>JAZHRO010000076.1:16462500-18962500 GCA_037157565.1 Thalassia testudinum | reverse complement strand
CGAGGGCGGAGCTCTGCCGTGAGGGCGAGCTCGCCGAAGCGACTTGGCCGGCCAGCGGAGGGCGCAGGGGGCGCGGAGCGACGCGGAGAGGGACCTGCTGCGGTCTGAGCAGCAGGAGCGCGAGGTGCGACGCGGGCGGCGTCGCGAGCGGAGGCCGAGCAGGGTCCTGATTCTGGAAAAATTTCCAGAATCAGACGTCTGGATTGATAGCCAGATGGCAAGGTCGACGTCTGTAATATCATACAGACGTCTGAAAGGTGAGTTTCCTCCTTCTTCTTCCTTCTTGTCGACTGACCGTACTGTGGGAGGGGGTTGGCTGTGCGCAGGTTCGCTGATTCGCCATCCTTTGCGAATCAGACGTCTAGAAGTTGTACCAGACGGCGGGAGTGACCTACAGACGTCCGTTTGGACCATCGGACGTCTGGGGTATAGGACAGACGTCCCCGCAGACTTCTGGACGTCTGGGAAACCACGCTGAACAGGTAATTCTCTGATCCACTTTTTAAGACGTCTGGAAGGAGTTCCAGACGTCTGATTTTGCACAGTGTCGTCTTTTTCGACCCGTTCGGGCTCCGTTTTCCGCGATTCGAGTTGCGTTCTTCTCAGAAGTAATTCCTCTACCCGTCTACAGTAGCTATACACTGTTTTGAGACACTCCTTGTGTTTGATCCTTGTGATAGGACCTCGTTCGGTTGCAGTCTTGAGAGTCGCGGAGGCACGCGGGATTCCCGATCACGCCCCCATTACTCCCGTTGTACCTGGTAGAGTGGCTTTAAGTATTAATAAAATTTGTTAAAGTAGGGAACCATAACTAGAACCTAGGACATTGCATGAATCCTAGGAATGAGAAATATATGGAATGATAGTTCCTAGGTGTTGCATGAATCCTAGGGCCGAAAAACTAGATTGTATGATAGACCCTAGGATATGGCATGAATCCTAGGATGGAAAAACTAGTGGAATGTATAATAATGCAGTCTTGGAAAAATGGAAAGGAATATATGAAGCTGCCTGTAAATTGAATTCACAGCTGCCTGTTATGAATAAAGAAACATGATTGGGATCATGGTTTGTAAGAACGTGAAACTGGAAAGTAAGACATAAGATGTTCTGGAACCCTACGGGGAAGTAGGAGTAGAACTCCTGGAAAGCGAATGGAATAGAATTGGGGAAGTGAGCTGGCCCTTGAGTACGGAGTACCAAAGAGAGCGACTGTCCCCCTGTTTAGTGCAGAGCTGAGCTAGCCACCCCAGGGACCCGGGGGTTAGGACTGGCCACTCTGTACCGACTTGTTGGCCCTCGTGTACGTAGTACCGAGGAGAGCTAGTAGTGTTAGGAGAGTACTAGCTACCCCACGGGCCCCGGGGTTCTGCTAGCCTCCTTCACCGACTTGTTAGGCCCACTAGGGCAAACCAGGGTAGTCAGGCGAGGGTGCGCGGACTGTGGAGGGGCAAGGCCCCGGTTTGGTTACTGTGGAGGGGTTGGACCCCTGTTACTGAGAGGGCTCTGCCCTGGTTCCGTGCTGTGCTTTGGGGGCACCCGTTAACGGAAACGACTGACCGCGTGCCAGTGCGGGCTAGCTACCTGTGCGTTTATCACGCGTGCATTAGTCACCGTTACGTCTGTCAGTGACCTTGGGGTGGTTGACTGAGGGTAGGATCACCACGGGGGACTCTCCCGGCCAGGAGAGCACCACGTACTACTTCTACTTTTGGAAAAGACTGCAATCAAGATCGTTCCCACGAGGACATTCGAGATCAAGTAAAGGATCTGAGAAATAAATGAAATAGTGAGAAAAATTGAAAGATGTGAATAAAGAAAGTAATAGAACATAATAGCTACTGTACACTCTACTGTTGCCTTTAGTTAGTTTGCCACTCTACTCAGCGTTTTGCTGACGTGTTACACTCGTTACCTTTTTCAGGACCAGGTGTTGAGCAGCCAGGGTCGGCGGCTGCAGAGGACGCTGGGCCGAGTAGGGTCCAGTAGAGTTACCACAGCCTTTTGTACCTCTTTTGTTTCTGTTCTAGTGAGTAGTTTTTGTTTCCGCTGTACCTTCTTTACCTGCAGTTCTTGTTATATGATAAATGTTGTTTTACTGTTGTGGTGGTACCTACTGTAGTAGTTTCTTTCCTTACTGCTGTACTTTCTTACTGTTAGTTATATTCATGCTGAATGTGGTTTATTTTACTGTCTTTTGGTTACTTCCTCGTTGGACGACTAGGTCTTGGGATTAGTCGAGTCGGTCCGGTTCTCGTGTCTCGTAGGGACTCGGGAACCGGGTCGTTACACAGGTCGTACCACAAGAGATTTGTCCAGCCGTTTTTAGTTCTGTGCATGCATACGCAGGGGCACAGTGTTGAAAAGGCACAGGGTGCGGCCTTCGAGGTAATTTTGGACGTCTGGACACGTCACCAGATGTCTGATCGAACTTCCAAACGACCGGAAAGAGAGTCCGACGTCTGGAACTCTCCTCAGATGATCACGAAAGGATCCAAACGTCTAAGGAATCCACAGGAAACCCAGGGTGAGTATTGACGTCTTTTAAGATGTCTAGGACTAGTCCTAGAAGTCTGATTTTGGATAGTGTGCGCATTTTTTGGCCCGTTTTAGGCTCAAACGGAATCGAATTTTCGCAAACAAACTACCGTTGTTTATCGCTTGAGTTTCTTTACGAGTTACTGTCACTTGTATACAGTTTTGGACTCGTTTAATGTGGTTAGCCAATTGTATAGGTCTCCAGCCAGTCGACTATGCGGGACCCGCGGAGGCAATAGGATCTGCGATCCCAGCCCCCATTCCTCTCGTGTTTTCCGGTAGAGTGGTTTACATTAATATTATGATTTAAAAAAATAAATTGCATGTTTAGAATAACTTGAATGAACCCTAAGATGAGAATGAACCCTAGGGTAGGAACAAATGAGTATGGTTTGAGCTACACTGTATACTTGAGATGCATGTAAAACCCTAGGATGAGAATGAACCCTAGGGCAGGAACAAATGAGTATGGTTGAGCTACACTGTTTACTTGAGATGCATGTAAAACTCTAAATGCTAGCAAATGTATTGGTTATTTTAATTGGATGCTTTCTCAGTTAGTAAATCACGAGCTGCCTGTTTTAAGAATGAAACTAGTAATGTAATAGAGAGATCGGAAATGTTGGAACATGAAACGAAAGGAATACCAGCATGAACTCTACGGAGAATTAGGAGAAGAACTCCTGTAGAAGGGAAGTGAGCTAGCCCTTGTGAACGAGGTACCAAGGAGAGCAACTATCCATTTAGTGTAGAAGGGTACTAACCACCCATTGGGTTGAGCCCCTGGGCCAGGCCTAGTCACTCTTCACCGACTCCGTTTGGCCCTCGTGTACGTGGTACCGAGGTGAGCTACTTAGAGTAGGGAGAGAGTTAGCCGCCCCATGGGGCCTTGGGTTAGGACTAGCCGCTCTACACCAACTCTTGTTAGGCCCACTAGGCAAATCGGGATAGTCGGACGAGGGTACGTGGACTGTGGAGGAGTGAGACCCCTGTTCTGAGTGGGCGAGACCCTGTACTGTTTCGTGCTATACCTTTAGGCGTACCCGCTAGCGGAAACGACTGACCACGTGCTAGTGCGGGATAGCTACCTGCATGCTTATCACGCGTGCCCTAGTCACCACTACGTTGCAACTGTGACCTCGGGGTGGTTGACTGGGTGTAGGACTACCATGGGGGACTCTCCCGGCTGAGAGAGCACCACGTGTACCTCCTACATCATGGAAAAGATTGCAATCAAAATCGTTCCCGTGAGGAACAAGCCAGATTAAGAAATGATTAGATGAATAAGGGAGCGACAAATTAGAACTACTTGGTTGAGCTAAAGGAAAATGGATAATTACTTAATTGCATTAATTAATTACTTGTCTTAATTACATGTAAATGATTGAATTACCACTCCATTCAGCATTCACTGATTGCGAAAATTTTATAACTTTGTCCAGGTCAGGGAGTTGAGCAACCAGCACCACCGGCTGTAGAGGGAGTTGGACCCAGTCGAGCCCAGCCTTACCTGCATTTTTTTACTGTTTCCTTAGTTTCTGTTGTAGTAGTGAGTATTTTGTTTTATGTATGTAAAGACACGTTCTGTCCTGAGCCTTTTAAGACATCTGGACTGTCGGTCAGACGTCTAGTCAGACGTCTGGACCCCTTCCCAGACGTCTGAAAATCGAAATTTTTGGTACGAGCTTCGCATCTACGCGCAGGCTACGCGCAGACAGTACCCTCTTTCTCTCTCCTTCCCTCTTCTCTCCTCCACCAAACCCTAACGATGCCCCTTTATAAACCCCTCTTCTCCTCAATCGTTCTCCCCACTCCACACAGCCATCTTCTTCCCTTCCTCTCCACCACTGTGAGAGGAGCGAACGCGAGAGAGAGCGCGAGAGCGGTGACGAGGAGGAGAGGCGACGTGAGGAGAGGAGGAGCTTGAGCTTGCGAGCTCGTGTGGGAGCTCGCCGGAGGGCGCACGACCGGAGCAACGCGTGCGGGAGGAGGAGAGCGTCAGAGGAGTCATCCCCGACACTACTGCAACCAGAGCTGCAAGCGAGGTGACGAGGCCACGGCTACGCGCGGCGAGGGCAAGCAGGAGGAGGTTCTGGTTCTGGGTTTTTCCCAAAATCAGACATCTAGAGTGACGTCCAGACGACGAAGTGGACGTCTGGAGACGACTCCAAACGTCTAAAGATAAATCTTCGCGAATGTACCTTTCCTTTTGCGGATACGGCCATGCAGGCCACTCCGCAGCTACGTTTTGCGTGGCTTATTGTGGGAGATTTTGCTGTCGCGTGCAAGGATTACTTCGGGAAGGCACGGGACACACCCTCCCACGCGTTTCAGACGTCTGGGCAGCTTACCAGACGGCTGGAAGGACTCCCAAACGTCCAGAGAGGAGGTCGGACGTTTAGAGTTGGGTCCAGATGGTCCAGAAGAGGTCCTGGACGTCTGAGGTCGACGCAGAGCCAGAGGTGAGTTTCTAGTCACTTTTAAGATGTCTGGACATTGTGCCAGACGTCTGATTTGGGTCTGTAACTCTATTTTTGACCCATTTAGGGTCCGTTTGAGGTCCGTTTTACGCAAACTATTTATCGGTGTTTTCCTTGAGAGTTCCTCTAGTTGTTAGAAGGCCTTTTATACTATTCTAAATGTTCCATTATGATTGTTCCTTGTTATAGGACTTCGTTCCGTTGTGAGTTCGAGGCTTGTTGGGGCATGTGAGCCTGTCGTTCGAGCCCCCAATACCCCTAGGTTGTCTGGTAGAGTGGCTTTCTATTAAGACCCATGTTGTTTAAGCCTTTTAAGACATCTGGACTGAGGGTCAGATGTCTAGTAAGACGTCTGGACTCATTCCTAGACATCTGAAAATCGAAAATCTTGGGTACAAACCCGCATCTGCGCGCATGCTGCGCGCAGACAGTACCCTCGTCTTTCCCTCCTTCTCTCTCTCTTCTGCCTTAGCAAAACCCTAAACACCCACCTTATATAAACCCCTCCTCCACCTTCATTTTCCCCACTTCCCAGCCACCTTCCTTCTTTCCCCCAGTGAGAGCGGTAGAGCAAGCGAGAGTGCGAGAGTGGCGTGAGGAGAGGAGGAGCAACGTGAGAAGGAGACAAGGAGTTGAGCTTGCGAGCTCGCGTGGGAGCTCACCGGTGAGCACACAGCCGGAGCGACGCACGCGCGAGAAGGAGGAGTGCATCGGGGAGGTCCTTCCCGACACTGTTGCTGCCTGAGCTGCAGGCAAGAGGACGCGGCGCGGCCACGCACGATGCAAGATGGCGGAAGCAGGTTCTGGTTTTGGGTTTTTCCTAGAATCAGACATCTGGAGTGACGTCCAGACGACGTAGCCGACGTCTAGAGGAGGTTCCAGACGTCTGAGGAGGAAGTCTCGCGAAGGTACGTCCCCTTTGCGGATACGGCCATGCAAGCCGCTCCGCTGATACACATTTGGCATGCCTGATTTGAGAAGATCGGATATCTGCGTGCAGGATTCGCTTCTGGAAGGCGCGGGACATGCCCTCCCATGCGTTTCAGACGTCAGGGCGACATACCAGACGACGGGAAGTGCTTCCAAACGTCCAGAGCGGTGGTCGGACGTCTGGAACTGGGTCCAGATGGTCCAGAGGAGTTCTTGGACGTCTGATGTAACGACCCAGTTCCCGAGCCCCTACGAGACACAAGAACCGGACCGACTCAACTAATCCCAAGACCTAGTCATCCAACGAGGAAGTAACCAAAAGAGCAGTAAAACAAACCACATTCAACATGAATATAACTAACAGTAAGAAAATACAGCAGCAAGGAAAGAAACCACTACAGTATATACCACCACAACAGTAGAACAACATTCATAACTAAATATGAACTGCAGGTAAAGAAAAGTACAGCGGAAACAAGAACTACTCACTATAACGGAACAAAAAGAGGTACAAGAAACAGTGGTAACTCTACTGGACCCTACTCGGCCCAGCGTCCTCTGCAGCCGCTGACCCTCGCTACTAAACACCTGGTCCTGAAAGGTAACGAGTGTAACACGTCAGCAAAACGCTGAGTAGAGTGGCAACTAAAACTAAAGAAACAGTAGAGTGTACAGTAGCTGTTAAGTTCCGTTACTTTCTTTATTTAAGTCTTTCAATTATCTCACGATTTATCTATTTCTCAGATCTTTCACTTGATCTCGAATGTTCCTCGTGGGAACGATCTTGATTGCAGTCTTTTCCAAACAGTAGAAGTAGCACGTGGGGCTCTCCTGGCCGGGAGAGTCCCCCGTGGTAATCCTACTCTCATTCAACCACCCCAAGGTCACTGACAGACGTAACGGTGACTACGGCACGCGCGGTAAACGCACGGGTAGCTAACCCGCACTGGCACGCGGTCAGTCGTTTCCGTTAACGGGTGCGCCCAAAGCACATCACGGAACCAGTACAGGGCAGGGCCCTCTCAGTAACAGGGGTCCAACCCCTCCACAGTAACCAAACAGGGGCCATGCCCCTCCACAGTCCGCGCACCCTTGCCTGACTACCCTGGTTTGCCCCAGCGGGCCTAACAAGTCGGTGTGGGAGGCTAGAAGAACCCCGGGGCCCGTGGGGTAGCTAGTACCTCCCTACACTAGTATCTCTCCTCGGTACTACGTACGCGAGGGCCAGCAAGTCGATACAGAGTGGCCAGTCCTAACCCCGGGTCCCTGGGGCGGCTGGCTTTGCTCTTCACTAAACAGGGGGACAGTCGCTCTCCTTGGTACTCAGTACTCAAGGGCCAACTCACTTCCCCAATACTATTCCATTCACTTTCCAGGAGTTCTACCCCTACTTCACCGTAGGGTTCAAGCTCAGAACATCTAAGTTTCACCTTCCAGTTTCACGTTATCACAATCCATGTTATCAAACACGTTTATTTACTCAACAGGCAGATGTTAATTCGATTACAGGCAGCTATTTGTTCCTTTCCATTTTTCCAATACTGCAGTATTCATCTGTTCCACTAGTTTTCCCGTCCTAGGATTCATGCCGTATCCTAGGATCTATCATACAATCTAGTTTTTCAGCCCTACGATTCATGCAACACCTAGGATCTATCATTCAATCTGTTTTTCATTCCTAGGATTCATGCAATGTCCTAGGTTCTATTTATGATTCCACAATTTAACAGGTTATACTTAAAAGCCACTCTACCAGGTACGACGGGAGTAATGGGACGTGATCGGGAATCCCGCGTGCCTCGGCGACCCCCAAGACTGCAACGGAACGAGGTCCTATCACAAGGATCAAACACAAAGAGTGTCTCAAAACAGTGTATAGCTATTGTAGACGGGTAGAGGATTTAATTCCGGAAAGAACGCAACTCGAAACGAGGAAAACGGAACCCGAACGGGCCCTCAACGGGTCGAAAACGACGACACTGTGCAAAATCAGACGCTGGAACTTCTTCCAGACGTCTTAAAAAGTGGATCAGAGAATTACCTTGTTCTGCGTGGTTTCTCAGACGTCCAGAAGCCTGCGGGGACGTCTGGCCTAGTTCCTAGTTGTCCGATGGTCACCCCGGACGTCTGGAGGTCACTCCCGCCGTCTCGTACTACAGCCAGACGTCTGATTCGAGTTGGATGGCGAATCACCGAGCCTGCGCACACCCATCTCCCTCCCTCAGTACGGTCAGTCGACAAGAAGCAAGAAGAAGACGGAAAACTCACCTTTCAGACGTCTGGACAGTCTTCCAGACGTCGACCTCGCCGTCTGGCTATCAGCACAGACGTCTGATTCTGGAAATTTTTTCAGAACCAGGGCGCGACTCGCCCTCCGCTCGCAACGCCGCCCGCGCCGCACCTCGTGCGCCTGCTGCTCGGACCGCAGCAGGCCTCCCGCGTCGTTCCGCGCCCGCTGCGCTCCCCGCCGGCCGGCCCTGGCAGCCCTGGCGAGCTCGCCCTCACGGCTGAGCGCCGCTCTCGCACGCAGCACCCCCTCCGCGCTCACTGCGGCCGTTGCCGTAGCAACCCCGCGCCCGCTCTTCCGCTCGCTCTCGCGCACTGGAAGGAGAAGAGGAAAGGGGTGGAGGCGACGGGAGAGAGCACGTGGCCTTTTAAGGCCGCGCGAGGAGGAGAGAGAGAGACTGCAGCGGCGAGAATCTGCAGCCGCAGGAGCGAATATGCGGTCTGCGCGCTCAGGCGCGCAGACGACCCGCGCGTGTTGAAAATAAACGATTTCCAGACGTCTGGAAACGATCCCAGACGTCTGGTAAGACGTCTGGAAGTGACCCCAGACGTCTGGTCCGACGTCTGGGCCACCTCCCAGACGTCTTAAAAGACGTCTGAGGCGTGCGTTCGTTACAATATAACAAACTCAAAGGAAGTTTCGTCCCCAAAACTTGCGTCAACTAAGGTACGGGAAAAGACGTCAAAATAACCATAACAAACTCAAAGAGGACCGAAGCCGGTCCGAAAGACGTACCCGCGAAAAGCTCCGGGTACCGCTCCCGCATTGCCGCCTCAGGCTCCCAGGTAGCCTCCTCGTACCGCTGGCTCCTCCACAAAACCTTTACCAGGGGTACTTGCTTTCGTCTCAAACTGCGGACGGCTCAGTCTAGGATCTGCACTGGTCGCTCGGGGTAGGTCAGGTCGTCGCCCACCTCGACGCACTCGTGACTCAGTACGTGACTGGGATCGGCTACGTACTTCCTGAGGTTGGACACGTGGAACACGCCGTGCACACCAGAAAGCTGCGGGGGGAGGGCAAGCCTGTAAGCAACGGGTCCAACCCGCTCTAGGACCTCAAAGGGCCCCACGAACCTCGGCGTGAGCTTCCCTCTCACCCCAAACCGCTGTAAGCCCTTCATGGCCGAGAGACGAAGGAAGACGTGGTCCCCAATCTCAAACTGCACCTCTCTGCGTCTCCGATCCGCGTAGCTCTTCTGTC
The DNA here is from genome assembly GCA_037157565.1 of Thalassia testudinum. Taxonomy (NCBI): domain Eukaryota; kingdom Viridiplantae; phylum Streptophyta; class Magnoliopsida; order Alismatales; family Hydrocharitaceae; genus Thalassia; species Thalassia testudinum. The sequence continues at coordinate 18,953,065 of JAZHRO010000076.1, read as the reverse complement.
TGCTCCTGACAGTGCGGAGTCGTCTGTGGATCTGCTCAACTACCTCCTGACTCCGCCGGATCAACCTGGGGCCAACCTCCCACTTGGTCCCCACCTCAACCAAACTCAAGGGTGCCGTACACCTCCGTCCGTACAGAGCCTCATAGGGAGCCATGCCGATACTCGAGTGATAACTGTTGTTGTATGCAAACTCCGCCAAGGGCAGGTGCTCCTCCCAAGAGCCCCTCCAGTCCAGTACACAGGCACGCAAAAGGTCCTCAAGTGTCTGTATCGTGCGCTCAGACTGTCCGTCCGTCTGGGGGTGGTAAGCTATACTAAATCTCAATCACGTCCCCAAGGACTGCTGAAACTCAGCCCAAAACTGGGACGTAAAGCGGGTATCTCGGTCGGATACGATTTCCTGCAGAACTCCGTGTAGTCGTACCACATCACGGATATACCTCTCTGCCAACTGTGCTGGTCCCAAAGTGACTCGGATCGGCAAGAATCGCACCGTCTTCGTGAGTCTATCATTATTACCCAGACTGCGTCGTGTCCCCGCTGGGTAACAGGTAAGCCCACCACCAAGTCCATGGTGATGCTCTCCCACTTCCACTCTGGCACTGGAAGCGGCCTTGCAGGCCTCTGATGCTCGGCTTTCACCTGCTGTCACACTAAGCACTGCTGCACGAACTCACCCACATCCCGCTTCATCCCTCTCCACCAAAACTCGCGTCTAAAGTCGTGGTACATTTTCGTGTTTCCGGGATGTATGGTGAATCTGGAACCGTGTGCCTCACTCACGAGCTCTCTCAACAGCTCCTCGTCTCTGGGAACGCACAACCGTCCCCTCAAGCGCAGCACCTGGTCTGTGAAAGTGAAGTCCACCGGGTCTCCCGACAGTACTCTGTCGTGCAAGGACTGCAAGTACGGATCGGCCATCTGTCCTATGATGATGCGGTCTATCAGCTCTGGCCTGGTCTGCCGTGTCACGGTCACTGCCCCACAGTACCCTCATAACTCTAGAGGTCGCCAACTGCCCACCTCCTCCAAAAGGCTCCAACTCTGTCACTGTAGACTGGCCAAGTGTGCGGGCGCCTTACGGCTCAAGGCGTCAGCCACCACATTGGCCTTTCCCGGGTGGTAGGAGATGCTGCAGTCGTAGTCCTTCAGGAGCTCCAACCAACGTCTCTGTCTCATGTTGAGCTTCTGATCAAAAAGGTATCTGAGGCTCTTGTGATCTGTGAAAATCTCGAAGGTCTCACCATACAAGTAGTGCCTCCAGGTCTTCAGCGCGAAGACAATAGCTGCCAACTCTAAGTCGTGGGTAGGGTAGGTATGCTCATGGGGCTTCAGTTGCCGCGAAGCGTAAGCGACAACGTGACCCCTCTGCATGAGCACACCTCCTAACCCCTGCAAGGAGGCGTCCGTGTACACAACGAACCCGCCACTACTGTCAGGGATGGTGAGCACGGGAGCCGAGGTCAACCTCTCCTTCAGCTCCAGAAAACACGCCTCACAGGCGTCTGTCCAAGCGAAAGGCACGTCCTTCCGGGTCAACTGTGTCATAGGACGCGCAATCTGTGAAAATCCTCTGATAAATCGTCTGTAGTGGCCTGCCAGTCCCAGGAAACTGCGAATCTCAGTAACTGAACGCGGTCTCTCCCACCTGAGCACTGCCTCGACCTTGGCTGGGTCCACCGCCAAGCCGTCTCCAGAGATCACATGACCTAGGAAGGTCACCTCCCTCAACCAGAACTCGCACTTGCTGTATTTGGCGTACAGCCGGCATCGTCTCAGAGTGTCCAGAACAATCCGCAAGTGCTATCCTTGCTGCGTCCGATCTCTAGAATAGATGAGTACATCATCTATGAAAACCACCACGAACTGGTCTAAGTACGGCCTAAACACCCGGTTCATCAGGTCCATGAAAGCAGCGGGGGCATTGGTCAGCCCAAACGGCATGACCAAAAACTCGTAGTGTCCGTACCGGGTGCGGAAAGCTGTCTTGGAGACGTCGGTCTCCCTGATCCTCAACTGGTGGTATCCAGACCTCAAGTCGATCTTGGAAAACACCGTGGCACCCCGCAACTGGTCAAACAAGTCGTCGATTGGCGAAACGGTGGCAGCAACTAGCTTTTCTTAAGTCGTTGTAGTACAGATAGTTATTGCCATCATTTGCTAATATTTGTTACTCGGAAAATACAGTTCTCCCGAAGTCGAACTCAGGGAGCAAGTCGTATTCTAGAGATATACATGTTTTATTACAAAAATAAAGAGAGAGAGAGATGAAAGTTTGGCTTCTTCTTCTCTTCTTTCTTTCTCTTTGTCTTCTCTTCGTTTGGCTTTTGTTCTTCCTGTTCTTCTTCTTCTTCTTTTCTTGGTTCCTCTATTTCTTGGTTGGACGATCCTGTCTTTTTCTTCTTTTTATTTTCTTTGTTTCTTCTTTTCTTGCTTCAGATCTGCCTCCCGTGCTCTTCTTCTTCTGCTTTCTGTTTCTTCACTTATCTGCTCCTTCTCTCTTCTTTTCTTCTTCTTCTTTGTCTTCTGATGTCTGCAGAGTCTTCACTTGGTTGCTCTGTGCTCCTCTCTTTCCTCTGCCTCGCCTTCCTTCTTCTTCTTTGCCTTCACCTATCTTCAAGACGTCGTCTGATTTGAAAATCAGACGACTTAAACCGCTTGCTGCTACAGTGTCTCCTTGAGCTTCCTTCTTCTTCACCTGTGCTTGCACGCTCAAGAGTTCAGAGTCAGGGCAAAACCTACTCTACTCCCCTCCCCCGTGCGTCTCTTTCTCTCTGAGTTCGCTCCTAGGACAGCTCTCCCAAAGCAACCGGGTAATCGGGTACGAGTCGCGCCCAGGTCCAGGCCCACCGGCGTGCGGTGGTGGGCGAGGAGTGCAGGTCAGTTTAATCGGGTCGGGCCAGGTCCGCGGAGCGTGGTCACGGACGAGGCCGGGTCAGGTGAGAGGGACCTCACCCCGTGGTCTGGAGGAGAATAGCATAAGGCACTTTTTGCCTTTATGCATCCGCGCGCCACTGAGAAGTTCCAAGGTGGGACTAAATGTCCCACCCCAATTGAGCGCCCGCAGCGGAGGTAGCAGCGGGCGATCGTGGCTTCACGCGAGGCCTTCGCCCCAACTGCGAGCCTGGGACGCTTCGCAGAGACGCCCCGTGCAACCTGGGAGTCGAACCTGGGCGAAGGCGTGCCTGCACCTGCAGGTGAAGGAGCTCTGCCTGCTCAGTAATGGCGACGGCGGGCGAGTCACCTGGTCACAGAAGAACGGCCTCTCGGCCTAATCAGACAGGCGGGGGACCTTCGCCGTGGCACGGTGAAGGTGGTCGGATGGTTTGCAGTGGGCGTGGTGGAGCCAAAGGATCGCCCTAGGTCAAACTGCGGGCGGAGAAGTGGGTGTGTTTGGTGGATCTGCAGAGGGCGTTTGGTGGAAAGTGGAGGGGTGGAAGAGGATCAGGGTGACGAGGTGGAAGTTATGCACAGGTCGGCGAGCCGTGTGGGGTGCTGGAGCGATGGGAGTGGTTCGTCGGAGTTTGGCCGGAGGTGGAGAAGGTGAGGGTGATCGATGGGAAATCGGGGCCGATAGTAAGCGTTTCAGTATGGAAAAGAAAGAGGGGAGGAAGAGGAGAAGTTCTACCTGCTAAACTGGACGAGGAGGGGTTGGTGCAGGCGACAGTCGTATCGACTGTCGCCGGAGAAGAAATTGCCCAGAGGAAGGGGCGGCGGCGAGGAAGGGACCGGAGAGGCGCCAGCTGGGTGCAGCGTGACGTGGAAAGATCGAGGGAAGGTAACCCTGCTGCTGGTAGTGCGGCAGGGCGACGAGGAGGAGGAGAGGAGGCCGCCGGAGCAAGGGGGCGTCTGTCGGAGTGGGAAGGGAGGAATTTAGGGGGGTATCTCCGTCAGATCCGAGCTGCGAAGAACGGCGGAGCGACGGGGGTATTTATAGAGGCGGAATCAGAGAGGAGGGCGGAGGGAGACGACGTGTCTCCCTCGCCGAAGGACGCCGGAGGAAGGAGACCCATACCGTCCGTGCGTTCGCACGGGCGGTATGGGCGGTCGCAGCACTCAGGGGGGTGTCCCTGCGGTGGCTGATGACGCAGGGTACCCCCCATTGACTTGCCAGGGCCCCTCCCTCACCCTGCGCGGCGCCATGCTCCGCGCAAGGTCGCCGGAGCATGGTGCTGCGCAGGTTTTGCAGGAGGGACCTAAACGCAAAGAACGAAGGAGGGTTAGGGGCCAAAATGTGAGACTTCAAAAGTTGAGGGCCAAAAAGTAAATATATGAGGACCAAAGTGTAAAGTTGGTCAAGAAGGTTTCTTCTTAGGCCCAAGTTTTTATACATGACTAATTAGGACCTAAGGATTCTGATGGTGAATTTTATTTCTAGATTAAACCTTGTTTGACTGGTTAATTTACGCAAAAACCCAAATTAAGTTGTTAATTGGGCATGGTTCTCAATGTAGGTCAAAATGGGTTCCTAAGGCCAAATTGAAAGTCCTAAACCCTAGAGATTATTTTTCTATGAATTTTAGAGGGTTTAGTTGATTTTTACCTTACCTCGAACCACGTGAATTGAAGTGGGTTTATTTTTAGGGTTATAGGCTGTCATTTAATTCTTTGGAGTTGCTGTAGCCCTTATTGAGTCATCTCATCCCACTTTCCTTCTTATTAGGTTGTTTTGACCTATGTTTGGGTCCTGAGTTACCCTATTTTCAGATCGGATTGATGAAATTGCAGTTTTACCCCTCAGTTTATGTTTTCTTTGCAAACTCAGAATCTCTCTGAGCCAAGCCTTTCTAAGGTTATGTAGGAGCTTTTATTCTCTGTATTAGGTCAAAATGAGCTAGTTATGGCTCATGATGAGGTTCTCATCATCGATCCTCGGCAGCGGATATCTGTTCTTGATGGTGACCCTATTCAGCTGTCAGTAGTCCACACAAAGGCGTAAGGTCCCATCCTTCTTCTTCACAAACAGTACCGGGGCTCCCCAGGGAGACACACTGAGCCTCACGAAACCCTTCTCCAGAAGGTCCTGCAACTGAGACTTGAGCTCTTGCAGTTCAAGCGATGCCATCCTGTATGGCGCGGTGGAGATGGGGTTGGTCCCTGGAACTAGTGAGATCTCAAACTCGATCTCACGCTCGGGCGGTATTCCTGGTAACTCGTCTGGAAACACGTCAGGGTACTCTCTGACCACCGGGATGCTCTGGAAGTCTGCCACAGGGCTGGGCTCTACCACCACACAAGCTAAGAAGCCCTCACACCCCTGGCTCAAAAGTCTCGCCGCCCGAAATGTCGAAATGCACCTGAAACCTCCGTCCACTGGCTGTCCGTGAAACTCGAAAGAAGACAACTCCAGAATGGAGAAGACGATCTTCCTCTCAAAACAGTCCACCAAGGCGTGGTAAGCGGACAGCCAATCCATCCCCAGAATCACTCCAAAGTCCTCCATCTGTATCATAATCAGGTCAGCTGGCAGGCTATGTCCCCCGACGTTGACCTCGCAATCCATGTACACCTCCTCAGCTACAAACAGCTGACCACTCGAACCTCTGATTACGAACGGATTCTCTAACAGTGTATAATCCTGGTCCCAACTAACTGCGAAACTGGATGCAACAAATGAGTGCGTAGCGCCGGAATCGAAAAGCGTGTAAACGAGTCTGCCGTAAACTGAAACCATACCTGCTACCACCGATCCCGAAGCTCTGGCGTCCCTGTGTGTTAGGGCGTCGATACGCCCCTCAGCTCTAGGTGCGGATGAAGCAGCCACACTCTGCGTCGGACGGGTAAGTGCTGGCCTGTACCCTCCTCGCGACTGCTGTCCTCCTCCTCACACTTGGGAACCGCGGCCTCCTGCGCGCCCTCAAATGCTCTGCGCGGGGAGTATCTGCTGACCTCCTACCCTAGACGGGCAATCCCTCCTGATGTGGCCCGGCTGGCCACACTGGTAACAGAGGGGAACCCGACTCCCGCCCTCAGTGGGTCCCTGCTGTCGGCTAGACAGGGGTCCGGTGCTGGCGACTGGCCCCTGTCGAGGGCCCCCAAAGGCCACTGATGGCCCTGCAAAACGTGACGGCTCTCCTGCGGACGCCACGTGTCTCCTTTGAGTTCTCCTAACACGCCTAGTGTGACGGCGGAAATCTCATTCCACCACCAACTCCCCTGTCGTACGCTCGGAAGGGGGAGGAGGGGGTGGCGACGTGGATGGAAGCTGAAATTCTTCACGAACCACCTCTCGAATTAGTTGGACGAGGTCCGGAGACGGTATGCTCAGGAGAAGAGGAGGGGTAGTATGTACTCCAAGCCCGACAAATCTGTCCCTTGGGCCCCGACCTCGGACGCGCCAGCGGCCCACCCTCCTAGTTCCACGACGAGGCATCTCCTACAAGGAGACGCGAAACAATGAAATACGTCACTACGGAACGATACCGAACGGAAACGTCTAAGAACTCATGTCAAGAGATATGTTGTGGTGGCTACTCTAGTTATAGACATGTGAATTAGTTATTTTCCAGTCAGTTGATTCACTTCTCGGGACGACCTTTCTCTGATACCATCTTGTAACGACCCGGTTCCCGAGCCCCTACGAGACACGAGAACCGGACCGACTCCACTAATCCCAAGACCTAGTCGTCCAACGAGGAAGTAACCAAAAGAGCAGTAAAATAAACCACATTCAACATGAATATAACTAACAGTAAGAAAATACAGCAGCAAGGAAAGAAACTACTACAGTATATACCACCACAACAGTAGAACAACATTCATAACTAAATATGAACTGCAGGTAAAGAAAAGTACAGCGGAAACAAGAACTACTCACTATAACGGAACAAAAAGAGGTACAAGAAACAGTGGTAACTCTACTGGACCCTACTCGGCCCAGCGTCCTCTGCAGCCGCTGACCCTGGCTGCTCAACACCTGGTCCTGAAAGGTAACGAGTGTAACACGTCAGCAAAACGCTAAGTAGAGTGGCAACTAAAACTAAAGAAACAGTAGAGTGTACAGTAGCTGTTAAGTTCTGTTACTTTCTTTATTTAAGTCTTTCAATTATCGCACGATTTATCTATTTCTCAGATCTTTCACTTGATCTCGAATGTTCCTTGTGGGAACGATCTTGATTGCAGTCTTTTCCGAACAGTAGAAGTAGCACGTGGTGCTCTCCTGGCCGGGAGAGTCCCCCGTGGTGATCCTACTCTCAGTCAACCACCCCAAGGTCACTGACAGACGTAACGGTGACTACGGCACGTGCGATAAACGCACGGGTAGCTAACCCGCACTGGCACGCGGTCAGTCGTTTCCGTTAACGGGTGCGCCAAAAGCACAGCACGGAACAAGTACAGGGCAGAGCCCTCTCAGTAATAGGGGTCCAACCCCTCCACAGTAACCAAACCGAGGCCTTGCCCCTCCACAGTCCGCGCACCCTCGCCTGACTACCCTGGTTTGCCCCAGCGGGCCTAACAAGTCGGTGTGGGAGGCTAGCAGAACCCCGGGGCCCGTGGGGTAGCTAGTACCTCCCTACACTAGTAGCTCTCCTCGGTACTACGTACGCGAGGGCCAGCAAGTCGGTACAGAGTGGCCAGTCCTAACCCCGGGTCCCTGGGGCGGCTGGCTCCGCTCTGCACTAAATAGGGGGACAGTCGCTCTCCTTAGTACTCCGTACTCAAGGGCTAGCTCACTTCCCCAATACTATTCCATTCACTTTCCAGGAGTTCTACTCCTACTTCACCGTAGGGTTCAAGCTCAGAACGTCTAAGTTTCACCTTCCAATTTCATGTTATCACAATCCATGTTCTCAAACACGTTTATTTACTCAACAGGCAGCTGTTAATTCGATTACAGGCAGCTATTTGTTCCTTTCCATTTTTCCAATACTGCAGTATTCATCTGTTCCACTAGTTTTCCCATCCTAGGATTCATGCCGTATCCTAGGATCTATCATACAATCTAGTTTTTCAGCCCTAGGATTCATGCAACACCTATGATCTATCATTCAATATGTTTTTCATTCCTAAGATTCATGCAATGTCTTAGGTTCTATTTATGATTCCACAATTTAACAGGTTGTACTTAAAAGCCACTCTACCAGGTACGACGAGAGTAATGGGGGCGTGATCGGGAATCCCGCGTGCCTCCGCGACCCCTAAGACTGCAACGGAACGAGGTCCTATCACAAGGATCAAACACAAGGAGTGTCTCAAAATAGTGTATAGCTACTGTAGACGGGTAGCGGATTTAATTTAGGAAAGAACGCAACTCGAAACGCGGAAAACGGAACCCGAACGGGCCCTCAACGGGTCGAAAACGACGACACTGTGCAAAATCAGATGTCTGGAACTTCTTCCAGACGCCTTAAAAAGTGGATCAGAGAATTACCTTGTTCTGCGTGGTTTCTTAGACGTCCAGAAGCCTGCGGGGACGTCTGGCCTAGTTCCTAGTTGTCCGATGGTCACCCCGGACGTCTGGAGGTCACACCCGCCGTCTGGTACTACAGCCAGACGTCTGATTCGCGTTGGATGGCGAATCATCGAGCCTGCGCACACCCATCTCCCTCCCTCAGTACGGTCAGTCGACAAGAAGGAAGAAGAAGACGGGAAACTCACCTTTCAGACGTCGACCTCGCCGACTGGCTATCAGCACAGACGTCTGATTCTGGAAATTTTTCCAGAACCAGGGCGCGACTCGCCCTCCGCTCGCGACGCCGCCCGCGCCGCACCTCGTGCGCCTGCTGCTCGGACCGCAGTAGGCCTCCCGCATCGTTCCGCGCCCGCTGCGCTCCCCGCCGGCCGGCCCTGGCAGCCCCAGCGAGCTCGCCCTCACGGCTGAGCGCCGCTCTCGCACGCAGCACCCGCTCCGCGCTCACTGCGGCCGTTGCCGCCGCAGCAACCCCGCGCCCGCTCTCGCGCTCGCTCTCGCGCACTGGAAGGAGAAGAGGAAAGGGATGGAGGCGACGGGAGAGAGGAGGAGAGAGAGAGACTGCAGCGGCGAGAATCTGCAGCCGCAGGAGCGAATATGTGGTCTGCACGCTCAGGCGCGCCGACGACCCGCGCGTGTCGAAAATAACCGATTTCCAGACGTCTGGAAATGATCCCAGACGTCTGGTAAGACGTCTGGAAGTGACCCCAGACATCTGGTCCGACGTCTGGGCCACCTCCCAGACGTCTGGGGCGTGCGTTCGTTACATCTGAGGATTGACGCAGGACTTGAGGTATGGCACTGGACACTTTTAAGACATCTGAAAGTTGTTCCAGACGTCTGATTTGAGTCAGAAACACTGTTTTTGACCCGTTTAGGATCCGTTTGAGGTTCGTTTTCCGCAAATAAGATATCAATGTTTCCCTATGAATTCCTCTACTTGTTAGAAGACTTTCTATACTATTCTGAATATTCCCTTGTGATGGATCCTTGTGATAGGATCTCGTTCCGTTGCTGGTTCGGGGCTTGCTGCGGCACGTTAGCCTACCGTTCAAGCCTCCACTACTCCTGGGTTTACTGGTAGAGTGCCTTCTCCTAATTTAAATACAAACCTGAATGTTTGTATGGAATGAATAATTAGAACCTAGGACATGGCATGAATCGTAGGAAGAGAAATACTGAAAATGTCTGTATTGAATAAGTGAATTGCAGTCTCGAATGAGTAGATAGAATGATAACAATTTCCTGTAAATGAATAACAACTGCATGTGAAATATGAATGGCTTGTGCTACCTAACTGTTGCATGTAAATTCCTGTTGTATACGTTAAACGACATAATACGAATTGCATGTATATAAATTGAGAATGGCAATGTGAATGATGAAAATACGAGCTACCTATGTATAACCTGTGCACGGAAATGTGAATAATAGAAATTCAAGTTGCATATGTATCACATGAGAATGGAATTAGAAATGATGAAACATGGTATGGCTTGGCCTGAGGAATATGAGCATGAACCCTACGGGGAATTAGGAGTAGAGCTCCTGGAAATAAATGGAATGGATCGGGGAATGTGAGTGGGGAAGTGAGCTGGCCCTTAATACAGAGTACCAAGGAGAGCGACTGTCCCCCTGTTTAGTGCAGAGCGGAGCTAGCCGCCCTTGGGTTATGACCCAGGGTTAGGATTGGCCACTCTGTACCGACTTCTTGGCCCTCGCGTACACAGTACCGGGGAGAGCTACTAGTGTAGGGAGAGAGCTAGCCACCCCACGGGGCCCGGGGTTCAGCTAACCTGAGAATAGAAATGTGAATGATAGAAATACGAGCTGCATGTGTATAACCTGAGAATGGAAATGTGAATGATGAAACCTGGTATGAAATGGCATGAGAAATATGAGTATAAACCCTACGGGGAATTAGGAGTAGAGCTCTTGGAAATAAATAGAATGGATTTGGAAATGTGAGTGGGGAAGTATGCTGACCCTTGAGTACGTGGTACTAAGGAGAGCGACTGTCCCCTGTTTAGTGTAGAGCAGAGCTAGCCGCCCTTGGGTTGGGACCTAAGGTTAGGATTGGCCACTCTACACTGACTTCTTGGCCCTCGTGTACACTGTACCGGGGAAAGCTACTAGTGTAGGGAGAGAGCTAGCCACCCCACGGGGCCCGGGGTTCAACTAACCACCCTATACTGACTTGTTAGGCCCACTGGATAAACCAGGGTAATCAAGTGAGGGTGCGCAGGCTTTGAAGGGGCAAGACCCCTGTTTGGTTTTTAGGGGCTAGACCCCTGTTACTGAGAGGGCTAGGCCCTATACTGTTCCGTGCTATACTTTGGGCGCACCCATTAGCGGAAATGACTGACCGCATGCCAGTGTAGGGTAGCTACCCATGCGCTCATCGTGTGTGCTGTAGTCACCGTTACGTCTGTCCGTAAACTTGGGGTGGTTGAGTGGGTGTAGGATCACCACGGGGGACTCTCCCGGCCATGAGAGCACCACGTGTGCTTTCTACTCTTCGGAAAAGACTACAATCAAGATCAAGAAAGAGATTTGAAAATATAAACCAATGGGTAAAAAGGAATAACTTGTAAATTAAAGAATTGGAATAGCTAGTTTCCCTATTTGCTTTTACTGCTTTAGTTAGTTGGTTGCTGCTCTACTCAGCGTTCGCTGACTGTGTTTACTCATAACCCTTTTTCAGGTCCAGGCGTTGAGCAGCCTGAGTCTCCAGCTGCAGAGGGTGCTAAGCCTAGTAGAGCCAAGTAGTTGTAGTCTTCTGTTGTAGTACTTTCTGTTGTTAGTGAGTTTCAGACTTTTATACCTTTACATTTCTGTACCTTGTTTCCGTTTTACTGTTGTGGTGGTGATATGTACTGTACCAGCTTTTGCTTTCTTGACTACTGTACTCTTTTACTGTTAGTTACTTAGTATAGTGAATGTGAGTTACTTTCCTACTTTTTGGTTATTTCTTGTTGGATGACTGGATATTGGGATTAATCGAGTCGAGCCGGTCTCGGATCCTATAGGGATTTGAGAATCGGGTCGTAATAATGTAATACTGTTTCAGTTATTTTTCCGGTGTACTTTCCTCTGTCGTAGTTGTGATGGCCTGTAATATTGATAGATTGTTCGCTCTGTTTCTTTTACTGTTTATTGATTATTTCTACTTAGTTACATTGCATGTGTGGTTGTGAATTATTTCCTACTTTTGATTATTTCTCGTTAGACGACTAGATCTTGAATTAGTCGAGACGGATCAGTTTCGAATTCTGTAGGAATCTAGGATCATGTCGTAACACCCTTCTTCGAAAGATCATTTGATTCCCGATCTTAAAATAATTTTTTTTTTTCTTTATTCTTTATTTCTTATTTCATTTTTTATTTTTTAAATTCTCCCATACTACGTAACATATTTTCTCGTTTGCAGGTGATGTTTCTTATTCTTCCATTCGATGAAAAATTTATGTAAAAAAAAAAAACCGAGAAGGGACGGTCCCCGAGGCCACTCAGGTGCGCTGCCTATGTCGGTCTCACCTACCCTCCCCCACATTCAATGCTCCAGATCCTAAATCCAGCAAGTGCGCAGCGCCCCCACCCACTTTGCGCCCTCAACGTTTCGTGGCGCGCTGTCTGTCTCCCCCAACAAGCTGCTCGAGGAAATGCCCCCAACGAGGTCACGATCCAATTCACACCCCCTGCCCGTGAGGTGTTCGACGAAAAATTCCCAAATTCGGGGGAGACCGATGCTCGGAGAGGGGAGTTGGAGCAACTATTTTTGGGCTCTTGATCGGTGGCTCCCGCCATTTTTTGTTGCATTGCATTGTATGGTTTCTCGCAAGGCATCGGGAGAGTGGGGAGGGTAGAGGGAGTGAATGCTGTGAACCACTTTGGGGGTGGTGGAGGCAGATGTGGTGCAAGAGATGGGCTCGGGGTTGGTTGGCATCCCCGATTGTCGTTGGATCACGTTCCCAAGGTTGGGATGGTGGTGGGATTAACCGAACTTAACACATCTACATCAATGAAAAATTATTATAAATTATTTTATATCGATAAAAAATAATTTTTGATTATTTTAATAATGATATATCACATCAATCCATTGTAAAATACAATACCTTTTACGTTTTTATCTCGCTATCTTTTTCATATATAATTGTTTAGACGGTGGTGTGTCCATCTCCGACAGGGTTCGATACCTAGTTAGTTAGAATGATACACAATACGTACGGCAAGAAGAACTAAAACATGTGCCTTTTTCTTTTAGAGTAACAACTGAAAAGTGTTGATGGGTTCGAGTTGAGGTGCAAGATGGTTGCCGTGCAAATGCCCACGAGCAGGCAGGCATAACTTTTTAGTCGCATGTGATTTGATCATCTCTTTCTTTTTTTGTTTGGAGTTGCCCTGAATGTGCCCATCGAGACATCGTCAATCATTTTCTTCGTTGGTGTGGATTGATTTCGAAGAAGTCATCACTAAACAAATGCATAGATCTTGGGTTTAAAATCTTTGACTTTTATAATGCTTGCATTTACCTTTTACGTACTCTGTTGGTAGACACACGAAATAGTTTGACCTATAGATATTAATTTCGGACTATTTGATGACCTATTTGCCCAGCTATAAGAAACGGAGACATGACCTATCAAAATATGGAGAAGGGATGGATGTAGGGAAAAGCTCAAGCCCTGATGTGAGCCCTTTGTTAAATGGAGATCAATGTTCTTAGGAGGTTCAATCTATGAAAGTCTCAGGCAAGTAATGGATAATAGAGAGCACAAGCTATTAGATAACTAGAGAATTTATGTTCCTGGCTCAATTGCATTCCATGCCCCTGATGGAGAATGTCTGATGTTCATGCACTGATGAATGTGGAGAGAAAAAATTGACGATTGAGATTATAATATCCACGTGTTCTCGCTTGATTCTGTAATTAATCTCCTGGTCCAACCTTTCCTACATTCATACAATGCTTTCGGGAATCAAATCTTTGTATATATTACTGACCTGGTAACACCAGCTACTAAAAATTCTCTAATGACATGGATGGGAAAGATTCCAATCTAATATGCATTACACCCCCCCCCCCCACAACTAATTATTAAGGTGCCAATCAGTTTTTGATGGGATTTAGAACACCAAAAGATTTATTGGTGTAGGAAGTACTATTCAGTCATAAATCATCCATCACGTAAGAGGATTGATCGACAACCAACGAGCATACACAGAGGAGAGAAAGGGTTTGGTGATCCAGTTCCATCACAAGAGATGTACGTCTAGGAGAAGGATATAGCTCCTAATTATACACTAGAAGTTTTAAGATACATGATGGGGGGGGGGGGGGGGATCTGCACTCAATAACCCTCCTTCTGGCAGATTATTTGTACGTTGTCAATGCATAGGTGGTCAGAACCATCTTATCGTATCTTTTCCTTTTGCTGCGCTAAATTTTTTGACAAGCTGGGCTGGTCCTGATTGGAATCCGATCTGTTTTAGGCAAGATAGGGTGCCAGTTCCGCCTGTATATCTTGTATCTGAATAGTCAAATCCTTTATCGAATCGTGTGCAAAATTTTAAATCCGAAGATTTTTTTTATCCCTCATCAATTCCCAATGAACTCAACCAAACCTTGTGAAATGACACGTTGCCTTGCTAGTCGAATAAGACGTCTGGAGTTTTAATCAGACGTCTGGACACAAGCCTAAATGTCTGAAAGTGGGAATTTTCGTACATTCTTTTGCTTTGCGTGCGAGCGGCACGCAGAGCTTCTCTCTCCTCCACACCCCTCACCCCTAAACCCTAACCCCTTCTATTTAAACCCCCCCTTCTCACCACCCTCACCCCCTCACCACCAGCCACCGCCACCTCCAGCCATCCTCCCTATGCAGTCGCGGCGAGGGAGAACGAGAGCGACTAGAGGGAGGGTGAGCGAGGGAGAACGAGAGGGAAAGAAGGAGAGAGAGGAAGAGCGTGAGAGAGGAGGACCAGGGTCAGTGGACCTTGGTGGAGCTCGTGTAGAGCTGGAGAGCCTCGCGCAAAGCTCGAAGGAGCTTCGGTGGAAGCTCGAGGAAGCTTCGACGGAAGATCGGCGGAGCTCGCACAGCCAGCGGCGGGCACGCACACGAGGAGGAGGGGCTCAGGGAGACGGCCTCCCAGCCCTCTGCAGCTGCTGAAGCTGCTGTGGTGCATTGCGGACAGCGCTGTGAGGAGAGCAGCATCGCAGAAGAGATTCTGATGCTGGAAAAGTTCCAATATCAGACATTTTGAGCATCGACCAGACGTCTAGAGAGGCTCCAGGACATCTGGAGCCGAAGCCGGACGTCTGAAAGCATAATATCGCATGAGACACACGTTTCCTACGCTACTTTCCGCCATGGAGATTGTAGCACAGGAAATGTTGGGCTGAAAATGCGTGCAAAGCATTGAGAAGGAGTGGGGTGCGCTTTTCCAGGCACTTTTGGACGTCTAATCACATCGCCAGACATCCGAAGGTACTTCCAGACGACCAAAGGTTTTGTTCGATGTCTGGAGATACCCCCAGACGGTCGCGGAAGGAGTCTAGATGTCTGAGATACCTGCAGGAGACACAAGGTAAGATCTGACGTCTTTTAAGATGTCTAAGACTAGTCCTAGACGTCTAATTTTGGACAGTAACAGTGTTTTTGGCCCATTTAAAGCCCAAACGGAATCGAATTTCCGCAAACGATGTACCATTGTTTTCTACTCGAGTTTCTCTACGTGTTCGTGTTGAATACCTACTGTTTTGAGCTCGTCTAAGGTAAATTAGTCGCTGGTACAAGTTACCAGCTGGTGGCATGTTTGGGGCCCACGAAGATGATGAGATCTGCGGTGCAAGCCCCCATTCCTCCCGTGATACCCGGTAGAGTGGTTTAATTCATTTGTTAAGATGTGAATAAAGAATATGCTTGCTTAGATTAAATTGATTGAAATTCTAGGATGTGAAATGAACCTTAGGGTAGAAATATATGAACTTGATGCTAAGCTACTCTGTTTATTTAAGATGTATGTTAAAATACGAGTTGCCTGTATGTGAATGAGAAATTGAACTGTAAAACCACAAGTTGTATGTATATGGTTGAGAATTGAATTGTGAAAACACAAGCTGCCTGTATATGAGTGAGGAATGAGTTATGAAACATGAGATCCGAATATGAATAAATGAGATGAATATGAGCATGAATCCTACGGGGAATTAGGAGTAGAACTCCTATGTATGAAAGGAATATGGAATGTAGACGGGAAGTGAACTGGCCCTTGTATACACGGTACCAAGGAGAGGAACTGTCCCTTTTAGTGTAGAGCAGAGCTAGTCGCCCTTGGGTTGAGACCCGAGGTTAGGATTATCCACTCTACACTGACTCTTATCAGCCCTAGCGTACGTGGTACTGAGGCGTGACACTAATGTAGGGAGGGAGCTAGCCACCCCACGGGACACGGGGTTAAGCATGCCACCTTACACCGACTTTGTTAGGTCCGCTAGGTAAACCAGGGTAGTCGAACAAGGGTACGCGGACTGTGGAGGGGCGAGATCCCTGTTTGGTTCTGAGGGGCGAGACCCCTGTTTTGAGAGGGCAAGGCCCTATACTGTTCCATTTTGTACCTTAAGCGTACCTACTAGCGGAAACGACTGACCGCGTGCCAGTGCTAGGTAGCTACCCGTACCCTTATCACGCGTGCCGTAGTCACCGCTACGTCACGACAATGACCTCAGGGTGGTTGACTGGGTATAGTACTACTACGGGAGACTCTTCCAGCCAGGAGAGTACCACGTGTACCTTCTACTATACGGAAAATACTGCAATCAAGATCATTCTCACGAGGAACAAGCAAGATCAAGAAATACTTGGATCATTTGTGAAATAAATGAACCAGAAATACATAAATGATATAAATGGAAATGAGAATAAAATCTGGTTGTTTGTTTTACTTTACTTACACATAAATAATGTAAACACCATTCTACTCAGCGTTCACTGACCCTGTCTTTTCATAACCCTGTCCAGAACTAGGAGTTGAGTAGCCCGAGTTTCCACCTGCAGAGGGTGCTAGGTCCAACCAAACCCAACCGTAATCGTTTCTTTCCAGCTCTTTTTGTTTTTGCTATTGTAGTGAGTAATAGACATTTATTTTACTATTTCTGTTACTTTTTATTTTCTTTCCATTGTTGTTGTTGTAGTGGCATGTACTATTTTGAGACAATTATTCTACTTTCCTTTACTATTTCGTTTTTCCTTCTATTTAGTTATAATGCATGTGTGGATGTGATATTATTTCCTACTTTTAGTTATTTCTCATTGGACGGTTAGATTTTGAGATTAGTCGAGGCGAGTCGATCTCGAATCCTGTAGAAATCTGAGAATTAGATCGTAACACCTTAACTTTCATCTAAATAGGTATAATATATCTTCTCTTTTGCAAAGCTTTTGATCCTTAAACAAAGATCTGAACAGGTAAGCTAGTACAGCTTTTGATTCGTTGGCCACTCTATTTAAAATCTTCTCAGGGTTACGGAAGAAATCAGGCTGTTTGCTTTTTTTATCTTTAAGCCTTTTCCCTTGTTGATGTATACTCACCCCTCATTAGAGCCTATTCTTCCTCCTCTCAGCTACCATTCTGTTTTGAAGCCTCGGAGGAAACTTTCTACTCTAACTAAAAATTCCTTGGTCGTAGGTGAACAGACTAACGAATGTCAAACTGAGCCAAACTAATCTCGTCAACGTATATATTTAGCAGAGAGAACTGAGTGGGTTTAGTACAACTTGATAAAATAACTACTGATTATTGTTAAAAGAAAAACTAACTCATGTTTAAGTGAAAGCTATATGCTATGTTTGACGGATACCATCTCCATCATCCCTTCCCAAAAAATAAATAGCCGGTCGATTGCTTTAGGGTTGAACTGCTGATGACGAAAGTGAACTTAATTAGCTTTTGAAAACGAAATTCAAACCTTTGCCACCCCTCGACTTTGCATTTTATCAACGGTCTAAAACTTCTTTTATATTTGTCCTTTTGTATTTGAAAAGTGGGTAAATGATTATTTGAATTGATGGTCATTTTCTCGGCAAAATGTCAATTTGTCAATATCGACCTGTTGAAGGTATACATTGCCAAAAATGTCCTAGAGTACTTCAACTAAAATAGAATGGAAAACCACAAAGGAAATAGCACAAACTAGCTAGGTCGTGCATGAATCATATCTAAACATCAAACCAAAAAAACTGTTGATGGATGCAAGCTGTGGTGTCATGCAAATTATTTAATAGTGAAAATATAAATAAACGAACGCCCATGATGCGGACTCCGCGGTTGATGCCGGGGGCCTGCCCAACATTCAAGTTGTATACCATAAAAATATTTGTATACCATACGTGCACACACCCTTAAATGTTTTTTCTCAAAAAATATTTGTTAATTACATGTCCTATTTATATAAAGTCATCGTGATGATGGTAAAAACTAGCATGTAGTTGTTAAAAGAAAATTAATGTCTTTTTAACTTTTAATATTTGATTTTTAGCTAGATATTCTGATGATACCAAATGAGCCATTCAACCTTGGCGGGGGGTGGGGTGATGGGTGAGGGGTGGTTGGATGTGGTGTTTGGATAATTGGTAAATATCATACTTAAGTACCAACCTTAAAAGAAAGTGGAACAGGTAATGTCTGCATTAGTATGTAAGTGCACTTGATCGAAGCTTTTCCATTTAATTTAATGACAACTCCCAGGTTACGATCAAAAGAGGAAGTAGCAACAGACCATTGCGGTGATGAAATTAACAAAGTGATGACCAATCAATTACTTTTCATGCTGTTTATTATATAAATTGCTAACTTGAGCCATGAAAATCGTTTCAGAGTTATGCAAGTGGATGAAAATTTGGAACAAAAAAAAAAAATCTATGCCATGTAACCGAAAGCCACAAGGAAGTTTTAACGAATATATGTCAAAATATAGGAAAATATATAATATAATATATTTTGTGTCGTAAGATAATGTGAATGTGGTTATCATTTCATATTTAATGTAAATAAATAAAAAAATTAAAAATTTATTATGTGATGGGTCCCATCACGTTGTAAAAAAAGTCATTACATTACTTTAAATTAAAATAAATAGGTAATAAATAATTTTGTACCGATGATAAATTATTCTAAGTGATTTTGTACTGGTGATAAATTTCTCTAAGGTGACTTTACACCGATGTAATCTAATTTTGCACCAAATCACATTTGAAATAATTTTGCACTGGTGTAAAATTATTTCAAATGTGATTTGATAGTTTTATACCAGTATAAAGTGATTTTAGCTTATAGGTTTAAGATTTAGGATTGAAGGTTTTGGGGTAGGTTTATGGAAATGATTTCACCTATGAGAGGTGATTTTTCACCTTAGTGTTTAGGGTTTAAGATTTAGGATCTAGGAAATAGTAAAAACTACACCCTAAACCCTAAAGTAAAAATGACTTTTCAAGTAAAACAATCTAAGGCGAAGAAATATTTGGAATTTAATTTTGCACCGATGCAAAATTATTTCGAAGGTAATATGGTCGTTTTTTAGATTGCACCAGTGTAAAATTATTTCGAAGGTGATATACTGGTTTTGCACCGATGCAAAGTGTCCAAAGGTGATTTAAGTTGTTTGTACCTGTACAAAAGTAGTTTATTATTAGTTTCAATGGTGGTGGACCCGACCACGTGTGAGTGCTTTTTTTTGTATAAAAAGGAGATACATCAAGTGGAGATCACATTCATAACTCTCTATGCATCATTGTTTGCGTCAACTCTTGCATTTCCCAACCTACATCCTAAATATATAAATTTCCACTATTGATGGAGGTCAAAGGATCTGATTAAGACAATTATCTCAAGTATGGAAGGAAGTGTAAAATATACAACTACCAAGAATTGATGACTCAATTTCACTATAAATGATGTACATCTAGGAAAGAGTTCTAACCTTCAAAATTTACACCATCTAAATATTTACTAGGATTCTTTGGAGTACAAGGTGACTAGATAGAATGAATTCCTTTCGAATAGAAAGGCTAAAGGTGCACCTCTCTCGAGGAAGTTCTCCAAGGTGACCTCCTTAAGAGGGTACGTGTGACATGCATGAAGATTGAGGGGATCATCAATCACTGATTGTTGGCTCTTTTTCTGACCTACTCTATAATCGAAGGTGCAATCTTCGTAGAGTAGGGCTAGTGGTACAACATACTTAAAGGCCAAGTCACAATGAAAAAGACAAAAGGCATGTGGTCTGACATAGTTCTACATCATTGTTGTGGTTATTCAACCGGCACTCTACTCCCCCACTCTCGCTAGTCCCGTCACCTGGGCATTTGGCATGATAGCTAGGCAAGCCAAGCAACTAAGCAAGCCTAGCAACTTGAGCAGGGACACCATTAGGAGGCTCTAACTCTAACCCAGCACATCCAAGTGGGACCATTTAGAGACTCTTCCCAAGAAAGCAACTCTCGACAAGGAGTCACTTAACACCAATCTAACAATCATGCCAACTACTAACACTTCAACCATTTCGTTGGAGCTCTTTGTAAGATTTTAGATTCTAGATCTATCTCTACTTGGGCAAAAAATTTCGTTAATTTTTACCTGATGTACTAAACATTTCCTCCCTCATGAAATATATAGCATAGACCCAAATGTCAAATAGTATTTGATGGAATTTTGAAAAGATTAAAATTTTAGTGCATGACGTACACCCACAAGTAAAAAAATAAGCAATTAGAATCTGAATAAAATAATTTTAGTATATGCTGTTTTAACAAAATTGATGACAGGCAGATTTTAGCATCTTTCCGATGAATGGTACTTGGCCATGTTGATTGTAGAACTTAAGATAACAGCTCAGTATACAGACAGCAGGCTTAAAGTAACAATTCCATGACATTTGTTTTATGGAGTTTATGGATACCATTTCGCTAGCATATATTTCAAATTAGTAATTATTAATTTCATAACTAAACTAAACTGAAAATTTCCCTAATGAGCTCTCTATCAATTACTAGCAGGCGTGGGAACTAATAAGCATATCAATCAACATACTTTAAAAATGAAAGATTAAATATTGCGGCCTTCAGGTTTACGATTTGTCAAAGCTTTAATTAAAATTTTTCTTCATTACAACTTGGAGTGAAAGATGACAGATTGAATGTGAATACAACAAATGAATTCCTATATATTCTATAGCTGTTTGGTAGGTGGGTTAAGGGATAACTTTCGTTTCACTGCATTTAACCTGTCTATCATTTACACTGGGTGAAAGGAGGTTTAATCCAAGGTAAATTTATTTTATCCTTTTCTTAATCTACCTATTCTCTCAAATAAGTTAATCTATCATTCTACTATTCTATTTCACTCATTTTCTACTCCTTTACTTAATCTATAAACATATTTCCCATATCAAACACTATCTAAAGAGTGTGACTATCCCATCGACTGTTAGTGTAACGACTCGATTCCCGAGTCCCTACGAGACACGAGAACCGGACCGACTCGACTAATCCCAAGACCCAGTCGTCCAATGAGGAAGTAACCAAAAGACAGTAAAATAAACCACATTCAGCATGAATATAACTAACAGTAAGAAAGTACAGCAGTAAGGAAAGAAACTACTACAGTAGGCACCACCATAACAGTAAAACAACAGTTATCATATAACAAAAACTGCAGGTAAAGAAGGTACAGCGGAAACAAAAACTACTCACTAGAACAGAAACAAAAAGGGGTACAAAGCTGGGGTAACTCTACTGGACCCTACTCGGCCCAGCGTCCTCTGCAGCCGCCGACCCTGGCTGCTCAACACCTGGTCCTGAAAAAAGGTAACGAGTGTAACACGTCAGCAAAACGCTGAGTAGAGTGGCAAACTAACTAAAGGCAACAGTAGAGTGTACAGTAGCTGTTATGTTCTATTACTTCCTTTATTTACATCTTTCAATTTTTCTCACTATTTCATTTACTTCTCAGATCCTTTACTTGATCTCGGATGTCCTCGTGGGACGATCTTGATTGCAGTCTTTTCCAAAAGTAGAAGTAGCACGTGGTGCTCTCCTGGCCGGGAGAGTCCCCCGTGGTGATCCTACCCTCAGTCAACCACCCCAAAGTCACTGACAGACGTAACGGTGACTACGGCACGCGCGATAAACGCATAGGTAGCTAGCCCGCACTGGCACGCGGTCAGTCGTTTCCGTTAACGGGTGCGCCCAAAGCACAGCACGGAACCAGGGCAGAGCCCTCTCAGTAACAGGGGTCCAACCCCTCCACAGTAACCAAACCGGGGCCTTGCCCCTCCACAGTCCGCGCACCCTCGCCTGACTACCCTGGTTTGCCCTAGTGGGCCTAACAAGTCGGTGAAGGAGGCTAGCAGAACCCCGGGGCCCGTGGGGTAGCTAGTACTCTCCTAACACTACTAGCTCTCCTCGGTACTACGTACACGAGGGCCAACAAGTCGGTACAGAGCGGCCAAGCCTAACCCCGGGTCCCTGGGGCGGCTGGCCCCACTCTGGACTAAACAGGTACTTCCCTTGGTACTGCGTACCCAAGAGACAGTACAACTACATCTCAGTTCCATTCCCTTTTCCTTTCCAGGAGTTCCACTCCTAATTCCCCGTAGGGTTCCAGCTCTTTATCTCAGAACATCATATGTTTCACTTTCCAGATTCGCGTTCTCAAATTCCATGATCTCAAACATGTTTCTTTGTTCATAATAGGCAGTTGTTAATTAAATTCACAGGCAGCTTTATATATTCCTTTCCATTTTTTTTTTCCAAGACTGCAGTAATATACATTCCACTAGTTTTTCCATCCTAAGATTCATGCCATATCCTAGGATCTATCATACAATCTAGTTTTCCGGCCCTAGGATTCATGCAACACCTAGGAGCTATCATTCCATATATTTCTCATTCCTAGGATTCATGCAATGCCCTAGGTTCTAGTTATGGTTCCATACTTTAACAGATTTTATTAATACTTAAAGCCACCCTACCAGGTACAACGGGAGTAATGGGGGCGTGATCGGGAATCCCGCGCGCCTCCACGACTCTCAAGACTGCAACCGAACGAGGTCCTATCACAAGGATCAAACACAAGGAGTGTCTCAAAATAGTGTATAGCTACTGTAGGCGGGTAGAGGAATAAATTCTGAAACGAACGCAACTCGAATCGCTGAAAACGGAGCCCAAACGGGCCCTAAACGGGTCGAGAAAGACAATACTGTGCAAAATCAGACGTCTGGAACTCCTTCCAGACGTCTTAAACGGTGGATCAGAGAATTACCTGTTCGGCTTGGTTCCCCGGACGTCCAGAAGTCTGTGGGGACATCTCTCCTAGATCCCAGACGTCCGATGGTCACTCCGGACGTCTGGAGGTCACTCCCGCCGTCTGGTACAACTTCCAGACGTCTGATTCGCAAAGGATGACGAATCAGAACACCTGCGCACAGCCAACCCCCCTCCCTCAGTACGGTCAGTCGACAAAAAGAGAAGAAAGCGGAAACTCACCTTTCAGACGTCTGTATGATCTCACAGACGTCGACCTTGCCGTCTGGATATCAATCCAGACGTCTGATTCTGGAAATTTTTCCAGAATCAGAACCTTGCTCGGCCTCCGCTCGCGACGCCGCCCGCGTCGCACCTCGCGCGTCCGCTGCTCCGCCCGCAGCAGGTCCCTCTCCGCGACGCTCTGCGCCCCCTGCGCCCTCCGCCGGCCGGCCAAGCTGCTCCCGGCGAGCTCGCCCTCACGGCAGAGCCCCGCCCTCGCACGCCGCAGCTCCTCCGCGCCTACTGCGGCTGCCGCTGCCGCTGCGCCCTCGCGTCCGCTCGCTCTCGCGCACAGGCAGGAGAAGAAGGAGGAAGATGGTGGAGACGGGAGGGGAGGCGCGCCCCCCTTTTAACGCCGCGCGGAGAGGAGAGAGAAGGCGGTCACAGTCGCCTGCCGCCGCAGAGAAAGAGGCAGGATCGCAGGTCTGCGCGCACAAGCGCGCAGACGAATATCCCGTGCGAGCATAACTGTTCGCCAGACGTCTGTAAACTATCCCAGACGTCTGGTCAGACGTCTGGATGTGATCCCAGACGTCTTTACAGACGTCTGGGCCACCTCCCAGACGTCTTAAAAGACGTCTGGGGCACGCGCTCGTTACAGTTAGTGAATTAGCTAACCTTCTTCTTGAACTCTCTTGGTGGGTTCTTCGATCTATCGACGTATCTACTTATATTTTTCTTCTTTTGTTATTCATAAATGGTAATTTGATTAGCTTAGCACTCTTATAGGAAGGTGATTTTATGAATGTATGTTTACCTTGAAAAAAAAAACCACACTTCTCAATATTTTATTGCAATTTATACATAAAATCCTTTTTATTTTTATTTTAACGACAAGCATATCTTTCTGAGCTTACAATTACACGTATACCTTATTATTGCTATATCATACATCCTTGTATGCCCCTCTTACTGATGGTAATAACATCATTAATTATAACTAACTTGAATTAGTGGAAATCCAAAGATAAATGCTCCAACATGATCTGTGAGTCGTAATTCCACTCATATTCATTTTGAATAGAACACTGAATCAGGATTAATTCTATAGTTTTAACATCACATCATAAATGTGGAGTAACAACGGGATTTGTCAAAGGTTAACTAAACGTCAATTGAGCATTAAAGTCCTAAGAATGGATCCACACAAACAGAAAATAGGATTTCACGTGTTTCGAGAACCAAAATAACACCAAAAATTCTCATTTCAGACCTACTTGAATTAAAGAGGTTCTAGTCAGAATAAAATTTATCTAAACCTTCGAAAATTCATAGAAAAATATTATGAGAGGTTTGGTACCCCTGGTTTGACCATCTGAACCTATTTTGAACTCGAATAGATCTTCAGACAGGATTTTGCCCTAATTTGAGCTTCTGTGCAAATTACCCAGTCAAAGGTGGTCAAAACTCAAATCTAACTTCACTATCATATTCCTTAGGTCAAAATTAGGTTAATGCCAAAACTTGAGCCCAATCAGATTTCATCTTTATCGAGTTTGCATTTCAATCCCTTAAATCTTTATTTCCTCAGTCAGGCCCCTAACTTTCAAAATTATTTGCAAATAGGGCCCTAACTTCTTCATCTTCTTTGCAGAAATACCCCTGCCGCCATTGATAGGTGAACCAACCTACAAGCATGCTTTGACCATCTCAAAACCACACCAAATCAACTACAAATCCCACCAAATTCGGTGGGATTGGAGTTCACACTACAAGGAATCATAGATCAAGATCTTGGATCCTAACTCTCATCCTAGAGCTTAGGCGAAGCTCTCAAAATCTGCATGGAACCCAAATCAAATTGTGATGAAATCACGATAAATTCCCTTGTTAGAGCTCACCCTTGAGCTCTATAAAAGCTTCCCCATGTTCCATCGTCTTCTTCAGTCAGGTTCAAGCTAAAATCTAGTCTTCCCCTCCAACTCCAGCCACCTCCGACCTCAACTCTGGCGACCGTCTTCCCCGTCTTCCTACGGCCTCCCAAACATCAAATTGGGAGTGCCAAACTCTTCCTCACGCTCTTCCGCACCTAGTGGGCTAAAGCCAGGACTTCCAACCCCTTTCGTCTCGTCGTCCACCCCCACCAGATGTATTCGTCTCCCTTGCATCCAACAAGGTAGGCCAGCACGAGTTTCTTCCTCTTTCGTCAGTAGTTTAGGTTCCTGATAACACCACGCAAGGGGGTAGTAATTAGGTTGAATATGGCCCATCTTTAGAATAAAAGGCACAACATAAAGTAGAATAGGAGCATTGCATGCATCAAGTACCAAGATTGCTTATAAACTGTATTAATGGCCATTTGTGTAAAGCATTTGTCAAAGCAGGCCTCAAATGAGCAATCGGACCGCACGGATGGATTCAGGACGACGAACGGAGTCTAACGGACTCAAAATCGGCCAAATCCGACATCCGGAGCTCCCACAATGGGCCCAAGAAATCCTGACCGTTGATCTGGAGATCAACGGCCTAGAACGCGCCACGTCGCCCTGCCCCCGCCGTCGCCACGCTCCCAAGCCAGCCAAAGACGCATCTCGGCCGTTGATCTTCGATCGAACGGCCGAGATCCGCGCGCTCGCCCGCGGTCGCCGCGACAAAGCGCGGGCGTGGCGCAACGGTTAGCGCGCACGCCCGCGTTGCGGCGACGCGCGTTCGATTCGCGCGGAGCAAAAATCGTCTGCGGGCGAAGGGCGCGGCAAAATTGAGCCGCGCGATCAGAAGCGAGCGGCTAGGATCGCGCCACGCGGCGCGACGACAGCGCCCCACCTCCCACGCGCGCGCGCACGCCGGGCGGAAACGCGCGCGCGCACGCACGCCCGAAGCGCGATCCTAGCGCAGGCGCGGGAGGATCTCAGCCATCCGATCATCAATCGGACGGCTCTCGTTCGACGTCCACGGATCGCGCCTGAAGAGAGAGAGGGGCGGGCGGCTGACCGGCGGCAGCAGACCTTCACCGACGTATATGGAAGCGGTTTTAGCGACGTTCTGGATGTCGCTAAAGCACATTCTTCTTTTAGGAAGCCCCTAACTCTATTTAAACCCCCTTCTACCACCATTCAAGGATCCTCTCCCACTTGCAACTACTCCACTCCTCTCCTAGCTAGTCTTAGGCACTCTTGTAATCGCCGGAGACGACGAGCCGCCGACGGAGCCTCCTCCACCGCCGTGGCTGCCTCGTCGCTCTCCACTCTCTCTCTACCTCTCTCTCTCTCTCTTAAGCTTTCATTTACTTTTGTTGAAGCATGTATTTAATATTGTAAACCATGAACTATGAATGCATGTTTAATGAAATTATTTTTCATTTAGTTGCCTTTTTAATTTCTGTTTAAAGTGCATGATCAAAACCAAAGAGCTTTCTAACCCTAAACTCTCTCTATCTCTCGCTTTTCAAAACCGTTTCTTTCGCAAGCAAAACTCCGCCTTTTTCGTGACAACAAGTGGTAAACAAAATCCGATTTCCACGCCTCCCTGAGATCGACACTCGGACTCACCTCCGTTTACTTCTTTTAAAGCCGACGTATCAAGTGCAACTATAACGACACCTCTTAACACACACGCACGAAGGCACGTCAGTTTTTGGCGCCGTTGCCGGGGAGGCAACGAATTTGTTTTATCACCTCCATTCCACCTTCATTCTCATATCGTCTAATGCCCTATTTTCCTTTTTACTTGACGGATGCAGGAATTCGGCGCATGGACGGCGAAGCGATGCATTCCACTATGGTAGCAAGGAAGTAGACGCCTCGAGGACCGATAGTGAGTACTCTCTCTCTCTCATTGTTTGCTTGCGTGAAAAATCTAAAAAAATCATAAAAACTGAAAAAAATTGGCGTGGTGAATGATTGCTTGACCCACATTCTTAACACATCACCCTACAAAAAATGTACACTCTAATATGCTGGATAAATTCTTGGAGTGCTCTTTTCTCTTTCTCTTGAGTGGTGTTTGCGAAGCCACCGTGAGTTGACCTGGGCCGCACCACTCAACCCTAAAACTGACTCATCTAATAGAAGCTGCACGATCTTTAGGATGAGTACACTAGGGTTTTTAGAGCCTCTACAAAATAAAAGGAAATCTACTTTCACTAAGTTGTGTGCAGAACTTGACGTGCCCACTGAAACTTGTTTGAAAAAATTAAGACACGTCAACCCTAAAAAGTACTTAAGTAAGGATGAAACACTAAAAAGACACTATATCTTAACAAATCCTTGCTTGAAAATCATGTTTTGCTAGAAGCACACACTTTGAAAGTAGAACATTAAGAGGCACCACCCCAATCAACGCCTCATCACATCACCCTAAGCACAAGCACTATCCTAGCCGTTTAAAACAGAGTAGACGTGCCCTAGGCAGGACTGAGTTAAGTCTCAAAAGGTGAGGTTTTGTCTGCTAGGCACTTGGCTTTCATTCCCTTGGTAGAATCTGGTGACTAGGCTGCGGGGTAGTGTCAAACGACCGTGGTTGTGGGGTCTATGGAACCGGAGGCGCAAGCCAAAGGAAGAACCTTCCCTGCAATCCCCTCGTAATCAACCTGGCCAGATTAGCCTTGGGAAGGGGAGTCCAGTGTTTACGGACTTAATCAACCTTTGTGAGATTTCTAGGTCTCCTAAGGAATACACCATAAGGATTAGGCTTGTTTGTTTGATTGAGTGCACAACTCTCTCTCATCTGTTCTTCCCGCATCCCTCCATTTCTTCCATGGATTTCAATGCCTATCCATCTTACCCAAATTACCCCCAACAGGATTTGTATGCTAACCCAAGTAGACCATACCCACAGCCGACTTGGGCTAACCAACCACCAAGTTGGGGATGCAACCTGGAATATCCCTCTTGGCCCAACTATGACCAAACCACACCAACCTCTTATTGGAATACACCCAACATAGCCACCCAAGGGTACGATTCAAATCATGGGGCTCCATATCTCGATTGTCCTCACGATGCCTCCTCATTTAGGTCCGACCCGCTCTACTGTGATAGGACCTACACTTTAGGAGAACACCAAGAACCCTACCCATCTCAAGATAATAACCAAGAAAGGTCATCTGAATTCAACAACCTTGCCTACTTGACCTTTGGATTAGAAGGAGTTCTAGACAAATGGAAATCAGAAAATGATCAGAAATCTAGGCAAGCCCAGGATCATCAACCTCTGATTTGGTCCCCTGATGAAGAATCTGACTGGGAGGAAGACTTAGAACCTCAACTATTCTGGAGTAGGACCAAACAGAGAATGGTTCCTCTTGAAGAACTGGACCCTGAACATGACAGAATAGAGGACCCACCCAAGAACCTAAACACCAATATGGATTCTGATCCACAACCTCAACCATACTCTCTTAACCTGGATTTCAAGGAGGAAATCCAAAGGACACCAAATGACACCATTCTTGATAACCTCCAGTTAGAACTACACAGACAGAATCAAGAATTGGTTAAAGGGCAACATGCCATGTTGGAGTTGTTCCAACAATTGGGGGAAGAAGGCCAAAGAAAGCTGTTGCATACAACGCCATTCATGGAATTCATAAAGCAAGGACCTACCATGATCAATTGGACTACACCTAGTCATCCTGATTTGGTTCAGTCCACCATTGATACCCCTCAGGAGTTGGATAGCTCAGTGGATAAGGAAAGTAAGGATTCCTTGGAGCACAATTTGGGGAGCATTGAGAACAAACATCAGGAGGAAACTGAGAAGGTGAGGGGAGAGACCTTGGAATCTGAATCTAATCAGCTCAAGACAAGTAATCCGGTGGGAGTAGCAGCCAACGTCGGAAATGGAGAATGGAGTTACAATTTCAAAGAAATTGATTATGAATTGGTTAGAATCCCCATCACAAATTTGGAGGAGGGCCGAGAGAAAGAATATGATCTAGAGGATGAAATTGACCCTACCTCTAATGCAACCCCAAACAGTGAATCTGATACAAAGGAGGTTGAAGAAAATATTCTTGAGATCAAGGGCTTGGAGGGAATGAGCAATGAAATCATAGTTGCGGAAGAGATGGATGCGTCTTTGAAGAGAAGACTGATGCTTGGTTGTAGGGCTCAGTATGAAACTCTGGACTTTGTTACTTGCCCTACCAGAATAAAGATCCCGCAACCCGAATGCACTAGAATTGATACACTTTCGATGGATTACAATTTTATGGGGACACAAGCTGAATATAAGACCAACATCTTTAGTGTTTGGCATGTCATATTTGGGGTGCGTTCGTCCACAGCAACTTGTTTGCATGCCCACAAACTAAGAGAGGATCTGACACGGGCATGCATGATATATCTGTTACAGAATTCCCGCCCCTTAGGAACGGGA
Source organism: Thalassia testudinum (assembly GCA_037157565.1). NCBI lineage: Eukaryota > Viridiplantae > Streptophyta > Magnoliopsida > Alismatales > Hydrocharitaceae > Thalassia > Thalassia testudinum. The sequence continues at coordinate 18,923,752 of JAZHRO010000076.1, read as the reverse complement.
CTCCACCACAACCTTATTTGCATCTGTGGACTTCTGATTTTGGGTCTGGTTAACTTTGAACATATCTTCTTGACCCAAGTCAGTCCTGTTTGTGCACCGCCCAGCTGGAGGCGTTAAACTCAGCGCTTCCTGGGAGGCAACCCAGCGGATTCAGACTGATCTGGTAGTTTACGTCACTCAGGTACTATCTTTTTGAACCCTTCTGCATCCATGCATCTGCCAATGAGGACATTGTCCAACTTAAGCATGGGGGGGATGGTAAATTGCATAATCCTGAGTTTAATTAATCAAGTCTGAATGAATAAATTAATTGATAAAAAAAAAAAAAAAAATTTTTTAGGAAGAAAAACTTAGGCATTAGAAACTTGTCAATAGTGGGAAATAATACAAAAAGAACTTAAACGCTTAGACTTTTCAGGCCTTCAGGCTTAATCAGCCCTAGTGTCCATTAAAATATGGATTTAGCGGCGAATCCTTGCAACTTTAAGCTATTCTAATCCACCTAATAAATAAGGTGATAAGTATACGACTTATCAACTCATCCTCTAACTCAGGAAAACTTTGAGTCTAAGCATCTGCACACATTTCTGCACATACTCACTTCTCGGAGATTTTGACAGAAATTGGGTAGCTAATGAACTCTCTAGGGTGGTATGGCTGGCAAGTTGTCGTGGGTAACAGCCCATTGGCAGGTTGTCCAGAACCCAGCCACAGGCCATTTCTTTTTCACTACCTCTAGGTACATTTGAGATTAGGGAAGCCACCTACGTAAAAAAAAAAAAAAAAAAAAAAAAAAAAGAAGAAGAAAAGAAAATAAACCACACTTCACCGCACAAGTATGGCTGGCAAGTGATCGTGGGTAACAGCCCATTGGTCGGTTGTCCAGAGCCCAGCTCAATAATTGCACAAAAAAAAAGAAGACCAAAAACACCTAAGGAAGAAGCGGGGAAGTAGTACAAGCCGGGGAGATATACACTGGAAAATCCTTGTGTTGACCCCAAGTAAAATGAACGCAGGGAGAAAGCTACCAATCGAACAAATACACCTTCAGGCAAAAATTTATTTTCTTTTCCGGTCACCTAGAGGCGTAGAAACTCGAAGTCTGTCTCAATTACCGTTAAGTAAGTCTATCACAACATTCACACCAAGATGCTTAGCACTTAGGGTTTTGACCGAGTTTTGGGTGGGTTGGGTAGCCGTAAAAAGTTACCAACCCACACTGAATTCTAAAAATTCTAAAAAGACATATATAGATATATACGTATACATAAGTATAGTTATATATACAAGGCAAGGATTCGGGCGATTCGTATTTTGGCAGACACCCGGGCGCTGCTTAGTCTTTGTAGATTAAGATCTTCGTATAGTTCCTCTTATTAACAAGTAACGAAGTGCCTAAGCAATTACTTCTTGAATTCGCCAAAGAAATAAAGGCTAGAATAAACCTTGCTAAGGGACTAGCAAGGAGTAAGCATGGGGGTATGATAACACCACGCAAGGGGGTAGTAATTAGGTTGAATATGGCCCATCTTTAGAATAAAAGGCACAACATAAAGTAGAATAGGAGCATTGCATGCATCAAGTACCAAGATTGCTTATAAACTGTATTAATGGCCATTTGTGTAAAGCATTTGTCAAAGCAGGCCTCAGATGAGCAATCGGACCGCACGGATGGATTCAGGACGACGAACGGAGTCTAACGGACTCAAAATCGGCCAAATCCGACATCCGGAGCTCCCACAATGGGCCCAAGAAATCCTGACCGTTGATCTGGAGATCAACGGCCTAGAACGCGCCACGTCGCCCCGCCCCCGCCGTCGCCACGCTCCCAAGCCAGCCAAAGACGCATCTCGGCCGTTGATCTTCGATCGAACGGCCGAGATCCGCGCGCTCGCCCGCGGTCGCCGCGACAAAGCGCGGGCGTGGCGCAACGGTTAGCGCGCACGCCCGCGTTGCGGCGATGCGCGTTCGATTCGCGCGGAGCAAAAATCGTCTGCGGGCGAAGGGCGCGGCAAAATTGAGCCGCGCGATCAGAAGCGAGCGGCTAGGATCGCGCCACGCGGCGCGACGACAGCACCCCACCTCCCACGCGCGCGCGCACGCCGGGCGGAAACGCGCGCGCGCACGCACGCCCGAAGCGCGATCCTAGCGCAAGCGCGGGAGGATCTCAGCCGTCCGATCATCAATCGGACGGCTCTCGTTCGACGTCCACGGATCGCGCCTGAAGAGAGAGAGGGGCGGGCGGCTGACCGGCGGCAGCAGACCTTCACCGACGTATATGGAAGCGATTTTAGCGACGTTCTGGATGTCGCTAAAGCACATTCTTCTTTTAGGAAGCCCCTAACTCTATTTAAACCCCCTTCTACCACCATTCAAGGATCCTCTCCCACTTGCAACTACTCCACTCCTCTCCTAGCTAGTCTTAGGCACTCTTGTAATCGCCGGAGACGACGAGCCGCCGACGGAGCCTCCTCCACCGCCGTGGCTGCCTCGTCGCTCTCCACTCTCTCTCTATCTCTCTCTCTCTCTCTTAAGCTTTCATTTACTTTTGTTGAAGCATGTATTTAATATTGTAAACCATGAACTATGAATGCATGTTTAATGAAATTATTTTTCATTTAGTTGCCTTTTTAATTTCTGTTTAAAGTGCATGATCAAAACCAAAGAGCTTTCTAACCCTAAACTCTCTCTATCTCTCGCTTTTCAAAACCGTTTCTTTCGCAAGCAAAACTCCGCCTTTTTCGTGACAACAAGTGGTAAACAAAATCCGATTTCCACGCCTCCCTGAGATCGACACTCGGACTCACCTCCGTTTACTTCTTTTAAAGCCGACGTATCAAGTGCAACTATAACGACACCTCTTAACACACACGCACGAAGGCACGTCAGTTTAGGCCAGCACGAGTTTCTTCCTCTTTCGTCAGTAGTTTAGGTTCCCTCTCTCCCTTCCCCTCTCTACATCACTTCCATCTATTTAGATCTTAGATTTGACTCCAAAATCACCTTCAACCTTATCGTCTTCTCCACAGCCAGCCACGCCTCCGGCGTGGTCATCCAACCACCACACACCACCATTCACCCCACTATCACTCCCATAAGCATCATCGTAATACCACCTTCAAAATCCCTCAAGAAATTCCACCAATCGCTCACCCCTTTGCCCCACTGAACAACTCACATTCCATTCACCAACTTCGACTCGGTCCGGCCATTATGAAGCTCCAAACACTTGGCCACCACTGTCATCAACTTCCTCGCCTCACGGTGAACACCTTGAGTTAGTTTAATTGGGCTGAGAGGCCGTTTTATGACATTTCAGGTCGCCTCTAGAGTTCGCTGCCGCCATCGCCTTCTTCATCGCAACCACACCCCTCCGGCATCAATATGTCTCATTATCACCTCCATGAGTTGCTGAACCTCTACGCAACTCACTCTAGGCCTTCAATAGAAGAGGTCCCCCACAGCAGTTGGAATTGTAGTTGCGACCATCAACTGCAACTGTGCGAGGAAAGGCCGATGGATAGTGATAAGTCCACTTTAGTGAATCATTATTTGGTCTAAATACTCTCTAATTAGTTATTCTTAGCAGTTAATTGCTTTGAAGTTATATGGTTATTCACTTTAGTCTGCATATAATGTTATGTGTTAATTTTACATTTAATAACATATGATATGATAATTTAATTGGATAAATACAGGCTAGATGAAAGAGTTCAGCCGTCTATTTCTACGTATATAAGACGTCTGGAGATTAGTATGGTCGACTGGGGCTTGCCATCACAAACTCCTGACTCTATATTTTTTAAGACGTCTGGAGTGTTAATCAGACATCTGATGAAGAATCGCTCGTGCTTATCTGCCGTTCTAACCACTCATGATCTTTGCGAGTGGTTAGAGACGCTAGCGGCCAAAGGAAATTGAAGAGGATTTCGTTTAAAAAGGAAAGCCACAGCAACCTTAGGGAGAATATCTACTTCCCCATAGCGAGGATCTCCTCCATCGCCTGCACTGTGAACCAGGCTTACATCGTGGAACTCCAGCGTGCACCGTGGCTTGAGCGAACTCCATCGCCGCCTTTCCCATCGCACTCCACGCTCGTGGTGACAGCACGAGCACCACCCACCCTCTCCACTTCTCCGTTTCTCTTCTTCTTCCCTCTTTCAACATCACCAACTACTATTCATCTTCTTCAACCCACCGATCCCAACAACTCCACATCACCACCGCTAATCCCCTTGCCACAGACCGCAGCCAACTCCACCTCCACCTCCACCAACGCCGTACCCCAACACCACCATGCACCAGCCCCTCGTTCCCTTGCTCGCGCACGCACAAACTGAGAGCCCCACGCACTATTCATCTTCTTCAAACTCACGATAGCCAACAGAGAGGAACCCAAACCTCACACCAGTCCACCTTCGCGTAGCCATCACCACAGGCCCTGATTCTCCTCACCAACCATGCCACCGACCTCCCCTCGATGCCGCGAACCCGACCAACTCCTCAGTCGTACCAACCGTAGTCCACGAGCACACGCGCATAGGCCACCACCGGCGAGCTTCTCCGCCGGCCGGCCACCTCCGGCTGTCTCCGTCGACGCTGCAACCTCCATCGAATCGGCCTCATCATCATCGACCACCCTCGTGCGTCAGCTGCCCGCCGACGCTCCTTCCTGTGCACAAGCAAGAGAGAGCAAAAGCTCTGTTTTGAGGGATATTAAAAATTACAGCATATGCCATTGTGAGATGCACTATTCCTTTATTTTCCCGATTTAACATATTGCAACAAATTACATGGACATCCCTCTTTTTAATTGAAATTACATATAGTTCAGTTCTTTAAGATTATGACTTAAGGGTTAAAATGAACAAACTCTATGTTGTTTGAGATTAAGATTCACGGTAATTACCATTGCCAAGGTCACGATTCACGTATTTACAGAAGATTATGTTGTGGTGATTTGCATTTAAACACCTGCATTTTTTATCAATTGCTTAGAATTAGCATTTATGTGGGAAATGAGTTGCATTAATGAATATGTATACCCATTGATATTCCCGAATAAACGAGGCACCACTTATAAGTTTAATAGGCTAATTTCTCCCTGCGGATACGACCTAACTATTTTCGTGGTTAGATTTTGAGAATTAAATGTTTTGAAAAGTAATTTTCTACCACGCAACTAAATATAATGACGCATCATTTTATGTTAAAATTTTTATTGAAAACAAAGATCGCTCTTTCAGATAGTCCTACATCGTGTGTGGGAAAGCACTTGAAGTGATATAAGTGGTTTTTATGAACCCGACCCCTCGCCCAAGACACGGGGGTCAGGTCCTCTACCCGGTACTGTACAGCCCGATTACCCGACTAATACCCAATTCTGAGAGAAGAGCAGAGGAGAAATCCTGAGGGGGAGGGGGGAGGGTTTTGATTTAGGATCTATCCTGTTGCCTCGAGATGCGTGCCTACTCACTCTAACACTTAGCAAGAATTTGAAGAGGCTTCTGATCCTGTGTTGCTCTATGCTTGGTTGAAGTGTTGTGGCTCTGTTAAAGTCTTGTGCTTCTGAGGCTTAGTGAAACTTAAGTTGTCTGCCCCTTTGAGGCCGATGTCTAATCTAGTACTGTGGGATTATTTGGCTCATGGTTGACGTAAATTAGTGGTTCAAAGACACTGTTGAGATATTTGATTAAATTGAATGAATGGGTTATGCTTAAATTGAAGGGATTAATTGGTGATCTAAATCACCAACTTTTTTAGTTCTTTCTATTCTTTTTGCCCCTCTATTTCTAAGATACAAATTAGGTTATTATTGCATATACTTCTGCCTGTTGATTCTCATCTATTATGCACACTGATTTAAATTGTGATTAGTATGTGAATTCCACATTTATTCTCTACGAATGACCTTAGACTCACATTGATTTCGAGTTTTATAAATTTAAATGTTGTAGCATTTTTTTTCGACTATACTACGACGCACATCTCTTAAGTCAACGCAAGATGCTAACAACATTCACTACAAGAAAAAGAATTTTTCTAGGCATTTATTTCCTAAACATCCAAATATCATATTATCTTGACCTTTAACCAAGATAGATATCAAGTAAAATCTATACCAAGAAAGAAGACTCTTTGAGATGTTTGGTCTAAATGTCTTTAAAAAACATATCACAGAAGGTTTTGACCAAACATCTCAAAAATAATGGATTTTACTTGATGCTTATCTTAATTCAATGTTTAAATAACTATAATTTATTTAGAGGTTTAGGAAAATAAAGGTTCATATGGGTTCATTTGATTTATCTAGAGGTTTAGCAAAATAAAGGTTCCTATGGGGTCAATTGATTTATCTAGAGGTTTAGGAAAATAAAGGTTCCTATGGGGTCATTTGTCCCCTCTTCATGTGACTCCTCTTTATTAGGAGTCATTTATGCTGAGCCTCGTTCAGAGGACTGAGCTCAGCACTCTAAACTAGGCCAATATGAACTCTGATTGGGCACAATTTTTTATCTTAACCTAATTTGGATCCAAGGAATCTAATGGTGAACTTGGATTTGAGTTTTGACCACGTTTGACTGGAAAATTTGCACAGAAGGATAAATCAGGGTAAATTCCCATCTAAAACTTTGTTCTAGGTCAAAATGGGTTCCGATTGTCAAACCAAAGGTACCAAACCTCTTAGAATATTTTTCTATGAATTTTAAAAGGTTAAGAATGATTTTATTCTTACCATAACCTCTTCAATTTAAGCGGGGCTGATAATTAGGGTTTTGGATATTGTTTTGGTTTTCGAAATGCGTGAAATCCTATTTCTATCAGTATGGACCCACTTCTTGGTTTTTAATGCTCAATTGACCTTTAATTCACCTTTGAGTAACCCCATGGTTAATCTACATTTGTGATGTGATGTTAAAACAACATAATTAATCTTGTTTTAGTGTCTTCTCAAAACGGATCTGAGTAGAATTATGGTCCTCAAGCGAACATTTAGGAGCATTTATCTCTTGATTTCAATTAATTCAAGTTAATTATGACGAATGATGACGTTACCATCATACCCTCATGCCTAATGTTTGCTAATGTCTAGTAAAATCCTATGGAAAGAACTAAATCTCTAGATCATGCTTCTGATGTTCAAATGCCTAATTCTGCCACTTCTCTAGAAATTAGATTAGAAGACCAACAATAGGCTTAGAGGTACTCAGGTACCAGCCAAGATCCAAACCTGACCAGCTTTAGCCTTGGGTCTGCCGCGAAGGTTTCTAAGGCCCGCAAAACTGCCCAGAGGTTTGTTGACCCCAGCGGTTAAAGCACCCGTGCGTATATGTATCAAGTCTAAGTTCAGTTTGCCAGTGTATTTTTGGTAAGAGGGATAGAGAGGGATTTTTCATTCTAAGAGTTTTCACTCTTTTTCTTTTATATTCTCCTAAATCCAACATCAAATTGACCCTAAACACGGTCTATGTCGGATTCCATATCCCCACCATCAATCCTCAAAGGGTTCCTGGATTTCGATGCTTCAGGATAGCACTGCCCATGGCAAACCCCAGAACCCTGGCTTTCGACACTTCGAAATAGTACCACCCATGGCATTCTGTAACTAAATCCAGGCCCTCGCAATCGACATTTCGAGATAATACTGCCTATGGCACCTGAAATAACATAAGGTGCTTACATGCCCCCAGTAGGATATTTAGATATCCTAGGAGACAAGCACCGAAGAGACGATATGTTATTACGCATCTTCGAGGGGAGTATTTTTTCATTGCACCCCTCCGCGCCAAGAACTCGTCCAATTAACTTGCGTCTTCGACCGCTCCTAAGCTAAATCTTCGAGAAAATCTTTTTCAAAATAGATAGGTAGCATTATTTTTTCGTCAAGCGCACTGAACAAGACCGATGTGTGGATTTTGGGCGCTTAGGTTACCAAGTCACGCAGACCAAAGGACAGGCAACGGGGTCGAATAATCCCTAAGCCTTAGACTTAATACATTAGCCTCGCATTTTCCTCAACCTCTTAAGGACTAATCTAGATCTTAACGAATACGTGAGTATTTAAGCTCTAGAACATGCCCAAGAGGCCTAAGGTCGGTACTCATCACTAATCTCCTAAGTTTTAGCCTTCCAAATCTTAATTCATTATCTGATTTAGCCTAAAACTTAGGTGAGTTCCATCCTCACTCACAGGGACTATCTCATTTTCTTTCTTTTTGTTTGCTCCTTATTCTCCATTTTTTTATTTTTTTGGAATGAAACCCCTCCATGAAACGAATTTCACAACGATTTGCATTGCAATACCCCCCATGCCTAAAATTTGTAATGTCCTCATTATAAATTAAGTGGGCTTGAGTTCAGCTTAGATCGTACATTAGAACAGGTTTGGTGAGTGGCGAACGGGTCAGGATGAGTATTGCGGACAATTTCAAGCTCTGATATAAGCATCAAAGGCAGAGTCTGCTATTCCAATGGATGAACCATAAAGTGCAATATGATTTCAACAAAAAGTAAGTCAGAAGGGTCTCAGGTTTTTCAAATAACGGGTTGCCTCCCATTAAGTGTTATATTCAATACCTTCAGTCGAGCAGAAGGTGGTCAAGGAGAAGGGGTGATTAGATTGGAGGAATTTTGTAAGACAAGCACCTTGATGAGTAGTTTAGTTGGTTTAACCAGGTTCTAGTTTAGATAAATAGGCTGATGATGCAGACCAAACCCAATTAGTGTGGTTGATTGAGAAATGTGAATCAATAGATGTGGAGCCCATCGGATTCTTTGTGGCTCAAAAAGATGTGGAAATACGAATCTAAGGTTTGCTGAATCAACTCAGCCTAATCAGAGTACAGGTCCTCAAATAATAATAGATCTGTGGAAAATGTAGGAACCCTGCTGGTGGGATCAGGGGGGACAGAATGTGGTTGATAATTTGATCAATGTCCGATTCCCTATCAAAACATGGTGAATCCTGCTCAATCAGATCAGAAAGAGGTGAGTCAGAGTAGAAATTCATTTCGATGGCGGATTGAGGTTGGGATCGGGCTTTGAAAGGCTCTGTAGTAGGTGTGGCTGCTTCGATATCTAGGTGCGGTATGGACTCCTCAAGAAATGATTCGAAGATCGGTTCATCCATAGAGTCCTTTTCATGATGTTCATCCCAATCAAATGTAAATGCCTAGAGAGTGTTTATAGGATCTTGGAAATCTAAGTCAGTGAAAGATTTAAACTCTGCATTGCAGACACACTCGGCACTTATTGGGTTTGATTCCTGTAGATCATAGCAAAATGTTTCCAAATCAATGGAATATGATTTTGAATCAATGATCTTGGGATCAAGGACCTCAGAGTCAGAATCAAAGAATGGATCATGGATACTGAGGTCATAAACTGGCTCGTGATCATATGAAAACAATGGTTCTCCAAAATTAGAGTCTGATTCAAAATCATCAAAGAATTTGTCACAATCAGCTTCTGAATTTGATTCAACATCTAGATTTCCACCACTGAATAAATCATGATTCATAGAGTTATCAACCTGACTTTGGTCTAACCTGGTCTCAAATTCCAAGCTCACATGGATAACCTTATTAGGCACAAGCTCGGGTTCTGGGCACCTAAGGTAGATCCATTTAGATCCCAACTCTTCCAACTCCACTATTTTTGTATCGTAAATCGGTGTGACTTCTAAAAAATCAATTCGTTCCACTAAGCAGTCTGGAGAGGTATAATCATCAAATATAGGCCCAACATCATAGTTCAGTTCTAAAATCCGGTTCTTATCACATTGAGCCTTATGATCATCCCAAATAGGCTCAAATCTAGATGCTAGGCTTGGTGAAGGAATTGGGTCTCTAGAATCTGGACTTGGTTCTATTAGGATGTCAAAATCATTCTCGAGGAATACCTTAACAAGATAGGTGCAGGAGTTACATCCTTGAGAGGTTTCAAGTCTAATTCATCACAAGTGTTTGGAAAATATGGATCGGTTTCACAGTTTCCTATGGCTAGCTTAAAATTGGGAACACCTGCAACTAGATCCACCCAACCTACATGAAGATCAGGTATGTCATTATGCACAAAATCTGAATCTGGTTCCATTTGGGTTGGGGGTCCATAACAACCTCTACTTTCGAACCTGGGCTCTGGGAAATCACAATGATCAATTTCTACGCAATGATATGGGTATTTCTGATCAATGGCTTGTTGCAACAAATTTAACATATTTCCATGTTTCTCAATGTCACTTTGATATATCTCCTAGAGTGGTGGATTTGTAAAACATTGTAAGCCCTCTGTGTTGTGCAATTCCCACAATTCACTGATTTCTGATATGAGGGCATCCCAGGTTGAACCACTTATCATTCGTGTCAACACTAGATGGGCACGGTTCACAATGATGGTTGTTATCTTTGACACATTGACCTTTTCAAAGGCTTTTCCTTGTGCTATTGTTGCTTGGTAACTTTAAGTCGTCTGGTTTGCTTGGCTGATGTCTGACCTCGACTCTGATACTGTGGACATATTGGCCTCATTAGCTGACGTGGATATCCTGATGCTAACATGGCAAGAGGTTGGAAACACTGTTGAGATATTTTAATTGGTTTGAGATTGTGATTACATTGGGATATGTACTTAGATGTGAGATTAAATTAGTGACTCAAATCACCATTTTTAGGTTTCTTTCTTCTTTTTATCCTAGTGATTTTTGAGATATAATTTGGCTTATTACTGAATATATTTTGATTATTAATTTTCATTGCATATCTTTATTATTGTACTCATTGTTTAATATTGCGATTAGTGTGCAAATTTCACATTTGGTCCCTGCAAACGACCTCGGAACTTACGACTGCTTTTCGAGCACTTATAAATTTAAATGTTGATAATTCGATTTTCATCGCTAAATGATGAACGCCAATTTATCATTATTCTTATACCCTAAAACAAACTTAGCTCTTAGGATTTTAACTACACAAATAGGTTTTTGGGCTGCATTTAGGCATCATATAGGTTAGGCATGCATTGCGTTATTTTGTTATTTTTAACATGTTTATTTGAGTGTTAAGGTTAAAGCAAATAAGCAGAACCCTAAAACCCTGACACTCATGAAGGCAAATGGTGAAAAAGAAGTTCAATTCAGCTGGAACTCAACCAGATCCAGCTCCACACAGCTGGATACCAGTTTACCTAGGTTAGGATTTGCTCCATTCAACTCATCTTAGCTAGATGGGAGCTCAGGGCAACTCATTCTAGCTAAACCTAGTTCAAGTCAGCTCAGATCCAGCTCAACTTAATTTAGTATAATTCATCCCAACTCCATTCAATTCACTAGGAGCTCTAAATAGCTCAACTAAGTTGACATTAGCTTCAGTCAACTCAGATCCAGCTCAACTTGGTTGAGTCTGGTTCATCCCAACTCCAGTCAGTTCACTGGGAGCTTCAACTAGCTCAACTAAGTTGATATCAGCTCAAGACCAGCTCTCTCCAACTCCACTTAGCTCATTGCAGCTCAACTCTTTCTAACTTAGCAACTACTTGTCAACTAGTAGCTAAGCTAGCTCAAGAGTCTCCATCTGAGGCAGCTCCAGCTCAACTTGGCCCCAGATAGGTTGAAATCAGCTCACAGCAACTCAACTACCCTAGCTTAGCTACTAACCTGAAAAATAGCTAGCTAAGCTAGTAGTTGAGTCTTCATGAAGATTCCCTCAGCTTCCACAGCTCCAATGCAACATCAATCTAGCTCCAGAAATTTTCCCCAGCTCCTTCTTCCTCAAACCCTAGTTCCACCATCCTCTACTCTACTAGCTAAGCTCGCAACCTACTCCAACTCCATGGTCGTCCATCCTTTCCTCTTAACCCTAACTAAACCCTAACCTAACCCACCTACTTTTGGCGCCAACCCCCATCAACCACCACCCCATCACACCTCCTCATGTTGGTGCCAAAACCACCCACACACACCCCTTCAAAATGGCACCAACCCCCCCTTAAATCTCCGCCCTACACATTACCACATAAGGCCATCTCTACCCTACACATAAACCCCCTTCTAGAAGCCTTATGTGGCGCCAACCTTAACCACCTAACTCCACATCTAACCAACCCTAAACCACCCCTAGTTGGCGCCAAAAACTCCTACCCACACCCCTTCATGTTGGCGTCAACACCACCATCAATCACCACCACCCAATCTACACCTCAACCTATCCTAACCCTTCATATATTGGTGCCACCTAACCCTCTCCCTTAACCATCCTAAAGTGGCGCCAAAACCACTTAACCCCACCATAACCACCACTCCATACATCCCTCCTTTTGGCGCCACCTTATATCTACCCTCTACTCACCAACCACCACCCTAACCCTACACATACCCTACACGCCACCTAACCCTACCACCATCAATCCTTAACCCTAGTCCCCACCTAGGGTTGGCGCTAAATAGCAAGCATCCCCCCATTTTGGGGCCACCCATTAACAACCCTAGGATCTTCTAACCACCCTCTACAACCCATCCTAGCCCTCCATCCATTAACTACCCTTAACCCCCTTCCACTCCTATAAAAAGACCAACACCCACCACCATTAATTCACCTTTGGCTACATAATTTTCTACCCATACTTCCACCTTCCATAGACGGCCAAGAGAAGAAAAAGAAGAAGATTTAAGGGGACGCTTTCTCTCCTTCGTGCCTTTCGCTCTTCTCTTCTCACGCTAGGCAGAGGAGAAGCCAGGCAAGGATGACCTTGGGAGGAGGTCATGACGGTGGTGCACGCCCACCCTTGAAGGAGTTTTTGAGGCGGAAACCATCCACCTTTGGAGGAGCTAAGGCACGCCCCATCTAGGGCTTACCAAGAGGAGGACACACCTTGGAGGAGCAATTCAAGGAGAAGGAGAAGGAGAAGGAGGAATCCTTTTTAACTATGAGAGCTGCCGCAGTTGGAGCAAGGACCCTCCCCTTTTCATGATTATCATCAGGAGGATATCGTGTTTTTATTTTGTTCTTTTTTTTTAATTTCTAGTAGAAGCATTCCTCCACTTGCAAAACAATATCTTCCATTACTAAAAGTTGCCTTCTTTAAATTCTTGTTGCAATTCTTATTGCGTTGTGTTGCTTTTTCCCTAGTGCACACACACTCTCTCTCTAATTACTCTAGGTCCTCACGTACCTAGAGTGAGCTTAGAGAGAGAAATTACTTGTCACTTAGGTTTTAGTTCTAGTAACTAAGGTGTAGTCACTTTCTCGCTTACAAATTTGCCATTACCCATTATTTCAAAAACCAAAAAAATTTAATATTCAAAAATAAAAAAAGTTGATTTCCGCATTTTCAAGTAAGAGATCTATATTTGCAAGAATTTGCCTCCCTGAATGACCCTAGATACTACCACTATCTAGGTTATAAATTTTAAAAGTGATTACGATTTGACGTGTTACAACGATTTAAAACCCTAATTTCAAATCACGCCAATTTTTCGCATCACTTTTTGGCACCGTTGCCGGGGAGGCACGACTTTGCATTAGATATTTCTCTCCCTTGATAAGTGGATCTCATCCCCTTGTCTCTTTTTCTCTCTTGTGTGCAGAGTGTAACAGGAAAGAAGCGGGATTTTGAGAGCTTGAAGTGCCTTGTCTTCTTGCAAAATTCCAGGTTAGCAATTCTAAACTAGTCACACAATTCTCTAAAAAACTATCGAAAAACATCAAACTTGGCCTTCAGAATCACAAACAATTAAGTTAAGTGGACTGGTTTCATTTAAAAATCAATTGGTTACTTGTTTGCATCATTAAACACCACTCCACTTCAAGTGTTGGTGTTCTGATTTTTGGGTCCAGATTTCTGTCCGGACTTCAAAAATCAATTCCTGACATCACAGGCCTCCTAAAATCTTGAAATTTCACCTAGCGATTCCAAATCAAGTGAGGAACATCTGGTCCAAATTTCAGAGCAATTGGATTTGCATACAATTTTTAAAAATTCATGGACTATAGAGGGGTCACCTCCTATAATTTCTCTATCTTTCTATTGTCCACAAATTTTAGGAATTTTTATACTCATCCTATTTCTATGAAATTTAGCTTTCTAGAATCCTTGTGAAATTCCACACATCACATAAAATTACAAAAAATTTTTGTGGCCGGTGGTGGTACTGAAAGTCCAAAATACCTCCAAGTATCATTTCTGAACTTTAATACCAGCACAGAGAAAAATTTTAAAAAAATATCAAATAAATTCCTAAAATTATAAAAAAAATATTTTTTGGTATGCTTGTTTGATTTTCCTTACAGTAGTGGTGTTGTCTACCTCGTTTGGACCACTACTTAAAAAGAAAGCCTAAAACAAACTCACTAATAGTAAATTTCTATATTAGGAACAATTGAAATGGGATTTCTTTTCAAATTTTTAGTCCCACAATATAGAGGAAAATTATCTTCACCAATACAACCTGATTTCCCCTTTTTTGTGGCATTTCAAACTTGTTTGAATACCTAGAAAGAAAACCCTAAAACATACCAATTTAAAGCAAATCCTGAAAGAGAAATACATTCAAATATTGTGAGTCAACTTGATTACTATTGGAATCACTTTTCCAATCCTACACATACTAAAAAATTGAAATAATATGGCATTATCCCAATTAATGCCCTCCACATTCCCATTTACATTTAAACACCCAAGCCTAACTTAAAATAGATAGTCATTTAACCACTTAAGGACTTCATTCAATTAGGCTTGATATCCAATATTTAAGGATCCCTAAGCGCTCCTACTTCCTTTAGACAACGCAGTGATAGACTTAGAGGGTAGCTAAACAACGAGTAAGGGTTTACACAAGCCCCTGGTGATTTTTCCAGGAAATGCTTAGGCCCAAGCCACCTCTTTAGTCTAGCCGGGTTCTCTTTCTAGAATTGGGTTCACTTGCTGATTTCTTATCTATTGGGTTCCTAAGTCTTAGGTTTTAAGGAGTCAACCTTAAGACAAGACTAGGCTTGTTTGTTTGAATTGCACACTTTCTCTCATCTCTCTCTCTTCTCCTCCCCTCCATTTCTTTCATTAAAAGTGCATGCATAGGCGAAGATCCCAGAACCCACATCTCAAGGGATCATCTGATTTTGCCCCCCACACCAGAAAATCACTATTTTCATCTTCTTCCTCTGCTGTTAATATGGAAAACCCGGGAAACCAACAAAAAAATTTTGCTTCCTCATCTAACCAGTCAGCCGACCCGCAAGCTGACTTCCTTATCCCTAACCTCCCTCATTTGGAGCAACCAAAAAACCCTGCAAGGCCAGGTGACCCTCAAATCCAAAATCAAAATGCAAATCCCTTTGCCCTTATGGTCTACCATTTGGTTCAAATTCAACAAAATCAAGAAAATTTGGCTAGAACTGTGACAAACTTAGCTAACCAAGGGCAAAACCCGCCACCCTGTCAACAACTTGTCATTCCTCTTAAGGATTTTTATGATCCTTCCAACTATGAGGAAAGACCTGGGGTGGTCATACCACAAGAGGATTTTGAGATCAAACTAGCTATTCTAAACCTAATCAAACATTTTCATGGTCTTCCAAGAGAGGACCCTTTCTGTCATCTCGAGGAATTAGCCATTCTCCCTCAAACCACCCGTTCCCGCAATGTGCAGGAAGACGTGTGGCACATGAGACTTTTTCCTCTCTCTTTAAAAGATAAAGCTTCACACTGGTTTAGAACGGTTGGGTGCCCTATCACCACCTGGCCCCAATTAAAAAGCGCTTTTCTTAAAAAAAAATTTCCAATCGATCATACTAATGCATTAAAAAGATCCATAACGACCTTTCAACAAAAAATTGGTGAACCCCTCCATGAGTCCTGGGAAAGATTCCAAGAACTTATAAGTTGCCCCAACCATTAAATTTCACAATGGTAGCTAGTGCAGATCTTCTATCACGGATTAGGAGATCAATTAAAGAGATTTGTGGATGCTTTATGTGGGGGCAATTTCCTTAATAAAGACGCCAAAAGTGCCTACCTCCTTTTTAAAGAAATGAGTGAAAACTCATTTAATATGCCTTCAATGGACACTTTTAGTATAACTCAAAACCCAAGACTCCGAGTCAATGAAATTGACTCCAAATCTACCTCTGTTCCAGTCACTCAAGATGATCTACACATGATAGCTCAACGACTGGACCAAATGCAAATCCACCCAAAAAAAATGAAAGAAAAGCTCACTCACAAGCAAACTCCACACCTTAACTCTCCACACCTTCTCAGAAGAGAAAATCTGCACAACATTGATGCCACACCTGCTGGTCAACGATTTTCTGCTGATTTCACACAAGATATGACTGGGACTTTTGCTTACTTGAATCAAAATATTCCTGATCCCACCACTGAAAATATCTATGTTCTCTAGGAGCAATTTAAAAACCCCTCCAACACCTACAATCAAAACTGGAGGACCAACTCAAATCACTCCTGGAAAGTTCCGAACCCGATTCCATTTTCCAAATAAAATCAATTTGGGAATTATGGGCAACCTGCATATCAACCTGGGCCATCCCAGGAAGCTATTAACACTCAGCTCATGAAGATTCTGCAGGGTATGCAGAATCAAATGACGGAAGTAACCCGCATGATAACCAACTTACAACATCAAGTTAAGGTTACTCCTGATCATAGACCTACTAGCAATTTGCCTTCCCAACCCATGCCCAACCCTAACAATCAACGGAATCAGTTTCAAGGTGGATATCCTAGTCAACCCATTCACCCAGCACCTCAGCATCCCACGGGTTTCAATCATAGTCAGGCTTGTCATCCTCCTTCTAGAAACAACCATACTGCAAATGCAGTTACTTTGAGGAACGGAAAAACCACTTAAGATCTCTTGTATGCTAAAGAAAGCCGCTTCAATGAAAAACATATCAACTCTTCTCCCTCTTCCTCTAACCTTGTTCAGGAACCTTAAAATGCAAAAAAGGAAAACCCAATACCCTTTCCACAAGCCCTTCACTCTTCACACACAAAGAAAAAGAAATTTGAGCCCACTAATAAGGAAGTAATGGATCTCTTTGGACACGTAGAAATTAATATCTCTTTCGTAGATTTCATAAAATATATCCTTACCTACGTCAAATCCTTTGTCGATTTGAATGTAAAATTTTAGATCCGATGATACTTTTTACCCCTGATCATTCTACAAACTTAATTTAACTAACAAAAATCACAAGTTGAATAAATCCAACCAATTCGTTGACAAAAGAACTATGGCAATCAAGCACCAAAACCATTTCATTCCACTTTTCCACAATTATTATTAATTTGTATTTATACATATCTTCTCAAATATCTAAACTTGCATTAAGCACTTTTTTTTTTAATAAAATTTTTCATTAAACATGAACGTGGAGATTACAATGATGTCAAATCCTTACGGGAGAGAGAGAAAGACAACTACCCTATTCAAGAATAGAGGAAAACAAATATCCTGCAACGGGAGCAAAGGAACTCCTGACACCTGAAACAAAATAAGAAAAAAAAAAGTATGAAGAAAGCACTCTTATAATCAAAACGTAACAACTCGGAACGATTGCTCCACGTCGTAAGATGACGACGCCACTAAAAATGAGGCTCCAAGCTTTGCATTAAATAGGAATGTAGAGATTACAAGGATGTTAAATCCTAAGGGGAAAGAGAGAAGGACAACTAACCCTGTTCAAGAACAGAGGAAAACAAACGCCCCACCATGAGAAGCAAGGGAACTCCTGACGTAGGAAACAAACTAAGAAAAAAAAGAAGTACAAAGAAAGCACCCTTAACCAAAACGTAATAACTCGAAATGATTGCTCCACGCCGTAAGATGATGATGTCGCTAAAGATGAAGTTCCAGCGATCCGCGCCAGCGAGATTCGGGAAACTCAGAAGCCAAAGAAGATCCAAAAGCATCTTAATCGTATGTAGCCTCGACCTCTAGCGTGGGCCAGATGCGAAGGAGCTGCGAAGGTGGAAGGCAAAGTCGAAGCAACTCACCCCAATCCACCGAATCCCCTCCCCATCACCCCCCCTCTCCATCCCGACAAAAATAGGGATAAAGCGAGAGGAGGGACACCAGAGCCAAGAGTCAAAGAGGGGGCTAGAAGCCTGTAAAGACCCGTTCTGTTTTGAGCCTTTTAAGACGTCTGGACTGTCAGTCAGACGTCTGGCCAGACGTCCGGACCCCTTCCCAGACATCTGGAAATTGAAAAATCTGTACATGAAGTTGGTTCTACGCGCAGCCAGTGCGCAGACTCCTTTTCCTTCTCTCTCTTCTTCTTTTTCTCCCCCTTGCCGAACCCTAACCCACTGCCTATAAAAAAGCCTCCTCCCTCTCCTCTCCACTCCACCACCACCACCTTCCTTCCCCCTCCACTGCCGTGAGAGAGAGGGAGCAAGAGCGAGGAGGAGGAGCGGTGTGAAGAGGAGGTCGAGGTTGTGAGCTCGGGGAGGCTCGCCAGAGTATGCACAGCCACTGCGGGCCGTGCAAGAGGAGGAGAGCGTCGAGGCATCGTCTCCAACTTCCTGCAGCGGTCGGAGCTGCAGCCGAGAGGGAGCCGCAGCGGAGCGCGAAGAGAGAAGTGGGAGCGCGTTTTGATACTAGAGTTTTTCCAATATCAGACGTCCAGGGAACCTTCTAGACCACGAGCTGAATGTCTGGTGACGACATCGGACGTCTGAAAGCAGGTTTTCGCGCAAGTACGTCTTCCTCGTGGTTATGGCCATGCAGGTCGCACCGCAGAGTGATTTGCTTGGCTAAAAAGGGGGTGCACTGCTCTGTCATGTGCAGGAGCAGCTTTGGGAAGGCGTCGGCACTCCTTCTCAAGCTTTTTAGATGACTGGATAGCTTACCAGACGACCAGAGACCTTCCAGACAACCGTAGGATAGGTCGGACGTCTGGGGCTGGGTCTAGACGGTCGCGGAGGAGTCCTGGACATCTGAGGTCGACACAGGGACTTGAGGTGAGACTCTAATGACTTTTAAAACATCTGGACTTGGTTTCAGATGTCTGATTTGGGTTTGTAGACTTGTTTTTGACCCGTTTGGGATCCGATCGGGATCCGTTTTACAGAAATGAAATATCTGTGGTTTCCTTGTTAGTTCCTCTACATATTAGAAACCTTTATATACTGTTTTGAACGTTCCACTGTGATGTGTTCCTTGGTATAGGACTTCGGCCTGTTGCGTGTCTGGAGCTTGTAGAGGCACGTGAGTCTGCAGTTTGAGCCCCCAGTACTCCCGGACTGCCTGGTAGAGTGGTTTCCCCTGTTTTATTTATAAAACATGAATGTAGCCATGAAAATTAAGTAACTAGAAACCTAGGATGTGACATGAATCCTAGGACGAGAAATAGTTGCACTGTTTATGTGCGTGATTGAGATTGCAGTCATAAATGAATGAGCTGAATTGTAAACAACTGTCTGTTAATAAATATGAGCTGCCTGTTAGAATATGCAACGCCTGAGATAATTAAACAGTTACTTGTGATATTGCTTGTGCATGTGTTAAGTTGTGGAAATACGAGCTACATATGTATAATACAGAAATGGAATTGTGAATGATGAAACCTGGTATGGAATAATATGGTGAATATGAGCATGAACCCTACGGGGAGTTAGGAGTAAAGCTCCTGTGGATGAATGGAAAGGTCTGGAAATGTGAGTGGGAACTGTGCTGGCCCTTGAATACGTGGTACCAAGGAGAGCGACTATCCCCTTTTTAGTGTAGAGAGGAGCTAGCAGCCCTTGGGTTGGGACCCGAGGTTAGGATTGGCCACTCTACACCGACTTCTATTGGCCCTCGCGTACACGGTACCAGGGAGAGCTACTAGGGTAGGGAGGGAGCTAGCCACCCTACGGGGCCCGGGGTTCAGCTAGCCACACTATACCAACTTGTTGGGTCCACTGAGCAAACTGGGGTAGTTAGACGAGGGTGCGCAGACTATGGAGGGGCGAGACCCCTATTTCTGAGAGGGCTAGGCCCTATAATGTTCCGTGTTGTACTTTGGACATACCCGCTAGCGGAAATGACTGACCGCGTGCCAGTGCGGGGTAGCTACCCGTGAGCTTATCGTGCGTGCCATAGTCACTGTTACGTCTGTCTGTGACCTTGGGGTGGTTGACTGGGTGTAGGATCACCACGGGGGACTCTCCCGGCCAGGAGAGCACCACGTGTGCCTTCTACTCTTTGGAAAAGACTACAATCAAGATCGTTCCCATGAGGAACATTCGAGATCAAGAAAGAGATCTGAAAAATAAACTAATGGATGAAAAGGAATAGCTTGTAAAATAAAGTAATCGGCATAGATAGTTTACCTATTAGCTTCTACTACTTTAGTTGTTGGTTACCACTCTACTTAGCATTCGCTGACTTTTGTTACTCATAACCCTTTTCAGGTCCAGGTGTTGAGCAGCCCGAGTCACCGGCTGCAGAGGGTGCTTGGCCCAGTAGAGCCCAGTAGCGAGTCTTCTTGTTGTAGTACTTCCTATTGTTAGTGAGGTTCAGACTCTCCTACCTTTACGTTTCAGTACCTTGTTACTGTTTTATTGTTGTGGTGGTGATATGTACTATTAGTAGCTCTTACTTCTTTTACTGTTGTACTCTTTACTATTAGTTACATAGCATAGTGAATGTGGTTTACTTTCCTACTTTTTAGTTATTTCTTATTGGACGACTTTTAGCACATACCGCACGTGCTTCCTGGAGCTGTCACGTTTCGCTGCGACAGTCGTGGCTACTAAGGAGGAGCACCTGTGGAGGTTCACTGAGGGGCTCCGACCTGCCATACGGGGGTATGTCAAGCCCCTAAAGCTACCCACCCTCTCGAGAGTGGTGGAGGCAGCTATGACGTACAAGGAGACCAACCCGGCCGCACGAGACACTACAGTGGACGAAAGAGGCCCTAGCAGCCAAAGTACTCACAGGGCCGGTGAGAGAGGAGGCACGCAGCTCATGCAGGAGAGCCGTCTCACTTTGCGGGGCCATCAGTGGCCTTTGGGGGCCCTCGACAGGGGCCAGCTGCCAGCATTGGACCCCCACCCAGCCGTCAGCAAGGACCTACCAAGGGAGGGAGTCGAGTCCCCCTCTGCTACCAGCGTGGCCAGCCGGGCCACATCAGGAGGGACTGCCCATCTAGGGCTGGAGCACAGCAGATGCTCCCTGCACCGAGCGCTGGAAGCCGAGCAGGTGGATGTGGCTCCCAGGCACGTGGGGGAGGACAGTAGTCGCGGGGAGTGTATCGGCCGACGGCTACTCATCCGATGCAAAGTGTGGCTGCTTCTTCTACACCGAGAGTTGAGGGGCATATCAACGCCCTGACACACAGAGACGCCAGGGCATCAGGTTCAGTGGTGGCAGGTATGGTTACAATTTTCAGCAGATTAATTTACGTACTTTTTTATTCCGGTGCCACGCACTCAGTTGTTGCTGCGAGTTTTGCTGTCAGTTTAGCACAGGACTGTGTGTTGTTAGAGGATCCTTTTGTGATCAGAGGTTCGGGTGGTCAGCTGTCTGTAGCTGAGGAGGTTTACACAAACTGTGAGGTCAGTGTTGGGGGACACAGCCACCCCGCTGACCTGATCGTGATACCGATGGAGGATTTTGGCGTGATTCTGGGGATGGATTGGTTGTCTGCTTACCACGCTTTGGTGGACTGTTTCGAGAGAAAGATCGTCTTCTCCATATCGGAGAAGTCTTCTTTTGAGTTTCATGGACAGCCGGTGGATGGAGGTTTCAGGTGCATTTTTGCACTTCTAGTGGCGAGACTTTTGGGCCAAGGGTGTGAGGGCTTTCTGGCTTGTGTAGTGGCAGAGCCTAGCCCCATGGCAGACTTTCAGAGCATCCCGATGGTCAGAGAGTATCCCGACGTGTTTCCAGAGGAGCTACCAGGACTACCCCTTGAGCATGAGATCGAGTTTGAGATCTCACTGGTACCGGGGACCAGCCCCATTTCTACGGCACCATACAGGATGGCACCTCTTGAGCTGCGAGAGCTCAAGTCCCAGTTGCAGGACCTATTGGAGAAGGGCTTTGTGAGACCCAGTGCGTCCCCGTGGGGAGCCCCGGTGTTATTTGTGAAGAAGAAGGATTGTACTCTACGCCTTTGTGTGGACTACAGACAGTTGAATAGGGTCACCATCAAGAATAGGTATCCGCTGCCGAGGATTGATGATTTGTTTGACCAGTTGCGAGGTGCCACGGTATTCTCCAAGAAAGATCTGAGATCAGGCTACCACCAGTTGAGGATCAGAGAGACCGACGACTCCAAGACAGCTTTCCGCACCTGCTACGGGCACTACGAGTTTTTGGTCATGCTGTTTGGGCAGACCAACGCCCCCGCTGCCTTCATGGATTTGATGAACCGGGTGTTTAGACCGTAACTGGATCAATTTATGGTGGAATTTATTGATGATGTGTTCATTTACTTGTGGGATCAGGTGCAGCATGGGCAACACTTACGGATGGTTCTGGACACGTTGAGACAGCGTAGGCTGTATGCCAAATACAGCAAGCGCGAGTTTTGGTTGAGGCAGGTGACCTTCTTGGGTCATGTGATTTCAGGGGATGGCTTGCCTGTGGATCCAGCCAAGGTAGAGGCAGTACTCAGGTGGGAGAGGCCACATACAGTGACAGAGATCTACAGTTTCTTGGGACTGGCAGGTTACTACCGGCGATTTATCAGGGGTTTCTCGCAGATTACACGTCCTATGACTTAGTTAACCCGGAAGGACGTGCCCTTTTCTTGGACAAACGCTTGTGAGGTGTGTTTTCAGGAGTTGAAGGAGTTGCTGACTTTGGCTCCTGTGCTTATCATCCCAGATAGCAGTGGCGGTTTTGTTGTCTGCACGGACGCTTTGTTGCAGGGGTTAGGGGGCATGCTCATGCAGTGGGGTCACATTGTCGCTTACGCTTCGCAGCAACTAAAGCCCCATGAGCATAGCTACCCTACCCATGATTTAGAGCTGGCAGCTGTTGTCTTCGAGTTGAAGACATGGAGGCACTACCTTTACGGTGAGACTTTTGAGATATTCACAGATCAGAAGAGCCTTGGTAATGGCGGTGAAGGGTCGTCGACCTGAAAACAAGAATATGGCCTCTCGGCCCAATCAGAGGATGCAGGGAGCTTCGCCGGAGTGCGACGAAGGCAGTGCGGGTGGTGGCGAGGCATGAGGCGACGTATGGTGGTAGCCCTAGGTCGAACTGTGGCCGAAGAGATGGGTCTGTTCGAGGGGTCGTCGGGTGGCGTCTGGCAATGGATGGGAAGGGGGGATTTGTTGAGTGGAGTGAGGGGATGCTTTTAGGGTAGTCGACGAGGGTGAGAAGGTCTGTGGAGGTGAGACCAGCTCGCCGGAGTGGGTGATCGGAGATGGAGCAAGCAGAGGTGGAAGTCGTGTGCGGTGAGGCAAAAAGATAAATTGAGAGAGGGAAAATGTGAGGGAGGAGGAGAGGAAGCTAATTACCTAGGTTTTGGACGAAGGGGGAGGGCGAAGCCACCGGCTCGTACCTACCGGAGCTGGGGAAGAAAGGGCCCTGGAGGAGAAGTGCGGAGACGAGGAAGCAGGCGGAGGGTGCCGGCGGGTGCAGCAGGGCACAAACGAGAGGGCTAGGAGAACCCTGCTGCAGGTTAGGCAGCAGAGCGACGAGGAGGAAGACGAGGGAGTCGCCGGAAGCTGCGGGCCATCTAACGGAGGAGGAGGGGATGAAGTGGGGGGTTGTTCTCCGTCAAAGAGAGCTTGGAGGAACCGGCAGGGGGTGCTGGTCCTTATAAAGGGGCTGGCGCAGAGGGAGGTGCGGGCTGGCGACGTGCCAACCTCGCCGGAGCGTAGCCGGAGAGGGGACCCATACCTTCCGCACGTTCTCACGAAAGGTATGGGGGCCGGCAGAGAGCATGGCCGGGTCCCTGCGACAGAGGACGTCGTAGGGAACCCCGCGTCTGCTTTTCAGGGCGGTCACCCCTCTCTGCACGGCACCATGCTTCGCGCAAAGTCACCGGAGTATGGTGCTGCGCAGAGTTTTGCAGGAGGGACCGTTTTGCAAAGAACGATGAAAAAGTTGGGGGTCAAAATGAAAGGGTTTCGAAAGAAAAGGGTCAAAAAGTAAATAAAGAGGACCAAATTGCAAGGTCGGTCAAGGAGGTCTCCTCTTAGGCTCAAGTTTTTATACAAGACTAATTTAAACCTAAGGATTTTAATGGTGAATTTTATTTCTAGGTTGGACCATGTTTGATCAGTCAATTTACGTAAAAACCTAGATTAAGTCATTAATTGGGCAAGGTTCTCTTTGTAGGTCAAAATGGGTTTCTAAGGCCAAATTGATGGTTCTAAACCCTAGATATTATTTTTCTATGAATTTTAGAGGGTTTAGTTGATTTTTATCCTGCCTCGAACCTCGTGAATTGAAGTGGATTTATTTTAGGGTTACAGAATGTCATTTAATTTCCTAAAGTTGCTATATCCCTTTCTAGATCCGACCATCCTACTTTCTTTCTTATTAGGCTTGTTTGACCTGTGTTTGGACCCTTAATTACCCTGTTTGCAAACTACGTTGGTGAAATTGCAGTTTTACCTCTTATGATTTATTTTCTTCTTAAACTCAGAATTCTCTGAGTTAAGCCTTTCTTTGGGTTATGTAAGAGCTTTTTCTTACGTATCTAGGTTAGATTGTGCTAGTTAGGGTTCATGATGAGGTTCTCATCATACCCCCATGCCTAGCTTTTGCTAGTCCCTTAGCAAAAACTTAAGGTTTCAACCATTGTTCTAGACCACGAAGTTCTTAATGATTTCAGATAAGTGCTTTTTCATTTGAAACCTAGATTAGGTTAGAATGCTAACCATAGGCCTAAAAGGTACTCTAGTACCAACCAAGATCCAGATCTGTCTAGCCTCAGCCTCAGTCCTTAGCAAAGGTTTTTAAGGCCTACAAGAACTAACCTAAGGTTTATTGTACTTTGTGGTTAAAGCACCCGTGCTTAAAATGATTTTAGTCCTGGCTCAGTTCGCAGTATGTTTTGTAAGAAAGAGAGATAGAAGATTTATCTGTTTGGAGAGTTTTCTCTCTCTTTTTCTTTTTAATTCTAGCTTAGGATTGGCTTTTCAACACGATCTGTATCAGATTCCTTGTCCCCATCATCAATCCTCAAGGGTTCCTGGCGGTCGATGCATCGAGATAGCACCGCCCATGGTAACCCCCAAAACCCTGGCTATTGAGATTTCGAGATAATCCCATCCATGGTGTTCCGTAGCCGAATCCAGACCCTGGAAATTGACATTTCGTGATAATGTCATCCATGGAATCAGAACCAGCAGAGTGCTTACATGCCCCTGGTAGGATATGTAAATATCCTAAGAGACAAGCACCGAGGAGATGATATTTTGTTACGCATCTTCGAGGCGAATTTCCCACCTCTCCGCGCTGGGAACTCGTCCAAATCAACTTGTGTTGATCGGCCGCTCCTACTCTAGGTGTTATTTTCATAATTTTGCGACGCTTCTGCGTCATTTTGATTTTTGCGCTTACTGAACCAGGCTGTGTGTGAGGTTAGGGTGCTTAGGTTACTGAGTCACGTAAACCAAAAGTTAGTTAATAAGGCCAAATACTTCCTAAGCCTTTGACCTAATACTTAAGCTTTTCATTTTCCTCAACCTCTTGAGGAATGTCTAGATCTTAATGGGTACTAAGAGTCTATCCAAGAATGCCTAAGGTTTGCGTTCTTACTAATCTTACTGTACACTTTTCAGTTCTTTTCTTGAATGGAGTCTAGAACTTAGGTTAATTCCTTAGTTTACTAATGACTATCACTTTTCTCTCATTTTTATGCTCCTTTTTCATTTTGTTTCTTTTTCCTTCCTCCACAAAATTTCTTTCCTCCTCTTTTTTTTTTATGGTGTTTTTTGGCATATGTGATTTTTTTTTTTTGCATAAAACCTTTTCTTACAAGTTTTGCACTTTCATACCCCCCATGCCTAAGATTTGCAATGTCCTCATTGTGACTTAGGGGACTTTTATTCAACTTAGTTCATTCCTTAGGATAGATATTTTGGTGAGTGAATGGGTCGGGATGACTGTTGCGAACGATTTCTAATCTCAGATGCAAGCACCTGAGGTGGAGTCGGCTGTCTTAAAGGTGAACCTTAAGTGCACAAAGGTGTCAAAAAAAAGGTTTCAGGTTTTCCAAGACAATGAAAGGCTGTCTCCCGTTGAGTGCTAAGTTTTACGCCATCGGCTGGGCACAATAAGCTCATGGGGAATGGAGGATATAAGATGATTCAGCCAAATCAGTAGAAGTTACATCAATGAACGATTTAAGTCTCTGACCATTCACGATGAAAAGTTCGGAATCATGGCTGAGTGGACTGATCTCGACGGCTCCATTTCCAAAAACCTGTCGGACCAAGTATGGTCCGACCCACTTGGACCGCAGCTTCCCAGGGAAAAGTTTGAGTCGGGCATCAAAGAGTAGGACCTTCTGACCAGGATAAAAGATCTTTCTAGAGATATGCTTGTCATGGAAGGTTTTAACCCGCTCCTTGTAGATTCTTGAGTTCTCGTACGCATCAAGACGTAGCTCATCGATCTCGCTGATTTGAAGCTTTCTGTGGGTTCCAACCTTCGAAAGATCTAGATTACAGTTCCATACCGCATAATAGGCTTTGTGCTCCAGTTCGAAGGGAAGGTGACACACCTTCCCGTACACCAGTCTAAAGGGAGACATGCCTAATTGGGTTTTGTGGGCGATCCTATAGGCCCACAAGGCTTCCGGAAGTCAGGACGACCAGTCCTTCCTGTCAGGTCGAACAGTGACTTGCAGGATTTTCTTGATCTCCCGATTTGACAGCTCAGCTAGACCATTAGTCTGGGGGTGATAAGGAGTAGAGATTCGTTGAGACACCCCGCATTTGGTCATCAGTGACCTGAACTGAGCATTCGTGAAATAGGTCCCCCCATTTGAGATGATAGCACGAGGAATCCCGAACCGTGAGAAGATATTGTGATGAATGAATTTGAGAACGATTTTGTGATCACAGGTCCGGGTCAGTATGGCTTCGATCCATTTGGACACGTAGTTCACAGCCAGCAGAATGTATTCGAAACCATTCGAAACAGGAAAGGGGCCCATAAAATCAATCCCCCAAACATCAAAAATTTCGCATACGAGAATCGGCTGCAAAGGCATCATGTCGCAATGGCTCATGTTGCCCAAAGTTTGGCAACGACTGCATGCCTTGCAGTGACTATATGCGTCTTTGAATAGTGTGGGCCAGTAGAAACCACACTGGAGGATTTTCGATGTGGTTTTAGGCCTAAAGAAATGGTCACCGCATGCCTGGTCATGGCAGAAGGAAAGAATATCATTGACTTCACCTTCCAGGACACATCTCCGGATGATTTGGTCAGCACCTATGCGAAAGAGGTACGGATCGTCCCAAATGTAATACTTAGCATCAGAGCGCAATTTTCCTTTCTTGGCCTTCAGCCAATCAGACGGGATCTGATGAGATGCCAAGTAGTTTACTATATCAGTAAACCATGGAAGTCTAGTACCAATAGTCAGCAGGTGCTTAACAGGGAAATATTCCGTGATGGGTCCGGAAGGGTTGATAATCTCATAAGGAAGGCGGGACAAATGGTCAGCTACCACATTTTGTCTTCCAGCCTTGTCGCGAATCCCGAGATCGAATTCTTGCAACAGTAAGATCCATCGGATTAGTCGGGGCTTCGCGTCCTTCTTGGCAAGGAGATGCCACACAGCCGTGTGATCTGAGTAGATGATGACGTGGGAACCCAGGAGATAAGATCGAAATTTTTCAAGGGTAAATACTACGGCTAGCAGCTCTTTCTCCGTAACTGTACAGTTACGCTGAGCCTCGTCAACCGTCTTGCTAGCGTAGTAGATGACCACGGGTTTCCCGTCAGCTTTCTGCCCCAGAACTGCTCCTACAGCGAAATCAGACGCATCGCACATGATCTCAAAGGGTTGAGACCAGTCAGGGGATTGTAGGATCGGCGCCTGGGTGACTCATTCACGAAGGTTTTCAAAGGCTAGAGTGCATTCCATGGAGATTTCAAAGGGTACATCCTTAGAGAGGAGAGTCGCCAGGGGGCGCACGATTTTCGAGAAATCAGGAATGAAACGACGATAAAAACCGACGTGCCCTAGAAAAGAACGGATGTCCCTGATCGAGCAAGGTATAGGAAGGCGAGAGATTAGATCAACCTTAGCTCGATCCACCTGGATGTCCTTCTCAGAAATCAGATGTCCTAGGACGATCCCCTCAGGCACCATAAAGTGGCTCTTTTCCCAGGAAAGAACCAAATTAACGTCGATGCAGCGCCTGAGTATATGAACCAAGTGCTAGAGGCAATCATCAAATGATGCCCTGAAAACTAAAAGGTCATCCATGAAGACTTCCAGATAATCACCTACCATATCAGAGCAAGTATGCACCGCTGAAAAGTCGTAGGTGCATTGCAGAGACCGAACGGCATCCTTTGGAATGCGTACGTTCTGAAGGGGCAGGTGAACGTGGTCTTCTCTTGGTCCTCAGGATGAATAGCTACTTGGTTATAACCGGAGTACCAGTCAAGGAAGCAGAAGAATCGATTTCCCGCTAATTTCTCAAGAATCTGATCAATGAAAGGTAGTGGGAAATGATCCTTCTTCGTGGAGGAATTGAGTCGTCGGTAATCTACGCAGACTCTCCACGAGTTGGCTAATCGGGTAAGTATAACTTCTCCGGTTTCAGTCGTTATGGTGGTGAGCCCTGCCTTTTTGGGCACAACCTGGATTGGGCTCACCCAACTATTATCGGAGATCAGGTAGATGATCCCTGCATATAACCACTTGATGATCTCCTTTTTCACGACCTCCTACACATTGGGGTTCAAACGTCTCTGCATTTCACGAGAAGGTCGTGTGCCCTCTTCTGAGTAAATATGGTGTGTGCAATAAAAGGGACTTATTCCAGTCAAATCATCGAGAGTCCATCCAATGGCTCTACGATGTTGCTGGAGAATAGTAATCAGACGGCATTCATGTTCGGGACTAAGCTTGGAATTAATAATCACAGGAAGGGTCTGATTAGAACCCAGAAAGATGTATTTCAAATGATCGAGAAGGGGTTTCAGTTCAAGGATGGGGTTATCAGCAGCAGCGGGTGGTTCAGGGTAAATGAAAGGTTCAAGGGTTGGAGTTATGGGTCTGTCTAAATCTGGTTTTGACTCCTCTGATTGCGGTTCAAAATCATTTTGTGGTTGATGAGGTATAATCAGGTCATTCTCAAAATGCGTTTCATCAACCAAAGTCCTGATATCACAAATCTGTTCAATGACACCGCAATTGATTCCTTGTTGGGCCTTAAATATATCAATTTTTAGGGTTTGATTTCCAAATTTGAGCTCTATTTGGCCCTCCTCACAGCTGATGTTGGCTCTAGCAGTAGCCAAGAAAGGTCCCCCTAAAATGATCGGTGTATCCCTAGGGTTTTCAGGTGCGTCCATGTCTAAGACTATAAAGTCTACAGGAAAGTAGAAATCCCGCACTCTTACAATAACATCCTCGAGAATCCCTTTTGGTGACATTATAGATCGATCTGCTAATTGCAATGTCACCTCAGTCGGTTTTAGCTCAGATTCTTCTAGGTGGTTAAGTAAGGATGTGGGTATCAGATTTATGGAAGCACCCAAGTCTAGCAATGCTCTGTCGAATTGGGTATTACCTTTCTTGCAGGAAATCAAGGGAGTACCAGGATCTTTAGCCTTGGGTGGGAGTCTGCTTAGGATTACAGAGCTGGCTTGCTCTGACAGTACAATTGGACTCCCACTCTTGGTTCGCAGCTTATGCTGGGGTGTACACACATTCTTTAGGAATTGTGCGTAAGCCGGTACGTGGCGAATCGCATCCATCAAGGGAATGTTTATTTGGACCTACTCAAAGAGCTTAACCAGGTCCTCCTCAGGTGCCACGGGCTTGGTGGTCTTCTTTCCCTTGGTCAAGGCCTCGGGAAATGGAACCTTGGTTGGTTCTTCTAGGATAGGTCCAGGTCTTTGATCTGGGACAGGGATAGGAACGTCCTGGATTACTGTCCTAGGGTTGGGATTACTACCAGGCTTGGAGTGGTTTGGATAGGGTGGATCATGGGTTTCCTTACCACTACGGGTTGTTACAGAATTTAGCCCTGCCTGGTTTTGGTTGGGGTTGGGTAAGATGGGTTGCTGCTGATAGCCCGCATAGGAAGTGGAAGACTCCATCCCGTCGGGTGAAGGAATAGAGGGGGCCTAATAAATCATGTGTGCTTGGCCCGAATTTAGGTTCATAACACGCTGCTGGGCCGACACGTTATTCGGGTTAGGAAGAGGTTGGGAAGGGAGTGTGCCTGGCTGGCGAGAATTTGCCAACTGGGCCAGTTGATTTCGAACCTCTGTAAGTTCATCCTTATGTTGCTTCTGAATAGCCGTATTCATTCTTTGAATGTCAGCCAGAGTCTGAAGGATGAGAGACATTTGGTCCTGATTTGGCCCTGATGGATGGTAGGGTTGGGCCGAGGCTGAGGCGGCTGGTAAGGACAAGATGGTTGTGAACGGGGCTGAAAGGGTGGTCTCTGGGTTTGGGAATTTCCTGCCCACTGGAAGTTGGGATGGTTTCGCCATCCATGGTTATAGGTGTTGGAGAATGGGTCATTCTGGATGGCATTGAGGTCCTCGCAGGTCTGAGGAACCTCCAAAGAATCAGAGAAAGGGGGAATGGAATTTCCTGGATTGGTATAGAAAGGATCGGATGACCCTCCGATCTGAGAATCAGATGGGGGAGGATATGGATCCATCCCAAGAGAAGATCGGTGGAGAATGTTTTGCACAGTTTCCCGTGTGGAAGGAGGCTGTGCAAAGGAGTTATGCGTAGAGGTGGCTCGCTGCAAGTGCTAAGTCAGCTCGTCCACCTTCTTCTCAATGATGGAGACCTTGTCCAATCAACTGGCCATTAGTTCCAGGTCGACTGATGCGGACAGGCCCTGCGTCTCGTGTGCTCCCCTAAGGTTCGTCGATGCGCGGGTATTCGTCCTGTCGAATAAGCCCATGGAGTCATTGTTGATGGAGTTCTCGCACATGTTTTCGAGAATCTCCCACACGGTGTCCTCATGTTGACCCATGATATTCTCTCCGCAAGTTGCATTGACGAAAAGCTTGATATCCTCACGGAGTCCCTGGTAAAAAGACTGGACTTGTTCCCATTTAGGAACTCCGTGATGGGGGCACTTTCTCATGAGATCCTGAAAGCGATCCCATGCCTCATGGAGAGGTTCTCCCGTTTGCTGAGTGAACTGAGTAATCTGATGGCGCAAGGCATTAGTCCGACCAACGAGAAAGAACTTCTTCAAAAATTCAGATTGAAGTTCTTCCCAATTGCTAATCGGCTGGGTCTGAGTCTGGTACCAATGAGCGGCCTTGTCCATAAGGGAGAAGGAGAACATCTTCACGAGGAGAATGTCCCGATTTTGTTCATCTGACCCAAAAGTTTAGGCCAGATGCTTCAGCTGTTTGATGTGCTGGAAGGGGTCTTCAGAATTAAGCCCATGGAATTTAGGTATAGAATGAATCATATTGGGCTTTAATTCAAAATCAGGTCCTCCAGTCGGGATTTTGACTCGAGGCTCAATAGCCACCGCAGCAGGATTATAATGGTCCCGCATCATAGGATGCTGCGGTGGGTGTACAAAATTCTGGAAGAGGTCATTGAGTCGCTGGAGCTGGTGCTCCAGATTATTTTCTTCCTCAACTGGCTGAGCCATTGTGGAAGAAGAAGGTGAGTTGGGTTCGAAGTCGGAGGAGAGGTCGATATGTGGTGTTGTTTTCTCAAACAAGGGCACTGAGGCTCGGCCTCGAGGAGAGTGAAGTTCTAAAGGAGGTTTTAAGGACCTCCTACCAAACATACACTATTGGAAGAGATGAGTTTAGCAGGTGCTGGACCCAATCAAGGCACCCAAAATGTTGGGTGACTATAGAGGTGCGGGGCAGATGGACCCCTTGATCAAAAGATCAGCCACCTGAGAATTACCTGGGCAGCCAGAGAGGGTGAGTCCCGCGAAGACCCCTACACGGTAGAGCGTCCCCACGGGTTACAGGGTTTCCCCCACCCGACCTCTCTTGTCACTGAGATTCCAGGTAGACCAGAATGGGGATCTTGACCTCTTAAGTCTACCAATTGTAGTTTAAGATCAGGGTGCTTAAGTTTTCACTTGAACTTTTAGCTTTTTGAGTGCGAAGAGTGACCTAAGTTGAAGGTTGGTTGACCCTAAGGGGTCAACTTCACCTATTGATTCCTTTAAGAACTTATTAGGTCTTGTCTTTTAGGGTTCAAGTGTTTTTAGAGAGCCAATTGCTTAGGGTTTTTCTAAATAGGTATATTCAATCAATGGCTTAGGCATACTTCTTTTGGGATTTCTCAATTCTTGATTAAGTAGTGTGTCTCTAAAACCCTAGTGTTAATTCCTATGTTGGCTCTACTTGGTCCAATTAACTCCTTGTTGGGTAATTAGGGCTTCAGGAAAGAAGATGTTAGCCCTTAATTACCCTTAATACTATGTGCAAGAATAGTGGTTTTGACAACATGCAGCTGTTACTAAGTATGAAAGATAAGTTATACCTATATTATTTTTTTCCTTTTTCTTCCTCTTTAGAATTTAGGGGTTAATAGAGAGAGGATAGAAGTTACCTATCCATGGAGTGGTTGTTGTGCGGCTGCTTCTTAATTTTTCCTGTACAAAAATAAGGGAGAAAAGATTATTAGAAAACTCCAAAATAGAGAATTTATAGCTTCTAGAATAGCTGTTACTCCCCGGCAACGGCACCAAGAAATGACAACGGTCTGGGGTTTGCTGTCCGGTTAGCTTGTTTGCGTTTGTTATATGTCAAGTTACAGTCGTTGTAGTAATAAAACAGCTACCAAGTTATCATTACAAAATTTTTTTACTCGGAAATGGTTTTCCCGAGGTCGAACTCAGGGAACTACTGGAATTCTAAAAATACAAAGGTTCTCTATTAGATTACAAAAATAAGGGAGAGAGAGAAAGAGAGAGAGAGAGAGAGAGGGAGCTTGTCTTGGCTTCTTCTTCTTCTCTTCTCCTTTTCCTTCTCCTTCTTTCAGCTGCTCTTCTTTTCTTCTTTCTCTTCTTCTCTGCTCACGACTGTGTCTTCTCTCTTCTTTTCTTCCGCAGAGTTCTTTTTCTTCTTCTGTTCTTTCTTTATTCTTCTCTTTCTTTCTTTTTCTTCTCTTCTTCTGCGGCTGTGACAATCTTCTTCTTCTGACTTCTTTTTCTTCCGCCTTCTTCTTCTTTCTTCTCTTGCTTTATCTCCTCTGGCCGCTGCTCAATCGTCGTCTGATGCAGCAGTTAGACGACTTAACTATAGGTTTGCTACAGTGCTTCTCTTCTTTTGTTTCTTCTCTCTTGCTTCTTCTTCTTCTTCTTTGCTTCTTCTTCTTCCTCTCTACCCTGAGCGGCTAAGGCTTCGATCGCCTTCCTTCCTTCTCCTTCTGCTCCTACACGCTCACTCAAGGATCAGAAAACAAAACCTACCCCTACCCTTCCCCACGTCTCTCTCTTTCTCAGATTTCTCCCATAGGATCGCTCTCCCAGAGCCGGGTATTCGAGTACGGGTATCGCGCCCAGGACCAAGCCCACCGGCGTGCAGTGGTGGGCGAGGAGTGTGCGGGTTAGGGTAATCGGATCCGGCCCAAACCCGCGGGGCATAAGCGCGGGCGAGGGCGAGCGCGTGGCGCATGGCGTGCGTGAGGGACCTGACCCCTGTGTTCAACGGCGATAAGCCTACAACACTTTTTCCATTTATTTGGCTGCGGCGCTTCCAGAACTGCTGAGGTGGGACTAAATGTCCCACCCCAAATTGGCGCCTGCAGCTGAGGAAGCTGCAGGCAATTGCAGCAACTCGCGAGGCCTTCGCCCTAGCTACAGGCCTGGGATGCTTCGCGGAGGCAAGTCGAGCGTCCTGGGGTGTGAGCCTGGGCGAGAGAGCACCTGCAGCTGCAGGTGAAGGGGCTTCAGAAGCTCGGTAATGGCGGTGAAGGGCCGTCGACCAGAAAATAAGAATATGGCCTCTCAGCCCAATCAGAGGATGCAGGGAGCTTCGTCGGAGTGCGGCGAAGGCAATGCAGGTGGTGGCGAGGCGTGAGGCGGCGTATGGTGGTAGCCCTAGGTCGGACTGTGGCCGGAGAGATGGGTCTGTTCGGGGGGTGGTCAGGTGGCGTCTGGCGGTGGATGGGAAGGGGGGATTTGTTGAGTGGAGTGAGGGGAAGCTTTTAAGGTAGTCGACGAGGGGTGAGAAGGTCTGTGGAGGTGGGATGAGCTCGCCGGAGAGGGTGGTCGGAGATGGAGCAGGCGGAGGTGGAAGTCGTGTGCGGTGAGGCAAAAAGATAAATTGAGATAGGGAAAATGTGAGGGAGGAGAGGAAGCTAATTACCTAGGTTTTGGACGAGGGGGGAGGGCGAAGCCACCGGCTCGTACCTGCCGGAGCTGGGGAAGAAAGGGCCCTGGAGGAGAAGTGCGGCGATAAGGAAGCAGGCGGAGGGTACCGGCGGGTGCAGCACGGCACAGACGAGAGGGCTAGGAGAACCCTGCTGCAGGTAAGGCAGCAGAGCGACGAGGAGGAAGAGGAGGGAGTCGCCGGAAGTTGCGGGCCATCTAGCGGAGGAGGAGGGGATGAAGTGGGGGGTTGTTCTCCGTCAAAGAGAGCTTGGAGGAATCGGTAGGGGGTGCCGATCCTTATAAAGGGGCTGACGCAGAGGAAGGCGCGGGCAGGCGACGCGCCAGCCTCGCCGGAGCATGGCCGGAGAGGGGACCCATACCTTCCGCACGTTTGCACGGAAGGTATGGGGGCCGGCAGAGAGCATGGCCAGGTCCCTGCGACAGAGGACATCGCAGGGAACCCCGCGTCTGCTTTGCAGGGCAGTCACCCCTCTTTGCGCGGTGCCATGCTCCGCGCAAAGTCGCCGGAGCATGGTGCTGCGCAAAGTTTTTCAGGAGGGACCGTTCTGCAAAGAACGATGAAAAAGTTGGGGCCCAAAACGCAAGGGTTTCGAAAGATAAAGGTCAAAAAGTAAATGAAGAGGATCAAATTGCAATGTCGGTCAAGGAGGTCTCCTCTTAGGCTCAAGTTTTTATACAAGACTAATTTGAACCTAAGGATTTTAATGGTGAATTTTATTTCTAGGTTGGACCATGTTTGACCGGTCAATTTACGTAAAAATCCAAATTAAGTCATTAATTGGGCAAGGTTCTCTTTGTAGGTCAAAATAGGTTTTTAAGGCCAAATTGAAGGTTCTAAACCATAGAGATTATTTTTATATGAATTTTAGAGTGTTTATTTGATTTTTATCCTCCCTCGAACCTCGTGAATTGAAGTGGATTTGTTTTAAGGTTACAGAATATCATTTAATTTCCTAAAGTTACTATAACCTTTTTTAGATCTGACCATCCCACTTTCCTTCTTATTAGGCTTGTTTAACCTGTGTTTGGACCCTTAATTATCCTATTTGCAAACTGTGTTGGTGAAATTGCAGTTTTACCCCTTATAATTTATTTTCTTCTTAAACTCAGAATTCTCTGAGTTAAACCTTTCTTTGGGTTATGTAAGAGCTTTTTCTTACATATCTAGGTTAGATTGTGCTAGTTAGGGTTCATGATGAGGTTCTCATCACTGACAGAGTTTGCATATAATAACAGCTATCACTCGAGTATCGGCATGATACCCTACGAGGCTCTGTATGGACGAAGGTGTACTGCACCCTTGAGTTGAGATGAGGTGGAGACCAAGTGGGAGGTTGGCCCCAAGCAGATCCAGTAGAGTCAGGAGATGATAAAGCAGATTCACAGACGACTTCGCACTGTCAGGAGCAGACAGAAGAGTTATGCCTATCGGAAGATCAGAGAGGTACAGTTCGAGGTTGGGGATCACGTCTTTCTTCGCGTTTCGCCCATAAAGGGCCTGCAGCATTTTGGGGTGAAAGGGAAGCTTGCGTCGAGGCTTGTGAGGCCCTTTGAGGTCCTGGATCGAGTAAGACCCGTTGCTTACAGGCTTACCCTTCCTCCCGAACTTTCTGGTGTGCACGAGTGTTCCACATGTCCAACCTCAAGAAGTACGTCGCCGATCTCAGTCACGTTCTGAACCATGAGAGTGTCGAGGTGGGAGACGACCTGACCTACCCCGAGCGACCAGTACAGATACTAGACAGAGTTGTCCGAAGTCCGAGACAGAAGCAGGTACACCTAGTGAAGGTCTTGTGGAGGAGCCAGAGGTACGAGGAGGCTACCTGGGAGCCTGAGGCGGCTATGTGAGAGCAGTATCCGGAGCTTTTTGAGGGTACGACTTTTCAGACCGGCTTCAGTCCTCTTTAAGTTTGTTATGCGTATATTTCCTTTTCCGCACCCTAGCTAGCTCAAGTTTCAAGGACGAAACTTCCTTTAAGTTTGTTATAATGTAAAGACCCGTTCTGTCCTCAGCCTATTAAGACGTCTGGACTGTCAGTCAGACATCTGGTCAGACGTCTAGAGCGCTTTCCAGTCGTCTGGAAATCGAAAATTTGGTAAGTGACTTCGCATCTGCGCGCAGGCTGCACGCAAATAGTACCCTTTCTCTCTCTCTTTCCCTCTCCCCTCCTCCACAGAACCCTAACGCACCCCCTCTATAAACCCCTCTTCTCCTCTCTCGTTCTCCCCACTCCACCACAACCACCTTCTTCCCTTCCTCTCCACCACAGTGAGAGGAGCAAGCGCGAGAAAGAGCGCGAGAGTGGCAACGAGGAGAGGCG
Source organism: Thalassia testudinum (assembly GCA_037157565.1). NCBI lineage: Eukaryota > Viridiplantae > Streptophyta > Magnoliopsida > Alismatales > Hydrocharitaceae > Thalassia > Thalassia testudinum. Next base: position 18,886,928 of record JAZHRO010000076.1, on the reverse strand, counting down.
GCGTGAGGAGAGGAGGAGGAGCTTGAGCTCGCGAGCTCGTGGGGGCTCGTCGGAGAGCGCACGGTCGGAGCGACTTGTACGGGAGGAGGAGTGTGGTGGGGGAACCGTCCCCGACGTTTGCTGCAGGCGAGGAGGCGAGGCCACGGCTGTGCCCAACGTGGGCGAACAGGAGGAGGTTCTGGTTCTGGATTTTTTCCATAATCAGATGTCTGGAGTGACGTCCAAACAATAGAGTGGACATCTGGTGATGACACCAAACGTCTGAAAGTAAATCTCCGCGAAGGTACGTTCCCTTTGCGGATACGGCCATGCAGGCCACTCTACAGCTACGTTTTGCATGGTAAGTTTTAGGTGATTTGCCTGTTGCGTGCAGGGATTGCTTCGAGAAGGTGCGAGACACTCCCTCCCACGCGGTTCAGAAGTCTGGACAGCTTACCAGACTGCTGGAAGCACTCCCAAACGTCCGGAGAGGAGGTCGGACGTCTGGAGCCGGGTCCAGATGGTCAGGAGGAGGTTCTGGACGTCTGAGGTCGACGTAGAACCTAAGGTGCGTTTCTGTTTACTTTTAAGACGTCTGGACCTTGTGCCAAACGTCTAATTTGGGTCAGTAACCCTGCTTTTGACCCGTTTAGAGTCCATTTGAGGTCCGTTTTATAAAAACAAGATATTAGTATTTTTCTCGTGAGTTCCTCTACTTGTTAGAAGGCTTTCTATACTGTTTTGAATGTTCCGTTGTGATTGTTCCTTAGTATAGGACTTCGTTCTATTGCGGGTTCAGGGCTTACAGAGGCACGTGAGCCTGACGTTCGAGCCCCCAATACTCCCGGGTTGTCTGATAGAGTGGTTTCCCCCTATTTTAATTATAAAACATGATTACATATGTGAAATGGAATAAGTAGAAAACCTAGGATATGGCATGAATCCTAGAACGAGAAGTACTTGTACTATTTGTATGCATGATTGAACTTGCAATCTTAAATGAATGAGCAGAAATGTGATCAACTGCATGTTAATAAACAAGAGCTACCTGTGAAATATGAAGTGCCTGTGTTAGTTAGACAGTTACCTATAACACTACTTGCTGTATATGTTAAATAATGGAAATACAAGCTGCATGTGGATAATCCGAAAATGGAAATGTGAATAATGAAACCTGGTATGGAATGGCATGAGAAATACGAGCATGAACCCTACGGGGAATTAGGAGTAGAGCTCCTGTGGGAAGTGCGCTGGCCCTTGAGTACATGGTACCAAGGAGAGTGACTATCCCCTGTTTAGTGTGGAGCGGAGCTAGCCGCCCTTGGGTTGGGACCCGGGGTTAGGATTGGCCACTCTACACCGACTTCTTGGCCCTCGCGTACACTATACCGAGGAGAACTACTAGTGTAGGGAGAGAGCTAACCACCCCACGGGGCCCGAGGTTCAGCTAGCTACCCTACACCGACTTGTTAGGCCCACTGGGTAAACCAGGGTAGTTAGACGAGGGTGCGCAGACTGTGTAGGGGTAAGACCCCTATTTGGTTCTTAGTTGCTAGACCCTTGTTACTGAGAGGGCTAGACCCTATACTGTTCGTGCTGTACTTTGGGCGCACCCGTTAGCGGAAACGACTGACCGAGTGCCAGTGTGGGGTAGCTACCCATGCGCTTATCGCGCATGCCGTAGTCACCGTTACGTCTGTCCGTGACCTTGGGGTGGTTGACTGGGTGTAGGATCACCACGGGGGACTCTCCCGGCCAGAAGAGTACCACGTGTGCCTTCTACTCTTCGGAAAAGACTGCAATCAAGATCGTTCCCACGATGAACATTCGAGATCAAGAAAGAGATCTGAAAAATAAACCAATGGATGAAAAGGAATAGCTTGTAAAATAAAGTAATCGGCATAAATAGTTTACCTGTTAGCTTTTACTGCTTTAGTTGTTGGTTACCACTCTACTCAGCGTTCGCTGACTTTTGTTATTCATAACCCTTTTCAGGTCCAGGTGTTGAGTAGCCCAAGTCACCAGCTGCAGAGGATGCTGGGCCCAGTAGAGTCCAGTAGTGGTAGTCTTCTTGTTGTAGTACTTCCTGTTGTTAGTGAGTTTCAGACTCTCCTACCTTTACATTTCTGTACCTTGTTACTGTTTTATTGTTGTAGTGGTAATATGTACTGTTAGTAGCTCTTACTTCTCTTACTACTGTACTCTTTACTGTTAGTTACTTAGCATAGTGAATGTGATTTACTTTCCTACTTTTTGGTTATTTCTTGTTGGACGACTGGGTCTTGGAATTAGTCAAGTCGAGCCAGTCTCGAGTCCTGTAGGGATTCGGGGCCCAGGTCATAACAATATATTTGGATCTTTTTCGTTCGCTTGCTCCCATATTCAAGCCATAGGCGGCACTATCTCGAAGTGTCGAAAGCCAGGGTTCTGGATGTTGCCATGGGCGATGTTATCTTGAAGCATCGAAAGCCAGGGACCCTGCGAGGATTGATGGTGGAAGCGAGGAATCTGATATAGACCGTGTTGTAAAGCCAATCCAAAGCTAGAAATAAAGAAAAGAGAGAAAACTCTCAAAAAATACAAAAAAAAAAAATCTTCTATCTCTCTCTTACAAAAACACACTGCAAACTGAACCAAGAGTAAAAATGTTTTAAGCACGGGTGCTTTAACCGCGGAGTTCAACGAACCTTAGGTTAGTTCCTGTGGGCCTTAGAAACCTTCGCGGCGGACTAAGGTTAAAGCTGGTCAGGTATGGATCTTGGCAGATACTTGAGTACCTCTAAGCCTACTATTGTTATTCTGACCTAATCTAACAAAAAGCACACATCAGAAATCTGAGCATAAAAAGGCATGGTCTAGAATTTGAGTTAATTCCATGAGATTTTACTAAAGGACTAGCAAAAGTTAGGCATGGAGGTATGAATAACATCATCATCAGCCATATGTAGCTTTATTTAGTCATATTCCATCATTAAATGCTCCTACATAACAGTTAGAGGATCATAATTCATTGCAAATCCATTCTGAGAGAATAACAGTAAAACAGGGGTAAAATTGCAGTTTTAACAGTATATCTCAATTGCAGTACAATCACAAGATTTCTAAGGGGTTAAATAAAGGTCAAATGGTCTTAAATGTCTAACAAGAGTATCCGTGCAAGCAGAAATGGGTTTTCATGCATTTTAGGAATTAAATAACATCTGAAATCCTAAAAACAGACCCGCTTGATTTGCTGAGGTTCTGGTTAGGATAAAATTCACATAAACCCTCTAAAAATCATATAAAAATATGTCCTAGGGTTTGGTACCTTCAATTTAACCATCAGAACCCGTCTTGACCCAAAACAAAGTCTCAGACAGATATTTACCCTAATTTAGATTTTTACATAAATTACCTAGTCAAACTAGGTCAAAACCAAAATCTAAATTCACCATTAGATTCCACAGATCCAAATTAGGTTTTTACCAAAATTTGGGTCCAATCTGAGATCATCTTGACCTAGTTTGCAATTTGGTCCTATCTGACTCTTTTATCTCACACACATGCCCTTAACTTTCAAAATTCTTGCAAATAGCCTCCCAACTTTGTCATCTTATTCACAAATAGGTCCCCACCACTTGCAGTTTCCTAAATCCTACTCTGGTGACCTTCAAATGGGAAGATCTCCCTAATTTCTCGCTCAATTCCTTCCAAAATTAGAAAGAAGATTCCTAAGAAGATCTCCTATAATTTGAGCCACGCATTAGGCTCTGACTTGCGCCCAAATCCTCATGCGAATCCTTCAAAGAGTTGGGTTTCCAACTCCAGCGACCTTCCAAGCTTCCCAAGTTCTAATCACCCTTTAACGGCCTATATAAGATTCCCCATGGTAGACCGTTCTCCTCACGCTCGATTTCGGCCTAGAACCCCTCAATTTCGTCTCTCCTCTTCCGGCCGAAGCTCCTCGACGTCTGACGAGCTCCTCTGACTCCTTCCTTTGTCCACGTGCAATACCGGCGACGAATTTGTCTTCCTCGCTCTCTTCCGCATCATGTTGTACCCACCGACGGCCCTATCTCCATCCTCACCATCATCACCCTACCAGAGCATCTTCTTCCCCGACGCCGACGTACCACCGACACGTCGTTCTTCCTCCTTTCCTCCGTTAGTTTAGGAGTAGTTTAGTTCCCTTAGATTTGTAGATTAGTTCTCCATCTTCTAAACCTAGTTTCAACCCTCGACACCACCAATGACCTTCATCTTCTCCGTCTCCGACCGAACCTTCGGCAAGGCGTATCCGCCGCTACACCCTCCATCCGCCTCGCCACCACTCCCTACACCTCCACCTCGACTTCACGAACAAAAGCCCTAACATTTCCCAGTCGATTGCCCCTCCAAACTCTCCACCCAACTCATGCACCTCTAGCCACCCTTCTCAAGGTCATCAGACCTCCTCACACACTCTCGCAACGCACCACCGCCACTGTTGCACTCCACGACGTCCGGCGATACTTCCTGAATTGTTTTGACGAGGCTGAGAGGCCATATTTTGATTTCAGGTATCAGATCTTCATTCGCCATTGACGCAGATCTTCAAAGGAAGCTTGAAGCACGTTCTAGTCACAACAGCTCCAAGTGACACCTCCAAGCAACGCGGATTAGTTCCAAGAACACATCCAAGTTTCCACTTGGGAGCATCAAGCACTCCTTCATTCTAATTGCAAGCAACATCCTTCGACTACTTCAAGCAACAAAGTCGTTGGATTTAGTCCCACCTCGGAAGCGCACGGACTCTCATAGTGGCATAAATTGAATTTATGCCTGGGGCTTATCGCCTCAGACACAAGGGGTGAGGCCCCCATTACACACGCACCTGACCTACCCGCACCTCACTCCCCGCTCACCACCCATTGCTGGTGAGCCTGGACCCGAGTGTGCGCTTGACCCAAATACCCGATTATCGTTACTGTGGAAGGCTCTGGAAGAGCGAAACCCAGAGAAAGAGAGAAAGAGAGCACAAGGACAAGGGGGTTTTGCTCTCACTGGTACCTATGCGACACTTAGTCGCGAGAAGAGCAGGAGAGCAGCTGAAGAAGAGCAGAGAAAGAAAGGAGAAGGAAGAAAGAGCCTGCGCAAAGAACCAAAGAAGAAGAAGAAGAAGAAGAAAAACAACAACAGTCGCATCTCATATTCTTTCCTTTGCTTATTTTTGAATAATTATTCTATGTATTCATATACTCATGCCATATACTGCACATTAGTTTTTAAGTAATATTTTGTACTCAATTACATTAATTGTTGAGATTAATACGTGAATTCCTATTTACTCCCAGTGAACGACCTCGAACTTTAATTTGAGTATAAATTTTATCTGTTTTTTACATTGATTCGATCTATACTGCAACGCGACGATTTTAAAACCTATTTCAGAGCAAATAAACATTTAGTGTTTAGTATTTAGATTCCCTAAAGCCTAAAGCCTAAACCCAAATGTGAAGAACTTGTTTCTAAGTGTAAAATCACTTTTCATAGGTAAAACCATTTTTCATAGACCCTAAATCGTAAATCCTAAACCTCAAACACACAGGTAAAAATCACTTTCCACTTTTAAAATGAAAACTTATTTTCCACTGGTGGAAAGCTAATGAATCTATTAATGGAGTCGAACTTGGTCTGGCTCTTTTTTAAGTTTGGCCTGTTCAACCTAGCCCACGACCTTCAACCCATACCTAAACAGGTTCAATAATTGGTGATGATGATTACAATGTCACAGAAGTAGAGTCTAAATAATCGAACCAATTTGGGTTAATGAATATCTAACAAGTTAGTGATCGAACCAAGTTGGCCAATTGCTCAATCGTATTAAGGCACGATCTCTAGCACGTACTCATCTTGAAAGGAGGTAGTGATGTCATGAGGGTGGCAATGATAGGGATGGTGTTCGCTTGGACGGTAGTGGTGGGGACAACAATGGCTAGCTATGTACATCAAGGAAAAGGCAGTACAATCACGATGGAGGTTGGGGAAGGGCAAAGGTGGGAGTAAGCACCATGCATCATCAGGTCTTCGAACCAATGATGGCGGTGTGAGCGAGTGATGATCGATGGAGCGAGGGGCGGAAGGGGAGGGTTCTTCACCCAATCAACGCTAATTGGAAGCTTGACAAAGGTCGGGGATTGTGGCGCGGCTGGAGTTTATGGAGGAAAAATCCTAGGATTTCTATAGAGAAGGTGGACACCTTGGAAAAGAATCTTCTTGAATTCTCATATATTCTTTCCCCGACACATGTTGAGAAATGTTTAACATACCCTCAAATCCACCTCCTCCCCTACCAAAAAAAAAGGACACATAACCCCATGAGTAACACCCATCTCCTATTTTTGTCCCCATTCTCTCCCATGAATAACTAAGATCTCATAGGTGAGATCATGAATGGAATTTGAGGTGTGGATAACCGTATCCATGATAGCAAAAGAAGAGGAATCATGTATGTGCGTACTTTGCTTTGATTTTGTTTTTTTTGAAATTAACTTTCATTAAAAAAGAGGAGGAACTAGATACAAGAGACGTGATAAAAAGATAGAAACACCTATCCTTTGAAAGGGGAAGAAAATCATCCTGTAGAACGAGGGAATGTCAAAACATCCTGTAGAACAAGGGAATGCTAAAACACAAAAGAACAGGATAAGAAATAAAGAAAAAATAAAAGGAGGTGTCCTAAATTTAGGAATCGGACGATTTCCCGAAGAAGATCGACCCCATTCGTAGAACTAGCAAAGGGCCAACAGACAATCCTGAAACTAAGTTAGGGAACTTTACTGGAAGAAGTACAGGATCACACGTCGTCCCTAACAACAAACAAAACAACACTAAAAAAGAAAAAGAAAGGATCTACTCATCAACAACAAACAAGACACGCATCCACAGCGACAAACGACGACACGCAAAACGAGACAACCAGACCTCGTTGCTGCACTTGTTCCACATCCGCCGGCAACACGAAGAATGAACGCCAGCCGTACGCCGCCATGTCGAAGCCGCCTTTGCCGTCGGCCGTACGTTGCCACGCCGCAATCACCTTTGCACAACGCATGTCACCTCTGCCATCGCAGGCCACCACACTCACCAACAAAGCTCACTACCGACGAAAAGCCTCAACGAAGCTCCTACCACCACCGCATGCTCCGACCGATGTGGCCGCCACTTCATAGGAGAGAGATGGAGAGATCCGAAGGAGAGGGGAGGAGATCTGATGGGAGGGGAGGGTCCTGCTCAGTTCCGAGTGGCCAATTGAGATCCTACTATAGCTAGGTTTTTATTTTTTTGGCAGGTAGAGGAACAGAGCGGGAGTCCGGGTTTGGGGGAAGTATCGGTCCGTACTTCGTTTCGGTTTGGTAGAGCCAACCAACAACTAAAAAAAGAGAGATGTACAAAGCAAGAGGCCAACGGGGGGAAGACAAATATAGAGAGGGAGCACGAGCAGCAATAGCCACATGACAGTTGTAAAGGGGCCCCTCCCAGGGTACTGAGTAAATGTTTGGATTTTGTGGGGGCTAAGGATCTGCCTCCTCTCCAAAAACAACGGATTTGACCCCACCCCAAAATTGACCCCCATCAGTACTGTCTCTCCCATATATCACCCAATCCAGTCCTTTGCATGTGACTCCCTGCATATCTCCTCTCTCTCTATCCAACCAACATGCATATCCAAAGTTCTCGTTTGCTTATTGGGTTTGATATTGTTCATCAGCTGTTGTGTATTGACATTAATTAACACGTCTTCCTATTTACTATACGGGATCACTTGCAATGTGTAGAAAGTTCATCCCGAGTCCCTCAACTGACAAAAAGTCAGCAAAACCTAAGGTCAACTCTCTTCAAAATTTCGATTAAGTTAACCCCCTTCCTGGACACAGCTTAGCCTATATTTTGATGGGCAAACTGTAAAACTCAAGTCAAATAAAAAAAAATTAACATTAGCGACATAGTTGAACATACCTGATGGATATGATGAAGTAACAGCTCAAAATACTTAAGCTTATGTTGTGAAATCACAGTAACTAAGAAACTTTTATGATTAATTACTTAGTTTTATGGTGCCACACTATTTTCTGGGAGTCGCTCTTACATTCAAAATAACCCAGGCCTAGAACATCATCACGACGTCCAAATTTAAAATTCAAGTTTGATTAGAAAAAGATTAACCAATCCCAGAACCGATTAGCTTTGATTGTGCATAGAGATTTGATGTCCTTCTCATCTTCCATAGAAGCTGGTGATCATCATCTGAAAAGGAGCAAACCTGACAAATGCGGCCTAAGACGCCTGTACTCCCGTGTTCCTGCTCGCATTTGTCTCGCCCACATGACTAAAGTCGCCTGGTCAGCAGGGCTCATATATATGCTTAACTAGTCTACCAAGGAACGTATGCATGCTTTTTTTTTCTTTTTTGATTTATTTAGCCTTTGCAGGTTATTACCCTTCTTCTGAGTAGCCAATAGCATCTACCTTCTTTTTTTTATATATATTTGAAAACAAAAAGAAAGGGGTAAGTCAGATTTGATTACAGTGCTCTCACATGCAACTACTGCACAACCATCGGTAAAGGGCAACCAAAGCCAAGTTGCCTGCCATGTATATGTGCTGTGCTGTGCTGTGCTGTGCAGCACCAACGGATGGATCCCCATTGGCATTGGCAGTGGCATTCGTACTGGTTGCCGCTCCGACCGAGATGTTGGCGAGAGAGATGAGCTGTTGAGCTGTAATGTGCTGCATGGATGCATGTGTCACTCCATTCAACTCTTCTCTTCTGCTACCATGGAATAGACTTGTCGGTCAACGACCACATGACTTTGCTCTGTATGTCTGTACGTGTTTCCCTCTCTGTCATCCTCTCCCTCTCCCTCTCCCTCTCCCTCTGCACCATTGTGCCGTGCATCCAATGTTAACTGGTTGCTTTGGCCCAATATCTAATCTCTACTATCCATTTTAGTTGGGGGGTGTTTGGTAAGGGAATAAATGTAAGAGTTGGAAAAGAATAGGGTAAAATGGAGGAATAGGTAGATTTTGATGTTCAGTAAATTTTGACATCTTGTTAAAAAAATAAAGTAAATTTATTTCACCTCGAGGGTGCTTGCTCTGTGAATTATCATTAATTTCATCTTTAATTACACACTTATCACTTATAATTTTGGAATCACACCATTTTAGAATTGAGGGTATAATTTTAAGTTTTGGTAATTCCGTAACCCCTTGAAATTATTTAATTTCTCCTGGTAATTTTGCCTATTTCTATTTTTCAACTAATTTTCTCCTTATTTAATTAATTTATTTCGCCAAATAAACACCTTAATTCCTTTGATAAGATAAAACAGCTCAGGCTCCATTTAGTAAAGGTTTAAAGTTTAAAATTAAGTAAAATTTAGGAAATCTTAGAAAGGGATAAGTAGATAGATAATAATAAAGTTAATGGATGTGGATGTAATAGTTGAACTAATACATTATTATTACTTCTTATTTTTATTTGTATCGGAAGTAGATTAGTATGAGACAGATGTGATGAATTTGAGTGAATTAGTAAGAATATATACGATTGATAAGGGGGTAAATGTGATAGATGATGGTATTTACATTGTTCATGCACTGTAGCAATTATGACTACCATGTAAAATAAAATCTCCTTTTAAAACTACACCAAACAAGACCTTAATTCCTCCATTCTTCCTACTTTTTTTTTTTTTTCCTAATAATTTTCCTTACCAAACACCACCACGATATTTACTAAGTGAAATAAGTCATGGAAATAAATACTAGATTTGAATCATTTGCTACTTATAGTTAGTTGAGAAATATGTTATGGACAATTTTATCCATTAGGTCATTGGTTTACTTTTGTAAACCAGCAATGCTTATATAACATAGTTAAGATTGATTTGTTGCTTATAATTTAATTAACCTTGATTACGTAATTTTACCCTTTGGATATTTGTTCATTCTTTTGAACATGTAATGATTATATAACATAATTAACCTTAATAATAGGGTGATTTATTAGTTATCACGTAATTGAGGTAATTTTGCTTTTTGGATTATTGATTTATTGCGGTAATAACACGAATTATATCGAAAGAAATGTATTTAAATAGATCCCTTATTCAAACTTATCGATATTTCAATTTCAATTTAAAATGATTCCGAAATGCTTATGTCAGATTAAAAACATTACAAAGACTCGGCAAAGACTTCTACCCACAATTTGCACAACTACATATGAAGGTAGGTACTTAGATATGATGGGATTAAATGACCTTCAGATTTCAGTAAAGTAGAACTTAACATTGCAAGTTTCCATACTGTTCATCATGGTATTTAGTTTTGGTAGCATTTATATAAACCCTCCAACAGAAAATGGAAAGCATTATCAAAAACCAATGAAGTCCCATACTTCAGAAAATAACTCGTTAATATGGCCAAGATTTCGACTGGAACTCCACAATTAAATATGGGAAACTAAATGCCCGAAAATGAATTAACTTGAATTGTTTGGTAGTTGAACACATGACTCCAAATCAAAAAACCAAGAATCGAATCTAACCTTACCTTTCTCAAATATATAAAGAATGCCAAGCTCAGTCTAATAGCCTGTTCCACATAAGTCTAATGATATACCTTAGATATTAACATTCAAGCAACAACCCATAACAGCGTTGCAGTTCCTAACACCGATAAGAAACACATTGCAGCAGCAACAAATCATGTCATCACAAAACCAAAAATTGGGAAAGGGGAATGGGAGGGGTAAAAGGGGAAGACAGCACGTGAGGGTGGAGGAGACGAACTCGAAATGAGGATGGGGGTTTACCCATCCCGAGCACCAACTCGAGTTTAATGAAACCTGGGTTTAAGGCAAAACTCTAGTTCCTCTATCCCACGTCATAAACGCAGCATCTATATTTATCCATCAAGATGCATATATCCTATCAGAAAAATAGTAAACAAAAAAGAAGCACTGTCCAAATCTTTCTCGCAATATCTATAAGCTTCGGTTGAACAGAGGCATTTCCAGTCACCGCATATAAAATGCCTCTCGTGTGCTATACACCACCGGAAGATGGCAACTTCACAGCAACATCACGCGGATCGTGGAAGACAAAATTAAAAGAATGCTTTACAAGTGTATTTACATATATAAATAAGAAAGACAGTGAACTACAAAAATCTTGATCTGATGAAGCAATCTTAAAAATCAGTTGGTTATATGATGGTCCCTAGACCAAGTTCATCTTCAATATCATCACCCTCCTCAAAGATCTTAAGAAAGCGTGCCTGCTCCTTCTCCCTCTTCCTTTTCTGCCAGTACTTGTATCCAGCAATCAATCCTATCACGACTATGACGGAAACCAATGTGCTAGTCATCACCACTAGAGCTACTCCTAAATGCCGGTGGCTTGAGCTGTCCCTTTCTTTTGTATTACTAACTGGGGCAGAACCTATAGGCGAAAGAATCAAACAGCAAACAGGATCGTGACTTTATATTTGCACTTCTAATTCAATCAAAAATGTACTTGGCAAAACATCACCAATGCAAGCTAAGGCAAATTCTATAATGAGAAGATGCAGAACGACACATCACGACCAAGCAAGCACTCCCAAATTCTCGCAGAATAGGTGTGGAGACAAAGAAAGTTGTCTTCTAGGAACCTGGCAAGCAAACAAGAACAAAAAGTTCATGCACCCAGCTAGAAGCAAATGATGGACATGGTGCAGCACTACCTATGATCACCAGAAGGAGGGGTATAGATAAAAGGGAGATTCAACTGAACTGTTCCCCCAAACACTCCTTTGACCGCATCTATGCACATGCCCCCTCAACTGAGACCTCACAATAATGAGCCAACAAGCATGCTTTCTTTCATGCCTTTATTCATTCAAGGTTCGATATTTGTGGTGTCCTACTCCCACCCAACACACAAACCAAACCCAAAAACTTGTTCACCCATCCATAACCAAGTGTGTGATATAGATGTTTGGGAAGAGATGGAGACATGATTAATAGAGCCGTTTGAATATTTTTGTGTCTATTACATGTTTTGGTATGTTTACAATTTTTCCATAGTATCTTTCTATATAAAGATGCTTAGAGTTTCTTTTCATTAATATCCTTTCTCTTCAAAAGAAGACACTGAACTTCTCTAAATTCACCTGATTCCTTGATTCATATTTCAAGCTGCCTATCAAGATGACCATGTGTGGATTTGGATGTTTAATGCTGTAATAAAAGAGCTCAAACTCTGCTTTATTAGATGGAATCGTGTGAATTGCTCTTAAAAGATATTTATGTTTTGTATTGAATTGTATGTACTAACTTCTAAATGTGAAACCTCAAAAATTCAAAGCTCTAAGTTTACATGGTGCAATGTAAGCATAGATTGTTATCTCAAGTATATGAACAATTGTTTCTTTCTCTAAGAATGAAGGGAAAGAGAACTTCAATCTCAACTCCATTGATCAACGACTTGTTCAAGTGTATTTTATTACTTCGGAATCTCTATTTCCCACGTAGAAGAAGAATCTAGCTACAATTGGATCGATTCATGATCATATGTAATTGAAAGATTGTCATTTATTTCAAGACTGGGACTTTTGAACGTGATAAAGTTAAGATAGTTATAAAAAGCCACTAGAGATATAAATCTCGTATTCTTCATTTGGAATCATTCTGAACTCTGCATCCACTATCTCCATCTGTCTACTTTGGCCTTTATGCAAGTAACCCAAAAGCAGAAGCATGATCATTCATATGTTTGCATCCAATACTAATTTATTCGAATAAATGGAAAAAAAATGCATCTAAATAATATATGTATTACAAAATGAGATAACTTGCTAAGCACCTGACTCCCCAAGTATCTCCATCTAAAGCCTCAATATTGTCTTAAAGTTACAACTGTAAGATTAATTCAAAGTTATATTATAAGCTTATCAATAGACTGCCCCTATGACTTTCAGCCATCCATTTTCTTACCTACAGACATTAACAATTAAACTAAGTTAAATTAAAAAAAATTGTCTGATCTTTTAATAACCATTTTGATATCTTTTTTCCTTAAGAGTTAAAAGATTGGCTACTTAAGATCCACTTTCCTTAAGTTAACATCCAATCTTATATGTCAAGCCCATAAATTGAGGACGAATTGGACATGTCAAGTTGCAATGACGTACATGATTGCCTCAACAAAACACGACTCCACTACAAGTGTAGTTCAGCTTCAGGTTTAACCCTTTTTCGAATAACAAATAGACCAACCCAGTTTAGGGAAGACAACTGAGGTTTTTGTATCCCAAGGGAAGAGGCTAGCAGGTTAATCCTCTCTAGCATCAGCACTTACCCGACACATAAAAAGTACCAACACAGCTTGATCCCATCCTACAAAATTTACCCCATAAAATCTAAGCATGCTACCAAACTAGCTCTGAGTGATATTTGCATGGATCTTGAGTTCCTTTGTGTGTCTGTTTGTTTGCCTTTTTTTTTTTTGGGGGGGGGGGGGGGGGGGGGGAGGGGGTGAGGTGTGTTGTATCTTTCTAGAATTTAACTTTCAGATGGAACGATACCTTTCTTAGAATTTTCATGAGATTCATTGACAGTGCCCCTGAAGGTGGCATTGAACTCTCTTTTCTTAAAATGGCCAGATGTCCCATTAGAAAAATCAGCAGGACACAACTCCCATTCATCAAATGTATCATCTGCTTTCATAGTGTCCCTCTCATACAAGCCACAACGCTTGCATTTCTTGTCTGGAAGCTCAGTTAGAGGCTGCAAAGGAGGGTGTCAACAAAAAAAAAATGAAATTAAAGATTGTCTATATTATAAATGTAACTATAGCTATAAACAGGCAGGCCGACTTGTTTTTATCTTAAATTGCACTTTCATTGTTACTAACAAGGCTGTCAAAGGCGAGAGGCGCTAAAAGGTGAGGGAGGGTGCAAAATGCCCAAGGCACTAGGTGCTTGCCCGAGAAAAATGAGACACTAACATACACACAACCAAAATATGGTATGTTATGATTGCATATATATAATATACAAGATATATAAGTGATTAGACACAAGCGCAATGCACATACATATGCACATTGATACCTATCACAAGTGTGTATACAATTTCCTACATTTACATATGCACATATGAGTGCATATGTAAATATACACATAATATTTATATGCTTTTATATTTATATGCTATACTTATGCACACGTGTGTGTACGTACATATATATTTGTATGCATAAGTTGACATGTATGTACATACATACACAAACATACAAAATATGTGTGTGTGTGCATGTCTATAAGCACATGTAGATGTATATATCTATGCATATGTGCATATATATATATGCATAGGTCTGTTTAACTAAGAGGGAGTATTCAACAATTAGGTGATAAGAAATTAAAACCCTTAAAAGTATTTAAGAAAATAAAAAAACCAGCAAACTTGATTTAGGTGCTCGCCTAGGCAACGCCTCAGGCAAATCAGGCAAAGCGAGCCTTGTCAAGGAGCTAGGGCCTCGTCTCGCCTCAACCTGGGGCCTAGGCACGCCTAGGCGAGCACCTTGACAGCACTGGTTACTAACAAGAAAAACATGGGCATACTAAAACCATTTATTGTGATTGGCATTCTTTGCAAAGGGACCTTCCACTATGAACAACAATTTTCTTTTACAGGTATCAAGCTAGAAAAAGCTACCAATCGTCTTGTAAACCACCATCAGCTAACCGAACAAAGACAAACTCACTCTATTTTTTTGTTGTATGTTAGATCTATCTATGCTCATATGTGAAAAAATCAGTGAGTTTTGGCTTTAGGAGAGGGTAGAATAGTGTTTGGACTTGGAGGTGTAAATGCTTGATTTAGAAAGAGCACTGGAGCAATAATTGATAGTTGAAAAGTTCTATTTTCACTTTGCTCCATCAAGGTTGATGGTAAATAAATAGCATCATTCGTAGAGTCAAAAAGGGATTTCAAAAATGTCTTTTATCCTTTCACGCCCCAACGCAACATGTCAAGGAAATTGGCTAAGGTAGATGGATGCAAGTAGGATAAAATAATGGCTATGGATATAGCATGCTTCACAATTGAACAAAATTAATTGTAAGGGCTACAAAAGTTTGCCACTTTTAGCCTGACTTCAAAAATATGCAGTTTCGGACAAACCTGCCAAGATTCTTCTCCCCTGAAAGTGTACAGGAAATTTGTTTCTTTCACATCTGGTAAGATTGTCATATTTTCTCCCTCGCAGCGGAAGTATATAGTTGGTTCCAGAGGTAGCCAATCGTGAGTTGTAAAGATCATAATTGACTGCAGTGTAATAACTTTTAATGAAAACGTTCCTGTAAGATAGACAATATAGTAAAACTATCTCCAGTAGGGAACAGTTTTTTAATTGAGAGGGCAAAATAAGAAACAAGTTTTAATTTTCATCTATTTCAATTTCCTGTGAGAACAGTGAAATATAACATGATCCTGAAAAAGACACATTCTAGTTAGGTTCAATTAGGCAGCACGCTGACGTTGTCTGACCCAAAAGGTCTCTTTCCAGTGATATGTAGTTGAGAGAGTAGGGAAGGAATGATCAAACTAATTTCTCAGACTCAATACCTCTTTATATAGTGAGAGATTTGAGTAAATAACAATGTATATCCAGATCAAAATAAAAATAACAAAATACACCAAAAGTGGTAAACAACTAGAGATAAATAACAGTCTCATCACTCTCCCTCAAGCTAGAAAATAGATGTCCATCATGCTCAGCTTGGAATAATAATAGTCAAACGTCGATCAAGGTAAAGGCTTCATGAACACATCAACAGTCTGATCCTCAGATGCAACATAGGTGGTACGCAGCAACCCACGCTGTATGAGATCCCTGGTGTAGTGGCAGTCAACCTCAACATATTAGGTACGCTCATGGAATATGAGGTTGTTGGCTATGTATGTAGCCGCCCGATTGTCGATCACATCTACATAGGTTCCTCAATCTAGACATGCAAATCATGTAGTAGAGATCGTATCCAGGCCATCTCTACAGTAGTCTGGGCCATCACCCTATACTCTGCAACACATCTGAGAGAATCTGAAACCAAACTCTCAAGATCTGCTTCAGGCCATAAATGACCTTCCTAAGTTTGCACACACACTCTCCCTGAACCTCAAAACCTGGAGGTTGCTGCATGTAAACCTCCTCCTAAAGATTGCCATAGAAAAAAGCGTTCTTTACATCAAGCTGGTATAACCGCCAATCTCTATGAGCCGCAACAGAGATAAGCACCTGAACAGTGGCAACCCATGCAACGAGAGAGAAAGTATCAAAGAAGTCTAAGTGAACCTCTTTGCCACCAAACTGGCCTTATACCTTGAAAAAAACCCATTAGGGTTATACTTCAAGACAAAAACCCATCTGGAACCAACTAGTCACGCGCCTATAGGAAGCGAGATGAGTTCCTAAGTCTGTCTACTCCGAAGTACTGTCATCTCGTCTTTCATGGCTTGACACCACTTTGGATCAAGCATGACCTACTGGTAGGTAGACGGAATGCGTGAGGCTGTAAGTGCCTGACAGAAGTTGCCAAACTACCTGCAACACGATATCTGGAAAAGGCGCCTTCCTAATGGTAATAGAAAGGTCAAAATCATATGATACCTCTGACTAAGTCCCTGCAAAAGGAACCTCACTACTATTGTAATATGCACTGTCAAGGGGATCAGGTCGAACTAGACTGTCACTGTCATCAGAACCCATCTCAACATCCTATAGAGTATCAGTCAATGGTATGGGCGGTGGCCTCTGTAGTGTTGCATGAGATCTACTATACGTGAGCAGTGGACCATGCAATCTCTGATAGTCATTCAAGGCGATAGTACAACCCGAAGAAATCGGCTTAGGGGTGGAGATCAGAATCACCTCAAGTGGAGCAGGAGGAATAAGCATAGGAGCTGCACCGTCATGAACACTAATCTGTCTAGCAATTGAAAAATATGGTTACGTCTCATAAAAAGTCACATCAGCATTGAAATAATGCTTGTGGTGGATGGGATCATAACATCGGTATCATTTCTGACTCCTAGAGTACCTTAAGAAGATGCACTTAACAGCGCGAAGAGTAAGCTTGTCATGACCTGGTAATGGCACATGAACAAAAGCAACACACCCAAAAGTCCTGGGAAACACATGAAAAAGCTCGTCATCTGAATGTAACAGAAGAATCAGTATCTGCTCGTGACGAACTGACCTCAGCATCCTACTAATGAGGTAACACACCGTCAAAATAGCATCCTCCAGTATCTCTGTGGAATACTGTGGTGGATAAGAAGTGTGCAGGCAACCTCTGATAAGTGTTTGTGCTTCTGCTCTGTAACCCTATTCTGCTGTGAGGTATGGGGACAAGTGGTCTGGTGGATAATCCCACAAGTCCCGTAGAACTCCGCAAATCTAGCAATGCAGAACTCAAGGGCATTATCTATCCGTACAATCTTCACTACGGCAAAATACTGAGTCATGATCTCCAAGAGAAGAGTCTCTATAACACCTCCAACATCTCCCTTATTCTTCAGAAGAAACACCCAGGATATTCTGGTGAAATCATCAACAACAAGATAATAACGATGTCCCATCCTATCTGGAACTCTACTCAGCCCCCAAACATCCATGTGGAGTAACTCAAAAGCAACCGCTGACCCAAGAGAAATATTGGAAGGAAAAGAAGACCAATGATGCTTACCTAATTGGCAAGCATCACACCTAATAGTAGGAACAGGTGAAATATGTGCAATCACCCTCCTGAAACGATCCAAAGACAGGTGACCTAAATGAATGTGGCATTACAAGGCACTCCCACCATCATACCTGCTAGCTCCTACAAATGGCTCCTTGCCAAGGTGATAAAGACCATTCTCCTCTGTACCTTTGGAAATGGTCTTCCCAGTAAACTTATCCTGCACAATACATCCAATCTCATCAAAAATAACTCTGCAATGAAGATCCTTCATGATCTTGCTCACGGACAAGTTCATGGGAAACTTCAATACATGTAATGCTCTCGATAGCCGCAATGTGGGGTTCACAGACACTTCCCCTTGCCGACAACAAGAGCATGCCTACCATCAACAACCGATACTGTCCTTGGTGCAATAGAACCAAGTGACCTAAAATAGCCCTGATCCCCATAAGGCTGTGAAGCATCGAAATCAATTAACCATCCTGCACTATGGTGACTTTTGCCATGCTCCTGTAGCATCACGCCCACATACTCAACCATATCTATCACAGTAGCAATATCCAATGCCATCTCTACTCCTCCTAAGATTGGCATTATATCTAGTAGGAATGAAGCGGGTCACCAAGGACTAGAACTTGCCATCTTAGCCCAAGTGAGCAGGATACTAAACCACCAAGATGATCTGAAAAAGGAGTTTCAGATCATAGAGGAAATAACAATGAAGCAACCCTTCTAAAGTAGAGATCTGAAGAGAATAGGTCACCTCTCCCTACTTAGACCCTACTAGAGGGTCAAACAGAGGGAGGGGAGTCACCCAAGGTGATCCCTGCCAGTTGAAACAGGAGCAAGAGGAAGCTTCGCACCTTCCAGATGCTGCTGCCACCCCTGCAGGCTCCTCTGACAACCGCTGCGGCAGCGCTAAGGCAGCTCTGCCCTTCCAGATGACGTTGCCACCCCTACATGCTCCTCCAACGACCGTTGCAGTGATGCTCAAGCGGAGCACCGGCCTCGCTACAGTCTTGGGAGGATCACCGCCCCCTACAATGGCCTTTGGTGGCCGCTGTAGCGGTGCTCAGGCCAAGCACCAGTGCCGCAGCAGCCCCCAAGGATCGCGCAACCCCCCTCTTGAGCAGTCACTATGACTGCGGTGACGAGGAAAGAGAAGCACCGCCCCTCGTGTCTCACACAACCGATGAAGACCTACTACCTCCTTGCATCACCTGGTGGCTCGACGCGACTGGGCGGAGGTGGTGATGCCAACAGGCCACCAGAGGAGGTCCTCTTTGTCTGTGGTTAGGGTTAAGGTTTATGTGGTGGGTCAAAGGCTTATTTCGGTGGGGTATCTAGGGCACTAGTCTAAAACTGTTGCTCTGATACCAAGTGAGAAAGAAATGATCAATCTAATTTCTTAAAAAAAGACCCAATACCTCTTTATAGAGAGTGAGATTTGAGTAAATAACAGTGCATGTCTAGATCAAAATAAAAATAATAAAATATACCAAATGTGATAAACAACTAGAAATAAATAGAAATCTCAACCGAGAGCCTGTTCATAAATGTTCTCGCTGCCTCATTAGGAGAATCGCAATTTCAAGCTTGCATATTCATCTAATTAAATATTTACATATCAACCCTAGCCTTGTATAGTTCCAACAGATAATGCCCGCTTCTGACCATTTTTAGTCTTCAGTGTCCAACAAACTGCTTACTTTCAGGCTGTTCATGGCTCTTCCATCCAACATGTTGAGCCCTATTTTATTGGGTAACTGAATCATGATGCAGATCCATCTAAACCCATGTCTCTATGTAATATACTCGTACCTTTCCGGTTAGTTTGAATCTTAGTGACGAAATATCCTATTCACATGGTTTTTCCTTCCGACAAGAAGGGTTTTCCATGCAAATTTATTATTCTTGCATAATTCGTTTTGTCTCTTGAAATCTAAATGGTAACAGAGTTCCTAATTCAAAATGCTATCAAAGCCCTAGATCCAATCCTTGGGTCTCTTGTGTGGCCTCCTTGACTGCTTCCATCCACTAGATCCACTATCACATTCCAGGGCAGTTCCATAGGCAACAATGATGCGAGCAGAAACCATGAAACAAAAGTCAGGAGGGCATGACAGGAATGAAACCATGAAAGAGGAATGACTGTGATTTCTTCCCAGTGACATACACTAGCAATGAAAAATCAGCATTTCAGGAACTCACTTCTAGCATGAAGAAGGGGTGACCTGGGTACAGCATAGTAGGATGCTTTGACTCAAAGAGGGAGACACTGGACCAAATTGCACTTTATTGCTGCAAAAGGTCAGGGAGAATCAAACTACTGCTAGACAAGTGGACGGCAAAGGTCAAGAAAGGATAATGTCAGAAATTTGGCCCAAAATGCAAATGTTACACTATCAATAGAGTTGGAGAAAATGACTTATCTTATTCTCAAATAAAACCCTATACCTCTTTACATGGCAGAGGTGTTGAAAAAATTACATCATAAGTCCAACAAGACAAGAAACATGACAAATGACTCCAATAACTCTAATAAGTGCCCTACCAAAACTTCCCCTCAAGTTGGAGCATATATATCAATGATGCTCAACTTGGAACACTTATCCAAAGCAAATCTGGCAAGTGACTTCTTGAATATGTCTGCAAGCTGAACTTCAGATAATACAAATGAAGTGTAAATAATTCCACGTTGCATCAAGTCTCTAATGTAGTGGCAATCAACCTCAACATGTTTTGTCCGCTCATGAAACATTGAGTTGTTGGCAATATAAGTAGCAGTACGATTATCACATCTCGTCTCTATTTGTCCCTCTTCTGGAATATGGAGATCATGTAGAACACATCTGACCCAAACCATCTCTACAACTGTCTAAGTCATAGCCCTATACTTCGATTCTACGCTGGACCTAGATACCACCTGCTGCTTCTTGCTTCTCCATGTCACTAAGTTGCCTGCCACATAAGTACAAAATCCAGTTGATTTCCTGTCTATCATGCACCCTGCATAGTCGGCATCAGAGTAGCCAACAACACTCATAGATGTGCCCTTTTGAAATAAAACACCTCTGCAAGGTGCTTTCTTCACATACCTAAGCACCTATATAGCAGCATTCCAATGCTGCCTGGTCGGTTTGTCCATGAATTGGCTAAGCTTTCCTACTGCAAAGGAAAGATCCGGACGTGTAATAGTAAGACACAACAATTTACCAACCAACTGCCTATATGATCTGCTATCTACAAGCCGAGACTCAATATCATAGAGATGTCCTTTAGGATCCATAGGTATATTGGCAGGTTTGGACCCCATCATTCCTATTTCCTGCAAGATATCAAAGGCATACTTCCGCTAACTAAGAGCAATGCCCTTTTTGCTGCGTACCACTTCAATCCCAAGAAAATATCTGAGCTCACCCAGATCCTTCATCACAAAAGCATCAGCCAACTTCCTTTTTATCTTAGCTATCTTAGCAACATCATCTCCAGAGAGGATCAGGTCATCTACATAAACAAGAAGTACAACCACTCCCATTTTACTCTTCCTGACAAACAAAGAGTGATCAGCAGAGGGCCTTACAAGTCCCATTACATGTATCTCCTCTGAGAGTCTCTGGAACCATGCTCTTGGACTTTGCTTCAAGCCATAGATTGCTTTCTTCAATCTGCATACACACTCCCCCTGAGCCTCAAACCCAGGCGATTGTTGCATATAGACCTCCTCCTAAAGATCTCCATACAAGAACGCGTTCTTGACATCCAACTGATGAAGAGGCCAATCACAATGAGCTGCTACAGACATTAAAATCCGAACAGTAAACAGTTGAGCAACCGGAGAGAAGTTATCAAAGAAATCTACCCCATATGTTCAGGTAAATCCCTTTGCCACCAATCTTGCTTTGTAGTGAGAGATCATGCCGTCTGGGTTGTATTTAACAGTAAAGACCCAACGACACCCAACTATTCTAGCATGAGGAGGCAAGGTAGTCAAGTCCCACGTCCCTTTAGAGTTTAAAGCAGCAATCTCATCCTCCATAGCTTGATGCCAGTTTGGATCCAGCATGACCTGTTGATGGGAGGTAGGAACATACGTTCCAGATAGTGCCGCTATGAAAGCAGCAAAGGAACTACCGAGGTTGGCAGTAGAGACTGTCTGTACATTATAATACTGGGCACAGCTGCGTGGAGCCTTTTGAATAGCAATTAGGAGATCAAGATCCTCCTCACTATGCTCAGTAACAACCGGAATATGAGACTCATCAGAGGAACCTACACAAATACCACTAGGAAAACTCACATCAGTATCAACACATACCTAACTAGGGGAGGAGATAGGTGGTTGAGGTGTAGTGGGGGTGTGTTTTTGTCGCCAGGCATGCTGTCTGTATGTCACAGGTAGCCTATATGCATGAGTATTTTATGCTCTCTGCCTCATAGAAATCTTTGTGGTAGGTATATCCTCACAATGTGTAATAGGGATTTGCTCCAAGGGAACTGGTGGAACTAGCATAGGAGCCAAATTCCTCTCAAATGTCACCTGATGACCATCTGTAGATAAATAAGTAATAAGCTCATAAAATGTGAAATCTGCAGTCATAATATTTCTTACCATGTGAGTCATAGCATCTATATCCTTTCTGGGTGCTACTGTATCCCAGAAACACATACTTCACTATTCTTGGAGCCTTGTCTCTGCTAAGGCCAAGAATGTGAACAAAGGTAACACAGCCAACACACGAGGTGGAACAGTGAATTGATCATTCTCAGGATAAAGAACCAGCCACGGAACTTGTTCTTATATGGCTGAGTTGGGCAATCTATTCATCAAATAACATACAGTCAACACTGCATCTCCCCAATACACCTGTGGCACATTGTGCTGAATCAATAATGTTCTAACTACATCAAGCACGTAACGGTGCTTTCTTTCTACTACACCATTCTATTGCGACGTATGTATACAGGATGTCTGATAAACAATCCCAAGAGATCTATAAAAGCCTGCCAACTTAGATGTACAGAACTCTAAAGCATTATCAGACGGCACAATCTTCACAATAGTAGAAAACTGAGTGTTTACTTGTAAGATAAATGTTTCAATCACTGATCCAACATCAGATTTATTTTTCAAAAGACATAACCATGACATCCTAGAAAAATCATCTACAATAAATAGATAAAATCTATAACCCAGTCTATCTAGGATACAACTCAGTCCCCATATATCCATATGCAGTAAATCAAAGATAGCATTAGAACTATGAGATGAACTAGGAGGAAAACTGGTCCTGTGATGCTTTCCCAGCTGACATGCATCACACAATTTCTGTAGCCGGTGAAATATGAGGAATGGCACGTCGAAGCCTGTCCAATGATGGGTGTCCAAGACGTCAGTGCCACTGAAGAGCTGTACCAGCACTAAATGCAACCTCGCACTGACACGTAGTGGCAACTGGATTCTGAGCCAAGCGATACACACCCCCTTCCTTATGTCCGCCACCAATCATCCTCCCTATGAGTTTGACCTGAAAATACAACCTAGCTCATCAAATATTGCATGACAGTGCAAGTGTTTTGTAATTCTACTGACAGACAAAAGACTAATAAGAAATTCTAGAACATAAAGAACATCAAGCAATGTTAGAGTAGGAGTCACTGTAACATCTCCGCTGCCATGAGTCCTACATTGCCTGCCATCTGCTACCTGCATAGATCTCCTTGAGGGAATATTATGAACCTATCTAAAACACGTCTCATCTCCACTGAGATATTGAGATGCGCCAGAATCCACCAACCACAATGTACTGTCAATGTTACCAAACCTGTAAGCGGAAGTCATACCTAAAGTGGCTAAAGCAGCAGTATCTGCAGTAGTAGTAGTAATCTCCTGGGTTAGCTCGGAGAGACGTTGGATCATAGCATCATAGTCTGCACGAGACACCATGTCGCTTCCCTCCTCCAAAGCGACAGCCTGGTTGGCCACAGGAGGTCGACCATGCTTTGTCCAGCAAGAGGCCTCTGTATGGCCAATCTTTCCACAATGCGAGCAAATGGTGCGAGGTCTGTCACTCGTACCTCGACCACCACATCTCTCCCCCTGGTGGATGGAGCACCATGTCCTCCTCGTGCAGCAGCAACAAGTACAGAGGTTTGTCCACTTTCTGACACGGGTTGCCTAACAACCACTCTGCTCATGCGACTATAAGCCTCCTCCAGAGATGGAAGCTCAGCCAGATTAAGGATCCAGGACCTAGCAGCCTCATAGTTACACCCAAGTACGTCAAGAAACTGAAAGACAACATACTCCTTCCTGTGTGCCCTCTGAGTGGCACATGTGCAAACAAGTCAGCAGGCATTATATTTCTTAAGAAGCCCCTTTAGGTTGACATAGTACTGCGACAAAGACTGACCTTCCTGTTTGAGACGACCAAGGGCATGGTGAATCTCAAACACTTTGCTAGAATTCTTTACATGAGAATATGTACCACGTAGAGAATCCTACATCTCCTTGGCGGTCTTGTAGTACATGATCCCATTACCGATCTAAAGCTCATCGGAATTCATGATCCATGCATGAACCATGGAATTATCTTTCTTCCACGTGGCATTTTTCCATGTTTTATCTTGTGACTCCATCCCCAACAGTAGATGTTCCTTATCATGTCCCTCAACAGTCATGAGGAATGTCTGAGACCACCTAGTATAATTAGCCTTATTCAACTTGGCGATAAGAACCAAGAAAGGAGATTTATAACCTCCATGGTCCATAGCGGTAACCGATGATACTTCCGAAGAGTTTGAGGAGGCCATCGTGCCTTAGGACTGCCACAAGATGTCACAAGTGCAACCTGAAATCAATATTCAGATCTGACGACTTCACAATCAGAGAAAAGTAATCTCTTAAACATGATATCTAAGGCAAAGAAACCCTAGAAAACATCTCAAGAATCACAGAGATCCTGTAGATCAGGTTTTAGCGCATGTTAGGACGTTAGGACGTGTCCTAACAACGCCTGGGCAAGGCTCAATAGACCCCAAGAGCCACCACCGCGACCTGTAGGTGATGGGCGGCTGAGGTGGCGGCACTGCCTCGATTAGAGGCAACGCTCCGATGACGAGAGGCGCTATCTCGAGGTCAGGGGAGGCACCGGGATGATGCTTCAAGGTGCTAGATCAACCTTCGGACAGCGCTACGACCTCAAAGAGGCGCCGCGACCTCCAGACAGGGCCTTAGCGCGAGGAGCAACGACGCAGACAAAACCTCAGCGCGAGAAGCGACGGCGCAGGGCCTCGAGGCGGTGCTGTATAACTCATGGAGGGGTGGCGGCACCTTGCAGGGCTCGAAGCAGGTCCACTAGGTCCTACTGGCGACGCTAACGCTCAAGGAATGCGATCCGCAGCTCAAGGACGAGGAGCAGCAGCACTCGCGACGAGCACCAGCAGCCGCTACGACCGCTGCAGCAGCCTCCTAGGGCCAGTGACGAATGGAGGCTGGCCGGCAACAACTCCCGCTGGTGTGAAACGAGAGTTAGGGTTTTGGTGGAGGGGTACGGAGGCTCATGACGGGTGGGATACCAGATCGCCGATCTAGGATCGCCGCTCTGATATCAAGTCGAAGAAAATTACTTGTCTTATTCTCAAATGAAACCCTACATCTCTTTATATAGGCAGAGGTGTTGGGAAAATTACATCATGAGTCCAACAGGACAAGAAACATGACAAATGACTCCAATAACTCTAATAAGTGCCCTACCAACAAATAGAAAAGGAGTCTCCCTTGAAGATGACGTCATTTCTTTGTAGCCAAATCACCCACAGAGCAACAAAAGGTGTAGCCTAGTCCTTGATTTTAAAGCTCCCCGCATTGAAGGATATACAAAAAGCTTCAAAAGAGGAGGTTAAATAGCCAAGTAGTCTAGAGTCGCTCCCAAACCTTTTCAAAAAAAAGGGCAAGTAAAGAATGATCGTTCACAGTCCTAAACTACAGCATTGTATAAAGGACATGTGGCATCAAACTAAGGGGCAATTTTGATGCAGTACTATTTCTTCATAAGCCCCTCTCTCCCTAAAATCTAGGCAAAAATTCTAACTTTAACAGGCAACTTAGATTTCCAAATTAACCTGCAGTCCCAAATTAAACAATAGTCCACTACCTCTACATGACACATAAGGGCTTTATAAGCAGATTTGACGAGAAAAGAACCATCCTCCTAGCACTGACTATTTGGAGTCCCCATTGTAGGTTGACTTTGCATCAAATCCTCCTATAAAGCCAAGAGCTTCTCCATCCACTGATCAAAAAGATTACCCATGACGATCGATGCCCCAATAGAATTATCTCCATCCCAACAATCCATAACCGACACTAGATGATTAGATGATAAGGCAAAAAATCAAGGATATCTATCAGCCAAAGGGCCTTGCCTTGTCCAATAACCCAACCAAAAGCTAAAATCCTTTCCATCACAGAGCTTAGCATTGAAAAACAGCATGAGGTCATGCATAACCCTCCCTACCCCTTCCAAAAGAATATTTCTCCTCTTTGAGGGAGAATTTTATCTACCCACCCATTTCAAGACCGCCAACCTAATGAACAAGAGTTGTTGTGGTGGATATATAATGCAAATGGATACACCACCAAGGATCATTGGATATTGAAGCACCTTCATGTCCCTATCAACATCAATAAATGTTTAAGGCAAGGAAATCCTTTTCTTCATTGTTTTCACTATTATCAAGGAAGCCCTTTCTTCCACCTTGGACTGTCGAGTAAGAAGTATATTGCTATCCAGAAGGTGTATGACACACCTGTTCCTTCCCATCTCCTATTTGCAAATGATGTTTTATAATTAGCAAGGCTGACAACATCTACTAGTAGTGACCAAGTGAGTTCGAAGGTATTTAGACTCTCCCTTAATCATAATAAAAGTGTAATCTTAAGGAGTCCATTCAATGGGGACCACTTCTCCATGTTGCACATAGTTCTGAGCAACTCTCCTATCCACTACTTGGAGACACCTCTACTTGCAAATGTATCTATATGCACACCTCTTCTAACCTTTAATCGAAAAGGCTTTCATATTTGTGAAGATTTGGTGGCACAGTGAAAGGCCACATGCAACAAGTGCATGTTGAGAGGAAGAGAAGCCACGCGTGAGAGGGGGAGAGAGTTGGCGTGGAGAGGAGAGAGAGTGAAGTCACATTGGAGATGGAAGTATTTTATTATTGGGCTCAAAGATAACTTGGTTTATTGCCCTTTTTATAGAGAGACAATCACCTTACAATCATAGTAAATGACATAACAAACTCAATCAAATCCTGAAAGACTCCTTTTCATATTTTTGACTCATGACTACTGCCCTAAACAACCCTAACAACTCATCACTACCAATTACCTAATTATAGAAAACTTGAAATCCAAGCAACCGACTCAACACCAACTCATGCTTGCACGCACGCATGCATGGACTTAAATGCCAACTCACGTGACACCAATCACACCATGTGACATTGCCACGCGACACTTTATTCAAACTCTCACTCGCCTCCAAGTCAGACTCCTGGAGAGAACACTTGTCGAAGTAGAAACTGAGGCTAGTTGCCCAACCATTAGTCTTCTTCTTCAATGTCAAGAAATTGGCTCAGAACTTCTATAGAGGGGCCACTCGAAATAACTAAGAAGCTTTAAGCAACTGCAGTCATGGTTGCTATAGCAACCATAGTCGTCTTGTCCTTTCTAAGGAGGGATCGAAGATGCTCCAACTCGATGAAGTGAGCAGGGGCTCCTCAAAGGTTGATAAGGACATATTAGCTAGAGGTCGCCCATACTTGTCCCAGCACTTATCTGCCTCATGATTTGTGCATTTGCAATGCAAGCAAGGAGGATCTACTTGACCGTGACCTCTCCCACGACCATGTCCTGCATCACCTCTTGTGGTGGCAAATGCTAAAGACTATGTAGGTGTCGTAGTAGTAACAGTGGGCTCTTCCACCTTAATTTTCTCGAGGTGGCTATAAATGGTCTCAAGATCAAGTTCTTCGTCCAAGGAGAGAATCTAATCTCGTGCAAATTAATATCAGGAGTTTAAGGCCCCTAGAAATCTACACGCCCGTCATCTTGCACAAGATTCAAATTGCTTGTCGCAACAAGCCGATTCGTAGATGCCAAGCTCTTCAAAGAAGCCTTCCATCTTCGCAAAGTACTTATCAAGGGAGAGATCCCCTTGATATGTGTTCCAGATGTGCCAGTAAATATCTACTAACTTGGCACTAGTGGTCTTCTTAGAAAACCTCGTCTCAATTAGTTCCCATGTATCCTTGGTTGTGTTTTTATACAACATATTGGCTACAATAGAGGGGTCAATTGAGTTCATAAGCCAATTCATTGCCATGTAGCTCTCTTTCTCCCACTTCTTTGCCTTTACTCCCTTATGGCCTTCAGGAGCTTTCTCTAAAAGAATATGGAGCTTGTCTTAACCACCAACAAAAATCTTAAAATCATGCTCCCATAGGATATAGTTCGAGGCCCCCATCAACTTAATGGCGGTGCCTTGAACAAGAACTTTGGCCTCCGTGGTGATCGATGTCTCAGGATTCACCATGGCTCAAACTTCCTGAAGTCAAGGGGACAACTTGATCCTTCATAAGTACACGTAAAAGGACACCTCACCAACTAGAGAGGTTCAAATGCGTTTCTTTTAACATCTTGGAGTCAAGGGGACACCTTAATCCTTCCCAGGTAGACGTGAAGGGACACCACACTAACTAGAAAGGTTTCATGTGCCTTGTCTTTCAACTTGGAACTAGTGGTGCTTTGAAACGCTCACTCATGTTTCGTGCCCAAGCAAATCCCAACGTGGTTCTCCTCAATCTTAAGCACGCAAGATTGCCTACTTTGATACCATGTAAAGATTTGGTGGCGCAACGAAAGGCCACGCGAAATAGGCGTGTGTTGAAAGGAAGAAAAGCCATGTATGAAAGAGAAAGAGAGTTGGCGTGGTAAGAAGAGAGGGAGTGGAGTCACGTTGGAGATGGAAGTATTGTATTATTGGACTCAAAGATAACTTGGTGTATTACCCTTTTTTTTAAAAGGGGAAAGGGTCGTTATCCGATTGATAACCACCCAGTAATTATATCAATTAAAGACCAAGCAAAGCAGCCAGAATTACATGGTGATTGCCCAAAAATGAACTAGAGTACAGATACAAGAAATAAAGTTCTCAAGGTAGGGATGTTGGCCTTTAAAAATAGCTACGTGTCTTCCAAGCCAATTGCCCCAGAGCATCGCCAAAACATTTTCCTTTTCTTTCTTTATCCTAAAGGTGTTTGGTCCACCTACAAGATTCCCGCTTCTAAAAGATCTCCAAAATTCAACCTGACCAATATGCATTATCCAAGGAAAGCAGAAATGCCCTTACACTTATGCAAAGAATGGGCAGTGCAAAGTACTCATTCGCTCAATGTCCTCATTCGCTGCTTGGGAAAGTAGACACAACTTGTTTATCTCTGCCAACAATCTAGCTCTCCAGCTCTTGTCATCAACTTCCTCTTCTAAGCAACCACGCAAAGATCTTTATCTTTAAAGAGCATGAAGCCGAGCAAATCTATCTGCAATCCCAAAAAAATCAATATTTGTCAATGCCCCTCCATTGCACAACCTTCCATAAGCCTTCCTAGCATTGAACTCTCCTTCATCCCACATGCATGTATCTAGGCCACCTTCTGGATGGTAACCTTGCAACTCCTGCCACAAAAATTGGAGTTCTTGAATCCTTTGGTCAGAAAGGTTTCCCACAAAAGTGGGACTCTAAGAACCCTCCCACCAATCAATGACCTTCAACTATTGGTCAACAACCAATGCGAATAATCTAGGGAACCGATCCCTAAGCTTTCCATGTCACATCCAGTCATCCAACCAAAACAGAAAGGAATCACTCATACCTACCACAGGAGAGAAGAAATTCTACACCTTAGGCATCATCAAAGGCAAGACTTTAAGGAAATGAGAAACTCTAACCTCAATGACTCCAACAGGTCCCAACTCCTATAGGTTCCATAGCGGGCCTCTATAACCCTCCCAACCAGATCTTGTCTACGAGCCAAAAGCCTGACAATCAATTTTGTCAAAAGACTATCATTCATCTTCCTCAAGTCTCTCCCAATCCTCCTTCATTAAAAGGCTTGTAAACATCCTGCCAGGCAACCATGTTGACCCCCATCCCAACTAAGCCATAGTTGGTCCAAAAGAAATCTCTCATCAAGGCAAAGATCTTTTCAATATTCTATGATATTCATCAAACGATGTAAAATAAAAGGGCATTAAAACAAGCGTATTGCCCTTTTTATAGAGTGACAATCACCTTACAATCATAGTAATGACATAACAAACTCAATCAAATCCTAAAAGACATTTTTTCCTATTTTTGACTCTTGACTACTTTCCTAACCAACCTAACAACTCCTCACCACCAACTAACTGAATATAGTAAATTTGCAATCCAAGCAACCAACTCAACACCAACTCCAAATGCACACACACACACGCATGGGCTTCCATGCCAACTCATGTGACACCAATCACACCGCGTGGCATTGCCACGTGGCACTTTATTCAAACTCTCACAATATCCTTTCAAGGAATACAGAAGCTCCTAAGATAGATAAACCCATTCCAACAACTCATTATCTAGGTTTGATTTGTTTCTGGCTGGAGTGCTCTTGAGTTCCTAGTCAAGTGTTGAGAAGGATCTTTCGTTGGAACTAGGTTCCGTATTTTTCCGATTTCAGTGTTAAGAAAGCATGCTTCATCTTGTTATTTGTAAAGATAATCATGCATGTTTTTCATAAGAAATTTGATGCTTAAAATTCAAGGAAGAAGCACAAGGAAAGTGAAGCTTCAATGGGTTCAAGTGCTTATGGGCTTGCATCAAGAACAAGCGGTTTAGTCAATTCAATTTTGTTTTTCATTTTCTTTGATTGATGCCAAGCCTCCTTGAACGATTAGATTAAAGGCCTCAAAATCAACTTAGAGATATTAGGAACGCATATGCCAAAATCAATAACAAAGTTGTTTTGAAAATCAAATTAGAAATCAATATAAGTTGATTAGGTGCCAATATCTATGATAACTACGGAGACACCTACAAAAATTGACCTATGGTGATTGGGGGACCCTCGGGAGGGCATTCACACTACATTGGTGTATTTTGGTAGAGCGTAAATGGTTTTATATCTTTAGAAGATGACAAACTTCTATAGAGATTGCGAAGCATATGTATACCTCCCTTCAGAACACTTGGAGCATTTAGCACTCCTTATGTGGCCTACCAGTACAAGTCCTTATACATGTATTGTAAAATTTGAAAATTTGAACGTTGGGACTTTCCTATTTAGTTTGAGAGACATTAGAATCAATTTTGGGCTAGCATCAAACAATAGGGAAAGTTTTTGGATTAACCAAAAAGTGTAAGCATCTTGCACCAATGGTACCAATACAATATCAATGCACTCAATGCCTACCAGTAAAACTTAACATTATGCCCGAATTCAATTTCTTGGTTTGCTATAAGTTGATTTGTTGGATTTCCATTTCAAGCACTAGCATCCAATACTCAAAAAAGGAAGCCTTGGAGCCTATAAATAGGCCTCCATAGCACCCCTTAGGAGCACACAAGCCAAATGCAATGTTTAACATTTGTAACAACACTTTCTTTTGCACTCTCACACCCACTTGCCTCTCCAAAAGCATTGCGCCTTTCTTTCAACATTTTCATACTATGATTTTCCTACATCGATTCCTTACCAATTCAATAGCTCTACTCTAACTTAACCTTACTAGGAGGCATAGGGATGCTGTATAAATTTTATTCTTGTTGTAAGCACAACAAGCTTATATCTTGTACTTTCATTTTTTCATTATGTTCTTTGTACCTGGGTTGAGGTACTCTATGAATTACCTCGATTTTATGTTGTTAACGAAATTCCAATTCTCCCTTGATAGAGAGAATCAAGTTTGCAAAATCCCAAGTTGGGAGACTTGGGTAGTGGACTAACATATTCATGAGGAATCACTCTAAATCAACTAATTGCTTTATTTTCTTATTTGTATCTTGTTTTGTTCTTGCAAATTACCCACCCCCTTCTAGGCTTCTAGTATGTGTGCCCTAGACCCAAGTCCTTCCATCTCTATGCCCATGTCAGATTTTTGCAAGGTGATAAGATCAATTTGCTCACATGAGAGATGGTTTGCAAGTCTAGGCTTGAAGATAACCTTGGCATAAAGGATCCTCAAGAGTCCAGTTTGATGTATAATCAGATTCCATTAGGCTCACATCTTATACTTATGTGTAAACATCTTGATGCAATTTGTGTGGTGATTTCTCCATGTGGTGAGCCAGCTGACATAGGCAAGACTTTTCAACACTGAATTCCCTAGCTTTCCTCTTAGTCACAAGGACATTGGATGGGTTATTGCATGGAAGTGGAAGCTGAGTTTACACCAACTTTAGCAAGAAATGGGAGACAAAAGTTGAACCTCCTTTCTCAAGGGAATTGGTTCAAGGTTCACATGCCTATGTAGTCAAGTTTTACTAGTTTCATGTTAAAACTTAAAGGATAGATTGGTCATCGCAGACCAACTAGTAAGTTGGGTGTTTAGGTTGATTACTATTGATGTTTTCTTGCGATCGATAGAATGCATACAATCCCTTCTTCCGAAGCTCCAGCACATCAACTATTCAGTTGTGATGTTTGTTGTATCTTGGGTTTTATATGACTAGATGAATTCCTTACTTCTCTCCTTTCAAATGTGCCTACTTAGGGGAAATTCAAGAGGAACTAAAGTTTGTGCTTACTAACTGGTATAGAGGTGCTGAAAGGAGCACACTATGCATCCACTTGGTAGGCCTTCGTTTGCAAAATTTATGGGTAAGGGACATTGTTGCTCTTGTTAAAGCGATTGTCCCATATTGAAAGGAGATAAAGGGCCATTATACCTAACTTATTCTTATAAAAGAAAATTTAAAAAAAAAAAACATCCGTGGTACTTACCTCAATTTGGTTCGGAGTTTTCACAACTCAAGGCTGATGAGCGAATTCTTTAGCTCATCCACAGCTCCTTTTGCCTACAAAAGCTACCAAAACCATTGTCTCCGTTGATTACAGATCTCTTCAGCTTGGTATCCATGATCTTGCAAGTTCATGAAACAAGTTAGAATTTGCATGGAGATAGGAGGACGGAGGTGGCAATCAAGCAATTAGTGGATGCTCTTAATGAGGGAGGAAAATTCCTCTCTTAAGTCCAATAAATGAGAAAACCAAATGTCCGATACAAAGTCCAATAAGACCCGTTAACAAACCCATAAAAGCCTTACAACTAAAAGAAAAAACCATAAAGAACCCGCATCCACCTCGCTACTAAGATTAGGCGGATCCAAACCCGGTAGATCTAAATAGAGAGGCAGTAGAATATCCATCCTGACTGCTTCACACGACAACAGTCGAACACTCATGTTGGGTACTTCTCCCGCTATTAGCCAAACGTCCATAACAACTACATTACCTGACAAGTAATCAGATACCCATTACCGGCATATATCTACTAGATAATGGCAACACCGCCCTTTTCTCCATTATTACAACTCCCAACAATCCTCCTGACGAACTATTGATCAAGTCAATAAATTGTTACCTGTAACCCCGATGACATCAGATGACATGGGCAACGTAAGCCACGTGACCCTAGTCAACCTATCCATATGAATCCCAAAAGATCCGAAGGTCAAGGCTTAAGGAGTCATTACTCCAGAAAGTAGTCATGGAGAACGAGGAGATGCCTACAAAAGGAGGGCGAGAACACTTGTAATGGTCTCTGAATTTTTTGGAGAACTGAATATATTTTTGAGTGCTTGCCTAACCTCCCCAAATGTACACCATTACATGGTGAAATAAGGTCACCAAACCTAATTGAGCTTTCTGTGTGATTGATTGTTGTCTTCTTCTTTTGAGTGAACTGATTCCTATTGACAAACCCAATAGGGCCCCCAGGGAGAGAAGGGCTCCAATTAGCTCCTTATAGGAGACTAAAATAAACTTCTATTTTCAATTTCTAAAGCTAGTGGGAGGGCCCTTTCTGCTAGTAGACTGGCATGCAGTCATGTTCACTAATTGATGTTTGCTCAATCGAAAACACTCAGACGTCGAAATACGCACACAACTGGTTACAAGCCTAGATCAAAGATAATGAGTATTCCTAAACTAGAAAAGGTCCAAAGATCCTATTATCCTATTGACAATGGGCTCACATTCTTGTATATCTCCTATCAAAATTAAGCTATGTGAGTGTTTCTTAGGGCAAGATGATCCCACTTAGACTTGCAACTCTCTTTGTAATGGCAGCTGCTCTAACTTGCATGATGCTTATGGCGCATCTCACGAGTAGTATCTTCCACCAACAAGAGCTTGCCCACTTAATACCACTTGTAAAGCCTAATCCCACGATTAGATCTACTGCACCTAACATGCATTTGGTCCAAAATGCTCGAGGTCAATTGACTTGGGAAAAAGGGCCTTGTACTTATTTCCCCCACATATCGCTTCTAGAATACAAGCAACATTTGGAATATTCTTGGGCAAATTACAAAGAAGCATTAATTTTTCTACCCTTAATTGATGCACGAACCACATCATATCATCGATGCCCATGGAAGCATTCACTCATCTAGAATAGGGGCATCCACTCTTCTAGAGGAGTGGAATAAACAATGGAATAAGTGAGTTAACCCATTTAAATATTTTGACAGGTTAAAGAGAGACTGGAATAACCTTACCTCGGGTGAGGGGCGAGTTAAGTCCCACTTAATCTGATACAAGTGAGAGGCGAGTTAATTGGTAGGTTAAATATTTAACCTAACGTAAATCCAGTTAACCCACCTACCAAACAGGGTCTTTGGGTACCTTAACATTCAATAAAAGAAAGAAAAACATTCAATATAATATCATGAGCTGGGACTCACAAATGGAAAAGAAAATAAGCGGCGAGATGAAGATCCAGGAATAATAAATTTTAATCCGTAGTTAGAGACAGAACACTCGTAAATGGGGCAAAAAAAAAAAAAGAGGAAATAGATAGGAACTTCCCATTCTACATCCAGGAATAGTTTAGGACGCTCTAGAAGGAAACAACTGAATGAATATTATCACTTTCTACGAAAATCCCCCCACAACAGAAAACTCACTAATTGCATCGTGTAATGAACTCCCAGCGCCATCCGTAACCATCATCTAGCCAACAAACAACCGCACTACAATCACGTTTCCACGAAAGAGCGCACGTACTTACCGGTGAACGCGAAGCACATAAGGAGGAGGGCACATGTGAGCATAAGATTCGAAGAGCACGACGATGGCCTCGACGCCATCACGGAGAAACTTAGAAGCGCACCCCTAACGGGGGGGCGAGGGGTCCCGATCGGTGATGTGAGCGGGAGGAGAGCGTGAGGTCGGACGCGGTAGGGGAGGTTGAGCGGATCATCACCATCCCCTCCATGTGTTCGGTGTGCTTTGCTTTTCTCGCTTGGGCGGAATCGATCGGGGCGGTGGGGGCAGGGACGCACGGTCGATCGTCAACGTGTCGGATCTGGGTGCATCGGGACCGTTGATGCGTGTATGGCGTTTGAGACGGTCAAACGAGGGAGGTGTTCGCGAAAGCCTCGACATCGAATCGAGGATGTCCGGCGGCTGCATTGATTTTGGGCTCGGGTCAAAGGTTAACGACAACCGTTGCGTCAAGAGGAAGTTAAGGGGAAAGGATTGAGGGACGCTTTGCATGAAATATGTTTGCAAAATTCAATGGGTTCCATTTTTCATATTCAACAACAACGTCCTGGGCCATCAGATGAGGGAGAAAAAGAGGGGTTTAAAGTTGTTGACCATGCTTGGAACGCCTGTGATCCTATTATAATGTGACACGTAAAATTAGATGGATCTTGGCGACATGATTAAGGGTGTGGGTATGGAACCCTTGCGACATGAACTTTGTAGATCTAATTAAAGATCATATTAGACATGTACTTTATATATGTTTGTTAGGTTTACTTAGAAGTTATCTCCTTTTTCTAACTTTCAAGAGAGCACGACCTTGATTAAGGGGTGAGTTGTATGCTACATTTTTTGTCTATGGTGGAATTCCTCTCTCTACTTGTGGTTTTTTTCCCTCTATGTCAGAGGGATTTTTCATGTAAACTCTTATATCTTGTGACTGCTTATCGGTGATTATTTATTTGCATAGTTTCTCAACAAAAGTACATAGAAGTTTTTTTAGTTCAATTAAAAAAATATTCATAAACATGACCAACATACATTGCCATTAGATGAGGAGAAAGGAGAGATTTTAAGTATCCTAAAAGTTTTCCAAGTTTAATCGTGTAAATCAAAAAGAGAGCTTTTTCGGTCCATATAATTGAATCTTTTAAAAGTACTTTGTGCAAGAATCAGTTACCAACCTCTTGCCTTAATTTTCTCTACAAGATGACTCCTCTTTTTACTTCTATCACTCTTTTTCTCTCTCATACATACATACATACATACATATATATATATATATATATATATATATATATATATATATATATATATATATATCCAAAGGAAGTTCTTTGAAAACAAATTCAGCTTACATCACATTGCCTTAAACTAAAATGGAATCAATGCTTATCAAATATTAAACAACTACTTTTTACCTTTTTATTTCAAAAAGACTTATTTTGACTTTTTCCTTTTGAACTTTTGTAATGGGAGATTGCCTCCTTCTTCTTCTTAATTACCTGGCATCCATGAGAGATAAATCTCATGGTAAATCGGAAGAGATTAGGCGTTTCACTCATGTAACCTCGAGGTGAAGTAAGGAATTCAAACCTTTGCCCACTATACCTAGGTCAAGGTGGACTACCAACCGATGACACCCTAATAAGTGACTTTTTTACATTTTTGGATTCAACCATCATTGTATTTTAATTTTTAAAATTTTCAAAGTCTATGTCTATGCTTCTTTCTTCTCATTGATATGCATCTGTCGATTTTATGTTCTCCTATAGATCTACCTCATTGAAGGACCCTAGTACTACAGCACAACACCTTGCCTAGTCTCCAAGTCATAATCTTAATATGACTTTATACGTCATATTACAACATCTACAGGAAAGAATCCCTTTTGGAATAAAAGGTTAGAATGGTATGGTTCAACTTCACCCAACAACCTCCCTTAAGAAAAATCTAAGATACTAGTAGAAATGAAGTGCCAGCACGAGTGAGAGGATCAAATTTAAATGTGGGGGGTTTTATGGGATGATCACAACATCTACTTCTTGCAGTAGGCATTTCTTATCAAGGATGGTGGCAATTAACTGAGCTAGGGTACTGTCCTACCAATTTATAATGTGCAAAAGCCCCATTTCTCATCCCCATATCAAATAACAAAATCAATTAAATTATTTGATTTGATTTTCTTTTTTTGGAGCCATCACATTCTTACATCCACATATGTTTTGAAATTTGAGATCTCTTTGTTCTCCTTCTGGAGATATTTTTTAATCTTTTATGCTATAAAGAAGCTAAATTTTCATCTATTAATTTCATTTTCACACCACATGTACATAAAAAGGAAGATCGTTAGAAAATTATAAATAACCAAATTCGAATTCAGATATAAATTAACTTTTCCATCTCCAAATGAACATATATAGCCACATTTATCCAAAATATAAATAGAAATTAAATTTCTTCTGAAAGATGTTACTAGAAAAGTTTCATCTAAATTTAAATAAAAACTAGTTTTCATTGGTAATCTAAACTGTTCTATAACTTCCACTTCAACAGCTTTTCCATCTCCAACATAAATGAATTTTTCAACTTCAATTGGCTTTCGATAACTTAGGCAACCCTATAAGGACACATGATGTAAGTTGTGGCTCCTGAATCTGTCCACCAAGTGTGTTTGGGTATCGAAATCAAGTTAATTTCTGTACAAACTAGATTAAAAAACATATCTTTCTTTGCACGCCATGCGTGATAGTTAATACAATGCTTTTTTTTATTCCCTTTAGCCCTGCAAAAGAAGTGATCTGAGTTGGATGATTCTCCAGTCTTGATTTGATGCTTCTTATTAGAAGTTGTACCTGCAACTTCCTGAGCCATTTTCTTTCCTTTTCCCTTGCCCTTAAAGGTAACGGCAATATGAGCACTTTCTGTCTTATCCTATTTCATCCTCTTCTCTTCTTAAACGCAGTGCGAGATGAGCTCATTTAAAGACAAAGTCTCTTTTTGACAATTATAGCTCACTTTGAACTGGTTAATTGAGGGTGCAAGAAAGATCAAAACCAGATGTATCAACAAGTCCTTAGAAAAGTCAAGTTTAAGTGTTTTTAATTTAAAAGCAAGATGAAACATCTACATGATGTAGTCTCTAATATTACCATTCCCCTTGTACCTCATTAAGATAAGGTTTGTCAAAAGCATACCAATTTCAGCATTTTTGTTCTTAGCAAACCTTTTCTCAATTTCGGCAAGGAAATTCTTAGCCGTAGTTATGGAATAAGACATAGCCTCTGAATGCTTCTGGAATGGCTCTTTTAATTATCATCATACAAATGCACTTTGATCTCTCCCACATTTCCTTTCTCTCTTTTAATCGAGAGTACTTGTTTCTGTAATGGCGGCAAGAGGATTTTTCCTTATCGCAAGATCTAAATCCATGACCCCAAGAACTATTAATAAGTTCCCTCGTCATGATTTAAAATTAGAGCCAATAAGTTTACGACTCAGTTCCCGAATCCCTACAAGACCCGAGACCGGCTTGCTTCGACCAATCCCATGACCCAGTCGCCCAGCAAGAAATAACCAAAAAGCAGGAAAATAAACAACATTCACATATGCAATATAACTAAGCAGTAAAAACGTATAAACAGTAAAGGAAAGTAAAAGTTGTTATTCCAGTACATACCACCACCACAACATGAACAACGAAAACGAAAGCAACAGTAACTAAAAAGTCTGAAACTCACAATAACAACAAAGAGAGTACAACAAAGAGTGCAGAAAACATGGTTGGGCTCGACTGGGCCCAGCACCTTCCGCAGCCGGAAGCTCGGGCTGCTCAACTCCTAGACCTAAACAGTGTTATGAAAAAGACGGAGTCAGCGAACGCTGAGTAGAGTAGTAACTACACTATCTAAAGCAGTAAAAGTATAGGTTTAATTATCTTTTCTAGTTATTTTATGAAACGACCCACCACCCTTTGGTCATTTAAGACGTCTGGGATGTTCACAAGACATCTGTTCGAACGTCTGAGATGTTCACCAGACGTCTGAAAATGCTTTTCGGCACTGACCGTACGTACGCCATACTCCCACCCTCACCGTGCCTCACCATACCTCCTCCTGCAACGCCACTTCGCGCCATGCTTCGCCATCCCACCCCCCCTCACCTCTTCTCACTTTATAAGCCTCTCCCCCTCCTCTTCGTTGCCCACCCCTTAGCCAAGAGCAGAGCGAGGGCGAGAGCGAGTGAAGAGCAGCGACCCCGAGCGAGAGGAAGCACGAGAGCAGAGGGTGCAACGCCGTTCTGCTGCAGCGCCTGCAGGCGAGGGGAGTCAGACCGGTTCCGCGGAAGTCATTTCCACTAAATCAGACGACCGGAGGGACACCCAGACGTCTTACTGGACGTCCGAAGGTAGAGCAAGACATCTGGTAGAGATCTACTTTCCATACTTTTTCTCTCTGACAAGTCCTGACAGCGTACGTGTATGTGTCAGACGATGAGAGCGTAGCCAAGGCAATTTCAGAGTCCGGGAGCACCCCCAGACGTCTGATGGAGTCCTTGGACATTAGCATTGAGTTCCAGACGTCTGATAGTAGAACACCGAGTGAGATACCCCTGAGAACTGTTTTATGACGTCTGGGACCTTTCCCAGACGTCTGATTTCCGTCTGACAGCGTGTTTTTAGGCTGTGCAAGGCCTTATTATTATCGCTTTTCCACAAACAAACTGTCTCTATTTCCGTATGAGTTTCTCTGTATAATGATACCTTGCTTATATCATTCTGAACCTTTTGGCCCATCAATCCATGTATTAGGTCTTCAGTCCGTCGGGTGTACGGGACCTGTGGAGACGTCAAGAGCCACTGTGCGAGCCCCCATTCCACCCGATTACCCAGGTAGAGTGGTTATAACCTTAAATCTCTAATTTAATACATGCAAGTAAGTAATCCTAGGACTTGAGATGAACCCTAGGAAGGAATAAACGTATACTCAAGAATAAATTCTTGAACCCTTGGTCTTGGCATGAGCACTAGGATTAGAGGAAACTACATGTGAATGATTGAGTAATCAAAAGATGCTTGTTTTTATCTAAAATAGACCCCTACTGTGATAAAATGGAAATTGAACTGTTTGTTCCGTACATTCCAACCCAGATGTGAAAAAGAAACTCCTGTACGAACCCCACGGGAAATGTAAACAAGAACACCGTAATACAGAGAACCAGATGGTTCTGAAAATTTGCTGCCCATAGGTTGTTGTTAAGGGAGGTAAGCTGACCTTCGTGTACGTGGTAACGAAGAGAGCAACTATCCCTTGTAGTGTAGAGGGGACCTGTTACGACCCGGTTCCCGAATCCCTACAGGACACGAGACCGGACCGACTCGACTAATCTCAAGACTCAGTCGTCCAACAAGAAAGTAACCAAAAAGCAGTAAAATAAACCACATTCACCATGCAAGCAATTAACAATAACAAAGTACAGCAGTAAAGAAGTAAACTACCGCAGTACATACCACCACAACAGTAGAAAATTAAACAGGTACAGGAATATAAAGTTCACAATAAAAGAGTACAGGAGTGTAACAACTACTCACTACAACAAGAAACGGAGTACAACAGAAAGCTACAACTACTGGGCTCTACTGGGCCTAGCACCCTCTGCAGCCGTAGACTCTGCCTGTAACGACCCGGTTCCCGAGTCCCTACGAGACACGAGAACCGGACCGACTCGACTAATCCCAAGACCCAGTCGTCCAACGAGGAAGTAACCAAAAGACAGTAAAATAAACCACATTCAGCATGAATATAACTAACAGTAAGAAAGTACAGCAGTAAGGAAAGAAACTACTACAGTAGGCACCACCACAACAGTAAAACAACATTTATCATATAACAAAAACTGCAGGTAAAGAAGGTACAGCGGAAACAAAACTACTCACTAGAACAGAAACAAAAAGAAGGTACAAAGCTGTGGTAACTCTACTGGACCCTACTCGGCCCAGCGTCCTCTGCAGCCGCCGACCCTGGCTGCTCAACACCTGGTCCTGAAAAAGGTAACGAGTGTAACACGTCAGCAAAACGCTGAGTAGAGTGGCAAACTAACTAAAGGCAACAGTAGAGTGTACAGTAGCTGTTATGTTCTATTACTTCCTTTATTTACATCTTTCACTTTTTCTCACTATTTCATTTACTTCTCAGATCCTTTACTTGATCTCGGATGTCCTCGTGGGACGATCTTGATTGCAGTCTTTTCCAAAAGTAGAAGTAGCACGTGGTGCTCTCCTGGCCGGGAGAGTCCCCCGTGGTGATCCTACCCTCAGTCAACCACCCCAAGGTCACTGACAGACGTAACGGTGACTACGGCACGCGCGATAAACGCACAGGTAGCTAGCCCGTACTGGCACGCGGTCAGTCGTTTCCGTTAACGGGTGCGCCCAAAGCACAGCACGGAACCAGGGCAGAGCCCTCTCAGTAACAGGGGTCCAACCCCTCCACAGTAACCAAACCGGGGCCTTGCCCCTCCACAGTCCGCGCACCCTCGCCTGACTACCCTGGTTTGCCCTAATGGGCCTAACAAGTCGGTGAAGGAGGCTAGCAGAACCCCGGGGCCCGTGGGGTAGCTAGTACTCTCCTAACACTACTAGCTCTCCTCGGTACTACGTACACGAGGGCCAACAAGTCGGTACAGAGCGGCCAAGCCTAACCCCGGGTCCCTGGGGCGGCTGGCCCCACTCTGCACTAAAACAGGTACAGGTACTTCCCTTGGTACTGCGTACCCAAGAGACAGTACAAACTACATCTCAGTTCCATTCCTTTTTCTTTCCAGGAGTTCCACTCCTAATTTCCCGTAGGGTTCCAGCTCTTTATTTCAGAACATCATATGTTTCACTTTCCAGATTCACGTTCTCAATTTCCATGATCTCAAACATGTTTCTTTGTTCATAACAGGCAGCTGTTAATTAATTTCACAGGCAGCTTATATATCCTTTCCATTTTCCCAAGACTGCAGTAATATACATTCCACTAGTTTTTCCATCCTAGGATTCATGCCATATCCTAGGATCTATCATACAATCTAGTTTTCCGGCCCTAGGATTCATGCAACACCTAGGAGCTATCATTCCATATATTTCTCATTCCTAGGATTCATGCAATGCCCTAGGTTCTAGTTATGGTTCCATACTTTAACAGATTTTATTAATACTTAAAACCACTCTACCAGGTACAACGGGAGTAATGGGGGCGTGATCGGGAATCCCGCGCGCCTCCGCGACTCTCAATACTGCAACTGAACGGGATCCTGTCACAAGGATCAAACACAAGGAGTGTCTCAAAACAGTGTATAGCTACTGTAGGCGGGTAGAGGAATAAATTCTGAAACGAACGCAACTCGAATCGCGGAAAACGGAGCCCAAACGGGCCCTAACGGGTCGAGAAAGACAATACTGTGCAAAATCAGACGTCTGGAACTCCTTCCAGACGTCTTAAACGGTGGATCAGAGAATTACCTGTTCGGCTTGGTTCCCCGGACGTCCAGAAGTCTGTGGGGACGTCTCTCCTAGATCCCAGACGTCCGATGGTCACTCCGGACGTCTGGAGGTCACTCCCGCCGTCTGGTACAACTTCCAGACGTCTGATTCGCAAAGGATGACGAATCAGAACACCTGCGCACATCCAACCCCCCTCCCTCAGTACGGTCAGTCGACAAAAGAAGAAGAAAGCGGAAACTCACCTTTCAGACGTCTGTATGATCTCACAGACGTCGACCTTGCCGTCTGGATATCAATCCAGACGTCTGATTCTGGAAATTTTTCCAGAATCAGAACCTTGCTCGGCCTCCGCTCGCGACGCCGCCCGCGTCGCACCTCGCGCGTCCGCTGCTCCGCCCGCAGCAGGTCCCTCTCCGCGACGCTCTGCGCCCCCTGCGCCCTCCGCCGGCCGGCCAAGCCGCTCCCGGCGAGCTCGCCCTCACGGCAGAGCCCCGCCCTCGCACGCCGCAGCTCCTCCGCGCCTACTGCGGCTGCCGCTGCGCCCTCGCGTCCGCTCGCTCTCGCGCACAGGCAGGAGAAGAAGGAGGAAGATGGTGGAGACGGGAGGGGAGGCGCGCCCCCCCCCCTTTTAACGCCGCGCGGAGAGGAGAGAGAGGCGGTCGCAGTCGCCTGCCGCCGCAGAGAAAGAGGCAGGAACGCAGGTCTGCGCGCACAGGCGCGCAGACGAATATCCCGTGCGAGCATAACTGTTCGCCAGACGTCTGTAAACTATCCCGGACGTCTGGTCAGACGTCTGGATGTGATCCCAGACGTCTTTACAGACGTCTGGGGCACGCGCTCGTTACAATATAACAAACTCAAAGGAAGTTTCGTCCCCGAAACTTGCGCCAACTAGGGTGCGGGAAGAAGGTGTCAAAATAACCATAACAAACTCAAAGAGGACCGAAGCCGGTCCGAAAAGACGTACCCGCGAAAAGCTCCGGGTACCGCTCCCGCATTGCCGCCTCAGGCTCCCAGGTAGCCTCCTCGTACCGCTGGCTCCTCCACAAAACCTTTACCAGGGGTACTTGCTTTCGTCTCAACCTGCGGACGGCTCGGTCTAGGATCTGCACTGGCCGCTCGGGGTAGGTCAGGTCGTCGCTCACCTCGACGCTCTCGTGACTTAGTACGTGGCTGGGATCGGCTACGTACTTCCTGAGGTTGGACACGTGGAACACGTCGTGCACACCAGAAAGCTGCGGGGGAAGGGCAAGTCTGTAAGCAACGGGTCCAATCCGCTCCAGGACCTCGAAGGGCCCCACGAACCTCGGCGCGAGCTTCCCTCTCACCCCAAACCGCTGTAAGCCCTTCATGGGCGAAACACGAAGAAAGACGTGGTCCCCGACCTCGAACTGCACCTCTCTGCGTCTGCGATCTGCGTAGCTCTTCTGTCTGCTCCTGACAGTGCGGAGTCGTCTGTGGATCTGCTCAACTACCTCCTGACTCTGCCGGATCAACCTGGGGCCAACCTCCCACTTGGTCCCCACCTCAACCCAACTCAAGGGTGCCGTGCATTTCCGTCCGTACAGAGCCTCGTAGGGAGCCATGCCGATGCTCGAGTGATAACTGTTGTTGTATGCAAACTCTGCCAGGGGCAGGTGCTCCTCCCAAGAGCCCCTCCAGTCTAGTACACAGGCA
Source organism: Thalassia testudinum (assembly GCA_037157565.1). Classification (NCBI taxonomy): domain Eukaryota; kingdom Viridiplantae; phylum Streptophyta; class Magnoliopsida; order Alismatales; family Hydrocharitaceae; genus Thalassia; species Thalassia testudinum. The sequence goes on along the minus strand of JAZHRO010000076.1, from coordinate 18,842,710 downwards.
CGCAAAAGATCCTCAAGTGTCTGTATCGTGCGTTCCGACTGTCCGTCCGTCTGGGGGTGGTAAGCAGTGCTAAACCTCAACCTCGTCCCCAAAGCCTGCTGAAACTCAGCCCAAAACTGGGACGTAAAGCGGGTATCCCGGTCGGATACGATCTCCCGCGGAACTCTGTGTAGTCGCACCACATCACGGATATACCTCTCTGCCAACTGTGCTGGTCCCAACGTGACTCGGATCGGCAAGAATCGTGCCGTCTTCGTCAATCTATCCACTATTACCCAGACTGCGTCGTGTCCTCGCTGGGTAACAGGTAAGCCCACCACCAAGTCCATGGTGATGCTCTCCCACTTCCACTCTGGCACTGGAAGCGGCTGAAGCGGCCCTGCAGGCCTCTGATGCTCGGCTTTCACCTGCTGGCACACTAAGCACTGCTGCACGAACTCACCCACATCCCGCTTCATCCCTCTCCACCAGAACTCGCGTCTCAAGTCATGGTACATTTTCGTGCTTCCGGGATGTATGGTGAATCTGGAACCGTGTGCCTCAGTCAGGAGCTCTCTCAACAGCTCCTCGTCTCTGGGGATGCACAGCCGTCCCCTCAAGCACAACACCTGGTCTGTGAAAGAGAAGTCCCCTGGGTCCCCTGACAGTACTCTGTCGCGCAAAGACTGCAAGTACGGATCGGCCATCTGTCCCGTGATGATGCGGGCTATCAACTCTGGTCTGGTCTGCCGTGTCACCGTCACTGCCCCACAGTACCCTCGTAACTCTAGAGGTCGCCAACTGCCCATCTCCTCCAAAAGGCTCCAACTCTGTAACTGTAGACTGGCCAAGCGTGCGGGCGCCTTACGGCTCAAGGCGTCAGCCACCACATTGGCCTTTCCCGAGTGGTAGGAGATGCTGCAGTCGTAGTCCTTCAGGAGCTCCAACCAACGTCTCTGTCTCATGTTGAGCTCCTTCTGGTCAAAAAGATATCTGAGGCTCTTGTGATCTGTAAAAATCTCGAAGGTCTCACCGTACAAGTAGTGCCTCCATGTCTTCAGCGCGAAGACAACAGCTGCCAACTCTAGATCGTGGGTAGGGTAGGTATGCTCATGGGGCTTCAGTTGCCGCGAAGCGTAAGCGACCACGTGACCCCTCTGCATGAGCACACCTCCTAACCCCTGCAAGGAAGCGTCCGTGTACACAACGAACCCGCCACTACTGTCAGGGATGGTGAGCACGGGAGCCGAGGTCAACCTCTCCTTCAGCTCCAGAAAACACGCCTCACAGGCGTCTGTCCAAGCGAAAGGCACATCCTTCCGAGTCAACTGTGTCATAGGACGTGCAATCTGCGAAAACCCTCTGATGAACCGTCTGTAGTAACCTGCCAGTCCCAGGAAACTGCGAATCTCAGTGACTGAACGCGGTCTCTCCCACCTGAGCACTGCCTCGACCTTGGCGGGATCCACCGCCAGGCCGTCTCCAGAGATCACATGACCCAAGAAGGTCACCTCCCTCAACCAGAACTCGCACTTGCTGTATTTGGCGTACAGCCTGCGTCGTCTCAGAGTGTCCAGAACCATCCGCAAGTGCTGTCCGTGCTGCGTCCGATCTCTAGAATAGATGAGTACATCATCTATGAAAACCACCACAAACTGGTCCAAGTACGGTCTGAACACCCGGTTCATCAGGTCCATGAAAGCAGCGGGGGCATTGGTCAGCCCAAACGGCATGACCAAAAACTCGTAGTGTCCGTACCGGGTGCGGAAAGCTGTCTTGGAGACGTCGGTCTCCCTGATCCTCAACTGGTGGTATCCAGACCTCAAGTCGATCTTGGAAAACACCGTGGCACCCCGCAACTGGTCAAACAAATCGTCAATCCTCGGCAGCGGATATCTGTTCTTGATGGTGACCCTATTCAGCTGTCGGTAATCCACACAAAGGCGTAGGGTCCCATCCTTCTTCTTCACAAACAGTACCGGGGCTCCCCAGGGAGACGCACTGGGCCTCACGAAACCCTTCTCCAAAAGGTCCTGCAACTGAGACTTGAGCTCTCGCAGCTCAAGCGGTGCCATCCTGTATGGCGCGGTGGAGATGGGGCTGGTCCCTGGTACTAGTGAGATCTCAAACTCGATCTCCCGCTCGGGCGGTAGTCCTGGTAACTCGCCTGGAAACACGTCGGGGTACTCTCTGGCCACCGGGATGCTCTGGAAGTCTGCCACGGGGCTGTGCTCTGCCACCACACAAGCTAAGAAGCCCTCACACCCCTGGCTCAAAAGTCTCGCCGCCCGAAGTGCCGAAATGCACCTGAAACCTCCGTCCACTGGCTGCCCGTGAAACTCGAAGGAAGGCAACTCCGGAATGGAGAAGACAATCTTCCTCTCAAAGCAATCTACCAAGGCGTGGTAAGCGGACAGCCAATCCATCCCCAGGATCACCCCAAAGTCCTCCATCTGTATCATAATCAGGACAGCTGGCAGGCTGTGTCCCCCGATGCTGACCCCGCAACCCGTGTACACCTCCTCAGCTACAAACAGCTGACCACTCGGACCTCTGATTACGAACGGGTTCTCTAACAATGTATAATCCTGGTCCAAACTAACTGCGAAACTGTCTGCGACAAACGAGTGCGTAGCGTCGGAATCGAAAAGCGTGTAAACGAGTCTGCCAGAAACTGAAACCATACCTGCTACCACGGATCCCGAAGCTCTGGCGTCCCTGTGTGTTAGGGCGTTGATACACCCCTCAGCTCTAGGTGCGGACGAAGCAGCCACACTCTGCGTCGGACGGGTAGGTGCTGGCCGGTACCCTCCTCGCGACTGCGGTCCTCCTCCTCGCGCCTGGAAACCGCGGCCTCCTGCGCGCCCTCCAGTGCTCTGCGCGGGAAGTATCTGCTGACCTCCTGCCCTAGATGGGCAGTCCCTCCTGACGTGGCCCGGCTGGCCACACTGGTAGCAGAGGAGAACCCGACTCCCGCCCTCAGTGAGTCCCTGCTGTCGGCTAGGCGGGGGTCCGGTGCTGGCGACTGGCCCCTGTCGAGGGCCCCCAAAGGCCACTGATGGCCCTGCACAACGTGACGGCTCTCCTGCGAACGCCACGTGTCTCCGCTCTCGCCGACCCTGTGAGAAGTCTGGCTGAAAGGGCCTCTTCCGCCCGCCGTCGGTCTCTCGCGCGGACGGGTTGGTCTCCTCGTAAGTCATGGCTGCCTCTACCACCCTCGAAAACGTCGGCAGCTTCAGGGGTTTGACATACCCCCGGATCGCAGGCCGGAGCCCCTCGGTGAACCTCCAAAGGCGCTCCTCCTCAGTGGCTACCGCTGTCGCTGCAAAGCGGGACAGCTCCAAGAAACGCGTGCGGTACGCGCTCACGGTCATCGTCCCTTGGCGGAGAGTGTGGAACTCCCGCCTCCTCTGGTCCTGCCACGTCTGGGGAAAGTACTGCTCGCAGAAGAGGGTGACGAACTGGTCCCACGTCGGCTCGTCCCTCTCCTGTCCCCGGACCGCCCTCCACCACCGGTGTGCCGCACTCTCCAGCTGGTACGTGGCAAAGGCCACGCGGCACTCCACCGGGGGGCGAAGGGTGTCGAAGATCTTCTCCAGCTGCTCAAGCCAGTCCTCTGCCTCGGTCGGGTCCTCATCCCCCTTGAAGGAGGGGGGCTTCAGCTTCCGGAACTGTCCGAAAAGCTCGAAGTGGTGCTGTAGGGGAGGTGCTGGTGCACCTCCAAGCGAAGGTGCCTCGTGTACAGAAGTGTCGGAGGAAGGTGGGGGCGGCAGGGGCCCATCCCCTCCCTCGTGTCCGGCGCCGCGTCCGTCGCGTGGTCCCACAGAGGACTCCCCCTCTGCAACCCCAGGAGGAGGTGCTCGGGGCGGTGGGTGGAGCTCCTCTCGTACAATATCCCGTATCAGTCTGGCGAGGTCCTGGGCCTGGATGACAGGGAGTGGTGGCTGGTCCACCGAGACGTCAACGACAGCACGTCCACCTCGCCGACCTCGCCCTCGGCCGCGCCCGCGGCCAGTCTCGCCAGTCCCACGACGAGGCATCTCCTGCAAGGAGACACGAAACAAAACGGAAACGTCAAAACAGACGGTACCTAACAACACTTCTAAGAGCTCATATCAAGAGATATGTTGTGGTGGCTACTCTAGCTATAAACATGTGAATTGGTTATTTTCCAGTCAGTTGATTCACTTCTCGGGACGACCTTGCTCTGATACCATCTTGTAACGACCCGGTTCCCGAGTCCCTACGAGACACGAGAACCGGACCGACTCGACTAATCCCAAGACCCAGTCGTCCAACGAGGAAGTAACCAAAAGACAGTAAAATAAACCACATTCAGCATGAATATAACTAACAGTAAGAAAGTACAGCAGTAAGGAAAGAAACTACTACAGTAGGCACCACCACAACAGTAAAACAACATTTATCATATAACAAAAACTGCAGGTAAAGAAGATACAGCGGAAACAAAACTACTCACTAGAACAGAAACAAAAAGAAGGTACAAAGCTGTGGTAACTCTACTGGACCCTACTCGGCCCAGCGTCCTCTGCAGCCGCCGACCCTGGCTGCTCAACACCTGGTCCTGAAAAAGGTAACGAGTGTAACACGTCAGCAAAACGCTGAGTAGAGTGGCAAACTAACTAAAGGCAACAGTAGAGTGTACAGTAGCTGTTATGTTCTATTACTTCCTTTATTTACATCTTTCACTTTTTCTCACTATTTCATTTACTTCTCAGATCCTTTACTTGATCTCGGATGTCCTCGTGGGACGATCTTGATTGCAGTCTTTTCCAAAAGTAGAAGTAGCACGTGGTGCTCTCCTGGCCGGGAGAGTCCCCCGTGGTGATCCTACCCTCAGTCAACCACCCCAAGGTCACTGACAGACGTAACGGTGACTACGGCACGCGCGATAAACGCACAGGTAGCTAGCCCGTACTGGCACGCGGTCAGTCGTTTCCGTTAACGGGTGCGCCCAAAGCACAGCACGGAACCAGGGCAGAGCCCTCTCAGTAACAGGGGTCCAACCCCTCCACAGTAACCAAACCGGGGCCTTGCCCCTCCACAGTCCGCGCACCCTCGCCTGACTACCCTGGTTTGCCCTAATGGGCCTAACAAGTCGGTGAAGGAGGCTAGCAGAACCCCGGGGCCCGTGGGGTAGCTAGTACTCTCCTAACACTACTAGCTCTCCTCGGTACTACGTACACGAGGGCCAACAAGTCGGTACAGAGCGGCCAAGCCTAACCCCGGGTCCCTGGGGCGGCTGGCCCCACTCTGCACTAAAACAGGTACAGGTACTTCCCTTGGTACTGCGTACCCAAGAGACAGTACAAACTACATCTCAGTTCCATTCCTTTTTCTTTCCAGGAGTTCCACTCCTAATTTCCCGTAGGGTTCCAGCTCTTTATTTCAGAACATCATATGTTTCACTTTCCAGATTCACGTTCTCAATTTCCATGATCTCAAACATGTTTCTTTGTTCATAACAGGCAGCTGTTAATTAATTTCACAGGCAGCTTATATATCCTTTCCATTTTCCCAAGACTGCAGTAATATACATTCCACTAGTTTTTCCATCCTAGGATTCATGCCATATCCTAGGATCTATCATACAATCTAGTTTTCCGGCCCTAGGATTCATGCAACACCTAGGAGCTATCATTCCATATATTTCTCATTCCTAGGATTCATGCAATGCCCTAGGTTCTAGTTATGGTTCCATACTTTAACAGATTTTATTAATACTTAAAACCACTCTACCAGGTACAACGGGAGTAATGGGGGCGTGATCGGGAATCCCGCGCGCCTCCGCGACTCTCAATACTGCAACTGAACGGGATCCTGTCACAAGGATCAAACACAAGGAGTGTCTCAAAACAGTGTATAGCTACTGTAGGCGGGTAGAGGAATAAATTCTGAAACGAACGCAACTCGAATCGCGGAAAACGGAGCCCAAACGGGCCCTAACGGGTCGAGAAAGACAATACTGTGCAAAATCAGACGTCTGGAACTCCTTCCAGACGTCTTAAACGGTGGATCAGAGAATTACCTGTTCGGCTTGGTTCCCCGGACGTCCAGAAGTCTGTGGGGACGTCTCTCCTAGATCCCAGACGTCCGATGGTCACTCCGGACGTCTGGAGGTCACTCCCGCCGTCTGGTACAACTTCCAGACGTCTGATTCGCAAAGGATGACGAATCAGAACACCTGCGCACATCCAACCCCCCTCCCTCAGTACGGTCAGTCGACAAAAGAAGAAGAAAGCGGAAACTCACCTTTCAGACGTCTGTATGATCTCACAGACGTCGACCTTGCCGTCTGGATATCAATCCAGACGTCTGATTCTGGAAATTTTTCCAGAATCAGAACCTTGCTCGGCCTCCGCTCGCGACGCCGCCCGCGTCGCACCTCGCGCGTCCGCTGCTCCGCCCGCAGCAGGTCCCTCTCCGCGACGCTCTGCGCCCCCTGCGCCCTCCGCCGGCCGGCCAAGCCGCTCCCGGCGAGCTCGCCCTCACGGCAGAGCCCCGCCCTCGCACGCCGCAGCTCCTCCGCGCCTACTGCGGCTGCCGCTGCCGCTGCGCCCTCGCGTCCGCTCGCTCTCGCGCACAGGCAGGAGAAGAAGGAGGAAGATGGTGGAGACGGGAGGGGAGGCGCGCCCCCCCCCCTTTTAACGCCGCGCGGAGAGGAGAGAGAGGCGGTCGCAGTCGCCTGCCGCCGCAGAGAAAGAGGCAGGAACGCAGGTCTGCGCGCACAGGCGCGCAGACGAATATCCCGTGCGAGCATAACTGTTCGCCAGACGTCTGTAAACTATCCCGGACGTCTGGTCAGACGTCTGGATGTGATCCCAGACGTCTTTACAGACGTCTGGGCCACCTCCCAGACGTCTTAAAAGACGTCTGGGGCACGCGCTCGTTACACTGACTGCTCAACACCTGGACCTAAAAAAGGTTATGAGTACACGAAATCAGCGAACGCTGAGTAGAGTGGCAACCAGCTAGCTAAAACAGTAATGGTGGACAGGTAGCCGTTGTTTTCCAATTTCTTTCTTTCTTTAACTAATTATTCTTTCTTTCATCACTTGGTTTATTTATCAGGTTTCTTTCTTGATCTCGAATGTTCCTCGTGAGAACGATCTTGATTGCAGTCTTTTCTGAAGAGTAGAAGTAGCACGTGGTGCTCTCCTGGCTGGGAGAGTCCCCCGTGGTGGTCCTACACTTAGTCAACCACCCCAAGGTCACTGACAAACATAACAGTGACTATGACATGCACGATAAACGCACGGGTAGCTACCCCACACTGACACGTGGTTAGTCGTTTTCGTTAACGGGTGCACCCAAAGCACAACAAGGAAGCAGTATAGGGCCTAGCCCTCTTAGTAGCAGAGGTCTAGCCCCTAAGAACCAAGCAGGGGTCTCGCCCCTCCACAATTCGCGCACCTTCGCCTGACTACCCTGGTTTGCCCAGTGGGCCTAATAAGTCGATGTAGGGCGGCTAGCTGAACCCCGGGCCCCGTAGGGTGGCTAACCCTCCCTACACTAGTAGCTCTCCCTAGTACAGTGTACACGAGGGCCACAGAGTCGGTGCAAAGTGGCCAAACCCACCTCGGGTCTCGACCCGAAGGCGGCAGGCTCCCCTCTACACTAAGAGGTAACATGTGCTCCCCATGGTACCACGTATTCAAGGGACAGCACACTTCCCAGCACATTCTTAGATCCATTCCATTTATTTCCAGGAGCTCATCTCCTAATTCCCCGTAGGGTTCATGCTCATGTTTCTCAGGTCAAACCATACCAGGTTTCATCATTTCTATTTCCATTTCTCAGGTTCTACACATGTAACATGTAACTTTATTGTTCACATTCCAGGTTTATTCACAGGTAGCTTGTGTTTCCAACATTCAATCTTCCATTTTCAATTCATATACATGCAGCTCATATTATGACATTTAACGTAAACAACAGTAATTTACATGCAACAGTTTGCTAACACAAGTACTTTACATTTCACAGGCAGTTGTTATTCATTTCCAGGCAATTGTTATTATTCTATCTACTCATCCAAGACTGCAATCCATATATTCCATGCAAATATTCCAGTGTTTCTAGTCCTAGGATTCATGCCATACCCTAGGATCTAACATTCATTCCACATATGCATTCAAGTTTGTAATTAAACTAAGGGAAGCCACTCTACCAGTAAACCCAGGAGTAATGGGGGCTTGATCAGCAAGTCCACATGCCTCAGCAAACCCCAAATCCGTAACGGAACGAGGTCCTATCACAAGAATCGATCACAAGAGACCACTCATAACAGGATAGAGGTATTCCAACAAGTAGAGGAACTTAAACGGAGAACAACGGAATCTTAATTGTGGAAATCGGACCTCAAACGGATCCTAAACGGGTCAAAAACAGCAATTCGGATTCATATCAGACATCGGGAACACCTTCTAGACGTCTTAAAAGAGTCTAGAACCATACCTCAACTCTACGCAACTCCTCAGACGTCCAGGAACTCCGCTGAACTATCTGGATCCAGTTACAGACGTCCGATCACCTCTCCGGACGTCTGGAGACGCTTTCCGCCATCTGGTGCCTCGCCCAGACGTCTGAACTGCGTCGGAGGATGTCTCCCGCGCCTTCCCGAAGCGAATCCTGCACGCATCAACGCAAATCTCCTCAATATGGCACGGAACAGAGCCTCGGCGGAATGTCCTACATGGCCATATCCGCAAAGAAGGTGTACGTCGCGGAACTTACCTCTCAGTCATCTGGAACCTCCTCCAGACGTCGTCTGCGTCGTATGGATGTAGATCCAGACGTCTGAATCTGGGAAAATCCCAGAACCAGAAACTGCCTTCGCCTTCTCGCGCCGCGTGCAACCGCGTCCACTCGCCCGCTGCTCTGGCTGCAATAGTGTTGGGGAGGACCTCCCAAACGCACCTCTCCGCCTCGCGCACTCCCGATTGGCCGTGAGCTCTCTGGCGAACTCCCTCACGAGCTCGTGCTTGCTCTCCTCTCTTTTCCTCGCTGCTCCTCTCCTCTCACGCCCGCTACTCGCCGCTCACCGCTCTCACTGGAGGAAGAAGAAAAGTGGCTGGAGGTGGGGTGAACGAGGGAGAGGAGGGGGGTTTAAGTAGGGCACTGGGTTAGGGTTTTGCATCGGCGAGAGGAGAGAGAAGGAGAGAAGAAAACGAGGCCGCGTACTGTCTATGCGCAGCACGTGCGCAGACGCGAGGACGTACACAAAAAATTTGATTTCCAGACGTTGGAAAGATGTCCAGACGTCTAACCCAAATCCCAAATGTCTTAAAGGGTTCTAACAACACGGGTCTTAACAACATAACAAACTCAAAGGAAGTTTCTTCCCCGAAACTTGAGCTAGCTGGTGTGCAAAAAAGAACAACACACACATAACAAACTCAAAGAAGACCGAAGCCAGTCCAAAAGGACGTACCCTCAAAGAGCTCCAGGTACCGCTCTCACATCACCGCCTCAGGCTCCCAGGTAGCCTCCTCGTACCTCTGGCTCCTCCACAAGACCCTCACCAGGGGTACCTACTTCTGTCTCAGACTTCGGACAACTTTATCCAGTATCTTCACTGGCTGCTCGGGGTAGGTCAGGTCGTCACCCACCTCGACGCTCTCGTGGGTCAGAACGTGACTGGGATCGGTGACGTACTTCCTAAGGTTGGACACGTGGAACACGTCGTGTACACCAGAAAGCTAGGAGGAAGGGCAAGCCTATAAGCAACGGGTCCAACCTGCTCCAGGTCCTCAAAGGATCCCACAAACCTCAGTGCGAGCTTCCCTCTCACCCCAAACCACTGTAGGCCCTTCATGGGCGAAACGCAAAGAAAGACGTGATCCCCAACCTCAAATTGTACCTCTCTGCGTTTCCAATCTGCATGGCTCTTCTGCCTACTCCTGACAGTGCGGAGTCGCCTGTGAATCTGCTCGATCACCTCTTGACTCTGCCGGATCAGCCTGGGACCAACCTACCACTTGGTCCCCACCTCAACCTAACACAAGGGTGCAGTACACCTCCATTCGTACAGAGCCTAGTAGGGTGCCATGCCGATGCTTGAGTGATAGCTGTTATTATATGCAAACTCTGCCAGGGGCAAGTGCTCCTCCCAAGAGCCCCTCCAGTCCAGTACACAAGCACGCAAAAGGTCCTCAAGCGTATGTATCGTGCGCTCTGACTGTCCGTCCGTCTGGGGGTGGTATGTTGTACTGAACCTCAACTGTGTCCCCAAGGCCTGTTGAAACTCAGCCCAAAACTGGGACGTAAAGCGGGTATCCCGATCGGATACAATCTCCTGCGAAACTCTGTGCAGACGTACCATGTTGCGGATATACCTCTCTGCCAACTGTACTAGGCCCAAAGTGACTCGGATTGGTAAGAAACGTGCCATCTTCGTCAATCTGTCCATGATCACCCAGACTGCGTCGTGTCCTCGCTGGGTAACGGGCAAGCCCACCACCAAGTCCATGGTGATGCTCTCCCACTTCCACTCTGGAACTGGAAGTGGCTGCAACGGCCCTGCAGGCCTCTGATGCTCGGCCTTCACCTGCTGGCACACTAAACATTGCTGCACGAATTCACCTACATCCCGCTTCATTCCCCTCCACCAAAACTCGCGTCTCAGATCATGATAGATCTTTGTGTTCCCAAGATGTATGGTGAACCTGGAACCGTGTGTCTCAGCCAGGAGCTCCCTCAACAGCTCATCGTCCCTGGGAACGCACAAATGTCCCCTCATGCGCAGCACCTCGTCTGTAAAGGAGAAGTCTCCAGGGTCCCCTGATAGTACTCTGTCATGCAACGACTGTAGGTACGGATCGGCCATCTATCCTATGATGATGTGGTCTATCAGCTCTGGCCTTATCTGTCGTGTCACAGTCACTGCCCCACAGTGCCCTAGTAACTCTAGGGGTCGCCAACTGCCCATCTCCTCCATGAGTCTCCAACTCTACGCCTGTAAACTGCCCAAGTGGGCGAGCGCCTTCTGGCTCAAGGCGTCAGCCACAACGTTGGCCTTCCCCGGATGGTAGGAAATGCTGCAGTCATAGTCCTTCAGGAGCTCTAACCAACGTCTCTGTCTCATGTTGAGCTCCTTTTGATCAAACAAGTATCTGAGGCTCTTATGATCTGTGAAAATCTCAAAAGTCTCACCATACAGGTAGTGCCTCCAAGTCTTCAGCGCGAAGACGACAGCTGCCAGCTCCAGGTCGTGGGTAGGGTAGCTATGCTCATGGGGCTTCAGTTACCGCAAAGCGTAAGCGACAACGTGATCCCTCTGCATGAGCACACCCCCTAACCCCTGCAAAGAGGCGTTCGTGTACACAACGAACCTGCTACTGCTGTCTGGGATGGTAAGCACGGGAGCCGAAGTCAGCCTCTCCTTCAGCTTCTGAAAACACGCCTTACAAGCGTCTGTCCAAGAAAAAGGCACGTCCTTCCAGGTCAGCTGTGTCATAGGACGTGCAATCTGCGAGAAACCCCTGATAAACTGCCTGTAGTAGCCTGCCAGTCCCAAGAAACTGCGGATCTCTGTCACTGTACGCGGTCTTTCCCACCTAAACACTGTCTCAACCTTGGCTGGGTCCACAGCCAAGCCATCCCCAGAGATCACATGACCCAAGAAGGTCACCTCCCTCAACCAGAACTCACACTTGCTGTATTTGGCGTACAGCCTACGTCGTCTCAGTGTGTCCAAAACCGTCCGCAAGTGATGTTCGTGCTGCGCCTGATCCCGAGAGTAGATGAGCACATCATCAATAAATACCACCACGAACTGATCTAGATACAGTCTGAACACCCGGTTCATCAAATCCATGAAGGCAGCGGGGGCGTTGGTCAGCCCAAACGGCATGACCAAAAACTCGTAATGTCCGTACCAAGTGCGGAAAGCTGTCTTGGAGACGTCTGTCTCCTTGATCCTCAACTAGTGGTAACCAGACCTCAAGTCTATCTTGGAGAATACCGTGGCACCTCGTAATTAGTCAAATAAGTCGCCAATCCTCGGCAGCGGATACCTGTTCTTGATGCTAACCCTATTCAGCTGTCTGTAGTCCACACAAAGGCGTAGGATACCATCCTTCTTCTTCACAAACAATACCGGGGCTGCCCACGGAGACGCACTGGGCCTCACAAAACCCTTCTCCAGAAGGTCCTGCAACTGGGACTTGAGCTCTCCCAGCTCAAGTGGTGCCATCCTGTAAGGTGCTGTAGAAATGGGGTTGGTCCCCGATACCAGTGAGATCTCAAACTCGATCTTACGCTCGGGCGGTAGTCCTGGCAACTCATCTGGGAGCACGTCGGGGTACTCTCTGACCACCGGGATACTCTGAAAGTCTGCCACAGGGCTGGGCTCTGCCACCACACAAGCCAGGAAGCCCTCACACCCCTGGCCCAAAAGTCTCGCCGCCCGAAGTGTAGAAATGCACCTGAAGCCTCCGTCCACTGGCTGTCCGTGAAACTCAAAAGAAGTCAACTCTGGTATGGAGAAGACGATCTTCCTCTCAAAATAGTCCACTAAGACGTGGTAAGCAAACAGCCAGTCCATCCCCAAAATCACACCAAAGTCCTCCATCTGTATCACAATTAGATTAGCGGGGAGGCTGTGTCCCCCAACACTGACCTCACAACCATTGTAAACCTCCTCAGCTACAAACAGCTGACCACCTGGACCTCTGATCACAAATGGATCCTCTAACAACACACAGTCCTGCCCCATACTAACAGCAAAACTGGCAGCGACAAACAAGTGCGTGGTGCCGGAATTAAAAAGTGTGTAAACTAGTCTGCCGGAAACTATAACCATACCTGCCACCATTGAATCTGAAGCTCTAGCGTCTCTGTGTGTTAGAGGGTTGATACGCCCCTCAGCCCTAGGTGCGAACGAAGCAGCCACACTCTGCGTCGGACGGGTAATCGCTGGCCGGTACCCTCCCCGCGACTGCTGTCCTCCCCCACGTGCCTGGGAACCGCAGCCTCTTGCTCGTCCTCTAGTGATCGGCGCTGGGAGCATCTGCTGACCTCCAGCCCTAGACGGGCAGTCCCTCCTGATGTGGCCCGGCTGGCCACACTGGTAGCAAAGGGGAACTTGACTCCCGCCCTCAGTGGGTCCCTAATGACGGCTGGGCGGGGGTCCGGTGCTGGCAGATGGCCCCTGCGGGGGCCCCCAAAGACCACTGACGGCCCCGCAAAGCGTGACGGCTCTCCTGCGGGCGCCACGCACCTCCTCTCCCGTCGGCCCGGTGAGTAGTCTGGCTAGTAGGGCCTCTTCCGTTTGCTGTCAGTGTCACGTGCGAACGAGTTGGTCTCCTCATATGTCATAGCTGCCTCCACCACCCTCGAGAACGTAGGTAGCTTCAGGGGTTTGACATACCCCCGAATAGCAAGCTGCAGCCCCTCGGTGAACCTCCAAAGGCGTTCCTCCTCGGTAGCCACAGCTGTTCGACGAAACGAGATAGCTCCAGAAAATGCGTGTGATACGGGCTCACGGTCATTGTCACCTGGCGAAGAGTGTGGAACTCCCGCCTCCTCTGGTCCTGCCATGTCTCGGGGAAGTACTACTCGCAGAAGAGGGTGACAAACTGGTCCCAAGTTGGCTCTGCCCTCTCCTGACCTCTAACTGCCCTCCACCACTTATTTGCCTCGCTCTCCAACTGGTACGTGGCAAAGGCCACGCAGCACTCCGCAGGGGGGCGAAGGGTGTCAAACACCTTCTCGATCTGCTCGAGCCAGTCCTTCGCCTTGGTCGGGTCCTCATCCCCCTTGAAGGAGGGGGGCTTCAGCTTTCGGAACTGTCCGAAAAGCTCGTAATGGCGCTGAAGTGGGGAAACTGGTATGCCTCCAGGCAAAGAGGGCTCGTGCTCGGAAGTGTCAGAGGACAGTGGGGGCGGTGGAGGGCCACCCCCTCCCCCACGTCCATTATTGTGCCTTCTCGTGATCCCACAGAGGACTCCCCTTTCTCAGCCCCAGGGAGAGGCACTCGTGGAGGTGGGTGAAGCTCCTCTTATACGATCTCCCGTATCAGCTGGGCGAAGTCCTAAGCCTGAATGCCCAGAAGTAGTGGCTGATCCACTGAGACGTCAGGCTTAACGCACCCGCCCCTCCGACCTCGTCCTCGACCGCGTCCACGGCCCGTCTCACTAACTCCTCATCGAGGCATCTCCTGCAAGGAGACGCGAACACAGAACAGGAAGACGTCAATTTTAACTGGCATTCAACGAAAGAACCTCAGAACAAATGTCAAAAGGTACATTGTGGTGGTCACTCTAGTTACAAGCATGTGAATTGGTTATTTTCCAGCTAGTTGGTTCACTTCTCGGGACGACCTTGCTCTGATACCATCTTATTACAACCCGGTTCCCAAATCCCTACAGGACACGAGACCGAACCGACTCGACTAATCCCAAGACCTAGTCGTCCAACGAGAAAGTGACCAAAAAGCAGTAAAATAAACTACATTCACCATGCAAGCAACTAACAGTAACAAAGTACAGCAGTAAAGAAGTAAACTACTACAGTACATACCACCACAACAGTAGAAAATTAAACAGGTACAGGAATATAAAGTTCATAATAAAAGAGTACAGGAGTGTAACAACTACTCACTACAACAGGAAACGGAGTACAACAGAAAGCTACAACTACTGGTCTCTACTGGGCCCAGCACCCTCTACAGCCGCAGGCTCTGGCTGCTCAACACCTAGACCTGAAAAAGGTTATGAGTACACGAAATCAGCGAACGCTGAGTAGAGTGGCAACCAGCTAACTAAAACAGTAAAAGAGGACAGGTAACATGTACTCCCCTTGGTACCACATACTCAAGGGACAGCACACTTCCCAGCACATTCCTAGATCCATTCCATTTATTTCCAGGAGCTCATCTCCTAATTCCCTGTAGGGTTCATGCTCATGTTTCTCAGGCCAAACCATACCAGGTTTCATCATTTCTATTTCCATTTCCCAGGTTCTACACATGTAACATGTAACTTTATTGTTCACATTCCAGGTTTATTCACAGGTAGCTCGTGTTTCCAACATTCAATCTTCCATTTTCAGTTCATATACACACAGCTCATATTTTGACATTTAACGTAAACAACAGGAATTTACATGCAACAGTTTGCTAACACAAGTACTTTACATTTCACAGGCAATTGTTATTCATTTCCAGGCAATTGTTATTATTCTATCTACTCATCCAAGACTGCAATCCATATATTCCATGCAAATATTCCAGTGTTTCTAGTCCTAGGATTCATGCCATACCCTAGGATCTAACATTCATTCCACATATGCATTCAAGTTTGTAATTAAACTAGGGGAAGCCACTCTACCAGTAAACCCAGGAGTAATGGGGGCATGATCGACAGGTCCACGTGCCTCAACAAATCCCAAATCCGCAACGGAATGAGGTCCTATCACAAGAATCAATCATAAGAGACCACTCAGAATAGGATAAAGGTATTCCAACAAGTAGAGGAACTTAAACAGAGAACAACGGAATCTTAATTACGGAAATCGAACCTCAAACGGACCATAAACGGGTCAAAAACAGTAATTATGATTCATATCAGACGTCTGGAACACCTTCCAGACATCTTAAAAGAGTCCAAACCATACCTCAACTCTGCGCGACTCCTCAGACGTCCAGGAACTCCGCTGAATCGTCTGGACCCAGTTCCAGACGTCTGATCACCTCTCCAGACGTCTGGAGATGCTTTCCACCGTCTGGTGCCTTGCCCAGACGTATGAACTGCGTGGGAGGGCATGTCCCATGCCTTCCCGAAGCGAATCCTGCACGCATCGACGTAAATCTCCTCAATATGGCATGGAACAGTGCCTCGGTGGAATGGCCTGCATGAACATATCCGTAAAGAAGGTGTACGTCGCGGAAATTACCTCTCAGTCGTCTGGAACCTCCTCCAGACGTCGTCTGCATCGTCTAGATGTAGATCCAGACGTCTGATTCTGGGAAAATCCCAGAACCAGAAACTGCCTTCGCCTTCTTGCACCGCAAGCGGCCGCGCTGCGCCTGCTAGCCTGTTGCTCTGGCTACAGTAGTGTTAGGGAGGACCTCCCCGATGCACCTCTCCACTTCACTCACGCCCGACCGGCCGTGAGCTCTCCGGCGAACTCCCTCACGAGCTCGCGCTTACTCTCCTCTCTTTTCCTCGCTGCTCCTCCTCTCCTCCCACGCCGCTCACGCCCGCTACCCGCTACTTGCCACTCACCGCTCTCGCTGGAGGAAGAAGAAGAGTGGTTGGAGGTGGGGTGAACGAGGGAGAGGAAGGGGGTTTAAGTAGGGCACTGGGTTAGGGTTTTGCATCGGCGAGAGGAGAGAGAAGGAGAGAAGAAAAGGAGGCTGCGTACTGTCTGCGTGCAGCACGCGCGCAGACGCGAGGACGTACACGAAAAATTTGATTTCCAGAAGTCTGGGAAGATGTCCAGACGTCTGACCCAAATCCCAGACGTCTTAAAGGGTTCTAACATTACGGGTCTTAACAGGAGCTTACCGCCCTTGGGTTGGGACCCAGGGTGGGTTTGGCCGCTCTACGACGACTCTTACTAGCCCTCGTGTACGGGGTACCGAGGTGAGCCAGTTAGTGTAGGGGGGAGCTATCCGCCCCAGGGGGCCCGGGGCTTGGTATGGCCGCCCTACACCGACTCTCGTTAGCCCATTGGGCAAACCGGGGTAGTAATACAAGGGTACGCGGACTGAGGAGGGGCGAGACCCCTGAGGGGCAAGACCCCTGTTCTATTCTGAGAGGGCAAGGCCCTATACTGTTCCGCACTGTACGTTGAGGCGTACCCACTAGTGGAAACGACTGATTGCGTGCCAGTGCGGGGTAGCTACCAGCGCGCTTATCACGTGTGTCGTAGTCACCGCTACGTCACGACCGTGACCTCAGGATGGTAGACCGAGTATAGGACTACCGTGGTGGGACTCCCCCGGCCAGGAGAGTGCCACGTGGGCATCCTATATCACGGGAAGCTACAAGCAAAATCGTTCCTATAGGGAACAAGAAGATTAATTAAACCCTAATTAAAGATCTCTACGTACCCACATGTATAATATAATTGGAAAATGGAAAATTTTATGTTAACTACTTGTTAAATGCATGTTACTTCTTAGCCACTACTCTACTCAGCGTTAGTTGACTCCAGTTAAAAAAATTCTGTACAGGTCAGGGATTTGAGCAGCCCGAGCCATCGGATGCTGAGGACGCTGGGCCTAGTCGAGCCTAGTTTTTGTTCTACTGTTTAGTAGTGAGTTTATATAGCTTTGTCTTCTGCTATATGTACTTGTTTTGTTGTGATGGTTGTATTATGACATAATATTACTGTTCCTTTTCCCCCTGTTGTAAATTTCTTTCTGCTTAGCTACTGTACTTATGTGATTGTGGTTTGCTGAATGTTACTTGATTATTTCTTGTTGGACGACTGGGTCTTGGGATTAATCAAAGCGATCTAGTCTCAGATCCTATAGGGATCTAGGACCGGGTCATGACATTTTATTTTACAGGTAATTCCTTTTTACCCCTTTTCGTCAACTTTCAGATTTTTCTTGATCTTGCATGTTTCTCGTGGGAACGATCTTGATTGCAGTCTTTTCCGAAAAGTATAAGGTACATGTGGTGCTCTCCTGTCCAGGAGAGTCCCCCGTGGTAGTCCTATACCCAGTTGTTAAGACCCGTGCTGTTTGAGCCTTTTAAGATGTCTGGACTGTTGGTTAGACGTCTGGTCAGACGTCGGACACCTTCCCAGACGTCTGGAAATCAAAAATTTTGAGTATGAGCTCGCGTCTGCGCGCGGGCTGCGCGCAAACAGTACTCTCATTTTTCCTCCCCTTCTTCTCTCTCTCCGCGCCCCCAGCAAACCCTAAACCCCCGACCTTATAAAATCCCTTCCTCTCGCTCGTTCTCCTCACACCAGCCCCTTCCCCTCCTCTTCTCCACTCTAGCGATTGAGCCAGCGCGAGCGAGAGCACGAGAGCGGCGACAAGGAGGAGTAGCGTGAGGAGAGGAGGAAAGTAAGCTCGAAAGCTCGCGTGGGAGCTCACCGGTAAGCGCACGGCCGGAGCGGTGCATGCGCGAGGAGTGCGTCGGGGAGGTCCTCCCCGACACTGCTGTAGGCGAGGGGGCGCGGCGCGGCCATGCACAGCACGAGAGAGTAGAAGCAGGTTCTGGTTCTGGGTTTTTCCCAGAATCAAATGTCTGGAGCGACGTCCAGACAACGGAGCGGACGTCTGGAGGTGGTTCTAGACGTCTGAGGTGAGAGTTTCGCGAAGGTATGTTCCCTTTGCGGATACGGCCATGTAGGCCGCCCCACAGCTTCTCTTTGCATGCCATTTTTGAGAAGATCTGCTGGTGGCGTGCAGGATTCATTTCAGGAAGGTGTGGGACACATCCTCCCACGCATTTCAGACGTCTGGGGAGCTTGCCAGATGACTGGAAACACTTCCAGACGCCCGGAGAGGTGGTCGGACGTCTGGAGCAGGGTCCAGATGGTCCAGAAGAGTTCCTAGATGTCTGAGGATTGGCGCAGAGCTTGAGGTATGATATTGGACACTTTTAAGATGTCTGGAAGTTGTTCCAGACGTCTGATTTGAGTCAGAAACCCTATTTTTGACCCGTTTAGGGTCCGTTTGAGGTTCGTTTTCTGCAAATAAGATACCGATGTTTTCCTTGTGAGTTCTTTTACTTGTTAGAAGGCTTTCTATACTATTCTGAATGTTCCATTGTGGTTATTCCTTGTTATAGGACTTCGTTCTATTACAGGTTCGGGACTTGCTGAGGCACGTGAGCTTGTCGTTCAAACCCCCAATACTCCTAGGTTTACTGGTAGAGTGGCTTCCCCTAATTTAATTACAAACCTGAATGCATGTGTGGAATGAATGAATAGTATCTAGGATATGGCATGAATCGTAGAACGAGAAATACTGGAAATGTCTGTATTGGATGATTGAATTGCAATCTTGAATGAGTAGATAGAAATGATAACAACTGCCTGTAAATGAATAACAGCTGCCTGTGAAATATGAAGTACTTGTGCTAGTTAACTGTTGTATGTAACTTTCCTATTGTATACGTTAAATGACATAATACGAGCTGCATGTATATAACCTGAGTACGGAAATGTGAACGATAGCAATACAAGTTTCATGTGTATAACCTGAGAATGGAAATAGAAATGATGAAACCTGGACGGCATGGCATGAGGAATATGAGCATGAACCCTACGGGGAATTAGGAGTTCAGCTCCTGGAAACAAATGGAATGGATCTGGAAATGCATTGGGAAGTGTGATGGCCCTTGAATACGTGGTACCAAGGGGAGAGCATGTTACCTCTTAGTGTAGAGGGGTGCTTGCTGCCTTCGGGTTGAGACCTGGGGTGGGTTTGGCCACTTTGCATCAACTCCGTGGCCCTCGTGTACACTGTACCGGGGAGAGCTACTAGTGTAGGGAGAGAGCTAGCCACCCCACGGGGCTCGGGGTTCAGCTAGCCGCCCTACACTGACTTGTTAGGCCCACTGGGCAAACCAGGGTAGTAAGGCGAGGGTGCGCGAACTGTGGAGGGGCGAAACCCCTGTTTGGTTCTTAGAGGCTATAGACCCCTGTTACTGAGAGGGGCTAGACCCCTGTTACTGAGAGGGCTAGGCCCTATACTATTCCGTGCTGTACTTGGGCGCACCCATTAGCGGAAACGACTGACCACGTGCCAGTGTGAGGTAGCTACCCGTGCGCTTATTGCGCGTGCTGTAGTCACCGTTACGTCTGTCCATGACCTTGGGGTGGTTGACTAGGTATAGGATCACCACGAGGGACTCTCCCGGCCAAGAGAGCACCACGTGTGCCTTCTACTCTTCGGAAAAGAGTACAATCAAGATCGTTCCCACGAGGAACATTCGAGATTGAGAAAGAGATCTGATAAATAAACCAATGGGTGAAAAGAAATAATTGTGAAATAATGAAATTATAAAACAACAACTACCTATCCACTTTTACTGCTTTAGTTAGTTGGTTGCCACTTTACTCAACGTTCGCTAACTTTGTGTACTCTAACCCTTTTCAGGTCCAAGTGTTGAGCAGCCCGAGTCTACGGCTGCGAAGGGTGCTGGGCCCAGTAGAGCCCAGTAGCTGTAGTTTATGTTGTTGTACTCCTTGTAGTAGTATGTTAGACTCTTGTACCTTTATATTCTGTACTTTTACGTTCTGTACTTTATATTCCTATATCTGGTTACTTTTCTTCTGTTGTGGTGGTATGTACTGTAGCAGTTTTTACTTCTTTACTGCTGTATCTTTTTACTGTTAGTTGCTTAGCATAGTGAATGTGGTACTTTCCTGCTTTTTGGTTACTTTCTCGTTGGACGACTGGGTCTTGGGATTAGTCAAGTCGAGCCGGTTTCGGGTCCTGTAGGGATTCCGGAATTGGGTCGTAACACCAGTCAACCACCCCGAGGGCATTGTCAGACATAGTGGTGACTACGGCACGCGCGATAAGCGCACGGGTAGCTACCCCGCACTAACACGCGGTCAATCGTTTCCGTTAGCAGGTACGCCCAAAGTACAGCACGAAATAGTATAGAGCCTAATTCTCTCAGAAACAGGGGTCTAGCCCCTTAGAACCAACAGGGGTCTCGCCCATTCACAGTCCGCGCACCATCGTCTGACTACCCCGGTCTGCCCAGAGGGCCTAACAAGTCGATGTATAGCTGAACCTCGGGCCCCATGGGGTGGCTAGCTCCCTCCCTACACTAGTAGCTTGCCTCGGTACCGTGTACACGAGAGCCAACAGAAGTCGGTGTAGAGTGGTCAATCCTAACCCCGGGTCCTAACCCAAGGGCAGCAAGCTCCGCTCTACACAAAAGGAGATAGTCACTCTCCTTGGTACCACATACTCGAGAGCCAGCACACTTCCAGTCCACATTCCAGATTTTTTCACCTAACCACAAGAGCTCCACTCCTAACTCCCCATAGGGTTCATGCCCATGTTCACCACATTATTCTAATCCAGATTCCATCATTCACCATTCAGTTCTCGTTTATATACAGGCAGCTCGTATTTCCACAATTTAATATATGCAACAAATGATTTCACAGGTAACTGTTTAATTATCTCATGTAGCTCATATTCTAACAGGCAGCTCATACTTATTTACAGGCAATAGCTAACAATTTAATTTATTCATGTATACAAATACAATTATGCAGAATAATTATTTCAATCATTTCTCTGTCCTAGGATTCATGCCACATCCTAGGTTTCCAGTTGGCTAATTCCATAGATACATTCTTATCTAATAAGATTAACAGGGGTAAACCACGCTACCAGACAATCCAGGAGTACTGAAGGCTCGAATCGTAGACCCAAGCGCCTTTGCAAGCCCCAGACACGCAGTAGGTTGAAATCCTACACCAAGTAATATATCACAAAGGAGGATTTAAAACAGTGCATAAAGGTTTCTAATACATAGAGAAATTCACAAGGAAACTACAGATACTTCGTTTATGTAAAACGGATCTCAAACGAGTCAAAAATGCGTCTATAGACCAAAATTAGACGTCTGGAAACAAGTCCAGACGTCTTAAAAGTTACAGAAACTCACCTCAAGCTCCTGCGGTGACATCAGACTTCCAGGACTCTCCTGCGACCGTCTGAAAGTAATTCCAGACGTCTGAACAGTCCTCCGGTCGTCTGGTAAGCTGATCAGATGTTCGAAAGTGCGTGGAAAGGCTCTCCACGCACCTTCCCAAGGCTGCTCTTGCATGCAACAGAGCAGCAACCCTAAAATCAGCTAAACATAGCTTCTGCGGTGCGGCCTGCATGGCCGTAACCGCGAAGAGAACATACCTTTGCGAAACAGGTGCTCTCAGACGTCTGATCTTGACTCCAGATGTCCAAACGCTCAGCCGGTCGTCCGAACTGCACTCTAGACGTCTGATACTGGAAAAATTCCAGTATCAGAATGCGCTCCTAGTGCTCCTCGCCGCGCTCCTCTGCGTTTCTCCTTGCTCCGCCGCAGCTCTAGCTGCTGCAGGTGGTCGAGGATGACGCTCCGATGCCCTCCTCCTCCCACACCTGCCGCGATGGCCGTGCGAGCTCTGATGAGCTTCCATGAAGCTCTCGACCTCGGCCTCCTCCTCCTTCTCACGCACTCTCCTCCTCCTCGCTCTCACGCGCTCCCTCGCTCACCTCCTCCCACCTTTTCGCCATGCACTGAATGGTGGAGATGGTGGTGTGTGGAGTGGAGAGGAGAGGAGGGGAGGGTGGCCTTTTATAAGGCCGAGGGTAAGGGTTCTGCAAGGGGAAAAGGGAGGAGGAAGGAGAGAGAAGAAGAGTTCTACGCACTGCCCGCGTGCAGAACGCAGGATGCGTACAAAAATTTAATTTCCAGACGTCCGGGAAAGGGTCCAGACGTCTGACTGACACTCCAGATGTCTTAAAAGGCTAAAAGTGGGGACGGGTCTTTACATTATAACAAACTTAAAGGAAGTTTCATCCTCGAAACTTGAGTTAGCTAGGGTTAGGAAAAAGGAATGTAAAACGCATAACTTAAAGAGGACCGAAGTAGGTTCGAAAAGACGTGACCTCAAAAATCTCTGGGTACTGCTCTCGCATCGCCACCTCAAGCTCCCAGGTAGCCTCCTCGTATTGCTAGATTCTCCACAAAACCTTCACAAGGGGTACTTGCTTCCGTCTCAAATTTCGAACGGCTCTGTCTAGTATCTGCGCTGGTCTCTCGGGGTAGGTCAGGTCGTCACCCACTTCAATACTCTCGTGGCTCAGAACGTGACTGGGAACGGCGACGTACTTCCTGAGGTTGGACACGTGGAACACGTCGTGCACTCCAGAAAGCTAGGGAGGAAGGGCAAGCCGGTAAGCAACAGGTCCTACCTGCTCCAGGCCTCAAAGGGCCCCACAAACCTCGGCACAAGCTTTCCCTTCACCCTAAAACGTTGTGTGCCCTTCATAGGCGAAACACGGAGAAAGACGTGATCCCCAACCTCGAATTGCACCTCTCTGCGTTTCCGGTCAGCATGACTCTTCTGCCTACTCCTGACAGTGCAGAGTTGTCGGTGGATCTACTCTATCACCTCCTGACTCTACCGGATCAGCCTGGGGCCAACCTCTCACTTGGTCCCCACCTCAACCCAACTCAAGGGCGCAGTACACCTTCGTCCGTACAGAGCCTCATAAGGTGTCATGCCGATACTCGAGTGATAACTGTTATTATATGCAAACTCTACCAGGGGTAAATGCTCCTCCCATGAGCCTCTCCAGTTCAGTACACAGGCGCACAAAAGGTCCTCAAGTGTCTGTATGGTGCGCTCTGACTGTCCGTCTGACTGGGGCTGGTATGCGGTGGTGAACCTCAACCGCGTCCCCAAAGCCTGCTGAAACTCAGCCCAAAACTGGGAAGTGAAACGGGTATCCCTGTCGGATACAATCTCACGTGGAACTCCGTGCAGGCGTACGACATTGCGAATGTACCTCTCTACCAACTGTGCTGGTCCTAGGGTGACTCGAATCGGTAGGAAATGCGTCATCTTCGTTAACCAGTCCACTATCACCCAGACTGTGTCGTGACCTCGCTGGGTAACAGGTAGACCCACCACCAACTCCATAGTGATGCTCTCTCACTTCCACTCTAGCACAGGAAGTGGCTGCAACAGCCCAACAGGCCTCTAGTGTTCGACCTTCACCTGTTGGCACACCAAACACTACTGCACGAACTCACCCACATCCTGCTTCATCCCTCTCCACCAAAAGTTGTGCCTCAGATCATGATACATCTTTGTGTTCTCGGGAAGTATGGTGAACCTGGACCCGTGCGCCTCCGTCAGGAGCTCTCTCAACAACTCATCGTCCCTAGGAACGCACAAGCGTCCCCTCATGCGCAGCACCTCGTCTGTAAAAGAAAAGTCACCTAAGTCCCCTGAAAGCACTCTGTCTCACAATGTCTGTAAGTACTGATTTTCCATCTGTCCTACGATGATACGGTCTATCAGCTTTGTTCGCGTCTGTCATGCCACTGTAACTGCCCCACAATACCCTGGTGACTCCCGGGGTTGCCAACTGCCCAACTCCTCCATAAGTCTCCAACTCTGTGCCTATAAACTGACCAAGTGGGTGGGCGCCTTCTAGCTTAAGGCGTCAGCCGCCACGTTGGCCTTCCCCAGATGGTAGGAGATGCTGCAGTCGTAGTCCTTTAGGAGCTCTAACCAATGTCTCTGTCTCATGTTAAGCTCCTTCCGATCAAACAAGTACCTGAGGCTCTTAGGATCTATGAAAATCTCAAAGGTCTCACCATAAAGGTAGTGCCTCCATGTCTTCAACACGAAGACAACAGTTGCCAGCTCTAAGTCATGGGTAAGGTAGCTATTCTAATGGGGCTTCAGTTGCCGCGAAGCGTAAGCGACAACGTGACCTCGCTGCATGAGCACATCCCCAAACCCTGCAACGAAGCGTCTGTGTACACCACAAAACCGCCACAGTTGTTCGGGATGGTGAGTACAAGAGCTGAAGTCAGTCGCTCCTTCAACTCCAAAAAACAACCCTCACACGCATCTGTCCAGGTAAAGGGCACGTCCTTTCGAGTCAACTGGGTCATAGGATGCGCAATTTACGAGAATCCTCTGATAAACCACCGATAGTAGCTTACCAGTCTAAAAAAGTTACGTATCTCTGTCATAGTACGTGGCCTCTCCCACCTATGTACAGCCTCGACCTTGGCTGGGTCCACAGACAAACCATCCCATGAGATCACGTGGCCCAAGAAACTCACCTGCCTCAACCAAAACTCACATTTGTTGTACTTGACATACAGCCTGCGTCACCTCAAAGTGTCCAGAATCATCCGTAAATGTTGCCCATGCTGTGCTTGATTCCGAGAGTAAACAAGTACGTCGTCGATGAATCCCACCACAAATTGATCCAAGTAGGGTTTGAAAACCTGGTTCATCAAATCCATAAAAGCAGCGGGGGCGTTGGTCAGCCCAAACGGCATGACCAAGAACTCGTAGCGCCCATACCGGGTACGAAAAGATATCTTGGAGACATCGATCTACCTGATCCTCAACTGGTGGTAGCCTGACCTCAGATCTATCTTGAAGAACACTGTAGCATCTCACAACTGGTCGAAAAGGTCATCAATCCTCGACAGCGGATACTTGTTTTTGATGGTGACTCTATTCAGCTGTTTGTAGTCAACACAAAGTCGCAGGGTACCATCCTTCTTCTTCACAAACAACACAGGGGCTCCCTACGGGGACGCACTGGGCCTCACAAAGTCCTTTTCCAACAGGTCCTGTAGCTGTGACTTGAGCTCTCGCAGCTCAAGTGGTGCCATCCGGTATGGTGCAGTAGAAATGGGGCTAGTCCCCGGTACCAGTGAGATCTCAAACTCGATCTCACGCTCGGGCGGTAGTCCTGGCAGCTCCTCTGGAAACATGTCGGGGTACTCACAAACCATCGGAACGCTCTAAAAGTCAGCCACGGGTCTAGGCTCTGCCACATACAGGCTAGAAAGCCCTCACTGTAATTCCCTGGTTGGAGGGGGTGAGATATGTGTGACGTAATATAAAGTGCGGAATTAAAATAGACAATCTCACAAAAATAAGTAATCTCACAATAGACACAAGTATTTTTAGGTGGAAACCCAAACCGGGTGAAAACCACCACCTAACCCTCTCGAGTTAGGATTTCCCGATCGACCTAGTCGATCAAATCCACTAAACCCAATCACTTAAACGAGGGTGACTGAACCTCAATTACAACCACACTACTTAGATCGAGGGTAGTGTTCCTCAACACCCCTTCTCTTCAGAAGAAGGAATTTGTCTCACGAAGGAGACAGGAATTCGCAAAGCGAATACCTAACCAAAGACAATATAAAGTATAACAATCCTATAGAACCTCAAATATTTAATCCTAGCTTCTATAGGAGTTAGGAAACTTCCCTTTGGTGGAAGTGCGTCGATATGACGACGCGGGTGCGTGAACCACGCGGCGACGCTTTGTCGCTCTCGTAATCACAGAGGGAGAGCGGGTGCGCAAAGGGATGAAGCTCTCTAGATATGAAACAGATGCTTGGAGAAATAGAGCTTCAACTACTTCTCTTGGACACAAAAGATTTGGAAAGTGGTTTGCTTAATGTGTCTTGGTGTGTCTTACAAGCCAAGGGGTCCTCCTCTATTTATAGAGGGGCTCAGAAGGCTTTGGAAGGCCTTGGAAGGCTTCCATAGCCGTTGGGTGCAAAGCCAAAGAGAATCAGGCCGTAGTCAGAATTAATCATGATTCTGACAAGGTCATCAGACATCTGGTCCTTGCATCAGACATTTGGAAAACCCGTTTAAGACATCTGGGAGCTAAGTCAGATGTCTGATTTTAGGCGGATTTCCTTCCTAATTTGAATCAGACCTAAACAGGGTTCTAGTGCATGGCTATCAGACGACACACAGGACATCTGGCACAAGGTCTGGACGTCTAGAAACTTATTTGTTCTCTGAAAATGGATTCCCAACGAGTCTAACGGCTACAAAATCTCTGAAGGAAGATTTCGGGTCAGTCGAGGCAAAACGATCAAGTATCAGACGTCTGGGGTCCTCTACGGACGTCTGATACGAGGCTAACGGTCATTTCCTCAACGTTCGCTAAGGAAGCCAACGGTCCACTAAATGGACATCTGGAAAAGACATCAGATGTCTCCTAAGACGTCTGGACTAAGGTCTGGACGTCTGATTTCATCAGACAACTAATTAAGTACAGCCTAAATAATCGGACGTCTGAGTCAACAGTCAGACGTCTTAAAAGTTTTTATCAGACGTCTGAAATTCAAATTAGATGTCTAAAAAGGTTTTCTGATCCTTATTTTGGTTTTCTAAGTTCTCTATAGAAAACCTAAGTATCCAAGGATAGTGCAGGTATTCGTAGGACTACTTTAAGGATCCTTTGAGGCTCTTTAATAGATATTCTAGGAAATAAAAAGAGCAAGAAAATAATTACAAAAGTACATAGAAAAAGATAAACAGAAATCTATTCTAATCTGCTTGTCCTTCCATCTTCAAGCTTTCTCTCCTCGCGAAGCTCCTCCGCCTCTGTCTAGCTCCTCCAATCCACCATGGATGCAAACTAGAACTCCATCTAAACACCTGTCTCCATTTGCTTTTGACCTGAAAACTAGGACTCAAAAGCAAATGTTAAAAGACACGTGTTTTGTTATCATCAAAATAAACGATCGTGGTGCTCTAGCACCAACACTTACACCCTTGGCTCAAAAGCCTCGCTGCCCGAAGCGCAGATATGCACCTGAAACCTCCGTCCACCGGCTATCCGTGAAACTCAAAGGAAGGAAACTCTGGTATGGAGACGACTATCTTCCTCTCGAAACAGTCCACCAAAGAGTGGTAGGTGGACAGCCAGTCCATCCCTAGAATCATGTCAAAATCCTCCATCAGTATCACAATCAGGTCAGTGGGAAGGCTGTGTCCCCCTATACTGACCTCACAGTCCATGTAGACCTCCTCAGCTACAAACAACTGGCCACCTGGGCCTCTGATCACAAACGGATCCTCTAACAATACACTGTCATGTCCCAAGCTAACAGCAAAGCTCGCAGCAATAAAAGAGTGTGTGGCGCCGAAATCAAAAAGCACGTATACTAATCTGCCGAAAACGGTAACCATACCTGCCACCATTGAACCGGAAGCCCTGGCGTCTCTGTGTGTCAGGGCGTTGATATGCCCTTTAAACCTCGATGCAAATGAAGCAGCTACACTCTAGGTCGGGCGAGCAACCGCTGGTCGATACCCTCCTTATCACTGATGCCTTCCCCCACGTGCCTGGGGACCATGACCACCAGCTCGGCCTCCAATGCTCGGTGCGAGGAGCATCTGCTATGCTCCAGCCCTAGATGGGCAGTCCCTCTTGATGTGGCCTGGCTGGCCACACTGGTAGCAGAGGGGAACTCGACTCCCTCCCTCGGTAAGTCCCTGCTGACGGCTGGGCGAGGGTCCAGTGCTAGCAGCTGGCCCCTGTCTGGGGCCCCTAAAGGCCATTGATGGCTCCGCAAAATGAGACGGCTCTCTGCGGGTGCCGCGCGCCTCCTCTCTCGATGGCCCTGAGAGTACTCTAACGGGTAGAGCCTTTTCCATCCATTGTTGGTGTCTCGCACGGTCGGGTTGGTCTCCTCATACATCATAGCTGCCTCCACACTCTCGAGAAGGAGGGCAGCTTCAGGGGTTTGACATACCCCCAAATAGCAGGTCGGAGCCCCTCAGTGAACCTCCACAGGCGCTACTCCTCTGTAGCTACGACTGTCACAGCAAAACGTGACAGCTCCAGGAAGCGCGTGCGAAACGCGTTAACAGTCATCATCCCCTAGCGGAGAGTGTGGAACTCCCTCCTCCTCTAGTCCTGCCAAGTCTGCGGGAAGTGATGCTCGCAGAAGAGGGTCACGAACTGGTCCCACGTCGGCTCTCCCCTCTCTTGGCCTCTGACCGCCCTCCACCACCTGTGTGCCGCACTCTCTAGCTGGTACGTGGCAAAGGCCACGCAGCACTCCGCAGGGGGCGAAGGGTGTCAAACACCTTCTCTATCTGCTTCAGCCAGTCCTCTGCCTTAGACGGGTCCTCATCCCCCTTGAAGGAGGGGGCTTCAACTTTCGGAACTGTCTGAAAAGCTCATGATACAGCTGCAACGGGGGAACGGGCACGCCTCCAGGCAAGGAAAGCTCGTGCTCGGAAGTGTCAGAGTGTGGTAGGGGCGGTGGAGGACCACCACCTCCCCCTCCTGCTCGTCCGGCGCTGCGGTGGTCTCTCTGTCCAATTGAGGACTCCCCCTCCACATCCTCAGGGAGAGGTGCCCGTGGAGGCTGGTGGAGCTCCTCTCGCACTATGTCCCTTATCAGCTAGGCGAGGTCTTGGGCCTGAACGCCTAGGAGAAGAGGCGGGTCAACTGGCACCTCAGGCCCGACGCGTCTGCCCCTCCGACCTCGTCCACGGCTGCGACCGCGGCCTGCCTCTAAAACTCCTCAATGAGGCATCTCCTACAAGGAAACGCGGAAGACAGAACAAAAGGGTCAATGTTATCGAATTTCTACGAAAAAGGACTCAGGACAGATATCAAAGCAATACGTTGTGGTGGCTACCCTAGTTACATGCACGTGAATGGTTATTCTCAAGCCAGTTGGTTTATTTCTCGGAACGACCTTGCTCTGATACCATCTTGTTACGACCCGGTTCCCGAATCCCTACAAAACCCGAGATCGACTCGCCTTGACTAATCCCAAGACCCAGTTGCCTAACAAGAAATAACCAAAAAGCAGGAAAATAAACCACATCCACATATGCAATATAACTAAGCAGTAGAAACGTACAAGCAGTAAAGGAAAGTAAAAGCTTATATTCTAGTACATACCACCACCACAACAGGAACAACGGAAACGAAAGCAATAGTAACAATAATAGTAACTAAAAAGTCTGAAACTCACAACAACAGCAAAGAGAGTACAACAAAGAGTGCAGAAAACTATGGCTGGGCTTGACTGGGCCCAACACCCTTCGCAGCCGGAAGCTCGAGCTTCTCAACTCCTGGACCTGAACAGTGTTATGAAAAAGATGAAGTCAGCAAACACTAAGTAGAGTGGTAACTACACTACCTAAAGCAGTAAAAGTACAGGTTTCATTATCTTTTCTAGTTATTTTATTTTACAGGTAATTCCTTTTCACCCCTTTTCATTAACTTTCATATTTTTCTTGTTATTACATGTTCCCCATGGGAACGATCTTGATTGCTGTCTTTTCCGAAGAGTAGAAGGTACATGTGGTGCTCTCCAGGCCAGGAGAGTCCCTCGTGGTAGTCCTAAACCCAGTCAACCACCTCGAGGTCACTGTTAAACGTAGCGGTGACTACGGCACGCGCGATAAGCGCACGGGTAACTACCCCGCACTACCATGCAGTCAGTCGTTTCCGTTAGCGGGTATGCCCAAAGTACAACACGAAGCAGTATAGGGCCTAGCTTTCTTAGAAACAGGGGCCTAGCCCCTCAGAACCAACAGTGGTCTCGCCCCTCCACAGTCCGCGCACCCTCGTATGACTACCCCAGTTTGCCCAAAGGGCCTAACAAGTCGGTGTAGGGTGGCTAGCTGAACCCCGGGCCCCGTGGGGTGGCTAGCTCCCTCCCTACACTAGTAGCTCACCTCTATACTGTATACATGAGGGCCAACAGAAGTCGGTGTAGAGCGGCCAATCCCAACCCCGAGTCTCAACCCAAGGGCGGCTAGCTCCGCTCTACACAAAAGGGGACAATCGCTCTCCTTGGTACCACGTACTCAAAGGCCAGCACACTTTCCGTCCACATTTTAGATTTTTCCATCTAACCACAGGAGCTCTACTCCTAACTCCCCGTAGAGTTCATGCTCATGTTTACCACATTATTTCAATCTAGATTCCATCATTCACTATCCAGTTCTCGTTTATATACAGGCAGCTCGTATTTCCACAATTTAATACATGCAACAAATGATTTCATAGGTAACTGTTCAGTTATCTCAAGCAGCTCATATTCTAACAAGCAACTCATACTTATTTACAGGCAATGGCTAACAATTTAATTTATTCATGTATATAAATACAATTATGCAGAATAATTGTTTCAATCATTTCTCTGTCCTAGGGTTCATGCCACATCCTAGGTTTTCATTTGGCTAATTCCATAGATACATCCTTATTTAATAAGATTAGCAGGGGTAGACCACTCTACCAAACAATCCAGGAGTACTGGGGGCTCGAACAGCAGACTTAGGCATCTCTGCGAGCCCCAAACACGTAATAGGTTGAAGTTCAATACCAAAGAATACATCACAAAGGAGGATTTAAAATAGTGCATAAAGATTTCTAATATGTAGAAAAACTCACAAGGAAACTACAGATACTTCGTTTATGTAAAACGGATCCCGATCGGATCCCAAACGGGTCAAAAATGCGTCTACAGACCAAAATCAGACTTCTGAAAACAAGTTTAGACGTCTTAAAAGTTACAGAAACTCACCTCAAGCTCCTGCGGTGACCTCAGACGTCCAGGACACTCTTGCGACTGTCTGAAAGCAGTTTCAGACGTCTGAATAGTCCTTCGATTGTCTGGAAGCACCTCCGATCGTCTGGTGAGCTGATCAGACGTCCAAAAGTGCATGGAAAGGCGTTCCGCGCACCTTCCCAAGGTTGCTCCTGCATGCGACAGAGTGGCCACCGTAAAAACAGCTAAACATATCTTCTGCAGTGTGGCCTGCATGGCCGTAACCACGGAGAGAACTTGCCTTTGCGAAATAGGTGCTCTCAGACGTCTGGTCTTGACTCCAGACGTCCAGACGCTCAGCCAGTCGTCCGAACCGCACTCCAGACGTCTGATACTGGAAAAATTCCAATATCAGAACGCGCTCCTCCGCATTTCTCCTTGCTCCGCCGCAGCTCCAGTTGCTGCAGGTGGTCGAGGACGACGCTCCGACGCCCTCGTCTCGTATGCACCGCAATGGCCGTGTGAGCTCCGACGAGCTTCCGCGAAGCTCCCGACCTCGACCTCCTCCTTCTCATGCACTCTCCTCCTCCTCTCTCTCACGTGCTCCCTCACTCACCTCCTCCCGCCGCTCCGCCACGCACTGAAAGGTGGAGATGGTGGTGTGTGGAGTGGAGAGGAGAGGAGAGGAGGGGAGGGTGGCCTTTTATAAGGCCGAGGGTTAGGGTTCTGCAAGGGGAAAAGGGAGGAAGGAGAGAGAAGGAGAGTTCTGCACGTCGCCCACACGCAGAACGCAGGATGCATACAAAAATTTAATATCCAGACGTTTGAGAAAGGATTCAGACGTCTGACTGATACTCCAGAATCTTAAAAGGCTAAACGTGGGACGGATCTTTACAGTAAGCATTGAAATTGAATTAATAATAGAGGTCATGTTGGTAGGTGAAAAATCTGAAACACAATCAATTTTCCTTTGAAAGGAGAAACATAATCAATTTACAAAGACATAAATAATCATGCTCACATTAAAAAAAGAATGCAAAAATAAATTGAATAACAATTGAACTTCCCATCACAAGACACTGGGCACCTCATTCAACACCTTCATCTTTGGACAAAGGGTTAACAAGTGGTGTCTTGGTGTGATAATATGTCGCAACCCGCTCCTGGCTCCCTATAGGACCCGAGAATGGCTCGCATCGACGAACCTTAAGATCCAATCGTCCAACGAGAAAGAACTAAATGTCATAATCATTCCACAATCACACGAGTAATGTAACTAAGCAGAAAAATATATGACTGAAAATAAAGGAAAGAAAACAGTAAACCACTAGTATCTTACATTATACAGAGGAAAGTATGATTTCAAGCATAACCATCACAACAAAAACTGGTAGAGATATAACAGAATATAACTATGAGTAGCAGGTACTCACTATTACAAAACTCTCTGTAAAAGAAACAGAGGGAAACTACAGCTGGGCTCGACTGGGCCCAGTGCCCTCAGCAGCCGGTGGCTCTGGCTGCTCGAATTTCTGACCTGAACAAGGTTATAAAATCTATGGTCAGCTAACGCTGAGTAGAGTGGTGGTTAAATCACTTACATATGATATAATTTAAACAGGCAACTAGCTAAACATGCATTTAACAGTTTACTTATTATCATCCATTTCCAATTATTGCTTTTTCTGATCCGAGTACTCTAATCAGGTTCCATAACATTTCCCAAGCTTCTTATTCCCTAAGGGAACAATCTTGCATGTAGTTTTCCCATGATGCAGGATGTACACATGGCACTCTCCTAGCCGAGAGAGTCTCCCGTGGTAGTCCTACACCCGGTCTATTACTCCGAGGTCATGGTTACGACGTAGCAGTTGTTGGTGCTAGAGCACCACGATCATTTGTTTTGATGATAACAAAACACGTGTTATTTAACATTTGCAATTTGAGTCCTAGATTTCAGGTCAATTGCAAATGTGGACGTGTTTAGACGGAGTTCGAGCTCGCATCCAGGAAAGATTGGAGGAGCTTGACGGAAAACAGAGGAGGTTCGCGTGGAGCGAAAGATTGGAGATGGAAGACAAGAAGAATAGGATAGATTCTTTTTTATCCTTTCATGTATCTCTTGTCTTTGTTTTCTTGCTCTTTTTGATTCCTTAGAACATTATGTTAAAGAGCCTCAAAGTACCCTAAAAGTAGTCCTAGGAACACCTGCACAACCCTAGGATACTTAGGTTTTCTGTAGAATACTTAGAAAACCAATATAGGGCTCAAACAGCATTTCCAGACGTCTAATCCCAAAATCAGACGTCTGATAAAGTATTTTAAGACGTCTGACTGTTGTTTCAGACGTCTGATAACCTTTTAGGCTGGACTTAGTTCTCTGTCTGATGAAATCAGACGTCCAGACCTTAGTCCAGACGTCTTATAGGACGTCTGATGGACTTGCCAGACGTCCAGATAGTGGACCGTTGGCTAACTTAGCAAGCACGGCAGTATATGACCGTTAGAGCCTTATCAGACGTCCATAGGTCTTCCCAGACGTCTGATAATTGACCGTTTTGCCTCGGCTGACCCAAAATCTCTTCTCAGAGATTTTCTAGCCGTTGCAACGTTTGGAAATCAATTCCCACAGTAAAAGTAGGTTTCCAGACGTCCAGACATAGTGCCAGACGTCCTGTATGTCGTCTGATGGACTTGCGCAAAAACCCTGTTTAGATCTGATTTAAGTCAGGAGGAAACCCGCATAGAATCAGACGTCTGACCTCGAGATCAGACATCTTAAAGTGGCCTTCCAGACGTCTGATGCCATAATTAGACGTCTGATGACCCTGTCAAATGCAATCATTGTCCTGATTTCGGCCTGATTCTCTTGGGCTTTGCACCCAACGGCTATGGAAGCTTTTCCAAGCCTTCCAAAGCCTTCCTAAGGCCTCTATAAATAGAGGGGAACCTTTGTAACACAAACACACATATACACACTAAGACACACACCTTGCAATACACTTTCAAACCTTTTGTGTCCAAAGAAAATACTCTCTTGCTCTCCAAGCTCAAGCTCCATTTTCTTGAGAGCATTCAACCGTTGCGCACCCGCTCTCCCGGCGTTGTTAACGAGAGCGACGTAGCGCCATCGCGTGGCACACGCACCGCGTCATCGTCGACGCACTCCTTGCAAAGGGGAGTTTCCTATTTCCTATAGAAGCTAGGTTCATTACTTTGTTGGCTCTATAGGTTTGTTGTTTATTTTACCTTTGTCTTTTGGTTGGGTATTTGCTTTGCAAATTCCCGTCTCCTTCGTGGGACAAAATCCTTCTCGTGGAGAGAAGGGGTTGAGGAACGCTACCCTCGTACTTGTAGCGTGGTTGTACTGAGGTTGAATCACCCTCGTTTTAAAGTGATTCGTTTAGTGGATTTGATCAACTAGGTTGACCGGAAAATCCTAACTCGAGAGGGTTAGGTGGTGGTTTTCACCCGGTTTGGGTTTCCACCTAAAAATTACTTGTGTACATTTTGTGATTGCTTATTTTTGTGAGATTGTTTATATTTTCAATTCCGCATTTTTTTTGTCACGCTGATCTCACCCCTCCAAGTAGGGAACCTACAATTGGTATCAGAGCAGGTTCTTGCGAGTTCGGAGTAACACCCGGCAAGAAGATCATGGAGGGAAGTTGTTTCACAAGCAGGATTTCCGAGGGGCAGTCCACAACCCGTCCACCCTACTTTGACGGGAACAACTACAGCTACTGGAAGTTGCGGATGAAGACATGGCTTCAAGCCACCGACTTCACAGTCTGGGCCAGATGCGAGATGCCATTTGAGATCCCAGAAAAACCCGCGAGAGGCTACTCGCAGCAACAAATCCGTGAGCTCTCTTCAAACGCAAAGACCATGAACGCCCTTTACTACGCGCTCAGCTCGGAAGAATTCAACAGAATCTCGCAGTGCGCCACCGCATACGAGATTTGGCACACACTCGAGGTAACTCATGAAGGTACCTCTAAGGTAAAAACCTCAAAAATTAATTTAC
The DNA here is from genome assembly GCA_037157565.1 of Thalassia testudinum. Lineage (NCBI taxonomy): Eukaryota > Viridiplantae > Streptophyta > Magnoliopsida > Alismatales > Hydrocharitaceae > Thalassia > Thalassia testudinum. The sequence continues at coordinate 18,807,670 of JAZHRO010000076.1, read as the reverse complement.
TTTCTCAAGAATTTGAATCTTTTTCAATGAAATCTAACGAGTCTTTAAGTGAGATGAACACTAGGTTCACTCTCATTGTAAATAACTTGAAAGCTTTAGGAAAGACTTTCATCAAGGGGGAGCTTCAAGGGAAGCTTCTTCGTTCCCTTGGACCGGAGTGGGAACAGAAAGTCACCGCCATCGAGGAGGTGAACGAAATGGAGGAGCTCAACATGGAAGATCTCCTAGGCAATCTGATGGCCTACGAGACTAAGTTGAAACAGAAGAAGAAGGATACACCGGAGCCTAAACCAAAGAAGACTCTCGCCTTCAGAGCCGCGTCGGATAGCGAGGTAAGTTCCGACGACGAAGACTTTAGAATTTTACTTAAAAATTTTTCCAAGTTTTGTAGGGAATTAAAGAAAGAGAAAAAGGAGAAGAAGGAAATTCCGAGACGTTGCTACCACTGCAACGGGAAAGGGCATCTGCGACCAGAATGCCCTCTTCTCAAAAAGGAGAAGAAGAAGGAAAAGGAGAAGAAATCTAAGAAGAAGGCGTTCCAAGCCACTTGGGACGATTCTAGCTCGGAGGAAGAAGAAGAAGAAAAGACCATAGAAGAAGAAACCGCTTGCTTCGGCTTCATGGCCAGAGGAAGCGACAGCGAAAGCGACTCAGATAACGAGGTAAATCTCGATCTTCAAGAAGCTTTTAATGAACTTTTTGAGATTAGTAAATCACTTAAAATAGAAAACAAAAGTATTAAAAAGAACCTTAGTTTTCTTAAATCTGAAAATGATAGGTTAGAAAAACAACTTAAGGACATAGAAACTAGTGCTAAGGATAATAACCTATTATTAGAAAATCAAAACCTCATCAATGAAAATAATAAATTGATTGAGGAAAATAATAGTCTAAAGTTAGAAATTTTTGATTTAAAGACTAAGATGCAAATTATAGAAAGAGAAATTGCATGTCTTAGGGAAAATTCTAACAAATTAATCAACAAAGTAGATAAGTTTTATAGCCCTAAGGTTGAGAAAGGATCTACCTCAAGGAGACCCGCTAACAAATCCGGATCCAAGCCCACTTGGATACCGAAAAAAGAATTAGAATCTTGTTTTGTAGGGTTCAGGGATAATTACAACATAAGGGACTGGACCTACAAGCTCAAGGCTGGTCAACTCGAATTGGGAGAACCAAGGAGTAGACCAAGGAGGAGAACAAGAAGACCGACGAGACGGCGAACAAACGACGGACCCGCCGCACGTCGACCACCAGACTGGAGACCGGCGCCGATGCCCGGGCCTCCAAGCTACGGATGGGAGCCCCATCCGATGTGGCATCCACCACCACCATTCGGGCCATTTTATTGGCCATGGTAGGTGAGGTAAAATTTTTAACCCTATCTTTTTATAAGCATTTAGATAGGGGGAGTTAAAAATTAATGAGCTAATTGTCAATTTTTAAGGGGGAGATATAAGGTAGCTAAATTTCCTTTAGAAAGGGGGAGAAAAATAATAGGTATCTCATTGTTACAAAAAGGGGGAGAATATCACCTTTGTTAAAATAAATTCATAGAAGAGCATGTTTTAAGGGGGAGTTATAGGAAATGTAAAACCAATCAAACCTTTTTGATAATGTCAAAAAGGGGGAGGATTTTTATGCATTATTATTTACGGTTTTGTCATCATCAAAAAGGGGGAGATTGTTGGTGCTAGAGCACCACGATCATTTGTTTTGATGATAACAAAACACGTGTTATTTAACATTTGCAATTTGAGTCCTAGATTTCAGGTCAATTTCAAATGTGGACGTGTTTAGACGGAGTTCGAGCTCGCATCCAGGACGGATTGGAGGAGCTTGACGGAAAACAGAGGAGGTTCGCGTGGAGCGAAAGATTGGAGATGGAAGACAAGAAGAATAGGATAGATTCTTTTTTATCCTTTCATGTATCTCTTGTCTTTATTTTCTTGCTCTTTTTGATTCCTTAGAACATTATGTTAAAGAGCCTCAAAGTACCCTAAAAGTAGTTCTAGGAACACCTGCACAACCCTAGGATACTTAGGTTTTCTGTAGAATACTTAGAAAACCAATATAGGGCTCAAACAGCATTTCCAGACGTCTAATCCCAAAATCAGACGTCTGATAAAGTATTTTAAGACGTCCGACTGTTGTTTCAGACGTCTAATAACCTTTTAGGCTGGACTTAGTTCTCTGTCTAATGAAATCAGACGTCCAGACCTTAGTCCAGACGTCTTATAGGACGTCTGATGGACTTGCCAGACGTCCAGATAGTGGACCGTTGGCTAACTTAGTAAGCACGGCAGTATATGACCGTTAGAGCCTTATCAGACGTCCATAGGTCTTCCCAGACGTCTGATAATTGACCGTTTTGCCTCGGCTGACCCAAAATCTCTTCTCAGAGATTTTCTAGCCGTTGCAACGTTTGGAAATCAATTCCCACAGTAAAAGTAGGTTTCCAGACGTCCAGACATAGTGCCAGACGTCCTATATGTCGTCTGATGGACTTGCGCAAAAACCCTGTTTAGATCTGATTCAAGTCAGGAGGAAACCCGCATAGAATCAGACGTCTGACCTTGAGATCAGACGTCTTAAAGTGGCCTTCCAGACGTCTGATGCCATAATTAGACGTCTGATGACCCTGTCAAATGCAATCATTGTCCTGATTTCGGCCTGATTCTCTTGGACTTTGCACCCAACGGCTATGGAAGCTTTTCCAAGCCTTCCAAAGCCTTCCTAAGGCCTCTATAAATAGAGGGGAACCTTTGTAACACAAACACACATATACACACTAAGACACACACCTTGCAATACACTTTCAAACCTTTTGTGTCCAAAGAAAATACTCTCTTGCTCTCCAAGCTCAAGCTCCATTTTCTTGAGAGCATTCAACCGTTGCGCACCCGCTCTCCCGGCGTTGTTAACGAGAGCGACGTAGCGCCATCGCGTGGCACACGCACCGCGTCATCGTCGACGCACTCCTTGCAAAGGGGAGTTTCCTATTTCCTATAGAAGCTAGGTTCATTACTTTGTTGGCTCTATAGGTTTGTTGTTTATTTTACCTTTGTCTTTTGGTTGGGTATTTGCTTTGCGAATTCCCGTCTCCTTCGTGGGACAAAATCCTTCTCGTGGAGAGAAGGGGTTGAGGAACGCTACCCTCGTACTTGTAGCGTGGTTGTACTGAGGTTGAATCACCCTCGTTTTAAAGTGATTCGTTTAGTGGATTTGATCAACTAGGTTGATCGGAAAATCCTAACTCGAGAGGGTTAGGTGGTGGTTTTCACCCGGTTTGGGTTTCCACCTAAAAATTACTTGTGTACATTTTGTGATTGCTTATTTTTGTGAGATTGTTTATATTTTCAATTCCGCATTTTTTTTTTCACGCTGATCTCACCCCTCCAAGTAGGGAACCTACAGCAGTGACTATGGCACTCGTGATAAGTGCATGGGTAGCCACCCTGCACTGACACACGGTCAGTCGTTTCCGCTAATGGGTACGCCCAAATGTACAGCACGGAATAGCACACGGCCTTGCCCTCTCGGAACAGAGGTCTCGCTCCTCAAAAACATGGGTCTCGCCTCTCACACAGTTCGCGTACTAATAAGAGTCGATGTATGGTGGCTATACCTAATCTCGGGTCCCATGGGGCAGCTAGCTCTCCCCTACACTAAGTAGCTTACCTCGGTACCACGTACGCAAAGGCCAAACAGGAGTCGACATAGAGTGGCTAAACCCACCCTGGATCTTAACCCAAGGGGCGGCAAGCTCTCCTCTACTCTAAAGGGATAGTTGCTCTCCTTGATACTACGTACACAAGGGCCAGCTCACTTCCCTTAACCAAGTCTGAATAGTCACCCGTAGGCGACGTGTTCCAAAACACGTAGGTTTTCCCTACTACAGTATTTCTGGTTTCTTTCTAGATTCCCTGTAGGATTCATACATCGACTTTTTTATTTCCATATCTGGTTCATTATATGCAGAACATGAAACTCAAATTCCATCATCTATTATTCAGTACAAGCATGCATTTCCATTTATGATGTTGTCTTTACAGGTAGTACAGGTAGCTCATGATTTATTGCTTTTCAAGAAACTTCATAATAACTTGATCATTCATTAACTATCCATGCATTTCTTCTTGCCCCAGTGTTCATTTCATAATCTTAGGGTTCGAGAGAATATATTCTAGAGTAGCATGCATTTAGTCCTAGGGGTTCATCGCACAACCTAGGTTCAATTAATTCAACACATGCAATTAATTATTAATTCTAAGATTAATGTGAGAACCACTCTACCAGGGTAACCGGGTGGAATGTGGGCTCATATGGTAGCTCCCGACGTCTCCACAGATCTCGTACACTCGATGGACTGGAGACCTATGACATAGATTGACAGGTTAAAAGAACTCAAAATAGTATAGACAATGTATCACTACGTAGAGAAACTCGAATGGAACCCATCGACGTTTCGTTTACGGAAAATCGACTCCATTTGGGTCCTGAATGGGTCCAAAAATACCAACCCTGATCAAAATCAGACGTTTGGGAAGAGTCCCAGACGTCTTAAATGAACTCAGGGACTCACCTTGCTCGGGGTTCCGGACATCTAGAACTCCATGCAAACGTTCGAGGGTGTCTTCAGACGTCTAGAGACTCTTCTGGACGTCTGAAACTGCCTCGGTCTTCCCATTGGCACTCTTTCCAATCCTTTGACATATGTGCATGCATGGTCAAAACTTTGGTAGGAAAAATAATCCAGAAAAATGCACTCTCAGACGTCTAAGATTACCTTCGGACGTCCAACCCGACGTCTGGAGGTCACTCCGGACGTCTGATTCTATGGAAAAATGATTCCACAAAACCGTTTGCGAGCCGCAGAAGCTGCATCACCGCCTCACCCTCACGAGTCCTTCGTTCTCAAGACACCAAACTCCTCTACTCTCCGCTCTCCCTCTCCTTCTCCTCTCGCTTAGCTGCTGGTTTGGAGACGAAAGGAGGAGGGGATATATAAGGAGGTGGGAAGGATGGGGAACGGCATGGAGTGAGGACGGAGTAGGGAGGAATGGGGGTGGTGTCGCGTACAGTGGGGGGAATGGTGTGTGTGTGTGGGAGGTGAGGTGAGGAGGGTGTCGTACGGTGGGTATGGGGATGGGAGAATTGCGGGAACATCCCCGCAAGTTTTCCCTTTCCCCCCACACAACCGCAACAAAATCCAAGGGGGTGATTATTGCACCGAAACCCTTAAAAATTCTGAAAAATGTCAAACGACCCTAGGAAAGGGTCATTTCATAATACCAAGTTGACAATTTAGTGTCATGTCAAGCATTAACCTTCTTTTAGGCCGATATAATGATCACACGACAAAACCTAACAACCACCATACAGACACTATCACGAGAGTGTATATAATTCTAACAACCTCCACTTTCCTTTGAGCCAGTAGGAGCTCCCATTATTGCCTACACTTAACCCTTTTACAAGTGAAGTCGAACTAGCTTCAACAAGAGAGCTCATTTTGGCAGGATGTTGCCTCAGGTAATTCACTTCAACATGTATATAACCACTGTTATTCAATCCTTATGCATCAAAACTACAGTTCATCTTAGGTCAGCCATTAACCAAGCCTAACCTAGCTCTGATACCACTTGTTGGGGTTTAAACGTAATTAACCCACTAATAATCGAAAGATGGACCTGAATTCTGACTTAAGACAACTATGTTTCATACTCAATGAGTATCGGTACCTATGACCGGTACTAGTACCATGAACCTTCTGTCTGTAATGACCTTACTCCATGTAGCCAACATGTACTGGTGTTGAAAATTAATACCGATACTAGTGACATACAATTTTAGGTCATTTGAAACCTTATACGAAATCTGTAGATTATGTGTACCAGTACTGAAGATCAGTACCGATATCATATAGCTGCATTCTTGAGCCTAAACAAAAGTGCATAAAGCTGTAGGTGAGCTGTACTGATGCCTTGAGTAGTTACAAAAGTGAAATCTGGGTTTTCAATGACCGAACAAGTAAATGTCTAACCTAATCCATGAGTGATCCTATAATCTATCAAGCATTAGGAAATAGGCAGGATATTTTAATCACAAATAGATGCACATATATGAACACACTATATAAGGGAATAGTTGACATACTCGTATTTGAAGCCATTGGAAATTTGTTAACATTTGCACCTAGGTCTTCCAACTCTTTAACAGTTAACACGACCTAAACTTGAGGAGTATCAATCTGACAGCAAGCGTACCTTCCTACCGCAGATTCAGACATGATCTCTCTCTCTCTCTCTCTCTCTCTCTCTCTCTCTCTCTCTCTCTCTCTCTCTCTCTCTCTCTCTCTCTCTCTCTCTCTCTCTCTCTCTCTCTCGGGTTTAATGGAGAGAGTCAAAAGTTGTGTTAAGGGATGGGGACCATAACTCTCTCCTTAATACAAATCAATTAATTTGTATTAATTTGGTCATTTGCAGTTCTGCCCATCATAGATAGGCAGATGATCCATAAGCCTCTACACATATATTTCCATATCTTTAATGATACTATAATGCCAAAGATTTATATTAAAACCTAGTTTGATCACTTTCAACATGGGGCCTAAGTAATTGACAACTGTGAATATATGATTATTTACACATATTAGTCCATCATTGGACTAATGGTTCAACAGATGGATGCTAAAAGAAAATTGAATGTAGCCGTCGATCAATCACAATTGGAGCACCAACAAGTCATACCACCAAATCCGCAACCAAGGACCATCAGTGAGAGGAGGGGCATCGAATGGCCAAACATTGAGGCAATACGAATAATCGACACATCTCAAAAAAATGGCGATGTCGATAGCGATGAAGAAAGATGGTGCACGTGCTACAAAGACATTGCCAACCGACTGAGTTGCACAAGCTAGATTCAAACTCTACTAATAGAACAAAAGCAGCAGACATGTGAGAGGAGAGATGGAAGGAAGACGTGGAAGTGTCAAGGAGACGGCAACAAGGAATTGCCTAAGGAAAAAAGGCGATATGCATGAATATAAAAATAAATTTTAAGATACCACATGTCACCTTACACCACCTTCCTTCTACTTCTCCTACGTTCCCCATCAACCACTCTTTTATCTCATTTGAAGCAAAACTATGTAATCATATTTAACAAAGAAAAATAAAATTCATTACATAAAGTCAAGCAAGCACTCAAAATCAAGCAAAGTAACGATTAGTTGAGCCAAAAAAAAAGCCACAAAATCAATGCCAACAATCATCTAAAGACAATCCTTTAGTCTTTTCTTTCGTTGTCTTTTAAAAAATTATAAGACACGCATCATTTTCCATCTCATTTGAAATATATGGAATTATAATACATTAATCCGAATAATAGCAAACATGACATAACGAGATTCTATATAGAAGAGATCGAAAGTTCATTTACTCTACATGGGTTATAAGAATTCTTCAGAATCAGATCCAAGGTGAACTCATGTCAGTGTTTTTTCTTTTTTAATTCTTAACATTTTTTATTCTCTATACTAATCTATATATATACCTATATACTAATCATAAAGAGTAAACGAGAGCAGGTCTATGTACCTATCCATCTCCAACAACTACCAACATAATGGTTATTGAAACTAAGATCATCTTTACCTATGAGATCCTCGAACAAATAAAATATTTATCCCTGAGATTTCATTTTATGTTTAATTATCAAGGTATTTAATCTTAAATATTCCTAAACCTTTTCCCCTCCGACGATTGAATGTGATCTCAAGATGGAAAATATATGGATTATCTTTTAATAGTAAAATTGTGATTTTTATATTCTAAATTAGCTATGCAACTAAATCCATGACAAGTTTCACGTACAAAGAAGCTATGTAATTTCTCAACTCATCTTCATATTATTATTATGAAGCATTTAGTGGATTTTATTTCTATTTAGGGTGAAGTTTAGATATTACAAGTTTAAACATCTTAAATTCTAAATTCTAAAAACTTTGAGATTAGTATGATTTTCTTTTTTAGTCATTGATTTTTGTTTTGGACAGTTAAGTGAGACTAGGGAAACATGTTTTATAATTAAGCAATCAAGGCATTTGCCAACTACTTGGCATTTGAGTTATATCCACATTGAAAATCCTTACGACAAAGCACGAGTTGTTAACACACTGGTCATTAACTATTGGACATTGCATTCCTTATGTCACCGTGTACTTGTAAATTTCTACCAACAATTTTTTAGCGGAACAAGAAGAGGGACCAACGTTGTTGTCTATCGCAATTCTTTAAAAACAAAACAGCCTGTTGAGAGTGGGATTTGAACCCACGCCCTTTCGGACCAGAACCTTAATCTGGCGCCTTAGACCAACTCGGCCATCTCAACGTTGTTGTTGTTGACGGGACAAATAAAAATAATAGAATTTTTTTTTTTTGACGCCTTCTGGGCATCCGAAGTGACATAATGCATAAAGAATCCCAACAATGACCGTAAAGATAATTGCAGAAGCTTTCCAAGGCACATACGCGATAACTGGCCGCTTAATGGCAAGAAAGATACGTAAGCAAGCATCAATCAAGAAACTAAAAGTCAAACGTTTCAAATGGCTGTTTACCGGAAAGCAAAAGCTACTGTAGATTTTAATTCTTTGGAGCAAAATAAAACTTGATGTTTTACTCAAAAAAAAAAACTTAGAACTTGGAAAGATTATTTCCATAAAGCTATTAGTAAGGTGCTTGAGCGAGAAGAATTTCAAAGGTATCTCGGTAAGTGGAATAAGTTTTGTTAAAAGACGGGAGAAACTCAAACAGTAGGATCACGGTACTTCTTCTGTTTGGACGTAGGCGTTATCTTTTCGAGGGTGAAATGGAGTTATCCATACGGTGTTTGTTAATAATGTGGAAGAAGCCATATATTTGTACGAAGGGTTGTAGGAGGAGCTATCCTAGGATCCTAATCCAAGGGGGAAGGATGGATTGTCAAAATGTGGGAGAAGTAGTGTTGTAATGTCTTGTGTGTAAATCTAAATCTCATTAAAAAAAAATAATTTGACACTTATTAGGTGTGAATTTGATGAATTCACATCAACCACTTAAAATATTTAAATTTAAATTATCAAGTAATAATTATGAACTCTGATTACTAGTTTTTATGAATTTATCATGTAAAATTATCTTAGGATGTCACACAAGAATCCTAGGATTGGATCCATCCAAGCGAGAGATTACTTAACTTATCCTAATAAATCACGCTAATTTAGATGAGATCCAATGAGTCATTTTTCTAGTGCCTACCGTGCTTTTGCGGAAAACAGTAGAATGATGTAGGAGAGACACAGGATAGAATGAAATTACATAATATGGCAAAAAAAGGGAAGTTGGGAGGTAAAGTTAGATAGAGGTTGAAAAGATTGTAAAAGTAACTGGAGGGATCACTGGAAAGGATATCGACGAAACACGACATAGAAGATAACGTCGATCAGAAGAGCTCTAACGGACTTCGAAAACTAGCATGGAGCTGTTAAAATTTTATTTACTGCTGGAAGCATTTCAAGTAAACAAGCTTACTTGAGATAGTTTCTTGGACTAACAACACACACAACCCGTATGAATTTGGAAGTACTTAGTATCAGAAAATTTTAGAATAAAATATCATTTTTTGAGCGCATTTACTCACACAAACCGTGAGCAATCTTAACGTTGGTTTCATTCATCAAAATACAATTAGTGGCACGTCTGTATTTTAGGAGCTCTAATTAAGTAACTGAAAGGATTAGAGAAGTGGAAGTTGTAGAATATAAGAACAAAAGGATCAAACTCCCTTCCTAGTACATGCTCACTTTTGTCATTCCTTAGTCCCTCTCCCTCTCCCTCCCTCTCACAGGAGAAAGCAAAATGTTCTGGTTATTTTGCCGGTCTATTAACAAAAGAGAGGATCGAATCGTTGGGGCAGTCTTTTCAGAATATACCGGTTCAAGGACCAATTTGAAACTAAGAAGTTTACGAAAGTGAGAGTGATGGGGTGGGGGGGGGGGGGGGGGGGGGGGGTGTGTTTGTTGTTGGGAAGATGATAACTCTCACCCTTTTCAAAGTAATTGAAGAGAAAGAAGGCAGAAAGATCAGACGCGTGTAGAGGAGAGTGCACTGACGTTCTCCAATGGCAGCTTTTGTTTGGTTTTCTTTTTCTTTTTTCAAAGATAAAGGGAAAAAATAAAAAGTTGAGAGAGACCATAAATGACGTAACTTCCGTGGAAAGGACCAATTCGTTTCTTCCTTATGACTCCGCCACTTTCAATATTTGACCAACATTAGTGAATTTGCCGCAACAATCCAAAAAGAAAAATAGTGAATTTGCCACAAACACAGGTTTTTTACTTTTCTTCTTTTTACCCCCGAAAGTAGATTGCTTGACGCCGTTCCAACATGCACTACAATACATTGAAGCACTGAGGAGACTGGAGGTGGAGAAACAAAGTTGACGTTTGTTCAATTGTATATGAACAAATTGAGTGAAACTCCTCCCATAGTTTGACGAAAAAACTTTTGGCACATACCCTCCAAACTCGTTACCTAACTTTCACTACATCCGAAACAAGGGCCTAGCATGCGAGTTTTTAGGTTGTGAGATTGTGAGGCCTAGTTTATAGAGAAAGGTAACTCCTATTTTGGGAGATTACCTTGTGTTTACCATGGGGATAACTTAACTTTTATTTACTTTACTAATCCTTAATTGTATCCTAACCGGTGTTAGGGGAGGGGTTGTGATAATTTACAAGTTAACCCTTATTTTATATCTTCTACCTCTTGTCCTCTCATACATAATTTTTCTCAACATATCCCTCTATTCTAATATAAACAAGAAAATATCAACTAATTTATCTATCATCCTAAAGTCAACACATATCTTGTTCAACCTTATTCTCCATTTTAACTCCTATATCCAAATAAATACATTTCTTTCACATCACATGTTAATTTCTATTTCTAATCCTTGTTCAATAAATATAAATAAGGGTTAATTAGTTTAATCATCATTCTCAAGTAAATACAAACGTGAGTTATCATCTGTTACAAGGAAGATACCCCTTTGGAGTATGGCAACTTATACAACAAGATGTTACATTTCTAAATAAAAATACATCAATCTTCACATAAAGGGACCACTTATAAGATATTATAGGATTACCATAAATTAAAGATGTTCATAGAGGAGGGACATATGATAACAAGATCTCTGATTTTTGCATTTAGCAATTTTCTAGATCGATTTAGGGATCTAGTATTGTGAAGCCCTCAAGCTAGGGATCAAAAAGATTGCAAAGCAAGAGTTGAATGAGAGGGAAGATAGAGCCGGTGTGGGACGGAGAAAGTGGCACATTCAAAGATGGCAATAGAGAAGAGATGCAGCAGGAGTGTGGTAGGAAGGCTGTGGACGAGAAGGGATGGTAACGAGGTGAAGGAGAAGGAAGGACTTGGCAGGTACTGCAAAAGTAGGGATAAAATCAAGCTCATCTCAATTAGTGTGTTGTTGGAAAATTATGTGTTAATAAATAATCATAAGCAATCAATTACAAGAATTTACGTGAAAATTATTCCAATGTAAAGGGAAAAATCACTGGTAGAGAGAGTGATTTGTCTGATTACGAATGTTCCTCGACTCAGCATGTACGTGGAAATCTCAATTATTTTACGTGGGTTATAGACCGTTTTCAGCAGCCTGCTTATAGCAAGTTAAACGCAGCCTCTTCCTAGTCAAAGGCATCGATATACATGCATTGGAGTCCCTCAACTATACAAGTGTCTTCGAACTTCCAAAGGTCCCCAACGTCTACAATTCTAGACTTCTGGTCTAGTCCCTGAAATTTGCGAAGTATGTCTTCCAGTTAATGTGGAAATAAACAAAGCAGTTTTAAGTTTTTGTCTTTAGTTCTTTATAACTTGTAAGACCAAACGAACAGCCACATATCCATTCCATTATTTAAGCAAAATCGAAAACGAGCCCTCCAGAGCGTTCTTGGATTCTTTTTTTTTTTTTCTTCCTTTCTACAAGAAAACTAAAACAGAAATGCCTCGAAAGCATAAAATTTTGAAGACCAAAGCAAACAGCCTGAAATTTTCCGGGCCACAAATATAAAAATCGCCTTAAAAAATACAAATGGGCTCCTCGGTTTCTGTCACCACATGCAATTACTTTATTATAATTCAAAAATAACATCCATCGATTTCAACAAAAAGTTAAACCACTCCCCTTTAAGCAAAAAAAAAAGCAATAAATAAGTAAACTTTCAGTAGCTTCATTTATTATCATACTATTTTTCCACTCAAAATTTCCACCACCTCCTCCTCCTCCTCCTCCCTCGCCTCCCCTGTTTCCTGCTGCAACAGAGCTCCACCATCCGACACCGCTCCTCCACCAATCAAACCCAACGAAATCACCATTCGCGGGCGCTCATCTACCCGTCAACGCTCCCCACAAACAGAAGCTCCAGTGTGGCACGCTGTGGCACCCTCATGGCCGCGAGTGGAGCCGAAAGCTGAGACCTTTCTACTCGATTCTTCCCCGAATCCCCAAATCGTTCGTGGGTTCTCACCATGGAAGGAAGGGAAGGCCCCGGAGTTTCCCCCGCGGCCTCCGGTGCTGCGGAGAGCGTGGAGAAGAAGGCGGAGGCCCATGGGGAAGTGGCTGCTACTTCTGCTACTGCTTCTGCTGCTCCCGTGGCCGTGGGGCCCACACCGGTGAGCATGGGGTTGATGGGCATGAAGAAGAAGAAGAGGGGGAGGCCGAGGAAGTACGGCCCCGACGGGAGCCTGGTGCTGCCGCTAAGCCTGACACCCATCTCCTCCTCTGCGCCTGGGGGGCTGACGCTCACCTCCGGGGAGTCCACGAAGCGGGGTAGAGGGCGGCCAGCGTGGAACAAGATGTTCCTGAGGCCCGAGCTGGAGATGATGGGTAAGCTTAGTACCCGTCAGTGGCCTCAAAGATCGGATTTTGGGGCGTGGGTGGTAGAATACCAAGGTTCTGGTGGTTTGCGTTTTTTGCTTATGATTGGTGGGTGGTCTGGTCGCGTACTTGGGTCCACGTTTTTTATGTCGGGTTTGGGACGTGTCTCCCAGATTTTGTGGGGGCATCTGTCGAACAGTGGTTGTTGGCTTTGTGCTGCTTGTGGGGGTTTGGTTGCTTCTTGTTTCTGCGTGTTTGTGGAGTGGCACGGTGTGTGGATCTCCACGTATCGCACCTCAAGTAAGATTTGGTCGTTTCGTGGTGTGTGTGTGCGTGCGTGTGTGTGGTGCGGGGTGCTGATTCAACTGAGGTGGGCAGTGAGCTCTCTCACTGCTGACTCCGACTACCGTCCATGGAGTTTTTGCTGGACCACCGGTGATGTGGTAATTTTGTGGCTCGTCGTGTGTAGAAATTTTCTTCTTCCACCTGTACGTATGTGGCATTTGAATTCGGGGTCCTTGTAGTTGTAAGCATCTTGCATGTTTTGGTTTGGTGGTTTATACTTTAACTAATTTTGACTCGCTAAGGATCTGGGATAAGGAAAAACTCCATTCGTGTACTCTTGAGAGTGTTTGCTGATTCCAACTCTTTTAATGTGTAGTAAAAATGTGGGAAGTGGTGACTTGTCTGATTAAGTTTAATTCTAAATTTGTAGGTGAGCTTCCTGCTGGTGTTAATTTCATGCCTCACATCATAAGCATTGATGCTGGAGAGGTATGCGTGTCCTTGAAGTTCACTCTCTAGCTTGAAGCTAAACAACTTCGTTTATCTCACGGCTGCAATTATATAAGTTGCTGGGGTTTTTTACACTATTCACATCTCCAATTGAACGTTGTTGTTAGAGATAAATTAGAAATCGGAATAATTAAAAAAGGTTTGTTAGGATTTCTTATTTTGTTATGTGATTACTAGACTTTGATTTGATTCTATTTTGTTTCCAAATTCGTTAGGATTAGGGTTACTATTGTTATCCCCTCTACATAAAGAAGGGTTAGGGGTTTCTATTTTCAATCAATGAAAACTAATTTCCAAAAACCTTCGCATGATATCAGAGCATAATTGATCCTAAGGGATCCTCTCTTCCTCTATAGCTAGCCCTAGGGCCTTCTCTCTCCTTGTTACACCCAGCAATGCTTGCCCACTTGCGTGCTGGTCTGTACGCGTCCTACCTGCTTGTAGCATCCACTTGTAGGTCCCTACTACCTTTGCCTGTCATCGGACAGGGCCTCTCTTGCCCATAGCACCATCACACATGGGTCCTTCTACCTCGCGCGTCGTCGTGAGTGAGGTGTGACTGCAGAAGCACAAGCTATGCATGCCTGCAACTATTGTGCACTGCGCCGCCACGTGCAGCACTTTGCCTCTCATGCACAACATGCATGCATGATATGCTTGTTGCATGCACCATTGTGCACGTGCTCTATTTTCGTCCATGCGCCACATATGTGCCTCCTGTGGGCCACGTGCGCAACTTTGCATGCCTAGTGCGTGATTACTACGTGCCTCGGTCACGCCTACTTGTACACCGTAGCACACACTAATTGCTCCTCACAAGTGACAACGTGCGCACTACTACCTCTATACGCATAGCGTGTTCCTACCTTTGCCGTTGTAGATGCTACTACTATTGTCGATGGTGCTGATGTTGGTGCCCCTACTGTTGTCGATCTGTACCATGGGGGGCTCTACCCCTTAACACCCTTCGAGGAAAGTCCTTGGACACCTTAGACTTTCCCATTGAAAATTGGATTTTGTTTTTCCATGGGAATTGAAGCATCTGCGATCTCTACTAAGGAGCAAGTCCACCTCTATTGCTGCTATGGGTACAGCCTCAGCCTCTACCCCTACCTACAGGCCTACTGCTTCTCCAGACTAAGGTGATGGGACTTTTGACTCGGGATACGACTTCTTTGCTGAAGTTGATGAATGGTGGGGACTTTGAGCACTGCTCTCCCACCACTACCACTCATTGCTTGGGAGCATTACCCTGTGTATGGCTGCTACTACTACTATGTCCCTACTATTATTGTATTTGGTTGCTAGTTCTACTATGGCTGTATTGTTTTTTATTGCTACTACTTTTGCTACATTGTATTATTATCTACAGTGGCTACAGCAGCCACTTGCTCCTTCGATCTATTGCCTGCTCCTTCGGATGTCTGCATTAGGGGGAGTCCTAATTTTGTTATACCTCTTGCAAGTTGGGCATTACATGCTCCAACTTGGGGGGAGGGGGGGTGTGTTAAAGATAAATTAGAAATATGAATAATTAAAATAAGTTTATTGAGAGTTAAGTTAGGATTTCGTATTTTGTAATGTTATCACCATGATTTGATTTGATTCTATTTCGTTTTCAAATTAGTTAAGATTAATATTACTATTACTATCCCCTCTCTCTATAATAAAGAGGGGTTAGGATTTCTGTTTTCAATTAATGAGAATTAGTTTCCAAAAATCTTCACAGTTGTGTTTTGGTTTATGTTGAATCTACTTCATCTTCTTACTTCCTACTAAAATAGGACTCATGTTTTACTTAGGGTAAAGAGTGAAGCACCTCGATTCTTAATTGCTATATTATAGACAATGTCAATTTTGAATCACAGCATGAACTAGATTTGAATTCAACTCTAAAACCAAATTACAAGTTTCTAAACCAATGGTAAACTTCGAATTTCCAATTTAACACAAACATGGAGTGTGTGAACTATGAGTAACTAACAAAGGTTGGTTGCATCGATTACCATAATGGTTAAAATCCTTCAATTGCATTAATTATTCGAATGGCTTAGATCCTTCAAAGAGAAAGATGTTTTGAAGACTATTAAATTTGGCCTTATGGACATGTCTTCTATGAGTGCACTTATAGCAAGTCTCTTTGCTGGTATGCAAGCTTAATTTCAAAGCCATCATGTTATTCCAATGTCCACCCTTTTGATTTTGGTCATTTGTACCTCATGACTATGTGAAAGGAAGAATTATTGCTCCTTTGTTTCCTTCTCATATTGTAACAACATATTAGTATATGATTCTGGTTCTATTGTTTCCTTACTGATGAGGGAAGGAAAGTCTGGCTTACTATGAATGACCCATAAAGCCTAACAAGCCCTAATTAGGACAAAAAGAGAGATGGCCCAACACCAAGGTAAGGAAAGCTCATGACACTGACCATAGATATGTGGCCAACACCTCGAGTGCCCTGCTTGATCAGTCTAAATTAGTTGGCTCACCCACTAAAGCCACTCGAAACGGTAGACCTGCCTCATCTGCTTGATCCTCAAGCGACAAGGTTCACCAGAAGGACTAAGGCTTGCTAGCTTATTGCGGAGCCCTGTCAAATGTTGTGGAGACGAGGTGGCACCTCAAAAGACAAAGTAACGTATGAAACGATTACGTTCCTCGAGGAACAAATAATTACTAGCTTAATTATGATCCAAAAGCATTATAAAAAGGGTTTCATGTCCTAAAGAAAAAGGGTAACCATGTTAGAATTATGTGCCCTTGGCAAGTTAACATGAATGGAATCACTCAATCAATGATTTGGATATGAATGTCAGATCATGTGGACACACTAATGTGGTTAGTTGGGTCCCTCAATATAAGTAGAATGTATTGTAGCCATGTTGGATATACTGATAACAAGTATTGAAGGATCAAACGGTTTGGATCAAATATTTCAATAAGTCATTAAGAACTATCATGTTAATCCGGCACTTGTCTCAAGTCAAAGAAGATATGGCAATTTTCTCAAGAGACCGTTGCTTGATGGATTTCCTTAATGTATATCTTTTACATAGGAATGGAGATTCAAGATTGTCACGCAGGCTGAGTCAAGCGGTTGACTTGATGAAATGAAGATGTGAAAGTCCTTCTCTTGTCACTATCTTGGAGGATGTGTATCCTTTGGCTTGAGATAGATGTGTCTCGATGCTTAAATATGCATATTTGGTGGACCAATGGCTAACGCGCCTGCCTTGGTGTTAAGACTGAAAAACTGGTGTGTATATGAGGGCACATGAGATACATAATCTCTCGAATGAATTACACAAATATCTTATCGTAAGTGTACATAGTGGATCGGAAGATACAATTTCGCTCCACATATATTGGGATGTATAAAATTTCATGTATGGCCGTATGAATCTTAATCAGACCATATATGAAAGAAAAGACTGTCATTTTGGAAAGAAGCTTTCATTGTCATCCCAATGATACAAGGAGAATATAAATATATGTAACCTATGGTAGGAAGGACTGTGAATTAGGGAATTAATTCTCAGGATTACATGTCTTCTAGTGTGTAGAATTCATGGGTATTTGGAATACCTAAGAGAGACGTAGTGCCGTAAATCCTAATTCCTGAATGCTTTATTATTGGCGTCATGAAACCAATGATGATTTTGAAGAGAAATCAAATATCATTTAAGGAATTAAATAGTATTTGATTTAACACTTAATTGAGCCAAATATGATTTGATCTTGATCTAAAAGGGTCTGGATAGAAACTAAATATGCATGGGTACTAAAACCCAATTGGCAAAATTAATTAGAGGGCCAATGATGTAAAATTCAATTAAGATTCATTATCAATCATTAGATTTGATCCAATGGTCATTATCATATTAAAAATATATGGATTCCTTATATATGTCTCATAATGCAAAGTAGGAAACTGTAATCAATCATTGTTTTTGTGCAACAAGGTCTCCACCAAGAGAAAGAAGAGAAGAGAAGAGTAGTGACTTAGCGTCGCCACCTACTTCTTTTCTAAACTGGATGACCAATAACCTCAAGAGAGGTCCTGAGGCTCTAGGAGACATCCAACAACTTAAAGGGACGTCTTACCCCTCATCATGCATCTAGAGGTCTAAACTTGCAATTAGAAGTCCTTTAGGACGTCCAACAAGGGTTCTAGATGCCCAATACTTGTTGGTCGTGGCCTCATGGGTTCCTAAGCTGCAGGGCCAATCTTTGAAGGAGCTTTGCAATGAAGGTCACCTCAAGGATTGCGAAGGGTTCACGACGGTGCACACGACAAGTGATTGTTGTTGACATAAAGGGCATCATCAATATACCGAGGAGTCCTATTGAGTCAGAACTTATAATAGAAGGCACAACACATAGGGTGCTGTACTATGCCACCCCTACAGGTATACCTTGACACTTGTGAGGATCTTAGAATGAGAAAATTTTAATTCTTCCCATGTAGTTCTAGCCTAAGTTATTATTTTGATTACTATTATTTGATTTTCGAGCATTGACCAATTACTCAAATTGAAGAAAATTTCTTGAAACAACCGATTTCACAGGTTGTATCCACAGGGAGGAATAGATTAATAAATCCACAAATATTTTCATTTCCAGTCATACATGAGAAATCCGTATCAAAATCCCATGCAACATAAGAAGATAAGGAAGAGTCAGGCGATATTTTTTTTGAAACTGAGAGTCGGCCGATATTGCAAGAATGCAAGGGTGCAATCATAATTGTTACCATCATAAAATGAATGCAATTAACCCATAATGGCATGTAACGTAATTATACTTCATAACGTTAAATTTCTCCTCTAGGTCATGTAGGTATGCGATGATATTTAATGCACTTATGTAGGAACCTGAGTCATGTTAAAACAAGTTAAGTGCATAAGAGCAGAAAGGAAGAAATTCAGGGGCCTGCAAACAAAAGCCACTCAAATAATTTACTCATAAAAAATAAGGGAATAGTGTCGGCAATGGCATGTTATGTAAATTTTAATTGAATGCAAAACAAAGGAATTCTTTCTCTTAATCTCGTGTGAAGAAGCAATGGTGGAGGTCGAGGAGCTCGAGGAAGGTCGAGGCGAACGAGAGCTTTGCGTTGATGTTGACGGTGTGGCGGGATACGACCGGAGAGGAGAGGGCCGCTGACGGTTGGGACTCCCACTGGCGTGCGTGGGCGGTCTTCGTCGATTCTAGTGGCGTGGTCGAGGTCGTGTCGAGGAGAGTGCGGTGGAGTCAACGGTGCGTCGAACGGATGGTTGCGGTGACGATTGCGTGGAGAGGGGCAGCGTTGGTGTTGGGTTCTTTTGGAGAGCACAAGAGAAGAAAACAAGAGGTTGAAGATGGTGAACGGTGGGGTGGTGGTGGTCTTTGGTTTGAGAAGGAGAGGATGGGCTGTTGTGGTTTCAGTGCGGAGGTGGAATAGGCGCGGCGGCGTTGGGTTGTTTTTGAGAAGATGAATAGTGAAAGGGGTTGGTGTTGGCAAGGGGGGTTTTCGGTGTAGAGGGTGAAGGTGGTGATGGCTTTGGGAGATGACTGGTGGTGGTGGTGCCCTCTGTCACCGAGCACCACCGGGGTAAAGACGACGTTGAAGGGAATGGTGGAGTTCGTAGAGGTTCACGATGTACGCCCTAACCACAGTGTAAGCATATTCCACAGGGTCGGTGGGTAGATGGGTCCACCTCCAGAAGAAGATGATCCTCCTCTCTTTTAAAAACAAAGACTCCTCTGTTTGTTTCATCGGTCAAAAGCTTTTCCAACCACTCGGCGAAGATCGTGAGTGGTTGGAACGTATGGATAAATTCTGACGGTTCTCATCAGACGTCTGACCTTATCTCCAGATGTCTTAAAAAAAATGTAGAATCATGGAGCTTGTGATGACAGTTCCCAGGCATCCATCCTGATCTCTAGACATCTTATAGACGTAGAAACTGATGTCTGAATTCTTGCACCCATCAAATAAATTGTTACCATATCATTAGTTATTAAATGTAAAATTGACACATGAAATTATATGCAGACTAAGGTAAATTATCATATAACTTCTAATCAATTAACAACTAAGAATAACTAATTACAGAGTACTTAGGTCAAATAATGATCCACTAAAGTGAACTTATCAACAACCTACTAGATCACCACACGATTTGTTAATACCAATATCACATGTACGCATATACGAGCACACATGCTCACATGAACATGCACATGCACACACAATCCATTTGTAATCTCTTTGCAAGAGAGTTCTTGTGACTAATGAGAAGTTCTAGAGATATGGGTTTCTACTCAACTACGTAGGTTGTTCAACTCTTGTACCTTCAGTTGTTGCCTTGAGTTGTTAGGTTATTGGATCCATTAACATTGTTTAGTTACATATAGTATGCATGGGATTTTGAGAGGTATGTGATAAAAGCTCTTATATCCTCATTTGTTCTTGGAGAAGAATAATGGACATATTTGCCTTTAGGGTTCTCTTGTGGTTTTCTCCACTGTGATGGAATTAAAATCAAATAAAAATCAAAATCAAATGATTTTCTATAATCTCAAGAACATTCTATTCCCCATACCATCAATCAAAATGAAAACGAAAAGGAAAACGATAGAGGGATACTTGAATCCATCATAGCAAAAGCATTGAGGAGATCACAGAGATCCTCTGAAGCCGTGGCTTGCTTATCCAATGAGAGGCGGTGGCAATGATACTTCCAGAGGGTTCAGAGGGCAAGAGCGGAAGATAACTGAATGCACACTTTGTGCTCACCCCTCCAGAAACCATAACCACTTAAAATAAAATGACAATTCCACTTATCATGGAATTGCATTTTTCCCTTAAGGTTTTTATGCATTAAATCCCATATCCTAATAAGATGTTATTGGTTAATTTACTTAATTAGAACACTTTAATGACCATAAATGTAATGTGTAAATATATGTATACATTTAACGTATAATAACGTAATAATAATATATGTATGTTCGCATTATGATTCTAACAATCTCCCCCTCGAACTATATATATCATCTTTATAACCATACGTTCATATATACTTGTATGAGCTCATTAATACAATAAACCATATCTCCACCAATCTCGTCCATACTCGATTAACATACAATAAAGTTGGTTTTCGTCATTATGAAGTCAACTAGACCAAACAATGATCACATATATTGACACAAGTAATGCCATAGATCTGATATAGGTACATAGCATGAAAATTACATGTTAATGTGATCTACACACGTCTATTTTCAACTGGTTCAAAATTCTATCATACAAGAGATCACATGATAAGGACTAATGAGTTCAAATAATGGAAAACTTAATTATTATGCGCATAATCCAAAACATGTGCATACATGAAACACCAAAATAGAATTAACACCTACTGAATTGTTGTATTACAGAATAGATACAACATCCATACAGACAACATGCTCATGAAAAATCTTTGGTGTTACCTCTTTAGTGAGTGGATTTACTACCATGGAGTTGGTCCTAATGTGTTCAATGGACACTTATCCACTTTAAACTCTTTGCTTGACCGCTAAAAACTTGATATCAATGTACTTCGACCTCGAAAAACTTTTATTGCTGTTGGAGTGCAACATCGTCGAATTATTGTCATAGTAAAGTCGAAGTAGTCTTTTGACACCATCAATGATCCGTAGTGCTGTGACATAATTCCTAAGCCATACTCCATGATTTGAGGCCTCGAAGCACGTTATAAATTCTATTTTCATAGTGGAGGTAGCTATCAAGGTTTTTTTTACACTCCACGAGATAACCCCTCCAACTAACAAAAAAATGTATCACGAAATAGATCTTCGGGTATCCTGACATCCTGCAAAGTCAGAGTCAGAATATACGAGAACTTCCAAATGATCTGATTTCCTGTATGTGAGTATGAAATCATTTGTTCTTTGTAGATAACACGACCCATTTGACTGTCTTCCAGTGGTCGGGTCCAAGCTTGCTTAAATATCTACCCAACATGCCAACAATGTATGCTAAGTCTGGCTACGTACAAACTTGGGCATATATCAAATTTCCCATTGCCGATGCATAGAGAATATTTTCCATTTCTTTAGCTTTAAACTCATTCTTGAGGCATTGGTTAAGAGATAATTTATCTCCCTTAACTACTGGAGCATCTTCTGGTTTGTAATTTTCCATGCCAAATCACCTTAGAATGGTATCTATGTATCTCCTTTGTGATAATCTAATGATACCCAGAGAACGATCTTGTTCTATTTGGATTCTTAATTACCAAATCCTTAATTTCAAAATTACCAGGGAGAAATGTCTTGGTTTCCTGAAGCAAATCATTGTCATTACATGTAAGGAGGATGTCATTCACATACAAAACCAGGAAAATATATTTTTCCCTACAAAATTTGTGGTATACACAATCATCAACCGGATTTGTCTCAAAACTAAATAAGACAATTATTTGATGAAATTTCTAATACTACTGTCTTGAAGTTTGCTTTAGTCCATATATGATTTTCTTTAATTTGTAAATCATTTTCTTTACGCCTCCTAATTTAAAGTTTTCTAGTCTCACCATGTAAATTATTTTATTAATGTTTCCATTAATAAACGTTATCTTTACATCCATCTGAAGTAGTTCCAAATCAAAATGAGTTACTAAAGTCATTATAGTTTAAATAAATCCTTAAATGAAATTGACAAAAATGTCTCTTTATAGTCTATGCCTTCCTTTTGAGTAATTCTCTTAGCAACAAGACAAGCCTTATATTTGTCCACATTTCCTCGTGAATCCTGGTTGATTTTAAATATCCATTTACAACCAATGGACTTCACATCTTCAGGCAACGGGACAACATCCCAAACCTTATTGTCACTCATGGATTTCATCTCTTCATTCATGGCATTGTTCTAGTCTTGAGAATGGAACTCATGGCATGAGTGACCGAAATAAGATCTGTATCTATTTGGTCTGCCTCTAGTTCATAAAGAAATACAACGTAATCACTAGCTGCTGCACTTCTCCTTTCTCTACTGGATTTCTTAATGGGTGCAGGATCTTGAATGTTTTGAGGTTGTTCGGTTTGATTAATGGGAATATTATCCACATTACTTTCTTCCTCAAATGTTGTTGGAACAACGTTTGGAATAAGAATTTGACCCTATCCAATAATTTCCTTATGAACAGGATCTGATTCTTCAAATGTAATGTGGCAATTATCACCCCCCAAACCAACATCCTCAAAAAAATGGGCATTCATAGTCCCAAAGGATAAGTGAGTCATTGGGTCATAAAACTTATAATCCTTTGACCTCTCAGAGTACCCTACAAAATAGCAGGTAACCGTCTTAGAGTTCGATTTCCTTTCAGTAGACCTATATAGCTTAACTTCAACTGAACACCCGCAGATATGAAAATATTTTAGACTAGGTACCTTGTTAGTCCACATTTCATATGGGATTTTAGGCACTACTTTAGTTGGTACTTGATTGAGAACATACACAACTATCTTGAGCGCTTCTCCCTATTGAGACTCAGGTAAAGAAGTATGACTAACCATACTCTGTACCATATCCTTAAGAGTTTTGTTGCGGCGTTCAGCAACACCATCCATGCTTGGTGTCCCAGGTATGATGTGCTGAGGTAGTATGCTGCACTCCTTTAGAAAAGAAGCAAATAGTCCTGAACGTTGTTCTCCAAATTCATCATATCTGTCGTAGTACTCACCACCACGGTCAAATTTGACGGCCTTAATCATTTTCTCAAGTTGATTTTCCACCTCAGCCTTATAGGACTTGAGCGCATCTAAAGACTGACTTTTCGTTAAGAAATTGATACTCATATCTAAAGTAGTCGTCTGTGAACGTAATAAAGAACTGTTACCCATTTTAGGATGCCGTAGGGAATGGATCGTAGATATCTGTATGTATTAGTTCTAAGACATCTGTAGCTCTAGTGGCACTTATACCTCTTTTATCTGTTCTTTTATCTTTTAAAGTCTACATAAACATCCAAATCCGTGTAATCAAGAAAATCAAGAATTCTATTCGAAATAAGCCTATCCATTCTCTGTTTAGAGATATGACCTAAACACTTATGCCACAGCAAAGTGGAATTCTCCTGAGTTATTTTATGCTTTGTACCACTCAAAGTTGCATTGAAGGTTTCTAAATTCAAGGAAAACGTATGCAACATATATAATTTATTACTAACATATAATGAACCAGAATCAACTAAATTTGAATTAAAAAAATAACTAAAATTTTATGTCTCCAAATGAACAAGAATAACCAAATTTGTCAAATAGATAAACAGAAACTAAATTTTGTCTAAATGACGATACAATAAATGTTTCTTTCAAATCTAATTGGTAACCGATAGTTAGTGATAGCTTGAAATCCGCAATGGTTTCTACCTCCACCTTCGTTCTATCGCCCACATAGATGTATCTTTCACCATCACTTAGCATTCAAAAGCTTAGCAACCTTATATAGACACACTAATGTGAATAGTAATTTCTGAATCTATACACTAAATGTCTAAGGGTACACAAGTATAATTAACTTTTGAACAAATCAAAGAGAATGATGTATCTTTATTTTCACGCCAAACATGATATTTGGTACAATCTTCTTCACGTGTCCTCCCTTGCAGAAGAAGTAGGATGCCTTAAGCTTCTTCTGACTCCCTTTGGAGGAGGATGAATTGGCAGTAGCTGTATCCTTACTCTGCTTCCTTTTGGGCCCAGAAACCAGATGAACTCTCTGGCTTGTCCTATTTCATTCTCTTCCTCTTGCACATAATGAGAAATGAGCTCGTTAAGAGTCCACTTCTCCCTTTGGCAGTTATAGTTGACCTTAAACTGTCCATATTGTGTAGGGAGGGAGATCAAAACTAAATGTACGAGAAGGTACAACTCCAACTTAAGTGCCTTTAGTTTCGAGGCTAAGTGGGACATTCCCATAATGTGCTCCCTGATATTTTCAGTGCCCCTATACTTTAGTGAGACAAGTTTGCTAAGGAGATTGCTTGTCTCAACTTTCTCATTCTTAGCAAATCTTTTTTCAATCTCATCAAGGAATTTTTTAGCATTCAATTCCTCTGAGATAGCACTCCTAAAGTTTTTTGGAATAGCACGTTTCATGATTATCAAACACATGCGCTTTGATCTCTCTTACCTCTCAGAGTTCTTTATTTCATCAGAACTCTTATCCGTAAAAGGGGAGGGTGGATCAACCCGAAGTGCATAGTCTAGATCCATGCATCCCAGAACAATAAGGACACTTCCTTCCAGAATTTAAAATTAGATCTGAAATAGAATTTAGATTGGCAGTTATGACAAATGTAGCGGAGTTAACTAGAAAAACAAATGAAATAAATCAAATATATGGTCAGAATAAAGTAAACTAAACAATACAATAATTAATATTTAGTCTTTAGATAATAAACATTAATATTGTAAAGGATAGTCTTAAGAATGATAAATAACTATTGAAAATAATCATGTAAGTAATCAAGTAATCTTTTGATTAACTTAACTTTCCACATGAAACTTAATCATTCAATAGATAATTTATCGTTAAATGTGTACATATGCATTCAGTCATGAGGCGGTTCACCTTTAGGTTAAGCGCCTCATACAAAAATACAACATACACAGTCGTTTTAATGTTTTAAATAAATTGGCACAAGAAGTAATCTGCTTTGGCAATAATTACTAAATATGACATACTACTTAATACATTAAAACCTATTACTAATATTCGTACCAAAATAATAATGATCAATGTATTCCAATCAGCACGCCAGTACTGGTACTCATGATCCTTTTGTACAAACAGCAGTGACCAACAGTACTCATGATGAGTACTAGTACCAACAGCAATGACCAAGTACCGGTACTGGTCCTTTTGTACCGACACCAGAATGATATGTATTAGTGCTGGTCTTATGTACCGATACTACATCAGTACTAGATCGATCCTGAAACCATGTCTAGTATCATACATGTACCAATACTGATGATAAGTACTGGTACCCATTGATATTGAACCGATCTTGGGACGTGATCAGCATCCTACATGTACTGGTACTCATGATGAGTACTGGTACTCCATCGATACCGGCAGTACTCCTGTAGCGTGTACAGTATCTCACATGTACTGGTACTCATGTTGAGTACCGGTACTACCTCGATACTGGAACAATCTTGAGCCCGACCAGTATCCCTCATTTACCGGTACTTATCATGAGTACCAGTACTCCTTCGATATTGGCAGCGCTTTTAGGGCATGACTAGTATCTCACATGTACCGGTACTCATGATGAGTACTGGTACTTTATTGATACTACCAGCATCCCTTGGAGCCTGACCAATATCCCACATGTACGGGCACTTATGATGAGTATCAATACTGGCGGTGCTCCGGGAAGCACCTGATAGATACCCGTGCCTTACCAGTATTGTTACTCATCATGAATACTGATATCGAGCCAGTTACGACTTGATTCCAGGGTGGCAATCTGAAGTCGAGATTTGGGAAAATACCTCAAATCATGATTTCGATCGAAAAACTCGATTCTATGATCATCCATGGGATACAAACAATCATAAAAATCGAAATACAAACATTAGTTTTATTGATTCATGAAGATGAGAATGAATCAATCCAAAAACCAAACGAAGGATAATCCCCAAAAAATTGAATGAAAAATTATTTTTTCTCAAAATTTGAATCATTAAGGCAATGATATAACAAATAGAAATAACTTTAATACCACTTGATGGAATTAAAATCGAATAAAAATTAAAAACAAATGATTTTCTATAATCCCAAGAATAATATATTCCCCATGCCATCAACCAAAATGAAAACGGAAAAGAAAGCAATAGAAGAATATCTGAATTGATCGTAGCGGAAGTGTTGAGGAGATCACGGAGATCCTATGGAGTAATGGGTTTCCTTCTCCAACGAAAAGCGATGGCAATGGTAATTTCAAAGAGTTTAGAGGGTAAGAGCGGAAGAGAATTAAATGGGGGCGTACCCTTTGGGTTCTGGCATGGGTTTTATTTATAGCTTTTCTACTATGAGATGTAGAAAATTGAATGTCAACTTTGTCATCACCTCTTCATGGATCATAACCGCTTAAAATAAAATGACAATATATCCATTACGAAATTGTATTTTTCCTTTAAAATTTCTATGCATTAAATTGCATATCCTAATGAAATATGAATTGTAAATTTACATAATTAGATCATTTTAATGACCGTAAATGTAATATCTAAGTATATATATACATTTAACATATAATTTTATAATAATAATATATGTAAGTTCACATTGAAGTTCTAACACACTCTCCTTGGGAGAGGAGTTCCCATGTAAATCCAATCATTTTATCGTAACCCAATAGTTCTACGATGGTTTGATATTCTTGTTGTGTTATTAAGATTATTTATTTCTACAGACGTCATCGGTAACATGACTTGTGAATAAGGCATATCAAGATTCGTCATTGTAAGATAAAAGTCTAAAAAAAAGGAGAGACTTTATTTGATTACGGTAACATCTTCCTATCTGTTGTAAAGTATATTTCTGTCAAGGTTGTTCTTAGCATATTTGCCGTTGACAATTTAGATGTGAAAACTACGTTCCTGCACTGAGAACCCGATGAACAAATAGACATGCAACTGCAACAACTTAAGGGATTCGTAGACCAAGAAAGGAGAGCAAATTTGTCCACTAAAAAGTTCCTTGCATAAAGCAATGGTATAACAAATTCTAAGCCTTCATCATTTACCAAGATTTTAGCGAAAGTAGATATGGTGTGCATATGTCTTGAGCAATTAATTGATAACTTCTATATAAATCTCCTTTACATTGGTGGTAGGCTAATCACAACCAAAAACTAGCTGGAGATCAATAAGTCAAAAGTGATACTCATTAAATAATTTGGAACATGTTTAATGTAACGTCTCATTCTATTAACCCTTGCTTTAAAGGCGAGTATAATTAACCTGTGGCCCATGTGGGTATCCATGCTAGCCCATTGCACATGACCTATTCAACTTATATAAAGATAACTTCTAACTTGCATAAAATACTGGAACACAAGGTTTTAAATGTTGATATTTACGTTATACCAATAAGTTAAAAAGGGGATATATCAGAGATATATCATTGATATTTAAAAATATTGAAAAAATTGCTCAAAATGACCCAATGTAGCTCAAAATGTTACAAATTTGATAAAATTAATATTTTAATAACATTGCATGCACAGAGAAACATCTAAAAGACCAAACTCATAAATTTTAAATGAAAATATAATATAAATATGCTACCAGCATTGCAACAATCATTGTAAGTCATAATATTGAAAAGAAAAAGCACATAACATGATAATAACTTAAGATTCATAATAATACTCACTAAAAAATGAAATATAATAGTACTAGTATCACTAATTTATGATTCATGAACCGTTAGAAATACAAAAATGACCCCTTTACCTCTCTTGAACTAAATTATACTAGTGAACCAAATATCACCGGTGATATTTGAAATATCACCTGCGATGTTGAGTTCTAAACCAAATATTGCCCATATCAATAGCATTCGTGAAAATTTGCAACAAAAGGATCGATACTTGTCGATATTGATCATTACCCCCTGATATGACAAAATATCGCTCGACATCTAGGAAAAACGATACTACTTGAGTATCGACATGGGTCATTGTGGCGATATGCGATATATTGGCGATATATCGGCCATATATCACGACATTTAAATCCTTGAAGATACACCTATGCATTCTCAACACAAGTGGGAACTTCCAAAGATCAAATATTACCCTACATTGAGCATAATGTAAACCATGCTAGCACAAATAAAACAAATATGCACATCATCACTCCACGTGACTATATATATGTAAACCACCATGGATAAGTTTTTACAAAAGAAATATTGTTAGTATTTACATTTCAAAACTTGACCCTATCATTCACCACCATGACATATAAGTATATATTATAAGTGTTTGTAGTTGCATAACCAAGAAATCTTCTAACTAGATGTAAATAAAACATAAGGCATTCACAAAAAGAAAGTAACTATAAACTATCAAGTATGGCAGCTCATATAAGGCCACGTTCCACCAACACCTCGATAAGGTCCGCCAAAATACCCATGGCCTCTTTTGCACTTAACCTGTATAGCTCCGCCCTTTCTGCCTTCCCAAAATACGTATCTTGCTCAATGGGGATTGGTAATAGAACATGTGCAACCTCAAGTCGATCATGGAGGCATTGGATGTGTTGTTGTAGCACCTTGATCCTTAAGTATTGTGGTACTGAGACCCCTACGGGAAGTATGTAACAAAATAGGGTGAGCTAAGTATCTCAATAGAGCATATATATAGTGGTGTTGTACAAGAAAATCAAGTAGTGTCAACCATTTGGTTTCTTATTTACCTTTTTATTAACAAATTATCTTCACTTAAGTTACCCACCATGTGTTAATCTTTAATGATCAAAATACAACATGATTGAATACACCTATCAAAATCATCTTTGGATTGCTTGCTGAGGTATAAGCAAGCTTAATCTTCCTCGTATCATAAAATCATCCCTCAATCTTTGTGTTGAGGAGATTCATATATAGTCAAGGGATGTTGGGCCTTAGGGATGCCCCACTTGGCCAGAGTAGTGTCATTGACTTTGACTCACACCTTAGGGTTACTCGAAATTGGTACTCGTAGGTTACTCGACGAATATTCACCACTCTTTCTTTTTAGGTGAAACCCCCTTGAGATAGCCAGATGTCTTTGTATGGACTACCTCTTTATTTCACTTTATAGGTGTGGCATGTTTATGGAACGCAGCTTCCTGGGCATTCCGTCTCGAGTCCCTATCAACTTCATTCCATGAGTCTTCGCATAACTCCAATTTACCCATTTTCACTCCACTAGGTCTATCTCATCGTTCATCATCTTTCATCACTTTGGTCTCTCGTCTAGATTCACTCTTTAAGTGAATCTTTTGTGCATCTGGTTCTCTATATGAGGTTCCTCACTTGTAATTGAGTCACATGATTTCTCATCAAAAATATCACATATCGAGCTCTTTGTTTATCGGAATTCTAAACAATCTGAACCCACTTCAAGACGAACCAATGATCAACCCATGGACCTTGAAAATAACCCAGAACAAGGTTTTTGACACATGTTGGCTAATCCACATGTTTGTTCGATCAACTCCCCGTTTGATAGATTAAAATCAGGGATTTGCTGGCTTTTCAAAAATCTACAAGAATTGATTAAAAGTCAAATTGATCGATCCAAACCAGTAAAATTTTGACAATTTCAGAGTGATTTTGATCAATCAAACCTAGATGAAATCAAACTTAAAGAATAGAGTTGAAATCCTCGAAACTCATATCCCATAACCCATTACAAAAGACTTAAAAATGCATTTTAGAATGAAAATCCATCAAGCAAGACCCTTCTTTGCCCATTCTTAGGTCCATTTATCACATTTTAAGTCTTGGGTTCAAAACATAGCATACTCATGTTATGCATGCATTTAGAATCATACAACCATCAAGCAAGATTCTAACATGTAACCCTTCAATTAAACACCCACACAAAATATGAGCATCTAATGAACACAGATACCACATCCAACACCACTATCATCATCAAACACTTCAAGAGGTGTCATGAGAAGGGTTATAGCCCTACCTTGATGGGTTCTTCTCGAGTCCTACTCTTCTCCTTCCCTTGATTTCCTTGTTTTCCCCTAATTGAAGCTCTAATCTTCTTCTCCTCAAATCCGAGTTCTTTGTGTTCCTAAATCACCACATTCACAATTACTTTAAAACACACTCAAATTTGATGGGGAAAATACTACTTAGAACTTCCCCTGCTCATCAGTTCTTCATGCATACTAAGGGCTCATCTAAAATCTCCATTTGAATCCAAAACTTGTGACCATTACCATGGAATGGAGAAAAGATCTTGGAGCAGGCCTTGTGGTATCCTCCTGTTGCAACCTTCAAATGGCCTCAGCAGCTCACAAGCTCGAGCTTCCAAGCTGATCAGTTTGATCAACCTGGTTGAAGTTAGAGATTGGACAGAGCAGAACTTGAAGGACTTAGAGTAATTCTGGCTGACAGATCAACTTCTGGTTTGACAGTTGGACAAAACTTGTCAGAGAGTGATCTAACCAATTGGAGGTGAAGCACCCACAATTTTGAACCCAAATTTTAATTCATCAATCAGGATATTTCACTAACAGGTTGGAGGTGATCAATCCGCATTTCAGGAGTCGCTGATACCACAACCCAACCCCAAAACTGTGATCTTAACACACACAATTGCAACCAGAGTTTCCTTCTATAACAACCATGAGAAATATCTGCTTGAATACACGTTGAATCACGATATCCAACCACAACAGCCATGGCACAAGGAAATCTCCCTGCATCTTCTCAACCAAATTTAGAATCCATGAAGCTCAATCTGTGGCTCTAATACCATGCAGAGAATGAAATAAAACCAAAAAACAATTGCAAATGCATGATTTACATGGTAAGACCTTCACAGCGAGAGATAAAAA
This sequence comes from Thalassia testudinum, assembly GCA_037157565.1. Classification (NCBI taxonomy): domain Eukaryota; kingdom Viridiplantae; phylum Streptophyta; class Magnoliopsida; order Alismatales; family Hydrocharitaceae; genus Thalassia; species Thalassia testudinum. Next base: position 18,776,281 of record JAZHRO010000076.1, on the reverse strand, counting down.
CCATGGGAGGACACGATCCCTGTTGCTAATTAGCAACAAGGGCTTTCTTTCACTGAAGGAAAAAAGGAGAAAAGGTATGACAATATATAGGAATATATATGGTAAATAAGATCTGAGCCAGTTGATCTGACATACATGTTTATGACCATAGTTGACAATATCTTGCATAAAAGAAGAGAGAGTTTAAGTGATTGAGCGACTTGTAGTGTCTACAATCTATATAGTGAATTTTGTGATCAAGCTACTTGTAGGGCTAGTTTACTTGCCAGGCTGTTTACTTGGCTTCTTAACCTGCATGGCCAAACCCTAGGTGTAGTGTTTACAATCTTTATAGTGAATTTTTATCTTTGCTGTGGTTTTTACTCTTCACCTCTGATGGGGTTTCCACATGCCGTGTAAGGGCTTGATTCTTTCCTCTTCTATCATTTATTTATTTATTTTCACGTTGCATGATTCCTTAAAGCATGCCTGAGTCTTGTTTGTTGGGGATTGGCATTTCTTATGCCAAGACTCCAAACAACTCTCCTCTGTAGTAGACATTATTGTAGATGATCCCAAAGAATAGTTAGGTAGTATTGAGACATGCTGACCTTATCGGTAAAGCAATAAGGATTCACTTGGTCCGATGCCAAGTTCCCTGGTGTTTCATGTCAATTAAAAAAGGTGGAGGCAGTCCAAAATCTACAGGCATGGAATGCAACAATTGTTAAATACATTTTCCATATACGGCAAACATCTTCAGACATTAAACTTGCATTTTGCTCCCAAGACAAAAATGGGAAAGCAATGTGTTAAAACAACTTGAAGTTTATATATTTGTATTTTCCATTTAAGAAAATTATAATTTATCAACTTCTTAAATTTTGCTGGAGGTTTGGAGCAAGCAAATGCTTTCTTTTTTTTCCTGATGAAATAAGCTTGTGTTGTAGGATATTACAACTAAGATCATGGCGTTTTCTCAACGAGGGCCTCGAGCTGTCTGCATTCTTTCTGCCAATGGTGTTATTTCAAATGTCACACTTCGCCAGCCTGATTCTTCAGGGGGTACTTTGACATATGAGGTTTGCTAACATTCATCTCTCCTAGGCAATATTAGCTATTAAAAGATTGTAGCCTGGTACTCTGTTGCTCCTTTTATTACAACTGTTAGCAGCATAACCAGAAGTACAGGCTCATCATGCTACCTTTTTTCAGTAACTGTCTGTAGTGCAACGTAGATTGAGAATACTAACTCGTGCAAATTCAATTGTTTCCGATGTGGAAAGTTTATTATTGTCTTTGTTAGCTGGCCTTACCTTTACTTAGCACACAATATCTATTAATCTTTCTTTCTGGATAATTGTTACATTTAGTAACAGAACATAGAACAAATTCATTGTAACCAGATATTTCACTTCCTACAAAAGTCGTTCAACATTGAGACCATTGAATGTAGACTTATATAACTATCTCTTCGGTGATCTTTGCCCAAGTCATGCTAAAAAATTTAGACCAAAAGAAAGCAACTTTTCTATGCTACTGTCTGCCTCTCTACCTAACTGTTGTGTCAAGGATGGTTCTGAATTACTGATTCTTTCATGTGAATATTCATTGAACAGAATGATTTTGGAGACAGTCAGGAGAGCTTGTCAATTGTGCACTTTTGTATTGAACAAAGTTGTTAGATGGTGGTGTGTTATGTTATTTTTATGTTTATTTTGTATGAATCATGGTGTTATTTTCCCACATCTCTTCTCTTATAAAGAGGTGTAGAGCTCCCCATAATTAATAAGATTTGACGGATTCTATTCTCCTACTTGGTATCAGAGCATCGGTTCTAGACTGTGGCTCTAGGTATCCCACTCCCAAAACCTTCCGAAACCCTAACCCACCGAACTCCCTTCTCTCCCCCTCTCTTCAGTGTCGGATCTATCTCTTTGATGGTGCTCCATGCGAGCATAGTGATGGCACAAGCAGCAGCCGCTACGAAGCGACGTTCTGCCCCCGCTGTGAGCAGCAGAGGTGGCGTGTGAGGACGTTGGTTGCCAACTTTGCCTCTATGGTGAGCAGCAACGACAGCAACCGGTTGGTCCGCGCTTGCTGACTACAGTAGCAGCGTCGGCGGCGAGGCTTTAGGTCGGCGGAGCAGCAACCAGAGGCGGTGGTTGGCCTCACCAACGGCGGCGACAATTCTTCAAGCGTCTACTGCTGTAACAGGTGGTTAGGAAGGGTTTGCAGCCTTCATCTAAGGGCTGCATCTCTTGTAGACGTAGGGGGAAGTGCTCCATTCTCTTAGGGCCATCTCGGGTGCTCTCCCTGCACCCAGGTTAGGCCAACGCCTATCCAAAGGGGGATTCTTGTCGAAGATGCAAATTTGAACGCGTACTGTTTCAGATTTATTGGTGTTTGCCGAATAGTGGTATGGTTTTCTCCAGTTCTATAGATCGATTTTAGGGTGTGTATTCCCCATATTGATGGTTTTTGGGGTGTGTATTACCTGTATTGCATGATTCTTGGGGTGTGTATTCCCAATTTTCTTTGAATGTAGTCTGCTTGACACCAATGGCAAAATCTGAGTCTAGTGCATCAGGAGCATTATAGGAGCCACCATGGAGCAGGGTGGCTGATCGACTCTGATGCGTCACAGCATCTGTGCGGTGATCAGACCTATTTTCGTTCGTTATAGTCTGTTCCCCCAGGAAGGACTGTACAGGTAGTTGATGGTAGATACACCCCCAGTTAGGGGTAAGGGGGGAGGTGTCTGTGACCCCCAGTTTGCAGCTGTCCGGTGTATTGCATGTGCCAGAATTTCCACTGAGTTTGTTGTTCATAAGCGGAATCACGAAGATCTCACTAAGATGATTGTTATCAAAGGCACAGAGGAGAATGGCGTTTACCGTCTGGGACAGGAGCCGTTTACAGGAGTTACTTGATGTCATAGTGGGAGTGTTCTACAGTGGCATGTTCGTCTTGGCCACTTGTCTCTGGATCGCCTCAGGAGGGTGATGCCACATTTTTTCCTACCATCAATCCTATTTTCCAGCTAGCATCTCTCTTGGATCCTTGACACTATTTCAGTTGCTCCATATGAATGTATGGAGACTGAGTAGAGTCCTAGACAGGGTGGGACACCGGTATTACTCGGTTGTCATAAATGATTTCTCTAGAGTCACGTGGGTGTTCTTGTTGAAGAGCAAGGCAGAGGTTGAAGGATGCATAGAGACTCTTCTTCTGAAGATTAGCACACAGCATTCAGCCACAGTGAAGATGGTGTAGACTGATACTGCTCTTGACCCGTGGGATTGTCTACCAGACCACTTATTCTTACACTTCACAGCAGAACGGAGTCACAGAGTGAAAGCATAGGCACTTGTTGGATGTTGCTCGTACACTATTGATTCATCACAATGTGCCACAAAGATACTGAGAGGACGTAGTTCTGACGACTTATCTCATCAACAGGATGCCTAGCTCAATTCTTCACAAACAGATGCTGGTTCTTCTGCATCCAGACGATGAGTTATTTCATGTGCCTCCCAGGACCTTTGGTTGTGTTGCATTTGTCCATGTGTCGTCACTTGGTCGTGACAAGCTAACTCATCATGCAATCAAGTGCATATTTTTGGGGTACTCTAGGATACAGAAGGAGTATCGTTGCTATGATTCTCTACAGAACAAGCATTATGTTAGTGCCGATATGACTTTCCATGAGGATACACCATACTTCTCAATCACTAGACAGACGAGCTCTTGTGATGATGTTACCTTTCTTCCCCTGCTTGTTCTGTGTGCAGAGACTCAGGTGTCTACTTCTCAATCCAGACCTTCAGCTGATAGACAGATGGGCTCTTTCTCCATGGTTGACCTTGAGAGATTGCACAGGCTATTACGTACCTATCTCAGGCATCACACTATTTTTCAGAGGCTTCCTCCCTCACCAGTAGTTGATGGTTCACAGGTAATTGAGAGGGTACTTGATGCCAGTGACAGTTTGGTTAAACCTGGCTCACCTAACAATGCAGATCACCACAGTAGTGAGACTCCTTCTGCAGCGACTCAATCAGAGGTATGAGATGATTCATATCTCCCTATTGCCATTAGGAGGGCATCGCGCACCTGTGAGTCCAGATGCTGAGTCGCAGACAGTTTAGCTACCAATGGTCTTGCTCCTCAGTTTAGCAGCTTCTGTCAGATTTAGGGAGAGTGCGTGTGCAGATTGAGAAAGATAATATATGGATTGAAGCAGAGTCCGAGGACTTGGTTCCAGAAATTATCAGAGGTGCTCCACCAGATTGGTCTGAGGCACTCTACTTTAGATCATTCCTTATTTACCAGGAAGACTAAAAGGGGGACGGTGGCACTCCTGGTATATGTTGATAATCTTATCATCACCGGGGATGATAGAGATAGGATAGACGAAGTCAAGAGGCACCTAGCAGAGAAGTTTGTCATAAAGGAACTGGGACAATTGAGGTATTTCTTAGGCATTGAGGTTGCATGTGGAAGGGATGGAGTGGTGCTCTCGCAGAGGAAGTATGCTCTTGATCTTCGTTAGGAGATTGGCATGTTAGTAGTTAAGGCTGTAAATATTCCCATAGATCCTAGGATCCATTTATATGATAAGAAATCCGAGGTACACAATAGGGCCTACAGGCAGCTGGTGGGAAAGCTCTTTTACCTCACAACTACTCATCCAAACTTATTTTTGTCTGTTGGTAGGCTTAGCCAGTTTATGGATAAGCCAACTAGGCAGCATTGGGAGGCTACAATGTAGGTGTTTAGGTATGTGAAGAAAACACCAGGACGAGGATTATTGTTCCGTAAGGGAACGCCCATGGGGATTGTAGCATACTCTGATGATGATTATGTTGGTTGTGTTAGAGATAGAAAATTTACCACAGGGTTTTGCACCTTTGTTGCAAGCAATCTAGTTACCTGGAGGAGCAAGAAACAAGCGGTTGTATCTAGATCAAGTGCAGAGTCAGAGTATAGGACCATAACCCAGGTAGCCACTTAGATGGTTTGAGTCAAGTCAGTTTTGTCATATCTTTATGTTCCTCTGGATAGCTCTGTGGAGATGCGGTGTGACAATAGAGCAGCGACCTACATTGCCAATAACCCTATGTTTCACAAGAGGACAAAGTATGTAGAGATTGACTGCCATTACACTTGGGATTTCATTCAGCATGGGTCATTACATATCACGAGTGTCACTTCTGAAGAGCAGGCTGCAGATGTCTTCACAAAACCCCTAGTGAGATATGCCTTTGAGGCATGTTGTTCCAAGTTGAACATGATAGATATTCATCCTTCAGTTTGAGGGGGAGTGTTAGATGGTGGCATGTTATGTTATTTTTATGTTTCTTTATTCTGTATGGATCATGGTGTTACTTTCTCACACCTCTTCTCTTATAAAGAGGTGTAGAGCCCCCCATAATAAGATTTGATGGATTATATTCTCTTACTAAAGTTAAACTTATTTAGTTGAGCAGGGTTAATAGATATAGGTTATATTACCTATGTTAAGGATATTGGAGAGTCGTGCTAAGAGGAGCTGTACAATGCTGGTGGAATAAAGTACATCACTGATTCCATCCCCAAGAACTTTATTTTATTATGGAACACCATGATAGCATCAAACCTTTGCACTTTTATGTGAGATTGATGGCCAAGATTTGGAAAGTTAAAAGATCCAAGGGATTGCCTGGCCATAATCCATTCAGACTGAACATCCAACCTGATATAGTAATGCTAGGATAATATGTGCACCCTGAGAAAGAAGAAACAAACAAGAGGCATAATGGAAACTAAATCAGCAAAACTAGGGGTTTCAGGGACCTAGCCTCGTGGTTATTTTTAGGGTTTTGACTTGGACTCGGTTATTTTTTGGGAGAGCAAGTTGAGTTTTCATAGCATACTTCTCTAATATTTGCATTTGAATTTGTTTTACTGAGTGCATTTTTCCATACCTAGAATTTTAATGACATGAAGTTTGGCACATGTTTGGCAATTCTGAGCATGAACAAAATTTGCTAAAATTTTGCTTGAAGCTTTTGAATTCTAACCAAAGAAAACTTGTACACATGGGGAATCTCATTTTTCTGTGGATTGGCCTACTTTTGAATAAATATTGGGGGAAATGAGTCTCAGCAAGTTTGACTAAGAGATGGATATCTTTCATCGTGTCAAAATTAGAATCACTATCGGGTCAAATTTCCCTACCCTGAGTGTAAGTATACTTGATTAAAATGTATAGTTTAGTCTCTTAGGTGATTTTAAATATGCTATTTCAGCAATTCTACATGTGCACAGCAGATTGGCATTAGACAGCATTTGCTAATTGACATATCCTATGTTAATGGCTTGAGTTAAGCCTGGTAGTCCTTGCGATTTGCTTGACAGACGATTTGTATTAGTTCATGTACAAACTTCTAGGCCTATAGACAGCCCCAATTGATCCGACTGCATCTATTCATCTTAGTAGGTCATCCATTGTCGTGCTTTATTTATGTTTGGCTAATTTTCTTGGTAAGAACAGAGATGAAGATTAAGGTTCTTTTCTTGTGACTGGAACGCCCCAAATTAATACTCATCTATTATTAAATGCAAAAGTTTGATTAGACATTCCCGGTTGCTCTTTGGTAAGTAATCTTGGAATATAACTTTCTTGTAGGGCCGGTTTGAGTTACTTTCCTTGTGTGGTTCATTCATGCCTACAGAAAGTGGGGAAATACGAAGCCGATCTGGTGGCATAAGTGTCTCTCTGGCTAGCCCTGATGGCCGTGTCATTGGGGGAGGACTCGCTGGTTTGCTGGTGGCCGCTTGTCCCATGCAGGTGTCACTTCTCCTCAAGGAATCTTGAAAATCAGAGCATGCCCTACCCCTTTTTATTATTTTTTTGTTTGTTGGGGGGTGCTTTGGGAAAGTGGAAGGGAGTAAAATAATAAGTTCTTTTGACCATTCTCATCAAAAAGAAAATTCTTTTGACCATAAAAAGTAGAGTGTTTGTGCTTTTTATGTTAAGGAAATTGATGGGAAAAAAAAAAATCCCCTACTTTCCCTGTCAAGTATTCTCTCACCTTCCTCTGGCGAATGAGATGGACGAAGAGAAACTTTTTGCATGTGCCTTTAACCATGATTTCCATACTCAAGTTTAACTTTTCCCACACTCATATGTATTATTAACCTTTCATGCTTGTCACCTATAACTTTCAAAATGTTACTTAAATCTTTTAAAAATTTAACTCTTCACATCAAGACAACACAATCTCTGTATATTAATAGCTAGAACAAATTATCAGTTTATAAATGTAGCAGCTAGATCGTATATTTAATCATACACACTTTTGAAATGTTGACACTATCCATAATAATCCAGGTTTTTTATTACCGTGCTTATCTTAAATCCTGTAAATTCTGAAATTAAATGTTGGACTTTGATTGTATATTGAATTTGAGGGAATTATGGTATTACTGATCCAATATTCCCACTATTTGCTTCGCTGTGATTACCCATCAAGCATTAACAAATGGAAAATCTGTCAAAAGGAATTGGCATTCCGTTTCTTTCATTTTGACCAGGAGGTCCTCGTATGGGAGCCATGAGTTTATGTCTAGCTCATCATTCTTCTAACATTCTTTGCTTATCTCTTGATACCAAAAAAAATCAAACAGGTTGTTGTAGCCAGCTTCATGCCACATGGTCAATCGGAGCAGATTGCTAGGAAACCTAGACCCGATTCTCCTTCGATCAATGTTGGGACTTCGGTCTCTCCCATGTCTGGTATTAATCTGGATGAAGTGCACGGTGGAGTTGCACACCACAGTTCGGGAGGAATTCCAAGGACAAGCCTTGCAACACCTATATTAAGAGGAGACCACTGGGCATCACTGCATTCTGCCGCAGAATCTAGAAGTACAACTGACATAAATGTCAGTTTACATACGGGATAGCAGCCACATCTTCGTTGGCAAATATATTATCTTGGAGGTTCTCATTTGCTGTGTGGCAGTCATGGACATGGAAGCTCACAGTCTAAATCTTTCTAACCCAATTATCTGAAGTGAACATGTTTTCCTTTTCCTTTTTCCTTTCCTTTTCTTTTCCTTTTTGTTTATTTTGGCGACATCGTGATCCAGACTCTGAGGTAGCATTTGTTTGAAGATTGATAATCGCCATATTTCCTTATCTGTCAGTGCAACTTCTAATGGATTTGTTCTTTGGGTTTCTTCTTGTCGTGGGATGTAATTGATTATAATATCCCAACTCGAGTCTTTGTGGCCTTGTGTCATCCTGTTTGGGGTCCATGTGGTATTCTTTGACCAGCGATGTGTGTTTGATCGTGTAATGAGGAACCAAAAAAATTGGTGCCTTGCATCTAGCGGCAGCGAATTCGCCAAGGAAATCATGAAGACCAGGGGCGAAAAGCAACAACAACGAAATCCTTGTCTCCGTCCCTAACTTATGACAAACTTATCGTTTTTGTTTTGCCATGTTGTGCATTTCTTAATGCTGCATTGACATTGTTGACGGAAGCAATACTTCATCAAGTCATCCCTGCAGATTCTTTTTCTTTTTTTCTATTACACAAAACCCCTTCTGTGTAAATTGGAAGAATTGATGGTATTACCATATCAACTTTCGAATAATGTAAGGTTGGAACTCGAAATCAATGGTTACAGGCAGTTGAGTTGTATCCTAACAGATATCCCTACAAATTTTTGTTGCCAAAAGAAGGTTCGCCCCATTTTGAGTATCTGCCGGAACTACGTAGTTCGCCTCCTTTTGAGTATTTGCCAAAATGATAAATCGAGGTAACTACGGGAACATGCTGGAATTACTATAAAATATTGAAATTGAAATGTCCAAAGAAATGCAAGAGTGCACAAAAAAGCGTGAACATCCCATCCCATCCCATCCGGCACTATTCGCACTTCAAGGTCCCATTTGTTTCATGGATTTGGATTCCGTGTCCCTTGGCTTTCATAATTCCAGAAGTTGATTATTCTAGGATTGAATCTACTAACTTGAGATTGTCCAATCCGAGGGAAGAGAGGTGGGATTGTACAATTCCTTGATTTCATTCCTTCATGATTGAGTTTTCTCCATATTATCCCATCAATAAAAATTCTAACTAATCAAATGGAGAATTAATTTCTCAAATCCTTTGATTTAACTTAAAACTATAAATAAATACAAAACAACCACAAGATTATTTTACAATCCCACTCACATAATTTACAATTCCTCTGAATCAATCCTTACAAATAACAGTACCCAAAAACATTAAACATATGCATTTTGACAAACGTACGACCACGTGTATGATACTCACTCAGACATCATTTAGAAAAATGCTAAAAACATATTGCTTTAGCATCAGGGTGGAACCAGTGAGCAGCAGCAGTTTCCCTTCGTCTTTAAATTTTTTTAACACTTGTATGTCACAACTTTTAATTTTAATCAATTTTTTTTTGTATCTTTTTCCCCAATAATTAGATTTGTAATGTTAAACATAACTTTCATTGCCTACTCCCAATTCAATTCCTAGCTTCATGTATGATAAGCCTCTCAATAGTTATTCTTTTGAATTTTAAAACTACTATTTTTGGATCATCTTTGTTTCTCGATGGAGGTGTTTGCCGTGGTTGTTGGGGACTTTGGTGACTATCACGTGACTATCATGTGATTGAGAGATGGAAGTTGGCGACAAGGACGAATATGGTGCTAGTAGTTTTTCTCGTAGGTTGTGGATGGACGGCAGTGGGGGTGGTGACCAAGGCAATGGTATACAACGGAGGATGAAGAGGGAGATCAATGTGAAAGTGATGGAGGTGGAGTAGCTGTAGTGTTGGAAAAATGACAGCGATTCAGCAAAGGGGTGGAAACGTGTGGAGCGAGTAGTGAATAGCAAGGTGGAGGTAAGGGTTGTATAGAGGGATATTTGGTGGTGAGGATGATGATGATCGTGATCCTATCATCTAACATATAATCATAAAATATTAATAATTGAATAAATAATTTATCAAGTATTAATTAAATAAAATAGTAAAGTGTTGATCAAAAGTAAATAATAAAATATACAAATCTCAAAAAAACTAAAGTAAAAGAGAGGCCTATAACCTACAAGCACAGTTATCATAAAATTAAAGTGAATCCGTCGTGATACAACTCAATTACAGTAGAGGGGATTCGAGTTCAAGCCATGATCCTGCATTACTCGAGAGTGTTGTACGACCACAAATTTTTTCTAGTTTACACATAAGGAACTTTGGGTCAACAAAAAGGGAAAAAAAAAAGAAAATTAAAATGAAGGTAGAAACTATGAATGAGATGAAAGAAAATCAAACACCAAAAAGAAGCATACTCATTATCACAGGTTGTCTCTTTGTGTCAAACTATGTCTTGCACTAATTACTCGAAATGCAGATGCTGAACTTAGTTGCAAAAATTGAGTATGGTGATGCTAAATAATCAATAAAGAAAAATAAAACTCGGATAATGTTTATGAGTTAATATATTTATTGAGTCTTTATTTATTAATCATTAATCACTGGTTATTATGTCTATTGCCCTCAACAGTTACCGTCTTTGTTATCTCCAATTAATGTCTTAGGACACAAGATGATCTTGATGTAATATTCTGAAAAGCATAACTACCATAAGACAACATGTTAGGCAGAATAATAACTTATAAGCATCCCACAGCTTAGTCTATCATCCCAGCGTCATTGAGAGGAACAGTGGTGACCATATTGGATGGTGTAAACACGTGCTAGCTAAATGTGTTGATCCACAACTAACAATTCATTCACTCACTGCCCAAGTAAAGTTCAAATCAATTGATCCAACCCTCAAGACATACATCTCATCATCGTAGTTAGCTGTTAACCCTAGTTATGAGTCGTAGGAAAGCAACAACTCCTTGACTAGTACAACCAATTTGAAACCAAACTGGGCAACAACTAATCACTGGAGAGTAGTAGGACTGAACTAGTTATCCCATGTTTATAACTCAACAAATCTATCATCATCTGACCTTGATATTTATTTATCGAATAACTGAGTTACCAATCATCATTTCTTTAGCTTGATTGGCCAATCATGTGGTAAAATTATTATCTATCAATTATCTCTTGGTCCATGTCTTAGGGTTATTGTTGATCAGCATGATTCAAGTGGTTCAATGAAGATAATAGGCATCTAAGAACTAATTTCCAAATCTGAATTTAAGTGCTAAACATGAAACCTTTGGTATTTTTTATTTCTAAACTAAGATTACAAGAACAGAATGCTCCAAGTAATCAAGTATGACAAAAGTAGATCATCAACAATCAATTCATCAGCCATCATCTAATCAAGACAAATTTATAGACCAATTAACATATATGATTCTATCTTTTATTCTATGTTAAAATAAGACACATTCTCTAGATTATTTACTTTAACAAGTTAGACTCATTCATTAGTCATAGATCCAACATAAAGGATAATCACATCACAATTCCTATTAATTCTATTTAGTAAGCCCATACCTGAGATAATAGAGATCAAACATAATATACTCTCATATTCGGCAAAAGAAAGGAAACACATGTAGAATGATATAATATGCGGAAAGGAAACCATAATAACTGTTCACATGACAAGAAATAAGGTGATTACTCTAGCTCATGTCTTTAAGGGGTCATGGAGACTTCAAGACACAATTCGAAAATCTAGGAATACTACCCACTTGTCCTCATGGCTTGTGTAAGCTTTGTAATAGGATTCCTAGGTCAAATGCATCAAAAACCAGAGTCCAAAACTCATTAGGAGATAAATTTAGGATTTAATGTAGGTAATAGTATTGAAAATTGGTTTTGAAACATACCAATGCAAAGTACTCATCGAGACGATTCCGACGAGTGCTTATTTGTACAAATCGAAGTTCACTTGGGTCTTGAACTGCTCAGAAAACTAAGAGGTCTAGAGCTACTTCATTACCTTAAAACTGGCTCTTGGATTGCACTTGAACCTCTATGACGCATTGTTAGTTCAACTATTCATATATAATATTTTAATGATTTTACAAAATAAATAAAATGAAATAAAAAATAAACGTAGCATATTATTTTTCTCTGTAATAACATAATTGCAGATTTCATAAGATTTTCCAAGACGGGAGATTAAAAACGTGAAGATAAGTAGCATAAGTATTAGGTCATAGGCTTTTTCATGTAAACTTTCAAAGGTTGTTATTTTCATTTTATTGAGTCTAGAAATATTGTAAAGAGCCCCCAAACATAATCTATAAATAGCTAACTTAGGCTCTGTACACTTAGGATAAATTAAAAATAAAAATCTAACACTAAGACTCTTATCAGACGTCCAAAACAATTGTCAGGCGTCTGATTTTCAACTTTAAAACGTCTGACAAATGTCTCAGATGTCTAACTACCTATAGTTCTACGTTTAGTTTCTGTCCTCATAAACATTAGTCGAAGCACTCCTCTATCAGACGTCCACAACCTCATCCAGACATCCGATGCTTTACCTAGACGTCCTCCAAATAACCGTTAGACTAAGCACCTATCTTCGTTGTTCAGATAACGTGCAAAAATGTATTTTCAGACGTCTGGACATGCTTCCAGACATCTACCTTTGGATCGTTGCCCATATGTTTTTGTGCGTATCTCATTACGAACATAAGATCTTTTGTCAAATATCGTAAGCAAGTCTTTTTAGGTTTTCAGATGTCTGGTGATTCCCTCAGACGTTCATAACGACGTCTGATTCTTTAAATTTAGAACCCTACTTGGATTTGATCAAAACAAGAACAAATTCACCCTTTATTAGACATCCAATAACTTAATCAGACATCTTATGTGAAAATATCAGACATCCTTCTTTCGATCCAATGAACTCTGTTCAGGATGACCTATAGTATTAGACAACCAAAATTATAATCAGACGTCTTATAAGACGTCTGACCCTAAAATTAGACGTCTGATATTGCTGTCAGACTCATCATTACCCTGATTTGTGGTGGATTCGTCCCAATTTCTTGAGATTTGTCTCCAACGGCTAGGAGAATTCTTCCAAGTGTTCTTGAAAGTTCCAAACTTTCCTATAAATAGACTACAACCCCTCTTAGGAAAAATACACCTCTTGAGATTCAATTCCCTTAGAAAAATCACTTGCTCACTACTCTAAGCTTCATCTTGCCCTTGTGCTGTGCCAACACTCTAGTTAAAGGGCAAATCCTCAAGGAGTTCTTTTTATGCTAAGTAGATAAGAAAGTAATTAAAGTATTGGGGTGCTCTATAGGTGTTGTTTTATTTCTTATTTTTGTACTTAGGGTATCTAGCCTGTCAGGTCCCTGTCTTTTCATTTTGAAGGGAGAAACCTCCGTTTAGGGATCGGAGGTGAGATTTGTAATTGAGGTACACTACCCTCGATTAAGTAATGTGGTTAGTGGATTGATCACTTTGTGGTCGAAAATCCTAAGTCAAGGGATTGACTTAGTGGTGGTTTTCACCCATCTTGGGTTTCTACCTAAAAATCTGGTGCCACCTTTTGTGATTGAATTTTTTATATTACAATATTATATAGTTTCACTATTCACCCCCCTCTAGTACAATTTTATTTGGTGTCAGAGCAGGTTTTCCGCTTACAAGAGTAACATCCGCGGAAAGATCACATGGTGGGGAAAGTCATTTCCACGGGCAGATTGGAGGAGCGATCCACCACTCGACCACCACTCTTTGAAGGGACAAACTACACTTACTGAAAGCTGAGAATGAAGATGTGGCTTCAAGCCAACGATTTCTCCATTTGGGAGAAATGCGAATCTGCATACATCATTCCCGAGAAATCAGAAACATGATACACAGTGGAGCAAATTCATCACCTTGAACTGAATGCTAAAGCAATGAACTCACTCTACTGCGCACTCAGCTTGGAAGAATTCAACCGCATCAGCCAATGCAAAATTGCCCATGAGATCTGAAAAACCGTGGAGGTAACTCACGAAGGTACGTCTAGAGTTAAATCCTCAAAGATAAATTTGTTATCGTAGGAATTCGAACCATTTTCTATGAAGGAGAATGAAAGACTTGGGGACATGTACACTCGATTCACGTTAATTGTGAATAGCCTCAAGTCTCTATGAAAGACATTTATAAAGGGGGAGCTTCAAGGGAAGCTCCTTTGCTCCCTTGGACCCAAATGGGAGCAAAAGGTAACGGCAATAGAAGAAGCCAACCAAGTAGAAGGTCTAGACATGGAAAATCTACTTGGGAATCTCATGGCTTATGAATAAAAAATGAAGCAAAAGAAAAAAATCAATCTCATCGGAGCCAAAGAAAAAGACTTTAGCCTTCAAAGCTACTTCGGATGATGAGGTAAGTACCGATGACAAAGAATTCGTTTTAATAGCTAAAAAGTTTAAAAAGTTTTTCAGAAATAGAAAAGAGATCAAGGGAAGGAAAAGAGAGGAAGAACCTCTAATTTGCTATAATTGCAAAAAGAGGGGTCACATAAGGAAGGATTGTCCCTTACTCAAAAGGGATGATGAGAAGAAACCCAAGAAGCCTTCCGACTACAAGAAGATCTCCAAGCCAAAGGGATTCAAGAAGAAGGTGTTTCAAGCAACGTGGGATGACTCCACTTCCGAAGAAGAAGAGGAGGAGGAAACAAATGAAGAAACGGCATACTTGGGATTAATGGTAACAAATGATGCTTCTGAGTCTGAATCTGAGGAACCTGAGGTAAACTCATATTCTTTAGATGAATTACAAGATGCCTTTGATTCACTATATGTAGATCTTAAGAAAACAAAAACCCAAAGCAAGGTTTTAAAAGAAGAAAACTTAGAAAATAAGAAATTAATCAATGATCTTGAAGACAAGAATCTAATTCTTACAAAAGAAACCACTACCTTAAATATGCAAATAAGAAATCTAATGATTGAGAATGAGTCATTAACAAATGATTTGTATATGGCAATGAGTGAACAAAAATTTCTAGATAGAGAAGAATTACTCGACAAAATCCATGTGCTTGAAAAATCAAACTCCTTTAAAAAAGATGAAAATAGCTTACTTAGAGTAGAGATTAGGGCACTAGAAGATAAACTAGACATAATGAAAATAGAGATAAATCACCTCAAAGAAAAATCAAATCAACTTCTTGAGGACCTAGCCAAATGTACAAAAGGGAAAGATAACTTGGACAAGCTCATTGCCCATCAAAAACCTTCCACAAGTAAATTTGGACTAAGCTTTTATAAACCTAGTCAAAGTGAGCCGAAAAAGGACCCTCCTCTAAAGGAGACCACTAACAAATACGGATCCACATTACAATGGATACCGAAAAGACAACTCTCACTTTGTTTTGTAGGGATGAAAGGACATCATAATGTCAAAAATTGAATATACAAAATGAAGGATGGATGACTCAAATTAGAAAGACCTATAGAAACACCAAGTCACCAACGAAGATCTTTTGTAGGAGGAAGGAGGTCTACAAGAAGGAAGACAAGGAGGCTACCGCCATCAAGGAAGCCGATGGGTGATGGACTCCGGATGCTCCAAACATATGATGGGAGACAAGCACCTACTTTTGGACCTCCAACCTACGGATGGAGGAACGATTACATTTGGCAACAACCACAAGGGCCATATTATTGGCCTTGGTAAAAAAGGTAACCCTCTCTCTCCCATCTCAAATGTTTTTCTAGTTAAAGGACTAAAACGTAATCTTTTAAGTGTTAGTCAAATTTGTGATAAGGGCTTTAAAGTAGTGTTTACTTCAAAAATGTTTTAAATTATGCATGCATTAACCAATGAAACCCTTCTTAAAGGGAATTAGATTTAAAGACATTTATGTCATAGAATTTGATAAAAATAGCACTTATGAATGTCTTGTAGCAAATGATGAGTTAAGTATATGGCATAGAAGACTAGGACATGTTCATATGAAGCTGGTTCAAAAACTAGCTAAACATGAACTAGTCCGAGGTCTTCCTAAAGGAAAATTTTTAAATGAACCTATCTGTGATTCATGTAAATTAGGTAAAATTATGAAATCTAGTTTTAAAAGCAAAGAAGTTATATCCACATCAAGACCTTTAGAACTACTTCACCTAAATCTGTTTGGACCTACAAAATATAAGAGCCTTAGTGGATGCAAATATTGCCTTGTAATTATAGATGATTTTTCAAGGTTTTCATGGGTCTCCTTGAGATCCAAAGAAGGAGTGTTTTCCATCTTTTCTGTTTTTTGTAGGAAATTTTAAACCGAAAAAGGCTACCAAATCACTCGTATTAGTAGTGATCATGAGGGCGAGTTTGAAAATTCATTGTTTGATAATTTTTGTCAAGAGCATGGTATTTCTCATAAGTTTTCTTTTCCCCGAACACCTCAACAAAATAGGGTGGTTGAGAGAAAGAACCGTACTCTTCAAGAGTGTGCTCAAACATTGCTCATAGACTCAGGGTTACCAAAGTACTTTTATGTTGAGGCGGTTAACACGGCTTGTTTCTTATTAAATCGCACCTTAATTTGATCCGGGTTGCGAAAAACTTGTTGTTGTCAACGTTTCTGTGCGGATTTAAAGGCGTATTACGTTGCAGTAGAACCGACAAAACGTTTAAACAAATATAAATAATTTTATTACTCGAACAACTAGAGTATCCGAGGTCGAACACAGGGAGCAAACTCAGTACTTTGTAAAACCCAAGAATACAACTGTTAAATGCAAATATAATTGATTCAAAGAGTTTTTAAGAAAGATGTAAAAAAAAATAGAATTAGACGTCTGATTTATGTATCAGACGTCTTAAATGTGATCTTTCTTTCTCTTTTCCTTCTTCTGCTTTGCCTTTCGGATCTCTTTGCAATCTTCCCTTGTCCTTCTTCTTCTTCTCTGCGAAGACTTCTAACCTTTCTGCTTTCCTTCTTCTCCTGCGAAGACTTCTTTCTTTCTTCTTCTTCTGTCTTGCTTCTCCTTTCTTCGTTGCCTTCTTCTTCTTCTTTGTCTTGCTTTTCCTTTCTTCGTTGCCTTCTTCTTCTTCTTTGTCTTGCTTCTCCTTCTTCTGCAGCGGCCAAGTCCTTCTCCTGCAATCAGCCTGCCTGCATAGGAGCAAAACCTAACCCTTCTCCCTCTACCCGCGCGTGTCTCTCTCTCAAGCAATTCACTCTAACCGCTCTACCAGAGCCACAGTCTCAATCGGGTCGGATCGTACCCGGGACCAGGCGCACCTGCAGGTGTGTGATGCGCGAGGAGTGCGTAGGTCTAGGTCGGGTCGGATCCGCCAGGTCCGCGTGGTCAGGCCGCGGACGAGGCGGGTGGGGTCAGTGAGGGACCTCACCCCTGTGCTTACTGAGGCGATAAGAGTAAAGCGTAAAAACAACTTATATGGTACCTGACGGTTGCAATCCCACGATGTGGGACTATCTGGTCTCGCCTTCACGCGCGCCTGCAGAAACCTTGTCGTGCGATTGCCCCGCAGCTGCTGGCTCTGCTAGCGCTCCTCGGCTGGATTCGTTCACCTCGCGACACTTGCGCTAGTATGCAGCACCTGTAGTCTGGAAGACCGGGTGCCTGGAGCTTCGCGGGAGCTTCATCAGAGGTCGTCCATGGCGGCAGCGGCTCGAATCCTGTCGTACACAAAACGCGCCTCTCGGCCAAATCAGAATAGATAGAGACCTTCGCCGTGGCACGGCGAAGGCGGTGGGCAGTGCTGCAGGCCGCAGGTCGGACTAGGCGAGCGTGCCTAGGTCAACCTGTGGCCGGAGATGGTGGGTTGGTCGGGGGGTGATTGTGGAGGGCTGGAGTGGCAGTGGTAGGGTGGAGTGTGTTCCTGGAGGTGAGGCGGAGCTTTCGAGGTGGTTGGCGAGCCGTGTGGAGGGCTGGAGTGGTGTGGGCGGCTCGCCGGAGTGCGGTCGGAGGCGAAGACGATGGAGGTGGTTAGCGTCTGTCGAGGGTCGATCAAGGGAGATAACAGGGGGAAAAGAGAGAGAAGAGGATGGAGAACGTATCTGGGGTTGTCTGGAGTGAAGGGAGGCAGCGGAGAGGACGACTCGTGACTGCCGTCGTCGGGGAAGAAAGACCCTGGGGGAGGAAGCGGCGACGAAGATGAGGTCAGGGGCTTGCGCGCAGGGTACAACGCGCCGCGGGAGGAAGAGGCAGAGAAGACTCTGCTGCTGGTATGGCAGCAGAGTGACGAGAAGGAGGGAAGGCGGTCGTCGGAGCTTGTGGGTCGTTTGGCCGGAGATGGGAGAGAAGAAATTTGGAGGGGATCTCCGTCAAAATCAAGCTTAAGATGAGTGGCCGGGTCCGAGGGGTGTTTTATAGGTGCTGGCCGCTCCTATCAGTGCGTGAAAGACGCGCAATTAGGTCAGCCGGTTCGCCGGAGTTGGAAGGAAGAAAGATACCCACATCTCTCGTGCGTTCGCACGAGAGATTGGGTTCACGCCAGCGAATTTGATTGGCTTTAGAAGGAAGGGAATTCCTCAGAGAATCTCCCTTCCATTTCTGGGAGAGAATCTCTGAGGAATTAGAGAGCCATCTCTCTCGAAACTTCGTCGGAGCTCGGTTCTGCCCTAGCAATGGCGGCAGGACCGGTTTGCAAAGAAGGCGAGGAACCTAGGGGGCTCTCTGCAAGGATATTCAAAAGATAGGGACCTCTTTGTGATTTGGGTGTACTAACTTGCAAAGTAGGTCAAGATGACCTCTCCTTAGGTCCAAATTTTGGTACAAACCTAATTTGGCCCTAAAGAATCCAATGGTGAAGTTGGATTTTAGGTTTGACCTCGTTTGACTGGATATTTTGCGTAAAAACCCAAATTAGGTTAATTGAAGAGCTAAGACCCTAATCTAGGTCAAACTAGGTTCCAAAGGCCAAATTAAGTGTTCTAAACCCCAGAGGATGTTTTTCTATGATTTTTAGAGGGTTTTCTTGATTTTTATTCTGACCGGAACCTTGTTAATTTAAGCGGGTCTGTTTTAGGGTTACCAAGTGTCATTTAATTCTTAGATTGCACATAAACCCATTTCTGATTAATTCAACCCACTTTGGACCATTTGACTTATGTTTTGCTTCTGAGAAATCCCGTTTATGTACTACAATGGTAAAATTGCAGTTTTAACCTTTATTTCATGTTTTCTTCTCAGAGCACTTGTTCCTTCAGTTAAGCCTTCTTCTAGGTTATGTAGGAGCTTTTATCTTCTTTATTGGGTCAAAATGAGCTAGTTATGGCTCATGATGAGGCTCTCATCATACCCCCTTGCCTAGCTTTTGCTAGTCCCTTAGCAAAATTTCAAAGTTTTAACTTCCATTCTAGACCCAAAGTGTCCTTAGTTATGATAAGTGCTTCTTTTGTGATTAGGTAGGAATGCCGACAATAGGCCTAGAGGTACTCAAGTGCCAACCAAAATCTGGACCTGTTCTGCTTTAGCCTCAGTCCTTCGCAAAGGTTTCTACGGCCCACAAAAACTATCCTAGGGTTTGTTGGACTCTGTGGTTAAAGCACCCGTGCTTGAGACATTTTTAGCCTACGCTCAGTTTGCAGTGCGTTTTTTTGTAAGAGAGAGATAGAGGATTTATTTGTTTGGAGAGATTTTCTTTTTATTTCTAGCTTCGGATTAGCTTCTCAACACGGTCTGTATCGGATTCCTCGTCCCCATCATCAATCCTCAAGGGTCCCTGGCTTTCGAGATTTCGAGATAATCCCGCCCATGGCAACCCCCGGAACCCAGGCTTTCGAGATTTCGAGATAATCCCGCCCATGGCGTTCCGTGGCCGAATTCAGACCCTGGAGATCGACATTTCGTGATAATGCCACCCATGGTATCTGAACCAGCAGAGTGCTTACATGCCCCCAGTAGGATATTTAAATATCCTAAGAGACAAGCACCGAGGAGACGATATGTTGTTACGCATCTTCGAGGGGAATTTCCCGCCTCTCCGCGCTGGGAACTTGTCCAAATCAACTTGTGTTGATTGGCCGCTCCTAATCTAGGTGACTTTTTCAGAATATTAAACGCTCTTGCGTGTTTTGAATATTTATGCGCACTGAACCAGACTGTGTGTGAATTTGGGTGCTTAGGTTACCGAATCCCGCAAACCGGAGGTCAGTTAACGAGGCCGAATACTTCCTAAGCATTAGACCTAATACTTAAGCTTCGCATTTTCCTCAACCTCTTGAGGATTATCCAGATTTTAACGGATACGTGAATTTTTAAGCTAAAAAATCTAGCCAAGAGGCCTAAGACCAGCGTTCCCGCTAATCTCTTGTTATATCTCCGTAGCATTTTTCTTTTCTTTTTCTTGACTCGGTCTAGAACTTCAGTTAACCCCTTAATCTTTTACTAATGACTTTTTCTTTTTCTTTTCCTTTTGTGCTCCTTTCTTTATTTTTGCTCTTTTTGTCATTTTTCTTTCTTTTCCTCCTCTCATTTGTATGACCCTGAATTGTTCCTCCCCTCTATCAAGTCCTTTTTTTTTTTCTTACATGAAACCCTTTCTTGATATGAATTTTCTGACATTTTGCACTTTCATACCCCCCCATGCCTAAGATTTGCAATGTCCCCATTGTAAATTAGGTGGGTTCGAATTCAGCTTAGTTCATGTATTAGGACAGGTGTGTGGTGAGTGAATGGGTCAAAGCGACTTGTTGCGAACGATTTCTAATCTCGAGTAGGTATACCTGAGGTGAAGTCGGCTGTTCTAATGGATGAACCTTAAAGTGCAATATGAGTTCCGCATAGCGATGTCAGAAACGGTTTCAGGTTTTTCAAAGAATGACGGGTTGCCTCCCGTTAAGCGCTGAGTTTTACGCCATTTCTGCGCAGCGCCCTAACTTCTCATCGTTCTTTGCAGAACAGTCCTCCCTGCCATTTCTGCGCAGCGCCATACCTCCGGCGACCTTTCGCGGAGGATGGCGCCGCGCAGGGTAGGGCGGCCGCCTTCTAGAATAGACGGGGGGTTTCTTGCGACGTCCTCTGTCGCAGGGACCCTCCCATGACCTCTGCTATCGACCATGCCTCTCATGAGAACGATCGAAAGGCATGGGTATCCTTTCCGGCCACTCTCCGGCGAGGCAGGCACGTTGCCTCCTCAGTTCTCTCTCCGTGCCAAGGCCTTTATAAGGAGCGGCAAGGTCTGCCGCCTCCTTCAAGCTTCCTCTGGTGGAGAAATACCCTACTTTTCATCCCTTCCCTCTCCGGTCAGAGCGCTCGAGCTTCCGGAGATCTCCTCCTCCTCGTCGCTCTGCTGCCCTACCTGCAGTAGAGTTTACTCTGCCCTGTCGTCCGCGCCAGGCCATACCAGCTGGCACCCTCAGACCGCCTCCTCGTCGCCGATACCCTCCTCCTGGGTATCTTCGTCCTCAGCTCCGACAGGCACGAGCCGAACGCTTCCCTCTCCCCCTTCGTCGAGTAAATAGGTAGAACTCTTCCTCTCTCTCTCCCTTACATTTTTCCTTTCTTGATTTGCCATTTCAACCACCCTACCGCCACTATCCATCACCACCTTCCCCATCTCCGGTCACCTTCTCCGGCGAGGTCACTCTACCGTCACAGACCATCTCACCCCTCGCCGAAAAGCCCAGAGGCTCCCCCTCACTCCACTCAACCGTTCCCCCTCTCCATTCACTGCCAATCACTGCCCAACCACCGCCCGAACAAACCCATCTTCACGCACATAGTCTGACCTAGGTCCACCTCCACAGGCGCTCTCGCGCCTCGCCGACCACCGCACTACCTTCGTCGCACTCCGGCGAAGCTTCCCACGTTATCTGACTTGGCTGAGAGGCTGTCACTGTGTTTTTAGGTCAGCACCCCCTTGTCGCCATTGTTGAGCTGCTGTAGCTCCTTCACTCACTGCTCCAGGCCTTCTCTAGCCCAGGCGCAAGTCCTAGGCAGCGCGGACTAACTCCACGAAGGCACCCAGGCTTGCGATTTGGGTCGCGAGCCTCGCAGCTGCCCCAATAGGTAGCAACTCCCTCGCCTGCAGACGTGCAATCTGGAGGTGGGACTTTAGTCCCACCTCGTAAGTGTGTGGCCGCGCACCCACACTTAAATTGCAAATGTGTATCGGGCTATTTGCCTTCGATACACAGGGGTCAGGTCCCTCACGCACGCCGCGTGCCACGCACTCGCCCGCGCTCTCGCCTCGCGGGTCTGGGCCAGATTCGACTACCCGAACAAGCACTCCTCGTCCACCACCGCACGCCGGTGGGCCTGGTCCCGGGCACTTTACCCGAACCCGATTACCCGGCTCTGGGAGAGCATTCCTAAGAGAGATTCAGAGAGAAAGAGAGACGCGAGGAAGGGGTAGGGGTAGGTTTTGCACTGATGGGTGTGTATCCGCGCAGGGAAGAAAGAACGAAGAAGAGAGGAGGAGTGGCCGAAGCCTTAGCAGCACTGAGCAGCTGAAGAAGAAAGGAAGGAGAGGAACTGAAGAAGAGAAGAAGCCGCACTGTAGCAAACCCATAGTTAAGTCATCTGAGCATCAAGTCAGACGACGAAAGGGTAACGGCCAGAGCGCAAAGAAGAAGAAAGAAAGAAAAGAAGGAAGTAGAGCAGAGAAAGAAGAAAGAAGAAGGTAGGCTGAGAAAGAGAAGAGAAAGAAGAAGAAGATCACCACAGCTGCAGGCTAAAGAAGAAAGAAGAAGGTAGGAAGAAAAGAAGAAAGAAGAAGAGGAACGGCCAAAGCAGAAGAAGAAGAGAAAGAGAAGAGGAAGAGAGAAAAAGAAGAAGAAGCCAACAAAAGAGAACTCCAGCTATCTCTCTCTGTAACGACCTGATTCCCGAGTCCCTACGAGACACGAGAACCGGACCGACTCGACTAATCCCAAGACCTAGTCGTCCAACGAGGAAGTAACCAAAAGAGCAGTAAAATAAACCACATTCAGCATGAATATAACTAACAGTAAGAAAATACAGCAGTAAGGAAAGAAACCACTATAGTATATACCACCAGAACAGTAGAACAACATTCATAACATAATATGAACTGCAGGTAAAGAAAAGTACAGCGGTAACAAGAACTACTCACTACAGTGGAACAAAAAGAGGTACAAGAGAACAATGGTAACTCTATTGGACCCTACTCGGCCCAGCGTCCTATGCAGCCGCTAACCCTGACTGCTCAACACCTAGTCCTGAAAGGTAACGAGTGTAACACGTCAGCAAAACGCTGAGTAGAGTGGCAACTAAAACAAAAGAAACAGTAGAGCGTACAGTAGCTGTTATGTTCTGTTACTTTCTCTATTTACGTCTTTCGATTGTCTCACGATTTCATTTATTTTTCAGATCCTTCACTTGATCTCGAATGTTCCTCGTGGGAACGATCTTGATTGCAGTCTTTTCCAAAAAGTAGAAGTAGCATGTGGTGCTCTCCTGGCCGGGAGAGTCCCCCGTAGTGATCTTACTCTCAGTCAACCACCCTAAGGTCACGGACAGGCGTAACGGTGACTACGGCACGCGTGATAAACTCACAGGTAGCTAACCCGCACTGGCACACAGTCAATCGTTTCCGTTAACGGGTGCGTCCCAAAGCACAGCACGGAACTAATACAGGGCAGAGCCCTCTCAGTAACAAGGGGTCCAACCCCTCCACAGTAACCAAACAGGGGCCTTGCCCCTCCACAGTCCGCGCATCCTCGCCTGACTACCCTGGTTTGCCCCAGCGGGCCTAACAAGTCGATGTAGGAGGCTAGCAGAACCCCGGGACCCGTGGGGTAGCTAGTACCTCCCTACACTAGTAGCTCTCCTCGGTACTACGTACACGAGGGCCAGCAAGTCGGTACAAAGTGGCCAGTTGTAATGACCCGATTCCCGAGTCCCTACGAGACACGAGAACCGGATCGACTCGACTAATCCCAAGACCTGGTCGTCCAATGAGGAAGTAACCAAAAGAGCAGTAAAATAAACCACATTCAACATGAATATAACCAACAGTAAGAAAATACAGCAATAAGGAAAGAAACCACTACAGTATATACCACCACAACAATAGAACAACATTCATAACATAATATGAACTGCAGGTAAAGAAAAGTACAGCGGAAACAAGAACTACTCACTACAGTGGAACCAAAAAGAGGTACAAGAGAACAGTGGTAACTTTACTGGACCCTACTCGGCCCAACGTCCTCTGCAGCCGCTGACCCTGGCTGCTCAACACCTAGTCCTGAAAGGTAACGAATGTAACACGTCAGCAAAACGCTGAGTAGAGTGGCAGCTAAACTAAAGAAACAGTAATGTGTATAGTAGCTGTTTTAATTTTCTTTCTTCCTTTCTTTACGTCTTTCTATTGTTTCAAAATTTATCTATTTCTCAGATCCTTCACTTGATCTCGAATGTTCCTCGTGGGAACGATCTTGATTGCAGTCTTTTCCGAACAGTAGAAGTAGCACGTGGTGCTCTCCTGGCCGGGAGAGTCCCCCGTGGTGATCCTACTCTCAGTCAACCACCCCAAGGTCACAGACAGGCGTAATGGTGACTACGGCACGCGCGATAAACGCACAGGTAGCTAACCCGCACTGGCACGTGGTCAGTCGTTTCCGTTAACGGGTGCGCCCAAAGCACAGCACGAACCAGTACGGGGCAGAGCCCTCTCAGTAACAGGGGTCCAACCCCTCCACAGAAACCAAACAGGGGCCTTGCCCCTCCACAGTCCGCGCACCCTCACCTGACTACCCTGGTTTGCCCAGTGGACCTAACAAGTCGATGTAGGAGGCTAGCAGAACCCCGGGACCCGTGGGGTAGCTAGTACCTCCCTACACTAGTAGCTCTCCTCGGTACTACGTACACGAGGGCTGACAAGTCGGTACAAAGTGGCCAGTCCTAACCCCGGGTCCCTGGGGCGGCTGGCTCCGCTCTGCACTAAGCAGGTACAGGTACTTCCCTTGGTACTACGTACCCAAGAGACAGCACACTACCACGTCTTTCTTTCTCAGTTCCATTCCTTTCTCTTTCCAGGAGTTCCACTCCTAATTCCCCGTAGGGTTCCAGTTCTTTTAACTCAGCACATTCAGGTTTCACCTTTCCAGTTTCACGTCCATACATCCCATATTCTCAGACATGCTCATTTATTTATAACAGGCAGCTGTTAAACCAATTTACACGTAGCTATTATTTCCTTTCCACATTTTCCAAGACTGCAGTATTCATACATTCCACTAGTTTTCCCATCCTAGGATTCATGCCATATCCTAGGATCTATCATACAATCTAGTTTTCCAGCCCAAGGATTCATGCAACACCTAGGATCTATCATTCAATCAATTTCTCATTCCTAGTATTCATGCAACGTCCTAGGTTCTATTTATGGTTCCATAATTTAACAGATTATACTAGTAAACTTAAAAGCCACTCTACCGATCACAACAGGAGTACTGGGGGCGTGGTCGAGAATCCCGCGTGCCTCCGCAAACCCCGAGACTGCAACGGAACGGGGTCCTATCACAAGGATCAAACACAAGGAGTTTCTCAAAATAATATATAACTACTAGAGACGGGTAGAGGATTAAATTCTGAGAAGCACGCAACTCGAAACGTGGAAAACAGACTCCGAACGGGTCCTAAACGGGTCGAAGACGACGAAACAGCGCAAAATCAGACGTCTGGAACCTCTTCCAGATGTCTTAAAATGTGGATCAGAGGTTACCTTCGCTCTGCGTGGTCTCTCAGACGTCCAGAAGCCTGCGAGGGCGTCTGGCCTAGTTCCCAGACGTCCAATGGTCACCCCGGACGTCTGGAAGTCGCTCTAGTCGTCTGGCACCTCCGCCGGACGTCTAATTCGCGTTGGATGCGAATCTCAGAACCTGCGCGTACCCATTTCTCTCTCTCTCTCTCAGTACGGACGGTTGAAGAAAAGGAAGAAGGACGAAAATAACTCACCTTACCAGACGTCTGGACAGTCCTCCAGACATCTTCCCAGTCGTCTGGTTGGAAGACCAGACGTCTGATTCTGGAAAAATTTCCCTCCGCGCCGCGGCTCCTCCGCCTGCTGCTCGAGCTACAGCAGGCCTCCCGCGTCACCCCGCGTCTGCTGCTCCCTCCGCCGGCCGGCCCTAGCAGCCCCGGCAAGCTCGCCCTCACGGCCGAGCGCCTCCTCTTCTCGTGCAGCACCTCCTCCCGCACTCACCGCGGCTGCCGCCGCCGCTCGCTCGCGCTCGCACCCACTGGAAGGAGAAAGAGAAACGGAGGTGGTGGGAGTGAGGGAGAGGGCGAGGCTTTTTAAAGCCTCGCGGGGAGAGAGAGCGAGAGAGAGGGGCGCAACCTGCGCCCGCAGGAGAAGAGGGAAAAAGAGCATCTGCAAGTCTGCGCGCGCAAGCGCGCAGACGAAATCCACCGTGTCGCAGAAATCGAATCCCAGACGTCTGGAAGGGGTTCCAGACGTCTGGTCAGACATCTGGGTCACCTCCCAGACGTCTTAAAAGACGTCTTGAAGCCGCGTTCATTACACCAGTCCTAACCCTGGGTCCCTGGGGCGGCTGGCTCCGCTCTGCACTAAACAGGTACAGGTACTTCCCTTGGTACTACGTACCCAAGAGATAGCACACTACCACGTCTTTCTTTCTCAGTTCCATTCCTTTCTCTTTCCAGGAGTTCCACTCCTAATTCCCAGTAGGGTTCCAGCTCTTTTAACTCAGAACATCTAGGTTTCACTTTCCAGTTTCACGTTCTCACAATCCATGTTCTCAGTCACGTTTATTTATTCATAATAGGCAGCTGTTAATTCAATTTACAGGCAGCTATTTGTTCCTTTCCATTTTTCCAAGACTGCAGTATTCATATATTCCACTAGTTTTCCCCGTCCTAGGATTCATGCCATATCCTAGGATCTATCATACAATCTAGTTTTCCAGCCCTAGGATTCATGCAACACCTAGGATTTATCATTCAATCTATTTCTCATTCCTAGGATTCATGCAATGTCGTAGGTTCTATTTAAGGTTCCATAATTTAACAGATTATACTACTAAACTTAAAAGCCACTCTACCGGTTACAACAGGCGTACTGGGGGCGTGGTCGGGAATCCCGCGTACCTCCGCAACCCCCGAGACTACAACGAAATGGGGTCCTATCACAAGGATCAAACACAAGGAGTTTCTCAAAATAGTATACAACTACTGTAGATGGGTAGAGGATTTAATTTCGAAAAGCACGCAACTCGAAACGTGGAAAACAGACTCCGAACGGACCCTAAACGGGTCGAAAACGACGAAACAAACCAAAATCAGACGTCTGGAACTTACTCCAGACGTCTTAAAAATGGGGATCAGATGGTACCTTGTCCTGCGTGGTCTCTCAGACGTCCAGAAGCCTGCGGGGGCGTCTGGCCTAGTTCCCAGACGTTCGATGGTCACCCAGGATGTCTGGAACTCGTTCCCGTCGTCTGGCACTGCAGCCAGACGTCTGATTTGCGTTGGATGGCGAATCCAGAACCTGCGCGTACCCATTTCTCTCT
This sequence comes from Thalassia testudinum, assembly GCA_037157565.1. Classification (NCBI taxonomy): domain Eukaryota; kingdom Viridiplantae; phylum Streptophyta; class Magnoliopsida; order Alismatales; family Hydrocharitaceae; genus Thalassia; species Thalassia testudinum. The sequence goes on along the minus strand of JAZHRO010000076.1, from coordinate 18,748,833 downwards.
CTCAGTACGGACAGCCAAAGGAAAGGAAGAAGGACGAAAATAACTCACCTTTCAGACGTCTGGATAGTCCTCCAGACGTCCTCCCCGTCGTCTGGTTGGAAGCCTAGATGTCTGATTCTGGAAAAAATTCCAGAATCAGGGCGCGACTCGCCCTCCCCTCGCGACGCAAGGTCACGCCGCGTCTCGTCCGCCTGCTGCTTGAGCTGCAGCAGACCTCCCGCGTCACCTCGCATCTGCTGCTCCCCCGGCCGGCCGGCCCTAGCAGCCCTGGCAAGCTCGCCCTCACGGCCGAGTGCCTCCTCCCTCACGCAGCACCTCCTCCCACTCTCACCGCGGCTGTCACTGCCGCCGCTCACTCGCACTCGCGCACCGGCTGGAAGGAGAAGAAGGAGGAGCAGAGGTGAAGAGAGTGAGGGAGAGGGCGAGGCTTTTTAAAGCCGCGCGGGGAGAGGAAGAGAGAGAGAATGCAGACTGCAGTCGCAGGAGGAGAGAGGGAAAAAGAGAAAGGAAGGCGGTTGCGGGTCTGCGCGCGCCTGTGCGCAAACGCAGTCCCGCGTGCCACCGAAAATAGATCCCAGACATCTTAAAAAAAATGTCTTGGAGTGCGTTCGTAACACTCTCCCTCTCTTATTATTTTAGTAACATAATTGTGAACATTTATGCTTCTAGAATCATAGTTGCTCCCTGAGTTCGACCTCGGGAAAACTTGTTATTCCGAGTAAAAAATTTTGTAGTAATCTGGTAGGTGTTTGTCATATACTACAACTAATATAAATAAACATAAAGACGAAACACGCGATACCGGCATTACCCGCTGTAATTTAGATAAATTTGATGCTAAAGGTGAAGAAACCATCTTTATTGATTAATCCTCACGTAGTAAGGCATATCGTGTCTTTAACAATACCACATTAATAGTGAAGTAAACCCTCCATGTTTCCTTCAATGAATCTCCTCACTCTTCCTCCATTGACCGAGTCAATGTGGAAGATGAAGATGATTTTACTATTGATGTGTCTAACATCCCAAACTCCAATATCCATAATCTTCCAAAAGATTGGATATATCAAAGGGATCATCCCGAAAGCCAAGTCATTGGAAGTATTTCCGATGGCGTTAAAACCCGATCTCGCTTTAGTTTCTCTTTTGGTCTCTCCGCCTTTGTATCTCAAGTTGAACCTAAGAGTGCCGAGGAAGCGTGCTCCGAAGAACCTTGGATGATGGCCATGCAGAAGGAACTCAACTAATTCCAAAGGAATGAAATCTGGGATCTAGTACCTAAGCCTGAAGGGCAAACGGTAATAGGTATCAAATGGGTATTCCGGAACAAGTTGAATGAATTCGGTATAGTCATTCGGAACAAGGCTCGGCTGGTAGCACAAGGGCACAACCAAGAAGAAGGAATTCATTTTGATGAGACCTATGCTCCCGTAGCTTGACTTGAATCAATTCACATGCTTCTTGCTTATGTTGCCTTTCTTGGCTTTAAACTCTTTCAAATGGACGTTAAGAGTGCGTGTTGAACACACGGGTTGCTACGCTAACGTGTTTGGTTTTGAAAACCTGTTGTCATAGTTTGAAAGCGAAGAACTCGTGTTCAACAAATAAAATTTATACCGGAATGGAAATCCCGAGTCGAACTCAGGGAGGCGGACGTTTGATTTAAAAACACGTGTTTGTTTTATTTGTCACGAAGAAGATTAATTGATTAAAAACTATCCAACTATTTACAATAAATAGAAGAGAGAGAGAATAAGAGAGACAGAGAGAATATTACAAACAAAAATCAAAAAGAGATGTAGAATGAACATAGAATTCATTATCGAAAGGATTGTTCATTACACTAAACATTACGACTAGAAAGCGGAAAATGATTACACTAGAAAGCAGTAAATCTACTCTAGAAAATAGTAAATCTATTCTAGAAAGCAGTAAAAAGAATGGGGAGAGAGATATCCTCCTCGACAGTCGCTTAGAGGACGAGCCGGACGAGACGATGCCTGGACGAAGGGGAATGGAGCAGGACAAAGGAGGACGAAGCAGGAAGAACGGGAATGGGGCAGCACGTCGTCGTCGTTGCGGGATCCGCTTCCAAAAGGGGGACGAAAAATTGACTTTATCTTGCTAGAAGCATCCCGGGTGTGGGACAAGCTTATCTTGAGCTTTGGAGAGGGAGAGAAGAGAAGGAAGGGATGAGAATTTCGTGTGGAGGAGGTCTCCTTTTATAGTTGCAAGGAGTGAGGGCAATTTGGTCATTTAAATCTCAAAACATTAAATAAGGGGTCTTTAGTGATGGATAAAACCATCGCTAAAGCCCCATCGTGGGCGTAGTGGGCGCCGCCCACGCGGCCGCTTGCCTGCTCGCGCGTAATGCACGCTCCACGTCCAGCTGATCTCAGCCGTCCGATCATGAGATTGGACGACTTATCTCGCGCCTCCGCCTGCTCCTCAGCGCGCACGCCTGCGTGCGATTACGCGTGAGGCGCGCCATGCAATAGCGCGTGGGCGCTATCGAGTGCCCGCAGCCGCTCGATTCTCATCGCACTGTCGCACGCGCCCGCTCGCCTGCACATGCGGATTCGAACCCACGCCTGAAGGTGACTAAGTGCCTTATCCACTGCGCTGCGCGCATGGATGGGCGGGAGGCCGATCTTTTGAACCCGCGATCAGGACCGTTGGATTGAGATCCAACGGTCCTGATCGCTCCTTACAGCGATTCTTCAGGATCTTCAAGCACCGCTGAGCTCCTCTCTCAACCGTTGGATCTTGATCCAACGGCGGAGATGCGTGGGCACTATTGTCTTCAATGATTGAGGGCGACTGGTTGGGCGGTCGAGGTGGCCCCACGTGGCACCATCTTGGCCGTCCATCTTTTCGATGATGTAGATGGTGCCACGGGTGTCGGATTGAGTCGATTTTTGTGTCATTAGGCTGCGATCGTCGATCCGAATCCTTCCATATAATCGGATTTGTCGTTTGAAGTGCGAATTTACACCATCTTGGCCCTTGATCTTCTAGGGTTCCTCGATCTTTATCTGATGCTATAGGTGTCTGATTAGAGCGATCTTGGAGTCATTGAACTCCAATCGTCGCCTTGATCACATCTGTATGATTGGATCTTCAATCGGAGGCCCCGATAGAAAGTTTGCCCTATCCATGAACATAAAAGGAAACAATTAACCTCTATTTTATTCAAACTAATCTAAATGCAAGATGATGTATGTTATGCAATATTTATAGTATGTAATGCAATCCTATGCTGAAGAACATGCATAAATAGACATCTTAAGTAGTGTAAACATGTTTACATCATACCCCCATGCCTATCTTTTACTAGTTCTTAGCAAAAATTATATGCTATTTATAAAAGAATCAGGTTGGATTATTTGGGCTTGAGTTATTTTCAATCATTAAGAAAATGTTTACTTAGGATCTGAACTTTCAAAGACACAACAATGCCCGAGTATCTGCCAAAATGTAGACCGCCTCAAGCCCTCGCCTTATTCAAAGAAAATTTTCTCTCTTTTTTCCTCTTTTCTAATTTTTTTAGATTTTCAAGTTTTAGGGTTTAAGAGTGGCTTTCTACGGCCATTCAACTCACCCAAGATTTGATGAGAACCCTAAGTTCTAAGAATCTTATTGTGAATGTGATAGACTCGTTGACCAGCAGTTAAAATAGACTTTGGATTTCTACGCCTCTAGGTGACCTTAAAAAGAGAATTCTGCCTAAAGGTGCATCTTTACAACCGGTAGCTTTCTCCCTACTTTTATTTTTTTACAGGGTCAACACAAAGGTGAATCCAATGTATATTTCCCCAGTTTATTCTACTTCTCCGCTTCTTTCTAAGTGTTTTGGGAATTTTCAGTGCATTTATTGAGCTGGGTTCTGGACAACCAGTCGATGAGCTGTTACCACTGACAACTTGTCAGCCATACTCGTGCGGCGAAGTGTGGTTTATTTCTTTTTTTTCTTTCCTCCTTTTCTTTTTGACTTTTTTTTTTTAAGTAGGTGGCTTCTCTAGTCTAAGATTTACTTAAAGGCAGCAAAAAGAGAAAGGTCCAGTGACTGGGCTCTAGACAACCTATCTATGGACTGTTACCTACGATAACTTGCCAGCCATATCACCCTAGAAGGTTCATTAGCTAGCCAATTTCCGTTAGAATCGCCGAACAACAAGTCAATGACAAGATAGTGTGTAGATGCTTAAAACTCAAAATTCCCTCAAATCAGAGGGTGGGTTGATAAGTTGTGTACTTATCACCCAAACTTATCTACTCTGATTAAAATAGAATTCAGGTTGGTGATGACTCAAAAAACAAATCCACATTTTAATGGATACACGGGCTGATTAAGTCCAAAGACCTGAAGGGTCTTTGTGTTCAAATTATAATGTAGTATTTCCTAAGATTGAAAATTTTCTTAAACGCAGGTTCTCTTTCCTAATTCCAATTTTTTTTAATAAAAGAAATAAAACAAATCTACGAAGCTGACGAATAAATTTAGAGATGAATATCCACCTCCCATACCTATCTAATGCAATGTCCTCATTGTATTAAAAAGACATAAAATAGAGTGGAATATAGTACAAAGCACCTAAATTGCGTGAATGTCAGGTTCGCTCCGAGATAGAAACTAAAAAGAACTGTATACGTGCTGAATTTAGTGTCTTCAGCTAGGCACACTATACAAAGAAGAGAAATAAAGAATTCACAAGTACAGATCAGAATCAGAATAAACAGGAGAAACCTGACCTGTCAGCAGAGGTCCACAGATGTGGACCATATTGTGGTGCAGATCCATACCCTATAATCGAGAATATCTCAGGTTCTGGATAAAAATTATCCAAAACCTAAAATCAGTATGCAAGCGGGGTTGAGCCTACGATTTATGAGGATGCAACCCAAGATCAAAAAGTCGGGTTACAGAGAATTCAAAAGGATAATCAATGAATGTATGCTTAGGTTGGACATCCTCAGAACAGATGTCGTAAGGGTCCTGGTTTGATGGTTTCAGCTTAATAGGAACCCTTCGACTCAGTCTTCTACTTCCTCCGGAACTTGCTTCCCAAATCAAAATTTCCCGGCTCCTATCCTCCACAATCAGAATGTTAAATTTCGGGACCTCTTGCATATTAATCACCCCGTCTAAAATTTCTAAGTATAAAGGATGTGGCTGAATCAGAATTGACTTGGGTCTAGTTATCTCAAAAGCAGAATCATCGATAAACTTAATGGGGTGTAACTGACAATCAGGGCATTGGATTGAATCCTCCAGAAATGTGATTCTGGATCCGTAATGTGAGCCCTAATAAGATCAGTTTCCTCAGTTATTGAGATATCAAATGATCTATCATATTAATCAGGCTCAATCGTCTCACAGAAATTGTGTTCTGTAAACTCACGTGAGACTTCGCAACTTGAATCTTCACCATCAAAATCTAAGAAATCAAGATCCGTATTAATGTATGTCCCAAAATCATCTGTCACTTTTTGATCCATGGAGATATACGTTTCCTCGTACCCTGGCTCAGGGATCTCAGGTGAAGAAATCAGATCATCCTTAATTGGTTGCTCTAATTCAATCTGGTCAGCCTCGTAACACGTGTCCCCCCTAATAGGTGCCTGAGCGGGTTCTGACGTTAGCTCTCCTGAAGGGAGTTCATCCTGGGAATCATCCCACAACTGAACTAAAGCAACCACAAATCTCATCCTCAATTTCGCTAACTTCCCAAGTAGAAACTCACCCGGGTTCTTATCCTTAACATCCTGGAGCCAATCCAACAAATACTTGTTCAAATCATCAATCATTTCAATCATTAACATCCTGAAGAATTCGAAATGAGTTTGATGGGTGAACTCAAGTTTTTCTTGGGTTTACAAATCACTCAACTCGAATTTGGAACCTTTGTGTGTCAATCAAAATACACAAAGGAGATGTTGAAAAAATTTGTAATGAACAAAAGTAAAGGGAAGAACACTCCTATGAGTGTAACAACTTTCCTAGACTTGGACGAATCAGGTACGCCCATACATCAAAAGCTCTATCGTAGCATGATTGGATCTTTACTGTATTTAACTTCCAGTAGACCTAACATTTTGTTTAGTACCTGCTTATGCGGTAGGTTTCAATCAAACCCTAAACAATCACAACTAAATGCTGTAAAACGAATATTTAGATATTTAGTTGACACATCAAATTATGGCTTATTCTACCCTAGGAGTCCACGATTCAACTTAGTTACATATAGCGATGCGGACTACGTAGGTAGCCGCACCGATAAGAAGAGTACTAGTGGGATGTGCCAATTCTTGGGCGAATCACTAGTCTCTTGGTTCTCAAAGAAACAATCTAGTGTAACCCTATCAACTACGGAAGCTGAATATATAGTCGCCGCACTAGCATGTTCCCAAGTGCTTTGGATGAAAAATACTTTAAAGGATTTTAACTTGATATTTAATAAGATAAAAATATTATGTGATAATACTAGTGCTATCAACCTCTTGAAAAATCTCATACATCACTCCCGTACAAAACATATTGATGTTCGACATCACTTTTTGAGAGATAATGTACTTAAGGGAGAAATCGATGTTAAATTTATTTGTACTAAATTGCAATTGGTTGATATTTTCACTAAACCTTTGAATTATGATCGTTTTAATTATATACGTAGGAAACTAGGCATATGTAAGCTAAGTGATATTTGAAGAATTTAGTGACTTAATGGAACTTCCTTTGTCATGAGCATAGATGGAGCCTTGACTTTACTAAGTTAAGAGCCTTCATTCTCAGTTCAAACATCAAAATACACATTCTGTGCAATATGAGACGTCTGATTAAACTATCAGACGTCTTATACTTAAAAATTCGTCGTCTGAAGATCTAGGACAGACGATAATTTTATATCTCAAAAGAGCTGATAAAAGAGCTATTTTAGACGTCCATCATCATTCACAGACGTCTAGACCGTCGTCCAAATGTATTGATAGACGTCTATTTGTGAGTAAGAACATGTATTATGAGTCAGATGTCTGATGATGTGGTTAGACGTCGTATAGGTCATCTGAACATGAAATCAGATGACCCTGTAACTTTAAAGTAAAATCCAGGAAGGTCTGTTTGCAGAAATAAGACATCTAATTTTAGATTTAGACGTCTTGTGTGTCGTCTGATACAGCGATCAGATGACAACCTGGAGAATAAATCATTTTCTAGGAAGGGATGCCTGCAGAAATCAGATGTATAATTTGTAAATTAGTCGTCTGATATATCGTCCGATGGTTAAAACAGACGACGCCATCAAAAGGGTTAAAATCCCAAAAGTCTAATCTCAACGTCTGACAATGTCTCCAGACGTCTAATCTGGGAAGAGTCTGCAGTTCGCATCTGCTCTCTAGATGGTTTGGAATGCAAATCTCCCCAACTTCATGGGGAGACTTGCTCCAAGACCTTGGGATATAACATCCCCATCGCAAGGTCCTACTCCCCTCTCTCAAATCCCTACAGCTCTCCCTCCCACCCGACAGCCCACAGCTGCAGTTGGCGACCTTCCTCTCACCGCCAGACGACCGTCGCGCCTCCTCGACGACTGGCGGAGCTGCTACTCCCCTACACGCGTACTCCCTACTTCTCGACCGCGCATCTGAAGGCGCCCCCCTCTCCCGTGGGTATACTCTCTCAACTCTTAGGGCATCTCCACGTTTTTTTTGCCCACGATTACCTTTGCCCTAGTTGCATCTTGTTTTCCTTCTTGATCCACTCGGCTTACTTGCGTATTTCATGACATTGTTAGCCCTAGAACCTAAACCCTCAGTCAAACCCTCTTGGAGCATCAAAGTTCTATGTTTTTGGCAAGGGTATTACCTCACGAGATTCAAGCCAACATTTTAGTGGCTTGAATCCAAAGGTATATTGCCACAACTTCATGACAGGTTGTATTACCTCAAGGCATACTGCCACACGTTTTTATTAATGATGATTGCATATCTATTGGTTGAATCTGAGTAGTTGAAGTCTATTGGTTGAATGTTGTTTGGTTGAATGTTTTTGTATGGATGTTTTTGCAAGTGTTATATCCTCAAAACACCAACCTTTTATTCCAAAACCTAACCATCCATTCCACCAAATATGCCTCCCCGTAGTAAGCAAGCCGAGGGCTCTTCCACCTCCTCCTCCACCTATTTGGCGGATCAACTACGGAGCGACATCATTAGGCAGTGATTTCGTCACTTCGCGAATGCCAAAGTTAAATGCCCTCATTTTATTGTTTAGAATGATTTTGCTCATTTAAACCTTTGGGAACACTTCGAAACTCTCCATCTCTTCCAATATTTTGACCGACAGTTCCACTCTGCTGTTGGAATTATTGGCGTGTTCCCTGATCTAGTCCGCCTCTTTTACGCTAACATCGTTGAGGACTACAGCAACGATGAACTTGAACTCCATACCCGCTTATTTGGGCGCAAAATCCACATCACGTCGGAATCTATTTCCAACCTTCTAGTCATCCCTAATGAGGGAAATGACTTCAATGACATTCTGAGGCAATACGACTTAGAAGTCATCAATCAAGAATTAGTCCTCCCTGAAAAATATGTTGAAAATCTTAGCACCCTACCTTGCAAAAACCTCAAACCCCTTCCACGCTTATTCTCTCGCATTTTTTGGTGGGACCTCCTAAACAAATTGGGAGGTTTTGATTACATCTCACGCTAACACAAGGCACTCCTTTTTCGGTCGTTCGTCATATTCCTTTCAATTATTGCCGCCTCATTGTTCGCGTTATGAATAAGGACCATGGGGCATCACTTCCGTTTGGGTCTATTCTATCCAAAATTTTTTCAACCCATCGGATTTCCATAACTGACCAAGCTGTTGACAAGAAAATTGTGCCATACAACCAGGCCACAGCCGCCAAGATGCATATACTTAGGGAGCATCTTGAACCAGCCGACGAGCCCATTGAAGAAGAGCCCCTTCCACCCTTTCCAGACTTCCATGAAGCACGACCCCTTCAAATAGAAGCTCCCCGCTCGAACTTTGAAGAAGCATGTGTTGGTGCTAGAGCACCACGATCATTTGTTTTGATGATAACAAAACACGTGTCATTTAACATTTGCACTTGGAGTCTTAGATTTCAGGTCAATTGCAAATAGATACGTGATTAGACGGACTTTGAGCTCGCATCCAGGACGGATTGGAGGAGCTTGATGGAGAACAGAGGAGATTTGCGAGGAGCGATAGATTGTAGTTGGAAGGTCAAGAAGAATAGGATAGAATTCTGTTTATTCTTTTCATGAACTTTTGTCTTTATTTCCTTGCTCTTTTATTTCCTTAGAACATCTTGTTAAAGAGCCTCAAAGTACCCTAACAGTAGTCCTAGGAACGCCCGCACAACCCTAGGATACTTAGGTTTTCTGTGGAAAAATTAGAAAACCAATATAGGGTTCAGACAGCCTTTTCAGACGTCTAATTCCAAAATTAGATGTCTGATAATGTGTTTTAAGACGTCTGACTGTTGATTCAGACATCTGATAACAATTAGGTTGGACTTAGTAGTTTTGTCTGATGAAATCAGACGTCCAGACCTTAGTTTAGACGTCTTATAAGACGTCTGATGTGTTGGCCAGACGTCCAATTAGTGGACCGTTGGCTGCTTAACAAATTCTGAAGGATATGACCGTTAGAGCCTTATCAGACGTCCTTAGGCCTCTCCAGACGTCTGATAAATGACCGTTTTGCCTCGAAAGACCCGAAAATCTCTTCTTAGAGATTTTCTAGCTGTAGCAATCCATTCCCGTAGAAAAAGTAAGTTTTCAGACATCCAGACATAGTGCCAGACGTCCTGTATGTCGTCTGATGGACTTGCACTAGAACCCTATTTAAATCTGATTCAAGTCAGGAAGAAACCCGCCTAAAATCAGACGTCTGCCCTTATTTTTAGACGTCTTAAAGTGATCTTCCAGACGTCTGATGCCAGGATCAGACGTCTGATAACCCTGTCAGTGCAATCATTGTTCCTGATTTCGACCTGATTCTCTTGGGCTTTGCACCCAACGGCTATGGAAGCTTTCCAAAGCCTTCCAAAGCCTTCCTAAGGCCTCTATAAATAGAGAGGAACCTCTTGCACACCTAGACACACCAAGAACAAGCATTTCCAGTCTTTTGTGTCCAAAAAGAAGCTCTTGCTCTCCAAGCTCAAGTTCTACATCTTGAGAGCATCAAGCCCTTGCGCACCTGCTCTCCCGCCGTAGTTCACGAGAGCAACATTGCGCCGTCGTGTGGCTCACGCACCCGCATTATCGATTCGACGCACTCCTTGCAAAGGGGAGTTTCCTAATTCCTATAAAAGTTATGTTTAAATCTTTGTTGGCTCTATAGGACTATACTTATTATTTTATCTTTGTTCTTTGGTTGGGTATTCGCTTTGCGAATTCCCGTCTCCTTCGTGGGACAAAATCCTTCTCGTGAAGAGAAGGGGTTGAGGAACGCTACCCTCGCACTTGTAGCGTGGTTGTAATTGAGGTTGAATCACCCTCGTTTAAGTGATTCGTTTAGTGGATTTGATCAACTTGGTTGATCGGAAAATCCTAACTCGAGAGGGTTAGGTGGTGGTTTTCACCCGGTTTGGGTTTCCACCTAAAAAAATTGTGTATCTTGTGTGTTTGAATTTTGTGAGATTGTTTTACATTTTATTTCCGCAATATATTACGCCACCCCCTCCTGGTAGGGCCTCCGTTTCCTACAGCATGGGATCCAGCCATAGATTCCCTCTCCTCTGGCATCTCCCCCCTACTGCAACGAACTGGTGAGATGTACACTTATATGGGAAGCATGCACCGCGACATCGACGAACTTAGATTAGACGTTCAAAATTTGCAGATGGGACACGGACCTGCTCGTCACCGCCGCCACCAAGATCAAGAAGAATAGTTTAGTTCCATTTTTCTTTCTTTTTTTCTTTCTTCCAAGTTTGTATTAAGGGGCCTTGACCCCATACTTAAATATTTTTTTGGAACAATAGCTAGTCCATACTTAAATGTTTTATTCCTAGTCAATTTTCTTTAATGCTTTATCATCTTTTATTAAGCATACAATTTTATTAATGCTCTCCACTTTGTAGATGTCACTCCTGTAGTTTGGGTTTCAACTCCCTTTTAGTACTCTTCATGATGATATTAAAAAAGGGGGAGAAAAATGTATGTAAGAACCTAGGGAATAACATAAAAACAAAAAAACTTCTCAAATAGATATAGACTACTAAGTACAACTTTTAGGGAGAAAAAATAAGAACCTACAGCTATATTTGGAAAATCATCAAAGAGGAGGAGATTGTTAGTTCAACTACTCATATATAATATTTTGATGATTTTACAAAATGAAGAAAATGAAATAAAAATAAGCGTAGCATATTATTTCTCTCTATAATAACATAATTGGAAGTTTCATAAAGTTTTCCAAAATGGGAGATTAAAAGCGCGAAGGTAAGTAGCATAAGTATTAGGTCATAGGCTTTTTCATGTAAACTATTAAAGGTTGTAATTTTTTTTATTTGAGTCTAGAAATGTTGTAAAGAGCCCCCAAACATAACATATAAATAGCTAACTTAGGCTCTCTACACATAAGGATAAATTAGAAACAAAAACCTAACACTAAGACTCTTATCAGACGTCCAAAACAATTGTCAGACGTCTGATTTTCAACTTTAAGACGTCTGACAGATGTCTTAGATGTCTAACTACCTATAGTTTTGCCTTTAGTTTCTGTCTTCATAAACATCAGTCGAAGCACTCCTCTATCAGACGTCCATAACCTCTTCCAGATGTCCGATGCTTTACCTCGACGTCTTCCAAATAATCGTTAGACTAAGCACCTATCTTCGTTGTTCAGATAACGGGCGAAAATGTATTTTCAGATGTCTGGACATCCTTCCAGACGTCTACCTTTGGACCATTGCCCATATGTTTCTGTGCGTATCTCATTACGAACATAAGATCTTTTGTCATATATTGTAAGCAAGTCTTTTTAGGTTTCCAGACGTCTGGTGATTCCCTCAAACGTCCATAACGACGTCTGATTCTTTAAACCTAGAACCCTGTTTGTATCTGATCAAAACAAGAACAAATTCATCCTTTATTAGACGTCCAATAATTTAATTAGACGTCTTATGTGAAAATATCAGACGTCCTTCTTTCAATCCAATGAAGTCTGCTCAGGATGGCCTATAGTATTAGACGACCAAAAGTATAATCAGACGTCTAGCCCTAAAATTAGACCTCTGATATTGCTGTCAGACTCATCGTTACTTTGATTTGTGGTGGATTTCGTCCCAATCTCTTGGGATTTGTCTCCAATGGCTAGGAGAACTCTCCCAAGTGTTCTTGAATGTTCCAAACTTTCCTATAAATAGAATACAACCTCTCTTAGGCAAAATACACCTTTTAAGATTCAATTCCCTTAAAAAAATCACTTGCTCACTACTCTAAGCTTCATCTTGCCCTTGTGCTGTTCCAACACTCTGATCAAAGGGCAAATCCATACTCCCGGCTCACTCCGTTCTGCAAATCCTCAGGGAGTTCTTTTTATGCTTAGTAGATAAGAAAGTAATTAAAGTATTGGGGTGCTATATAGGTGTTGTTTTACTTCTTGTTTTTGTACTTTGGGTATCCGGCCTGTCGGGTCCCCATCTTTTTATTTTGAAGGGAGAAACTTCCGTTTAGGGATTGAAGGTGGGATTTGTAATTGAGGTACACTACCCTCGTTTAAGTAGTGTGGTTAGTGGATTGATCACCTTGTGATTGAAAGTCCTAAGTCAAGGGATTGGCTTTGGTGGTGGTTTTCACCCATCTTGGGTTTCTACCTAAAAATCTGGTGCCACCTTTTGTGATTGAATTTTTTGTATTACAATATTATATAATTTCACTATTCACCCTCCTCTAGTGCAATTTCACACATGACACTAGCCCATTGGCTTGCATAGTGACCTATGGATTGTTGGGCAACGGTTGTGATCGCGTTGCGTGGCACCTACTTGGATGCACCATTATGATGGGGTGTCTACTCTTATGTAGGCGTAGGGTTCTTGCATTCTTACCTCTTGCTTTCGCACTTGATGCATTGCCTAGCCTATCCGCACCATGGCCATGTGTTAGTGGAACACACTTTCGCTGTTGCCTATGATTTTACGAGGAAAGCCTTCTCGCTAATCCAATTCGCGAAACTGTCTTCTTGCTTTCGATTCGTTCTTTTCTTTTCTTTTCCCTTTCTCTCTCTCTTCTCTTGAGTTTTATGCCATCAAGAGAGCCTAATGACGGTTATGAGTCCCCTACGAATATTTTTGCTGTCTCTTTAATGCGGATTAGGATTAGGAAAAGCTTAGACTTTAATTAAAAATATACTAAATTGTTGGTTAATTATGTCTCTTACCTATTCAACTTATTTTGCACGTAATTTGAGTTACATGCCTTAAATTCATGCAAAATAAGAATTAATGAAAATTTTGAGATGAGATGTATCTAGGGGTATCATATATGACATATTATGAGTAGGTTTGACTATGGTTTGAAATGAAAAATCGAAAATGTAGTTTGTTAATTTTTACAAGGTATTCTAACTTGACTTAACCCTAACGTGTATTGATGGGTTAAAACGATACGATTAACTTTGAAATGACTTGAGACTCGAGTTTTGAGTCATTACAAGAAGAAAAAAAGGTAATCGAAAGTGAAATCTAAGTAAAATCCTTTGCCTCCCCCTTATTTAAAAGGGGAGCTCACAACTTGAATGTTACTTTCACAATATTCAAGTATGCACATAACACTCATAATGGGTAAAACATAATGAAGTATATTGAAGTATTAGAATATACGGTAAGTGAAATTATTATAAATATAATGTATAGCTAAAATAAAATAAAATAATATAAAGTGAAAACCGTGTCATATTATTTGAAATATTTCACTTTATCGTCGCGTGATATTATGAATTAATTTTTGAAAGACTGGCCAAACGGTGAGAGGGAGATCCCTCACTCCGCATACGCTCTTCCTCCGATAAGCGAGAGCCTATTCCCGTCCTTTCCTGCAACCCTGTCAAGAAGAACCCAAGAATCGCGTCATGGCTCCCGACAACTCGATCAACGAGAACACCTCGCAGGTATTATTCCTCCTCGACCTCCCTCTGTCTCTCTCTCTCTGAATCTGAATCCCTGGTCTTTTACGACCGTCCTATGGAGGATGGAGGATCGAACACGGCACCAACGGAGGATGTCGCAGCATCGATGGAGGACTGCCCATTTTCGGGTCGCCGTCGTCGATGTTTTCCCCACCTTTATTGATATATATTTGTAAGGTGTTGGTTGCGGCAGATAGGGTTTGGTAGCTTGGGTTGCATGCTGTGGTGAACGTATTGGAAGAGACGGAACGGGTTGTCGTAGGGGTGATGGCGTGGATGTCGGAATGATGAGAATTATATATCCTAAAACCTTCTGATACCTCTTGTTGCTTGTAAAAGAATTTGAGACTGGAGAGATTGATGGGAGTTAGAATTGGGAGGAGAGGATAATAGAACTGCGAATGAGAAGAAAAGAGATGGGAAAGTGTAAAATTAGAGAAACGGAACCTAAAGGATCGGATTTTTTTTTTTTGCTTCTTCCGCTCCATCACAAAATAACAGCTTGTGGCCTCTTAAATCGAGTAAAACAAGCGAGGTGACTCAATTGACTAATCTAACTTGAACGGAAGAAATTGCAAACCGACCGGAATTATTCAAATTGCCCGAGTTGCTCTAATGACAATGCAATATAATTACCCGGTTATTGCTTTTGTTTCATGTTATCAGATTTTAGTGGATGAGATAGGGAGTGTCGGGGTAATCACTCTGAACAGGCCAAGGCAGTTGAACGTCCTTTCCTTCGAGATGGTAAGTCATCAATAGCATGCTCAAAGATAAGCAAATCTTTTAAAAGAGTAAGATTGCTTTCTTCTTCGTTGGTTATCTAGATTTGGTATTCTAGTTGCAGTTGTTTGCATGTATTGTAATAGTTTTTTTTTACTTAAGCTTTGAAACATGCTTCACACTTCTTCATGGTCCGAATTCATGATAAGTGAAGTATACAAACTACATAAAATCGAAATGGTTTCAAGAATATATTCCTGTAAAGAAAGAATTGAGATGCATTTTATCCAGGGCCAAGACTCAAAACCAACTATTGTGCATGAGATAAACTCTTGTAGTGAATGGTGAAAAACTATGATCCAGGTACATGTCATGCCTTTTTTCTTATATCAAAGAACTCTGTGAGGTCAAATACCATTTTGGAAAAAGTTTGCTGCTTTCATTTTTTTAATAAGGTATAAACTTAAATTTTTAGATAAAATTAAGCTTTCAGTTACAGTAAATATTATGTTTTTTTTTGTCACATTTATCTTTTTATAGTCTATTTAATGCTCGATAATATAGAGGATTTAATATCATAGAAATTATATAGGGAAAACGAAGGCTGTGCGGTAAATGGTAAAATGTGCATTAGTTGTTAAGAAGTGTGGAACTGGAGAACAGTTTTCCTGAGAATAATGGAATGCTTGATACCCCTTTCTTTGATCACACACCTTGTTCTTCTAACTAAGATCTTTGCCTTCGTCTTATTTCATGTTTGAAACGTCTTTGTTGCGACGACTTACATTCCTTCACTTGGTGGGAGCCAGTTTATGGAGGATAACACCTTCAATAGCTTCAACAACAGTTATGGCTTAACTAAGCAATTAAAGTCTCTTGCTCGATTAAATTGCACCTCCCAACGTGTTTAAATATTCATATAAATCGATTCAAGAGTAGAAAGTCGTGCCTCACCTCACCAAGGTCTTGTATTTGATTTCTTATTTTCTAACTCAAACACTTTCATTTTGCATCTATATAACTGGTTTTTAGCTAGTTTTAACTAATTAAGAGTATCAAGGTTCTCTCTTCATGCTTATTTCTACCATTTATAAGATCCACACATTTGGCCTTGTTTGGTAGAGGTTTACACTTTAAGATTGGATAAAGTTTATGAAGTCTTAAGGAGGGATAAGTGGATGAGTAAGAGAAGGGTTAGTGGATTTGGTTGTGGTAGTTTAGTTGATATGTTATTATTAGTTTTTGTTTTCATTTGCATTAGGAGTGGGTTAGTAGGATAGCTGTAATAGGTGGAAGTGTGTTGGCAGAGGTAGATGTGATGGGTGGGAGTGAGTTAGTGGGGGTAGATATGATTGTTGAGGGGTAGATGAGATGGATGATGGTATATGTGATAGGTGAGGAATAGAACTTTTGCATTGTTCACCTATTGTAGCACTTATAGCTGCTAACCCCACAGTTTAAAAGACCTTAGTATCTGAGCCTTATTACTGGCTATGATATTATTCATAATTGGTTGGGCTTTAATATAACATTATTTCCTATGCTATTTCAGAAGCCTAACTCAATTTGATACCCTTTTTTGTTTTTTTTAAAGTCAATTTGATACTGTTTATTCCATTTTCCAAGCAGCCTGGTTGGCTATGTCCAAAAGAATTCAAATGACTTGGTGTGCGTTTCAAGTCATTCCTCAACCATCATAAGCTCCTAAACAAAATTTATAGCAGGTTAAATCTTTCCAAAGCCCATAGAAATCCTCTTTTTTTTTTTGAAATCTTAAAACTTCAGTCAGAACCATAATATGGGAAAACTCTAGAAAATTTGTTCTACTCAGAAAAAGAGGAGTGTTATTACTAATACGAGGTTGTGAGATCCTTTCCCATCTTCTTGAGGTCATTTGAACTCTTGAAACCTCAGCGGAACTTTAACATTTACTGATAATCAAAGTTTCCAGCTTTAAGAACATGATTCATTCAATTAAAACTTTGGGAGGTTTTAGTTCTGTGCTATAAGAACTATGCTATCCTTGTATAGCCATCTTTATCCTCTCCGCAATGCGTTCTCTTGATTGACCATCACCCTGCTGATTGTTGAAAATATGTGTTCAATTCCAACCGTAGCAGGTTATGGCCTTTCATAGCCCAAAACATGCTTGTTTTGATCCTCTACTGAGGGTATTAGTAGGGTTTTACCTAGCTGCAATTTCTTGGTCCCTGATTGACTCTGCTTGCATGTGTGTTTGGGAAGGGGTAAAGGATGGTCACTCAGACATGGTGGCCATTCAGAATTTTATTAATAAAATATACACCACTACATGATGACATGTTACCCCACAACCTCACAGGCCTAAGGCTTTTAAAATCACCCCATCCACTCTACAACATTCCCCCTTAAAAACCACTCTCTTCCGCTGAAGTCACAACAACCACAAACAAAATGAAGAGTTTTCCTTCTTCTTAGTCTCAAAACAACATCGTCCAGAATCCATCCTTTGTGTTACTATTGATTCCCGAATGGTCAACTTTGAGGAATAATCCACCCAATCCAAGTCTAATTTGTCCCAAATGCTTGTGGCAAAATGGCAGAAAAAAAGAAGATTTGAATAGTCCTCGGCATATTGGCCATAAGACAAACATACTACGTCCTCAATATGGAAAGCTATTTTTTGCGCTGCTTCGTGATTAGCCTTCCTTTTCGGTTGGTCATGAATTATGGCATAAACAGCGTTGATTTTCATGTGAAACCCCATTATTTTGCTAGTGGTGTTATTATAGCTAGTTATACAATCCCACATCTACCTACATTGGTCTTATCTTAAATTTTGAGTTGCCACCTCATGCATAGTTGGCCATGTATAGATATAGTTGGTTATGCCAGGAACTTTAGTTTACTTCTATTAACTTTTTTTGACTTAACTCATTAAGATCCTTAATGACACATTATTTGACTAGGATAATGTGGATAATGACACATTGACTTGCCACACTCATTAGGTCAATGTTTTGTGGATATTACAGAAGTGACTCCAGAAGGTCATACAAGAAGATTCAAAGGTGGAGGTTGAATGAAGACATTGGTTGAGACAAAGTTGTCTCAAGAAGGGGATGCTAATACGAAGTTTTTCCATATGATAGCAAATGGTTGTTGGCAAGCAATTTTCATTTAATACCATACTAGCTAGTTTGGTAACTAGGATAGATTTTTTGGTGTAACTTTTGTGTTGCTGGGTTTACCTGCATTTTTCTTTGGCACTAAAAGGGGGTTAACTTGTGATAGAATGGTATGTAACCTTGACATATGTTAACCTATGCTAACTTATCCCACCTCACACCTAGGATGGGCTATAATTGGCCTTGGGTTAGGTTAATTTGGCTTCCCAACAGGCTAACCCCAATTTCTGTAGGTTATCCGAGTTACCAAATTAGGCCTATATGTTTAGTGAAGGAACATTAAAGAATAATGGGAGATTGGGAACATGTTGGTTGGTCATTTTTAATTTTTACGAGGAGGGAAAGAAGGAGAAGGTGTAGGTAGTTCGGAAGAGGCGGGTGCCAGTGATTACCCAGGAGCAGAAAGATTGACTGGTCTGCCTATTTTCAGAGGAATAGGTGACGGGAGCATTAAAGAGTTTAAGTGCGGAAGGTTTTCTTGGTCCAACACCCAAAGTACTACCGGGAAAGAAGAATTATAACAAAGACAAATGGACTTTTCAGAAAAAAAAAGAAAACTAAGATAAACTGGAATATGCTTGTCTGATGTTTCATTATGTTCTTATTATTCTTTCAATTATGTTGGTACCACTAACCAGTTAAGCCCTGGACTCTGCAGAAAATTTCCAAGCTTGTTACTCTCTAAGAATTCTGCATCATCATGAGTTTCATATTGCATTTAAATTATGCATTCATCAATGTTGTTTTGCTGTGAAAAAATAGGAGTTCTAAAACTATTTATAACATATATACTCCAGTCTTGCCTTCTTGGAGTAAAATTACTAAATTCTACTTTACTGGTTGTCTTTAGATCTCTCAGTTATTGAAGCTTTTTGTTGCTTATGAAGATGACCCTAAAGTCAAGTTGGTGATCATGAAGGTATCATGGTTGTTTTTCTATGCCCTATTGGTATCATTTTTTCTAGTTTCATGGTAGAGAATTTAGAAGTTGGTGATGTATGCACTGCATCAAACTTCTCTAATGACATGGTTTTATTTGTCTGTTGAGTTATGCTTCTTGTTGAGGGATTATTTGTTATTTTATTTTCCCTTAATGGACTTATATTGTTCTTTTTCCCTCACCTCTCTCTATATAAAGAGGTGTAGGGATGGCTTGGTAATAACAAGAATGATTATTTTCTTCAACTTGGTATCAGAGCATCAGGTTGGGGACTCTACCAAAGAAACCCTAACCTTACCTTCTAGGCCCACCACTGCCGGATGTCGTTGCCACCATCGGCAATAGCACCGACGTCGCGCCGCAGCAGCGGTGTCACGCATCGCCGCTGCTGCTGCTGCAGCGACTTCCCACAGCACCACCTCGCGCTGTTGTAGCTGCCATCGATGCGCTGCTATAGTGTCGCCAAGGGCTGCAATAGCCACCGCCGCCACTCCTGCTGCTGCAGCAGGTTGTCGCAACGTTGCCCTGCATTGCAGTAGTTGCCGCCGCCGTGCTGTAGTAGTTCACTTACTGCTGCCTACTCTCCTTGCCACGGCCTAGGTTGCTGGAGTGGGGGATTTGTGTCTCCAAGAACTTTGTAGGAAGGTTCTTGATTATTATGGGATGAAGTGTTGAATCAAGAACCTTCTTATGTGTGGTATGATCTTTTTATCTTCTGATATGTTTTTTTAGGGTGTGTCTTCCCCGTTGTTAATGATTTTTTTGGGTGTGTATTCCCCTGATTGATTGATTCTTGGGGTGTGTATTCCCTAGTGAAGTTGTGGAGATATTGCCTATGGATTACGGAGTGTGTATTCCCCAGATTTTTGGTGTTTGATTCAGGTTTTTAGATATGCTGTTTGGATTGGTTTTTATGTGTTTGGACTTACCATAGTTTCATCTGATGCTTTTGAGGTGTCTTCAGGATAGAGTACAGAGAACGAGGTGTGCAAGAGTCCCTTCTTTACTTCAATTACTAAGTTGGATGAGATCAATTACCCTGGTTAGTCTCAAACTTTCTGTCACTATAGAAGGTCATGAGAAGAAGCATGTGCTTATGAAAGCTCTACTAGAGTAGAAAATAGGAAAATGTCACTTGGAACCGGGATGATGCTATGGTAAGAGCCTGGATCCTGAATAGCATTATTCCTCGGATTGGTGATGAAGTTATGTATTATAGCTCCGCCAAAGAGATGTGAGATGACTTGAAGACTACCTATTCACATGAGTTGAATTCAACTCAAGTATTCCAGATCCACTATGATTTATGCTATCTCAGGCAGGAGGAGATGAGTCTGTCGCAGTACTACTCCACTATGAAGGGGCTATGGGAGAAATATAATGCATATAAGTCGATGTGTACTTCTTCTACATGCAGGGATCACGAATAGGAGTTTGCAGCCCACATGTTTCTTGCAGGGCTGAGTGATTACTATTCTGCGGCTCGTTTTCAGATTCTGACTCTCTCCAAGCTTCCTCCTATTGAGGAAATTTACAAGAGGCTTAGGATGCATACTCAACCTACTCATGATGTCGTTGTTACCAATATATTTTCGGCTTATGTAGTTGTTAGCACTCGTGGTGGTTGAGGTGGCTTCTTTTGTGGCAAGGGCAGGGGGCGAACTGATGGTGGTTGTGGCAAGTTTACCTGCACGTGCTGTGGTAGACTTGGCCATGTTGAGGTCAAGTGTTGGAATAAATTTGGTCGCCCTACTATTGCCAATCAAGCCTCTGTTGCAGTATTTCCAGGTGTGATCACTGAGGTAGTATCACTCGTAGAGGCTGACTTGATGTAGTTATGTAGCGGCTAGCACAGTTGATACATGAGTCGCCTCAGTCCTCCAGCACTGTAGCCTATGCTTTTGCTTTAGGTATGGGTGAGTAATGGTTAATTTATTCAGATGCATTTGATCATTTGATAGGAAATTCCTAGTGCTTTAGGGAATTGCAGAAGACACCATAGGACCATTCAGTACAGCTGGCAGACGGTAGACATGCTTCCATTTGTGGTAAGGGAGGGGTATCTGTTACACCCTCCATACATCTTACTGATGTATATTATGTGCCTGATATGACAATGCAACTGTTATCTATTAGTTCTATTACTAAGCAATTGAATTGTCGTGATATTTTTGATGTTGTTGGATGCACGTTTAAGACCGTATGACGGGGAGGACGATTTGTGGTGGCCATGAGGAGGGGGTGTGTACCGGCTGGTTTAGAGTCCAGTTGCAGTGGCCCATCAGACGACTGCTGCAGGGAGTGCTTAGCAGTGGCACAAACGACTAGGTCACCCATCACTGGATAAGCTATGTTATATCATCCCTCACTTGTCTCTTGCCATGAAGATTTAATGTGATGCTTGTCAGTTGGGAAATCATCACCGTGTTAGCTTTCCAACATCTATCAAGTCTACCAGTTTTGCTTGTTTTGATTAACTGTACTGTGATGTTTGGGGTCCTAGCCGTGTTGCAGATCACCAGAATTTTAGATATTACTTATTATTTGTCGATGATTTTTCACGCTTATCATGGACCTTTTTGATGAGAAATAAATCCGAAGTTGGTTCTTTGATTCAACAATTTGTGATATTTGTGAAAAATCAGTTTGATTTATACATTAAGAAAATCAGAACAGATAATGTATTAGAGTTTTATACAAAGAAATTGGATGATTTTTATGGATCACTTGGTATTGTGCATTAGACATCCTGTCCTCACACGTCGTAGTAGAATGGGATTGTTGAGAGGAAGCACCACCATATTCTGGATACGAGAGCATTACTTATCCATAATAGTGTTCCACATAATTACTGGGGAGATGCGATCTTTACGATTTGTTATCTTATTAATAGGCTTGCTTCCTCCGTGCTACATGAGTAGATCCTATGGAGTATCTTATATCCTGATGCCTTTCTTGTGTCACCAAAGACTTTTGGTTGTGTGGCCTTTATACACCTCCTTGAGTCTGGTCGTGATAAATTGGCATCAAGGGCGGTTAAGTGCGTGTTTCTAGGATACTCATGCATGCAGAAGGTATGTAGGTGTTTTGATCCCATACACTAGAGGTACTATGTGAGTGCGGATGTGACTTTTCATGAGTCTATCCCTTCTTTCTCTAGCTCAGGTTATCAGTTGAGAGAGGTGGAGGTGCCTGTCCTATGCCTGTACCTTGTATAACCTTGGAGGACTTTTCTCAAAGTAGTAGTGTATCTACTATATATCAGATTGTAGGCACCTTCAGATCTGTACCACCCGATGAGAAGACATTTAAGGGTGCTACGTATCAGCTGCTAGTCACTTACAAAGAGAAGATAGATCCCCCTTATCTTCAGTTCTTATTGAGCCACCATTGTCCTTTGCTTAGGTAGGTGTTGAGGTACTGATGATTCTTCTATTGATATGTCTTCAGGGTCTCTGTGTATGCCTACAGATGAGGATATTTCCATTGCTGTCAGGAAGGCTTCGCGATCTTGTACACAGTATCGTGTTGCTGGCAGTGTTGTTTCTGCGGGCTCTTTCGAATTAGAGTTCCATGCATTCACAGTTGCAGTCTCTAGTACTGAGATCCCTACCTCCTACCAGCAGGCTCTCCTACATCCATAATGGAAGGCAGCTATGGAAGAGGAGATGTCTGCGCTTACTGATAGAGGCACCTGGGAGCTGTCTGCTCTACCTTTTGGCGTGCACTTGGTTGGGGTTAGATGAGTCTTTGCCTTGAAATATAACCCTGATGAGTCTATTTCTCGGTATAAGACTTGCCTTGTGGTCAAAGGATTCACCTAGACCTATGTGGTGGATTTCTTTGACACTTTCTCTCCAGTGGCACGGCTCTTCACAATTTGCATTCTTATCTCTATTGCAGCTCATTATGGATGGCATTTACATTGGTTGGATGTTAAAAATGCCTTTCTATATGGAGATTTGGAGGAGATCTACATGTAGCAGCCACCTGGCTTTGAGGTTGAGGGGGAGTGTGTGTAGGCTTCGTAAGGTCATTTATAGCCTTAAGCAACCCCTGAGCCTGGTTTTAGCGTCTGTTTGAGGCACTATCTGTTGTTGGGATGCAAAGATCTTCTGATCATTCCCTGTTTGTCAGGAAGACTAGTACTAGCATTGTGGCTTTATTGGTATATGTTGATGACCTTATCCTTACAGGTGATGATGTAGGTGGCATTACTCAGGTGAATGATTATTTGGCTCGCCAGTTTGTCACGGACCTTGGGAAGCTGAGATATTTTATGGGCATTGAGATTGCCACGAGCAAGCACGACATAATGATGTCTTAGAGGAAGTATGCACTTGACATTCTTCAGGAGACAAGAATGCTGGGATCCAAGGAAGCTCACATTCCTATGGATCCTAAAGTTCATCTATTTGAGGACACAGTGAAGCTAAAGGATAAGAAGGCCTATCGATAGCTGGTTGGGAAGCTTACTGTATCTAACCATCACTAGGCCAGACATTAGTCTTGCAGTTGGTAAGCTAAGTAAGTTCTTAGATATGCCCACTGATGTTCACTTGCAGGCTACTACGCAGGTATTGAGGTACATAAAGGGATGTCCAGGAAAATGCATCCTATTCTAGAAGAAGAATGCTCCTATGTTTGTAGTTTT
This sequence comes from Thalassia testudinum, assembly GCA_037157565.1. NCBI lineage: Eukaryota > Viridiplantae > Streptophyta > Magnoliopsida > Alismatales > Hydrocharitaceae > Thalassia > Thalassia testudinum. The sequence continues at coordinate 18,725,176 of JAZHRO010000076.1, read as the reverse complement.
TTACTCTGACGTTGATTATGCTGGAGATGCTGGAGATAGGCGGTTTACTACTAGTTTTTGTACATTTGTTGTTGGGAATTTAGTGATCTAGAGGAGCAAGAAACAGAGTATTGTTTCACGCTCTAGTGCTTAGCCTGAATACTGGGTTATGGCTCATGCTGCAGGTGAGATGATGTGGATCAAGATCTCTGCTATGAGATTTTCATGTTAATATTCAGGAGCCTATGGAGATGCATTGTGACAATCGGGCTGTAACATACATTGCTAACAATCCTATGTTTCATGAGAGGACGAAACATGTGAAAGTGGACTGTCAGTGTATCAAGAGCCTGATTCAACAGGGTTTACTTCGTATTACATGTCTTGCTTCCACCGACCAAATTGCTGATGTGCTTACTAAGCCGTTGCCTCGCCCCTAGTTTGAGAAGTGTAGAAACAAGCTAAGCATGATGGATATGTATGCTCTAACTTGAGGGGGAATGTTGAGTTACGTTTCTTGTTGATGGGTTATTTGTTATTTTATTTTCCCTTGATGGATTTATATTGTTATTTTCCCCTCATCTCTCTCTACATAAAGAGGTGTAGGGACGACTTGGTAATAACAAGAATGATTCTTTTCTTCAACCATGTCATTAAGGGTAGCTACTCCAAACCATGCATAAACTTTAGTATTCTTGTTTGCCAGTTTGAATGGTTGGATTCGGGCGGAATTTTATTCTCCTGCCCGTTCACCAATATAAATATTCAGATATATCCTTGGCTATGTGGTGTTTTTTATGTTTGGAATTACTAAAATTTGATTTATTTTTGGCTGATTCATGGTTCTCTCTATTACAGTGAAGTTTCTATTACAGGAAATGCAAGCTTGGTTTTCAGAATAAGATTGGATTAGTTTTGATTAAATTTTGTTTAAATTTCACTGGATCTGTACAGAAGTTTTGGCAGATATCCCAGACAACTTGGTTAGATTTGTTTTTTTTCCTCATTTGTTCATATGGTTCAACTTTATTATGTTTGATGGAAGTACTTCTCCATATTCTCTGACATCGTGCTTACAGATATTATGATAGCTGCTATAGCCGACTGAATTGCCCCTTGGTGTCAACCTCTCCAAGAACTGGCAGCCTGAAAAGTTGAACAATCATTTGTAGTGGTTTTCCTGAATTTTGAATAATTTGTTAGCTTTTCCTTAAAATTTTGACTTACCCATGTCCAGATTATATCAGGAAGTTTGGTTACCTTTGATATTGAATTTTGAAAACGTTTTGAAGATTGTATTACAGCAGAAGCTAGGATTTTCCCCCTCTTCAACTAGACAAGTAGAAACTATTCTGTGTCTGCATATTTGTAGGTTCATCTATTTATTTTTCTTTAACGAGACTTATGTTTATATATTGTGGAGTCTTCTACATAATTTAGATAACCTTTGTATGATAATGTATTCCACCTTTCTGACCGCCTCAAAATCCAACCCGTAGGCTGTGGTTTCTCCTTTACGAATCCCATTTGCATTGTTCTCACTTTATTATATATCCGTTGAACTTATCTCTCCCTATTCTTTTATATATTAGGGTAAAGGGAGGGCATTTTGTGCGGGTGGAGATGTTGTGGCTCTAGTCCATTCTATCAATGAAGGTATCTTCACCATTCTCCTTCTATCACCTTCTGGACATAACTGCATGTGCATGAGATTGCTGAGACCTTTTGAGAATTGGTTGAAAACTTGAGAGGATAGGGATTAGATGCACTCGTTGTGGATGATGTAACTTTTCTTTCTGGAGGATTATCTATATTACTCTGAATTATTCCTTGATGTGGCAGACAGTTGGAAAGCTGGAGCTAAATTTCTCTGGAACGAGTTTGTCTTACATTACGTAATTGCAACATACAGTAAACCTCAGGTGACTTGTTTTCTATCTCCATGTCAAGTCTCTGAGTCACAGAAGATTGAAATCTTTGTCCAAATCAGTAACGGATTCAGGTTTGACAAACTATGACGCAATTGTAGGTTTCCATCCTCAATGGAATTGTATTTGGAAGTGGGGTTGGTGTTTCGATACATGGAAAATTTCAGATAGCAACTGAAAACTCGGTACTGATTTCTTTGGTTTTGCAAATGGCTTTTGTAAATACTTTAGTATCTGTTATCTGAATTTGCATTATTTTTTATATTTAGGTCTGAAAATTATTTCTTTTCATAGACCGTAAATCATTGAATGCATGGTTAAATATAGCTTATCATCATGGGAAATGCTAACCAGATGGCCAAACCATTCATTTTGTCCAAAAATTTATTTTTTATAGATGTCAATGTATGATATTTTTGGAATTTGGGAAATGCAAGGAATAGATTACTTTAGACATCGTATAACTGAAAACAGTCGAAGAGAATGAAAAGTCTTATTTTCAAATGAAATCCTACACCTTTTTATATAGAGAGAGTTATTGAGAAAATTATATCATAAGTCCAATGGGATAAGAACAATAACAAACAACTCCAAAACAGTAATAAAGCTTAACTAGAGTGCTCTACCACCACTCTCCCTCAAGGTGGAGTATATATATATCAATAATGCTTAGCTTGGAACAACACTTATCAAACATGGATCTCACAAGGGGCTTTGTGAATATGTCTGCTATCTGATCTTTAGAATATATAGATGAAGTATAAATGATTTCACGCTGTATTAGATCTCTAGTGTAGTGGCAATCAACCTCAACATGCCTTGTCCGCTCATGGAACATTGGGTTGTTTGCAGTATATGTAGCAGTGCGATTATCACCTCATCTCCATTGGCTCCTCTATCTGAACATGAAGATCATGTAGCATTGATTTGACCCAGACCATCTCTGTAGCTGTTTGAGTCATAGTCCTGTATTCTAACTTTGCACTAGATCTGGATACTACCTGCTGCTTCTTGTTTCTTCAAGTCACTAAGTTGCTTGCCATATAAGTGCAGAATTCAGTTGTTCACTTCTTGTTTGTCATGCACTCTGCATAGCCGGCATCGAAATAGCCAACACTCAGATGGGCCCTTCTGAAATAAAACATCTTTACTAGGTACTTTCTTTACATACCTAAGCACCTATATAGCAGCATCCCAATGCTTCCTGGCCGACTTGTCCATGAACTGGCCGATTTTTTCAATTGCAAGGGAAAGATCTGAACGACTAATAGTAAGATATAATAATTTATTAACCTACCTATAAGATCTACTATCTATAGGTGGAAACTCAGCATCATAAAGATATCCTTTGGGATCCATGGGCATATTAGCAGATTTGGACCTCATCATTCCTGTTTCCTGCACGATATCAATGGCATATTTGCGCTAAGAATGATACCCTTTCTGTTACGTGCCACTTCAATCCCAAGAAAGTATTTGAGCTCTCCCAGATCCTTCATTACAAAGGCATTAGCCAGCTTCTTTTCTACCTCTGCTGTCCTAGCAAAGCCGTCTCTAGTAAGAATCAGGTCATCCACATAGACAATGAGTACAACTACTCCCCTTTTACTCTTTCTAACAAACAAAGAGTGATCAGCAGAAGATCATATAAGTCCCATGACTTGTACCTCCTTTGAGAGTCTCTAGAGTCATGCTCTTGGACTTTGCTTTAAGCCATAGATGGATCTCTTCAATCTATATGCACAATCCCCCTGAGCCTCAAACCCAGGAGGCTATTGTATATAAATTTCCTCTTGAAGATCTCTATATAAAAACATGTTCTTCACATCCAACTAATGAAGAGGCCAGTTGTAGTGGGTAGCTACAGACATCAAAATCCGAACAGTTGACAGTCGAGCAATAGGAGAGAAGGTATTAAAGAAATCTACCCCATACATTTGGGTAAATCTCTTTACCACCAGTCTTGTCTTGTAGTGAGAAATTGTGTCATTTGGGTTGTATTTGATAGTAAAGACCCAACAACACCTAACTGTTCTAGCATGAGGAGGCAAGGTGGTTAAGTCCCACGTCTCTCTTGAGCGTAGAGCTACCATCTCATCCTCCATGGTTTGACGTCATTTTGGATTCAGCATGGCTTGCTGATGGGGAGGTAGGAACGTGTGTCGCAGAGCGAGCAGCTGTGAAAGTAGCAAATGAACTGCCAAGATTGACAGTAGAGACTATTTATACAATCTGATACTGTACATAACTCCGTGGAACCTTCCAAATAACAATCAGAAGATCAAGATCCTCCTTAATATGCTTAGTAGCAGTAGGAGGAGAAGACTCATTAGAGGGACCTGCACAAGCATCATTAGGACAACTCACGTCAGTATCAACCCATACTTGACAAGGGGAGAAGACAGGTGGCTGAGGTGGTGGGGGGGTGTGTTCTTCTCGTCATGCATGCTATCTGCATGTCACAGGTAGTCTATAAACCTGAGTGATCTTAGCCTTTTGCCTCATAGGAGTCTCTGTGGTAGTGATATCCTCACTATGTGTAATAGGGATCTGTTCCTAGGGAACTGGTGGAGCAGGCATAGGAGTCAAGCCTCCCTCAAATGCATTGATTTAAATGCTGACGGCATGCCGTCGGTAAGGTCATTTTCGAGCAAGGATCATGCCGACATGAAGAAAACGTCGATTTACAGGGATTTCGTCAGCATGCCGTCGGCATGCCCTCGGCACGGTCGGCATGCTGACGAAATTGGTGCTCATGTCGAGGTTGCTATTGATTTTTTTAATTACTTTTGCTATTTTTGTTGGTATGCATCGGCATGCCCATCGAAAAACAGACATTTCCACGGCATGCCCTCGGCATGCCTACGAAATGCACACTTGGAATTTCATCGGCATGGCATCGAAATCGGCATTTCGAACCTTGCTCAAATGTCACCTGATGACCATTTGTAGAGAAATAAGGAATGGGCTCATGAAATGTGACATCTGCAGTCACATAATGCTTTTTACCACGAGGGTCATAGCATCTGTATTCTTTCTGGGTGCTGCTGTAATCCAGAAAGACACTTCATTGATCTTGGAGCCAACTTGTCCGTACCATGTCTTCGAATGTGAACAAAGGCAATACAGCCAAACACTCGAGGTGGGACAGTGAATAAATCCTTCTTAAGATAGAGAACCTGCCAAGGTATTTGTTCTTGTATAGCTGTGTTGGGCAACCCGTTGATCAAATAACATGTAGTTAACACTGCATCTCCTCGATACACCTGTGGCACATTGTGCTGTATCAATAGTGTCCTAGCCACATCAAGCACGTAATGGTGCTTTCTTTCTACTACATTTTGTTGCGACGTATGGGGATAAGATGTCTGGTGAACAATTCCAAGAGATCCGTAAAAGGCCGCTAACTTAGATGTACAGAACTTTAGGACATTGTCAGATCATAAAATCTTTATAATAGTAGAAAATTGAATCTTTATATGTAAAATAAATGTTTTAATCACTGATTCAACATCAGATTTATTTTTCAAAAGAAATAATCATGACATCCTGGAAAAATAATCTACAACAAGTAGATAAAATCTGTGACCTAGTTTATCCATGTGCAGTAAATCAAAGATAGTAGTAGAACTTTAAGACGAATTGGGAGGAAAGCTGGCTTTGTGATGCTTTCCTAGCTGGCATGATCACACAATCTCCGTAGCTGGTGAAATATGAGGAATGACGTGTCGAAGCCTATCCAGTGAGGGGTGCCCAAGACGACGATGTCACTGAAGAGCTGTACTAGCACTAAATGCAACATCGCCCTGATACATAGCGGCAAATGGAGTCTGGATCAGGCGATACACACCCTCTTCCTCATGTCCGCTACCAATCGTCCTCCCTGTGAGTTTGTCCTGAAAAATACAACACAATTTATCAAATAATGCACGACAGTACAAGTCTTTTGTAATTTTACCAACAGACAAAAGAATGATCGGAAATTTTGGAACATAAAGAACATTAGGTAGCGTTAATGCAAGAGTCACTACCACATCTCTACCATGAACCCTACACTGCCTGCCATCTGCTACTTGCACAGATCTCCCTGAGAGAACATCATGAACCTGTCCAAAACATGTCTCATCCCCACTGATATGCTGAGATGCACCTGAATCCATCAACCACAAGGCACTGTTAGTGTTACCAGACATTTAAGTAGAAGTCATACTCGAAGTGGCCAAGGCAATAGTATTAGCAGCAGTAGTGGTCTCCTGGGTTAACTGGGAGAGGCGTTGAACCACAGCGTTCTAGTCTGCATGAGACACCATGTCGCTTACCTCCTCTGAAGAAACAACTTGGTTTGCCATGGGAGGTCGACCATGCTTCGTCTAGCAAGAGGCCTCTGTATGGCCAATCTTCCCACAGTGAGAGCAAATGGTGTGAGGTCTACCACTCGTATCCCGACCACCATGCCCTCTCCCCCTAGTGGATGGAGCACCACATCCTCTACGTGCTGCAACAACAAGCACAGGTGTCTGTCCAATCTCTTACATGAATGGCCTAACAACCACCCAGCTCATATAGCTATAAGCCTCCTCTAGAGATGGAAGCTTAGCTAGAGTAAGGACCTGTGATCTAGCAGCCTCATAGTCTGGTCAAGGTTCATCAAGAAATTGTAGGACAGCATACTCCTTCTTATGTGCCCTTGGAGTGGCACAAGTGCAGACAGGTCGACATGCGTTGTACTTCTCAAGGAGCCCCTTTAGAGTGGCATAGTACTGCGAAAGTGACTGATCCTCCTGTTTGAGACTACCAATAGCATGGTTACACTTAGCTAAAATTCTTCTTACGAGAATGTGCCATGTAGAGAATCCCACATCTCTTCGATGGTCTTGTAGTACATAATCCTATCACCAATCTGAGGCTCAACAGAATTCTTGATCCAAGCATGAATCATTGAATTATCTTTCTTCCATGTGACATTCTTCCCTAATTTATCTTGTGGCTCCAACTCCAACAATAAATGTTTCTTATCATATCCCTCAATAGTCATGAGGAACGTCTGAGACTATCTAGCATAATTTGCCTCGTTCAACTTGGCGATAGGAACAAATAAAGGAGATTTGTAACCCCCTTTGTTCGTAGTAGTAACTGACGACACTTCCAAAGAATTTGAGGAGACCATCATGCCTTAGGACTGCAACAAGATGCCACAGATACGATCTGAAATTAATATTCAGATTTGAAAAATCTCACAACAGAGAGATGTGATCTCTTGATCATGAGATCTAAGATCAAAAGACCCTAGAAAACATCTCAAGAGTTACGTACACCCTTTGGATCACGACTTAGTGCATGTTAGGGTATGGGAAGTACCTTAAAAATGCTTCTACAAGGTGGTGCACCTCCTTTCCGGCAAGAAGATCACGCCACCAGCCCTATCAAGGCCGCAGGAGGTGGCGTGGTTTTCCGGAGAAGCAAAGGCGACGCTGCTGGCAGCAATATCAGTTGGTGGTGATGCTCAGCAGGCCCATAAAGGTGGAGGCGACGCTGCTGGCGGTGCTCTGCAGGCCCGTAGCAGCCTCGGAGAGGCGGAGGCGACGCTGCTGTGGTCAACAGTCACTGGCGACAATCGCCAGCATTTGTTGCCACCATAGCTCTAGTCAGAGAAACCCGCAGTAGCCTGCTGGAGTCGCTGCAGGAAGGAGGCTCATCGATTAGGGTTTTGGTGGAATATTTCGGAGGCTTGTGAGGGGTGGAATACCATAATGCCGATCTAGGATCATCGCTTTGATACCCAGTCAGAGAGAATGAAAAGTCTTATTCTCAAATGAAACTCTATACCTTTTTATATAGAGAGAGGTATTAGGAAAATTACATTATAAATCCAATAGGATAAGAACAACAACAAACAACTTCAAAATAGAAATAAAACATAACTAAAGTGTTCTACTAACAAAAATTTTTGGCACTGTGCATTTAATCGCATCCGAAGGGCTTGTGAAAGTAATATTCCTTCGTCCTAAACCATTTAGCTTAACGGAAGAGAAGCATGTCCTACCTTATAGTAGCCCTCCTCACCTTGATCAACACTGCCACCTCCTTTGTCACCACCATCACTTCCATCGCCTTTCCTCCCATTTTATCGGCATCTACTTCACACATTCCACCATGTTTTCATCTCCAATACCACCACCACCTCCTTCTACACTAGTAGATTCTAAACAACAAATTGTTGTCGTCATTTTGACCCTTGGGAGCCCACCCATACTTCTTGACCAGGCTAGTAGCTTCATTGACTCCAACTTGATTCCAAACTTCTTGTCTACAGTACCCTCAACAATGTTTCCAGCTGCTGTCTCACCGTCTTTGTTGCCTACAAGACCCCACACTATTTGTTTTAGCCTCCATATATAGGCCCTTCATAATGCTCCATTGTTGAGCTCAATAGCAATTGCCAGTTAGAGAAGATCCCGACCTTTGTCACAACATGGTATGAGAACTCTATTGGTGCATTACACTTTTGTTTGGGTTCCAAGGTGGTGTGCTCGAGGGGAGAGTGTGGAGGAAGCAAGTGTGTTAGTGAGGTATCATAGGCTGTATTGGAATTGGAGTGGGGAGAGGGGGGGCTAGGTATTGGGATTGGAAAGGGAGAAGCATGAGGGGGTGGTTTTTTGCAGAGTACACATTTGAAAGGGAGGAAAGGAAAGGACTAAGAATCTATGTTGACAAAGAGGGTTATCAATTGGGATTAGACAATGAGTGTAATGGGAGCCATGGGAGAGGAGAGTGGTGGAGGTTATGTTATGGTGGAAATATAGAAGTGGAGTTGGTGAGTGGTGCTGAAGAGGAGGTGCAAAAGGTGGTGGAGGTGAAACATTGATGATGGTGGCACTAACTTAAAGGAGGAATGGAAGATGGTGGCGCTAGGGAGAAGGCTAGGAAAGGGATAGGTGGAACCATTTTCAGCCATAAATAATCTCAAAGAATGAGATCTCCACATTGCTCTAGCAAGAAGCCCATAATTTTTTGGAGAATAACCCAAGAATGGAGATAGGTGCGTGCAGTAATGGGGGTGACGGTAAGAGAGAGGGAGAGGTGGTGATGGGAAAGGGGAAGGGGGGGCGATGGGGGTGTGTTACCCTCCTATTGCTCTTGCAAGGTGCTCTGTTTCAAGTGTCGATCTTATGGACATGCTGCAAAGGATTATAGGGATTCGGTGGTGTGTCTTTTATGCAATGGATGTGGTCATCGGAGAAGTTGCCCTCTTAGGTCGGTTTCTAATTGGGTTCATCTTCCCCCACCATCCGGTGCTCCATCAGTGGAGATGGAGGCTCCTTGGTCACCAACGACAAGTATGATCGATTACTTATTGACTTTTGCATTGGTGGGTGAGGTTTTGGGGGATGAGGTTGCTATATCGATGGTGAAATCAGTTTTGGAGTTGAAGAATCTTAGATCCCCCAACTGGGGAATCACTTTGTTCTCTTTGAAGAGATCACTCCTGTTTGGTCTTATTTCTTTTGATCTTGATCAACTAAGGTTCTTGGAGTTTGGTGTTGGTGGGTCTACCATTAGATGGAGGAGGCCATCTGTCCATGATGGTGCTCTACGTGAAAGACCCCCTTTAAGGCTGATGTGAAGTTTTTTATCAGTGGAATCCCGTTGCGCTTGCATACGATGGAGGTGGTACAAGCGCTGTGTGCGCCATGTGCTTGTGTTCGCATGCGTTGAGGTTTGTGCTTTTGTGAAGGAGATATTTCTGTAGTTCAGAGTGAAGCGGAGATGCTGATCAGGCAGAAGATGCTGGAGAAAGTCATTTTCAGGAATGGTGGCTCTTCTTGGGTCGGTACCTTCCATGGGCTCTCCATGGAGGCACCTCAACAGAGGTCCTATGCCTCTGTTGACTGGAGCTTCTTCTTCGGTGATATCTCCGGCGAAGAGGCATTTTTGGAAGGCCAGGGCTGGCACAAATTTTGAATTTGCGTCAATTTTGAATCCAGTTGTGGTGCCAGCTACACCTGCTGATTGGGCGTGTTCGGTTGAGAAAAATGTGGAAATTTTAAATCATCTTGTATAGGTGGCTTTTGGATCCAAAAACAGACCTGGAGTTGTTGAGTACTGCTCTAACCTGTTTAATTTTGATAGCCCAGTTAAACCCAATTGCTCTGGCCCGTGTGCTGTGTGTTTCTCTGCCCCGTCTTTCCGGGAAGTGGTACACCAGGTACCTGTTTATTCTGGGTCCACTTTTTGCAGCCCAAGGTTGTGCCAGCAGTCTTGTTCTCGGTTGTTGCCTGATCTGTGGATTCTGGAAGCTGGTCCTGTGCTTTTTGGCTGGAGCTGTAGTGGAGAGATTGGAGATGCTGTACCCGTAGTGGGTGAAGCTGATTCTGTTCTGGGCGATGCTGGTTCTAAGGTGGAGGTGGCAGTAGGCGATGGTCATGTTCTGGGCATTCCTGTGGTTGATTCTATTGTCAAGGGGCCTGTTAGGACTGATCTTGTGGTTTGTCAGGCAAGAAATAAGGAGCAGTGGGAGGTTAGAAGTAGCATTCTCAAGCGCTCCTCATCAACAAGTTGAGACCTTCCAATTCTTTGCAACGTAAGAAGCAGTTCTTCTTCAACTCTTGTTATAAACGAAAGATGCTCATACAAGAAATTCATGGAAAAAGATAAGCCAAGGCTGATTCTGAATGTGAAGAAGGTGGTGCAAAGGGGAGCCCTTACTCTATCCAATGGTTAAGACCCTATTGTGGAGTGGGAGGGAACTTTGTGATGGTAAATCAAGATTCGTATTAGGATGGTACTTTGCAGAATGGCAGGTTGATTTGGTATTTGCTTCAGGAGACGCACCATGAGTTGGTTGATGTGCAGATCAAAAGATCTATTTGTGGTGTGACCAATACACTGATTTTGTAGATATCAAATCGGTTGAGAGGTCAGGAGGTCTTTTGCTGCTATGGAACAGCAGATCTTTTCTTTTGACGACTTCTTTAGCTGCGCTGTGCATGATTACTTGCACCTTTTCCAGGAGATCTGATGCCTAGGTCTGGACGGTGTCTTGTGTGTATGGCCTGTACCAGGATATTGCTAAAGCTATGCTATGGGAGGAGATGGAGCAGGCTTCTATCTTCGCTGGGGGTAGGACTTGGTTGTTGGGTGGAAATTTTAATGTTATGTTGTCACCTGGAGATAGGCCTGACGGGAGGGTGGACAGGGCTTCTTCTGATTTTGCAGTTGTGGTTGATGATCTGGAGTTGTTTTATCTCCCTATATCTGGACTACCTACACTTGGAGAAATGGGTTCGGCTTGACATCCAAAATTGACAGATTCATGTGCAATGTTGCATTGGCAGAAGCACACCAGAATGCACATGTTGTGGCCAAGCATAGGCCCTTTTCTGATTATACTCCCATCGTTTGGTACAACAATGAAGGCATGTTTCACGCATCCTACTTTAAGTTTTAGCAATTTTGGTTGAAAGAATCAGGTTTCAGGGAGTTTGTAAGGGAAAAGTGGTTGGAAGTTCCTGCCTTGACTTAAGTCATGTGTACTCTAGCTTGTGAGGTTCAAGCCATTAGATTGGCTTTGGTTGAATTCAAGAAGGAGTTGAAGATGCAGCAAGAAAAGGTGAGGATGGAACCCCTTGAAGCGATCTCTGAGTTGGACAGGGAAGAAGATGGTGGTAGATTGAATGCAAATGATATGCAGGAGAGGTGCAGGTGGAAAAATGCTGTGTAGGAAGAGGATTTGAAGAGAGAGATGGACTTGAGATAGAAGTCCAGGCAACTGTGACTTAAAGGAGGGGATGCTACACTTGCTTTTCTTATTTATAGGCAAGTGCTAGGAGAAGAACTAATCTTATCAGTTCTCTTAAGATTGGGGATTCCATTCTAGATCAGAGGCTCGAAATTTGTGGGGTGATGCATCATCACTTTCGTGACTTTACTAGAAGGCAACCATTAGGAGGTTGGAGATTGGGTACTTTTGACATGCTCACCTTGGATGATCATATGAAGAGTGAGTTGATTTTCACAGTCTTTGAGGAGGAGGTTTTTTAACGGCTTTACGAGGCCTGAAGGCTGAAGGGGTTCTTGACCCAGAGGCTTGCAGGTTTTGTTTTATAAAGAACACTGGGATGTTGTTGGATAGGATTTTATGGCTATGATCCATGAGTTCTATGTGGGGAATCGAGACTTTGAGAGATTGAATCGCTTTTACTTGTTTCTCTTGTTGAAGAAGGCGGGGGCATAATTTATTGATGATTACATACCTATAGCACTTTCCAATGCAGTTGACCTTATTGTGGTTAAAGTTTTAGCTAATAGGCTGCACCAGAGAGTTCTTTGTGTTAGTAGAAGAGATCATTGCTTCTTGGAGGAGGTCTGGTGTATTGGGTTTCACGTGGAAAGTTGATTTTTCAAAAGCTTATGATTTTGTGGCATGGGGCTATCTTTGGGAAATACTCAAAAGAAGAGGTTTCCCAAAGATATGGGTACAATAGATGAAGAGATGCGTGATTACATCATCTTTTTCTGCTTTGGTGAATGGACGGCGTTGTGGGCCTTGGATGAACTATTTAACATTGCTATTGACACCTTGGCTTTGGCATTCAAAGCCTGTGATCGAGGCATTATCTCGGGATTCAGATTGCAGAAGGATGGGTCTTTGCTGACTCCGATTTTACAATATGTAGATGATACCACCTTCATTAAAGATGGGGTTAGGGAAGTTGAGAATGTGGCATCTGCAGTGACAATATTTGCAGATATATCCAGGCTAAGGATAAATGGAAGAAAGTCTACTTTTGTGCCTTTCAACATGGTGGAACAAGAGGTGGTGAATGCATTAGGTGCCTTAGATTCCTTGGTTTCTCATTTACCCATTACTGATTTGGGCCTCCCGTCAAAGGGAGGCATCTGCTGAAGATTGGAATCCCCTGGTGGAGAAGATTTCTAGGAGGTTGAACTCTTGGAGTGGCAAATTGCTTTGTCAGGGTGGTCATTTGGTTCTATTAAAATCTGCCCTTTCGGCCATTCCTATCTTCTTCCCATCGGTCTTCAAACCACCCAACAAGGTCCTAAACAAATTGGAGATGTTGCGATTTTTTTTTTTTTTGATGGGTCCAGACCATGAAAGGCACTTTTTGCAATTGGTTCCGTAGACAGAGCTTTGCAATCCCAAGAATAATGGGGGTTTGGGGATCCGATTATTCAAGGAATTTAATGAAGCTCTAATATGGAAATGAGTGGTGAAGCTTTTCTGGAGCGGAGACAGTCTTTAGGATAGAATTATGTCTGGTTCTTATGGGTCATACTTGAACATCAATGAAAGAGCAGTAATGCGTCCTGATGATTCCTCTTTTTGGCGGTCTCTGATCCTTGTTCTTTGTTCTCTTGTGCCCTTGTTCAGTCCCAAGATTGTTTCAGCTTTTGGAAAGAGGATTGGTCCTTTTTCAGTCAGATTTCCCTGTTTATTCCAGTTTGTTGACAACAAGGAAGCCAATGTTGCTGATGTGTGGGAGCCTATTTCAAATGCATGGAGTTTTTTTTTTTCAAGGCAACAGTAGTTCTGGCCTCAGAAAGTCCTGACTGGAAGATCAAATGCATGAAGTTTGATCTTCCAGTCAGGACTTCTGAGGCCAGAACTGCTGATTTTCAGAATTTGCTATCTCTGATTTCTGATATACAACCGGACCCCAATTTGCCAGATAAACTGACTTGGAAGGATGGCAGTTACACTGTGACAAAGGCTTATATGGTTGTGGCTGATTTTGACCTGGGTGATGTGGATTTTGTTACATTCTTCACTCAGATATGGAAGTTACGCATTCATTTAAAGGTCAAAATTTTCTTATTGATGCTGAGAAGGGGAAAGATGATAACGAAATCTATAAGAAGATTGTGGTGCAATGATCTGGACATGAGGTGCTCCTTGTGTTAGGGTGAGGAGGAAACCATTTCACACCTTTTTTGGTCTTACCCTTTTTCTTTAGAGGTTTCGATTGACTTCGGTCTTCGGGGAATTTGTGTATTGATTTCTCTTCAGTTGGTGGATTTTGGTCCTCCTTTCATTGGGGCGGGGCATGCTGATACAAGTGGCTTGATCAAGGCATTTTTCGTCTTGTGGTGTATTTGGTTGCAAAGGAATGGGGTCGTGTTTAAAGGGAAGCGAGCTTGGAGTCAAAATGTTGTAAGAGAGGCTTAATCAACCTATGATAATTATCCTTTTTTTTTCAAAAAAAAAACCCAAGAATGACAATATACTTGGCATTACTCACTCCCATGCCACCCGCAACTTCCAATGTCGGAACAAGATTCAATATTCACGCAACCTATCCACGAGGAAAAGTTTATTGATTTATCCCCAAGATATTGCTTTTTTCCTTTGGTTACGATTATCTTGAAGGGAATCACCAGTAGCAGTGTCGAGGCGATTGTGCTAGGCGATGAGGTGATTAGGCGAGGCAATTTTTGGGCTTCTCGACTTGGATGACCACAAGGCGACACTCTTCACTTAGGTAAGTGCCTCCTCGTCCCAGATGACGCCTCATCGCCATATTGCATTAACGATTAGGATTAGAAATAGGCTTTTTTTTTAAGGCATTGAATGGTTTGGGAACTTATGAGTTATGACTCTTGAGTTCATTGTTGCCCATGTACAAACGACGAAGAGCCCGTCAACCTCCATCGCCTACCCAAACCCAAATGCTCTAGCCTCTCCATCGCCGATTTGCTATCGTCTCTTCCGATTCATCATCATCTTAGCATCTCCTACAAGTTCCTCGAGTGCTCATCTTCCAGGTCAGTCCCCATCGTCTCCTTCATTTGTTCATTTTTTCGGACAAACACTACATGCCTCCTCAATCTCTGACATTCTTCTTTAGTTCTTCTTCCCCACTATTGGCAATCTCCATCGTTAAAATTGTGTTATGTTTTTTTTTTTCTATTCTTGATGTTAGGTACCATAATTAAAATTTATGTTACGTGAAAGTTAAATAGTTAAATTACATGTTACTGGCATGTTAATTTTGGTAATTTTTTTACTGTTACATTACTTATGTAGAAATATTAAAAATGCTATTGTTAGTGTAATGGTTGACATATTGTGTCATTGAGGGGGTTATTATCTTTTTTATATTTTTTATGGATATCTCTGTAATTTTCCCGTAGTCCTCTTTAATAAAAGAGAGGCTAGGGTTTGTTCTTTGATATAGAATGTTCTTTTCCATCCACATGGTATCACAGAGCAACAATCCTAGATTTGGGTTTTGGTATCCCACCAAATATCCACTTAACCATGATCAGATCACCAACATCATGGTGATCTCTCTCTATGCAAGATGATTAGCATTGGGTGTGCCTTCTACGTCGCCATCGTCGTTGCTAGGGTCTTCCATGCTGCTGCCAGGATCGTCGGTGACGCTACTGTCGATTTAGGTAGATCGCCGACAAGCGACGCTATTGGTGAAGGGGTGTCGGTGGTTCACGCCATCGGTGATGTTGCTGTTTGCTTTGGATTTCCCCACATAATGAGCCTTCTCTCACTTGGAAGCATGGTTCTTAGATTGGTGACGAGTCTTCTCTCACCATTCTTGATGGAGACTTTCCTTGAGAGCATGATGAGCTTTCTCCAATGCAAGAAGAGGTGTTTTTGTCTAGAAAAGGGGCAAAATTCATATCCATGTGGTATTGTTTTTTAGTCCCTAAGGAATCAATGAAGGGTAACAAGAGGCTCAGATTATGGATCATTGACTTGGGTGCCTCTATTCATCTGACTGGGAGAGCAGATAAACTGAAGAATACATCCAGTCCATGTGGAATTCAAGAGGTTCATGTTGCCAATGGAGCAACCTCTTCAGTTACCACAGTTAGAGAGGTCTAGGTTTCCTACGCTTTGAGAATTGGGGACGTGCATTATGCCCTTGAGTTTCTCATGAGTTTGTTGTTCATCAGCAAGCTATGCAAGTATCTCTAGTGCAGAGTTGTAGTCGATGATAGGCATTATTACTTTTAGGATAGACACACCAATGAGATCATTGGTGGTGGAATCGAGAGAGATGGACTTTACTACCTCCATGCATGGTTGTCATCTGATAATACATGATCTCATCACCTATCTTGGGAATAATACAATTCATGATCTAGGCACTGACCATGGTGTTATCCTTTTTCCATGAGCATTCCTCCCTTTCTTCTTCGCAAGCTCTGGGTGAAGCAAGATGTGTTCCTTATTATGATCCTTTATCATCATGAGAAAGGTCTGTGACCACTAGGGGTAGTTGATCTTGTCCAACTTCATCATGGGACCAAAAAATAGATTTTTGTCAGCCTCTCTCTCAATCATGGAATTCGATGTCACCTTAGAAGAACTTGACGACGCCATCTTGCCTTCACCCAAGTTACCAGAGTTAACAAAACACAACTAGAACATCTGATCAACCAAGAATCAAAATCAGAGGTCTGAAAGTGTGATTTCATATCATAGAGAAATATGAAATCCGATTGTTAGGTGCAGCAGTTACCCTCTAGGGTATAAACGACCCTAGTAGATATTGCCTCTCTCTTTGGTGCTACCTCAAACGAAACCACAAAGTAGTGAGGGTGATTACACGCCCTTACCTACATGAAGAAGCCACCTCCATGTGCTAGCACAACATCAACAACAACCTTAGGTGAAGAGGCGACACTGGAGGCGGCGCTAGAAGCAACGTTGCCTTGATCGGCGATGCTAGAGGAGCTGCAGTAGCCTCAGCAGCATTGCAGTGGCGACGCTGGGTGGTCTGGTGGGCCCTATGGTGGTGCTATGGCCCTAAGTGACCCCATTGGGCCTTGGTGGTACTCCTGTAGGGCTAAGAGAGATAGAGAAGGACCTAGCAGTGCTATTGTAGGGTTGATGGAGAGAGAGAAGGGCTGGTGTCGCCCTTGGAGGAGGAGGGATTTCGGTTGAGGGTTAGGGAGGCTAAGTTTTTGGTGGGATACCGAGCCCCGATTTAGGGTTGTTGCTTTGATATTAAGTGGGAGAAAATGAACCAAGTAATATTATTCTCTAACCCTACCTCTTAATATATAGAGGTGGGAAAGTACCGTACAACCCCAAAAGGAAACACTAAAATAGTAAAAGGTACATAGACTAACTACATAAGCAAATATGCAAAAGATTGAAGGGGCACAATAAGAAGAGAAAAATCTTTGTAGGTGAAGTAGTATACCTCAGCCCAAGATTATGAGTTACTTCGAAAGTAATGGAGATGAATCCTTGGAACGAAGTTCAAGGGGGTGTAGGTGCAAGTAACAAGAGGAAGCAGAAGCACTTCCCCAACAATAGCAGTAGCAAGATGGTTGTCATGTTCAAAATACCGATCCCACAAAGGGGTTCTAGCAGCAACAACTATTGAAGCAACCATACCACCACAACAACACTATGAAGGGAGATTACAAATAGAGCGACAACACATTCTTGAGAAAGCCCTAGGTTAGTTGACCTCCATACTAGAAGTGAATAGACTCTCGCATCAAACACCTTTGATTTACAATTGCATTTCCCAATCACGAGAGCATCAACAAGATATTAGGATCGATGAAGGTGATGAAAGAGATATCAGCAAGGTCATCAACAGAAGGGACTCTGGGGAACATTGCGGAGAACTCCGCCCAATGCGACTTTTGGTGAAACACTTTTGTCTCAACGTCGATGATAGCCATTGCTGGAGGAAATGCTTGAGCAAGTAATGCATTGACTTCGAAGATGCGATGAAATCGACCATCTCTGATGGCTCGTAAAAGACACGTGTGAGATTGCTGAAGCGATCCACCACAAAAGAAGCACCAGTGATGGATATGAAGCCACAATAGGCTGATCTGGTTGTTGGAAATGGGGTTGCTGCCATTGGTGGAGAGAGGAGCTCTAGAAATGGGGTTCTACCACTGGTGGAATTGGATCGACCTCCAACATGCTACTCCAACCACGCAACTCCAGCGAGGTCGACCTCCAACATGTGCCTAGGCAACTCTTGCCATGTTTGATTGACCCATGCATGCAGACCCAAGAACCAAAGCAGCTACGTGCTACTCCAACCACGCTACTCCAGCGAGGTCGACCTCCAACCCGCCATGCTCGGGTGACTCTCGCCACCTCCAATCGGCCCATGCATGCAAACCCAAGAACAGAACTAGCTACCCCAACACGAAGCGCAAGCAACGATGCCCAAGTAGCGTACCGAGGTTTCGACGCAATGCAGAACCCTCCATGTGCACTAGATCGTGGGATCCCTCAACGCATATAAGACGGGGAAGAATCCCTTCTTAAAAAACAAGACCCACTATTGGATACTCTGATACCATGTGGAAACCAATCAAGACATAAGCAATCACATAAGATACATGATTTAGGTGAAAACCTTCATGGGAGCAAGAGTCCTAGTCCTCTCTCAAATTGAGGTTAGGGGTATTCTTCACTAACTTTTAAAGGAAGGGGGTGTTACAATATATAAAGCTCGGGATATACATGCATCCACTCCCTGATCCATATACCCGTTTACATAGTAACTCAACAATTTGCAATGATAATCACTTTAATAATAGGTGGAGATGGTGCTACTTTGGTATAACTTGTCATTTGTCATACACTGAGTCCTGATTTTGAGCTTTCATTAGAGCTTGAGAAGTTTCAGGCAGTCCAGAGTGAGAGGTCAGTAGAGCATTTTGGTGATGGTTTGGGAGTCAGCTTTTGGATTAGCCTGATTGGGTCCTTGTAGTAATATAAGATCTATGGAATTGTCATAAGTAGACTGACCCTTTTTCGTTCAGACTAGAATGTTTTGTTGCCTATCAAGGCTTAAGAGGTAATGAAGGCACTGATCTTGAGTGATCCTCTTATAAAAAAAAGGGCTTAAGAGGTGACTTGCCAAAATAGCTGACTCTTATGGATAGAAAGATGGTTGACCTTTTTGATTTGCAAGAATAAGGATAATTCAAACTTATTTTTGAAAAACAAAGGGCAGTTGAAGCTGGTTGATTTCTTAGTGGCATCTGTGGAGTCATCATCCACCATCATGAGATGGAGAGTGGTGTGAAGCTTGATTATCAGGGAGAGCAGAGTGTGTCCTTTCAAAAAAAAGGAGAGCAGAGTGTAAGTAATCAAGACTCAAAAGAAGTGGTGAGAGGTAAACAACAGAGAAATGACTGAAGTGACCTCTCCCCTTGGGATGCTGGATCCCATTCTCCTTGTGCATAAGTTGGAATAGTGCTGCTCGATCTGTTCTCAGATTTGAAATTTGTTGTACTGAGTCCTTTTTGAAAAAAGAAATTGCTGTTCTTATCTGATTCACATTCTGTTTTATGATTAGCACAGTATGCTTGAACCCTAGACCAGTCCAAATTTCTGTAGTCGCTGGACTGATGTCAGGTTGAACTGTCCTGTTGACCAAATGGTAGAACTTGCTGGTCTAGTTCAGTTCTCTTTGCCTTTTTTTTTTTTCTTTTTTTCCATTGTGCTTTTGAAGTGTACTCGAGATCAACATTAAACCATATAACATTTCCAGTCTAACTATTACTTTTTGTGTTGTAACTGTAAATTTTTTTGACTAACTAGTACTTTATGTGATATTGTAATTTTCCATTCTATTTGGATTTTATCTTCTAGTCCTTTGTCAACCAGCCTACATCTATCAGGGTGACTGCTTTATTTCTGGTGTCAACTCTGCAGTTGATTAGCTGCAATTTTGGAAGGAAAGAAGAAAATTTTGAATTCTAGTCACTGGGATCTCCTTCAATGCCTAAAATTTTCACTACTATTTGTTCTGATTGAGTGGGGAGGGGTAGTGGGGATCGTGAAACTCCTAATGTACCTCAAAATCTTCTCAATTTCTTCTCATTTCTACTTTCCTCCAATGCCTTCATCAGATGCCTCGAGCTTGTTTGTTCTCAAAACAAAAAAACAGTTTAGGTTGCTTTTGGATGCATATCGTACCCCATTTCTCAAAAAAGAAGTCACAACATGCCCAACTTATTTTTGAATTCCTGAGTCAGAAGTGCAAGAATAAAGGAAAATAAACTACCATGTTTGTTCATGCTGTTTATGTTAATGGTTACTTATCATAAAAGGTTTCCTATTTATGCATTTTATGTGAATGGAGATAACATTTTAAAAATATTTCCTTAATTTTTTTCTCTCTTTGAACTCATAGGTTGAATTCCAGGTATGGCATTGTTCGCTTTGATTTTTCATTTACATAAATGGCTTGAACTCCAGGTATTTGCGATGCCTGAAACAGCACTTGGACTCTTTCCAGATATTGGTGCTTCGTATTTTCTATCTAGGCTGCCTGGCTCCTTTGGTATGACTTACCTTATTGGCTCATCCTTTAATCTCTATATTCACATTATGATTGTAAATATAAAGTTGCGAGCTACATTAAGGTCCTTTTGGGGTTAACCTACAATTCCACATGTGTGCCATTATGGAGCACAATTAGGGACATGATTTGGCATTTCAAATATTAGGTAGCAAGGTGATGCAGTCTAATATAAAGCTACAAATAGTGCAAGTGCACATTTGCCATTTTCCTTTTCTTTAATCATTAAATTTTGTAACCCTCATAAAAGGGGGACAATTGTTGGTTTTGAGAGGACATGATTGAAAGTGGAGTCTTTTCCTTGTGAAGTAACTGATATCAATATTCTCTCTCATTATAGCTTTCTTATACCCATTCCCCTCTTACGCTCATCCCCCACTCATCTTTTGTCTTCCTTTACCCCATTTCCTTTTACCCTTAGCTTTCCCATTCCCCCTCACCACCCACTGGCCTCACCTCTCATCTCCTCCTACACTGTAACTCGCTCCACCAATGACAACCACCCCCTTAACACCTCCCCCTTCCCACAAAACCTCCACTACCACTGAAGCACCTCATCGACCACCATCCCAATGTTGCTTCGTTCCACCTTGCACCTCCAACTCCTCACCTCTAGCCGCACTACCTCTTTGTGCCTCGAGACAGCTTACCACCCCATCTATGCTGTTAGCTCCGACCTCCTCCGCTACTTGACCACTACCATCATCGCTGCCTGGACCTATGTTGGCCCTTTGCCAACCCCACTACAGTTGCTCGTTGCACCCGCTTCAAGTCTAGCACCCCAGTGACCCCATGTTGGGATGCTGCTGCACCTCGCACCCACTACATCCTGCCCTTTGAATGCCATTGCGGAACTCTTTTCCGGGTAACTATTTCCAGTGTGCTTCATGTGCTCCATGGAGATGGCGGAGATTTTCCCATTGGTAGCTATTCGAGCTCTGGAGAGGTCATTTTCAGACCACACACTGTTGTTGTGAGGGTTCGGTGAAGGCACCCGCTTTGGTTTGTATTTCAAATTTGATAGGGCATGGCTGCTAGAGGAGGGCTTCAGGGACAAGGTGGTGGATGAATGGAGGAATCTGCATCCGGGTGGCTCAACGTTAGCGAGATTGGAAGCAAAGCTTCGTGATTTGAGGTTATTTCTTAGGGAGTACGGGAAGCAGTTGAAGGAGGAGTGGGGTAGGAAGGAAGAGGCACTAGGTGAAATTCAGAGACTGGATAGAGTTGAAGATCAAGGCCTTCTACCACCAGAAGAGAGTTTGACTAGGGTGGGTCATGTGAAGATGGTTCAGGAAGAGGATCGGAAAGCAGAGGTGGAGTGAACTAGATCCAGGCAGAAGTGGATTAAGGAAGGGGTCTCGAATACCAGGTTCTTTCATATGATGGCTTCGACCAAGTGCAGGAGGAATTGGGTTGATAAGGTCCTAGTGGGAGGGGAGGAGTTCTCTAGTAATGAGGTTGCGGGTGGGGCAGTAGCGAATTACTTTAGGGAGTTCACGGGAGTTAGAAGGGGAAGGATATGGCAGTGGTGAGGCCTGGGTGTTCCTGTCGTGGATACAATGGGGGTTGAGGGGTTGGTGGTGCCCTTTATGGAGGCAAGGTTCGTAAGGCGTTTTGGGGGTTGAATGCTAACGGGTGCCCTAGTCCTGATGGGTTTCTAGTGCTTTTCTTTAAGGAGTTTTGGGAGTTACTCAAGGACGTCCTGCAGGTTCTTACTAAGTTCAGGGAGGGCAACTTTGGGTTCAACAGGCTTAATAAATTCTATATGTTCCTGTTGCTAGAAGGAGGGTGCAGAAGCGATTGGTGAGTATTAGCCGATTGCTCTCTCTAATGCAGTGCATTTGATTGTGGCGAAAGTCCTGGAGAATAGGCTTAGGAAGGTGATTGGTGAGGTGGTCTCGGAGGTGCAGACGGCTTTTGTACCAAGGAGGTGCATTTTGGAGGGGTATGTTGCGGCCACGGAGATTCTTGCACACTGGAAGAGGGAGAGAAAGATGGCTTTTCTCTGGAAGGTAGACTTTAGGAAGACTTATGATTCGATCCAGTAGTCTTTCTTATGGGCAGCTATGATCAAGAGGGGATTTTCGTCGATTTGGGTTAGATGGATGAAGCAGTGTGCCACAACTTTCTCCGCCCTCATCAACGGGAACTCAGTAGGAGGTTGGATTCAGCCAAGGAGGAGTGTTCGACAGGGGTGCCCACTGACACCTAGCTATTTGTGTTGGCGGCTGATGCACTGGCAATGGGCGTCTAGTAGAGCTTGTGAAGCGGGCTTGATAAGGGGTTTCTCGATGGAGGGAGGGGCAGATGTGCAGGTGCTACAGTATGCGGATGATACTTAGTTCTATGTGTAAGGGTTGGAAGTGGACGTAAGGAGAATTCGTATACTTCTGGAGTTGTTTGGTGAGGCTTCAGGTTTGTGGATTAACTACTCCAAGTCATCCTTTATCTCCTTTGGTATGTCTGAAGATGAGGTTGGGGCTTGCTCGATGGTGTTGGGTATGGAGAGAGGGGCATTGCCTATCCCATTTCTGGGCCTCCCCTTGACAGATAGGAGAATTGCTATACGGAATTGGGCTCCGTTGATGGGAAGGTTGATGGATGGTTTGTTGGTTGGGCATTCAAGTTGGTTTCTAGAGGGGGGAGGCTGGTTCTCCTCAAAGCTGTGTTATCTGCTATGCCTTCATACTTTGCCTCTGTGGTGAGGTTGTTGCGGTAAATTGAGAACAAGATTGTTAGCCTCATGAGGAGTTTCTTCTAGACCAATTATGGGGCAAGTGGAAAGGGTGCGAAGTTGGTGGCTTGAGAGGAGGTTTGTAAACCTGTTAAGGAGGGGGGGTCTAGGAGTTACGGAGGTAGGGAGGATGAACGACAAACTTTTAGCGAAGTGGATTGTGAGGTTGCTTGGAGGGGAGGACTGCTTGGTGGGATCCTGCGGTATTGCTATGGAGGGTTGATTGGCTGGGACCTGTTATTATCCCCTTCACGTGGTGCCTCTCATTTTCTCAGGGGGCTCTCCCTGGTGGCGCCAAAGGTTCGGTCTTTTTTTACACCGGTCCCAAGTTTGGGTACTACTTTCAGATTTTGGATTGATGACTGGATGGGGCTTAGAGCACTCTCAATGTGTTTCCCCATATTAGCGGCTCTAGTAGTTGATAGAGGTGCTACTGTGGCTGAGGTTTAGGATGACTCTTAGTGCCCTGTGTTCACAGGGAATCTTTCTGATCAGAGGATTAAGGAGGTAGAATGACTGCTGCAGGAGCTGGAGGGGTTTCAGTCGGGGGATGGTATGGATAAGTTTGTTGGGAAGGAGATTTTTCGGTGATGGATGCTTACAGGAGACTTGGAGGCTTTAGTACTTTGGGGGATATTGACTTCCTTAGGGACTGCAAGTAGATGTGGGAGGCCTCTTGTCCCTTGAAGGTGAAGATTTTTGGTTGATGTCTCAGGAGAGGTAGGTTGATGACGAAGGTATGGAGGGTGAGATAGGCCCAAGACGTAGATAAAGCATGCTCGCTTTATAGTTTGGAAGATGAAGATGTGGAGGCTTGTTCTTCACCTATCCGATGGCAACGCAGATATGAAGTAAGATTGATCATAGATGGTGGGCTCATGACTCTTTTGAAGGTTTTTGGAGGTCGTTTAGATGTGGATACACAGTTGATGGCCACAATGTGTTCCGGACGAAGACAGAGAGGACTAGGCCTTTAGCGGTGTTGTGGGCTATTTGGTTTGGAAGGAATGCGGCGGTGTTTAGAGGGCAATGCCCTTATGTGGAGAATTTTGTAGCTTCTGTGTTGTTTTTTTCGGGTTGGAGTTAGTGTTTGTATCATGGCTATTGTACCTTATTTTTAATTGATATATACTTTGGGTAGCTATCTAGAGGATAACCACCCTTTCCCCTTAAAAAAAAAAAAATCTTTCCAGCATGAACCATCCACAAGTACTTTCCCTTTTGCCTTCCAATTACTGTTTAGCGGGATTTTGTTTGGGATTCATTGGGTCTCTGGGTTCAGTTTACCACTGTAGGCAGGTACTTGTTGCCCTTTACATTTAGTTTACTTCGTGGTCACCAAATTGAATGTTTCATAGGTCTGAATTGGGATTTTTTTTGTGCCCATTCGCTACACATGTTGGACATACATCGTTTGTGACGTTAAATAGATAGCCTTAGGTCACCAAATTTAAAGTGATTACCTTAAATTTTAAACAATGCCTTTCCTTCAATTATTGCTAGCACTCTTAGGAAATCGGGTGCCTAAGCTGCATATGCAGCCGCATATGTGTAGGTGGTGTCTTTCTTGAATTACATATCATAAGGCGGTCCAATAGTTGATCTAGACCAACTACTTGGTTTGACTACATGTATACTCGTCTAGAGTATAAGGCCAATTTTCAAATAGACCAAAAATAAATAAGTCCACCTAATTTTCAAATAGGCCATTTTTGAAAGATGTTATGCTCATATTCTCAACAATATATAGTAAGGATTAATGTGTTTTTGTGTTATACTTTTTGAGGCAACTTTATGTTTAAATCTTTGATTTTTCATATGTTTTTGACGTATAATATAAATTTTAGCAATTTAACTAATTATTTTGTATATTTTAAGTAAAAAATACAAAACTGCACTCTCGTTAACCTAACCGATCAAACATCGCATACCGACTTTCTGAACCTTGCTTGTATATATAGGACCTTGTAAGATCATAGCTACACTAGAGGGAGAGTGATTAGTGTAGCACCTGTAACTCAATCACACAATAAAAAATATAATAGCAAAATGAACACAATTACATACTGGTGAGGGGTGAAAAGCATCTTTGGAATTAAAACTTCACACGTAGCCCGTATGAGGATCCGGACATCCAGATTTAGAGTAAACAGGCTGACTCGGCCTAGTCCCACTCGCCTCCATTCTAGCAGATCCGGATCCAGGCAGACACAGCCTCTCTAAAAGGCCCAACGCGTCCAAAGTCAACAAAGCATGGTAACAACGCCCATAATGCCCATGCCGGTAGTAATCATGGGATTATCAATGCAATTAATATTCTAACAATGGATGAGCCCTGACAATGGGCTTACCAAGGACTGACAAAATTGCGGAGAAGATCTCGTAAGATTTTACGGCTGTAACAACACTCTCTATAACTATAAATAGAGAAGGCCCTTACAGGAGCCTTTTCATGCAATTCGAGAGAGAGAGAGGAACTTCGAGAGATTGTAATACCGCTATTTCTAGTGGATTTTCTAGGAGCCTTGCCCTCTCCCGAGACGTACATCCCTTGTGGTGGAACTGAGCAACCAATTTCCTTGTCTTTCTCGTGGTTGCCTTTTATGCCATTGTTGGGTCGGATCCTCCCTCTACCGAGGAGCCCGAGCAATTGGTGCCGTCTGTGGGAACGACGATCGTCCTTTGACACCCTTCCCTATTCGAAAATCCTAGTAATGGTCCCAACCACTTGCAACTCCGCTCGCGGCCACCCCAAGAAGGATCGAGCGGAGTCCAGTGTCTCTGTGTCTAAGAGGCACCATTAACACGTCGATCGTAATAAAGGGAAATCGGTGCAACCTGAACGATTGCTCGAGACCCCCTTCTCGAGATGCAAGCGAGGGAGGAGTATGAAGCTAGGTTGGCGGCCCTGAGGGCAAAGCATTTGTTTCTCGCCGCTTAACTCCTCGAGATGAAGTCGATCCGGGAATCCTGCAAGACTCCGCCGGAGGAGCCCTAGAGTTTTTGCCCCAGCGACGAATAGTCGAAATGGCAGCATGTGGTAGAGGACAATGCTCCCTTGCGTGAACAACTCGAAAAGTTAAAGCACGATCTTAGTAACCAGCGATGCGAAGTTCCCTTCAGCCCGCTAAAAGCTCCACCCCTGCCTTTGTCAGGGGAGCATTTGGGTGTTCAACCCCTTTCTGGCAGTGGAGGCTCCACTCCTAAGATCGTCCGCCAAGTCACTTGAGCAATGAGGGACATATGCCCGCGCGCGTACGTCACCACCTACTCGTTCAAAGAGGAGGTGATGACGACCCCCTTTCCCGAGAAATTCAAGCTGCCCGTATGGACTCGTACAACGTGACGGCGGACTCAAGAGTTTCATTGGGAGTTACCGCCAGGTGATGTTGGTACACGGCTGCCCCGACGGAGTACTCTACCGAGTATTCCTGTCGTTTCTATTTGGCATAACCCATGAATAGTTAAACAACCTGCTAGTCGGGCAGATTGCTTGCTTCTAACACTTGGAGAACAAGTTCTGCTAATACTTGGCCGGGCAGCAAAGGGTTAGAGACAACCCTCAGAGGCTGTTAGAAGTCAGATGGCAAAAGACTGAATCGTTTCGATCCTATCTGGATCGGTTCAAGGCTCAATACTTCAAGTGCAAGAGGCCCCATGATGCGATAGCCGTCTAGTACTTCAAATCGAGCCTCCTGGCTCAAAGGTTCTGGTACGATATTGACGACTTCCTGCCAGGGGACATGGGATATCCTCGCCATGTCCCAGAGCTCCGCCATGAGCTGGCTGGCCGAGGGACATGGCGACGATGCTAGCCTCGTAGAGGAAAGGAAGGCCTCTGGCGAGCACGCTCCAATGCCCATTCGCGGAAGTGGTCGCTTCCACAAGCGAAGGGCTCCCTTCCTTGATCAAAGGAGCGAACGACCTGCCAAGGGTCGCAATTACGAACCCCACCAAGCAAGGCGAGAGTCCTTTGAGGAATACACTTCCCTGGTTGTGAACTAGGCGGACGTGTTGGCGAAAGTGTAGTCCACAAACAAGGACCTGCTGCCCCTGCCAAAGCCCATGAAGAGGAGGGTTGACTCTGTGCCCTACTATAAGTACCACAAGGCCCGGGGTCACGCCACCGAAGACTGCCAAGATCTGCACGACCAGATTGAGTCCCAGATCCAGTATGAAAACCTGGATCACTTCGTCAGGTGGAATGAGAGCCAAGACAAAGGCAAGGGGCCCATGGAGTGCTGGGAAGACTACCATAAGGAGAAGCTCCAGCAACTCCGTGGAGTCAATGTGGTCTTCACAGACGAGGAGCCGGACAAGTCGACAACCCGCCTGACCGAGTTGGCGGTGTCACCCTAGTTATCCTCGGTAGAATACCACCACCAAGTCTTGGCGGCGATGCCCGTGCTACCCTAAAGGACTCACCTCCTATCTCCTGAATGTATCAGGGTAGGGGTTGAGGTAATCTTCGGGGTTAACACCGCCCTAGGCCAACAAGCCACTCCTTTCGAGTCGGCTCTTCTGAGTGCCTTCCCCACTCTTTAGTAGGGTAAGAGGAGTACAGTCAAGCAAGCAGTGTTTCGGCTGTTTGCATCCTTACTTGATCCGGCATAACACATGGATCTGCTTCTAGTGACACTCCTCCTGGCAGGGCAGCTGCAGCCTAGGCTCTTGGTGAAGGCAGTGCAGTAGACGTCTTGTTCACAAAGATGCTGCTCAAGCTAAGCTTTCGAGAGGAGCATCTCTCCTAATCAACCCACCCAATTGTGGTTTTTGGCAACCACAAAGTAATGCTAAATAGGGGAGATTAGCCTTCCCACGGGGACAGGCACCTCAACCGAACGGCTACATTCATAGTAGCCGAGTTGACGGTAGCATTTGGTGGCATCATTGGCCGCCCATCAACCTATGCCTTCCGCCTAATCCCCACCTTGTACTTCTAATTCATACTTTTCCACTCCCCCTGAGGAATAGGAATAGTTCTCGGGGATCAAACGATTGTGCGGGAGCTCCTGAGGATTGAGTTGGAACGATCCATGGAGCCAAAACCCTTCAAGTGACAGAAATAAGGGAAGAAGAGAAACCAAGTTCAGGCGATCTAGCAAGAGGAAAACCTGGCTAATCCGCTAGCGACTTCAAGACTGCAGCCGAGCTTGTCAGCCATGGCTATACAACTTTTTCCTCATGACACAACTAAGCTCATCGAGGTCGGAGAGGACCTTGATCCCTCCGAGGTCCAGGAGTTACTCCTGCTCAGGGCCAACACAGACATTTTTGCTTGGTCCACAAACGACCTGTCGGGAGTTGACATGTCCTTGATCCAGCACCACCTGAATATCCAGGTGGGCACCTGGACGGTCAAACAAGCGCGCCGGCATGAGTTAGCTGAATAATGGTAAGCGGTTGAGGTTGAAGTCTAAAAGCTCCTTGAAGCTGGATTTAACGAAGAATCTCTGTACCCGACATGACTCTCAAACGTGGTGATGGTGAAAAAAGTCAATGGCAAATGGCGCATGTGCATAGATTTCACCAACCTCAATGCAGCTTGCTTGAAGGACGAGTTTCCCCTACCAAGGGTGGATGCTCTGGTAGACTCTTGTAGCGGACAATCTCATATGTCCTTCCTAGACGTTTACAGCAGGTACCACCAGATCAGCCTTGCTCCAGCAGACAGACCCCGCACCTCCATCACCGATAGGGGTCTGTTCCAATATAAGGTTATGCCCTTTGGCTTGAAAAATGCTGGAGCAACTTACCAACGCCTTATAAGTATGGTTTTCTAAAAAATAATAGGAAAATCATTTGAGGTGTACATAGATGATATGCTTGTAAAGGCATCCAATTTCCCTTAACACTTAGAATATTTGGCTAAGGTGTTCCAAATTCTGAGGGACACCTGCCTTCGCCTGAACTCCGAAAAGTGCACCTTTAGGGTCTCAACTAGTAATTTTTGGGGTTCTTGGTCTTCAACCGAGGGATCAAAGCCAACCCTGACAAGATCCAAGAGATCATGGACTTGCAACTGCCAAGCACCTTGAAAGGGATGCAGTCGGTGGTCAGCAAGATCGCCTCGTTAGGTCGATTCTTGTCTCGATCCTCCGACAAATGCCTCCCCTTTTTCGAGTGTATAAAAAGGGCAAAGGCTATACTGCCATCCACTGGACTCCTCACTGCCAGAAAACTTTAGAGGAAATCAAAGCCATGCTCCAAGGTCCCCCCATTTTAACAGCTCCTAAGCCTGGGTAGGTCCTTTCCCTGTACCTGGTGGCTTTCATATTTGCTGCAGCGTTGTCTTAGTCAGTGATCGTGAAGGAGCACATCGACCTGTATACTTCGTCAGCAAAACCTATCAAGGTGCAGAAACTAAGTACATGGTCATCGAGAAACTAGGGCTAGCTCTGGTCGTTACAGCCAGGAAGCTCCGCCCCTACTTCCAAGCCCACACTATAATAGTCCTGTTAGACTACTCCCTGCGGTAAATACTACACAAGCCCACAGGGTCAGCACGACAAATCAATGGCTATGGAACTGATGGAGTTCGATGTCAGGTATTAGCCGAGAAGTGCCATCAAAGGACAAGTCCTGGCGGATTTCGTAGCGGAATTCACAGACTTGGATGCCTCCCTCACATTCCTCTTGCAGCTGTATGTTGATGACTCATCTATGACAGCTGGGTCTGGGGTCAGAATAGCCTTAACCGCTTCAGATGGCGCTACTTATAAGTATGCCAGTAAATTGGATTTCCCTGCATCCAATAACCAGGCGGAGTACGAGGCCATGCTGACGGGCATTCGGGTGACCAAGTCCAGAGGCATCACCACGCTGGA
This sequence comes from Thalassia testudinum, assembly GCA_037157565.1. NCBI lineage: Eukaryota > Viridiplantae > Streptophyta > Magnoliopsida > Alismatales > Hydrocharitaceae > Thalassia > Thalassia testudinum. Next base: position 18,695,373 of record JAZHRO010000076.1, on the reverse strand, counting down.
AACCTACATGGACTCCTAGTTGATCACCAACTAAATAAATGGTGAGTACTAAACTCGGGATCCAAACATGATCTTGTATGACTACAAGGTCAAGGAAGAGTTGGCAAATTTTAAGACCGTCTTGATTAGGCGGGTGCCCAGAGTTGACAATCTCCTAGCAGATGCGTTGGCTAGACTCGTTGCTGCCATCCCTCTAGGGCAAGAGGAAGATATCTACCTTTAGACCCTAAAAGAGCCAATTGTACTTGCTCTCAAGATGTTTACGATAGAGCAGTCCATCTCTTAGATGATGCCTATCATTAGTTACCTGAACTCTGGCAAGGTACCCCAAGGGAATCATGGCCTACGGCCTTCCGCCTAAAAGCCTCAAGGTATACCTTGATAGAGGGGCAACTATACAAGCGGGGGTACTCCACCCCCCTGTTACGTTGCTTGGCAAAAGAGGAAGTAGAGTAGGGCCTTCAAGAAGCCCACGGAGGCATATGCGGGAATCATGAAGGGCACAAGGCACTACTGGCCCAGTTATTCCAGGCAGGCTACTTCTTACCCTAAATGAAGCAACACTGCAAGGATTTCGTGCGCAAGTGTGATAAGTGCCAGTAGTTCACTACCTTGCACCACTTGCCACCTGGAAATTTAGTGCCTATGATATCACCCATCCCCTTTATAAGGTGGGGCAGAACTTCATTGGCTCCTTTCCGCTAGTCTCGGCTTAGAAGCTATTCATACTGGTGGCAGTTGATTACTTTTTCAATTGGGTTGAACCTGAGGCTATGGCCAGTCCAACAGCTGATAGAGTTTTCTTTCGTTCGCAAAGGCATTATAGCTCGTTATAGAATACCTCAGTGCATTGTCACAGACAATGGTACCTAGTTTGCCTGCAAAAAAATTGAGGAATTTTGCATCAGTTGAGGTATCTATCTACACTTCACGTCCGTTAGACATCCCCAGGCAAATGGACAGGTAGAGGTAACTAATCGCATTGTCATCTCAGCGCTAAAATGTCGGCTAGATTCAGCTAAAGGGGGATGGGTGGACGAGCTGCCAGACGTACTATGGGGCTATAGAACTTGCCAGAGGGCTTCCATATGCCACACACCATTTAGCTTGGTATACGGCATGGAAGCTCAGCTGCCTATCGAAACAATTTTCCTCGCCTACATGACACAACTCTATAACCCTGCCACCAACGATGATCAAGTTCTCCTATCCTTAGACCTCATAGATGAACTAAGGGATAAGGCTTCAGAAGCATTGCTCAAGCATAAAGAAAAGATTGCTGCTGCCTATAATAGGCAGGTCTGCAAGCGGACATTCTCCCAAGGAGATTTAGTCCTGCGCAAGTGTGAAGTCTCCATGGCAAGTAAGTCAGGCGGGAAACTAGACGCCCATTAGGAAGGACCTTACAAGGTTCGTAAAGAAAGTCCAGGTGACTTCTACAAGTAACTGACCCTAGGTGGTAAAAGTGTCCCCCGCACTTGGCATGCGAGTAATTTATGTTCGTATCATATATGAACACAGACAAACAATAAAGATAGAAATTTTCTTTTTCATTACAAAACAGTGTTGCCTATTACATTCAAAGAAAAAAAAAACAGCAGCAACACCAATTAAAAGCTCATGGGCTCCCCTTCCAAGCCCCAAAAATGTCCCCCTCGAGTGTTGGCGAGAGGTGGAGTGGCTGATCGCCTCTGAAGGCAGCTCAATGGCCCCTGATGAGCTTGGCTGGTTTGCCACCTCTTTAGGAGCCGGCTGGTCTGCGGGCGGCTCCACGGGTTTTTTGTTAGCAATATGACCGACAGCTTTCTAACGGTCGTACTTTGACAAAAATTGATCCATAGACCAGTTAGATAAGTCCTCCACAGGAGTATGCTTCCCCGCAAGGAGGGACTGCATGACAGCCAGGGTATGTTTCCCGATCTCCTTCGAGAGATCCTCCTGGCTCGCCTCCATGGACGAATCTTCGACGAAAAACGCCATCACCACCTATGCATCCATCTCCGGCTGTGCAGCATCCTCTAACTCCACCACCCACTGGCCCCTTTCCTCCGCCAGCTGTAAGGCCTTGTCGAGGTCGGTCGTCAAGTCCCCTGCAGTCACCTCCGCCTTTTCCAGACTTGCTCTTATAGAAGTAAGTCTATCAATCGAGGTGCTCAGGCGGATGTGCTCTTCCTCAAGAGTCCTCTCATGCCCTTCTACGGACAAGGAGTGTTCAACACTGAGCACTGGCACCTCCTTCTTTAAGGAAAGGACTTTGGTACAGACGGTTGTGAGGTGCTCGGACAAGCCCTCCAGAGCCACGATTTCAGTCTTGTGCACTCTGATGGGGCTTTCTTCCAACCCTTTGCCAACATGGAGGGCCCTCCTCGGACCAAGGCGAGCCTTTTACAGCTCATCCTCTAGACAGGCCGCATCGTTGGTCGCTTGCTGCTGCGAACGGAGCTTGCGTACGGCCTTCTTTGCCTTCTTCGCCTTCTCCCGGGTGACAACGGTCTTTGCCACTTGGCGGAGCAAACTCCTCTGCTCCACCTTGGTTGTGGCGGCCCATTTGGCGGCCATGTCCTCTACGTCAACGTTGCTGATCGGACCAGGGAGGTCCAGAGGAGTGTCGTCGCGCGAAATAAAGGAGGTCTCAAGTGTCTCAACCTGTAACCCACAAGTGCGTTAGGATAAAAAAGCTCTGGCCAGAGAAAAAATTGACAAAAGAAAGGGCTCAGGAGCTTACCGTGTGCATACAATAGAAGATGTGATTGAAATTCATGCCTCTAGACTTAGAGGTAGCCCAAGACAGGGCATCATTTGGGTGCCTTAGCACATGTCGTTCTAAGGTAGGGGCACTACTTGGTGCCTCTGGCGCAATCGACACCACCCGATAGAGTGCGGGGCCATTATGAGCGCCCTCCAGCATGGATCTAGCAACGGACCTAACTATTTGGTCGATCATCCCTGGGCCCCTCGGCCAAGGGGATCCACCAAGACCCTCACACTCGTGGAGCTTCGCCTATACTATGGCTTGTTGAAGACGCTATTGGTGGCGCCTACCTCTTGCGCCAGCAGGGCGAATGCTTTAGGAGAAGTCGACGGGGCTAGGAAGCCAACAATACCTCCCACACGAGTCTCCTCTAAAGTACCTCCACTTGGGAGTTGCTCACGGTAATCGCCTCAGGCTGCCCAGACAACTCCAAGGGGGCAGAGGGCACATCGTCCCCCTCAGCCTCATTAGTATTCTGCAGAAACGACGTTGTCGACTCCTCCTGTGAAAGCTCCACATGATGACCCCTCTTGGCACACTTTAGGGGACTTCTGGCTCCAACGTGACCTCTTCAAGGGCCTCCTTTCACTTTAGCCCCTTCTGATAAGCGGGCTGGCTTCTCTCGCCCCACTCCAAGGGCCTCCTCTCCCCTTACTCCACTGGCCTTTCCTTGCCATGCCGCAATCCACGGTGAGCCGAGTCACTGCCTCGACGCTTGGGCATGTTTAGCCAAGCGAACCACCCAAAAGCTGTAGCCAAATGAACCAAAAGATTGGATTAATAAGTAGCTGGCGAATGCAATATGCGATACAAAAGTTATTACCTTCCCCCAACTTACATGGCTTGGGTAACGAATCCGCCACCTATGACAAAGTCTCCCGGACGTCCTTCTGCCTGAGTTCCGGTTGGGCAGTTGGACCAAACTTAATCATTTTGTCTGTGTCCGCCCGCACAGGCGGGTCAAGTTCCTCGGATTGGGGCGGCAGGTCCCTTTCTGGTGGGCCTTGCCAGGTATATAGGATTCCGAGATCTTCAATATTCGAAAGAAAAAAGAAATGGTGGTCTCCCCCCTTCAAATTATCGGGGAGATTCACTATTTGGTATCCGGTCTGCCGGCAATATAGGGCTAAGTGCCAGATGGAGGCCTGCCCCTCTTCACCTTTAGGGGCATCAGCCCAAAAAGTAAGCGGAACAAAACAAGACGAGGAACAATTCCCAAGTAGAGACAGATGGAAGTAAAGGCATTTTAAACCAACCAGCAGTTAAGGCTGAGCTGTGAAGGGGCGAGGTGGTAAAAAGAAAGGAATGAGGACAAAAAGGGGTTCAAGGGTACCTGTAGATCGTGCTCTATGGCGTATGTACAAATTATAAACATGTCCTTCACCCTGTCCGAACATAGACAGGTTTGGGACCCACAAGTATGAAACGACACTCCACCGAGTCCGTACTCCAAAAAAGATTGAATTGCAGACGGACTATGAAAGTCCGACGAAAAACTATACAAATCCCTCATCTCGGCAGAGACCCTAGAAGAGAAAGCGATGGACTTACCCTTGCCTGCAAGTCTCGACATGATGATGCTTCCTCAAAAAAAGCTTGAGATGAAGATGCTCCGACGAAGGACACTCTCTCATAGCACCCCGTTGAAAACAAATACCACACACAGTGCTTTCCAAGGTAGGTGAGGCATTAACTATGACCTACGACCCCTATATATACCCCTACAGAAGGCGGTTCCCCTCTTGCGGGGCACATGCTTCAAAAAATCAAATCCCGCTGTATCCGGCGTGGATTCCAAATATGCCGCCAAGAGTGAAAAATATCTCGGTATCATTACGGGCATTGAATACCCCTTGCATGCATATCCACTGCCATAGAGAAGGTAGTCCCATTAATGATTGGCACGATACTTGAGGTCTTTACCTCATCATAACGGCAATTAATGCCGATCTTGTTATACCCAAGACAAAACCCAATTCCCGCAGTGATTGGCCATCAATCGTGGAAGGTGCTGCTTACGTCACACCATTTCCCAGGTAGCCTCGCCTCTCAAAGTTGGCAGGAACTTTGGCGGATGGGCCTTACGTTCCCTTAACATTGTTGCCTCTTAAGGCTGATGGGAATAGGGCCCCTGCGCTCACGTTCCCTTAACATTGTCACCTCTTAAGGTCGGCAAACTGCCTCTTAAGGTTGAGAAACCGCCTCTTAAGCCTAAGGGGAAATCGGGCCCCTGCGCTTACGTTTCCTTAACATTGCCGCCTTTTTAGGCCAACAAACTGCCTCTTAAGGTTAAAGGGAAACCGGGCCCTTGTGCCCACAGTCCCTTAACATTGTCGCCTCCTAAGGCCGGCATACCGCCTCTTATGGCTGGCAAGAAAATGCTTTAAAGCTTTCCACTTCATCACAAATGTTCTCCTTGCTTTTCATACAATTGGGACAACATTTGGGGGCATACTATACTGCGAAGTTTTAAGTATCCTTACTACTTTCTCAGCGGCATTCCCCCGCTAGAGAGTAGGGGTATATGATGAGGGGCGAAAAGCACCCTCGGAATTAAAACTTTGCACGTAGCCTATATAAGGATTCGAACACCCAGACTCGGAGTAAGCAGGCGGACCTGGCCTAGCCCGACCCGCCTCCATTCTAGCGGATCCGAATCTGGGCAGACACAACCTCTCCTAAAGGCCCAACGCGTCCAAAGTCAACAAAGCACAGTAACAATGCCCAAAATGCCCATGCCGACGGTAATCATGGGATTTCCGATGCAATTAATGTTTAGACAATGGACGAGTCCTAACAATGGGCATACCAAGGAACATGACAAGACTGCAGAGAAGATCTCGTAGGATTTTTCGATTGTAACGACACTCTCTGTAACTATAAATAGAAAAGAAGGCTCTTACAAGGGCCTCTTCATGTAATCCGAGAGATTGTAATACTGCTATTTCTAGTGGATTTCTTTGAGTCTTGCCCTCCCTTTAGATGTACACCCCTTGCGATGGAATTGGGTAACCAAACTCCTTGTCTTTCTTGTGATTGCCTTCTGTGCGATTGTTGGGTCGGTTCCTTCCTCTATAGAGGAGCCTGATCACACACGAATAGGTATTTATAGTGGAAACTTTGTGGGTAAAAACCATTACCTAAGTTGCCAACCTTAGGATTTTGTTGCTCGGATGAAATCAATTAAAATCACCAGTCACCTACCTACTTCCAACAAGGGTAGCTAAATAGCTTTACTATCCATTTGGATCGCTTACCCACAGAATTTCGTCTCGGTAAGAAACGAGAAAACACTTAGCACCCAACAACAAAATGAAAAGGAAGAAAAATCTGATAGAGAAAATCTCTATTGAAACCTCAAACGGTACATAATAATGATCAAATTGAGGTTTTAATATTTTTCCATAGAAAACTGGCGTTCGTGTGTGAGAGTAATGGAGCTAGAAGGTGATGGGAGCACATGGAGAAGATCTCTCTTTATTTTTAGAGCTAGAGCATTTGATTGAAAGAGGGACTTTTTGTTGTTTTTAAATCAAAATGAGATTGAGAATATTTAAATAGAAATGTAGGGAGTTATTGTAGAAAGGTGGTTAATCAAATCCTTGAAGTAATTATGAGATAGGATTTAATTTCATTTTGATTTGGCTGATCAAAATGATTATTGGCCGATCAAAATCACTGATTATTGATTGATCAGTTTTTTATAAATGGCCGATCAAATTGTGTGAGAAAGCTGCCTTAAAAGTCTCTGAAAGCTTTGATCGATTATGCGATTGTTTGGTCGATCAATTATAGTTTAGAATTGATCAACTTTTAGTGATGATCGATCAACATGCGTGTGAAGCTACGCATATTGGTTGATCAAATTCTTCATTGTTCAATTAATTGATCGATCAAACACTTTTATTGGCTGATCAGAAATAATGAGAGAACAATATGTAAAATATCTTACAGTGGTCAATAAGAAAACCAATTAGTCAATCAAAAACCGGTTGGGAAATTCGGTGGGAAAATGCCTTTAAAGAAATTCATATTTAAAACATCCACTTTTTGGCTGATAGTATTGGCCGATCAATTCGCATGGAAAAAGGGAGAAGAGGGTTCTAGCAAATTGGTCAATTGTGATCATGTTTTATCAATCAACCCATATTTTGATTGATCAATTCTATAAGGTGATCAATTAATTTCCGTATGAAATGAAAGAGGCGTAAGCCTTACGCAACTTGGTTGGTCACACAACGTGTTGGCCCATCAAGAAAGTTAAGTGTCGAGAATGAAAAAAACCATGTGGGTCCATTTTTAATTTGAGGTTCCTTACAAGAATCCTAGAAAAAAAACACAAGACTTACATGACATAGGACCAAAAAATATGACGTGACTAAACATGTCTTCATGAAGTTTGTCTTTAAACTTTTGTCTTTTGATCCTCTTGATAGATCTTTTCTTTTTTGTTTCTCTTGGTAAGTCTTTCATCCATTCGCATTACTGCAAACTTCTAAGGCCTTATTTTCCTGAAATGTCATTTCTAACAACTGATATATATGGGATAATTTTGTACCATAAAAACTATGGATACTAACAGTATCTAGTCAGGGGTTTCTTTGACAACTTAGTTTGCATCACAAAGTAAAAGTTTCCCAGTGTTGGGAACCATATCTATGATTTTCACTAGACTTTTTTCTTTTCCAAATTGACTTTGTCCTTACTGTTTATATTGTAGATATCTTCCTCATACAGTATGCTCCACCTTAATGGTTAACATCCCTATCTTGTTATCTATATCCATTGGGAATGACAATGATTGCCTATCCTTCACATTGAGCATTGCATTCGCTGCCAGCTTTTCTGCTGCTTCGTTAAAGTAACTACCATTAAATTTGATCATCTCTTCTTGTTGCTTATACAGCCATATAATATTGCTGGCTTTAAGTATTTGCCTTCTGCAGTGGAAGTTATCTTCTTGTTATAACATATAATGTGCCTTCGTATAACTAACCTCATTTATTTATTTATTTGTAACATATCTGTTGAGTCCCTCATATTGCTCAAAGTATTGAAGATACCATTTTCTGCATTGGTCTTCACATGCAAAGTGCACTTGCAATGCGTAAAAACTGCAAGTTTTTTTTTTAGTTCTTCAAAATCCAAATGTCTGTATTGCATTCTTGTACCAAGCGTTAGATCCAAAACCATTTTATTTGGATAAATCTTGCACCTTTATTTCGACAACTTTCTTCTGTTTTAAATGCATGGCCAGCAATGATTTCATTATTAGGCTATCAGCCATCCGATCTAAACTAGAGGGGGGAAAGTGAAGGTGCTAATGTGTCAAGTTGGTACTGTCAAGCCTTTTAACCAAAAAAAGGTTAGTGCTGTCAAGTTTGCGCTTAGGCATAAAATCTGGCTGTTGCTTGTTAGAATCACTCAGACGTGCACCAGGCACAGCAACTTGCATGGAGTGTAGGTCAAGTGTGAATCTGGGCCTGGGTGCTGGGCACTCAAGACACATGCTTGATGAAAATTTAGTTATGTTGAGAATTGACGTGCACGTGGGAAGCGTGGAGGCTTGATTGGCGTGGAGAATAGTCCACGATGGGACTGATTTCACGTGATAATAGGGAGGAATTTTCCTGTTATGGCTGCTGCAATTGCATGGCTATTTGAGGAAGAGAGAGAGAGCCACCACGTGGAGAGGTAGAGAGCTTGATTGGAAGAATTTGCTTTATTGCTTTACTCAAAATAGTTGGAAAGGCTTTCTTTATATAGAGAGCACATATGCCTACTTCTAAAAATAGACTTAATTAATTAAATTTAATCAAATCTAATCAAATCTTGTAGATTTGGAATAACCAAATCTTTGCAAATCTCCTAGCATATTTTCTTAAAACCTATTTACTAAAAATCACAAACTTAACAAATAAGAAAAGACTCCAAATTTGATCTTTTGGACCACCAAATCGACAGCCAATATGGGCCTTGAGATGCTGCCACGTGGCATACTGCCACGTGTCTAGTTTTATTCCCAACACTTCCCCTCAAGTTGGAGGTTAGGAGGCCGATGACTTGCAGCTACATTATTTTTCTTCTTGAGATTTTGAAGACAATCTTCGTACATCTTCTACGCTCGAGAGTCGAGCTCTTCATCTCGGCATTTCCCAATGTGTTAAAGGATTCCGTCCTCGAGAAGTATGGTGTCTTGCTCTTGAGCCGACAATGACCCTCGACTTTTCTTCAATCCAAGGTCACCAAGAGAGTGACGAAGTCGATGCAGTCGTGGTGCTCTTCTAGAGGCTACATTGTGTGGCCAGATGCTCCACCATCTTCTTTTGATGTGACTGTGAACCCTCTTGCCATCTCCATAGTCGCTGTTTCTCTGGCAACCTTTGTAGTCGTGGCTATTGGATTAATCTCTTCTTTGCGCAACTTGATAAACTCTCTTCTTCGTGGAATCATTGGTCTCAGTTTCTTCTTCGAGGAGGACATGCAACTTGTCTGGTCCTCCCACGAAGATTTTGAATGCTTGAACCCATAAGATGTGGTTTGAGGCACCTTGAAGTGTAATCGTGATGCCTTGAACTATCACGTTTCCTTCCTCAGTGTTGATCTGATTCTCACCTTTAGCCATCCTTGTCTTCAATAACGAGCCTTCCTCCGCTTGTATGCTCCGCGTAAGGCACTTGGATGCGTGAGAGAAACTACTTATCAGAGTCCCCAACTTGACTGCTTGGGCCTTACATAAGGTGCCAAGGACCTTCAAGGAGTTCTTTGAGAACTCCTAATGTCGTCGAAGATACCTTAACACGAGGTTCAGATACCCATGGGAATTATGCACAAGATGGAACTTCTTGTGCGTGACCCAACAAGAGGAAAGGTCCACGTGTGGCTGCTGTCCACCAAGGAAAAAGTCACGCATAGCGTGGCTTTTCTTCCCTTCTCCTTCCTATGCATGCAGAAACTCCTTGGAAGAGCTTAGACCGCTTGCTCTGATACCATGTTGAGAATTAGCGTGCACGTGGGAAGCGTGGAGGCTTGATTGGCATGGAGAATAGTCCATGATGGGATTGATTTCACTACGAAATAGGGAGGAATTTCCCTGTGTGGCTGCTGCAGTTGCGTGGCTATTTGAGGAAGAGAGAGAGCCACCACGTGGAGAGAGAGGTAAAGAGGTTGATTGGAAGAATTTACTTTATTGCTCTACTCAAAATATTCTAAAAATAGGCTTAACTAATTAAATCTAATCAAATTTAATCAAATCTTCTAGATTTGGAACAACCAAATCCTTGTAAATCTCCTAACATATTTTCCTAAAACCTATTTGCTAAAAATAACAAACTTAACAAATGAGAAAAGACTCCAAATTTGATCTTTTGGACAACCAAAACCGATAGCCCATATGGGCCCTAAGATGCTACCATGTAGCAGTGCCACGTGGCTGGTTTTATTCCCAACAAGTTCATTATCTTTGTCTTTTTTGATTGTGAAACGGTAAAAATTTGTGTTTTTGATTATGTGCTTGTAACGTGACAATTACTTATTTTCTTGACTATGTTTTTGTAATTCTTGTGCCTTTTTTTGAGTAAGAAGCAGGTAGATAACTTTTTTTTCCATGACTTTGTTTGATAATGTTACATTTTTTTAGAGGGATAATATTGTTTGTTTTATTATTTTACTTTTTTATTTATAATTTTATGTGCATATTTTTCAGAAATGAAATTATGTATTTGATTTGGGGAATGTGTCTGATTGTGTAGTATACATGCATGTTTGGACAAGCTAGGCATACCCCAGGCACTAAGGACCCTTTGTGCTTGCACTTTTGACAACATTGCTTCAAATCAACATCAAGTTTCAATCAGTTGTGGTTTTTATCCAAAAAGTAAAGTCCGTAAGGTCGGATTGAAAATAAAAATAAAAGAAACATAAAATCATGGTAATGGATGGTAACACGGGACGATGTCAATGAAAAGGGTCCAATCCAAGCGCAATCAAGTTGGAAGAGAGAATGGCCTAATCATACAATGGTTATTGGACATTCTGAATATACATAATTTTGCTCAAAAAAAGACAACTATCTAATGACCATACGTCAATTTAATATCTATCTCTTTCAATTGAGTTTGCCGATGCATAGATGTTAAATATCTTGTTATATTTCTCTCATGTCACTATCTTTTCAGCTTTCCGGGAAAAAAGAAAAGATGTTATTACAACAACATAGCTTACTTGTGGCTCTCTGATCTAGTGGCTAATGCTATTGCTATCATTGTTAGTGTAATATGGTATATGTGAGAGTTTGGAAGTGCATGGAGACCTTCTTTTTCCACCTTGAAGCCACGCCTGTGGAGAGAAGAGAGGAGAAAGGGAGTTGGCAATGTGAGAGAGAGAGGTGTTGGCGTGGGGAAGGGGAGAGAGGAGAGGAGTATTTGGAATAGAAAATATTATTGCAACTCAATTAATCATGTAGGTATTGCTCTCCTTTTGAAAATTTGAAGAGAAGCAATCCTAATCCTCTTTCTAAAAAGAGAACAGAAAATCAAATCCAATCAACCAAACATGGAAAACCAAATCCTAATTATCTCTAGAATAGAATCTACTACATATGGCAACAAATAACCTGGCATGCAAGCCAACTCAACACCTAAACTTTAAGGCTATGGTGGCTGACTCCTATGGACCCATGGTGCCATGTAAATAGTCCACGTAGCTTATTCTTTACATGCTAACACGCCTCCTCAAGTTGAAGTTGGAGAAGGTGAAGACTTGCCTTCAAAATTTCTTGTGAGGTTAGACACCCCATTAATTGTCTCCATCATCCACGTCCAAATAAGCTCCTTGACCTTCAAAAGAATCTTTTGACGCAACTGCAAGTCCCTCTGCAACATTAGGAATTGTTGCTTCTTTGGAAACCTCAAAACTCATTGCAACAACGATAGTCGTCTTTGTCGCTCCCTTGTGGAGTAATGTTTGGAGCTTCTCCAATTTTGTGGATGTGAAAGTGGACTCCTATTGTGGAGGCTTCCCATATTTAGCCTAATACCTCTCAGATAAGTCGTTGGTGCCACCATAATGTTGGCATGGTGGGACAACCTGACTCAAGCCATGACCTCTTCCTTGTCCAACACCACCTGTAGTAGTGGCTAAGGCAGTTGTGCCGGGTACAATTGGCGTGGAGTGCTTTGGACCATAGATAATCTCGAGATCAAGATCCTCCTTCGTAGCATGAATATGATCATGCACCGACTGAAAATGGGGGTAAAGACCCCTAAGGAACTTGTATGCTTAACAATGTGTGCGTGACTTGGCTTGTTTGTCGCAACCTGGAGGTTTGTAGATGTTAAGGTCCTCGAACAAGCCCTCCATCTTTGAGTGGTATTTGTCAAAAGAGAGATCCCCTTGACTCGAACTCCAAATGTGCCAATAAATATCGACGAGTTGGGTGCATCCTCTTCTTAGAGAGCCTCTTCTCAAGAGCATCCTATGTGTCCTTGGTCGAATTTTTATAAAGTATATTGGCTACAATACTAGGATCAATAGAATTTATAAGTTAATTCATTACCATATAGTTCTCTTTCTCCCACTTCTTTGCAGCATCTCTCGTCTGTGAGCCTCCTCAAGAAGTACATGAAGCTTGTCTTGCCCACCCATAAAGATCTTGAAGGCTCGCACCCACAAGACGTAGTTGGACGAACCCATCAACTTGATGGTGGCACGAGCACTTTGGCCTCCGTGGTGATTTGAGTCTCCGTGTTGGCCATATCTTTATGTGGTGATTAAGGGTGATCTTTGTGCCTTTTCTTCTACACTTGAGAGCCTAGCCCTATATCTTGGCATTCCTCGACGTGCTAGGGGGTTCCACATGCCCCCTCAACCCTTTGGTGTCGTTGCTCTTATGCCCCACAAGCTTGCTGAGTCATTGAGGTTTCTAGGCACGTATAAGGCCACCTTTTTCGTAGTAGAATTGATGCGATGCTTCGCTTGAGTCCTCCTTTACGTAGTCCATGCACCAGAGAGTTCCTATGTGTGGAGATGTTTCTCTCCTCCTTCCATGCATGTGAGAACCTAGTAGGCTAGGAAGGCTCGCTCTGATACCATTTGAGACTTTGGAAGCGTGTAGAAACCTTCTTCCACCTTGAATCCACACGTGTGGAGAGGAGTTGGCGGCATGAGAGAGAGAGGAGAGAGGTGTCGACGTGGAGAACGAGAGAGAGAGGAGATGAGTATTTAGAATAGAAAATGTTATTGCAACTAAATTAATCATGTAGGTATTTTTCTCCTTTTAAAGAGAAGCAATCATAATCCTATTTCTAAAAATAGAAAATAGAAAATAGAAAATCAAATTCAATCAACCAAATATGGAAAATCAAATCCTAATTATTTTTAGAATAAAATCTTCCACGTATGGTAATAAATAATTTGGCATGCAAGCCAACTCAACACTTAAACCCTAAGGCCAAGGTAGCCGACTCCTATGGACCCATGGTGCCATGTGAACAGTCCATGTGGCTTATTCTCCACACGCTAACGGTATATGTTTGCTCTTTTTAGGGGAATACGTTGGTCTTACTGGTGTTAGACTAGATGGCACCGAAATGCTTGCATGTGGTCTTGCTTCTCATTTTGTATCATCGAAGGTGATTCACTTTTATATCTTCCATGACAAGCGCCTGTAAACTTTGTTTTTATATATTTTGCATGTTTATAAGTGCTTCTGAATTTTCTTTTGTGTCTTAGCAGGTATTACCACTGATGGAAGAAGCATTGCTTAAAGCAGACACATCTGATCCCTTTGTTATTTCTGCAATTATTGATAAATTTGCACAAAATGTACCATTGACGAAAACCAGTGCTTTTGCGAGGTGAGATTTTCTTATGTTACAACAACTTCACTACAGGATTCAGCATTCAGTTTACCGTCTGAAGGGTATTGCTAGTCTTTGCTTAATGTGGGACAGCTTTCTTATAGGATTCTTGGAGGCAGCAGAATAGGATAGCTTTTTGTGGATCGTCAGAGGATGTGGTGCAGAGTGCATTTTACTTGCCTCCTTTCAGCATTATACATTATTTAGTTGTTTGTGCTATTGTAAGACTGATGCCTGCCTATTGAAAAACCTAGGGAGGTGAAAAGCACTTCGGAAATTAATTTGTACAACTAAGATACTCCGGAAAGAAGTCTTTCCTGTGAAAGGTGGATTTCGCGAAAGCCTACGACTCAGTATAGTGGTCGTTCTTGTGGGTGGCTATGGCCAAGAGGGATTTCCCACCGGTCTGAATTAGATGGATGAAGCAATGCGTCACTACAGCATCGTTCTCGATCCTCATCAATGGGAACCCGACAGGGGGTTAGATTTAGTTGAGGAGAGGCGTGCAGCAGGGGTGCCCCCTAGTGTCGATGTTGTTTGTATTGGCAGCAGATGCTCTAGCGAGGGTTTCTGATAGAGTGTGCGCAGTAGGGTTGCTACAGGGCTTCCCTCTGGAGGGAGGTGTGGGCATTTTGGTACTGTAATACGCGGATGATACTCTCTTCTTAGTCGAAGGGACGGTGGCAGAGGCGAGGCGATGTATCCTCTTAGAGCTATTCTGCGAAGCGTTGGGTATGCATATCAATTACTCCAAATCTTCTTTTGTTCAGTTCAGCATGAAGGATGAAGAGGTTGGGGCATGTTCGGAGGCCCTGGGTACGGAGGTGGGGACTCTACCCCTCTGATACCTTGGTCTGCCCTTGACAGATAGGAGGGTCTCGGTGCAGGATTGGGTTCTGTTGCTTGGGAGGATTGAAGATCGGCTGTCGGGGTAGGCATCCAAGCTGCTGTCGAGAGGTGGGCGGCTGGTCCTCCTCAAGGCAGTTCTGTCGGCAATACCAGCTTCTCTTCGGTTGTGAAGATGTCGCAGAAAATTGAAGACAAAATTGTGAGCTTGATGAGAAGCTTCTTTTGAACCAATTATGGAGCATGAGGGAGGGGGGCGAAGTTGGTGGCTTGGAGTAAGGTGTGCATGCCTGTTGGAGATGGGGGTCTGGGAGTCAAGGAGGTAGGGAGAATGAATGATAGCTTCCTGACGAAAGCTAAGTTGCTTGGAGGAAGGGTCTGTCTAATGGGGAGGGTCTTGCGCTCTTGCTATGGGGGGCCGGCGAATTAGGAGCTCCCCGCTTCGCCTCTTAGAGGAGCTTTCCATTTCATGAGGAGCTTGTCGATGGTGGCACCAAAGGTCCGACCGTTTTTCACCCCGTTGCTGGGGACGGGCAAGGCTTTCGGGTTCTAGACAGATGACTAGATGGGGCTTGAAGTCTTGGCGGAGTGCTTTCCCAGACCTGCAACACTAGCGGTTGACAGGAAAGCCTCGGTGGCTAAGGTCTGGAATGGCATGTGGTGTCCCACATTCGTGGGCAACTTGTTAGACCAGGGGCTTGGAGAGGTACAAGTGTTGCAGGAACTCCAGGGTTTTAGCTAGAAGATGGTGTGGACTACTATGGGTGGGAGGAAGGTGATTTTTCCGTACATAATGCGTATAGAAGGCTTGGTGGCTCGGGCACGCTAGGGATATTAATTTGGCTAAAGACTATAGGTAGCTCTGGGAGGCTTCTTGCCTGTTGATGGTTAAAGTGTTCATTTGGCCCCTCAGGAGAGGGAGACTGATGACCAAGAAGTGGAGAGCTTGGTGAATACCGATGCGGAGAGGTCTTGTCCGTTATGTGGTCAAGCGGAGGAAGACATCGACCATCTTTTCTTTGCGTGTCCAGTGGTGACGCAAATTTGGGAGCGGATGGGGGATCGACGGTGGGCCCATGACTCTTATACTGGATTTTGGCGATCTTTCAAATGTGGTGGGGCCGACGGTGAGCGCAATGTGTTTCGGTCAAAGAGGGAATGGGCTCGACCGATGACGGTTTTGTGGGCTATTTGGCTAGGCAGAAATGCTGTGGTGTTTAGGGGGCAGCGCCTATATGTGGAGAATTTTGTTGGATCTACGGTATCTTTTATTTCGGGGTGGAGCTTTGTCTTGTAATGTAAACTTTATGTTTTCAGTTTGATTAATGAAAATTTAGGTGGTATCTAAAGGATTACCACCCTTTTTCCCCTAAAAAAGAAACTTCGGGCTAGTAAGACTGTGTGAGTGATATTTTTGTAGCTCATCTATATGCTTATTTGGATTGAGGGAAAGTTTCATTTACCATGAATTGGAATGTAGTTCCAAAGAGGTTTTGATTCACTGACCTTGGATTATCTGATCCTACTACCTTATAGATGTATGTGGTTGATGAAAATAAATAGCATAATTCTGAAAGTGCTTGGATGAAGTGGGTTGCAGGAGATCACTTGCTGATTAGGTGCCTGGTGATTGCTGCATCAAGCTGCATATATCTTTGGATTGGTTAGGGAGTAGAATATCATAAGAATACTTCAAAGCCTTGGATTTCTCCAAAGCTTATGATAGTCTTGATTGGAAGTTCCTTTGGTCAAGCCTTAGAGTGAGGGGTTTCCCACAGCCTTGGATTTATTGGATGAAACTGTATGTCAAGTCTGCCTCCTGCTTTGTCTTGATTCATAGTTCTGAAGGGGGTTGGGTTTGGCCTAGGAAGGGGTTCAGCCATTCAAATAGGGATGTCCACTAGCACGTATGCTTTTTGTATTGGCCGCTAACTTCCTAGCTAATACTTGTTATGCCCTTTGTGATGCAAGACTTATAAGGGGCTTTAGCTTTAGGAGAGGTGGTATTGTCGTTCCTCATTTACAATATGCTGACAACATGATTCTATTCATTGAAGGCTCTACTGCTGAAACTAAGGAAGTTCGGATCCTATTTGAGGTCTTTGGTGTGGCATTTGGCCTCTAGGTGAATTTATAGACATCTGGCTTCCTTCCTTTTGGTGTGACTTTGAGAAAAGGGTGACCTGATGTGATGAAATCCTTGGTGTTAAAATATAAAGCAGAATAAAATAAATGTAATATCAAAAGCATCACAATCAAGAACACATGGGTTTACGTGAAAACCTCTCTTACGAAGAGAAGGGAGAAAAACGTGGGAGAAGCACCCTATGGGCGTGATCTCTGAATTTCTCTTCTCAAGAATGAATGGGTGGTACAATGGCCCTTATATAGGCCACTAGACGCCTCTCTCTTTCCCACTCCACTATGTGGGACTAAACATTACCTATTACAATAATTATCTCTCAAGACTTTGGAGGTAGCTTCTATAGCCGCCATTCAAATGTCTTGGCTCCTCCTTCCCCTTGGGGTACATCATTACCATGGATTGGACTTTAGTTATGGAAAAGATGGAAAGGCATCTCCAAGATTGGGTATCCTATCCCTTATTCGTGGGGGTTGCCTGATGCTGCTATCTTCAATGCTCTCTTCGCTTTTGATGTACTACCTCTTGGTATTGAGGATACAAATAGTAGTTTGTAGCAAGTTGATTCTATCAGGAGAAAATTTCTTTGGGCATTTGGTGTTGGAGATCGCTTTCTTCCTTACGTGGTGATCGAGCTGATTGGACTCGACAAGAGCAATAAGGGAAGGGAGTATCGCCGCATGCCATTCAACCATAATAACAAACTGATTGATGATCCAGTTCCACATTTAGGGCTTGTTTAGCTGGAGGAATAATTAAGATGAATAAAAAAGAGATGTAAAAGACTATGAGAAATTAGGAGTTTTTATTCTGCCTAAGTGTTTGTGCTTGTTGTCACATCAAAGAATTAGAAGTATTTATTCCACCTGAGGTGGTTGGTAGGAGGAATAAACGAATTTTGTGGTGAAGTTGAGAGAGGGAGATGAGAGAGGCAGAATAAACCAGCGGAATAAACGAATTCCACCTCTTCAGCGGAATTCGTTTATTCTGGAATCTACCCCTCAATTCTGGACAAAAGTTGCCAAACGCGGAATTCAGCCCTAATTCCCCCTCTATTCCGCCAATCAAACAACTCCTTAGGGTGTACGTCTAGAGAGGGGTTTTTACTCTCAACTATGCACTAAAATATGGTTAGGTATACAATGTTCTGGTGCCCTCCGTTTAGGACGCATAAGGCCTCCTCATATAAGGGGTCCTCAAGAAAGAAAGAGATAACAATGACTACATGGGCATGGTTGTTCCTATCAAGGTGCCTCGTCAATCATGCTAGCACCTCCATACTTGTGACATCACTTTAGTTCTCGTGCTACTGTCTTGGCCTTTACTCTTAAAGCCTTAGTGGTGCTTGAGGCTTCTACTAGCTAGATCGCCAGCATGCTATTTGGGTAGGTGAGTCAGCTAGTAGCTTTTAGGGGCTTACCTGGTTGGCAGGTTATGGGTGAACAAGCCGGCCGACAAGTTTTGCTGGACCAGGCGCACCTTGCCTCTAGACGAATTGTTGTAGGCCCTTCTTTGTGGACTTTTTGGGCTTAATTTGTGAGGGCTCATTCCTTTCCTCATCAATTGGCCCCACTCTCGTAGTTTGATTGTGCTTGACTACAACAACAACCAAGCCTTTCCTCACACTAAGTGGGGTCGGCTATATGGATTCTTTGCCTCCACACAGATCGATTTTCAGCCATTTCAGGACTTAAATTAAAGTAATTGAGGTTATACTTAATAGTTTCCTTCCTACACTTGTTTGGTCTTCCTTGCCCCTTCTTAGCGGGTTTAGCGTCCAACTTCTTGCATCTCCTAACTGGAGCATCTAGTGGCCTTCTTTGTAAATGTCCAAACCATCTTAGACGTGCCTCTCTCATTTTATCCTTTATCGGTGCCACCTTAACCCTTTTTTTAATAAACTCATTTTAAATACGATCCTTTCATGTATGACCACTCATTTGATTGTGCTTGACTACAAGAGTAAAATTGTCTTCTATGTGTGTCCCTTCCCTTAGGGGTTTCCTTTGCTCCCAACAGCTACTGCTTGATCATGCTAGGGGATAGGTGGTCCCTTACCCCCTCGCTTTCTTCTTTGGGGGGGGGGGGGGGGGGTTGGACGGTGTCCTTGGGGTCTCTCCCCCTGTTCGGGTGTCCTTGCATCTCTATTGAATTGATCTTGATCCACATATTATGTTGGTGATACTGAA
Organism: Thalassia testudinum; assembly: GCA_037157565.1. Lineage (NCBI taxonomy): Eukaryota > Viridiplantae > Streptophyta > Magnoliopsida > Alismatales > Hydrocharitaceae > Thalassia > Thalassia testudinum. Next base: position 18,676,584 of record JAZHRO010000076.1, on the reverse strand, counting down.
GTGCCTAGCTTCTCTTTGAAGCCTCCAACAACCATGGTTTGGGTATGCCAGGGGTTGTGTACTCTCTATGCCTCTTGTTGAGTTTGGAGATGGTTGCCTGTTCCCAAGGATTTTTCTTTTTCTTGCAACCTTCGTGTCTATTAACAAGGCGAGCTCTAGTTCCTACTACTCCCAAGGAACAAGGAGCTTTGTGTGTTCCTATAAAGACTTTGCGTGTTTGTTGCTACGAGGGCTTTTTGCCTTTGACAACATTTCATCTGCTTAGGGGAGGGGTCAAGTAGCTTCTTTAGCTTGGCATTTGTCTTTGGGCTAGGTTCGTCATCATTCGCTCCAGATGTTTATTGAGGCAAGTGATCCTTTCTTCTCTCTCACCCTCGGGATGCTCTATTTAACCTTCCACCTTCTTTGTAGGGTTGCCTAGGCCTTGGCCTTCTCTTTTTCGGAAGGGGGGTTTATTCTGGTTGTCCTAGGATGATTGGGTTTGTTGCCCCCTTCTCTCTAGGGGGGTTATTTCCAGTGGTCCTGCTACGTTTGGTCGTTTTGCCTTATCTCTCTCTTGAGGGGAGGATTATTTATAGCAATCCAGCCGCCTCCTTATTTAGGTGACTTGACCTTTTTCTTTCTCTCTCTCTTAGGGGGAGAATTATTTATAGTGGTCTTGCCGCCTCCTTATTTGTGTAGTTGGACCTTTTGCTTTCTCTCTTGGGGGGAGAATTGTTTAAAGCAGTCCTTGAGGGGCATTTCACCACTCCTCATACTGTTAGGTCCTCGCACTCTCTTGTGGAGTGGTGCCCATGTTCTATGGTTTGTTTGCTTGGGGTTTAAGGCAAATGGTGATCAACCATTGCCTCGCCTTTCGTCGTTGCTAGTTGGGCTGATGATGGGACGTTGGTTGGACGTCTTGAGGCCTGGGATATGGCGTGTATTGCATTCTCCTAGGCTAATGATTTTTTGCGTGTCGAGTTGCATTTAAGTGTGGAGCAGACGACTAGTAGTAGGCAATGGGGATGCGCCCTTTCGCCATCGTCTTTCCCTTATAGAGGGTGGGGCTTGTTAAGGGTGGGTCCTGTACACTCGCTCTTCCCTGGAGTTCGTTTGAGACCCATCCACTGCTTTTGTTAGCTGGCCACTACTAGGTTTAGGTGACTTGAGCCGTCTATTATCCTACAGGTGGGGTGTCATCTATCATCCGATGTAAAGAAATGATCTCTTGCTTTGAGGTGATTCAACTCTTAGTTCATTTTCGATCTGCTGGCGTCTTTACCAGGAAGGGGGGCTTTGTGCTTCTTGCATTTTTGGGTTGTTAGCCAAGCAGTGTTCCCTTGTGCAAGGGGAGTAACTATCCTTTGTGGGCTATGATATTGCGCTCTCGCCCTTGTCGACTCTGATTTCTACCATTCGCTTGCCTTTTATTGTTAGTTCATTTTGGGGATTGGTTGACTCTGTTTGTTTGCGGCTTATCAAACAAGCTCTTGACTACATTGCACTATCTTCGTGGTGACCTCTTTTTGGGGATCTATCGAAAGTCCTCTACGCTCTTTTCCTGCCCTAATGCTCTACAAGAGCCTGCGTTGGGTATGGCCAGTAGGTTAGGTTTTTTTTGTGATCCCAATTTGCATCTTACAACTTTTCTTGCACTATGAACCTTGTGCCTTGAGGGGTCTTCGTCTAAAAAGAGGGGCTCTCACTCTACCTCGACTGGGGAGGGCCCTCATTGAAAAGGAGGGTCAGCGGTTCTCAGGTTGAGTTCGCTCCTTGTTTGGGAACGTATGCATCATGACTCTCCTGGCAAGGTGTTAAAGTTGGCCCCTTAGGCGGAGGTCAAATCTATTCCATCTAGTTCCCCTTGGGTTGAAGCTCTGATCGATTGTTTTAGGCGTTTAGCCCTGGATCAGGAGGGGGCCTACTCAAGCGTGTCCATCAATGTCGAAGCACTTTCCTTGGGTTGGGGTGCTGATTCGCAATTGCCGAATGGCGAGGCCTCAAGGAATTGGTCATCTATCTCTTATGGGCCCTTGCCTCCTTTCCATGATGCATTGGGCCCTTGTGCGGGGGTGAAGGTGTCCTGCCTTGACCCTCTCTTGGTTTTTCAACCTCTAAGCAGGTGAAGGCAACTGTGCCTTCACAGTTACCTTTGTTGCACCTTCCTTCTCATTTACTGTTTAGGGGCAAGGAGGTGGAGTTGCATCTTGCGTAGAAACATAGAGAATGTAAGGCTGTTCAACCATTGGATGGTGGGGTCATCTCATCCAAGGCGATTGTGATTCTCCAACAAACACACGTGCTGTAGGAGTGGGGCTTTAGGGTTGGTTTGCCCTGTAAATTCTGGAGGTTTGCTTGGATGCTTTTGAGTAAGCGACCCTTCAGATGGAAAATAAGGGTCTGGAATTACTTTCATCCAGCCCTGTGTAGTTGTCTTTGCCATGCGTGCCTACTAACTTGTGGAATGTTTAACGGAATTGCCTCTGGGTGGTATGTATCCTTGGTTGTGGCTCTCCTCAAGCTTACTTTTCTGTTTGTGGATGTGATTGCGAGAAATTACTTTTTGTCGTAGTAAATGTGCATAGAAGCTTTTGAAATCATATCAAACTTGTAAGATTTTTCGAATAAAAAAATATGGGAGTTCAAGTGGTTCGCAGGAAGGCAAATAGATTAAAACCACTTTTCTGAACTAGATTTAGAACTAAGAAGATTGAATATCAAGGAGAATGATATCAGAAACATGCAACTAACTAAATATTAGAACCAGGAAGCATGCAACTTGAAGATAAGTTGAAAAATAACTACTGGAATTTTATTGAATATAATTAAGAGTTTTGCACGAGTATACTAGTAGAATGCTTCTGAAATTACAACTAGAATAGAGTTGATATAACTAGAATTAGATAAAGAAAATATAGGGGCTTTGATGGTGAAGTCCGGAGCATCGGCGTAGATGCGGATGCGAAGACGCACCTGCTAGAATCACCAAAGATGGCGTGGAAGAAGACTAGTGCTAGTAGGCAGAGGTTATTTGGAAGTAGGAAGGAATGATTCTAAGTGGGGGTGTCTAGGGTGTTTATATAAAGGTCAAGACGGCTTGTGATTGATTTAAGTTGCCTTGGATCACCAAAATAAATGGCTAGGATTAGGAGTCTAGGAATAAGGGGGTAGGATGAAGGAATAGGTGGATAAAATAGGTTAGGAGTTGTTGGAATTGATGAAGGGCTAGGATGGCTTTGAGAGGATGATGGAGGGTTGTGATTCTCTCGAATTTTTGGCCTCTTTCTGTTCCGAATTTGAAGTTGCACATAAAAGCAAAGTTGTAGCCCTCGAAATAAGCTTTCCAATGCAGCTTGAATCACTTAATTTGGATTTGAAATGAAAAGGTTATGGCCAAAATTCTAAAGGTGTGTCATGCTGTTACGAATTTCAAGATTAAGTTTAGGATTAGGAATATGATTTGATTTTGGATTTTAAGATAGGGATTTAGGTAGGCAATTTAAGACCCTAGGATTTAGATCTAGTGGTGGATAAATTATAGTGTATTTTGTCCATCTAAAATAGTATTTATTGAAGGATAAAATGGATGGCCAAATAAGGTTTGTTGGGTTAGGATATGTTCTAGGTTTTCATAGGCTTTGTTGGAATTTTTGGTGGATAGGATTAGGTATCCTAAGTAGTCGACCACTATAGGTTTTAGGACAAGGTTTTGGTTGGTCCTAAGGGGTTTCTAAGCTAGGTAATTAGGTTCCTAATTTGGAATAGGGTCTAAGTGAATTGGGTCTCCAAAAAGGGCCACCAATTAGGCTTAGTCATCTTCAAAGTGAGTTCATATTAGAAAGTCCATTCATCCTTGCTCTGATTAACCTGAAATTTTGTATCTGCATATATAAAAATAGACACATCAAGGTACCAAATACAATTGCAAGAAAAATTGCATAAAAGTCCCAAAGTATGCATTATTTACAAAATGACCTAAAATGCATAATCTAATGTAACTAAACGCAATCTAACTCAAATTACCCTAGACCAACATTTAGTTAGGCATTAATTACATAAATAATTATGTAAATATCACTTACCGACTTTAAATTTGCTTCCATGCTTGTTTTGCAAGTAGAGGTGATAAGGCAAGACATCCTTTATGGCGATATCTTGTCTATGGCCCTGAGAGTCAGGTTTGGGTGGTGTGCCTCCTTTGTTGCCGAGCAAGCGACGTCTTGAGTAGACATTGCTTGTCGCGATGCTTGGGCCTTATGCGTCAAACTAGATGAGACAGTGGCCACTCAAGAGAAGGCTAAGGACTAGAGGGTGATGGCCTTAGAGAGTCAGATGGGATAGAGTTTGCCCGCATGCAGGACGTCCTTGCCAAGGCGGAACATGAGGCTTCTTTTCATTGGGGCTGTTAGCTCGTGCTGAGGAGGCATGCCTTAAGTTGGGTTGCCTCCTAAGGCGTAAGGATGAGGCCCTTGCTGGGCTAGTTGCCAGACTAGAGGCCCATTCTACTAAGCTAGATGAGGCGATCCGGCGATCTTTGGAGTTACAAGGCGTCGTCGAAGAGTTGTTGCACGCTTTGAGTTTGGAAGACCCTGTATGAGAGGGCCTACGTCGAACTATCAAGGGCCGCGGAGGTGGTGCAGGCAGAGAGGGATGAAGCTCGGGTGGTTTCCTCCCAACTTGAGGACAGAATTGAGCTACTAAAGGACTTTGATGCGACTAAGGTGTTAGGCGAGAAATGGTGGAAGGAAACCCCTCGTCTTAGGTGTGAGGCTCGAGAAGGCCTCCACCAGACCTTTTGAAGGAGTTTTTTGCTACAAATCCTTTGATGGAGGAGCATTGCTCTTGATTGGGGGAGGAGCTAAGCAAGCATGTTTTGGTGACTATTCAATCCATTCTAGCAGGTGGCCTTAGCTCCAAGGAAGACATTCTCTCGTAGTCCGTGCGAGACCTTAACCAGGTTCATGTTGAAGTACACTCAAGATGGATTGTGGATTGTCATCCTATCGAGTCGCATCCTAAGGGTGGGTGGGCTTGGCGTCCTTACTTTCACTAGGTTGGAACCTTGCTGGGGTGAATGCTCGAGGCCCTTTTGCGTTCTTTGACCTCTGTACCTGACATTTTGCCCTGTTCTTTGTAAGGGTGTTCACCCACATTTGTCTTAATGGAAAGGTAGCCTTGTTGTCAGTATTTAAGTGTTGTCTTGATTGTTATGGTGCATTTATGGGGGTTTTTGGGGTTTTGAATGAGTAGTTTTGTGTAGCTTGCTTGCGTGGTAGGGTCGTCATTGGGTGAGGGTCACTCTATAGGTGGCTCGATTTAGGTGCGCTAGTATCTTCGACCTCACTCAAGGGCTTATGCCTTCGCTCTCAAGGTTAGGTCGGGAGAGTGCGGGGATGTGCATGATCGATGGTAGCAGCATTGCTCTACCTTAATCTTCCATGGGTCACCCATGGGTGACTTACCTTTTAGGTTAGGCTTGAAGGCGGGGTGGTTCTGTCCACCTACCTCTCTTGAGCCTGCCGCTTAGGGAGAAAAGGTCATGAGCTTTATGATCTTTTCCATCCTCTTCTCATAGGTTGTTGATTGCCGTGTGCGGGGGAGGGAGGGTGTCATACTTGCATGTTTCATTTTGGAGGCGTGAGGCACCTGCATAAGTTGAGGTTGTGGTTAGGGGTGTCATCCTTGTTTAATGCAGTGTTTCAGGAGTGAGAGTTGCGAGTGTTGTCCCTAAGGTGCAAACATTCTCCTAATTTGTCCTTTGTCTATTTCCAGGCGTTGATTCTCGAAGGTTGCGCGGCTGCTTCATCAATTGCCTTGTGTTTGCGTCCGGTGCTAGATATCGACCAGGTAGGTGCTTTTGCTTGGTGCCCTTCCCCAGGGGAGTTGGCCTTTCGGGGCTGCTTTATTGGGTAAGTCCGTCCCCAGAGCGTAGCTCTTGGTTCCGCCTTGCACAGTCAGCTCTCGAGGGGGTTTGGTGAGATCTAATTTTGGCTTGTCTTTCGCGCGTGGGTGCCCTATGACTGTTTCATCTCTTCCTTTTTGTTATAATTGTTTGTTTTCCCATAGGAGGTGGATGATGTTACTATGATGAGGTGAAATGCGGTCACAATGTGCAACATGCTCGTGTCATTGCTGTCGTATGGGCAATGCGCTGCTTGGGCGTGCTGTTGTGATTAAGTGAGGTTGTTGTATTTTCATGTGTTTTTGGCTCCAAGACCCTTTGTTATACGCTTGCCAGGGTAGCTTTCTAGGGTCACTTGTCGGTCCTAGCTTCACGTTTTCTCGATGTGCCCTGCCATATTTATTGTTGACTTGAGGCAGTCGAGATGGCGGTGCAATTGTATCGCTCGAGGTGCCCAAGGCTCAAGTTGGGCATGCGTCCCATTATCTCCTAGGAAAATATGCTTCTTAAACCGCTCAGGGGGGGCTTGGGGTCCTTTCATCTCGAGCATTAATGCCTCCCTTGGTAACCAATGTGCCTTTTTCGGGGATCATGCCCCTAGAGTTGTCACATTGCATTTATTGCAAGCGTAACATTTCGGGGCAATGTCTTAGGAAGACGCGTGCATTTGTCCTTGTCTTGCCAATAAATAGGGGTGGTAGGGGGTGCGTTTTTCGTCATCCTGACTCCTTTGGGGATTTTGAGAGGAGATGCTGGTAATAAATTGGCTTTGGTCGTCTCCTTGTCAAGGTTGGGTGCCGCTTAGTGGCTTTAATGAATTCTATTTTAGAACTTCATTATTGGTGAGTAGGCTTCTGTTCGTTATTTGTGCTTTGGATGCTCTCTTTAGGGGCTGGGATCCCCTTTTTGGTTGCTACTAGCGGAGGGCACTTCACAAGCAGGTTGAGGCAACATGAGTTAGGCTTATGTGGCGATGTGGTAGTAAGGATCCTAACCAGGTTGCACCTCTCCCAATCGAGGTGGAGCTCCCTGTTCATGCCTTGGCGTGCTGGTCGGATCGTCAGCTATTCTCGCCATTGGGGAGCCTTCCATGAGGGCTTTCAAAGGCTAACATGCCTTCTGTTGAGTAAGTAGGCAGGCCTTACAGGTTTGTCGACTATCTCAACAGAGGGATGATTTGAGGGCTTCCCTCCATGTAAGGCCCTTACGAGGCCACGATCACCTGCTTTGCTGGGCCTCGAGGTGGCCATCACAAGTTGATGGCCGCGTACAGCACCCATTTAAGCCAGACCAACTTCCATGGCTTCCCTTTCTTGAAGTCGCTCCCGAAATAGCTGATTAGAGATTGGATGTTGATCGGGTGGTTCATGCCTTCTCTACACACTTGGTGGCTTCGACGTTGTGGGGGTGGCTTTCCTGTAGGGATCCGAGGCCTTTGTCTCTAATCAGGAAGTTGGAGTGTCATTGATCCTCTTGGAAGCCCTAGCCCTATTATGGAGGCCTTGCTGAGGTGACCTAAGGTCTTAGCTTCTAGCCTAAGTAACCCCGTAGCCTTTTTTCTCTATGGCAGGTGAGTCAGCTAGTGGCAAACACCTTCTCCAGCTGAGCTGCTTTTCCCGGGTGAATCATCCGGCATGCGCTGGGGCCTTTGTAGGTTGTGGCTGCTCATCCTTGGCAGAGTTAGGTGGTGAGGACGGTCATCCTCGTGGGCTGATAATTTGTTGGATATTTTTTTGCTCCTTTCAGGTTCTCCCTTTGTAACATTTTTGCTTTTAATAAGCCTAATGTAGGCTTGACCACGTTTCTTATTGTAATGAAAAAGGAGAGTTTTTGTGTTGCCTTTCATGTGGAATGATTGCATATTTTGATTTACGCCTTATTTCTACTACTTTCGTGCGACTTTCAAGGAACAATGAGGTAGGTAGGGGTGCCTTCTTTGTTTGTCGCTGTATGCTAACTCAACATCCGGCTGATTTTACCCAGGGAATTAGTTTGCCCAAGCTGGGCGAGGGAAAGGAGAATGGGGGTTTGTTCCTCCCCACCTCTTTGGTCGGTCCCGGGCGTTGTAGCTCCTTGAGGCTTGAGTTTCTTAAGTGCTTTTTTGGATGTTTGTCCCTCAGTAATAATGCAACTATCCTTCTCGTGGCTTTCCTCTGAGGTGTCTGGGGCGCTTATTTTCTGAGGGTCGCAACCCCTTGGGGGGCTTGGAATTTTGCTAGCCTTTTGTTCTCGCATCCCCCTGTTTTGCATACCTTTGAGGTCAGTAGGCTCCCTTTTTTCATGGGAAGTGGGCCAGACATACATCGGGAGGTTCCTCCTATTTCCCTTGGGGAGAGGTAGGGTCGCACCTTGATTGGGGGGGGGGGGTTGGCCACAATGTGCTCGAAAGAGGAGGTGGGGCCATCTACGGCATGCTTGGGAGGGGGAGTGAGGCTACATGCGACGTGCTTGGGAGAGGAAGCGGGGCCAACTGTGGCGCTGTGTGGTGCATGTGAGCAAGCTTTAGGTGCCAATCGGCTCTCAAGATGGGGGGTGGTGTAGAGGCAAGGCATTACAGGGGTGTCATATGCTTCCCTGGTGTCCATCTGGTCGCCTTGTTGCCCTAGGGCTTGTTCGCAAAGCTTTTCAGCCAAAAACTCTCGCTCTGTTAATTGTTGCGGATTGCGTGTTTGGGTCAAGGTAGCCCCCGCTTTACCGAGCAGTCGTCGAAGGGGAGAGTCTGCATTGGGTATCTCGGGGAAAACATGGTATGTGGGTGGGGGGGGGGGGGGTTCATACCTCAATTGTGGTTGAGCGTTTGTTGTGGTGCTTTAAGTCGGGGAGCGTGTGACTTAACATCCCATATTCGGCCTCCTTTTGGTCGGGGGGGGGGGGGGGGGGGGGGGGGGGGGGGCTTGCGACTTCCTCTCACTACACAGTCGATGAAAAAAGGGAGAGAGGGTTCGCTCCTTCATGGGGGGGGGGAGTCGGCCGTAATGTACTCGAAAGAGGAGGCAGGGCCAATCGTGGCACGCTTAGGAGGGGGAGTGAGGCTAACTGTGACGTGCTTGGGAGAGGAAGCGGGGTCAGCTGTGGTGCTGTGTGGTGCATGTGCACAACCTTTGGGTGCCAATCGGTTCCCAAGACGAGGGTGGTGTAGAGGTAAGGCGTCACAGGGGTGTCATATGCTTCCCTAGTGTCCATCTGGTCGCCTTGTTGTTGCCCTAGGGCTTGTTCGCAGAGCTTTTCGGCCAAAAACTCTCGCTTTGCTAATTGTTGCGGATTGCGTGTTTAGGTCAAGGTAGCCCCTACTTTATCGAGCAGTCGTCGAAGGGGAGAGTCTGCACCGGGTATCTCTGGAGAACATGGTATGTGGGTAAGGGGGATGTTCATACCTCAATTGTGGCTGAGCGTTTGCTGTGGTGCTTTAAGTCGGGGAGCGTGTGTCACTCGACATTCCATATTCGGCCTCCTCTGGGTCGGGGGGCTAGCGACTTCCTCTTGCTACACAGTCGATGAAAAGAGGGAGAGAGAGTTCTTTCCTTGTTGCTTGGACATCCATTTGCTAGATCCCCTACCGATAGGGGAACAGGTCATAGTGCCTTGCAGACTTCGTGGTCCTTTAAGGTGAGGGGTGTGGGCCCTCTCTGGGCTCTCCCCTCCACTACATTTTTAGTGCCCACTAACCATTTGCTTGGTCAGTTTGGAGACTGATGAGCATCCCGATGTCGAAGGGGACTGTTCACGAACCTGGCTTGAACGGGAGTTACGCTCTCTGAGTGCAAATGATCGGATGGGCCCTATCGGGGGCATGGCCTTTTGTCACGATTTCCCACACATGACGCCAATTGATAGAGCCAAATAAGGGGAGTATCACCACTTGCCATTCAACCATAATAACAAACTGATTGATGACCCAGTTTCACCTCTACGGTAGATGTTGGGGAGGGGATTTTACCCTCAACTATGCATTAGAGTATGGTCGAGTATACAATGCTTTGGGGTGCCTCGTTAAGGACGCATAAGGCCTCCTTATATAAGGGGACGTTAGGAAAGAGAGAAGAATGCTTACATAGGCAGGGCTATTCTTGCCAAGGTGCCTCATCAACCGTGTTGATGCCTCCATACTCGTGTTGTCGCTTCAGTTCTTGTGCTATTGTCTTGGCCCTTACTCTTCAAGCGTTGGTTGTGCCCGAGGCTTTTGGCAGTTGGATCACTAGTGCACTCTTTGGGTGGGCGAGTCAGTTGGCAGGTTCTAGGTGAACGAGCCGATCGACAAGTTTTACCACGTTGGGCATGCCTTGCCTCTAAATAGATTGGTTTTGGGCCCTTCTTGGTGACCTTTTTGGGCTTGATTTGTGAGGGTTCATTCCTTCTCTCATCAGGTGGTTTGAGAGGATGTCTGCAATGCCGTAGAGGTTGGTGGCCTGGGTGTCCTTAACCTCTGCACCATGAACAAAGCTCTACTCTCGAAGTGGATCCTGCAGTTTATGGGCCCTCAAATGCCTTTTTGGAAGACCATCTATTGCAATTCGTATGGAGATACTGTGGATTGGGATTAGAGGAGGTCCACCATGAGACTCTTCACACTTTTGGGTGGGGCTGCAGCCTGCGGAAGCTTTTGGGGAAGGTCATACCCCTTTGTTGGAGCTTCTTAGGTGATGGTAGCAGATTTACAGAGTGTGTTGCGTAGACTAGTAGCTCTTTCGACTGCTAGTGTCATCATGGAGTTATTCGTTAGACTAGTAGCTCTTTCACCTGAACCTCTTGCCTTTGTAGTGGATAGCTTCCATGTAAATTGTTGGTTCCCCTTCCTGTCCCCATCCCTTTTTGAGGTCAAATTGGAGGAGTTGACCTTTTTGTGATAAATATTGAATGACATCAGGCCAGGCATTAGGGAGAGATGGCTGGATTTGGAGACTTGGGGAGTTCTCTATTAAGAAGGCTTATCCATGCCTTATGGAGGGACTAGAGCAGATCGATCCCTCCTTGGAATTCGATTGCTGAAAGATTTGGAAAGCCAAAATTCGTTAAAGGTGAAAATATTTGTACGTTTCTTGAGAAGAAAGAGGGTGACTTGGGAATATAGGTGAAGATGGATGTCTGATGCTAACCCTAGTTGTGTCTCCTGTGGAGAGGGAGTGGAGAATTTAGACCATCTCTTTTTTACTTACTCTTTTATGTAGTATTGCTAGTCCATTACAGAGATTTTGTCTCTCCAGTTCTCTTTTGAGGTTGACTTTTGGCCTAGCATACATGGAGCCCATGTTGACACAGATACCTTGAGGAGAGCCTTAATTATGATGTGGTGCTTTGACTAGAGCACAATAGAGTTGTTTTTAGGAGAAAACTGGACTTCTGTGGATGGGGTTTCACATGTCTTTTACTCCACCTGGTGTACCTAACTTTTTATTAGTGAATTTTGGGGGTTAACCCCTTTTCCCTTCCTCAAAAAAAGAATCATAAGAATAATATATTGTTATCACTTTATAGTGATTACTTTTCATTTAAATTGTGGGTCAATTTTTACATGCCATTCAGGAGAAGGATGTTACAATGATTAGTGTTATATCGGATTATGAATCCTAGGGTTGGTTATCTATTTGTCAACCTGAGGCTTATGCTTAAATATTAAACGTCTTCCTTGTGGAAAAATGAAGAGAAACCTTAAGACACTTGGTTTCAAGTTCAAGGTTGTAACTTATAATATTCCTATTTGCTTGAGATCCAATGCCTCCCATTTTCTCTCTATGGATTACATTACATGTCTCCTTCTCAAACCATGTAAATCTTGCATCTTAGATTGTTACTGCTGGTGTCTTGCATGCTTTGAATGAAGTATAAGCGCAATGAATCCTTAGAATTTTCCGGTGGATGTGCTCCTACGTTTCTTGGCTTATTTTGGATTCTGTACTCTTTTTCAGTGCCTTTGGCACAAGTTTATGTACAAAATTATTCCTGTGATCTTCTAGCTCCTGTGATCGTGTCATTGTTTTAGGATATTTTTGTGCCCATATTGATGCTTTTGTCAACCTTACACAAGTGTATCATAATTGAGGTTGTTGTACCATCCTCTTTTGTGATTCACGACAATTTAACTTTGCCTTCTCATGACTGCAGAATCTTCCACATTGTATTCTATGAGAACTGATGTTAAACTCACACTTCCAATTGCACAAGTTTTTTAGTGACCTGTATTAAGCTCAATTAGGGACTACTTACCCATCATGATTGAAGCCAAGCCTCAGGGCAAGTCTGGTTGCCTCACTGGGATACCATGGCAAAAGGAGGATAATCTCTCTTCGGAGTAAGGTCTGGGGAGTTGACAGATTCAACTTTAATTTATTGGATTCTAAACTTGGTTAATTCTCAGACTGGGGACATGATTATCAATAGATTACTAAGGAGACTCTGGACCTCCTTTGAGAAGTGTTCTGCCACAAGGGCTCTACTGAGCTGATGAAAATTAGGCAGGGTGATACTGCCTCACCACCTACTTTAGCATCTGCAGATCACGTGGACCAAGCTGGAACCTTGAAAGGTCACAAGCAGTCTGTTATTGCTGATCGCAAACCCTTCCACTGCTATATCCAGCAAATTGGCCCGTGTAAGTTTCTTGCCAGCTTCAATCTTGAGTTCAAGAAACATGCAGCAGATAGTGGAGATGGATGAGCTCCCTCTCCCATGAGCAGGCTTATCGTCAGATGTCACTTATAAACTGCTTAAATCTTGTGATCTTGTTGATTCTATTTCTTCGAACTCTGTCAGCAATATCACACAGATATCGTGTGATGATGTGAACCTTTAGCTTGTTGAAAGATGACAAGCTACTTAATGTTTATTGTTTCATAAGTGGGTGTAGTGACCAAGCACAATGTAAACTAATTAATGCTTGTATATCTGTTGAACCTATACCAACATGACCAGTCTACTGGGGCTGAAATGTGACTCAACCAATTGAAGGAGGTTGCTGCTTGTACTGTCCATCCTTCATACTATATCAATGATGAAAAGATTGAATTATAGCTTACTGAAAATTTTATAATTTGCATTATAGGTTTCTAGGAAGAACGTAGCCTATTGTTCCCTTAAATCATATAGATTGTAATTTCAACAGGAATGGTATTTACTTAATCATGTTGTGAACGTTATGAGGTCATGAGGAAGCGATTCTTTTGGAAGGGGCCCAACCATGTTGGGAGGTTTCTTCGCTTGGTTCCATGGGATGATTTGTGCAAATAAAAAATGGAGGGTGGTTTCGGAGTTCGTGACCATAACAATTTTTTTTGATGCCTTGTTAGCCAAGTGGGTAGTGAACTTGCTCCAGAATGGGACAGCCTTTGGCATTGTCTTTGAAAGATTCCTATGGTATGTCTTTGAATTTGCCAGAGGACTATTGTTTCCCGTGGAGCTTCAGCTTTTTGGAGGGTGTTGGTGCCGGTTATGCATAGGGTCTCCCCTTCCTTTCACTTGGTTTTAGGAAATGGAAGAACTTCAAGGATTTAGGAGAATGATTGCTTGGAAAGTGAAATTTTCACTGAGGTGGTGCCCAGGCTTTATGCTCTTGCAGGTGACAAGTTCCACTAGGTGGTGGATCCTTGAGATGAGGCTTCCACATCTTGGGTGCCCATGGTTGGGGGTGGGCTTTCAGATGCTGGAGTCTAGGACATACAGTTGCTACTGATCCTGTTACAGGATTTCAGCTAGTGAGGATAACTCCTGATCAATTGGCATGGACTGGAGGGGATCGTTTTCGGTGAAGAAGGCATATAATTTGTTGCAGGGAGTGGAGGGGAATAGTAGTGAAGTGATGGGAGATTGTCAATACTGGAGATTGAAGGTCGTTTTAAAGGTCAAGCTCTTCAGGTGGCTACTTCTGAGGGGAAGGCTGGTTACTAAGAAGCACAGAGATCATTGGGCAGTGAATGTTACAATTTGTATTCTTTGCGGCTATGATGATGAAGATACTCCACACCTGTTTTGGTTGTGTGATTTTTACAGCCGGTTGTGGGAAATTTTGGGGCTATTAGGAGTTGATGTTTCGTCTATGGATGATTTTTGGGTCTCCCTCGAGAATGGAATTCAAATGAATCCTCATGCCTGGACAACAGCGGTGGTGGCATTGTGGTCTTTATATGGCTCCAGTTTTTTGAGGGTAGAGGATGTGGGTTGAAAATGTTAGTGAGGGAAGCTTGCTTGATTTTTGGATGCAATATTTGTAACTTGTATTTTTAATTTTGAAGTGGAATGAAGTGGATGGCGACTGACCTTCATTAAACCGGTTTATAAGTGGAAGACTTACGTTATAGTGCATATGCTCATTTGAAGATGCTTATTTGGATCATTTACTGGTTTCCTGTAGGTTGGATGTTGTAGATAGGTGCTTTTCCAAAGGAACAGTAGAAGAAATTATTGCTGCTCTTGTAAGTTCTTGTTCTGGTTAAGGTGTATATAATAGTTTTATATCATTTTTTCCCCTTTCCTTCTGCACTCCGTTAGTTTTATAATTTTATTATTGGTTCAACCTTCTACTAAATATATATCCTTTTCTGAATTACATGTCTACTGTTCATTTTCATTTCTTCCATAATCCAGTTATTGCAAAGTGGATAATGTGATTGCTGGATTGTCTGCAGGAGGAAGAGGTTACAAATAATCATGATGAATGGGTCAAAAATGCTCTTAAATCATTAAAGAAAGCTTCCCCTTGCAGTCTTAAAATTACACTGAGATCGGTATGGATTTGAAACTGAGGGCCCTTTTGCGTAATCTATTTTTCAATCAAGCTCCTCTTTCATGTGCACACATGAACTTCCTCATGTTTACGAATCACATGTGCCTTATGATAGCATTGGTCCTCTTTGAAATAAAGATTTACAACTATTCAGAGCAGAAAAAAGAGCCAACATAAAGATTCATATGTTACATTCCTGCCTTTGCATGTACAAAGGACAGGAGCATCATCTATCCTTAATGCTTGATGAAGGTTGACAGCTCCAAATTTAAGAAAATATTGCTCATGGTTACCTGTCAAAAAAAAAAAAAACTCTATTCTCATAATGTGGAGAGTTAACGAGGTCCCATTCAATACTTCGATGCATTAAGAAAGGGATTTGTTTGTTTTTTTGATTCATTTGTTTAAATGGTATCCTTAGTTGATTCCATTGTGTTGTTGGTTTCTTGTTCCTTTTGGGTGACCAGCACAACAGAACTTGGTGAAGTTGAAGGATTTATATGGTAATCATTTGATCTGCCAATGGTTGTTTTCAGTGCTTCAATGCTTCTGGTAATGGTCATCGAAGTTGTCAAGATCTGTAACCTGTTTGTTTAAGAACTCACTCATTTCCATAGGAGGCATTTGCTGATCAACAAGGAAGTTTTTACAATTGGATATCCCTTGATGGGGAGTCAAACAAGGGACTTTGAAGCTTTCTATGCCAAGAGGGGGAGCTACCTCTCATCTACCTTGGCTTGCCACTCACGACTTGGGGCCTAAAGTATATAGACTTCACTTTTAGAGAAGATGGGGATGTAGTTGACTGGTTGGAACTTGGAAGGCTAGGCTGCCATCAAAGGGGGGGCGGCTATGTTGGTGAAGTCAGTTTTCTTGGTGATTTCAATTTTCCATTAGCATTTTTGCTGCCAACCGGGTTGATTTCTTGAATGTAGGTGTTACGTAGTAGGTTGCTATTGGAAGGTGCAGATGGACAGGAGATTTGGTGGCTCGGAATGATGCATGTCGCCCTTTTGAGGAAGGACGGTTAGGTGTATGGAGTTTGAAGATAACAAATGAAGCTCTTCTGTTAAAGTGGTGCTTCTGGATAATGAAGGATGATGACAGATTGCCCTCTAGAGTTTTTCTTGGAGATTTATGATGGAGTTTCGCATGATCTATGATAGAGTTTCGCACAGATTTGCTTTTTCACTCCAACAATGGGGATGAGTTCTCCTTTCTGTCTCTGGAAGGATGTGTGAATCCCCACGAGCCCTTATGACAGAGTTCCCATTATCCTTTTTGCTCTTGTGCATTCACAGGATACTTCTGTTTGAGATTGCTAGAGCAGTTCTTTTGATGCTGGTGGGGGCAGCTAGACCCTGTGATCCCGTCTTTCCTTTGTGGTCTCTCTTACGTGTATTTGGAGTAATGGCTACAGATGCAGGGGGTTATTTCTAGACTCTATGTGTGGACACTATTGATGGTTATGGAAGATGCGAATTTTATGGTGAAGACAGCTTATAGAGTGTTGACTCCCCTTTTGATTGAGGGAGATGAAGTCTTCCTTCAGGATTGTAGATTGTTGTGGAAGTCAAAAGCATCCTTGAAAGTACATTTCTTTGCTTGGGAGCTACATAGAAAGAGGATTGCGATGAAGGCAAGGAGGTGGAACCTAGTCTTGAATGCAACATACCTTTTTTGCGGAGAAGGTAAGCAAGATGTAAACCATCTTTTCACCTTCCCTTTTATCTCGGGAGTTTGGGTGGAGGTGGGCATTGATTGGATAGATAAGGAATTCTTGGCAGACTTCTGGAGATCGTACAAATGTGGTTGTCCTCAACTACAAATGGTTCGGTACAAATCCGAGGAAGAACGGGCCATATTGCTAGCGATGTTTTGAGCTGTTTGGCTAGAGAGGAATAGTGTAGGTTTTGAGCATTTGAGGCCTTACATAGAGAACATAGTGATCTATGCGAAGTACGCTTTTGAGGGGTGGAATCTTTCACGTATGTAATGTAGGCCTCAAGCAGCCATCCTTGTTCTTGCTCAAAAAAAAAGGATCTCCTATCTTTATGATGTTTTAATTGCCAATTTCACTGATCATAGTTCCTAAATTTTTCTTTATCTTATGATTCTGATAACTGCAAGTTGGTGCTTTTATTCTGTTGGTATTTCATTGTTTTTGAAGTTAGTGTTTTTTGGTGGATTTAATTTTGGCTTCAGCTAAGAGAAGGGAGGATGCAAGGAATTGGTGAATGCCTTACAAGAGAGTATCGAATGTGCTGCCATGCGTTTCGCAAGGATGTTAGCAATGATTTCTTTGAGGTCCAAGCATCTCATGGGTCCAATGCCTTTTCTTTTATCTTCTTTTCGATTGTTTACTTGCTTGTTCTTCTTTGGCTCAGGGATGCAGGGCTATTCTTACAGATAAGGATAAGAATCCCAAGGTTTGATAATGGTTTCCTTGTGGTTGGTTGGTTTAAGAATAGTCTACATTCTGGATCAATATTTATAGACTCACGTTTCCTTTTCTTTGAAGTGACTGCCGATTCCACATTAGTCGCTGCTAATTTGTTGAAGATGTATGTAACACCTTATGAGTTGTAGAAAACTTACTTTTAGGCTTATGTGTTAGGAATGTCACAAAAGAGCAACAAAAGAGATTACATGTCAAGGCCAAAAGTAGACTGTTTTAATGCTATCTTACAATATCAATAGACTTTGGCGGCAATGGACATATAAAATTACACTATGGCAATCTTTGTTGATGTGGCAACATGTTTTGTGGATTATGATATTAGTTGACTTGTAGGAAACCACAGTCAAAATTTTGGTAGGTACACTGATTTGAATCACTTTCTGTCTATATGTAAGACATATGAAATGTGTCCTGACATTTACTTCAGTATTATGGAAAAACATGATACTTGCAGTCTCCTCTTTCAGAAACCACTTTGCATGCACTATTAAATAATTATTTCTCTTGGAGGTCTTATGTCTCACCATTTTCTTATTCATTGCCTATACCGGTGTAATTGACCCACAAACATGTATTTTACAGTGGGAACCTTCTAGTTTGGAAAAGATGACAGATGAGATGATGGATTATTTTTTTATGGAAGTTGAAGACCCTGAATGGGAAGACTTGAGATTTCCACACAGATGGAGTTCAAATAGAAAGGGCAGATCAAAATTGTGAGAATTCCTCAGACGTCATTGTATCATTCTATAAATCCAAGCTGCAAGTCTGGTTCACCATAATCTGAAGGAATTAAGTGATCCTTCTTGGTATGAATGTATCCGATCTATTCCTTTGAAAATAACTTGTAGAAGAATACTCAGCTGTCAAATAAGTTCTTTGTGCTTTCATCTATCGTGTGTAGCTGCTGCTTACCAACGACATTTTTTTGCAATCAGTCAGTGTTGTAAAACAAAATACCAGCTTAACTTACAGATATTGGACGATGGACAGAATAAATTCGTTAGTAGATTGGTTGCACGTTCATATACTGTTTTTATTAGTGAATGGTGAACTTGTTTGATTATTGGGCAATAGCATCTTTTTTGTTTGCCTTGTTTAGTTGAGTGACATCCTTTCACCGGTTTGATCATTTCCTTTCTTCTCTCCTTCCTTAGTTGAACCCAAGACCTCTACCCCTTGTTTGATTATTGTCTTGGTATCCGGAATGTCAGAGGAGTTATAAATTTTTGCTACTTTTTGCTGTCTCAAGTTACTAGAAATTTGACTCCTTCCTGGAGGTATAAATACCCAGTTATATGAAACTTACAAAATTGTAAAGACCTCATGGATGATGTGAATTCACAATGTTTGGTATCTCAACTTCGCAAGGAGCTTCAAGTTTTTATGATTTCCTGTCTCATGTCACTATGAAGGATAATGGAATATAAGCTCTCAGATTTCAAGACAAGGTCAAGCAGGTAACACGTTGTATATTGGTTATTTTGATAGTTGAAAAAATACGGTGTGGGTCATAAAATGTTGAGTGGTGCTTTATTGTTGGTTGCTTTCTGGGTACCTAATGTGAAAGTTCTACGGGATGTAATATAGCTTGTGCACCGTCCGAAAACGTAGTTTCCTCGTGCTAATAATGTATGCGAGCATAATATTGCTCGTCACTAATTTACACGAGTGTTCAAAACCCAAGCACAAATTCTATTCCATGCGTTACATCGATATGTTAATACATAAGAAACCAATATATGCAGATATATTAACGAAATCAAGGATACGCATTGTGTGCACCGTCCTCCGTAAAGTTACATCCTTGTATGAAATGGTGCAAAAACACCAATGATGTCTATTATGAATTGCATTGCCAAATAATGATGTCAAGATGTTTATGTCCAATTTCACTGATATTGTCTACTGCTCTAACCTTTTATGCATAAGGTGCATGCAAATCTCACCCTTCTAAAATGAGTTTGTGTCAAGCCAATGATAGATATGTAGAAAATATGTTGATCGATCATGAGGCACATGCTAGTTTCCTTTCGTAGTCATGTTCTAATCGTTCATTTTGCTTTGGTTAGTCCAATGAAATCTATGGGGTCCAACGTATGTATGAAATCTCTCGAATCATGGATGGTCGTATGGCATCGTCCACGATAGTTACATGATTAGTGATTACAAATAGCATGAACTTTTATGCAATTAAGATGACTGAAAATGTGCACACACATGCACCCTCATAATATGTTAACCAGAAAACCTGAAGGATTTAGGTCGCAAAATGAGTGCTTTCCCGTTGTTGCGAATAAGACCCATAGGACTACGGAGATCAGTGCAAGCATTTTTTCTTTCCTCAAGCCAACAGCAAGTGAAAGCTTTTCTTTTTTTTGCCCACCTGCGTCTCCCTGTCTGCACCGGTTAGACGATTAAAAAGTTAATATTGGCAATCCTTTAGGTCTTATCGATTTCATCTCGAACTCCTTTTTCTGTGCCAAAATCTTTTTGGGAAGGACATTGTACCATGGTACATTCTATGTTTGAGTTTTGCTTTGCTTCCTGATTTCATGGTAGTAGATGCGAAAAATTCAGTACAAAAATACTTGATATCCACTTGCAGGAATCTTCAGCAGAGAAATACAACAAACAACAACTAATTATCAGAAGAAAAATATAATTGCATCCATCATGTCTCAGAACACATTGAGAATACAACACGGTACGTATACAAACACTCCAGCGGTTGCATGCTGGATACCCTCATCTTGCTGTTTCTTTGCGAGAAAGGAGAGAACATATGATACTTAATATATACTTGTCACAGATACTACTTTGTTGACATTTCCCTTGGCCCTAATTTTCACTCGGTAGGCCTCCCAAAACTGCTTAGTCCATCATGCTCAGTAAAAAATGAGAAGTGAGGTAATTTTCAGAGTCTTTGCTTATTCATTTGCACATCCATCAGTTACTGAACTTATGCTTGACACCTGAGGTGCCCTGCAGTAAAAATACCATTGCTTTTTGATTTACCAAATTCGCATATGAATTTCACATGAGATTTGCAGCTTATAATTTGGAGGCCCTTGGAGTACTACAGTGAAGACCAATCAATTGAAGATTAGTTTTGAAATTAGTGGTTACCAATTAATTGAAAATTATTTTGAAAATAGTGGTGTGGTGGTAGATCCAAAATCGAAACCAATTCCTTTTCCACATCAAGTGTATCCGCAACGGTGCTTGAAGCTCAGCTCTATGTCAAATGCCTCACCAGCCTAATCTATCTCTAGCCTGCTACTTATGAGTACAAATCTGCAGAGTGAGGTTATGATAAGTACCGGCAGTGGAGCAGGAAAGACCCTGGGGGAAGCTGCGGATGTATGCTTGGAGGATTCAGATGGTTAAAACTTTTTTCTCCTAGGAGGACGATTGAAATTGGTATGTGGTTTTATATTCAAACACACTTGCAGGCCATTAGCATACGCTTGGACAAGCCACGTGGAGTAATCCACTTGCAATCTTGACAACTGATATGTGGAAATGGTTTCCGAAGAAAACAATGCTTACTTAGCAATGGTGATTGATATTATTTGCATATGGGAACAATATGAATAGTCGAGAAGGGCATTTGAAGAGGGGTTATTGATGTGGATGCTCTAAAGGGGGTGAGAAGTTGGATATTGAGCATCTCAGGAAGGGTTTGACCAGACTGATCAACTGTTGGAATGAAGTGATTGAAGAATGTTGTTATTTGGGTCTGACCCAAAATATCTCTTCTAAAATGACTAAAGAATTTATGTAGTTGTGGAAACCAACAAATGCTGTACTTACCGTGCCAATCTCGATGTTACTCGAAAGCTATAGCAACCATAGTGTGGCCTTGGTTTCCAGAAGGTCAGTCCAAATTATGAACGAAAAGCATGTGATCATTCTTTGTTTTCTAAGATATTGCTGAGAACATTTCCAAAATTTGTACAGGGTAAACACTAAGAAATCTCAAATATTATTTTGTGTATCTCCAAAAATAATAATAACAATAAAGCAAGCTAGAAAAAATTGGAAGTGCTGGCATGTCCAAAGGATATTTTCCAGGTTACATTTGGAAATAGAGAAGAACTTCTTTCATACCTGGAGTTCCTTCATCAAAGTATAATGAATAATCTCTTTTATGGGAGTGATCTAAACATTTTTCTGCTGGATATCATTTCCTCAATTCCAATTTCTTTGCGCAACCAGGTTGTAAGAACATGAGGCCAAGGAGATTTAAAATAGTGTAGGTTACATGCAACTTTTTAGTTCAACCCTATGAATCACCATTCGAGACTGGCACAATTATAACTAGAACTGCTGATGTGAAAATAAGGAAACTGTAGTCTTTGCTCTTATGTGGGTGTACATAGGACAAGAATCAATAGGAATATGGCCGTTGCAGGTAAATAGGGGTGTTGCGGAGTGTAGCTATTTATGTGTTCTATTGGTGTTATGTGGTGCTATGTATTTTCTTTTTTTTTCCTTCATGAGGTTTTACAGTAATTTGCACCCACCTATCTCTCTATATAAAGAGAGATAGGGATAGAGAATAAAGTTGAATTGTTCATTTTTCCCAACTTGGTATCAGAGCACCGGTCTAAGACTGTGGCCCTGCTATCCCACCCAAGTAGGCCTCTGATACCCTAAGCACCAAAATCCTTCTCCTCCTTGCCGCCTAGGCCCATCGCCAGACTAGCAGGCAGCAGCAAGAGAGCCTGCCGACGGCAGTAGCAGTGGCAGCCACTGTCTGCCTGTCCGTCTACAGCTTCTACCGCTGCCAATAGCCACTGGCAGCAGCCCAGGCTCTGCCGCTACTAGCAGCCATCTGTCGCTAGTTGCAGCCAGCAGCAACAGCCTGGCAAATTGTTAGTGATCTAGCAGGCTAGCAGCGGCAGTAGATCGACAGGTTGGTCCTCTTGTGATCGGCGAGGAGGGTAGGCGCTCCTGGATGGCCATGCTAGGATGGTTTCCTGCATTCTAGTGTGGCCTCCATTGGTTCTAGGGGTTCCTTTGAGGCCTTTGATTTGATCTCCAGCTGATGTATGCTTGGATCTTGTGATCAAGGGGTTTATCTTCTATATTTCAAACCTTCTTCATGATCTGAAATCAGTAATTCAGATCTATTTTCTGGGTTTATCCTTCCTCTCAAGGCACAATGGAATTATTAGGGTTGTTAGAAATGTCATTAGATACCACTACAGAGGTTGGGAAGTATAAAAACTCGCTTCTTCAGCCTATTCATAGTGGCATTTCTACCACTCAGGAGTTGAGAGATGACACTGTGATCATTGCCTAGAGTGAGTATGAGAGACTACTTCAAGGTCATAGTCATCACGAAAGACTCGAGGGACCAAGCGAATGGAGTTACATTGCACGTAGCAAGAATCAGAGTTGCTCAGAATGGCTTGTGGATTTAGGAGCCTCACAGCACCTCAGTGGAGATCGGGATTACTTTACCCATCTTCATTCACTACCAGCTAGCAAGATTGTTCAGGTTGCAAATGACCGACACTCCAAGGTAGAAGGTCAGGGCGAGGTGCCAGTAACTTCTACGTTGAGATTGCCTAATGTTTTGTATGTTCTAGACTTTCCTATGAGTCTTCTCTTAGTCATCCAAATTACTAAGGAATTTAATTGCCTTGCAATATTTGATGCTGTGGGATGCACTATTCAAGACAAGTTGATAGGAAAGGTGATTGGTAGTGGACATGTAGAGCATGGGGTTTATCGATTGGCTCAGACTCCACTCGCATCTGCATGTCAAGGAGAGGTATCCTTTACACTTGGAAGTGCATTTCAGTAGTATCTCCACCTTGGACATCTTCATTTGGATAGCCTTCGTCGAGTCATTCTGCATATATCTCCTACGACCTGGATTTGCTGTGATACTTATCAGTTGGGCAAGCATCATCGTTCCTCCTACATGGTGAGTACTTATCTTGGATCAACAACCCTATTTGAGTTGTTACACATGGATGTGTGGGGTCTGAAAAGAATACTAGACAAGCAGGGTCACCGTTACTACTTAGTAGTGGTTGATGATTTTTCACGTCTATCTTGGGTGTTTTTTATTAAAGAATAAATCAGATGTTGGATCTATCATTGAAAGTTTCATGTTGGGGATTAAGAATCAAGATTCAGCCACCATTAAAGTAGTGAGATCTGATAATGCACTTGAATTATGCACCAGTAGGTTGTCTGCTTTCTACAGGTCCCATGGGATAGTGCACCAGACCACATGTGCTCACACTTCTTAGTAGAATGGGGTGGCTGAGAGGAAGCATAGACATCTTCTAGATGTGGCTCGAACCTTGTTGATCCATCATAGTGTGCCTTCGATATATTGGGGAGATGCAGTTCTTCCAGCTTGCTATTTGATCAATAGGATGCCTAGTTCAATGCTTAATGAGCAAATACCTTGGCATCTATTGCACCCTGAGTAGGAGCTTTTTCATGTACCGTCATGTATGTTTGGTTGTGTTGCATTTGTTCACCTTCTTTCTCCAAGGTGAGATAAGTCGGCACCACGAGCAGTTAAGTGTGTGTTCTTGGGATATTCTTGGACGTAGAAAGGATGTACATGCTTCGATTCTCTTACTGGTAGGCACTATGTGAGTGCCGATGTTACGTTTCATGAGTCTATTCCATATTTTTCTACTGCTGCCCGGAGTTTATCCCCTAAGGTTACCCTATACCTCATGTTCCCTTAGAGGTGGTACCTATTTCTGCTCCCCTACCTACTACGACCTGCCCTGTGAAGTTCTCTGAGCCCATTGTTACATATCAGCGACCTCACAGCACTTTTTAGATGCCTCCTCTTACATAAGTCACATAAACTCCACCATCTCCATCTCAAGAGACCACAGACAGGTTGCAGAATGATGATAAGGCACTCTCTGATAATAGATGTCTAGATGATGATATTTTTGCTTCACAGCCATCAAATAACTGATCTTGATCTTTCTATTGCCATTAAGAGGGCACCCCACACTTGTGAGTTTAGATGCAGTGTTGTAGATAGTCTCATCATTGATGACCTTGGGTCAGCTTTTGGGAGCTTCTGTCATGCTCTTTCTGTCATATCTGTCCCTGTCACCTACCAGCAAGCTATGCTTGATCCAAAGTAACGCCAGGCCATGGAGGATGAGATGGCTGCTCTTACGTCACGTGGTACTTGAGATCTTACACCTTTACCAAAGGGTGCTACAGTAGTTGTCTGCAGATGGGTATTTACAATCAAGTACAATCTAGATGGGTCTGTTGCATGTTACAAGGGCCGACTTGTTGCCAAAGAGTTCACCCAAACATATGGGGTAGACTTTTTTGACACCTTCTGACAGGTGACTTGGTTATCTACAGTGAGGATTTTGATTTCAGTGGCAGTTCAACGAGATTGGCATCTTCACCAGCTTGATGTAAAGAATGCCTTTCTCTATGGAGATTTACAGGAGGAGGTCTACATGTAGTAGCCCCTCGGTTATGAAGTCGAGGGGGAGTGTGTATGCAGGTTGCAGAAAGCTATTTATGGCCCCAAGCAGAGCCCGAGAGCTTGGTTTCAGAAGCTCTCCCAGTTGGTAGAGTCAGTGGGGTTCATCAGATCGTCTACAGATCATTCTTTGTTTGTTAGGAAGATCAGGAAAGGTATTGTGGCTCTTTTGGTCTATGTTGATGACTTGATTATCACTGGTGATGATACAGCAGGAGTGGCTGAGATCAAATGGACTTTGGCAGATAGTTTGTGATGACTGATTTAGGGCCATTGAGATATTTCCTTGGGATAGAAGTAGCTCGTAGTAAGTGTGGTATTGTTCTATCTCAACGGAAATATGCCCTAGATGTTCTAAAGGAGACAGGTATGCTGGGATCCAAGCCAGCAAATATTCCTATGGACCCTAAGGCACGACTGTATAACCGTCATGTAGAGCCAGTGGATAATAGACAGTATCGCCAGCTGGTGGGGAAGCTGCTTTATTTAACGATTACTAGGCTAGATATTTGCTTTGCAGTAAGGAAATTGAGCCAGTTTATGGAGAGGCCTACTAGACAGCACTATGATGAGACCATGATGGTGCTTAGGTACTTGAAGAGAGCACCGGGATGGGGTCTTCTCTTCACTAGAGGGACATCCATGACCGTAGTTGGATACTTTGATGCAGACTATGCAGGCAACCATGATGACAGAAATCTACCGCAGGATTCTGTACATATGTTGCAGGGAATCTGATTACCTGGAAGAGCAAGAAATAAACTGTGGTATCCAAATCAAGTGCCGAGTCTGAGTATCGTGCTATGGCTCAGACATCGGCAGAGTTGATGTGGGTGAGATCCTTGCTGACTGATCTACATATATGATTGGTGGGCTTATGGAGCTACGATGTGATAACAGGGCTGCCATTTATATTGCTAACAATCCTATGTTCCATGAACGCACCAAATATGTCGAGGTAGATTGCCATTATACCGTAGATCTGATTCAAAAGGGATTTATCTTCACCTCCCCGGTTACTTCGGAGGCGTAGATTGCTGATATCTTTACCAAACTTCTAGCTAAGTCTGTCTTTGATACATGTGTGTTTAAGCTGAGCATGATTGATATTTATGCTCCAACTTGAGGGAGAGTGTTACGGAGTCTAGCTATTTGTGTTCTATTGGTGTTATGTGATGCTATATATTTCCTTTTTTTTTTTCCTTCATGGGATTTTATGGTAATTTGCACCCACCTCACTCTATATATAAAGAAAGGTAGGATTAGAGAATAAAGTTGAGTTAGTTCATTTTTTCCAACTAAGGGGCCTAAAGAAAATGGTCGTGAGTGGAAACGTTTTTCCTTTTTATGTAAACTTCTCGTCGGTAGGAAAAAAAGACCCTATGTATCACTGTATCTGATACTTTACTCGCACAGAAGTCTCTAGCTGAGTGAAAAAGAAATTACTGCTATTAATAACTTTTTTTTACTGCACAATAGAGACCAGGTATGTTAGTAGTATCCTTAATCAAGAAAGAAATGAAAAGGGAACAACCAACTTATCACAGAATGGCAGCATCATTGTCATCTTAGCATTATTTACGTAGATCTTGTATAAGAAGTATCCGCCAATCACATTAACTCAGTAACTCATGTCTATAGGGAGTTAGGGTTACTATTCGGTGACCCATGGGACAGGGTCAGGAATAACCGGTTACACCAAAAGATGCAGTCAATACAGCTAGAACTACACCCGTCACCCAAGTGAATTCGCAGGGTTTGTGAAATCCACCTGTGAGATATACACGAAATACGTGCAAAATCATCATTAGAACCATCATACTTGCCGACCATCGATGAACTTCTTCATGGCAATCTGAACTTAGTTGGACTAGATTTTTTCAATTTTGCCTCTCTTTGATTTTTAACTTAGGATGCTTTGCAACGAAAAGTTCCAGAGAAAGATTGAAATAATATGGGAAATGCATATTGAAATATTTGAAATTCACCCAATCGATGTCACAAAATTACAAAGTGTACATTTCAGAAAATGGATCCATGTTGATACATCAGCAACATTTGGCAATTCCACAATTTACATGTGCAACCCGATTTGTTTCAGATTTTGAAAAATTGTGTTAAATAAATACATAGAGTCATATCGAGGTCTCCAACGTCCAAAATATGACAACATATAAATGGAGCTGATATCGGTGGAAAAGATAATAAGATGACCAAATTAATTGTCACATAAGAAATCAGGACTCCAAATAATAAAATGAATTAGCTTGATATGATAATGCATTGAAAATCAGAGGAGACAAATTGAGAATTTAATGTATGGAATAGTATACGAAATTGATTTTGGGGCATTTCAATGCAAAGTATTCGTTGAAATGATTCCAATAAGTGCTTAGTTGTGCAAATCAAAGTTCGTTTAGGTCCTGAATTGCCCAAAAAATCAAGAGGGGGTCTAGAATTGATTCAATTGGCT
Source organism: Thalassia testudinum (assembly GCA_037157565.1). Classification (NCBI taxonomy): domain Eukaryota; kingdom Viridiplantae; phylum Streptophyta; class Magnoliopsida; order Alismatales; family Hydrocharitaceae; genus Thalassia; species Thalassia testudinum. The sequence goes on along the minus strand of JAZHRO010000076.1, from coordinate 18,649,552 downwards.
TGAATTGCCTCTTAGACTGTGCCTGAACCACTCCGACACATTGCATTGTGTGGTGCCTACCTGATTGCACCCTCGTGATGAGTCACTTGCTCTTACGTGTGCATGGGGTTCCTCAACTCTCGCCTACCACTTCTATGGCTGACGCATTACCTGCCTCGGTTGCACCACTACCATGTGTCAATGGAGCATGCTCATGTTGCTACTTGTGGTGGCAATTTCATGGGGAAAACCCTCCATCTGGTCCAAGTCACAAACTTGTTTTGTGCATAACATAAGCTACACATCTTAAATTCGTGCAAAATAAGAATGGTTGAAAATCTTGAGATGAGACAAATCTAATGGTACCATACATGACCTTTATGAGTAGGTGTGACCAAGATTTGACTGGAAAAATCAAAAACACGAGTTTTTCACATTTTATGAGATACTCTAACTTCACCCAACTCCAATAGGCACGAATGATTTGAAATGACATGATCAACTCCAAAACAACTTGGGACTCGAAATTTGGGGCATTACAAGGATAATGTGTAGGTGAAGGTGGAGGGATACTGGGAGGGTGTGGGGGTAATGACCATACCATGCTTTTTCAAATCTTTCTCTTTATTGTCATTATGATATTATGAATTAATTTTTGAACATTTATAATTACTGTCATAATGTTCTAAATTAATTATCTATAGATTGAAATTTGTGTTTCTTTATTTAAAATTAAATATGTAATAATGTCTCAAGAATTTACAAGTTATATTCTATTACCCTCAGGCATCTTGACTTGAAATCATGCATGAGAATGTGTTGCATGGTAATGGAATGAACATGTGCTAGATGACGATGAGGCATGATGGTGGCAAAAGTAAGGTGGTGGTGTACATTGGGAGCATTGTTGTCGTGAGTGAGAGCATTGCTGATGGTGGAGGACCACTTACATAATAGCAACCAACCATAGCCATCAAGAGCTCAATGGTTTCTATAATTAACCTCTACAGTGGAAGAACGAAGCACATGCATGACAACAATGAAGCGTGCTAGAGGAGGAGCATGTTGGCAGCATTGTCAAAGATTGATAATTGCAAGACGCCTAGGTGACCATGATGTAACACGTTTCGTAGTGGTTGCGATGTTAGTTCATGTTAATAGCAAAAAGCATAGTGGTGGTGGAGGAAGTGACGCATGCTACCAATGGAGAATGTTGGTGGTGATGACTCAGAAACTAGTGGAGATCACATTTTGATGATGGTAGAGCACATGAGTATTCATCATAAGCACATCCATTGCTTGGGGGTAGGGGGAAGTGAAATGACCTCGGGGATTATTTCTGAATTTTCAAATTCTCTAGGGTGGTCTCTATATTTTTTCACTCTTCAAATTGAGTACCTGGGGGTCTTTGTGCATATGATAGACTCTAGGGGTCTTCTTCCAATTTTCGCATGCTTATTGCAGTGTCACATGGCTTCAGGGAGTTTTTCAAGACTTCGAGGGGTTTTTCACAATTTTCTACACCTTAGAGTGTACTAGGGACCCCATACAAATCCCCATCTCGTGATGGGAGTTTTCTGCAATTTTTCCACCCCTAGGTTCCTTCAGATAGGCCCCTCGCTGACGAATAAACCAAGGTTCGGGGTTTCTCTTACAATTTTCCTTGCCCCACGTGAACCTAGAACCCTAAAAACCTCCACTATAACAGCACCACCCTCCAAAACCTCGAGTGGTGTGCCTTGCCTTCCCACCTTCCTCACGATCTCAGGTGGCACATAGCCCCCCCACCCCCTTTATCGCAAGCTGAGAAAGGGAAGGAGAGAGAGAGAGAGATAGAGAGGGTGAGAGAGAGAGAGAGAGGTAGGGCATGCCCTCTCCCTCTATGCAACGTGCGAGATACGAGGAAGGTCACAGGCCCCCATGCAGCAGCGTGCGAAAGATGAGGAAGAAGAGCGGGGTGCACACACGAGTTGAGGTGACGGGTGGGAATTGCAAGGCAGTAAGCAGGATCCAATGGCGAGAACATAGGGTGCGTGTGCGATTTGCAGCCTTGCACGCAAGTGAACCAACGCCTGCCACGTGTCGTGGTCGACTCAACCGGTTCGCGTGGGTCGACTCAATCAGATCGGTCTGAGGCCGGTTCACGTGAACCAGAAGTAGTTTTTGGGTCAGTTTAAGGCCCAAATAAACTCAGATTCGCGCGTTTAAGGTAACGTTGGAAAGGTAATTAAATTCCCTACATTTTGATATCATTTTTGATACTGTTAATGCATGTTTAGCATGCTGGACAATTTGATTAAGCCTAATGACCTTGTTTAAACCCACGAATACTCTAGAGTTGGTGCTTGAGGGAGGTACGCGTTGGGAGGCAACCATCACAGCAATAGTGGGAGGCACGAGTAGACCACCCGTACTCCCTAATCCTTCTCGAAGTAGAGGTAGAGTGGTGTATTCCCCTGTTGACGAGGCTAAATCATGGCTTTAAAGAGATGTTACGTTGTAGTATAGACGAAATCGCCTCGAAAACAAATAAGAATTTATTTCTCGAAAACCTAAGTATCTGAGGTCGAACACATGGAGAAAAAGGAATTTATTTACTAATCTCAATAATGTAATTGAACACTTAGAGTTACTCAAAACCTAATTCAGAGTATAAATGCAAAAGTTTAGGAATTGAAATATAGCAAAAAATTAGAATTGGACGTCAGACGTCTTAAAAGATATGCTTCTCTCTCTCTTCTTTGGCTCTCTTTCTGCTTTCTCCTTTCTGCTTTTCTTATTTTCCTCTGTCTTCTACCTTTCTTTCTTCTTTGTTTCTCTTTAGTTCAGCTCTTTCTTCCTTCTTTGACTTAGCTTTCTCGGCCCTTGATTTCTTTCTTCCTTCCTTCTTCTTTGGATCTTCTGCCTTTGCCTTTCTTCTTTCTCTTGCATAGTGCCTTTCTCCTTCTTCTTCCTTTGCAATCTTCTTCTTTCTTCTTCTACTCTCTTTGGTTTCTTTCTTTCTTCTTTCTTCTTCAACCGCACCTCTGCTATAGTGCTTCTCCTTCCCTTGGCTTCTGCCTTCCTTCTTCCTTTTCCTTCCTTGGCTTCTGCCTTGTGTTCCTTCTTCAACCTTTACCTTCAGTCGCACCTTCTTCTTCCTTTTCCTTCCTTGTTGCGACTAAGCCCTTCCTTCCCTTCTTCGCTTCTTCTTCCTTGCACACAGTGAAGAGAAAAACCTATCCCCTACCCTCCCCCGCGTCTCTCTCTCTCTATTTCTCTCTTAGGTACGCTCTCCCAGAGCCGGGTAATCGGGTCAGGTTTCGCGCGCTCGGGTCCAGATGCATCCGCGTGGGTATGATGCGTGAGGAGTGCGAGGTGTAATCGGGTCGGTCATGCCAGATCCGTGGGGCAAAGGTCGTGGACGAGGTGGGTGCGTGTGAGGGCGAGGGACCTCACCCCGTGTCTCTTGAGGCGAAGAGATGAAAACAGAAAATCAATTTAAGTGTCGCCACTCACCCCTGAGTTTATGAGGTGGGACTAAATGTCCCACCTGTTTCTTCGCTCGTGCCTACGGGAAGTTCTCGCCTAATTGGGGCAGCAAGGCTCCTTGCAGAGCCACTCACTTGGCTGGAGACGTGCACGCCCACATCACGCATCACCTGGGCTGGTTTGCCTGGAGTGCAGCAACTTGGGGTGAAGCTTGCAAGAAAGCTTACTCCGTGCATCAATGGCGGAATGGGAGCCTAACCTGAAACACACAAGTACGGCCTCTCGGCCCCATTAAAACACATGGGAAGCTTCGCTGTGTCAAGGCGAAGGAAAGATGATGGGTGGCTGGCCATGGGGTGACTTAGGTGTGCGTGCCTAGGTCACCCTGTGGCCGTGCTTATGGGTTAGGTTGGTGGACGTTTAGGGAGGTGATGGCAGTCGGTGGATGAGCGAAAGGTGATCAGTGGGTGATGGCAGAGGTAGTGAGGTATCTGGAGAGGCGTGTGGAGATGCAAAGCGGTGGAGGCGCCTTGCCGGTGGGCGGCCGGAGATGGAGAAGATGGAGGTGAACAGTGGCGTCGAGGGGTCGAAAGTGGAAATAGAAAGAGGGAAAATGAAGAGGGGATAGAGAGGAGTAATTCTAACCTAGCTATGTGGATGAAGGGGGAGAGGAGGCGGCTGGCTGTACCTGCTGCTGCCGGAGAAGATGATGTCCAGGGGAGGGGTGACGGCGACGACAACGGGGCTAGAGGCACACACGCAGGTGTTGCACGATGCGGAGGAAGGTGGTGAAGGCGGCTCTACCACTGGTATTGTGGCAAAGCGACAAGAAAGAGGAGGGGGGCTCACCGGAGCTCACTAGACTCCTGATCGGAGGAGAAGGAGACGAAATTGGGGTGATTCTTCGGCCAAGTCGAGTTGAAGAGATGCGACCGGATTTGAGGATCCTTTTATAGGCACTGGCAGGGGCTCTTATGCTTGGAAGACAGGCTTCCAAGCGCGAGAGTCCTCGCCGGAGAAGGAATCAATTGGATACCCAAATCTCTCGAGCTTTCGCACGAGAGATTGGGTGCAAATCAGATCATGTGATTGCGCTCAGATGGAAGGGAATTCCTCAGAGAGTCTCCTTTCCAAATCTGGGAGATCTCTGAGGAATCAGGGAGTAATCCCCCCTCCATTCCTCGCCGGAGTAGGATTCCTCCCCATTAATGGCTGAGGGACCTAATTGTAAGAGTGGGGAGGAAGTTAGGGGGGTCTACGCAAGAGTTTTCAAAAGATAGGGGTCAGAATGTAATTGGGTGGACTATTTTGCAAAGTAGGTCAAGATGACCTCCCCTTAGGTCCAAATTTTGGTACAAACCTAATTTAGACCTAAGGAATCCAATGGTGAAGTTGGATTTTAGTTTTGACCATGCTTGACTGGGTATTTTACACAAAAACTCAAATTAGGTCAAATAATGAGCTAAAACCCCAATATAGGTCAAAATAAGTTCCAAAGGTCAAATTGAAGGTTATAAATCCTAGGGGATATTTTTTCATGAATTTTAGAGGGTTTAGTTGAGTTTTATTCTGACCATAACCTTGTTGAATTAAGCAGGTCTGTTTTAGGGTTATAGAATGCCATTTAATTCTTGGATTGCACAATAACCAATTTCTGACTGAACCAACCCACTTTTTATCTTATTCAGACCATTTGAACTATGTTTTGACTCTGAGAAATCTTGTTTATGTACTGCAATGGTAAAATTACACTTTTAACCTTTATTTCATATTTTCTTCTCAGAACATTAATTCCTTGAATTATGTCATTCTCTAGGTTATGTAGGAGCTCTTATTCTCTTTCTTAGGTCAAAATGAGCTAGTTAAGGCTCATGATGAGGCTCTCATCATCCCCCCTTACTCTCTAATTTTTGTTTTGTCCTAATGCCCTAGTATTACTAACCATCTTACGATCAGGCTAGGTCTTCAAATAAACCTCCAATTTGGGCCAACTACTCTCATGAATGTAACTAAGTGGATAGGTGGGGTTATACATATGCATGTGCATGTGTGCACCCATCCTTGATAAACGAACATCACCTAGTTATGATCTAAATGGGATAGCGCATATATATATATTTCTTTTATATAGATGTTGCAAATAAGTGCCACTCAATTATGACCGAATTAAATATTATCACAACCAAGGTTAGCCTCTTTGATGCTTATGACGAGTTATATTGGCTTATATTTATTAATAAGTGGATCTGATTAGTAGTTCTTTGATGTACTTGTTCATTACTGTGCAACCACCTAATCTATTAGCGACAGGCATCTTAGTACATTCAATCTCACAATTCTTGCAACTGCTTCACCAAATTTGGTATTCAAATATTTGATAGCGTTTCGGTCCTAGCTAAGTTTGGGATGTTAGTATTTTTAACTTAAATATGACTTGTCAAAAGATTAAAATGTCGATTACCGTGAATATTCCATAACATTAAAAAAAATTGGCTCCTTTTGCAATTATAGGTTAAGAGGGTCATTGTTGACAGAGCGAGATCGATGTTTTAAATGCTGCGTTGTAGTATAGTCGAAATCGCTTGAAAATAGATACAATTTATAATTCGAATGAAAGTCTGAGGTCGAACGCAGGGAGCAAGTAACAATTAACTCTCAAGATTGCAATCAGAATTAATTCATAATGATATAACAATAATGTCAAGTATCAATGTGCAAAAAGAATGGAGTAAAATGGTGATTTGATTCACCAATTACTCATCACAATAATAACAACTAGATCAACAATATCAATCAAGGAAATAAAGCCTCAAATGTATGCAATCAGACAACAGAGGCTTGTATTAGACAACTTAAACAGCCGGTTGCTACAGTGCTTCCAAGGGACTCAAGGGTCTTGTCCTTCTTTCTTCTCTGCTTCTGTCTCAGCTACTGTCCTCCTCTCTTCTTCTGCAGCTCTTTCTTCTCTGGGTGCTCTCTTCTTCTTCCTTCTTCACGCACAAGAGGGAGGTTCTTTAAATGGCTAAGTGTCATCCGTTATTCCTAAGAGCAAAACCCCCTTTGCCCCCGTGCTTCCTTCTTCTCTCTCTAGGATCCGCCCTCCCAGGGCCACAATTAGGATAGTCAGGTTATCGAGTACACGCACACCTGGGATTAGGGCTACCTGCAGTGGGTAGCAGCCGAGGAGTGCGTGGCTAGGCGGGTAATCGGATGCACCAGACCCATGTGAGTAGTGTCACAGGTGAGGTGCATGGGGTGTATGGGACCTCACCCCGTGCCTAGGAGGTGAAGAGCCTCTACAACAAAATCAATTTTTGCGGATGCGGGCGCTTGTTAATGATGCACGTGGGACGTAGTTGTTTAATTGTCCTTATAGCATGCGTTCGCGATATCAGTTTTAATTTAGAGATTATATTTGGTGAGTCCAAGTGTCGAACACAAGGAGGTGTAAAATCGAATTACTTTGTTGCTTTTAGTTGTCACATGAAGTTTGGTTTGCTTGCGAGAAAATGAGAGGGAGATAAAAGGAGAGAGAGAGAGAGTAGGGTTAAAAGTTTTCTTTGAATCACGGCATTCATTTGCACAAAATGAGAGCTACATAAGAAACAACATCAACATTAATATTTATCATGCAACTTGAGTTTGTTTGCAAATACAATAATAGTTAAAAGCTTAAACAAAAGCAATATGAAACTAGGGTAAAGAGAGAGAGAAGAGAAGGCAAGGCGGCCACGGCGGTGGTGGAGGGCTCCTTCGGCGGCTTGACAACTCCAGCGAGTGTGAAGTATGCTTGGTGAAGTTAGGAAGGAGCTAGGAGTATGGTGGAAGGTGTGTGTGTATTCAATGCCTCCAATGGGGTGGTTGAAGGGGGTTCTAATAGGAGAAAAGGACTTTTAATTGAGGTAAGGGGATTTAGCAACGTCCAGGAGGACGTCGCTAAACCCCTTCCAAAAACGTCACTGAAGGCCTCCACCCGCCAGTCTAAACGTGCTCGTGTTTTTCTTCTTCTCGCGTTGTGCCCGCAATCTGCGTGCGTTCGTTGTGCACCATCTGATCGAAGATCGGACGGTTGAGACTTCGCATGAGCACTCGTTGAGGATCGTGCTTGTGCTGCGCACACCTTGCGTGTTATCGTGCCCATGAGCATCCGTGTGCATCCAATGCGCCGTGTGGCACGATCCCTGCTGCTCGTTGCTGATCATGCGGCTTGATTTAGCCGCGGTGCACGTTGGGTTGTGAATTGCAGTGCCGTGCGACTCGAACCCTCGCCTCTAAGCGCGAGGGTGAGGTGTGGACTGCTGTGCTGCGCCCGCAGTTGGATGTGGATACGAGGTCAGGTGCGAGGGCGTGTCGACTGTTGGATGAAAATCCAACGGTCAAGATCTGATGCTGAGGCTGTGAAAGCGCGTGGCGAGGAATCCGTGCGGGCAAGGGTTGCGAGCTCTCAGCCGTCCGATCGAAGGATTGGACGACTTAAAATTACTCAGGGTGATGAAGAGGTGCGCCGCGGGTGCGGGTGCATTAGATGCTGCCATGTGGTCGCCCGACCAGAAATTCTTGGGCTAGTTGAGGGAGCTCCGAATGTCGGATTTCAGTGATTTTGAGTCCGTTGGACTCGATATGTTGATCTGAGTCCATCCGTGCAGTCTGATTGCTCGTCTGAGGCCTGTTTCAATACGCACTTGTACATACAGCTATTAAACATTGATTATAAGTAATTTTAATTTGTCATTCATGCAAATCTCCCAAGCCTATTATGGTCTATCATTAACGCACATATATCCCCAAAACTGACCCCAGTTGATGGAATTATCATCCTTACGTGAAGAGTTATCAGTCAACTTCTGAGGTGGGACTAATCCCACCTCCCTTCCTTTGTGTGCGCTGCACTGATGCTTCATGCGATTGTGGTCAAAGGCTCAGTCAAAGAGCCAAGTTGGCCCCTTGGTTGTGCTCCTGGATAAGTTCCGCTGAGCCTGGAAACACCTGGGCTTTAACTGCAAGAATAGGGCCTGGAACTTGGTTGGAGAAGCTTCGTTAATGGCGTGAAAACCTGGTACCTGAAATCCAAGAATAAGGCCTCTCGACCGAGTTAAAGCACTCAGGAAGCGTCGCCGGACGACGACAAACGTAACCATGGTGGTGCGGAGGTGATTGGTTGAGTGAGGAGGTCGACAACCCCGGATTGTTGGTGCGAAGGGTGTAGTGTTCAACAGAGGGTTTGGAGGAGTAATCGACCTAACTATGTTAGGGCTTTTTCTCCTAAGGTCGAGGCGGAGGTGTAGAGCGTGGAAGTGGTGGCGTAGGTGGTTTGTGGTGGCCGCTAAAGTTCACTGGTGGTATGTCGACGAGGTGGAAGATGAAGTCGCGGAAGGCAGTGCGAAAGTCGAAGTGGAGTGTCGGAGGTGCTGTCGTGAAGTGAAGAAGCTGAGGAGTTGATAGAGATAGGTAGCCAACAACAGGGATCGGAGTTGGTGCTGGTTGAGGTATGGCCAACGTTGAAGACAAAGATGGCTCTGGTGAGGTGATGACGGTGAGGATGAAGGAAATAGGGACGTTGGCTGGTATTGCACGACGTGGAGGAAGACGTGGAAGGAGTATCTGCTGTCGGTATTGCGGTCAAATGGCAAGGAGAGGCAGGGAGAGTCGCCGGAGCTCGAGGAGCCTTTCGGCCAGATTAGGAGGGAAGAATTTAGGGTAGATCCGGTCGAAATCGAGCTTGAGAGGTTCGGTATGATCTGGAGGTCCTTTTATAGGCCTTTGGAGGGAGTTTTGAGCTTGGGAAGCAAGCTTCCCAAGCTTGGAAAGCTTCGTTGGAGATAGGAATTCTAGGATACCCTAATCTCTGATGCATTCGCATGAGATATTGGGAAGGTTTTAGGGCGTGAGAATTGGCTCAAAAGGAGGGGAATTCCTTGACGAACTTCCCTTTCAAATCTGAGAGGGATTCGTCAAAGAATTAATAAATTGCCAATTTTAGGTCGTCAGAGTTTGTAGGAATAGGATTCATGGCAGCAGAGACCTGTTTGTGAAAATGATGACAACGTTAAGGGCCTTTTTGTAAGGATTTTGAAAGTTATGGGCATATGTGTGATCATACAGGACCAAGTTGCCAAGTAGGTCAAGACGGTCTTAGATTGGGTCCAAATTTTGGTACAAACCTAATTTGGATCTAAGGAATCAATGGTGAAGTTGGATTTTGGTTTTGACCAAGTTTGAATGGGTAATTTATGTAAAAACCCAAATTAGGGCAAATGCCTTTCTGAGACTTTGTTTGGGTCAAGATGGGTTCTGATGGTCAAATTGAAGGTACTAAACCTTAGAGAATATTTTTCTATGAATTTTAGAGGGTTTAGGTGAATTTTATCTTTACCAGAACCTTAATTTATTAAGTGGGTCTGATTTTAGGATTTTAGAAGTCATTTAATTCTCAAAACACGTGAAAATCCTTTTATGTTTGTATTAACTCACTTGTTAGACTTTTAAGACCTTTTCACCCTTAATTAACCCCTGAGAAAAACCTGTGGTTGTTCTGCATTCAAGATATGATGATAAAATTACAATTTTAACCATGATTTCTTGTCTTCCTCTCAGAATGATTATGCAATAAATTATGGCTCTCTGGTAGTTATGTAGGAGTATTTATTCCTTGATAATGACTAAATTGAGCTAATTATGGCTTATAATGGTGTTCCCATCAGTCATTTCTTTGAATTCTTCTATGAATGTGGGAAAGGCATTTACTGTGTTGGTTATTTGCAGGCATCTTATTTATAGTTGGTCTAACTATTGTAATTTAAATTTTGTCTCACTTCTATCCTAAAGTAATCACCCATTTGGATAAGATTTTCTTAGATTGCTTCTGACAATTTAATGAATTCAACTGAGATAAGTTGGTGGGTGGGATTACGCATGTGGGGTTGTGACTGGCCATGATATTATTAGTTGGTGGGTGGGATTACGCATGTGGGGTTGTGACTGGCCATGATATTATTAGTGTGGGGATGAGCTGGCCCTCAAGTACACGTGTACCGAGGAGAGCTGATGGGCTTGTTGTGAGGGGAGGGAGCTGACCTATCCGGGTAAGAACCTAGGATGGGAATGAACTTCCTGCACTAACTCCTATTAGGTTTACGTTGGTCAACTGGGATAGTTGGGCGAGGGTACGTGGACTAGTTGAGACGTACAACCCCTGTACTGTTCTGTGACATGCTTTTTAGTACGTACTCGTTAGCAAAAACGACTGACCGCGTATCAGTACGGGGTAACCCCCCGTGCATTTATCACATGTGCTGTAGTCACCATTACGTTGCGATCATGACTGTGGGGTGGTAAACTGGGTGTAGGACAAACACAGGTGCTCCCTCGACCAAGAGAGCGCCATGTGCACGCCCTACGTTATGGGAATATGGCAACAAGCTCGTTCCACTAGGGAACATGTGAATAAAGAGAAAGTGCAACCTTATACTAGCATGTGATGAGTCCATTTTAATGGACTATTGTTATGCATAAGTTAACTTTATTCTTACATTTTATGTTTGTTAATAACTACATTAGGTTATAGAATGATTGCAAGCATCATTATTTAAGTTTACATCTATTCTATCGCATTATATAACTTAGTATGTAATTATTTTATGTTTTATTATTGTAGAAATAATGTTGTAAAGAAAAAAGTGGTAAAAGCAATTTCAACTCCCACAACAGTCGACCGGCCTCAACAACACCTCCCCCAACAGCTGCCGGCTAAGTTTAGTAAGGGATTTGAAAATATCTTAACTTGCGGATGGGAAGGAGGAGGAGATGAAAAAGGGATGCTCTTGGCGAGAGGAAGGGGTCTTCTTCCCCCCCCACCCCCTGCGGGGATCATCTCCACCTTGCCCACCGTGGAGAGGGCGTGCACTGTGGAACCAAGCAAACACCACCCACTGCCATAGCCTTTGCGCGCCCTGCAAGCAAGTGCACTGCCACGGCCTGCCCCACCGCGTGCACGCTACAGCCTCTCCCACTGCCAGCGCTGCAGGCGCTGCACCATCCTCCCACCGTGCGCCCTATAGGCGTGCCCTTGCAAGCCTGCAGCTGCGCCCTCACCAGCTTGCCCTGCCGCGCAGTACCGCCTCCAGCCCTTGCGCTCTCCAGCCTCTACCATCGCCAGCCCAGCCTGCCTTCACTATCCTTCCACAGTATCGCAGCGCTCCCACTGCACGCACGTGACTTGCAAGCATAGCACCACCCACCGCACACGCGTGCCCTGTAGGCACGCCCTTACAAGCCTGCCCCCCTCACAGCGCCACTGCCACAGCTTCCACCACCTGCCCACTGCAGACACCGCCTCCACAACCAGCGTGCGTAAAGCAGACACTGCAAACCATCCCCCGCTGCCCTCACCGCCCGCGCGTGGCCAAGCAAACCACCCACAGATAGACCATACGCAGGCAGCCAAGCTGCGCTCGAAAGCAGCGGGCGTCCTCGCGCACCCATCGTGCAGCCGCGAGCCCTGCAGGCAGCAGCTCTTCATCTTCTTCGTCGATAGGCCGGCGCTCTCCTCCACCATCCGACCGCCGCGTCACCACCATCATAAAGCACTCATCGAGGTGCACCATCCCGTCGACTCTTGCCGCCAACCATGCACGGCCGTTCAAGCGAGGAAGAGAGAGGAGAAATCCTCTGCTTTTGCCCCAATTAAAATTTACATTGCATGCCATTGACACTTTAATATTATTATTTTATTCAGGCCACATTGCATGGAAGCACTTATAGTTTCATGAATTTACTTAACTTGTGTTATGTGCATCATTCAACATTGAAATTCAAATCAGATTTGTATGCAAGTCAAATTTACATGATAGGCCACTACACCTGCATCATATACATATTTTAGGGAGCTTAATTCCTCACGTGAAAATTGCATAAATAGCCTTGAACTTTTAAGGAAATTGCAAGCTTCATTTAGAGTAGCATATTTCTCGCATTGAAGTCGCGAAGTTGTTTGGAAACATTATGATCCTCTACTCATGAATTTATTGGTTCTATTCCTCCCTGTGGATGCGACATTTTTATGTGGTTAAATTTTATATTTATTTTAATTTTTGATTGAGAGATTTTCCACCACATAGAACACGACATATCAATTTATTACTATCATCTTCATAAATAAGTGAAAACCTCTCCGTCAGTATGCGTTGGAAATCAAATAACAAATAAATAACAGAATGCTAAATTATATTAAATGCCTGCAGAAATGTTTCTTATCACTTTTCAGCTTTTACACGTTTACCTTACTCTTGCCACTCTACTCAGCTTTTGCTAACATCTACTCTACTTGTACCTAGGCAAAGGGACTGAGTAGCCAACTCCACCTGCTACAGAGGGAGCTGGGCCTAGTCACACCTAACCATGGCTTAGTTTTGCTTGTGATATTTTCCCACAGTAGTGAGTATTCTTATATCTTTAGAACTCGATTAGTTCTCTGCTCTACTCTTTAGTTATATTCGTGATGTCTACGGTATGAACTTTGTTCTATTTTTCGGCACTGATGTTAGTTCTTGGTTTATCCTACTGTCTTCCTATCGTTTAAATTATTTTCTTGCTATGGTGCATGTGTGAAAATTGCTGTTATCTTACGTTTGTTGCTTGTTGGACGACTGAGTCTTAGGATAAGAATATGGTTTGGCCCGATTTCCAAGCGGATTCGAGTTGGGTCGTAATAGGAAGAATGAGTAAGATGGACCTGTAACTAGTTTATTTGTGTGATGACCCGAGTCCCGCTAAGCGACGAAACCAGCTTGTTGTGTGCTAACAACTAGCACAATTTGTCCATAAGATCGCAGTCACCCAACACATAATCATAAAATATAAACATAACGAACAAACAAATCATATTGCATAAATTAAATGAACACAAATGGATATTGACCAAAGGATTTACCACAGAACACGAGTATATAAGTCAATGGAAATGCACAATCGAAATCACCTTACGAATTGCCAAGTATAGCTGAGTATATATGGAACCCAAAAACACGATAGTAAAAACTTAGAGTAGAAACAACAACATCAGAGTGTAACAGTAACCGAAAATAAGAGAAAATTGGTACTATAGCTTTAATTAATTCATTTATTAGACTTCTTGTTATCCGGTTCCGTTTCGTATATTGGAAGCCCAATTTATTATAGTCCATAATTTATCAATCGAAATCTTAGGGCACGAGATGATGTTGTGTAACTTTCTGCAGCCCAAGACCGGGTATAAGCCACCCTCCTGGCCGGGAAGACTGCTTATACGTATCGAGTCGCTGCTCTCCATCACCCTGGGGTCATTGCGAAAAGGGGTGACGGCTACGTCATGTAGCGTGAACACGTACACGTGTTATGTATGCTGAACCACAGATAGCCAATGACCCACCCACCAGTTGAGAAAGAAACCACTCCAACCCTGGAGCCCTGCTATCCACTATCTCAGTTGGTCGGTAAGCCTAACCAAAGAGTCGTAGGGAGGTTAACAACTCTCTAAACTAGCCCAAAAGCAATCTAGTAGACCAAAGTTACAACCAAATCCAGAGAATAGCGGGCTGAAACCTGTTACGAATGAGCCACTTCAGACGTCTGGGCAGTGTCCCAGACATCGGACCAGATGTATGGAAATCGGTTATTTTTGGCACGCGTGTTTCGTCTACGCGCCTGAGCGCGCAGACCTGCGTATGCTCTCTCCCTCTCTTTTTCCCTCTCTCCTGCGGCCGCAGACTCGCCCTCTGCCGCGCTCTCTCTCCTCCTCCCCTCCCTCACTCCCGTCACCTCCGCCCCCTTCCTCTTCTCCTTCCAGCCAGTGCGCGAGAGCAAGCGCGAGTGAGGCGGCGGTAGCGACAGCCGCGGTGAGCGTGGGAGGAGGTGCTGCGTGTGGGAAGAAGCGCTCGGCCGTGAGGGCGAGCTCGCCGGGGCTGCTAGGGCCGGCCGGCGGGGGGCGCAGCTGGCGCGGAGCGACGCGGGAGGACTGCTGCGGCTCGAGCAGCAGGCGGACGAGGCGCGGCCGGGCGTCGCGAGCGGAGGGCGAGTCGCGCCCTGGTTCTGGAAACTTTTCCAGAATCAGACGTCTGGGCTTCTAGCCAGACGACTTGCACGACGTCTGGAAGATTGTCCGGACGTCTGAAAGGTGAGTTATTTCCGTCTTCTTCGTTTTCTTCGACTGACCGTACTGAGAGAGAGAGATGGGTGCGCACAGGTACGGTGATTCCCCATCCAACACGAGTCAGACGTCTGGCTGTAGTGCCAGACGACTGGAGAGACTTCCAGATGTCCGGGGTGACCATCGGACGTCTAGGAACTAGGCCAGATGCCCCCGCAGGCTTCGGGACGTCGACAGCCCACGCAGAGCGAGGTAGTCCCTGATCCACCTTTTTAAGACGTCTGGAAGAGGTTCCAGACGTCTGATTTTGCACTGTTTCGTCGTTTTCGACCCGTTTAGGGCCCGTTCGGGTTCCGTTTTCCGCGTTTCGAGTTGTATTCTTTTCGGAATTAAATCCTCTACCCGTCTACAGTAGCTATATACTGTTTTGAGAAACTCCTTGTGTTTGATCCTTGTGATAGGACCCCGTTCCGTTGTAGTCTCGGGGGTTGCGGAGGCACGCGGGATTCCCGACCACGCCCCCAGTACTCCTGTTGTAACCGGTAGAGTGGCTTTAAGAATAATCTGTTAAGTTATGGAACCATAAATAGAACCTAGGACATTGCATGAATCCTAGGAATGAGAAATAGATTGAATGATAGATCCTAGGTGTTGCATGAATCCTAAGGCTGGAAAACTAGATTGTATGATAGATCCTAAGATATGGCATGAATCCTAGGACGGGAAAACTAGTGGAATATATGAATACTGCAGTCTTGGAAAAATGGAAAGGAACAAAAAGCTGCCTGTAAATTGAATTAATAGCTGCCTGCTGCGAATAAATAAACGCGATTGAGAACATGGATTGAAAGAACGTGAAACTGGAAAGTGAAACCTAGATGTTCTGAGTTAAAGAGCTGGAACCCTACAGGGAATTATGAGTGGAACTCCTGGAAAGAGAAAAGAATGGAACTGGGAGAGAAAGACGTAGTAGTGTACTATCTCTTGGGTACGTAGTACCAAGGGGAGTACCTGTACCTGTTTAGTGTAGAGCGGAGCCAGCCGCCTCAGGGACCCGGGGTTAGGACTGGCCACTTTGTACCGACTTGCTGGCCCTCGTGTACGTAGTACCGAGGAGAGCTACTAGTGTAGGGAGGTACTAGCTACCCCACGGGCCCCGGGGTTCTACTAGCCTCCCACACCGACTTGTTAGGCCCACTAGGCAAACCAGGGTAGTCAGGCGAGGGTGCACGGACTGTGGTGGGGCAAGGCCCCTGTTTGGTTACTGTGGAGGGGTTGGACCCCTGTTACTGAGAGGGCTCTGCCCTGTACTGGTCCCGTGCTGTGCCTTGGGCGCACCCGTTAACGGAAACGACTGACCGCGTGCCAGTGCGGGTTAGCTACCTGTGCGTTTATCGCGCGTGCCGTAGTCACCGTTACGCCTGTCCGTGACCTTGGGGTGGTTGACTGAGAGTAGGATCACCACGGGGGACTCTCCCGGCCAGGAGAGCACCACGTGCTACTTCTACTGTTTGGAAAAGACTGCAATCAAGATCGTTCCCACGAGGAACATTCGAGATCAAGTGAAGGATCTGAGAATTAGATAAATTTTGAAATAATAGAAAGATGTAAATAAAGGAAGAAAGAAAATTAAAATAGCTACTGTACACTTTACTGTTTCTTTAGTTTAGCTGCCACTCTACTCAGCGTTTTGCTGACGTGTTACACTCGTTACCTTTTCAGGACCAGGTGTTGAGCAGCCAGGGTCAGCGGCTGCAGAGGACGCTGGGCCGAGTAGGGTCCAGTAGAGTTACCACTGTTCTCCTGTACCTCTTTTTGGTTCCACTGTAGTAAGTAGTTCTTGTTTCCGCTGTACTTTTCTTTACCTGCAGTTCATATTATGTTATGAATGTTGTTCTACTGTTGTGGTGGTATATACTGTAGTGGTTTCTTTCCTTACTGCTGTATTTTCTTACTGTTAGTTATATTCATGCTGAATGTGGTTTATTTTACTGCTCTTTTAGTTACTTTCTTATTGGACGACCAGGTCTTGGGATTAGTCGAGTCGGTCCGGTTCTCGTGTCTCGTAGGGACTCGGGAATCGGGTCGTTACAAAACCAGTTATTTAATTCCTTTAATTCCCGACAAATATGTTGTACTGATTATTGATCATTTCCAGATAACCGTGTCTTTTATTTTTGTTAACTCCAGCCATATTTAAGAATTCCAAATTCTTAAGTCGAGGGTGCACAAGTATTCATATCACCTCTAATATTATCAATTTACAGATAATTTCCATATTATGATAATTCAATATTATTTACCAATTACAACCTCGATGAAACTGATTTCACATAGGTTCGAAAATCCTTAGTAAGTTTAACAAAGTCTTCATTATCTTCCACCCATTCATTTACTGGTATTTTTTTGTTCATGACAGTGATCCCATATTCTTCGTTTAATATAAAACAACACGGAACTTGTTTTATGGAAAACAGATATTATTTCATACATGCGATAGCAAGGTATATAAGATCATTAACTCATAATCTTTCTCATAAAATCAAGTTACTTCTCATATAAGTGCCCGGAAATTAGGGAAAAATATCAAAGTTGTTTTACACATGCTATGACAAGGACATATTCAATTGTTGTATAATTCGTTAAATCATGAGTCGCTTGTATTTAATCTGATATGTAGTTAACTAAATCTAATTAATTATTCACCATCCAAGTTATCGACTTGATTTACAGCCTTCATATTTTAGATTCAAGTACTTCAAAATAGCAATAAACACAAAGACATGTTCCAGTTTCAATAAAAGGTAAAAATGCACGCTAAACGGTGCAATACGCAAAGAAAAATCAACATGTAAACAAACGACATGGAAAAGAGTGGGACTACTTTACCTAATGTTACCGGAGGGTCACGGTGACTTCAAACTGTGCACACAGGGCTTGAGGATAGTCGTCACACCTGCCTTGGGATCAACGCACGCACCGGGGTAGGATCTAGTTCACAAGGACCAAAAATAGGATCGGGAATACCTAGTCATGCTTCTGACTTTTCACTAAAGAAAACATACTCAAAAATGAAATTAAATTGTATCAATGCGTGGTACGTGTTGATACGATTCCAACAATACCTTATTTTTCAAAATCCGAGGTCGGGAAGGCCTCAAACCAGTCGTAACAGCGCAAGGGCTCCTAAACCAACCAGTTTAACCAAACCGCTCACCCACGCATGTGAACCCACCCGTGCCATGTGTCAAGCACGAATTCATGCTCGCCCACACCCGCAGATCACGACGCCTGCGTGCCTGCGGCCGTTTGATGAACCACACGTTGACCATCGACGCTTCCTACGTGCGCATGCGCTCCGGCACCACATGTCGACGCCAGATTCACATCCATGCACTTCACGCAGATCGCAATCCCACGCCTCACCCACCTGCTCGATCTGCACCACGCATCACCCATCTGACGCTTAAGCAGCTACAAGTAGAGGAAGTCGAGCGTGCATCGTGAGCCTCCTCCACGCAACGCATGTCGCACATCCGCCACGCACCACCGGATGGTACAGTGTACGCTCGCCGCCACCTCTGGGAAGCCTGGACTTTTTGCTATCACAAAAAGGTCCCTGAATGAAAATTTTTTAAAATTTAAAAGGAAAATCCAAGATTTTCCTTCTCTCTTTCTCTCTTAATTTGAGAGGCTTAAGATTAATGATGACCCAAGGACCCAAGGAGGTCCTTTTATAAGCCCAAGGGTTGTTGGGATTAGGACTAGTGGAGTGAAATACCTCGGAATCGTTAGGTCCTTTTCAACTTGTTTTGGCTATAACTTGAGCTATACACCTCGGAATCGTGCGAAACAAGGATCTCCGAAAAGCTTGCAACGAGAGAAATCTAATGGTACCATACATGGTACCCTTTTGACAAACTTTGACCAAGGGTTGATTCAAAATACACATTTTTTGAAAATTTAAGGTGGTGTTAACACCAGCAGCAGACCATAACCGAGTTTCCAGGTCCAAATTGACCAAAACTACTTTGAAATGACTCGAAGTTCGAATTTTGGGATGTTACAACCTGTGTATGTTAGTATGAACAAAAGAGCTCATATCATTGCTAGTTTGTCACTTTCCTTGCATCAATGTCATCGACCACAACACTAATTTCAAGACATTTCCCTTATTGTTTAATGTAAAATACCTTTTTATGTAATTTTTTTTTCACCAAGGCATATTTTTGGGCCATTTTTTATAATAAAACCAATAGTCAACATTTGATTAGAAATCACTCAACATGGGTCAACTTTCTCTTCCTTTTTTTTTTGTAGCATGTATATTAGACTACTGTACTACCATGCTAGGCAGGAGAGGCGCTTGAACACAGCGTCGTCGAGGAAAAAAATTTGTATGGATGAATTAATAAAAATTTAATAGTTAATTGCATGTTAAGAAATTGTATTTAGAGGAGACTTGCAACAAAGTTGACTCTTAAAGAGTTGCTTCATTTTAAACAGAAGCGACCCTTGAAGAGTTGCTTTTATAATAAATTCAACTCTTGGAGAGTCACCTTTCTTATAGAAAAGTAGACTCTTGAATATTCGACTTTATTGAAGGAAAGACAACTCTTCAAGAATTGACTTTATTAGTAACCCCCCACCCCCCCCATCTTCCTACTCTTTGCTAGAAAAATAGCATTCCCATTATTTGTTTTTTGACCATTGATGCTTGTTGCTCCAGTTTTCACTACCACAAATCCATAAAAAAATATCATTCCCAAAGGATGCAAATATCCTCCTCACTTCACACTACATTTCCACAACCACAAAGAAAATAACATTCTGCCATCAATTAACAAGAAGATGTATTTCACATTCATAAAAGTTTCAGAAAAATTGCTACATGAGTTTCAAAAAAGTAAAAGATGAATACTTAGGGTACAACAAATGGGATGCATAACTGGGGGTGCAAGAAAGAAAGGGGGGATAAAAAAGGGAATACCATATCTTCTTTTTCTTTTTCTTCTGATACGTCTTTGATGGAATATTTGGAGGTGGATTAGTTTCAATTTGCATCTTTATGTCAATATCCTCAATTTGTGAGCCTTTTGGGACTCATAAATAATGGAGGTTGAGGTGAGTTGTTTATAATAATTGTGGAGGCCTGTGTAATATCACCGAAGTCATCTTCATTTTGTTTCTTTTGTAGTGCTTGTGATAATGAATGCCTCTTAAATTAACCTAGGGCATTATCATCTAATTCATGAAATTTCTCCCAGCATCGTTGACACTTAAGTCAATAGGTTCAAAGCACAGTTGCATTCACAAGCTTTTTCAATGCATTGTTCTTGTACACGTCATTAATGTTACTTGCCATATGACCCATACAATACCTATGTATCACAAATGGAGGAAGCATCCCTACATCTGGATTTGTAACTGTAGCTTTAATCTCCCATGCTTATTTGAAATGATGCATATGGGGCCAACCTTATCACGAATGACGAAATCTCTAACTTGCCTAAGAAACCATGACTAAGTTTCTTCCCTCTTTTCATCAACCAAAGCAAAAGCGAGGGGAACTGTGTGATTGTCTCTATCCATGCTGCATGCAACCAAGAGCTTGTGCTTATATACTTGCCATAAATATGGGTTCCATCGATATTCATCAAAGGCCTATAATGGGTAAATGTTTCAATACACTGTTCGAATGTCTAGAATGCCTTCCTTAAAATCATATGACCATGTCTTAACAACCTCATATCACACTCGTAATTAATCTCAGTACCAGATTGACTCTTTAATTTTTTTTGAAAAAGACTCTTTAATTGTATGTAATAAATGAACCATTTTATCATAAAAGTTGTCTTAGTTCTCATATACAATCTCCAAGGCTTTTTGCCTTACATCCCAAAGTTTTATCTTACTGATTTTACAATGTCACTTCTTGTCGAAGATAACTTTCAAGTGGCCCACCTTAAGCTTTTCTAGATCATGAATATATTCAACCATGTATTGCATCATGAAATTACAATCTAACTATTGATGATCTAGATATTTTATAATATCGCATGAATGTGGTCTCTCGGAGTTGCCTATTACAAACTTTTCATCAAAATTTCTCAAATGTGCTATGAGTCTCCATTTGCAACCCTCTTCCCTCTGGATGGATTTAATTGACCATACTTTCCTATTTGAGTCATGTACAAAGAAGTTATAATGGCTCTCCATGTGATATGTTTTCATCACAAAAATCAAATCTTCCTTGCAATTTGTTGAAGCTACGAGTTACTACCCTAACGTGTTTGGTTTTGAAAATCTGTCGTTGTAGTTTGAAAGCGAAGAACTCACGTTCAACAAATAAAATTTATACCGGAATAGAAATCCTGAGTCGAACTCAGGGAGGCGGACGTTTAATTTAAAAATACGCGTTTAATTTATTTGTTACGTAGTAAATTAATTGATTAGAAACTATCTATTATTTACACTAAATAGAAGATAGAGAGAGAAAGAGAGAGAGAATATTACAAACAAAAACAAAAAAGAGATGTAGAATGAACATGAAATTCATTATCAAAGAGGTTGTTTGTTACACTAAACATTATGACTAGAAAGCAGAAAATGATTATACTAGAAAGCAGTAAATCTACTCTAGAAAGTATTAAGTCTACTCTAGAAAGCATTAAAAGAATGGGGAGAGAGATATCCTCCTCGACGGTCACTTGGAGGACGAGCCAGACGGGACGACGCTTGGAAGACAGGAAACGAAGCAGGACGAAGGAGAACGAAGCGGGAAGAACAGGAACGGGGCAGCACGTCGTCATTAGCACGGGATCCACTTCCGAAAGGGGGACGAAAATTGGACTTTATCTCTTGAGAAGCATCCCGGGTGTGGGACAAGCTTCTCTTGAGCTTTGGACAGGGAGAGAAGAGAAAGAAGGGATGGAAATTTCGTATGGAGGGGGTCTCCTTTTATAGTTGCAAGGAGTGAGGGCAATTTGGTCTTTTTAATTTGAAAAACATTAATTCAGGACCTTTAGTGACGGATAAAACCGTCGCTAAAGGTCCGAACGTGGCCTTCGTGGGCGATGCTCGCGCACCTGCTCGCCTCCTGCGCGTGAAACGCACGTTCACGTTCTTGAATTCTCGACCGTTTGATCGCGAGATCAAACAGCTAAGATGCCTCCTCGCCACGCCTCAATTGCGTGCTCGCCTGCATCTGATCCCGTGTTATGTGCGGGCGTCTGATGCAGCGTGAGCACTATCTCACGCGTGCGACTGCTCAATCACGATGGAGCATTCAATTGCGCCTCCTCATCGCGCCTCAGCTGCCTTTTGCCAAGGTTCGAACGCGTGCCCTGCCTTCTTGCGAGCGCGTTCGACCAACACGCTCTCAGCACGTTTGTGTCGCGCTGAAGTTTTGTGCACGCTCTCTCACAGCCATTGGATGTGCATCCAACGGCAGAGAATCATCGAAGAAGAGAGGGTGCGGTAGGTGTGGCGGCCGGTTGGGCGGCTGAGATGGTGCCATGTGGCGCCATCTTGGCTGTCCATCTTCTGGATGATGTAGATAGTGCCACGGTTCTCGGATTGAGTCGATTTTCACGTCGTTAGGCTACGATCGTTGATTCGAATCCATCCATGCGGTCGGATTTGTCATTTGAAGTGTGGATTCACACCATCTTGGCCCTTGATCTTCTAGGGTTCCTCGATCTCTATCTGATGCTACAGGTGTCTGATTAGGGCGATCTTGGAGTCGTTAAGCTCCAATCGTCGCCATGATCACATCTGTATAGTTGGATCTTCGATCCGAGGCCCCGATAAAAATTTTGCCCTGTTCCTGAACATAAAAGGAGACAATTAATCTCCATTTTATTCAAACTAATCTAAATGTAAGATGATGCATGTTATGCAATATTTATAATATGCAATGCAATTCTGTGCTTAAGAACATGCATAAATAGACATCTTATGCAATGTAAACATGTTTACATCACACCCCCATGCCTATCTTTTGCTAGTCCCTGGCAAAAACTATATGCTATTTATAAAAGAATTAGGTTGGATTATTTGGGCATGAGTTATTTATGCCTCAAGTTAGCTAGAACCTTGTCTTGAACTTGGTTAACCTGAACCAAATTACTTGGTTCAGGGTTGGGCGGGTTTGGGATCAGTGTAGAGGAGTTAACGAATTGAGATTCGTTATACCTTCCTGATAATAGGTCATTTCGGAATGTTCAAAAGGTGGTGATGACCTAAAGGCAGTGTAATCAGAGGATGGGTAAGAATCGGTGTATTATTCTTGATTGTAGATCGTATTATGTTGTTCATGAAAGGGTGGCGATCTATAATCGATGTGGCTCTGAGAAGGATAGAAATCACAATCATAGTGTTCAGGGTTAGACCCTAAACACGGAGGTCCGGAACTATATCCCCAATCCAAGTTATCCCAACTAACTGATGGTTGATTACAGTACAAATTGGGATAATCGTCATATTGAGGATAATTCAAAACAGGAGAGAGAGCGAGAATGCGTATAATATGTGGAAAGATTCATGATAGACGGGAGGAAGAAAGGTGCCCTGCAATACAAACAATCAAACATGTCCTTAAGTGGGCTAGCCTAAAGACCTACAGACTCCCAAAACCCATCCTGAGAGAAAGAAACGATTTGATCTACTTCTGTCTGTTCATTCCAACCAGTTAGAAGGAGGAATTGGGGAGAAGGTTCTTCCTTCGGCTTGCGCCTCCAGTTCCTAGTGTACCCCCCAGTCGCGATCGTTTGATTCTGCTCCTCTAGCTAGACATCAGATTGAATAGTAGAAACAGACTAATCGAAAATAATCTCGTTCTGGGCTCTGAAGAGCGAGTTGAATCCTTAAGTCCAACGTCTACTCTGGTTTATTTAGGGCTAGGTTTGAATGTGCTTTGGAATGTGATGGACCCTTTATCTGGGTTGTGTCCTTAATGATTGATTGATGTGTGTGTGCGTGCACAACCAGTGGTTTTCAAGCAAGATTATTTTTTATGCGGTGAATTTTAGGGTTCAAATCTTGCTTAGTAGCTTTTAGGATTCAACTTTAAGTATTTTCAAATAAGTTTTGTTGGCAGACTAGGTTTTCAAAGCACAGGTGAAGATGTTTTCCTTTAAAACTTAAAAGAATGTGGAGTACCTGGTAAATCCCTAAGGGTTGAACCTAATCGGCAGCTACTTGATGAGTTGATTTTAATTGAAGTGGTGCGGCCCAATCAACTCAAACAATTGGCCTGTTGCACCACTTATTTAGGCACACAAGTAATTACCTAATATGATTTCTACTCAATCATGTGTTTGGATGTGTGTACCGGCTCCAAAGATCGGTTTACCGATTGAGTTTGAAAATTAGATGAGGTTGTGTACCTCTGTGAGATTTTTTATTTTTTTCTTTTTAAATGTGGAGGTTGGGGTGGGTGTAGGTGTCAAACAAACAAATAAAACTAACCTTAGAGTTTATAAGAGCACCTAGATTGATTTATGTTTGTGTTATTACGTGGTGGAATGGAAACTAATGGGTGGGAGGTAGGGGATAACTTACAGAACCTTCAACAGCACTTTGCTTCAATCTACCGCTTTTACTCGTCTCGAAAGAGTACCTGCAATCACAATAAGAAAGGAGAGAAGTGAGGTAAATGATTCGTAAGTTGGAAAACACGAAAAAAATCAAAGAGCGTCGCCTCCCCGGTAACGGTGCCAAAATGTTAAAGCTACGAGTTACTACGCTAACGTGTTTGGTTTTGAAAACCTATCGTTGTAGTTTGAAAGCGAAGAACTCGCGTTCAAGAAATAAAATTTATACCGGAATAGAAATCCCGAGTCGAACTCAGGGAGGCGGACGTTTGATTTAAAAATACGCGTTTAATTTATTTGTCACGAAGTAAATTAATTGATTAGAAACTATCTATTTATTTACACTAAATAAAAGAGAGAGAGAATGCGAGAGAGAGAGAGAATATTATAAACAAAAATCAAAAGGTGATGTAGAATGAACGTGGAATTCATTATCAAAGAGATTGTTTGTTACACTAAATATTACGACTAGAAAGTAGGAAACGATTACACTGGAAAGTAGTAAATCTATTATAGAAAGTAATAAAAGAATGGAGAGAGAGATATCCTCCTCGACGGTCGCTTGGAGGACGAGCCGGACAGGACGACCCCTGGAAGATGGGGAATGGAGCAGGACGAAGGAGGACGAAGCGGGAGGAACAGGAATGGAGCAGCACGTCGTTATCGTCGTGGGATCCACTTCCGAAAGGGGGACGAAAATTGGACTTTATCTCTTGAGAAGCATCCCTGGTGTGGAACAAGCTTGTCTTGAGCTTTGGAGAGGGAGAGAAGAGAAAGAAGGGATGAAAATTTTGTATGGAGGGGGTCTCCTTTAATAATTGCAAGAAGTGAGGGCAATTTGGTCTTTTTAATTTGAAAAACATTAATTCAGGACCTTTAGTGATGGATAAAATCGTCGCTAAAGGTCCGAACATGGCCTTCGTGGGTGGCGCTCGTGCGCTCACTCGCCTCCCGCACGTGAAACATGCGTTCACGTTCTTGAATTCTCGGTCGTTCGATCGCAAGATCGAACGACTGAGATGCGTCCTCGCCGCACCTCAACCGCGCACTCGCTTGCGTCTGATCCCGCGTTACGCGCAGGCGTCTGATGGGGCGTGAGCGCTATCACGCGCGTGCGACCGCTCGATCGAGATCAAGCAGTCAATCGTTCCTCCTCATCGCACCTCAGTTGCCACTCGCCAAGGTTCAAACGTGTGCCCCGCCTTCTTACGAGCGCGTTCGACCAATGCACTATCAGCACGTTTGTGTCGCGCTTAAGTTTTGTGCGTGTGCTCACAGCCATTGGATGTGCATCCAATGGCGAAGAATTGTCGAAGAAGAGAGGGTGCGGCGGATGTAGCGGCCGGTTGGGCAGCTGAGATGGCACCACGTGGCGCCATCTTGGCTGTCCATCTTCTGGATGATGTAGATGGTGCCACGGTTCTCGGATTGAGTCGATTTTCGCGCCGTTAGGCTGCGATCGTCGATCCAAATCCATTCGTGTGGTAGGATTTGCCATTTGAAGTGCGTATTCACACCATCTTGGCCCTTGATCTTCTAGGGTTCCTTAGTCTCTATTTGATGCTACAGGTGTTTGATTAGGGCGATCTTGGAGTCGTTGAACTCCAATCGTCGCCCTGATCACATTTGTATAGTTGGATCTTCGATCTGAGGCCCCAATAAAAAATTTGTCCTGTCCCTGAACATAAAAGGAGACAATTAATCTCCATTTTATTCAAACTAATCTAAATGCAAGATGATATATGTTATGCAATATTTATAGTATGCAATGCAATTATATGCTTAAGAACGTGCATAAATAGACATCTTATGCAATGTAAACATGTTTACATCACTTTTGAAAGCCTTTCCATAACATAACACTCCTCTAATGGGCACATCATCAATATTATCCTTATATTCGATAAATCCAAAACTAATTGGGATGTCATAAAAAACTAGCTTTTGTACTTCGTCCTTTCTAAGCCTAATAGTGGTATGAGTGTCTAGTTGAACGAGCACATAATCAAGATTTGCTTGATCGTTATCAGATTCTTTGTCTAGCCCATCAATTGTCTTTTCATCAAAATCGAGCGGTGAGTATTTTCTTCTCACTCTATCTCCAAATCTTTTGCTTGAACTGCATCTCAATTAGCCATGGTAGTGAATGGTTCAAGAGAGTCAGGCCGCATTATATGGTCAACAGTGGTATGTTAGTTGAGAATGGAGGTAGGCTGA
Organism: Thalassia testudinum; assembly: GCA_037157565.1. Lineage (NCBI taxonomy): Eukaryota > Viridiplantae > Streptophyta > Magnoliopsida > Alismatales > Hydrocharitaceae > Thalassia > Thalassia testudinum. The sequence goes on along the minus strand of JAZHRO010000076.1, from coordinate 18,623,167 downwards.
CACTCATTAAGTGCATGAGTTTGGACAATGGGGGTGGAGGCATGAGCTTGAACAACGATAGGCATCATAGGAAGAATGGTACTCTAAAGGCCCGAAATGGAGGTATGCTACACCTCACAAGTAAGTTAAGTCTCCATGCTAGAAATGGAACTATATATGTTGTATCTCATTAGTGACAACAACCTTCATGAAGAGGATCGAGGTATGCTATATATCAGGAGTGTGATGGATACCAATATCAACTACAGAGTCCACAACACCCTCCACAATGTGAGTGGAGGTTTCACCATGCCTTTCAACATGGCTCACTTCATTAATTTTGATGTACAACTTTAGCAAATAAGTTTGAGTCATATTCTCCACGAGTCTAAGAATTCCCCCAACATCATCGCCGTTAGTACTAGGTGAAAGGGTGTACGTCATCATCACATTTTGATTACAACCTCTGATGATGAGAAACTTATGCTCTATCTCGATCTCATGAATCAAAGATCAAGATTAATCTTTTCATTATCTTTCTTTTATGCTTCTTAAATTCCATTTTATCTCTCAAAACTCTCAGATTCTTATAAAACTTCATATCATATCTAACACCATCTTCTCTGTCAATCACATTTCCATAAACAACAAACAGAAGATACTTTACACCGTTGTACCTCATATGAAATAAGTCAATTCCAACATCATGCATGTGGATCATATATTACAAAATGAGACTCAATGCATCAACATCAATGATTATTTCATTTAAAGATCACACTCAAAGGTTCTATTTAACATTCTGTTCTCATTTGGACCACTTTACTCGAAACTCAACATCCACTTATAAGCATCACATCAAGGATCCCCAAGGTAACATACAATCAAATGTGAGATAATTATGTCACTTATGCAAGTCCTAATTCCATTCTATAACTTCAAAATCATACTCTATTGGTATATCACCTCATCTAATTTCGTTTCATCGATGCAAACAATCCCTTTGTTCATTTAAAAAAAAAAACCTTTCTCCACTAGTGTCTCTATCTCTCTATCCTACATTGCTGATAACTAGAGACAAAATAATATTGAGTAGGAGATAGGTCATTCATCGATTTCTCTTATTTGTGTTGACCATATAATAGTTATGTATCTTATTTTCTTTTCTAAACTTTGGAAAATCACTTGATATCTCATTTATGTCATTGGTGATCCTCATCATATACTAAACTATAACCTGATAATATAAAGATCGAGAATATAAAAGAAAAACAACAAAAATTGAATATAAGCCTATTTGGATGAAACAAACTAAAACAAATTTGAATGTTCAATTCCTAAACTACATAGTAATGTGGGAAAAAATATATAATGAGAATACATACTTGTGAGAGAGAGGTAAAGGAGGATCGATGAGGGAACGATTGAGGTGGGAATTGTATTGTAGGGAGTTATTGAGTTGAAGAGGGTGCATCGGTAAGAGTAGGAGCTTCTTTGTATGGGAGCAAGAGATTTTTCATATAGGAATAAGAGTAAGTTGAGGGGTTAGGAAGAGGAGGTCTCGCTAGTAGGGTGGTGAAGATCGTCTGAATAAAGTATTGGGAGGAGGTTAGACGGACGTGAAGAAACATAAATAATATTATAAGAATCTAGCAAAATAGATTTTTGTAAGTATTTTTTTGCTAAGATAACATCAACTTTTAAAAAATTTAATTTTTCATTAAATTGACTCTTCAGAAATAGAATTTACACGGATAAAAATAAAATTTTAAAAGTTGATTACCTTCTAAACATAATTTTCTATTACGTAACTAATTATTAATTTTTTATTGCTACGGTTCGTACAAATTTTTTCCCAACACCGAGACTCCGGATACACGGGAGGTGAGCATTGCACAGCCAAGCGATCGGACGAGGAGGCTTCCCCGTGCGTCCGCTCTTCCTACGTTCCCCCCCTCTTCCTGCGATAAGCGAAAGCCTGTCGATCCCATCCTCTCCTCCATCCCCATCAACAACCCAAGAATCACGCCATGGCTCCCGACAACGCGATCGACGGGAACACCTCGCAGGTATTATTATTCCTCAACCTCTCTCTCTCTCTCTCTCTCAGTCTGAATCCTTGGTCTTTCACGACCGTACTTCAATGGAGGATGGAAGATCGAACACGGCACCAACGGAGGATTTCGCAGCATCATTGGAGGACTGTCCTTTTTCGGGTTGTCGTAGTCGATGTTTTCCCCACTTTTACCAGCAGCAACAATGTTGATCTATATTTGTAGGGTACGTTGGTTTGGCCCAGATAGGGTTAGGTAGCTTGGGGTGCATGCTTTGGTGGAGGCATTGGAGGATACGGGACGGGTTTTCCTGGGGGTTATGGCGTGGATGCCGGAATTGTGAGAATTATATATCCTAAAACCTGCTGTTACCTCTTGTTGCAGACAAAAAATTTGAGACGTGAGAGATTCATGGGAGTTAGTATGCAGAGGAGAGGATAAAAGAACTGGGAATGAGAAACAAAGAGATGGGAAAAAGAGATGGGAAAGTGTAAAATTAGAGAAACAGAACCTAAAGGGATTGGATTTTTTTTTTTTTTGCTTCTTCCACTCCATCACAAAATAACTTCTTGCGACCTTTTAAAACAAGTAAAACAAGCGGATGACTCGATTGACTATTCTAACTTAAACGCAAGAAATTGCAAAGCGACTGGATTTATTCAAATTGCTCGAGCTTCTCTAATTATAATGCAATATAATTACCCGGTAATTGCTTTTGCTTCATGTTATCAGGTTTTAGCGGATGAGATAGAGAGTGCTAGGGTAATCACTCTGAATAGGCCAAGGCAGTTGAACGCCCTTTCCTCTGAGATGGTAAGTCATCGATAGCATGCTCACTGTTAAGCAAATCTTTTGAAAAACTAAGACTAATTTCTTCTTCTTTGGTTATTGAGATTTGGTATTCCAATTGCAGTTGTTTGCATGTATTGTAAGTTAAGTTCTGGCTTTTTTTGACTTAAGTTTTTAAAACATGTTTCACGCTTCTTCATGGTCTAAGTTCATAATAAGTGAACTACTGGTACTTGCTACCAACTACATAAAATCGAAATGGTTTCAAGAATATATTTCCTGTAAAGAAAGAGTTGAGATGTATTTTATCCACAGGCCAGGATGCAAAACCAACTATAGTGAATGAGATAAACTCTTGTAATGAATGGTGTAAACCATTATCCAGCTGCTTTGATTTTTTTAATAAGATATAAACTTAACCTTTCAAAAAAATAAGATATAAAGTTAAATTTTAAGATAAAATTTAGCTTTTAGTTATAGCATATATTATGTTTATTTCGTTACATTTATCTTGTTGTAGTCTATTTCCCAACAATATAGAGGGTTTAATATCATCGAAATTATGGGGGGAAAAAGACGGCCATGCAGAAAATGGTAAAATGTGCATTAGCTGTTAAGAATTGTGGAACTGAATAACAGTTAGCCTGAGAATAACTGAATGCTTGATTGCCCTTTCTTTGAATATACACCTTGTTCTTCTGACTATGATCTTTGCCTTTAACTTATTTTGTGTTTGAAAAGTCTTCGTTGCTACGACTTAGATACCTTAACATGGTGGGAGCCAGTTTATGGAGGACAACACCTTCAATAGCTGAAACAATAGTTATGGATTAACTAAGCAATTAAAGTCCCCTGCTCCATTAAATTGCTTGTCCTAGTGTGTACAGATATTCATATAAATTGATTCCAGAGTAGAAAGTCATGCCTGGCCTCGCCAAGGTCTTGTATTTAATTTCTTATTTTCTAACTCAAACACATCTGTTTTGCATCTATATAGCTGGTTTTTAGCTACTTTTAATTGGTTAAGACTATCAAGGTTCTATCTTAGTACTTATTTCTACCATTTGTAAGATCCACACCTTAGTATCTGAGCCTTATAATTGGCTATGATATTATACATAACTGGTTGGGCTTTAATTAACATTATTTCGTATGCTATTTCAGAAGCCACAAGTCAATTCGATACTGTTATTCGATTTTCCAAGCAGCATGGTTGGCTACGCATACCCAATCTTGGTTATGTCTAAAAGAATTCAAATGACCTGGTGTGTGTTTCAAGTCATTCCTCGACCTACATAAGCTTCTAAGGAAAATTTATAGTAGATTAAATCTTTCTAAAACCCATTGAAATCCTTTTATTTGAAATCTTGAAACATCAGTCAGAGCCATAATATGGAAAATCTCGAGAAAACTAGTTCTACTCAGAAAAAGAGGAGTGTTATTGCTAATATGAGATTGTGAGATCCTCTCCCATCTTCTTGAGGTCATTTCAACTCTAGAAACCTAAGCGGAGCTGTCAATTTTACTGAGAATCGAAGTTTCCAACTTCAAGAATATGATTCATTCAATTAAAATGTTGAGATAACTATGCTATCCTTGTATTGCTATAAGAACTATGCTATCCTTGTATAGCCATCTTTATCCTGTCTGCAATGCCTTCTCTTGATTGACCATCACCCTGCTGATTGTTGAAAATATGCATTCAATTCTAGCCGTAGTGGGTTATGGCCTTTCATAGCCCAAAACATGCTTGTTTCAATCTTCTATTGAGGGTATTTATAGGGTTTACCTAGCTGCAATTTATTGGTCCCTGATTGACTCTGTGTGCATGTGTGTTTGGGAACTGGTAATGGGTGGTTACTCAGAGATGGTGGCCATTCAGAATCTTATTAGTAAAAAATACATCACTACATGATGACATGTTACCCCACAACCTCACTGGCCTAAGGCATCAAAAATCACCCCATCCATGCTACAACATTCCCCCTAAAGATCACCCACTTTCGCTGACGTCACAACAACCACAAATAGAATGAACAGTCTTCCTTCTCCTTCTTAGTCTTGAAACAACGTGGTCCAAGATCCATGATTTCTGCCACTATTGACTCCTGAAAGGCTAACTTCGAAGAATAATCCACCCAATCCATGTCTACTTTGTCCCAGATGGTTGGAGCAAAATGGAAGCAAAAAAGAAACAAAAAGATTTGAATAGTCCTCAGCATATTGGCCATAAGACAGACATGCGACGTCCTTAATATGGAAAGCTATTTTTTGCGCTGCTTCGTGATTAGCCTTCCCTTCTGATTGGTCATGAATTATGGCATAAACAACGTTGATTTTCATGTGAAACCCTATTATTTCGCTAGTGGTGGCATTATAGCTAGTTATACAATCCCATATCCACTACATCATGGGCCTTATCTTAAATTTTGAGTTGCCACCTCAATCATAGCTGGCTATGCATAGATATAGTTGGTTATGACAGTAAACTAGTTTACTTCTATTCACTTTTCTTGGTTTAACTCATTAAGATCCTTAATGAAACATTATTTGGCTAGTATTTAGGTTAATGTTTTGTGGATGTTACAAAAGAAACTCTAGAAGTTCATACAAGAAGATTCAAAGGTGGAGGTTGAATGAAGTTTGTTGATGGGAAAAGAGTGCCTTATTCTAAAAAAAAGCCCTAGGGGGAAATTATATGAAGAGTCCTCAATTAAATATGAAACTGTGAAATAACATAATAAAGAGAGAAAATAGTAAGAATTCTAACACTTCCCCTCAAGTTGGAGCATAGATATCTTTTAGACCTAACTTGTCACAAATGGAGTTCCACTTTCTTAGAAGTGCCTATTTAAAGATATCTGCAACTGCTAGAATTGATACATATGGAGTAACAATTCATCCTTCTATCACTGCATTGCGTATAAAATGACAGTACACCTCAATATATTTCGTCTTCTCATAGAAAACAAGATTAAAAGCAATGTAGGTGGCAGATTTCTAATCGCAATACATAGGAGTAGGACTCTTCATGGAAATGCCCTCAGTTAAAAAGGAGTTGATCCACATGACCTCACATACATTGTGAGGCATGGTCCTGTACTTTGCTTCTGCACTAAATCGAGCAACCATAGTTTTCTTCTTGCTACGCTAGGACACACGGTTACCTCTATGGAAAACAACAAACCTTGTAGTGGATTTTCTGTCTTCAACAGAGCCAGCATAATCAGCATTAGAGTAAGATGACAACCCCAAGTGTCCACTTTTCCTGGAAAATAGATCTCTACCAGGAGACTCCTTTTAGCTGCTTCAAAATAAGACATACATCATTCCAATGACTATGGTATGGCTTATTCATATACTGGCTGGCCTTACTATAAAACTGATATTTGGGCGGGTAACAGTAAGATAGAGCAATTTTCCAAACACACTTTTATACCTGGGTACATCTTCCAAGATAGAATCCTTAGTATGAACATGTTTTCCTTTCTACTCCATAGGAATGGTAGAAGGCTTGGCGTCGAGATGCCTTGTGTCGTCTAGAGTCTCAAGAGTGTACTTCCTTTGAGAGAGTGCCATCCCATGCCTATCTTTGATAGCTTCTATGCCAAAGAAATAGTACAATTCACCAAGATCCTTTGTACCAAATGATTTCTGCAGAAAAACCTTCACCTCTTGGACCTTGACTGCATCATCTTTGGCCAGCGTCATATCATCTATATATACTACCAGTATAGTAGTGCTAATAGTCATCCTTCTGATAAAAATGGAATGATTAGAAGTACACCTCTTGAAGCCAATTTTCATTACTCCTATCCTTAGCTTGTCAAACTAGGCCTGAGGAGTCAATTAAGGCCATAAATCGCCTTCTTCAACTTACATATAGACTTCCCCTTGACCTCATAACCAGCAGGTTGTCACATGTAGACTTCCTTTAGGAGGTCACCATAGAGAGAGGCGTTCTTAATATCTAGTTGGTAGCGAGGTCAATCCAGATTGATGTCTATGGAAAGGATGGTATGTATAGAACTGACCCATGCAATAGGGGAAAATGTTTCAAAGAAGTTCATCCCATACGTTTGTGCAAAACCTTTATCCACCAATTGTGCCTTAAACTTGTCATTACTGCCATCTTCATGATATTTTATAGTGTAGGCCCACTTACAATCACCAATCTTTGCATTGTAGGGAGTTGGTAGAATGTCCCACATATCACGAGTGGTTAGTGCCTCCATCTTTGCATCCATAACTGTCAACCATTTGGGATCTTGGGAAGCCTCATGATAGGTGTGTAGCCCAATCTGGAGGAGCATCCAGAGCAGACATGGTAGGAGGCATATCACTGTGTGGGATGGTACCTGCATTAGTAACATGGGAGACAAGAATAGGTATAGGCAAATGTCTATGTGGTGGTTTCTCCCATTGCTTGTATACCTGGGATTGGAACTACGTAGCACGACCCTTAGGAGAGAAGTAGGAAACCTTCTTAAAGAAGGTAATATCAACACAAATATGGTAATGCCTACCAACTTGGTTATAACATCGATACCCCTTCTGAGTGCGGGAGTATTCCAAGAAGACATACTGGTTGCTCTAGGTGAGACTTTATTTGGATCACTAAAATTGTGAACAAACTAGACACACTCAAAGGTGCGAAGTGGCAAAGGGAACATGTTCTTGTTCGCATAAAGTAGCCAGAAGGGTGTGTCACCTTTGAGGATAGAAGAGAGTACCTGTTTGATAAATAAGTATTGCATCCCCTCAAAAGTGTTTAGACACATTCATAGAAAGAAGTGTCATAGCAATATCAAGAACATGGCGCAACTTCCTCTTTGCAACCCCATTTGGTGCGATGTGTGGCGGCATGAGGTCTGATGAATGGTCCGATTATCCTCATGAAAGACTTTAAGAGGCCATTAAACAAATTCAAGTGCATTATCAGCCCTGAAACATTTTATTTTGGTAGAAAAAAAAATTTACACTTTAAAGAAAAACTTCTTTATTATAGATAATAATTCAGATCTAGCTTTTAATAAAAAAATATAGGAGGCATGACTAAAGTCATTAACAAAAATAACAAAATACTTATGATTATAACCAATACTGATAGGACAAGGACCCCATACATCACAATGTACCAAATCGAGGACACTTTAACTCTGTTGCTCCATACGAGACAAAAATGCGCATTGGGGATGTTTCTTAAGTTGGCAAGCCTCGCTGTCGAAGGTAGTGGAGGAGGAAAGATAATGAACATTTACTGCAACTTGGATAAGTATGGATGGCGAAGCCTAGAGTGTCATAGAAGAGGGTTGGGGGAGATGTATGTGGCGTCAACAAAAAAGGATTGTAGATCAAGATAGTACAACCCACCATGCTCAAAGCCCCTAATAATTGTTTGTTTCATCCAAATGTCTTAAAAATAATAATATATATTTTTGTAGTGATATTTGGTGGGATATCGAAATGCCAAATTAGGATCATCACTCTGATATCATGTTGACGAGAAGAAGAATGTCTTATTTTCAAAAGAAAACATTAGCTTCTCTTATATAGAGAAGAGGCAAATGGAAAATTACATGAAGAGCCTTTAATCAAATACAAAATGTGAAATAGACATAATAAAGGAAGAAAATAGTAAGAACTTTAACAATGACATTCGTTGAGCCAAACTTGGCAAAAGGAGGGGATGCTAATACGAAGTTTTTCTATATGATAGCAAATGGTTGATGGCAAACAAATTTCATTAACACCATACTGGCTAGTTTGGTAACTAAGATAAATTTTTTGGCGTAACTTTTGTGTACTTGTGTTTACCTGCATTTTGCTTTGGCACTCAAAGGGGTTTAACATGTGACAGAATGGTATGTAATAAGGTTAACCAGTGATGTGACATGCTATAGATGAGGCATCTATAGATTATGTTACCTATGCTAACTTATCCCACCTCACACCTAGGATGGGTTATAAATGGCCTTGGGTTAGGTTAATTTAGCTTCCAAACAGGCTATCACCAATTTTGTAGGTTATCCTAGTTACCAAATTAGGCTTACATGTTCAGTGAAGGAACATTAAAGAATAATAGGAGATTGGAAAGATGCTGGTTAATCATTTTAAATTTTCATGAGAGGGGAAAGAAGGAGAAGGTGTAGGTAGTTCGGAAGAGGGGGGTGTTAGTGATTACCCGGGAGCTGAAAGATTGACTAATGTGTGTATCTTCAGAGGAATAGGTGACAGGAGCATTAAAGAGTTTGAGTGCAGAAGGTTTTCTTGGTCCAGATTGGTTTCTTGCTTTCTTCTTTTAATTTATCAGTCTTGTTTCTTGCTTTCTTCTCATCAATCTTGTTTAAGCTAATAAGGATTCTTTCTTATTCAACGATCTAAGAAAGATACCTTCGATTTATGTACAGAATCTTTGATATTATATGATTAATTGGTATGAAGTTACCATATGATCCAACCATTTAGCTCTTGTTTTAGACACTCACATAATGTTAGTAGTTATTAGTTTCATTTTCTCAATGACGCATTCTAATTATAAATTATTGAATTCTCACAAGTTATTATTTTGAGTGCCTATCCTGTATTATATTTCTGTCTCAGCCACTGCTCTTTGGTGATTCTGTTGGTGCTATGGCTGCAAAAGGATGTTGTTTTTGGAGGGGAGCGTGCATATGTGGAGAATGTATTGCCTTTAGGCGCAATCTTTTAGGAAGATGTGGAGTGTGTTGTTATGGAGGGTATGACCTTCCAATGATGCAACCTGCCTTGATTGATGAATGGAAGTGGCGGATCACCAACCTTGAGTGATCCTCCTATTAGTTATTGTTGGGGGAAGAAGAGAATATGTTGTCTTATTCAAAAAGAAATCCTAGGCATCTTTATATAGAGAGAGACTTTAGGAAGATTACACATGACACCCTTAATGAAAATAAAAATAACAAAACACTCTTACATAAGTAAATAACTTCAACTCTCTCCCTTGAGTTGGAGCATATATGTCTAACATGCCTAGCTTGGAACACGAACTCATGACACTTCTTGGAGAGAGCTTTGGTGAAGATATCTGCAACTTGTTGCTTTGATGTAGTACATATCTTCCCTGAGGAAATCATGTCTCGTACAAAATGACAATCCACCTCAGTGTATTTAGTTTGTTCATAGAAGACAAGATTTAATGCAATAAAAGTAGCCGACTAGTTATCACAGAACATAAGCATCGGATGCTTGAACTGAACACCCAGATCTTAAGAAAATGAAGTAACCGCATACTCTTACAACTTGCATGGGTCATGGCTCTGTACTCGGCCTCTACACTAGACCTAGAGACCACACTTTGTTTTTTGCTCCTCTAAGTGACTAGATTCCCACCAAGAAAGGTAGAATATTCAGTGGTAGACCTCCGATCCTCCATAGAACATGCATAATCAGCATCAAAGTAGGTATGTAGATCAACATACCCATTATTCTTTAAGTAGAGTCCTTTGCTTGGACTGGCTTTGAGATACTTGAGGATGAAACATATTGCCTTCCAGTGACTATAACGTGGATTTTCCAAAAATTGGATTGCTCTGTTCATAGTAAAATTGATATCTGATTTAGTAACAGTTAAATATAACAGTTTATCAACTATGCTCCTGTATCTTACCTTGTCTACAAATGGTGGGTCATCATCCTCACTAAGTCTGCCTTGTGGCTCAACTGGACTAGAAGAAGGCTTTGCGCCTAACAGTCTGGTCTCCTTTAGAAGCTTAAGTACATACTTCCTCTATGAAAAAGCCATCCAGCGTGAATTTCTAGCCACCTCAATGACAGTGAAGTACCTTAAAGTGCCTAGATCTTAGTAACAAAAGTTGTCTATAAAAAATTAATCTCCTGTATTCCTAAGGCATCATCCTTCGTAAGGACCATATTGTCGACATATACTGTAAGAATCACAACACCAAATCTCCTACATCTCACAAAAATAGAATGATCAAAAGTAGACCTGCGAAACCTAATCTTCCGAATCTTTGAACTGAGCCTCTTAAACTAGGCTCATGGACTATGTTTCAGATCATAAAAAGCCTTTTGAAGTCTGCAAACTTTCTTCCCCTCAACCACAAAGCTAGGTGGTTGGGCCATGTGACTTCTTGCAGATCTCCATACAAGAATGTGTTCTTAATGTCAAGCTGATATAGAGGTTAGGCTTTATTTACTGCAAGTGAAAGAATGACTTTGACAGAGTTAAGGCACGTCACAGGAGAGGTGTCATAGTAGTCTACACCATAAGTTTGAGTGTAACCCTTTTCCATAATACTGGCCTTGAGGCGCTCAATGGTCCCATCTAGGTTGTACTTTATAATGTACACTTGTCTGTAGTTAACAATCTTGGCACCCTTTGGGAGGTCTATCAGCTCCCAGGTGCCACGAGAAATGAGAGCCGCCGTCTCATCCTCCATGGCCTGTTGCCAACTAGGGTCCTGTAGAGCTTCATGATGATGTCTGCCAAGTTGGCAAGCTTCAGAGTCTAGTCTATCAGGAATGGACAATTCAGGGAACATCTTCCAAAGTTTGGAAACAGAAGGGTGACCCAGATGACAGTGCCACAAAACTAGATCGGTCGAGATAGACATAGCACCCTCCAAAGTGTGAAGAGCATCAATGTAGTAGAGGCTATCACGCTCAATCCCCCCACTAATCATCTTTCCCGTCCAGATGTCCTAAAAAATACAAAATGCTTATAAAAAATCACTTGACAATGAAGCTCTTTACATAGTCTATAGATAGATAGTAAACTTAAGGGAAGCTCAAGAGCACAGTAAACATATTTGTCAGCCTCAATAAATATGAAAATTGGACATCTACTACTGTAGTGACAGGAGAGTAGGTTTTGCTAGCTAGATGGATTGAAGTAATAGTAGATGCTTGACGTAGAGACAAAAGCGCATCCTTCTTACCAATGAGGTGGCTGAAAGCACATGAATCAACCAACCAGGACAAAGTTGATGTAGTAGTGGCCAGTAGTTGCTAGAGATGTTGAGGCATCAGATGGGACTGCCTGCCTTAGTATTTGCATGAGTTGGGCATAGTCATCGGCAGTCAGAGTAGGAGGTCTAGGTGGGGTAGGAGTAGTCTGCTCTTGAACAACGACTGCATTTGCCCGATCAGGATAGCCAAACTTGGCCCAGCACTTCTTAGAAGGATGGTTGGCCATTTGGTAATGAATACATGGACCATAGCTTTAATCACATCCATCTCACACCAGGAGTACCACATCCACCAGAGATTGCAAAGGATGACATTGTTGTAGTAGTGGGTGGTATAGTAGTAGAAGTGTCTATCCCGATATCAGAGGAAATCTTCTGGAGTCTCTCGTAGATAGCCTCTAAATTAGGAATGTGGTCCATGGCAAGAATCTAATCACATGCCAACACATATCTGGTGCTTAGACCATCCAAGAACCTGTAAACTTGCCAAGATTGGGTTGCACAATAGGAGGGTTGAAAAATATTATGCTCCTCAAATAGTCTCTCCATCTCAGTAAAATAATTTAGTTTATGATTCCCCTGAGATGTGGAACAGATGTGATGATAGATATCAGCCAAACGAGCGTGATTAGATCTCTAGGAGTATCTCTTCACTAGACTCTCCTAGATCTCCTTAGCATTCTTCTTGTATGAGAGATTTGCGGCAATATGAGGTTCCATGTTTTTTATCATCTAATTCATCACAAGATAATTGTCTTGCTTATACTTGTCAAAATCAAGAGCATCAACCTAAGGAGGATCCTTATTGAATATGTAGAGCTTCTTTTGGCAACGAACAAAAATCTTAAATGCCTGGGCCCAAAGGAGGTAGTTCTTGGCACTGTTGAGTTTCATAGAGGTGCTTAGGACCATTAGAGAAGTAGATGAAGTCATAGGCTTGACTTTAGAGGAAGATGAGGACCTGGAGGCAGCCATGTTGAGGCCAGAGAAGCAAGCACCTCACTGTTTCCAATCTGCAACAGTAGCAAAATCCTCGAATTTCTTCAACTGCAGCAACTTCTCATGTGTCTTAGGTCTTGCATGAACTCTTGAGAGACCTAAGACACCAAGGAGGTGAAGATTACATAGAAGATTAGCCTAGAACCCCACCAAAGACCTTATCAAGCGAAACCAAGGGCCTTGGTGGCAAAGAGGAACACGAGCAATAGACGCATACCTCAGTAGGCAGGAAAGGCCTCAACGGTGGCTTGCAGCAAGATCTGACACTTTAGATAGCGATGTTAGGACATGTTGCAGGAAGAGAACCCAACAACCAATGCTGTAAGGCCTTACCCAAGGGTTGGCGATACTTGAGGAGACATCAGTAGCGCTGTAGAGAGTAGGGCAACACCACAGGGCCTCTCTTAAGGGTTGCGACACCTAAGCACCCACCAGTAGCACCGCAGAGAGCAAGGCGACGTCGTAGGGCTTCACCCAAGGGCTAGCAGTGCTTGAGCACTGACCAACAGCATCATAGAGAAGGATAAGGGTGCTACCCAGGGCAACCCATTTGCTAGTGGCGTTAAGGTAGGCTTAGCAGTGGTTGACAAATCCTTTTGCTGGCGGCGAGTGGAGGTTTATAATGAGGAAAAGAGAGATGACCTTCTCTTTAGGGTTTGGGTTTTTTTCGGTGTGGAACGGTACCTGAGCACGTAAAGTCTAGGACTCACATCGCTTTGATGCCATGTCGAGGAAAGAAAAGAATATGTTGTCTTATTCAGAAAGAAACCCTATATAGAGAGAGGTTTTGGAAAGATTACACGACACCCTTAATGAAAACAAAAATAACAAAATACTCCTACATAAGTAAATAACTCCAACATGTATAAAAAAATCCCTTTCCAATTACCAATTCCTCTATTTATTACTTGCTCAAGACTCAAGTAGACCCCTCAAAAAAGAAATCGTTTGCAAAAGTGGGAATCCAAGTTATTCTTATCATGGAAACAAATATCTCGATAAATTAGTGATTTATCAACAATATATCCAATCCCTAGCATGACTTATATCAATGTCGTATGACTATCTTTTTCCCAAGATATTGGTGATTTATCATTAATATCAGTGGGTCTTGATTGAAATCCGTAAATTTTGAGGGATATCGATGCAAGTATTCCATAAAACAAGCGATATTGGGTGATATGTCTTCAAAATTGCTGTGTCTATTGTACTGTTCTTAGGTCTGAAGGTTTCTTAGCTTTGGCTTGTAGTCTTCGAGCCTCTTCTTATGTATTTAACCCTTTTCCTTCTCTAATCTCTTATAATTCTCCACTTTTTCTATGATTTAAGGTTCTATTCTTCTTTCCATCTTTAATTTTTTTATGGGAAATATTTTTGCTTATTGTCATTGATAAACCCTTACCATACATGTAAGCTATGTTTCGCTCGTGTTTATACTTCATTGATCATCCTAATCAACCATATGTGTAATCAACCTATGCTAACATCATTTTAGCTTACTATCACCAATCAACTCATACCATACATGTAAATTATGCTAGTGCTTAGTTCATATTTGGACTTGTATGCCGGTTTTCTCATGTTTTCTCTATCTATTCCCTATGGACCATTTCATAAATATTACACTTAAAATTTTACTTAGCTCATGATTTGTTTTATTTTTTTGCATCGATAGACTACTAATACTCCTAGTTTTCTATGATCATTAAAGAAATGGCTGACTTTTGGCTATCTTTATTTTATTGTGAGTTATCATACTACTTATGAACTTATTATCATGCCTTTTATTTTTCCTATCAAGAATTGGCGTAGTTTGGAGTGAGGAGGCTCTATGTGCGTGGGAAAATAGTCCATGTGTGAAATAGGGAGAGAGGAGGAGAGTAGCCGATGGCTACTTGAAAGTGGATTGGCTGCCTTGGGTGGTCGACTGGGTTGGCCAATTGCTCTTGGTGGTCGGCGTCCCTTGTGGAGAGAAGAGAGAGAGGAGAGGAGCTTTGAGTTGGTTGGAAATATTATTAATGCTCAAGAGAAAATACAAAGGAAGACTCTCTTTATATAGAGAGAACATATCCCCATACTTGGAAATAAATCATATCTCTAACAAGAAGAGATCTTCTATCTTAAGGAAAGATCTTATTTTTAATAAAGAAATCAAATCCCAACATATTTTCCTAAAAACATATTTACAAAAAATAACCAAACTTGCACCCTAAGCAAAAACACCAAAATTGATCCCTTGGACCCTTGACTGTTGGCCCTACTGGACCTTCTAGAAGCTGCCATGTGGACAGTTCACGTGGCCTGCTGACTGGCATCCTAACATTCCCTTTTAAAATGTTATGAATGTAGTATGCTTCTATTGTGCCATTCAAAATTTACAATTTTAGTGTATGGTAGTAATTAAAAATCATAATTTTATATGCTATCTATAAAATCATAATTTTATAAAATTGAGACATTTTTAGCCATTTTGAACCAGTTGTGGAATGTCGACGATATATCAATGATATGTCCAATGTTGTAAAAATTGATAGTCGGTATTCAGTCAGTTAGGTCATTGATTGAGTATATCGTATGCAGTGGAGTAGTTGGGGAGTACTTGGTCGGATATTTTTTAAATATTTAAATATTATATATATCAAGAAGTAAAATATACCATTATATAAAAGTAAACCATTTCCAAGCTTAAGGTTATAAAATATACTATAAACAATAATTCCAACGAAATAAAAGCACAAGTTCAAAATAAAAGCACAAGTTCGAAGTATCTAATCATTAAAACAAAACTAAAAAGAAGTTAATCAATTTCTTCAAAATCGACTTCCTCCTCAAAGTCAAGTGGTGCTGAGCTAGAAGCTCCTTTGCTTTTGCCAAGTCTTTTTCTTCTTCTTGGTTGCAGAACATCTTCAACATCACATGCCTTTGCAACAACCGCCCAAGTGAGCCTTGAACATGGGAAAACTTCCTCTTCTCCAACTTCCAAATCCAGAATCCATGTCATTGCAAGTACTAGATCTTTTGAAGCGAGGGGACCTTTTTTTGCTCCCTTTTGTTGATATTTGTTTAATTTAGCATTGAAGCACACATAAATTAAGTCGTTCGACCTCGTACTTGTCAACTTAATTTTATATTTCTAATGAATCTGCAAATCAATAATAAGAAATTATAAGGTATTGAAGGTGAAAAGTCTTACACATAATAAGCCATTAGTTAGGCCACTACTCTTTCGAATGCACTCCAATTCCTCACATCTTGATGATGTAGAGGTCAAGTTCAGTATTTTCATTGCTATTACTCGCAAATTGGGCACTTCACTTCCGTATAGGGACCATCAATTAGCTATTTAATGAATATTATTAGTTAATTGGTGTAAACTTTATAATCTAATTAAAAACAATCCTTGAATTGAAATATAGAATTCCTTGGATTAGAATGTTCATCATTGATTGATCTTTGCCTTACAGCTAATGGCTTGCCAAATATTCTATGGCTAAGCTTATAGTCAATCAATTCCTTCCTTGTGATGCTATCTTGACTTCTAAATCGGGATAAAATTGCTCAATGCAATCTATCAATTCTGATTTTACCACTACATTCTTTTCTAACATTGTACAATTTTTGTTGAACTAATATGGGTTGAGGAAATATGTAGCCATGTGAAGAGTTGTATCAAGTCGTCCATTCGTTGTCTTCTCTGTTGCATCCAAGAATGGTTTACAAGATAGCTCTTTATCTTTGGACTAAAGCATGCCTTCACCTCTTTTAAGCCTTCATACACAAAACCCATAGATGGTTTTTTATTTGAATCGACCAATCGTAGCAATCAAACCAAAGGTGTAAAGATCCCTACTGCTATTGTAATTTGGTTCCAAAAAGTTGTACTCAAAACTATTGAAGTTGTATGCACTCCATCTTGATACTTTGACCATTTGCATCTTTGCCATTCACTAGAAGAGAACATCAATCTTAAGTTTTCCTTCTTCTCCAAGATACTTTGTGTTGGAGAATGTGGGTTGGTGTTTAATGCTACATCTTGAGATGTGGTTTGTTAGAGTGTGGTGGCTTATAAATAGGCGTGTACCCCCTACTAATTCCTTTGAGAAGAATAACAGAGAAACACACCCATAGGACGCTTCTCTCATGGTTTTATCCCTGCTCTTCGTGAGTGGGGTTTCCATGTAAACCCAAATGTTATATATTGATTATTGCTTTGATAGTTCATGCTTCCGCTTTATTTTAAACTTCAACTTAGTATCAGAGCAAGTTTGATTCCTAGGTTTTCTTGTTAAAAAAATATATTATATTTTGTTATATCTTCTGTTCTTTTTCTTGGAGTTCTCCTCTAAGAAGAAGGATCTCGAAAAGGAAGGCCTTCTAAGAAGATGTCAGTTGGATTTGAGGACGTGGTGCTCAGATTTGGGTTGCGGTGTTCAGATCTAACTGAGGCGACACGTTAAGGCTTGCTAGCACTATTCTCGAAGAGATTGAAGAGGGCGACAGATCTGCCATCCTGGATGAGCCCTCCGATTAGGGGAGACCATCGACGAGAGGAGGTGACGCAGCGAGAGAAGGGCATCGTCGTCGTCGGATGATGGGGTGGCCATGACAAACCTTGCGGCAATGGCTATTACGAGGCGATGGCCTCTGCCGAAGAAGAGGAAGATTAGCGACCACCACGAAGGTGCTCATGGCGACACACGAGGTTGGAGGAGCGGCGATCAGGGGATGAAGAAGAAGGCGATGGTGACGACGGCATGTCGGAGTTGGTGTCACGGTGGGCAACCTGGAGGAGACATTGGATCTTTGCGGTGTACTCGATGACGTAGGTGTTGAGGGAGTTAAGGACGAAGACCTTGGTGGTGGTGAAGAGAAGTGGTGCTGAGATCAGTTGCATCGATCTCGCGGCGTCGACTTTGTAATGGCATGATGATGATCTCAACGAGGAGCTCGGTAGGATCATGAGATCAGCGAGATCTAAGGAGAGGGTGACGCATGAAGATTGGGGGTTGAGTGTGTGAAGACCGTGAGGCATGAATTGCCTCTTTTGTTTCTTTAGGTCTTTTTATTTCGAGGTGTAAAGAAGAGGGCAGGAAGAGTAAATAAAAAATTGGGAGAGAAGAAAGAAGAGGGTAGGAGGATATTGAGAAGAAAAAAAAGAGAAGAAAATCAAAAAAAGGAGGGAAGAAATAAAAATGAAGTGAGAGATGGGTAAAAAAAATGGTGAAAAAGAGAGAGAAATGAAAAAGAAATTAAAAAAATCAAAAAAAGGAAGAAAGAAACAAATAAAAAAATTTAATGTTTATGAGAAGAGGTGGAGAAGCTTTTCTCTAGTTCTTATGTTTATGATCAGTGTTGTTTTGGTAGTTTTTCTTCTCATTGTTATTTTCTTTTCTCATATAAGTATGGGAGAAAGGGGGAGTGTGTATACCATTATAGTCACCCTTGTTTGGGAGTTCCTTTGTTGCAGTCTTAAGGCACGATGGCATCCTCTAGTAGTTGATGTGACATCAGATACCGCTACAGACGTTGGGAGTGCCTGATCATGACATGACTGGAGGTCCAGAGTTTCATGGTCTCCAGAGAGAGGGAGATCCATTTTCGAGGTCCTCAGAGGAGCCCAGTCGGTTTCTATGTGAGAGATACAGCTTTGAGATCTTCAGAGGAAGACCTTTTATAGGAATACTGATTGGGGAGCCATTAGCACTAGGTTTCCAGAGAGGCCCTTGTCAGAGCCAGCTCCAATAATTCATCTAACAGCTCTGGATCTCGCTGATGTGTCATCATCAGCACACCCGCCTATGAGCAAGAACCAATTCAGAGTGTGGTGTTTTGTTGTGTAGAGTAGGTGTTATTTTTGTACAGGCTGAATTTATATAGCCGACCCTACTTAGTGTGGGAAAAGGCTTGGTTGTTGTTGTTGTTGTTGTTGAGCATTCCATGCTCCAACTTGAGGGGAAGTGTTGGAAAATGTGAGTTGGTGTTTAATGCCACATCTTGAGATGTGGGTTGTTGGACTGTATAGTGGCCTATAAATAGTCGTGTATCCCTCACTTATTCTTTTTAGAAGAATAATAGAGAAACACACCCATGGGGTGCTTCTCTCATGGTTTTTTTCCCTGCTTTTCGTGAGTAGGGTTTCCATGTAAAACCTAAGCGTTCTTGATTGTTTATGCTTGATACTTTTACGCTTTCGTTGGTTTATTTTATTCAACTCTTTGCAATGTAAGAAATGTAGTGACAAATATTGTTTGCCTAGGCCTTATAATATCTTTCTATTGCGTGAAGCGACGTAACATGCTTAGAACCTGAGCATGACCATATATGAATACAGTGACCTTGTTCTTGCAATTCCATTTCTTATCTTGGGTTCTTCTCCAATCTCTTCCAACACCAAATCAATGGCGTGTTCGAGGCCCAAAAAACTTGTGGATACTTTATCTTCAACATTACAACAACCTTGTTGTTTGAAGCATTGTCAGTGACAATCTAAACAACATTTTCCTCTCCAATCTCCTCAGTGCATGCAACAACCAAGTTGTATATATAATCAGCAGTATGTAAATTATTACAAGTGTCAACTCACCTTAGAAAACTAACACCAAAGGGGCAATGAACGCACAAGTTCATGATACTCTTTCTACGTCTATCAGTCCATGCATCTGTCATGATGAAACAACCTGTGATTTCTCGCTATGATTCTCTAAGTTCTTATGAGTTTTCTCTATTGCCTTCTTGGGAATGGGACAACGATCTCATAACTTGTAAGAGGCTTCATCCTTGGACCATACCTCCCAATAGCCTCAACCATTTGATTCCAAGAATCATTCTTAGTGACTGTATTAAAAGGAATCATGTTGATGTAGGTCCAATCACATATATACTCGTAAACCTTATATCTTTGGTCCTTTGCAAAAGCATCCTTTAACTTTGTCGCAAGTTATTCTTCGTAATAACTTGCACTTCTTCAATAGAATCAGATGCTCTAGGCCTCTTTCCTTCCCTACCTGATTCAACTATGCTTGGATCACCTCTGGTCGGTGGTGTGATGTCAACCTCATCCTGATGCTCTTCAAGTGCTTTTGCTTTAGTAGCCTTCTTCGAGATGGAATCCATGTACTCTTTGATGAGCTTCTTTGTCTCCTCATCAACTTTCGAGTAGGGTGCTGTATTGCCATGATTATAAGCCAGATGTTGTGTGAATCTATGGATCCCATCCTTCATTGTCTTCTTACAAAGTCTACAACAAACGGTATTGGGATCCTCCTTGTTTGGGAGGTATCCATACTTCCATCCAGGATCACTCAATCCTGATGGGATGTAAAACATATCTGGGCATGATTCACCATGGGATCTAGGATTTGCAGAAGCCATAATTCCACAAATTGATAGAATTCACCTTAAAAAATGCAAACATAAAAAATTAATATCAAATACAATTATAGAAGTTTATATAACCTTAGCCTAAAGTAAGCGAGAACTTATTGAGCAAGAACATATCAACGACATTATAAATTTAAGAATTAACTATAAAAAACTATGAAAATTTTTTAATCTATGAAATAAAACTAAAGGGAATTTAATTACAACAAGCAAGGATGTAGTAGTAGTAGCAACATAAAATAAAACTTTAATTTCTTAGATTCGTAGATGTAGGAAACCCTAAACCAAGGAACTAAGGAGAGAGAGGAGCAGCAATAGTTGCAGTACCAGCGGCAATAGCTGTAGCAGCAGGCTCTCGCCGCAGTAGGGACTCTCTCGTCGCAATAGTTGTAGCAGTAGGCTCTTGTCGCAGCAAGGTCGCAGCATGGTTAGCCCTTAGGCGATGATCTCTCGTCGCAACAGCTTGGGCGAAGGTCGCAGCAAGCTCTTGTTGTAGCAAGGTTGCAGCATGCTTGGCCCTTGGGCGATGATCTCTCGTCGCAACAGGCTTGGGTGATGATCTCTTGTCGCAACAATAGGGGCAGCAAGTGATGAGTGGAACGATTGAAGCAGCGACTCTCTTGTGGTAGCAGCACGCTTCGGTGATCGAGGGTTTTGATTTTGGATGAAGAGTAGTCTCGCTTGAAACAGTGTCGAGGGGAGTGGTTGGGGGAGGGGGGCGAGTGGGTGTTTTATTTGACCTAAAAAAAAAAAACTTATATACCTATTTATTTTTCTATGTAAAAATCAGCGTAGTACTCAACTGACTACATCAACTACTCGGCTGAATAGTTGGTGTTGCTGACTGTGGACTACTCACTCGGGTGGGTGGCACCTAGGATTACTCGGCTGAGTACTCGACCGAGTAGGCCAATTTTTACATCCAGTTGACATCAACATCTATGCCTTGATTCTCATTCGCTTAAATGATCTATTTCATAGCCGTGTAAAATAAGATCTTTCATTGTCAGTCATATGATGGCAATGCAACAATAGAATTGCGGAAAAATTCCAGAAAATGAAACATCTAAAGTACTGCTGGGAAAGAAGAATTATAACTAAGACAAATGGACTTTTCAGGAAAAAAAAAAAGAAAACTAAGCTAAATTGGAATATGCTTGTCTGATGCTTCATTATGTTATTATTCTTTCAATTATGTTGGCGCCATTAGCCAGTTAAGCCCTTGGACTCTGCAGAAATTTCCTAAGCTTGTTAGTCTCTAAGAATTCTGCGTCATCATGAGTTTCATATTGCATTTAAATTATGCATTCATCAATGTTGTTTTGCTGTGAAAAGATAGGACTTCTAAAACTATTTACAACACATATATGTTGAGAGAGATGAATGTTGTTGTTGGGTAATTAGATAATGTGTGAGATCTAATTGCAAGTACTTTAGTTTTACAAGTGGAGTGGGAAAAAGAGAGTTGTGTGGTGGTCTATAAAAGGCCTTTGTACACTTTATTTATCTTTAAGAAGAATAGTGAGAGGTCATGCTTATAAGGTTGCTTCTCCTATGATTTTCTCTTCGCTCTTCGTGAGTAGAGTTTCTACGTAAACCCAAGCATTCATGATTGTGATGCTTTTGATTTTATGTTTATTTTATTCTGCTTTTATATTTCAACATGGTATCAGAGTAAGTGGTTCTTAGGTTTGTTTTATCATTGTTTTCATTATTATTCTTGACTTTTCATCACCATTCGAGATGAGGAGTTGGATGGCATTGTCTCCATTGATGTTGGCTATGGGAGCTGCCATAGAGGAGACCCTAAAAGAGGTTCAGAACGAGTAGCTCTCCAAGTTTGAGAGGAGGAAGAAAGCCTGCGAGGAGGCAAAGGCTAGATCTAACCATCGGAGGACCAGATCAACGGAGCTGCAACATCTCAGATTTGAGCATGGTACTTAGATTTGAGAGGCTGCATGTTATCTACTCTCTAGATTGGTGGTGACTTTGTTGGTCATTGAATCTCGGGTTTCGACGACTGTGGTAACACTCCGACGAATCCTAGTGAAGTTAAGCTGCTCTGGTGATCACCATTAGCCTCGCCTTCGCTTGCTCTGGCCCAATCTGGGTAGTTGAAGCCAAATATGACCCTCTTGTAAAGCTCTGAGTGTTGATGCAGACAGCTGCTCCTACAACAACGATGCTTCGATGACTTCAGTGATTGGTATGGTTGGTTTCTGTGAGGGTGTGGCAAACTCCATTTGCAGGGTTTGTTTGTTGGACAGGATTTGTACATTGAAAATTTTTGAGTTTTGAAAATCCTATCGTTGTGGTCGCGTAAAAATCCGTTAAACAGATAATTTAATCGAAACTCTGGTGAGTCTCGGGTCGAACACGGGGAGGCGTATGTTTGATCAAAAATCACGTTAATATTTGTTGTCACGAAGTAGAGTAGCTAGTCAAATTAAATCTACCTTAGCTATTCTACTTAAAGAATAAACAATAGAAGATAGAGAAAGAAAAATACAAATAAAGAGAAAATAGAAAGAATAGACAAATATTTTATAACTACATAATCATGTTCGTTACATTTATGTGCTACACTAGAAAGCGGGAAATATAATCTAGAAAGCAGTAAAAAGGGAAGGGGGAGAGAAGTTATCCTCCTTGACGGTTGCTTGGAGGATGAGCTGCGTTGACGGAGCACCCGGACGAAGGTGGTGAGATGCTGGACGAGGGAGAATGATGATGGAGGACGGAACAGGGTGATGTCGTAGCGGGATTTACTTCTCGAACGGCGGTGAGAGGACAACCGCGGGATGCTCCATGAAGGGGGTGAGAGGACAACCGCGGGAAAAATTGTATTTTTAACTCTAATAGAGCATCCCGGGGACAAGCTCTTAGAGCTTTGGAGCGGGTAAGAGAAGAGACGAAAAGATAAAAAAAGTGTGGGGGTCGTAGGGTTATTTATAGGTAAAGAATGGAGGGGGCAAATAGGTCATTTCATTATTAAACATTAAAGGTACAGGTCTTTAGTGACGAATTTATTCGTCAGTAAAGCCTAAATGTGGCTAGAGGTCGTGCGCCCCCCACCTCCTCTTCTTCCTCTGCATTCAACGTTCACGCACGAACAGACGATCTCAACCGTCCATCTCGCATCCAACGGCTCAGATTGCCTTGTGCCCGCACCTTCATCTTCTCTTCTTCAATGCTCAAGCCCACGATCTCGTGATCTCAGTTGTCCGATCGTGAAATTAGGCTGCTTAACATGCATTTGCACCTCATCGCGCACCTGCGTCTGATCGAGCGTTCGAATGCACGTCATCGCGCGTGTGCGTGATCCGCGACCATCCAAGCTGCCACGTCTCGTCTTGCCCACCATGTGATTGCAATCCAACGACCAATTGAGCTACGTCCTATGCGCGTATATTGATTTGAGGCGATGTGCGGCTTGATCTCGTGACCTCCGCGTCGCCCATAGGCATGCGACCAATGAGCCATCGCCTCGAATTGTCTCAAAGACGAAGGCGTGCGCATCCGCTCCTGATCGTTGGATTTCAATCCGACGGTCAAGATTTGATGTTCGGCTGAAGAGAGAGAGCAGCGGCGGGCTTTGGACTGGTTTGGATGGTTAGGATGATGCCACGTGGCACCATCTTGGCCGTCCATTTTCATATGCTTGTAGGTAGTGCCATAGATGTTAGATTGGACTAATTTTCGTGCCATTAAGCTGCAATCGTCGATCTGAACCCATCTGTGCACTTGGATTCGTCATCTAAAGTACTGATTTACACCACTTAGCTCCTTGACCTGTGATCTTTCTCGTACTGCATCTGATGCTACGGAAGTCCGATTGGGGCGATCTTGGAGTCGTTGAACTCCGATCATCGCTCTGATCAGATCCATACGGTTGGATCTTCAATCCAAGGCCCTGATTAAATATGACCATAAAAAGAGAAAATTAACCTAAACTTTATACAATCTAAACTAAATGCAAGATGATGTATGTTAGGCAATATTTATAATGTATGATGTAACTATACGCCTAAGAACATACATAAATAGATGATTTATGTGATATAAACGTGTTTACATCACTGTTCTGACCTCCTTTAAGGTGGGGCGACACTTCATCGAAGTTGGTTGGAGTAGTGGTTGTTGCTGATTTGAGGTAGCAATGCTCAAGTTAGATATGAAGCTTTGCATTGGTGATTGGGATAGTGAAGTCGAGAGATAGAGGAGCTTTGCAGCGGAGGCAGTGGCTCTTCATGCGATTTGGGTTCCTTTAAACCCTAGAGGAGATATTTGAGCATTTTATATGCTTTAGCCCTTTTTTTTCATTGAAGTTGGTTTTACTTGTTAGCTTTCCAAAAAAAAGAGGGAAGAGAGGAAGAAGAGAAGAAAAGGAAGGATGGAAGGTGGTTGATGGAAAAAAAGGTGAGTGAAGACGAGAAAAAAATGAGAGCAAAACAAAAAAGAATTGATGTGGAAGAGAGGAGGAGAAGCTCTTCTCTAGTTTTGTTCTTCTTTATGTTGTTTATTCTCCCATAGACGATGGGAGAAAGGGGGAGTGTGAGTGAGGGCCTATTATGATCCTATATGAGGGGGACTCATTCTTCAAGGTCCTTACATGAGAGAAGCTCACTATTGGTTCCTATATGAGAGGAACACTTTCTTGATCCCTATATGAGAGAAGTCTACTTAGAGATTTTCGTATAGGAGAGGCCAGTCTCGAGGTCTGCAAGGGGGAGGCTCACTTTGAGTTTCCGTGTGGAAGAGGCCCAGTCTCGAGGACTCCGAGGGAGTGATCCATTTATGAGATTTGAGATCTCTATTGGGAAAGGCATCAACATTAGTTGAGGTCTCTAAGAGAGAGACTAATCAGAGCTCCAACTTCAGTAGTTCATCTACTAGACTCTAGCCTTGCTGATGTGTCATCATCAGTAGATCTGTCAACAAGCAACGAGGATGCATCTGTTGTCATTCGATTGCAGGAGAGCCATGACCCAGTTGCACCAGTTGAGTGTTGTGTTCTGCTTGTGAGAGTGAGGATTTATGTTGTACAAGTTGAGCATTCATGCTCTAATTTGAGAGGTAGTGTTGAGAGAGATTAATGTTGTTGTTGGATAATTGCATAGTGTGTGATGAAATTATGAGTGTTTTAGTTCAACATGGTGGAGTGGGACAAAGAGAGCTGTGTGGTGGCCTATAAAAGGACCCTTATACCTCCCATTTATCCTTGAGAAGAATAGTGAGAGATCATCCCCAGAGGGTCTCTTTTCCTGTGATTTTCTTGCCGCTCTTCATAAGTGGGGTTTCCACGTAAACCTGAGCCGTTATGATTGTGAGCTTTTGATTTGATGTTTAATTTGTTCTACTTTTAAAGTTTAACAATATACTATGGTCTTGCCTTGAAGTAAAATTACTAAATTTTGCTTTACTGGTTTTCTTTAGATCTCTCAATTATTGAAGCTTTTTGTTGCTTATGAAGATGACCCTAAAGTCAAGTTGGTGATCATGAAGGTATCACAGTAGTTTTTTTATGCCTTATTGCTTTTATTTTTTCCACTTTCATGGTAGAGGTTCTAGAAGTTGGTGATGTATGCCTTGCATCAAAATGACAATCTTTGGCTTCTCCTCTTACGCCATGGTTTTATATATGTCATTTGGGGGGTAGCTACTCCAAACGATGCCTAAACTCTTGTATTCTTGTTTTCCACTTCGAATGGTTGGTGGCAAAAAGAATTTTATTCTCCTGTCCGTTCACTAATATAAATATTCATAAATATCCATGACTAGTTGGTGTTTTTATATTAAACTTTTGGTAATTACTGAAATGTGGTTTCTTTTTGGCAGATTCATGGTTTTTTTTTTTTCTATTACAATGAAGTTCTGGTCACCACAGGAAATGCAAGCTTGGTTTTCAGAATAAGATTGGATTAGTTTTCATTAATTTTTGTTTAAATTTCAGTGGATCTGTATAGAAGTTTTTCCATACTCGGCCATCATGTTTACAGATATTATGATAGCTATTACAGCCAAATAAATTGCTCTTTGATGTCAACCTCTTCGAGAACTGGCAGCCTGAAAAGTTGAAAAATCATTTGTAATGGTTTTCCTAAATTTTGAATAATTTGTTAGCTTTTCCTGAAAATTTTGACTTGGTCATGTCCAGAATATCTCAGGAAGTTTGGTTACATTTGATATTGAATTTTGAAAACCTTTTGAAGATTGTATTACAACCAGAAGCTAGGTTTTCCCTCTCTTCAACTAGACAAGTAGAAACGTTTTGTGTCTGCATATTTGTAGGTTCATCTATTTAATTTTCTTTAACGAGACTTATGTCTATATATTGTTGAGCCTTCTACATAATTTTACACAACCTTTGTATGAGAATATGTTTCACCTTTCTTACCGCCTCAAAATCCTACCCTTAGGCTGTGGTTTCTCCCTCACGAAACCCATTGCTCTCACTTTATTATATATCTGATGAACTTATCTCTCCCTAATCTTTTATATATTAGGGTAAAGGGAGGGCATTTTGTGCAGGTGGAGATGTGACAGCTGTAGTCCATTCTATCAATGGAGGTATCTACACCATTCACCTCTTATTACTTTTTGGACATGAGTGCGTGCATGAGATTGCTGAAAACTGTTGAGGAATTGCTCTAAACTTGAGAGGATAGAGATTAGATGTACTTGTTGTGGATAATGTAACTTTTCTTTCTAAAGGATGATCATATTACTCTAATTATTCCTTGATGTGCCAGACAGTTGGAAAAGTGGGGCAAAATTTTTCTGGAATGAGTTTGTCTTAAATTATATAATTGCAACATACGGTAAACCTCAGGTGACTTGTTTTTCCATCTCCATATCAAGTTTCTGAGTTACAGAAGATTGAAAGCTCTGTCCAAGTCAGTAACGGATTTGGCCTTGACAAAATATGACATAATTGCAGGTTTCCATCCTCAATGGAATTGTATTTGGAGGTGGGGCTGGTGTTTCGATGCATGGAGAATTTCGGATAGCAACTGAAAACTCGGTACTGATTTCATTACTTTTGCAAACGGTTTTTGTAACTAATTTAGTATCTGTTATCTGGCTTTGCATTATTTTCCATTTTTTAGTCTGAAAAGTATTTCTTTTCAGACTGTAAATCATGGAATGCATGGTTAAATATAGCTTATCATCATGGGAAATGCTAACCAGATGGCCAAGCTATTCATTTTGTCTAAAAATTTATTCTTTATAGATGTTAATGTATGATATTTTTGGAATTTGGGAAACACAATGTATAGATTGCTTTAGACATCTTATAATTCAAAACTTTTTGCACTGTACATTTAATCGCATCCTTTCAGAAAAGGTTTTGTGAAAGTAATATTCCTTTGTCTGAAACCATTTATCTTAGGGGAAGAGAACTAAGAGTGTCCTACCTTATAGTAGCCCTCCTCACCTTGGTGAACACCACTACCTCCTTTATCACCACCTTCCATTCCGTCGCCTTTCCTCCCATCTTATCAGCATCACACATTCCACAATGTTTTTATCTCCAATACCACCACCACCTCCTTCTACACTAGCAGATTATAAACAACAATTGTCGTCATCATTTTGACACTTGGGAACCCACCCATACTTCTTGACCAGGCTAGTAGGTTCATTGACTTCAACTTGATTCGAAACTCATTGTCTACATTACCCTCAACTATGTTTCCATTTGCTGCCTCACCCTCTTTGTTACCAACAATCCCCCCACTAATTGCTTTAGCCCTCCATATATAGTCCCTCCATAATGCTGGGAAGGGGATAAGTGGAACCTCAGGTTTTCAACCAATTTCAGCTATAAATAAGCTTAAAGAATGAGATCTCCAGATTGCTTTAGCAAGAAACCCATATCTTTTTTGTGAATCGCCCAGGAATGGAAATATACTTAGCATTACCCACTCCCAGGCAACTCACAACTTCTGATGTAGGAACAAGATTCAATATTCACGCAACCTGTCCACCAGGAAAAGTTTATTGATTATACCGAATATACTGTTTTTTTCCTTTGATTACGATCATCTTGTAGGGAATCGTTGGCAATGTCAACCAAAATTTCATTAAAATACATGAAAACTGAGGTGATCAATGGAAAAAAGTATGAAAATGAGAACAGAGAGAGATTCCTGCCTTATCGAGTGGGAAGACGCCAATAATGATGCAATAGGGACACTTAGGCTATATGTCATCCTTCTTACTTCCCTTGTTTTGGTTCGTTTGCAATGATAATCACTTTAATAATAGGTGGAGATGGTGCTACTGTGGTATAACTTGCCATTTGTCATACAAGGAGTCCTGATTTTGAGCTTTCATTATCGCTTGAGATGCTTCAGTCAGTCCAGAGTGAGAGATCAGTAAGCAGTTTAGTGATGGTTTGGGAGTTGGCTGTTGGATTAGCCTGGTTGGGGCCCTTGTACTAATATAAGATCTATGGAATTGTCATAAGCGTGATTATCAAGGAGAGCAGAGTGTAAGTAATGAAGACTCAAAAGAAGTGGTGAGAGGTAAGCAACAGGGAAATGAATGAAATGACCTCTCCCCTTGGGATGTTGAATCCCGTTCTCCTTGTGCATAGGTTGGATTATTGCTTGCTTCTTGATGTGCTTGTGGATTTGAAATTGTTGTGCTAAGTCCTTGTCGAAAAAAGAAATCGTGGTTCTCATCTGATTCATATTCGGTTTCATGTTTAGCGCAATATGCTTGAACCCTAGACCAGCCCGAATTTCTGTAGTCGCTGGACTGATTGCAGGTTGAACTGTCCTGTCGACCAAATGGTAGAACTTGCAGGTCCAGTTCATTTTTTTATTATTTTCTTTCCTTTTTTTTCATTGTGCTTGTGAAGTCTACTCAAGATCAACATTCAACCATATTACATTTCCAGTCTAACTATTTCTTTTTGTATTGTAACTGCATAAATTTTTTTGACTAACTAGTACTTTATGTGATATTGTATTTTTCCATTCTATCTGGATTTTATCATCTAGTGCCTTCTTTTTCAACCAACCTACATGTATCAGGGTGAGTGCTGTATTTCTGGTGTCAGGGCAGCAGTTGATCAGCTGGAACTTTGGAAGGAAAGAAGAAAATTTTGAATTATAGTCACTGGGATCTCCTTCCAATGCCTAAAATTTTCACTACTATTTGTTTGGGTTGAGCGGGGAAGGGTAGTGGGATTGTGGAACTCCCAAAACAAAAAAAGGGTTTAGGTTGCTTTTGGATGCACAACATACCCCTTTTCTCAAAACAGAATTCAGAACATGTCCAACTTGTTTCTAAATTCCTGAGTCAGAAGTGCAAGAATCAAGCAAAATAAACTACCATGTTTGCTCATGCTGTTTATGTTACCTATCGTAAACGGTTTCCTATTTATGCATTTTATGTGAAAGGAGATAACATTTTAAAAATATTTCCTTAATTTTTTTCTCTTTGAATGCATAGGTCGAATTCCGGGTATGGTATTGTTCACTTTGCTTTTTCATTCACATAAATGGCTTGGACTCCAGGTATTTGCGATGCCTGAAACAGCACTTGGACTTTTTCCAGATATTGGCGCTTCATATTTTCTATCTAGGTTGCCTGGCTTCTATGGTATGACTTCATTTCTTTCAGAGTGGGTTTGCATCTTCTATGCCTTACCTTATTGGTTCATACCTTAATCTCTATATTCACGTTATGATTGTAAATATGAAGTTACCGGCTGCATTAGGGTCCTTTTGGGGTTAACCTACAATTCCACCTGTGTGCCATTTTGGAGCACAATTAGGCACATTATTTGGCATTTCAAATATTAGGTAACAAAGTGATGCAGCGTAACATGGAGCTACAAATAGTGCAAGTGCACATTTGCAATTTTCCTTTTCTTTAATCATTAAAATTTGTAATTTTCTCTTTTTTAACCAAGGGCTGCCTTGGTTCATCAATGTGGTTCAAGGGATGCCTTACTTTAATTTGTAACCCTTATAAAAGGGGGACAATTGTTGGTTTTGAGAGGACATGAACAAAAGTGGAATCTTTTCCTTATGTAGTAATTGTTAATCGTTATCGATTCTCTCTCTCATCTTAGCTCTCTCTCATCCCCATTCCCCCCTCACCTCCTGTACTCTCACCCCCATTCTCCCACCCATCTTCTATACTCCCTCACCCCATTTCCTCTTACCCTCACCTTTCCCATTTCCCCTCACCACCCAACGGCCTCACCTCTCATCTCCTCCATTGTAACTTACTCCACCAATGACACCCTCCCCCTTCTTACCTCCCCCTTCCTGCAGAACCTCCATCACCACTGAAGGACCTCACCAACGACCATTCATTGCTGCTCTGTTCGACTTCGCGCCTCCAACTCCTCACCGCCGGCTGTACTACCTCTCAGCACACCTTGAAACTGTCTGCCACCCTGCGTACACTATCAGCCATCCCATCTAAACTAGAGGGGGAAAAATAAAGGTGCTAATGTGTCAAGTTGGTGCTGTCAAGCCTTTTTGAACAAAAAGATGGTGCTGTCAAGTCTGCACTTAGGCATAAAATCTGGGTGATGCTTGTTAGAATCACTCAGACATGTACCAGGCACAACACCTTGCATGGAGTGTAGGTCAAGTGTGAACCTGGGCCGGGTGCTTGGCACTCAAGACACATGCTTGATGCAAATTTAGTTCTTTTTTTTGTGTCTGTTGCTTGTAAAATGGTAAAAATTTGTGTTTCTTGATTATGTGCTTATAACATGACAATTACTTCTTTTCTTGACTATGTTTTAGTAATGCTTTTGCCTTTTTTTGAGCTAAGAAGGTATTTCATGACTTTGTCTGATAATATTGCTTTTTAAGTGTTTTATTATTTTACTTTTTTAGATAAATTTATGTGTATGCTTTTCAAAAATAAAATTATGTATATGATTTGTGAAATGTGTCTGGATATATGGTATAAAGTTTCAATCAGTTGTGGTTTTTATCCAAAACCTAAAGTCTGTAAGGTTGGATTGAAAATAAAAATTAAAGAAACATAAAAACCAAGGTAATGGATGTCAACATGGGAGGATGTCAATGAAGAGGGTCCAATCCAAGCACAATCAAGTTGTAATAGAGAATGACCTGATGGTACAACGGTTATTGGACATTCTGAACATACATAATTTTGCTTAAAAAAGATAACTATCTTGTGACCATATGTCAATTTAATATCTAGTTTCTCTTTCAATTGATTTTGCTGTTACGTAGATGTTAAATATCTTGTTATACCTCTCTCATGTGACTATCTTTTCAGCTTTCCAGGAAAAAAGAAAATATCTTGTTACAACAACATAGCTTACTTGTGGCTCTCTTATCTAGTGGTTAATGCTATTGCTATGGTATATATTTGCTCTTTTTAGGGGAATATGTTGGTCTTACTGGTGTTAGACTAGATGGCACAGAAATGCTTGCATGTGGTCTTGCTTCTTATTTTGTATCGTCAAAGGTGATTTGCTTTTATATCTTCCATGACAAGTGCATGAAACTTTGTTTTTATGTATTTTGCATGTTTATTAGGGCTTCTGAATTTTCTTTTGTGTCTTAACAGGTATTACCACTGTTGGAAGAAGCATTGATTAAAGCAGACACATCTGATCCCGTTGTTATTTCTGCAATTATTGATAAATTTGCACAAAATGTACCATTGACGAAAACCAGTGCTTTTACGAGGTGAGAATTTCTTTGGTCTTTTAATATGTTACATCAACTTCACTACAGGATTCAGCATTCGGTTTACTGTCTAAAGGGTATTGCTAATCTTTATGTTTATTGTGGGACGACTTTCTCATAGGATTCTCAGAGGCAGCAGAATAGGATAGCTTTTCGTGGACTGTTGGAGGACATGGTGCGGAGTGCATTTTACTTGCCTCCTTTCGGCATTATACATTATTTAGTTGTCTGTGCTATTGTAAAACTGATGCCTGCCCATTGAAAAACCTGGATCAGTTTGTTTATCCAGGGAGAAGAAAAACACTCTGGAAATTAATTTGTACAATTAAGATACTTTACTTGAAATTTTGGGCAAGTAAGGCTGTCCGTGCGATATTTTTGTAGCTCATCTATATGCTTATCTGGATTGAGGGAAGGTTTCATTTACCATGGATAGGAATATAGTTCCAAAGAGGTTTTGATTCACTGACCTTGGATTAGATGATCCTACTACCTTATAGATGTAATGTGGTTGATGAAAATAAATAACATAGTTCTGAAAAGTGCTTGGTTGAAGTGGGTGGCATGGGATCGCTTACTGATTAGGTGCCTGGTGATTGCTGCATCAAGCTGCATCTACTTTTATATTGGTTAGGGAGTAGAATATCATTAGAATACTCTAAAGCCTTGGAATTGTCCAAAGCTTATGTTAGTCTTGAGTGGTAGTTCCTTTGTTCAAGCTTTAGACTGAGGGGTTTCCCACAGCCTTGGATTTATTGGATGAAACTGTATGTCAAGTTGGCCTCCTGCTTTGTCTTTTTTAATAGTTCTGCAGGGGGTTGGATTTGGCCTAGGAGGGGGGGCCAGATAGGGATGTCTACTAGCACGTATGCTTTTTGTATTGGCCACTGGCTTCCTAGCTGATACTAGTTATGCCCTTCGTGATGTAGGACTGATTAGGGGCTTTAGCTTTGGGAGAGGTGGTATTTGCGTCCTCATTTAGAACATGATTCTGTCCATTGAAGGCTCTACTGCTGAAGCTGGAGAAGTTCGGATCCTATTGGAGGTCTTTGGTGTGGTATCTGGTCTCCAAGTGAATGTATAGAAGTCTGGCTTCCTGTTGGCGTGACTGAGAAAAGGGTGACCCAATGTGGCAAAATCCTTGGCATGTAGTTTCTGCAGATGCCATTCAAATGTCTTGGCTCCCTTCACCCTCAGGGTGCATCGTTACTGTGGATTGGACTCTAGTTATGGAAAAGATGGAAAAGCATATTCAAGATTGGGCGTCTTGTCCCTTATTCTTGTGGGTTGCCTGATGCTGCTATCTTTGATGCTCTCTTTGCAGTTGATGTGCTGCCTCTTGTTTTTGATGTACTACCTCTTGGTATTGAGGATGCAAGCGGTAGTTTGTAGCGGGTTAATTCTATCATGAGGAAATTTCTTTGGGCATATGGTGTTGGAGATCACTTTCTTCCTCAGGTGGTTTGGGAGGAGGTTTGCAACCCCAAGGAGGTTGGTGGCTTGGGTGTCCTTAACCTCTTCACCATGAAGAAAGGTTTACTCTTGAAGTGAATTCTCCAGCTTATGGGCCCTCAAATGCCTTTCTGGAAGAGCATCTATTGCGATTCGTATGGAAATACCATTGATTGGGATTAGAGGAGGTCCACCATGAGACTCTTCACACTGTCGGGTGGGGCTGTAGCCTGCAGAAGCTTTTGAGGAAGGTCATACCCCCTTGTTGGAGCTCCTTAGGTGTTGGTGGCAGATTTACACAGAGTGTTCCCTGGACTAGCAGCTCTTTCAACTGCTGGTGTCATCGTGGAGTTATTCACTAGACTAGTAGCTCCTTCACCTAAATCCCTTGCCTTTGTAGTGGATAGCTTCCACGTAAATTGTTGGTCCCCCTTCCTGCTCCCGTCCCCTTTTGAGGCTAGATTGGAGGAGTTGGCCTTTTTTGTGATAAACGTTGAGTGACAGTAGGGCAGGCATTAAGGAGAGATGGGTGGATTTAGAGACATGGGGAGTTCTCTATTAAAAAGGCTTATCTATGCTTTTTAGGGACTAGAGCAGGTCGATCCCTCCTTGGCATTCAATTGTAGAAAGATTTGGAAAGCCAAAAATTCATCAAAGGTGAAAATATTTGTATGTTTCTTGAGAAGAAAGAGGGTGACTTGGGAATATAGGTGAAGGTGGATGCCTTATGCTAACCCTAGTTATGCCTCCTGTGGAGAGGGAGTGGAAAATATAGACCGTCTCTTTTTTACTTGCTCCTTTACGAGTATTGCTATTCCATTGCAGAGATTGTCTCTTAGGTTCTCCTTCGAGGTTGACATTTGGCTTGGCATCCACGGTGCCCATGTTGATGCAGATACTGAGTAGGGCCTTCATCATGATATGATGCTTTGGCTGGGGTGCAATAGAGGTTTTTTTACAAGAGAACTAAACTTCTGTGGATGGGGTTTTACATCTTTCACTCCACTTGTAGTGGCTGGCATACCTAACTTTTTATTAATGAATTTTGGGGGTTAACAACCTTTGTTAACCTCTTTTCTCTTCCTAAAAAAAAAAGAATATGATAAGAATAATGTATTGTCATTACTTTATGGTGATTACTTTTCATTTAAAACATTGGGTAAATTTTTACATGACATTGAGGAGAAGATTGTTACAATGATTAGTGTTATTTTAGATTATGAGTCATAGGGTTTATCTATATTTCAACCTGAGGCTCAATGCTTAAATATTAAACATCTTCCTTATGTGAAAATTAAGAGAAACCTTAGACACTTGATTTCAAGTCTAAGGTTGTAACTTATAATATTCTTATTTACTTGAGATCAAATACCTCCCATTTTTGCTTCATGGATTACATTACGAGTTACCTTCTCAAACCATGTAAATCTTGCATCCTAGTTTGTTACTGTTTGTGTCTTCCATGCTTTGAATTTAGTATGAGCAATGGCTCCTTAGAATTTTCCGGTGGATTTGCTCCTATGTTTCTGGACTTATTTTGGATTCTATACTGTTTTCAACCACCTTCGCACATGTTTGTGCAAAATTTTTCATGTGATCTTCTAGCTCCTATGATCATCTCATTGTTTTAGGATATTTTTGTGTCCATATTGATGCTCTTGTCAACCTTACACAAGTGTATCATGTTGACAGATCTAAATAATGTAGAAGCAAAATTATCAAAGCATAAAATGGTAGAAACTATTGGGTTTACATGGAAACTTCACTCACGAAGAGCGGGAAGAAAATCACAGGAGAAGTGCCTTGATAGGGCGTGCATCTTTGTATTTCTTTTCAAAGGAATAGGTGGGAGGTACACGCCTATTTAGAGGTCACCATACGCAATAAAGTCTCACTCTACTATGTCGGACTAAACATCACTACAATTCTCTCAACACTCTCCCTCAAGTTGGAGCATGGAATGCTCAGCTTGTAACACAAAGAAACCCACTCTACAGAGAACAAGCAACACTTTGAACTGATTCTTGCTTGTAGGTGGGAACATGAGCTGGAGTTGCTGAAGGTATTGTAGCTGGCTCTGACAATGGCCTCTCCTCTGGAGACCTGGTGTTGGTGGCTCCCCATTCATTATTCCTGTAAAAGGGGTCTTCCTTTGAGGACCTCAAAAGTGGATCTCCCTCTCTGGAGTCCACGAAACTGGATCTCCCACATAGAAACCTGAAATGGGCTCTTTCTCTGAGGACCTCGAAATAGGATCTCCCTCTCTGGAGACCTCAAAACTATGGAACTCTCAGAGTTATAGTTTCTCATGTGTAGTTCAAGTACAAGAGGGACTCGCAAACAGAGTGACTATAATGGGCTTCCACACTCTCCCTTTCTCCCATACTTGTATGGGAGAAGAAAATAATACTGAGAAGATATACAATAAAAAATAAACAATGACAATATTAGAGAAGAACTTCACCTCTTCTTAATGCAAACTCCTTTTTTTCCTCTTTTTTCTTTCTTTTTTTATTTTTCCTTTTTCCTTTTTTTTTTGAATTTTTTTTCTCTTTTCTTTCCTTCCCTTTTTTTTGTTTCTTTTCTCTCTTCTTTTTTTTTCCTTCCTTTTTTTATTATCCTTTTTCCCTTTTTAAATAGGGCTAAACATAACCTCAAGCTCATAGTCTTCAGCATCACCGAGACTCTCGGTGCAATCTTCTCTCCCTCACATGCCAGTGACATCACGCAAGCAATGATTCTTCGCCGTTGATCTTTTGCCCGATCTACACGCATCCCTACCATCTGCGCCACCATCAATGCTACTGATCGCGTCCTCCTATAACGCCCTCCATCATCGTCGAGCAAGCCTCGCTGTGGTCCTCTCCATCGACTGCTTCATGCTAGTGCGACTTCTTTCCTTGAGGTGTGAACGAAGTCGTCGAAGTCATGGACGGAGGTGACATGGTGTCCTTTAGGGAGTGCACTGGGCCTAGGGGCCCTTTCGAAGGGCGTCTCCTGGAGGGTCGAGTGGGGGTCCCTCGCGATGAGGTGGAGGGAGAGCCCTTCCCCGGAGAGAAGCCTAAGCCAGACCACCTCGAAATCCCCGAACTTGGGGACCTTCGCCCTCTCGAACTGCATTACCTCCTTGCATTCTCTTCTTCGAGGACCTCCCATATTAGCGGATAGTCGTGCAACGGTCGAAGTGGTTGGCCATGAAGATCCTCGCGCCACACTCGTCATTGGGGCACTCCTTGCAAGGAGTAGGCAACTCGCTACCACTTGCCATTGCTT
Organism: Thalassia testudinum; assembly: GCA_037157565.1. Classification (NCBI taxonomy): domain Eukaryota; kingdom Viridiplantae; phylum Streptophyta; class Magnoliopsida; order Alismatales; family Hydrocharitaceae; genus Thalassia; species Thalassia testudinum. The sequence goes on along the minus strand of JAZHRO010000076.1, from coordinate 18,586,573 downwards.
TTGCTGCTTGTAAGGAGCCGTCACAACTTCTCCATGAACTCCACCATCTCCTTGTAGCGCTTCTCTCCTCCATGAGCTTCACCATGTAGACACCCTCCTCCCACCGTCGCCTCCTCAAATGCCAGATCTCCATCTCATGGGGCCTTCCATCACCATCGGGGCCTTTCGCACCAAGGGATCAATGCCTGTGGCGACGGCTATTGCTGCTTGGGTCCTCTGCAAGATCCTCCATGAAGTCCTTGGTCTCCGAATGAATTAAAAAATTGGAACTCCAACAAACTAATGATAAATGTGATAACATGAATTGAATATGCTCTGATGCCATCTTGATAAATCTAAATATTGCGGAAGCAAAAATATCATAGCATAAAACAATATAAACTCTCGGGTAAACCCCACTCATGAAGAGTGGGGAGAAAACCACGGGAGAAGTGCCCCGCTTGGGCATGTATCTCTATATTTCTTCTCAAAGGCATGAGTGGGGGGTATACATCTCTATTTATAGGCCACTATACACACAACAAAGTCCTACTCCTTTGTGTGGGACTAAACACCACTACAATTCTCTTAACATATCATAATTAGTGTTGTAAAGTCGATAGTCGGTATTCAATTAGGCAGAGGCCACTGATTAAGGAGTATATGGCATGTGGGAGAGTAGTCAGGGAGTACTCAGTCGGGTATTTTATATATATATATATATATATATATATATATATATATATATATATATATATATATATAAACAAGTAAAATATACCATTACATAAAAGTAAGCTATTTTCAAGCTCATGATTATGTAAATAAGTTATAAACCATAAGTCCAACAAAATAAAAGCATAAGTTCAAACTGCTGAAATAGCTAAGCAAGAGAGGAGCAGTAGCAACAGCGACGCTGGTGCGGTCGAAGCGGTGATCAGAGCAACAACAACAGTAGTAGGGTCGGGCGATCCAAACAACAATAGGGTTGGGGCGGTCGGGTGATCCTCAGAGCAGCAGCAGCAACATCGGGTGCGGTCGGTTGGAGGAGCAACAATGCTGGTGGTCTGCTCTCTATGGAGAGATCAGGTGCATGGTCAGCTAAGTAGATCGACTACTTGCTTGAATAGTCGGGCCTGCCGAGGATGTGCTTGAGCATGGGTTTGTTCAGTCGGCTAGGGGTCCGACAAGTAGTCGGCCGACTACTTGACCGATTTTTACAACAGAGATCATAATTGAGGTTGTTGTACCATCCTTCTCTTTATGTGATTTGCAACAGTTTACCTGTATTAAGCTCAATTAGGGACTACTTACCCATCATGATTGAAGCCAAGCCTTGGGGCAAGTCTGGTTGCCTCACTGGGATACCATGGTAAAAGAAGGATACTCTCTCATCGGAGGTCTGGGAGTTGACAGATTCAACTTTAATTCATTGGATTCTAAACTTGGTTAATTCTCAGAGTGACAACATGATTATCGATAGATTACTAAAGAGACTCCGGACCTCCCTTCAGAGCTGTTCTGCCACAAGGGCTCTACTGAGATGATGAAAATTGGGCAGGGTGATACTGGTTACCACCTAATTCAGCATCTTGTAGATGCAGTGGACCAAGCTGGAACCTTAAAGAGTCACGAGTAGTCTGTCATTGCTGATTGTAAACCCTTCCACTGCTATATCCAGCGAATTGGCCCATGTAAGTTTCTTTCCAGCCTCAATCTCGAGTTCGAGAAACATGCAGCAGATAGTGGTGATGGATAAGCTCCCTCTCCCAAGAGCAGGCTTATTGTCAGATGTCACTTATGAACTGCATAAATCTTGTGATCTTGGTGATTCTATTTCTTCGAGCTCTGTCAGCAATATCACACAGATATCGTGTGATGATGCGAACCTTTAGCTTGTTGAAAGGTGACAAGCTACTTAATGTTTATTGTTTCATAAGTGGGTGAAATCACTAAGCACAATGTAAACTAATTAAAGCTTGTATATCTGTTGTGCCTATACCAACATGACTAGTCTACTGGGGCTGAAATGCGAGTCAACCAATTGGAGGTTGCTGCTTGTACTGTCCATCCTTCACTTGGTGGTGGATGTTTGAGATGAGGCTTCCACATCTTGGGTACCCATGGTTGGGGGTGGGCATTTAGATGCTCGAGTCGAGGACCTACAGTTGCTACTAATGCTGTTACAGGATTTCTAGCTAGTGATGGCATCTCCTGATCAATTGGCATGGAATGGGGGGACCATTTTTGGTGAAGAACGTATATAATTTGTTGCAGGGAGTGCAGGGGATTAGTAGTGAAGTGACAGGAGATTGTCAATACTGGAGATTGAAGGTCCCTTTAAAGGTCAAGCTCTTCATTTGGTTACTTCTGAGGGGAAGGCTGGTTACTAAGAAGCACAATTGTCACTGGGTATTGAATACTGATACAGTTTGTAATCTTTGCGGCCATGATGAGGAAGATACTCCACACCTACTTTGTCCTGTGATTTTTCCAGGTGGTTGTGGGCAATTTTGGGGCTATGAGGAGTTTGATGTTTCTTCCATGGATGATTTTTAGGCCTTTCTCAGGAATGGAATTCAAATGAATTCTCCTGCCTCATCAACTGCAGTGGCAGCATTGTGGTCTTTATATAGCTTCAGCGTAATGCAATGATTTTTTGAGGGGAGAGGGTGTAGGTTGAAAACGTTACTGAGGGAAGCTTGTGGATTATCTGCTTTTTGGATGCAATATTTGTAATTTGTATTTTTAATTTTGAAGTGGAATGAAGTTGATGGCTATTGACCTTTATTAGCCTTCCTTCGCTTTTTCAAAAAAATAAAAAAAGAAAAAACATTGTGACAGAAACTGGTTTATAAGTATAAGACGTACTATATAGTGCATATGTTCATTCGAAGATGCTTATATGCATGGTTTAAAAACACATGCCTTGAGGCGCTAGAGGTGCACACCTCGAGGTGATGCGACCCAAAAAAGCCTCGTGGCAATAACCTTGGCTTTCAGCAGTAAGGCGTGCGCCTTAGTTATGTGAAACATTGAGGTGTTGAGGCGTTGCAGAGGCACCGCCTCGGTGTGTGAGGGTTTATAAGTTGTCATGTGAGAAGCACATGACATCTATTAAGGGTTTAAAACCAAGAAATAACAAGAAAAAAAGCCCTAATCTATTGCCAACTCTCCCCCCGACCCTTAGTCCTATCGACTTGGAGCTTCTTGTGGGCTGTAGCAACGTCGCTGGTGGTCGAGCAGCGCTGTCGGTGGTCGCTAGTGCCGCTTAGCATCGCCGCACATTGTCTCCAGCACCGCCTGTGGTCGCCAGTGCAGCGCAGCATCGCCTAGCTTCGCCTTTACTATGGCCATAAGTAGGGCGATAGGATTAGGCTCCTTTATTTTATTGATTTAGGTCACTTGGGTAGTTTTTGTTGGTGTTTTAAGTGTATTAAAATGGATTTTGTTGTTGGCTCACTTATTTATTTTGGATTCTTTAATTTTGACTCAAGGATTTTTTTACTTAGGTCATTTGACTTTGTTAGATTTATTTATTAGGTTTAGGTCATTTAGGTTATTTATTTGATTACAGGTTACATTTCATCATTTACATGTTTGTAGTTATGTTTAGGTTAGGTCTTTTAGGTTCATTTCTTTTTAGGTTATCAACTTACCATGTTATATGATGTTAGGCAACTTGCATCATACATGTTTATGTTGTTAGGAAAAGAAATGTTATATTTTTTAATTGAATCTTGTGGTCCAATTGTATGTTTTAACTTTAGTTATGGTTTGGGAAGTTGGTTTAGTTGTATTTTAGTTATGGCTTCTAATCTTCTATATTGTATAGATGTTTATCTTTATTTAAATGTCATCTCTCATTTAGTTTCGCTCTTTCAATGTTGTGAATCTTGTGATAAAGAAAAAATGTTATGAAAGTATGTAATTTACATTATTATTTCCTTATTAGCACATAATAAGTATATATCATAACATTTTTCTATATTTTGTATGCAAATAATAAGTCTTACGCCTCGATTGCCTCAAGGCTTATGTCTCGCCTCGATGAAGGCAAACTGCCTTGATACCGTCTTACGTTTTTTAAAACCTTACTTATATGGATTATTTACTGGTTTCTGAAGGTTGGATGTTGTAGATAGGTGCTTTTCCAAAGGAACAGTAGAAGAAATTATTGCTGATCTTGTAAGTTCTCATTCCAGTTAAGGTGTATGTAATGTTGCTTTATCGTGTTTTTCCCTTTCCTTCTTTAGTTTGTCTGTTTTATAAATTTATTATTGGTTCAACCTTCTAAATATATATCCTTTTTCTGAATTATGTGTCTACTGTTCATTTTCATTTCTTCCATGATCCGGTTGCTGCCAAGTGGATAATGTGATTGCTGCATTGTCTGCAGGAGGAAGAGGTTGCAAATAATCATGATGAATGGGTCAAAAGTGCTCTTAAATCATTAAAGAAAGCTTCCCCTTCCAGTCTTAAAATTACTCTGAGATCGGTATGGATTTGAAACCGAGGGCATTTTTGCATAATCTATTTTTCAATCAAGCTCCTCTTTCATGTGCATTAATGAACTTGCTCATGGTTAGGAATCACATGTGCCTTATCATAGCATTGGTCCACTTTGAAGTAAAGATTTATAATTATTCAGAGCGGAAAAAAAAGCTAACATAAAGATTCATATATTACATTCCTGCTTTTGCATGTACAAAGGACATGAGCATCATATATCCTCAATGCTTGATGAAGGTTGACAGCTCCAAATTTAAGAAAACATTGCTCATGGTTACCTGTCAAAAAAAAAAAACCTCTGCTCAAAATGTGGAGAGTCAACGCTAGGTCTTATTCAATACTTCAATGCATTAAGAAGGGAATTTCTTTGTTTGTTTGTTTTTTTGATTCAGTTATTTAAATGGTATCCTTAGTTGATTCCATTGTATTGTTGGTTTTCTTGTTCCTTTTGGGTGACCAACCCAAAAGAACAACTTGTTGTGCATGAAGGATTTATATGCTAATCATTTGATCTGTCAGTGGTAGTTTTGGTGCTTCAAAGCTTCTGGTAATGGTCATTGAAGTTGTCAAGATTTGTAAGGTGTTTGGTCAAGAACTAACTCATTTCCAAAGGAGGAATTTACTGGTCAACATAAAGCAAGTCCTTAAAATTGGATATCCCTTGATGGGGACTCAAACGAGGGACTTTGAAGCTTTCTATGCCAAGAAGGGGAGCTACCTTGCATCTACCATGTCTTGCCACTAACGACCTAAGGCCTACAGTATAGAGACTTCACTTTTAGAGAAGATTGGGAGGAAGCTGATTGGTTGGAAGGCTAGGTTGCCATCAAAGGGGGGGTGGCTACCTTGGTGAAGTTAGTTTTCTTGGTGATTTCAGTTTTCCATTAGCATTTTTTTTGCCAACTCAATTGATTTCTTGAATGGAGGTGTTATGTAGTAGGTTCCTATGGGAAGGTGCAAATGGACAAGAGAATTGGTTGCTCTGAATGATTTTTTTTTTTCTTAGGAAAGAAAAGAACAGTTATCGTCATTCAATAGTCATCTAGAATATCATTCAGTCATAAAGAAAGGAACAGACTTACTCAGCCACAATTGAGTGAGACAAGGCACCACCCTCATAACATTCTCAACCGAAGTCCTCTCCCTCCTAAAAATAGAACCATTACGCTAGAGGCAAATGGACCACAATGCCGCCACTGCTTTCACCCAGCCCACTGTATTGATGTGAACCAAAGGACGAAGGGAATCCCAGTAAGCAGAAAAGGACATACATGCATGGCGGATGTCACATCTCCAAACCTCTAGAGAGCGCTGGCATTGAAAAATAGATGATCCATGTTCTACCTCGCTTAACCACAAAAAATACAATCTAGATCATTATTGTCAGCCCATTTAGAACGGAGATCCTTCGTCACTAACTTTTCTCTTTTAAAAAGCCACACACAAATTTTAACTTTCAGAGGGATAGAAAACTTCCAAACCATAGAGAGGTCACACCATGCTAAGGGTGTTGGCCTTAACTCCAAAGTCACCTTCTTATAAGCTCGAACCATTGAGAAGGACTCCATTCTTCCACACGAAACCATCTCTACTAGATCCTCATTGATAATTATACCATGGATTAACCCTAATAACTCTTGCAATTCCTCCAAAGAGGCATTAGAAAGACCCGCCTGTAGAACAAGGGACCATGAATGTGAAGCATCATCCCAGGCATCAGAAATGAGAGCATCCTTGTCGTGGGCTAAACCAAAAAGCTGCGGAAATAAGAGATCCAAAGCTTGTTTCAAAAAAAAAAAAAGAGATCCAAAGCTTCACCTCCCAGCTAATCATCCTTCCAAAGATGGAAAGAACATCCTCCACCTAGCCTTAGCCTAAAGAGGCCTAAGGAAAAACCTTAGTCAATCAAAGGCTCCATAGACCACTAAAAAGCTAAAGGTCACACCCTATGAGATTGCTTAAAAACTACATCAACAAGGGATCCATAAGAATCTCTCAACAATTTATCTAGGAGCTCGTCTCCACTAGCCAAGAACCTTGCCACCCACTTCATAAGAAGCGAGGCATTGAATTCATCAAGCCACCTAATCCCCAAGCCACCCTTCTTCCTTGGTCGACGCACCTCTTTCCAAGGAACCGACTGCAAAAAATGACCATAATGATCAAGCCCCTTCAAAAAGAATTTCTTACGGGCCATCTCCATGTTCACAAAGATTTTCTTTGGGGGCCTAAACATAGAAAGATAGAAAATAGGAATCATCGACAATATCGCCTTAACCAAGACGAGTTTACCTCCTTTAGATAGAAGCTTCCCACTCCAACCATTAAGCCTCCTGGCTAACCTCTCCTCAACCGGCCTCCAATCAGTCGACACCAAACACTTTCCTCTCGGAGGCAAGCCCAAGTACACAATAGGCAGGCACACAACCGACGTATGAAGTATCCTAGAAATCCTCTCCTCCACACTCCTATCCAACTGAAACAGAATACAGGTGGACTTCCTCCCATTAATAAGAAGATTAGAAATATCCCTAAACTATTTGACCAGTTGCACAACATGCTCAACCTGCCAAATACCTCCCTGAACAAAAAACACCGTGTTACCCACATACTGCAAAAGGGGGGTGAGCAAGGAACCATCACCAACCAAAGTAAAACCAGAAATAGTCCCCCCTTACATCCCCTTAATGACGGGAACGCCCACGTGTCAACCGCGATATTGAAAAGCAAAGGTACAAGTGAACCCTACTTAACACCTCTCTGCTACTGTGTCCAAGTCCCACATGATCTCCCATTAACAAGTACTGAAAAGGAGGTTGTCGTGATGCAACTCCTTAAGATCCTAACCCACTCCTCCAGAAATCCCCTGATCAAGATCTCCCATAAATACTACCAAGATAGGGAATCATAGGCTTTGGAGAAATCAACCTTCCACATAAGTGTCGGCAAAACAACACTATTCTAAGCTGCCACCATCTCTTCTGCCAGCATAAAAGAATCCTTGAGCGACCTACTAGAAATAAAATTAGATTGAACATGTGAAATGAACATCGACAACACTAAATGCAGCCGATTTGTCAAGGTCTTACCAACAATCAAGTAGATCGCATTTGACAGAGCAATTGGCCTAAACTCATCAATTGTATCTGCTCTTGGCCTCTTAGGAAGCAAAAGAAAGAGAATTGATTGAGCTATTTAAAAGCATGATTCTCCTAAAACACCTCTTGCACCATCGCCAGAACATCAGCCCCAACAACATCCCAAAACTCCCTTAAGAAAAGAACCTTTAGATCATCTGGTACTGGGGAACCTTCCACTTTTAAACCACCAGCCGCTGCTAAGACCTCATCAGAAATAGGTTTGAGTAAATCTGGCCTCGATCTGTCACCCAATTTGCCCAAATTAGATGAACGTAATCTCCACCTCCCTGCTGGTTCTCTTGGTGTAAGTGTGGAATTGGTCCACAAGAACTTGGCTAATCTACTACCTCTGAGAGGGTCTCATCACCAACACGGATCGATGTGATTAGATTCAACCTCCTCTTAGCATTGGCAGTTAAATGGAAAAACCTTGTGTTAGAATCCCCTTCTCTTAGCCAAAGATGGCTGGATTTCTACCTTTAATCCATCTCTCTTGTGGTCCTCCTTGATCTTGCTTCGCACAACAATCCTCTCCTGTTGCTCCTTAATGCTAAGTTCCCTCAGGCCTTCATTCCTATCAAGCATTGCCAAGGCCTCTAGATCCTCCCTTCTCACATCACGCCTCCTTTCACCTCCTTTTGAATGCAATCATGGCCAACAATCCTCCCAAATCCCGTTCTCTCTCCTCCTTGGCGGCGGCGGCTCTCCCCGATGGCCCTTCGGCTGCACGCGAGTGCCTTGCAACGGTGCTGACGCGGCGCCAAGACTCCTGAGCCGTTGCGCGACCCCAAAGGCTCCATGCAGCAGCCCTAGCACCCGAAGGCGGCGCTGCTCCGACTTGACTCGACCTTACGACGGGGCTGCGGTGGCGTGGAAGCCCCTTTATCATTGACTAGTGCATCAGCGAGGCCCTAGTGTCTTGAGGCGCCGGCGCTACGACCTGTTTTAGCCCTTGCGACGGGGTTGAGGCGGAGGTCAACAGACCCAGCGGCGGCGCAGCAGACCTAGCGGCGCTCCAGTGAGCGTCAGCAGACCCAGCGGCGGCGCTTGTAGCTCCTTACAGGCGTTGCTGCCAGCCCTGCAGGTCCTTGCAGCTGTGGCGACGACCTGTAGCACGCCTTAGCGACGTCTCCCTGCTCCTATTGGTGTCACAACGGCTATCTAAGGCTGCGACTGGTGGAGATCAGTTGCTAGAAGGGGCCTAAATCTGTTCATGGCCTCCTTGGGTGTTCTCTTTGTACCCAAGTGAGGCCACTACTTGTCCAAGGAAGCCTCCTAGCAGCTATGTTGATCTGAATCTACTGCATTGTTGGATTATTGATGATCTCTTGATCCTAGACACTTGGGTGAGGTTTTCGGATTGAGGAGATGGCTTCAGATGATCAGTCCAAGGTGTCTTCGAGCTCTACTTCGGACACCGGGATACTTAAGAACCCATTCTTTGGTCCGGTTGTCAAGTTGGACGAGACCAACTACCCACGGTGGTCCTACACCTTTCTTATGACCATCAGAGGTCATAAAAAGAGCCATATACTTACCGATCCAGAGCCTGTTAACAGGACTGGCATAAATGCCAATTGAGACAGTGATAATGCCATGGTTTGTGCGTGGTTGATGCAGACAGTTATTCCCAGAATAGGAGATGAGATCATGTATTATACTACAGCAAAGGAGATGTGGGAGTCCTTGCGTGATACTTCTTCACATGCCAAGAACTCCGCACGTGTTTTTCAGGTCTTTTACGATCTCTTCTACCTACGTCAAAAGGGGTGTACGCTGTCACAATATTACTCATGAAGGGTATGCTGGAAAGGCACTACTACTTGCCAGGGTGTGCCTGCGAGTCCTGGAGGAGTTACAAGAGACAGTTGGCTCTCTCTTTTCTTGGCTGGTTTTGGACTTGAATATGCTGCAGCCAGAGATCAGATTCTTACTGCTCCTGATCTTCCTAGCTTAGAGGAGGCATATAGCAGGCTCAACAGAGTTACAGTGCGTTCTCCTACTACTGATTCTACTGCTCAGTCGTTCGTGCTGACTGCGATCCCTGGACATGGCAGGGGTACTTCTTATCCTTCACGTGGTTGTGAACGTGGACGCTCCTCTAGTACGCGGAATAAAACACCATGTACTTACTGTGGCAAACTTGGGTCACTCTGAGGTTACATGTTGGTAGAAGCATGGTAGACCATCGGTGGCAAATCAGGCTGCTGAAGTCCCAGATTCAGCTCTTACTACCCTTGATGTTAGCTCCTTGAGTACTGAGATTGAAGCTCTGCAGCAGTAGATTGCTCTTTTGACTCAGGCTTCCCCTTCTCAGCCACCTGACACGGCAGCTATTGTTACATCTTCGGAGGTTCCTGCGATTGGTATGTCCTCTCTTTCGTCTTCTGGTGAGTGGCTGATTGACTCTGGTGCATCCAAGCATCTTTGTGGTGATAGAGGATCTTTCTCCCACCTTGCACCTGTTACACCTGCTAGGACAGTACAGGTGGCTGATGGGAGACACTTGTCACTTATTGGCAAGGGAGATGTCTTTATCTCCTACCTTGAGGCTTGCAGATGTTTACTATATGCCTGATTTTCCATTGAGTTTAATATTTGTTAGCAATATCATTAGAGATTTGAACTGTCGAGCTATTTTTGATGTGTCATCTTGTGTTTTGCAGGACAAATTCACTGGGAAGATGGTTGGTGAAGGGCGTGAGGCAGGACAAATTCACTGGGAAGATGGTTGGTGAAGGGCGTGAGGAACATGGGGTGTACCGTCTGAGCCGTATTGTTTTTGCTACTTCTTCTACTCAGTGTCTTGCTTCTGCTAGATCTCCTCTCCAGTGGCAACACCGCGTTGGCCATTTACCCATTCATCGCCTCCGACGTGTTCTTCCATATAGCCCCTCCACTACTGGTCTCACCTGTGATACTTGTCAACTTGGCAAGCACCACAGGGCTAGTTTTTCCAGTTCTTCCTCTGTTTCATCTGTTGCTGCATTTGACTTGGTTCATATGGATGTGTGGGGTCCCAGTCGTACTCCTGATCGACTTGGGAACAAATATTATCTTGTTTTAGTCGATTTTGCTCGTGTCACTTGGATGTTTCTTTTAAAGAATAAGTTTGATTTTGGGCAACTTATTGAAAACTTTGTTAAGGAACCAGCATTCATGTTTGGTGAAGTGTTTTTGTTCGAATATGTTTTGGAGTTTTGTACTATCCGCTTGCGCACTTTTTTTTTCTAGTTGTGGCATTATACATGAAACTACTTGTCCTCATACCTCTCAGCAAAATGCTGTTGCTGAAAGGAAACATCGGCATATTCTTGATGTTGCCCGCACCTTATTGATTCATCACTCAATCTCGTTTCTTTACTGGGGTGATGCTGTTTTGACTGCATGTTTTCTGATAAATCGGATGCTCAATGCTGCGTTACATGAACAGATTCCTCTTCAGGTCATGTATCCTGATTGCCCTCTGTTTCACGTCACCCCTCGGACTTTTGGCTGCATTGCCTTTATCCATTTGTTGGGTTCGGGTTGGGATAAACTTACACCAAGAGCAGTTAAATGTGTTTTTCTAGGGTATACCCACACACAAAAGGGGTATCGTTGTTTTGATCCGCTTACCTCTCAACATTTTGTTTTTGTGGATGTTACCTTTCATGAGGTGGTACCTTTTTTCTCTATGACGGCTGCTGAAATGCCTCCTGAGGGTGATATGGCACCTATGCCGTATACACCTATTCGCTCTGAGAGCTTCCTTGAGATCCCTGTCTCTGCTACATCACCACTACTACCCGTTACGCCTCCCTTTCCTCGCCTGATCGAGCCACTTCGGATATATGTTCGCCCTCATACTACCTATCAGGGACCCCGACCCTCGCCTTCACCATCGGCTTCTCAGGTGAGCCTTTTAGACACTGACGTATCTTTGCCATGTGATGGTCATAGGGATAAGACGTATGATGTGCCAGGAGATGATCTTGATATTCCGATAGCCATTCGAAAACAACCACGGACTTGCACCACTTATTCTACGGCAAGGGCACTTGCTACTGACAGTTTATCTCCTAGATTTGCTTGATTTACACAGGTCTTAGCTACTATGCTGATTCTAGTCACTCACTGTGAGGCCATGCTTGATCCAAAATGACGGGCAGCCATGCAGGATGAGATGGTTACTCTTCGAGGTCGCGGGACTTGGGAGCTAACCCCACTTTCTGCTGGTGCTGTCGTTGTTGGCTGTTGGTGGATGTTTATTGTGAAGTTTAACCCTGATGGTGGTGTTACTTGGTACAAAGCCTGTCTCGTGGCAAAGGGGTTCACCCAGACCTATGGGGTTTACTTCTTTGATACCTTCTCACCTGTCGCCAGGCTTCCCACTGTCTGGGTGTTGATTGTCGTGGCAGTTCAGTTGGATTGGCCTTTGTATCAGCTAGATATCAAGAATGCCTTCTTTTATGGTGATTTTCATGAGAAAGTCTATATGTAGCAGTTATCTGGCTTTGAGAGATAGGGGAGTGTGTATGCTGGTTACGGAAGGCTATATATGGCCTAAAATAGAGTCCCAGAGCTTGGTTTCAAAGATTGTCACAAGTTGTTGAGGCAGCTGGCTTTAGGAGGTCAACAACTGATTTTTCACTTTGTTAGGACTTCGGGAGGTACTGTGGTACTCTTGGTTTATGTTGATTTGATTAGCACAGGGAATGATGAGTAGGGCATTACTGAGGTCAAGCGCCTCCTTGCGAGGCAGTTTGTTATGGACTTGGGGGGTTTACGGTACTTCCTTGGAATTGAGGTTGCTCGCAGTAAGGTGTGGTCTTGTCACAGAGGAGGTATGCTTTAGATATTCTGTAGGAGGTTGGTATGCTTGGGGTCAAGGAGGCCAATATTCCTATGGACCCTAAGATGCTACTGTACGATGAGGATGCACAGGTGGTGGACAGTAGACAGTATAGATAGCTTGTGGGCAAGCTATTGTATCTCACTATCACAAGGTCAGATATCTCCTTTGCAGTTGGAAGACTGAGTCAGTTTATGGCCAAGCCAACACGTTAGCATTGGGATGCAGCATTGATGGTACTTAGATATATCAAGAAGGCTCATGGGAAAGGTCTTTTCTTCTCCAAGGGGTCTTCTATAACCTTGGTGTTACGACCTGATTCTTGAATCCCTACAGGGCCCGAGACCGGCTCGACTGGACTAATCCCAAGACCCAGTCGTCCAACAAGAAATAACCAAAAAGCAAGAAAGTAAATCACATTCATTATGCTAAGTAACTAACAGTAAAAGAGTACAAGTAGTAAAGGAAATAAAAACTGCTAACAGTACATATCACCACCACAACAGTAAAGTAGAACAAGGTACAGAAACAGAAACGGTACAATAGTCTAACTCACTAGCAAAAGGAAGTACAACAGGAACTACTGCTGGGCTCGATTGTGCTCAGCACCCTCTGCAGCCGGTGGCTCGGGCTGCTCAACTCTTGAATCTGAAAAGAGGTATGAGTAAAACGGAGTCAGCAAACGCTGAGTAGAGTAGTAACCAACTAACTAAAACAGTAAAGGCTAACATGTAAATTATCTTTTCCAATTATTTGTTTTACAAGTTATTCTTTTGCACCCATTGGTTTACTTTTTGGATCTCTCATGATCTCGTATGTTCCTCATGGGAATGATCTTGATTGTAGTCTTTTCCGAAGAGTAGAAGTACACGTGGTGCTCTCCCGGTCGGGAGAGTCCCCTGTGGTAATCCTACACCCAATCAACCACCCTGAGGTCACAAATAGGCGTAGCGGTGACTATGGCACGAGCGATAAGCGCACGGGTAGCTACCCGACTAGCACGCGGTCAGTCGTTTCCGCTAGCGGGTATGCCCAAAGTACAGCACGGAACAGTATAGGGCCTAGCCCTCTCAGTAACAGGGGTTTAGCCCCTCAGAACTAAACAGGAGTCTCGCCCCTCCACAGTCCGCGCACCCTAGTTTGACTACCTCGGTTTGCCTAGTGGGCCTAACAAGTGGGTGTAGGGTGGCTAGCTGAACTCTGGGTCTCGTGGGGTGGCTAGTTCTCTCCCTACACTAGTAGCTCTCCACGGTATAGTGTACGTAAGGGCCAAAGAAGTTGGTGTAAAGTGGTCAATCATAACCCTGTGTCCCAACCTAAAGGCGGCTAGCTCTGCTCTACACCAAACAGGGGACAGTCGCTCTCCTTGGTACCATATACTCAAGGGTTAGCATACTTCCCACTCACATTTCCAGATCCATTCCATTTATCCACAGGAGCTCTACTCCTAATTCCCCGTAGGGTTCATGCTCGTATTCCCTATGTTATTCTATACCAGGTTTCGTCATTCACAATTTCATTCTCAGATTATACCATGCAGCTCGTATTTCCACAATTTACATATATAACAAATAATGTCACATGTAACTGTGTAACTAGTACAGGTATTTCATATTTTATAGGCAGCTCTTATTTATTAACTGGCGGTTGTTTACATTTTTATTCATTCATTTAAGACTGCAATCTCAAATAAGCATACAAATGGTGTAAGTACTTCTCGTCCTCGGATTCATGCTACATCCTAGGTTTCTAATTATCCAATTCCACATATGCATTCGTGTCTTATAATTTAAATCAGGGGGAAACCACTCTACCAGACAATCTGGGAGTGCTGGGGGCTCGAACAACAGGCTCATGTGTCTAAGCAGGCCCCGAACACGTAACAGATCGAAATCCTATACCAAGGAACATAACACAATAGAATGTTCAGAACAGTATAAAAGGCCTTCTAACATTTAGAGGAACTCGCAAGGAATCCACAGATTTCTCGTTTGTGAAAAACGGACCTTAAACGGACCATAAACGGGTCAAAAATAGGACTATAGACCTAAATCAGACGTCTGACATAAGGTCCAAACGTCTTAAAAGTAACCAGAGTCTTACCTCAGGTTCCTGCGTCGACTTCAGACGTTCAGAACCCCTACTTGACCGTCTGGACCCAACTCCAGACGTCCGACCTCTCCAGTCGTCTAGGAGTGCTTCCGGTTGTCTGGTAAGCTATTCAGACATCCAAAACGCGTGGGAGGGCATGCCCTGCGCCTTCCCGAAGCTATCCCTGCCCATGACAGACCATATTTTCTACATTTAGCCACGCAGATCGTAGCTGCGGTGCGGCCTGCATGCCCGTAACCACAAGAGGAATGTACCTTTGCGAAGTTCTGCTTTCAGACGTCCAATGTCGTCACCAGGCGTCCAACCAGTCGTCTGGATGACACGTCAGACGTCTGATTTTGGGAAAAACTCAGAACCAGACCGACCTGCTCCTTTCGCCATGCGCAACTGCGACCTCTCCTCGCCTGCAGCAAAGTGTTGGGGACGTCTCCCCCGACGCGCTCCTCCCGCACGCGCCGCGCGTCCTCCGGCGAGCTCCCACGAGCTTGCGTGCTCAAGCTCTTCCTCTTTTCACGTCGCCTCTCCTCGTCGCTCGCTCTCGCGCTCGTCCCTCTTGCTGCAGTGGAGAGAAAGGAAGGTGGCTGTGTAGTCGGGAAGAGAGGAAGGGGGGAGAGGGGTTATATAGGGAGTGCGCTAGGGTTCTGGTGGGGGAGAGAAGAGAGAAAAAAGGGTCTGCGCGCAGCCAGCATGCAGACGTGGGTATGCATACAAAATTTTCAATTTCCAGACGTTTGGAAAGGGGTCCAGACGTCTTACTAGACGTTTGACTGACAGTCCAAACGTCTTAAAAGGCTCAGGACAGAACAAGTCTATATCATAAAAAACTTAAAGGAAGTTGTCCCCGAAACTTGAGCTAGCTAGGGTATGGAAAATGGAATATACACACATAACAAACTTAAAGAGGACTGAAGCCTGTCCGAAAAGACGTACCATCAAAAAGCTCCGGGTACCACTCTCGCATCGCTGCCTCAGCTCCCAGGTAGCCTCCTCGTACCGTTGGCTCCTCCACAAGACCTTCCCAAGGGGTACCTGCTTCCGTCTCAAACTCCGGACGGCTCTGTCTAGTATCTGCACTGGTCTTTCGGGATAGGTTAAGTCGTCACCCACCTCGACACTTGTGGCTCAGAATGTGACTGGGATCGGTGACGTACTTCCTGAGGTTGGACACGTGGAATACGTTGTGCACACCAGAAAGCTGGGGAGGAAGGGCAAGCCGGTAAGCAATGGATCCTACCTGCTCCAAGACCTCAAAGGGCCTCACAAACCTCGGCGCAAGCTTCCCTTTCACCCCAAAATGCTGCAGGCCCTTCATGGGCGAAACGCGAAGAAAGACGTGATCCCCAACCTCGAACTGCACCTCTCTGCGCTTCTAATCGGCATAACTCTTTTGTCTGCTCCTGACAGTGAGAAGTCGTCTGTGAATTTGCTCTATCACCTCCTGACTCTGCCGGATCAGCCTGGGGCCAACCTCCACTTGGTCCCTACCTCAACCCAACTCAAGGGCGCAGTACACCTTCGTCTGTACAGAGCCTCGTAGGGTGCTATGCTGATACTCGAGTGATAGCTGTTATTATATGCAAACTCTGCTAGGTGTAAGTGCTCCTCCTAAGAGTCCCCCAGTCTAGTACACAGGCGCGTAGAAGGTCCTCAAGTGTTTGTATCGTGCGCTCTAACTATCCGTCCATTTGGGGGTAGTACGTCATACTAAACCTCAGCCGTGCCCCCAAGGCTTGCTGAAACTCAGCCCAAAACTGGGAAGTAAAGCGGGTATCCCGGTCGGATACAATCTCACACGGAACTTCGTGCAGACGTACTACGTCATGAATATACTTTTTTGCCAACTGCGCTGGTTCCAAGGTGACTCGAATTGGCAAGAAGCGTGCCGTCTTCGTCAATCTGTCTACAATCACTCAGATTGCGTCGTGTCCTCGCTGGGTAACGGGTAAGCCCACCACCAAGTCCATGGTGATGTCTCCCACTTCCACTCTGGCACAGGAAGTGGCTGAACGGCCCTGCAGGCCTCTGATGCTCGGCCTTCACCTGCTGGCACACCAAACAATGCTGCACGAACTTACCTACATCCCGTTTCATCCCTCTCCACCAAAGGTCACATCTCAGATCATGATACATTTTCGTGTTCCCAAGATGTCTGGTGAACGTGGACCCGTGCGCTTCAGTCAGGAGTTCTTTCAACAACTCCTTGTCCCGGGGAATGCACAAACGTCCCGTCATGCGCAGTACCTCGTCTGTAAAAGAGGTCTCTTGGGTCCCCTGACAGTACTCTGTCTCGCAACGACTGCAGGTATGGATTTATCTTCTGTCCTGTGATTCTATCAGCTCTGGTCTTGTCTGCCGTGTCACCGTTACTGCCCTACAATGCCCCTGTAACTCTAGGGGTCGCCAACTATCCAACTCTTCCATAAATCTCTAATTCTGTGCCTGTTAACTGGCCAAGTGGGCTGGTGCCTTCCGGCTCAAGGCGTCAGCCACCACGTTGTCCTTCCCTGGATGGTAGGAGATGCTGTAGTCATAGTCCTTCAGGAGCTCTAACCAACGTTTTTGTCTCATGTTAAGCTCCTTCTGGTTAAACGAATACCTGAGGCTCTTATGATCCGTGGAAATCTCAAAGGTCTCCCCATAAAGGTAGTGCCTCCATGTCTTCAGCGCGAAGACAACAGCTGTCAGCTCTAAGTCATGGGTAGGGTAGCAATGCTCATGGGGCTTCAGTTGCTGTGAAGTGTAAGCGACAACGTGACCCCGCTGCATGAGCACACCCCCTAACCCCTGCAACGAAGCGTTCGTGTAGACCACAAAACTGCCACTACTATCTGGGATGATAAACACAGGAGCCGAAGTCAGCATCTCCTTCAACTCTTGGAAGCGCGAAGACAACAGCTGCCAGCTCTAAGTCATGGGTAGGGTAGCAATGCTCGTGGGGCTTCAGTTGCCATGAAGTGTAAGCGACAACGTGACCCCGCTGCATGAGCACACCCCTTAACCCCTGTAACGAAGCGTTCGTGTAGACCACAAAACTACCACTACCATCTGGGATGGTAAACACAGGAGCCGAAGTCAGCATCTCCTTCAACTCTTGGAAACACACCTCACAAGCATTTGTCCAAGCAAAGGGCACGTCCTTCCAGGTCAACTGAGTCATAGGACGCTCAATCTGCGAGAAAACCCTGATAAACCGTTGGTAGTAACCTGCCAGTCCCAAAAAATTGCGTATCTCTGTCACTGTACGCGGTCTCTCCCACCTGAGTACTGCCTCAACCTTGGCTGGATCCACATCCAAGCCATCCCCTGAAATCACATTGCCCAAGGTCACCTGTCTCAACCAAAACTCGCACTTGTTGTATTTGGCATACAACCTGCGCCAACTCAAAGTATCCAGAATTATCCGCAAGTGATGTTCGTGTTGTGCCTGATCCCGCGAAAAAACGAGCATGTCATCAATGAATACTACCACAATCTGATCCAGATACGGTCTGAACACCCGGTTCATCAAATCCATGAAGGCAGCGGGGGCGTTGGTTAGCCCAAATGGCATGACAAACTTGTAGTGTCCGTACCGGGTGCGGAAAGCTGTCTTGGAGACGTCGGTCTCCCTGATCCTCAACTGGTGGTAGCCTGATCTCAGATCTATCTTGGAGAAAACCGTGGCACCTCGTAACTGGTCGAATAAATCATCAATCCTCGGTAGTGGATACCTGTTCTTGATGGTGACCCTATTCAGCTGTCTGTAGTCAACACAAAGGCATATGGTACCATCTTTCTTCATGAATAACATAGGGGCTCCCCACGGGGATGCACTGGGCCTCACAAAGCCTTTCTCTAATAGGTCCTGCAACTGTGACTTGAGCTCTCGCAGCTCAAGTGGTGCCATCCGGTATAGTGCCGTAGAAATGGGGTTGGTCTTCGGTACCAGTGAGATCTCAAACTCGATTTCAGGTTCAGGCGGTAGTCTTGGCAGCTCCTCTGGAAACACGTCGGGGTACTCTCTGAGCACCGGGATGCTCTAAAAGTCTGCCACGGGGCTGGGTTCTGCCACTACATAGGCTAGAAAGCCCTCACACCCCTGGCCCAAAAGTCTCGCTGCCCGAAGCGCAGAAATGCACTTGAAGCCTCCGTCGACCGGCTGTCCGTGAAATTCAAAGGAAGGCATCTCCGGTATGGAGAAGACGATCTTCCTCCCGAAACAGTCTACCAAGGCGTGGTAAGGGGACAACCAATCCATCCCCAGAATCACGCCAAAATCCTCCATCGGTATCATGATCAGGTAAGTGAGGAGACTGTGTCCCCCAATACTGACCTTACAGTCTGCGTAGACTTCCTCAGCTACAAACAGCTGACTACTCGGACCTCTGATGACAAACGGATCCTCTAACACGCAATCCTGTCTCAAACTGACAGCAAAACTCACAGCAATAAACGAGTGTGTAGCGTCGGAATCAAAAAGTACGTAAACTAATCTGCCGGAAACTCTAACCATACGTACCATCACTGAACTTGCTGCCCTGACGTCTCTGTGTCAGGGTGTTGATACGCCCCTCAGCTCTCAGTGCAGAAGCAGCCACACTCTGCGTCGGACAGGTAGTCGTTGGTCAGTACCCTCCCAGTGACTTCTGTCCTCCCCCACGCGCCTGGGAACTACGACCACCTGCTCGGCCTCCAGCGCTCGGTGTGGGGAGCATTTGCTGTGCTCCAACCTTAGACGAGCAGTCCCTTCTGATGTGGCCTGGCTGGCCACACTAGTAGCAAAGGGGGACCCAACTCCCTCCTTCGGTAGGTCCCTGCTGACGGCTGGGCGGGGGTCCAGTGCTGACAGCTGGCCCCTGTCGGGGGCCCTCAAAGGGCACTGACGGCCCCGCAAAACGAGATGGCTCTCCCGCGGGTACCGCATGCCTCCTCTCTCATTGGTCCTGTGAGTACTCTGGCTGGTAGGGCCTCTTCCGTGCACTGTCGGTGTCTCGTGCAGCTGGGTTGGTCTCCTCATACGTCATAGCTGCCTCCACCACTCTCGAGAAAGTGGGTAGCTTCAGGTGTTTGACATACCCTTGAATGGTTGGTTGGAGCCCCTTAGTGAACATACACAGGCGCTCTTCCTCTGTAGCTACAGCTGTCACAGCAAAACGTGACAGCTCCAGGAAGTGCGTGCGATACGTGCTAACAGTCATCGTCCCCTCGTGGAGAATGTGGAACTCCCGCCTCCTCTGGTCCTACCAAGTCTACGGGAAGTACTGCTCGCAGAAGAGGGTCACGAACTGGTGCCACGTCGGCTCTCCCCTCTGCTGGCCTTTAATTGCCCTCCACCTGTGCCGCACTCTCCAGCCAATACGTGGCAAAGGCCATGCGGCACTCTGCAGGGGGCGAAGGGTGTTAAACACCTCAATATGCTCCAGCCAATCCTCTGCTTTAGATGGGTCCTTATCCCCCTTGAAGGTGGGGGGCTTCAGCTTCCGGAATTGTCTGAAAAGCTCGTAGTGCAGCTGTAGTGGGGGAACGAGCACGCCTTCAAGCAGGGAGGGCTCGTGCTCAGAAGTGTCAGAGTGCGGTGGAGGCGGTGGAGGACCACCCCTTCCCCCTCATCTAGCGCTGCGTCGGTCTCTCGGGCCCATAGAGGACTCCCCCTCCACGTCCCCAGGGAGAGGTGCCCGTGGAGGCGGGTGGAGCTCTTTTCGTACTGTCTTGTATCAATTGAGCGAGGTCCTAGGCCTGAATGCTTGGAAGAAGTGGCTAGTCAATTGGCACCTCGGGCCCAACACGTCCGCCCCTCCAACCTCGTCCACGGCCGTGTCCGCGGCTTGCCTCAAGAACTTCACGTCGAGGCATCTCCTGCAAGGAGATGCGGAAGACAGAAAAAAAAGAAGTCAACTCTAATGGACTTCAGCAAAAGAACCTCAAAATAGATGTCAAGCGGTACGTTGTGGTGCTTACTCTTGTTACATGCACGTGAATTGGTTATTCTCAAGCTAGTTGATTTTTTTCTCGGGACGACCTTGCTCTGATACCATCTTGTTGCGACCCGATTCCCGAATCCCTACAAGACCTGAGATCAGCTCGACTCGACTAATCCCAAGACCCAATCGTCCAACAAGAAATAATCAAAAAACAGGAAAGTAAACCACATTCATTATGCTAAGTAACTAACAGTAAAAGAGTACAAGCAGTAAAGGAAATAAAAGCTGCTAACAGTACATATCACCACTACAACAGTAAAGTAGAACAAGGTATAGAAACAGAAACGGTATAACATTCTAACTCACTAACAAAAGGAAGTACAACAACAGGAACTACTGCTGGATTCACTTGGGTCCAGCATCCTCTGTAACCGGTGGCTCGGGCTGCTCAACTCTTGGACCTAAAAAGGGGTATGAGTAAAACGGAGTCAACAAATGCTGAGTAGAGTGGTAACCAACTAACTAAAGCAGTAAAGGTTAACAGGTAAATTATCTTTTCCAATTATTTATTTTACAAGTCATTTTTTTCACTCATTGGTTTACTTTTCAGATTTATCTCTTGATCTCGTATGTTCCTCGTAGGAACGATCTTGATTGCAGTCTTTTCCGAAGAGTAGAAGGCACACGTCGTGCTCTCTTGGCCGGGAGAGTCCCCCGTGGTAATCCTACACCCAGTCAACCATCCCGAGGTCATAGATAGACGTAGCGGTGACTATGGCATGAGCGATAAGTGCACGGGTAGCTACCCCCCACTGGAATGCAGTTAGTCATTTCCGATAGCGGGTACGCCCAAAGTACAGCACGGAACAGTATAGGGCTTAGCCCTTTCAGTAACAGGGGTCTAGCCCCTCAGAACCAAGACCCCCTCCGCAATCCGCGTACACTCGTCTGACTATCCTGGTTTGCCTAGTGGGCGTAACAAGTTGGTGTAGGGTGGCTAGCTGAACCTCGTGTCCCATGGGGTGGCTAGCTCTCTCTCTACACTAGTAGCTCTCCGCGGTACAGTGTACGCGAGGGCTAAAGAAGTCGGTGTAAAGTGGCCAATCCTAATCCCGGGTCCCAACCCAAGGGCGGCTAGCTCTGCTCTACACCAAACAGGGGACAGTCGCTCTCCTTGGTACCATGTACTCAAGGATCAGCACACTTCCCACTCACATTTCCAGATCCATTTCATTTATCCACATGAGCTCTACTCCTAATTTTCCGTAGGGTTCTTGCTCGTATTCCCTATGTTATTCCATACCAAGTTTCGTCATTCACAATTTCATTCTCAGATTATACCATGCAGCTCGTATTTCCACAATTTATATATACAAGCAATGTCACAGGTAACTATTTAACTAGCACAGGCATTTCATATTTCACAGGTAGCTCTTATTTATTAACAGGTAGTTTACATTTCTATTCATTCATTTAAAACTGCAATCTCAAACAAGCATACAAACAGTGCAAGTACTTCTCGTCCTAGGATTCATGCCACATCCTAGGTTTTTAATTATCCAATTTCACATATGCATTCATGTCTTATAATTTAAATCAGGGGGAAACCACTCTACAAGACAATCTGGGAGTACTGGGGGCTCGAACAGCAGGCTCATGTGTCTAAGCAGGCCCCGAACACGTAACAGATCGAAATCCTATACCAAGGAACATAACACAATAGTATGTTTAGAACAGTATAAAGGGCCTTCTAACATGTAGAGGAACTCGCAAGGAATCCACAGATATCTCGTTTGCGAAAAACAGACCTTAAACGGACCATAAATGGGTCAAAAATAGGACTATAGACCTAAATCAGACATCTGACATAAGGTCCAGACGTCTTAAAAGTAACCAGAGTCTCACCTCAGGTTCCTGTGTTGACTTCAGACATCCAGAACCCCTACTTGACCGTCTGGACCCAACTCCAGACGTCCGACCTCTCTAGTTGTCTGGGAGTTCTTCCGGTCATTTGATAAGCTGTCCAGACGTCCGAAACGCGTGGGAGGGCGTGCCCTGCGCTTTCCTGAAGCTATCCCTGCACGCGATAGACCATATCTTCTACATTTAGCCACGCAAATCGTAGCTGCGGTGCGGCCTGCATGGCTGTAACCGCAAGAGGAATGTACCTTCGCGAAGTTTTGCTTTCAAACATTCGGTGTCGTCACCAGACGTCCAACCCGTCGTCTGGACGACATGCCAGACGTCTGATTCTAGGAAAAACCTAGAACCAGACCGACCTCCTGCTCCTTTCGCCGCATGCAACTGCGGCCTCTCCTCGCTTGCAGCTTAAGCTGCAATAAAGCGTCGGGGACGTCTCCCCTGATGCGCTCCTCCCGTACACGTCGCTCTGGCCGTGCGTCCTTTGGCGAGCTTCCACGAGCTCGCAAGCTCAAGCTCTTCCTCTCTTCACGTCGCCTCTCCTCGTCGCTCGCTCTCGCGCCCTCTCTCGTGCTCGCCCCTCTCGCTGCAGTGGAAAGGAAGGAAGGTGGCTGTGGTGGAGTCGGGAAGAGAGGAAGGGGGGGAGAGGGGTTATATAGGAGGTGCACTAGAGTTCTGATGGGGAGAGAAGAGAGAGAGAAAAAAAGTCTGTCTGCGCGCAGCCAGCGCGCAGACACGAGTATGCGTACAAAATTTTCAATTTCCAAATGTCTGGAAAGGGGTCTAGACGTTTTACTAGACGTCTGACTGACAGTTCAGACATCTTAAAAGGCTTAGAACAGAACGAGTCTTTACAGTTGGATACTCAGATGCAGACTATGCGGGATGTTATGTGGATCGCAAATCCACTACTGGGTTCTGCACCTTCTTAGCAGGGAACCTGATCACATGGAGGAGCAAGAAACAGGGTACTGTGGCGAGGTCCAGTGCCGAGTCTGAGTACAGAGCTATGGCTCAGACAACTGCTGAGATGATGTGGATCAGATCCTTGTTGATTTACTGGTGCAGTTTTCTAATCCCATGGAGATGAGGTGTGATAATAGAGCAGCTACCTTCATTGCTAATAACCCTGCTTTTCATGAGAGGACGAAGCATCTTGAGGTTGATTGTCACTATACCAGGGACATTATTCAGAAGGGACTGCTATACACCACCTCTGTTGCATCTGAGGAGCAGACGGCAGATATTTTCACCAAACCCTTGGCCAGATCTTCATTTGACACCTGTATGTCCAAGCTGAGCATGATTGATATCTTTGCTCCAGCTTGAGGGGGAGTGTTGGTGTACTTTTAGCTTATCTTGTTCCGTCTTATTGTGTGGCATGTACTTTTAGCCCTTTGGTCTCTCTTTATATAAAGAGATCTAGGATTTCTAATAAACTTGAACTCTTTCAGCTAACTTATTTCAACATCTCTCTTAACTCCTCTCCTCTCTCTCTCTCGATTCACGTGCCACCAACCTCCACGCCAAGGAGCCTCCACACTATGCCAACCTTCACATGCTATCAGAGCCTTAGATTTAGGCTCTTTGGCATATGTGAATCTGAGAGATACTTGGGAGTTCACGCAAAAAGAGTCTCTTGTGCATGAATTCTTCACATCAACAAGGCCACACTGTGCATGGCCTTCTTCTCTAACATAGGAATTCGCTCAATGAATTCCTTGGAAGACCTTGGCGCCTTACACAAGGCCTAAGGGATTGTGTGGGGGTTTTCGACGAATCCACTTCTTGCCATATCTAGTACCTTATGCGGAGTAGAAGGATTGTAGATCGAAGGGGATGGATAACACTGAGGTCACATTGTGGATGGGAGAAGGCAAGGTGGTCATTCAAGGAACAACCATCAAGTTTCAAGGTGCTTTCAATTATGTCTTGTGGGCTTGTGCATTCAAGATCTTCATAGGGGCCCAAGACAAACTCAATATTATACTTGAAGAAGCACCTAAATCGAAAGATGGAACTAAGAGAGAAGCTTGAGAAGGAATTACATTGTGATAAATTGGATCATTAATTCAGTTGATCCTGCTAATGCCTCAAATATGCTGTACAAAAAGAGTGCATATGAGATTTAGACGACCTTGGAGAAGAGGTACTCTTTGGAGTCAAGTAATGTGAGTAGGGGTGTAAATGAGCCAAACTCGAGCGAACCTACCTTGTTTAGGTTCGGTTCATTTATCTAAACGAGCCTAAATCTTTGTTCAGATTCGGTTCATTTATTTTGCGAATCGAGCCCGAATCGAACTCGAGTGAATCTACCTTGTTTAGGTTCGGTTCGTTTAAGGTTCATTTAAGAATTTCACTAGCAATTATACGAAATAAACTCTAAGATAAAAGTTATTAACTAATTTGCAAGCGTTACATTCCACTAACAATCACATGAAATGAGAGATCGTAACTCTTAATTAAAGAAGAATAATAGTAATAGACTTTCCTTTCTTGAACTGTTATAGAGGAGGGGAGTTTCTGGAGGAGCTAACAGCAGCAATTGGAGAAGGTTGTGGAGACGGGAGTCACTGAGAGATAGGGGTGTAAACGAATCAAACTTATGTGAACCTAGATTCGATTCGGTTCGATAACACAGTTTTTCAAAGTTTGGGTTCAATAAGAAAAAATAAGAGTTTCGGTTCGATTTGTTTTTGTTATCAAAGGTTCAGTTCATTTGTTTATGATTCGTTTAAGTGTAATGTTTGAAATGTTGTTAATTTAGGTTTGATTTATTTAGAGTTCATTTTAAGCGTTCGTTTAAAGGTTTGTTTATGATTTCTTTAAAGTATAATATTTTGTTATAAATGCAAATGTAATAAATCATAATTAGAAAAAATAAAACACGAAGCAGAAAATTAAAAAATATACAAATTATATCATAAGTATTTTGATGGCATGTTTCTCAAAAGAAAAAATATAAATAAAAAAATACCTCTATAGTTCACAAAATATATAAGGGAGGTGTCCTTTAGGTTATCTTGTCATCCATGTTCCAATCTTGAGAGGTGAAGTCTACTTTGGGGATGAGAATGTGACAATAGTGAGAGTAATAATAATTGGTTGTGGCTCTTGTAGGTTCAAATTTAATATATATATCAAATTTTTAACGAATCGAACCTAAATGAACCTACCTTGTTTAGGTTCAGTTCGTTTATCTAAACGAGCCTAAAATTAAGTTTAGGTTTGGTTCGTTTATTTACGAGCCGAATCTAAATCAAACTTTTTACGAATCGAGCCTAAACGAATATCAAATCGGAAATTTTTTTGACAACCCTAAATGTGCACATCAGTGACCTTTACACGCGCATATGGATAGCTAGCTAGTTAAGATCTTTCCTTGACTAATTACTACATGAAGATGGAGGCACTGTTTGAGGAATTGGACATCTACGAGCCTATCTGTTGCGATAAACAGGGGGAGACACGTGCTCGATGGTAGCCAGCTAAGTTCTTGTCGGGGTTACATCCCCGCTACCATTTGGCACGATATCAGATTTTTGCATCGGACGGAAAGATGGATCTTGAAATCATCTTTGGTCGTCTTGAGAAGATGGAGGTCTTGCAGGTAGAGGTTACTACGAAGAGCGACAAACCCACACTTGCTATTCCAAACGTTGATGTTCGGTGTAGGAGAGGATGTGGCCAAGGCTTAGGTCGAGTCTATCTCTCATGTCAACATTGTGGATGCATAATCACTTGCAAGATAATGTTGAGACAGGTTCAGGAGGCCTCCACGTGGGGCTACTAGCACCTCACGCATGGACTCACTTGCACCTGTTGATCTTGAGAAGATTTGAGCCATGCTTCTAGAAGAAAAAGAGAAGACCATGGTGGCCGTCGTGACGACTATTAAGGTTGCCCAAGAGGCAATGTCTTCGGAGGTTGGAAGAGGTTAAACTGTGACTTCTATAAAAAAGTTGGAGAGCTCCGATTTCAAAGAAGATGAAGAATGGTAAAGCATCTAGCCTCATGAAATCGAAGAGCGAGTCGTCATCCTCCCAGCCTCGACTTAAGGGGGAGTATGAAGAATAAGAGGCCACATGGTAGGTCTGCACGTCACCAAGGGGCATCGACCCTAAGGATTTTGGTTGGAGTTGCTTTGAGTCCAAGTTTGTCTATTTTTAGTATATTAGGTGTCAATTAATCAAGTTGTTAGGAGGATATTGTATTTATTGTTTTTAGATATTTATTTGTTATTGTTTTC
The DNA here is from genome assembly GCA_037157565.1 of Thalassia testudinum. Lineage (NCBI taxonomy): Eukaryota > Viridiplantae > Streptophyta > Magnoliopsida > Alismatales > Hydrocharitaceae > Thalassia > Thalassia testudinum. The sequence goes on along the minus strand of JAZHRO010000076.1, from coordinate 18,559,927 downwards.
CTTATTTAGAGATTGGGAATATCTCTCTCTATATAGAGAACATGATTATAAAAAACTAGCCTCGAGTTGTTTTATTAATAAAGTTGGACGACTACTGTCATCGGTAGTAGTCCTTTCTCTTTCTCAAAAAAAAAAGAAAAAAAAACTAACCTCGAGGCACCCAAGGCTTACGTCTTGAGGGAAGGTAGAAGAAAATCGCCTCAAGGCTATAGCCTTGGGGTTGCAGTATGAGGTGTGTGCCTGTGCTTGTCGAGGTGGAGCTGAGGCGGCAAGGTGGAATCGTGGTTGTAGCTTCAGTCGAAAGTTAACATTTAAAGGTCCTAATAAAGCAAATAAAACTCTTTTCTAAAATTCCATACCCATCACTCGACTTCAAACAATAATCCTAACCTCTCAAGCCCTAAAAAACCCATTGTCCTTAGTTATAAGTTATTCTCCATCTTTGGACCCCTTCATTATCATTGCCGATCGCTGTTGCTGCATCGCTAATTGGTAGCCACCTCCCCTACGTACCAACCATCGTTTGTCCCCTCTCCATTGCCCATCGTTGCCCCCTTCCCCTTTTAAGTCTCGACCTCACTTGTTGCTGCTATTGGTAAGAGTCTCGACTTCTCTTGAGTTACACATCACATTTTTTTAATTACTTATACCTTTATTTTGTTGTTTAGTTATGCTAAAGTATGTTTTAATGTTTATGTGGTTAGTTTACATATTATGTGATCCTTAAATTGATTTTTGATTGTTTATTTAAATTGTATTGTTACATGTTTTATATTATTATTCTCTCAAGAAAATATTGTTTATTATTATTTTGGTTTTTTTAGTACTATTATGTGATTAGTATTTTGATTTTTTTAAGATTTTACATGTTGTGTGGTACTTATGTGGATTTAAATCTTGTTATATTAGTTTATATGTGAATATTGTGTGCGTACTGTGTGGTAATAATCTTTAGTAATGGACCTTTCAATGTTGTGGTAAAGTAAAAATAGTATAAAAGTGTATTTTTACATTGTTTTTTCATTATTAGTACTTAATAGTATATATGTGCCATTTTTTTTTATTTTCCATCCAAAAATTGAGGCTTGCGCCTCGCCTCAAGGAAAACCACTTCGTACCGCCTTGCATTTTTTAAACCCTTGAGAGAGAGAACATATATCATTCTTATTTGAGTTGAATGTAATTATATTCTCTCTTGACTCTCTCTCTCTCTCTCTCGATCTCTCTCGATTCATGCACTACCAACCTCCACGCATGGACCTTCCATGCATGCACCTTCACGTCGAGCCTCCATGCTGTGCCAACCTCCTCAACTACCGTAAAAGTTGCTCGAAGGGCCCATAAATTGCATCCTTGCCACGTCAGCAAGCAGGGATTGCTCTTCTCCTCAAAGGGCCACCTTTGGAAGGTCTAGCTAACATGAATTTGAAATTCGAAAAGCTACGCTAATCCTTCGGCTTCCAAAACTGTTGCACCACCTTTGCTTGAGCTCTGCTACTAGCAGCACTCTGATGACTAGCAACAAGCACCTCAGCAAAAGACTTGTGGTGCACAACAGCAATTTTTTCAAATCGAACAATCCAAGAACAACCATCAAACCTTGCCATGGCTTCCCGCGGCAACTTCTGCCCTTAAACAACTCTCCTTGAATGAAAATACAAGACTAATCGCCTTGGAGATATTGATCCCCACACATGATTTCAATCTCGCAAAACTCATGCACAAATCTTCCACCACCTCACAATACCACAACAATAGTGAAATGAACAAGTGGCCTCACAGGGGGATGCTCCTCGATGTCGCTTTCATGTAACGATGGCATCCTCCAACGAACAATACCGTCCCCGACCTTCATCTCCAAAAAACTCAGCCTCCGAAGATCCACATCCTCCGAAGATCCACATCCTCCGAACCGAGCAGTAGAAAACTATGTGGAGGAAGAGGTGATGTTCTCCATGCAGGTGAACCCAAATAAAGCTTCCCAAGATGCTCCTTAACATTTGACAAAGTAGGATGCCCATGAACCAAAACACCAACCACAGATCTTCTCAAAACCTCCTTCATTGAATCCCCAACATCCACATTCCACACGACTAAGCACCACCACTAGAGCAAGCAGTGAAGGGGTAGGGGGGACAGAAGAAACTGGAGGAGGTTTTCTCCACCTTGGACAACCCCATCTCTGATGCCCCACACCCCTGCACATGGCACAAACGATAGGAATCCCACGATCAGTCGCGAGGTGACCACGCTCCCAACACTTGAAGCACACCACCTCTCTTCGCCAACCAAACCTCCCTCTCCCCAATCCCCCCACCACCCCCCAAGCACATTAAAGTTGATCAGTGGCTTGGAATGATGCATGTCGCCCTTTTGAGGAAGCATGATTAGGTGGATGGAGTTCGAAGGTAACAAATGAAGCTTGTCTGTTAAAGTGGTGCTTCTGGATAATGAATGAGGGTGACAGATTGGCTCTAGAGTTTTGCTTGGAGATCTATGATAGAACCCTTAACTAGATAGGTTGTTGTGCAACTTATGGTACATGCTCAGCTCTTTGGGAGTGTTGAGGGCCTTTCCAAGATTGGAGGAGTTTTCACTCCAAGAATGGGGATGGGTTCTTCTTTCTGTCTCTGGAAGGATATGTGAAATCCCCACGAGCCCCTTACGACAGTTCCCATCATCCTTTTTGCTCTTGTGCATTCACAGGATGCTTCTGTTTGAGATTGCTAGAGCAGTTCTTTTGACGCTGGTGAGTGCAGCTAGGCCCTGTGATCCTGTCTTTCCTTTGTGGTCTCTCTTATGTGCATGTGGAGAAATGGCTACAGATGCAGGAGGTTATTTCTAAACTCTCTATATGCGGAGACCATTGACGGCTATGGAAGGCGTGACTTTATGGTGAAGACAGCTTAGAGTGTTGTCTCCCCCTTTGATTGTGGGAGATGAAGTCTTCCTTTTGGATTGTAGATTGTTGTGGAAGTCAAAAGCGTCCTTGAAAGCACATTTCTATGCTTTGGAGCTGCATAGAAAGAGGATTGTGGTGAAGGCAAGGAGGTGGAACCGACTCTTGGATACAGCATGCTTTTTTTTGCAGAGAAGGTAAGGAAGATGTAAACCATCTTTTTGGCTTCCCTTTTATCTCAGGAGTTTGGGTGGAGGTGGGCATTGATTAGATAAATAAGGAATTCGTGGAAGACTTTTGGAGATCCTACAAACGTGGTTGTCCTCAACTAGGAATGGTTCGATAAAAATCCAAGGAAGAACAGGCCATACCACTAGCAACGTTTTGTGAGCTATTTGGCTAGAGAGGAATAGTGTAGTTTTTTGAGCATTTGAGGCCTTACATAGAGGGCATTGCAATCTATGCAAAGTACATTTTGACGAGTGGAATCATTCACATATGTAATGTAGCCTCAAGCAGCCATCCTTTTTACCTTGCTCAAAAAAAAAGGATACCCCTATCTGTATGATGTTTTGATTGCCAATTTTACTGATCATAGCTCCTACATTTTTCTGTATCTTATGATTCTGATAACTACAAGTTAGTGCTTTGATTCTGTCAGTATTTCATTGTTTTGGATTTGATTTTGGCTTCAGCTAAGAGAAGGGAGGATACAAGGAATTGGTGAATGCCTTATAAGAGAGTATCGAATGTGCTGCCATGTGCTTCGCAAGGATGTTAGCAAGGATTTCTTTGAGGTCTAAGCATCTCCTGGGCCCAATGCCATTTCTTTCATCTTCTTTTTGATTGTTTACGTCCAATGACATTTCTTTTAGCTTCTTTTCGATTGTCTACTTACTTCTTCTTTGGCTCAGGGATGCAGGGCTATTCTTATTGATAAGGATAAGAATCCCAAGGTTTGATACTGCTTTCTCTGTGATTGGTCGGTTTAAGAATAGTCTTCATTCTGGATCAATATTTATAGACTTGTGTTTCCTTTTGTTTGAAGAGGTTTTTGGTTCCATGTTAGTAGCTGTTAATACATTGAAGATGTATATAACACCTTATGAGTGGTAGAAAACCTAGTTTTAAGCTTATGTGTCAAGGACGTCTCAACAAAGACAAGAAAGAGCTTACATGTCAAGGCCAAAAGTAGACTGCTTTAATGCTATCTTAGAATATCAACAAACTTTGAGAGCAATGGACATATAAAATTACGCTAAGGCAAATTTTGTCGATGTGGCAACATGTTTTTGTGGATTATGATATTAGTTGACTTGTAGGAAACCATGGTCAAAATTTTTTTTGGAAGATACCCAGATTTGAATCACTTTCTGTCGTCAATATGTAAGAAATATTAAATGTCTCCGGACATTTACTTCAGTATTATGGGAAGACATGATACCTGCAATCACCTTTTTGAGAAACCACTTTGTATGCACTATTAAATAATTGTTTCCCTTGGATGTCTTATGTCTCACCATTTTCTTATTCATTGCGTATACTAGTGGAATTGACCCACAAACATGTATGTTACAGTGGGAACCTTCTAGTTTGGAAAAAATGACAGATGAGATGACAGATTATTATTTTACGGAAGTCGAAGACCCTGAATGGGAAGACTTGAGATTTCCACGCAGATGGAGTTCAGATAGAAAGGGCAGATCAAAATTGTGAGAATTCCTCAACTCTCATTGTAGAGTTCTATAAATCCAAGCTGCACGTCTGGTTCACCATAGTCAGAAGAAATTACCTCTCAAATCTCGTGATCTTGCTTGGTATGAGTGTAGCTGGTCCAGTCTTTTGAAAATAACTCATATAAGAATACACACCTGTAAAATAAGGTCGTTGTGTTTTCATCTATCGTGTGTAGCTATTGCTTATCAAAGGAATATTTTTTTGCTATCAGTCAGTGTTGTAAAGGAAAATACCAGCTTAAATTACAAATATTGGACGATGGATGGATAGAATAAATTCGTGCGTAGATTGATTACACGCTCATATACTGCTTACGTTAGTGAATGGCTAACTTGTTTGATTATTGGGCAATATCATCTTTTTTGTTTGCCTTGTTTAGCTGAGTGACATCCTGTCACAGGTTTGACCGTTTCATTTCTTTTCTCTCCTTGGTTGAATCCAAGACCTCTATCCCTTGGTGCTTGATTATTATCTTGGCACCCAGAATGCAAAAGGAGTCATAAATTTTTGGACTTTTTGGTGTCTCAAGTTGCTAGAAATTTGACACCATGCTGGAGGTATAAATACCCAGTCATGTGAAACTTGCAAAATTGCAAAGACCTCATGGATGATGTGAATTCTCAGTTTTTCTTCGAAATAGTTACATCCTAGTCCACTAGTTTGTCAGTACGTATTGGTTGCATGCATGTTATATTCATCTTTTTTATCTTCTTTTGCAATAAGTTCCGGCTCAAGTTTTTATAATTTCCTGTCTCTTATGTCGCTACGAAGGATAATGGAATATAAGCTCTTGGATTTATTTCAAGACAAGGTTTTTTTGGTTGTGGATATTAAGTTATACATGCAAGTAGCACGTTGTATATTGGTTATTTTGATAGATGAAAAAATACGGTGTGGGTCATAAAATGTCGAGTGGTACTTTATTGTAGGTTGCTTTCTGTGTAATGTGTACCTAATGAGATGCAGGTACACCGGTAATGTGAAAGTTCTACGGGAGGTAATATAGCTTGCGCACTGTCCGAAAACGTGGTTGCCTCATGCTACTAATGTATGCGAGCATGGTATTGCTTGTCACTAACTGACACTGGAGTGTTCAAAACCCAAGCATGAATCGTACTCCATATGTGTTACATCGATATGTTTAGCACCTAAGATACCAATATATGCAGATGTATTAACGAAATTAAGAATGTGCATTATGTGCACCATCATCCGGAAACATACATCCTTGTATGAAATCGTGCAAAAACGTCAATCATATCTATTATGAATTGCATAGTCAAATAATGATATCAAGATTTTACGTAGGATTTCACTGTTTTTGCTTTTTTGTCGAAGGAATTTCACTGAAATTGACTAGTGCTTTAACGTTTTATGCAAATGGTGCATTCAAATCTCACCCTTCTAAAATAAGTTTGTGTTAAAGGCAGTGATAGATGTGTAGCATATATGTTCATTGATCATGAGATGTTACGACTCGAATCTAGTTCCCTAAGAAATTTGGGGATGATCTATCTCGATTAAATTTCACGATACAGTCAAGAAATAACCAAATACATCAAACATATCACAATAACAAATGGAATGTAAGTAAAATAAATAACAGGCAATAATGAAAAATAGAATAGAGTTTTCAAGCGTACATGTCATAAGCGGAAAAATAACATTCACTGACATAACCATCACAATTAAAGTAAAGAGGCATAACAAAGCATGTTTTAACATACTAGGGATATTCATTAATAGCAAAAAGCCTTTGAAATGGAAAAAAGGAAAGAACAATTATTGCTGGACTTGACTGGGTCTAGTACCTTCTGCAACCGGTGACGTTGGCTGTTCAACTCTCTGATCTAAATATGTTTACATATATCTGTGATCAGTTAATGTTGAGTAGAATGGTACATACGAATATTAAATGCATTTAATTATGAAAGAAAAGTAGCAAACTATTCATGTATTTTTCCAGTTATATACTATCATCTGTTTTCGTTTATAATCAATTGTTTCTGATTCAGTTATTCTACTAAAGGTCCATAACATTTCTTAATCCACTTGTTCCTTAAGGGAACGATCTTGATACAGTTTTCCCACGATGTAGGATGTACACGTGGCACTCTCCTGGTCGGGAGAGTACCCCGTGGTAGTTCTACACCTGGTTTATCATCTCGGGGTCATGGTCGTGACGTAGCGGTAACTATGACATGCGCGATAAGCGCACGAGTAGCTATCCCGTACTGGCACGTAATCAGTCATTTCTGCTAGTGGGTACGTTCAAACGTACAACACATAACAGAACAGGGGCCACACCCCTGAACATTCTGCGTACCATCTCTTGACTATCCCGGTTTACCCAGTGGGCCTAATAGGAGTCGGTATAGGGAGATCAATCTCAAACCCCAGATCCCAACCCAAGGGGCGGGTAATTCTCTCCCTACACAAAAGTGATGGTAGCTCTCCTCGGTATCACATACACGAGGGCCAGCTTACTTCCCATACCCAAGTTCGAACAGCCAACCAACATGTCCGTAGGTAACATGTTCCATCATACATCAGATATCCATATCATTATACTTTGATTCATTTCCTAGTTCACTGTAGGGTTCATGTATAGTACTCGTCTTATTTCATTACATAGCATGTATCTCTATCACATGCTGACTTCTAATTCATACAACAGGCAGCTCGTAAATTAATAGAATAAGTAATTATCATAATCATTTTCAATATTTCATTACTCACAGTAGGGAATTTAACCACGTGCATTCTCAATTTATAGCAAGCGAGGTTCATGCATCAAATATAAATATTCACATTCTCAGTCCTAGGGTTCATCTTATGTCTTAGGTTTCAAGCAGATATTTTTAATTTAGCATGCACTTTAATGATTTAAATCACAGGAGTAGAGAGGACCACTCTACCAAGGTGTACGGGTGGTATGGGGGCACGAACGGTGGATCCTGATGCCTCCGCAGGTCCCGTGTATACTACGGACTAGAGACCTATTCCAAACAGTTAATCAAATCAATCATTAACATCGTTGACCATTATATCAAACAAGCTCAAAATAGTACGGACATGACCCTAACACGTAGGAAATTCCGAAAAAAAATCAACGGTACTTTGTTTACGCAAAACTGACTTTATTTGGGCACTGAACCAGCCCAAACACATGCACCCTAACCAAAATCAGACGTTTGGGGTGAGTCCTAGATGTCTTAAACAAGTGCAGGATCTTACCTTGCTTTCCTACGTCTGTTCCCGTCATTTGCTACTCCTTACGGTCGTCTGAGGGTATCTCCAGACGTCTGACACTGCTTCCGGTCGTCTGGGAGAGCAGTCGGACATCTTACGCTACTTCCAAACTTCCTAAAGTGCCTTAAACGTCGCACCAACGCACTTTTCCAACGTTCCTCGTACCTACGCATGTATGCACTGCAGAGCACGACACCTTAACACTATCGTGGTACGTATGCGTGGCTTAGAGCTCGGGCAGAGAAAATACTCTGCATGCTACCAGATGCCCTGAGCTTGCTCCGGACGTCCGACGACTCCTCTAGACGTCTGGCGAATGTCGCAGACGTCTAATACTGCGGAAATATCTGTGCACAGAACCTCCTCGCGAAGCCCCTCTCATCGCGAAGCTCTCCTCCTCGCCCTTGGAGCTGCAGCAGTTGCCGCAATGGTGCCCGCAGCAACTTCAGGAGCCCACAAAGCTCTCCCTCACGAGCTCCTGTAGCTGCTCCCTTCTTCCTCCCGCGCACACCTCGCCCTTCACACTCTCCCTCTCCCTGTTGCTCCCATTCTCCTCCTCCCTCACTCTCGATCACAAGGTGGAAGAAGGTGAGGGGTAACAGCTACAAAGGGTGGAGGAGGGGTGGTGTGGGTGTCGTGGGGTTGAGAGGGTGGAGTGGTGGGGGTTTTATAGGGGAGGGCTTAGGGTTTTTAAGGGTGGTGTGGGATATGGTGTGAGGCCGGGGCCAATTGCAACTTTGATCCTGTAAAATCTCCTCCTTTCCCGCAAAGCCCACAAGTAAGTTCCAGGAGGTTTTAAATTACGTTAAATCCCTCTAGAAATCAAAAACTTTACACGGAATCCTCTAGTGCATAGAAAAATTATGAGAACACCTTTAAAATTTCAAAAAATCTAAACAACTCTTGAAAAGATCATTTCATGAGGCACATGCTGGTTTCCTTCCGTGTTCATGTTCGAATTGTTCATTTTGCTTTGGTTAGTCTATTAATGAAATCTATGGGGTGTTACTAATGCATGAAATCTCTCACATCATGGATGGTCGTATAGCATCGACCACGATAGTTACATGGTTAGTGGGAATCACTGGACCAACTAAGCAGCATGAACTTCTATGCAATTAAGACTGAAAATGTGCATACACATGCACCCTCATAATATGTTAACCAGAAAACCTCCAGTTAAGGATTTAGGTTGCAAAAAGAGTGCTTTCCCGCTGTTGCGAACAAGACCCATAGGACTACCGGAGACAAGTGCAAGCACTTTTCCTTTCCTCAAGCCAATAGCAAGTGAAGGCATTTTTTCTCCCCTTTTTGACCCCACACTTTCTTCTCTCTGTCTGCACCCATTAGACGGTTAAAAAGTTAATATTTTCTCGAACCTCGGACGATTCCTTTCTGTGCCAAAATTTATTTCATCTCGAACTCCATTTTCTGTGCCAAAATCTTTTTGGGAAGATGGTGTACCATGATACATTTTATGTTGAATTTTGCTTCGATTTCTGATTTGATAGTAGTACGTGCTAAAATTTCAGTAACCTGATCCCCATCTCAAGGAATCCTCAGCAGAGAAACACAAACCGTAACTAATTATCAGCGAAAAATATACTTGAATAGATTTTCATGTTGCTTCCATCATCTATCACTAAACCTTGAGAGAATACAATACAGTACGCATACAAACACTTAACACATAATACTTCATATATATACTTTGTCAAAAATACTACTTTGTTGGCAGTTCCCTTGGTCCTAATTTTCACACGGTAGGCCTCCCAAAACTGCTTACTCCAATCATGCTTAGTAGAAAATTAAAACTGAGGTAATTTTTGTAGTCTTTGCTTATTCATTTGCACCTCCATCAGTTACTGAACTTTTGCTCGACACCTGTGGTGCCCTGCAGTAAAAATACCATTTCCTTTTGAGATTATCAACTTTGCCTATGAATTTCACATGACTTACAGCCTGTAGGAGTACTACAGTAGACACCAATCAATTGAAAATTATTATTGAAATTAGTGGTTACCAATTAGTTGGAAATTATTTTGAAAATAATGGCATGGTGGAAGATCCAATATCAAAGCCAATCCTTCTTCCACATCAAGCGTATCCACGATATTGTTTGAAGCTCAACTCTATATGTCAAATGCCTCACCAGCCTAATCTATCTCTAGCCCTCTACTTATGAGTCCAAATCTGCAGAGTGAGGTTATAATATGTACCGGTAGTGCAACAGGGAAGACCCTGGGGGAAGCTGCAGATACATGCTTTGAGGATTCAGATGGTTAAAGCTTTTTTCTCCTAGGAGGATGGTTGAGAATGGTATGTGGTTTTATATTCAAACACACTTGCCGGCTATTAGCATACACTTGGACAAGCCATGTGGAGTAATCCAGTCGCAGTCTTGACAACTGATACGTAGAAATGGTTTTCAGAGAAAATAATGCTTCCTTATCAATATGATTGATATTATGTGCATATTGGGACAATATGAATAACTGAGAAGGGCTTTTGAAGAGGGGTTATTGATGTGGATGCTCCAAAGGGGGCGAGAAGTTGGATATTGAGCATCATAGGAAGGGTTTGAGTAGACTAATCAACTGTTGAAAGGAAGTGATTGAAGAATGTTGTTATTTGGATCTGACCCAAAATATCTCTTCTGAAATGACTAAAAGAGTTCATGTGGTTGTGGAAACCAACAAATGTTGTACTTACTGTGCCAATCTCTTTGTTACTGAAAAGTTATAGTAACCATAGTGTGGCCTTGGTTTCCAGAAGGTTCTTCCAAATTATGAATGGAAAGTATGTGATCATTCTGTGTTTTCTAAGATATTGACGAGAACATTTCCAAAATTTGTACAAGATAAACACTAAGAAATCTCTAATATTATTGTGTCTATGTCAAAAAAAAGAAAGAAATAAAGCAACCTAGAAAAAATTGGAAGTGCTGGCATGTCCAAAGGATATTTTCCAGATCAGATTTGGAAAACAGAGGAGCTTCTTTCTTACCTGGAGTTCCTTCATCAAAGTATAATGAAGGATCTCTTTTATGGGGGTGATCTAAACATTTTTCTGCTAGGTATCATTTCCTTAATTTCAATTTCTTTGCGCAACCAAGTTGTAAGGACATGAGGCCAAGGAGATTTTTAAAATAGTGTTACATGCAACTTTTCAGTTCAACCCTATTTGGGATATTGACATAATTATAACTGTAAAAACTTTTCCAACCAGATCTGCTGATGTGAAAATAAGGAAAGTGTAGACTCTGCTTTTATATGGGTGTTCATAGGACATCAACCAATGGGGATATGGCAATTGCAGCTAAATAAGGAGCCTGAAGAAAATGGTCGTGAGTGGAGATGATTTTCCTTTTTATCTGAACTCCTCGTCGGTAGGAAGAAAAGACCCTATGTATTACTGTATTGGGCACTTGCACAGAAGTCTCTAGTTGAGAGAAAAAGATATCACTGCTATTAGTAACTTTTTTTTACTGCACAATAGAGACCAGGTATGTTAGTAGTATCCTTAACCAAGAAGGAAATGAAAAGAGAGTGACCAACTTATCACAGAATGACAGCATCACTGTCATCTCTGCGCTATTTACGTAGATCTTGTATAAGAACTATCCATCAGTCACATTCTTCGGTGGCAATCTGAACATAGCTGGACTAGATTTTTTCAATTTTGCCTCTCTTTGATTTTTAACTTAGGATGCTTTGTAACAAAAAGTTCCTAAGAAAAATTGAAACAATCCGAGAAATGCATATTGAAAAAGATCTGAAATCCTGTGAAAGAGATATCCCCTGAGCACTCACCCCAATTGATGTCACAAAATTACAAACTGCGCATTTCACAGAACGGGCTCCATGTTGATACATCAGCAGCATACGGCAATTTCCACAGTTTACATGTGCAACCTGATTTGCTGCAGATTTTGAAACACTGAGTTGAATAAATACATGGAGTGTCTTAAAAAATATGCCAACATATAAATGGATCTGATACATGTGGAAAAGATAACAAGATGAGCAAATTAAATGTTGTATAAGAAATTAGGTCTCCAAACAAAAAAAATCAATTAGTTTGATGTGGTAACACTTGCCATTACAGGACGGAAAGAGATAATATAAGGGCAACCTTGCGCGAGAAGGATTCTGGATGGAACTTAAGCATCAATTAGCAGGTGAGAGTTCTGACTTGGAAGACTTTTTGTTTTTCTAGAATGATAAATATGGTGAGCATGGGATTTGATGCCATGACTACCCCACCGACCCCTTGGCAGCGACTTGGAAGAATTTATCCATTGTAAGTCTACAAAGATAACTCTGTAATCTATGGTACCAGTATTGCAGAAATTGCACGATGTGAAAAATATTATAATGATAGAAAGTCCAAACATTGTCAGAAAGGAAATGAAGCAGTATTCCAAATTAGAATATATTCGTGCTATGAGGAACTTGAACAGTTTTGAAGAGAAGACAGAGCATGCACATGATGTAAGTATCAGTTCAAAAGGCATGTTTATAGGTCCATTAGGTCAAAGGGCATGCCTTCCATCAGTACCTAGATGCATTGATGATATGGAATAAACCTCTCTAAAGAGATAATCAAACAAGATACAATATGCATAATTAATTGTGGGATCATTTAATTTTTTATTAAATCCAGCATATTATTTCTTCAAATTTAAAGCGACTTACCTTCTAAGGCAAGGTTAATGGTGTGACAACAAGAGCACTGTACACTAGTTGCCCCACGTATGTACATCAAAAGAGTGTGGCAGCCTCCGCAAAGCAACTGTGCCATTTCTGTTCCTATATGGGGAACATGTGATTGCATTAAGTGGGGAAAATCATTCCATAAGAAGATCTTCTGTTACTTTACATATGCATTGGTACATCACTAAAAGATACCAGGTAGTGGAACGGCAGTGACCGCATTGCAAACAGCACAGCATACAGAAGTTGCCCCATGTGGATAGACAAGAAGGTTTCTACATCCAGAACAGACTAGCTGGCTCTGGGTACCTGGGGGATCATCATTTTGCACTTTCTGGTTAGATAGAAAAAAAAAAAAAAAATGCAAAAGGATAGGGCATTACAGGGACCATCCTATGGAGCATTAATAATTGATGGTTAGAGAAGTACCAGTCCTTCCTTGATGACCCGGGCTATATAAACTCACAATTTAAAAAAAAAATAAAAAAACTTAAATACCATTTTCAAAAAACACATGTTTTAATTTTCAAAGGTGCAATTCTTTCCCTCTCATGGTTATTTAGCAGGTAAAACTGTTGGCAGGCCCGGGAGCACGTGCCACCACTAAAGACAAAGCCTTTGCATCCCAAAACTAGCATCTCTGATTCCTGGACCAGATGGTTAGATGGGTGGAATGCACAACCAGGGCATGATTGATTTTGTTTGGGGATGGGGGAAGGGAGGAATTGTGCGTGGGAATGTTCATTGCTCAGCCAGTACTGGAAACAAGATGAACATCTTGCTGAGAGGGATCTCTCTGAAATAAATATTTAATAAGTATGAGTTGAACCGTTAGACACAAATTGTTTGAAACATTGAGGCCTTCCTACCTTCATATGTCCAGGTCGAAGATGACGTTTAGGGGGAGTGAACACAGGAGAAGACTGAACTGATGGTGTTGCTCCTTTGTGTTAACCTCATATGGGCCCAGATGGATGATGAACTCACATGACTCTCTGATGTGGATGAGAATAAGACACTGCTAAGGAGGTAGTGAAGAATACGGGGGCCCAATAAGAACATATCAAGGCACAAGTTGTGACTGTATCATCCTTGAGATTTGTGGTTGCTGTTTCTTCTGGGCCTCCTGTGCAATAATCTTTTTTATTTCTTTTTCCCGGCTTTTGAGAATATTGCTCTTTGATTGAAGATTCCTTGTAGTCAGAAGTTCCTTTTTTGTTCCAAAAGGTCCCTTTTACAGCGAAATGTTTAATTTCTCATCAGGTTTATTAGTATCATTTCGCCATCCCAGTGCCATTTCAGGAGTTTTTGCATTTTGTTTATTATTTTGCGAAATGGATAGGAAAATTATTTTGAGAAATCATAGAACAATTCTGTATTCCTTTAAGAAGATAGCAGAAAAGGGTGGGGAAGGAAAAGGGATCCAGAAGAAGGATATTCTCCTAATCTTCCATTCAAGATAATTACATATTAGAAGAAAAGAGGTGCTCTTTTTTTCCAGATTACACCCTATACTGTTGCAATCATGCCAAAAAAGGAAAAAAAAATCCCCACAGAAACTTGCTGAAAGATGAATTGCATTTTAACTCGACGGAATCACACTTGCCGGTGAAATCTATTGATGCAATATGAGGAAGAAAAGAAAAAACAAAATCTGATGAGGGTGTTGCTTTGGAGATAGGCTTGTATCTCTGGAATGGACATTAAACTAGGATAGTGAACAAAGCAATACATAGATGAAGGCCATAAACCACAAATACAAACGTTAGTAGATAGGGGGAAAGCCAGATTAAGACCAAGAATATAATTAAGCTGATGCCATACCATTAGAAGGGGGATGTGGTGGTGTATATGGCACAGAAGGTGCTGGATAAGGAGCAAGAGGGACTGGCATTGCTCGTTTGCCTCTACTTGCTTCTTCTTCTCAGCCTATAAAGATCCTGCAGCCTCGACCGGAAGAGGTGAACCGCCGATTCCTCCTTTCCCTGCCTGTTGAGAGTAAGGAAAAGGTAAGATGGACCGGAAAGAATCGGAGAAGTGGCAATAAATGTGGATTCTGAAAAGTCCCTATCATGCATCAAACTACAGCCATATGCTCAGAACTGAAGCAATTAATAAAGCTTGTCAGTCACAATCCACAGAGTCCCCAGAGGGGCAGCTTGGTTGCAAGGATGGAACAGGAAAACCCCATCCCGAGGTCCAAGTTTATAGAAACAAATCCAAATTCCTCAGCCAGGAGAACACTAAGATCACACTCACACAACATGTGCTCATGGCACGGACATTTCTCGCACAAAAAACACCACCACCGAGGTTCCAAACATCAACATGCATGGCAGGCACAACTCCTCCCAAGATTCACACGAGGAAAGTACACATGGACTGCAACTCACCAGAGATATATGAACTGCAAGAACGCGGATTCAAAGGGGAAAGATTAACAGAAGGGAAGGTTGAATGAGGACATGGCCGGTGGTAGTGTGTGGCTTTAGCACTGGCCGATTGCTGCACTTATATACACACACACACACACAGGACCACGCATCAAGCTCTTCCCCATACCCATTAAGTTTAGCCCATTAACCATCCAAGTTTAACACTACGAGAGGTAAAAAAGTCCATGTACATAAGTTGGATGGCGTCATACAACTTTTACCACCACCCATCAAATGTTAACACTACCCACAAGCAGGAAGGTCAAAATATACTGGTCTACATATATGATGGCCAGCTGACCCACCACTCACCTCACCTTACCATTGCCTCACATTACCCACTGTCCGAAATCAAGAGAAACCGGTTGGTTGGAGGGAGCACGTGAGCTCCACACGGGGGAGAAGAAAAGGCCCAGAGAGAGCCACGTTGCTGAAAGGGGGGGAAATCTTACCCGGGGCGGCGGGAGTTGAAGGGGCGGAGCCCCATCCACACTGCTTGCCCTTTGTCCTCTTTTGGGATGCCACCAGCTTGCTCCATGGCTCTACTTAACTGGGGGTTACACCCAACAGGACGTACCTCGGGTTCCACCATGCTGAAACCGCTCAACCCTCTCCCTTTCCTCCTTCCTCGCTCGAGAGGTGAGGTGCCTCGTGCCGTTGCTGGAGGGAACAGCGGTTACAAATGGCGCCAAGTGCGGGGCATGCAGTTTCTCTCTTTCTTTTGCTTCGCATGAATAATGATGTGAATGCATTGTAGGATCTGTTAAGATCACAGGGGTTTGATTGAAATTAATCTAGGATAGATTTGAAGAACAATTAAATTCAACTAAACTGGGTATTCCATGTAAGGGGTATCGATACTAGTTGACTAACATCAGTATTCAAGTCATATAGCTTTGAGTCTCATATTTAGAGAAGTATCGGTACTTATTGCTTGCTGTTTGGAACTCATGCTCAGATTAATATTCATCTAGTACTCATAGTATATCGGTACTTATTGCTTACTGTTTGGAACTCATGCTCATATGAATATTCATCCAGTACTTATAGTGTATCGGTACACATAGGGTACTGGTATTACTGTAGGAATAGGTTGGTCTCAACGAGTACTAGTGTTCATCATGAGTACCGATACTTGTTTAGTACCAGATGTTTTGCTTATAGCTCACCAGTATCGATACTCATGACAAGTATCGGTACTTGTAAGTTTTAGATCCTAGTCACCTCAAGCTTAGAATTGGACCTGGGACTTATGTATACCGGTACTTGTTGTGAGTACGGATATATACAAGTCCCGAATTTTGGGTTTGAATGACTTAAAACCTAAACTGTAGCTAGCTAGTACCAGTACTAGCAAGCTATCTGGAGTTTTGTAACCTTGACGGCATCTTGCACGTATTGATACTTATCAAAAGTATCGGTACTTGTAATGGTTATGAAACGTGCATTGAGTCATTCAGAGAATACGAATCAATGCCTTTTTGATCTTTAAACTTTCAATTCTAATGATTGATACATATGCTCATTTGAATCGCATATAAATATGAAAATAACAAGATATGCAAACACTAGAATAGATTTAATATATGAAAATTAACATGCACATGTTCTTGCAAAACATATGATGTTGACATACATAAAAAGAATCTATCAATGTTGAGAAGATATACTTGCGCTCATCATGATTGTATGCAACCTAGGCTGCTATATGCATCTTTCAAGGAATCCCACTTTCACCTTTTGCTAGCTTGAGAGCAGCTTTTGAGGAGAGCAGAACACCACACACCGTTCAGTCTTCCTTTCTCTCTATTCCTCTAGGTCAAGATGGGTATTGAACCTTAGAGAATATTACTGGTTCCCTTGGGGACCATAACCCCCATAGTAAATAGCAATTATCCCACTAATTGCAAAATGAGTAATTAGCATATCCTCTAATCAAGGAAATTCTAATTACAATTAGGTCTCTGTGCATATAAGTTTAATTACCACACTTTCCTTTTGCATTACATACCCATATGAATTTAATATAATTAATTGATCACTTTACAAATGGGTATAAATTAATGACAATCCTTAAAATGTATATTGTATGATTATATTTATATATTCATATACAAGTCCATATATATATTAGATTATAATCTAACAATCTTCTATTTGGGTTGTATATGTAACCTATTGTAACGACTCGATTCCCGTGTCCCTACGAGATACGAGAACCGGATCGACTCGACTAATCCCAAGACCTAATCGTCCAACGAGGAAGTAACCAAAAGAGCAGTAAAATAAACCACATTCAGTATGAATATAACTAGCAGTAACAAAATACAGCAGTAAGAAAAGGAACTACTACAGTATATACCACCACAACAGTAGAACAACAATTATAACATAACATGAAGCTACAAGTAAAGAAGTACAGAGAGTAACAAGAACTACTCACTACAGTGGAATAAAAGGGTACAAAAAGAACTGCGGTAACTCTACTGGACCCTACTCGGCCCAGCGCCCTCTGCAGCCGCTGACCCTGGCTGCTCAACACCTGGTCCTGAAAAGTAACGAGTGTAATACGTCAGCGAAACACTGAGTAGAGTGGCAGCTAAAACTAAAGAAGCAATAGAGTGTACAGTAGCTGTTATATTTTCTTTCTTCCTTTATTTACGTCTTTCTATTATTTCACAATTTATCTATTTCTCAGATCCTTCACTTGATCTCGAATATTCCTCGTGGGAACGATCTTGATTGTAGTCTTTTCCGAAAAGTAGAAGTAACACGTGGTGCTCTCCTGGCCGAGAGAGTCCCCCGTGGTGATCCTACTCTCAGTTAACCACCCCAAGGTCGCTGACAGACGTAACGGTGACTACGGCACGCGCGATAAACACACGGGTAGCTACCCCGCACTGGCACGCGGTTAGTCATTTCCGTTAACGGGTGCGCCTAAAGCACAGTACGGAACCAGTATAGGGCAGAGCCCTCTCAGTAACAGGGGTCCAACCCCTCCACAGTCCGCGCACCCTCGCCTGACTACCCTGGTTTTCCCAGTGGGCCTAACAAGTCGGTGTAGGAGGCTAGCAGAACTCCGGGGCCCATGGAGTAGCTAGTGCTCTCCTTACACTAGTAGCTCTCCTCGGTACTGCGTACGCGAGGGCCGGCAAGTCGGTGTACAGTGGCCAAACCCACCCTGATCTCAACCTGAGGGTGGCAAGCTCCCCTCTACACTAAGAGGTAATGTGTGCTCTCGTTGGTACCACGTACTCCAAAGACAACACACTTCCACGTCTTTCTTTCTTAGTTCCATCCATTCTCTTTCCAGGAGTTCTACTCTTAATTCCCTGTAGGGTTCCAGCTCTTTTAACTCAGCACATTTAGGTTTCACCGTTCCAGTTTTATGTTCATACAACCCATGTTCTCAATCATATTTATCCCTTCATAACAGGTAGCGGTTAAATCAATTTACAGGCAGCTATTATTTCCTTTCCACCTTTCCAAGACTGCAATATTTATATACATATCACTAGTTTTCCAGTCCTAGGATTCATGCCGTACCCTAGGATCTATCATTCAATCTAGTTTCCAGTCCTAGGTTTCATGCAATACCCTAGGATCTATCATTCAATCTAGTTTCTCAGTCCTAGGGTTCATGCAGTGCCCTAGACTCTATTAATTATTCCACAATTGTAACCAATTTGATTAAGTAAATTAAAAGCCACTCTACCAGCTACAACGGGAGTACTGGGGGCGTGGTCGGAAATCCCGCGTGTCTCTGTAACCCCCGAGACTGCAATGGAACGGGGTCCTAAGACAAGGATCAAACACAAGGAGTTTCTCAGAACGATATATAATTACTGTAAACGAGTAGAGGATTTTATTCCGGAAAGAACGCAACTCGAAACGCGGAAAACAGACTCTGAACGGGCCCTAAACGGGTCGAAAACGGCGAAACTGCCCAAAATCAGACGTTTGGAACCTCTTCCAAACGTCTTAAATGTGGGTCAAAGCGTACCTTCGTTCTGTGTAGTCCCTCAGACGTCCAGAAGCCTGCGGGGGCGTTTGGCTTAGTTCCCAGACGTCGGATGGTCACCTCGTATGTCTGGAAATCCTTCCCGTCGTCTGGTACTGTGGTTAGACGTCCGATTCACGTGGGATGGCGAGCCCTCGCGCCCTCCCAAGCAGAACCTGCACGTACCCACACCTGTTCTCAGTATGACGAGTCGCAGACGAAGGCGTGGTGGACGGCCGCATGGCCGTACACGCGAAAAAGGAAGATAGAAATATCTTACTGTCCAGACGTATGGACAGTCCTCCTGACGTCTTCACCGTCGTCTGGTTGGAAGCCCAGACGTCTGATTCTGGAAAAACTTCCAGAATCAGAGCTCGATTCGTTCTCCGCCCGCGATGCACGGCCGCGCCGCGCCCCGTCCGCCTGCTGCTCGAGCTGCAGCAGCTCCTTCGCGACACCATGCCCGCTGCTCCCCCGCCGGTCGGCTCTAGCTGCCCCGGCAAGCTCGAGCCCTCTTGGTCGAGCGTCTCCTCCCTCGCGCAACACCTCCTCCCGCACACTTGCCGCGGTCGCTGCTGTCACCGGTCACTCGCTCGCTCGCGCTCTCGCACTGGCTAGGAGAAGAAGAAGAGGGACACGGAGGAGATGAGGGTGAGGGAGAGGGCGAGGGGCCTTTTAAGGCCATGCGGGGAGAGAGAGAGAAGTGCCGCGCCTTGCAGGAGGAGAGAGGGAAAAAGTGGGAAGAGAGCAGCGGGTGCAGGTCTGCGTGCGCATGCGCGTAGACGCAACCCCGTACGCCGCAAAAATTAAATACCAGATGTCTGAAAAGGGTTCCAGACGTCTGGTCAGACGTCTGGGCCACTTCCCATACGTCTTAAAAATCGTCTTGAGGCCGCGTTCGTAACACCTATTAATCAAATAACATTGGAAAAATTGAATTTTGAGCTTACTTTGCTGTCATAACTAGAATGTACATCTTTAAACTATCTGATATACTAATTACACTAGTAATAGAATCAAGGTAGCTTTTGTTACAATTACCGTAACTAAACCAACATCAATCACAATCACTAGTGTAAATAGTAACCAGAAAATGTGTGGATGTGTAGCATGGGAATTACATGCAATGTGATTAGTAACATGTCTATTTCCAACTGATCATCTGAATTGAGATCACTTATAAAATATCAAAATCATAACCATAGATTCAGAATGGACATACGGATAAATTGATAAGTTTTGTTATTTCCACAGAAATGAAGCTTTACAAAACTTTATACATAACCGAAGAACTGAATAACTGAAATACTAAAATATCGAAGTTTGTCTATTACAATGAGCATTTAAACAAAACTTCCACTAAAGCTGAAATTTCTGAAAGGAAATTACACCCATAGAAATTGTGTTTTTGAAATATCATAGGTGAAATTCCTTTGGTAAGTGGATCTGCAACCGTGGATCTATGCCAATATGCTCAATAGACAACTGTTCATTCTGAATTCTTTCTTTAACAACCAGGAACTTGATCTCAATATACTTCGATTTGAAGGAGTTCCTTTTGTTATTAGAGTATAGAACTGCGGATTAGTTGTCACAATACATTCTAAGTAGCCTATCAATGCCATCAACAATGCATAGCCCGATGACAAATTCCACAACCATATGTCATGGTTGGATGCCTTATAACATGCAATAAATTCTACTGCCATGGTGGAAGAAGCGATAAGAGATTGTTTTGCACTCTTCCAAGAAACCGTACCATTAGCTAGTAAAGAAACATAACTTGAAGTAAACTTTCTGCTATCTTGCCATCCAGCAAAATTGGAGTCGATATATCCGATAACCTCAAGACGATCAGACCTCGATAGGTAAGCATGTAATTCTTTATTTTCTGTAAATATCTGAACCTTGGTTGCTCTAATATTCTCTGCCTCGATTACTTAAATAATTTCCTAACATCGAGTAATGTATGCCTCACATTACCCATTGTCCGAAATCAACAGAAACCGGTTGTTTGGAGGGAGCACGTGAGCTCCACACGAGGGAAAAGAAAAGGCCCATAGAGAGCCACGTTGCTGAAAGGTGGGGAAATCTTACCCGGGGCTGCGGGAGTTAATGGGGCGGAGCCCCATCCACACTGCTTGCCCTTTGTCTTCTTTTGGGATGCCACCGACTTGCTCCATGGCTCTACTTAACTGGGGGTTACACCCAACAGGACGTACCTCGGGTTCCACCATGCTGAAACCGCTCAACCCTCTCCCTTTCCTCCTTCCTCGTTCGAGAGGTGAGGTGCCACGTGCCGTTGCTGGAGGGAACAGCGGTTATAAATGGCCCCAAGTGCGAGGCATGCAGTTTCTCTCTTTCTTTTGCTTCGCATGAATAATGATGTGAATGCATTGTAGGATCTGTTAAGATCACAGGGGTTTGATTGAAATTAATCTATAGGATAGATCTGAATAACAACTAAATTCAACTAAACTTATATCTGAATGGATATTGGTATTAGTCTATCAATATTGGTATTTCATGTAAGAGGTATTGGTACTGGTTGGCTAGTACCAGTATCCAAGTCATATAGCTTTGAGTCTCATATTCAGAGAAGTATCGGTACTTATTGCTTGTTGTTTGGAACTTATGCTCAGATGAATATTCATCCAGTACTTATAGTGTACTGATACTTGTAATAAGTACCGGTACACATAGGGTATTGGTATTACTGTAGGAACAGGCTAGTTTCAATGAATACCGGTGCTCATCATGAGTACCGATACTTGTTGAGTACTAGATGTTTTGCCTGTTGCTCACTAGTACCGGTACTCATGACTAGTACCAGTACTTGTAAGTTATAGATCCTAGTCACCTCAAGCTTAGAACTGGACCTGGGACTTATGTATATCGGTACTTGCTGTGAGTACGGGTATATACAAGTCCCAAATTTTGGGCTCGAATGACTTAAAATCGAAATTGTAGCTAGCTAGTACCAGTACTAGCAAGCTATCTGGAGTTCTGTAACCTTGACTACATCTTGCATGTATTGGTACTTATCAAAAGCATCGACACTTGTAACGGTTATGATCGTGCATTGAGTCATTCAGAGAATGTGAATCAATGCCTTTTTGATCTTTAAACCAACGATTCTAATGATTGATATATATGCTCATTTGAATCGCATATAAACATGAAAATAACAAGACATACAAACACTAGAACGGATTTAATATATGAAAATTAACATGCACATGCACTTACAAAACGTATGATGTTGACATACATAAAAAGAATCTATCAACGTTGAGAAGATATACTTGCACTCATCATGATTGTATACAACCTAGGCTGCTATATGGATCTTCCAAGGGATTCCACTTTCACCTTTTGCTAGCTTGAGAGCAGCTTTTGAGGAGAGCAGAACACCACACACCGTTCAGTCTTCCTTTCTCTCTATTCCTCTAGGTCAAGATGGGTATTGAACCTTAGAGAATATTACTGGTTCCCTTGGGGACCATAACCCCCATAGTAAATAGCAATTATCCCACTAATTGCAAAATGAGTAATTAGCATATCCTCTAATCAAGGAAATTCTAATTACAATTAGGTCTCTGTGCATATAAGTTTAATTACCACACTTTCCTTTTGCATTACATACCCATATGAATTTAATATAATTAATTGATCACTTTACAAATGGGTATAAATTAATGAAAATCCTTAAATTGTATATTGTATGATTGTATTTATATGTTCATATATATATTAGATCATAATCTAACAATCTTCTATTTAGATTGTATATGTAACCTATTAATCAAATAACATTGGAAAAACTAAATTTTGAGCTTACTTTGTTGTCGTAACTGGAATGCATATCTTTAAACTATCTGATCTACCAATTACACTAGTAATAGAATCAAGATAGCTTTTGTTACAATTACCGTAACTAAACCAACATCGATCACAATCACTAGTGTAAATAGTAACCAGAAAATGTGTGGATGTGTAGCATGGGAATTACATGCAATGTGATTAGTAACATGTCTATTTCTAACTGATCATTTGAATTGAGATCACTTATAAACTACCGAAATCATAACCATAGATTCAAAATGGACATACGAATAAACTGACAAGTTTTGTTATTTCCATAGAAATGAAGCTTTACAAAACTTTATACATAACCGAAGAACCGAATAACTAAAATACTAAAATACCGAAGTTTGTCTATTACAATGAGCATTTAAATAAAACTCCCACTAAAGCTGAAATTTCTAAAAGGAAATTACACCCATAGAAACTGTGTGTTTTTGAAACATCATAGGTGAGATTCCTTTGGTAAGCGGATCCGCAACCGTGGATCTATGCCAATATGCTCAATAGACAACTGTTCATTCTGAATTCTTTCTTTAACAATTAGGAACTTGATATCAATATGCTTCGATTTGAAGGAGCTCCTGTTGTTATTAGAGTATAGAATTGCGGATTAGTTGTCACAATACATTCTAAGTGGCCTATCAATGCCATTAACAATGCATAGCCCAGTGACAAAATTCTACAACCATACGTTGTGGTTGGATGCCTTATAACATGCAATAAATTCTGCTGCCATGATGGAAGAGGCGATAAGAGATTGTTTTGCACTCTTCCAAGAAACCATACCATTAGCTAGCAAAAAAACATAACTTGAAGTAGACTTTCTGCTATCCTGGCATCTAGCAAAATCAGAGTCGGTATATCCGATAACCTCAAGACAAGTTGGCCTCTGATAGGTAAGCATGCAATCCTTTATTTTTTGTAAATATCTGAACCTTAGCTGCTCTCCAATGTTCTCTACCTGGATTACTTAAATACCTTCCTAACATCCTAGTAATGTATGCCAAGTCTGGATGAGTATAGACTTGGTGATACATTCTGCTCCCAACGGCTGATGCATAACGTACTGATTGCATCTCCCGTTTTCCAAAATCATTGTTGGGCCATTGTTGGAGACTAAACTTGTCTCCCTTTGCCACTGGAGTGTCTAATGGTCTACAATCCTACATCCCAAATCTTTTAAGAATCTTCTTTACATAGCTTCTTTGGGATAAACCTAGAATATGACGAGAACGATCTTGGCAAATTTCAATCCCCAACACAAATGAAGCATCCCCAAGATCTTTCATGTCAAAATGGTTGGTAAGAAATTTCTTGGTATCATGAAGAATACTTATATAATTAATGGCAAGAAGAATATCATCCGCATAAAGAATCAAGAAGATATATTTACTACCACTGAACTTGTGGTATGTACATTCATTGGCCAAATTTGCCTTAAAACTAAATGGGACAATTACTTGATGAAACTTGAAATACCATTGTCTGGAGGCTTGTTTGAGTCCATAAATGGATTTTCTTAATTTGCATACCTTTTGGGTCACCCATCACAAAGTACTCGGGTTGAGCCATATAATTGGTCTCCTCAATTTCACCATTGAGAAAAGCAATCTTAACATCCATTTGACATAACTCAAGATCAAAATGTACCACCAATGCCAAAATTATTCTAAGTGAATCCTTAGAGGAAATAGGAGAAAAAGTTTTCTTGTAGTCAATTCCTTTCTTTTGGGTAAAACCTTTTGCAACAAGGAGAGCTTTGTATCGTTCTGCCTTTCCTTTCGAATCCCGTTTGGTTTTAAAAATCCATTTGCAACCAACGGGTTTCACACCTTCAAGAAGAGGAACAATATATGTACCCCATCATCAGACATTGACTTAATTTCCTCTTTCATGGCATCAATCTACTTTTGAGCATTTACACTTTCCATTGCCTGATGGACAATGACCGGGTCATCTTCCATCACACCAATGTCTACTTCATGCTCTTAAAAAAATACAATATAATCATTTGGAATTGCATTTCTTCTAGCTCTAGTGGATCTCTTCAAAGGCACATTATCTTGAGGGTTATGAGGTTGTTCTTTAGAAGCTACATCTAAATTATTGTCTTCCTCTGAGATATTTTGAGGGTCATAGATGACTGGATCTTCAATCACTAGAATATCTCCCATAGGAATATTTATATGTTCTTCTTCAAAGATAAAATCTTTAGCTCTGATTTCTTTAACAACTTCAATATTCTCAAAGAACTTAGCATTTCTCGATTCAAAAATAACCTTATTAGTAGGATCATAAAATTTATATCCTCTTAACTTTTTCGAGTATCCTATAAAGTAGCAACTAATAGTCCTAGAGTCCAGTTACTTCTCATTAGGCCTATAAGGCCTTGCTTCAGCTGGACATCCTCACGTATGAAAATTCTTAAAACTGGGTTTCCACCCAGTCCATAGTTCATAAGGGGTTTATTAGTTGCTTTAGTGGGGACTCGATTCAGAATTTATGTTGCAGTCTTAAGTGCGTCACCCTATAGAGAATTTGGTAAGGTAGAATGAGTAATCATACTCCTTATCATATCCTTAAGTGTTCTATTTCGTCTCTCAGCTACACCATTCATAGTAGGTGACCCTGGCATGGTATACTGAGAGAAGATACCGCATTCCTCTAGGAATTTGGCAAAAAAGCCCTAGATGTTATTCATCGGATCTATCATATCTACCGTAGTATTCACCACTGTTGAAACTACAAGTTACTACTCTATTGTGTTTGGTTTTGAAAACCTGTCGTTGTAGTTTGAAAGCGAAGAACTCATGTTCAACAAATAAAATTTATACTGGAATAAAAATTCTGGGTCGAACTTAGGGAGGTTACGCTGATCTATATTCGCAATTATATTTTTTTTAGAGTTTTTGTTGAAAAGCGAAGCGACGTATTACAATGAAGCAATCAATCAAAATGGGAGAGAGAGAGAAAAAACATGCACTCAATATTTCAAAATATTTATACAATGAAACCAAAGAAGAATTGCACTAAAAAGTGAAAAATCAGCTACACTAGAAAGTAGGAAAATTCTATTCTAGAAAGCTGTAAAGAAGAATGGGAGAGAGAAGTTATCCTCCTCGACGATCGCTTGGAGGACGAGCCGGACGAGACGCCGCCTGGACGAAGGAGGATGGGGTGGGAAGAAGGAGGTCGAGGCAGGAGGAATGAGAACGGGGCAGCACATCGTCGTCACGTGGGATCCGCTTCCGAAATGAGAGCAAAAATTTGACTTTATCTCGCAAGGAGCATCCTGGGTGTGGGATAAGCTTCTCTTCAGCTTTGGAGAGGTAGAGAAGAGAAGGAAGGGATGAGAATTTTGTGTGGAGGGGGTCTCCTTTTATAGTTGCAAGGAGTGAGGGCAATTTGGTCATTTTAATTTGAAAAATAATAAATCGGGGGTCTTTAGTGACATATAAAACCGTCGCCCGCCCATCTTCCGCGCGTGGAATGCCTTTCCACGTTCATCAAATCTCGGCCCTTCGATTGTGAGATCGAATGGCTGAGAGTGCTCCTCATGCCCGTTCCTCAGTGCACGCTCGCGCGTGTGATCCAGCGTCTTCACCACACCTCTAATTGCGCGTGAGATCTATCAAGCGCGTGCAGCCGCTCGATCGCAATCAGACGGTCGCCACGCCCGCTCGCCCATGCCTGCCTTCTGCTGCTCGAACCTGCTCCTGCATCTTGCTCAAGCGCTCTCACCCACTACGCTACATGCGGGGATGGGCGGGCGCTTAACTTAAGCGTAGGTGCATCCTAGCCGTTGGATCTTGATCTAACAGCGGGGAAACGGTGATGCGGATGCCTTTAGCAGGTGCGTGCGGATGGTTAGGAGCCGAGATGGCACAACGTGGCGCCTTCTTGGCCGTCCATCTTTTGGTTGATGTAGATAGTGCCACGGGTATCGGATTAAGTCGATTTTCGTGCCGTTAGGCTGCGATCGTTGATCCGAGTCCATCCGTGCGGTCGGATTTGTCGTTTGAAGTGCAGATTCACATCATCTTGGCCCTTGATCTTCTAGGGTTCCTCAGTCTCTATCTGATGCTACAGGTATCTGATTAGGGAGATCTTGGAGTCGTTGAACTCCAATTGTCACCCTGATCACATCTGTACGGTTGGATCTTTTATCTGAGGCCTCGATAAAAATTTGTCCCTGTCCCTGAACATAAAAAGAGACAATTAACCTCCATTTTATTCAAACTAATCTAAATGCAAGATGATGCATGTTATGCAGTATCTATAGTATGCAATGCAATTATATACTTAAGAACATGCATAAATAGACATCTTATGTAATGTAAATATGTTTACATCAACCACCACGGTTAGATCTAACCAATTTAATTTTTTTTGTCAAGTTGATTTTCAACTTCAGCTTTGTAATTCTTGAACATTTCCAATGATTGAACCTTTTCATGAATTAGATAAATGAAACCATATCTTGAATACTAGTATGTGAAAGTGATAAAGTACTGTTGGCCATTCTATGCAGGCGTAGGAAATGGCCCACAAGCATCTGTATGTATCAAATCCAAGACACCTAAAGACCTTTTGGCTTCAAATTTTCTATAGTTGGTTTGTTTCCCTTTAATGCATTCTTTGCACAAATTAAAATTTGTGAAATCTAAGGGGATCAAAATCTCATTTGACACAAGTCGTTTCAATCTCAGTCTATAGATGTGTCCTAATCATTTATGCCACAAATTAGCGCAGTTCTCATTTATGTGTTTTCTTTTCACACCACGTGTAAAAGTAAGGAAAATTTCATGAAATGATGCAATAGTATCTAAACAATATAGATTATCATGAACTAAAATAAAATCAGAATAAACTAATTTTAAATCATAGAAAATGTTTACTTTTCCGCTTCCAAAATTACACAAACAACCTAGTTTATCAAGAACAAAAATTGAAACTAAGTTACGTCTGAAGGACAGTACAACAAAAGTATTTTCTAAATTCAAACACAATCTAGTTTTCATTAATAGTTTAAAAGTTCCTATTGTTTGAACTTGTATTGGATTCCTATTCCCCACATAAATGAACTGCTTAGTTTCATTTAGCTTTCGATAATTCAGGCAGCCTTGCAAAGATACCCTAATGTGAGTAGTTGCACCTGAATCTACCCACCAAGTGTGACTTGGTACCGAAACCAAACTACTCTCTATACAAATTGTAGGATCTAAAGAACACAAGTACACTAGAAGGGGGATGAATAGTGTGGTAAAACATTTGCAAATAATACAAACCACAAAAAATGGAACACCAAATATATAGTGGTTCTCCTCACTTGGGTACTCTACCACCTAAGTCTCCCGACTCTGGATTTTTAACCTGATTCCCTCAACTTGGAGGGAATCAATTTACTAAATACGAGAAAATTAACAGGTTACTTCAACCCAATTACAAGAACAAATAGAAACAAGATATTACAGGTGTAAGCAAGAAATGTAAAAACTTACAACTAAAAACCTAAGTCTCCAACAAGAATATCTTTAGCAAAATTTAATAATAAGATCTAGCGTATAAAAACTGTGCGAAGAAAATTGATCTGACGAGAACTAAAAATGCCCCAAACGAACATGTTGCAATACAGAGATCTTCTTGAAAACTAAAATCATTAAGCACTATCACCCTTGCAGCTTAAAATGAAGAGAATATGAAATCTGGAAGCAAGGAAGATTTTTTTATTCTTGTTATTTTTAAACGTGGCTCTCAAGAGTGTTTTTATAGACCACTAAGCAGCCCCCCTATGCTCCCTAGCCGTTAGGGGAAAAATTAGGTGGTTAGATATAAGATTAATCACAAAATAGCCATTCAGATTTGTCACAACGGTTAGTTGGTACTGGTACTAAAGTTGTGGTATCGATACTAGCTACTCACAGTTACTCAATAGCTAGCCCAACAGAGTCTGAATACCGGTACTCATCATAGGTACCAGTACTCAGTGCTTATAGTTGAGTACCAACTATGCCACTAGGTATCGGTAGTTATCATTAGTACCGGTACTTGTGACTCACTGGTTTAAAAACTGTAACCTACATGTACTGATACTTGTAAGGTCTAAGAACTACCAGTGTCCACAAACTGTGAACACCTGATACCGGTACTTATAATGAGTTTCGGTACTTGTTCATAGTTTGAGACTATGGCTCAAACTTGTGCCTTGCATGTACCGGTACTTATGAGCAGTATCGGTACTTAGTACAACTACCTTGAATTAACTCTTTTAATCAATTTTAAAGCTTTTCAAATTCAATTAAACTATTAATATAGCTAAGAAACGATTTTAATTTTTCAAACAAACAATTTATCGTGATTTTGATACCTAATTATCTCTATTTTGATTTTACTTCCTAAATCAATTTTTTCTTGTTTAGGAGACAGACATATTTCTAGATTACAACAAATAAACATAAAAAATCTTCATCTACATGAACACTTCTTCCTTGTCATCATCCACACTTCCTCTAATCTTGTGATTTTCTTGTAAATATCACTTCACAAACTCATTAGTTTTACAACAGTTTTGTTAACACAAAAACATAAAAGAGAAGTGGAACTAGGTTCCAACACAAACCAAACTGTGAAGCGTACCTTTCTTTGCACGTTAAGCATGGTAATTAGTACAATGCTTGTTAAAATTGAGACGTCAAACACTTTTAAGATGTCTGGGAGTTGGTCCAGACGTCTAGTCAGACATCTGGATGCCTTCCCAGACGTCTGGAAATAAATATTTGCGGGCATACGATTGCGAGTCTGCGCGCGTGCGCGCGCAAACTGAATCCGCCGACCTGCAGACGCTTTTTCTCTCCCCCGACGACTTCAAATACCCCTCTCCCCCCTTCCCTCTCCCTCACCCACCACCCCACCGTCTCCTCCTTCCAGCGTGAGCGTGAGAGAGAGAGAGAGCGAGGGCAGCAGCTGCTGCCAGGTGTGTGTGGAGAGGAAGAGGTGCAGCAAGAGGGGAGAAGAGGGAGAGCGCGCAAGGAAGAGAGAGCGAGCTCGCCAGAGCAGCTCGGGGCCGGCCGACGGGCGCACAGCGGGAGTGTGGTGCTGGGGTGGTTAACCCAGTGCTACTGTAGCTCAGGCAGCAGGTGGGCGAGCGCAGCGCAGCCGTGCGCAGCGGGAAGAAGGCGAGGAGGTTCTGATTCTGGGTAATTTTCGCAGAATCAGACATCTGGACCTCCGTCCAGACGACGTGGGCGACGTCTGGAGGGAGCTCCAGACGTCTGAGAGGTACGTATTCCTCCTCCGCTTTCGTTTTGCGGATACGGCCATGCAGGTTGTTCCGCCGAAAGTTCTATCTCATTGCCGTGTTAAGATCGTTTGCGTACGCGTGCAGGTTTCGTTTCGGGAAGGCGCGAGGACATGCCCTCCCACGCAGATCAGACATCTGGGCACAACACCAGATGACGGAGAGCGTCTCCAGATGTCCGGAGAGGTGATCGGACGTTTGGAACTGGGTCCAGACGATTCAGTAGGATCCCTGGATGTTTGAGGAGCAGCGCAGAGTGAGGTATGACCTGTACCACTTTTTCAGACATTTGAAGGTGTTCCAGACGTCTGATTTGAGTCAGAGTTGTCGTTTTTGACCCGTTTAGTGTCCGTTCGAGGTCCGATTTCCATGTTTACAATTCCGTCCTTCTCAGAATTAGTTCCTCTACTTGTTTAAAATGCTTGTATCCTGTTCTAAGTAGTTCCTTGTGATTGATCCTTATGTTAGGACCTCATTCCGTTGCGGCTCTGGGGTTGTGGAGGCATGCGGACCTGCCGATCACACCCCCATTACTCCCATTTTTGCGGGTAGTGTGGCTCCCCTTTGTTATTTACAAACATTAATGCATCTCTGAAATGAATGATAGATCCTAGGGTATGGCATAAATCCTAGGATCTGAAAACTAGATTAAATGATAGATCCTAGGTTATGGCATGATTCCTAGGACTTAAAAACTAGATTGAATGATAGATCCTAGGGTATGGCATGAATCCTAGGACCTGAAAACTAGATTTAATGATAGATCCTAGGGTATGGCATGAATCCTAGGAACAGAAACACTGAAACGAATGTCTTGAATTCCTGAGTTGCAGTCTTGGATAATTCGACAGAAAAATGATAATTGCCTGTAATTGGATAACAGCTGCCTGTGAAATGTAGAATATTGTTGCTAGTAACTGTTACATGTAAATTCTGTGGGTTGAAATTAAATACGAGCTACTTGTATATAAATTGGAAGGGAAAAGAAGTCGAATGTTGGAAAACCCGTACTATATGCGAATGAAACTGAAATAAGGAAATCTAGTATGGCTTGGCCTGAGAAATATGAGTATAAACCCTACGGGGAATTAGGAGTAGAGCTCCTGAAAAATAAATAGAATGGAACTGGGAAAGTGGATGGGGAGGTGAGCTAGCCCTTGAGTACGGCGTACCAAGGAGTGCGACTGTCCCCCTGTTTAGTGCAGAGCGGAGCTAGCCACCCCAAGGACCCGGGGTTAGGTCTGGCCACTTTGTACCGACTTTTGGCCCTCGCATACATAGTACCGGGGAGAGCTACTAGTGTAGGGAGAGAGCTTGCCACCCCACGAGCCCCGAGGTTCAGCTAGCCGTCCTACACCGACTTGTTAGGCCCACTGGGCAAACCAGGGTAGTTAGGCGAGAGTGCGTGGACTGTGGAGGGGCAAGACCCCTGTTTGGTTACTGTGGAGGGGGCTGGACCCCTATTACTGAGAGGGCTTTGCCCTATACTGGTTCCGTGCTGTACTTTGGGCGTACCCGTTAACGGAAATGACTGACCGCGTGCCAGTGCGGGATAGCTACCCGTGCATTTATTGTGCGTGCCGTAGTCACCGTTACGTCTGTCAGTAACCTTGGGGTGGTTGACTGAGGGTAGGACCACCATGGGAGACTCTCCCGGCTAGGAGAGCACCACGTGCTACTTCTACTTTTCAGAAAAGACTGCAATCAAGATTGATCCCACGAGGAACATTCGAGATCAAGAGAAAGATCTGAGAAATAATTCAAGAAAGAGTAAATAGAGAAATAAAGAAAGAAGTTAAAAATAATAGCTACTTGTCCACCTTTACTGTTTTCTTAGCCAGCTGGTTGCCACTCTACTCAGCGTTTTGCTGACGTGTCACTTTTGTCACCTTTTCAGGACTAGGTGTTGAGCAGCCAGAGCCTGCGGCTGCGGAGGGTGCTGGGCCTAGTAGAGCCCAGTAGTTGTACTTTTGTTTTACTGTATTTCTATAGTAGTGAGTATTTCTGTTTCACCTTGTACTCTTTATTGTAAACATCATATTTCTGTACCTGTTTTAATTCTCTACGGTTGTGGTGGTATGTACTGTAGTAGTTCTTTTCTTTACTGCTGTACTTTTGTTACTGTTAGTTACTTGCATGGTGAATGTGGTTTATTTTACTGCTTTTTGGATTACTTTCTTGTTGGACGACTGAGTCTTGGGATCAGTCGAGTCGATCCGATTCTCGTGTCCTGTAGGGATTCGGGAACCAGGTCGTAACAATGCTTCTTTTGGTGCCCCACAGAAGAAGCATCTTGATTTGGAAGACTCGGTAGTCTTCCCTTTCTGCTTCTTTAGGGAGGTTGTATCTGCAGCATCTGGTTTCCTCTTTTTCCCCTTGCCTTTGTTACTCGAAGAAGAGGCAACATAAGCACTTTCAACCCTATCATGCTTTATTCTCTCTTCCTCTTGCACACAGTGTGAGATGAGCTCATTCGGAGACCAAGTTTCTTTTGGAAATTATAGCTCAACTTAAACTGGTTGAATGAGGGTGAAAGAGAGATCAATACCAAATGCATTAGCAAGTCCTCTGAGAGGTTAAGCTTCAGTACTTTCAATTTTGAAGCTATTTGGGACATTTCCATTATGTACTCGCGAATGTTACCCTTTCCCTTGTACTTCATTGAAATGAGATTCGCCAAAAGCATACCAATTTCTGCCTTTTTTTTCTTGGCAAATATATTTTCAATATTGGCAAGGAACTCCTGAGCTGTAACAGTGTCGTCTGACATTATGCCCTTAAATGTCTCGTGGATGGCCTTTTTCACAATCATGATACTAATAAGATTAGACCTATCCCACCGCTCCTTTTCCTTCTTTTGATCAGAAGTACTCATTTTAGTAATAGTAGGGGAATAATCGCCAAATCCAAGTCCATTACTCCAAGAACTATCAACAAGTTCTCTTTCCAGGACTTGAAATTGGAGCCATTGAGCATGGGAATTGAATTCAAGGTAGTAGTAATATTAGAAGTGGACATATATTAAAAAATTTACAAGAGTGACAAAAGGTCAGCTACTATATGCATGAAGTTAGTGACAAAAGATCAGCTATTATATGCATGAAGTTAGTTTGAATAATGTAAGATTTAAACCCATTACATGTCTTAGTTAATTCCAACAAAAGTCTTATCTTTGGATAAGAGATTGACTTGTACTCAAAGACATGGTTGATGGGAACACCATCATAGGCCCATAACTAGCCACTTTTAGTCAGGATTGATTGATAAAAGCTCTACATGATCATCTGAGGGTCATAATTTCATAATATTCTGATTTGAGAAGAGAATGGGAAATCAGGGTTAATTTTGTAATTTTAACAGCATATCTTGAACATAAATTAACCATGGGATTTGTCAAGGGTTAATTGAAAATTCAAATGAGCATTAAAGTCCAATAAGTGGGTTCACACAGACAGAAATAGGGTTTCACACGTTTCGAGAACTGAATCAATACGCCAAAATCTTAATTTTAGACTTGCTTAAATTAGAGAGGTTCTGTTTAGGATAAAATTTATCTAAACCTATTAAAATTCATAGAAAAATATTCTAAGAGGTTTGGTACCTTTAGTTTGATCATCTGAACCCATTTTGACTTTGAATAGAGTTGCAGACGAAATTTTATCATAATTTGGGCTTCTATGCAAATTTTCTAGTCAAATGTGATCAAAACTCAAATCCAACTTCACCATCAGATTCCTTGGATCCAAATTAGATTTCTACCAAAATTTGGGCTCAATCAGAGTCCATCTTGACCTATATTATATTTCAGTTCATTAAATCTCTATTTCTCTCAGTCACGCTCCTAATTTTTGAATTAATTGCAGAAAGCTCCCTAACTTCTTCATCTTCTTCATAGATAGGTCCCTACCGCCATTGGAGGTCAAATCGACCTACAGGCGTGCTTTGACCATCTAAAATCCTCATCAAAGCACCACCAAATCCCACCAAATTTGGTGGGATTGATATTTACACTGCAAAGAATCATTTGAACAAGATCTTGGCTTCTAATTCGCGATGTTGTGCCCTATCAAACCCACGAAATCCGTGGGTATCTTGTGCCTTATTCTCCAAGCAAATAGAGCTCCTTTCCTCAATTAAAGCTTGGTTATGAGCTCTATATAAGTTCTAGCTCATCAGGCCATCTTCCTCAGCTTGGAAAAGATCAAGACCCACCTCTGCTTCTATCCTCTGGTCAACATCTCTTCGAGCTTTGGCGAGCTTCTCTGCCCCTCTCATCAAGTTGATCAACGGCCAAATTGACTAGCTCATCATCTTCAACTCTTCGTCTCGACCACGTCTAGCCAAAGACCGACCGCCTCAGTCCTCTCTTGCCTCGTCGCTCCCTCGTCATTGCCCCCACCTTCTCCGGTGCCGACCCATCATAGTCGGCTGCCCTCATCCACTCTCCCCCTCTTTAAGTCTCTCTTCTCTCTTCGTCACACTCCCCCACTTCCTTCTAACCCCTTAGATTCTAGGATCAACCACTGTATCACCCTCATCACCTCATCTTCCCCACGTCCGGCATGAGCTCCAGCGAGCTCGCGCCGGCACCTTAGACCACCAAACACAACACCACCACCTCCATTAGCTCTACCTTGACCCACTGATCATATAGTTCCCTGCCTACTCCATGCAAACAGCTGCACTATAGACAAGTCATCAGGGGGTTTGGCATTGTGGCAGGAGTCCACCATTGACACCCAAGAGGTTACATGATCGACACATACCTTGACCGCCACATTTATCTTTTTAGGAAAAAAAAATCATCCAGTCAAGCCTTTCAGGATTTGTTTGGTAAGGGAAATAAGTTAGTGAAATAAGTAGCAGAATATGAAAGAAGTGATCGAAATAAGTGAAATTTAAAGCTTGGATATTTAATTGGGTTAAATTTGTTCCACATAGGAGGTAAAACAACTTTGCGTCGATTAACTTCCCTTAACCCGATATAAGTGATAGGCAGGTTAAGTGGCAAATAAACTTAGGTTAACTTCACCGACCTACCAAATAGGTCCTCAACATCTACTAGCTTCCCTTTATGCCAATTGTAAGGGTGTTTGTACACCGAAAAAGAAAGAATTTAGACATCAAAAGAGGAGTTGAGGAAATTAAACTATGTTTGCTTGAAAGATAACTTTTATTCTAAAATAAATTTTGGTGGGATGAATTTTTTAAAATATTTAGTTGGGTAGTGAGGTAAGTAGTAGAATAAATGTGATTAATATATTAATATAATATTAATAGATATTATTTTAATATTATGATATGTAAGTGGGATGGATTGATATAACTACATGATATATTTTGATGAATATATTATGTGGATATGATGAAATAAATTTTTTTTTACACATTTCTAGGAGTTATTTCAAAGGATATCTTTTTGATAGGGATATTTCAGGAGAAAATTCCTCAAAGAACCAGAATCTAAGGGAAATCGTCGACACCTTTATGTTTGTGCTAATTATAGGAAATTGGGCAAAATCAGATTTCCCCATTTCTTTGAAGGTCAACAAAGTTGAATGGAGTGGAAAGTCCCTCACAGATTTCATTCTTTTTGATTCCCGAAGTTAATTAGGAATAGAATCACTCACCGTAATTTCGAAACTTGTCATTGGGGAATTTCCTGATTCCACGACGTTCTCTCGGACGTGTAATTCTATCCTCTCAGTGATTTCACCCCACGATCACTTCATCCCATCCTTGGTACCTCCCACCCCACACACGCAAGCGCGTGGGGTACACATGAATATGATTGGATTGGATTTTAGCTAGCTCCATAATTTAATTTATTTTATTTTAACTGAAATTTTTGTAATTTAATTTAATATATCTTAAGATTTAATGCAGGCCACTTCAATTCATAAGATTTTAGATTAAATCAAATTAGAACAAATTATTATTATTATTTAAAAATTGAATGTGATTTTGTAGTTCGTACATTATTTTCTATTACCTAATAAAAAATTTTAAATTTAAAATCCATTTTTCCTTATCAAGCTATTAATGCAATGACATTAATATCTAAAAAAATACAAAGATTTATGGTAAAGATACACAACTTCATTCATCTTATAATAAAATAAAAAAATTAACATCAAAGATAATAAAGAAAGAATTAACACATTATTGCATTACGTGTCTTCCAGTTTTAAGAATTTATTTCCTCTAATCATATGTATGGTATATGTGTTCCTGCTTTTATATATATATATATATATATATATATATATATATATATATATATATATATATGTTACTCTTTTATGGATTATGGAACGGATCAAATTGGTGAAGGTCTAAATTGAAATCTAATCCAATTAAAATAAATTAAAAAATTTTAATTCAATTTAATTTATAATGATGAAAAATTCAATTCAATTAAATTGAAATAGATTGGATTACATATTAATCCAATTCACGTGTACCCTTAATACACACGCCTCCTCTCTCTCTTTCCTCGATGAGTCAGGCATCCTCCCTCTCTTCATTAGGGATGCAATTGGATGTGTATATATTTGTTTATGAACGTATTCATTTGAAAGAGAATACGATATCAATTTTGTAAGATTGGTGGATACAGATGTCGGTATAGATATTAAAAGTTAAATTTTTGTGGATATAGAGTTCAAATTTCATATTTTGGTGAATGCAGATACTTATGCCCATTTTTCGTAGATACGAATATCCATATTTCTAAAGACTCTTCTTTACATAATACATGTATATAGTAATAGGGTGATGTCTATAAATTATTCATTATTAAATTCATCTTAAGATTTTTAACCTTCCGTCCTGACCTCCCGTGCTTCCCTCCCTTTGGCAACATGAGGACCTCAATCTCTCCTCCTCCCCAACCATTCTCCTTATTGCATATTAGGACTTCATTTGTGCAACTAGAGTCATTTTTAATGGGAGTGGATGATTAATGTTTCTATTTAATGAAAGGAAAATGTAAATTAATCCACTCGTTCATCCTGTGATAGAAAATTATATTCCTTAGAGTCATAAAGGTAATTGTGCCAAGAGATTGTTATTGTTTATTAGGCACGACCGGAGGCTACAACTTAGTTATAAATAATGGTTGTTGGGCAAGGAGTCCCATATATTGATCTCTCATAGTTTATGCTTCTTCCATTCTCTATTCTCTCCTCTCCTTTCCTCTCTTTTCTCTTCCTCAAATTCTCCCTGTTACTGCAGCAGTTGGATTGGATTATTTAACCCAAGTTGGCCATTACCAGAGCTGAATCTAGTGGCAGCAGCCATCAATTGGTGTCTGAGCTTACCTCAAGCCTCTCACAATCGAGCATGTCGCTTGAGGAATTGCAAGTGATTCGTCAGTTGTTCGATTAGTTGGTGACGCAGCTGCGTGAGGAGACTGACCATAAGATCTCCGAGAAGATGAGTATGCTACCTATCCATCCTGATTTGGAAGCTTCTTCATTAGATTTTTCTCATTCTCAATCACTTCCTAAGGTCAAATGGTTGGAATTTCCAAAATTCTTTGGTGGTGAAGACGTATCTGAATGGATTTATAAAGCAAAGCAATATTTTCAATTCTATTCAATTCCAGATAATAAAAAAAGTTACTTTAATTTCATTTCATTTGGGAAAGGATGCCTTACAGTGGTTTTGGTGGTTCAAAACTTCCAAACAATCATTGTCTTAGGAGGATTTATTGCAAGGATTATAAGATAGATTTGGATCCCAACTTTATGAGGATCCACATGGAGCTCTTAGCAAGCTCAAACATATTTCTTCTTTCCAGGAATATCAGGAGTTTGAAAGAATTTCTAATAAACTTGATGATATTCCTGAAAAACACCTATTAGGAACATTCTTGAGTGGTTTGCACTCTGATTTTGAGTGTGAAGTATGCTCTTTTTGACCGCAAATAGTCCAAGAGGCTTTAGAAATTTCTCGCCTACAGGAGCATAAACTTCAAGCTCAGAAAAGGACTTTTCATAAACTTAAATATAGAGGACTTCTACCTATACCTGCTAATGAAAATCAATTAGTGGTGGAACAATCCCTTCCTGTTAAAAAAATTCCAAATTCTTTATATGAAGAACCTCTAAGGAAAGGCTTATGTTTTAAATTTGGCAAGGCTTGGGCAAAAGGGCATCATTGCAAAACACTCTCTATTATTCAAATTATGCCAGATGACTTTGATCCCAATTATGATGTTCAGGAGACATCTACAGATGAACCTTCTGATGATAGTTCCCATGTTATATCTGCTATTTCTTCTCAAGCAATAAGTGGCAACCCTTTTAATTCTACAATGCGCATGTTTGGTATGCTGAAAGGAGTACAAACTTAATTTTTATTGATTCTGGTAGCTCTCATAATTTTATAGATCCTTCATTGGTCAAGAAATTATGCATGGGCATTAATTGATGATCCTTCCCCTTTTCAAGTTATGGTGGCAAATGGGGTTAATTGTGAAGGAAAAGAACGTTACTTGATGTTTGGGTGAAGCTTCAGCACTTTTCATTTTATTTTAATATCTATATATTGGAGTTGGGTGGT
This sequence comes from Thalassia testudinum, assembly GCA_037157565.1. Taxonomy (NCBI): domain Eukaryota; kingdom Viridiplantae; phylum Streptophyta; class Magnoliopsida; order Alismatales; family Hydrocharitaceae; genus Thalassia; species Thalassia testudinum. The sequence goes on along the minus strand of JAZHRO010000076.1, from coordinate 18,521,157 downwards.
TGTGACATGGTCTTTGGCATGGAATCGTTAAAAGCCTTGGGCACTATAGAATGGAATTTTGAAACACTCGCCTTGCCATTTAAAGTTGATGGCCAATATTGTTTATTGCAAGGGATTCCATCTGAAAATTTACAACTTATTTCGGATAAGGTAGCCGCCAAAGCACTTTAGACTGCAAAATGTTCCTTTATGATACAATTACTTCAAGAGCGCACGTCTACTTTGGTTTCTAACTCGCTAGCCCTTGCTATATCAGAATTACTATCTGAATATATGGATATTTTTGAAGAAAATATTGGCTTACCTTTTGAAAGAAGCTATGATCATGCCATTCCCCTCACGGATGAGCATACCGGTATTTCTATTCCTCCTTATAGGAGCTCACTTGTTTAGAAAACAGTCATTGAACAGACGATTAGTGTGGATTAACCAATGGTTTTATTCGGCCAAGCACTGCTTCATTTGCTTCACTAGTCCTTTTAGTCAAGAAACGTGATGGTTCATAGCGTATGTGCATCGATTACTGAGCACTTAATGCTAAGACTATTAAGGACACATACCCTATTCCTTTGATTGATGACTTGCTTGATCAGTTAGCAGGCTCCAAGTATATTTCATAGCTTGATCTTCATTCTAGATACCACCATATTCGAGTCAAGGCTGCTGATATTCATAAAATAGCATTCAAGACACATAGTGGGCATTATGAATTTTAAGTTATGCCCTTTGGATTAACAAATACTCTAGCTACATTTCAATCCTTAATGAGTGACATCTTTCCTCCCTTTCTTTGGAAGTTTATTTTGGTATTCTTTGATGATATATTAGTTTATAGCAAGGACTGGAATTCACATTTGTTTCATTTAAAAATGACCTTTCAACTATTGTGTGGCAACAAGCTTTTGGTCAGGAAGTCTAAGTGCAGCTTTGGGGTTCAAGTTGGTACTTATTTAGGGCACAAAATTTATGGAAATGGAGTTGCTATGGAGGAGGATAAGGTGGTTGCCATTTTGGATTGGCCTATTCCCAAAAATGCTAAAGAATTAAGGGGATTTCTAGGCCTAGTTGGTTATTATAGGAAGTTTGTCAGGAACTTTGGCAAAATTGCTCTTCCTTTAACTTCCATGCTCAAGAAAGATAGTTTTCTTTGGACTACCATTGTTGCTATTGATGCCTTTCAACTTTTAAAGTCAGTGATTACTTCCAACCCTGTTCTTGCTTTGCCTAATTTTTATAAAGCCTTTACAATTGAATGTGCTGCTAATGGTGATGAAATTGGGGTAGTTCTCCTTCAAGAGGGTCGACTCATTGCATTTATTATCAAAGGCTTTTCACCCGGTCAACGTTTCCTTTCCACGTATGAGAAGGAACTTTTTGCATTAGTATTTGCGGTGAGCAAGTGGCGCCCATATCTTCTTGGCAGGAGATTTTATATATGAATTGATCATCAAAGTCTTCAATATTTGATGTAACAAAAAGTGAAATCACCCTTACAGCATAAATTTTTAATAAAATTGTTGGGCTTGGATTTTGAGGTTTAGTATAAGGTGGGTATTTATAATCAAGCTACTGAAGCATTATCTCGACACCCTTTACTTTTGGTATGGCTATTTCACATGATATTCCAACTTGGATTGATGAAGTCAAAATTTATATCAGATAGAACCAAGTTTACTACACTTGCTGAAAAAATGGCATGCAGGTGACCTTTCTATTGGTTCTTATCAGTTAAGGAATGGCATTTTATTTCATAAAGGTCGCATCCTCTTAACTGGTAAACTTAATTTCATTTTGACAGTCCTCAAATACCATCATGATGCTCCTGAAGGGGGACATTCTGGTTATCATCGAACTTTGCATCATATTAAGCGCACATTCTTTTGGAAGCATATGAATAAAGATATTAAACAGTACATTCAATCATGTACAATCTGCCAATGATGTAAATATGATACAGGACAACCATACGGCAGAATTACTTCAGCCTTTCCAAATACCATCTCAAGTATGGGCTGATACTGCAATGAATTTTATTAAAGGATTGTATCATCTCAAGGAAAATAAGATATTCTAGTGGTGGTTGACCGATTTTCTAAATATGCACATTTCCTTACCTTTCATCACTCCTTTACAGCTTCATACATTGCGGCAAAGTTTCTTGTACATATTGTCAAACTGCATGGTGTGTTCCCACCTCAATTATTTTTGACAAAGATTCTATTTTTCCGAGTATATTTTGGAAAGATCTCTTTCATTCCTTGGGAACGAAATTGCATATGTCTTCTTCTTACCACCTGCAAATTGATGGACAATCGGAGGTTCTCAATCGATGTCTAGAAACTTATCTATGTTGTTTTTGCTACCAACAACAGGGTTCTTGGTGTAAATACTTTCCACTAGTAAAATTATGTATAATACCACCTTCCATTCCTCATTGAAGATGACACCATTTTAGGTCTTATATGGGAAACCACCAGTATCACCACTTTCATATGTGGTTCCCACAACCACTACACATGGTGTTCAGAAATTACTTCTTCGTCGCCAGCAGATTTTGCAAGAATTGAGCCACCATCTTGTGCATGCCCAAGAGTGAATGAAGATACAAGCTGACAAGCAACGCTGTGAGAAAGAATATCAAGTTGGTGACTGGGTATTTATGAAATTACAACCTTATCGACAAAATTCTTTGGAAAAGCGATACAATTATAAATACAATTATAAACTAAGTGCCCGCTATTATGGCCCATATCAAATTACAAAGCATATTGGCTCTGTTGCATACCAATTAGCATTGCCATCTAATTAAAAAATACATCATACATTTCATGTCTCTCAACTGAAACCAAAAATGAAAACGAAAAATGGGCAGCAATCAACTCTAATCATTGCTACTTCCACAGCAATTGCAATCTTCCCCAAATCCCCATGCTCTCTTGGGTTGACAAATGATCAAACATGCTAATAAAGCCATCACATAGTGGCTAATTCAATGGAAAGTACATGATGTCGAAGAAGTTCAATGAGTGGATTATGATTCTTTTGCTGCAGAACATCCAGATTTCCAACCTTGAGGACAAGGTCGATGTTGGGGGGGGGGGGGGGGGGGGGGGGGGGGGGGAAGAGTTGATAGAAAATTATACTCCTCAGGGTCATAAAGGTAATTGTGCCAAGAGGTTGTTACTGTCTGTTAGGCACGGCTAGAGGTTACAACTCAATTATAAATAATGGTTGTTAGGCAGGGAGCCCTATGTATTGATCTCCCACAGTTTTTGCTTCTTCCATTCTCTGTTCTTTCTTCTCCTCTCCTCTCCTCTCTTCCTTCAATTCTCTCGGATATTGCAGCAGCTGGATTGGATTGTTTAATCCAAGCTGGCCATTACCAGAGCTCAATCCAGTAGCAGCAACCATCATCTTGTCCTTCACCTGCTTCCTTTTTGTGCTAAAGTGCTTCGGCACATTTTTTATATAGCATGGATGCTTTTTGGTATATGATCAAAAAGAAACATGCTACCCATATAAGAATGCATCAGTGTGAGTTAGCAGTGTACATTGGTCGAGTTGGGTCATATTGGGAGTTAATACAAACCCAACCCATAGTTTTTGGGTTGACATTTTTCCAATGTAATCCAACCCATTACACTATCGAACCCAATCCAACCCATAAAAATCGAATCAAGTTGGGTTGGGTTCAACAGATTAATGACTAGTCAAAAGACTCAAAACATATGTTTATCTCCTACGTATTTTTATTATCTTTCATACTTAATAATAAAATATTTTTAGTTCGTAAATAACTTCTATCTTTTAAAAAAATGAATAAAATAGGTAAAAATGGAAAAAATTCAAATCGTGGATGGAGTTTTGGATAGCGGTGAGGGGATTTTGAATTTGGGACATGAGAGAGGTGGGAGTAGGACATCGTAAGGGGAATTTGGGACATTAGACTTGAGCGTGGATGGCTTTGGTGGCTGATTGATTTGTAACTAGGGAAGATTTAAGTTTGGCTTCCTTATATATATATAAAAGGAAGAGCTACATGAGTGTGTTCAGCCTTTCTTTGCTCTGTGCTATGCGTGGATGAATTAGGTGAGGTGAATAACCAACATAGTTTACCGACGAGTGAAGCGGAAGTCAATAGGTTTAGAACAAATATCTTGGGGAATTCCACAACATCCGATAGCCTCTGAAATGGGAATTTCACATATAAATCAGAAGCCAAGGATGCGTAGGTTAATTGAACAGAGTTTTAAACCACTTCTACTGGCCAGGAAGTGGTTTAATAGGGCAGAGTGCAAGGCAAGGAGATCGGAAAGGGCTGATCCTAGGAAGTGCATTCCAATAGGTGTCACGCATCCATAGATCTGGAGTTTTGAAGGAGTTAACCAAAGTCTATTGAAGGGGCAACTTCTTAGGAGGATTTCGAGTAGGAGGGAAGAAGAGTCTAATTATTCAGTTGCAAGCTATGACTTGGATGCAGGTGAAGTAGTTGGGGAATTGACTTCAAATTTAGAAGTAGGGTTCGCCGAGCAGGAAGTAAACCTGCTATATATATAAAATTATAAATTGGGTTATCTCGAGTTGCGGGTTGTGTTGGGTTAGTTAAACCTCAAACCCAACCCAACCCAACCCATTCAAGTTAGAACGAGTTGGGTTCGAGTTGAACCTGACCCATGTACACTCCTACTATTAGTCATCTCTAGGAGGGTATCATTTGAAGGAGGGGGAAACCACAGTCTTTTTTTTTTTTGAAAACAAACTATTAGATTCAAACAAAATTAGATAATTCAGTATCCCTCCAAAAAGCCATACATAGATACCTATATACATCACTTGGCTAAAATATGCTTTATAGAGAGGGATGTAAAAATGTCTAGGCCTAATTTACTTAAGAGGTTAACCCCTTTTTTCCTCCAAAAGGAGTGTTAACTGTTGGCACGCTTGATCGTGTTTTAACAGTCAATTGCGTCGTAGTATAGGTGATCAAGCGTTGACAACAAATAAGAATTTATTACTCGAAAACCTAAATATCCGAGGTCGAACATAGGGAGCAAATGGAATTTATTCACTAATTTCAATAATGTAATTGAACACTTAGAATTACTCAAAACTTAATTCAGAATATAAATACAAGAGTTTAAAAGTCAATTGTGCCAAAAATAGAGAAATTGGACGTCTGATCATGGGATCAGACGTCTTAAAAAGATATTTCCTCTTATTTTCTTTCTTTCTCTGATTCTTTTTCTTCTATTCTTCTTTGGTCTTTGGTCTTCTGCTTCTTCCTTGTTTCTTCCTTTCTTCTTATTTTTCTTTGTCTTCTACCTTGCCTCTCTTCTTCCTTGCACAGTGCCTTTCTCCTTCTTTCTCTGCGGGTCTTCTTCTTTCTTTCTTACCTTGTTCCTTCTTCAGCCTTAGCTCTCCTCTGACTTCCTCTTCTCTGTGGCTTTCCTTCCTGCTCTGTCTTTCCTTTTTTTGATTTCTCTTATTTGCGACTAAGTGTCAGCTTCACCTTTCCCTTGTTTCCTTCTTTTTCTTCCCTTGGTCTACCGCTCCTCTGCTATAGTGCGTCTCTCTTCTTCTTCTTCTCTTGTTGCTGCTAAGTACTTCTTCCTTTCCTTCTCTTGCTGCGCTTCTTCCACCCTTAGCTTCCTCTTCCTGCACAATCACCACACAGCAAAACCTATTCCCCTACCCTCCCCGCACGTTTCTCTCTCTCTGTATCTCTCTTTGGTATGCACTCTCCTAGAGCCGGGTATCTGGGTCGGGTCGCGTGCCCGGGTCTAGGTGCACCGGCGTGGGTGTGGTGCGCGAGGAGTGCTCGGTAGGTTAGTCAGGTCAGGTGCTAGGTCCGCGGAGGATGTCACGGATGAGGCGTGATAGGTGAGGGACCTCACCCCATGTGTATCTCGAGGTGAACAGAGTAAAACACAAATTCAATATAAGTGACGCACCCCACTCTTACTTTTTCGAGGTGGGACTAATGTCCCATCTGCTTTTGCACGTTCGCCCACAAGAGGATGACTTCTTCCAATTGCTACAGCTGGAGGCCTCGCCAAACCAATTGCCCTGCTGTCTGAGTTCGTGCACACGTCTGCTTCCTCTGGGACCCAAACACCTGGAGCCCACAGCTTGGGATGAAGCTCGTGACCTTCTCGAGCCGTCGCTAATGGTGGCAGGTGGTGAAATCTGTCACACACAGTCACGGCCTTGCGGCCCCATTAAAATACATGGGATGCTTCGCCGTGCAAAGGCGAAGGTGGGATGGTAGGTGGCAGGCCACGAGGCAGCCTAGGCGTGCGTGCCTAGATCACTCTGTGGCCGAAATTATGGGTTTGGTCGGGGGGTGTTTAGGGAGGTGTAGGCGGTCGATGGATGGGTGGAAAATGTTCAGTGGTCGATGGTGGAGGTGAAGAGGTTGGTGGCGAGACGTGTGGAGTGACAGATGCGTCTCACCGGAGGTTGGCTGGAGATGGGGAAGATGGCGGTGGACAGTGGCAGTCGAGGGGTAATTCGTGAAATAGATTGAGGGGAATTGAAGAGGGGATAGAAACGAGTGATTCTAACCTAACTAAGTGGATGAAGGGGGAGAGATGGCGACTGGAAATACCTACTATCGCCGGAGAAGACGACGTCCAGTGGAGGGAGACGGCGGCGAAGATGGGGCTAGAGATGCTCACGCGGTTGTTGCGTGATGCGGAGGAGGATGGTAAGGACAGCTCTGCCACTGGTATGGTGGCAGAGAGATGAGAAAGAGGAGGGCGACTCACCGGAGCTCGCTGGACCACTTGACCGGAGGAGAACAAGAAATTGAGGTGAATCTCTGGCCAAGTCGAGCTGAAGAGGTGCGGCCAGGGTTGAGGGTCATTTTATAGGCACTGGCAGGGGCTCTTATGCTTGGAAGACAAGCCTCTGAGCATAAGAGACCTCGCCAGAGATGGAATTCTATGGGATACCCAAATCTCTCGTGCATTCGCACGAGAGATTGGGTGTGAATCAGGGATTAGGACCACGCTTAGATGGAAGGGAATTCCTCAAAGAATCTCCCTTCCAAATCTGGGAGGAGATCTCTGAGGAATCAGAGAGTACTCCCCCTCCATTTCTCTTCGGAGTAGGATTTCTCCCAATTAATGGTCGAGGGACCTATTTGTAAGAGTGGCGAGGAAGTTAGGGGGTCTGTGCAATGGTTTTCAAAAGATAGGGGTCAAAATGCAATTGGGTGTAATATTTTGCAAAGTAGGTCAAGATGACCTCCCCTTAGGTCTAAATTTTGGTAAAAACCTAATTTGGACCTAAGGAATCCAATGGTGAAGTTGGATTTTAGTTTTGACCACGTTTGACTAGATATTTTGCATAAAAACCCAAATTAGGTCAATTGATGAGGTAGGACCCCAATTTACGTCAAAATAGGTTCCAAAGGCCAACTTGAAAGTTCTAAACCCTAAAGGATATTTTTCTATGAATTTCAGAGGGTTTAATTGATTTTTGTCATGACCAGAACCTTGTTGAATTAAGCGGGTCTGTTTTAGGGTTACAGAATATCATTTAATTCCTAGACTGCATATAAACCCATTTCTGACTGAACCAACCCACTTTTTATCTTATTTAGACCATTTGACCTATGTTTTGCCTTTGGAAAATCCCATTTATGTACTACAACGGTAAAATTACAGTTTTAACCTTTATTTCTTATTTTCTTCTAAGAACATTTATTCCTTGAATTAAGCCCTTCTCTAGGTTATGTAGGAGCTCTTATTGTCTTTCTTAGGTCAAAATGAGCTAGTTGTGGCTCATGATGAAGCTTTCATCATTATCCCATATTTACTTGACCACTTAACCTCCCATCTAGTAACTCGGGTTTGGCTATTGAAGTAAACATGTTTTTATCACATAAACCATCTATTGATATGTGTTCTTAGGCGTAAAGTGTCATCATACATTATAAATATTGCATAATATACATCATCATGCATTTATATTATGTTGTATAAATTTTAGGTTAATTTCTCCTTTTTATGGTCAGGTAACAGAGTAATATTTAATCGGGACCTCGGATTGAAGATCCAACCGTATGGATCTAATCAGGGCGACAAGAGGAGTTCAACGACTCCAAGATCACCTCGATCAGACTTCCGTAACATCAGATGCAGTCTGAGAAAAATCAAAGGTCAAGGGGCCAAGGTGGTGTAAATCCGTACATCAGATGACAAATCTGACTGCACGGATGGGTTCAGATCGACGACCGCAACCCAACGATGTGAAAATCAAACTAATCTGCCATCCATGGCACCATTTACACGGTACAGAAGATGGATGGCCAAGATGGCGCCACGTGGCACCATCTCAGCCACCTACACCGGCCCAAGAACGCCCACACGACTCTCTCCTCAACCGCTTGATCAATCTCAACCGTTGGATCTCAAATCCAACGGTCGAGATTCAATTAAGGTCGTGCCTCCTCTTTTGAAAGCCAACGCTCAAGTGCCCTCAGCTGTTGGATCTTCATCCAACAACCGAGGGTGCTTGAGCTCAAAACATAAACGCGACCGTCCGAGAAGATGGCTCAGCAGTCACGCAGCTGTGGGCGATGCGAAGGTTGCACGTTAGAGCCGTGCGCACCTCAAATCAGAAGCGTATGCGAAATTCGACCTTTGGATGCGAAGCAGACGGCGGATGGAGTAGCCACGTGGCCGCATGGATGGGCTCGGCTTGCATACACACTGTCCAACGCGTCGTTGACACTCAATCTCAACTCAAGTGCTCGCTAAAGGTGTAGGCGAGATTGAGTTTAAGCCATCCGATACGCGAACATGATTGTGCGTTGAAACAAAGGAAGAGGAGGGGGCAACGCAGGTGCGCGCACTAAGCCCACATTTGGGGTCTTTAGTGACACTTAAATCCGTCACTAAAGACCCTAAATTAATGTTTTAAAGTAAAAATGACCAAATTTCCCTCAATCCCTACAACTATAAAAGGAGACCCCTTAGTAGTGGTGGATTATGTCGACCGAAGCTTAGTCTTTTGTTTGTTATAGTAATGTCGTTGTGGTACAGATAAAATAGCTACGGTTTGCCGTCATTGCCACTATTACAATTTTACTCAGAAATATTTTTCTTCCGAGGTTGAACTAAGGGAGCTACTAGAATTCTAGATGTACAATGCTTTTATTACAAAATAAGAGAGAGAGAAAGAGAGAGAGAGAGAGGTAGATTTTGTTTCTTGGCTTTTTCTTCTTCTCTTCTTTCTCTCTTTTTGCTTGTCTTCTTTTTCTCTTCTTTCTTCACAGTTCTTGATCTTCTTCAGTTCTTCTTTCTTCCTTCTTCTCTTTGCTTTCAGCTGCGGCACCTTTTCTTTTCTTTTTCTTCTTCTTTCCGTCGTCTGATTTCTCAATCAGACGGCTTAAGTGGTGTCTGCTACAGTGCTTCCTTTGTGCTTCTCCTTCTTCTTCTTTCTTCTTCCTGCGGTCTTCTTCTTCCTTCTTCCTTGGTCTTCTCCTTCCTTCTTCCTTGGCCTTCTCCTTCTTCCTGCGGTCTTCTTCCTTCTCCTTCTCTCGCACCCTGTCCCTCTACCTGCACGTCTCTCTCTCTCTCTGTAAACAACTCACAGGACGCTCTCCCAGAGCCGCGGGTAATCGGGTCGGGTTTCGTGCCCGTGACCAGGCTCACTGGTGTGTGGGTGATGCGCGAGGTGTGCTCAGATAGGGTCGGGTTGGATCCCGCCAGATCTGCAAGGTGAAACCGCGGACGAGGCGAGCGTGAGTAAGGTGAGGGACCTCACCCTAGTGCTTTCGGAGGCGACCAGTAGAAAACACAAAATCAACTTATACTACTGCGGGGTTTGGTAAACTCACGATGTGGGACTATCCTCTGCGCTTTTCTCATGCGAGCCCGCAGCAGACCGCAGCTTCGCTTCCTCAGCTGCAGGTTCTATTCGCTTTAATTGCTGGGTTAGCTGCCTTCGCACTACCCTCCCGACTTCGCAGCACCTGGAGCCCTGGGGTTCTGAAGCTTGGAGCGCGCGTGGAGCTGCTTCAATGCAACTTCAGTGGCGGCCGGGCGTCGAACCTGCCAGACAAGAAAAGGGCCTCTCAGCCTAATCAGATCAGCGGGGGACCTTCGCTGTGGCACGGCGAAGGTGGTGCGAGGTGCAGCAGGTTGTGGGGTGGCCTAGGCATGCATGCCTAGGTCGTCCTGTGACCGGAGGTGTGGGTGTGTTCGGGGGAGCGATGAGTGGGTGTAGAGCGGCATTGGGTGGGCGGAGGTTGTTCAGCGTGATGAGGCAGAGGTTATGTGAGGGTCGGCGAAGCGTGTGGGGCTGCGGAGCGATGGGAGCATCTCGCCAGAGGGTGGCCGGAGACGAGGAAGGCGACGGTGGACAGGAGCGGTCGAGGGTTTAATCGAATAAAAGACAGTGAGGAAAAGAAAGAGGGGGAGATGGGGAATAGTTCTGACCTAGTTACAGGGACGAAAGGGCCGGAGCAGGGCGGCAGTCGTATCGACTGTCGCCGGAGAAGAAAATACCCAGAGGGAGAGGGTGGCGGCGAGGGAGAGAGCAGGAGGGCGCACGTTGGGTAGGCGCGACGCGGGAAGAGCGGGCGAAGGTGGCTTTGCTGCTGGTATTGCAGCAGAGTGACGAGACGGAGGAGGAGGAGCCGCTAGAGCTGGTGGGTTTCTGCCGGAGTGGGAAGAGAGGAAAAATGGGGGTTTTTCTCCGTCAGGACCGAGCTACCCCTGTCGGCTGGCGACGCTGGTCCTTATAAAGGCGAAGGCGGAGGGGTAGGCGTAGGGAGGCGACGTGCCTCCCTCGCCGGAGAGTGGTCGGAATTGCGACGCATACCTTCCGCGCGTTCGCACGGAAGGTGTGGGCAAGGGCAGAGGTCAAGGTGGTGTCCCTACGACAGCAGACGTTGCAGGGAACACCTGGTTCAACTGACAGGTACCCTCCCTCACCCTGCGTGGCGCCATGCTCCGCGCAAAGTCACCGGAGCATGGCGCTGCTCAGAGGTTTGCAGGAGGGACCTAAGTGCAAAGAACGACGAAGAACTTAGGGGCCAAAATGCGAGGGTTTCGAAAGTTGAGGGTCAAAAAGTAATAGATGAGGACCAAAATGCAAAGTCGGTCAAGAAGGTCTCTTCTTAGGCTCAAGTTTTTATGCATGATGAAATGGGACCTAAGGATTCTAGTGGTGAATTTTACTTCTAGGTCAGACCTTGTTTGACCAACCAATTTACGTAAAGACCCAAATTAAGTTATTAATTGGGCATGGTTCTTAATGTAGGTCAAAATGGGTTCCCAAGGCCAAATTGAAGGTTCTAAACCCTAGAGATTATTTTTCTATGAATTTTAGAGGGTTTAGTCGATTTTTACCTTACCTCGAACCTCGTGAATTGAAGTGGATTTGTTTTAGGGTTGCAGAATGTCATTTAATTCCTTGGAGTTGCTGTAGCCCTTGTTGGATCGAACCATCCCACTTTTCTTCTTATAAGGTTAATTTGACCTATGTTTGGACCCTGAGTTACCCTGTTTGCAGATTGTGTTGGTGAAATTGCATTTTTACCCCTTATGACCTGTTTTCTTCTTAAATTAAGAATTTTCTGAGTCAAACCTTTCTATGAGTTATGTAGGAGCTTTTTCTCGCATATCTAGGTTAGATTGTGCTAGTTAGGGTTCATGATGAGGTTCTCATCACCCCTGCCACTCGAATTTCTCATTCCTTCCTCTCTTCTCTCACTAGCTCAAAGGCTCTACAAGCTTGTCCCAAACCCAGGATCGTCCATTAGAGTTAAAATTAGAATTTTTCCACCTTCTCACCTCTTTCGTGGAGTATCTTGCGATTGTCCTCTCACCGCCATTCGGGAAGCGGATCCCGCTGCGATGTCGCCCTGCCCCGTCCTCGTTCTCCCTCGACCCGCATCTCACCACCTTCATCTGGGCGCTCCGTCAATGCGGCTCATCCTCCAAGCAACTGTCGAGGAGGATAACTTCTCTCCACCTTCTCTTTTACTACTTTCTAGTGTAGATTTCCAGCTTTTTGTTGTAGTAGTTAGTTGTAATAGACATTATATTGTGGTTATGAAATTCCTGTTCATTCTCTCTATTTTTCTTTATTTGTATCATTCTTTTCTCTTTTTTCTATTACTTATTCTTTAAGTAGATAGCTAGCGTAGATTTAATTCAACTAGCTAGTTTGTTTTGTAACAACAAAACAAACACGATTTTTAATCAAACGTCTGCCTCCATGTGTTCGACCTGAAATTCCCTTTAAGTTTTGGTTAAAATTGTCTGTTGACGGATTTTTCTTACAAATTATGGTACAGCGACGGGTTTTTCAAAACGCAACCTTTTTGCGTAGATTTTCCGCTTCAACAGCTATTGCAACACATGTTTATCTAACATTAGTTTTTGCCAATGTTAGCTAAACCCATGTTATAGTCGTATACCACTCGTTCCTTTGACACCTCTTGTGCTTTATATTTCTAATACCACTACCGAGTAAATATCATTAGACTTAACATCACAACTTAACGCTAATTCAAGTAAACAAAAATAGGTGTTAACATCACTCTGCAGTTAAACATAATTATGGGTTAATATCAGCTTCACATTTCTTAACACCATTTTCTTAACTTCCTATGTAAACTAGCCCTTAGAGTCAGGTAGTAGGGTTAAGGAGTGACGAACATTGTTTATAATTACAAGGACTTCCATAGAGAATAGACATCTCCTCTAGCTAATTGTGAAGGAACCGAAGAGTTATACAAAAATCCAAAATAGGTGTAGTTGAATTGGTCATTCCTGCAAAGTTCCTTCACAAGCTATAAAGTTGACATCATAGTATGTCCTTAAGCCACTAACACATCCGATGGGCCTTGGAAGGCCTACCAAAAGATTTGTTGGCGTAGGAGACACTACTTAACCATTGCCATCTGCTGCTTAAGGAGAGAGATTGACCATCACCAAGCAAACATAAGGGAAAACAAGGGTTTGGTGATCCAATTCCATCGTAAGGGGTGTAGTCTAGGGGGAGGACGATGCTCCTAACTATACACTAGAATTTTGGGGATACATTTTACTTGATCTCGCTTGCTGCCCCAGGGAGGAGTCCTTTCCTACTGGGGGTTTCCCTCTTTATTTATAACATGGGGAATATCTCTCATTGATGGGAATATCTCTCTTTGACGGGCTTTGGTACCCCTACTTGTTAAGTACGTCGTAGCCGTCAAGGTGCAGGTGGTCAGGCCCATCATTCCGTATCTTCTACCCTTGCTGCATAGGATCTTTTGGCAGACTAGGCTGGTGTTGATTGGGATTTGGCTGGTCTTAGGTGGGATGGGGTGCCAATTCTGCTTATACACCCCAAGTTCGGGTAGCTGGATCCTTTGCCAAGTTAGGTGTGGAGTTTTGGATCCGAGGGCACTTTTTGCCCCTCATCATATGCCCCTACTCTCTACCTAGTGTGAACTGCTGAGGGAGTAGTGAGAATGGCCAAAACTCCACGGTATGTGATGCCCCCAAAGGTTCATCTGGCTATGTTGTAGCGAAGGGAACATTTATGCTTGGGGAGTTAAGTGGCCTTCACCTACTTCTTGTTGCGCAGAAGAGGTTTCTTGTTAGGGCATATGAGCCCGAGCTTGTGTTGGCTTCAGGTGGTAACATGATCTGAGGTGAAACGCGGGGCATGTAAGCCTGGGTTCAAGCCGACCGTATAAGGTAGGTACTACTTCGACATGGGGCGTATGAGCCCGAGCCGGTGCTGACCTTAGGAGGCGACAGAAGTTAGGCACAGGCATACGGTCCAAGCCTTTGCAAGCCTTAGAAGGTGACCTGCCCCAAATTTTTGGTGGGCTTGTAAAGCGGTGATTTATGCCGGTCTTGAGAGGCGGTAGGAATTTAGGCATAAGGCGTATGAGCCCTAACCCGTGCCGGCCTTGAGAGGTGGCAGGAATTTAGGCGTGGGGCGTCTAAGCTCGAGCCCGTCCCGTCCTTGAGAAGTGGCAAGAATTTGAGTGTGGGGTGTTGTTCGCAGCGCTAAATCAGTGTTTAAGATTGTCGTGTTGTAGTATAGCCAAAATAACGCTCAAACAAATAAATTTTATTACTTGAAAAAGGTTCTGAGGTCGAACGCAGGGAGCAATATGGAATTTAGATCTCAAGAATTGTAATTTAAGCACAATATAGGCAATCAAACAATAATGATATATAAATGAAAATGTCAATAGTGCAAAAAGAATGGGGTAAAATGGTGATTTGAATCACCAATTACCCCCCACAATAACATCAAATATCAACGAAATAAAGCCTAGCAATCAAATATCAGACGACTTAACCATCTTGAGCTACAGTGTATAGCCCTCTCTTTCTCTTTTGCTTCTCTGCTGTGGCCTCTTCTTCTTCTTTTTTTCTTCTTCCTCTTTCTTTCTTCCTCTGCTGCTGCAGGTCCTCTCCTTCTTCTTTTGTTCAGCCTCTTCACACAGGGAGGGGAAACTTCTTGAATTGGCTAGGTGTCAGCCAATTCCCTCTATAGCATAACCCTCCCCCTTCCCCGTGCAAGCTCTCTCTTCTCTTTCTCTATGTAGGTCACGCTCTCCCAGAGCCTTCAATAGTACCAGGCATACGGGTAATTGGACCTAGAGCGTACTCGGGACCAGGGTTGCTGGCGTGGGTCACAGCCGAGGTGTGCTTAGGGTTAGGCAGGTTATCGGGTGCACCAGATCCGCGGGTCAGAGTCGCAGATGAGGCACGTGAGGCAGGCGTGCGGGGACCTCACCCCCTGTGCGTGTTGAGGCAAATAGCCTATAGCGCAAATACAATTTATGCGATGGCAGGCGGTCTTCCACAACTGATGTGGGACTATCCTCAGTCCCTTTCTTCGCGTGTGCCTACAACTGATGCCTTCGTTTAATTGGCACAAGATGGCAATCAAAGGCTACAATCGCTGGTCCACACAAACTCCTGGAGTGATTCTGCGCGGACTAGAGTCGACGCCTGGAACCTGCAGGAGCTGGAGCAAGCTTCGAGCTTCGGTCGAGGCTTCGTTAATGGCAATCTGACGAGGGGCCTGAAAAAGGTGAATATGGTCTTTCAACCTCCTCAGACAAGCTCAAAAGGTTCGTCGGACATTGGCGAATGCAATGGCAGTGGTTTCGTGGAGGATGAAGGTGCGTGGTGGTCGAACGGTGATGGAAGGTGAAGTGCGAGAGTGCGGTGTTCGGTGGAGGTTGTGGAGGAGCAATCGACCTAACTAAGTTAGTGCTTTTACTCCTGAGGTCGAGGCGGAGGTGTAGGGATGAACGACGGCTGAGTTGGTGGAGCGTAGCGGCTGTGCGAGCTCGCCGGAGGTGCGCCAGTGAGGTGGAAGACGGAGGACAGTGGGGTGAGTCGGCGGTCGATTTGGAGTGGCGAGTGTCTGAAAATGAAGAGCAAAAGACAGGAGTCGTTTAGGAAAGAAGGTCGACAAAGGGGATCGGAGTTGGCGCTGGTTGAGGTGTGGTTGGCGTCGGAGACAAAGCTGCTCTGCTTAGAAGTGGACGGCGAGGATGAATGAGATATGGGCATCGGCGGGTGCTGCGTGACATGGAAGAAGGCAAGGAGGAAGAGTCTGCCACTGGTATTGTGGTCAGACAATGAGGGGAGGCAGGGAGAGTCGCTGGAGCTTGAGGGGAAAATCGACTAGAGGAGGAGAGAGGAATTTGAGGGATTCTCTAGTCGAATTGAAGCTTGGAGGGTTCAGTATGAGCAGGAGGTGCTTTTATAGACCTCAGGAGGATGGTTAGAGCTTGGGAAGCTTGGAAGTGTCGTCGAATTTGGGAAATCTCTTGCGACCCAAATCTCTCATGCGTTCGCATGAGAGATTGGGTAAGTTCTAGGGCTTAAGATTAGGTTCAAAAGAAAGAGAATTTCTTGACGAACTTTCCTTTCAAATTTGAAAGGGATTCGTCAAGAAATCAGGGAGGTCTTTTCATTTTTAAGGTCACCGGATCAAGTAGGAATAGGATTAATGGTGGCAGGGACCTTTTTGTGGGAACGACGACAAAGTTAGGGGTCTATTTGCAAAGATTTTTAAAGTTAAGGGTAGAAATGTAATTAGATAGTACCAATTTGCAAACTAGGTCAAGACAATCTTATCTTGGGTCCAAATTGTACCAACCTAATTTGGACCTAAGGAATCCAATGGTGAAGTTGTATTTTGGTGTTGACCACGTTTGACTGGGTAATTTATGCAAAAACCCAAATTAGGGCAAATATCTGTCTGTGATTCTATTTTGGGTCAAAATTGGTTTTGATGGTTAAATTGAAGGTTCAAAATCTTAGAAAATATTTTTCTATGAATTTCAGAGGGTCTAGGTGAATTTTATCCTAATCAGAACCTCAGTTCATTAAGCAGATCTATTTTTAGGGTTTCAAAAGTTATTTAATTCTTAAAAACGTGCAAACCCTTTTCTGATTATTCTAACCCACTTGTAATCTTTTTAAGACCAGTTGACCTTCATTCAACCCCTGAGAAAAACTCGTGGTTGCACTGCATTCATGATAAACTGGTAAAATTATAGTTTTAACCCTAGTTTCTTATTTTTTCCCTCAGAATGATTATGCAATGACTTGTGACTCTTTAGCGGTTATGTAAGAGTATTTACTGACTTAATTGGGTCAAAATGCGCTAGTTATGGCTCATTATGGTGTTCCCATCAGGCGCGTGAGTCGAGCCCTTGTCGGCCTAGATGCTGAGGTTGGCACGATTGTTTCTATGAGAATATGGCCCAAAGTGTCGTGCCTTTTTGAGAGACACAGGAGACTCTTTGAATACCCAGTGTGTAATAACGTGCAGGGTTCTTGACCAACGGTTTCCTTGGCGTAGTTATGTTACTACGGAATCAGGGCCGTATCTCCAGGGATTCGATTTCTTGGGAACCGACAATCCACAAGCATTTGACAGGGGGTGGAAAAGATGTTACCACCCTTGAGGGCCCTTGTGGCAGGGTTATAAGTAGAGGCCCAATGTGGGCCATGCTTCACTGCCTTCCATCGTCTATGGATGGGCTTGAGGAACTTACGAGTTGTGGGGAAGAACGTTTGTGACTCGTTCGCTCCTTGGATAGAGCTCTACCATCGAACTCCTACGTGTTCAGCAGAGCGGCCTAAGAGTGGTTTATGTGCAGCCCTT
This sequence comes from Thalassia testudinum, assembly GCA_037157565.1. NCBI lineage: Eukaryota > Viridiplantae > Streptophyta > Magnoliopsida > Alismatales > Hydrocharitaceae > Thalassia > Thalassia testudinum. The sequence goes on along the minus strand of JAZHRO010000076.1, from coordinate 18,504,000 downwards.
CAGATGGGGGTGAGTCGCTCTTCATGCCCCCACTCAATACACAAGCTGAGGTAAGGGCTTCCATCACTTGAGATGCCTATGGTGTGTTGACCTCCCTCCTGTGCGGTTAACTTGCATTGTTTCCCTCGCGTAGGCTTGTAGGGGTGTTCTTTGCCAGGCAACATCAATTGACGCAACGGCTTGTCTTAGCCAGGGGTCCATCCTACGTGGGGGAAGCTTGTTTGGCGGGGTACGAAGAAGTGGCCCTCTTGCTTGCGAGGAGCTCGATAGGAAGTAGGTGGGGAAATGAAGAGTGGCGAGGCATGCTCTCTCATGGTGCCTGCAGGGTCACCCTGGTGGGACATTCCTTGGGAGAGAGATGCGGTTGCGCCCTTCTTTTCGAGCCAGTGTGGAGAACCGATACAGGACGAGGTTGTGGGGGTGCCCCTTGGGGCCTAGGGGTGGGTCGCCCTCTTATGGGGTTGCAACACTCCCTATCGTGATTGGCTCTCTTGGTGATTCCATGATGGTGGAGTCGGGGCTGCCTTTATCGGCAACTCTTTTGGCGGGGGTGTATTTACCCAGCTAGATGGAGGAAGAAGTGGGGCAGGGCTCATCGGGCAGGCATCTGCCTAGGCAGTTGAGCTCAACTGGCTATTCCCGCATGGATGGCCTAGCAAAGGCCTTACAGCTTCGACCATGTTGGGCACCTCACTGATGTATGTGAGGGTAGCCCTCTTGGACGGACCACTACACTTGCCTTGCATCAATGCCCTAGCCCGCCAAGACTTGCTGCTCCGCTTGTGGCTTTCCTTGGTTAGTCCTCCTTCCTCTATGGATGGGACTGAGGGGGAGTTCATCCTGCTTGGTCGGGGGCCTATCTTGGGGGTGTGGTATTGCCTGGGAAAAGAGGGACCTTTGCTAGGGAGTTGATTCTGAAAGTTCCCTACTAGGAGGGGTGACGTAATAATATGCGGAAATAAAATATAAAGCAATCTCACAAAAATCAATCGCACAATGTACACAGGTATTTTTAGGTGGAAACCCAAACCGGGTGAAAACCACCACCTAACCCTCTCGAGTTAGGATTTTTCGATCAACCAAGTTGATCAAAATCCACTAAACGAATCACTTTAAACGAGGGTGATTCAACCTCAGTACAACCACGCTACAAGTACGAGGGTAGCGTTCCTCAACCCCTTCTCTCCACGAGAAGGATTTTGTCCCACGAAGGAGACGGGAATTCGCAAAGCGAATACCCAACCAAAAGACAAAGGTAAAATAAAACAACAAACCTATAGAGCCAACAAAGTAATTAACCTAAGCTTCTATAGGATTTAGGAAACTCCCCTTTGCAAGGAGTGCGTCGACGATGACGCGGGTGCGTGAGCCACGCAACGGCGCAATGTCGCTCTCGTAGACAACGGCGGGAGAGCGGGTGCGCGAAGGGAATGATGCTCTTAAGATGTAGAACTTGAGCTTAGAGAGCAAGAGCTTCTTGGACACAAGAGAGTGGAAGTATGTTGCTTAAGTGTGTCTTGTGTTTTTCTAAGTGTATATCTTGTGTGTTTTTTGTGTTGCAAAGGCTCCCCTCTATTTATAGAGGCCTTAGGAAGGCTTTGGAAGGCTTGAGAAAGGTTCTATAGCCGTTGGGTGCAAAGCCCAAGAGAATCAGGCCGAAATCAGGACAATGATTACATTTGACAGGGTTATCAGACGTCTAACTCTGGCATCAGACGTCTGGAAGGCCACTTTAAGACGTCTGATTTCAAGGTCAGACGTCTGATTCTATGCGGGTTTCTCCCTGACTTGAATCAGATCTAACAGGGTTTTTGTACAAGTCCATCAGACGACATACAGGACGTCTGGCACTAAGTGTGGACGTCTGGAAACCTACTTTTACTGTGGGAATTGATTTCCAAACGTTGCAACGGCTAGAAAATCTCTGAGAAGAGATTTTGGGTCAGCTGAGGCAAAGCGGTCATTTATCAGACGTCTGGAAAGTCCTATGGACGTCTGATAAGGCTCTAACGATCATAATCTTGAGTGTTTTCTAAGCCAGCCAACGATCCACTAATTGGACGTCTTGAAAAGTCATCAGACGTCTCCTAAGACGTCTGGTCTAAGGTATGGACGTCTGATTTCATCAGACAGAACTAACTATGTCCAGCCTAACAGTTATCAGACGTCTGAAACAACAGTCAGACGTCTTAAAATACATTATCAGACGTCTGATTTAGGAATTAGACGTCTGGAAACTCTGTTTGAACCCTATATTGGTTTTCTAAGTGTTCTACAGAAAACCTAAGTATCCTAGGGTTGTGCAGGTGTTCCTAGGACTACTGTTAGGGTACTTTGAGGCTCTTTAACATAATTTTCTAAGGAAAATAAAGTGCAAGAAAGATAAAGATAAAAGTACATGAAAGGATTAAAAAGAATCTATCCTATTCTTCATTTCCTTCCATCTTCAATCTTTCGCTCCACGCGAACCTCCTCTGTTTTCCGTCAAGCTCCTCCAATCCGTCCTGGATGCGAGCTCGAACTCCGTCTAAACACGTCCACATTTGCAATTGACCTGAAATCTAGGACTCAAATTGCAAATGTTAAATAACACGTGTTTTGTTATCATCAAAACAAATGATCGTGGTGCTCTAGCACCAACAGATTCACGCTGTAGGGTCCGCTAGTCTTGATGCTGCACTATCACCCGTGTTGTCGAGAGTAAATGGGACTGGAGACCTGGGGTGAGGTCGCTGAGTCGTGATGTCTGGTGTCGACTTTTTCCTTGTATTGATTTGCCTTTTGCCAATTGTAATTTAGTCGAAGGCACTAATTCGGGTGGTGTACCAGTCAATATTTCTTGTAAAGGAAATAAAAGAAAGATTTTTTTTTTTAATTCCTTGTATGGACTGCTTGTATGCGAAGTGTGAGAATGTGCTTTCTGCATGGGATTCGGTCGCATGGGTTTCATGAACCGCACTATTCTTAGGAGGCTTAGCTTGATCCCTTTCGCTTAGTCGAATGACTTGGTATAGAGGCTCCTCCTGTTACTTCCTTTCGACTTATCATTGGCAGGGCCTATTGGGATGCCCGTGAGGAGGGCCATCCGTAGTAGTGGTCGGGCACCTGTGGTTGGGGTTATAGAGGCGCAGGTGGGTTGCCCTTGGGGGCCTTCTCTGTGGCCTTTATGGGCTGACTAATTACTCAGTGCTTGGTCCAACCGTTCCCCAAGCAGGCGGGAGGACGTTCTCCCTTAAGAAGCTGTGTTGAGGTTACTCGGCACATAGTGCTTGCCTCATGGAATGGCTGGGCTATGGGTGTCCATGATGGGTGCCTTGCCTTTGGCTGACTCTCCTCGCGAGGTGGCAATAGAAGGGGCGAAGAGTCTCGACTTGTCTTTTTGGCTTTTTAAGCGAGACACTCCCACTCATTTGCTCGTTCCTCCGGGGGTCGGTTGCATACAAGGGCCCTCCTTGAAGGATGGCCGAGGGAGGGGGCCAACCTTAGGAGGTGGCTCGAAGGGAAAGGTGGCTCTGTGCTTGCTTGCGGCATCGCGTCGCTTGGGGGATAGGGCGCTATGGTTTCGCTTCCTTGTCCCTTCGTGACACGGCGATCGTTAGCGGAGGCAGGTTGGCCGCTTGCCCTTCACTTTGATGGGAAGATGCCTTTTGAGGGCAAGGCGACCCAGGCTCTTGCTAGTGGGAAGTATGTTGAACCTTAGGATGCATGGGCCCAGGTCCTTACCAGCCCGAAGGGCTAGTCCCTACTTGCCTTGGGGGCTTTAAGGTTGGAATCTGCTGCTACTAGACAAGATTTGCCCCAGGCGGAGTTATGACGGTGTTTCCGCTATGCTTGCACCACCCGGGCCCTTCTTGCTAGCACCTATGGCTGCCTTGGCGATGTTGTTCCCTTGTCCTCTTATTAAGGACCAGGGGGAGTTAGGGCTCGTCTCGTTGAGTCTTGCCCTTCCCTTTGGGGGATGCTTAGTTGGGTTTCTTTAAGAGACCCCTTTGTTGGGGTAAGCCCATCACAGGTGATGCTCATTGTGTGTCCTTCTTGAGGGTTGGGGAGAGGTGCCCTTCGCAAGAGTGCCTGGACGTTTGTCTTTGATGAGGGAGCCCTATGGTGGGCTCTGCTGGAGGAGCTTGTGCATGATCCTACTTGGACTGTCGCTCCCTTTGAGAGATCGTTTACCTGGACACACCAGGCGTCGTCGTTAGGGTAGGACCGATCGATCGAGGCAAAAGGGCCCGACTGCATTCCGGCGAGGGTTAACTCAGACTCGGAGGTAAGACTTTACTTTGGAGGTGGTCCAAGGCGGGGCTTGTTGGGCCGCACCCCGTTGCCTCGACCTTACTTTGGAGGTGGGGATCTGGAAGCTGGCCACCAGGTGACCAACTGTGTCTGCGGAGGCGGTTGGCGACCTAACTGTTTTCTAGGTGCGGCCTCTCTGCCATCGAGGTCGTCTTTATTGCTAATGGGCGGAAAGCGATTTTGTTGTTGAGGCTGCAAGGTATGGCATTGCTAGGCATTCGCCCGCCCAGCTGTGCCCCTAAATGGGGTAAATGCAGGGGGATTCCAGCATGGGTCCCCCTTGAAGGTGACCATCGTCTAAAGCCTTCCGTAGAGGGTGGCTATGAAGTAGGGTCAAATGTTGAACTCTAGACTTGCTACACTAATGTGTTTGATTTTGGAAAACCTGTCGTTGTAGCTTGAAAGCGAAGAATTCGTGTTCAACAAATAAAATTTATACTGAAATTTGAATTTCGGGTCGAACACAGGGAGGCTACGTCGATCTATATTCGCAATTATATTTTTTTAGAATTTTTGAAAAGCGAGGCGATATAATTATAATGAAGCTATCAGACTAAAAGGAAGAGAGAGAGAGAGAAAGAGAACATGCATTCAATATTTCAAAATGTTTATACAATCAAACCAAATAAAAATTACACTAAAAAGCGAGAAATCAGCTACACTAGAAAGCAGGAAAATTCTACACCAGAAAAGCTGTAAAGAAGAATGGGAGAGAGAAGTTATCCTCCTCGACGATTACTTGGAGGATGAGCTAGACGAGACGACGCCTGGACGAAGGAGGATGGAGCAGGACAAAGGAGGACGAAGCAAAAGAATGGGAACGGAGCAGCACATCATCGTCGTCGCGGGATCCACTTCCGAAGGGGGATGAAAATTTGGACATTATCTCGCGAGGAGTATCTCGGGTGTGGAACAAGCTTCTCTTGAGCTTTGGAGAAGTAGAGAAGAGAAGGAAGGGATGAGAATTTCGTTTGGAGGGGGTCTCCTTTTATAGTAGCAAGGAGTGGGGGCAAATTGGTCATTACATCTTTAAAACATTAAACGAGGGGTCTTTAGTGACGGATAAAACCGTCACTAAAGCCTTAACGTGGGTGTAGTGGGCGCTCCCCACGCGCACCTCCTCAGTTGACTACGCTCAACGCTCGCCGCACGTTCATCCATCCACAGCGATCGGACGACGGTGAATGCGCCTGACCCTCTCGCTGCGGGCCCGCCCAGCGCGTACGATGTCGCGTGACCGCCTTGCGTGAAATAGCATGTGGCCGCTATTGGAAGATCTGAGTTGCCCGATCGCGATCCAACGCACACCCGCGCCCTTCTCCCCTTCGCTGTGGCTCGAACCTGCGGCTGCAGCTCGCGATAGCACCTTCGACCGATGCGCTACGGGGCGCGGATGGTTGAGCGGACGCTTTTAGGCATGGCTGTCCACAGCCGTTGGATCGAGATCCAACGACGGAGAGAGAACGGATGAGGAGACTTCAGTGATTGCATGCAGCTGTTTGGGCGACCAAGATGGCACCACGTGGCGCCATCTTGGCCGTCCATCTTTTGGGTGTTGTAGATGGTGCCACGGATATCGGATTGACTCGATTTTTGCGTCGTTAGGCTGCGATTGTCGATCCGAATTCATCCGTGCGGTCGGATTTCTCATTTGAAGTGTGGATTTACACCATTCTGACCCTTGATCTTCTAGGGTTCCCCGGTCACTATCTGATGCTACGGATGCCTGATTAGGGCGATCTTAGAGTTGTTGAACTCCAATCGTCGCTCTGATCACATCCATACGGTTGGATCTTCGATTCGAGACCCCGATAAAATGGTTGCCCTGTCCAAGCACATAAAAGGAGACAATTAACCTCCATTTTATTCAAATTACTCTAAATGCAAGATGATGCATGTTATGCAATATTTACAGTATGTAATGCAATCCTATGCTTAAGAACATGCATAAATAGACATCTTAATTAGTGTAAATGTGTTTACATCATACCCTCATGCCTATCTTTTGCTAGTCCCTAGCAAAAACTATATGCTATTTATAAAAGAATTAGGTTGGATTATTTGGGCCTGAGTTATTTTCAATTATTAAGAAATTATCTACTTAGGATCTGAACTTTCAAAGACACAACAGTGCTCGAGTATCTGCCAAAATGCAGACCGCCTCAAGCCCTCGCCTTATTCAAAGAAAAATTTCTTTTTCTCTTTTTACGCTTTTCTAATTTTTTTTGGATTTTCAAATTTTAGGGTTTAAGAGTGGCTTTCTACGGCCACTTAACTCACCCAAGATTTGATGAGAACAATAAGTTTTAAGCATCTAATTGTGATTGTGATAGACTCGTTGACCGGCAATTAAAACGGACTTCGGATTTCTACACCTCTAGGCGACCTAAAAGGAATTCTGCCTAAAGGTGTATCTTTACAACCGGTATCTTTCTCCCTACTTTTATTTTTTTACGGGTCAACACAAGGGTGAATCCAGTGTATATCTCCCCGATTTATTCTACTTCTCCGCTTCTTCCTAAGTGTTTTGGGAATTTTTTTAGTGCATTTACTAAGCTGGGTTCTGGACAACTGGTCGATGAGCTGTTACCACCAACAACTTGCCAGCCATACTCGTGCGGCGAAGTGTGGCTTATTTCTTTTCTTTTTTTTCTTTTGTCCTTTTCTTTTTGATTTTTTTTTTCTTTCTTTTTTTTTTTTTAAGTAGGTGGCTTCCCTGGTCTAAGATTTACCTAAGGGTAGGAAAAAGAGAAAGGTCTAGTGACTGGACTCTGGACAACTACCTATGGGCTGTTATCCACGATAACTTGCTAGCCATATCACCCTAAAAGGTTCATTAGCTACCCAATTTCCATTAGAATTTCCGAACAACGAGTCAGTGCAAAGAAAGTATGTAGATGCTTAAAACTCAGAAATTCCCTCAAATCAGAGGGTGGGTTGATAAGTCGTGTACTTATCACCCAAACTTATTTATTCCAATTACGATAGAATTAAGATGGCGAGGATTCGAAAGACAAATCCACAGTTGAGTGGATACATGGGCTAATTAAGTCCAAAGACCTGAAGGGTCTTTGTGTTCAGATCCTAATGTAAAATTTCTTAGGATTGAAAAGTCCTAATGTCCAACTATCCTTCCTAATTTTGATTTTTTTTTATAAACAATTTACATGAATTTTACAAAGCTGACCAAATAATTAAAAATAAATCCACCCCCCCATGCTTAGCTGATGCAATGTCCTCATTGAAAAAGAGACATGAAAGAAATGGTAGAATATGAAAGATGTCACCTGAATATTAAGCTCGTATCAGCCTTGTGTCATATGTACAACTGCTGAGTTTAAAGCCGCCAGCTAGGCGAAGTCCAGCCAAAGAAGTCACAGAATGGCTAGAGCAACATTGTCTGAGATGGGTTCTGGAAGAATACGGTCAACAACAGGCTTCAGACGTTGACCGTTGACTTTAAAGGTGTTACCCGTCTTTGGGTCAGAAATCTGAATGGCACCATTTGGAAAAATCTGATCAATTATGAATTGGCCATTTCATTTAGATCAAAGTTTGCCAGGAAAGGGCTTAAGTTTAGAATCAAATAACCAGACCTTCTGGTTTGGCTCAAAGCTCTTGCGGGAAATCAATTGATCATATAGAGCTTTGGTCCGAGCCTTGTAAATCTTGGCATTCTCATAAGCATCATTTCTACGCTCCTCCAATTCAGATAGTTGGAGTTTCCTGGTCTTTCCAGCTAGATTCAGATCTAAATTGCATTGTTTGATTGCCCAGAATGCCCTGTGTCAATCTCTACGGGTAGATGGCACGCCTTTCCATACACCAAATGGAATGGAGACATGCCGATGGGCGTTTTATACGCCGTACGGTAGGCATAAAGAGCGTCCTCAAGCTTTTGAGTCCAATCCTTGCAATCAGGCCTAACCATTTTTTGCAGAATGTTCTTAATCTCTCAATTGGAGATCTCGGCTTGTCCATTCGTCTGGGGATGGTAAGGTGTGGAAATTCGGTGATTAACCCCGTATTTGGCCAATAAGTTCTGGAATTGGGCATTAGTAAAATGAGTGCCACCATCACTGATGATAGCCTTCGGAATCCCGAACCTACTGAAGATATTTTTCTTGACAAAATTGATGACCACCTTGTGGTCATTGGTTCGGGTGGGAATTGCCTCAATCCATTTGGACACATAATCAACAGCAACAAGAATGTACTGATGTCCAAATGAAGGGATAAAGGGTCCTATGAAATCGATGCCCCAAACATCAAAAATTTCGACAGGAAGAATAGGGTTTAGGGGCATCATGTCTCTCTTAGTTATGCTCTTGAGTGCCTGACAACGAGAACATGACCTTGAGAAATCCTAGGCATCCTTGAATAAAGACGGCCAATAGAGGCCAAATTGTAAGATTTTTGCAGCCGTCTTTTTCCCTGAGAAATGTCCACCACACCTAGATGCATGGCAGAATTCGAGTATACTGTTAAATTCATTCTCCGGTATATATCGGCGAATAATCTGATCAGAGCCGATGCGATGCAGTTCAGGATCCTCCTAGAAGTAGTATTTGGCCTCAGATTTGAGTCTGTCCCGTTGTTGCTTGGTCCAATCATGAGGGATTTGACCAACGGCCAAATAGTTAACAATGTCAGCAAACCATTGGGTGTGGACACCTAAAACTGTAAGAATAGTTTCGTCCGGAAAAGTGTCAGCAATCGGAATGTCCGGACAAGAAGAATCACTTAGGAGTCTCGACAAATGATCCGCGACCACATTTTGTACCCCGATTTTATCCTTGATTTCAAGATCAAATTATTGAAGAAGAATCCAACGAATAAGCTGGGGTTTAGCATCCTTTTTAGCCAAGAGATGTCTCAAGGCCAAGTGGTCGGTATAAACGATAACATGAGACCCTAAGAGATAAGTCCTGAATTTTTCCAAAGCAAATACTACAGCTAGTAATTCCTTTTCAGTAACAATGTAATTCCTCTGGGCTTCATCCAGAGTTTTACTAGCGTAGTAGATGACAGAGGGCTTTCGATCAATTTTCTGACCCAGGACAGCCCCGATCGCGTAATCAGAAGCGTCGGTCATGATCTCAAAAGGGGCTGTCCAAATTGGTGGTTGCAAAATTGGAGCACAGGTGACTGCCATTTTCAGGAAATCAAATGCCTTTTGGCATGATTCGTCAAAAACAAATGGCGTTTCTTTGGCAAGAAGATTGCTCAAAGGACGAGCAACCTTCGAGAAATCCTTGATGAATCTTTGATAAAATCCCACGTGGCCAAGAAATGATCTGATTTGTTTAACAGATGTGGGAGGAGGAAGTTTAGTGATAGCATCAACCTTAGCTTTGTCCACTTCAATTCCCCGTTCAGAGATTACATGACCCAAAACGATGCCCTCTTGGGTCATGAAATGACTCTTTTCCCAGCTAAGGACCAGCCGTGTCTTGATACATCGCTTAAGAATCATTTCCAAATTAGCCAAACAAGAGTCAAATGATTCTCCGAAAATAGAGAAATCATCCATGAAGACTTCCATAAACTCTCCCACCATGTCAGAAAATATGGCTAGCATACACCTTTGAAAAGTCGCAACTGCATTGCATAACCCGAAAGGCATCCTACAAAAAGAAAAGGTTCCGTGGGGACAGGTGAAAGTAGTTTTTTCCTGATCCTCGGGATGGATAGGAACTTCGTTGTATCCCGAGTAGCTATTAAGGAAACAGAAGTACTTCTGCCCGGCTAATTTTTCCAAGATTGGATCAATGAAGGGCAGGGGAAAATGATCCTTTTTGGTAGTTGTGTTCATCTTCCTGTAATCAATACAAACTCTCCAAGAGGAAGTTGAACGAGTTGTGACAGATTCTCCTCTCTTATTAGTCACAACGGTAATCCTGGCTTTCTTTGGAACAATCTGAACGGGACTTACCCAGGGCTGTCAGAGATTGGATAAATAATTCCTGCATCTAGCTACTTGATGATTTCCTTTTTAACCACTTCTCGCATATTTGGATTCAATCTCCTCTGCATCTGGCGAGAAGGGCAGGATCCATCTTCCAAAAATATTCTATGATTACAGTAAGATGGCTCAATCCCCCTGAGGTCATGAATGGTCCAACCAATTACCTCCTTATGTTCCTTTAGGACCTTGATCAATTTATTCTCTTGCTCCTTTGTCAATTTAGCACTGATAATCACAGGAAGCATATTCTGTGATCCTAAAAATTGATATTTCAAATTCTCGGGCAATGGTTTCAATTCAAGCTGGGGTGGGTTGATGATTGATGGTAGGGTAGATGCTGAAGATTCAACAAGAGGAAGAGGTTGTGAGTGAACAAAATCAATAACCTCTTCCGAAGATGTCAGGTCACCCATAGAGGGTTGCAGGTCAAATTCATCATCCAAAGAGGAACTTTCAATTGAAGAAACTGTCAAACAAGTTTCAATATTATCATTATCCTCATCAAGTTCCTCAATAAATCCACAATCCTCAAATTTGTTGATCGCCTTAAAAATATCCAATTTCATTCGTTGATCCCCAAATGCGATTTCCATGCTACCGCTTTCACAATTAATGTTGGCCTTTACGGTAGCCAGGAACGGACGCCCTAGAATGATGGGCGTGTTCATCAAATTATCAGGTACATCCGTGTCAAGGATAAGGAAATCTACAGGAAAATAGAAATCCTTGACCTTAACTATAACATCTTCAATAACGCCTCGCAGGTTTGTGACCGAACGATCCGCTAACTGTAGCGTTACTGAAGTTGGCCGAAGTTCACCTAACCCAAACTTCTTGTAGAGAGAAGTCGGAATTAGGTTGATGGATGCACCCAGATCCAAAAGTGCTCTATCAAATGTGTAATCTCCTATAACGCAAGAAATAAAAGGAGCACCAGGATCTCTCTTTTTCTGAGGGAGGTAGTGCAGGATAACAGAACTAGCCTGCTCGGAGAGTATCACCTTCCTCTGAACAGATTCTCTCGACTTACGCTTTTGTGTACATAATTCCTTTAAAAATCTTCTGTAAGCCGGTATGTGCTTGATAGCATCAAGGAGCGGGATATTGATCTCAACATTCTTAAATAGATTCAGAAGCTCCTCATTGCTATCAACAGACTTCTTCTTCTTTGATTTGGTTAAGGCTTCAGGGAAAGGAACATGAATCAAATCTTTGGAATTAGGTTCCTGAGCCTTGATTTCTCCTCTAGAATTCTCCTCTCTCTCCTCAGGTTCTTCAGGATTCAAAAGATCAGAATAGTGTGGTTGTGAATCTTGAGTCTTCTTGCCACTCCTCAAAGTGACAGAATTTGCAGATGCATAAGAATTTGGGTCTTGGGGAGGGTTAGGAAAGATTGGAGGGGCTTCATTGACCATGAATTGTTGATTTGCAGAAGAAGACAAGGAACCCTGCTCAACCACCTGAGCATGTGTGTGCGGGTCCCTCTGATTTCCGTACCCTTGGGCTTGATTGCCAGAATTCATAATAATTCACGGGTTGGGTGCAGGTTGGGATAGTAGAGATCTAGGTTGATGAGAGTTAGCAATGAGCCCGGATTGCAAGTTGTCCAGCGAGTTTTTCATTTGTTGCATGAGCTGGAGCATGGATCCCTGCATCTCTACCATTTGACGGTTCAAATCATCCTGCCCTGCAGGTTGACGGGCATTCCAAGCTGGCTGATTGACCTGATTCGGAGGCAACTGAGTATATACTTGAACCTGACCAATTGGTCGTTGCGGAGCATAATTGCCGGGTCAGAATTGGGTTTGTTTCCCCAGATTTTACCAAGAGAAGTTAGGGTGGTTTCTCCAACCTGGATTATAGGCATTAGAGTAGGGGTTGGATCTAACATTCTCTTGTACAGTGTAGACATCCTCATAAGGTGAGGATGGGGAGAAAGAAAGGGAAGGATCAGAAAAACTGGGATCAAAGGCCCCAGTTGAGAACCCGTGGGGTTTTGAAAAATGCTAACTCATAGGTTGAGCCGCATCGAGTTGATTCACGAACTCCCGTCCAGAAGGAGCTCGTGAGGAATGGAATCCCGAATTTTAGGATTCAGTGGATCGAGAGTTATTCATAGAATTGCTAGCCATCCACTCTTTCATTCTTTTAGCAACCAAGTCCACATTATCAAGTTTATTACAAACCAATTCCATATCAAATGAATGAGAGTCATGGACTTCATTGACATTTGATCTGGGTTGCTGGGACTGGTTAAAAGTATCCATGGAGGCATGATTAATTGAATTCTCAATCATTTCCTCAAATAAATCAGGTGCACTATCTGCATCTTTATTGAGGAAATTGCCTCCGCAAGAAGCATCCACATGATTTCTGAGTTAATCAGTTAACCCATGATAGAAGATCTGCATGAGTTGCCATTTCGGCACCTCGTGGTGTGGACACCTCCGCAATAAGTCCCGGAATCGCTCCCAGGCCACATGAACTGCTCCCCCAGCCGCTGGGTAAAGGTAGTGATTGCCCGTCTCAAAGCATTGATATGACTAATTGGGAAGAATTCCTTCAGAAAGGCCGATTTCAACTCATTCCAAGTTGTAATTGGTCTTCCTATTGTCCTATACCAATGCACGGCCTTATCCCTAAGAGAGTGGGGGAAGAGCCTCATGATCATTTGCTCCTCGTTTACATTTCGAGCCTTGGTGGTCTGGACAAAAGTGGTCAAGTCCTCCAAGTGCTGAAACGGATCTTCGGAGCCAAGCCCATGATAATGTTTAATCAGGCTTAACACCTGGGGCTTGATTTCTACGTCACCGGTTGGAATCTGGACGTCGGGACGTTCCCCGTAATTTGAAGGATCATAAAAATCCTTCAAGAGCTGAGCACCTCGCATTCTCTGGAACCATTCCTGCATTCTCTGCATTTGTTACAGCTGCCTTCGAAATTCTTCCTGTGGATTTTCAAGCAGAGGAGGTTGTTGTTCGGCCATGGGATCAAATTGACCAAAATCCAACTTGCACCTCCTAGAATGTTCTAATGGTCCTTCCAATCGGGGATTCAATGACCGTCTTCCCAGCATAAACTAGGAGAAGGTCGGAAGGACTGGGGATAGGGACCCTGCAGCACAACAAAACAAGGCTGTCCTTAAGTGGGGTACCCTAAGGATCTACTAACTCCCAAAACCCACCTTAAGACTGTAAATGATTTACTTTACTTGCGTCTATTTAATCCAACCAGTTAGAAGGAGGGACTGGGGAGAAGGTTCTTCCTTCGGCTTCCGCATCTGGTTCCTAGTGTACCCCCCAGCCGCGGTCGTTTGACGCTACTCCCCTAGCTAGACATCAGATTAATCAGTACAAGTAGGTTAATAAAAAATAATCTTAGACTAGGCCCTTAAGAGCGAATCAGACCTTAAGGCCAACGTCTACTCAATTTTATTAAGGCTTGGGATTGTGGTGCTTATGGAATGTGATGGGCCCTTAAAATGGGTTGTTCCCTTAATGATTGATTGAGATTTGTGTAAGTGCGTGTACAACCAGGGTTTTCAGGCAAGATTATTATGATGCGTGAATTTTAATGTTCAAATCTTTCTTAAGTAGCTTTTAGGGTTTCAAATTAGGTGAATTGCAATCAAGTTTCTAGGCAAACCAAATTGTAAAACACGGGTGAAGATTATTTTCCTTTAAAATCAGAAAGAAAGTGGTGTGCCTGGAATAGACCTAGATTGAAAACCCTAAGGAGGAGCTACTTGATGAGTTGGTTTTAAATAGAGTGGTGTGGCCCAAACAACTCAAACAATTGGCCACAATTGCACCACTAAGTTAGGCACTCAAAGATGGTTAACCTAGAATGATTTCTACTCTGTTATGTGTTGCTTTGTGTGTACCGGTTCCACATATTAGAACCCGGTTGAGTAGAAACAAATCAAGTTGATTAAGTGCCTTGAATGTGGGTGTGTGTTGTGTGTTTGTTGAAAATTAACCCACAAGATTATCTTTTTGTTATTTTTTTATGAATGAGGGTGGAATAAATGTGAGTGAAAATCCAAACAACCAAACTATTCCTAGGATTTATGCAAACACCTAGGTTAATTGGAATTTGGATTTAATGTGGCGAATGAAATCTATGGAGGGGGAAAGAATGGGGGAACACTTACAGTTGTCTTCAACTGCACTTTACTCCAGTCTCCCGCTTGTTGATTCCTTGATGGAAGTCTCTGCAAAATAATAGACACAAGAGAAAGCAAGTTAGAAAACAATAAAGTGCAAGAAATGCGAAGAAAAAATCGAAAATCGTTGCCTCCCCGACAACGGCACCAAAATGTTGAACTCTCGAATTGCTATGCTAACGTGTTTGGTTTTGGAAAACCTGTCGTTGTAGCTTGAAAGCGAAGAATTCGTATTCAACAAATAAAATTTATACCAAAATTTGAATTCCGGGTCAAACACAGGGAGGCTACGTCGATCTATATTCGCAATTATACTTTTTTAGAATTTTTTGAAAAGTGAGGCGATATAATTATAAGGAAGCTATCAGACTAAAAGGAAGAGAGAGAGAGAAAGAGAACATGCATTCAATATTTCAAAATGTTTATACAATCAAACCAAATAAAAATTACACTAAAAAGTGGGAAATCGGCTACACTAGAAAGCATGAAAATTCTACACTAGAAAAGCTGTAAAGAAGAATGGGAGAGAGAAGTTATCCTCCTCGAAGATTGCTTGGAGGACAAGCCAGACGGGACGACGCCTGGACGAAGGAGGACGGAGCTGGACAAAGGAGGGTGGAGCAAAAGAATGGGAACGGAGGAGCACGTCGTCGTCGTCGCGGGATCCACTTCCGAAGGGGGACGAAAATTTGAACTTTATCTCGCGAGGAGCATCCTGGGTGTGGGGCAAGCTTCTCTTGAGCTTTGGAGAGGTAGAGAAGAGAAGGAAGGGATGAGAATTTCATATGGAGGGGGTCTCCTTTTATAGTTGCAAGGAGTGGGGGTAAATTGGTCATTACATCTTTAAAACATTAAATGAGGGGTCTTTAGTGACGGATAAAACCGTTGCTAAAGCCCCAACGTGGGTGTAGTGGGCGCTCCCCACACGCGCCTCCTCAGCTGCCTACGCTCAACGCCCGCCGCACGTTCATCCATCCACAGCCGCCCGATCGCGAGTTTGAACGGCTGTGAATGCGCCTGACCCGCTCGCTGCGCACCCGCCCAGCGCGTATGATGCCGCGTGACCGCCTCACGGGAAATAGCGCGTGGCCACTATTGGAAGATCTGAGCCGCCCGATCGCGATCCAACGCACACCTGCGCTCGCTCGCCCGCGCCCTTCTCCCCTTCGCTACGGCTCGAACCCGCGGCTGCAGCTCGCGATAGTGCCTTCGACCGCTGCGCTACGGGGCGCGGATGGTCTAGCAGACGCTTCTAGGCGCGGCTGTCCACAGCCGTTGGATCGAGATCCAACGACGGAGAGAGAGCGGATGCGGAGACTTCAGTGATTGCATGCGGCCGTTTGGGCAGTCGAGATGGCGCCACGTGGCGCCATCTTGGCCGTCCATCTTCTGGGTGTTGTAGATGGTGCCACGGATGTCGGATTGACTCGATTTTTGCATCGTTAGGCTGTCGTGTGGTCAGATTTGTCATTTGAAGTGCGAATTTACACCATCCTGGCCCTTGATCTTCTAGGGTTCCCCGGTCACTATCTGATTCTACGGATGCTTGATTAGGGCGATTTTGGAGTCGTTGAACTCCAATCGTCGCCCTGATCACATCCATATGGTTGGATCTTCGATCCGAAGCCCAGATAAAATGTTTTCCCTGTCCAAGCACATAAAAGGAGACAATTAACCTCCATTATATTCAAACTACTCTAAATGCAAGATGATGCATGTTATGCAATATTTATAGCATGTAATGCAATCCTTTGCTTAAGAACATGCATAAATAGACATCTTAAGTAGTGTAAATGTGTTTACATCAGTCAACCTTGGCAGGTGGCAACGAGAGCCAATAGTGGGCGCTCAGGCTCCTACTGAAGAAGGTCTGAAAGTGCGCTAGGCGGGGCTTAGAGTGTGGGGTTCCAAGCCCAAGTTACGGGTGTTGCTTGACTCGGGGCCCTGAGGCCCTGACTTGGGCTTCAGCAGCCTATATTTTGCCTGCGGGGTAAGAGGGCCCGAACCCCCGCCATTTGTTTCAAGGGGCCAGTGCCTCTATTGGTAGGGCAGTCAGGGTCCTCCCTACGGGCGAAGTGTGGAACTTCCGAATGCATAGGCTCGAGTCCTTACCAGCCCGAGGAGCTCATGCCCTGGTCGTCATAAGTGGGCCGTAGGAGCCTTGGTTGTGCCATTCTCGGGGAATGGCGTTTTGGCGACCAATAAGCAGAGCCTGAGTGCCTCTGCTTGAGTTCGTGTCAATCATCAGGAGTAACTTTGCTGGCCTTGGGAGGCGACAATTATTAGGACTGCAGGGGCAGATCTATCTGGGCCCCGACCGACCTGGGAAGGTGGCCTGTCAGCCTGAATAGGTGATGGTATGAGGGAGCGTTGTGTGGTTCTGTTTGTGCTGACCTTAAGAGGTGGATGAGCGGGCCTTGAGGGTCGACCGTACGCCCACTCGAGCTTGGACCGATTTTCGGATTGGCCTGCCATCCTTGAGAGGTGACAGGGAGAGGAACGTTGGGCACGCTCACCCAGCTTCTTGCTGATTGTAAGAGGTGGCTAACGTTGGCCCTTCGAACGTATTTGTCTAGGTTGTAGCTAACCCAATGAGGTGGGTGGTTGTCTCGAAGGGACGGCTAAAAGGGGTCGACGCATCCGCCTGAGTTCGTGTTGACCTTAAGAGGTGGCAGCATATGGTTGCGTCGGTCTGAGTTTTTGTGCATCTTAGGAGGTGGCTTGCTGGCCTGAAGAAGCAGCAATAAATGGAATGTTAGACGCACTTGTCTGAATTCTCGCCAACCTGAGGAGCTGGCTTGCCAGCCTGAAGATGCAGCAATACATGGAACGTCGAACGTGTCCATCTGAATTCTCGCCGACTTGAAGAGGCGGAAATAAATGGGATGTCGGACGGGTCTGTCAGAGTTCTCGCCGACTTGGGTAGGTGGCTTGCCGGCTTGAAGAGGAGGCAATACATGGAACGTTAGACGTGTCCATCCGAGTTCTCGTCGACTTGAAGAGGCGGCAATACATGGAAGGTCGGACGCATCCGTCCGAATTCTCGCCGACCTGAAGTGGTGGCTTACCAACTTGAAGAGGCGGCAATACATGGAACATTGGACGCATCCGTCCGAGTTCTCGCCGACTTGAAGAGGTAGCTTGACAGCCTGAAGAGGCAGCAATACATGAAATGCTAGTCGTGTCCATCCAAGTTCTCGCCATCCTGGGGAGGAGGCTTGGTGGACCAGAATTTTTTCTGGGGCATTCTATGGAGGTGAATCGCTGGGTGAGGGATGAGAGTAGCCGTCACTTTCTGCGAGTGGCGGTAGCTCATTGCGAGAAGTGAGAGCTTATCCTTGATAAGGCAAGTTAGGCCTTTTACTACCGTTGCAGTAGGTTGTGAGCCTCCAGTAGCAAACTTGGCGGCTGATTGGTCCACTTTAGTGAAGTACTAATTAGCCTAAGTATCGATTAATTACATGTTCTTAGTTTCTAATTATTCACGATTTAAATGATAATTTATCTTACCCTGCATACATTTTTATGTGTTAAAGTTATAATTAATAACATATTTTTATGATGATAGGTAGGACGCGAGGAGCACATGCCTCTCAAATGCACCGCATCTTTCTCACAATGATTCCTCTTTGCTGTTGGAAAGTCGTATATCGCATTTTTGATAAAAGCGTCGTAGTATAGTTGCGAAATACGATCCAACAAAGATATTATTTTGTAAAAATAACGAGACTTTGAGTCCCAGTCATTCGTCTCTGGGAGGCGTTGTTTTTGCTTTTGAAATCGATCTTAAAGCCGCTTTACTTTATTTAAACGACATGCTGGTGCGTAATATATAGGCAATTAAAGAGCAGGCACTTAAATCACGCAAATATGATAATCATTCAGCTCGTGGTGATTTTGAACACGTAAGAGATATATATATATAAAGTGAAATTTCATTCATCATTGGAGAGTTGTTGCACAAGGAAATCTAGAGGAAATCTTATACATGAATGTTTAAAAATTAAACCTAACTACCAGAAAACGATTGCATACCAGAATCAATGGGAGGATTTCGCATGCATCATTGGGGGAGAAGTAAGACTACACTACTAAGCAGTAAATGAAAGCAATAAAGATTATGAAGAGCATGATTTAAAGCTAGAAGAATAGAGGGCATTCAGGGGTGGTCCCCGATGGCCTTGGAGTGGTCGAGAGAAGGAGGGGCGGCCAATGGAACTTAGGCCGGCCCTTGGAGAGAGGTAGGGTTGATCTAGCATCCCGGCATGGTATCCTCCATGGTGGTGGTAGTGAGCTCGTGGAGGTGGAGTGACTATGGAGGTGGCGTGAATGGCACCAATGGAGTGCAATTGCCAAAGAAGTGAATGGGTGCAAATGGCCACCCAAGGGGTCTTTTTATAGACCTAAGGGAAGCTCTCTAGAGAATTATGGAATTCTCTAGAGAGGCCTATGGTGGGAGCTAGTGGGAGAGTGAGATAGAGAGGGTGGATGGTGGTTTTTAGATCCACCAAATGTGGATCTAAAAATTGAATGGCTCTTGGTTGCTATTTTTGGCAACCAAGGCAACCACACATGGTAAAGAGTTCTAGAGAACTCTAGGCTAGATATTTTCGTGTGGATGGTGTGTGTGGGTGTGTGTTGGTCGAAACTTAGGTGGCTAGGTTGATTAGGTTGGGTTCTAGTGGGTTTCGGTCAAGGTAGGTCTCAAATTAGGGTTATAAACCCTAATTCACTAAGGTAAAGTGCAATTAAACTTAATACAAGTTTAATTGGGTGTGTGGAAACTTAATTGAGAGTAAAGCAACTCAATTAAGTCAGGTCTAGGTCAATTAGACTCTCACTGAGTCCAATTGGACAATGTGTGCTGAGATCAAGGCTCAATTGGACTCAATGAGTCCAATTGAATAGGCTGATGGAATTGACTAAGATCCAAGTCAATTAAGTTTAGTGAGGACCTAATTAGGTCCTTAGGGAGGTCTAGAGGTGATGTACTAGGGTTAGGGCACCTTAATTTAGGTTCCTATGGGGTTGGAATTGGGTTTAGGGACCTAGAGATCCAAGATCAAGGCTTAAATCTCAAAACAGGAATTGGAGAGCAGTATCAGACATTTAATAATAGAATCAGACGTCTTATACTCAAAAATCAGAAGTCCAGACTTGTTGTCTGGACGTCCAATCAGAGTCAGGAAGCACTTCTGGTTCTGTTTTCGGTATTCTATAGAAATTAGACGTCTGACAAAGTGTCTGGACATCCAATAACACTGCAGAAGTGGGTTTGAAGTGTGCGAGAGTTGGCTAAGGGTCCTGGACGTCTTAAAACTTATCTGGATGCCCAGAGAAGGGTTGGAACTAGGGTTTTAGGGCTTCCTAGGGTGTTGTGACCTAATCTAAGGGTGGCTAAGGCTTGGGAAGTCTCTAGGGTATCCTAGAGTTAGGATGGACCTAAGCTCTTCACATTTTACTACTTTATTCCTACTTAATAGAATAGCAAACTTTTAACCTCCCTTACATTATTATTCCTACATCTAAACTAGGCCTTCTGTTCCAGCTCTGCTACAACTCCTATTATTCCTGATCCAGCTTCAGATCCAACTCCTGATCAGCTTATTGCTTGCAATTGACATAATGCACTTAATCAGCACATTATAGCATTATTTTATTCATAGCTAAAGGAAAGCAGTAAAGATGCAGATAATGCGTATGCATACATGAATAATCCTAACTTATGCTAAGTCCTAGCCTAATTTAGGTTAATTAAGACCTATAATTGCTGCGCAATCATCTGCACGAATCACCGCCTCCAAAGCCACTACCTTACTACTGTCATTGGAGAAAGGCAGAGATCTCAGAAGAGAACAGAATGCGAGAGGGAGAATCGCAACAGTGAAACCACATGTGAAAGATATATCTCCTCCCCCCTGCAGGGACCTCTGGGATAACCTCCATCGGCACTGTGGCCGAAGCGTGCACGATCGCTAGAGTGTACATCTCCTTTCAACGCTGCATTTATCCTAGTGGTTTTCGGTGACAGTGAGGACCCACCACCATTGGCTACACCACCCGACCATCACCATCTTCCTCTTCATCCTCTCCTTCATTTTCCTCTTCTCCCCCTTCCTCTGTGTTAGCAAAGGAACCCAAATCCATCTTCTCTCTGCCACCACTACAAGCCACCACCATCATTATCCCACCGAAAACCCAAACCAACCACCCCTGTTCACTCACCTCTTCTTCTTCAACCTCTTGTCTCCACCCACACCACTTGCAACTCCTCCAGCCCTCGTTCTCGTTGCCAACGGTACCAGAGAGACCACGGAGTGCTCCTCGTCTCCACGCCAACCTCCAGCCATCCACGCCATCGTCATGGCCACCCGTTGACATTCGCCCGCCATTGACCTCTCCTCCTTCTACTGGCAATCTCCACTCTCCACTCGCTGGTGCACCACCACCCTTACGAAGCATTCCCTCCGGTGGAGCTTCTCCACAAAGCCACCTGTCGGTGGTGGATCCTCTTGTTTGCGAGGAAGAGAGAAAGCAAAAGCTCTATTTCCCATCCAAATAAAAATTACATGTGCTGCCATTTTCAAAACTTGATTTTTGATTTAATATTTTATTAATTGAATGAATTTACAACCAAGCCCTTTTAGTTTGCTCTAATTAATTGGCTTTTTGAAGTGCGTGATTATCTTCCCCATCTATTAGCCTCACATAAGTTACATCCTATATTATAATTTGTGGGCCAATATTTGACCATCAAATTTTAACAAATTTTCAAATTAATTTGGAATGTTTCTGATGAGAGACTCATCATGGCTCCTAATTAACTAGGTTTCTTAATTAATTAGCTAGGAATATGTCTATTTAGGGTTTAATTATGATATAGGGGATAATATATTAAGGGACCATAAAATAAGTTAATAATACTAAATTAAATGTCAATTAATGTTATTAATAATTTAACTAATAATTTGGACTCGATTTATAAATATTTAACTACCTAATTAATATTTAGTTTAACATTATAAATATTTAACCATAAGTATGTAATAACTTAAGTAATTTAATCAATTAAATAAATAAAGCTTAAAAGGTCAAAAATGTAAATTCAAGGTATATATATATATAATATTTATGTAATTTATAATCATATATAAAAAGTTGGAAAATAATTAAATTAAATTTGACTTAAAATGCCTCTGTTTGTGTTTTGGTCTGTAGGATTTATTTTAATCGAGTCATTTTATTTCAATAAAGTCCCTAATTTTTTATTGCGTTTACATCCCTGTGAGCATCGTCTTCTTCTTCCTCGCATTGGACAGTTGATGACAGCCAGTGACCACATTGTTCGATCACCGTCCATCCACCATTAGAACTCCTCTGCCGCTGCTCCAGAGATTTTGCTCACCTTCTTTGCATTCGATGGACTAGATAATTCTCTAATCCTATTTAGTTCTAGCAGTTAGGCTCACTGGCATCGGAGACGACACCGATGGTTTCAGTGAACCTAGATCTATACTTGTCCAGATACATTCCCCTTATCCTCCACCATCACCTATAAATAGCCCGCTATACTTCCGATTTGAGCGGTTAGCTCCCTACCCTCTTCCCCAACCATAGCTAACTTATAGCTATTCCCTCCTACTCTGATGATCTACTTCCACTTCCACGCACTTCCTCCAATCATTTCCACCAGTTGCTGAGCTCCGCCGTCCTCTGCCGTGCCTCTGATCAAGGCGACGACTTCGGACTTCGCTTCCACTCCACGAATTTGCTCGTCGGACTTCTTCCTCCTTCCCTCTGATTTCCTCCTTTACGACCGTCAACGGAGATATCTCTGCCCCTTTCGTCCAGGTAAAAGTAGGATAGGTAAGTTTAGTCAATTAGGTAATTTAGTTAGGTTAGATGTTAAATTCCTTTATCGTCCTCTTCAGCTCTGGCGAGCTCCTTGAGCTCATCTGGAGCATTCATTTGTCTTTTTAATTGACCGAGCACCTTTCTTTTCATCTCATAATTCCATTTCTTGTCTTTTCCTTCACTTTTATTAGCTTATGCACCTAATTTACCTCCACCTTCACCGGCGACTTCCTCTATCCACGGCGAAGGTCCCCGAGCTTAGATCACCTTCCTAGGGGCCCTCCATCACTTATACATCATGTAAGGGCCCCAATCATTGCATTAATTTGATAAATAACACACCACACAGTAAACGCCCAATTTCATCCAACCTCCTGAGCTCGCTGTCAATGGCGACTCAGGAGAAGTTAAATCACCTAATTACCTACTCGCAGAGCATCGCTAGGCTCTTATGAGCCTTAACCCTCACTCAATTGAGTGAGAGAGCTGCTAATGAGTTTAGAAGAACTCAAGAAGCAATTCTCCTATGTTCTTGATCACTTGATGATCAAGAGCTTCAATCACACCAATTGAAGAGCTCCTGAGGTTCCTTGTGACCTTAGGGATTTTTTAAGACTATTCATGGATTATTTTGTGGAGTTTTTAACTCCAGGTGATCATTTCTAAGTTCACTGGAGCTTCGGCGAGCTTCGACGAACCAAATCCACAACTTCTTGAGAAGCTCCAGAATAAATCTATAAGGCCTAAGGATTAAGAATTGTTGTTCTTTATTGTGTTTGGATGACTAAAGATCCCTACCGAGTTCTGTCTTCTCCAACTCCGGCGAAGTTGGAGAGGAGAATCTGTTAGGGTTTAAATCTTGCAAATGGGTTTGAGAGCTTCAACAGAGTTTAGAGAAGCCATTTCTTGCTTTCAATTGATCTAAACCCATTTAAGTTAGTCCATTGAACACACACACTTGTCACCTCAGGCAGTGATGTCTGAACTCCCGTTAGATGTGCTCAAACCCTAGTTTTGAGGTGTTGAATCATTTCCTGAGGATGAACTAAGATGATCTAAGGCTTCAATTTGATATGCAAAGTCCTAAATCAGAAAGCCAACTCTTGAATGGCATTTGGTCAACCCAAGGTTTAATTTGAGGAATTCATGTTCAAATTTCTGATTTAATCGGTTGTTTAGGATCCTGGGATGATTTAGAGTTTGATATGATTGAATTTAATGTGTTTTATTGAGGATTGAGAGAGCTTTGAAGATTTGAGCAGTTTGGGTTCATTCGAACCCAACATTGTTCTTGAGTATGTTTGATGAAATTAGAACTCAATTCCTACCCAGATTGACTGTTTTTAGCCTCCTGAATAGGTTCAGATCCCTTCTTGAGATTTTTTTTTCTCTGTTGGATAAATTCAAACTCAAATCTGAGCTCTAAACCCTGGGAACAAAGCTTACAAGCTTCTTCTTCTTCCTGAGCCACTTTTAGACCTTCCTTCCTTCTCCATTTAATGCGGAACACCTCACTGAAGTCATTCAGACCTTCAATTGAGGAAGAAAGTCCATTCTGTAGCTCATAAGACCTGAAGATCTCTGCAGCCATTTTGGCCGTGTGAAATGGCCACTTTCATCCTTTAAATCAGAGGATCATATGAGATCGAATCACCAAATTGGTGATGCAATCAAATAGAGCACCTGAAGAGCATTTGATCGAGCCTTTGCTCGATCGATTTGGTGAACTAAGTCGGTCGGAATCGAGTCTTGCAGTCTAGCCTGGAAGGGTGAAACATAGTCTCACATCGAGAACTATAGAGAGCAGGCCTTAGTATAAGTTGTTTTCCTATGCTGGACCCCCCAGTCATTAGCGCAGGGCGTAACTTATGAACATAGGGTGCGGGTGCGTGCATGTGCACGTGCTTGTGCAGGTGTGTGTGTGTGCACCTGTGGGTGTGTGTGCATATGGGCCCGAGTGTAAGCGTGGATGTGAGCGGGCTTGTTTGGGCCCAATACCATGCGATGCTAAATAAATGAAAATCCACCAAACATAAATTAGAGTATGCCTCAAGTAGGGCCTGGTCCCACCCTACAGGGTACTGTGTATCCCCAAATGAGGCCCACTCGACTATTAAAAATATAAATTTTGATAATTGAGAGAGATTAATGGGTTAAAATTGGTGAAAAATCGACTAAGTGTGGATATGGAATGCGTAGTATAAATGAAAAGAAAGGAAAAGAGTTAAGGAAATAAGAAGTTAAAAGAAGAGAGAAAAGGAAAAGTTAAGAGAAGCTTAAGGAGCGAAGAAAAGATTAAGGAGAGGCTAAGATAAAGGTTAAAGAAAAATAAGAAGAAAAGAAAGAGCTTGAGAAACAGAGCAAAAGAATAAGAGAAGGAAGAATCAGTGAGTAAGAGGGAAATAAGAATGAAAACTTGAGAGAAATTAGATGTCTCTTTCATGCATCAGAAGTCTAATTTGTCCTTTTAAGTCGTCTAACTCTATTTTCAGACATCTGATTTAAGGGCTGGAGTTATATTTGATATGCTTTGAGATTTTAATGTTGTAATAGGCATGATGATTCTTGTAATTTCATTTTAATGCCTTGTATTTTGTAATAAAAATTATTCTATTTGGTTTTCAATGAAAAATATTTCTTGTAAACTCATTTCTTTTCAAAGGAATATTACATGTTTTTAATTGATTAATCTTGTATGCAATATTCATGTGCTTAAAGTATTGTAATTATAATCTGATTAATTAATTGATTGTTAATTATTCATTAAAAGTTAATGGTGAATTAGGATTTAATTATGCCTCCCAGTGAACGACTTGAACTCAACCAGTTAAAAAAAACTTAAAAATTTTAAATGTTTGGTTATCTTAACCCTATATTACATTTATGACAAAATCGAGTTAACCTAAGTTACATTCTTATGCAATTAATTAAGTTTAATTAACTTAATTAGCTGTGTTGAGAATTAACCAATTAGTTCTTCCCCATGGAAATGACCTAATCATTAGGGTTAGAGATAATTTAAATTTTTAATAGTTGATCTTCCACCACAAAAGCTTTACAACGACATATTATTTTATGTTTAAAATTTCAACAAAAGTGAAGATCGCTCTATCAGTGGCTACGGGGCTACGCTTGGAGCAGCCGAGATTACACGCGGAGGGGGTGTTCGGCACCGGCCACCCCGAAGGATGATTTTGTTGTTGCATGGACTTAAAGGGACAACACGGTTCCTAATAGCCTTACGAGGCGGCCTTTGGGTGAGTAGGTCCCTTTGGGGGGCTGCCGTCCCTAGGCCTCTGGAGGGATTGAGATCCTCCTAGTCCCGACGAGCTTAGTCGTGTCATAGGACAAGAAAGGGAAGTGGGGGGTGCCGAGACTGTAGAATCTGGCTATAGCCCTGAAGTCGCCTAGCAGATCCGCTGGGTTAGCCCCTCGCTAGATTGCTTTGGACTGGGCTCCCCTTTCCTTTCTTAGCGCGAGCTCCTTGGGTCGCTTCGACTTGCCATTTTGCATCAGGTTGCTGCGCCTTTGCACGTTGCTCCCACCCTCAGAGGGGTTCAGGCTCGCATTGAGAGGGTCTGGCGACGAGCGTGCACTAGTGGTCAGTCGGCTGGGCCGCCCAGTGCCACCGCCATTCGGGTCGCCTTAATGTGGCACATGCTGGTGGGCGCAACTTAAGGTTCCTCCTCCTAAGGAGGCCAGGTATGTGTTGGGTTAATTTTCTCAACACAGTTAATTAAGTTATTTAGGCTTAATTAAATGCAAGAGAAAGTAACTTAGGTTAACTTGATTTAATGTCGGTTGTGTAGTATAAGATCAAGCTGACCTAACATTTTAGATTTTTAATTCTTTTTTAACTGATTGAGTCCTGGTGGTTCACTGGGAGGCATAACTTAACTTAATTCACCATTAAATTCTAAACATAAATTATTAATTACTTAATCAATGAGAATTATAATTAGATTACTTTAAGAATATAAATTTTACATAAAGGATATTCAATTAAAAGACATGTAACATTCCATAAGAAAAATATATTTACACATATGATTTGTTATTAAAAGCAAGTAAACATGTTTATTTCACTAATTTCATTTGTTTTACAAAAGATTAAGGCAAAAAAAAGAAATTCAAATGAATACAAGTGCCTTATTAAACCAATTAAGCTAAAAAAGAAATTGTATACAAAATCAGATATCTTAAAAAAATAGTACATTGTCTGACATCTTTAACTTCTTAATTTCCATTTTTTTTTCATCTTTAATCTTCAGCCTTGATTCTTCTTCTCTTCTTTTTCTGTTTGATTTATCATCTCTCTCTCTTTCCTTTACTTTTTTCTTTACTTTCTCTCTTAAACTCTCTGTCTTTACCTTTCTCAAGCTCTTCTTCTCTTCTCTTCTGAATTTTCTTAACCCTCCTCTCTTCTTTGTTTTCTTTCAACTCTTTAACTGTGCACTTGAACTACATTGAACCAAAAATTTGGTTTTATTATGGGCGGCTCGAACCGATCGGAGATACATAGCACCCCTCTTAGGGTGAGACCAAACACTACTGGTCCAAGCCTAGTTTGTATTAGACAGTTTATTTCTGGTTCGGATTATCACATGCACGGTCTCCGGCCTCCCAGGCCCACACACATGCCCGCTCACGAGCCCACGCTCGCGCCCACAGGCACACACACACCCGGGCACGTGCACCGCATGCACCCGCACACACACATATGCTCATTGTGTGCGCAGCGCTGACGACCGATAAAGCCTCTTCACTTTTTCCATTTATCCTCAGGCGAGCACTTCTATTCTACTGATGTGGGACTAAGTTAATCCCTTCCAGGCCAAACTTTGGCTGGAGACTCCGGCCGGCTCAGAGCTCCAAATTGAGCAAATAAGGGCTCGTTGGAAAGCTCTAAAGGTGTACTACAAGATTGCAGCATCAATTTGATGCTGAGAACAGAATTTAGCCTTCGATTTAAAGGGTGAAAGTGGAGGGTTATACGGCTAATTTAGACTGCAGTGAAGCAATTCAGGTCTTATGACCTGCAGTGAGACTTTTGACCTCCAGATGAAGTCCTGAATCATCTCAGAAGATGATTCCGCTCCTAATGGTGAAGGGAAGAAGTGTTAAGAAGCTTCTGGAAGAAGAAGCTCAAAAGCTTCTTATAGGTGCTTCAAAGTTCCAATTTGAACTCTGATTAGCTCGACAAACAGCTAAAGGACAGCTAAATCAAATTAAACAACCTCTGAAGCTTGTAAAGAGTCCATCTGGGCTGCAATTGCATTAGAATCTCATCAGAAAAACGCTGAAGTCAGTTTTGGGTTCAAGTGAACCCAAACTGAATAGAACTTGAATTCAAATGAAATCCTAACTTAAACTCATCCAAATCAAATCTAAATCATCTAAAATCATCCTAGGAATCATTTTAATTCATCATTTAACCTAACTGGTGTATCAATCATCCAACCAAACCTTTGCTTGACCATTTAACCTCAAAATTTGACTTTCTTCATTAAGCTTTTTCAGATGAAATTAATACCTCAATTCAACTCTATTTAACCTCAGGAACAGATTCAGCGTCTCAAAATGAGGTTTCAACTAAAAATTATAGGGTTTCAGGTCTGTCGCCTGAGATCCTAAATGAGTCTGTTCGTCAGAACAAACTAGAGCTTATCTAAGTGATTGATCTACTGGATTGACCTCAGAGCATCTTCCTGATGCTTCTAGATCTCCTTAATCAAGTTTAAACCCTAATAAATAGTATTCTCCAACTCTGCCGGAGTTGGAGAAGACAGAGGCATAGATGGAGCTCCAAACTTTAAAACATCAAAGTAAACACCAAATCATAATCCTTAGACCTCAATTAAGCAATCTGGAGCTTCTCAGGAAGTTCTATAGGCTGAAGACTACTTTTTGACTCGGCGAAGCTCACCAGAGCTCCGATGAGTCCAGACAATGGCTAAAAGTGTGTATAAATCATTAAAACAGGCCATTAAAGATTTGAAAAGTTTCTTTAGGTCACAAGGAACCTCAGGAACTCAATAATTCACTCAATTAATGATTAAAATGAAAGATAAGCAATGAATTGATAGAGAGTGTAATCTGAGTTCATTGGAACTCAGGTCAAGTTCTCTCACTCAATTGAGCAGAGAGAACTTATTAGTGAGGTATGGCGATGGTGTACAGGTGATTAATTAGGTGGAGGAACTCCTCTTGAGCTGCCATTGACAACGAGCTCAGGAGGTTGAGTGAATTTTAGGCATTTAAGATATAGGTGATTTTAGTCAAATTAAAGTGAAGATCAGGGCCCTTAGATGATGACTAAGTGATGGAGGGCCCTAGTGTAGGTGAATTACCCTCGATTACCTCCGCCATGGACAGCAGAAGCAACCAGCGAAAGTAGAGGTGGATTAGTCGTTTAGGTGATAAAATTAAGGAATTAATGTGCTAGAGATGAACATGAAGGATTGTAGAAGG
The DNA here is from genome assembly GCA_037157565.1 of Thalassia testudinum. NCBI lineage: Eukaryota > Viridiplantae > Streptophyta > Magnoliopsida > Alismatales > Hydrocharitaceae > Thalassia > Thalassia testudinum. Next base: position 18,475,249 of record JAZHRO010000076.1, on the reverse strand, counting down.
TGATCAATGATTCAAAAGGATAAAAAGATACTCTAGTCAAGCTCAAAGAGCTTGTCGGAGCTGAGGAAGATGACGGAAAGAACTAACATTAATCCTAGCTAAACTACCTAATTAACTACTCTAATTACTCTAACTTACCTAACATACTATTACTTGGACGAAGGGGGTAAGGAGTCTCCGTCGAAGGTCCTTAACGGAGGAGGAAATCATAGGGGCAGAGGAAGAAGTCCGGTAGGTGTTGGCGAGGAGCAGAGATGAAGTCCAACGTCGGCACTTTGTTAGAAGACTCAGTGGCCGACGGCGGAGATCAGGGACAAGTGAAGATGATCGGAGGAAGATGGTGGAAGCGGAAGAAGGTTGCTGGATTTGGAGTGAATAGCCTATCTGTTAGCTTAGTAGGGGGAAGAGGGAAGGGAGCTAACCTCTTGAAATCGGAGAGGTGGAGGGGTATTTATAGGTTGCGGCAGCTGAGGAGGGTGAATCTAGACAGTGTAATGTCTAGGAGCAAGGTAACCACCGGCATCTTCTCCGACGCCGATGAGGTTATCTTCAAACCCTAAATAGGATTGTAGCTTCATCCAGACCGATGGATGAAAACGGGGTGGTGAGCGCAAGCTCCCGAAGCTTGGTAGAGGTGAACAAGCGTTAGATGAACGGTGATCAGCAGGTGAAAGTACCGCCTATCGTCAGCCGTCGAAATGGTTGAAGAAGAAATGAAGAAGATGTATGCAGGGACCTGAATGTAAGGAAAACTAAGGACCTAAGTGAAGGAAAAGGACTCGATTGAAATAAAACTTAAGGACTAAAACGTAAACTAAGGTTTTCTAGGCTTATTTTAATTTAAATCTTTTTCAACTTTTTATATATGATTATAAATTAGACAAATATTATATATAAACCTTAGATTTATGTTTTTGACCTTTTTAGCTTAATTTATTTAATTAAGTAAAGTTACTTAAGTTATTACATACTTAGGTATAAATTATGCTTAAGTTAATTAACACATTAATTAGGTAAATAGTTAATAATATTTCAAGTCCATTTATTAATTAAATTATTAATAATATTAATAGGCTAATAATTTATCATTTTTAACTTATTTTAAGGTCCTTTAATGATTTATCTCTTATTCTATAATTAACACTTATATATACATATTCCTAGCTACTTAACTAGGAAGATTAGTTAATTAGGGGTAATTAGAAGCCATGATGAGTCTTTCATCAATATGCGATGAGAGATTCCTGGCGACGGGCATGTACCGGTGCGCAGTTGACCGAGCCGCCTGATTCTATTGTCAATCTGGCCACGTTAGGTATGGAAACCCAATTAGGGTGTCCGTCCTTGTTCGAGTTGGAACGTTGGAGGGTCATGCCCTTCCCTTTTCTCTTCTTTTCTTGGTTGCCGAACGGTCATGAGCGGAACGGCTAATGGGAGGAGAGGAAGGTATCCTCATTGGAGTGGAGGATGCGCCAAGGGCATGTCAACTTGGAAAGGGTGGCTTGAAAGGAAGCTTGGCCTAGGCTTCTTAGGGCCCCGCTGGAGTTGCCGCTAGAAACTGTGTAGGTTGTTGACCCGTCTCAGTTGACATCAGTCACGGGGGTTGCCTCAGCCTTTGCATTAGTGCGTTTGGGAGGTCGGAGGCGAAGTTCTCAGTTACTCACGGGAGTTGCAGTGGAGACTTTCACCTGGTCAATGGCTAGGGCAACATACTTCTTAAAGGGCATGGAGTTTCCCTGTCGTGGGAGGCTTTTGCCGAAGCGAGTCTAAAACGCTCCACCTAAACATGCGGGGAGGTTTAGTCGCATCTTCCTCACCCCGATGGAGACCGAGGGGAGGTATCTGGGGAGAGTCGACCCGGAAGGGGGCTTAGTTCCCTGGCGTGACGTCAACCTGAGGTTGCTTTAACCTTTGCTCTGATGGGCTCGGGCAATAGGAGGAGAGGACCTAGAGTAGCACAAGCACCATGGCTAGGGTTTTGGCGGTGTTGTCCTCCTGACAGGGAATCTAGGTGACTCTGCCTGCCCCTTTTGACGGGGTGTTGGCCCGCCTGACTCTCAGCTCGCAACGAAGGCAGCATCGGCTACCTGCAATTGCCGAGGCCCACCAAACTGATTGGGTTTAGGCTACATCATCAGCCTGTTGATCTGAACAAGCACCTTGTTGGACCAACCAGGATTTTGATTAAAGTGCTTGTTCTACAAAACTCCTCTAATTTGACCACTCCTTATCCATGACCACTTTCTGCTCGGCTGAAGACATTGAATTCAGCACTTAACGGGAGGCAACCCGTCATTTCAAAAACCCCAGATCCTTCTGATTATCCTTTTGAGCTTCACATCTACTGCACTTTGAATTCAGTTTTTGAACAACCAACTCTACCTTTAGTATTCATATCAAAGCTTGAAATTGTCTGCAACAGTCATCTCGACCCATTCACCCACCTATTGGCCCTGTTCTAATCCTTGAACCCAAGATGATTTCATATCCTCCGATTTACAATGAGGACATTGCAAAACTTAAGCATGTGGGGGTGTTAAAGTGCAAACACATAAAAGTTCAAGTTTCTGAAGGGTTCTCATAAGAACATTACTCATATTTAAAAAAAAACTGAAAAAAACATAAAAATTGAAAAAGAATAAAAAATGAAATGGGGAGGAAATTTTGTGAGATAAATTACATATCATTCTTGGGGAGGAAATGGGGAGGTAATTTAAATGTCAAAAAGGAGCTACAGTTTGAAACAAAAAGGGATAGTCATTAGTAAATGATTATGGAATCTACTTAAATTCTAGACCAAATTAAAGAAAAAAATTAAGTCCTAAAAGAACAAAGAGACATGGAGATTAGTATGAGTGCTAACCTTAGGCTTATTAGGTTTGTTTTAAGGCTTAAGCATTCAAGTATCCATTAAGATCTGGATAATCTTCAAGAGGTTGAGGAAAATGCAAAGCTTATGTATTAGGTCTAAGGCTTAGGGATTATTCGGCCTCGTTAACTGACCTCTGATTTGCGGGACTCGGTAACCTAAGCACCCTAATCCACACACAGTCTGGTTCAATGCGCTTAATAATCAAAATCATGCAAAGGCGTTTACTCTATTCTGAAAAAACTACATAGATTAGGAGAGGTTTATCAGCACAAGTTGATTTAGACGAGTTCCCATCGTGGAGAGGTTGGAAATTTCCCTCGAAGTGCGCAATAACATACCGTCTCCTTGGTGCTTGTCTCCTAAGATATATAAATATCCTACCGGGGGCATGTAAGCAACTTTTGCTGATTCAGGTGCCATGGGAGGGATTATCCTGAAATGTTGATCGCCATGGCCTGAATTTAGCTACAGAACGTCATGTGTGGCACTATCTCGAAGTGTTGAAAGCTAGGGTTCTGGGGGTTGCCATGGGCAGTGCTATCTCAAAGCATTGAAAGTCAGGGAACCCTACGAGGATTAATGGTGGGAACAAGGAATCCGATATAGACCGTGTTTTAAAGCCAATTCGAAGCTAGAAATAATAAAGAAAAAGTGACAGAAAGCTCTTCAAAAATGAAAAAAATTCTTCTATCCCTCTCTCTTACAAAAACTCACTGCAAACTGAATCGAGACTAACCATGATTACAAGCACGAGTGCTTTAATCGTGGGGTCCAACAAACCTTAGGATAGTTTCTATGGGCCTTAGAAACCTTCACAGCAGACTGAGGCTAAAGCTGGTCAGGTTTGGATTTTGGTTGGTACTTGAATACCTCTAGGCCTACTATTAGCATTCTGACCTAATTTCTAAAAAGAAGAAAGAATCAGAACTTTGAACATCAAGGCATGGTCTAGAATTTGAGTTAATTTCATAAGATTTTGCTAAGGAACTAACAAAAGTTAGGCATGGAGGTATGATAATAACGTCATCATCAGCCATATCTAGCTTTATTTAGTCATAATCCATTGATAAATGCTCCTACATAACCGCCAGAAGACCATAATTCATTGCATATCCATTCTGAGAGATGCATTAAAATAGGGATAAATATGCAATTTTAACAGAATATCTTAATTGCAGAACAATCACGGGGATTCTTAGGGGTTAATTAAAGGTCAAATGTTTATAAATGTCTAATAAGTGGGTTCATACAGACAGAAATGGATTTTCACGCGTTTTGATAATTAAATGACATTTGAAACCCTAAAAACAGACCTGCTTAATTCACTAAGGTTCTGGTCAGGATAAAATTCACCTAAACCTTCTAAAAATTATATAAAAATATTTTATAAGGTTTGGTATGCTTGCTTTGACCATTGGAACCAATTTTGACTTAAAACAGAGTCTCAATTGGACAGTTGCCTTAATTTGAATTTTTGCATAAATTACCAGTCAAACTTAGTGAAAACCTAAATCTGACTTCACCATCAGATTCCTTGGGTCTAAATTAGGTTTGTACCAAAATTTGAGCTTAATCAGAGATTATCTTGACCTAATTTGCTTTTGCTCAGGTCTGACTCTTTTTCATACATACACACCCCTACTTTTTGAATTCCTTACACATGGGTCCCTAACTTTTTTGTCACCTTCACAAAGAAGCCCCTGCCGCCATTGAGGTCAAACCCGACCTCCAAGCAACGTTGAATGGCCTGAATCCTACTTTAACGGCAATCAAATCCTACCAAAATTGGTGAGATTGATGTTCACACATGGGCGAATAATCTGAGATATTATGGAGTTCGAGATCCCCATGGATTGCTCGTGCGAATGCACGAGAATCATGGGTTCTTTTCCTTCAATCTCAAGCCATGAATCCTTCTTTCCTGATCCAAAGCTCCCCCTGAAGCTCTATAAAATCAGGCCATGCACAACCTTTTCAACTTAGCAAGTTTTTGGGCCACAAACATCTTCTTTTCCTCCACCTTCGGCCTGCTCTGACTTGTCTATGGCGACCACCTTCCTCCGTTCACTTCGCTGACTGCCATGTACAATAGACAACCGATTCTTCTTCATTGTTTCAAACTATACCTTGCTATACCTGCGCGGTGACCTCCAACCTCCTCCTCATCATCGTTCCCTCTTCCGAAGCTTTCGTCTTCTCCGGTGTCGGCCCATCATAGCTGGCGCTTCCTCCATGTTACGAACATGGCATCAGACGGGTTTTTAAGACGTCTGGGAAGTGGCCCAGACGTTTGACCAGACGTCTGGAACCCTTCCCAGACGTCTGGTAATAAATTTTTGCGGCGTACGGGGTTACATCTGCGCGCCTGCGTGCGCAGACTGCACCCGCCGCTCTCGTTCCTCCTTTTCTTCTCTCTCCTCCTGTAGGCGCTCAACTCTCTTCTCTCTCTCCCCGCACGGCCTTATAAGGCCCCCTCGCCCTCTCCCTTACCCTCGTCTTCTCCGCCTTCCTCTTCTCCTTCTCCCTGCCAGTGCGAGAGCGTGAGCGAGCGAGGGAACGGCGGCAGCAGCGACCGCGGCGAGAGTGCGGGAAGGAGGGTTGCGAGCGGAAGGGGGGAAGCTCGACCGCGAGGGTTCGAGCTTGCCGGGGCAGCTAGAGCCAGCCGGCGGGGGAGCGGCGGGGGTGGGGTGTCGCGGAGGGGCTGCTGCTGCTCGGGCAGCAGGCAGACAAGGCGCGGCCTGACCGTGCGTCGTGGGCGGAGAGCGAGTCGGGCTCTGGTTCTGGAAAAGTTTCCAGAATCAGACGTCTGGGCTTATGACCAGACGACGGTGAAGACGTTTGGAGGACTGTCCAGATGTCTGACAGGTAAGATATTTCTATCTCCTTCCTTTTTCGCGTGTACGGCCATGCAGCCGTCCGCCGCGACTTCGTCTGCGCTTCGTCGTGCTGAGAGCAGGAGTGTGTGTGTGCGCAGGTTGCACTCGGGAGGGCGTGAGGGCTCGCCATCCCACGTAAATCAGACGTCTGGCTGTAGTGTCAGATGACGGAGAGGACTTCCAGACGTGTGGGAACCAAGCCAGACGTCCCAGTGGGCTTCTGGACTTCTGAAGGACTACGCAGAATTAAGGTACGATCTGACCCACCTTTTAAGATGTCTGGAAGAGGTTCCAGACGTCTGATTTTGGACAGTTTCGTCGTTTTTGACCCGTTTAGGGCCCGTTTGGAGTCCGTTTTCCGCGTTTCAAGTTGCGTTCTTTCCAGAATAAAATCCTCCACCCGTTTACAGTAATTGTATACTGTTCTGAGAAACTCCTTGTGTTAGGACCCCGTTCCATTACAGTCTTGGGGGTTGCGGAGGCACGCGGGATTGCCGACCATGCCCTAGTACTCCCGTTGTAGCTGGTAGAGTGGCTTTTAAATTATTTAGCATAAATTGTTACAATTATGGAACAATTAATAGAGTCTAGGGCATTGTATGAACCGTAGGACTGAGAAACTAGATTGAATGATAGATCCTAGGGTATTGCATGAATCCTAGGGCTGGAAAACTAGATTGAATGATAGATCCTAGGGTGCGGCATGAATCTTAGGACTGGAAAACTAGTGGAATATATAAATATTGCAGTCTTGGAAAAGTTGAAAGGAAATAATAGATGCCTGTAAATTAATAGCTGCCTGTTATGAATGAATAAATATGATTGAGAATATGGGTTGTATGAACGTAAAACTGGAATAGTGAAACCTACAATGGCCAAACAAAACGAATACGAACCCTACGGGGAATTAGGAGTAGAACTCCTGGAAAGAGAATAGAATGAAACTGAGAAAGTGAAACGTGGAAGTGTGTTGTCTCTTGGGTACGTGGTACCAAAGAGAGCACACATTACCTCTTAGTGTAGAGGGGAGCTTGCCGCCCTCAGGTTGAGACCAGGGTGGGTTTGGCCACTGTACACTGACTTGCTGGCCCTCGCATACGCAATACCGAGGAGAGCTACTAGTGTAGGGAGAGCACTAGCTACCCCACAGGCCCTGGGGTTCTGCTAGCCTCCTACACTGACTTGTTAGGCCCACTAGGCAAACCAGGGTAGTCAGGCGTGGGTGCGCGGACTGTGGAGGGGTTGGACCCCTGTTACTGAGAGGGCTCTGCCCTATACCGGTTCCGTGTTGTATTTTGAGCGCACCCGTTAATGGAAATGACTGACCGCGTGCCAGTGCGGGGTAGCTACCCGTGTGCTTATCGCGCATGCCGTAGTCACCGTTACGTCTGTCAGCGACCTTGGGGTGGTTGACTGAGGGTAGGACCACCACGGGGGACTCTCCCGGCCAGGAGAGCACCACGTGTTACTTCTACCTTTCGGAAAAGACTGCAATCAAGATCGTTCCCACGAGGAACATTCGAGATCAAGTGAAGGATCTGAGAAATAAATAAATCATGAAACAATAGAAAGACGTAAATAAAGAAAGTAAAAATATAACAGCTACAGTACACTCTACTGCTTCTTTAGCTTTTAGTTGCTACTCTACTCAGCGTTTCGCTGACGTGTTACACTCGTTACTTTTCAGGACCAGGTGTTGAGCCGCCAGGGTCAGCGGTTGCAGAGGACGGTGGGCCTAGTAGGGTCCAGTAGAGTTACCCGCAGTTCTTTTTGTACTTTTCTTCCACTGTAGTGAGTAGTTTCCTTGTTACTCTTTGTACTTCTTTATTGTAAGCTTCATGTTATGTACATATTTGTTGTTCTACTGTTGTGGTGGTGTATACTGTAGTAGTTCATTTTCTTACTGCTGTATTTTGTTATTGCTAGTTATATTCATGCTGAATGTGGTTTATTTTACTGCTCTTTTGGTTCCTTTCTCGTTGGACGACTAGGTCTTGGGATTAGTCGAGTCGGTCCGATTCTCATGTCTCGTAGGGACTCGGGAATCGGGTCGTTACACTCCACTTCCTCCTCGCCCGCTAGCTACTCTTGTCGACACCTTAGCTTCTACTGATCATCACAACTCCAAACACCTCCTCCGACTACTGTCTTGCCCGCTTCACCGTTGTCTTCCACCTCGCTGACATACCTCCGGCGAGCTCGTGCCCTTGCTTTACACCACCTAACCACCTGCCACCAGTCCCAAATGCCCCGCCACATCCACGCGAGCAAAACCCTTGAAGAAATTAAGGGGATTGCTTGCCGTAACTGTCCACCGAACACCTCCATGACCTCCAACCTTCTCCGCCTTCGCCACACTCACACACACACTTCCACGGCATGCCACCGCCACCACTGCATTCACCGCATCTGTGCGCATCTCTTGAGTGCTTCTGACATGGCTCTTAGGCTATTTTCTTCGTTTCAGGTACTCGGCCTTTGCCACCATTAACGAGCTCCTTCAAGGGAGCTCGACGCCGTGTTCTTGCTACATCAAGACTAGGCCATTGCCCCAGGTGACGCGGAACCAGCCCAGGAAGAGACCTAGGTTTTCAATTGGGAGCCTCGAGAGCTCCTTCACCCTCAATTGGACGGATCTGCAAGCAGCTGCTTGCACGCAGAAGACAAGAGACAAGATAGTCCCACGTCGGGGACATAGGAGCTGATCGCACGGTATAAATTGATTTTGTGTTCATTCTCCTTCGCCCAGTACACTGGGGGTAGGGTCCCCACTCACGCGCCTCCTCGCTCTCACTCCTCACCTACTACACCATGCAGGTGGGTCTGGTCCCTGGTCCGATTACTCGATTAGTCAGGTTTGAGAGAAAGAAGAGAAAAGAGAGAGAGGGGGGGTTTGCCTCACTCTCTAACTCTCTAACACTTAGAAGATTTCGGAGAGGCCTTTGCCTTTGTTGTGCGTAGCTGTGCCTCTCCCTGAGGCTTGAAGAGAAAGAAGAGAGGACCTTGAGCCTCTGCTGGTTAAGGCATCTGAGCGCCTTATCTGTCGTCTGATTTCGCTGGTTCTATGTTCCTGTGGCTATATTGGTTGCTTACTGATGTGGAATAAGTGGTTGATCATTACTGTTCAGTTATTTGAGAATTATTGTGAGGTTGATTAAAGGGGTAATTGGTGATTTACTGTTCAGTTATTTGAGAATTATTGTGAGGTTGATTAAAGGGGTAATTGGTGATTTAAATCACCATTTTACTCCATTCCTTTTGCACCTTGACATTGGTTTTCTTATATATATCATTCTTGCTCATATTTGTGGTGATATTGTAATCATTGAGATTAATTACAACACTTGCTCCTTGTGTTCGACCTTGGATTTTCTTGACGATCTTTCGAGTTATAAATATTATTTGTTTTCGAACAATTTCGACCTATACTGCAATGCATATTTTAAAACATCAATTTCGCACAATAAACAAGGGTCCGACTTGGGGACCTTAGGCGAGGAGTCGCGGTTGCTAGGGCGTATAGATGTCGCGTCATGATCGGGCCCCTTCGAAGGGGGGAAGGCCTCGAGTGGGACCGTGGGTGGTTATGACCACTGATGAGCGAGATTTGGTATGCTAAAAGTTTGTTGGTGATTTGTTGAAGGTAAAGTTTTTGGAGATCCATGTGTAACTGGCTGACTAAGAACCGCACAGCTTTGCAGAAGGTACAAACTAAGAACAGATGCTCACAACCCTCCAAGTGATCGCTGCAAAAGATGCACTGATTTTCAATGCTAGAATCCAATCTAGTAAGAACTTCACCGATAGTGAGACCATTATAAGCTAACTTCCATAAAAAGAACTTGAATTGGGGCTGAATGTTGAGATTCCAAATCTTTTTAACAAGGTGTGTTGGCTAATAGTCCTGAAATATCCGTAGTTGTCAAGAAGAAAGTGATAAGCTGATTTAACTGAGAATAATCCATTCCTGTACAGCCTCCAAATGATCTCATCTTTGCTATTGTCAAAATTAGGGTGGGTTATTGCCTTGATGAGATTGCCAATGGCATAACGGAAAATCTCATCGATAATGTCATACCTCCAGCTGTGATTATCACTGTTGATAATCTCATTGACAAATGTAATGTTATAGCCATCAGGAATAACGGGAATTGACAGTTTCATTGAGGTTGGGAATCCAGTTGTCGTGCCGAATTAGAGTGTCCTTGCCATCACCAATCCTCCAAAGACAACCATTGCAAAGAATAGGACGAATATGACAGATATCCTCTGAGACTTTGCTTCCCAAAAATCATTCTTCAGAAAATAGATACTCTTCATGACTTGAGCAACCAGAGACCCATCTTGTTTCATAGTTCAACATAATTCCAACATTAGCGCAATGTTACAGAGCTGAGTCATCCTGAATCCAGCACCACCAGTACGTTTCGGCCTAGTTAAGATATCCCGGCCAATAGTGTGAAGCTTCCTTTTATCCTTAGAATCTCCCCACCAAAAATCTCTCATATATAACTTTATCAAGCTCGCCACAAAGCTTCTTCGGTAATAGACATGTTCACATAAGATAGATAGGGATAGAGGAGAGAGTAGAGTTAATAAGAACTGCTCCACTAGCAGTGGTAATGAATTAGCTTTCCAGCCATGGAGGGTTTTATTAATCTTGTTAATAAGCTTATTAGCAATGACAGCCTTAAAGTTATTGCCCCCAAAAGGAGCTCCCAGGTAAAGGTCTTGGATTAAGGCTGTTTCTGATGTTAAGAGCTGACATGATTTCTGCTTTTCATTCATTACGGCAGCCTGCACTGAAGAGAATAGAAGACTTGTTGAGACTTGCATATTGTCCAGAGCAAGCCATGTAGGTATGACGGATATGGTTAATGAGATCAGTGATGTACTTTGCGGCTTTGCAGGTGATGAGAGTATCTTCTGCACACGCAAGAAGGCAAGTAATCCCACATCGATATTCTTTTGGAGGAGTCAATGTCAGAATTCAGCTTCAAGAATAAACAGGAAAGGAGGCAACGGACATCCTTGCCTTAGGCCACGAGAAGGTTTGATGTGCCATAGGGAGCACCATTAACTAGAATAGAAAAGGTGGTGATTGTGATACAATGCTTGATCAGCAAGATAATATGAGGAGGCAGCTTTAGTTGTCTGAGAAGATCAGCATGAAACTCCCATTTCATTTTATCAAAAGCCTTCTCCATATCAGTTTTAACGAGCATTTCATCACTCTTGGATCTACAAGCAGATCTTCTCTTCATATGGTGGCTAATTTCTCTAGCAACGATAATATTATCAGAGATATATCTTCCTTTCAAAAAAAGCAGGCTGAGATCTTGAAATCCTGGAGGGAAGTATAGTTTTAATCCTATTGGCAAGGATTTTAGTGATAATTTCATAAATTGTGTTTGCCAAACTGATGGGTCTATAGTCTTTTAGAAGCTCAGGACTAGATCCTTTGGGAATTAATGTGGTCAAAGTATGATTAAGACAGTCAGGAAATGTGGCATTGTTGAAGGCATACCGGACAAATTTTGCAAGAGAGATCTTAACGGCATTCCAGAAAGCTTTAATTAAAAAAGGAAGTGGACAAACCATTGGGACCAGGTGACTTATTGGAGTCCATCGAGAAAAGAGCATCCTTAATCTCTGATTCAGAAGGAATAGCACCAAGCATACTAACTTCCTCATCATTAAGATGCTCATTCATCTCAAAACTACTTGGACGCTCCACACATGCACTGTTATCTTGGAAGGCCTTAGTAAAATGATCTACAAAAAGATTTGCAATGCCTTCTAGTTCATGAACAATTGTTCCATCTTCAAGCTTAATAAAAGACATATAATTTTTCTTTAACCTTTGTGCGGACCTGAGGTGAAAATATCTTGTGTTGCTATCACCTTCACACGAATCCATTTGCATGTTGAGTCCAAAAGATCTCCCCTTATTTCAACAGTAATTTATCGTATTTAAGAGATGGTTCATCAAAGCTGCCCAAAATGGAAACGAAACTGGTAGTTGCTAAAATGACAAAGGTGGATGGTGCCTTTGAAAGCTTAGTATCGGAGAGGAAGCACATGGTCAGCATTAACACCAAGGAGGAGAGCCTTGAGGGCACTCCCCAGGCCCTGACAGTTCCAGTTAATGCAATACATACGGGTGGCTCTCCAAAAAGAAATGCCAAACACATAGACGACCCTAATACACGATTAAATAGCGAAGCATGGCAAGGCAACATCCAACCATAAGAGATATCCAAGAGCAGAGCTTTAGGACACTCTTCCGTCAAATTCCAGGAGCACCCGCGGAGCGTCCTGGTTAGCAAAGAAATCAAGGGCCAATCCAACACCGTAAACTAATGCCGCCTATGCCGCTGTTGACGAGGAGGAGCTTTTCCCCGCCGTCAAGATCGGCCGGTTGGAGTCCCGGAGAAATGGCCGCCGCCGCCCTCGGGGAGGGGGCACTCTGGGCCGCGTTTGGATCAGCAGTGGTGGACAATATTGGGTAAATTTCAATTTGGGAAGTTTGGATCGGTAGAGTACATGGTGGTCGACGTAAGTTAATGGGAAAAATTTGATTCGAATTTCATTAGGTTTGGATATAAATTTTATCTAAAAATTTTAATTGGGTTTGAGTATGAGTATGATTATTCTATTCGAGTATACGAATAAAAATTTATTTAATTAAAATATATATTTATCCCATTATTTTCTTAATCTTAATCTTTTTCATTTTTATGATTTTGAAAGTTTAAAATACTTCTGAAATTTTTATTAAACATTTATTTTAGAGAATAAGATTTTTTATTTGAAATATATTTGTATTTAATATTTTTTTATATTTTTTGTTTTTTTAATTTTGATGTATTTTTCTTTAATGGCTCTTTTTGTAATAATATGTTAGAGAGTTTATTAAAAATAAATAATTTTGTGTTATAGATTTTTTCTTTTTAACTTTAATTTAATATAATTTAATTCTAAGATCAATTTATAAATATATATCCGATGAATACCAAATGAATAGATGGGTATGAGTATAAGTAAATAGGTAAAATATAAGTATGAAATTTGTACCTAGATATAGATATTGGTTTAATCAAATTCAACCTAAATCCAATTTATTTACATCCCAGTGACTATTGAGAATAGCATTAGGTGAGTTAAGGAATTGTAAATTATAATATTATTTCATTTAATATAGGAGTGGATGGTAAATTTGAGAGATAAATTCTAATATCATTTTATTTGATTCGAGAGTCCAAGTTGGATATGGTGGATAAGTAGAAGAAGATATATGGTATCATGGGATGAGTGATTAATGAATGCTTTGTAACAATGTGACACGGGATGATGGCATGTGATTGGGATAGATTGATGTGTTGTGCAGAGGTGAATGGAGGTTGCGAACGGAAGGGAACATGGCTGTTGAGGTCGTCGAAGATGCGGGGTTGAAGGAGGTCACCAGAGGGGAACATTTGTGGCATAGTCAAAGGTGCGCATGGTTGTGTACGTGGTCGGCAAGGTGTGCATGGGTGGAGGCGGTGCTGGGCGCGTGTTGTGCTGATGCTGTCCGCTGTTTGAGGGGGTGCTCTCCGACAGTGGCGACAAGGTGGAACTCGGTGGAGGTGTGTTGCAGCGATGGATGTGATGTGCCTATGGGTGAGAGGGGTAGGCACATGCGTGGGGGATAGGGTGGTTTACGGTTATTTCTCGACGTGTAATCCCTCTTTGATTTTTACTTGAATGAACTATAACTCGAAGATATTGTGCATGGTGGTGCACATGTGGGACATCGGACGATACGGAAATTGGAAAATACTCAATATTAATGACCTCGGTTTCTCTATACAAGTAAGTCGATCTTGAGTTGAATATGCTCCCTTGGCATCAGAGTCAGATAAGTCTAATGATTAAGATTGAACTTTATTTTACTGATCAATATATCTATCCACAGTTAAGATGCAAAGAACATCAGGAGTACGATAATTAAAATAGATGTGGAAATTGGGAATTAGATGATATTAATGAGTTGGCTTCTCCAATAAAGCAAATTTAATCGTGGTTACAGGCCTTTTCTTGACACCGATTGGGGAGGATCATTAGAAAACTAACAATGTGGCAGTGGATATCTAATTTGTTTGGGAAACAATTTGATATCTTACTTTGCTAATAAGCAAAGGACAGTTGTGGTCATCAAAATACAAAGCCATCATGATGAAATCGTTGAACCAATTTGATTTGTCCTCTTTTTTAAAAATTTTTATTTAGTATTCTTCGACGATTCTTTCATGCGACAGCCTTGATATCCGGGACTTTTACATTTATGGCAGAAATTCCTTTCTTCTTGTCCTATTCGAAAGGAAAAAAAAATCCAAAATCTTAGAATTTACGATTTCATTCGATAGAGGAAGCTACACGAAAAATCAAAATCAGACAAAACATGGTGACGAGGTAAAACTCTTGTCTGGTATTCGTTCAGGAAGTGGACCTAAATCTCAAATTTTATTATAATATTGAAATTGGGTATAGGGGTAATGTGCACAAGAATCTTTTAGTATAATGTTTCTGTCAAGGAAGAAAGCAAAAGGATTAATTACGTGTATAATCTTGTATTTATTGTCAAAGATATATATTTATATATATATATTAAAAATAACCTTGTACCATCTTCATATACATTCCCAAACCATATGGACCAAATGATAGAGAACTTTTTTTATCTTCTCTTTAAATAGAAACCTCATCCCCTCTCATTTCCTTCCGTTGAAGAAGACTAGTTTTTGTTGAAACAAAGAGGAAAAGAGTGTATATACCTATAAAAAGGTCTTTATTATTTAAATCACATGAGTAGGGTACATGAAAGAGAAATATTTATTTTTAGGGATATATACGTACATATAAAATATATAGGAATAAACATATCTTTGACAATATATATATATATATATATATGGACTTTATCTAGAGAACATAATGCTTATAAAGATCCATATGAGCATTTGTTCTTATCCTTTGGATTTGTATTTTACGGAAGAGATTAATACCACCGATATGAGCATTGGTGGTTTTGAAACAAACGAAGAAAAAATGGAGTTACCAAATAAAACATCAATCCAAAAAAAATTTATATTATAAACATGTAAAAAAATAATTTCGCAATTATCATGTGTCATATTTAGAATGTAATAACATACAATTACTCGTGCAATCTAATTAACAAATATGATAACAAATCAAGTCACAATAAATAAGTTTGATAATGTTACAAGTCAATCAAAAAATATTGTAACAAAATAGTAAACGTTTTGTAAAGAAGAATGGAGTTGTTTATAACTACGATGCTTTACCGTTGTAATGTCTATGACAGATATTGTAACAAAAATGAATACCTGTTGTGTTACGACCCGATTCCCGAATCCCTACGAGACATGAGAATCGGATCGACTCGACTGATCCCAAGACTCAGTCATCCAACGAGAAAGTAACCAAAAGAGCAGTAAAATAAACCACATTCACCATGTATATAACTAGCAGTAACAAAAGTATAACAGTAAAGAAAAGAACTACTACAGTACACACTACCATAATAGTAGAGAATTAAACAGGTACATAAACATGATGCTTACAAAAAAAGAGTACAGTAGTAACAGAAATACTCACTATAACAGAAGAAAAGATACAGTATGTACTACATAAGTAAAACTGCTGTGCTCTACTAGGCCCAGCACCCTCTGTAGCCGCCGACTCTGGCTGCTCAACACCTGATCCTAAAAAGGTGATAAAGGTAACACGTCAGCGAAACGCTGAGTAGAGTGGCAACCAAAAGCTAAGAAAAATAGTAAGGTGGACAAGTAGCTATTATTTTTAATCTCTTTCTTTATTCTTCCATTTACTCATTCTTAAATTATTCCTCAGATCTTTCTCTTGATCTCGAATGTTCATCGTGGGAACGATCTTGATTGCAGTCTTTTCCGAAAAGTAGAAGTAGCACGTTGTGCTCTCCTAGCCGGGAGAGTCTCCCGTGGTGGTCCTACCCTCAGTCAACCACCCTAAGGTCACTGACAGACGTAACGGTGACTACGGCACGCGCGATAAGCGCACGGGTAGCTACCCCGCACTAGCACGCGGTCAGTCGTTTCTGTTAACGGGTGCGCCCCAAAGCACAGCACGGAACCAGTATAGGGTAGAGCCCTCTCAGTAACAGGGGTCCAGCCCCTCCACAGTAACCAACAGGGGTCTTGCCCCTTCTTAGTCCACGCACCCTCGCCTGACTACCCTAATTTGCCCAGTGGGCCTAGTAAGTCGGTGTAGGAAGGCTAGCAGAACCCCGAGGCCCATGGGGTGGCTAGTGCTCTCTCTACATTATTAGCTCTCCCCGGTACTGTGTACGCTAGGGCCAAAAGTCTATACAAAGTGGCCAGACCTAACCCCGAGTCCCTGGGGCGGCTAGCTCCGCTCTGCACTAAATAAGGGGATAGTCGCTCTCCTTGGTACTCCGTACTCAAGGTCCAGCTCACTTCCCCAATTCATTCCATTCACCTCTCAGGAGCTCTACTCCTAATTCCTCGTAGGGTTTATGCTCATATTTCTTTAACTAAGCCAATTTAAGGTTTCATCATTTCAGCTTTATTTTCATATAGCTCATGTTCTCAACAGTTAATATCAATTCATAAGCAAGCAACTGTTATCCAATTATAAGCAATTATCCTTTTTCTTTCTACTTTTCCAAGACTGCAATTCATATATTCACGACATTTGTTTCGATGTTTCTGTTCCTAGGATTCATGCCACACCCTGGGATCTATCATTCAATCTAGTTTTTCAGTCCTAAGATTCATACCATATCCTAGGATCTATCATTCAATCTAGTTTTCCAGTCCTAGGGTTCATGCCATACCTTAGAATCTATTAATTATCTCACAAGTGCATAAATGTTGATAAATAATTAAAGGGAGGCACTCTACCTGCAAAATCGGGAGTACTGGGGGCGTGATCGGTAGGTCCGCGAGCCTCTGCAACCCTCAAAGCAGCAATGGAACGGGGTCCTAACACAAGGATCAAACACAAGAAACTATTCAGAATATGATACAAATACTGTAAACAAGTAGAGGAACTAATTATGGGAAGAATGAAACTTGAAACGCGGAAAACAGACTTCGAACGGACCCTAAACGGGTCAAAAACGACAAGTCTGCCCAAAATCAGACATCTGGAACATTTTCCAGACGTCTTAAACGATGGTTCAAGTCATACCTTGTTTCTGCGTGGTTCTTCAGACGTCCAGAATCCCGCTGAACCGTCTAGACTTGTTCCAGACGTCCGACTGTCACTTCGGACGTCTGGAGACCCTCTTCGTCGTCTGGTGCTGTGCCCAGACGTCCGATTTGTGTGGGAGGGTGTGCCCTTGCGCCTTCCCGAATGAAACCTGCATGCATACACGACCGTCCCAACAAGAAAATGAGGCAGAACCCTTCGGTGGAACAGCCTGCATGGCCGTACACGCGAAAGGAAGAAGAAATGGAATATCGTACATTTCAGACATCTGGATCTTCCTCCAGACGTCTCCCACGTTGTCTGGACATAGGTCCAGACGTTTGATTCTTGAAAATTTTCCCAGAATCAGGACCTCCTCGCCCTCCGCCTGCTGCCTGAGGTACAGCAGCACCTCCCTAGCGTCACGCTCCCGCTGCGCACCCGCCGGCCGGCCCTGGCTGCTCCAGCGAGCTCGCACTCTCACTCTTTAACTCTTCTCCCTGCTTGCTGCAACTCCTCCCCGCGCACACATGGCAGAAGCTGCTGCCCTTTCCCTCTCACTCTCACACTAACAGGAAGAAGAAGAAGAAGACGGTGGAGTGATGGTGAGGGAGAGGAGAGGGGGAGGTATTTGAAGGCGCCGTGGGGAGAGAGAGAGGAAGAAAGCTGCGCCTGCAGGACGGGGAGGAAGAGAGAGAAGAAAAGAGGGCAGCGGTTCAGTCTGCGTGCGCATGCGCACAGACGCGAAATCGTACGCTGAAAAAATTAATTTCCAGAAGTCTGGGAAGGCTTCCAGATGTCTGACCAGACGTTTGGACCAACTCCCAGATGTCTTAAAAGACGTTTGATGCCGGGGTCTTAACATGTTGTAATCGGTTAAAAGTTGTAAAACCTTGTAACGTATATGAGTGACTGTCGTAATAATGCATTCTGAAACCAATTTGTATTACATCTTGTTGTATTACAATCATTTCATTCACTGTAACGTTTGATCGTGGATGTTATAACGATGCGCATATACAATTGTAACCAAACACTTCTCAAGAAAAGAGAAAATATTATGGAGTGGTTGTATTACATACTCATAAAATTTGTATTATAAGTTTCCATGCTATTTTTTACCTTTGCGAAAGAACATTTCTAAAGTCTTGCATTACATACTTATGGGTACATTGTAATATATCGTAACAATAGAACCTCGAATCCTTGTAGTGTCTGCAATTGCATTACATTGTTACAATGGATTTTCTTTTTCATACGATGAATGGATTGGTGTGTCACTTACTTTCTCACAAAAATATTTTTTGAGGGGATATATATGTTAAAAAATATTATATAAGTAAGATACAAAAATTTAAATATGTTATTCACAAATAAATATAAGAACGTGATTGAACAATAAGCATATTTAACGAGGATTTAATTTAGTGTCAAAATTTAAAATAAATTCAGTGTCTTACATACAGAACTTGTAGCACGTATCCAGTAGCAGAGAGATGATGTCGTCGCAAGATGTCGTTGCATGGAGTAGCTTTAATGAGAATAATGAATATGAAAGGACAAATAAATGTGGAAATATGAACCATAAACAAAAAAATCAAGATTTCAATTATATGAATAGATTTGTTTCAAAAAATAAATTACATAAATTAAAATCACTTATATTTCATTTAAAATCATTTGAGTAATTTTAAAGTGATTTCATCAATCACAAATGCAATCTAATAGATGAGATTCGATGCTCATATGGATGTTTATAAATACATAACTCTCTGAATATATATATATATATATATATATATATGGTAAAATGGAAAGTCTTCTTATCGCAGTATAGTTAGGAATCATATTATTGAATTATGAGAATTTTTTGTTTCCTAAATTTACATGAGATCATCATTTAATATTTTTTAGAAGTTTCCTTTGTTGGGCCCTACCTTTAAGTCTTTCCTTAGTTTGTTGTTGTGAAGATCTTGAACAAATAAGTTACAAGGATTAAAATAAGAAAAGGAAAGAGATAATTTAAAAGGAAAGATCTTACTTGGTGCCTACGAGTGGTTGTTTCTCCTTTATATTTGATTGCATTTAGCTTCAAGGAAACTCACCATAGGCATGAGTGCTTGGAGGTTTCTATCACTCGTCATGTGTTTCTTTAGGCATATGGTAGTCACTCAGGGAAATTAACGACTTAATTTGATTGTGACCTCACCCTGCTGCACGCCACAAAGGAGTCCACGCTCATACATGCTTCTGGGGAATTATTTTGGAGACCAACCGGTAGAAGAGGTCGATCCAAATCTTTTAGCAACCGGGCTAAGAGAGTTTTTGTTCCTGAGTTACAATTTTTGTTTAATTGTTTTTTTATTATTTTAACAGAAACTGCTATATAATTATTTTTAATTATTTCAATTAAATCACAATAAATATCTACTCTCAATTTTACCATTAAAAAATTTCCACTACACTTCGGTACTCTTAATTCTAATATTAAATAAATTCACATTAATATTCTTCATTTCCACTTATGTTATTAAATAAATATTTATTAACATCGTATCATTACATAATCATTTTAACTTTTTACTTAACCTTCCTTTTATTCCACCATCTAAAAAACATCCATCTCCACTTATTTCATTTTAACCAATTTTTATAGTATTTTATTCACCCTTCAAATGAAGTCTTAGAGCTAGTTTGGTAAGAGAGATAATACATCAAAATAAATGTTAACCTTATTTGATGGGAATGATATTTTGATCGAGATTAAGAGAACTTAACTTAAGATAAATTACTTTAGGATTGATATGAGATAAGTTATTTTTATAAATTATCTCATATGTTTTCACATGTTATCCTATAAATTTTCTAAATAGTAACATATTAACTCATCAAAATAATTTTTATGACTTTTAAATAAAAATAAAGAATAATTTCTCTAAATAAAATTATCGTATGAAATTTACCCTTTCATCCAAATTAACCCGTAGAGGCTCATTCAAGTAGCCTTATTATGACACATTGTGTGCACATGGCATGCACGTGATACTTGGGGATTCTACAACCCCGCCCCCTTAAGACGACTTTAGTTAGTTGATGTAGGAATGCATTTGTGACTTAATTTAGATATGACTTTTATCTAAAATAAACATATCTTTTTCTAAATCATAGGTAATCGGGCTAGGCCAGGATGCATATGGGTAACAAAACCAGAATCCAAGCTTGGCCTATTAGAGAGCAGACTGAACTATGGCTTACTGGCCATGCCTACGTACTCGAGACCAAGGTCAAACGAATAAAATTATCAAAGTTTTCACTGTATTAGAGCCACTTGTTTTCGAATGTTAAAGTAATGGGCCTCGCAATGTTGGGCTCATGAAACCAAATCAAATGTTGGGCTTATTGGTTAACGACACAATGATGCAACTTTTGATAAATCTAATGGGAATCATATTGTCCGTTGCACCAATTTATTGGCTAAAATCAGGATGGGGTGAAGTAGAGATCGGGTTCAGTGGGAAGGGTACGCTCAGGATGGCATGCACTACTAACATTTTGCTCCTTAATCGACAAGCGTGAGTGTGAAGTTAATTGTGTATATTGGTAAATACGTAGAGATATCTGTAAAGAGGATGATGGAGATAAAATGGTCGTCGCCATCTATAGTGTCTCTGCAGTACTGGGGCAAACCTCTGCTGGTAGCTTGTTGCTGGCTTCCATGTGAAGAGGACATTAATCCTGAGAACTCCCACTCGATAGGGGAGTAAACTAGACATGTTGTACCAAAATATTATCATATGATTTTGATAAATTTGCAAAAGATGAATGATAGTTTTCCAAAATACTTCAAACCTAATTGACACGGAGGACTTCATTATTTAACTTCTAATTTACTGACCTAGATTTACTTACTTTAACATAAAATTATCTAACATCAATTTTAATTGATGTTAACTAAATATATATTAAAATTATGCATCACTCATATGACATCTTTTTTATTTTATATATTTTATATTATTATCAAATAAATATCACAAGAATTAACATCATAATTTAATATTAATTTAAGTAAATATAAATAGATATTAACATTATTTTATAAATGAATATAATTATAAATTAACACTAATTTCATTTTTTTTTTTTTTAAACATAATTTTTCTAACCTCCGGTAAACCAGCTCAGATGCTTAGAATTTGCTTAAAACAAAGAAAAAAAAGGAAAAAAACAAAAAGAAACGTTCTCTATTCTAACAGCGTGCAAAACAAGCGGCCATGAACAGCTAGCAGGATCCTCCTTAGCACTTTCATATATACTACTACTCTCCGTCGATCATTGGCCTGTATTCACCGTACATGGACAGGTCGTGTCATCGTACGATCATCCTTCGATAAGTGCCAAAGGTCACAGAGTGACTGTTCCTGCGTTGAATATGGTATAAGAATACCTTTTTCTCTTAACCATATTAGTGCCAGAGAGTCACAATTGGATGCTGTGAAAGGTCAGAAACCAACCCCACCGATACTGCTTAGGCTGTCCTACATATCCTTTGATTTAATGGCAACAGATAACGCTGGGGAGTAGATAGATAGCATTAGAAATGAATTTAAGGATATATGATCCTTTAGCCCCACTGGTTCGTTAATATCTAAATGACGGCCACAAATGCATACAAACCACGGAACTCTGTCGTCCATCCAATTACTCCAGTCGTGGCCGCACATTTAGCCACTAGTTAAAAGGCAAAGGAAAAAATCTTTGAGATGCCCAGGAGTATTATATTCCTTCTTTCATTCATATATATATATATATATATATATATATATATATATATATATATATATATATGACTCTTGCTGTAGGATCTTCTTCTATTCCTTCAAATATTTCTATTTATATATATATATCCTATGAGTTGACAGATATCACCTGTAAATTTATTTCTCAAAATTTACCTCGTAAGATAAACACGCATGCAGTAGATTGGGTTTAGGCATGCGAAAGGGCTGTTTACGCATGTGTATTTATGAACAAACTGACAAACTGAGCAGATGGAACTTAGATATCCCTTTCTTTTTCTTTTATTCCTTTTATTAAAAAAAATCTAAACATGTTCACTTCTCGGTGCCATCATTCATCCGTATGACCCTTAAATTAAATCCAGATAAATTATATGAGTCCAACTAGTTTGAAGTCTTATTAAAAAAAAAATCTAATTACATGGGTTAAAAGCTTATAATTGTTCTAATAGATTGTTACATGAAATTTCATCGAGATCGAGGATGCTTACGTTAGTTCTTTAGGTCTTATTTGATAAGTTGAATAAGTTTGTAAAATAAGTTGGGGGAATCGAATAAATGGTGTAATAAATGAGTTAATTCATTTAGATATTTTGACGAGTTAAAGTTACTTAATGTAAAGATCTGTTCTGTTTTGAATCTTTTAGGATGTCTGAACTGTCAGTTAAACGTCTGATCAGACGTCTAGATCTCAGACGTCTGAATCCCTTCCCAAACATCTGGAAATTGAAAAATCTGTATGCGAAGTTAGTTCTGCGTGCAGCCAACGTGCAGACCTTTTTTCCTTCTCTCTCTTCCTCTCTTTCTCCCCCTCGCCGAACCCTAACCCAGTTGCCTATATAAGTGCCCCCCCTTCCTCTCCTCTCCACTCCATCACCACCACCTTACTCTCCACTCCACAGCCGTGAGAGAGGTGTGCGAGAGAGAGGGAGCAAGAGCGAGGAGGAGCGGCGTGAGGAGGAGGAGGAGGCCAAGGTCGCGAACTCGTGGAGGCTTGCCGGAGTGTTGTACGGCCACCGCGGCGCGTGTGGGAGGAGGAGAGCACCGAGGCATTGTCCCCGACTTCCTGCAGCAGCCAGAGCTGCAGCCGAGAGGGAGGAGTCGCTGCTGAGCGCGGCGAGAGGAGCGGGAGCGCGTTCTGATATTAGAGTTTTTCCAGTATCAGATGTCCGAAGTGCCTTCCAGACGATGAGCCGGATGTCTGAAAGCGAGTATTCGCGTAGGTACGTCCCTCTCGCGATTACGGCCATGCAGGTCGCACCATAAAGACAAATTGTTGGGCTAAAAAGGGGTTGTGTTTCTCTGTCGTGCGCAGGAGGAGCCTTGGGAAGGCATGCGGCATGCCCTCCAACACTTTTCGGACGTCTGGATAGCTTACCAGACGACTGGAGGATAATTCGGACGTCTGGAGCTGAGTCCAGATGGTCGAGTAGGAGTCCTGGACGTCTGAGGTTGATGTAGGGACTTGAGGTGAGACTCTGGTGACTTTTAAGATGTCTGGACTTGGTTCTAGACGTCTGATTTGAGTGTGCAGACTTGTTTTTGACCCATTTAGGGTCTGATCGAGGTCTGTTTTACGCAAACAAAATATATGTGATTTCCTTGTGAGTTCCTCTACATGTTAGAAATTTTTATATAATGTTTTGAACGTTTCGTTATGATATGTTCCTTGGTATAGGACTTCGATCTGTTGTGTGTCTAGGGCTTGCAGAGGTACGTAAGTCTGCAGTTCGAGCCTCCAGTACTCCCGGATTGTCTGGTAGAGTGGTTTCCCCCTGTTTTATTTATAAAACATGAATGCCGTCATGATAATTAGATAACTGAAACCTAGGGTGTGGCATGAATCCTAGGACGAAAAATCGTTGCACTGTTTGTATGCGTGATTGAGATTGCAGTCATAAATGAATGAGCTGAATTGTAAACAACTTCCTGTTAATAAATAGGAGCTGCCTGTTAGAATATGAAATGCCTGAGATAACTAAATAGATACCTGTGATATCACTTGTTGCATATGTTAAATTGTGGAAATACGAGCTGCATGTGTATAATACGAGAATGAAATTGAGAATGATGAAACCTGATATGGAATAATATGGTGAATATGAGCACGAACCATATGGGAAGTTAGGAGTAGAGCTCCTATGGATGAATGGAAATATCTGAAAATGTGAGTGGGAAGTACGTTGGCCCTTGAGTACGTGGTACCAGGGAAAGCGACTGTCCCCTTTTTAGTGTAGAACAGAGCTAACCGCCCTTGGGTTGGGACCTGGGGTTAGGATTGACCACTTTACGCCGACATCTATTGGCCCTCGCGTACACTATCGGGGAGAGCTACTAGTGTAGAGAGGGAGCTTACCACCCCACGAGGCCCAGGGTTTAGCTAGCCACGTTACACCGACTTGTTAGGCCGATTGGACAAACCGGGGTAGTCAGACGAGGGTGTGCAGACTATGAAGGGGTGAGATCCTTGTTTAGTTCTGAGCGGCTAGATCCTTGTTTCTGAGAGGGCTAGGCCCTATACTGTTTCGTGCTATACTTTGGGTGTACACGCTAGCGGAAACGACTGACTGCGTGCTAGTGCGAGGTAGCTACTCGTGCGCTTATCGCGCGTGCCATAGTCATCGCTACGTCTATCTGTGAGCTCAGGGTGCTTGACTGGGTGTAGGATTACCACGGGAGACTCTCCTAGTCAGGAGAGCACCACATGTGCCTTGTATTCTTCGAAAAAGGCTGCAATCAAGATCGTTTTTACGAGGAACATGCGAGATCAAGAAAGAAATCTGAAAGTAAACTAATAGGTGAGAAGGAATTAATTGTAAAATGAAATAATTAGAAAGATAAATTTACCTATTAGCTTTTACTGCTTTAGATAGTTTGGTTACCACTCTACTCAGCGTTCGCTGACTTCGTTTTTACATAACCCCTTTACAGGTGCAGGAGTTGAGTAATCCAAGTTACTGGCTGCAAAGAGTGTTGGACCCAGTCGAGCCTAGTAATAGTTTCCTGTTGCTGTTGTATTCTTTTTTCTACTAGTGAGTTTTAAATTGTTGTTACTATACTTTTGTTCTACTTTCTTGTTGTTGTAGTGGTATGTACTGATTAGAAGCTTTTACTTCCCTTACTGCTTGTACGCTTTTACTGTTAGTTACTTTGCATGATGAATGTGGTTTATTTTCCTACTTTTCGATTATTTCTTGTTGAACAACTGGATTTTGAGATTAGTCGAGTTGAGTCGATCTCGATCCTATAGAGATTCGGAAACCGGGTCGTAACATTCCACAAAAAGGGTGAAATAATTTTACTTCAAGTTAAGTTCACTTAACTTGATGTAAATAAAAGACGGATTAAGTGATAAATTAAATACTTAACTCACCAACTAAATATCCCTTTAAAGAAAAGTTATAAGATTTTTACTTTGATAGATAGTTTTGTAAGCATGTTTAGTTTGCAACATTGGGACAATCTTTTTAAAAGTAACCATTCATAAGTTTAGTAAACCACAAATGAGGAATTTGGAACGGGTTCAAATGAACCATTCGAACTTAAGCCTCATTTGAACATTTTCCTGGGAGGCTTAATGGGAAGCTCTCAGGATTTTCGAGCCCAAAACTGATGGCTTCCGTGGGCAAGTTTGGCCTTTAAGATGAACCCGAATCATAATAGTTGATGAGTGAGGTTGGACTTAAGGCTTAAAATCAATGGATTAAATGGGCTTTAACAAGTGATCAAATGGGCTGGCCCGTTGTGGCGGAATGCGAATACCTAATTATGCAGCTATTTATTTTTCTTACTAACATCGAGGGATCAATATGATAGCAAATCGTAGTGAAACGTGAATAAATTTATCTAAGCAGGTAAATCTTGCTATATCAAGGACGAGGTAGGCTCCTCTATTTTTACTTCGGTATGTTTCTTCAGTATTTCTTAATTAAAATGATTCCAAATGTTGCATGTTAATCGCTCCTAAAATTAAACACAAGAGCACCCTTAACAACACTGGACAGAATAACTCTTCGAAGAATATATATCCTATTTACCCGAAAAAGGAGAGCGATCTCTTTCTCGCGTAGCGAAATTTGGTTTTGCTCAGCAATCTTGGCTACGAGTTTGGCTTTCTTTTTTACTTCTTACATTAGGACAAGACTTTGATCTTTTTTGAGAATACCTTTGTCCTTTCTAAGAAAAAAATTTGACGTAAATTAGCTTTCAAAAGGGATCATGGACGGTCTGATCGCATCTACAAGGCATTACGTAAATAAGGAGATCTTCCGCATGCAAATGGAACCAAAAGGACAAATAACTACCACAAATGAAAATAACTATAACTATCACAAAAAATATCATCCCTACCAAAGAATTTATCCATTCTATGCGCACCAAACGAGATAAAATGAAATTCATTGCCTTAAACTCGATATGGAGAAAGTAGTTGATGGCATTGAGCGGAGGTTTGTCTTAAATCTTATGAGTCAACTCAATATTCCTCCTCATAATTTATTCAACTTGTCTCCTCTTGTATTACCACTTCTAGCATCTCCCTGTTTGTCAGTGGAGGTATCCTTCAAGCCAAAAGAGCCCAAAAGGGGTATCCCACATGGTCGCCCCCACTCCCTCTCACTCTTTATCTGAAGTATTGAATGCCTTTGCAGACGTCTTATTAAGGCGCAGATATCAAAAGACCTATGTGGCTAACTGGTTGAAGATGGAGAGAAACACCTATATATGAAGGCCTGGAGTGCAATAGCTTTTCCCAAAATTCATGGTGGCGTGGGAGTTAGGAGAGCTGAACATGTCAATGTAATTAATTAGCTTTCCTTCTAAAACACATCGGCCAATTGGCCACTGGTTTAGCAAGACTTTAATTTATGGGGCAAAATATTTCAGTAGATTGGACTTTTGGCAACCTGATGTCAAGCAAAATTCCACCAGCCCATAGCCTTCAACCATTAGGTAGAGGCATCTCATTTTAAATAATTCCATGAAACTAATTGGTGATGATTGCAATACCATCATATGGAGGGAGAAGGGCGTCAAACCATGCAGCCGAGTTCCTCCCCTCTCAAGCATGTGTGACTACTCTTTTTAGATGTCTTTAATCTTGTTTTATTGTATTTCTCTCAGAATTATTATGCAATAAATTAGGGCTCTCTTACGGTTATGTAAGAGTATTTATTGACTTAATCAGATCAAACTGAGCTAGTTATGGTTCATGATGGTATTCCCATCACCTTCTAAATTCGTCCAAAAACTCATGCGAATTCCTAGAATTCGCATGTCATACTTGCAAAAATCATGGAGTTTCAAGCTTGGAAACAAGCTTGAAACTCCTCCCTAGGGCCTAAAAAAGCATGCTCAAGGCAAACCTTATGTAAGGACCCGTTACTTTTTAGCCTTTTAAGACGTATGGAGTTTCAGTTAGACATCTGTCTAGATGTTTGGACACATCCCCGAATGTCTCAAAGTGAAAATTTTCGTACTGTGCCTTGCGCTCTACGCGCGGGTGGCGCACAAAGACCTACTCTCACCTTCGCCCTCACCCTGTAAAACCCTAAACCCTCTTATATATACCCCCTCCTTTCTCCTCTCAACTCCACAGACCACAGCCACCACTACCTTCAGTTTCTTGTAAGGGAGCAGCGAGAGGGGGCGAGTGAGGGAGAACAAGAGAAAGGAAGGAGGAGAGCGTGGAAGGTCAGAGGACCTTCGGGAGCTCGGCGGAGTTGGTACAGCCGACGGTGGGCGTGTGCGCGAGGAGGAGAGGGCTCGAGGAGGCGGCCTCTCGGCCCTCTGCAGTGGCTGGAGCTGCTGCGGCACGTGGCGAGAGAGAGGAGCAAGCTGCGAGGAGTTTCTGATACAGTGATTTTTCCAGTATCAGAGGTCTGGAGAGTCGACCAAACAACCTTGGCGGCAGTTGGATGTCCTTGTTTGAGACCAGACATCTGAAAGTACTTATATCACAAGGTACGTTCTTTTTCGCGGTTACGACCATGCAGGCCTCATCGCAGAAGCAGGTCTAGCCTGATTTGGACTTACGGTTTCGTACGCAGGTAAAGGCCCTTGGGAAGGCGTGCGGAACTTTCTTCTGCACATGTTTGGATGTCTGATCACATCACCAGATGTCCGGAGGTACATCCAGACGACCGGAGGCATTGTCCAATGTCTGAAACTGCCTTCAGACGATCGCAGAGAAGGTCTGGACGTCTGAGGATACTGCAGGAACATACTGTAAGATCTGACGCCTTCTAAGACATCTGGGATTATTCCCAGACGTCTGATTTTGAACAATAGACACGTTTTTGACTTGTTTAGGGTCCGATCGGGGTCCATTTTGCACAAACGAAATACCTATACTTTCCTCTTGAGTTCCTCTACGTACTAGAGTCTGTTTTACACTATTATGAACTCTTTTGTGATGTATTCTCTAGTATAGGATTTCAGCCTGCTGCATGTTTGGGGCTCGCAGAGACATTTGGGTCTGCGGTGCAAGACTCCAATACTTATGTGTTTCCTAGTAGAGTGGTTTAATTCTGTTAATAATATTTAAATAAGAATGTGCTTGTGGAAATAGCCGAATGGAATCCTAGGATGTGGCATGAATCCTAGGGTAGAGAAATGAATGAGCTCTTTGTACTGTATGGTTCACTTGCATGTGTGATTAAGATAAATTGCTAGTAAATGCCTGTATTATAATTACGAGCTGCCTGTGTTTAATGAAACTACCTATGAGAACACCAGTTGCATGATATTAAGAATTGAACTATGAAAACACGAGCTGCCTGTATATGGATGAGAAACGAATTATGAAAGATGAGATCTAGATCGGGATAAATGAGGTGAACATGAGCATGAACCCTATGGGGAATTATGGAAACCTAGAATGTAGACAGGAAGTGTGCTGGCCCTTGAGTACGTGGTACCAAGGAGAGCAACTGTCCCATTTTGTGTAGAGCGGAGATAGCCTCCCGATGAGTCCATTTTAATGGACTAATATTACGCCTAAGTAACTTTAATTATATCTTCTAGGTTTGTTAATAACTATATTAAGTTATAGAAGGGTTGCATGCATCATGATTTAAGTTTACATTTTTTTATAACTTAATATGTTCTTTTTATTTGCAGGAATAATATTTAGAAAGAACAAGGGTGGGGGGATAAATTTTCCCAACGCATTTTTGATAACAGCCGCAACTCCCCCCCCCCTCACATTGGGGTAATCTTCCGCCGCCCTTCCTCAACAAATATGGCCAGAAATAGTTAAGGGATTTGAAAATCCCTTAACTCACGCGCAGAAGTTAAAAGAAGAGGTGGGGAAAGAGGAAGAAGGCATCCAGGAAGAGAAGCGTGCACTGTGGTCCATCTTCCCCCTTGTGGGGAAAAACCTCACCAAGCACCTGCACCCTCCAGCCTCTCCAGCCAGCCGAGGGCGCACACCCGCGCACCCATCCCTCTGGAAGACCCTGCAGCAGACGCTCGTGCGCCTCTCCCGCACAGCATCTCCCTCCAGCCGTGCCTAAAGGCGCTGTGCGCCTTCACCGCCATCTGCAGGCACGCCCATCTCCAGCCACCGCAGGCGCACACCCACGTGCCCCACCACTCGCCAGCGCACCCTACCTCTCACTCCCTTCAGCGCCTGCTGCAGGCGCTCACGGCACCTCTGCTCGCTCCCGCCATCACCAGATCTCCATCCGCCTTAGCAACCACCTTCTTACCCATCTCCAGCCAGCCCTGCACCGCATCACGGGCGTGCACCAAGCCTTCCCGCAGCCGCTCCAGCCTCTGCAAGCACCTGCCCGTGCGCCTTCCTCCTGTCTCTTCAACGCACCAAGCCCGCATACAGCCAACTGCAGGCGCTGCGTGCAGACCGCCTCCCCCTTACAGCACCCTCTCATCCGCCCGCGTGCCTTCCTCCTGCCGCTCTAGCTCCCTGCAGAGTGCCATCATACCTCAGCACACCAAGCCCGCAGGCGCTACCTCTGCCCACCTGCAGACCGCACGCTCGCACGCCTGCCTTCGCGCTCCAGCCTCTGCTTACCGCCTCACTGCAAGCGCGCGCACGCCAACGTCGCCTACTGCCAGCACCTTCATCCTTCAACAGAGCCAACAGGCTGACACTCCGGCCACCTCCGTCGCCGCCGCTGCCACCATCGGAGAGCCCTTGTCCTCGCCGTCCTCCTGAGACTCTCCAAAGCTTCACCGGTTCTCTCCTTCCATCGCGAGGAGGAGAGAGCGAAAAAGCTTTGTTTTCCCACCAATTAGTATTTACATTCAGTGCCATTGCCACATAATTTGATTTTATTTATTATTATTATATTACGGCAGAATTACGCTTGAACAGTCATAGTTCCTTATAATTGCATGATATTGATATTCACTAGTTTGAAGATTGATTTTTGGGCTTAAATTAAGTACTAATTTTCTCTAGTGCATGTCACGTGAAAATTTCATAAATTCATCATAAATTTATTGAGGATTTCTGTGAGGGAAAACTACACATATACCCTTATCTTTTTAAGTTATTGCAAATCTACTTTCCTTCACATTGTAAGTCAGATTTGAATAGGGATTTCGCACTATCCGAAATAATATTAAATAATTAAGTATTTATTGCATAATTGCCTCCCTGTGGACACGACCCGCTCTTCTGCGAGTGGTTATTTTCATTGTTTTTTATTAGTCGATTTTTCCACCACTTAAATACTATAACGCAAAGTGAAAATTCGGTTGTCAAATTGGCGCTGTTGCCGGGGAGGCAACAGACGCAATAGATTTACTTTATTGTTTTTAAATATTCTGAGTTGCGAAATTATCTAATCATTTTGATTATTGTGCGAGGAATCTGCTGAGGTGACGAGGCGCAACAAAGCGGCGACAACAACCACGAGTTAAGCCACACGAGGAAAAGACGAAGGAGACCAAGATCCTGTTTCGCAGAGGATTCTCCGTTGTCACAATTTAATTCTGTCTTTTCGCCCTTCTAGTAATTGGGGTTGATTTTTTGGGGGGTTTTCCCCGCATTCTTTAGCTACTAGGGCTTACAATATTTTTGGTGCATGCGTGATTATATTTTCTTCTTGCTTGCTTTTAAAAACCAATAAAGAAAATATCGAGTTGCCTATTTAGAAGTTGCATGCCCTTAGCTGCACGCATTTAGGGGTGATTGAGCAGCACATTAGATCTTATTATTGCATTGCAAGCATATTAGCACGAAGATTGTTGGAGACAGGTATATCTTTCTAACTTTTGCATCCAGCTTCTGTTCACGCATTTGCATTCAAATTTAAATTCAAGACCACCAAGTTGTTTGAATTTACTAATTCAATGGTCACATAACTAAAAGCGAAAATAATAATCAGATTCAACCCTAAAAGCAATTCACATTTGATCTGATTCTAAGGGACTTGTCTGTGATTTCAAAAGAACTTATAAAGATTTGCGGTGTGTTGCACACTTTTGATTCTGAGCACGCACATTAGGCACCGCACTAAGGCTCGATCCCTTAAGGCTATAGGCACCGATCTCTTTATCGGTGTAGACCCTCCTATTGTGCTTTGTGGTGGTGGTGATACTATCTTTTGATCAAGTGTTTTGATACTCCACAGAGGGGGATACCCCTTAAAGGAATAAAAGGGTAGTTAAGGGGCACCGCATACGCATCGCCCCAAAGGAAGGGTTCGCCCTACTTGCATCCCTTTGTTCGTCCTTGGAGTAACTTCTCACTTGATCACCTGGGAGTATCATCCAAGCAAAGTATAGGTCCTAGGGCACTCGAAGGTTGAATTAAGGCACGTAATTGCAGTGAAAAAACTTGTTTGGCCATTTATATTAACTAATTCAACATCCACAATAAAGAAGGTTAAGATTTCAAGTCCACACCCCTCTTATACCACTTACGTGGGAACGGAGGGATAAGTCTTGATCTTTTGACTTATCTTTGGAGTGGAGGTTTGACTTAATAAAAAAAAAAAAATTCTGAATTGTGTTTTGTATGCTTGGTAGACGCTCTCTTAAGGGTAGTCTAGTATTTGATCCTGAACCTGAGAGAATTCTTAGGAGAGCTTACCAAGGAGAAGAAAGAGAAGAAATGGCTGAGCAAGGTGCAAATCAACAAAGGACCCTAAGGGACTATTTTATTCCTACCAACCAACCTGCACAAGCACTAAGATGACCGGCAGGGGATAATCCGTATGAGATTAAGAGCAGTACCATATCTTTATTGCCCTCTTTTTATGGTACTACTAGGGAGGACCCCTACCGGCATTTGGAGGAATTCACCGAGGTCTGTTCCATGGTGAAGCTCCAGGGCTTTACTGATGAAGCCCTAATGAGGACTCTATTTCCTTTCTCCCTAAAGGATAAGGCCAAGAACTGGTATCATACCCTCGATGCAAGGGTAAATGATTGGACTACCCTTAAGGGAGAATTTTTAAAAAAGTATTTTCTTATGAGTAAAACCAACCATTACAGAAGAAAGATTATGGGTTTTACTCAATAGGAAGGGGAGCAATTTCATGAGACTTGGGAGCGCTTTAATGACCTTCTTAGGTTATGCCCCCATCATCAAGTGCCAAGGTGGCAGTTGGTCGAAAGGTTCTATAACGGATTATCTGAAAGACATAGGCAAACCATTGATGCAGCCTGTGCAGGAACCTTCATGACCAGAACTGAGGATGAAGCCTGGGCATTATTTGAAACTTTAAGCGACAACTCCATACATCTGTCCTCTGCATATCAAGAAATAAAACCATCAATCTTGCAGAGGAAGATAGAGGCCCATGAAGCTTGGGCTTCTCAGGATTTGGCTTATCAGATTCAACTATTGAATAAAAACTTTGATAAGCTTCTAGTAAACCCCGGCATGAACCTGCAAGCAGCCTCTATTTTTCAGGCTTCAAGAGAATGTTCCATTTGCCAAAGCACAACGCACGCCACTACGGAGTTCCATCAGGCAAACCAATTCCCTGAGTTGATTCAGGCCGACTTGAACGCGGCCCAAGGTTTCCACCCCCCTCGCAATAACCCTTACTCCAACACTTATAATCCAGGGTGGCGGAACCATCCAAACTTCTCATGGAAGCAAGCAGATACTTTTAACTTAGGGAATACAAGACCCTTACCTCCCCAACCCACATGCCAACCTTCTTATGAAAACCCTCCTCCGAATAAGCCCTCTGAGATGGATGAACTGAAGGCCATGATGAAAGCAATGCAAGAGCATCAGAATATGGTCATCCAATCTCATAATAAGATGATTACTGATATGCAATCCCAAATTGGTCATCTTACTGAGGCAGTTAGGCAACGTGATCCGGGGAAGCTACCTAGCTCTTCTGAGGAGAACCCTAAGGGCAAGGGGGTTGTATTCAGGGAGCACGCCCAAGCAGTGACCGTGTTGAGGAGTGGAGAAAAGATTGACAAGCCTAATAACACTCCTATGGTTACATCTCAGAATTCCCCTTCCACACCTGACCCGACTTCCATCTCACCCGAGGAAGAGCCACACCACTCTCCCTCACAAAAAATCACCCACAATGAGGATGTTGTCCTTCCACCACCCCTTTCCCACCATGACGACCCTTTACCCAGAAGCCGAGGGTGCCCTATCCAGAGCGCCTATTTGCTCCTGGGGAATCTTCTGTTGGCTCGTCTGGAGCCAAGGATAGGACGGAAGAGATTATGGATACTTTTAGGCAAGTCCAGATTAACTTGCCTCTGTTGGAAGCGATTAAACAAATTTCATCCTATGCCAAGTTTCTGAAGGACCTGTTGATGAGAACCTCATCATGAGCCATAACTAGCTCATTTTGACCCAATACAAAGGATAAAAGCTCCTACATATCTCAAGGAAAGGCTTAACTCAGAGAATTCTGAGTTTGAGAAGAAAACCAGTCATAAGGGGTAAAAGTGCAATTTTACCAGTATAATCTGCATACAGGGTAATTCTGGGCCCAAACACAGGTCAAAACAGCTTAATAAGAATAAAAGTGGGATGAGATGATCTAGCAAGGGCTACAGCACTTCCAAGGAACCAAATGATAATCTGTAACCCTAAAACGACCCACTTCAATTCACAAGGTTCGGGGCAAAGTAAAAATAGAATAAACCCTCTAAAATTCATATAAAAATAATCTCTAGGGTTTAGAACCTTCAATTTGGCCTTTAGAACCCATTTTGACCTACATTGAGAACCATGCCCAATTAATAACTTAATTTGGGTCTTTACGCAAATTGACCGGTCAAACAAGGTTTAATATGAAAATGAAATTCACCATCAGATTCCTTAGGTCCTAATTAGTCATGTATAAAAACTTGAGCCTAAGAAGAAACCTCCTTGACCGACTTTACACTTTGGTCCTCATATATTTACTCTTTGGCCCTCAACTTTTGAACCCTCGCATTTTAGCCCATAACTCTCCTTCGTTCTTTGCAATCAGGTCCCTCCTGCAAAACCCTGCCAGCACCATGCTCCGGCGACCTTGCGCGGAGCATGGCGCCGCGCAGGGTGAGGTAGGGGACCTGGCAAGTAAACCGGGGGTGCCCTGCGTCGTCAGCCGTCGCAGGAGCACCCCCATAGTCATTGTAACCCCCCATACCGGCCGTGCGAACGCACGGACGGTATGGGTTCGTGTTCCGACCATTCTCCGGCGAGGGAGACACGTCGTCTCCCTCCGCCTTCCTCCCTGTTTCATCCCTATAAATACCCCCCCGCTGCTCCACCGACCAGGGCAGCCTGGATCTGACGGAGAAAACCCCCAACTTTCCTCTCTTCTCACTCCGGCAGACGCCCACCAGCTCCGGCGGTTCTTCCTCCTCCTCCTCTTCGCTCTGCCGCAATACCAGCAGCAGAGACTTCTTCCCCTGCTCTTCCCGCGTCGCGCAATACCGGCGCGCGCTGCCTCTGCCCCGTCGTCACCGCCGTCCTCCCCCCACTGGGCATCGTCTTCTCCGGCGACAGTCGATACGACTGTCGCCCT
This sequence comes from Thalassia testudinum, assembly GCA_037157565.1. Lineage (NCBI taxonomy): Eukaryota > Viridiplantae > Streptophyta > Magnoliopsida > Alismatales > Hydrocharitaceae > Thalassia > Thalassia testudinum. The sequence continues at coordinate 18,440,475 of JAZHRO010000076.1, read as the reverse complement.
GTTCCTCCCCCTTCGTCCCTGCAGTTAAGTTAGAACTACTCCCCTTCTTCTCCTCTTTCTTTCCCCGCTTTCAATTTAGTCAATTAAACCCTCGACCGCTCCTGTTCACCCTCACCCTCTCCGCCTCCGACCACCCTCCGGCGAGCCGCTCCCATCACCTCAGCGACCCACACGGCTAGCCGACCACCGCAGAACCTCCGCCTCCTCACCCTGATCCTCTTCCGCCCCTCCACTTCCCACCAAACACCCTCTGCAGATCCACCGAACACACCCACTTCTTCGCTCACAGTTTGACCTAGGACGACCTGTTGGCTCCATCACGCCCCCTGCAGACCCCCTGACCACCTTCGCCGTGCCACGGCGAAGGCCCCCCGCCTGTCTGATTTGGCCGAGAGGCCGTTCTTCTGTGACCAGGTGACTCGCCCGCCGTCGCCATTACTGCGCAGGCAGAGCTGCTTCACCTGCAGGTGTAGGCACGCCTTCGCCCAGGTTTGACTCCCAGGTTGCGCAGGGACTCTCCGCGAAACGTCCCTGGTTCACAGATGGAGCGAAGGCCGCGCGGGAAGCCACGATCGCCCACTGCTCCATCCGCGACGCGCGCTCAATTGGGGTGGGACATTTAGTCCCACCTCGGAGCTTCTCGGAGGCGCGCGGACGCATAAAGGCAAAAAGTGCCTTATGCTGTCTGCCTCCTGACCACGGGGTGAGGTCCCTCTCACCCGACCCGGCCTCGTCCGTGACCACGCTCCGCGGACCTGGCCCGACCCGATTAGACGAACTGCACTCCTCGCCCACCACCGCACGCCGGTGGGCCTGGACCCGGGCCTGGACCCGGGCCTGACCCGAACCCGATTACCCGGTAGCTCTGGGAGAGCTGTCCCAAGAGCGGTTTCAGAGAGAAAGAGAGACGCGGGGGGGGAGGGTAGAGTAGGTTTTGCCTCTTGACGAAAAACTCTGAAGTGTGCAGGCCAAAGAAGAAGAGGAAGACCCGCGGAAGAAGAAGTGCAAGCGAAGAAGAAGGAGCTGCACTGTAGCAAATGCTCAGTTAAGTCGTCGAAGCACCGGGCCAGACGACGGAAAGTCAGCAGCCAGAGCAACACAGAAGGCAGGCTGAAGAAGAAGGAAGGGAGACTTAGTAGCTGAAGGCAGAAGCACCACGATTGCAGAAGAAGAAGAAGAGAGGTCAAGGCAGAAAACCAAAGAAGAAGAACAAGGAACTCTGAAGAAAGAAAAACATCACCAACGCAGGAACAGCAGGAAGAAGAAGAGCATCACCATTGCAGAAGAAGATTATCACCGTATCAGAAACCAAGGAAGAAGAAGGAGATCTGAAGAAAGAGAAAGAAGAACATCACAACAAATTCTTTCCCTCTCTCTCTTTATGTTGTAAAAGAAACATGTATATCTCTAGAATACGACTTGCTCCCTGAGTTCGACCTCGGGAACTCTTTCATTTTCCGAGTAAAAAATTTTTATATGAAACGTTGGTAACAACCGGCTTTACTACAATGTTATAACAAAACCCGGTACAAAACCGTCGTCTTCACCTGTGCACCCAGAAGCGCCGATCTAGGAAGCAGGTCCAAACCAAGGTCATCCTGCCTGACCATGTTAGCTCGGTTCTTCATCATGGAACACCCCCCAAAATGAAAGACCCAGGGGCCCCGTATATTTCAGTGGTTATAGGTAACCAACACATTGACGAGGCTCTGCTCGATCTGGTTGCGGGGGTAAACATTCTACCGAGCTCTATCTACGACCTTTTGGGAGGAGGAAAGCTGAAGCCTAGTTCAGTAATCCTCCAGGTTGCAGACAGATCACTTAAGACACCGCAGGGATTGTTGGAAGATGTCCTTGTGAGAGTGGAGGATTTCTTCTTTCCCGTTGACTTTTTGGTACTTGATACTGACCCATCTAATAAGCCCACAAAGCCGTCTATTATTCTGGGATGCCCCTTTTTGGCCACAGCCAATGCCTCTGTAAATTGTAGATCCGGGACACTTAAAATGGGCTTTGGGAACAAGAAGATCCGGTTGAATGTTTTTGATACTTACAAGCAACCAGGATTTGAAGATTGTTCTCAGATTGAGGTCGTTGATGAAATAATTGAAGAGACTACTCCAGCACTCTTATGTAGAGATCCCCTTCAGAAGGTCATATCTCAGGACCATCCCTCGATTATTAAAGAAACTGAAAGGAAAATGCCCGAACTAGAAGAGCTGTTGAGGGTACACACTGAGTCTCTGTCCCCACCTTGGACTGTGAAGGTAGATCCGCTACCTGAGGCAGGGACATCTCAACTAAAACCCTCAATCCAAAAGGCCCCTGAATTGGCGTTGAAACCCCTCCCGAGCACATTGAAATATGCTTTCCTTGGCCCTAATAACACGCTCCCTGTTATTATCTCGTTTGCATTATCTGAATTGCAGGAGGGAGCTCTACTTGAGTGTTTACAAAGGCACAAGGAAGCAATTGCTTGGACAATTGTTGATATTAAGGGTGTTGATCCCTCTCTTTGCATGCATCATATATACATGGACGAGTCCGTGAAGCCCTTCTGAGATATGCAGAGAAGGCTCAATCCTAATATGCGAGAGGTTGTTAAAAAGGAGATTCTGAAATGGCTGGATACATGGATTATCTATCCCATTTCAGATAGTAAATGGGTCAGTCCTATTCATGTAGTTCCGAAAAAGGCAGGAATCACTGTGGAGGAGAATGACCAAGGAGAACTGATGACCACTAGATCCTCAACTGGTTGGAGGGTCTGCATTGATTACCGCCGTTTAAACATGGCTACCCAGAAAGACCATTTCCCCTTACCATTTATCGATCAAATTTTGGAACGACTGGCGGGGAACAAGTACTTTTGTTTTCTTGACGGGTACTCTGGGTACAATCAGATAGCTGTTTTTCCTGATGATCATGAGCGTACCACCTTCACGAGTTCTTATGGCACTTTTGTGTTTCACCGAATGCCATTCGGGTTATGTAACGCTCCTGCCACTTTCCAATGTTGTATGATAGCTATCTTTTCTGATACGATCGACTAGTTCGTTGAAATTTTCATGGATGACTTTTCCATTTATGGCTCGTCATTTGACCTATGCCTTTCGCACCTTGATAAAGTCTTAACCCGTTGTGAAGAGGCAAAGCTAGTGCTTAGCTGGGAGAAAAGCCACTTTATGGTACAGCAGGGCATTGTGTTAAGGCATATAGTTTCCGAGAGAGGATTAGGGGTGGACACCGCAAAAATCGATTCCATCTCTAAGCTTCCATTGCCCGCCAATGTTCGTCAGGTTAGATCTTTCCTTGGCCATGCTGGATTTTATAGGCACTTCATTAAAGACTTCAGTAAAATCTCTAAGCCACTCTATGACCTGTTAGCGAAGGATGTCTCCTTCGATTTTGATGATAGATGTGGCGAGGCTTTCCAAGCTTTGAAGAAAGCTCTCATTACCGCGTCGATTCTCCAAGCACCAGATTGGACCCTCCCGTTTGAGCTTATGTGCGATGCTTCTGATTTTGCAATGGGAGAGATCTTAGGTCAAAGGGTTGACGGCAAACCTCATGTGCTGCATTATGCCAGCAAGACCCTTACGGATCCTCAGCAAAACTATACGGTCACTGAAAAGGAATTACTTACTGTAGTATTTGCTTTGGAAAAGTTTAGGTCTTATCTTTTGGGATCCAAGTTGTGGTGTTCACTGATTATTCAGCCCTTAAGCATCTTCTAGGTAAAAAGGACACCAAACCTCGCCTAATTCGTTGGATTTTGCTACTCCAGGAATTTGACCTAGAAATTAAAGACAAGAAAGGAGTTGAGAATGTGGTAGCGGACTATTTGTCTAGGATCTCTATTGAGGCATCAAACCCTGCTGGCGGTATTCAAGAGACTTTCCCTGACGAGTCTCAAATGGCCGTGGAAGCTAAAACTCCTTGGTTCGCTGACATAGTGAACTATCTGGTCACGGGCATCACCCTCAGTACTTGGGACAAGCAGAAGCGAGACAAGTTTATCGCCAATGCTAAATTTTATCACTGGGAGGAACCCGAGCTTTTTAGAATCAGCCCTGACCAGCTGTTTCGTCGTTGCGTCCCTGATGAGGAACAAAGAAGTGTTCTGAGTTTCTGCCATGACCTCCACTGTGGGGGACATTTTAGTGGGAAGAAGACTACTCCACTGTGGGGAACCATTGGAAAAAGGGATGAGATGCCCCAACAACCTATCCTCCCTGTTGAAATCTTAGATATTTGGGGCATTGACTTCATGGGTCCCTTTCCTGTGTCCTTCGGATATGAATACATCCTTGTGGCTATTGACTATGTATCAAAATGGATAGAAGCCATCCCCATTGAAACGTCGGTTTTGTATTTGTTATAATGTTGTAGTAAAGCCGGTTATTACCAACATTTCAAATATAAATTTTTTTACTCGGAAAATGAAAGAGTTCCCGAGGTCGAACTCAGGGAGCAAGTCGTATTCTAGAGATATACATGTTTCTTTTACAAAATAAAGAGAGAGAGGGAAAGAATTTGTTGTGATGTTCTTCTTTCTCTTTCTTCAGATCTCCTTCTTCTTCCTTGGTTTCTGATACGGTGATAATCTTCTTCTGCAATGGTGATGCTCTTCTTCTTCTTCCTGCTGTTCCTGCGTTGGTGATGTTTTTCTTTCTTCAGAGCTCCTTGTTCTTCTTCTTCTTTGGTTTTCTGCCTTGACCTCTCTTCTTCTTCTCCTGCAATCGTGGTGATGCTCTTCTTCTTCTTCTGCAATCGTGGTGACCTCTCTTTTTTATGGCTGCAGAGCTTCTGCCTTCAGCTACTAAGTCTTCCTTCTTCTTCTTCTGCTTCGGCCGTTGCTCTTCCTTCTTCTTCAGCCTGCCTTCTGTGTTGCTCTGGCTGCTGACTTTCCGTCGTCTGACCCGGTGCTTCGACGACTTAACTGAGCAGTTGCTACAGTGCAGCTGCTTCTTCTTCGCCTGCACTTCTTCTTTTGCCTGCACACTTCAGAGTTTTTTTTTTTTTTTTGTCAAGAGGCAAAACCTACTCTACCCCCCTCCCCCGCGTTTCTCTTTCTCTCTGAAATCACTCTTCGGAAGCTCTCCCAGAGCGCTACCGGGTAATCGGGTTCGGGTCAGGGCCGGGTCCAGGCCCACCGGCGTGCGTGGTGGGCGAGGAGTGCAGGTCAGTCTAATCGGGTCGGGCCAGGTCCGCGGAGCGTGGTCACGGACGAGGCCGGGTCGGGTGAGAGGGACCTCACCCCGTGGTCAGGAGGCAGACAGCATAAGGCACTTTTTGCCTTTATGCGTCCGCGCGCCTCCGAGAGGTTCCGAGGTGGGACTAAATGTCCCACCCCAATTGAGCGCCCGTCGCGGAGGGAGCAGTGGGCGATCGTGTCTTCACGCGCGGCCCTCGCCCCGTCTGCGAGCCTGGGACGTTTCGCGGAGACTCCCTGCGCAACCTGGGAGTCGAACCTGGGCGAAGGCGTGCCTGCACCTGCAGGTGAAGGAGCTCTGCCTGCTCAGTAATGGCGACGGCGGGCGAGTCACCTGGTCACAGAAGAACGGCCTCTCGGCCAAATCAGACAGGCGGGGGACCTTCGCCGTGGCACGGCGAAGGTGGTCAGGGGGTCTGCAGGGGGCGTGATGGAGCCAGCAGGTCGTCCTAGGTCAAACTGTGAGCGAAGAAGTGGGTGTGTTCGGTGGATCTGCAGAGGGTGTTTGGTGGGAAGTGGAGGGGCGGAAGAGGATCAGGGTGAGGAGGCGGAGAGGGTGAGGGTGAACAGGAGCGATCGATGGTTTAATTGACTAAATTGAAAGCGGGGAAAGAAAGAGGAGAAGAAGGGGAGTAGGTCTAACTTACTTGCAGGGACGAAGGGGGAGGAACAGGGCGACAGTCGTATCGACTGTCGCCGGAGAAGACGATGCTCAGGGAGAGGGGCGGCGGCGAGCAGAGGGCTGGAGAGGCGCCAGCTGGGTGCGGCGTGGCGCGGGAAGAACAGGGGAGGAAGTCTCTGCTGCTGGTATTGCGGCAGAGCGAAGAGGTGGAGGGGGAGGAAGCCGCCGGAGCTGGTGAGCGTCTGCCGGAGGAAGAAGAGAAGAAAGCTGGGGGTTTTCTCCGTCAGATCCAGGCTGCCCTGGTCGGTGGAGCAGCGGGGGGTATTTATAGGGATGAAACAGGGAGGAAGGCGGAGGGAGACGACGTGTCTCCCTCGCCGGAGAATGGTCGGAACACGAACCCATACCGTCCGTGCGTTCGCACGGCCGGTATGGGGGGCTACAATGACCATGGGGGTGCTCCTGCGACGGCTGACGACGCAGGGCACCCCCGGTTTACTTGCCAGGTCCCCTACCTCACCCTGCGCGGCGCCATGCTCTGCGCAAGGTCGCCGGAGCATGGTGCTGGCAGGGTTTTGCAGGAGGGACCTGATTGCAAAGAACGAAGGAGAGTTAGGGGCTAAAATGCGAGGGTTCAAAAGTTGAGGGCCAAAGAGTAAATATATGAGGACCAAAGTGTAAAGTCGGTCAAGGAGGTTTCTTCTTAGGCTCAAGTTTTTATACATGACTAATTAGGACCTAAGGAATCTGATGGTGAATTTCATTTTCATATTAAACCTTGTTTGACCGGTCAATTTGCGTAAAGACCCAAATTAAGTTATTAATTGGGCATGGTTCTCAATGTAGGTCAAAATGGGTTCTAAAGGCCAAATTGAAGGTTCTAAACCCTAGAGATTATTTTTCTATGAATTTTAGAGGGTTTATTCTATTTTTACTTTGCCCCGAACCTTGTGAATTGAAGTGGGTCGTTTTAGGGTTACAGATTATCATTTGGTTCCTTGGAAGTGCTGTAGCCCTTGCTAGATCATCTCATCCCACTTTTATTCTTATTAAGCTGTTTTGACCTGTGTTTGGGCCCAGAATTACCCTGTATGCAGATTATACTGGTAAAATTGCACTTTTACCCCTTATGACTGGTTTTCTTCTCAAACTCAGAATTCTCTGAGTTAAGCCTTTCCTTGAGATATGTAGGAGCTTTTATCCTTTGTATTGGGTCAAAATGAGCTAGTTATGGCTCATGATGAGGTTCTCATCACCCATGCAAACCAATGACCATTCCATGGTCTTGGGCTTTGTTAAGGCTAATATCATTTCTCGGTATGGGTGCCCAAGGACGATCATAAGTGATGGAGGACCTCACTTTAAGAATATACACTTCACAAGACTACTCCAAAATTTGGGAGTCAACCACATGATAGCCACACCTTATCATCCCCAAACGAGTGGACAAGTTGAAGTGTCTAATAGGGAGATTAAGCGAATTTTAGAAAAAACTATCAGGCATGATCGGAAGGATTGCTCTAAAAAATTAAATGACTCTCTTTGAGCCTACAGAACTGCATATAAGACTCCCTTGGGCATGTCTCCTTTCCGTCTTGTCTACGGAAAAGCGTGCCACCTTCCCGTTGAAATCCAACATAAAGCTTATTGGGCTATTAAAAATGTTAACTTAAATCTGGATAAAGCGGGAAAAGCACGTATGTTAGAATTAAGTGAGCTTGAGGAGCTTCGTAATGAAGCTTATGAAACTTCTCAAGCTTACAAGCAACGTACAAAAGTCTTCCATGACAAGCACATCATTAGAAAGACTTTTGAGCCCAACCAGTGGGTCTAGCTTTTCAATTCTACACTTAAATTATTTCCTGGAAAGCTCAAGTCCCGTTGGGATGGGCCATACGTTGTTATCAATACCTTCCCTCATGGAGCTGTAGAGATCATCAACCCTATTTCAGGTGCGAGCTTTAAAGTAAATAGCCAGCGACTTAAACCGTATATTATTCTTTCAGATGGCCAGGTTTTGGACGCATTACGGCTTAAGGAGCCTTAGCTCCTCTCACTCTCCTCCTCAGGTGATATTCTTCTATGTCTATATTTTTCCAATGAGGACATTGTCAGTCTTAGGCATGGGGGGATATAACCTGAGAATGTTTATAGTGTTTATAGCATTTATAAATATTTGCATACATATTTATATATATTAAAAAAAAATTCCTTTTCTTGAGCTGATTGGGCTAGTCCCTAGCAAAATACCTTTGTTATTGGAGGTTTTTCTTCCAAAATTATTTCTTAAGTTTAGAATCCAGTACATTTATTTCACGTGCATGTAGATTTGGTAATGGATCCTTGGGGCAAACCAATAAGCATTTGTAGTCCACTGAACCCTTGGACAGTTCATAGAGAATCAGGCATACTATCTTCTAATAAATCCACCTCATATTTGTGAGAAGAAGTAGAGAGATTATTGGTGCGCTAAGTCTAGTGCAAGGACTCTTAAGTTCTGGATAATTAGATGATGATACTTCAGAGTTAGGAGTAGTTTCACTCTCTATTCCTGTGTGCGTACTTTGAGTGAATTCTTGAGAGTCACCAAATAAGGTAGATACACAGAGATTGAGTCTTAATAAAGCTATAACTATGGTGGATGGTTACGACCGTCCTTCATAGAGTCCTCAGCTGAAGGAGGGTAATAATGTCAAAGGTCGGAAATACGCCTGTCCTATCCATTCCTTCCCGGTGCCGAGAATGGGCACTTCCACCAAATAAGCTACACAACTTCCTCTTGACCATCATCATCCCTAATAATGCCTTGTAAATAAAAGTCTGTATCGTGTTGTGTTGATTGAAAAAGAAACAAAAATAAGAAGAAAAATAAATAAAAAAAAGGGAAAAGAGAAAAGAAGTAGAAAAAGAAGAAATGGTTATATTACAAAAAAAAAGGTCCAAGTTTATGATGTAACACTGTTTCTGAGGCAGCAGAACACCTATCGCTTTCCACCGAATATGACCCATACCTACCTTTTAGTATTTCTAATCACCTAAATACTGGTTGAGAACTCTAACTTAGTTGTAGAGTTATTAGGACTTTAATTGAAGTGTGGATGCCATGTGAGGCCACCAAATAGTGAATATAATTTCTAAATCTGGCGAGATTCGTGATCTCAGAAAGAAAGAAAAGAGAGAGTGCCCAGGAACATCAAGAGAGCACAATTATGTAGCCTCTCTCAAAGTCGACTTGTCTAATAGTCTAGAGAGCTAGAGTCTGCAGTACTAGATTATATGTAGCACCAGATGAGTGTGTGCCACCAAATACAAATCCATTCGACTCGATATCTCCTACCTAAGCCGAACGCCGGGGTCAAATTACAGATACCGTCTGCTTTATCCCCAAGGGAAGTAGTTGCCTATCTCGATAGAAATTTTTGCCTAGGGTGATGTACGAACTCCCAATGCGAGTCGACTCTTCCACTTGGATCTGTTACCTAGGCTATCGGCACTTCACATTTGTCTGGATTTCTAAAGTTTTGAAATAAGAAAAGAAGAAATCTTCTGATTACTTCTATTATTTTTGCTAGGGACTAGCAAATCTTAGGCATGGGGGTATTTGATGAGTCAATTTTATTGGACTAATATTACGCCTAAGTAACTTTAATTATATCTTTTAGGTTTGTTAATAACTATATTAAGTTATGGAAGGGTTGCATGCATCATGATTTAGGTTTACATTTTTCTATAACTTAATATGTTCCTTTTATTTGTAGGAATAATATTCAGAAAGAACAAGGGTGGGGGGATAAATTTTCCCAACACATTTCTGATAACAGCCACAACTCCCCCCCCCCCCCCCCCCCCCAAACCGCACATTGGGGTAATCTTCCGTAGCCCTTCCTCAACAAATATGGCCAGAAATAGTTAAGGGATTTGAAAATCCCTTAACTCACGCGCAAAGGAGAGAAGTTAAAAGAAGAGGCGGGGAAAGAGGAAGAAGGCATCCAGGAAGAGAAGAAGCGTGCACTGTGGTCCATCTTCCCCCCTGCGGGGAAAAACCTCACCAAGTGCCCGCGCCCTCCAGCCGAGGGTGCACACCAGCGTGCCCATCCCTCTGGAAGGCCCTGCAGCAGACGCTCGCGCACCTCTCCCGCACAGCATCTCCCTCCAGCCGCGCCTAAAGGCGCTGTGCACCTTCACTGCCATCTGTAGGCACGCCCGTCTCCAACCACCGCAGGCGCACACCCGCGTGCCCCACCGCTCACTCCCTTCAACGCTTGCAGTAGGTGCTCACGCCACCTCTGCCAGCACCTGCCATCACCAGATCTCCATCCGCCTTAGCAACCACCCGCTCACCCATCTCCAGCTAGCCCTGCACCTCATCACGGGCGTGCACCAAGCCTTCCTGCAGCCGCTCCAGCCTCTGCAAGCGCCTGCCCGCGTGCCTTCCTCCTGTCTCTCCAGCGCATCAAGCCCGCACGCAGCCAACTGCAGGCGCTGCGTGCAGACCGCCTCCCCCTCAAAACACCCTCTCATCCGCCCACGCACCTTCCTCCTGCTCTCCAGCTCCCTGCAGAGCACCATCATACCTCAGCGCACCAAGCCCACAGATACTACCTCCGGCCACTTGCAGACCGCACGCCCGCACGCCTACCTTTGCGTTCTAGCCTCTTCTCACAGCCTCACTGCAAGCGTGCGCATGCCAATGCCGCCTGCCACCAGCACCTTCATCCTTCAATAGAGCCAACAGGCTGACGCTTTGGCCACCTCCGCCGGCCACCTCCGTCGCCGCTGCTGCCACCATCGGAGAGCCCTCGTCCTCGTCGTCCTCCTTAGCTTCTCCAAAGCCTCGCCGGTTCTCTCCTTCCATCGCGAGGAGGAGAGAGCAAAAAAGCTCTGTTTTCCCACCAATTAGTATTTTCATTCAGTGCCATTGCCACATAATTTGATTTTATTTATTATTATTATATTGTGGCAGAATTGCGCTTGAACACTCATAGTTCCTTATAATTGCATGATATTGATATTCACCAGTTTGAAGATTTATTTTTGGGCTTAACTTAAGTACTAATTTTATTTAGTACACATCACGTGAAAATTGCATAAATTCATCATAAATTTATTGAGGATTTCTGTGAGGAAAATTTGCACATATACCCTTATCTTTTTAAGTTATTGCAAATTTACTTTTCTTCACATTTTAAGTCAGATTTGAATAGGGATTTCGCACTATCCGGAATAATATTAAATAATTAAGTATTCATTGCATAATTGCCTCCCTGTGGACACGACCCACTCTTCTGCGAGTGGTTATTTTCATTGTTTTTTATTAGTCGATTTTTCCACCACTTAAATACTATAACGTAAAGCGAAAAGTCGGTTGTCACCTCCCTTGGGTTGAGACCTAGGGTTAGGATTGGCCACTCTACACTGACTCCTGTTGGCCCTCACTTACGTGGTACCGAGGCGAGCTACTAGTGTAGGGAGGGTGCTAGCCATCCCACGGGACTCGGGGTTCAGCTAGCCACCCTACACCAACTTGTTAGGCCCTCTGGGCAAACTGGGGTAGTCAGACGAGGGTGCATGGACTATGGAGGGGCAAGACCCCTGTTTGGTTCTAAGGGACGAGACCCTTATTCTGACAAGGCAAGGCCCTATATTATTCTGTGTTGTACTTTAGGCGTACCTGCTAGCGGAAACGACTGACCGCATGTCAGTGAGGGGTAGCTACCTGTGCGCTTATCACGGGTGTCGTAGTCATCACTACATCTTGACAGTGACCTCGGGGTGGTTGACTGGGTGTACGACTACCACGGGGACTCTCCCGGCCAAGAGAGCACCACGTGCACCTTCTACTCTACAGAAAAGATTGCAATCAAGATTGTTCGCATGAGGAACATGCAAGATTAAGAAATATCTGGATACTTTGGGAAATGGGTGAAATTGAAACATATAAAATAGATAAATGGAAATGAAAATTAAACTTGTAGTTTTTACTATTTTGTACTTAAATAATATAGATAACACTCTACTCAGCGTTCGCTGACTCTGTCTTTTCATAACACTGTTCAGGACTAGGAGTTGAGCAGCCCAAGTTTCTGACTGCGGAGGGTGCTGGGCCCAGTCGAGTCCAACCGTAGTTTTCTTCAGCACTTCCTTTTCTTTTTCTCTACTTTTGTAGTAAGTAATGGACTTTTAGTTACTGTTCTGCTACTACTGTTTACTTTCCATTTTCCGTTGTTGCTGTTGTTGTGGTGGTATGTACTAAGACAGCTGTTCATTTCCTTTACTGCTTTGTATGTTTCTTATACTTAGTTATATTGCATATGTGAATATGGTTTACTTTTCTGCTTTTGGTTATTTCTTGTTGGATGACTAGGTCTTGGGATTAGTCGAGCGAGCCGGTCTCGGGTCCTGTAGGGATCCAGGAACTGGGTCGTAACACCTTACCTCCTTAGCAAGGTTTTGAGTTCAAATACCCCTTCTTCCTCCATCTCCATCCAAGCTCCACCTTAGCTCCAATGGCCTCCTTCCCCATCTTCCTTGGGACGGCCAATAACCCAATTGGCCTGTCTATCTTCTTCATCACCTCCCTCCACGCCTTGCTAGCAACAGCGAGGCTCGTCTTCCCCTTTCCTTGTTGCCGTCTTCCATCCCCAAAGCCCTCGTCTTCCACGGCACCGGACAATCAAAGCCGACGCCCGGCACCCTCCTGCCTCTTTCGTCCACTATATTATGTCCTCTAGCTCGCTCTTCTTCCCTCCTTTCTTTTCGTCCCCTTAACTTCTCAATTCAACCACTACATCGTCCTCGTGCCATCATCTTCCCCAACTCCTACGTGAACTCCGGCAAGTTCGCACCGCCATTACACACCACTAAACCACTCTGCTCCACCTCCAAAACCTCCGCCATCATCTCACAACCAAAAGCCCTAACCTAACTTCATTTATTGACCACCTAAGAACCCCACGGAACTCACTCGCTTCCGCAGACCTTCTCCGAGGTCGTCCGGCCACTACACGCATCGCCTCACCACATAACCACCACCACCAAACTCCTCATCCTTCAGCGACACTCCTGGACTATTTGATTGGGGCATTTGAGCATGTGTTACTCTTTTTAGGTAACTAGCACTATAAAGACCCATTTTGTTTCAAGCCTTTTAGACGTCTGGATTGCTAGTTAGACGTTTGGCTAGACACCTGCACCCCTTCCCAGATGTTTGGAAATTGAAAAATCTGTACGCGGAGTTAGTTCTATGCGCAACCAGCGTGTCGACCTTTTTCCCTTCTCTCTCTTCTTCTCTTTCTTCTTCTCTTTCTCCCCCTCGCCGAGCCCTAACCCACTACCTATATAAGAGCCTCCTTCCTCTCCTCTCCACTCCACCACCACCACCACTGTCGTGAGAAAGGCGCGCGAGAGAGAGGGAGTAAGAGTGAGGAGGAGGAGCGGCATGACGAGGAGGAGACCAAGGTCGTGAGCTCGTGGAGGCTTGCCAGAGTGTTGCACAGCCACCGCGGCGCGTACGGGAGGAGGAGAGCGCCGGGGAGTTGTCCCTGACTTCCTACAGCGGTCGGAGCTGCAGTCGAGTGGGAGGAGTCACGGTGGAGCGTTGTGAGAGAAGTGGGAGTGCATTCTGATACTGGAGTTTTTCTAGTATCAGACGTCCAGAGTGCCTTCCAGACAACGGGATGAACGTCTGGTGATGACACTGGACGTCTAAAAGTGGGTTTTTATGAAGGTACGTCTTCCTCGCGGTTACGACCATGCAGGCTGCACCGCAGTGTGATTTGCTTGGCTAAAAAGAGGCTGCTGCTCTGTCGTGCATAGGAGCAGCTTTGGGAAGGCGCGCGGCTTGCCCTCCCACGCTTTTTAGATGTCTGGACAGCTTACCAGATGACCGGAGGCACTCCCAAACGACCGGAGGATAGGTTGGATGTCTGGAGCTGAGTCTAGACGGTCGAGTAGGATTCTTGGATGTCTGAGTTTACCGTGGGACATGAGGTGAGACTGTGGTGACTTTGAGACGTCTGGACTTGGTTCCAGACGTTTGATTTGGGTATGCAGACTTGTTTTTGACCCATTTAGGGTCCGATCGAGATCAGTTTTACGCAAACTAAATGTCTGTGGTTTCCTTATGAGTTCCTCTATATGTTAGAAACCTTCATATATTGTTCTGAATGTTCCATTGTGATATGTTCCTTTGTATAGGACTTCGACCTGTTGCGTGTCTGGGACTTGCAGCGGCACGTGAGTCTGCAATTCGAGCCCCCAATACTCCCGGATTGTTTGGTAGAGTGGTTTCCCCTTGTTCTATTTATAAACATGAATGCAGCCATGAAAAGTAGATAACTAGAAACCTAGGATGTGCCACGATTCCTAGGACGAGAAATAGTTGCACTGTTTGTGTGTGTGTTTGAGATTGCAATCATAAATGAATGAGCTGAATTGTAAACAACTGCCTGTTATATACGAGCTGCTTGTTAGAATATGAAATGCCTGAGATAACTAAGCAATTACTTGTGATATCGCTTGTGCATGTATTAAATTGTGGAAATAGAAGCTGCATGTGTATAATACGAGAATGGAATTATGAATGATGAAACCTGGTATGGAATAATATGGTGAATATGAGCATGCACCCTACGGGGAGTTAAGAGTAGAGCTCCTGTGGATGAATGGAAAGGTCTGGAAATGTGAGTGGGAAGTGTGATAGCCCTTGAGTACGTGGTACCAAGGAGAGTGACTGTCCCCTTTTTAGTGTAGAGCGGAGCTAGCCGCCCTTGGGTTGGGACTCGGGATTAGGATTGGCCACTCTACACCAACTTCTGTTGGCCCTTGCGTACACGATACCGGGGAGAGCTACTAGTGTAGGGAGGGAGCTAGCCACCCCACCGGCCCGGGGTTCAGCTAGCCACCCTACATCGACTTGTTAGGTCCTCTGGGCAAACTGTGGTAGTCAGACGAGGGTACACGGATTGTGGAGGTCCAAGACCCCTTCTTGGTTCTGAGGGGCTAGACCCCTGTTTCTGAGAGGGCTAGGCCCTATGCTGTTCCATGCTGAACTTTGGGCGTACCCTCTAGCAGAAATGACTGACCGCGTGCCAGTGCAGGGTAGCTACCCGTGCACTTATCGCGCGTGTCGGAGTCACCGCTACGTCTGTCTGTGACACCAGGGTGGTTGATTGTGTGTAGGATTACCACGGGGGACTCTGCCGACCAGGAGAGCACCACGTGTGCCTTCTACTCTTCTGAAAAGACTGCAATCAAGATTGTTCCCACGAGGAACATGAGAGATCAAGAAAGAAATCTGAAAGTAAACCAATGGGTGAAAAGAAATTACTTGCGAAATGAAATAATTGAAAAAGATAAATTTACCTGTTAGCTTTGACTGCTTTAGATAGTTTGGTTACCACTCTATTCAGCGTTTGCTGACTCTGTTTTCTCATAACCCTTTACAGGTCCAGGAGTTGAGCAGCCCGACTTACTGGCTGCAGAGGGTGCTGGGCCCAGTCGAGCCCAGCAATAGTTTCTTACTGTTGTTGTACTTCCTTTCTGTTAGTGAGTTTCAGACTTTGTTTACTATTCCTGTTACTGTACTTTTGTTCTACTTTCCTATTGTTGTGGTTGTATGTACTGACCAGCAGCTTTTACTTCATTTACTGCTTGTATGCTTCTACTGTTAGTAACATTGCATAGTGAATGTGGTTTATTTTCCTGCTTTTCTGTTATTTCTTGTTGGACGACTAGGTCTTGGGATTAGTCGAGTCGAACCGGTCTCTGGTTATATAGGGATTCGGGAATCGGGTCATAACAAGCACCGTCTGCCATCGCCATTGTCATCCCCTACTCCGTCCATGCTTCTTCGGCATCAAGAAGCTCCATTACTATCCCTAAATCTTAGGAAACTCCCCTAAGCTTCTTTCCAGGGCCTCAGTTGAGACAAAAAGCCCCTGCAACTATGCCAATTTGTGAAGCATCTTCAGTTGCTACATGCGGAAAGATGAAGGGGACTTTTAGTCCCACATCAGCCAGTGACGACCACCCAATGCCACATATTAGGATTTTGTCACACTGACCCCTCGCCCAATACACGAGGGGTCGAGTCCCTCTAACACACACGTACACCTCAGCTACCACCATGCCTGGTAGTCCAAGTCAATCAGATCCCCGAATACCCGATTACAACCTGGTTATCTGAGAAGAGGAGAAGGATGGAAAGAGAAAGCGGGGGAGGGGGTTTTGATCCTCTGTGTATGTGCCCAACATTTAGCTGTTGAGAAGAAAAGGGAGCTCTACTTGTGAAGAAGGCTGAAAGAAGAAGAATAAGAGGAGGCACTATAGTTGAAGGCGATTAAAGTCATCTGATTGGGTGTTCTACCGTTTAATTGCCTCTGACACAATGCACTGTGCACTAAGCTTGCGTGAATTTAAACTGGTTGATACTTTTCATTTATTTATATTATTGAGTAATTAGTGTATATATGATGTAAACATGTTTACACTACATAAGATGTCTATTTATGCATGTTCTTAAGCAGAGAATCGCATTGCATACTATAAATATTGCATAGCATGCATCATCTTGCATTTAGATTAGTTTGAATAAAATGGAGGTTAATTGTCTCCTTTTATGTTCAGGGATAGGGCAAAATTTTTATTGGGGCCTCAGATCGAGGATCCAACCGTATAGATGTGATCAGAGTGATGATTGGAGTTCAACGACTCTAAGATTGCCCTAATCAGACATCTATAGCATCAGATAGAGATCGGGGAACCTTAAAAGATCAAGGGCCAAGATGGTGTGAATTCGCACTTCGAATGACAAATCCGACCGCACGGATGGATTTGGATCGACGATCGCAGCCTAATGGCATAAAAATCGACTCAATTCGACAACCGTGGCACCATCTACATCATCTAGAAGATGGACGGCCAAGATGGCACCATGTGGCGCCATCTCAACTGCCCAACCGACCGTTGCACCCGCCGCACCCTCTCTTCTTCGACGATTCTCCGCTGTTGGATGTGCATCCAACGGCTGTGGATGCACGTGCACGAATTGTAAGCGTGACACAAATGCACTTGTAGCACGTTGGTCGAACGAGCTTAAGCGAAGCGTAGGTGAGCGTTCGAGTCCTGTGAAGCGGATTTGTGGTGCGTGCGAGTGAGAGTATCAACCGCTCAATCGCAATCGGCTGGCTGCGGGCTCTCAATAGTGCCCACACGCTATCACACGCCTGCGCGTGACGCGCCATCAGACGCGGGCGAGTGAGCTACTGAGGTGTGGCCAGGTTGCATCTCAGCCGTTTGATCTCGCGATTGAACGGTCGAGAATTGAAGGACGTGAGCGTGCGTTTCATGCACGGGAGGCGAGCGGGTGGCGCGCGTCGCCCACAACTGGGGCTTTAGCGACGGTTTTATCCGTCACTAAAGACCCCTTATTTAATATTTTGAGATTAGAAAGATCAAATTGCCCTCACTTCTTCCAATTATAAAAGGAGACCCCCTCCATACGAAAATTTCATCCCCTTCTTTCTCTTCTCTCCCTCTCTAAAGCTCAAGAGAAGCTTGTCCCACACCTGGGATGCTTCTCAAGAGATAAAGTCAAATTTTCGTCCCCCTTTCGGAAGTGGATCTTACGACGACGATGACGTGCTGCCTGACGTGAGAAAGACGTGTTTATTTAAAAGGATCGTTATAGTTCGTGCTCGCTCCGTCGATTTTAAAAGAAGAAACGGACGTGAGTCCGAGTGTCGATCACAGGGAGGCGTCAAAATCGAATTTTCTTTGTCACTTTATGTCACGGAGATAACGAGTTTTTGCTTGCAAGAAGAAGTGGTAGAGAAATGAGTGAGAGAGAGAAAGAGAGAGAGAGTAGGGTTAGAGTCTTTTAAATCATAGGCATTGCTCAAAGCAACATCAACACTATATTAAACATGCAATTCAAGTTTTACAAATACAATAGTAGCTAAATGCTTGAATAAAAAGGAAGTAAAGCTAGATTAAAGGGAAAGAGAGAGAGAGAGGGGAGATGGCGAGGCAGCCACGGCGGAGGAGAGAGGCTCCATCGGCGTTTGTTGAATGTGCGAGTTGCTACGCTAACGTGTTTGGTTTTGAAAAAACCTATCGTCGTAGTATGAAAGCGAAGAACTTGTGTTCAACAAATAAAATTTATACTGAAATGAAAATTCCGGATCGAACACAGGGAGGCGGAAGTTTGATTTAAAAAATTCGTGTTTGCTTTTATTTATCACGAAGTAATTCAATTGATTAAAACTATCTGACTATTTACAATAAATAGAAGAGAGAGAGTAAGAGAGAGAGAGAATATTACAAACAGAAATCAAAATGAGATGTAGAATGAATAGGAAATTCATCATTAAAGAGATTGTTTGTTTCACTAAACAATACAACTAGAAAGCAGTAAATCTACTCTAGAAAGCATTAAAAGAATGGAGAGTGAAATATCCTCCTCGACGGTCGCTTGGAGGACGAGCCGAACTACTCTAGAAAGCAGTAAATCTATTCTAGAAAGCAGTAAAAAGAATAGGGAGAGAGATATCCTCCTCGACGGTTGCTTGGAGGATGAGCCGGATGGGACGACGCCTGGATGAAGGAGGACGAAGCAGGACGAAGAAGAAGAACGGGAACGGGGCAGCACGTCGTCGTCATCGAGGGATCCACTTCCGAAGGGGGACGAAAAATTGACTTTATCTCGCGAGAAGCATCCCGGGTGTGGGACAAGCTTCTCTTGAGCTTTGGAGAGGGAGAGATGAGAAGGAAGGGATGAGAATTTCGTGTGGAGGGGGTCTCCTTTTATAGTTGCAAGGAGTGGGGGCAATTTGGTCATTTCATCTTTAAAAACATTAATTCATGACCTTTAGTGACGAATAAAATCGTCGCTAAAGGTTTGAATGTGGATGTAGTGGATGGCTCGTGCGCGCCCGCTTGCTTGCTCGCGCAGGCAACGCACGCGTACGTTCAGCCATCCTCAGCCGTCCGATTGCGAGATGGGACGGCTTAAATCTCGCTACGCCCGCCTCCTCAGAGCTCTCCCGATCGCGTGCGATGCCGCGTTACCGCCGCGCGTGCATAGCGCGTGGGCGCTATCAGGCGCGCGATCGTTCGATCGCGATCCGACGGTCGATTGAAGGCGCGCCCCCGCTCCAAATTCCGCGTGGTGAGGCTCGAACGCGCGCTCTCGCTTCGCATTAGAGCGCTCGACCAACGCGCTGGGGGCACGTTTGTGTCGAGCGCTTGACTTCAGTGCGGGCGCGTCGCAACTGTTGGATGTTGATCCAATGGCGGAGAAGGGCGGATGCGGGGACTTCAGCGGGTGCGTGCGGGTGATTGGGTGGTCGAGATGTCGCCATGTGGTGCCATCTTGGCCGTCCATCTTCTAGATGATGTAGATGGTGCCATGGATGTCGAATTGACTCGATTTTTGTGTCGTTAGGCTACGATCGTCGATCCGAATCCATTCGTGCTGTTGGATTTGTCGTTTGAAGTGCGGATTTACACCATCTTGGCCCTTGATCTTTTAGGGTTCCCCGGTCACTATTTGATGCTACAGATGCCTGATTAGGGCAATCTTGGAGTCGTTGAACTCCAATCGTTGCCCTAATCCCATCTGTACGATTGGATCTTTGATCCGAGGTGTCGATGAAAAGTTTGCCATGTCCAAGCACATAAAAGGAGACAATTAACCTCCAATTTATTCAAACTACTCTAAATGCAAGATGATGCATGTTATGCAATTTTTATAGCATGCAATGCAATCCTATGCTTAAGAACATGCATAAATAGACATCTTAAGTAGTGTAAACGTGTTTACATCATACCCCCATGACTATCTTTTGCTAGTTTCTAGCAAAAACTATATGCTATTTATAAAAGAATTAGGTTGGATTATTTGGGCATGAGTTATTTTCAATCATTAAGAAACTGTCTACTTAGGATCTGAACTGTCAAAGACACAACAATGCCTGAGTATCTGCGAAAATGCAAACCGCCTCAAGCCCTCGCCTTATTCAAAGAAAAATTTCCTTTTCTCTTTTTCCTCTTTTCTAATTTTTTTGGATTTTCAAGTTTTAGGGTTTAAGAGTAGCTTTCTACGGCCATTCAACTCACCCAAGATTTGATGAGAACCTTAAGCTTTAAGCATATTACTGTGAATGTGATAGACTCATTGGCCGGTAGTTAAAACGGACTTCGGATTTTTACGCCTTTAGGTGACCTAAAAAAGAATTCTGTCTAAAGGTGTATCTTTACAACCGGTAGCTTTCTCCCTACTTTTATTTTTTTTACGGGGTCAACACAAGAGTGAATCCAGTGTATATCTCCCCGGTTTATTCTACTTCTCCACTTCTTCCTAAGTGTTTTGGGAATTTTCAGTGCATTTATTAAGCTGGGTTCTGGACAACCGGTCGATGAGCTGTTACCACCGACAACTTGCCAGCCATACTCGTGCGACGAAATGTGGTTTATTTCTTTTTTTCCTTTTCTCCTTTTCTTTTTGATTTTTTTTTCTTTTTTTTTTTTAAGTAGGTGGCTTCCCTAGTCTAAGATTTACCTAAAGGCAGTAAAAATAGAAAGGTCCAGTGACTGGGCTCTGGACAACCTACCTATGGGCTGTTACCCACGATAACTTGCCAGCCATCACTCTAGAAGGTTCATTAGCTACCCAATTTCCGTTAAAATCGTCGAACAACGAGTCAGTGCAAAGAAAGTGTCTAGATGCTAGAAACTCAAAGTTTGATCAAATCAGAGGGCGGGTTGATAAGTCATGTACTTGTCACCCAAACTTATTTACTCCAATTAAAATAGAATTTAGGTTGGCGAGGACTCGAAAGAAAAATCCACATTTTAGTGGATACACGGGCTGATTAAGTCCAATGACCTGAAGGGTCTTTGTGTTCAAATCATAATGTAGTATTTCCTAAGATTGAAAATTTTCTTAAACCCAAGTTCTCTTTCCTAATTCCAAATTTTTTCTTAATAATAAAAGAAAATAAAACAAATCTACGGAGCTGACGAATAAATTCAAAGATGAATATCCACCCTCCCATGCCTATCTAATGCAATGTCCTCATTATATTAAAAAGACATAAAACAAATTGTAATAGCGTAGAAAGCACTTGAATTACGTGAATGTTAGGTCTGCTCCGAGATAGAAACTAAAAAGAACTATATATGTGCTGAATTTGCTGCCTTCAGCTAGGCACACTATACAAAGAAGAGAAATGAAGAATTCACAGGTGCAGGTCAGAATCAGAATAAATAGAAGAAACCTCTGACCTATCAGCAGAGGTCCATAGATGTGGACCAAATTGTGGTGCAGACCCATACCCCATAATTGAGAATATCTCAGGTTCTGGATAAAAATTACCCAAAACCTAAAATTAGTATGCAAGCAGGGTCGGGCCTGCGATTTATGAGGATGCAACCCAAGACTAAAAAGTCAGGTTACAGAGAAATCAAGCTCAAAAGGATAATCATTGAATGTGTGCTTGGGTTGGACATCCTCAGAACAAATGTCGTAAGGGTCCTGGTTTGATGATTTCAGCTTAATAGGAACCCTTCGACTCAATCTTGTACTTCCTCTGGAATTAGCTTCCCAAATTAGAACTTCCCAGCTCCTATCCTCCTCATTCAGCATGTCAATTTTTGGGACCTCTTGCATATTAATCACCCCATCTAAAATCTCCAAATCTATATGATGTGGCTGAATCAGAATTGACTTGGGTCTAATTATCTCAGAAACAGAATCATCGATAAGCTCAACGGGGTGTAACTGACAATCAGGGCATTGAGTTTAATCCTCCAGAAAATGCGATTCTGGATCCGTAATGTGAGCCCTAATAAGATCAATTTCCTCAATTATTGGGCTATCAAATGATCTATTAGATTCCTCAGGCCCAATCGTCTCACAGAAATCGTATTCTGTAAACTCGCGTGAGTTTTCGCAACTTGAATCTTCACCATCAAAGAAATCAAGATCTGTATCAATGTATGTCCCAAAATCATCTATCACTTTTTATTCCAAGGAGACATATGTTTCCTCGTACCCTGGCTCAGGGATCTCAGGTGAAGAAATCAGATCTTCCTTAATTGGTTGCTCTAATTCAATCTGGTCAGCCTCGTAACACGTGTCCCCCCAATAGGTGCCTGAGCGGGTTCTGTCATTGGCTTTCCTGAAGGGAGTTCATCCTGGGAATCATCCCATGATTAAATCAAAGCAACCACGAATCTCATCCTCAATTTCGCTAATTTCCCAAGTAGAAACTCACCTGAGTTCTTATCCTTAACATCCTGGAGCCAATCCAGCAAAAACTTGTTCAGATCATCAATCATTTCAATCAGGGGCTCCAATCTCTCAATGCAAGGTATTGGCTGAACTTCTAAAGATTGAATGATATTCCTCAAGTTAGCCAGAACCTTATCTTGAACCTGGTTACCCTGAACCAAATGAGTTGGTCCAGGGTTGGGCAGGTTTGGGGTCAAAGCAGGGGAATTAATGAATTGAGATTCGTTACACCCTTCTTGATAATAGGTCATTTCAGATTGTTCAAAAGGTGGTGATGACCTATAGGCAGTGTAATCAGAGGATGGGTAAGGCTCAGTGTATGCTTCTTGATTGTAGATCGTATTAGGTTGTTCATGAAAGGTTGACGATCTAAAATCAATGTGGCTTTGAGAAGGATAGAAATCGCAATCCTAGTGTTCAGGGTTAGACCCTAAACACGGAGGTTCGGAACTGTATCCCCAATCCGAGTTATCCCAGCTAACTGATGGTTGATTACATACGAGTCGGGATAATCGTCATGTTGAGGATAATTTAAACCAGGAGGGAAAGAGCGAGAATGCGTGTAATATGTGGAAGGATTCATAAGAGACGAGAGGAAGAAAGGTGCCCTGCAATACAAACAATCAAACTTGTCCTTAAGTGGGTTAGCCTACAGACCTACAGACTCCCAAAACCCGTCTTGAGATAAAGGAACGATTTGATCTACTTCTGTCTGTTCAATCCAACTAGTTAGAAGGAGGGACTGGGGAGAAGGTTCTTCCTTCGACTTGCGCCTCCAGTTCCTAGTGTACCCCCAGCCACGATCGTTTGATTCTGCTTCCCTAGCTAGACATTAGATTGAACAGTAGAAACAGACTAATCGAAAATAATCTCGTTCTGGGCTCTAAAGAGTGAGTCAAATCCTTAAGGTCAACGTCTACGCTGTTTTATTTAGGACTACGTTTGAATGTGCTTTGGAATGTGATGTGCCCTTTAAATGGGTTGTGCCCTTAATGATTGATTGATTTATGTGTGCGTGCCCAACCAGTGATTTTCAAGCAAGATTATTTTCGATGAAGTGAATTTTAGGATTGAAATCTTGCTTAGTAGCTTTTAGGATTCAACTTTAGGTGTTTTCAAACAAGTTTTGTTGGCACACCAGGTTTTTGATAGCACAGGTGAAGATATTTTCCTTTGAAACTTAAAAAGAATGTGGAGTGCCGGGTAAATCCCTAATAGTTGAACCTAAGCGGCAGCTACTTGATGAGTTGATTTTAATTGAAGTGGTGCGGCCCAATCAACTCAAACAATTGGTCTGTTGCACCACTTTATTAGGCACACAAGTGATTACCTAATCTGATTTCTACCCAATTATGTGTTTGGATGTGTGTACCGGCTCCAAAGATCGATTTACTGGTTGAGTTGAAAATCAGATGAGGTTGTGTACCTCTGTGAGATATTTTTAAATTTTTTTTTTTTAATGTGGGGGTTGGGGCGGGTGTAGGTGTCAAACACCTAGGTGATTGATGTTTGTGTTATTATGTGTTGAAATGAAATCTAATGGGTGGGAGGTGGGGTATAACTTACAAAACCTTCCACAGCACTTTATTCCAATCTACCGCTTTTGCTTGTCTCAAAAGAGTACCTGCAATCACAATAAGAAAGGAGAGAAGTGAGGTAAATGATTTGTAAGTTATAAAAACGTGAAGAAAAAAAAATCAAAGAGCATCGCCTCCCCGGCAACGGTACCAAAATGTTGAACATGCGAGTTGCTACGTTAACGTGTTTGGTTTTGAAAAAACCTGTCGTTGTAGTATGAAAGTGAATAACTTGTGTTCAACAAATAAAATTTCTACCGAAATGAAAATTCCAGGTCGAACACAGGGAGGTAGACGTTTGATTTAAAAAATTCGCATTTGCTTTTATTTGTCACGGAGTAATTCAATTGATTAAAACTATCTAATTATTTACAATAAATAGAAGAGAGAGAGAGAGTAAGAGAGAGAGAGAATATTACAAACAGAAATCAAAATGAGATGTAGAATGAACAGGGAATTCATCATTAAAGAGATTGTTTGTTTCACTAAACATTACAACTAGAAAGAAGAAAATAATTACACTAGAAAGCAGTAAATCTACTTTAGAAAGCATTAAAAGAATGGAAAGAGAAATATCCTCCTCGACGGTCGCTTAGAGGACGAGCCGAACTGCTCTAGAAAGTAGTAAATCTATTCTAGAAAGCAATAAAAAGAATAGGGAGAGAGATATCCTCCTCGACAGTCGCTTGGAGGACGAGCTGGACGGGACGACGCCTAGACGAAGGAGGACAAAGCAGGACGAAGGAGGATGAAGCAGAAGAACGGGAACGGGGCAGCACGTCATCATCGTCGCGGGATCCACTTCCAAAAGGGGATGAAAAATTGGCTTTATCTCGCGAGAAGCATCTCGGGTGTGGGACAAGCTTCTCTTGAGTTTTGGAGAGGGAGAGAAGAGAAGGAAGAGATGAGAATTTCGTGTGGAGGGGGTCTCCTTTTATAGTTGCAAGAAGTGGGGGCAATTTTGCCATTTCATCTTTAAAAACATTAATTCAGGACCTTTAGTGACGGATAAAATCGTCGCTAAAGATATGAACGTGGGCGTAGTGGGCAGCACGTGCGCGCCCACTCGCTTGCCCGCGCACGCAACTCACGTGCACGTTTTGCCATCCTCAACCGTCCGATCACGAGATCGGACTGCTTAGATCACGATATGCCCGCCTCGTCAGCGTGCGCCCGATTGCGTACGTGCCTCCTCAGCGTGGGTGCTATCGGGCACGCGCGATCGTTCGATCGCGATCCGACAGTCAATTGAAGGTGTGCCCCCGCTCCAAATTCCGCGTGGCGAGGCTCGAACGCGCGCTCTCGCTTCGTGTTAGAGCACTCGACCAACACGCTGGGGTGCGTTTGTGTTGAGCGCCTGACTTCACTGTGGGTGCGTCGCAGCTGTTGGATCTTGATCCAAGGGCGGAGAAGGGCGGATGCGGGGACTTCAGCGGGTGCGTGCGGGCGATTGGGCGGTCGAGATGGCGCCACGTGGCACCATCTTGGCCGTCCATCTTCTGGATGATGTGGATGGTGCCACGGATGTTGGATTGACTCGATGTTTGTGTCGTTAGGCTGCGATCGTCGATCCGAATCCATCCATGCTGTCGAATTTGTCGTTTGAAGTGAAGATTTACACCATCTTGGCCCTTGATCTTCTAGGGTTCCCCGGTCACTATCTGATGTTACAGATGCCTGATTAGGGTAATCTTGGAGTCGTTGAACTCCAATCGTCACCCTGATCACATCTGTATGGTTGGATCTTCGATCCGAGACCCCGATGAAAAGTTTGCCCTGTCCAAGCACATAAAAGGAGATAATTAACCTCCATTTTATTCAAACTACTCTAAATGCAAGATGATGCATGTTATGCAATATTTATAGCATGCGATGCAATCCTATGCTTAAGAACATGCATAAATAGACATCTTAAGTAGTGTAAACGTGTTTACATCAGCGGCTCATCGACTCTATTGACTACAAGAGGGGCAAAAGGGGGCTAGGAGGGTGTTACAACACTTACAAGATGAATTGAATGCTTTACATGGGTGGTTGGGAGGGATTTATATAGGAAGAAGAGGTTTCTAATTTAAGTATGGGCTTTAGCGACGTCCAGGACATTTCTAAACCCATGCTAAAAGCGTCAGTGAAGCCACCTTCCCAACGATCCTTCGTGCGCGCCTGCGCTTCTTCATGCGCGATCCGTGCACGCATGCTGTGGGCTGTCTGATCGCAAATCGAATGGCTGACATCTTGCAAAGGGCATGCTTGGATCGCCCCTCAAGCACACATGAGCGCGGGCGTCGTCGACCGGCGTAGGTGCGCGTGTGGAAGATCGATGTCTGCGGGTGCGCCGCGTAGCGCTATCGAGCCCGCTCGATGACGATCAGGCGGCTGAGTTTGAGTGCGCAGTGAAATCGGTTGATGAGGCGCAGCGGGCGATTCGAACCCACGATCGCTTCGTGTAGGGACAGGGGCGCGACCGTTGCGCTGCTAGTGCTGATGGTCTCCTCCTTTACCATTCGTCAGCCGTTCGATGAAGATCTGATGACAGTAGTTAGATCTTCGCGATGGGGCTACGTCGTGCGGTGGGCGGGGACGCTCCAGATGCTGCCACGTGGCCACCTCGCGATCGTTGATCGTCAGATCAACGGTCAGAACTTCTTGAGCCATTTGTAGGAGCTCCGGATGTCGGATTTGGCTGATTTCGAGTCCGTTGGACTCCGTTCGTCACTCTGAGTCCATCTGTGCAGTCTGATCGTTCATCTGAGGCCTGTTTTGACATGTTCTTGTACACATGGCCGTTAATAATGCATTATAAGCAATCTTGATGTGCAATGCATGCGATGCTCCTATTCCTATTTATGATGTATCCTTTGTGCATTTTACCTTTAAAATTGTCCCCTTTTGGCAGAGTTAGCATTATACAATGCAGTGTTGTCATACCCCATGCTTACACCTTGCTAGTCCCTAGCAGGGTTTATTATAGCCCTTATTTCCAGTCAGAATTTAAGAAGTAATCACTTGAACATTTTGTCACTTGTCAATAGGAGGAAATATACTAAGATCCTGACCTACAGAGACTAAGCAGCGCCCGGGTGTCTGCCAAAATATGAATCGCCTAAATCCTTGCTTTAAGGCATGTATATATATTTTTTTCATTTTTTTCTTATTTTTAGATTTTTAGAGTTAAGAGTGTGTTGGTAACTTTTTACGGCAACCCAACCCACCCAAAACTCAGAAACAACTCTATGTGCTAAGCATTCTGGTGTGAAGATCGTGATAGACTCACTCAACGGTAATTTAGATAGACTTCGGGTTTCTACGCCCCTAGGTGACCGGAAAAGGAAGTGTTTTGCCTGAATGTGTATTTGTTTGATCGGTAGCTTTTTCCTTACGTTTGTTTTACTTGGAGTCAACACAAGGATTTTTCCAATGTATATCTCCCCGACTTGCTCTACTTCCCCGCTTCTTCCTTAAGTGTTTTGGTTCTTTTTGTGCATTTAATGAGCTGGGTTCTGGACAACCAACCAATGGGTTGTTACCCACGATCACTTGCTAGCCATACTCGTGCGGTGGAGTGTGATTTATTTTGTTCTCTTTTTTTTCTTCTTCTCCTTTTCTTTTTTTTATTTGGTAGGTGGCTTCCCTGATCTCAAATTTACCTAAAGGCAATAAAAAGAAGGTGGTCCCGTGGCTGGGCTCTAGACAACCTGATAATGGGCTGTTACCTACAACAACTTGCTAGCCATACCACCCTAGAAAGTTAATTAGCTACCCAATTTCCATCAGAATCTCTGACGAGTGAGTCTGTACAAAAAAATGTGTGCAGATGCTTAAACTAAAAGTCCTTCTGAGTTAGAGGACGAGTTGATAAGTCGCATACTTGTCTCCTTATTTAGTTGGTGGATTAAAATAGATTAAGGTTGCAAGGATTTGAAGCTAAATCCATATTTTAATGGACACCAGGGCTAATTAAGCCTGAAGGCCTGAAAAGTCTAAGTACTCAGGTTCTTTTCGTATTATTTCTCACAATTGACAAATTTCTAATACCTAAGTTTTTTTCCTAAATTCAATTTTTTATTTATTATTTTATTATTATTATTTTTATTTTATTTTATTCAGATTGATTAAATGAACTCAGAATCATACAATTTGCCACCTCCCATGCTTAAGCTGGATAATGTCCTCATTGACAAATACATGGATGCATGATGTAAACATGTTTACACTACTTAAGATGTCTATTTATGCATGTTCTTAAGCATAGAATTGTATTGCATACTATAAATGTTACATAACATGCATTATCTTGCATTTAGATTAGTTTGAATAAAATGGAGGTTAATTATTTCCTTTTATGTTCATGGACAGGGTAAAGTTTTTATCGAGGCCTCGGATCGAAGATCCAACCATACAGATATGATCAGGACGACGATTGGAGTTCAACGACTCCAAGATCGTCCTAATCAGACATCTATAGGATCAAATAGAGACTAGGGAACCCTAAAAGATCAAGGGCCAAGATGGTGTGAATCTGCACCTCAAACGAAAAATCCAACTGCATGGATGGATTCGGATCGATGATCGCAGCCTAACGGTGGGAAAATCGACTCAATCTGACAACCGTGGCACCATCTACATCATCCAGAAGATGGACGGCCAAGATGGAGCCACGTGGCACCATCTCAGTTGCCCAACTGGTCGTTGCACTCACCGTGCCCTCTCTTCTTCGACGATTCTCCGCCATTGGATGTGCATCCAACGGCTGTGGATGCGCACGCCTAAATCACGAGCGCGACACAAAGCATTGATAGCGTGTTGGTCGAACGCGCTCGCGAAAAGGCGAGGCGCGCATTCAAATCGCGGCTAGCTGGCGAGGGTGAGCGGGCGCGAGGAGCGTCGAATCGTGATCGAGCAGTCGTGAGCGCTCAATAGCGTCCACGTGCTATCGTACGCCCGCGCCTCATGCGAGATCAGACGCGGAGCGTGCGATGCAAAGGCGCTGCGAGGCGCGAGATAAGTCGTCCGATCTCACGATCGAACGGCTAGGATCAACTGAACGTGGAGCACGCATTACGTGCGAGCAGGCGAGTGGGCGCGCGAGTGCTCCGCCTCACCACGCCCACAATGGGGCTTTAGCGACGGTTTTATTCGTCACTAAAGACCCCTTATTTAATGTTTTGAGATTTAAATGACCAAATTGCCCTCACTCCTTGCAACTACAAAAGGAGACCTCCTCCACACAAAATTCTCATCCCTTCCTTCTGTTCTCTCCCTCTCCAAAGCTCAAGAGAAGCTTGTCCCACACCCGGGATGCTTCTCGCGAGATAAATTTTTTGTCCCGCTTTCAGAAGCAAATCCCACAACGACGATGACGTGCTGCCCCATTCCCGTTCTTCTCAGTTCTTCCTCCTTTGTCCTACTCCTCTCCCCATCTTCCAAGCGTCGTCCCATCTGGCTTGTCCTCCAAGCGACCGTCGAGGAGGATATCTCTCTCCCCATTCTTTTTACTGCTTTTTAGAGTAGATTTACTGCTTTCTAGTGTAATCATTTTCTCGCTTTTTAGTCGTAATGTTTAGTCTAATGAACAATCTTTTTTATGATGAATTCCATGTTCATTCTACATCTCTTTTGATTTTTGTTGGTAATATTCTCTCTCTTATTCTCTCTCTTCTATTTATTGTAAATAGTTAGATAGTTTCTAATCAATTATTCTACTTCGTGAAAAATAAAACAAATGCGTGTTTTTAAATCAAACGTCCGTCTCCCTGAGTTCGACCCAGGATTTTTATTTCGGTATAAATTTTATTTGTTGAACATGAGTTCTTCGCTTTCATACTACGACGACAGGTTTTTCAAATCCAAACACGTTACCGTAGCAACTCGTAGTATTCGACATTTTGGCACCGTTGCCGGGGAGGCGACGCTCTTTGATTTTTCTTCATGTTTTATAACTTACAAGTCATTTACCTCACTTCTCTCATTTCTTATTGTGATTGCAGGTACTCTTTCAAGACAAGCAAAAGTGGTAGATTAGAGTAAAGTGCTGTTGAAGGTTATGTAAGTTATCCCCCACCTCCCACCCATTAGTTTTCATTCCACCACATAATAACACAAACATCAATCAACCTAGGTGTTCTTCTAAGGTTAGATTGTTTGTTGTTTGACACCTACACCCGCCCAGACCTCCACATTTAAAAAGAAAAAAAAATCTCATAGAGGTACACAGCCTTATCTGATTTTCAAACTCAACCGATAAATCGATCTTTGGAGCTGGTACACACATCCAAACACATAATTGAGTAGAAATCAGATTAGGTAATCATTTGTGTGCCTAATTAAGTGGTGCAACAGGTCAATTGTTTGAATTGATTAGGCTGTACCACTTCAATTAAAATCAAGCAATATTATTTTTGATGTGGTGAATTTTAAGGTTCAAATCTTGCTTAGTAGCTTTTAGAATTCAACTTTAGGTGTTTTCAATCAAGTTTCGTTGGCACACCAAGTTTTACAAGCACGGGTGAAAATGTTTTCCTTTGAAGCTTAAAAAGAATGTGGAGTGCCTGGTAAATCCCTAAGAGTTGAACCTAATTGGTAGCTACTTGACGAGTTGATTTTAATTGAAGTGGTGCGGCCCAAATAACTCAAACAACTGGCCACATATGCACCACTAAGTTAGGCACACAAAGATGGTTAACCTAGAATGATTTCTACTCTTTTATGTGTTGCTTTATGTGTACCGGTTCCACAGATCAGAACCCAGTTGAGTAGAAACAAATCAATTAGGTTAAGTGCCTTTGAATGTGGGTGTACGTTGTGTGTTTGTTGAAAATTACCCCACAAAATTATCTTTTTGTTTGTTTTTCTTTTTTTTAAATGAAGGTGGAATGAATGTGAGTGAGAATCCAAACAACCAAACTATTCCTAGGATTTATGCAAACACCTAGGTTAATTGGAATTTGGATTTAATGTGGCGAATGAAATCTATGGAGGGGAAAAGAATGGGGGATAACTTACAAAACCTTCTACAGCACTTCAATCTACCGCTTTTACTCGTCTCAAAAGAGTACCTGCAATTACAATAAGAAAGGAGAAAAGTGAGGTAAATGATTTGTAAGTTACAAAATGCCAAGAGAAATCAAAGATCGCCGCCTCCCCGGCAACGGTGCCAAAATGTTGAATGTGCGAATCGCTACACTAACATGTTCGGTTTTGGAGAACCTGTCGTTGTAGTTTGAAAGCGAAGAATTCATGTTCAACAAATAAAATTTATACCGAAATGAAAATTTCGGGTCGAACACAGGGAGGCGGACGTTTGATTTAAAAACTATGCGTTTCTTTTTATTTGTCACAAAGTAATTCAATTTAAAACTATCTAATTATTTACAATAAATAGAAGAGAGAGAGAGGGTAAGAGAGAGAGAATATTACACATAGAAATCAAATGAGATGTAGAATAAACGAAGAATTTATCATTAAGAAGATTGTTCATTACAACTAGAAAGCATAAAACAATTGCATTAGAAAGTGATAAATTTCCTCTAGAAAGCATTAAAAGAATTGAGGGAGAAATGTCCTCCTCGACGATTGCTTGGAGGACGAGCAAAACTACACTAGAAAGCAGTAAATCTATACTAGAAAGTAGTAAAAGGAATAGGGAGAGAGAAATCCTCCTCGATGGTCGCTTGGAGGACGAGCCGGACGGGACGACGCCTGGACGAAGGAGGATGGAGCAGGACGAAGGAGGACGAAGCAGAAGAACGGGAACGGAGCAGCACGCCGTCATCGTCGCAGGATCCACTTCTGAAGGGGGACGAAAATTTGGACTTTATCTCGCGAGAGGCATCTCGGGTGTGGGACAAGCTTCTCTTGAGCTTTGGAGGGGTAGAGAGGAGAATGAAGGGATGAGAATTTCGTATGGAGGGGTTCTCCTTTTATAGTTGCAAGGAGTGGGGGCAAAATGGACATTATAACTTTAAAATAATAAATGAGGGGTCTTTAGTGATAAATCCGTCACTAAAGCCCCCAACGTGGGCGTAGCTCCCGCACCCACGCGCGCCTCCTTAGCTGCCGGCTTCTTCAACGCATACACACGTCCATTAGTTCTCAACCGTCCGATCGCGAGATCGGACGGCTTAAGACGCATCTCCGCCCGCTCGTTGTGCGCCCACCTGGCGCGTGCGATCGTGCATCCATGCCTAGCGTTCAATCGCGCGTGAACGCTATCGGGCGTGCGCGGCCGTTCGATCAAGATCCAACACCCGCCCGCGCTCAATCGCCCGTGCCTTCCAGCCCTTCGCTGCGGCTCGAACCCACGCCCACAACTCACGTAAGCGCGCTCGACCGCTGCGCTACGATGGTCGAGCGGACCCTTTTAGGCGCGGCTGACCACAGTCGTTGGATCAAGATCCAACGACGGAGAGCGAGCGGGTGCGGGGCTTCAAAGTTTGCACCGAGATAGCGCCACGTGGCACCATCTTAGCCGTCCATCTTCTGGAAGTTGTAGATGGTGCCACGGATGTCAGATTGACTCGATTTTTATGTCGTTGGGTTGCGATCGTCGATCTGAATTCATCCGTGCGGTCGAATTTGTCATCTGAAGTGCGGATTTACACCATCCTGACCCTTGATCTTCTAGGGTTCCCCGGTCACTATCTCATGCTACGGATGCCTGATTAGGGCGATCTTGGAGTCGTTGAACTCCAATCGTCGCCCTGATCACATCCATACGGTTGGATCTTTGATATGAGGCCCCGATAAAATGTTTGCCTGTTCCAAGCACATAAAAGGAGACAATTAACCTCCATTTTATTCAAACTACTCTAAATGCAAGATGATAGATGTTATGCAATATTTATATCATGAAATGCAATCCTATGCTTAAGAACATGCATAAATAGATATTTTAAGTAGTGTAAATGTATTTACATCAGTTACTGATTAGGTTCAACTCTTAGGGATTTACCAGGCACTCCACATTCTTTTAAGTTTTAAAGGAAAACATCTTCACCTGTGCTTTGAAAACCTGATGTGCCAACAAAACTTGTTTGAAAATATCTAAAGTTGAATCCTAAAAGCTACTAAGCAAGATTTGAACCCTAAAATTCACTGCATCAAAAATAATCTTGCTTGAAAATCACTGGTTGTGCATGCACACACAAATCAATCAATCATTAAGAGCACAACCCAGATAAAGGGCCCATCACATTCCAAAGCACATTCAAACCTAGCCCTAAATAAAATAGTGTAGATGTTGGCCTTAAGGATTCGACTCGCTCTTCAGAGCCTCGAACAAGATTATTTTCGATTAATCTGTTTTTACTATTCAATCTGATGTCTAGCTAAGGGAGCAGAATCAAACGATCGCGGCTGGGGGGTACACTAGGAACCGGAGGCGCAAGCCAAAGGAAGAGCCTTCTCTTCAGTCCCTCCTTCTAACTGGTTGGATTGAACAGACAGAAGTAGATCAAATCTTTCCTTTATCTCAAGATGGGTTGTGGGAGTCTGTAGGTCTTTAGGCTAGCCTACTTAAGGACAGGTTTGATTGCTTGTATTGCAGGGTGACTTTCTTCCTCCCGTTTATCATGAATCCTTCCACATATTGTACGCATTCCCGCTCTTTCCCTCCTGTTTTCAATTATCCTCAATATGATGATTAGTTGTGCGGGGTCTGTCCTACAACTAGGCAGTTGACATAGTCAGCATACCAAGGTAGTTTCTTGTCTTGCGCAGCCAGAATGTGCTCATCGGGAAAGGTGTCGGATAAAGGCAAGGAGGGCCCAATGTGGTCTGGGTGGAGTCTGGATAGGTGGTCATCCACCACATTCTTTGATTCGGTTTTGTCGTGAATTTTCAGGTCAAATTCCTACAAGAGTAGGATCCATCTGATGAGCTTGGGCTTCGCATCCTTTTTAGCCAATAGATGCCGGATGGCTGAATGGTCCATATAGATGGTCACGTGGGATCCCAGAAGATAAGATCTAAACTTTTCAAGTCCAAAAACTACAACGAGCAGTTCTTTTTCTGTGACCGTATAATTTCGTTGGGCTTCGTCCAACATCTTGCTCCCGTAGTAGATCACCACAGGTTTCTTGTCTTGTCTTTGTCCTAGGACGGTGCCTATGGCAAAATCTGATGCATCACACATGATCTCAAAGTCCTGAGACCAATCCGGGGGCTGAAGTACAGGTGTTGTGGAGACTAAGTCCCAGAGGGTGTGGTAAGCCTGGATGTAATCAGAGGTCATGTGGAATAGGGCATCATTGGCCAGAAGGTTGGTCAAGTGTTTGGAAATCTTGGAGAAGTATTTGATGAACCTTTGGTAGAAGCCAACATGTCCTAGGAACGAACGGATCTGCTGGATCAAGCAAGGTGGAGGAAGTTTGGAAATCAAATCAACTTTAGCCTGATCCACCTCAATGCCCCTATGTGATACGATGTGACCGAGGACGATTCCTTCTTGAACCATGAAATGGCTCTTTTCCCAACTTAACACCAAATTAACCTCGATACATCATTTCAGGATTTTCTCCAAGTTGCTCAAACAGTGGTCGAATGAATTTCTACATATAGAGAAATCATCCATAAAGACCTCCAAGTATTCACCCACCATTTCTAAAAAAATGGCTAACATGCAACACTGAAAGGTAGCGGGTGCATTGCACAACTCGAACGGCATACGACAAAATGCAAACGTGCCGTACAGGCAAGTGAATGTGGTCTTCTCTTCATCTTCAGGAGCAATTTCGACTTGGTTATATCCTGAATATCCATCCAGGAAGCAAAAATACTTTTGCCCTGCCAATCTTTCAAGAATCTGGTCGATGAATGGCGGGGGGAAATGATCTTTCTTGGTTGCTTGATTGAGTTTCCTGTAATCAATACACACCCTCCATGAGGTGGTGGTGCGGGTAGGGATGGATTCGCCACACTCATTGGTGACAACGGTGAGCCCGGCTTTCTTCGGAGCCACTTGAGTGGGGCTCACCCAGGGGCTATCGGAGATGGGATAGATGATGTCGGCGTCAAACCACTTGATAATTTCCTTCTTAACGAACCCTCGCATATTTGGGTTTAACCGTCTCTGCATCTAACGGGAGGGTCGTGCCCCATCTTCTAGGTAGATCTTGTGGGTACAATAGGTAGGGCTAATTCCTCTCGAATCTGAAATAGTCCAGCCAATGATAGCCCTGTGTTCTGATAGGGTCGCTATCAATATAAGTTCCTGAACCTTAGTTAGGTTGGCATTGATAATTACGGGGAAGGTCTGGTCAGGTCCCAAGAAGACATACTTGAGATTCTCGGGTAGCAGCTTCAATTCAGGTGTGGGTGACACAATGTTTGATGGAAAGGGGAAAGGTGGGAGTTGATCAACATCAATTTCCTCGAATGGTGTTGGTTGATGGTAATCAGCCTTACAGAGGTCCATGGGCATAGATGGTGATGGGTCAGAACAGTTGTTACAGGATTGATAGTCTGAGACAGAACTAAGGGTGAGGCATTCCTTGACCAAAGGTTCCACGGGATCATGTTCCTCGATACAGTCTCAATCAAAAGACTTAGTCGCCCGAAAGATATCCAACTACATTTTCTTGTCTTCAAAGGCGATTTCCATGCATCCTGTGTCACAATCGATGTTTGCCTTAGCCGTAGCTAAGAAGAGTCTGCCTAGGATGATTAGTGTGTTCTGTAGATGTTCAGGGACTTCCATGTCGAGCACTAACAAGTCGACTGGAAACTAGAAGTCCTTGACCCGCACAATTACGTCCTTGACAACCCCCTTTGGGGTTTTCATAGATCTATCATCCAATTGGATAGTAACAGGTGTGGGTGTCAACTCTCCGAATCCCAATTGGTGGTACAGGGTTGTCGGAATTAGATTGATGGAAGCACCTAGGTCTAGGAGCACTCTATCAAATGTCATGTCCCCGATATTGCAGGATATCAGGGGTGCTCCTGGGTTAGTTCACTTGAGTGGAAGGTTGCTTGATATCACACAACTAGCTTGCTCTGAAAGCACAACCTTCCTAGGTGCTTGAGGTCTTGGCCTACGTTTGGGTGTACAGGCATCCTTTAGAAACTTGGCGTAAGCCGGAATGTGCTTGACAGCTTCGAGGAGCGGAATATTAATCTGAACCTACTTAAAGATCTCCAAAAGCCCCTCAGTTTCCACAACACTTTTCTTCTTCTTGATTGTCTCCAAGGCCTCGGGATATGGTGTCTGAACGTGGATAGGATCTATTTCTGGGTCCTTGGGTTTTTCCAGGGCCTCTTCTGAGTTGGGTGTTTTAGAAGGTGAAGTCTCGGGAAGAGTCAACCATTTGGAATCCTGGGTTTTGGTGCCACTTCTCAAGGTTACCACATTTGCAGAGGCATTGGGATCATGGGTTGATACTTGAGAAAACGAGGACGAAGAAGCACCAATCCCAGGGGGTGTTTGTGGGGCTGGCTGGACCATGTGAGCCTACCCAGGATTGCCTTAGAACCCTTGTGAATTGGGGCCTCTGTTAATCATGTTTCGCGGGTTCGGTTGTGGCTAGGAAGGTAGGGATCCTTGTTGTTTACAGTCCAACAGTTGGCTTAACTGTCCCTTTACTAAAGCCATTTCCTCTTGGTGTTTTTGGTTCATTTTAGCCATCATTTTTATCAGGGTGTCCATTTGTTTTTGTGGGGGACGGGCCGCCCTATTCAGATTATATGGGGGTCTAACTAGTGGTCCTTTCTGATAGGGGGCAGGTTTGGCTGTTGGTTTGTCCTGGGTTGGTTCTGAAATTGAGGCAGTTTCTGGTTTGTCCAAGCAAAGTTTGGGTGATTCCGTCAACCGGTGTTGTAAGTGTTGGCGAAAGGGACAGGATTGGCATAACCTTGGACAGCTTGTACATCTTCAACGATAGCAGATGTCGAGGGGAGAGAAGAGAGTAATCAAGGGTTGAGGGAGCAAAGGTCCCTCCCTGGAATGTGGTCAGGGGTTGGACCAGGTCAACATTGTGAGCTCCCTTTGCTAGGGAGAAGGTCTGTAACAGGTTCCTGGTCTGGTTCAGTAGCTCATCTATCTTTTTATCCACCAATTCCACTCGATCCAATTTCTTAGCAATGACATCCATGTCAAGCATTCCGGAATTTGCTTGTACCTCATAAATAACACCACGGGGTTGATTGGATCGGCTAAAATGGGTTATGGAGGCATTGTTGAGCGAATTTTCATTCATAGACTCAAAGAGCTCAAACGGGCTCTCCTGATCTTTGTTTAGGAAGTTCCCCCTGCATGAGGCATCGATGAAGTTCCGTAGGTTGCTGTCCAGACTGTGGTAGAAGATCTGGGCCAATTGCCACCTTGGTACTTCGTGGTGTAGGCATTTCCTCAATAGTTCATTAAATCTTTCCCACGCCTGTTATGAACGCGACCTCAAGACGGTTTTGGTCTCGAGAGATAACCGGGTTTTATTGTTATAGCGTTGTAGTATAGCCAGTTATTACCAACATTTCAAATATAAAATTTTTTACTCGGAAAATAAAAGAGTTCCCGAGGTCGAACTCAGGGAGCAAGTTGTATTCTAGAGATATACATGTTTCTTTTACAAAAATAAAGAAAGAGAGAGAAAGAATTTGTTGTCTTTTTTTCTCTTTGTTTCTCCTCGTCTCAGATCTTCTTCTTTGTCTGCAGAGGTGATGTTCTTCTTCTGCAGTGGTGATGCTCTTCTTCTTCTTCCAGTTGTTCCTGCTCTTCCTTTTTCTTCTGTCTTTCTTCAGATCTTCTTCTTTCTTCTTTGTTTTTCTTCTTTCAGTTCTTCCCTTGTTCTTTTGTGTTCTCCTCTGCCTCGCCTTCTTCTGTTGTTCTTCAGATCTCCTTTTTTTTCTTCTTTTCTTTTTCTAGTCAGAGGACGTCGCCCCTCCTTCTTTCTTCTTTTCCCTTCAGGACGTCGTCTGATTTCCAAATCAGACGACTTAAACTTCCTGTTGCTACAGTGTCTCCCTCAGCTTCCTTCTTCTTCACCTGTGCCTGCACACTTCAGAGCTTACATCAGAGGACAAAACCTACTCTACCCTCTCCCCCCCGCGTCTCTCTCTCTCTGAAACCACTCTTGGGAAAGCTCTCCCAGAGCTGCCGGGTAGTCGGGTACGGGTCAGCTCCGGGTCCAGGCCCACCGGCATGCGTGGTGGGCGAGGAGTGCAGGTCAGTCTAAGTCGGGTCGGGTCAGGTCCGCGGGGCGTGAGCGCGGACGAGACCGGGTAACCGGGCGGGTGAAGGGGACCTCACCCCGTGTGTTGAGGCAGTAAGGCTAATGCACAAAATCAATTTAAACGGTGAAAAGGTTGTGAGGCTTACCGATGTGGGACTAAACGGAGGCCTCTCCTCGCGTGCGCCTGCTGGGAGACCGCGGCCTAGCTTCTGCAGCTGCGGCTTCGATTTGCGTCGGTTGCTGGCTGGCTGCCTTCGCAAGACTCCCCGTAATCCGCAGCAGCTGGAGACCTGGAGTCCTCAAGCCTGGAGCGTGGGAGAAGCTGCTTCAATGTGCGTTAATGGCGATCGAACCTCAAAACCTGTCGGACACGAATATGGCCTCTCGGCCTGATCAAACCACTGGGGAACCTTCGCCGTGGCACGGCGAAGGTGTGGAGCTGCGCGGCAAGCCGCAAGGTGGTGTCTGGCGGCAGCCCTAGGTTGGACTGCCACCGGAGGAATGGGTTTGTTCGGGGGAGCGTTACGGAGGTGTGGAGTGGCAGTGGAGGGGTGGGGGGTGCTCAGTGTGATGAGGCGGAGGTTCGGTGAGGGTCGGCGAGGTGTGTGAGGCTGTGGAGCGATGGGAGCATCTCGCCGGAGGGTGGCTGGAGACGAAGGGGGTGACGATGGTCAGGGTCGGTCGAGGGCTTAATTGAACAAATTGAAAGCGGGGAAAGAAAGAGGAGAAGAAGGGAAGTAGTTCTAGCTTACTTGCAGGGACAAAGGGGGGGGCAGAAGGGCGACAGTCGTATCGACTGTCGCCGGAGAAGAAGATGCTCAGGGAAAGGGGCGGCGGCGAGCAGAGAGCCGGAGAGGCACCAGCTGGGTGCGGCGTGGCGCGGGAAGAGCAGGGGAGGAAGTCTCTGCTGCTGGTATTGCGGCAGAGCGAAGAGGAGGAGGGGAGGAACCGCCGGAGCTGGTGAGCGTCTGCCGGAGAGAGAAGAGAGGAAAGTTGGGGGTTTTCTCCGTCAGATTCGAGCTGCCCAGGTCGGTGGAGCAACGGGGGGTATTTATAGGGATCAAAACAGGGAGGAAGGCGGAGGGAGACGACGTGTCTCCCTCGCCGGAGGATGGCCGGAGACGAAAACCCATACCGTCCGTGAGTTCGCACGGCCGGTATGGTGGGCTACAGCGACCAGGGGGGTGTCCCTACGACGGCTGACGACGCAGGGCCCCCCCGGTTTACTTGCCAGGCTTTCCCCCTCACCCTGCGCGGCGCCATGCTCCGCGCAAGGTCGCCGGAGCATGGTGCTGGCAGGTTTTGCAGGGGGGACCTGAATGCAAAGAACGAAGGAGAGTTAGGGGCCAAAATGCGATGGTTCAAAAGTTGAGGGCCAAAAAGTAAATATATGAGGACCAAAGTGTAAAGTCGGTCAAGGAGGTTTCTTCTTAGGCTCAAGTTTTTATACATGATTAATTAGGACCTAAGGAATCTGATGGTGAATTTCATTTCTATATTAAACATTGTTTGACCGGTCAATTTATGCAGAAACCCAAATTAAGTTATTAATTGGGCATGGTTCTCAATGTAGGTCAAAATGGGTTCTGAAGGCCAAATTGAAGGTTCTAAACCCTAGAGATTATTTTTATATGAATTTTAGAGGGTTTATTCTATTTTTACTTTGCCTCGAACCTCGTGAATTGAAGTGGGTTGTTTTAGGGTTACAGATTATCATTTAGTTTCTTGGAATTGCTGTAGCCCTTGCTAGATCATTTCATCCCACTTTTATTCTTATTAAGTTGCTTTGACCTATGTTTGGGCCCTGAATTACCCTGTATGCAGATTATACTGGTAAAATTGCATTTTTACCCCTTATGACTTGTTTTCTCCTTAAACTCAGAATTCTCTGAGTTAATCCTTTCCTTGAGTTATGTAGGAGCTTTTATCCTTTGTATTGGGTCAAAATGAGCTAGTTATGGCTCATGATGAGGTTCTCATCAGAGGTATTGTTGAGCGAATTTTCATTCATAGACTCAAAGAGCTCAAACGGGCTCTCCTCATCTTTGTTTAGGAAGTTCCCCCTGCATGAGGCATCGATGAAGTTCCGTAGGTTGCTGTCCAGACTGTGGTAGAAGATCTGGGCCAATTGCCACCTTGGTACTTCGTGGTGTAGGCATTTCCTCAATAGTTCATTAAATCTTTCCCACGCCTGTTACGAACGCGACCTCAAGACGGTTTTTAAGACGTCTGGGAAGTGGCCCAGACGTTTGACCAGACGTCTGGAACCCTTTCCAGACGTCTGGTATTTAATTTTTGCGGCGTACGGGGTTGCATCTGCACGCATGCGTGCGCAGACCTGCACCCGCCGCTCTCTTCCCTCTTTTTCCCTCTCTCCCCGTGTGACCTTAAAAGGCCCCTCGCCCTCTCCCTCACCCTCATCTCCTCCGTGTCCCTCTTCTTCTTCTCCCAGTCGGTGTGAGAGCGTGAGCGAGCAAGTGAGCGGCGGCAGCAACGGCCGTGGCAAGTGTGCGGGAGGAGGTGTTGCGCGAGGGAGGAGACGCTCGACCGTGAGGGCTCGAGCTTGCCGAGGCAGGTAGAGCCGGCCGGCGGGGGAGCAGCGGGCGTGGAGTGTCGCAGAGGGGCTGCTGCAGCTCGAGCAGCAGGCGGACGGGACGCGGCGCGGCCGTGCGTCGCGGGCGGAGAATGAGTCGAGCTCTGATTCTTGAAGTTTTTCCAGAATCAGACGTCTGGGCTTCCAACCAGACGACTGTGAAGACGTCTGGCAGGTAAGATATTCGATCTGCTTCCTTTTTCGCGCGTACGGCCATGCAGCCGTCCACCGCGCCTTCGTTTGCGACTCGTCGTACTGAGAACAAGTGTGGGTACGTACAGGTTCTGCTCGGGAGGGCGCAAGGGCTCGCCATCCCATGTGAGTCGGACGTCTGGCCACAGTGCCAGACGATGGGAAGGACTTCCAGATGTCTGGGGTGACCATCGGACGTCTGGGAACTAAGCCAGACGCCCCTGCAGGCTTCTGGACGTCTGAAGGACTACACAGAATGAAGGTATGCTCCGACCCACATTTTAAGACGTCTGGAAGAGGTTCCAGACGTCTGATTTTGGGCAGTTTCGTCGTTTTCGTCCCGTTTAGGGCCCGTTCGGAGTCCGTTTTCTGCGTTTCGAGTTGCGTTCTTTCCGGAATAAAATCCTCTACCCGTTTACAGTAATTATATACCATTCTGAGAAACTCCTTGTGTTTGATCCTTGTGTTAGGACCCCGTTCTATTGCAGTCTTGGGGATTG
This sequence comes from Thalassia testudinum, assembly GCA_037157565.1. Lineage (NCBI taxonomy): Eukaryota > Viridiplantae > Streptophyta > Magnoliopsida > Alismatales > Hydrocharitaceae > Thalassia > Thalassia testudinum. The sequence goes on along the minus strand of JAZHRO010000076.1, from coordinate 18,399,317 downwards.
CGGAGGCACGCGGGATTTCCGACCACGCCCCCAGTACTCCCATTGTAGCTGGTAGAGTGGCTTTTAATTTATTTAACATAATTTATTACAATTGTAGAATAATTAATAGAGTCTAGGGTATTGCATGAACCCTAGGATTGAGAAACTAGATTGAATGATAGATCCTAGGGTATTGCATAAAACCTAGGACTGGAAACTAGATTGAATGATATTTCCTAGGGTACGGCATGAATCCTAGGACTGGAAAACTAGTGATATGTATATAAATATTGCAGTCTTGGAAAGGTGGAAAGGAAATAATAACTGCTTGTAAATTGATTTAACCACTGCCTGTTATGAAGGAATAAATATGATTGAGAACATGGGTTGTATGAACGTAAAACTGGAACGGTGAAACCTAAATGTGCTGAGTTAAAAGAGCTGGAACCCTACGGGGAATTAGGAGTAGAACTCCTGGAAAGAGAATGGATGGAACTGGGAAAGAAAGACGTGGAAGTGTGTTGTCTCTGGGGTACGTGGTACCAAAGAGAGCACACATTACCTCTTAGTGTAGAGGGGAGCTTGCCGCCCTCAGGTTGAGATCGGGGTGGGTTTGGCCACTGTACACCGACTTGCTGGCCCTCGCGTACGCAGTACCGAGGAGAGCTACTAGTGTAGGGAGAGCACTAGCTACCCCACGGGCCTCAGGGTTCTACTAGCCTCCTACACCGACTTGTTAGGCCCACTGGGCAAACCAGGGTAGTCAGGCGAGGGTGCGCGGACTGTGGAGGGTTTGGACCCCTGTTACTGAGAGGGCTCTGCCCTATACTGGTTCCGTGCTGTGCTTTGGGTGCACCCGTTAACGGAAACGACTAACCGCGTGCCAGTGCGGGGTAGCTACCCATGCGCTTATCGCACGTGCCGTAGTCACCGTTACGTCTGTCAGTGACCCTGGGGTGGTTGACTAAGGGTAAGATCACCACGGGGACTCTCCCAGCCAGGAGAGCACCACGTGTTACTTCTACTTTTCGGAAAAGACTGCAATCAAGATCATTCCCACGAGGAACATTCGAGATCAAGTGAAGGATCTGAGAAATAAATAAATCGTGAAATAACAGAAAGACGTAAATAAAGGATGTAAATATATAACAGCCACTGTACACTCTACTGCTTCTTTAGTTTTAGTTGCCACTCTACTCAGCGTTTCACTGACTTGTTACACTCGTTACTTTTCAGGACCTGGTGTTGAGCAGCCAGGGTCAGCGACTGCAGAGGACGCTGGGCCGAGTAGGGTCCAGTAGATTTACCGCAGTTCTTTTTGTACCCCTTTTGTTCCACTGTAGTGAGTAGTTCTTGCTACTCTCTGTACTTCTTTACTTATAGCTTCATGTTATGTTATAATTGTTGTTCTACTGTTGTGGTGGTATATGCTGTAGTTGTTCCTTTTCTTACTGCTGTATTTTGTTACTGATAGTTATATTCATGTTGAATGTGGTTTATTTTACTGCTCTTTTGGTTACTTCCTCGTTGGACGACTAGGTCTTGGGATTAGTCGAGTCGGTCCGGTTCTCGTGTCTCGTAGGGACTCGGGAATCGGGTCGTTACAATGGGCTAAAACACTTCTTGCTTGAAGCCCAAGGTGAACATTTTGAGATTTAATTGGACTTGAAATAGAGCCAATTAGGGGTTTCAACATTAGGGATTGAAGTGCTAATAGACATTTACCTTCATTAGAGAGAATAAATCCTCCTGCACTTGTGTGCTACCCATACCCTTGTTTGAAAATATCTAATAAAGAAGAACCCTAAAAATCAGGCTCTAATTTCACTTGAACCCTAAAATCATGGACCTAATAACCTAAGAGTCAATTCAGGTTGATTTCTAGGTCTTGACCTAGATTTCATTCTGTCATCTTTAGGGCAGGTTAGGTAAAGTTGGTCTACATTATGGGCTAATCAACCTGCAAATTAGGTCACAAGTCAAATCAACTTCTAAATCAAGTGAAATTCAAGGCACTAATTAAGCTAAAATTAGTAGACTTAAGGTCTTAAGTCCATACATTCTGGTCCACTTGGAACTGCAGTGAAAAGTAAGGTCGAGTGAGGGAAACCCTGTAACCTATGGGGATGCTTTACTGTGTAGGGGTCTTTGCGGGGCTTTCCCTTCCTGGTTGTCTAGGTATTTCTCGGGCGTGCAGATTTCTGATTCAGAGGTATCATCCGCCTCGAAACTATCTTAGTCATCCAAAAATCTTTAGGTGCCTTGATTGAGTCCAAATAACATCCAGTCCCTTATATTTTCTCTAGAGCACACACACAAGAAGGTCAATGGGTCACCCATCACGGAGTTCCAAAGTGGGAACAAGTCCGATCCTTTTACCACGGACTCCGTCAAGACATCAAGCGCTTTGTCAATGTAACCTGTGGTGCTAGCATCATGGGTCAACATGAGGACACGATCTGGGAAATTCTCAAGAACATGTGCGAGAACTCCTTGAACAATGAGTCATTGGGTGCGTACGACCGGACGTCCATTCGTACATTAACAAATAATTAAGGGGTACACAAATCCCGAGGCCTTTTTGCATCCGTTGATCTGGAGTTGGTAGCCAGTCAATTGGATAAGGTCTCTATTATCGAGGAGAAGGTGAACGACATCACTTGTCATCTACACAAATCCACCTCTACACCTCAAAGCACATACGCGCACCCTCCCATGGGAAGGGAGGCTGTGCATAACATCTACCACTCCCCAGGGATGGATGCATATCCACCCCTGTCTAATTATGGCTTCAAAGGCAACTCCCGGTCAGCCTACAACAGTTGGGGGAACTCTGAACCCCCGTACCCTGATTATCTTAGAGCCCCTCTGACCTGCGACAATCTTCACGCTGTCCAGAATAATCCATTCTCCAACACTTATAACTCTGGATGGCGTAATAATCCTAACTTTTCATAGTCAGGAAATAACCCAAATCCAAGACCTCAATTTCAACCCCAACCACAGGCTCCACATCCTTATCAGGCCACCCAACCATGTCCCACTCAAAAATTTCCAATCTGGACCACCTAAGGAAGATCATACATCTTTGATTCTTTAAACCTTGGTTGACATGCAGAAACAACACAAAGAAGAAATTACTGCACTTCGCAATCAAATGACCCAGGTGGCAAGTTCTCGCTAGCTTGGCATACTTCCTTCTCAACCTCTGCCAAATCCTAACAACATGTTAACCCAAAAACACATTGTAAACCAAATCCAAAGTCAAACATGTTATACCCAACCTGGTCCAACGACTCATACTTGCGTATTTTCTCCATCCACCTCAGCTGAGCCAAAACACACCATGACTTACCCAACACCAGCCCTACAGCAACAGCAAGGTCCAACTTTTTTCCATCCACCTCCCCACCATGATTGTGCTATGATCAATGTTATGAAACGCATCCGTAAAGATAGCCAATCTATTCCCTTATCCCAGGTCATATCTCACCTCCACACTAAAGGATTGTCAGAAAGTGATATAACTGGACCTTTGAGGAATGCACAAGTCATGATTCCACTACTTGATAACCTCACTCTCAACCTAACCTCACCTGACTTACCCAGGAAGGAGATGGAAGAACAAACACCAAAAAAGGTAGTACTATTTGAAAATATAATTGCCATAATCCAAAATAGTCTACCTCCTAAGAAAGCTGATCTAGGCACCCCACTAATTCATTGCAATATCGGTGATACAAACTTCAAGTGGGCTGTACTAGACTTCGGCACCTCATTTAACCTCATCCCTACCAACCTATTTGAAAAATTACATATTAGACAGCTAACACCTACTCATACCACTTTGCAGCTAGTTGACCTAACCCTGATCACACCAATTGGGATGATAGAGGATGTGGTCATTAAAGTTAAGGATTTTAGCTACCTAGCAGATTTCCTAATTCTTGACATGGAGACACCACAACAGATACAGGATATGCCTGTGATTTTGGGAAGACCATTCTTGGCTGCTGCAAGAGCCATAATCAACTATGAATCAGGGCATATGACAATTGCCTCTAGAGATCAACATGCTGAGACTAATATTTTTGAGCCAGCAAAAGGAAAATGATTGACAGAACAACTAGGTTTCATACAGGATCTCATGACCATATCCTTAGTAGGAAACCTAGAACCTGAATTAGAAACCTTTCACATCCTAGATGATGATCTAGTCGAGCATAATGATATAAGCACAATGGAGGTTTTCACATTTGAACTTGAAGATATACCCAGAAATGTTGGGAAACATGGTGACAGACCAGATTTAGAGTCCATGGATATGTAGACGTTTTGTTTTGAGGACCACTAGGAATTAGGATTGGATGATATTGATAGTGACCTTCACCTAGAATATGAATCCTTTACAGATGTCAAGTTTTATGATTCAAAAGGCACTCTCCAAGCATTCATAATTTGTGATGAAGATTATAGGGAAGATTCATTTGAAGACCCAATCTATGAGTCATTTCTTGAGGAGATAATCTCAAACCCAAAAGAAAAGAATCACAATGACTCATTAGGTATTGATTTGATACGTCACAGAGCACAAGAGGAACCACACATCTGGGGTATACTAATTAGACCCATTTCTATTGAGCCTTGGAATCACCATAACCCCACTACAAAATCCCATGATCACTATACCTTCCAAATGTTCCCTCCGCAAAAACTCAAAGAAGATCATCTAGAAACAAATTAGCCTAACGTATATCAGAGATATTCTGGGATGACTCTCCACCATGCTTTCATACATATCCGTGACCATCGAATTCTCATCCATCATGATCGTATCATTCAAGCAGTCAATCCATTCTACCTGAGCATATTGCGCCCGGCTGATGGCGGTAAACTTAGCGCTTAACGGGAGGCAACCCGTCATCTTTTTGAAAAACTCGAAATCCTTCTTGACACATCCCATGCTGAACTCATATTGCACTTTAGGGTTCATCCATTAGAACAGCTGACTCCACATCTGGTACACATACCAGAGCTTGAAATCATCCGCAAAAGTCATCCCAACCCGACCACCCACCCAAAACCTGTTCTAATGTACGATCTAAGCTGAATTCGAACTCACCTAATTTATAATGAGGACATTGCAAATCGTAGGCAGGGGGGATTAAAGTGGAAAACAACGCTGTGAGAATCACTTCATAAGAAAGGATTTCACCAAAAAAAAAAACATATTCCAAAAAAACAAAAAATAAAAAAATTGAAAAAGAACAAAAAACAAAATGAAGGGAGGAAGTTTTGAAAATTGCATATCATTCTGGAGGAGGAAAAGGGAAGGTGATATAAATGTCAGAAAGGAGTAACAATTTGAAATAAAAAGAGATAGTTATTATTAAAAGATTAAGGAATCTACTTAGTTCTAAACCAAATCAAAAGAAGAAAATAAAAGACAAAAAATTGCTAAGAGGCAAAAAGAGATTAGTATGAACGTCGATCTTAGGCCTCTTGGGCTATGATTTTAGGCTTAAAAATTCAATTATTCGTTAAGATCTGGATAGTCCTCAAAAGGTTAAGGAAAATGCGAAGCTTAAGAATTAGATCTAAGATTTAAGGATTATTCGACCCCGTTAACTAACCTCTGGTTTGCGGGACTCGGTAATCTAAGCAACCCAATCCACACACAGTCTGGTTCAGTGCACTTAACTATCAAAATCACGTAAATGCGTTAAATCTGTTATGAAAAAGCTACCTAGATTAGGAGCGGCTGATCAACACAAGTTGATTTGAAAGAGTTCCCGACGTGGAGAGGTGGGAAATTCCCCTCGAAGATGCACAATAACATATCGTCTCCTCGGTACTAGTCTCCTAGGATATCTAAATATCCTACTGAGGGCATGTAATTACCTTGTGCTGATTCAGATGCCATGGGCGACATTATCACGAAATGTTGATTGCTAAGGTCTTGATTTAGCTACAGAACACCATGGGCGATACTATCTCGATATGTCGAAAGCCAGGGTTCTGGGAGTTGTCATAGGTGGTGCTATCTCAAAGCATCGATTGCTAGGGACCCTGCGAGGATTGATGGTGGAAACTAGGAATCTGATATATATTGTGTTGTAAAGTCAATCCAAAGCTAGAAATGAAGAAAGGAAAGAGAGAGAAAACTCTCCAAAAATAAAAAAATCTTCTGTCACACACTGCAAACTGAACCAGGACTAAACATGTTTTAAGCACGGGTGCTTTAACCGCGGAGTTCAACGAACCTTAGGATAGTTTCTGTGGGCCTTAGAAACCTTTGCGATGGACTAAGGCTAGAGCTGGTCAGGTCCGGATCTTGGTTGATACATGACTACCTCCAGGCCTACTATCGGCATTCTGACATAATCTACAAAAGAAAGCACATAGCAGAAATCTGAGCATAAAAAGACATGGTCTAGAACTTGAGTTAATTCCATGAGATTTTGCTAAGGGACTAGAAAAAGCTAGGCATGGGGTTATGATGGGAACAAAAATCATGAGCCATAACTAGGTCAACTTGATCTGATTAAGTCAATAAGAGCTCCTACATATCGATCAGAAGATCTTAAGGGTACAAAACATTGATTTCAGAAGAAAACAATAATACATGGTTATTTCTGAAAATTTACCATTCTGTCACAAAAACATAATAACCACGGGTTCTTGCAGGGGTGGAACAAAGGTCAAAAGATCTTAAAAGTCTGATAACTGGGTTAGAATAGATAGAAAAGGATTTTCACGCGTTATATGAATTAATGGACATTTGAAACCCTAAAAATAAACCTGCTTAATCCATTGAGGTTCTAGTCAGGATAAAATTCACCTAAATCCTCTAAAAATTATACAAAAATATTCTCTAGGGTTTGGCACCTTTAATTTGACCATTGGAACCCATCTTGACCTAAAATAGAGCTCAGACAGATATTTGCCCTAATTTGGGTAATTATGAAAATTACCTAGTCAAAGTAGCTCAAAACCAAAATCCAATTTCACCATTGGATTCCTTAGCTCCAAATTATGTTTGTGCCAAAATTTGGGCCCAATCTAAGATTGTTTCAATCTAGTTTGCAATTTGGTCTAGGTCTGATTTCCTTTATTCCACGTGGGTCCTTAGCTTTTAAATTTCTTACACAAAGGTCCTTTTCTTTTCTATCATTCTCTTTAAAAAGGTCCATCTCGCCATGATTCCTAATCCTACAACTAAGGCAACCTTAAAATGGTATGTTCTTCGTGATTCCTTGACGAATCACTCAGATTTGAAAGGGAAGTTCATCAAGGAATTCCCTTCCTTTTGAGCCAAATCTCAAGCTCTAAAACCTTCCCAATCTCTCATGCAAACGCATGAGAAATTAGGGTATCTTGGAATTCCTATCTCCGGTGAGTTTTCCAAGCCTGGGAAGCTTGTTTCCCAAGCCCAAAGCACCCTCCAAAGGCCTATAAAAGATGCCCTAGATTAGACCAAAGATCCCAAGCTTGATTCCGGCCATGAAACCCCTCACTTCCTCTCTCTACTCCGGTCGAGAAGCTCTACAAGCTCCGACGATTCCTCTTGACCTCCTTCGTCGTCCGTCCACAATGCCAATGGATGGATTCCCTTCCTCTCTCTCGTCCACTCTTGGCCGTACCAGCAGGAGCATTCTTTCCATCGTCGTCACCATTCCAACCCTCACTGGAGCACTTCGTATTCTCCATCACCGACGTACCCTCGGTGTGGATTCTTCCCCCTTTCGTTCATTTAGATTAGGTTAGTAAGGCTTAGTAAAGTATACACTAATTTGGTTTTGAAAACTTGTCGTTGTAGTTTGAATAGCAAAGAACTCGAGTTCAACAAATAAATTTATACCAGAATAGATATCCTGGGTTGAACTCAGGGAGGCTGACGTTTGATTAAAAATACGCATTTATTTTATTTGTCACGAAACAGAATAGCTGGTTGAAAACTATCTATCTATTTAACAAATAATAAATAGAAAAGAGAGAGAATATTAGAAATAAAAGCAAAAGAGATGTAGAATAAACATAGATTTCATTATCAAAAATTATTCATTAAACTCTCATTATGACTAGAAAGAGGGAAATAATTACACTAGAAAGCAGTAAATATACTCTAGAAAGCAAGAAAAAGAATGGAGAGAGAGATATCCTCCTCGACGATCGCTTGGAGGACGAGCTGGATGGGACAACGCTTGGAAGACGAGGAACGGAGCGGGAAGAAGAAGGACGAAGCGAGAAGAACGGAAACGAAGCAGCATGTCGTCGTTGTCACATGATCCACTTCTCGAATGCAGAGAGAGGGCAACTGCAGGATGCTCCACAAAGGGGGACGAAGGTGGAAAAATTATGATTTTTACTCTAGAGGAGCATCTCGAGTTTGGGACAAGCTCTTAAAATTATGATTTTTACTCTAGAGGAGCATCTCGAGTTTGGGACAAGCTCTTAAAGCTTTGGAAGGGGTGAAAGAAGAGAAGAAGGGATGAGAAATTCGTATTGAGGGGGTCTCCTTTTATAGTTGCAAGGAGTGAGGGCATTTTGGTCATTACATGTTAAAAATCATTAATTCAGAACCTTTAGTGACGGATTTATCCGTCACTGAAGGCCTAAATGTGGCCTTCGTGGGAGGTGCGAGCACGCTTGCTCGCCTCCTCGCACCTCCACGTGCACCCACATCCATCAAATCTCGGCTGTTTGATTGTGAGATCGAACGGCTAAGAGCGCACCTCGTCGAGCCTCATCCGCGTGCTTTGCGTGTGAGATCCCGCGTCACGCGGGGGCATGCGATGGCGCGTGGATGCTATCGGGTGTGCACAGCTGCTCATCTCTATCATGCGGTCGATCGCGCCCGCGCACCGGCTCCAATTGAGATGTACGGGGGGGTTCGATCCCGCGTTAAGATGCTCGACCAACGCACTATTGGCGCGTTTGTGTCAAGTGCTTAACTCAAGCGCGCGTGCCTCGCAGCCGTTGGATCTTGATCCAACGACGGAGAAGCGTTGGTGCGAAGTGCTTCAACGGATGCGTGTGGTCGATTGGGTGGCCGAGATGGCGCCACCTGGCGCCATCTTAGCCGTCCATCTTCTAGGTGATGCAGATGGTGCCATGGGTATTGGATTGAGTTGATTTTCGAGCGATTAGGTTACGATCGTCGATCCGAATCCATCCGTGTTGTCGAATTTATCGTCTGAAGTGCGGATTAACACCATCTTGGCCCTTGATCTTCTAGGGTTCCTCGATCTCTATCTGATGCTGTCGATATCCGATTAAGGCGGTCTTGGAGTCGTTGAACTCCAATTGTCGCCCTGATTAGATCCATACGGTTGGATCTTTGATCCGAGGTGACGATAAAAAGTCACCCTGCCCCTGACCATAAAAAGAGACAATTAATCTCCATTTTATTCAGGCTAATCTAAATGCAGGATGATGCAATTATGCAATATTTATAGTATGTAATGCAATTCTATGCTTAAGAACATGCATAAATAGACATTTTATGTAAAGTAAACATGTTTACGTCAACTATCTTTCCCACTCTCCATATCCCAATTTCGACCCTCAACGTCGCCGTTCACCTCCATCGTCTTCCGCTCCGACTAGACCTCCGACGAGGCTCCTCGCTCATTCCACTACTCCAAACGCCTCGCCGACCACCTCACCACCTTCGCCACATCACCTTCTACAAGATCCCCATCCTATTTCGCCCTATTACATACCCACACTTCCCCCGAACAAACCCATCATCGGTTTCCTTCCCCGACTCTGACCGGCCATCACACACCTCCACAAGCTACGAAAACACCACCATTACACTCCACATCCTACGGCGAAGCCCCTAGTCTTTTTTAATTGGGCCGCAAGCCATGTTTATATTTTCATGCATTCTCCCTCATCGCCATTAACAGAGCTCCTTCGAGGAGCTTGAAGAAGGTCTCTTGTCGCCGCGAGTCCCAGACAACATCCCTAGGCTACATGGAAGACTTCTAAGCACATGCCCAGGTGGTCAATTGGGCGCCACACCACCTGCTGAGGTTTCAATTGAAGAGACCTTCACTTGCAGCTACACGCAGAAAGAAGGTGGTGGGATGGTCCCACCTCGAAAGCTGAAGAGCACCCGCAACTACATATATTGATTTTCTACCACAGGCTATTCGCCTCAACAGAACGCAGGGGGTGAGGTCCCCGCTCACCCATCACCTACGCCTTGCCTGTGACCCGTCCCCCAGCGAGCGTGGCGTAGATCCGACTCATCTAAGCCCTATTCACACTTCGCTCACCACCCACTGCCGGTAAGCCTGGTCCCGGGTGCACTCTGTTGGAACCTTATTCCACATCTTATTTTGGTGTTAACAAAATTATTATGGATTAATGTTTGCCATTAAGTGTTTTTCAGATTTAGGTTAAGAAGCAAGGCAAACAGGAAATGATGGAGGCATGATGGTGAGAAGAAAAAGATCATGTCATGGAGGAGGTAAGATGATAAGGAAGTGTCGAGGAGGAGAAGATCTTCTTCGACCTTTAGTTTCTCTAGTTTAGATTTTATATTTATAGATTGTATACGCCTCTTAACAAAGGAATATAACTTAGATCGTAAGAAACAAGTACCAGTACCGGTACTCATGAAACAAACCTGTACCCCACGAGTACCGGTACTCATGATCAGTACCGGTACTGGAAGTAACGAGTACTGATACTAATGATCAGTACCGGTACTGGAGGTAACGAGTACCGGTATAAGTGGGTTACAGATTTGTATTAAGAGTTTGAAACCTAAATCTGAAAGCAACAAGTATTAGTACCAATTAGTTGTTGGCTCAATTCTGAACGGCTAGAAAATTTATTTAGGCTATGTGAACGTTGGGAATTAAATCCTATCTATCTTTGTGTACGTAACCATATCCTATCTATCTTTAGATCCTATCAAGTGGTATCAGAGCGAGGTTGCGAGAAGACGTAACAACTCAACTCGCAATAGCATCTACATCAAGTTGCACCGCAAGACAGTCATCCACCCGTCCTCCCTATTTTAATGGGATGGACTACGAGTATTGGAAGAGGAGGATGCAAGTCTTCCTCAAAGCAATGGATGAGGAGGCTTGGACCCTCATTCAAGAAAAATACTCAGATCCGAATAAGCAAGAAGGAGTAGCGTGGACAACCAATCAGAAGAAAAACATCGTGAGCAACGTGAGGGCGATGAATGCATTGTATTGTGCGTTATCGAAGGAGGAATTCAATCGCATATCAGCATGCGAGTCAGCATTTGAGATATGGAATACTCTCGAGGTCACCTACGAAGGTACAAGCAAGGTAAAAGAGACACGTATTTCTATTTTAACAGAAAATTATGAGTGTTTCAGGATGGAAAAAAGAGAAACCATCAAGGACATGTACACAAGGTTTGGAGAGATCGTGAATCCAATGAAAAATCTAGGAGTCAAGCTGAAAGAGGAGCAACTTGTAAGAAAGGTCTTGAGATCACTTACAAGCGATTGGTCTCTAAAGACCATAGCGATCAAAGAGGCGAAGGATCTATCCACTCTTCCCTTGGATGATCTGATTGGAAGCCTCATGGTGTATGAAGTTCAATTGGAGAACATAAAGAAGAGTGAGGAGAAGGCAACAAGCAGGAAGAAAATGTTGCTTTTAGAGCAATCACAGAGGACTCAAACTCAACAACATCAGAATCCGAAGACAAGGAGATGGACTCAGAAACAAACCTGTACCCCGCGAGTACCGGTACTCATGATCAGTACCTGTACTGGAGGTAATGAGTACCGGTACTAATGATCAGTACCGGTACAAGTGGGTTACCTATTTGTGTTAAGAGTTTGAAACACAAATCTGGAAGCAACAAGTACCGGTACCTACACTTTAGTACCGGTACCAGTTAATCGTTGGCTTAGTTCTGAACGACTAGAAAATTTATTTAGGCTATGTGAACGTTGGGATTTAAATCCCAACGTCTAGTAGACGAATCCCTGAGGTCCAAGAAGAAGATCTTCTCCTCGACTCTTCCTTGTCATCTTACCTCCTCCATGACATGATCTTTTTCTTCTCACCATCATGTCTCCATCATTTCCTCTTTGCCTTGCTTCTTCACCTAAATCTGAAAAACACTTAATGGCAAACATTAATCCATAATAATTTTGTTAACACCAAAATAAGATGTGGAACAAGGTTCCAACAATCTCCCCCTTTTTGGTGTTGACAAAACTATCTTGCAAATAGATATACTAAAGCCAAGATTATTTTTAGTAATGTTATATGAAGGAAAAATAAACTATTTAATCCTCCCCCTTAATGTATGCTCCCCCTAAAAATATTACTATTTACCCTTAATTTTTAAACTATCTTCGACCTTTAGTTTCTCTAGTTTAGAGTTTATATTTATAGATTGTATATGCCTCTTAACAAAAGAATATAATTTAGATCGTAAAAATAATTATAGACAAATTAGGATTAATATTGCGATCATTTTCAAATAACATAATTGATTAAATCACTTTCTAAAGTTTAGTATCGGTACATGTGGGTTACAGGTTTAGGTTTTTTCAAAAAATAAACCTGTACCCCACGAGTACTGGTACTCATGATCAGTACCAGTACTGGAGTTAACGAGTACCAGTACTAATGATCAATACCGGTATAAGTGGGTTACAGATTTGTGTTAAGAGTTTTAAACCCAAATCTGAAAGCAAGTATCAGTACCCACACTTTAGTACCGGTACCAATTAGCCATTGGCTAAATTCTGAATAGCTAGAAAATTTATTTAGGCTATGTGAATGTTGGGAATTAAATCCCAACGTCTAGTAGACAAATCTCTAAGGTCCTAAACTCTATAAAATGACCCTAGGACTCTTTGTTTGTACACAAGAGATACAAGAAAGATAAGAGAAAATTCTAGAGCTCTATATTTCATATTTTCCACCATATTTGAAGAGAATAATAGAGTTTGCTGCTCTTAATCTTTCCACGCTTTTGCAAAAGTGTCAACGTGATTTTCTTTCACGCGTTCACGTCTTCACTAGGCTCTCAAATAGTAATATTATTTTCTATATTGTTGAGAGGCTTAGGAACTTAGCTGTAAGATTTGTCTTTCTTACACCTGTACTTCTTTTGTATTTAAGCTTGTTGCTTGTTGGGTTGTAACAAGCCTGTTGTTGAAATTGGGTTGAGGTAACCCGTTAATTACTTCGATTTAGTAAATTGATTTTCTCGGGGTTGACAGAATCGGGTTAAAAACCCTAAGCTGGGAGGCTTAGGTAGTGAAGTACCCAAGGGAGGGGAACCACTATATATATTGTGCCAACTTTCTGTGGTTTGATTATTTATATAAATCCTTTTTGTATTGCTAATATTTTGTTTAAGTATTTGTGCACGTAGCCATATCCTATCTATCTTTAGATCCTATCACATAATACCGAATACTCGATAACTCGAAGCTTTGGGAGGGTGGATCCCAGAGAAAGGAGAGAAAGTGCGCGGGGGTTAGGGGGTTTTGCTCTCTGTGACACATGTGTGTGAAGAGAAAGGAGAAGATGCCGGAGAAAGAAGGAGAAGAAAGCACAGCCAGAAGAAAGAGGAGCTGTAGAAGAAGAGAGAAGGCACACACAAAAGGAGAAGAAGAGAGAAGGCTGAGAAGAAGAAGAAAAGAAGAGGAGTTGAAGCAAGAGAAGAAGAAGAGCAGTACCTTTGAGTGATTTAAGCCATCTGATCAGTTGAGTAGACGTCTGAGATTCAACTTATCCTACATGGCATTTATTTGATTAATAATGTTGCAATATTTGATATAATTGTAAAGGGTAATTGGTGATTCAAATCATCATTTTATCCCATTCTTTTTGCACTATTTGACATACGCTTTCATTCATATATCATTATTGTTTAGAATTCTGTTGCTTATATATTTGTATTGAATTGAAATCTTGAAAATTAATTTTGCCAATTGCTACTTGTATTCGACCTCGTACTTTCATTCGAGTAATAAATTTTATTTGGGTTTCGCGCTGATTCAACCAATACTACACACATTGATTTTAAAATCCGATTCAAAGCGAACAACACCAGGGAAGAGAATCGAGGTTGTTGTGGACCTCCAACCCAAATAGAATCTGATTCAAATTATATGCAGATTGATACACCTAATCTTGAGATGGGTTGGGAAGATCCAATTGCAGGTGTTCCCGATTTTGAGGTAGCCCGAGAAAATCAAGAACCTGGTTCACCAAGCTTTGAATTCCTAGACACCTGTAATAATAAACTTAAAATAGAACTTCTCGATAATGTAAATCCCTAGCCTTATCCTATTAAAGTGATTCTCGAGAATGTTTCTGACATCTCTACAGAACCCAGCTTAGATTCTAGTAATCCAATCCTTACCCTAAACTTAGAATCTGGATTCGAGCCTATTTGGGATAATCATGAGTCCCAAAATGATGAAAGTCAGATTTTGAATTTAAATTACGATTCTGGGCCTGTATTTCATGGATACACCTCTCCAACCTCCTCTTAGACACAAATTGATTTTTCAGAAGTCACGTCAATCTATGATACAGAAATCGAGGAGTTGGATGAGTTGGGAATTGATTGGGTCTATCCTAGGAGCCAAGAACCCAAGCCTATACCCACTAAGGACACATTTTTAAGCTCGAAATATGAAATTACGATAGATCCAAATCAGATTGTTGATTCTACATCTCTTGATCATTTCTATGGTTGAACCTCTGATATGGAATCAAATTCAAAACACGATCTTCGCATGTTCTTTGATGATTTCGAATCCTACTCTGATTTCGAAGAACCTTTTTTTCCTGACAATTATGAACCAACTTATGACCTCAGCATCCATGATTCGTTCTTCGACTCTGACTCTGAGGTCCCTAATCCTGAGATCATTGATTAAAAATCAGGTTCCATTGAGATGGAATCATTCCTTTATGAGCTGCAGGATTCATAAGCAGTAAGCATTGAGAGTGTCTGCAATCCATAATTCGAATTTTTTATTGACTCAGATTTCCATGATCCTATAATCACTCTCCAGGCATTTACATTTGATTTTGGTGAACACTACAAGGACTCTCTAGATGAATCGTCCTTTGAACCTTTTCTAGAAGAGCCCTCAACACATATAATTCTCCTTGAAGCCACCTCTTCTGCACCACATTCAGAACCTTCTCGAATCCAAACCCAACCCCAACCCACAACCGGAATCAACTTTTACTCTGATTCTCCTCTCAATGATCCGGTTGCATATGATCTCCTCCATCTTTTGATCAGGTTCAGACTTTAATTAGAATATTAATCACGTCCCATGTTTCTCTGATCACTCTTGTAGGGTTCCTACATTGTTACAACCCGATTCTCGGATCCCTACAGGACCCGAGATTGGCTCGCCTCAACTAATCCCATGACCCAGTTGTCCAACAATAAATAACCAAAAAGTAGGAAAGTAAACCACATTCACATATGCAATATAACTAAGCAGTAAAAATGTACAAAGCAGTAAAGGAAAGTAAAACTGTTGTACCATTACATACCACCACAACAACAGAACAATGGAAACGAAAGTAAACAGTAGAGACAACAGTAACAAAAAGTCTGATACTTACACAACAGTAAGGGGAACAACAAGAAAGTGCTAAAACTACGGTTGGACTCAACTGGGCCCAGTGCCCTCCGCAGCCGGAAGCTCGGGCTGCTCAATTCCTAGTCCTGAACAGTGTTATGAAAAGACAAAGTTAACGAATGCTGAGTAGAGTGGTATCTATACTATCTAAAACAGTAAAAGCAACAGGTTTAATTCTCTTTTCTATTTATTTGTTTTATGTGTAATCTTTTCCATCTATTTTTCTCAAACATCCAGGTGTTTTTGATCTAGCATGTTCCTTGTGGGAACGATCTTGATTGCAGTCTTTTCCGAAGAGTAGAAGGTACACGTGGTTCTCTCCTGGCTGGGAGAGTCTCCGGTGGTAGTCCTACACCCAGTCAACCACCTCGAGGTCGCTGTCCAGACGTAGCGGTGACTACGGCACACGTAATAAGCGCACGGATAGCTACCCCGCACTGACACACAGTCAGTTGTTTTCGCTAGCGAGTACACTCAAAGTACAGCACGGAACAGTATAGGGCCTAGCCCTCTCAGAATGGGGTCTCGCCCCTCAGAACCAAATAGGGGTCTCGCCCCCCAACAGTACACGTACCCTCGCCTGACTACCCTAGTTTGCCTAGAGGGACTAACAAGTCGGTATAGGGTGGCTAGTTGAACCCCGGGCTGCGTGGGGTGGCTAGCTCTCTCCCTACACTAGTATCTCGCCTCGGTACCACGTACACGAGGGCCAACAGGAGTTGGTGTAGAGTGGCTAATCCTAACCCCGGGTCTCAACCCAAGGGTGGCTAGCTTCGCTCTACATGAAAAGGGGACAGTCACTCTCCTTGGTACCACAAAGGCCAGCACACTTCCCGTCTACATTCTAGTTTTCCAACCAACCACAGGAGCTCTACTCCTAATTCCCCGTAGGGTTCATGCTCATGTTCACCTCATTTATTCTGATCCAGATTCCACCATTCACATTTCAGTTCTTATTTATATATAGGCAGCTCGTGTTTCCATACTTCAATATATGCAACTAGTGATTTCACAGGTAATTGTTCATCAATTACAGGCAGCTCATAATTATATTGCTAACAGTTTAGCTAAAACATGCATGTAGGTACATCATACAACACCAACGATTCATTCAATTCCTCTATCCTAGGTTCATGTCACATCCTAGGGTTCCATTCGACTATTTCCACAAGCACATCCTTATCAAATATTATTAATGGAATTTAAACTACCCTACCAGACAATTCTGGAGTAATGGGGGCTCAAACCGCAGACCCTGGCATCTCTGCAAGCCCCAAACACGCAACAGGCTAAAACCCTACACCAGGGAATACATCACAAAAGGAGGGTTCATAACAATATATAAAGGTATCTAGTACATAGAGAAACTCGCAAGGAAACTACAGATACTTCATTTGCGGAAAACAGATCCCGATCGAACCCCAAACAGGTCAAAAACGTGTCTATTGTCCAATATTAGACGTCTAGGAATAAGTCCAAATGTCTTAAAAGGTACCAGAACCTTACCTTTAGTCCCTATGGTGTCCTCAGATGTCCATGCCTCCTCTTCGATCGTCTGAAGGTAGTTCCAGATGTCGGACCATACCTCTGGTCATCTGGAAACACCTCCGAATATCTGGTGATATGATCAGACGTCCAAAAGTGCGTGGGAGAGTGTTTTGCACTCCTTCCCAAGGTTGCTCCTGCGTACGACAATTGTAGCCCCCAAATCAAACCCGACATTCACTCTGCGGTGAGGCTTGCATGGCCGAAACCGCGAAAAAGAACGTACCTTCGTGATAAATGAGCTTTCAGACGTCTGGTCCTAACTCCAGACGTCTAGGTGCTCCATCAGCCGTCTGGACTCCACTCCAAACATTTGATACTGGAAAATTTCCAGTACCAAAACCTGCTCCCAGCACTCTCCGCCGCGCACCTCCTCACGTCGCCGCAGCTCCAGTCGCTACAGATGGTCGAGGCCGCCTCCTTGGGATCTCTCCTCCTCCCGTACGCACCCGCGGTGTCCGTGCGAGCTCCCCCGAGCTTCCACCAAAGCTTCGACCTCGGCCTCCTCCTCCTCCCTCACTCTCCTCCTTTGCGCCCTCACGCTCTCCCTCGCTCGCCTCCTCTCTCCACTCCCGCACGCTCTAAAGGTAAAGGTGGTGGTGTGTGGAGTGGAGAGGAGAGGAGGGGAGGGGTTTAAATAGGTGGCTTGGGGGTTTAGGGTTCGAGGAAAATAGGATGGGAGAGAGAGGAGAACGTTTTGCGCACCGCCCACGCGCAGAGCACAGAGAGCGTACAAAAATTTCATTTTCAGACATCCGGGAAAGGGTCCAGACGTCTGGACAGATGTTTGACTGAGACTGCAGACGTCTTAAAAGACTAAAAGTGTGACGGGTCTTTACATGCATCCTCCACAGATCAGTTCTCATTTGAGGATACCTACTCTGACTAGGCTTATTCGACTTAGCCAATCCCTAGATCTTCATTTCCACATCTTTTTGAGCCGCACAGCATCTGGTGGGCATCACATCTATTAATTCACATCCATCAACCCACCAGACTGATTAGATTTGGGTTGCATCACCAGCCTGTAGATCTGAACAAGTACCTGGTTGGACCAACCAGGCTTTTGATCAAGCTACTTGTTCTATAAAACTGTGCTGATTTGACCACTCCTCCATGACCACTTTCTACTCGGCTGAAGGCATTGAATTTAGTGCTTAACGGGAGGCAACCTGTCATTCCAAAAAACCCGAAACCCTTCTGATTATCCTTTTGCGCTTCACGTCTACTGCACTCTAAGTTCAGTTTTAGAGCAGCCGACTCCACCTTTGGTATTCATATTAAAGCTTGAAATCGTTCACAACTATCATCTCGACCCGTTCACCCACCCTTTTGACCTTATTCTAACCCATGAACCAAGCTAATTCCATACCTTCTGGTTTACAATGAGGACATTGCAAAACTTAGGCATGAGGGGTGTTAAAGTGCAAACACATAAAAATTCAAGTTTCTGATGGATTCTCACAAAAAAATTACTCATTTAAAAAAATCAAAAAAATAAAAATTTGAAAAAGAACAAAAAAATCGAAAGGAGAGGAAATTTTGTGAGATTAATGACATCATTTTTTAGGAGGAAGAAAGGAGGTGATTTAAATGTAAAAAAGGAGCAACATTTTGAAATAAAAAGGGATAGTTATTAGTAAATAATTATGGAATCTACTTAAGTTCTAGATCAAATCAAAAGAAAAAAATTAAGTCCTAGAATAACAGAGAGACATGGAGATTAGTATGAGTGCTGATCTTAGGACTCTTGGGCTTGTTTTAGGCTTAAAATTAAGATTTGGATAATCCTCAAGAGGTTGAGGAAAATACGAAGCTTTTGTATTAGGTTTAAGGCTTAGGGATTATTCAGCCTCGTTAACTGACCTCTGCTTTGTAGGACTCGATAACCTAAGCACCCTAACTCACACATAAGTCTGGTTCAGTGCGTTTAATAATCAAAATAACGCAAAAGCGTTTATTCTATTATGAAAAAGTTACCTAAATTAGGAGCAACTTATCAACACAAGTTGATTTGGACGAGTTCCCGGCGTAAAGAGGTGAGAAATTCCCCTCGAAGATGCACAATAACATACCATCTCCTTGGTGATTGTCTCCTAGGATATCCAAATATCCTACCTGGGGCATATAAGTACCTTGTGTTGGTTTAGGTGACATAGGTGGAATTATCCCGAAATATCGATTGTCAGGGCCTAAATTTTGCTACAGAATACCACAAGCGGCACTATCTCGAAGTGTTGAAAGTCAAGGTTATGAGGATTGCCATTAGTGGTTCTATCTTGAAGCATCGATTGTCGGGGACCCTATGAGGATTGATGGTGGGAGCTAAAAATTCGATACAAACTGTGTTTTTGAGCCAATCTAAAGCTAGAAATAATCAAGAAAAAGATAGAAAGCACTCCAAAAGTGGAAAAAAAAATTTTATCCCTCTCTCTTACAAAAATGCACTACAAATTGAACCTCGACTAATCTTGTTTCAAGTACGGATGCTTTAACCGCTAGATTCTATAAACTTGCATTGTTATATTTTATTTCTGCATTACATTTATTTCACACTCGATCTCACCTTCCTCCGTTAAAACCTACTGAATTAGTGTAACATGTGATTAACAAACTTTGTAACAAACTTAATATGCAACTGACCATGGTAACAAATTGTACTATGCAACTAATTAGCACAGTAAGCCTATAAATTCAAGGCATGGTCAAGGTGAAGGCCGTGAAAAGCCACCTCCTCATTTCCTTCAACTTTCTCTCTCTCTCTCCTTCCTCTTGTATTGAGCTCAATACCTCAACATATCTGTCATAATTTCCAGCCTTTTTATTTATGATCTTTTACGAAGGTTAAAGAAATAATGAAACACCCACCGCCGTCGATTGCACCAAGATCATGCATGTTGAGAGTTAAATTAAATAAGGGCGTACATCATTCGATTATGTTGTAGCTGTCTGTACATAGATGGGACCAATTTAATTGAGCCTCATTACCTCCATTGTATTATATAACTTTTTGTATGTGGCATGTGGTTTTTCTTTCCAAATATTTCTATTTTGAATCCTTCATCTTGGAGGATTATTCTAGGATTTACAACAAACAGTTGGATCAACAGCTTCAATAAATATTTCTCATATGTAAAAAAAAAAGAGTTCCTCAAGGACGTGTTCAACGTAATCTTCATCGTAGGTAGTGGTTACATTCTAATATTAGTTGACAATGGGTTTGAGAAATCCTTATGAATTAATTAAGCATTACATTCGATCAATTGGGGCAATAGTTTATGAAGTCATTAATTATCAATCATCAGTAAAGCTAACAAGACAATAGATTATCGAAAAGAGTTGGCTGCTATAGTTGTAGCCCTGACCATCACATATCTATGCAAATTGGGCTTGTCGGATATAATTAATTAATGCCTTACCAAATTTGGGAGACTTTCTACAAATAAAGAACCATTCCGATTACACTACCGCAAAGGAACATGTTGATTTCTTTTTATGAGATTTTGACCAAGTCAATGATTTCTCCAAGAATTGCATCTGTTTAATTAAAGGAAAAAATATTTTTTTTTTAAAGAAAAATGAGATTAAATATTATTCATTCTCCACGGAAGCCACAAAAGGTGGATAAGAGGACTAGACTAAAATATGCCTCATACAAGTAAAGAAAGACCACGAATGGTGACCTAATACAAAAAGAGACAACAAACAAAAAGAGAAGGACAAGAACCAAGCAAATCGAACATTAGCCGATAATGTAAGGGAAATGGATTTTGTCCACTCTGGTGATCCCTTTACACATGGGGCCTAGACGGTATTCTTCGTTAAGAAAGTTCCAAGACTCAACTGTAGAACTAGCTATAAGGTTGGTCAGACTATTTACCACTGGATAAATGAATTGCAGTGTCATATGTTGGTTCAGAAGATAAAAAGCATGAATATAATGCCATTAAGCCCTCCATGGAACCTTCAGCTTGTCTTTCCACCAGAAGTAAATCATGGAAGAGTTAACCTTTAAAATAATAGGAGAGTCTCAGTGGCACCAGAAGTTGAGGAAGTAGTGAATGGAATTGAGTATAGGCAACTCGTTGTTGAGGGCGGGAATTTTAGTCGCAGCCGCTTTCATGTAGTTGCCATTAGTGTCACACACTGCCCAGGCCATAAGAGAGTGAACTCTGGTCCGAATAGCAAAAAAGTTGGCCTTAAACCCCAAGGGGGGCCAGACCCAAGAGAGGGTGAAACAAGTGGGGCGCGAGAGACGAAACCAAGTAACCATTTTAAACATCCTCCAATTGTGCTCTAGAAAGTAAGGAATCTCTTTGATAAAGAAGCCCCCATTCTTACATGTATTCCTAACCCACCAAATGTGATACCAGATAAATAAGATGATGCCTTTGACTCCGTTGGAGCAGAATTAGGGACTATCACCGTTGATAATGTTAAGGAAAAGCTCAGGGGGAAAAGGTTGGAGATGTACATGATGAATAGTCCACAAGGAGTTGCACGGGGATATCGCACTAAAGGAAAGGTGTGTTACGACCCGGTTCCCGAATCTCTACAAGACACGAGAATCGGACCCACTCGACTGATCCCAAGACCTAGTCGTTCAACGAGAAAGTAACCAGAAAGCAGTAAAATAAATCACATTCACCATGCAAGTAACTAACAGTAACAAAAGTATAGCAGTAAAGGAAAGAACTATACAGTACATACCACCACAACAGCAGAGAATTAAAAATAGGTACAGAATATGAAGTTTACAATAAAAGAGTATAAGGTGAAATAGAAATACTCACTACTACAGAAAACGGTACAACAAAAGTACAACTACTGAGCTCTACTAGGCCCAGCACCCTACGCAGCCGCAGGCTCTGGCTGCTCAACACCTGATCCTGAAAAAGGTGACAAATGTGACACGTCATCGAAATGCTGAGTAGAGTAGCAACTCGCTAGCTAAGAAAATAGTAAAGGCGGACAAGTAGATGTTGTTTTTAATTTCTTTCTTTATTTTTTTATTTACTCTTTCTTGAATTATTTCTCAGATCTTTCTCTTGATCTCAAATGTTCCTTGTGGGAACGATCTTGATTGCAGTCTTTTCCGAAAAGTAGAAGTAGCACGTGGTGCTCTCCTAGCCGGGAGAGTCCCCCGTGGTGGTCGTACCCTCAGTCAACCACCCCAAGGTCACTGATAGACGTAAAGGTGACTACGACACTCATGATAAACGCACGGGTAGCTACCCCGCACTGGCACGCGGTCAGTCGTTTCCGTTAACGGGTGCGCCCCAAAGCACAGCACAAAACCAGCATAGGACAGAGACCTTTCAGTAACAGGGGTCCAACCCCTCCACAGTTCGCGCACCCTCGCCTGACTACTGTGGTTTGCCCAGTGGGCCTAACAGGTCGGTGTAGGATGGCTAACTGAACCCCGGGGCCTGTGGGGTGACTAGCTCTCTCCCTACACTAGTAGCTCTCCTCGGTACTGTGTATGCTAGGGTCAAAAGTTGGTACAAAGTGGCCAGACCTAACCCCGGGTCCCTGGGGCGGCTAGCTCCGCTCTGCACTAAACAGGGGGATAGTCGCTCTCCTTGGTACTTCGTACTCAAGGGCCAGCTCACTTCCCCATCCACTTTCCCAGTTCCATTCTATTTATTTTCCAGGAGTTCTACTCCTAATTCCCCGTAGGGTTCATGCTCATATTTCTCAGGCCAAGCCATACTAGGTTTCATCATTTTAGTTTCATTCACACTTAGCCCATGTTTCCAACATTTAATATCAATTTATGTACAAGCAACTTAAATTTAATTTCCAGATAACAGGAATTACATGTAGCAGTTACTAGCAGCAATACTCTATATTTCACAGGAAGCTGTTATCCAATTACGACAATTTTCATTATTCTGTCTACTTATCCAAGACTACAATTCAGGTATTCGAGACATTCGTTTCAATGTTTCTGTTCCTAGGATTCATGCCACACCCAAGGATCTATCATTCAATCTAGTTTTCAGGTCCTAGGATTCATGCCATACCCTAGGATCTATCATTCAATCTAGTTTTCAGGTCCTAGGATTCATGCCATACCCTAGGATCTATCATTCAATTTAGTTTTCAGGTCCTAGGATTCATGCCATACCCAAGGATCTATCATTCATTTCAGAGATGCATTAATGTTTGTAAATAACTAGGGGGAGCCACTCTACCCGCAAAATCAGGAGTAATGGGAGCGTGATCAGCAGGTCCACGTGCCTCCGCAACCCCCAAAGCCACAACAGAACGAGGTCCTAACACAAGGATCAATCACAAGGAACCACTCAGAACAAGATAAAAGTATTTCATACAAGGAACTAATTCTGAGAAGAACGGAATCTTAAACGCGAAAATCGGACCTCGAATGGACCCTAAACGGGTCAAAAATGACAATTCTGACTCAAATCAGACGTCTGGAACATCTTCTAGACGTCTAGCAGTCCTGTTGAATTGTCTAGACCTAGTTCTAGATGTCCGACCACCTCTCCGGACGTCTGGAGACGCTCTCCGCCGTCTGGTGTTGTGCCCAGATGTCTGATCTACGTGGGGGCCATGCCCCCGCGCCTTCCCGAAACGAAACCTGCACGCGTGACGAAAGCCTCCTCAACACGACATGTCTCAGCACTTTGGTAGAACGGCCTGCATGGCCGTATTCGCAAAAGGAGGTAGAGGAGAAATTTCGTACCTCTCAGTCGTCTAAAGCTCTTTCCCGACATCACCCACGTCGTCTGGACGTAGGTCCAGACGTCTGATTCTGGGAAAAATTCCCAGAATCAAAACCTCCTCGCCTTCTTCCCGCTATGAGCGAGTTCGCCACGTAGCCGCTCGTCCGCTGCTCGAGCTGCAGTAGCACCAAGGGAGATCTCCCCCGCACGACGCCCCTCCACGCGCACGCCAGCCGGCCTTGAGCTACTCTGGCAGGCTCTCTCTCTTCGTCGCGCGGTCTCCCTCTTCTTCCCTCTCGCTACACCTCTTCCTCTCCGCATTGTACCCGGCAGCAGCTGCTACCCTCGCTCTCGCTCTCGTGCTCACGCTGGAAGGAGGAGACGGTGGGGTGGTGAATGAGGGAGAGGGGAGGGGTATTTGAAGGCGTGGGGGAGGTGTCTGTAGGTCGGCAAGGGAAGAGAGAGAAGGAAGAGGGCAGCGGGTAACAGTCTGTGCGCGGCATGCGTGCAGACTCACGATCGTACACATGCCAAAATTTATTTCCAGACGTCTGACCAGACTTCTGGACCAACTCCCAGACATCTTAAAGTGCATTTGATGTCTCGATCTTAACAACATAATAAACTCAAAGGAAGTTTCATCCCCGAAAATTGCGCTAACTAGGGTTAGGAAAAGAACAATATACGCATAACAAACTCAAAGAGGACCAAAGCTGGTTCGAAAAGACGTACCCTCAAAGAGCTCCGGGTACCGCTCCCGCATCGCCGCCTCAGGCTCCCAGGTAGCCTCCTCGTACCGCTGGCTCCTCCATAAAACCTTCACCAGGGGTACTTGCTTTCGTCTTAGACTCCGGACGGCTCTGTTGAGAATCTGCACTGGCCGCTCGGGGTAGGTCAGGTCATCACCCACTTCGACGCTCTCATGGCTTAGGACGTGACTGGGATCGAAGACGTACTTCCTAAGGTTGGACATGTGGAACACGTCGTGCACACCAGAAAGCTGGGGAGGAAGGGCAAGCCTGTAAGCAACGGGTCCAACCCGCTCCAGGACCTCAAAGGGTCCCACGAACCTCGGCGTGAGCTTCCCTCTCACCGTAAATCACTGTAGGCCCTTCATGGGCGAAACACGAAGGAAGATGTGGTCCCCAGCCTCAAACAGCACCTCTTTGCATTTCCGATCTGCGCAACTCTTCTGTCTGCTCCTGACAGTGCGGAGTCGCCTGTGAATCTGCTCGATCACCTCTTGACTCTGCCGAATCAGCCTGGGGCCAACCTCCCACTTGGTCCCCACCTCAACCTAACTCAAGGGTGCCGTACACCTCCGTCCGTACAGAGTCTCGTAGGGTGCCATGCCGAGGCTCGAGTGATAACTGTTATTATATGAAAACTCCGCTAGGGGCAAGTGCTCCTCCCAAGAGCCCCTCTAGTCTAGTACACAAGCACGCAAAATGTCCTCAAGTGTCTGTATCGTGCGCTCAGACTATCCGTCTGTCTGGGGGTGGTATGCTGTACTGAATCTCAACCGCGTACCCAGGGCCTGTTGAAACTCAGCCCAAAACTGGGATGTGAAACGGGTATCCTGGTCAGATACGATCTCCCGCGGAACACCGTGGAAACGCACCACGTCGCGGATATACCTCTCTGCCAACTGTGCTGGTCCCAAGGTGACTCGGATCGGCAAGAAACGTGCCGTCTACGTCAATCTGTCAACAATCACCCAGACTGCATCGTGTCTTTGCTGGGTAATGGGCAAGCCCACCACCAAGTCCATGGTGATGCTCTCCCACTTCCACTCTGGCACTGGAAGTGGCTGCAACGGCCCTGCAGGCCTCTGATGCTCAGCCTTCACCTGCTGGCACACTAAACACTGCCGTACGAATTCACCTACATCCTGCTTCATTCCCCTCCACCAAAAGTCGCATCTCAAATCATGGTACATCTTTGTGTTCCCGAGGTGTATGGTGAACCTAGAACCGTGTGCCTCAGTCAGGAGCTCTCTCAACACCTCGTCTCTGGGTGGCCATCTGCCCAGTGATGGTGCGGTCTATCAGCTTTGGCCTCGTCTTTCATGTCACCATCACTGCCCCACAATGCACCAGTAACTCTAGGGGACGCCAACTGCCCATCTCCTCCATGAGGCTCCAACTCTGCACCTGTAAACTGGACAAGTGGGCGAGCGCCTTCCAGCTCAAGGCATCAGCCACCATGTTGGCCTTTCCCGGGTGGTAGGAAATACTGTAGTCATAGTCCTTCAGGAGCTCCAACCAACGCCTCTGTCTCATGTTGAGCTCCTTCTGATCATACAAGTATCTGAGGCTCTTATGATCTGTGAAAATCTCAAAGGTCTCACCGTGCAAGTAGTGCCTCCAAGTCTTCAGCACGAAGACGACAGCTGCCAGCTCTAGGTCGTGGGTAGGGTAGCTATGCTCATGGGGCTTCAGTTGCCGCGAAGCGTAAGCGACAGCGTGACCCCTCTGCATGAGCACACTCCCTAGCCCCTACAAAGAGGCGTCCGTGTACACAACGAACCCGCCACTACTGTCCGGTATGGTGAGCACGGGAGCCGAAGTCAACCTCTCCTTCAGCTCCTCAAAACACACCTCACAAGCATCTGTCCAAGTAAAGGGCATGTCCTTCCGGGTCAGCTGTGTCATAGGACGTGCAACCTGCGAGAAGCCCCTGATAAACCGCCTGTAGTAACCTACCAGTCGCAAGAAACTACGGATCTCCGTAACAGTACGCGGTCTCTCCCACCTGAGCACTGCCTCAACCTTGCTTGGGTCCACAGCCAAGCCATCCCCGGAGATCACATGACCCAAGAAGGTCACCTCCCTCAACCAGAACTCGCACTTGCTGTATTTGGCGTACAACCTACATCGTCTCAGTGTGTCCAAAACCATCTGCAAGTGCTGTTCATGCTGCATCTGATCTCGAGAATAGATGAGCACATCATCAATAAATACCACCACGAACTGGTCCAAGTATGGTTAGAACACCTGATTCATCAAATCCATGAAGGCAGCGGGGGCATTGGTCAGCCCAAACGGCATGACCAGAAACTCGTAGTGTCCGTACCGAGGCGGAAAGGTGTCTTGGAGACGTCTGCCTTCTTGATCCTCAACTGGTGGTATCCAGACCTCAAGTCTATCTTGGAGAATACCGTGGCACCTTGCAGCTGGTCAAACAAGTCATCAATCCTCGGCAGTAGATACCTGTTCTAGATGGTGACCTTATTCAGCTGTTTGTAATCCAAACAAAGGCGTAGGGTACCATCCTTCTTCTTTATGAACAATACCGGGGCTCCCCATGGAGACGCACTGGGCCTCACAAAGCCCTTCTCCAGAAGATCCTGCAACTGAGACTTGAGCTCTCGCAGCTCAAGTGGTGCCATCCTGTACGGTACTGTAGAAATGGGGCTAGTCCCCGATACCAGTGAGATCTCAAACTCGATCTCACGCTTGGGCGATAGTCCTGGCAACTCATCTGGGAACACATCGGGGTACTCTCTGACCACCGGGATACTCTGGAAGTCTGCCACAGGGCTGGGATCTGCCACCACACAAGCTAGGAAGCCCTCACACCCCTGGCTCAAAAGTCTCGCTGCCCGAAGTGCAGAAATGCACCTGAAGCCTCCGCCCACTGGTTTCCCGTGGAATTTGAAAGAAGGCAACTCTGGTATGGAGAAGATGATCTTCCTCTCAAAGCAGTCCACCAAGGCGTGGTAAGCGGACAACCGATTCATCCCCAGAATTACGCCAAAGTCCTCCATCTGTATCATAATCAGGTCAGTGGGAAGGCTGTGTCCCCCAACACTAACCTCACAACCTGTGTACACCTCCTCAGCTAAAAACAGCTGACCACTCGGACCTCTGATCATGAACGGATCCTCTAACAACATATAGTCCTGCCCCAAGCTAACAACAAAACTGGCAGCGACAAACAAGTCTGCCGGAAACTGAAACCATACCTGCCACCACCGATCCTGAAGCTCTGGCATCCCTGTGTCAGGGCGTTGATACGCCCCTTAGCCCTTGATGCGGACGATGCAGCCACACTCTGCAATGGACGGGTAGCCGCTGGACGATACCCTCCCTGCGACTGCTGTCCTCCTCCTCACGCCTGGAAATCGCGGCCTCCCGCTCGCCCTCCAGTGCTTGGCGCGGGAAGCATCTGCTGACCTCCAACCCTAGACGGGCAGTTCCTCCTGATGTGGCCCAGCTGGCCACACTGGTAAAAAAGGGGGACTCGACTCCCACCCTCAGTGGGTCCCTACTGATGATTGGGCGGGGTCCGGTGCTAGCAGCTGGCCCCTGTCAGGGGCCCCCAAAGAACACTGATGGCCCTGCAAAGCGTGATGGTTCTCCTGTGGGAGCCACGTGCCTCCTCTCTTGTCGGCCCTGTGAGAAGTCTGGCTAATAGGGCTGCTTCCGCCCACAGTCAGTGTCGCGTGCAGACAGGTTGGTTTCTTCATATGTCATAGCTGCCTCCACCACCCTCAAGAACATAGGCAGCTTCAGGGGTTTGACATACCCCCGAATAGCAGGTCAGAGCCCCTCGGTGAACCTCCAAAGGCTCTCCTCCTCAATAGCCACGGCTGTCGCTGCGAAACGAGATAGCTCCAGGAAACACGTATGGTACGCGCTCACGGTCATTGTCCCATGGCGGAGAGTGTGGAACTCCCGCCTCTTCTTGTCCTGCCACGTCTGGGGGAAGTACTGCTCGCAGAAGAGGGTGACGAATTGGCCCTAAGTCGGCTCGTCCCTCTCCTGACCCCTGACCACCCTCCACCACCTGTGTGCCATGCTCTCCAGCTGGTACGTGGCAAAGGCCATGCAGCACTCCACAGGAGGGAGAAGGGTGTCAAAAACCTTCTCGAGCCAGTCCTCCGCCTCGGTCGGGTCCTCATCCCCCTTGAAGGAGGGGGCCTTCAGCTTCCGGAATTATCCGAAAAGCTCAAAGTGGTGCTGCAGTGGGGAAGCTGATACGCCTCCAGGTAAAGAAGCCACGTGCTCGGAAGTGCTGGAGGAAGGTGGGGGTGGTGGAGGCCCACCCTCTCCCCCGCGTCCAGCGCCGTGTTCGTCTCATGGTCCCAGAGAGGACTCCCCCTCCGCAGCCCCTGGGAGAGGCGCTCTTGGCGACGGGTGAAGCTCCTCTCGCACGATGTCCCGTATCAGCTGGGCAAGTCTTGGGCCTGAATGCCCAGAAGTAGTGGCTGGTCCACTGAGGCGTCGGGCTCAACGCGCCCGCCCCTCCGACCTCGTCCTCGGCCGTGTTCGCGGCCCGCCTTGCTAGTCCCACGTCGAGGCATCTCCTTCAAGGAGACGCGAATATAGAATAGAAAAGACGCCAATACTAATCGATATTCAACGAAGAACCAATAAAACAGATGTCAAAAGGTACGTTGTGGTGGCTACTCTAGTTACAGGCACGTGGATTGGTTATTTTCCAGCCAGTCGGTTCACTTCTCGGGACGACCTTGCTCTGATACCATGTTATTACGACCCGGTTCCTGAATCCTTACAGGACACGAGAATCGGACCGACTCGACTGATCCCAAGATCCAGTCGTCCAACGAGGAAGTAACCAAAAAGCAGTAAAATAAATCACATTCACCATACAAGTAACTAACAGTAACAAAAGTACAGCAGTAAAGGAAAGAACTACTACAGTACATACCACCATAACAGTAGAGAATTAAAAACAGGTACAGAATATGAAGTTTACAATAAAAGAGTACAAGGTGAAACAGAAATACTCACTACTACAGAAAAATGGTACAACAAAAGTACAACTACTGAGCTCTACTAGGCCCAGCACCTTCCGCAGTCGCAGGCTCTAGCTACTCAACACCTGGTCTTGAAAAAGGTGACAAATGTGACACGTCAGTGAAATGCTGAGTAGAGTGGCAACCCGCTAGCTAAGAAAACCATAAAGGTGGATAAGTAACTGTTTTTTTAATTTCTTTCTTTATTTTTCTATTTACTCTTTCTTGAATTATTTCTCAGATCTTTCTCTTGATCTCGAATGTTCCTCGTGGGAACGATCTTGATTGCAGTCTTTTCCAAAAAGTAAAAGTAGCACGTGGTGCTCTCCTGGCTGGGAGAGTCCCTTGTGGTTGTCCTACTGTTGAACTTATTTACGAAGCTACGCTAACGTGTTTGGTTTTGGAAAACCCGTCGTTGTAGTTTGAAAGCGAAGGATTCGTGTTCAACAAATAAAATTTATACCGAAATTAAAATTCCGGGTCGAACACAGGGAGGCGAACGTTTGATTTAAAAACTTCGCGTTTCTTTTTATTGTCATGAAGAAATTCAATTTAAACTATCTAAGTATCTACAACAAATAAAAGAGAGAGAGGGAGTAAGAGAGAGAGAAAGAATACTATACATGGAAATCAAAATGAGATGTAGAATAGACAAGGAATTTATCATAAAAGAGTTCGTTCGTTACAACTAGAAAACATAAAACAATTACTCTAGAAAGCATTAAAAGAATGGAGGGAGAAATGTCCTCCTCGACGATCGCTCGGAGGACGAATAGACTACTCTAGAAAGCAGTAAATCTATACTAGAAAGCAGTAAAAAGAATAGGGAGAGAGAATCCTCCTCGACGGTCGCTTGGAGGACGAGCCGGACGGGACGACGCCTGGATGAAGGAGAACGAAGCGGGACGAAGGAGGACGAAGCAGAAGAACGGGAACGAAGCAGCACGCCGTCGTCATCGCGGGATCCACTTCCGAAGGGGGACGAAAATTTGGACTTTATCTCGCGAGAAGCATCCCGGGTGTGGGACAAGCTTCTCTTGAGCTTTGGAGAGGTAGAGAGGAGAAGGAAGGGATGAAAATTTCGTATGGAGGGGGTCTCCTTTTATAGTTGCAAGGAGTGGGGGCAAAATGGACATTACATCTTCAAAATAATAAATAAGGGGTCTTTAGTGACGGATAAAACCGTCGCTAAAGTCCCGACGTCGCCGTCGCCGCCGCGCCCACGCGCGCCCGCTCGGCTGGCCGCGCGCGTAACGCCTACGCACGTCGCTTGATTTTCAGCCGTCCGATCGCGAGATCGGACGGCTTAGATCGCGTCCGCGCCCGCTGCGTAGCGCGCCCGCCCGCGTGCGATCGCGCGTTACGCCAGGCGTGCAATCGCGCGTCGTCCTGATTGAGCGCGCGCAGCCGTTGGATCTTCATCTGACGCTCGTGCGAGCCCGCTCGCCCGCGCCTTCCACCCCCTCACCGCGGCTCGAACCCGCGACCTCCGCTTCGCCCGCAGCTGCGTCGCCGCTGCGCTACGCGGGCGAAATGGTCGCACGGACGTTTTTAAGCGCGAGCGACCGCAGCCGTTGGATCGAGATCCAACGGCGGAGAGGAGACGGTGCGCGGTCTTCACCAGACGCATGCGGCTGATTGGGCGGCTGAGATGGCGCCACGTGGCGCCATCTTGGCCGTCCATCTTATGGAAGTTGTAGATGGTGCCACGGATGTCGGATTGACTCGATTTTTGTGTCGTTGGGCTGCGATCGTCGATCCAAATTCATCCGTGTGGTCGGATTTGCCATCTGAAGTACGGATTTACACCATCCTGGCCCTTGATCTTCTAGGGTTCCCCGGTCTCTATCTGATGCTACGGATGCCTGATTAGGGCGATCTTGGAGTCGTTGAACTCCAATTGTCACCCTAATCGTATCCATACGGTTGGATCTTTGATCCGAGGCCCCGATAAAATATTTGCCCTGTCCAAGCACATAAAAGGAGATAATTAACCTCCATTTTATTCAAACTACTCTAAATGCAAGATGATGCATGTAATGCAATATTTATATCATGAAATGCAATCCTATGCTTAAGAA
Organism: Thalassia testudinum; assembly: GCA_037157565.1. Taxonomy (NCBI): domain Eukaryota; kingdom Viridiplantae; phylum Streptophyta; class Magnoliopsida; order Alismatales; family Hydrocharitaceae; genus Thalassia; species Thalassia testudinum. The sequence continues at coordinate 18,367,621 of JAZHRO010000076.1, read as the reverse complement.
CATGCATAAATAGACATTTTAAGTAGTGTAAATGTGTTTACATCACCTACCCTCAGTCAACCACCCCAAGGTCACTGACAGACGTAACGGTGACTACGGCACACACGATAAATGCACGGGTAGCTACCCCGCACTGGCACGCGGTCAGTCTTTTCCGTTAGCAGGTGCGTCCCAAAGCATAGAACGGAACCAGTATAGGGCAAAGCCCAATCAATAACAAGGGTCCAACCCCTCCACAGTAACCAAACAGGGGTCTTGCCCCTCCACAGTCCGCGCACCCTCGCCTGACTACCCCAGTTTGCCCAGTGGGCCTAACAAGTCGGAGTAGGATGGCTAGCTGAACCCCGGGGCCCGTGGGGTGGCTAGCTCTCTCCCTACATTAGTAGCTCTCCCCGGTATTGCGTACTCGAGGGCCAAAAGTTGGTACAAAGTGGCCAGACCTAACTCCGGGTCCCTTGGGCGGCTAGCTTCGCTCTGCACTAAACAGGGGGATAGTCGCTCTCCTTGGTACTCCGTACTCAAGGGCCAGCTCACTTCCCCATCCACTTTCCCAGTTCCATTCTATTTATTTTTCAGGAGTTCTACTCCTAATTCCCCGTAGGGTTCATGCTCATATTTCTCAGGCCAAGCCATACTAGGTTTCATCATTTCAGTTTCATTCACATTTAGCCCGTGTTTCCAACATTTAATATCAATTTATATACAAGCTGCTAAAATTTAATTTCCAAATAACGAGAATTACATGTAGCAGTTACTAGCAGCAGTACTCTATATTTCACAGGCAGCTGTTATCCAATTACGGTAATTTTCATTATTCTGTCTACTTATCCAAGACTGCAATTCAGGTATTCAAGACATTCATTTCAGTGTTTCTGTTCCTAGGATTCATGCCACACCCTAGGATCTATCATTCAATCTAGTTTTTAGGTCCTAGGATTCATGCCATACCCTAGGATCTATCATTCATTTCAGAGATGCATTAATGTTTGTAAATAACTATGGGGAGCCACTCTACCCGCAAAACCGGAAGTAATGGGAGCGTGATCGGCAGGTCCACGTGCCTCTGCAACCCCCAAAGCAGCAACAGAAAGAGGTCCTAACATAAGGATCACAAGGAACTACTCAGAACAGGATAAAAGTATTTCATACAAGTAGAGGAACTAATTCTGAGAAGAATGGAATCTTAAATGCAGAAATCGGACCTCGAACGTACCCTAAACGAGTCAAAAATGACAATTCTGACTCAAATCATACGTCTGGAACATCTTCCAGACGTCTTGAAAAGTGGTCCAGGTCATACCTCTCTCCATCTTGCTCCTCAGACGTCCATGGGTCCTGCTGAATCATCTGGACCCAATTCCAGACGTCCGACCACCTCTCCGGACGTCTGGAGATGCTCTTCGCCGTCTGGTGCTGTGCCCAGACATCTGATCTGCGTGGGAGGGTATGTCCCCACGCCTTCCCGAAACGAAACCTGCAAGCGCGACGAAAGCCTCCTCAACATGACACGTCCCAGCACTTTGGCGGAATGGCCTGCATGGCCGTATCCGCAAAAGGAGGTAGAGGAGAAATTTCGTACCTCTCAGTCATCTTGAGCTCCTTCCAAACGTCGCCCGCGTCGTTTGGACATAGGTCCAGACGTCTGATTCTGGGAAAAATTCCTAGAATCAGAACCTCCTCGCCTTCTTCCCGCTGCGCGAGAGCTCGCCACGCAGCCGCTCATTCGCTGCTCGAGCTGCAGCAGCACTAGGGGAGATCTACCCTACACGACGCCCTTCCACGCACACGCCGGCCATCCTCGAGCTGCTTCGGCAGGCTCTCTCTCTTCCTCGTGCGGTCTCCTTCTTCCCTTTCGCTGCACCTCTTCCTCTTCGCACTGCACCCGGCAGCAGCTATTGCCCTCGCTCTCGCTCTCGTGCTCATGCTGGAAGAAGGAGACGGTGGGGTGGTGAACGAGGGAGAAGGGAAGGATATTTGAAGCCGTGGGGGAGGCGTCTGCAGGTCGGCGAGGGAAGAGAGAGAAGGAAGAGGGCGGCGGGTTGCAGTCTGCGCGCAGCACGCGTGCAGACTCGTGATCGTACGCACGTCAAAATTTATTTCCAGACATCTGGGAAGGTGTCCAGACGTCTGACCAGATGTCTGGACGAACTCACAGACGTCTTAAAGTGAGTTTGATGTCTCGGTCTTAACAAGGTGAGATAAGGTTTCGACTTTAGGGTTGTTAGGGCAATAGTGGCACTTAGAGGCCAAGGAGATACCCCGAAATTGGATTTGATCATTGGTGTGAAGCCTGCTGTGAATAACTCTCCATGCAAGGATTGTCATATGCAAAGGGAGCTTAAGGTTCCACAAGACTTTGAAGATCGATTGGTAAGTGAAGTTTCTGAAGTTAAGGAGATAGGCAGAGGAAATCAAGAAGTTACCATGAGGAGGAGACAAGATAGGTTCGTCCTTGGTATCAACAATCGTAGTGTGCAAGATTTGGTACACAATGTGATTTAGGATAAGGTGAAGGAACTAGGCCTATGAGGGATTAGAGGTTACGTCTTTCACAGGAACGGAAGAGGGATAAACTTCAGGGGTAGAAAAGTTTTGAGAGGGGACTCCCCAATCCAAAGGTTCATCTAGAAATCAATCTTACCCCCCATCACATTCCAACGAAGGAAAGGGAGCATGTCCAAGTAGGCATTAGCCATAGGCTTGAGTTTGTTGGGGAGGCGAGAATGGAAGGAGCTGAATTAGCCATAAAGGCGAGAAGGTTGCATAAGGCAACTCCCCAAAGGGAATGTCCCCAACATGCTTCATTCTGAAGGCCTGGATGACAAGGGTTTGATTTCGAACCCCAATACCACCACAAGCAATAGGCTGGCAGATCTGGTTCCAAGCAATCCAATGATGATGATTGGAAAACTCAGTAGAACCCCTAAAGAAATTTGCAAGAGTGGACTCCACTCTCGTAATGACTATTTTGGGGATCTCTATAGCAACCAGAATGTTAATGGGGATAAACGTGAGAACATGTTTGATGAGTAGAAGTTTGGCATCGTTGGATAGGAGATTAGCTTTTCAACCAGAAAGCTTGGAAAGAATTTTATCAATGAGCACCTGGAAATAGGAGATTTTAGAGCGACTGGTAAATATAGGGCACCCGAGGTAAGTGAAGGGGAATGAGCCCAATTAGAAACTAGTAATGTTAAGGATACAACTAAGCCTACTAAGGGGGAAGTGTTTGCCAACATAGTAGAAGCGCTTAGACAACTTGAGGCTTTGTCCGAATTGAGATCCAAAGTTCTGAATGAAGATTTAAGGTTGGCGATGGATCTAAGGTTCCCACTGAGAAAAAGAATGATATCATCAGCATATAGAAGGGCAAGGGGACAACCGACACCGCTCTTGATAGAGAAGGGAGAAATTTGACCATGAAAAGCTAACTCCTTAATGCCTCGAATGAAAGGTTCCATAAAGATATCAAAAAGGAAGGGTGATAGAGCATCACCTTGCCTTAAACCATGAGAGATCTTGAAAAAAGGAGCGGAGCGACCATCCACCAAAATGGAAGAACCTTCATGATGAACAAAGCCCTTGATGTGGTTACTGGCTTGAGAGGAGAAGCCAAATTTGCTAAGGATACAGAAAAGAGCTTCCCATTCGACACAATCAAAAGCTTTCCTGAAGTCTAATTGAAATTAAAATCACATTCGAGTCATGGACCTTGCGGTTCAGACATTAGGAAAGCTCAAAAGTAGAGGAGATGAGATCGAAGATGGATAGACCATGGATGAAACCAGCTTGTTCAGGGGAAATGATCTTCGGCATAAGAGAAGGTAATCTAGAAGCAAGGATGGCAGAAGTAATTTTGTAGACCACATTGCACAAACTAATGGGCCTGTAATCCAAGAGCTCGCTGACGATAGGTTTTTTGGGGATGAGAGCGATGAAGTTAGAATTGAAGGATCTTGGGGCAAAGCAGTTGGAATAGAAGTGAACAATGGCTTTAACCACGTCCTCCTTGATAATGTCCCAACAGGAACGATAGAATTCAGCATCAAAATCGTCAGGACCTGAATTTGACAGCATATGGGAAAGGGTCTCAAAGATCTCACTTTTAGAAGGTAATTGGATAAGAACAGAATCCGAGTTAGAAATGGTAGAGGGAATCACATGAAGTAGGTTATCAATCTCTCCAATCCCATCAGAGGAAAGAAGATTTGGAAGAATGAGGTCGTGTTTACAGAGCGAGATCAAGGTTGTAAAAGCTGTGTCGTAGTATAGGTCAAAATCGCTTGAAAACAAATATTATTTATAACTCGAATATCAGAAATGAAGTCCAAGGTTGAACATAAGAAGCAATCGGCGAAAATAATTCTCAAGATTGCAATTCAACACAACTATATAAGCAATAGAATTCTAAGCAAATATGAATGAAAGTGTATGTCAGATAATGCAAAAAGAATGGGGTAAAATGGTGATTTGAATCACCAATTACCCCTCACAATTATATCAAATAACTCAATAGTACTAAGCAACTAAATTCCACGTAATAGAAGTGCATAGTTGATTGGGCAGCAATCATAGATCCTAACTCGCCTGAATTAAGCTAGAACTTAGCTTAACATGAACATTCTGCATTCATATGCATCGTATTCTGCATCATAGTTGATAGATGTGTTTTACTTATTAAACTATGTTATTTGAGAGGTATTAATGATGGTAGGTAATCCAGGGCTGTAGATGACCGATCCAACCTTATGAATCTGTTCGGAATAACGACGAGAGTCCAATGCATCCAAGATTGCATCAACCAAACTCCCGTAGCACCCCAGGGAGTCCGTAGAAGAGAAAGAGCCAAGGAGCAAATTGAAGAAGATCCGGACCTCTGATGACAAATCCAACTATACGGATGGATCCGGATCGACGTTCGCAGTCTAATGGTACAGAAATCAACTTAATCGGAAGCCTACGTCATCAGATATAAAGAGAAGAAGAACAAACAGCCACGATGGCGCCACCTGGCACCATTGCAGCCGCCCCTCGCTGCTCCCCTAACCCCTAAAGGTGCCTCGCCATGCAGCGAGGGTTGTTGGATGTTCATCCAACGGCCACGAATGCACCACGTCACCACCTAGAACAGATTAATATAAATATAATTAAGTATATATTACAAAGGCTCTACACAGCGCATTGGCTCGCGCACGCACCTGCGTATGCTCGAGGCACGGGTTCAAGCCCTGCGCTGTGCAAAAATTGGCGCAGGTCGCGGGCGGGCATGTGCAGGCAGGCATGCGCGATTGGAGGGCCCAAAGGTGTCCACGTGGCGCGATCGCGTGGGTTGCGAGAACCGCGCCTAGGATTTGAATGGAGCGATGAGTGCGCGTTTATGCCGTCCGATCTTGCAATCGGACGGTTGAGATGATGAGGCAGGATTTGAAGACGAAAACGTAAAAAAGAGGCGTGGGATCACGGGAGCTGTGCGATGCGAGAATCTGAGGGCATAGGTTGCGCCATGTGGCAGCACCAGAATAAACCAACCAAGAAGAAGGATTTGGGGATGGATTTGCATGAGAAAAAAAAGCTTATGAAAGCACTTAAGCCCCCCCCCATGGAAAGACAACTCTCTTCATTCTTTTTCTTCTTCTTCCTTCTTCTACCTCTCTCTCTTCTTCTTCCCATCTTCTCTGCCTCTATCTGAAAAATCTGTTGGGCCACCCTGTCAGATTGTCACTGCTTCTCTCAACCTCTCCGAAAGCCCACCACGATCTACCTGTGGTGCCCTTGTTCTATTCCATAAGTAGTTTATATTCATGTTATCATTTAGTTTAGTTTCATGTATGAAATTCATGTTCAAACGCTCTATGTGATATATATATCGTGATTCATTGTGTCTATTATTTAGTAATTAGATTTAGAATAAGTGCATGAAATTAAAAACATTTTTTTGCCTCCCTGTGATCAATTGAGACTCCCAGTTCTATTAATTTTATTTGTCGAGACGTATTTCGCACTATACTACGACGTATTCATCTTTTACGTGATCTATGCCCTGAACAACAGTGCACTTCAGACGTCTGCTCAGCCAATCAGACGGCTTATCTCGCTCACTGCTACGGTAACCTTCTACTTCTTTTGCTTCTCTGCTTTGTTTTCCTTCTTCTTCTGTTGCTCCTTCTTCTTCTTTCTTTCTTCTACGGCTGTGCCTTCTCTCTTCTTCTTATCTGTTGGCTTCCTCTCATGCTTTCTCTTTACACACAAGGGAAGGGGCTTCTTAAACGGCTAAGTGTCAGTAGGTTGAATCACAGAGCAAAACCCCCCTTGCCCCCGCGGGCTTTCTCTCCTCCCTCTGGGATTCTCCCTCTTAAGGCCTCAGGTTATCGAGTAGAGTAGACTCGGGACCAGGGCTACCGGACGTGAGTGGTAGCCGAGGAGTGCTTGGTGATGAGAACCTCATCATGAACCATAACTAGCTCATTTTGACCTAATACAAAGGATAAAAGCTCCTACATAACTCAAGGAAAGGCTTAACTCAGAGAATTCTGAGTTTAAGAAGAAAACAGAAACTAAGGGGTAAAAATGCAATTTCACCAATTCAATCAGAAAATAGGGTAACTCAGGATCCAAACATAGGTCAAAATAACCTAATAAGAAGAAAAGTGGGATGAGATGACTCAAAGAGGGCTACAGCAACTCGAAGGAATTAAATGACATCCTGTAAGCCTAAAAATAAACCCACTTCAATTCACGAGGTTCGAGGCAAAGAAAGAATCGAATAAACCCTCTAAAATTCATATAAAAATAATCTCTAGGATTTAGAACCTCCAATTTGGCCTTAGGAACCCATTTTGACCTACATTGAGAACCATGCCCAATTAATAACTTAATTTGGGTTTTTGCATAAATTGACCGGTCAAACAAGGTTTAATCTAGAAATAAAATTCACCATCAGAATCCTTAGGCCCTAATTAGTCATGTATAAAAACTTGAGCCTAAGAAGAAACCTTCTTGACCAACTTTACTTTTTGACCCTCAACTTTGGAAACCCTCGCATTTTGGCCCCTAACTCTTCATCGTTCATTGCATTTGGGTCCTCCCTGCAAAACCCTGAGCAGCACCATGCTCCGGCGACCTTGTACGAGGCATGGCACCGCGCAGGGTAAGGGGGACCCTCTCCCAAGTCAACCGGGGGTGCCCTGCGACCTCTGCCGTCGTAGGGACATCTCCACGGTCTCTGCAACCACCCATACCTCCCGTGCGAACGCGCGGAAGGTATGGGTCTCCATCTCTGGCATCCTCCAGCAAGGGAGGCACGTCGTCTCCCTCCGCCCTCCTCTCTGTTTCTCCCTCTATAAAAACCCCCGACGCTCTGCCACTCTCTGGAGCTCGGTTCTGACGGAGAAATCCCCCCCCTTTCCTCTCTTCCCACTCTGACAGAGGCCCCCTTGCTCCGGCGGTTTTTCCTCCTCCTCCTCGTTGCTCTGCCGCACTACCAGCAGCAGAGCTGCCTTCACCTGCTCTTCCCGCGTCGCGCCGTACCCAGCGCGCGCTCTCCCGCTCTCTCCTCGCCGCCGCCCTCTCTCTCTGGGCACCTTCTTCTTCGGTGACAGTCGATACGACTGTCGCCCTGCTCCGGCCCCCCCTCGTCCCTCCGAGTAGGTACAATCTTTCCTCTTCCTCCCCTCTTTCTTTTCCTTACTGTAATTTGTATAACCACCCCTCGACCGCGCCTAATCGCCCTCACCTTCCCCATCTCCGACCAAACTCCGGCGACTCGCTCCCGTCATTCCACCACCCCCACACGATTCGCCGACCCTCACAGAACCTCCGCCTCCTCACCCTGATCAACTTTCTCCCTTCCATTTCCCGCCACTCGCCACCTGTAGACGCCCCGAACAAACCCATTTCCCACGCTACAGTTTGACCTAGGGAAGCCCCTACGCTCCGCCCCACGGCTTGCCAGACCCCACACCACCTTCGCCGTGCCACGGCGAAGGTTCTCCGCTTGTTTGATTAGGCCGAGAGGCCGTTCTTCTGCGGACAGGTTGCTCGCCCTCTGTCGCCATTGCTGAGCCGGTGAAGCTCCTTCAACCTGCAGCTGCAGGCGCGCTTCGCCCAGGTTCGACTCGCCAGGATGCGCTGTTCGCAGCCACGCAGTCGCCCAGGCCTGCAGTTGGGGAGAAAGCCCCGCAGCTGCTACATCTGCCTGCAGCTCCCTCAGCTGTGGGTGCCCAATTGGGGTGGGACATTTAGTCCCACCTCGGAAGTTTTGAGAGGCCCACGCCCGCATAAAGGCAAAAAGTGCCTTAGGCTCTTTGCCTCCTGAACACGGGGTGAGGTCCCTCTCACCCGCTCGAGCCGGCCTCGTCCGCGACCACGCCCCGAGGACCTGGCCCGACCCGTTTACCCGTCCTGCACTCCTCGCCCACCACCGCACGCCGGTGGGCCTAGACTCGGGCGCGACCCGCGTACCCGACTACCCGGCAGCTCTGGGAGAGCTATCCTATGAGTGAATTCTGAGAGAGAGAGACGCGGGGGAGGGTAGAGTAGGTTTTTCCCTCTGATCAAACTTTGAGTGTGCAGGCACAGGTGAAGAAGAAGAGAAGGCAGGAAGAAGAAGGACTGCGAGAAGAAAGCCACAGAGGAAAGAAGTAGAAAAGACGCACTGTAGCAGCAGCTACTTAAGTCGTCTGATTGAAAAATCAGACGACACTCTGAAGGCAAAGAAGAAGGGGAAGAAAAGAAGAATAGGACCGCAAGGGAGAAGAAAAAGAAAGAGAAGAAAGAAGAAGAACAGAAGAGAAGGCAAGAAGAAAACAAGAAAAGAAGAACAGGACCGCAAGGGAGAAGAAAAAGAAAGAGAAGAAAGAAGAAGAACAGAAGAGAAGGCAAGAAGAAAACAAGAAAAGAAGAATAGAGCAAGAATAAGAAGAAGGAAGAAAACTGAAGACTCAAAGAGAAGAGAGAAGAAGACAAAGACGAGAAAGAAGAGAAGAAGAAGAAGCCAACAAGACAAATCTCTCTCTCTCTCTTTATTTTTTGTAATAGAAACTTCGTACCTCTAGAATACAACTTGCTCCCTGAGTTCGACCTCGGGAGAACTTTCATTTCTGAGTAAAAATTGTAATAATGGCAATGACTATCTGTACTACAACGTAATTTCTATAACAAAACAACAAAACCTAGTCACAACGCCATTATCACTTGGCGCCGTTGCCGGGGAGCAACGGCTATTCTAGAAGATTTGAATTTCTTTTAAGAGATTGCTAATCTTTTTCTCTCTCTTATGTGCAGGTAAAAATTGGAAGAACAGCCGCACAACAAACACTCCAACAAAACAGGTAATCTTCATCAGCCCTTTCTTAACTCCCTTAAAATCTAAAAAGGAACGAAAAGAAAAATCAACTTAGGGTTACCTGCATCATACATAGTAATTCCTCAAAGTTGCCTAAATTTTTCATTTCAACACATTTTAACTGTCCATCCAACTAAGGTAACTAGGGCTAAAACCTTCTTGATTGAGCCCTAGATACTACATTTTTGAGGCAACTGGAATGGACCAACTAGAGCCAACTCAGGAATTAAAAAGCTAGGATTTTTAGAGACACACCTTCTATTAACAAAGAAAAGATCTTCCCAGAAAGAGGTGTACCTAAACCTTGTTTGAAAAGATCTATACAAGAGAAACCCTAAACAATCGGCTCTCTAAACACTTGAACCCTAGAAGAAAGGACCCAAAATCTCTCAAAAGAACAAGAGGTGAAGTTGACCCCTTGGGTCAACCAACCTTAAAATTAGGTCACTTCTTCACTCAAAATACCTAAAAGTTCAAGTGAAACCTTAAGCACCCTGATCTTAAAGTAAATGTGGTAGACTTAAGAGGTCAAGATCCCCATTCTGGTCTACCTGGAACCGCAGTGACAAGAGAGGTCGGGTGGGGGAAACCCTGTAACCCGTGGGGACGCTCTACCGTGTAGGGGTCTTCGCGGGACTCTCCCTCTCGGCTGCCCAGGTAATTCTCAGGTGGACGATCTTTCTGATCAAGGGGTCCATCTGCCCCGCACCTCTATAGTCACCCAACAATTTTTGGGTGCCTCGATTGGGTCCAGCACCTGCTTATCTCATCCAGTCCTTCAGTATTTGGCAGCAGGTCCTTGAAACCTCCTTCAGAAATTCACTTCCCCCCCCCCCCGAGGCCGAGCCTCGCTGCCCTTGTTTGTGCAACCAATCATTCACATAGCCCCTTTTCCTCTGATTCCGAACAAAATCCCCTTCTTCCATCTTGATTCAAACTTCGATTCTATATCTTGATTCCACCACCTGATTCAAAGATGCAGCCACACCAATTAAGACTACCATTCAAAAAACCTGAATATCAGAGATCCATGAAAGATAAGATGATTGAGGATGCCCTTGAATTCTATGAAATCAAATGTAAACCCTCAACACCAATAGAAAACATTCAGGTTGATGTCCCAACAACCATAGCTTTCATCATAAACTGTGCCCAAATTCTGTTGACAGAAATTACAAAAGGATCAACCCGAGATATGCTCATGACAGGATACATTGAGATAGAAAAATCACACCAATCTGAATACCTTCAATGCTTGACAAATCCTGTACTTTGGGAACAACACCAAGATGCCCTTATAAAATGGGTAGAAATGATGAGATCACTAGAACAAATTATCAACCAGAAATACCCGTATATACCAGAAACAGAGGATGAACCATCTTGGAACAGTATTAAGGAACAATCCAGTTCCCAGATCTCGGGACTAAGGCACAAAGTGGTTGAGGAATCCCAACCCAGATAGAAGACAGCATCGAATTAGGTTGGGATATTGCAGGAGAACACACTGATGAACCGACCCTAGACCATGAATTGCCAAGCTTAGAATTCCAAAACTCCTGCAATAATGAGGTCAGAACTGAACCTTTTGAGGGTATAAATTCCGCCCCTTATTTTGATAAGGTGGCCCTCGAAGGTTATTCAGACTTAGGTTCTAGCAATTCTACCCACATCTTAAACCTAGAACCTAGATCTGAAATGTATTGGGAAGATTATGAGGCCTCATATGAGAAAGATCAAATTTTTACAGAATATGATTCCGGGCCTCTATTTGATGAATATCCCTCTCCAACATCCTCAGGAAATCTGATCAATTTTTCAGAAAACACGCCAATTTATGATACAGAAACTGAGGAGTTGAATGAGCAGGGTTTTAATGGGGTCTATCCTACTAGCTTCGAGCTTGAGACTAGACAGAACACCTTTTTGAGCCTAGAATTGACATATAGGCTAGAACCCAGTCAGGCTGCTAATTCCACATCTGATGATTTATGCTACGGTGGAATTCATGATCAAGAATCTCATTTAGAACTCAATTCTCACAAACTCTCCGACAACTTCAGATTTGACTATAATTGTGGAGAGACTCTTCTTCCTGAACACACCAGGCCCATCTACAACCTCAGTCTACATAACTCTGACTCCGACTCTGAGGTCCTGATTCCCGAGATCATTGGTAACACAGAATCATTCCTTTTTGATCCTCAGGAACCAAAAACAGAAAATGCCAAGAGTGATTGCAACACAGAATTCAAATCTTTTCTCAGTTCAGATTTCCTTCATCCTACAAACACTCTTCAGGCATTTGATAGCTACCTAGAGGACTCTCTACAGAAAACCACCTGTCATTCCTTTCTAAAAGAGCCCTCATACACGATTGCCACCTCGTCCACACACACAGAACGGATCAAAACCTCTTCCCAACCCCGACCCGCAACTGGATTCAATTTCTATTCAGATTCACCTCTCATCGAGCCGATTGCATTTCCACATCGGGTTTGGAACACTTATCAGACTACATATCATGCTCCATCACTCTCTAATCACCCCTGTAGGGTTCCTGCGTCAATCACTGATTATTCTACGGGTCCCTACTCTGACCAGGCTGATTCAACTCAGCCAAATCCTTCATTCACACTTCCACATCCATCTGAGCTTCATAGTATATGGTGGGTTCCACACCTTTTGATCTTCATCTATCAACCCACCAGATTGATTGGGTTTGGGCTGCATCATCAGCCTGTCGATCTGATCAAGCACCTGGTTGGACCAACCAGGCTCTTAATCAAGGTGCTTGTCTTACAATATTCTGCTGATTTGACCATCCCCTCTCCATCGCATTTCCCGCTTGGCTGAAGGCATCAAATTTAGCACTCAACGGGAGGCAGCCCGTCATTCTCTTTGAAAACCTGAAATCTTTTCTGACACCTTTGTGCACTTAAAGTTCACACTTTAGGACAGCCGACTCCACCTCAGATGCTTGCATCTGAGATTAGAAATCGTCCGAAACAGTCACCCCAACCCATTTACTCATCAAAACATCTGTCCTAATGTATGCACTAAGATTGAATAAAAACACCCTAGGTTACAATGAGGACATTGCAAATCTTAGGTATGGGGGGGTATGATAGTGCAAAACTTGTAAGAAAAGGTTTCAAACAAAAAATTTACATATGCCAAAAACACCATAAAAATTAAAAAAATTTTTCGAAAAGAATAAAAGGAGAAGGAAATTTTGTGGGAGGAGAAAAAGAAACAAAATGAAAAAGGAGCACAAAATTATGAGAAAAAAGTAGTCATTAGTAATAAACTATGGAATTAACCTAAATTCTAGACCTCATTCATGAAAAGAACTGAAAAGTGCACAAAGGGATTAGTAAGAACGCAAACCTTAGGCATTCTTGGATAGACTCTTAGCACCCATTAAGATCTAGACACTCCTCAAGAGGTTGAGGAAAATGAAAAGCTGAAGTATTAGGTCTAAGGCTTAGGGAGTATTTGACCTCATTAACTAACTTTTGGTCTACGGGACTCAGTAACATAAGCACCCTAACCTTACACACAGCCTGGTTCAGTAAGCGTAAAAATCAAAATCACGCAGAAGCGTCGAAAAATTCTGGAAAGTACACCTAGAGTAGGAGCGGTCGATCAACACAAGTTGATTTAGACGAGTTCCCAGCGCGGAGAGGCGAGAAATCCCCTCGAAATTGCGTAACAAAATATCATCTCCTCGGTGCTTGTCTCTTAGGATATTTACATATCCTACTGGGGGCATGTAAGCACTCTGCTGGTTCAGATTCCATGGATGGCATTATCACGAAGTATCAATTGCCAGGGTCTGGACTCGGCCACGGAACACCATGGATGGGATTATCTCGAAATCTCAATAGCCAGGGTTTCGGGGGTTGCCATGAACGGTGTTATCTCGAAGCATCGATTTCCAGGAACCCTTGAGGATTGATGATGGGGGCAAGGAATCTGATACAGACCGTGTTGAAAAGCCAATCCTAAGCTAGAATTAAAAAGAAAAAGAGAGAGAAAACTCTCCAAAACAGAAAAATTTTCTATCTCTCTCTCTTACAAAACGCACTGCGAACTGAGCCAGGGCTAAAATCATTCCAAGCACGGGTGCTTTAACCGCAAAGTCCAATAGACCTTAAGTTAGTTCTTGTAGGCCTTAAAAACCTTTGCTAAGGACTGAAGCTGAGGCTAGACAGTTCTGGATCTTGATTGGTACTAGAGTACCTTTTAGGCCTATGGTCAGCATTCTAACCTAATCTGAGTTCAAATGAAAAAGCACTTATCTAAAGCTATTAAGAACTCCATGGTCTAGAACAAAGGTTGAAACCTTAAGTTTTTGTTTTGCTAAGGGACTAGCAAAAGCTAGGCATGGGGGTATGATGAGAACCTCATCATGAGCCATAACTAGCTCATTTTGACCTAATACAAAGGATAAAAACTCCTACATAACTCAAGGAAAGGCTTAACTCAGAGAATTCTGAGTTTAAGAAGAAAACAGAAACTAAGGGGTAAAAATGCAATTTTACCAATTCAATCTGAAAACAGGGTAATGGCTAACGGTGGCAGCAACTAGCTTTTCTTAAGTCGTTGTAGTACAGATAGTTATTGCCATCATTTGCTAATATTTGTTACTTGGAAAATACAGTTCTCCCGAAGTCGAACTCAGGGAGCAAGTTGTATTCTAGAGATATACATGTTCTATTACAAAAATAAAGAGAGAGAGAGAGATGAAAGTTTGGCTTCTTCTTCTCTTCTTTCTTCCTCTTTGTCTTCTCTCCTCTTTGGCTTTTGTTTTTCGTGTTCTTCCTCTATTTCTTGGTTGGACGATCCTGTCTTTTTCTTCTTTTTATTTTCTTTGTTTCTTCTTTTCTTGCTTCAGATCTTCCTCCCGTGCTCTTCTTCTTCTTTTCTTCTTCTTTGTCTTCTTCTTCTGCTTTCTGCTTCTTCACTTGGCTGCTCTGTGTTCCTTTCTTTCCTCTGCCTCGCCTTCCTTCTTCTTCTTTGCCTTCTCCTGTCTTCAGGACGTCGTCTGATTTGAAAATCAGATGACTTAAACCGCTTGTTGCTACAGTGTCTCCCTTAGCTTCCTTCTTCTTCACTTGTGCCTGCACGCTCAAGAGTTCAGAGTCAAGAGGGAAAAACCTACTCTACCCCCCTCCCCCGCGCGTCTCTTTCTCTTTGAGTTCGCTCTTAGGACAGCTCTCCCAGAGCAACCGGGTAATCGGGTACGAGTCGCGCCCGGGTCCAGGCCCACCGGCGTGCGGTGGTGGGCGAGGAGTGCAGGTCGGGTTAATCGGGTCGGGCCAGGTCCGCGGAGCGTGATCACGGACGAGGCCGGGTCGAGTGAGACGGACCTTACCCCGTGGTCAGGAGGCGAACAGCATAAGGCACTTTTTGCCTTTATGCGCCCGCGCACCTCTGAAAAGTTCCGAGGTGGGACTAAATGTCCCACCCCAATTGAGCGCTCGCAGCGGAGGGAGCAGCGGGCAATCGTGGCTTCACGCGAGGCCTTCACCCCAACTGCGAGCCTGGGACGCTTCGCGGAGACGCCCCGCGCAACCTGGGAGTCGAACCTGGGAGAAGGTGTGCCTGCACCTGCAGGTGAAGGAGCTCTGCCTGCTTAGTAATGGCGACGGCGGGCGAGTCACCTGGTCACAGAAGAACGGCCTCTCGGCCAAATCAGACAGGCGGGGGACCTTCGCCGTGGCACGGCGAAGGTGGTCAGAGGGTCTGCAGGGGGCGTGGTGGAGCAAACAGGTCGCCCTAGGTCAAACTACGAGCGAAGAAGTGGGTGTGTTCGGTGGGTCTGCAGAGGGCGTTTGGTGGGCAGTGGAAGGGCGGAGGAGGATCAGGGTGAGGAGGCGGAGGTTATGCACAGGTCGGCGAGCCGTGTGGGGTGCTGGAGCGATGGGAGTGGTTCGCCGGAGTTTGGCCGGAGGTGGAGAAGGTGAGGGTGATCGGTGGGAAATAGGTGGCGACAGTAAGGGTTTTCAGTATAGAAAAGAAAGAGGGGAGGAAGAGGAGAAGTTCTACCTGCTAAGCTGGACGAGGAGGGGTTGGCGCAGGCGACAGTCGTATCGACTGTCGCCAGAGAAGAAATTGCCCAGAGGAAGGGGCGACGGCGAGGAGAGGGCCGGAGAGGCGCCAGCTGGGTGCGGCGTGACGTGGAAAGATCGAGGGAAGGTAACCCTGCTGCTGGTAGTGCGGCAGGGCGGCGAGGAGGAGGAGGAGAGGCCGCCGGAACAAGGGGGCGTCTGTCGGAGTGGGAAGGGAGGAATTTAGGGGGGGTGTCTCCGTCAGATCCGAGCTGGGAAGAACGACGGAGCGACGGGGGTATTTATAGGGGCAGAATCAGAGAGGAGGGCGGAGGGAGACGACGTGTCTCCCTCGCCAGAGGACGCCGGAGGAAGGAGACCCATACCGTCCGTGCGTTCACACGGGCAGTATGGGCGGTTGCAGTACTCAGGGGGGTGTACCTGCGGTGGCTGACGACGCAGGGTACCCCCATTAACTTGCCAGGGCCCCTCGCCGGAGCATGGCGCTGCTCAGGTTTTGCAAGAGGGACCCGAATGCAAAGAACGAAGGAGGGTTAGGGGCCAGAATGTGAGGGTTCAAAAGTTGAGGGCCAGAAAGTAAATATATGAGGACCAAAGTGTAAAGTTGGTCAAGAAGGTTTCTTCTTAGGCCCAAGTTTTTATACATGACTAATTAGGACCTAAGGATTCTGATGGTAAATTTCATTTCTAGATTAAACCATGTTTGACTGATCAATTTACGTAAAAACCCAAATTAAGTTGTTAATTGGGCATGGTTCTCAATGTAGGTCAAAATGGGTTCCTAAGGCCAAATTGAAAGTCCTAAGCCCAAGAGATTATTTTTCTATGAATTTTAGAGGGTTTAGTTAATTTTTACCTTGCCTTGAACCACGTGAATTGAAGTGGGTTTATTTTTAGGGTTACAGATTATCATTTAGTTCCTTGGAATTGCTGTAGCCTTTATTGGATCAGATCATCCCACTTTCCTTCTTATTAGGTTATTTTGACCTATGTTTGGATCCTGAGTTACCCTATTTTCAGATTGGATTGGGAAATTACATTTTTACCCCTCAGTTTCTATTTTCTTTGCAAACTCAGAATCTCTCTGAGCCAAGCCTTTCTAAGGTTATGTAGGAGCTTTTTCCTGCAAATCAGGGTTAAATGGTGCTAGTTTAGGGCTCATGATGAGGTTCTCATCATACCCCCATGCCTAGCTTTTGCTAGTCCCTTAGCAAAAACTTAAGGTTTCAACCCTTGTTATAGACCATGATGTTCTTAATAGATTCAGATAAGTGTTTTTTCATTTAAACTTAGATTAGGTTAGAATGCTGACCATAGGCTTAAAAGGTACTCTAGTACCAATCAAGATCCAAATCTATCTAGCCTCAGCCTCAGTCCTTAGTAAAGGTTTTTAAGGCCCACAAGAACTAACCTAAGGTCTATTGGACTTTGTGGTTAAAGCACTCGTGCTTGAAATGATTTTAGCCTTGGTTCAGTTCGCAGTGCGTTTTATAAGAGAGAGATAGAAAGTTTTTCTGTTTGGAGAGTTTTCTCTCTCTTTTTCTTTTTAGTTCTAGCCTAGGATTGGCTTTTCAACACGGTCTTTATCAGATTCCTTGCTCCCATCATCAATCCTCAAGGGTTCCTGGCAATCGATGCTTCGAGATAGCACCGCCCATGGCAACCCCCGGAAGCCTGGCTATTGAGATTTCGAGATAATCCCATCCATGGTGTTCCGTGGCTGAATTCAGACCCTGACAGTTGACACTTCGTGATAATGCCATCCATGGAATCTGAACCAACAGGGTGCTTATATGCCCCCAGTAGGATATGTTAATATCCTAAGAGACAAGCACCGAGGAGATGATATTTTGTTACGCATCTTCAAGGGGATTTCCCGCCTCTCCGCGCTGGGAACTCGTCCAAATCAACTTGTATTGATCGGCTGCTCCTATTCTAGGTGTACTTTTCAGAATTTTTCGACGCTTCTGCGTGATTTTGACGCTTACTGAACCAGGCTGTGTGTGAGGTTAGGGTGCTTATGTTACTGAGTCCCGTAAACCAAAAATTAGTTAATGAGGCCAAATACTCCCTAAGCCTTAGACCTAATACTTCAGCTTTTCATTTTCCTCAACCTCTTGAGGAGTGTCCAGATCTTAATAGGTACTAAGAGTCTATTCAAGAATGACTAAGGTTTGCGTTCTTACTAATCTCATTATGCACTTTTCAGTTATTTTCTTGAATGAGGTCTAGAACTTAGGTTAATTCCTTAGTTCCTTACTAATGACTATCACTTGTTTCTCATATTTTGTGCTCCTTTTTTTCCTTTTGTTTCTTTTCTCCTTCTCCTTCACAAAATTTCCTTTCTCCTCTTATTCTCTTATTCTTGTTCGAAAATTTTTAATTTTATGGTGCTTTTGGCGTATGTAAATTTTTTGTTTGAAACCTTTTCTTACACGTTTTGCACTTTCATATCCCCCCATGCCTAACATTTGCAATGTCCTCATTGTAACCTAGGGGGTTTTTATTCAACTTAGTTCATACATTAGGACAGATGTTTTAATGAGTGAATGGGTCGGGATGAATGTTGCGGACGATTTTTAATCTTAGATGCAAGCACCTGAGGTGGAGTCGGCTGTCCTAAAGTGTGAATTTCAAGTGCACAAAGGTTTTAGAAAAGGTTTTAGGTTTTTAAAGAGAATGACGGGCTGCCTCCCGTTGAGCGCTAAATTTGATGCCTTTAGCCAAGCGAGAAATGCGATGGAGAGGGGACGGTGAAATTAGCAGAGTTTTGTAATACAAGCACCTTGATTAAGAGCCTGGTTGGTCCAACCAGGTGCTTGTTCAGATCAACAGGCTGATGATGCAGCCCAAACCCAATCAATCTAGTGGGTTGATAGATGTGGATAAAAAGGTGTGGAACCCACCATATACTCTGAAGCTCAGATGGATGTGGAAGTGAAAACGTAGGGTTTGGCTGAGTCGAATCAGCCTGGTCAGAGTAGGGACCCGTAGAATAATCAATGAATGACGCGGAAACCCTACAGGGGTGATCAGAGAATGATGGAGCATGGTATGTAGTCTGATCAGTGTTCCAAACCCGATGTGGAAATGCAATCGGCTCGGTGAGAGGTGAATCTGAATAGAAATTGAGTCCAGTTGCGGAGCATAGCGCTGCTCAGGTTTTGCAGGAGGGACCCGAACGCAAAGAACGAAGGAGAGTTAGGGGCCAGAATGTGAGGGTTCAAAAGTTGAGGGCCAAAAAGTGAATATATGAGGACCAAAGTATAAAGTTGGTCAAGAAGGTTTCTTCTTAGGCCTAAGTTTTTATACATGACTAATTAGGACCTAAGGATTCTGATGGTGAATTTCATTTCTAGATTAAACCTTGTTTGATCAGTCAATTTACGCAAAAACCCAAATTAAGTTGTTAATTGGGCATGGTTCTCAATGTAGGTCAAAATGGGTTCCTAAGGCCAAATTGAAAGTCCTAAACCCAAGAGATTATTTTTCTATGAATTTTAGAGGGTTTAGTTAATTTTTACCTTGTCTTGAACCACGTGAATTGAAGTGGGTTTGTTTTTAGGGTTACAGATTATCATTTAGTTCCTTGGAATTGCTGTAGCCTTTATTGGATCATATCATCCCACTTTCCTTCTTATTAGGTTGTTTTGACCTATGTTTGGACCTTGAGTTACCCTATTTTCAGATTGGATTGGGAAATTACATTTTTACCCCTCAGTTTCTATTTTCTTTGTAAACTCAGAATCTCTCTAAGCCAAGCCTTTCTAAGGTTATGTAGGAGCTTTTTCCTGCAAATCAGGGTTAAATGGTGCTAGTTTAGGGCTCATGATGAGGTTCTCATCAGGTAACTCAGGGTCCAAACATAGGTCAAAATAACTTAATAAGAGGAAAAGTGGGATGAGATGACTCAAAGAGGGCTACAGCAACTCCAAGGAATTAAATGACATCCTATAACCCTAAAAACAAACCCACTTCAATTCAAGAGGTTCGAGGCAAAGAAAGAATCGAATAAACCCTCTAAAATTCATATAAAAATAATCTCTAGGGTTTATAACCTCCAATTTGGCTTTAGGAACCCATTTTGACCTACATTGAGAACCATTCCCAATTAATAACTTAATTTGGGTTTTTGTATAAATTGACTGGTCAAACAAGGTTTAATCTAGAAATAAAATTCACCATCAGAATCCTTAGGCCCTAATTAGTCATGTATAAAAACTTGAGCCTAAGAAGAAACCTTCTTGACCAACTTTACTTTTTGGCTCCCAACTTTTGAAACCCTCACATTTTGGCCCCTAACTCTTCATCGTTCTTTGCATTTGGGTCCTCCCTGCAAAACCTTGAGTGCTCCGGCGACCTTGTACGAGGTATGGCACCGCGCAGGGTAAGGGGGACCCTCTCCCAAGTCAACCGGGGGTGCCCTGCGACCTCTGCCGTCGTAGGGACATCTCCACAGTCTCTGCAACCACCCATACCTCCCATGTGAACGCGCGGAAGGTATGGGTCTCCATCTCCGGCGTCCTCCGACGAAGGAGGCACGTCGTCTCCCTCTGCCCTCCGCTCTGTTTCTGCCTCTATAAAAAGCCCCGACGCTCTGCCGCTCTCTGGAGCTCGGTTCTGATGGAGAAATCCCCCCCCTTTCCTCTCTTCCCACTCCGACAGAGGCCCCCTTGCTCCAGTGGTTTTTCATCCTCCTCCTCGTCGCTCTGCCACACAACCAGCAGCAGAGCTGCCTTCACCTGCTCTTCCCGCGTCGCGCCGTACCCAGCGCGCGCACTCCCGCTCTCTCCTCGCCGCCGCCCTCTCTCTCTGGGCACCTTCTTCTCTGGCGACAGTCGATACGACTGTCGCCCTGCTCCAGCCCCCCCTCGTCCCTCCGAGTAGGTACAATCTTTCCTCTTCCTCCCCTCTTTCTTTTCCTTACTGTAATTTGTATAACCACCCCTCGACCGCGCCTAATCGCCCTCACCTTCCCCATCTCCGGCCAAACTCCGGTGACTCGCTCCCGTCATTCCACCACCCCACACGATTCGCCGACCCTCACAGAACCTCCGCCTCCTCACCCTGATCAACTTCCGCCCTTCCATTTCCCGCCACTCGCCACCTGCAGACCCCCCGAACAAACCCATTTCCCCGCTACAGTTTGACCTAGGGCAGCCCCTACGCTCCGCCCCACGGCTTGCCAGACCCCACACCGCCTTCGCCGTGCCACGACGAAGGTTCTCCGCTTGTCTGATTAGGCTGAGTGGCCATTCTTCTATGGACAGGTTGCTTGCCCTCTGTCGCCATTGCTGAGCCGGTGAAGCTCCTTCAACCTGCAGCTGCAGGCGCGCTTCGCCCAGGTTCGACTCGCCAGGACGCGCTGTTCGCAGCCACGCAGTCGCCCAGGCCTGCAGTTGGGGAGAAAGCCCCGCAGCTGCTACATCTGCCTGCAGCTCCCTCAGCTGTGGGTGCCCAATTGGGGTGGGACATTTAGTCCCACCTCGGAACTTTTGAGAGGCCCACGCCCGCATAAAGGCAAAAAGTGCCTTAGGCTCTTTGCCTCCTGAACACGGGGTGAGGTCCCTCTCACCCGCTCGAGCCGGCCTCGTCCGCGACCACGCCCCGAGGACCTGGCCCGACCCGTTTACCCGTCCTGCACTCCTCGCCCACCACCGCACGCCGGTGGGCCTGGACCCGGGCACGACCCGCGTACCCGACTACCCGGCAGCTCTGGGAGAGCTATCCTATGAGTGAATTCTGAGAGAGAGAGACGCGGGGGAGGGTAGAGTTGGTTTTTGCCCTCTGATCGAACTTTGAGTGTGCAAGCACAGGTGAAGAAGAAGAGAAGGCAGGAAGAAGAAGGACTGTGAGAAGAAAGCCACAGAGGAAAGAAGAAGAAAAGATGCACTGTAGCAGCAGCTACTTAAGTCGTCTGATTGAAAAATCAGACGACGCTCTGAAGGCAAAGAAGAAGGAGAAGAAAAGAAGAACAGGACCGCAAGGGAGAAGAAAAAGAAAGAGAAGAAAGAAGAAGAACAGAAGAGAAGGCAAGAAGAAAACAAGAAAAGGAGAACAGGATCGCAAGGGAGAAGAAAAAGAAAGAGAAGAAAGAAGAAGAACAGAAGAGAAGGAAAGAAGAAAACAAGAAAAGAAGAACAGAGCAAGAATAAGAAGAAGGAAGAAAACTGAAGACTCAAAGAGAAGAGAGAAGAAGACAAAGACAAGAAAGAAGAGAAGAAGAAGAAGCCAACAAGACAAATCTCTCTCTCTCTCTCTTTATTTTTTGTAATAGAAACTTCGTACCTCTAGAATACAACTTGCTCCCTGAGTTCAACCTCGGGAGAACTTTCATTTCCGAGTAAAAATTGTAATAATGGCAATGACTATCTGTACTACAACGTAATTTCTATAACAAAACAACAAAAACTAGTCACAACGCTGTTATCACTTGGCTAGGCGGGTAATCGGATGCACCAGATCCATGTGAGCAGTGTCACGGGCGAGGTGAGTGAGGGGCGCGGGGACCTCACCCCCTGTGAGTTACTTGAGGAGAATAGCTTGAGGCAGGAATTCAATTTATTTGACTGCGGGCGCCCTTCAGCTTCCGAGGTGGGACTATCCCACTATCTTTCCTCTGCGTGCAGCTGCACCTGCTGCTTCTTGCGATTGCAGTCAAAGGACCAAATTGGTTCTTGGGTCATGATCCTGGAGACTCTCCGCTACGCCTGGGACTTCACCTAGGGCCTGCAGGTGCTGGAGCAAGCTTCAAGCTTCGCTCAAAGCTTCGGTAATGGCGGAGGAGGACCTGCTACCTGTAAAGCAGAATACGGCCTCTCGGCCTTGTTAAATAGGTTCAAAAGCTTCGCAAGGATGGGGCGAGGGTGTGGGTGGTGACGGCAAGCCATGAAGGTGGTCGTAGGTGGCTGGCGAAAGCGAAGATGAAGGTCTAGAGGTGGGTTGTTCGATGAGGAGGTGGAGCGGGTAGTAGGCCTGGAAAGGTTAGGACTTTTAATCTAGGGTCCACGGCAAAGGTTTTGGCGGTGTTGGCGAGGTATTTGGGACAATGGAGTGGGCGGAGGACCTTGCCGGAGGTCTGGTTGAAGCGGAGGACGATGGAGGTGGTCGGTGTGATACGACGGTCGAAATGAAGTGTGGTTGGTGTGTAAATGAAGTAGAGGAGTTAGGGAACTTATCTAGTTGATTGGCGGATGAAGAGGGGCAGAGGCGACGCCAGTTGCGGTATGGTCAATGTCGGAGACGAAGGTGACCCGGTGGGGGAAGATCGGAGACGATGGAGATAGAAGTGCCTGCTAGTACGGTGCGATGCGGAGGAGGTTGAGGGAGGCAAATCCGTCCTCGGTATTACGAATGAATGAGGAATGAGGTCGGGAGGAATTGCTGGAGCTCGAGAAGAGGAAGAGGAGTTTCCAGCCGAAATCAAGCTTGAGAAGTTCGGCCTGATCCGGGGGTCCTTTTATAGATCTATGGAGGGAGTTTTGGGCTTGGGAAGCCAGAGATATTAATTCCAAGATACCCTAATCTCTCATGCATTCGCATGAGAGATTGGGAAGGTTTGAGAGCATGGGAATTGGTTCAAAAAGAAGGGAATTCCTTGACGAACTTCCCTTTCAAATCTAAGAGGGATTCATCAAGAAATCAAGGAGAACATGCCATATTTAGGTTTTCTGAATTTGTAGGAATAGGATTCATGGTGATAGGGACCTATTTGAAGAAAATGATGATAAATATAGGGGCCTTTTTGTAATAAATTCAAAAGCTAAGGACCCATGTGGAATAAAGGAAATCAGACTTTGATCAAAGTACAAACTAGGTTGAAACTATATCAGATTGGGTCCAAATTTTGGTATAAACCTGATTCGGGCCTAAGGAATTCAATGGTGAAGTTGGATTTTTGTTTTGACCTAGTTTGACTAGGTAATTTGCACAATTACCCAAATAGGGCAAATGTCAATCTGAGACCCTGTTTTGGGTTAAGATGGGTTCTAATGGCCAAATTGAAGGTACTAAACCTTAGAGAATATTTTTATATAAATTTTAGAGGGTTTAGGTGAATTTTATCCTGACCAGAACCTCAGTTAATTAAACGGGCCAGTTTTTAAGATTTTAGAAGTCATTTAATTCTCAAAACACGCGAATACCCTTTTCTGTCTGTTCTAACCCACTTGTTAGACTTTTAAGATCATTTGATCTTTATCTAACCCCTAAGAAAACCTATGGCTGTTCTGCATTCAAGATATGATGGTATAATTACAGAAATAACCCTATATTCTTATTTTATTCTTAAATCAATGTTTTGTGCCCTTAAGACCTTCTGATAGATATGTAGGAGCTTTTATTGACTTAATCAGATCAAAATGAGCTAGTTATGGCTCACGATGGTGTTCCCATCAGGTCGCCTTAGACGCTGCCAGATCCCAAGAGCCATTCCCAATCGAAGAGGAAAGAGAGTTGTTATTATGTTTTGCAAAGCGTTTCTTGATAGAAGTAAAGAAGAACGCACTGTTCCCCTCCCCAAGATGGAGCCAGTTGATTTTAGCTTTTTGTGCAAGGAAATCAGATAATTTAGCAAGGGCATCGTCTAGTTGGATACGAATATCTGAGAGCTCAACGGCAGAGACAGTGTCCCATTGGGATGCATGTTTGGCCTCAAGGTCATCATATTGAATCTCAAGGGTCCTTACCAAATAGTGAATATCGCTAAAGGTAGATCTATTCCAGTGTTGAAGGGCCCTCTTAAGATAGTATAGTTTGAAATATAAGAGCTCGATAGGATTAGAGGAAGAGCCATAACCTGAAAAGTACCAGATGTTGTAGACAAGAGCTCTGTAACCTGAACCACGCATCCACATATTTTGAAAGAAAAAGGGACAAGGTTTAGTAGGTGATGGGTTCGTAAACGAGAAGAGGATAGGAGCGTGGCCCGAGTTCCTTCTGGACAAATATGTGACTTCCTTCAAGAGGGAGAGGCAAGTTGAGGAGACAAAAATGCAGTCCAGCTTTTGATAGATCCTAGCGCTACCATTCCTGTCATTACACCAGGATAATTGATTATCACT
Source organism: Thalassia testudinum (assembly GCA_037157565.1). NCBI lineage: Eukaryota > Viridiplantae > Streptophyta > Magnoliopsida > Alismatales > Hydrocharitaceae > Thalassia > Thalassia testudinum. Next base: position 18,343,139 of record JAZHRO010000076.1, on the reverse strand, counting down.
GGTAGGGAATTCAAGAAGACCAAGGGAATCCTTCTAGGAATGGAAATCAATAGGTTAGGACTCACAAAACAGATTTCCCCCCCTTTTCTCAGATGCCCTAAGAATGCAGTTGAAATCCCCCAATCATCCAAGGAGCAAGGAGCATGGGATGGATGAGAACTAGGTGTGCCCAAAGATCACTGCAAAAATCTGCAGAACAAGATGTGTAAACACCAGTAAGGTAGACCGTGGAGGACTGGAATCTACAATTAACAGTGATAGCTTGGGGCATAGCGTGCAAAAGAGTGAGGTCAATGGAATTCTTCCATAGACACCAAATGCTGGGGGCAAGTGCATTGGCAAGGACGTGATTCAACCAAATCGAATCCATAAAAATCGAGGCAAGCGATGCATCAACGAAAGGTTCAAAAAGGAATAATATGTCGAGAGAGAGAGATCCTAAATCAAGAATAAAGACACCCCTACAATTCAAATAAAGACCCATCATTTGGAATAAGATCTAGATAGCTATTTACAGCTGCTTCTGGTCATCCTACCAACATCCCTTACATTGTCACCACCATGGGCTCCTCTAGATCACAACGAAGAGTGTGCCTTGTATGTGATAGAGTGAGAGGGGTGGGATTCAAAAGCAAGGTAATCGAGGGATCCTTGATAATCAATTTCCGATATGTCAATAAAATTAACATCATCGTTTGCTAGAGGATGCCCTTCCAAATCAATAATTTCTGCAATCTTAGGAGGGTCAGGGTCGGGGTCAGGATGAGTAGGAGTGGGAAGGGGAAGGTATATTTCCCAGGAGGAAATACCATTTTCATTCAAACGGATGATAGATTGAGTGCTATATTTGAAAAGGGCATCAAGACGGGTCCTAAAAAATCAAGCGAGGTATCAGGCAACTTAGGGTAGTACTGTTCGAAAAGATGCAATTGGACGAGCAACCCATTAGAATAATAAGCAATAGGATCTATGGGAAATTTGGAAAGAGTGACAGCAAGGCTAAAATCCTTCTTTTTATCGCTCTCAAGAACTTTTTTACCCTTAGAGCTAGAAACCAAATTCGAACTATCACGAGTGGAGTAAAGATCAAGAATTTTAGAAGAAAGCCGTGAGCCTAATGAAAACACATCAAGAACCTGAGCAACTACAGGCGTCTTTCGAAGAAAAATTGACCCCACATCTTGCACAAGATCATCAGAGCTAAAAGGGGGGGAAGGAGATTGATATACCTGCGTGGAGTTAAAGGAACCAGGAGAGAGAGTCGCCTGATCCTCCACCCCAAGGTCATCCATCGAAAGAGGGATCTTAGGCTTCTTGGCTTTAACGTGAACTTTGCTCATTTTCTTCTTGTTCACCATCGGAGGATCAGCAGAACTGGAGTTGATGTAAATATGTTTATATGATATAAACCATCTATTTTTGTACGTTCTTAGACATAGAATTGCATCATATATTATAAATATTGCATAACATGCATCATCTTGCATTTAGGTTAGGTTGTATAAAGTGTAGGTTAATTTTCCCTTTTTGTGGTCAGGTGTAACGACCCGATTCCCAAGTCCCTACGAGACACGAGAACCGGACCGACTCGACTAATCCCAAGACCTGGTCGTCCAACGAGGAAGTAACCAAAAGAGAAGTAAAATAAACCACACAAAGGCGTAGGGTACCATCCTTCTTTTTCACAAACAGTACCGGGGCTCCCCAGGGAGACGCACTGGGCCTCACAAAACCCTTCTCCAAAAGGTCCTGCAACTGAGACTTAAGCTCTCATAGCTCAAGCGGTGCCATCCTGTATGGCGCGGTGGAGATGGGACTGGTCCCTGGTACAAGCGAGATCTCGCACTCGGGCGGTAGTCCTGGTAACTCGTCTGGAAACACGTCAGGGTACTCTCTGACCACCGGGATGCTCTGGAAGTCTGCCACAGGGCTGGGCTCTGCCACCTCACAAGCTAGGAAGCCCTCACACCCCTGGCTCAAAAGTCTCGTCGCCCGAAGTGCCAAAATGCACCTGAAGCCTCCATCCACTGGCTGTCCGTGAAACTCGGAAGAAGGCAACTCCGGCATGGAGAAGACAATCTTCCTCTCAAAATAGTCTACCAAGGCGTGGTAAACGGACAGCCAGTCCATCCCCAGAATCACTCCAAAGTCCTCCATCTGTATCATAATCAGGTCAGCTGGCAGGCTATGTCCCCCGACGCTGACCTCGCAATCCGTGTACACCTCTTCAGCTACAAATAGTTGACCACTCGGACCTCTGATTACTAACGGATTTTCTAACAGTGTATAATCCTGGTCCAAACTAACTGTGAAACTGGCTGCGATAAACGAGTGCGTAGCGCCGGAATCGAAAAGTGTGTAAACGAGTCTGCCGGAAACTGAAACCATACCTGCCACTACCGAGCCCAAAATTCTGGCATCCCTATGTGTAAGGGCGTCGATACGCCCTTCAGCTCTAGGTGCAGATGAAGCAGCCACACTCTGCGTCAGACGGGCAGGTGCTGGCCGGTACCCTCCTCATGACTGCTGTCCTCCTCCTCGCGCCTGGTAACCGCGGCCTCCTGCGCGCCCTCCAGTGCTCTGCGAGGAAAGTATCTGCTGACCTCCTGCCCTAGACGGGCAGTCCCTCCTGATGTGGCCCGGCTTGCCACACTGGTAACAGAGGGGAACCCAGCTCCCGCCCTTAGTGGGTCCCTGCTGTCGGCTGGGCGGGGGTCCAGTGCTGGCGGCTGGCCCCTGTCGAGGGCCCCCAAAGGCCACTGATGGCCGTGTAAAACGTGACGGCTCTCCTGCAGACGCCACGTGTCTCCTCTCTCGCCGGCCCTGTGAAAAGTCTGGCTGAAAGGGCCTCTTCCGCCCGCCTTCAGTGTCTCGCGCGGACGGGTTGGTCTCCTCGTAAGTCATGGCTGCCTCCACCACCCTCGAAAACGTAGGCAGCTTCAGGGGTTTGACATACCCCCGAATCGCAGGCCGGAGTCCCTCGGTGAACCTCCAAAGGCGCTCCTCCTCAGTAGCTACCGCTGTCGCTGCAAAGCGGGACAGCTCCAGGAAACGCGTGCGGTACGCGCTCACGGTCATCGTCCCTTGGCGGAGAGTGTGGAACTCCCGCCTCCTCTAGTCCTGCCACGTCTGGGGAAAGTACTACTCGTAGAAGAGGACGACGAACCGGTCCCAGGTTGGCTCGTCCCTCTCCTGTCCCCGGACCGCCCTCCACCACCTGTGTGCCGCACTCTCCAGCTGGTACGTGGCAAAGGCCATGCGGCACTCCACCGGGGGGCGAAGGGTGTCGAAAATCTTCTCCAGCTGCTCGAGCTAGTCCTCTGCCTCGGTCGGGTCCTCATCCCCCTTGAAGGAGGGGGGCTTCAGCTTTCGGAACTGCCCGAAGAGCTCGGAGTGGCGCTGCAGTGGGGATGCTGGCGCACCTCCAGGCAACGGTGCCTCGTGCACAGAAGTGTCGGAGGAAGGTGGGGGCTGCGGCGGCCCATCCCCTCCCTCGCGACCAGCGCCGCGTCCGTCGGGTGGTCCCACAGAGGACTCCCCCTCCACAGCCCCAGGGGGAGGCGCTCGGGGCGGTGGGTGGAGCTCCTCTCGCACAATATCTCATATCAGCTGGGCGAGGTCCCGGGCCTGGACGCCCGGGAGTAGTGGCTGGTCCACTGAGGCGTCGGCAACGGCACGCCCACCTCGCCGACCTCATCCTCGGCCGCGCCCACGGCCCGCCTCACCAGTCCCGCGACAAGGCATCTCCTGTAAGGAGACGCGAAACAAAACGGAACACGTCACTACGGAACGATACCGAACGGAAACGTCTAAGAGCTCATGTCAAAAGATGTGTTGTGGTGGCTACTCTAGTTATAGACATGTGAATTGGTTATTTTCCAGTCAGTTGATTCACTTCTCGGGATGACCTTGCTTTGATACCATCTTGTAACGACCCGATTCCCGAGTCCCTACGAGACACGAGAACCGGACCGACTCGACTAATCCCAAGACCTGGTCCTCCAACGAGGAAGTAACCAAAAGAGCAGTAAAATAAACCGCATTCAGCATGAATATAACTAACAGTAAGAAAATACAGCAGTAAGGAAAGAAACTACTACAGTACATACCACCACAACAGTAGAACAACATTCATAACATAATATGAACTGCAGGTGAATAAAAGTACAGCAGTAACAAGAACTACTCACTGCAGTGGAACAAAAAGAGGTACAAGAGAACAGTGGTAATTCTACTGGACCCTACTCGGCCCAGCGTCCTCTGCAGCCGTCGACCCTAGCTATTCAACACCTGGTCCTGAAAGGTAACGAGTGTAACACGTCAGCAAAACGCTGAGTAGAGTGGCAACTAAAACAAAAGAAACAATAGAGTGTATAGTAGCTATTATGTTCTGTTACTTTCTTTAATTACGTCTTTCTATTGTCTCACAATTTTTCTATTTCTCAGATCCTTCACTTGATCTCGAATGTTCCTCGTGGGAACGATCTTGATTGCAGTCTTTTCCGAACAGTAGAAGTAGCACGTGGTGCTCTCCTGGCCGGGAGAGTCCCCCGTGGTGATCCGACTCTCAGTCAACCACCCCAGGGTCACGGACAGACGTAACGGTGACTACGGCACACGCGATAAACGCACAGGAAGCTAACCCGCACTGGTACGCGGTCAGTCGTTTCCGTTAACGGGTGCGCCCAAAGAACAGCACGGAACCAGTACAGGGCAGAGCCCTCTCAGTAACAGGGGTCCAACACCTCCACAGTAACCAAATAGGGGCCTTGCCCCTCCACAGTCCGCGCACCCTCCCCTGACTACCCTGTTTGCCCAGTGGGCCTAGCAAGTCGGTGTAGGAGGCTAGCAGAACCGCGGGGCCCGTGGGGTAGCTAGTACCTCCTTACACTAGTAGCTCTCCTCGGTACTACGCACACGAGGGCCAGCAAGTCAGTACAAAGTGGCCAGTCCTAACCTCGGGTCCCTGGGGCGGCTAGCTCCGCTCTGCACTAAACAGGTACAGGTACGTCCCTTGGTACCACGTACCCAAGAGACAGTACACTACCACGTCTTTTCTCTCTCAGTTCCATTCCTTTTTCTTTCCAGGAGTTCCACTCCTAATTCCCCGTAGGGTTCCAGTTCTTTTAACTTAGCACATTCAGGTTTCACCTTTCCAGTTTCACGTTCATACATCCCATATTCTCAGACATGCTCATTTATTCATAACAGGCAGCTGTTAAACCAATTTACAGGTAGCTATTATTTCCTTTCCACATTTTCCAAGACTGCAATATTCATATATTCCACTAGTTCTTCCCATCCTAGGATTCATGCCATACCCTAGGATCTATCATACAATCTAGTTTTCCAGCCCTAGGATTCATGCAACACCCTAGGATCTACCATTCATTCTAGTTTCTCATTCCTAGGATTCATGCAATGTCCTAGCTTCTATTTATGGTTCCATAATTAACAGATTATACTAATAAACTTAAAAGTCACTCTACCAGTTACAACAGGAGCACTGGGGGCGTGGTCGGGAATCCCGCGTGCCTCCGCAACCCCCGAGACTGCAACGGAACGGGCTCCTATCACAAGGATCAAACACAAGGAGTTTCTAAAAATAGTATATAGCTACTGTAGACGGGTAGAGGATTTAATTCCGAAAAGCATGCAACTCGAAACGCGGAAAACGGACTCCGAACAGGCCCTAAACGGGTCGAAAACGACGAAACAGTGCAAAATCAGACATCTAGAACCTCTTCCAGACGTCTTAAAAGTGGATCAGAGGTTACCTTTGCTCTGCGTGGTCTCTCAGACATCCAGAAGCCGGCGGGGGCGTCTGGCCTAATTCCCAGACGTCCGATGGTCACCCAGGACGTCTGGATGTCGCTCCCGTCGTCTGGCACCACAACCAGACGTCTGATTCGCGTTGGATGCGAATCCAAAACCTGCGCGTACCCATTTCCTCTCTCTCTTAGTACGGTCAGTCGAAGAAGAGGAAGAAAGACGGAAATAACTCACCTTTCAGACGTCTGGACAGTCCTCCAGACGTCCTCCCCGCCGTCTGGTTGTAAGCCCAAACGTCTGATTCTGGAGAAAATTCCAGAATCAGGGCGCGACTCGCCTCCGCTCGCGACGCTCGGTCGTGCCGCGACTCGTCCGCCTGCTGCTCGAGCTGCAGCAGGCCTCCCGCGTCACCCCGCGTCCACTGCGCCCCCGCCGGCCAGCTCCCGCTGCACATGCAGGCTAGAGCCCTCACGGCCGACGCCTCCTCCCTCGCGCAGCACCTCCTCCCGCACCCGCCGCGGCTGTCGCCGCCGCCGCTCACTCGCGCTCGCTCTCGCACACCAGCTGGAAGGAGAAGAGGAAGGGGGCAGAGGTGATGAGAGTGAGGGAGGGGGCGTGGCGTTTTAAAGCCGCGTGGGGAGGAGGGAGAGTGGACAAAGGACGCAGCCCGCGGCCGCAGGAGAGAGGAAAAGAGAGAGAGAGAGAGATGCGCTCGCAGGTCTACGCGCTCAGGCGCATAGACGAAACAGTTCGTGTCGAAAAAATCGAATCCCAGACGTCTGGAATGGGTTCCAGACGTCTGGTCCAACGTCTGGATCACCTCCCAGACGTCTTAAAAGACGTCTGAAGCTACGCGTTCGTAACATCAGGTAATAGGGAAATATTCAATCGGGGCCTCGGATTGAAGATACAACCGTACGGATCTGATGAGGGCGATGATTGAAGTTCAACAACTCCAAGATCGCCCTAATCGAACTTCCATAGCATCAGATATAATCTGAGGAAGGTCAGAGATCAAGGGCCAAGATCATGTCAATCTGCACTTCATATGACAAATTCGACCACACGGATGGGTTTGGATCGACGATCGCAGCCCAACGACGTGAAAATCAGTCCAATTCGACATCCGTGGCACCATCTATAACACATAGAACATGGATGGCCATGATGGTACCACGTGGCGCCATTACAGTCGCCCAGCACCAGCCGTAGCATCTCTTCTTCGCCCACTCGATGAATTCCAGCTGTTGGATGCCCATCCAACGGCTGAGAACACGCCACGTCGTGCACCAAGCGGCGCTCTAATCTTCTGAAGGTGAAGGCTCAGATGATCTCGACTGTTGGATGAAGATCCAACAACCAAGATTGGCTGAGCACAAAAGTAGCACCACACCTCAAACATCTACGTAGTGTAGTGGTTAAGGCATTGCTCGTGCAAGGAGCACGATTTCGTGCCGGCCGTGTTGCACCTCTCCTTAGGTGGATGAGCGTGATCTCGACCATGAGATCAACTACGAACGGCCTTGATCAACCAATCAGGCGCACGCACGATTGGATGCCTAAGTTCACGCCCGATCTCACACTCAGGTGCGCGATGGCTTTTAAGCCGTCCGATCTCGTAATCGGACGATTGAAAATGTACGAACGTGTGCGTGCGTTAGGCGAGTGGGGAGAGGAGGAGGCGCGGCGTGTGCAGCACCTACACCCACAATCTGGGCTTTAGTGACGATTTTATCCATCAGTAAAGAACCTGAAATTAATGTTTAAAAGTGTTATGACCTATTTGCCTCCTCCATATAGTAGATGATCGTCCCGTTTTTAGCGAGAACAAGGTGCAGGTTCAAGCCTAGGAAGCCAGCCCAAACGGGGGCAGAGGTCACCGGGGAGTCCGCACGAAAACAAACGAACCAACGTATGAACTGAAGACGAAGATAGCCCACGGTGATCAAACCAATAGAGAAAAAGCTTGCAAAAGTCGAGGTAAGAGCCAAAGCGCACTAACCAGTGACGGATGTTGATGTAGACACATCCATTAAGGTTAAAATGCCTATTTATGTATGTTCTCAGGCTTAGATATGCATTCCATATTATAAATATTGCATAGCATGCATCATTCTGCATTTAGAGTAGTTTATCTATATGTTAGGTTAATTATGTCCCTTTTTGGCTGGGAGAGAAGGAGATTTAATTTAGGACCTCAGATTGACATTATGATCGTACGGATCTTATCAGGACCATGATTGGAGTCCAACAGCTTCTAAATCATCTAGATCAGAATCTCGTAGTACTATATGCAGTCCAAAGAAGATCAATGGCCAGGGGGCAATGAGACATCCTTACGGTTTCGGATGAAAAATTTGACCATACAGATGGATCCGGAGCAACGATCACAGTCTTACAATGTGAAAATCATCTTGATCCGAGTACCATGGCATCCTTTACAAGTGAAAGAAGATGGACGGCCCAGATGGTGCCACGTGGCTGGCACCATTTGGACTACCCAACATCGGCCAGCAGTCTACCCAACGCTTCCTCTTCATCCGCATCATCCATTCCCAGCCGTTGGATCTTGATCCAACGGCTAAGAAGCCTTCACCACGCGCCCATAGGAGGTCTTTTCGACACATGCGCTAGTATGGCACTTTGGTTGAGGTGCGTGAGGGGCGCGGGTTCAAAACCCGCCAAGCCCCACAATTGCTCAATTAGACATACGCAACGTGGGTGCACCAGCCAGTGCACGTGTGCAGACGTGCGTGCACCCACACAGCATCGCACACGCAGCACAAGCGCCAGTGCGTGCACGCACGCAACATGGCCGCGCGACAGGCGCGCGAGCATAGCTCCAAGAGAGTGTGAGTTGGCGTAGATCTTTAGTGATAAGTGGGCGGATCTTTACCGACGTTTATGGACGTCACTAATTACCCATGTGCGACCATGCTCTTCATCCTCCACTATAAAAGGACCCATACCCCTCCATCTACCATCTTCTCTTCATTTCTCTCCCTCACCACCACTAAGGCTCTAGAGAGAGCTTGTCCCAAGCTCGAGATGCTCCTCTAGAGTAGAAAACCAAATATTTTTCCCGCCTCTCATCCCCATTCATGAAGCATCCCGTGGCTGTCCTCTCATCACTTCGGGAAGTAAATCCTCGCTGCAACGCTGTCCCACCCGCCCTTCATCCTCTGACGCCGTTCTCCTTCATCCCGCTCCTTACCACCTTCATCTGCGTGCCGTCAAAGCGAGCCATCCTCCAAGCGATCGTCGAGGGAGATTCTTCTCACCACTCTCTATCTTTTCTCTTTCTAGTGTAGTTTTTTTCACTTTCTTATCTGTAGTTGTAGCAAACATTTGTTTTGAAAGTATGTGTGATTGTTTCTCTCTCTCTCTGCAAGTAGATTAAATACGAATTATTTCGACCTGATCTCTTGCCTTATAAAAATACAAAAAAATTACAAAAGATAAAAACAACAAAAACAAATAAATGCAAAGTGTGAATTTCAAGAAACAAACATTCGTCTCCCTGTGTTCGACTCGGGACTCCCTTGGAGCTTCAACAGAACTTTTATCTAGTAGCAAGTTTTGCAACTACGATGACGGGTTTCCCGAAACCCTAACTTTTCCCTTGCAAAAACCTACTAATCACATGTCCAACAAAATAAGCGAGAAACCTGACATTTGGATCTTAAAAGAGAGGAAGTCTTTCACCACCTAGAAAGGAGGTTTAGGACCCAACGCCCTAATGATCACCAAGGACTCAAAGCTCTTGGTAAGCTCAGGTTGATGGGCTATCGAGGAGTTTTAAAGAGTAATCGTCGTAGCAAAGCCTCAATAGCTCGAAAATAATTAAATTTATAACTCAAAATCGAAAAAAAGTCCGAGGTCAATCACAGAGAGTAAATATGGAATTCACATGTTAATCTTCATTCAGAATCAATGAACACAATAAAATGTGCATTAAAATAGATATTCAATAAATTATTTGCTCAAAAATGTATTAACTAAGAAGCAATAGTATCTCAAACTCTCATTGGGATAAAAAGAAATAGAAATCCTAAAATGAATGGTGATTTAAATCTCCATATATGTTCCCATTTTAAGCACATCCCAACCATCAGATTATTTCAAATGAATGCACAGTGGTCGTGAACCACTCAAGTTCCAAGTATCAAATGCCAATGCCTTATCATACGAAGGCTTTCTCTTTTAGACGACCTAGTAGCACAAGGCTAAGGCTCTTCAGAACCTTCTTCTCCTTTTCTTATTCAAAGCCTCTCCTTCCCTTTTCTTCAGAAGCCTTCTGATAACACTACACAAAGGGGAGATAATTATGTTGAATATGGCCCATCTTTAGAATAAAAGGCACAACATAAATAGAATAGGAGCATTGCATGCATCATGTACCAAGATTGCTTATAAACTGTATTAATGGCCATTTGTGTAAGCATTTGTCAAAGTAGGTCTCAGATGAGCAATCAGACCACAAGGATGGATTCAGAACGACGAATGGAGTCCAACGGACTCAAGATCGGCCAAATCCGACATCCAGAGTTCCTACAATGGGCCCAAGAAGTTCTGACCGTTGATCTGGAGATCAACGGCTCAAATTGCGCCATGTCAGCCCCACCCCCAAGCTCGCCTCGCCTTCAGCCAGCCGAGATCCACACGCCCGCCCGCGGTCGCTGCGACAAAGCGCGGGCATGGCGCAACGGTTAGAGCGCACGCTCGCACCCAAGCGACGCGCGTTCGAGCCGTGCGAGGTGGAAATTGAAGACGGGCAACGGGCACGGAGAAATTGGGCTGCCCGATCAGCAGCGGGCGGCCAGGATCTTGCCACGTGGCGCGACCGCAGCTCACGAGCGTCTACGCGCGTGCGCACGCATGGCGGAGACGCGCGCGGAGACACGCGCCCGAGGAGCGATCCCAGCGCAGGCGAGGAAGGCTCTCAGCCGTCCGATCTTCGATCGGACGACTCTCCTTCAGCGATTACGGATCGCGCGAGGAGAAGGAACGAGGCGGGCAGTTGACCGGCGGCGAGAGGGCTTCACCAACGCTTTTGGAAGTGATTCTAGTGACGCTCTGGATGTCGCTAAAGCCCCTTCTTCTTTTAGGAAGCCCTTAGCTCTATTTAAACCCCCTCCAACCACCATTCAAGGCATTCACTCCCCCTTGCACTACTCTACCCCTCTCTTAGCTAGCCTTAGGCACTCTTGTAATCGCCGGAGACGACAAGCCGCCAACGGAGCCTCCTCCACCGCCGTGGCTGCCTCGTTGCTCTCCACACACACTCTCTTTCTCTCTCTCTTTCTCTTTTAAGCTTTTTATTATTTTTGTTGAAGCATGTATGATAACGGCGTTGTGACTAGCTTTTGTTGCAGAAATTACGTTGTAGTACAGCTAGTTATTGCCATCATTACAGATATATTTTTTACTCGAAAAATAAGAGAGTTCCCGAGGTCGAACTCAGGGAGCAAGTTGTATTCTAGAAGTATAATATTTCTTATTACAAAAATAGAGAGAGAGATGAAAATTTGGCTTCTTCTTCTTCTCTTCTTTCTTCCTCTTTGTCTTCTCTTCTCTTTGGCTCTTGGTTTCTTCTTCTTTGTCTATCTCCTCGTGGTCTTCTCTTCTGCCTTCTGTTCTTCCTTGTTTTCTCTTCTTCCTCTTCTGTTCTTCAGATCTTCTTCTCGTGCTCTTCTTTTCTTTTGCTTTCAGGACATCGTCTCTCCTTCTTTCTTCTTTTCTTCTTCCTCTTCTTCTTCTTCTTCTTCAGTCCTTCTTTTGCCTTCAGGACGTCGTCTGATTTTCCAATCAGACGACTTAAACAGCTGCCGCTACAGTGTCTTCCTCAGCTTTCTTCTTCTTCTTCACCTGTGCCTGCACACTTCAAGGTTTTCGTCAGAGGGCAAAACCTACTCTACCCTCCCCCCGCGTCTCTCTCTCTCAGAATTCACTCTTGGAATAGCTCTCCCAGAGCTGTCGGATAGTCGGGTACGTGGGTTGGGCCCGGGTCCAGGCCCACCAGCGTGCGGTAGTGGGCGAGGAGTGCAGGTTGGGCTTAGTCGGGTCGGGCCAGGTCCGCGGGGCGTGAGCGCGGACGAGGCCGGGTAATCGAGCGGGTGAAGGGGACCTCACCCCGTGATCTAACGCGAACAGCTTAAGGCACTTTTTTCCTTTAAGCGCCCGTTCGCCTCAGTGGATTTCCGAGGTGGGACTAAATGTCCCACCCCAATTTGGATGCCTGCGTGGAGGAAGCAGCGGTAGTCGAGGCTTCGTGCGAGGGCTTCACCTCAACTGCAGCCTGGCACTTCGCGAAGACACCCCACGCAACCTGGGAGCCTGATCTAGGCGTGGCGTGCCTGGAGCAGCAGGTCGAAGGAGCTTCTTCACCTCAGCAATGGCGGTGGCGAGCGAAGTTCCTGTTTACAGAGAAAGGGCCTCTCGGCCTAATTAGATACGCGGAGGACCTTCGCCGTGGCACGGTGAAGGTGGTCGGGGGATCTGCAGGTGGCGGGGCGGAGCCTAAGGGACTGCCCGAGTTCGGACTGTGGTCGGGGGAATGGGTTTGTTCGGGGGAGTGTTGTGGAGGTGAGGAGTGGTAGTGGAGGGGCGGAAGTTGGTCGGTGTGATGAGGTGGAGGTTTTGTGAGGGTCGACGAGTTGTGTGGAGTGGCGAAATGATGGGAGCGACTCGCTGGAGGTTGGCCGGAGGCATGGAAGATGACGGTGGTCGGGTCGGTCGAGGGTGTAATTGACTGTAAAATAGGGAGGAAAAGAAAGAGGGGATAGAGAAGACTAATTCTAACCTAGCTAAAGTGACGAAGGGGACGAAGAGGCTGCCGGCTCGTACCTACCGGAGCTGGAGAAGAAATGCCCAATGGGGGAGGACGGCGGCGAGCGACGGGGCTGAAGCAGCGCACGCCGGTATTGCGCGACGTGGAGGAAGATCAAGAAGGTGGCTCTGCTGCTGGTATTGCAGCAGAGCGACGAGGAGGAGGAGGAGAAACCGCCGGAGGAAGGGGGCGTCTGTCAGAGTGGGAAGAGAGGAAGTGTGGGGGTATCTCCGTCAGATCCGAGCTGGGAAGAACGACGGAGCGACGGGGGTATTTATATTGGCAGAACCAGAGAGGAGGGCGGAGGGAGACGACGTGTCTCCCTTGCCGGAGGACGCTGGAGGAAGGAGACCCATACCGTCCGTGCGTTCGCACGGGCGGTATGGGTGGTCGCAGCACTCAGGGGGGTGCTCCTGCGGAGGCTGACGACGCAGGGCACCCCCATTTGACCTGGCAGGCCCTCCCCCTCACCCTGCGCAGCGCCATGCTCCGCGCAAGGTCGTCGGAGCATGGTGCTGGTCAGGTTTTGCAGGAGGGACCTGAACGCAAAGAAAGGAGAGTTAGGGGCCAAAATGTGAGGATTCAAAAGTTGAGGGCCAAAAAGTAAATATATGAGGACCAAAGTGTAAAGTTGGTCAAGAAGGTTTCTTCTTAGGCTCAAGTTTTTATACATGACTAATTAAGACCTAAGGATTCTGATGGTGAATTTTATTTCTATATTAAACCTTGTTTGATCGGTCAATTTACGCAAAAACCCAAATTAAGTTGTTAATTGGGCATGGTTCTCAATGTAGGTCAAAATGGGTTTCTAAGGCCAAATTGAAGATTCTAAACCCTAGAGATTATTTTTCTATGAATTTTAGAGGGTTTATTTGATTTTTTATCTGCCTCGAACCTCGTGTATTTAAGTGGATTTATTTTTAGGGTTACAGGATGTCATTTAATTCTTCGGAGTTGCTGTAGCCTTTGTTGAGTCATTTCATCCCATTTTTCTTCTTATTAGGTTGTTTTGACCTATGTTTGGATCCTGAGTTACCCTGTTTTCAGATTGGATTGGTGAAATTACATTTTTACCCCTCAGTTTATGTTTTCTTTGCAAACTCAGAATCTCTCTGAGCCAAGCCTTTCTAAGGTTATGTAGGAGCTTTTTCTTGCAAATCAGGGTTAAATGGTGCTAGTTTAGGGTTTGTGACGAGGTTCTCATCACACCCCCATGCCTAGCTTTTGCTAGTCCCTTAGCAAAAACCTAAGGTTTTAACCTTTGGTCTAGACCATGATATTCTTAACAACTTTAGATAAGTGCCTTTTTATTTGAACCTAGATTAGGTTAAAATGCTGACCATAGGCTTAAAAGGTACTTCTAGTACCAACCAAGATCCAGATCTGTCTAGCCTTAGCCTCAGTCTTTGGCAGAGGTTTTTAAGACCTACAAGAACTAACCTAAGGTCTATTGGACTTTGTGGTTAAAGCACCCGTGCTTGAAATGATTTTAGCCCTGGTTCAGTTCGCAGTGCGTTTTATAAGAGAGAGATAGAAATTTTTTCTGTTTGGAGAGTTTTCTCTCTCTTTTTCTTTTTAGTTCTAGCCTAGGATTGGCTTTTCAACACGGTCTGTATCAGATTCCTTGCTCCCATCATCAATCCTCAAGGGTTCCTGGCAATCGATGCTTCGAGATAGCACCGCCCATCGCAACCCCCGGAACCCTGGCTATTGAGATTTCGAGATAATCCCATCCATGATGTTCCGTGGCTGAATTCAGACCCTGGCAATTGACACTTCGAGATAATGCCATCCATGGAATCTGAACCAGCAGAGTGCTTACATGCCCCCAGTAGGATATGTAAATATCCTAAGAGACAAGCACCGAGGAGATGATATTTTGTTACGCATATTCGAGGGGATTTCCCGCCTCTCCGCGCTGGGAACTCGTCCAAATCAACTTGTGTTGATCGGCCGCTCCTACTTTAGGTGTACTTTTCAGAATTTCGCGACGCTTCTGCGTGATTTTGATTTTTACACTTACTGAACCAAGCTGTGTGTGAGGTTAGGGTGCATAGGTTATTGAGTCCCGTAAACCAAAAATTAGTTAATGAGGCCAAATACTCCCTAAGCCTTAGACCTAATACTTCAGCTTTTCATTTTCCTCAACCTCTTGAGGAGTGTCCAGATCTTAATGGGTACTAAGAGTCTATTCAAGAATGCCTAAGGTTTGCGTTCTTACTAATCTCATTATGTACTTTTCAGTTATTTTCTTGAATGAGGTCTAGAACTTAGGTTAATTCCTTAATTCCTTACTAATGACTATCACTTGTTTCTTATATTTTGTGCTCCTTTTTTCCTTTTGTTTCTTTTCTCCTCCTTCACAAAATTTCCTTTCTCCTCTTATTCTCTTATTCTTTTTCGAAAAATTTTTAATTTTTATGGTGTTTTTGGCATATGTGAATTTTTTGTTTGAAACCTTTTCTTACACGTTTTGCACTTTCATACCCCCCCATGCCTAAGATTTGCAATGTCCTCATTGTAACTTAGGGGGTTTTTATTCAACTTAGTTCATACATTAGGAGAGATGTTTTGATGAGTGAATGGGTCGGGGTGACTGTTGCGGACGATTTTTAATCTCAGATGCAAGCACCTGAGGTGGAGTCGGCTGTCCTAAAGTGTGAATTTCAAGTGCACAAAGGTTTTAGAAAAGGTTTCAGGTTTTTAAAGAGAATGACGGGCTGCCTCCCGTTGAGCGCTAAATTTGATGCCTTCAGCCAAGCGGGAAAATGGAGTAGAGAGGGGATGGTCAAATCAACAGAGTTTAATATCACAAGCACCTTGATTAAGAGCCTGGTTGGTCCAACCAGGTGCTTGTTTAGATCAACAGGCTGATGATGCAGCCCAAACCCAATCAATCTGGTGGGTTGATAGGTGTGGATAAAAAGGTGTGGAACCCACCATATACTATGAAGCTCAGATGGATGTGGAAGTGAAAACGCAGGGTTTGGCTGAGTCGAATCAGCCTTGTCAGAGTAGGGACCCGTAGAATGATCAATGAATGACGCGGAAACCCTACAGAGGTGATCAGAGAATGATGGAGCATGGTATGTAGTCTGATCAGTGTTCCAAACCCGATGTGGAAATGCACTCGGCTCGGCGAGAGGTGAATCTGAATAGAAATTGAGTCCGGTTGCGGGTCGGGGTTGGGAAGAGGTTTTGATTAGTTCTGTGTGTGTAGACAAGGTGGCAACTGTGTATGAGGGCTCTTCTAGAAAGGAATGACAGGTGATTTTCTATAAAGAGTTCTCTGGGTAACTATCAAATACCTGAAGAGTGTCTGTAGGATGAAAGAAATCTGAATTGAGAAAAGATTTGAATTCTTGGTTGCAATCACTCTTGGCATTTTCTATTTTTGGTTCCTTAGGATCGAAAAGGAATGATTCTGTGTTATCAGTGATCTCGGGAATCAGGACCTCAGAGTCGGAGTCAGAGTCATGTGAACTGAGGTCGTAGATGGGCCTAGCGTGTTCAGGAAGGAGAATCTCTTCGCAATTATAGTCGGATCTGAAGTTGTTGGAGAGTTTGCAAAAATGAGATTCATGATTATGAATTCCACCGCAGCATAAATCATCAGATGTGGAATCAGCAGCCTGACTGGGGTCTAGCCTATATGTTAATTCTGGGCTTAAAAAGGTATTCTGTCTAGGCTCAAGCTCGAAGCTGGTAGGATAGACCCAATTAAAACCTTGCTCATCCAACTCCTCAGTTTCTGTATCATAAATTGGCATGACTTTCGAAAAATCGATCAAATTTCCTGAGGATGTTGGAGAGGGATATTCATCAAATAGAGGCCCGAAATCATATTCTGTAAGAATTTGATCTTTCTCATAAGGGGCCTCATAATCTTCCCAATAAGTTTCAGATCTAGGTTCTAGGCTTAGGATGTGGGTAGAATTATTAGAACCTAAGTCTGAATAACCTTCGAGGGCCACCTTATCAAAATAAGGGGAGGAATTTATACCCTCAAAAGGTTCAGTTCTGATCTCATTATTGCAGGAGTTTTGGAATTCTAGGCTTGGCAATTCATGGTCTAAGTTTGGCTCATCATTGTGTTCTCCTGCAACATCCCAACCTAATTCAACATTGTCTTCTATCTGGGTTGGGATTCCACAACCACTTTGTGCCTCAGTCCCGAGATCTGGGAAACTGGATTGTTCCTTACTACTGTTCCAAGATGGTTCATCCTCTGTTTCTGGTATATACGGGTATTTCTGGTTGATAATTTGTTCTACTGATTTCATCATTTCTATCCGTTTTATAAGGGCATCTTGGTGTTGTTCCCAAGGTACAGGATTTGTCAAGCATTGAAGGTATTCAGATTGGTGTAATTTTTCTATCTCAATGTATCCTGTCATGAGAATATCTCGGGTTGATCCTTTTGTAACTTCTGTCAATAGAATTTGGGCACAGTTTATGATGAAAGCTGTGGTTGTTGGGACATCAACCTGAATGTTTTCTATTGGTGTTGAGGGTTTACATTTGATTTCATAGAATTCAAGGGCATCCTCAATCATCTTATCTTTCATGGATCTCAGATATTCAGGTTTTTTGAATGGTAGTCTTAATTGGTGTGGCTGCATATTTGAATCAAGTGGTGGAATCAAGATATAGAATCGAAGTTTGAATCATGATGGAAGAAGGGGATTTTGTTCAGTATCAGAGGAATGAGGGGCTATGTGAATGATTTCTGCAAAAACAAGGGAGCCGAGGCTTAGCCTCGGGGAGAGTGAATTTCTATAGGAGGTTTCAAGGACCTCCAGAAAATTCTGAAGGACTGGATGAGATAAGCAGGTGCTGGACCCAATGAAGATACCCAAAAATTGTTAGGTGACTATAGAGGTGCGGGGCAGATGGAGCCCTTGATCAGAAAGATCGTCCACCTGAGAATTACCTAGGCAGCTAGAGAGGGTGAGTCCCACGAAGACCCCTACACGGTAGAGCGTCCCCACGGGTTACAGGGTTTCCCCCACCCAACCTCCCTTGTCACTGAGATTCCAGGTAAACAAGAATGGGGATCTTGACCTCTTAAGTCTACCAATTTTAGTTTAAGATCAGGGTGCTTAAAGTTACATTTGAACTCTTAGGTATTTTGAGTGAGAAAGTGACCTAATTTTAAGGTTGGTTGACCCAAGGGGTCAACTTTACCTCTTGTTCCTTTGAGAGTTTTTGGGTCATGTATTTTAAGGGTCAAGTGTTTAGAGAGCCAATTGCTTAGGGTTTCTCTGAATAGTTATTTTCAATCAATAGCTTAGGCACACTTCTTTTGGATTTTCTCAATTCTTGATTAAGGGGTGTGCCTCTAAAAACCCTAGATTTTCAATCCTTGAGTTGGCTCTTACTTGGTCCAGTTAGCTCTTTGTTGGGTAATTAGGGCTCAGGCAAGAAGGTGTTAGCCCTTAATTACCTTAATAGTGTGTGCAGGAATGGTGGGTTGAAATTTGAAAACATGCAGCTTTGATGGTTTACTAGGTATGGAAGACAGGTTGTACCTATATTGCTTGTTCTTTTCTTTTTCTACCTCTTTAGAATTGAGGGTTAAAGTGAGGATAGAAGAAATAAAAATTACCTGTCCTCGGAGTGGTTATTGTGCGGCTGCTTGATTTTCCTTTACCTGCACACAAGAGAGAGAAAAAGATTAGCAATTGTTAAAAAGAAATTCAAAGCTTCTAGAATAGCTGTTGCTCCCCGGCAACGGCGCCAAGTGATAACGGCGTTGTGACTAGCTTTTGTTGTAGAAATTACGTTGTAGTACAGCTTGTTATTGCCATCATTATAGATATATTTTTCACTCGGAAAATAAGAGAGTTCCCGAGGTCGAACTCAGGGAGCAAGTTGTATTCTAGAAGTACAGTATTTCTTATTACAAAAATAGAGAGAGAGAGAGATGAAAATTTGGCTTCTTCTTCTCTTCTTTCTTCCTCTTTGTCTTCTCTTCTCTTTGGCTCTTGGTTTCTTCTTCTTTGTCTATCTCCTCGTGGTCTTCTCTTCTGCCTTCTGTTCTTCCTTGTTTTCTCTTCTTCTTCTGTTCTTCAGATCTTCTTCTCGTGCTCTTCTTTTCTTTTGCTTTCAGGACGTCGTCTCTCCTTCTTTCTTCTTTTCTTCTTCTTCTTTTTCTTCAGTCCTTCTTTTGCCTTCAGGATGTCGTCTGATTTTCCAATCAGACGACTTAAACCGCTGCCACTACAGTGTCTTCCTCAGCTTTCTTCTTCTTCTTCACCTGTGCCTGCACACTTCAAGGTTTTCCTCAGAGGGCAAAACCTACTCTACCCTCCCCCCGCGTCTCTCTCTCTCAGAATTCACTCTTGGGATAGCTCTCCCAGAGCTGCCGGATAGTCGGGTACGCGGGTCACGCCCGTGTCCAGGCCCACCGGCATGCGGTAGTGGGCGAGGAGTGCAGGTCGGGCTTAGTCGGGTCGGGCCAGGTCCGCGGGGCGTGAGCGCGAACGAGGCCGGGTAATCGGGCGGGTGAAGGGGACCTCACCCCGTGATCTGAGGCGAACAGCTTAAGGCACTTTTTGCCTTTAAGCGCCCGTTCACCTCAGTGGGTTTCCGAGGTGGGACTAAATGTCCCACCCCAATTTGGATGCCTGCGCGGAGGAAGCAGCGGCAGTCGAGGCTTCGTGCGAGGGCTTCGCGCGAGGGCTTCGCCTCAACTGTAGCCTGGCACTTCGCGAAGACACCCCACGCAGCCTGGGAGCCTGATCTGGGCGTGGCGTGCCTGGAGCAGCAGGTCGAAGGAGCTTCTTCACCTCAACAATGGCGGCGGCGAGCGAAGTTCCTGTTTACAGAGAAAGGGCCTCTCGGCCTAATGAGATACGCGGAGGACCTTCGCCGTGGCACGGCGAAGGTGGTCGGGGGATCTGCAGGTGGCGGGGCGGAGCCTAAGGGACTGCCCGAGTTCGGACTGTGGTCGGGGAAATGGGTTTGTCCGAGGGAGTGTTGTGGAGGTGAGGAGTGGTAGTGGAGGGGCAGAAGTTGGTCGGTGTGATGAGGCGGAGGTTTTGTGAGGGTCGGCGAGTCGTGTGGAGTGGTGAAATGATGGGAGCGACTCGCCGGAGGTTGGCCGAAGGCGTGGAAGATGACGGTGGTCGGGTCGGTCGAGGGTGTAATTGACTGTAAAATAGGGAGGAAAAGAAAGAGGGGATAGAGAAGACTAATTCTAACCTAGCTAAAGTGACGAAGGGGACGAAGAGGCTACTGGCTCGTACCTACTGGAGCTGGAGAAGAAATGCCCAGTGGGGGAGGACGGCGGCGAGCGACGGGGCTGAAGCAGCGTGCGCCGGTATTGCGCGACGTGGAGGAAGATCAGGAAGGTGGCTCTGCTGCTGGTATTGCAGCAGAGCGACGAGGAGGAGGAGGAGAAACCGCCGGAGCAAGGGGGCGTCTGTCGGAGTGGGAAGAGAGGAAGTGAGGGGGTATCTCCGTCAGATCCGAGCTGGGAAGAACGGCGGAGCGACGGGGGTATTTATAGGGGCAGAACCAGAGAGGAGGGCGGAGGGAGACGACATGTCTCCCTCGCCGGAGGACGCCGGAGGAAGGAGACTCATACCGTTCGTGTGTTCGCACGGGCGGTATGGGTGGTCGCAGCACTCAGGGGGGTCCTCCTGCGGTGGCTGACAACGCAGGGCACCCCCATTTGACTTGGCAGGCCCTCCCCATCACCCTGCGCAGCGCCATGCTCCGCGCAAGGTCGTCGGAGCATGGTGTTGGTCAGGTTTTGCAGGAGGGACCTGAACGCAAAGAAAGAAGGAGAGTTAGGGGCGAAAATGTGAGGGTTCAAAAGTTGAGGGTTAAAAAGTAAATATATGAGGACCAAAGTGTAAAGTTGGTCAAGAAGGTTTCTTCTTAGGCTCAAGTTTTTATACATGACTAATTAGGACCTAAGGATTCTGATGGTGAATTTTATTTCTATATTAAACCTTGTTTGACCGGTCAATTTACGTAAAAACCCAAATTAAGTTGTTAATTGGGCATGGTTCTCAATGTAGGTCAAAATGGGTTTCTAAGGCCAAATTGAAGGTTCTAAACCCTAGATATTATTTTTATATGAATTTTAGAGGGTTTATTTGATTTTTTATCTTCCTCGAACCTCGTGTATTTAAGTAGGTTTGTTTTTAGGGTTACAGGATGTCATTTAATTCTTCGGAGTTGCTGTAGCCCTTGTTGAGTTATTTCATCCCACTCTTATTCTTATTAGGTTGTTTTGACCTATGTTTGGATCCTGAGTTACCCTGTTTTCAGATTGGATTGGTGAAATTACATTTTTACCCCTCAGTTTATGTTTTCTTTGCAAACTCAGATCTCTCTGAGCCAAGCCTTTCTAAGGTTATGTAGGAGTTTTTTCTTGCAAATCAGGGTTAAATGGTGCTAGTTTAGGGTTTGTGATGAGGTTCTCATCAATGTATTTAATGTTGTAAGTCATGAACTACAAGTGTATGTTTAATGAAGTTATTTCCTTGTTCAGTTGCCATTTTAATTTCTGTTCAAGTTGCATGATCAAAATAAAGAGCTTTCTAACCCTAAACCTTCTCTCTCTATCTCTCTCTCTCACTTTTCAAAATCTCACCTTTTGCAAGCAAAACTCCGCACTTTCCGTGACAAGTGGTAAAGTAAAAATTCGATTTTCACGCCTCCCTGAGACCGACATTCGGACTCACCTCCGTTTAATTATTTTAAAACCGACGTTGCAAGTGCGACTATAACGACACTCCTTAACACACACGCACAAAAGCACGTCACCTTCAAGCACAGAGCACACTTCAGAGGTTATGTGTCAAGAGAGATCTCTTTTCTCTTCAGCACAAGGGAAAGCCCTCAAGAGCAAAACCCTCCCCCCTCCTCACAAATCTTTCCCTCTTCTCTCTCAAAGACCCAGCATACACTTGGATCCGGATACGAGTAAGCGAGTAATCAGGTTTGACCAGGGTCACCAAGGGTGCGGGTGACTGAGGAGTATGTGAGTGGGTGAAGGGGACCTCACCCCGTGTTCTGAGGCAAAGAGCCCATAACACAAAATCAATATATGCGCTGCAGGTGCTTTGTTCATGCACGATGTGGGATTATTCCCACTGGCTTTCTTTACTCGAGCCAGCAAGGATGATGCTTTACTTGATTGCAAGGGTTAATGACTTCGCATCTTCGATTGGATTTGCAAATAGATACGTGGACGAAATCCACGTCACCTGGAAGTGGGTTTAAGCCTTGAGCTCGACGGAGGACTACATATTTGGTCGGAAATGCTAGCGGCGACGACAGTGGACGACGGATACCTGAAAGAAAGAATAAGGCCTCATGGCCACATCAGAGGCACTCAGGAGAGTCGCACGAATGTAGTGAATGTGATGGTGGTGGTCCTTTGGTGGATAGAGGTCAAGCGTGACCGGACGATGACGGAGAAGGTATGCGAGGGAGGTTGAGTTTGGTGGAATTAGGTGAGGGTTTTGTGTGGATGGACGAGGCGGAGCTTATGGAGGTGGAGCGGGCACGTTTAAGGGTCTGTGGTGGAGTGTTGGCGTCATTAAAGCTTTGCCAGAGCGAAGGAAGATGGAGGGGAAGAGAGGTGAATGGCGGTCTAAATAAGGGAGTAAGGGGTTAATTCTAAACTAAAAGAAGAGAGGGAGAGAAAGAGACTTAATTTACCGGTTGAAAGGGGCAGGAGGACATCAGCTTTGATTGGCTGGTCACAGGGAAGATGAAGTACTCCACTGAGGGAGATGGCGAGGAAGACGAGGTCTAGGAAGCTCCTGCTGGTGTTGCGAGAAGTGGAGGAAGGAGGGAAGGTGTTTCCCTCTGCCTATTGTATGTGATTGAGAGTGAAGATGGAGGTTGGAGAAGCTCGCCAGAGCTATGGTCAAAGGCAGCCGGAGAGAGGAAATTGTGAAGACGTGTGGCCTAAATCGAGCTAAGGAAGAGTGGTTGTACACAAGAAAGCTTTATAGAGCTCCAAGGCGAGCTCTAGATTAGGAAATAAGCCTAATTGGCTTGCTTAAGAATCAAGAAACACCCACTGATTTCGTGGGTTTGCACGACCAATCAGATGCGATTTATGTTTCAAGACCGATCCCAATCAATTCTCCATGGTGTGAACATCAATCCCACCAATTTTGGTGAGATTTGGTGTTGATTCGAGTAGGTTTAGGAGTGGTCAATGCTCGCCTGGAGGTCAGTTGACCTCCAATGGCAGCAAGGACCTACTTGCGAAGAGGATAACAAAGTTAGGAACCAGATTGCAAGGATTTCAAAAGCTACGGGCGTATGTAAGAGAAAAAGAGTCTGATTGGATTAAAATACAAACTAGGTCAAGATGGACTCTGATTGGGGCCAAATTTTGGTACAAACCTAATTTGGATCCAAGGAATCTGATAGTGAAGTCGGATTTGAGTTTTGACCAATTTTAATTGGGTAATTAGCACAGAAATCCAAATTAGGGTAGAATTATCTATGACTTTGTTTAAGGTCAAAATAGGTTCCAAAGGTCAAATCAAGGATACCAAACCTCATGGAATATTTTTCTATAAATTTTAGAAGGTTTAAATGAATTTTATCTTTAGAAGAACCTCTGTTATTTAAGTGGGCCTGAAATTAGGATTTTGGGTGCTGAATCAATTATCGAAGTGTGTGAAATCCTGTTTCAGTCTATGTGGACCTACTTATTAGACTTTAATGCTCATTAGACCTTAAATTAACCCCTGGAAAATCCCGTGATTATTTTGCATTCATGATATGCTATTAAAACTGTAAAATTAACCCTAATTTAATGTCTTCCTGTCTGAATGGATGTGCAGGGAATTATGGCACTCAGGCGACTATGTAGGAGCATTTGTCACTTAATTCTGATTAATTAAAGTTAGTTATGGCTCATGATGATGTTATCATCAGCTCGTCAACTTCCGAGAAAGTAAACGAGGTGCACATGGAGCCCTGATGGTGGATCGGGAGACGAACCGGTAAAGCAATCTCAACAAAAGGTGCGGGCTCAACAGATCACTGATCTGCCACCACAAAAGAGAAAGAAGGCTTCTGGAAAGGTGGAGATCGTGGGTTGGCCGAAGCAGGATAGGACGAGGGCTCTAAAGAGGCCATCCTCACAAAAAACAACCCTACACAGAAAATCAGTAGAGAAAAGACCAAAAAAGCAGCCAAAGAAACAAGATCGAGAGAGAAGAGCGAAGAAGCATGACAAACGAGAAGCAGAGAGCACCACACCACCAACAAGAAGGACAAAGGTCCTCCCAACCCGATCACCCTCTTGATACTATCCAAAATGAGTCAATTTCAACATTTAAAGCGGGTGATTGAAGGTTTTGTGGGCTTCTGGATGTCCATTTCCGTTGTTCCAATAGGTATTTTAAAGAAAATAATGGAGTTTAAGGCACATTTGCCTTTGAAGTAAAAATCCGCATCTCTAGAGTTGAAAGGATGTCTACTTGTCCGAAGAGGAAGGAGGGTTCAGGCTTAAGTACCTCGATATGGAAGAGGAAGAGGCATGCAAGAGTGTGCGAAAGCTTTTAGACCTGCAGGAGGAAGGAATTTGGGCTACATGGATATGAAGACGAAATGATGTGGAGAGGCTCTTCACCATGGAAGAGATGCCAAGGACTCAAGCTGTTGGATTCATAATCTCTCACACAGGACAACATTTAAGGACTATCACTTCATCTTGATGAACGATCACGATGGAAAATTTTAGAGGTGGTTGAACTCAAGGATATAAGACATCATCAAAGTGTGTGTCAACTTGAGATGAATACAAGACCTTTTGGTCAAGGAACCATGTACCAAAATGATTTGCTTGCACCACTCTTGCACTTAGTGGGAGGTTGTTGACGAGGAGTAAGTTGTTCTCATGAGGAATGCAAGTAGACAATGCATGCTATGCAGGATTGAGGAAGAAACTCATGAGTATCTTTTCTTTACATGCGCATGGAATGCATGAATCTTGGTTGATGTGGTGCATAGGCTATGAATAGAGGACTGCATAATAGAATCAATCTCATGAGCTCCCTTGAGTTAGCCTAAGCTTCTATATAAGGTAGGAGTTTTTGTGGAAGAAGCATCCGCGGCATCCTGTAGAAAGAATATAATCGGTGCATCCACTTGATCAAGAGTTTAGATCATTGTGGAAGGTGTATGTAATCTAACCGTACAGGATACATTGATATATACTTGATATTAAGACCGTACATTGTGTGAGGGATCGTACATATTTTGTTCCTGGCTTGAGACCTGTTAAATTTTATTTGTAAAAGTTACCAAAAAAAAAAAAAAGAAAATAGAGGAAGGCGGGGTGGAGGGCGCGGCGCCGGGAAGGGAGCTAGGGAGGTGACTCAAACGTGGGGATTGTTCTTCATCCAACACCTCCCGTGCTTAGCTGTCCTTGCCGGCACCATCTGACATTCTTAATTTGATACCCCGCAATTACTCGAGGGAAGGAAGAAGTAAAGAAGAGAGAAGACACGTGGCAACACGCCTTGATGAGTCCACGTTGAGTGCTACGCGTTAATGGCGAGATCGAAGTCATGTCGCGGACACACATCCAAATGCTTGACCACGACACCTGGAGTTGTTTTCGAAATGAGAAGGAAAATATATACTTCAGTAAAAATAATTCTCTGAATTCCAAGGGAGACTCCAATCCATTCCTTCCCAGCGTATATCTTCTTAAAGTAAAGATGAAAGATTACCGATTGTAATCGAACAAAATATTCCCTTCGCGAATATCTGTACTATCGGTAATTCGCCGATCAGCTATGAAAATGCATCAATTGCAGTCCAAATGGAGAACTAACTAAATTAATTCTTTGAGCCTCCAGTGTTCAGTATTTAGTTGTGCTAATAATTATTGAACTTTGAATGCGAAAGCGCTTCTACCGACGTGGCTTAATAGACCGAATCCATAATATGCCATCCATGTAGGCATGTATGTATGGTAATGCTATACATCTATATATGATATATATAAAGTCCCTATATACGGTCCTCCTCTATCCGTTTTTGTCCCACTGTTGTGTTTAGGAAAGAAATGACTTCGACTAATTAAGTGGATGTTACTAAATGTAATTAGTCCTTAAAAGATGATGGTGCCTGATCTCCCATGAATATATAACAAGATGTTGAAATAAAAGTAAATAAATAAATAAATAAAAATACATACATTTTCACCGTACTCGTATAGATAAAAGATATTAAATCAAGTAAGTTAAATATGATCAGACATGATCCATAATAAAATAAAGAACAAATAACATGCAATAATATAAATAAGTAAAACGAGAAGGGATTAGATTTTACTCCGATCGAAACACCCATTAAGGACTTCCCTTAGAGAAGGTATTACCTCCCACAATACCGGTGCGTTGGGATCAGACGAACTCCTCTCAGGATAAGACGATCCATCTCCAAGATTCGGTGCACTTCGATCTTGGACGTCCTCGAAAACCACCTCAGAAGAACGAAGTTGAGACAATTTGTTTCCAAACTAAATTCCGATTGACCTACCAACTGAATGGTTTGATCAACCAAAAACTTCTCGTGGATCTATCAATCTCCTTGTGCAAGATCAACAAAAATGATTAGAGATTTTTCTACCAATCTCATAAGAGACAAGAACGAGAGAGGGTAGAGAGAGTGGAGAGAGCTTTTTTGCTCTAGTTGTGTGTTAAATGAGAGCCCCCTCGTGGTTCTTATATAGAGCCCACTACCAAACGTTTAAGGAAATTCCTGTTTTATGTAAACACGACAATTGATTAACCAATTAAGTTCATTAATTGACCAATTAAGCCCATTGATCAACCAAAATAATTGGTCGATCAAATTTTACTAATTGGTTGACCAAACTAATTGATCGACAAAGGTAAATACATTGATCAACCAAAATAACTGGTCGACCAATTTTACAATCTGATTGATCAATCCAGATCAAAATCGTGATATTAAAATCTATAGTAAAAGAGGTCCAAGTTCCAAGTTCCAAATTGATTCTCACTCGAGCCCGAGCCAAAGCTGGAGCCAGGGCCGGGGAAGGGCATGCGTGCGTGCGTGTGTGGTCCCCAGCCCTACCTCTCACTCTTTACAACATAAGCCATGGGAGGCAAAAGCCTTTTACACCCACCAAGAGGTTTGTCCACTTCCAGTATGGAACTAAACACCTCTCTGAAATTTCACAGATTTCAACATGATTTCTCACGTCACCATATAACAATTGCATCCTGACTGATGAAATTAGGCTCTCAAATCCAACAATCCTCCACAAATTCATCGTTGAAATTCAATGATAAATTCCTCAACTATCACACTCTACCTTCAGTAAAGGTACCTTTCGGTTTAAATCTTTACCTGAGTCAGCCACCTTCATCACCACAACAATAAAGTGAAACTAATCTTGAACTCTAGACCTTTGATGTGGGGTGTATAGTGGTGGCAACATAATGAAGTTCTTGGTGATAATCTTCAGGGTTAGTACTCTTCAGGGCCATGCACCCTGTCCTGCTTCATTAGTGTAATCGGGAAAGATCCTATTCCCTTAACTGCGGCCCATAGTAACTCTCACATAGGTGGCATTCTCCAAGAATGCACCGCTCACATCCTGCCATAAAGGTTTGAACAAATTCAGAGCGCTTGCTCTTCCTAAATTTGCAGCTTAAGGAACTTAGGCTTCCAGGGATTCGACATAGATGCAAAAGCATTTAACAATGAGTGCCAACCAATTCCCCATACAACTTGCTGTTACCATATTGAACCTACTTTGTGAGATCTCCACTCAGTTAGGTTGGGTTGTTGCTGCGGGTGAACTCCTAATGGGTCTCAGTCCCATCCCAAGCCTAGACTTAAGGACTAAAGATCTATCAAGTACTTCAACAAACAGATCTGTTGTGTTATCCTTTGATCCTATAAATTTTACAGCAATCACTCCTTGTGATACTAAATCCCTTACAGATTTGAGTCTAATTTGGATATGTCTCCTTATTTTCTGATTGAACTTTGAACTCTTAATCTTTGATATAGCAGTCATGCTATCACAATGTAAAGATCTCGCAGGAATTGGCTTATCCATCATAGGGATTTCTGTAAGAAGTCCCTTTAGCCATTTAGCCTCAATTCCAGTGGTATCCAAAGCACATAGCTCAGCCTCAAAGGTAGACCGAGCTAAAGTGGTTTGTTTTGCAGACCACCAGGAGACTACACCGCCTCCAAGGTTAAAGACATACCCTGTAACACCATCACTCTCGGAATCCTCCATTTGACCAATCCAACTTGCATCACTATATCCTTTCAAAACTGAAGGATATTTACCATAATGCAAATTAAGAGATACAGTTCCCTTTAAGTGCCTAAGTACTCGATCCAAGGCATCCCAATGAGTATGGTCAAGACAGCTTGTGTATCTGCTCAACTTAGACATGGAAAAAGAAATATCCAATCTAGTACAGCTAGTCAAATACATAAAGCCTCCTATAATCTGTGAATATCTTAGCTGTGAAACATGTGTTTCACTTTTGTTCTTAAAGAGAATTTTTTATAATTCAAAAGGAGTGCTTACAGCCTTGCAATCTTCATAGCCAAATTTCTTAAGAACCTTCTCAACATAATGAGATTGAGAAATAGCTATCCCCTCTGTTGACCAAATCAGTTTGAGGCCTAAGATCACATTTGAAACACCCATATCTTTCATCTCAAACTTACTACTCAAGAACAACTTAGTTTCATTCACAATTCTAATGTCTAATCTAAATAATAATATATCATTTACATATACGCATAAGACAATATACATATCACCCTTAATCATAGAGTAGACACACCTATCAAATTTATGATCTACAAAGCCAAAAGATTGTATTGTCTTATCAAACTTTTCATGTCATTGCTTGGGTACTTTTTCAAATCATAAAGAAATTTAACATGCTTGCAAACCTTTTTCTCATTCCCAAGAGCTACAAATCCCTCAGGCTAGTCCATAAAGACCTCCTCCTCAAGATCACCATGAAGAAAGGCGGTTTTCACATCCATTTAGTGGACAGTGAGATCATAAATAGAAACCAATGCAATAAGCATTCGGATAGTAGTTATACTAGTCACTGAAGAATAGGTATCGAAATAATCGTTTCATTCCATTTGCTTGAACCCTTGGTAACAAGTCTAGCTCTGTATTTTTCAATAGATCCAATAGGCCTGAATTTTCTCTTAAACACCCACTTGCACCCAATAGCAGAACACCCCTAAGGTAAATCAACCAACTCCCAAGTGTTATTAGAGATGATTGAGTCTATCTCACTCTTAATGGCATCTTTCTAGTGCTTAGCTTCAGAAGAAGCCATAGCATCACAATAAATGGGGGGATCACCCTCGATGTGGTAAGTAATAAAATCACCTCCCAAATTCTTGGCAATCCTTGGTCTTTTACTTCTCCAGGGTTCAAATTCTTCTCCTTGATTGAGTTCAGAATGGGAAAAGCTAGCCCCCACATTAGACATCCTTTCCACTTGACAAGGAATAGAACCAGATGTGGTGGCTAGATCATATAAAGTTGTATTTTGAGGTAATCCAATCTTCATAGGGAAGACATCCTCAAAAAATGTAGCATCGTGAAGCTCAACAATTGTGTTGACATCTATGCCTAAAATCTCAGATTTTATAACAAAAAATATATAGGCATAGCTATTATCAACATAACCCAGAAAGATCGTATCAACTGTCTTAGGTCCAAGCTTCTTCCTCTTATATTCTGGGACAACCACCTTTCCAAGGCAGCCCCACACTTTAAGGCATTTCAAACTTGGTTTCCTATTTCTCCAAATATCAAATGGACTACTTTCCTTACAACTAAGGGGAACACTATTTAAAATATGACATGTCGTATTCAAAGCTCCCCCCCACATGTAAGTAGATAATTCTGAGCTTTGCAAGAGAGTGTCAACCATGTCAATTAGGGTCATATTCTTTTGCTCTGCTATCCCATTAGGCTAAGGGGAATATGCGGTCGTCACTTCATGAACTATACCAAAAGCTTGGCACTGTTCATCAAATAAGTTGTATGTATATTCCCCTCCTCTATCCGACCACAATCTCTTAAGAGTTTTCTCAGTTTGTGTTTCTACTTCTTTCTTAAAGACAAGGAATTTACTTAATACATTATCCTTAGACTTAAGAAAATACACATAGCAGTATCTATTACTGTTATCTATAAAAGAGATAAAATACCTTTTATTGTCCTTAGTTAACACACCATTAAACTAGCAAATATCTGTGTGCACCAAATCTAGAACCTCAATATCTCTAGTACTAGAGTGGAAATGTTTTCTAGGTTGTTTATCCTACACACATATCTCGCATTTCTTAGTTTTATCTATGGTGTGTTCAGGAATCATATTTAATTTCATCATTTTATTTAAGGAATTGAAATTTATATGACCCAATCTACCAAGTCATATATCACAAGATTCAATATTACTACAGACATATTGAATTGAAGGAAAACTATTATTTAGAGCATATCTAGATAATACATTCACAACACATCTCACTTTAAATAATAGATTAAAATCTGTCAAATATCCCTTTCCATAAAATATCTCATGTCTCAAAGTAACAACTTTATTATATTTAAAGTTTAACTCAAAACCCTCTCTAACCAACAAGGAACTGGAAAAAACATTCTTTTTCACAGTAGGAACGTGCAACACTGTGTAGTATCCAAACTCGCCTCGAGGAAACCCTCAAGTCCACGCGTCCGAATCCCAGCACCTTGGCTACAAAGTTGATTCCTGTCTTTACAGTCCTGCCACTGCATGCCTGATAGGAAGAAAAGAACGATCTATCGATACAAATATGTACATTGGCTCTAGTATCCACGAACCGTTCAGTAGGATCGTGAATAACATAGAGTTCGGATTTTTTTTAGACATACCCAACACTAGGCCTGGCCTCCTCGATGATCACATTCACCTGAGGATTCCCATCTGTGGTCTTCTACTAAGCTTTATTAGAAGGACAATCCTTCTTCCAATGCCCAACCTGCCCATAGTGCCAGCATGGTTTGTTCTTGGATTTCTTCTGGATCTTGGGTTTGGCCTTCGTTTTATTTTTATTGTTCTTATTCTTATTCTCCTTGCCCTTAGATGTCATAACATCCACCTTAGACTTCACAGGCATTACAGGTTTCTATTTCGTATGCTTTTCCTCAAAAGCAATGGCTATCATCAAGTCATCTAGAGAAATCTTTCCCTTCCTATGCTTGAGTGTCATCCCGAAGTCCTCCCAAGATTTAGGGAATTTCTCAATGATAGACATAGCTTAAAACTTCTCAGGAAGCTTTATTTCAACCTCTGCTAAACCATGGAGCAGTAACAGCAATTCGCGTGCCTACTCTAATACTGATTTACCCTCAGCCATTTGGAATTTAAGAAATTTTATGACAGAGTATTTTTCAATACCAAAGTCCTCAGTATTATACTTCTTGTCCAACTCCTCCCCATAGCCCCTTCATAGTGGATGTGGATGTGCTGTACACATCAAACACATTGGACAATGCCAATGAGATGCAACCATGACTTCCCTCAGACGATTGCAGAGGGGTTCGGACGTCTGAGTAAGCCGCAGGAAAGAAAGGTGAGGTTTTGAGCTCATTTAAGACATCTGGGTCAAGTCCCAGACGTCTGATTTTAGACAGTATACATATTTTTGGCCCATTTAGGGCCCAAACGGAAATGGATTTTCGCAAACGAAGTATCGTTGTTTTCCGCTTGAGTTTCTCTACGAGTTAGTATCACTTGTATACAATTTTGGACTCGTTTAACGTGCTTGGTCAATTGTATAGGTCTCCAGCCAGTTGAGTACGCAGGGCCCATAGAGGCAACAGGACCTACAATTCTCGCCCCCATTCCTCCCGTGTTTCCCAGTAGAGTAGTTTGCTTTAATATCAAGTTTTAATCAAACAAAGTGCATGTTTAGAATAACTAAATTAAACCTTAGGACATGAAATAAACCTTAGAGCAAAAGCAAACAAATATTACTTGAGCTACACTGTTTCCTTGAGATGTATGTTTAACCAACTTGCTAGCAAATGTATTAGTCATTGATGTGATGCTTTCTTGGCTAGTAAAACATGAGCTGCCTGTTATAAGAATGAAACCTGTAGTTTGAATAGTGAGATCGGAATGTTGGAAAATAGAACAAAAGAAATCAAGCATGAACCCTACAGGGAATTTGGAGAACTCCTATATATGGAAAGAACTCAGTAAGTAGATGGGAAGAGAGCTGGCCCTTGTGTACGCAGTACCAAGGAGAGTAACTATCCCTTTAGTGTAGAGGGGAGCTAGCTACCCCTTTGGGTTGAGACCTGGGGGTTAGGTTTAGTCACTCCACACCGACTTCTGTTTGGCCTTCGTGTATGTGATACTGAGGTGAGCTACTTAGCGTAGGAAGGGAGCTAACCGCCCCACTGGATCTGGGGTTAGGACTGCCACCCTAAACCGACTCTTTTTAGGCCCACTGGGCAAACCAGTATAGTCGGACCAGGGTACGCGGACTGTGGAGAGGCGAGACTCTTATTTTGCTCTGAGGGGTGAGACCCCTATTTTGAAAGGGTAAGGTCCTGTGCTGTTCCGTGTTGTACCTTTAGACGTACCCACTAGCAGAAATGACTGACCGTGTGCCAGTGCGGGGTAGCTACCTGTGCGCTTATCGCACGTGCCATAGTCACCGCTACATCGCAACCGTGACCTCATGGTGGTTGACTAGATGTAGGATTACCACGGGGGACTCTCTCGGCCAGGAGAGTACCATGTGTACATCCTACATCACGGGAAAGACTGCAATCAAGATCGACCCCTTGAGGGACAGATAAGATTAAGAAATGACCGGTTTCTAAGAGAATAAACGAATTAGAACAACTTAGTTGAACTAAATTGAATTAAAAGAATAAATTAGTTGTCTGTCTTAAATTAAATTACATATAAATGGTTTAGCTACTACTCTATTCAGCGTTAGCTGACTACAAAGTTTTATAACCTTGTTGAGGTTAGGGAGTTGAGCATCTAGCATCACCGGCTGCAGAGAGAGCTGGGCCCAGTCGAGCCCAGCCTTAGCTGTTGACATTTTCTGTTTCAGTATGTTTGTTTTTGTAGTAGTGAGTATTTTTGTTATATATAATACTGCTTCAGTTACTTTTCCGTTGTACCTTCCACTGATGTTGTTGTGATGGCCTGTAATATTGTGAGACTATTCATTATGTTTCCTTTACTGTTTTTTATTATTTTTCTACTTAGCTACATTACATGTGTGATTGTGGAATATTATCTGCTTTTGGTTATTTCTCGTTGGACGACTAAGTCTTGGGATTAGTCGAGGCAGGCTGGTCTCGGGTCCTTTAAGGATCAGGGATCGGGTCGTAACACCCGCCTTTTGGCCTTTAGGAGTGGGTTTCTCCTTATCCAAAATTGGGCAATCAATTTCCAACGTCGAGATCAAATCAATCGCTGTCAACCAAATTCTCATGTGTTGTTACCAATGCTTGAAATTTTGTCCACTAAATTTCTCGGGCATACCAAATAAGTCTACACGTGATTTAAAAGTCATTTCCAACATCCTAAGTATTTTATATCTAAGCGATATATTCTCTAAGATTGTTGAAATAAAAACATATGCATTTCCAATGTATTCACATAGATCAAAAATATTAAATCAAGCAAGTTAAACATGATTAGGAAAGATCCATAATAAAATCAAGAACAAATAACATGTAATAGCACAAATAAACAAACGAGAAAGGATTAGATTTTACTTCGATCGAAGAGCCCATTAAGGATTTCTTTTAGAGAATGTATCGCCCCCCACGATACCGATGAGTCGAGTCTGATGAACTCCTCCTAGGATACGACGATCCACCTCCAAGACTCGGCATACTCCGATCTTGGACATCCTCGAAAGCCACCTCAGGAGAACGAAGCCAAGACAATTTGGTTTCCAACCAAATTCCAATAGATCTATCAACTGAATAGTTTAATCAGCCAAAAACTTCTCATGGATCTCTCAATCTCCTTGTGCAGGATCAATAAAAGTGATTGAAGATTTTTCTACCAATCTCACGTTGAACGAATGCACTAAGAAATAGAGACAAGAACGAGAGAGAGAGAGAGAGAGAGAGAGAGGGAGAGAGAGAGTGAAGAGAGTTTTTCTACTCATGTTGTGTATTAAATGAGAGCCCTGGTGATGGGTTTCACCATCACCGAGTTTGATTTAATTTTATTACTCGAAATTTAAAATGTTCCGAGGTCGAACTCAGGGAGCAATCTTAATTTTAGAAGCATAAAAATCGCAATTCACAATAATGTATTGTTTTACAAAAAAGAATTGTAGAGAATGAAAGTAGAATTAGTCTCTCTCTTTCTTCTTTTCTCTCCCTATTTGCTTTCTCTCTATCTTCAGATGTCTGATTCTAGGAATCAGACGCCTTAAGTAGCATTTTGCTACAGTGCACGTCTCCTTCTTCTTCCTTTCTTCTCTTTGGCTGCTGCTGCTGCTTCTTCTCCTTGGCTTTTTCTTCTTCTCTTCTTTTCTTCCCTGCTTGGCCTTCCTCTTTGCGACAGCTTCCTTCTTCTTCCCTTCTTCTTTGGCTCTTCTTTCTCTTCAGCTTTGGCTCTTTCTTCCTCTTCAGCTCCTGCTTCTATCTTCTTTTTCTTCCTTTCCTTCTTCTTCTTCTTCATCTCCTGATCCTTGTCACGGCTAAGTCTTTAGCCACTTCCTCTTCTCTTCTTCTACTTCCTCTTCCTTTTGCCTTCTGTGCTGCGCCTCTTCTTCTTCTTTCTCCTTCTTCAGCTTCCCTGCACAGGCATGGTTAGGCAAAAACCTACCCCTACCCTCCCTGCGTCTCTCTCTCTATTTCACTCTTGGGTTCGCACTCCCAGAGCCTGCTCGGGTATACAGGTCGGGTTAATGCACCCAGGACCAAGCCCACCGGCGTGTGGTGGTGGGCGAGGTGTGCACGGGTATCAGTTCAGGTCAGCCAGATCCGCGGAGAAGTGAGTGCGGATGAGGCGGTGAGTGGGCGAGGGACCTCACCCCGTGCAGTTGGGGCAATAAGCCTAATACACAAAATCAATTTATGGCACTCACCGCTCCCCTGCGTTTATGAGGTGGGACTAAACTTCCCACCTTTCTGTCGGGCGCCAAGCAACAGGAGTCACGAGCGATTGCAGCGACAGCTAAGGCCTTCGAGGCCAATTAGCAACCTGGAGTTGTGCACGGACGTATTCCGCGCAACCTGGGCTCGTGTCCTGGAGCTGGAGAGGTCGAGAGCTACATGCGAGCTTGCTCCAAGCTCGGCGTCATTGGCGGCAGAGTCTCGAGACCTAAAATCATGAATACGGCCTTGCGGCCCTGTCAGAATGCTCGGCAGGCTTTGACAGAGCAAGGCGAAGGTGGCTCGGGGGTCAGCGTGGCGTGAAGACACCTGTGCGCATGTGCCTAGGGCACACTGTGTGGGTGCAGGTGGGTGTGTTCGGGGGAGGGTTTCAGTGGGTGGCACGATCAGTGGAAGGTCACAAGATGGTCAGTGTACTGTGGCGGAGGTGGTGAGGTATCTGGCGAGGTGTGGAGCAGTGGAGGCACTTCATGGGTGGGTGGCTGGAGATGGAGATGGTGATGGTGGACAATGGAGTCGAGGGGTCGAAAGATCAAATTGACAAAGGGGAAATAAAGAGGGGAGTAAGGGCAACTTAGCTGGCAGGTCAGGAGTGAACGGGGGAGGTGGAGATGGTGAGTGGCTGGTATTGCTGTCGCCGGAGACGAAGGTGCCCAGGGGGAAGAGACGGCGACGAGGAAGAGGGGTTAGAGGGCGCCCACTGGTACAGCGTGACGTGGCGGAAGACGGAGGAGGTAGCTCTGCCACTGGTGCTGTGGCAGAGCGACGAGAAAGGAGGGGGAGAGTTGCCAGAAGCTCTGAGCGAATGAACGGAGTTGGGAGGAGATGAATTGGAGGGGTAGCTCAGGCCAAATGGAGCTTACAGGATGCGGCGGAGTGTGCCGCTCCTTAAAAAGGTGAAGGCTGGTTGGGAGGCGCATGATAGCGGTGGGAAAAGTCTCGTCGGAGCTACGGCAGACGGAGACCCATACCTCTCGCATGTTCGCACGAGAGGTATGATGGTCTTCAGGGCATGGGGGGCGGCCCATGCGGTAGGGGGCTCCGTAGGGAGCTCCCCTTTCAAATCTGGGGCCGGCTCCCCATGCAGGCGCAGCACCATCCTCCTCGCAAAGTCGCTGGAGGTATGGTCTGCTGCTGCGGGTGGTAGAAGGATCGGATTGAAGAAGAAGATGAGGAAGTTGAGGGGGTAAACGCAAGGGTTTCAAAAAGTTGAGGGTCAGAAAGTAATTTTAAGGACCAAATTGCGAAGTAGGTCAAGATGACCTACCCTTAGGTTTAAATTTTGGTATCAACCTAATTTAGACATAAGGAATCCAATGGAAAAGTTGGATTTTAGGATTGACCACGTTTGATTGGACATTTTGCACAAAAACCTAAATTAAATCAAAAATTGGGTATGGACCTCAATCTAGGTCAAAATAAGTTCCAAAGGCCAGATTGAAGGTTCTAAACCCTAGGGGATATTTTTCCATGAATTTTATAGGATTTAATTAATTTTTATCTTGCCTGGAACTTTGTGAATTAAAGTAGGCTTGTTTTAGCGTTGCAGAATGTCATTTAATTCCTAGATTTTGCCATAACCCTTTTCAGACCAAATTATCCCACTTTTTCTCTTATTAGGTGATGTCAATAATAATAGAAATAGAATAGATGATTGCAATGATGACTTTATGAATGATTATTATGATCATGTCATTGCAGTATAGTTTGTATAATATAACATTTAGAATGTCGTATAGTGGTGAGTATGGGTGAATACCAGTCATTACAACCATTATTATCATTTGCTTATTTATCTAATTTTTACTGGTTTTGTTCCAGATCGTTCACTGGGAGGCAATTTATTGAATTTAATTTGGTCACTCTTTGATCTCAAAATTATCCTCTAATTCCAAAAGAAACTTTACATCTTATTAAAGAATGAATGAATATAAAAATGGTTTGCCTACTTACTAAAAGTTAATTGTAATGCTTGTAAAAATTAACTAACTAAAACCAAACACCAAACAATTTATTACTATACTAAAAACTATGTATTTACAAGTTATAATATTAATACTAACATGATAGTACCTAATACACTAGGATGCCATAGTGTAAAAACTTAACTTACTAGTCTGTTATCTACAGTAACATATACAGCAGTTTTAATGACAGACATAAGCGTCGCTAAATATCATAAAACACTATATACAACCTGAGGGAAAATTGAGGTCTTTAGCGACGTTTATGGTGTCATTTTATTCTGTTAGTAATTATATAAGTTTACTTATACAAATAATAGGGCTATACTATGTGTACATATGTATATCTTTTTCTGTTATATACACTTAAGTCGTCATTAGCTTTTATTAAGCAAATTCAAAACGTGTATAATTTACGGACGCGCCATTAGAGGGATACACAGCACCGAGAGGATGGGACCAAACCTCTAATAAGCGCGCCCTAATCTTGATTAGGCGGCTTAGTTATGCTTTCAGCCTCAACGCACGACCTTACCCTCACGCCACACAACATGCTCACGCTTGGGCCCCCCGGCCCCAAACAAATCGCATACTCCTCCACACACACCAGACAGAGTGCTCAATGGGTAAGCAGGTTGGAATATACAGGGCAGTGTTTCGGGTGCTCGGTGCCCGTGACGACTGCTTAAGCATAAGCATAAATTCACTTTATAGCGCTGCGCTTGATTTGCAGCGCACGATGTGGCGCTATTCCAGCGCCACATCTGCAGTGGAAATCAGGCGCAGTTGGGTCTGTACGCGCTTTTGGCCCTCGATTTAGGGGCCATAAATTATTAAAAAATAAAATAAAATAAAATATGGTTAATAAAGTATTTACATAATACTACATAATTGATTAATTAATTTTAAATTTTAAATATGTTTACTTTACAAATAAATTTATTAAAGTAGGCTGTTTGTACAGGCTAATTTAGGTGCTTAATTGGTTAATTACTTATAAATTAGTTAGTAAATGGTCTAATTGACCTTATACAGATTTAGATTATATACTTAAGTATTTTATACATATTTTTATTATATTTTTCTGAATTTATTTATGCTTTATTTATTTTAAAGTAGCAGCTCTTGGCTGTTTAGCTTATAAACTAAATACCAGTAATCTAAAAAGGGTTTAACTATACTTTAATTAGCTTAAATTACTTAATATATATTAACCTAAGTCTACATATTCAATTAACTTAATTATACCCCTAAATTACTAATTTATCTAATTTATATGTATATATACTGTTCAAGAGGTGATTAATTATGTACACTTACATTTCAGTAGATATATACATACTTTACACAGTTATTATGTACATTATAGTTATAGTTAGTTGTATATATATATGTACAGTATCAGATTTTAGTTAGATTTCAGCAGGAGGTGAGAAAGGAAGGATTAATTGTGTTTAATTTTCTTGTCTAACAGCAGCTTTAGCCACTGTCAGAGATGAGAAGGGGGATGCAGCTTCAGAGTGTTCAGTGTTTTAGATGAGAAGGGAAGAATTGAGAGAAGAGGAAAATTTAGAGAAGAGGGGAATAATGTAGCTGCCAGATGCAGCACTTTACTGAGTAACTAGGATTAAAAACAATCAAAACCAACTAAAAAAAATAGCTAGGTGAATCCCAAATCTGACAAGGGTTTAAATCTCACGAAAATCACACAATATCTCAATTCAAATACCCAAAAAGAAGACCTCATCAAAAACATCATTTCAGATTAAAACCAAAAATAACACTGAATTAGCTCTTCCTAATGCTATAGACAGCATGAAGGAAGACTTAATTCAGTATCTTAAAACCATTAAATCCAATCCCAGTTTCTTGCAACCTTAAGGAGTATGGAGAACTCCTTAGGTTAAGAAATCACCATACTAAAGTAGTTATCAAAACAGATGTTGTATGGCAGTTCTGAATTATCAAGACAGTACTGAGAATTCATTAAGGGAATTCATAGTAACTTGTAAATGCATTCAAAACATAGCAAAATAGATAATGGATGGCTCTTCTGAGATAGTTTCTGTCACCAGAAATTCTCTCAGAGTCCTTGCCAAAAGGAAATTCCAATCCTCTTCAATCTGTCAGATCAGGCAATGAAATCCAGAAAACAAAAATTCCTCAAAATCCATGTTGAAAAGAAATCTGACAAACTGAAGAATTCAACCCAAAATGAAGGGGCTTTTGTGAACAAATATGGGGTGAGTGAGAAGCCCCAAAGGTGCTTGTGACGCCAATTTCAGATCTGAGGTTGTAAACCACCAGAACTGAAATCGGATCAGGGTGTGTGGGTGAAGGATGAGAAAAACTTGTCGTTAAAAAGAAATCAGAACTGGATTGTGAAAAAAACAAAACATGAAGAGGGAGATAATTTGAACAATGAGTAGATGATTCTTCCCCTCTGATTTGGACTGATCAGAGGAGGTGAGGGAGGGGAATTAATGCTAATTCTACTCCTAAGACTACTCTAAACTACAGCGAAAATTAAACACTAACAATTAAAGCTAATTCTATTCTAAGCTACTGTAAACTACAGCTAACACTAATTGTGCAGAATTAAAAACCTAAACTAAAAGGAAGAATGGGACCTATGGGTCCTTAGCTGGCGGCTAAGGAGGAAGAAAGGAGGAAGGTGACTCTAGCAGAGGGAAGAATCTGCTAGTGAGACTCCAGGGTCGTCCTCAGGTGCTACGAAGTCCTTAGCGACGAGGAGGGTCGAGAGCAGGCGATGATTTCACAGCTGGTGGCTGTGAAATCAGAGGTTGGATGGGGAGAGACTGGAGTGGATGAGTTGATCACTAAGAGGTGTAGGAGAGAGCGATCCCTTGCGCGCGATACCACTGAGGTGCTTAAGTAGCAGCTCAGTGGCTGAGATCACCGCGTAGGTGAGAATAAACAAGATTCAACCGACGGCGAGGATGTGAGGGGCGGAGCGCGCGGTGAGCTGAGCGCGAGATCTGACCGTCAGATGAGATCTGGGGAGAGAGGTGAACGCACGCACCGAATTACGCGAAAGTTCCAAAAGAATCCAACCGCAGATCAAGATCTAAAGAGCGACGGACGGCTGAGATTGGCCGTGTTCTTCGCACGCTACAGTGCGCGTGAAGAGCAGCTGGCTTCTCTCTGAAATGAGGAAAAATTGCAGGAAGACCCTTGAACGAAGGGGTAGAAATATTGCATGCAGGCCCATAAGTGAGAAGAATAACAACTGGAAGGGCCCTGCAGGTTTTCAAAAGGGTCCTTGCGGCTTACAAGCAGGTCCAAAAATGAGTTTTTAAGGGTCAAAGTGTAATGCATGAAGGACCTAAGTGTCAACTATCTATTTCAAAACCTAAATGATGTCCAATTGCCTTCAAATTTTTATATGTGCTTAATTGAACATTTGAGACATTGATTATACATCTGATTTGGCTTTTCATACTAATTTATGTGTTCAATTGACGCATGGATCATCATTTGTATTTTATTTTTAGAAAATCTCATTTTGTGACCTAATTAGGAGGTTTTAACACAAAGTAAAAGTTTTACGTCTTTTTCTTTAATTTCCACACTTAACCATTTTTATCTGTTAATTTGATATTGTTTTGCTTAATGTCTAGCTTAATTTCAGCTCTTTAGCCATGATGATTAGCCACTCATCATTAGGTTCACTTGATCTATGTCTAGACCATTAGAAATCCCGTTGATGCACTGCAATGGTAAAATAACAGTTCTACCCCTTGTGTCATGTTTTATTCTCAAATTAACAATTCCTTGAATTAGGCCTTCCCTTAGGTTATATAGTAGCTTTTGTTTAATTTATTAGGTTAAAATATGCCAGTTAGGGTTTATGATAAGGTTTTCATCAAGCTCCCTCGTGGCCCTTATATAGAGTATACGAAAGATATTTAAGGAAATTCTCATTTTATGGAAACACCGTAATTGATCGACCAATTAAGTTCATCGATTAACCAAAATCATTTGATCGATCAATTAAGCCCATTGATTGACCAAAATAATTGGTTGATCAAACTTTACTAATTGGTCAACCAAACCAATTAATTAACCAAAGTAAATACATTGATCGACTAAAATAATTGGTCGACAAATTTTATAATTTGATCGATCAATTCAGATTAAAATCGTAAAATTAAAATCTGTAGCAAAAGTGGTCCAAGTTCTAAGTTCAAAGTGATTCTCACCTGAACCCGAGCTTGAGATAGAGCCGAGGTGGGACGGGTCAGGGCATGTGCACGTACGTGCGTGGTCCACAACCTCACCTCTCACTCTTTGTTACATAATCCATGGGAGGTAAAAATCATTTACACCTACCAAGAGATTTATCCACTTCCATTATAAGAGTAAACACCTCTCTCTCAAATCTCACATATTTTAACATATATTTTTACGTCACCACATAATAATTGTATCTCAATTTATGTAATTAGATTTTTAAATTCAACACAAGATTTGTAGGCATCTAACTTCAATTCAATTTTGAGGTACTAATCAAATATTCCACATACTTTACTGAAAAAAATATTCCACGTATTAAACGTCTCTTTACATTTGCTCTCAAACATTAAAACGAAAGAATGGGAGAAACAGAAGATGACGGTACAAGGTTTGACATATATAAAAAAAGAGAACGTAAAAAAGGAAAAGAAACAAACAAATCTTTGTCCCTTAACTAAGAACAACTCAAACCACATAAACCCCGTACATATTCACCTGATCTAGAAAGCTCTCAAAGAATTAAATGAAGTGGCTGTTGCGGAGGAGGGAGTACTAATATTATTAGTATTTACCATCCTCAGGTAGTCCTTGAGCTCGCAAGGGAAGCAAGGGTACTGCTGCCACACCCGCCCATGCAACCTTATGACCCTTATGACGAGATCCTTCGTGGAGGACCTCCCGCCAACGTGCAGCAAAGCGAGCATCTTCTTCACAGCGCCGACGACGATCATCTCCTCAAGCAGCACCCTGTGCGCCGGCAGCGCGCTGCACACGTGCCACAGGACCTTCACCGCGAGCTTCGTCGCCACCTCCGACACCCTCATGATCTTCTTGCTCACCGCCGCCACCCCGAGGGCGTGGTCCGCGAACGCCGCCCTCCCCTCTGGGCACTTGCACAGCAGCCTCAGGAGGAGCAGGAGCTTCTCGCACCTGTGCTTGCTCGCGTCCGGCAGGAGCTCGATTGCGAGGCACACCGCGCCGGCTTCCACAGCCCTCGCGTGCGACGACCTCTTCGATGTGGTCAGCATGTCGAGCATGACGTCGAGAGCCGCGGCGCTGGCGTGCGTCGAGATCTCGTCGGAGAGGATCTCAAGCAGGGACTTGTAGAACTCGATCCCTTGCTCGCCCATCTCCCTGCTCAAGTCGCGGCATGTCCTCACCATCTGTCGTAATAACATTTATACATATCTTCGGGTCAGTTAATTAATTGGCGTTCCAGGATTTGCAAGTGCCTGTAATTAGAATGATCTTTGTAGAAATATGTGTAGTCATTAATTCATGCAAAAGCTATTCATGCAAGTGCGTGTTTTAGTTTTGGAGATCTTGGACCAAGATGTCGTCCATGAATGAGGGTCGGGGTCGAAAGAAGAAACATGGATTATATATCGTAAGCAAAAAAAAACGCAAGTGACGGTTGAAGGGGTGGTTCCGTAGACTTTTTGATAAATATATATATATATTTTTACTCTTTTTTCTTTGACGTGTGCCGCGAAATTCTACGGGCGACACGTATCTCTTGTCAGCACTCGGCCGACGCTTTGCATGGGTGCACCGCGTGGGACATTATAAAACGCAGGAAAAACCTCATTTGACTTGATCTAATCGGACCCCGGAATTGCAAACTGCAAAGCGAAGCCAAAGCCAAATATCTAATTTTCCAGCTGATACCTACCCCAGATTTCCAATTTAAATTAAAGCACGATCCACAAGATGTGGGTTAGACCCATTCATTAAAAATCAGAAAATTGTCCATTAACTTACATCACGATTTGTTCGCATGCGGCTGATTCTATTCTGTACACATAATCAAACCTGTCGTCTCAAATTAACTTACACGATATATATACAGATAATACGCGGTGCGTACACACTAATGCACACGCATAAAACCAACGTTAATATTCTACACCCATATAAATCATACATGCATATATATAAGGCCAACATTATTACTATTCTAATTACCCAAGTTATAACTATAATAATAATATGTATTATAATTGCAATGGAGAAGAGAACCGATTAAAGAAACCTGACCTTTTGCAAGATGACGACAACGTTCAGCCTTGCCTCGGCGCTGCCTCTCTGCATGAGGAACACCATGGAGCCCAAGCTCTCCTTCCTCATCAAGAACCTTATCTCCCTCTCCCCTCTCAATGGCAGAAGCTGCAGCACACCCACGGCCTCCTTGCATGCCTCCAGAACCTCGAAACCCCCGCTCTCCTCCAGCACCTCGAACACGACCCCTCCAAGCACCTCCACGCCTCCGCACTTCACCAGCTCCTCCCTCGCATCCACGTCGGCCACGACGAACCCCCGCAGCCTCCGCAGGGGACTGAGCTTGAACGGGGCGGTCTCGATCTGGTGCAAGAGGTCCGTGATGTTGGGCTTGTCCTTGTGGGTGGCCAAAGGGGAGGTGGAGGTGTTGGAGGAGGAGGGAGGGAGGGAGGAGGGCCATGCGGCGATGAGGCGGCGGAGGGTGAGGTTTGGGGTGAGGTCTAAGGAGGTGAGGCGCTGCATGGTGGCAGGGCAAGTGCGCTTCTTGTAGGTGAAGAGCCACCTCTCGATGTTGGGGCGGTCGTAGGTGACGCCGGTGGAGACGGTGACGGGGTCGAGCATGAGCTCCATGGAGATGGGGCAGCGGAAGGGGAGGGGGATGGGGCTGTTGGGCTCCATGGGATGGGAGACGGATGAATTGGAGGTTGAGGTTTCCATGCCTTTTGAAAGAGGGAGGAGAGATGTGGGGAAGGTGTGGTGCTCATTTATAGAATAGCCTTAATAAAAGTCAACTGATGCAATCCTATGTTATTGGAGAAATCTCAATTTGGTCCCCCAAATATTAGCATTTAGATATTGGTTGCTTTGGAATGCACTCGGATTTTGTTGATTGGGCTCTGACCGATTTCAAAGTCGAATCTTACCTTGTTATATCTGAGACGTTGCTACCCTATCTAACTCAAACTCTAATCTCATGCAATCCAAATTTTAGACCGGATGCGGATCTGATATTTTCCTTTTTTTTTTTTGTACATTTAATAAAATGATCATAAACATATTTTCGTCAATCTTCCCATATTGGTAACTGCCGTAAATCCGAAAGATCTCTTCAATACAAGGGAGAGGGATATTCAAAATTGATTTGCAGAGGAAAGTGGAATATCTATACATGAGTACGTGAGTTGTGAGAATATTTAAGATGGGAGGTGCTGCCTAAAGATGGAGAACGTGCATGTGAAACGGTATTCCAAGGGAACAAATTAGGTTTAAGGAGAGAAGTATAGGAATGTAAAATGCAACCTACTTTGTAACGGAGACAATACTTGTATCTGTATTGCTGTAGCACTACTAGTCATAGACCCTTAATATGATGAACATTAAGGAAGCACTTGAGTCCTTTTGCATTTGGAATGCAACAGTGACTCATGCTAACGGCAAAGTAGGTTATACGTGTACTTCCTGTACAACCGTTTTTTTCCTCGCATTTTCCCCAAGTGACTATGGTCAATTTATTTCTAGAGCAACCTTTTAATGCTCCTTTATTTTCAACTTCCATCAAAGAATTGAACTGAAATCTAAAATTTAGAAAAAGTCGCCTTTTCTTTCTCCTGCTCCATGGCATCTTTACTCCTTCCTCAAATCGTAACATGAAGAATAAGATCATCCTTCCTTCCCGTTGCTGCTAACGACCAACCCAGAACATGAATTCTGTTGATTACGTAAGCCAAGAGGCAACGGAGAAAATTGAA
Organism: Thalassia testudinum; assembly: GCA_037157565.1. NCBI lineage: Eukaryota > Viridiplantae > Streptophyta > Magnoliopsida > Alismatales > Hydrocharitaceae > Thalassia > Thalassia testudinum. The sequence goes on along the minus strand of JAZHRO010000076.1, from coordinate 18,298,391 downwards.
TTTGAGATCCTTGAATGGCTGCGAGAACAAATAATGGAGAGTGGAGTGCTCTAAATGTAAGAATTAACATGGACAATTTAATTAGATCATCCGAAAGTCCAGTGTCATTCCATCACGACTGGCTAAGGATCGAGGACTAGATTGTCATATATATAGATCTAAGGACCTCATAAAGAAAGACGGAATTCCAGGTATTCGGTTGGGCTGAATCCAAGCTGCGTTCCTCTGTGTGAATGCGAAATTGATTAATAATTATATTATTTCTGTAGGTGATTTGAATATAGAAGTTGTGATCGGAATGCATTGAGAACACCGTAGTTGGCGTTGACATTTCGGAAGCTTGTTTGATGGTTACTTAATTACATAAATTGTTTGAGGTGCTACAAAGGTCACACCATCGATCGCATTCCTCTTTTCTTAAAGACGTGGGCTCCGCCATTGGTTGTTTGACCAGTCTCTATCTTGTCCACTTCTCCGAATCCTACAGCTCACCTTCATTTCGTGAGATTTGTTGCGGCGTTTTTCCTTGTGGCAAACAACGCCCATTAATTACTGAAAACCTGTTGGCTTACAAAGATTCCAAGGATCCCTCCTTGACAATGGTGCCACGGAATTAGGGTAGTACGTGTCGTGAAATCCGTGCATAATTACTTTTAGGGCAATTTTTTACAAACTTTTGAGGCCCAAAACCTAAAGGTGAACATGCTAAATAAGTGGAGTTGCAAGTTAGGCAAGAGTGGACATCCAATCTAATGAAGTGTTGGAAGTCTTCCAGACCCCAAAGGAGAGCCAGGGTACTTCGTTGGAATTCGGCGTCGAAGACTAATGATTTTAGCAAGCACAAATACTTTTAAAGGGTAGAACAGTGGGAGTCGAGTAGATGATAAGTTACATGGAAGGAGTTATAGGTTGATATTGGATTCTTCAAGTACACTGAAATTGTGGAGTCATAGGAGAATAGAAATGTTATATCACTTAATATTTATGTGACACCATTATCATAGCATTTCAATGCTATAATGCTTGTGCTGTACATCTACGGCACAATTGAAATGACTCATACCAAACGTGAAGGATGCGTGCAATAAAATAGAAACCATACTTGACGTACGATATGTTACAGGACACCAATGTTGAAGCACTCTTGTTACAAAACCGTTACACCAATGATAAAAGCAAAATGCTCCGCCATCATTAAATGTTGTGACACTCATAATGCAAAGTAATAAATTAGTGCTATATCATCACTGCTCTAATCAATGATGTTTTGTAAAGATGGAAAAGTGTAAAGTGTTATATGTATGATAGTTCCCTTTCACCTTTTTTAACTTTTGTAGGTATTGCTCTATATACACCAATCATATCTTCCTTAATACATTGTCAATTATTTACCAACCAATATACCAATTTTCGAAGACAATATGCACACTAACCTTTATATACTGCAACATCTTGGTAGGGTGATCTAAAGAGATCAACTCTAAACCACCACCTCGAAAATGCAATGGAAGTTCTAAATTTTGGATGGATCAATAAGAATTTAAAATCTTTAAAGTTAATTTATCAAGTAAGAATTTTGATTTTCTTATAAGCTAGCCGCATGACTTTAACCATATGTGACTCCACCTTGATCTTTTCTTACCACTTCAGTCCATAATAAAATCCAAAGTTCAAAACGTTGGGTCCTAATTACAAAACATTCAAGATCGTTATTATTGGGAGCATTGCTAAGTGATTTAACACCTAAACTTTCATTTGAGGAAATTTCTAGATTTATATTATGGTCATATTTTTTTCTTAAGACACATAAATTGGGGAAGAGATTGACCATCTCCTGCATGCCAATACCCCAAGCAGTGCACACCAATTAGTTATTTAGTATTGGACTGGCAAGACACGAATTTAGATCTCTCTTCTCAAAGTTAGGAGTCTCAACAATTCGACAATGAGTTGACGAGCTATTTTTCTCATAATTGGTTGCATATCTTTTCGCACAACTGTCAAATATATAAGTGCACTAGAGGGGGTGAATGCTGTGGAAAATAAAAATCGATACAAATAAAAGTAATCCCACAAAACAATCACCATAAAGAAACAAATATTTTTAGGTGGAAACCCCAAAAATAAAAATCACCACTTAAGTCTCCCGAACTTAAGATTTCCCCATCTACCGAGTAAATCAAATCCACTAACGTATCACTTTAAACGAGGGTGATACAATTCTCAATTAAAACCACACTACTTACACAAGGGTAATGTACCTCAACCCCTCTTCTTCACAAAAAGAATTTTGTCTCACGAAGGAGACAGAAATTCACCATGCAAATACCCAACCAAATAAAGAGAAAATACAAAGAAACCTATAGAGATCCAAAATGTAGTTTAAACTAAGCTACTATAGGCAAAGTAACTTCCCTATGGTAGAAGTGAATAGATGTGAGTGGTGCAGCGGATCGATGCTCCCCGATGTGAAGTGTAAAGCTTTGAGAGTTTGGACACTATCTTCTTCTTTCGATTTCTTCACCAAATGAGCCTAATAATGGAAAAATTATCTCAAGAGTGTCTCTAACAAATGAGAGGTCCTCCTCTATTTATAAAGGCTTTAGGCACCTTCAAGAAGACTTAGGAGAAAGTTTATAGCCGTTGGAGGCATTTTCCAAAGGATTGGGTTGAAATCCGAAAACAAATTAGGTCATAAATGAGTCTAACGGCAATATCAGACATCTGAAAAATTGTTAGATGTCTTGTCAGATGACTAATGTAAAGTTTGGATGTCGGATTCTATAGGGTGGGTTTCCTACTGGAATTGATTGGATCTAAATAGTGTTCTTCCCAACAAGGATTAGATGTCAGAAAGTGAACCTTAAGACGTTTAGGTGAATTATTAGATGTCTAAGACTAAGTGGGTTCATCCCTAGAAATAACCAAATCCAAACAGGGATCTAATACAAAGTGATTAGACGTCTTACTGGACGTCTAAGTAGGCTATTGGATGTCTGATGATAAAGGTTGTCTGCGAGAATTGATTCTCAAGAAGTCAACAGCTAGATTGGGTCTGACAACCTTGGATTTGAGTCTAACGTCTCTCTATCAGACGTCTAGAAGTGTTTCTAGACGTTTGTAAATAATATTAAAATAATCTTAAGTTATCTCATGAAGGTTTTGGTCTGACAGAGGTAATTATATATAGTCCAACAGTCCTACTAGTGGACGTCTAATAATGTCTTCAAGTGTCTGAATAGATGTCTGCAAATCAATTAGGATGTCTGGGAATTAAGTATGCAAGTTAGGTGTTTCAGGTCTTAATTATTAGACGTCTGATCTAGACATCAGATGACTTAAAAGTCATTATCAGACGTCTGATATCATTGTTGGGTGTCAAGTAAGACCGACTGCCTACAATTTTGGCTCTCTAATATGATTTTTGGTTTTGCCTAAGTGCTCTAATGAAGGGAAAGTGTTCTTAGGACTTGGGTACTTATATTTTGGGCTCTTTAACATAAATATAAAGAAATAAAGAGTGAAATAAAAGACAAATACATATACATTGAAATAGAAAAACTCTATCCTATTCTTCCTTATCCATCTCCTTAAATGCAAATCACAAATATTTTGTTATCACTAAATCAATTATAATGGTGCACTTACACCAACATAATATTTTATCAAAATTAATGACAATAATTTGGAAAGTAAAACCTTCCTCATGTTCAAATTCTGGCAAAGTTCACCTCTTTCTAATTCTAATTGAAAACCACGTTGAACTTTATAGGATTTTTAAAACAATATAGCAACACCTTTAATTCCAATTCCTTCAATTTTCACATGGTAGTGATGAAGAATAGATTCTTCGAGTGGAGAAACTCTCAGAACGGTCAATGTAAATGGTGAGAATAGATGTACTTCTATGATTGCAAATGATTACAAGGGGTCATACACAAGAATCTTATGAAAAGTAGGCAGGTGTTGTCAATAATTTATAATGAATTAAATGTTTTCATAGAACTTATAATGTTGGACATTTATTCAAGGCATTAACAATAGATGATAGAGGATCCTTATATGAAGATCATGGGTAAAAATGATGGAAAATATCTACATAATTTGTTCATAAAGGGAAAACAAAATCGAGAACAACTTGCCAACACAAGTTGATATATATGCGAATCCACTCTTTCACCACCATTTAATATTAAAGATTAGTGAAATAGTACCAATGTTAATAGCACCAACGTTGTAACATTGGTGTTTTGCGTTATTACACTCGCATATAGTGCTAGAGTCATATTATAACATTGATGTTGTAACTTTAGTACCATGTCATCAATGTTGTAGCACCATTAATGTAGGATTTGAGTTCTCGAACTATTTAACCTTCTTCCTTTGCCCTAAGACTTGTAAGTGAAATTGAGAATTCAATATCTTCATCATGTTTCTCCTCCTCCTCTCCTGTGTCTGCTCTTTCTCTACGCAATTGTAGGTACTCCCTTTCTTAAATGCTCCAACCACATCACCCTGTTCTTCTACACTTCTACTTTGTGCATCTTGCATTTCTTTACATTTTCACTTTTGCACTTATGGAGCACCTGAGGAGAGCATTGATGAGTGGCTACCCATCATAGCTGATGAGAACTTAATCATGAACCCTAACTATCACAATTTAATCTAAATAAGTGTGAAGAAGCTCCTACAAAACCTAAAGAGAGGCTTAACTCAGAGAATTCTGAGTTAAAGAATAAGATAAATCATAAAGGGTAAAACTGTAATTTTACCAATGCAGTATGCAAACAGGGTAATTGAGGGTCTAAACATAGGTCAAATGAGCTTAATAAGGAGGAAAGAGGGAAGATCTGATCTGAAAAGAGTTATAACAACTTCTAAGAATTAAATGACATCCTGTAACCTAAAACAAACCTACTTTAATTCACGAGGTTCGAGATAAGATAAAAATCAAATAAATCATCTAAAATTCATGAAAAATACTTTCTAGGGATTAGAACCTTCAATTTGGCCTTTGCAACCTATTTTGACCTAAAATGAGAACCATGCTCAATTAATGACTTAATTTGGGTTTTTACGTAAATTGATCGGTCAAACATGATCCAACCTAAAATCAGAATTCACCATTAAAATCCTTAGGTTCAAATTTGGCTGGTATAAAAATTTGGGCCTAGGAAAAGACCATCTTGACTGACTTTACAAATTGGTCCTCTTAAATTACTTTTTGACTCTTATCTTTTGAAACCCTTGCAAAAGGCCCCCTATCTTTCTCGTCGTTCTTTGCAGAACGGTCCTCCCTGTCATTTCTGTGCAGCGCTATACCTCCGGTGACCTTACGCGGAGAATGGCGCCACGCAGGGCAAGGCGCCTGTAACGACCCGATTCCCGAGTCCCTACGAGACACGAGGACCGAACTGACTTGACTAATCCCAAGACCTAGTCATCCAACGAGGAAGCAACAAAAAGAGCAGTAAAATAAACCACATTCAACATGAAGTATAACTAGCAGTAACAAAATACAGCAGTAAGAAAATGAACTACTACAACATATACCACCAAAACAGAAGAACAACATTTAACATAACAAGAACTACGAGTAAAGAAAAGTATAGAGAGTAACAAAGACTACTCACTACAGTGGAAACAAAAAGGGCACAGAAGAGCAGTGGTAACTCTACTGGATCCTACTCGGCCCAACGTCCTCTGCAACCGCTGACCCTGGCTGCTCAACACCTGGTCCTGAAAAGTAACGAGTGTAACACGTCAGCGAAACGCTGAGTAGAGTGGCAGCTAAACTAAAGAAGCAGTAAGGTGTACAGTAGCTGTTTTAATTTCTTTCTTCCTTTATTTACGTCTTTCTATTATTTCACAATTTATCTATTCCTCAGATCCTTCACTTGATCTCGAATGTTCCTCGTGGGAACGATCTTGATTGCAGTCTTTTCCGAACAGTAGAAGTAGCACGTGGTGCTCTCTTGGCCGGGAGAGTCCCACGTGGTGATCCTACTCTCAGTCAACCACCCCAAGGTCACGGACAGACGTAACGGTGACTACGGCACACGCGATAAACGCACAGGTAGCTAACCCGCACTGGCACGCAGTCAGTCATTTCCGTTAATGGGTGCACCCAAAGCACAGCACGGAACCAGTACAGGGCAGAGCCCTCTCAGTAATAGGGGTCCAACCCCTCCACAGTAACCAAACAGGGGCCTTGCCCCTCCACAGTCCGCGCACCCTCGCCTGACTACCTTGGTTTGCCCAGTGGGCCTAACAAGTTGGTGTAGGTGAGCTAGCAAAACCCTGGGGCCCATGGGGTAGCTAGTACTCGCCCTACACTAGTAGCTCTTCTCGGTACTGCGTACACGAGGGCCAGCAAGTCAGTACAAAGTGGTCAGACTTAACCCTGGGTTCCTGGGGCGGCTAGTTCCACTCTGCACTAAACAGGGGGACAGTCGCTCTCCTTGGTACTCCGTACTCAAGGGCCAGCTCACTTCCCCAATTCTATTCCATTCACTTTCCAGGAGTTCTACTCCTAATTCCCCGTAGGGTTCCAACTCTTTTAACTCAGCACATTCAGGTTTCACCTTTCCAGTTTCACGTTCACACAACCCATGTTCTCAATCATGTTCATTTATTCATAACAGGCAGCTGTTAAACCAATTTACAGGCAGTTATTATTTCCTTTCCACATTTTCAAGACTACAGTATTCGTATATTCCACTAGTTTTCCCATCCTAGGATTCATGCCATACCCTATGATCTATCATACAATCTAGTTTTCCAGCCCTAGGATTCATGCAATGTCCTAGGTTCTATTTATGGTTCCATAATTTAACAGATTATACTAATAAACTTAAAAGCCACTCTACCAGTTACAACAGGAGTACTGGGGGCGTGGTCGTGAATCCCACGTGCCTCCGCAACTCCCGAAACTGCAATGGAATGGGGTCATATCACAAGGATCAAACATAAGGAGTTTCTCAAAACAGTATCTAATCACTGTAGACGGGTATAGGATTTTATTCCGAAAAGGATGCAACTTGAAACGTGGAAAACGAACTCCGAACGGGCCCTAAACGGGTTGAAAACGACGAAACAGTGCAAAATCAGACGTCTGGAACTTCTTCCAGACGTCTTAAAAATGGGGATCAGATGGTACCTTGTCCTGCATAGTCTCTCAGACGTCCAGAAGCCTGTGGGGGCGTCTGACCTAGTTCCCAGACGTCCGATGGTCACCCCGGACGTCTGGAAGTCCCTCCAGTCGTCTGGCACCGCTGCCAGACGTCTGATTCGCGTTGGATGGCTAATCTCAGTACGGACGGTCGAGAGAAGGAGGAAGTACGAAAATAACTTACCTTTCAGACGTCTGGACAGTCCTCCAGACGTCTTCCCCGTCGTCTGGTTTGAAACCCAGACGTCTGATTCTGGAAAAACTTCCAGAATCAGAGCGCGACTCGCCCTCCGTCCGCGACGCACGGCCGCGCCGCGTCTCGTCTGCCTGTTGCTCGAGCTACAGCAGACCTCCTGCGTCACTCCGTGCCCGCTGCTCCCCCGCCGGTCGACTCTAGCAGCCCCGGCAAGCTCGCCCTCACGGCCAAGCACCTCCTCCCTCGCGCAGCACCTCCTCCCGCACTCACCGCGGCTGTCGCTGCTGCCGCTCGCTCGCGCTCGCACTCGCACACCGGCTGGAAGGAGAAGAGGAAGGGAGCGGAGGTGATGAGAGTGAGGGAGAGGGCATGGCTTTTTAAAGCTGCGCAGGGAGAGAGAGAGAGCGAGACAGACTGCGGTCGTAAAAGGAGAAAGGGAAAAAGAGAGAGGAAGGCGGTTGCGGGTCTACGCGTGCCTGCGCGCAGACGCAGTCCCGCGTGCCACTGAAAATAGATCCCAAACGTCTGGGCCACCTTTCAGACGTCTTAAAAAAAACATCTTGGAGTGCGTTCATAACAGCGCCTGTCCTCAAGAACGAGCAGGGGGTTCCCTGCATCGTCCTCTGTCGCAGGGACCCTCCCCTGACCTCTGCAACCGGCCATGCCTCTTGTGTGAATGCACGAAAGGCATGGGTGTCCATTCCCGGCCATCTCTGGCGAGCACGGCACGTCGCATCGTCGGTCCCCTCTCCTCGCCAATGCCTTTATAAGGAGCAGCAGGGTCTGTCGTCTCCTTCAAGCTACTTCTGGTGGAGAAAAACCCTAGCTTCCGTCTCTCCCCTCTCCGGACAGAAAAGCCCTAGCTTCCGGCAGCTTCTCCTCCTCCTCGTCGCTCTGCTGCCATACCTGCAGCAGAGTCCACTCCGCCCCTTCTTCCCACGCCAGGCCGCACCAGCTGGCATCCTCAGATCCCCTCCTCGTCGTCGAAAAACCCCTCCTGGGCATCTTTGTCTTCAGCTCCGGCAGGCACGAGCTGGACCCCTTCCTCTCCTTCTTCATCGACTAAGTAGGTAGGAACCTTTCCCTTACCCTCTCTCTCTTTTCCCTTATTTAATTAGCATTTCAGACCCCTCGACTGCCACTACCACCCCCGTCTGCTTCACCTCTGGTTGCCATCTCCGGCGAGGTCACCCCACCTCCATAGGCCACCTCACCCCTCGCCGACAAGCCCAGAAGCTCCCCCTCACTCCACTCAAGCGTTTCCCTCACTCCATTCACCGCCCTTCACCTCCCGACCACCCCCCAAATAGACCCACTTCCGCACACACAGTCTTCCCTAGGCACACGGCCACAGGAGCTCTCGCACCCCGCCGACCCTCGCACTGCCTTCGCCACACTCCGACGAAGCTCCCTGCGTTGTCTGATGTGGCCGAGAGGCTATATTTGTGATTTCAGGTCTCTGTCTCCTCGCTGCCATTGACATGTTGTTGAATCTTCTTCGCAGGCAGCTCTAGAACACCTCCAGCCCAGGCGTGAGCTCCAGGCAGCGCGGAGTGCTTCCGCGAGTGCTCCCTGGTGCGCAATTGTGGTCGTGAGCTTTCGCTGCTGCCTCAATTGGCCGTGCCTTCTCGCCTGCGGGCGCACTGAGCAGAGGTGGGACTTTAGTCCCACCTCGTAAGTGTGTGGTCTCGCGCCCACACTTAAATTGATTTTGTGTATTAGGCTATTTGCCTTCGATACACAGGGGTCAGGTCCCTCACCCATACTCGCACCCGCCCTCGCCCGCGCTCACGCCCCGCGAGTCTGGACCGAATCTGACTACCCTACCAAGCACTCCTCGCCCTCCACTGCACGTTGGTGGGCCTGGTCCCGGGCACGCAACCCGAACCCGATTGCCCGGCTCTAGGAGAGCTTTCCAAAGAGAGATTCAGATAGAGAGAGACGTAGGGAAGGGGTAGGGGTAGGTTTTGCACTGATGGTTGTGTGTGTGCGCAGGGAAGAAGGAAAAAGAAGGAAGAGGCAAGCGAAGGAAGAAAAAAGGAAGGAAAAGAACTGAAGGAGACGAAAAGGAGCCGCACTGTAACAAACGCACAGTTAAGCCATCTGAGCGCCATGTCAGACTTCAGAAGGGCAGCAGCCAGAGCAGAAGAAGGTAGGCTGAAGAAAGAAGAAAGAAGACACAGAAGAAGGCAGGCTGAAGAAGAAAGAAAGCAAAAGCCTCTGCAGCCGCAAGGAAGAAGAGAAGAAAATCAGAGAGAAAGGAGAAAGAGAAAAGGTCACCACAGCTGCAGGCCAAAGAAGAAAGAAGAAGAGGAACGGCCAGAGCAGAAGAAAAAGAAGAAGACGAAGAAAAGAAGGAAGAAGAAAGGAAGACTTCGCAGCTGAAAGAAAGAAGAACGTAGAGAAGAAGAAGAAGAAGAAGACACAGCTGAAGAAGAAAGAAGAAGAAGAAGAAAGCAGAGCAAAAGAAATGAAGAAAGAAGAGAAGAAAGAAGAGAAGAGAAAGCAAAGGAAGAAGAAAGAAGCCAATCATCCCTTCTTTCCTCTCTCTCTCTCTTAATTTTTGTAACAACACATATATTTTGAATTTATAGGCTCCTAGAATTACAATTTGCTCCCTGAGTTCGACCTCAGGAAACTTGTCATTCCGAGTAATAAATTGTCTTAAATTAGTAACTATTTTGTCATATGCCACAACGACTATAATAACCATAAAGACAAAGGGCAGTGCCAATAGTTAAAAAGCTAAAGTTAAGCTAAAAACTGGGTTAAACAATATCAAATTAACACATAAAAAGGGTTAAGTATGGGAATCAAAGAAAAAAACCTAAAACCTTAATTCTGTGTTAAAATTGCAAAATTAGGTTATAAAACGAGATATTCTTGAGAAAAAGGTCAAAGGATGATCCAAGTGTTAATTGAAGACACAAACAAGTTTAAAAGTCCAAATCAAAAGTATAATTAACTTTTCAAATGTTCAATTAAGCACATATAAAAACTTGAAGGCATGTGACATCATTAAGGCCTTGAAACTTAGAATTTACATTTAGGTCCTTTATGCATCACATTTTCTTCTTTAGAAAACTTTCCTGGACCTATTTGTAACCCACAGGGACCTCTTTGAAAGCCCTTAGGGTCCGTTCAGCTATCATTCTTTACCACATATGGGCCCGCCTATAAATGTTCTACCCCTTCACAGAAGGGCCTCCCTGCAATTTGCCCTTTAGAAGTCGGCTACCTGGAGCCTCTTTGCACGCACTGTGCTTACGAAGAACTCGCGGCATCTCAACCGTCCATTCTCCTTTGATCTTGATCTGCGGCTCGATCTGAATCGAAGCTTCGCGCGAAGCGGCGCATGTGCTCACCCAACCCCCCAGATCCTATCCTACGGTCAGATTTCAATTTAGCAGCCCGCACGCTCCTCTCCTCTCATCCTTGTCGCCGGTGCCCTCGACGTCTATCTTCACCCGCACGGTGATCTGTGCCACTGAGATTGCTATTTAAGTACCTTAGTGGTCACGCGCGCAAGAGATCGCTCTCTCCTACTTTCTTAACGATAATTCCTCCACTCCAGTTCCCCCTCACCAAATCTCTGATTTCACAGGCACCGGCTGTGGAATCCTCGACTTCTCTCTAGCTTTCCTCGTCGCTAAGGACCACATAGCACCTAAGGACGACCCTGAAGTCTCACTAGCAGGATTTTCAATCCGCTGGAGCTCACCTCCCTCCCTTCTACCTCCTTAGCCATCGATTAAGGACCCATAGGTCCCATTCTTCCCTTTAGAATAGTTTTACTATTTTGTAGTTTAGCTACAGTGTTAGTTAGATAGCTTAGACATAGAATTAGATGTAGAATTAGTGTTCATCGGTTGTGCATGTTAGTATAGTATTAGGAGTAGATTTAGATTAGATTTTTTCATCCCTCTCACCTCTTCTGATCATCCCAAATCAGAGGGGACGATTCCCCCTAGTCACTGTTCATGATTTTCTCCCTCTACGATTGTCATATCGCTTCTAATTTCCTAAATTTTTCTCGCAATGCACCCACTCATTCGATCTACTTTCAGATCTGAATGGTTTTCAACCTTAGGTCTGAAATTAGCATCAAAATCCATTTTAAGGGCTTTCCATTCATTCCATTGTGTCACAAAAGCCCCTAATCTGAATTTTAAAATTGAATCAGTTTGCCAGATGTTTTACGGATTCAGATTTCAAGGATTTTTAATCATTTTGGGTTTTGAATGTTTTGATCTAGTAAACTGAGATATCTTTGATTGGATTCATTGTTTGGCTATGAATCTGAGGTGATTCTGAAGTTAGAATCCACCTCAAATGAGCCATAGTTTGATTTAGATTTTCATGAGGATTTTAATGCTTTGAATGCATGATAGAGCTAAGGAAAATCACTTTGGTGATTTGAGGTTCTATCCTGTATTCATGAGTTGTTTCCAAAATCGAATTCTAATTTTCAACCTAAGGAGTTCTCAATACTCCTTAAGGTTTAAGATATCTGGGATTTAAGTTTATATTTTAAAAAGACTAATCTAACTCCTTCTACATGTTGTCTATAGCATTAGAAAGAGCTAGATCAGATCTCTTTCAGATTTGATTGATGAGATTTTATTGACAAGGGATCTTGATTTCTGAGTTGTATTCATGAGTGATTTTTATGAGAATTTACACCCTTGTTAGATTTTGTCTTTAGAGTGATTTCCGTTTTTGTTTTTAAATTTCAGACTTATAGCAAACTGCTGCAGAAGCAGCTACATTCCCCTCCTCAATTCCAGCCAAGTGCTCCTGGGATTAGCTCTTGTAAATCCCTGATCAGATTGTCCATAATCTGATCTGGGATATAAAGGGTTAAATCATGAGATACAAGTTGGAATTAACCCATTTTCCTGTTGCAAACATGTTCCTCTTTAGATGAATTAACTACAGCAACAGTTAAGACGTCTGAAGAAGGATTTGGTTTGATGATTGGGTCAAGTTCAGTGGCTTCTTATGATATCTATTGCTACATTTGTTGTTAGCTTGCTTCTGCTATTTCAGCGGAAGTCCTCTATCTGAACAAACCCTATGGACAGTAGCTTAGTTTAAGTTTTGTGGATTGTTGACTTGAGCTAAATGTTGTGTCTAAAGTGTATACAAGCATTCATGTTTTTTTTTTAATACAAGTTTAACACCATTTGGATGCTTATAACCTGCTAGAATTCTTTTGTCAGCTTCTTACATCCTTGCCTAACTGTCCATTAGCATAATTAATTGAAATACACATTGATTGGTGTGTTAAATTGTTACGACCCGATTTCCGAATCCCTACAGGACCCGAGACCGGCTCGACTCGACTAATCCCAAGACTCAGTCGTCCAACAAAAAATAACCGAAAAGCAGGAAAATAAGCCACATTCATTATGCAAAGTAACTAACAGTAAAAGAGTACAAGCAGTAAAGGAAGTAAAAGCTACTAACAGTACATATCACTACCACAACAGTAAAGTAGAACAAAAGTATAGAACATGAACAGTAACAACAGTCTAAACTCACTAGTAGAACAAAGAGTACAACAAAAATAGGAAACTACTGCTGGGCTCGACTAGGCCCAGCACCCTCTGCAGTCGATGACTCGGGCTACTCAACTCCTAGACCTGTAAAGGGTTATGAGTAAAATGGAGTTAGCGAATGTTGAGTAGAGTGGTAACCAAACTAACTAAGGCAGTAAAGGCTAAGAAGTAAATTTATCTTTTCCAACTATTTTATTTTACAAGTCATTTCTTTCCACCCATTGATTTACTTTCAGATCTCTTTCTTGATCTCGCATGTTCCTCGTGGGAAAAATCTTGATTGCAGCCTTTTCTAAGAGTAGAAGGCACATGTGGTGCTCTCTTGGCAGGAACAGTCCCCCGTGGTAGTCCTACACCCAGTCAACCACCCCGAGGTCACTGTCTAGACGTAACGATGACTACAGCACGCATGATAAGCACACGGGTAGCTACCCCACACTAGCATGCGGTCAGTCGTTTCCACTAGCGAGTACACCCAAAGTACAGCACGGAACAGTATAGGACCGAGCCCTCTCAGTAATAAGGGTCTAGCCCCTCAGAACCAAACAGGGGTCTCGCACCTCCACAGTCCGCGCACCCTCGCCTTACTACCGCGGTTTGCCTAGAGGGCCAAAAAAAAGTCAGTGTAGGTTGGCTAGCTTAACCCCGGGTCCTCTGGGGTGGCTAGCTCCCTCCCTACACTAATAACTCTCCTCGGTACTGTGTATGCGAGAGCCAACAAAATTCGGTGTAGAGTGGCCATTCCTACCCCGGGTCACAACTCAAGGGCAGCTAGCTCTGCTCTACACTAAAAAGGAGATAGTCGCTCCCCCTTGGTACCAAGTACTCAAGGGACAGCACACTTCCCACTCACAATTCCAAACCTTTCCATTCATTCACAGGAGCTCTACTCCTAACTCCCCATAGAGTTCATGCTCATATTCACCATACCATTCCATACCAGGTTTCATCATTCACAATTCCATTCTCGTATTGTATACATGCAGCTAGTATTTCCACAATTAACATATGCAACAAGTAATATCACAGGTAACTGTTTTATTATTTTAGGCATTTCATATTCTGACAGGCAGCTCATATTCATTAACAGGCAGTTGTCTACAGTTCAACTCATTCATTTATGACTGAAATCTCAAACACGCATACAAACAGTGCAACTATTTCTCATCTTAGTATTCATGCCACATCCTAGGGTTCTAGTTTTCTAATTTTCATAATTTCATTCATGTTTTATAAATAAAACATGGGGAAACAACACTACCAGACAATCTGAGAATACTGGGGGCACGAACGGTAGACTCACGTGCCTCTACAAGCCCCGAACACGCAACATATCTTAGTCTTATACCAAGGTACAGATCACAATGGAACATTCAGAACAGTATATAAGGATTTCTAACATGCAAAGGAACTCACAAGGAAACTATAGATATCTTGTTTACGTAAAACGGACCTGAAACGGACTTTAAACGGGTCAAAAACAGGACTGCAGAACCAAATCACACGTCTGTCACAAGGTTCAGTTGTCTTAAAAGTCACCAGGGTCTCACCTCAAGTTCCTACGTCGACTTCAGACGTCCAGAACCCCTACTTGATTGTCTGGACTCAGCTCCAGACGTCCGACCTCTCCTCCAATCGTCTGGGAGTGCTTCCGGTCGTCTGGTAAGTTGTCCAGACGTCTGAAAAGCGTGGGAGGGCATGTCCTGCGTCTTCCCAAAGCTGTCCCTACATGCGACAGACCAAATCTCCCACTTTTAGCCACACAGATTGGCTCTGCGGTACGGCCTGCATGGCCGTAACTGCAAGAGGAACGTACCTTCACGAAACCTTGCTTTCAAACATCTGGTGTCGTCACCAGACATCCAACCCGTCGTCTGGACGGCACGCCAGACATCTAATTCTGGGAAAAAACCTGAAACCAGAGCGAGCACCTGCTCCTCTCGCCACACGCAGTCGCACCTCCTCCTCGTCTGTAGCTTCGGCTGTAGCAAGGTGTTGGGGATAGCTCCCCCAACGCACTCCTCCTCCCACACACGCCGCTCCAACCGTGCGTCCTCCGGCGAGCTCCCATGAACTCGCAAGCTCAAGCTCCTCCTCCACTCTTCACGCCGCCTCTCCTCCTCGCTCTCGCGCCCTCTCTCTTGCACATCCCTCTCGCTGCAATGGAGAGGAAGAAGGTGGTGGTGGTGGAGTGGAGAAGAGAGGAAGGGGGGTGAGGGCTCTTATATAGAGAGTGGCTAGGGTTCGGTGAAGGGGAGAGAAGAAGAGAGAGAGAAGAAAGTGATTTGCACGTAGCCAGCGCGCAGAACCGACCTTGCGTACAAAATTTTCAATTTCCAGACATCGGGGAAGGGGTCCAGACGTCTGACTGCTAGTCTAGACGTCTTAAAAGGCTCAAACAAAATGGATCTTTACTTAATTGTTCTTATGTTGTGTTGAGACTATTGAGGCAATTGACTACCATTTAGACCCCTTCTAGACTCATCCTAAGCCTTTAGGACTCATTAGAAATCATTTGAAAGGCTTAGGATGAGTGAGATTTAGAATTCAATAAAAATTAGAAAATAAATATAAAAAAATGAAATAAACTTGTCTGATTTTAGATTAAGTATTTCTTTAAATGGTCACCAAGTTTCATGGTAAACCGAACCCCCGACTTAGTAGAATTGACCAGTCGACGGTTCTGTATACCATGAAACTTAATAAAATAAACTAAACATGAAAAGGGCAAAAAAAAGGAAAAACATTTCTTTCTCCTCATATATTTCTTTCCTTCTCATCTCCTACCTTAAACGCATATATAAAAATCATAAAAAGTGAGAAAAACTCTAAAAATACTAAAAGCCCTTGTATAATATGTATATAAGTGTATATTTAAGCTATATAGTAAGCCTACTTATCTATAATGTAAATTATACATATTTATAAGATAAATAACTTATGTATATATTGTAGTATGTAAATTAAATATTTAAGTTAGATTATACTATTATATATCTTAATTATATAACTAATTACTAATTAAACTAATGTATATGTACAAATAAGCTATATAAAGTAGTAAACACTATAAACAGCCATATTAAGTTATAATATTGTATATACGTATTTATATGTATATAATAAACATATCAAACCCTGTACCTTAATTTAATTATATATCTAGAACAAATAATTAATTTATTAAGTTAATATTTAAGTTATTAGATTAAATTAAAATAAATTAGTATATTAAGTTAAAACTAAGTTAATCTATATTGTATATTTACACTAATGTATTTTAAGTAAGTTAAGCTAATTTAAGTCATTTATAATGTATAATACTATGTAAACTGAATTTATACATAAAACGGTCTGAAATTGAATTATTTAAATGTAAACAAAATAGAAATAAAGATTGTAAAATACAATAAAAATATATATTAAATATTTTAACATATTTACTAACTCTGTATAAGGTCAATTAGACCATATATTAACTAATTTATATGTAATTAAGGAATAAAATCTACAATTCTATTTGTATAAACTGTATACTTTATTGAATTTATTTATGCAGTAAATATAATTAAAAATCTAAATTAATTGAACAATTGAGTAGTACTATGTAAATACTTTCTTATCCCATAATTTATTTTTATTTCATAATAAATTATGACCCTCGAATTGAGGGCTAAAATCGTAAATTTGTGCACAACCGCTGGATTTCCAACGCTGCGCAGGCGCTAGAATAGTGCCACATCGTCTGCTGAGAAGCGCTCTCAGCATTTTAATTATTTTTGTTGCTTAAGACGTTTAGTCATCACGAGTGCCGAGCGCCCAAACAACCGAACATCTTACTAAGCATACTGAGTTATCTGAGCTTTGTGTGTGGGTCGGGGGCCGGTGTGTGCTGTGTGAGGGATTGGTTAAGCCCAAATTTGTGCTAAAAACATACTTAAGTAGCCTAATTAAGAAATTAGGGCACGCTTGGTAGAGGTCTGGTGCCACTCGGTCCTCAGGTGCTGTGTATCCCTCGAAAGGCATTCGTGCAAATTAAACCAATTTTTCTTAAGGATCCCAGTGACAATCTAAACACAGAGAAGAGGAGAGTAAGCTGAAGAACACAAAAGTGTTAGCCGTAGAGAAAGTTAAGAGAAGGAGATATATGTATGTATAATATATAACGTATATCCGTATGGATAGTATATGTAAATAAATAAGTATAAGGTATATAATAAGTATATGTATAAGCAGTATAGCTTTATATATATGTATATATGTAACTTCATATTTTTACTGACAGAATAAAATGTCACTAAAGGTAAAATAAATGTCGCTATAAATCCCAGTTTCTACTTTAGAGTTTGTATATAGTTTTTTTTGGGTCCAGCGACGTTTATATTTGTCGTTGTAGCTACTGCATATGTTACTGTATACGTTAGTATATTAAGTTAAGTAAGTATGGTATGCATTATTAGTTAGTATTGTATATATATGTAAGTATTAGTAATGTAACTTATAAGTAGATAATATAGAGTATGTCTATGAAGTGTTTGATGCTTGTTTGTAATTAGTATTTGCAAGTATTTTAATTGATTCCTTTTATACATAATTAAACCATGCATTCATTCATTCATTCATTCTTTATTGGACATAAAACTTCTCTTTTTGGAATTAAAAAAAAATCTTGGACTTAGAGAGTGATGTATATCAATAACTGTCTCCCAGTGAATGACCTGGAATAAACCATTAAAAATTAGGTAATTAAATAAAATTAACGTGATAACGGTTTATATTTGTAACACATATTACAACAACATTTATTTTTTATAGAAACCACAATCGCAGCATGCGATAATCAACACCAACAGCAAAATTGTTGTTATTTGCGTGGAGGTGTGCCTGAGAGGGAAGTTTCTTAACTCGTGTCACTCATAAATGCCAAAAAAATGACTTCCAACATCCCCCTTATGTGCAAAGATATATATTATCATTGATGTTAGTGTTCAAGGACCTAATCTAGCTGTATAACATTTGTTTGTGGTGATCAATCAAATAGATGTGCACAACATTTTGATCTGCAGACAGTATTTTGTATTTAATTACCCTTCTCAAATTTAAATGTATTGGAACATACATGTTAACTGATGACTCTCTGAGGCCACCATCAAAGTCATCAAAGGCATCAAAAAATTTATGAAACGCCAAAAATTTAACAGAGTAAAGAAAATTAAAAGTAAGCAAGTATTCACATCAAAACAAGAGACTTATAATCCAATTTCACTCAGTATTGATGTACACTAGGAGAGAGATTTAACCTTTAATATCTATCAAGTGTGAAAAAAAGTACATGTTTTTTGTTCATTAGGCTCTCTTTGGATTGCCCCCTTCACAATGTCAGCGAAGGAGAAGGGGGGGTCCTTGTATAGGGTATAAAAATTGATAGTTATACTTTTGAAGATGTATAGCCATCAAGGAAGATAGAACTTAACTTGCATAACCACCAAAAAAATGAAGTTGACCTGCATCTCTTCACCTTCCAAAATGGACCAGATCAGGCAGATTGAAATCCCATTATGATCACAAACTTGTAGAATTTACTTTCGTGAGGACCATTTCTTCCCTCGTCACCAGCCCACCTAATTTCTAAGGGGTGCAACCGTTGTTTCAGATGCTTTTGACAGATTGAAGTTTACAAGTAATTTAATTAATAGATCTTTTATCATTCTCGTCTTGCATTAATACAGCTATAGAGTGAACTCTAGGTGTCATCGACAGAAACAATCAACGCCGTGCCTTAGGGCGTTAACAACCGGTTGCTTAGATATTATTATTCAACAACTGAAAAGGGATTATGTTTCATTCAGAAAAGTTTACATAAAAGCCCCGTCATATTCGAACAAGTGGCCCTGTCCGGTGTATCTATCCATTTGGGTTTTTACTCTTTACCACCCTGAACTTTTTTTTCTTTATTTGAAAAAGTTCACCCTCTAAGCTTCTTTAATTTTCAGCCTCTACGGTTCTATTGCATTAGAAATTCCCTGTCCACTAGAATGAATCTACCCAAGAAAAATAACTACATATGTTTGTCGAGGAAATACTTAGGAAATGGTCAATTAAGAGAGAAGGCTCTCCAGTAGTGACGTTCACGTTTAGCAATTCTGTATGGATGGCCAAATTTAAGTAATCATCGATTGAGGTCAACCAGCCGAGAGGAATATTATTTGCATGGCCGACGGTAAATGGCTGTACGTGTACACATAGCGGGTTGATTTTGACAAGTACGCGCACATGCCCTCTTCCTATATTAAATTGAGCATAAATCTCCAATTGGATGGCCAGGATCGACCATCTACTCACCAAGTCAAACTCACGTATTTCTACGTATCGTCCTCGGTCACGGCTGCGAAGATACGTACGAATGAAGAACATCGTAGCAATCGTAGAACGAATAAATGTTGCGGTTAGCTGAGATTATTGCCTGGAGGTTGTAATTGATCCTTTGGAAGAAATAGGAATATTAGAAGCACCATATGCATCAATTCTCTTAATTGTTTGTTCTCCGTGGGTAATCGTCAATCCTCAAGCTATTCTCCTCTCGGATACCGGTTTACGTACGGTATTTTGGACGCTCAAATGGGACATTCATCGATCTTTCCATTTAGAAACAGGCGAAAATATCCAACCCTGGAAATTAACCTCCTATCAAACAGGGAAGAGAAGCGTTTGCTTGAGGTTCAAAATGGGATTTATTTTCTCGCTTACTTTTCCCTCGGAGCAAGTTCAAAGAGATCACAAGGGATAGAGATTTGAGCTTAATTAGTTAGTCTCTTTTTGTACAGTTGCATCCCTTTTAGGCATTTAACCTTTTGTCACTTTTAGTTTGTATGAATTGCTGGTCTACGGTACAAAGAAGAAGCTACCATTTTGTCAATTTCCACAATTCATCGTTGCCTTGGTGAAATACTAATGATTTCCTGAAGTCAAAAGTGACGCCTCATCGCGAAGCTCAGATCTCCCTTCTCTATTTGGTTGCATGGTGGCAAAAATGGGCTGTGGGCTCCAACCTGTTGGTGGGACCTGCCACCGGCATAAGCGGGGGAGTTTCGTTTTTGTCTTCTATTTTTGTCTGCATAGAACTTTTTTCTCGACGAAATCACCTACGAAAGAGGTGTCTGATCAATTACATTAAGACCGAAAGATTGTGCTGGATTTAAGTATATGTAAGGTTTAATTTACCTGGAAGATTAACTTTAAAAAAAAAAAAGTTAATTTTTATTTATTTGATTACTTAATTTTTTATTTACTAATTAAATTTATATTAAAATTTTATATCATTTATATATCTGATATCTCTCATATTTTATATAATTAACATCATTATCAAGTAAATACTATAAAGATTAATATCATAATTTAATATCAATTCAGAAAAATATAAATTAATATTAATATCACATCACAATTAAATATAATTATATATTAATATTAATTTTATATTTTTTAATATTATTTTTCTAATCCTTTAACTAAATTAATCTTAAAAGATAAAAGATAATGGACCAATCATCTGGTCGATGGTCTAACATTGTTGTGTATGACTTGCAGATATCCATACCTAATCTCGTAAGCAAGCATGCCGTCTAACATCATACACCAAATTTCTTCGATACCGTCAGTATCGTTTTGACATGTGATGTTTGACCAGTGAATAAATGCTCAGATGCGGATAAAAGGCACTAATCATTACGGCACCAGAGGATAGTCATTACAAGTTTTCAATTAATAGGCATATGGTCATTGACATGAAAATCTAACAGTGATAAGGTACAATGATCCAAGGGAAATATACCATTCGTGGTGAAACAAAACATACAAGGAACATTACATATGTCTCTAGAATCTTTAAGGGAAGATGTATGTACTACCATGTAACTTTAAAAATAATTTTTACCTATTAACGTATATGCTTCTATGAACTATGCTGACAGAATAACAAAGATATTATAGATATTTTTATTGTTCTTGTACCACAAAAATAGAATGCCTTTCTAAATATTTATCAAATTATTTATTTTTAAAATATTCAATTGCGTATAATTTTACTTAGATGATTAACCAACATTATCAAAAAAAAAAAAATTTTATTGTAACAGATGATGAGACGTAAAAAATATTATCTGACTGAAAATTTCGTACATAGTATAAAGATTTGGATATTTAGATTCGGAGTAAATAAGCAGACCTAGCCTAATCTGGCCTGCCTCCACTCCAACGAATCTGGATCTGGATCCAGGCGAACACGACCTCTTATTAAGCCCCACCGCATCCAAAGTCAATAAAGTACGGTAACAGCACCCATAATATCCATATTGACAGTAATTATGAGATTACCGATGTAATTAATGCTTTGACAATGAACGAATCTTGACAACTGACTTACCAAGAAATATGACAAGATCGTGAAGAAAGATCTTGTAAGATTTTCCGATTGTAACAATACTCTTTGTAACTATAAATATAGAAGGAGGCTCATGCAAGGACCCCTTCATGAAATCCGAAAGAGAGCAACCCTCACATATTGTAACACTGCTATTTCTAATAAAATTTCTGGGAATTTTACCCTCTCCCAGGCATACAACCCACGCATTGGAATTGGATAACCACTCTCCCTATATTTCTTGTGATTATCTTTTGTGTGATTGGTGAGCTGAATCCTCAGTTTATCAAAAAATCTGACTAACCCTTATATCACTATTAAAGAAATGAGATCAACGATTAAAGTCTTGTTACAATTCAATTTATCCAAAGATCATAGAATTGGGATGCGTGTAGTCTCCCGAAGACTACTTGGCAGTAGGAAATGTCATCGTAAAAAAATATAAAAAGTGAACGCGAATAAAAGGCATTAATTTCTGCGACACCAGAGGATGGTCATTACAAGTTTTCAATAAATTGACGTAGTCATAGACGTGGAAATCTAACCGTGATAAGGCACAATAATCCAAGGGGGAATATACTTTTCGTGGTGAAACGAAACATACAGGGGACAATACGTAAGTCCCTGGAAACTTTACAGAAGATGTATGTGCCCCGACGTAACCTTAAAACCAATTTTTGCTTGCTAACATATATGCTCCAGTAAACTATGCCGACAGAATAATAAAGATATTATAGATAATTTTATTCTTTTTTACCATGTCAAAAGAGTATTTCTAAATATTTATTTTCTAAACATTTAGATAACTATAATTTTACTTAGATAATTAATCAAAATTAACATCAAAAATATCTATTGTAACATAATTTTCTGAGAGGTTTGATTCAAACGTATTTAAAAGATACGTTACAATAAATTTAGATCAAACATCTCAAAGGGATATATCATAATAGATATAATTTGATATTTATCTTACTTAAACATCAAGATAATTATAATTTATATAAACATTTAGATTTTTTTTTTTCTTGCAGCATTCTCTCTCACTAACCACCCCGTCCACCTCATCTCTCTCCCCCCTCCCACACCTCCTTCCTCCAAGTTTCCTCCCATCCCTTACACCTTCTTCAACTGACCCTTCCTCTGCCCCTACCTAACCCAAGCCCTCCTTCCCTCCCTTTATCTCTTCACCCTCCATCTTATTCAGATGTAAAATCATATTTTAAGATATTTTTTGTCATAGTATAGTACGAAAATACATCGAAACAAATAAAATATAACAAGATGGTAAGTTCCAATAGTAAAATGACTTGATTTTAATACTAAGCTACAACTAACGAAAACTAAGCACTAATCACGATATATATAAAACAACTCAACTTTAATTAGATAATAATCGGGCAATTGTTTCATCAATTGAATGCTTGACAGAAATTTCAACTAAAACTTAACTAGAACTAAATAACTAGAATATACATTACTAGAACTAGAACCATTAAAAATAACTATTTAGTCAACTAGAGCAAGGACACAAAGGGTGGTCTTTGGTGGCCTTTGGAGAGGTGTAGAGTAACAGCAGCAGTGCACCAAGGGTGGCCTTGGTGGACTTCTCAAAGGAAGAGGGCATAAGAGAGCTGGAGATGTCTGGAGGAAGAGATGCCTCTCAAATAGGGGGTCTAGGGCCTCTTTACAGCCAAAGCGAGGGGCAAAATAGGTATTTTGGGCCCCCAAATCCGCACAACAACCTTAGAGCAACCAGATTTGTCGATCAGAAGATCCACGAATCAGATCATGCCTCAAAAGAGCATCCATCACGCCTTCATTGTGCAGACGCACACGATCATGCCATGTGGTGCACGCACGACTGCCCACTTCACCACCTACGTGCCCCTCACACGTACGCATTCAAAATCAGTCGTTCGATCGTTAAGATCAGCGGCTGAGATCTCGCACCGCACCACCACTGATCTCCGCGTGCAATGGTGCGTCACCTCATGCGTTATCACACCATCTCAGATCTGACGCATGATCGCACGCCACGCGCTCCGCCCTCATCTCCTTAGATCGAGATCGCACGGCTGAATTTTAGCTACGCGTGCCACCACCTCTAATTTCTACCTCGTGTGCTTCAAACGCTCGCCGCTTGCTCGTCTTCAAGTGCGTTGACCAACGCGCTACGCACACGGATTGTCATGTTTTTGCTTCAGCGTGCTCGTTGCCTCAGCCGTTAGATGAAGATCCAACGGCTAAGATGAAGAACCGCTAGATGCTTGAAGGGGAGCTGGCGACGTGGCACTTTTGTGGCTGTTGGATGCAGATCCAACAACCCACAAAGCGCGTAGAAAGTTCTTCAGTGGATGGGGGCAGCGGTAGACCCTTGGGATGGTGCCACGTGGCGCCATCCTGACCGTTCGTTTTCTCACTTTTGTAGATGGTGTTGTAGGGCACGGATCAAGGCGATTTTCGCGTCGTTGGATTACGATCGTTGATCAAATTTATCTGTCTAATCAAATTTGGCATCTGAAGTTCAGATTTGCACCACCTTGCTTCTTGGCCTTTGTTTTTCCGTGGACTTCATATGATGCTACAGAAGTCCGATCAAGGTGATTTTGGAAGCGTTGGATTCCAGTCCTCGTCATGAAAAGATCCGTACGATCGGATTTATCATATGCGACCCCAAATTTCCTGCAATTATTATTGCCTCTCAATTAGAACATAAAATAACATTATTATTTACAAAGCTAACAAATCAACTGTGATGCAAAATATGCTGCTTATGCATGCATTATTCTTAAGTTAAGCTAATTCAGGTAGATTAGGTCCTATGATTGCTACGTAATCACCTCTCTCCAACTTCGCCACTCCACACCACTTCTCCTTCCTTTGTTACCTCCCTCCCTAACCCCTCTAGGTTGAGGAACTTCACCTTTGGCTTAAGGAGCTCCATGAAGGCCTTGTCCTTCTTCTTAAGCTCCTTAGTCTACATGTGGTTACAAGGAAGACAATCACACACTCCTCTACCTCTACCTCCCCACCATCCCTCCTCTCTAAGTCACCTCCTCAAGGACACCCTCTACCTCCCTTGTCTCCATTCCAACAACCTTCATCATTGGCAGCCCTCTTCTACTCCTCCACTTCTTGCAACACCCTTAGATCCACCTTCTCTCTCCCCTCTTGAGGCCCAGGAAAGCCGTCATTCTACACTAGGGGTCTCCCTCCCTACCCTCCCTACCAACAAAGCAACCATTATGTTGGTGGTTGTGACCCAAAGTCTAGTTTTGATTATACAAGTGGGTTAAGATCGTGGGTGGAGCAGCACATGCAAAATTTAGTTTTGATTATGTTGGTTGGACTCACTGCTCAACGATAAGCCCAAAAAGGTCGAATAAAAAAGACATGCAAAATTCTTCTTATGCAGGTAATTGGATAATACCGGAAAACCTACCTAGATATTTCTAGGTAGTCAGACAATACCTATTCGGTAAAACCCCTAAACTATCCAAATAAGTGAGGTGGTGTTCCTTTACTTAACAACTGTTATAGTTAGCATAAGTTCAGTCCACCTGAAAATTCAGGTAGATATACATTAGTAAATACAGCACCAAGCTATCGAGATAATCATGCAAACAATTTACTTTGCCCATCTAAAGATCAGGCGGATGACTTCTACTTAAATGCTTGGACGAGGACGGTTACCGCCAAGCTCACAATCCTACGTTAATCGAAAATGTGGTATCATAACGGGTACTCATGATTGGCCATTCAAGTTACTATGATGAGCACTTCGTGAAGTTTATCATTGAAAAATAAAAAAAACTTTTTCTTTTTGGGTTGTAGGTTAGAAGGGGCAGTCGGATCACGGAGGATCGATGTCACACGTTACTCCTTTTGGATCGGTAAAGCAAATCCATCTACCCTCTTCAAATCTCCACCATGCGGACACGTGGCAGTGCAATCCATTTTGCGTACCTCACGGTCCGTATAGTAAGGTTGCCTTGGACGAAAGAATATTTTTTAGAAAGGATGAGATAAAGTAACTAAATAAAAATAATTGATAAAGATAATACGATGGAAGTAAATAATTTTTTAATATTATGATATTCGTAAGTATATTTTAACCTATGTTATTGTTGATGAAATGTAATAAAATAATTTAAAAGTGATATATTTTAATAGGTATTTATATTAATTTGATAGGATGAGATACGTGTAAATTTTCTTTAGGTTTTATCTGTAGGTAGGGTTAGTCGTGAAATTGGGTTATCTTAAATTTTTCTTAAGTTCTTTTAGAAGTTTCTAATATAAACATCATATTAATATGTTAATTATTTTTTACTTTTAATTTTATTATTAAAAAATATATATTATATCTTTCACTCTCATTTTTAATATTAAATAAATATTTACTAACATTCTCTACTTACACTTATATTATTGAATAAATATTCACTAAAATCACATCAACATATCAATCATTTTAACCATATACTTAACCCTATCCATATTTTACCACCCAAACAAATACTATTTTTACTTATTCATTTAATTTTAACATATCTCTACGGTACTTTATCCCACGTCAAAATGGGGCCTTAACATAAAGATTTTTCTTTTGTATATCCCTTTGACTTTAACATAATATTTGAGTTATTCCATTGTCAAACAGGGCCTATGGTTCGGTTTGGCAAAGTGAATAAGTTTATATAATAAGTAAAGGAATAGGGAAGTAGTAAAATAAACGACGAAATAAGTGAGTTAATTTATTTAGATATTTTAGTAGGATAAAATTATTTCATAAAAAGAGTAAAATAATTTTATCTCATATTAAGTAAAGCTTAGCCTGATGTAAATGTGGATTAACTTAAGTGACAGGTTAAGCATTTAAACTAATGCAACTTAACACAACTTCACCTAACTCGATCAAATAGGACCTAAAATTAGGAAGTTGTAAAGGTTTGGGAGGGGTGAGTAGGTAATGAGTTAGTACGAAATATATGTGATGATTAAGTTGATATATATAATTTTAATAATTTTTAATTTTATTTATATTCAAAGTATATATGTCATTGAGGTTAAACGTGATGGGTGTGGGGATATGTTATAAATAAATTTTATTTTTACTTATACTTAAAGTATATTAATAGAGGTAGATATAGATGAATTAAGTAATGTAATGTATGCATATGACAGTGAAAAATATTGTGATGATCATGGTACTTAATTCTATTCATTCAAAATAATAATGTCTCATTTTAATACTATGCCGGCATACATGTCCAACGCCTACCATGCTTAGAATAGGATGAGTTACAGAGAACGGACGAGATCACGGGTTGGTCAGAAGTTGTTTTGTACGTATTCTTCGTATTCACAATAAAAGCGCATGCACGATAAAAGGGGATCGAAAAGTGGCATGATAGTCTACGATTAAATCGTTCGGTTAATTTTGTTCCTCGGATGGATAAGCATAAGAAGTTGGCACATGCTTAAGTTCCCTTCAAAGTGAATTTATATATTAAAGTATTATTTTTTCGATAGAGGGCTATTTCACTTAAATATTGTGGTCATAATAATGCATCGATTATTGTTACGAAATTCGGTGGTGGATAAACTTTTTTTCTGATTATTTCATTGATGTCATCAGATTTAATATTTTAGGTTGAATTATCAAAATTTATTGGAGGTTGTCTGACCTTTTTTGTAATATTTTTTTAATGAATAATTTATTTAGTATAATATTAATATCAACGGTTGCAAATTGTGTATTTAAATATAGTGTTCTTATCATTGAAATATTCATTCAAACACCTCTTACATAGGCAAAAAATCTTGTTGAACCTATCTCCTTATCTAAATAACTTTCTATCGTCATGAAATGCAAATCAAAGAACTCTCTCACAGCATTAATCCTGTATCGGAAGTAATCCGAGTTCCTCAAAATAATCCAAGCCTTGTTAATGATAATTTACAAAAATAAAATAAAAGTACTCAATAATTATAATCTTATTTTAACGGGATTTGTATTTTGATTAGGGTTTTCACTTAATAGTTCATCATTAAAGATTTGATCACAACGTTACTTATTACATGCAAGAAGTGTGTGAAGAAATTTCGACAGCATCTCTCGCACTTCTCCAGTATACCCCCAAACTAATCTTAACTACATTCTAAATAGCACCCAATTAAGGGGGCTTTAGAAACCTATCTAAGCAATTAGTATACTAGAAAAGAGCAAGAAAATGATACCAAAATTTCTTTACATGCTAGTTACATGCAACAAGTAACCATAAATTGTGATAAAATCTTAAAGAACCCTCTTTAGACTGGTACTTCACCGAACTAAAGACCATCAAAACTTATGGCATACTATAAAGATAACACATCATGCATGTAAGTGAAGTATAATACACTCTACATTATCCGTATAATATGATCATAAGTCTCGACGGACGAGTATTTTGACACGATTATTTTCTCACAAAACCAGTAACCTAGGGGTTAGAATACATATTGTTTGACCTCAAGTGCATCTAGAATTGTGCAAGTCTACATGCATATCTATAAATTATTAAAATTTTTGACAAAATTTTCCTTGCAATATAAATTTCTACCCATAACAAACACACACAATTAATCATATAAGCATTCATAAATTAAGTGGGCACTCCCCTACTTTCTAATCATGAATACAAATTGAAATTAAAGTGGGTACACCTTACAATCTAATAATCAATACAAAGTGAAATTAAAATGGGTACACCCTACATTATAATCATGCATAGAAACTGAAATTAAAGTGGGGACACCCCACATTCTAATTATGCATATAAAATGAAATTAAGGTGAATACACCCCACATTCTAATCATGCATATAAACTGAAATTAAAAGTGGATACACCCCACATTCTAGTCATACATAAAAATTAAAATTAAAGCGGGTATACCCAACATTCATGCATACATAACAATATAATTAATCTAAAAATATACACATTCATACCTTGCGGAACACCTGAATCGAGGAGCACGTATTTAACAATGAACGTAACCTAAATTAGAAATATTTACTTGAAACCTAGGATATGAGATGAACCCTATGGATGAGGATGGTGTATGTACATTACTTGGACCTCGCTTGTTATAAAATCTGAAAATGCATGCATGTTGTTAAATTCCCTACTGTGAGAAATTGAATATTTAAAATGATGTGTTGATTGCTTATCATGTTAATTCAGGAGCTGCCTGCTATATGAATTAGAAACCAGAATGTGATAGAGATACATGCCATGTAATAAAATGAGATAAGTACTATGTATGAATCATACAGGGAACTAGGAAAGGAATCAAAGTACAGTGATATGGATATCTGATGTATGATGGAACATGTTGCTTACGGGCATGTTAGTTGACTGTTCGGACTCAGGTATGGAAAGTAAGCTGCCCCTCGTGCACGTGGTATCGAGGAGAGCTACTGACGACGACGTTATGACTAGGTTTTGCTATAGAAATTAGCGTTGTAGTACAGCTAGTTATTGCCATCATTACATATATAATCTTTTTACTCGGAAATAAAAGAGTTCCCGAGGTCGAACTCAGGGAGCAAGTCGTATTCTAGAAGTACAAATTCTTATTACAAAAATAAAGAGAGAGAGATGAAAATTTGGCTTCTCCTTTTTCTCTTCTTTCTTCCTCTGTCTTCCCTTCTCTTCCTCTCGTGCTCTTCTTCTTCTTCTTCTGTTCTTCAGATCTTCCCCTCGTGCTCTTCTTCTTCTGTCTTCTGTTCTCCCTTGTTTTCTTTCTTTCTTTTTCTTCAGATCTTCTTCTTCTTTTTTCTTCTTTCTTGTCTTTCCACTTCTTTGCCGCGGTCCTGCTTCTTCTTTTCTTCTTCTTCCTTGCCTTCAAGACGTCGTCTGAATTTGCAATCAGACGACTTAAACCGCTGCTGCTACAGTGTCTCCCTTAGCTTCCGTCTTCTTCTTCTTTGTGTTCTCTTCTTCTTCTTTTTCTTCCGCAGTCCTTCTTCTTCTTCTTCACCTGTGCTTGCACACTTCAAGGTTTTCGTCAGAGGGCAAAACCTACTCTACCCTCCCCCCGCGTCTCTCTCTCTCAGAATTCACTCTTAGGAAAGCTCTCCCAGAGCAACCGGTTAATCGGGTACGTGGGTCGCGCCCGGGTCCAGGCCCACCGGCGTGCGGTGGTGGGTGAGGAGTGCAGGTCGGGCTAATCGGGTCGGGCCAGGTCCGCAGGGCGTGGGCGCGGACAAGGCTGGGTAGTCGGGCGGGTGAGAGGGACCTCACCCCGTGATCAGGAGGCGAACAGCTTAAGGCACTTTTTGCCTTTAAGCGCCCGCGTGCCTCTCAAAGTTTCCGAGGTGGGACTAAATGTCCCACCCTAATTGAGAGCCTGCAGCGGAGGAGGCAACTGGCAATCGCGGCTTCACGTGAGGCCTTCGCCCCAGCTGCGAGCCTGGGACTATTCGCGGAGATGCCCCGCGCAGCCTGGGAGTCGGACCTGGGCGAAGCGCACCTAGAGCTGCAGGTTGAAGGTGCTTCTTCAGCGCAGCAATGGCGACGGCGGTCGAGATACCTGTCCACAGAGGAATGGCCTCTCGGCCTAATCAGATACGCGGAGAACCTTCGTCGTGGCACGGCGAAGGTGGTGGGGGGTCTAGCAGGCGGCGCGGGGAGCATGAGGGCCACCCTAGGTCAAACTGCAGGCGGAGAAGTGGGTGTGTTCGGTGGATCTACAGAGGGCGTTTGGTGGGAAGTGGAAGGGCGGAAGAGGATCAGGGTGAGGAGGCGGAGGTTCTGCGGTGGTCGGCGAGCCGTGTGGGTTGCTGGAGTGATGGGAGCGGGTCGCCGGAGTGTGGCCGGAGGTGGAGAAGGTGAGGGTGATTAGGCGCGGTCGAGGGTGTAATTGACTGTAAAATAGGGAGGAAAAGAAAGAGGGGATAGAGAAGACTAATTCTAACCTAGCTAAAGTGACGAAGGGGACGAAGGGGCTGCCGGCTCGTACCTACCGGAGCTGGAGAAGAAATGCCCAGTGGGGGAGGACGGCGGCGACGACGGGGCAGAGGCAGCGCGCGCCGGTATTGCGCGACGCGGAGGAGAATCTGGAAGAAGACTCTGCTGCTGGTATTGCAGCAGAGCGAAGAGGAGGAGGAGAAGCCGCCGGAGCAAGGGGGCGTCTGTCGGAGTGGGAAGAGAGGAAAGTGAGGGGGTATCTCCGTCAGATCCGAGCTGGAAAGAACGGCGGAGCGACGGGGGTATTTATAGGGGCAGAATCAGAGAGGAGGGCGGAGGGAGACGGCATGTCTCCCTCGCCGGAGGACGCCGGAGGAAGGATACCCATACCGTCCATGCGTTCGCACGGCCGGTATGGGTGGTTGCAGCCAACAGGGGGGTGTTCCTGCGACGGCTGACGACGTAGGGCACCCCCATTTAACTTGGCAGGCTCCCTCCCTTACCCTGCGTGGTGCCATGCTCCGCGCAAGGTCGCCGGAGAATGGTGCTGCTCAAGTTTTGCAGGAGGGACCTAAACGCAAAGAATGAAGGAGATTTAGGGGCCAAAATGTGAGGGTTCAAAAGTTGAGGGTCAGAAAGTAAATGTATGAAGACCAAAGTGTAAAGTTGGTCAAGAAGGTTTCTTCTTAGGCTCAAGTTTTTATACATGACTAATTAGGACCTATGGATTCTGATGGTGAATTTTATTTCTAAATTAAACCTTGTTTGACCAGTCAATTTACGTAAAAATCCAAATTAAGTTGTTAATTGGGCATGGTTCTTAATGTAGGTCAAAATGGGTTCCTAAGGCCAAATTGAAGGTTCTAAACCCTAGAGATTATTTTTCTATGAATTTTAGAGGGTTTATTCTATTTTTACTTTACCTCGAACCTCGTGTATTTAAGTGGATTTATTTTTAGGGTTACAGAATGTCATTTAATTCTTCGGAGTTGCTGTAGCTCTTGTTGAGTCATTTCATCCCACTTTTCTTCTTATTAGGTTGTTTTGACCTATGTTTGGACCCTGAGTTACCATGTTTTCAGATTGGATTGGTGAAATTGCATTTTTACCCCTCAGTTTATGTTTTCTTTGCAAACTCAGAATCTCTCTGAGCCAAGCCTTTCTAAGGTTATGTAGGAGCTTTTAGTCTCTGTATTAGGTCAAAATGAGCTAGTTATGGCTTATGATGAGGTTCTCATCAGCTAGCATCACTTTCATGAAAGGAGAGAGCTAGCCGCCCATTGGGTTGAGATCCGGGATTAGGATTGGCCTCCACACGCCAACTCCTCTTAGGCTCACTGGGCAAACCGGGATAATCGGGTGAGGGTACGCAGACTGTTGAGGGGCGTGGCCCCTGTTCTGTTCTGTGCTGCATGTTTGGGCATGCTTGTTAGTAGAAAGGACTGACCGCGTGCCAGTGAGGGATAGCTGAAACGATCGACCACGGTTCCTATAAAAATCATCGTTATTGTAGTATGTCACAAATACAAACCGTTATTGCGTCAATTTTAATTAATTACATAATTTTTACTGGTTTATTCAAGGTCGTTCACTGAGAGGCAGTTATTGATATACATCACTCTCTAAGTCCAATATCATTCTTTAATTCCAAAAATATAAATTTTATGTAGAATCATGAATGAATGAATTAATGAATAAAGGAATTAAACTAATTTATGTACAAAAGAATGTATTGAAATGCTTGCAAACATATATATACAAACAAACATCAAACACTATAAATGAATAATATATACTATATACTTATAACTTATAATAACAATACTTGTATATATATACAATAATAATTAATAATATTTACAATACTAACTTAACTTAATATATTAACATATACAGTAACATATATAGTATGTACAGCGACATATATAAATGTTGCTAAACCTTAGGAAAAGCTATGTACAAAATCTAAGCCAAAAATAGAACCTATATTGACGTTAATTCCATACAGTGACAGATAAAAATGTCGGTGTAGCCTTCATAATATATTTACAATACATAAGGCATACACTACTTATACTAACTAACAAATCTATATACAGTGATATATGTATACGTCACTAAAGCTATCCTTTATTTATATATATAATAACTCAAACATATGTTATACTACGTATACTTAATATAAATATTTACCGTATACCATATACACACACACACACTTCTGTTCTTAAGTTGTTCTTATTCTTATTTGCTCTCTCTCAGTTAAGGCTTTCTCATTCTTTCTTCTTTTCCTTAGTCTCTCTGTGGACTCTCTTACTCTTTTTTAATACTTAAGATGTTTTCGGTTCACTCTTTACTTCTACGGCTCTACACTTAGCCATTTTCTGACCTTTGTTCTTTCTTTTCTTAACCCCTCACTAACCCTTAGTACAAAAATTAGGTTTTAAGTTGGCAGGAAGTTTTTTCAAGGGATACACAGCACCCTCTCAGGTGGGACCAAGACCTCTACTAAGGCCACCCTGATTTGTTAATTAACCTCTTAATTCCGATTTAAGCCCGATACTGGGCCCTTACAGGCTCACGTACACTGTCAGGCCCCTACCTACACCGTACACTAATCACACATCACAGATGCTCAGAATATACTCGTAACATATGCTCGAAGGGGTTATGGGTATCGGTATGCTTTGGTGCCATGCACTTGACAATTGGTGGGCAAGGATAACAAAACAATTTAAGGCGCTACAAAGCACCACACGCTTCCGATGTGGTGCTATGTGCGTCGCTTCTCAGCGCACAAGTTCTAATTTAAGGGCCATAATTTATTAAAATTAAAAATTAAACTATATGATATTAAAGCATTTACATAAGATTATATAATTGTACAATTAATTTACAAAATTAATTACGTTTACTATATAAATAAATTAACTAAAATTTGTAAATAGTATAACATGATTTCAAGGTTTATTTCTTAATTAACATATAAATTAGTTAATTGATGGTCTAATTGACCCTATACAGTATTAATATACATATTAAAGTATTTAATAAAGATTTTTATTATATTTTACAACATTTATTTTGATTTTATTTACATTCAAATACCTTTTTTCAGGTCAGTATACATATAAATTAGGTTTAAATAGTATAATACATTATAAATATAGTTAAATTAGCTTAATTTACTTAAAATACATTAATATAAATGTATAGAATACGTTAGTTCAATTATAACTTAAATTACAAATTTATTTTAATTTAACCTAATAACTTAACTAGTAATTTAATAAATTAATTATTTATTATATATACATAATTAAATTATGGTACAGGTTCCTGATGTACATAATTTACATATAAATATGTGTGTACAATATCAATAGTAAATATGTTTATTTACAGGGTTTTATTAATTTACTTAGAGTATAGTGCATATAAGTTAGTATAAGTAATAAATAATTATATAAATAAGCTATGTACAATTTATCTTAAATATTTAAGTTATGTTATAGCATACATACATAAGCTATATATACATATTATATACATATTATACATTATATACATAGATAGCTTAGTATATAACATAATATAAAAGGTGTTTTTAGGTATTTTTGTGATTTTTCCGATTTTTATGAGTTTTATATGTTTTGTAGAGATAGGGGATGAGAAAGAAAGAGATAGATGAGAGCTACAATGTGTTTTTGTCATTTGTTTAGTTTAGGAGTTTTTATTAAGTTAAGAGGTATACTGAATCGTCAACTGGTATGTTCTACCAAGCCAAAGGTTTAGATAACCTCAAAACTTTGCACATGCGTAGAGAATTGGTTGATCCTACTCACTATACATTTGTTTTTTTTTTTGGATTTCTTTATAGGGTTTTTACTTAATTGCAAGGTTTATACAACCTAGGCCTTAAAATGGATTTTCAAGGTGAACCTAAGGCACTAAAGTTGTGTTTGAGGGTTGAATAGGTAGTGAAAGCACTCAAATGTGTTCTAAATATGTTCTACAAGATATGAAATCATAATATCATGCTTTCCATTTCATTTTACATTTATTTCAAATGTTGGACCGTTAGGAACACAATTTAACTAACAAATAAGGAATTGACATGAATCAAGCCATTCCAAGTTAAATTTGAAATCACATAACAGTACATGGAAGCTTGAATACCTAAAATACAAAATTTACAACGTGCCAACTATTTTAAATAATTAAGCCTATGCCTACTGCCCATCTAAATTTCATCCATCCTACTACTGCTGCAACATCAGCAGCAACTGCAGCAACAGCTCAGGGACTACTCCAAACATCCTTAACTCAAATTAGACGTCTTAACAAAGCTCAGATCCATACTGCAGTGTGTCCATAAAACAGAAAAAAAAAAATTGTAGCATGTATGAACTCTTAATTCAGCAGATCAGACCCAAATTTTAGTATGAGTTATCCCAGATCAGACACAAGAAAGTCTCGTCAGGGATACTTCATATCCAAATTCAGGTAATGATTTGCATTGAACAATAATTTGCATCAAATTTGGGGTTGAAACATTCATGGAAATGTAGCTCCTGAAGTAGCACTTTAATGTAATTGACTAGGATTCAAAGCACAAAGAAAATCTCTTAAAACTCTAACAAGGACTGAAAATCACATAAAAATCTTTCTCAGATGTTAAACTCTGAATCAAAATCCCTTGTCAACATCCACGTTTCAAATCAGAAGAAAAACCACTGATCTAACACTTTCCTAATTCTATAGACAGCATGTAGGAAGTGTTGGAATCAGTTCATTAAATTCAACTAAATCCCAATATGTTGAAAACCTTATGGGATATTAAGAATCCCTTAAGTAAAAATTAGATTCTCAAAAAATAGTAGAAAAATTCTGGGTAGAGCCTCCAATCAACAAAGTTGATTTTCCTAGGCTCTACCATACATTCAAAATCATGAAATCCCAATCATAACAAATCTGATAATGACTCATCTGAGGAGAATTTAACATCAGCATAGTCTCAGATTCACGGCCATTACCTAAATCACCCAAGAATAAATCGATTCACTTGATCACAAATCCTTGAAACCCCAAATGATTGAAAATCTCGCGATCTTGCTTTAAAATCCAAATAAAAAATCGATCAAGCCAACCAATTCGATTTCAAATCAGATCTGGGGTCTTTGTGAACAAATTGAAGTGAGTGAAGAGACCCCTAGGTAGATTTGAGTGCAAATTTTCATCTCAAAGCATGAAAGCACTGGGATGGGGATTTGATTTCAAATGGATGGGTGGATTACGGATTAAAATACGAGGAAATCAGAAAGCGAAATGAAAATGTGTAGGGGGAGAAAACAATGATCAGTGAATGGGGGATTTCGTCTCCTCTGATCTGAAGTGATCAGCGGATGTGAAAAGGTGAATTTCTATACTAACTCTACTCCTAAGCTACACTACAGTCACGCACAGATCAGAATTAATCTACATCTAAATTCTACTGCTAAACTACTCTAATTACACTACAGCTAATCTAGAAAGCAGTAAACCTAATCTAAATGGAAGAATGGGACCTTTGGATCTCCACTCGATGGATGGAGAGGAAGAACGGAAGGAGGAAGTGCTCCAGCGGAGGGAAAACTCATTAGTGGAGTTCTGGGTCGCCCTCAGGTGCTACGATGTCCTTAGCGGCGACAAGAGTTGGTGAAGAAGTGCAATTTAACCGTCGGTGGCCGTGAAAATGGGGAAATGTGTGGAGGAGAGCTGGAGGGGAAGAATGATTGGCTCGAGAGGTGTAGAAGGGAGTGCTCTCTCGCACGCGAGGCTGTGGAGCTCCTTAAGTAGAGCTAACAATGAATCAAAGCACCGTGGTGGTGCGATTAGGCTCCAAGGGTGTGTGCAGTGGGGATTTGAGGAGAGAGCGCGCGCAAGCTTCAAATCAGAAAGCGACCGTTGGATGGGATCTAGGTGAGGTGGTGATCGCACATGCAAGGTTGCCTGAAGCTACCAATCAAGGTAAGCTGCAAATTCAATGGGGTATAGAGAATCAACGGTCGCGATCTCTTGAGTTCATGCACGCTATAGTGTTTTCGCGCATTGTAGGTGGCTTGAGTTGTGTTGGTGAAATTGCAGGAAGACCCCTTGCGAAGGGGCATAAAAATTATACCACAGCCCATAAGTGGTTAAGAAACGTTTCAGAGTAGTCCTTAAGGGCTTACAAATATGTCCCTAGAGGTTTTCTAGTGAATGAAATGTGATGTACTGAGGATCTAAATGTAAATCTTTAATTGCAAGGCCCTAATGATGTCCAAATGCACCCAAGTTTTAATAGAAGCTTAATTGAATATTTAAGAAGTTAACTACACTTTTGACTTGAACTTTTAAACTCATTTGTATGTTCAATTTGCACTTGGATCACCATTTATCTTTATTTAAAAGAATATCTCATTTAATGAGATAATTATGCATTTTTAACACAAAATTGATGTTTTAGGTCGTTTTCTCTTTTTCACACATTTAACCCTTTTTATATGTTAAATTGATAGTGTTTAACCTAGTTTCTAGCTTGTTCACATGGTTTGGTCGTGTTTTAACAGCCAGTTGCGTCGTAATATAGGTGACTAAGCGTTGTTAACAAATAAAAATTTATTACTCGAAAACCTAAGTATCCGAGGTCGAACATAGGCAACAATTGGAATTTATTCACTAATCTCAATAATGTAATCGAACACTTAATTACTCAAACTCTAATTCAGAATATATATGCATGGGTTTAAAAGTTAATTGTGGCAAAAATAGAGGAATTGAACGTCTGAGCATGGGATCAGACGTCTTAAAAAGATGTTTTCTTTCTTCTCTTGTTTTCTTTCTCTTCTTCTTCTGACTTTCTTTCTCTGATTTTCCTTTTTTTCTTCTATTCTTCTTTGGCTATGTACTTCTTCTTCCTTGTTTCTTCTCTACAGCTCCTTTCTCTGCTCTTTCCTTTCTTCTTCCTTCTTATTTTCCTCTATCTTCTGCCTTGCCTCTCTTCTGCAATTTCTTTATCCTTCTTTTTCCCTACGGGTCTTCTTCTTCTTCTTTCCTTGGCTCTACTTCCCTTGGCTTCAGCTTTTCTTCTTCTACTACTTCTGCTTGTCTTTCCCTTTCTTTCTTCTTCCTTCTTCAGCCTTTGCTCTCTGACTTCCTCTTCTCTTTGGCTTCGCCTCTTCCTTCTGCCTTGTCTTTCCTTCTCTTTTTCCTCTGCTACTAAGTGTCAACTTCACTTCTCCTTCTCCTTCCCTGCACAAACCGAAGAGAGCAAAACCTACCCCTCTACCCACACCTACATCTCTCTCTCTCTGTATATCACTCTTCAGTACCCTCTCCCAGAGCCGAGTAATCGGATCGGGTCACGTGCCCAGGTCCAGGTGCACTGGCGTGGGTGTGGTGCTCGAGGAGTGCTCGGGAGGATAGTCGGGTCGGGTTGCCAGGATCGTAGGATGAATTCACGGACGAGGAGTGTATAGGTGAGGGACCTTACCCCATGTGTTTTCGAGGTGAATAGCTAATATCACAAATTCAATTTATTGCACACACCTCACTCACAGGTTCACAAGGTGGGACTAATGTTCCACCCGTTTTTGCTCGCACGCCCGCAGCAGCTCTTCCTTCCAATTGCTGCAGCTACAAGCCTCGCAGCGCCAATTGCTCCGACAGCTGACTGCGCGAGACTACCCCAAACCTGATGGACCTGGGACCTTGGAACGCTTCAGCTTGGGGCGAGCTTGCAACCTTCTCGAGTCGTCGCTAATGGCGGCTGGTGCTTAGATCTTCCACAAAACAAAAGGGGCCTTGCGACTCTATCAGACCACAGGAGGACCTTCACTGTGTCACGGAGAAGGTGAGGCGGTAGGTGGCAGGCCGCAGGGCTGCCTAGGCGTGCATGCCTAGGTCACTCTGTGGCCGGATTTATGGGTTAGGTCGGGAGGTGTTTGTTGTGGTGTAGGCGGTCTGTGAGTGGGTGGATGATGTTCAGTGGAGTGTGGTGGAGGTTGTGGGGTTGGTGGTGAGACGTGTGGAGTTGTGGAATGACGGGTGCGTCTCGCCGGAGGTCGGCCAGAGATGGGGAAGATGGCGGTGGACAGTGGCAGTCAAGGGGTGTTTTGTGAAATAGGTTGAGGGGAATTGAAGAGGAGATAGAGACAAGCGATTCTAACCTAATTAAGTGGACGAAGGAAGAGAGAGGGTGGCTGGCAGTGCCTGCTGTCGTTGGAGAAGAAGGTGTCTAGTGGAGGAAAACGACGACAACGACGGGGCTAGGGATGCTCGCGCGGGTGTTGCACGATGCGGAGGAGGATTATAACGACCCGATTCCCGAATCTCTACGAGACACGAGAATCGGACCGACTCGACTGATCCCAAGACCCAGTCATCCAACAAGAAAGTAACCAAAAGAGCAGTAAAATAAACCACATTCCACCTGTATATAACTAGCAGTAACAACATACAGCAGTAAAGAAAGAAATATTACAGTATACACCACCACAACAGTAGAGAAATAAACATTTACATAAACGTGAAGCTTACAATAAAAAGAGTACAGGGGTAACAGAAACTACTCACTACAACGAAAAGAAAAGTACAGTGGGTACTACAAGTAACACTACTGGGCTCTACTAGGCCCAGTGCCCTCTACAGCCACTGACTCTGGCTACTTAACACCTGGTCCTAAAAAGGTAACAAAGGTGACACATCAGCGAAACGCTGAGTAGAGTGGCAACTAAAAGCTAAAAGAGATAGTAAGGTAGACAATAGCTGTTATATTTATAATTTCTTGCTTTAATCTTTTTCCATTTATTCACTATTGAATTACTTCTCAGATCCTTCTCTTGATCTCGAATGTTCCTCGTAGGAACGATCTTGATTGCAGTCTTTTCCGAAAAGTAGAAGTAACACGTGGTGCTCTCCTGGCCGGGAGAGTCCCCCATGGTGGTCCTACCCTCAGTCAACCACCCCAAGGTCGCTGACAGACATAACGGTGACTACGACACGCACGATAAATGCACGGGTAGCTACCCCGCACTGGCACGCGGTCAG
This sequence comes from Thalassia testudinum, assembly GCA_037157565.1. Lineage (NCBI taxonomy): Eukaryota > Viridiplantae > Streptophyta > Magnoliopsida > Alismatales > Hydrocharitaceae > Thalassia > Thalassia testudinum. Next base: position 18,259,008 of record JAZHRO010000076.1, on the reverse strand, counting down.
TCGTTTCCGTTAACTGGTGCACCCAAAGCACAGCACGGAACCAGTATAGGGTAGAGCCCTCTCAGTAACAGGGGTCCAGCCCCTCCACAGTAACCAAACAGGGGTATTGCCCCTCCACAGTCTGCGCACCCTCACCTGACTACCCTAGTTTGCCCAGTGGGCCTAACAAGTCGGTGTAGGAGGACTAGCAGAACCCCAGGGCCCGTGGGGTAGCTAGTGCGCTCCCTACACTAGTAGTTTCCAGACGTCCGATTGTCACCCCGGACGTCTGGAGGCCCTGCCCGTCGTCTGGCGCTGTGCCCAGACGACTGATCTGTGTGGGATGGCGAGCCCTCGCGCCCTCCCAAACAACTCCTGCACACACACACAACCGCTCTTATCAAAGAGGTGCAGAAGAACTCGGTGGAAACGACTGCATGGCCGTACATGCGGAAAAAGGAGAAGATAACAATTATTGTACTTGTCAGACGTTTGGACCTTCCTCCAGATGTCTTCTGCGATGTCTGCATGTAAGTCCAGACGTCTGATTCTGGGAAATTTTCCCAGAATCAGGACCCTTTTTGCTCTCCGCCCGCCACGCAGGGTCGTGCCGCACCGCGCCCGCCTGCTGCATGAGCCACAACAGCTCCTCCACAGCACCACACGCTCGCTGCCCTCCCACCGGTCGGCTCTAGCTACCCCGGCAAGCTCACACCCTCGCGGTCAAGATTCTTCCTCCCCTCGCAACAGCTTCTCCTCCCTACACGCCCACAGTAGGCTGTTGCCGCTCTCGCTCGCTCGCTCTCTCTCGCTGACAGGGAGAAGGAGAAGAAGAAGACGGTGGAGTGAGGGTGAGGGAGAGGGGGCGCTATTTGAAGGTAGCGTGGGGAGAGAGATGATGAGAGCCTCATCATGAGCCATAACTAGCTCATTTTGACCCAATAAAGAAGATAAAAGCTCCGACATAACCTAGAAGAAGGCCTAACTGAAGGAACAAGTGCTCTGAGAAGAAAACATGAAATAAAGGTTAAAACTGTAATTTTACCATTGCAGTACGTAAACGGGATTTCTCAGAGGCAAAACATAGGTTAAATGGTATAAATGAGATAAAAAGAGGGTTGAGTCAATCAGAAATGAGTTCATGTGCAATCTAAGAACTAAATGACACTTGGTAACCCTAAAACAGACCCGCTTAAATTAACAAGGTTTCGGTCAGAACAAAAAGCAAGTAAACCCTCTAAAAATCATGGAAAAACATACTCTAGGGTTTAGAACACTTAATTTGGCCTTTGGAACCTAGTTTGACCTAGATTAGGGTCCTAGCTCTTCAATTAACCTAATTTGGGTTTTTACGCAAAATGTCCAGTCAAACGAGGTCAAACCTGAAATATAACTTCGGCATTGGATTCCTTAGGTCCAAATTAGGTTTATACCAAAATTTGGACCTAAGGAGAGGTCATCTTGACCTACTTTGCAATTTAGTACACCCAAATCACAAATTGGTCCCTATCTTTTGAATACCGTTGCAGAGAACCCCCTAGGTTCTTCGCCTCCTTTGCAAACCGGTCCTGCCGCCATTGCTAGGGCAGAACCGAGCTCCGGCGAGGTTCGGAGAGGGATTGCTCTCTAATCCCTCAGAGATTCCCTCCCAGAAATGGAAGGAGGATTCTCTGAGGAATTCCCTTCCATTTAAGACCGATCTCGATCCCTGGTGTGAGCCCAATCTCTCGTGCGAACGCACGAGAGATTTGGGTATCCTAACTCCTTTCCATCTCCGGCGACCAACCTCAGGCAATTACGTGCCCTTCACGCCCTACACACCCAATCCAGCGCCTATATAAGAACCCACAACTCCGGCCGAAGAGGCTGAGCTTGATTTGGCCGAGTTTCCCCCTTCAATTCCTCTCCTCCTGCCCGGCCAAATGTCCCAGCCAGCTCCGGCGAGCCCCCCTCCCCTCCCTCTTCGCTCTGCCACAAAACCAGTGGCAGAGTTAGCTTCCTGACCTCCCTCTGCGTCGCGCAGCACTAACGCACGCCGCCTCAGCCCCGTAGTCGCCGCCGTTCTCCCCCCACTGGGCATCATCTTCTCCGGTGACAGCAGGTACTGTTGTCCGCCTTCCGTCCCCTTTCGTCTTTAGAATTAGGTTAGAACTCCTCTCCATCCTATCCTCTCTCTTTTCCCCCTGTTATCTCATCTGATTACCCCTCGACCGACGCTGACCACCCTCATCTTCCACATCACCGACCGATCTCCGGCGAGCCGCTTCCACCATTCCAGCCCCCCACACGGCTCGCCAACCACCTCGGGAGCTCCGCCTCACCACTAGGAACTCGCTCCACCCCACAACTGCCACTCCAGACCTCCATAACCACCCCCTGAACAACCCACCATCTCCGGCCACAGGTTGACCTAGGCGCGCACGCCTAGGCCGACCGGCAACCTGCAGCAACACCCACCGCCTTCGCCGTGCTACGGCGAAGGTTTCCTGCTATTCTGATTGGGCCAATAGGCCGTTCTGTGGAATCTGAGGTGAACGCCCCGGCCGCCATTAACAGCCGAAGCAGCAGGAAGCTTGGAGCAGCAGCAGGCGTCAGGCTTCCCAGGCGGCAGGTGTAGCAGACTCTCGCAAGTATCGCGAGGTGACTGAGTTCAGCGAGGAGCACAAGCAGGGCCTTCAGCGTGGGCAATTGCACGCGAGAGTCTGCGGGCGCGCGCAAAGGAAGGGCGGAACGTTTAGTCCCACATCGTGGAATCTCAAGGCACAGGTATGGTATAAAGAGTTTTTGTGATATAGCTTTACTGCCTCGAAAGCACAGGGGTGAGGTCCCTCACTGACCCCACCCCCCTCGTCCACGGCCTGACCACGCGGACTTGGCGGATCCGACCCGACCTAGACCTACGCACTCCTCGCGCATCACACCACCTTCAGGTGCGCCTGGTCCCGGGTACGATCCGACCCAATTATACATGTTCCTCTGGGAGAACAGCTCAGAGTGAATTGCTTGAGAGAGAGAGACGCACGGGTAGCGGGAGAAGGGTTAGGTTTTGCTCCTGTGCAGGCAGGCTGATTGCAGGAGAAGGACTTGGCCGCTGCAGAAGAGAGAAGCAAAGGCAAGACCACAGAAGAGAAGAGTAAGAAGCAAGGTAGAGAAGAAGAAAAGAAAGAGCAAGACACAGAGAAGAAGAGAGGCAAAGAAAAGATTAGAAGATCAAAAGAAGAAGAAGAAGGTTTCGCAAGACAAGAAAGAAAGCAGAGAGAAGCAAAACGAAGAAGAAAATGAGAGACTGCAGAAGAAGAAGAAAAGGAGAAATACTTTTAAGACGTCTGATCTTGTGATCAGACGTCCAATTTCATATTTTTGTCCTAATTACTTTTAATTACATACATTCACATTTGAATTGATATTTTGAGTAAATTAGAGTGTTCAATTACATTTTGACTAGTAGTAAATTCCATTTGCTCCCTGTGTTCGACCTCGGATACTCCGATTTTCGAGTAATAAAAATCTTTATTTGTTTTGAACGCTTTAGCGGCTATACTACAACGCGATATTATCTTTTAACAAACCGCACAAAAGCGCGACGAACAAGAGAAAAATAGGAAGGCAGCGTCTGCAGGGAGGGAGAGGAAAGAGAAGGAGGAGGGCGACGGGTTCAGTCTGCGCGCGTAGGCGCACAGACGCGAAATCACATGCCGAAAAATTTAATACCAGACATCTGGGAGGACTTCCAGACGTCTGGGCCACCTCCCAGACGTCTTAAACGACGCTTGATGCCTTGTTCGTAACAATATAACAAACTCAAAGGAGGTTTTGTCCCCAAAACTTACGCTAACTAGGGTGCGGGAAAGGACAATATATGCATAACAAACTCAAAGAGGACCGAGGTCGGTCCGAAAAGTCGTACCCGTGAAACGCTCCGGGTACCGCACCCGCATCGCCGCCTCAGGCTCCCATGTAGCCTCATCGTACCACTGGCTCCTCCACAAGACCTTCACAAGGGGTACTTGCTTTTGTCTCAGACTGCGGACGGCTCTATCGAGAATCTGCACTGGCCGCTCGGGGTAGGTCAGGTCGTCGCCCACCACGACGCTCCCATGACTCAGGACGTGACTGGGATCGGCGACGTACTTCCTGAGGTTGGACACGTGGAGTACGTCGTGCACACCAGAAAGCTGAGGAGGGAGGGCAAGCCTATAAGTAACGGGTCCAACCCGCTCCAGGACCTCAAACGGCCCCACGAACCTCGGTGCGAGCTTCCCTCTCACCCAAACCGCTGCAGGCCCTTCATGGGAGAAACACGAAGGAAGACGTGGTCCCCAACCTCAAACTGCACATCTCTGCGTTTTCGATCTGCGTAGCTCTTCTACCTGCTCTTGACAGTACGGAAATCAGAGGGACCCGCACGCACATGCTCAGGTGGTTGAGCAGGGTTCCTCGTCTTCTTCTTCTGCTAATCAACAATTCATGGTCAATCAAGCCCCTCCAATCTTTCCAAACCCTCCCCAAGACCCAAATTCTTACACTTCTGCAAATTCTGTCACTTTGAGGAGTGATAAGAAGACTCAGGATCCACAACCACACTATTCTGATCTTTTGAATCCTGAAGAATCTGAGGAGAGAGAGGAGAATTCTAGAGGAGAAATCAAGGCTCAGGAACCTGATTCCAAAGATCTGACTCATGTTCCTTTTCCTGAAGCCTTAGCCAAAGCAAAGAAGAAGAAGTCTGTTGATAGCAATGAGGAGCTTCTGAATTTATTTAAGAATGTTGAGATCAATATTCCTCTCCTTGATGCTATCAAGCACATACCGACTTACGCAAAATTTTTAAAGGAATTATGTACACAAAAGCGTAAGTCGAGAGAATCTGTTCCGAGGAAGGTGGTACTCTCCGAGCAGGCTAGCTCTATTATCCTGCACTACCTCCCTCAGAAAAAGAGAGATCCTAGTGCTCCTTTGATTTCTTGCGTTATCGGAGATTACACATTTGATAGAGCACTTTTGGATCTCGGTGCATCCATCAACCTAATTCCAACTTCTCTTTATGAGAAGTTTGGGTTAGGTGAACTTCGGCCAACTTCAGTAACGCTATAGTTAGCGGACCGTTCGGTCACAAACCCGCGAGGCGTTATTGAAGATGTTATAGTTAAGGTCAAAGATTTCTATTTTCCTGTAGATTTCCTTGTCCTTGACATGGATGTACCAGATAATCTGAGGAACACGCCCATCATTCTGGGGCGTCCGTTCCTGGCTACCGCAAAGGCCAACATTAATTGTGAAAGCGGTAGCATGGAAATCGCCTTTGGGGACCAACGAATGAAATTGGATATTTTTAAGGCGATCAACAAATTTGAGGATTGTGGATTTATTAAGGAACTTGATGAGGATAATGTTAATATTGAAACTTGTTTGACAGTTTCTTCAATTGAAAGTTCCTCTTTAGTTGATGAATTTGACCCGCAACCCTCTGACCTGACATCTTCGGAAGAGGTTACTAATTTTGTTCACTCAAAACCTCTTCCTCTTGTTGAATCTTCAGCATCTACCTTACCATCAATCATTACCCCACCCCAGCTTGAATTGAAACCATTGCCCAAGAATTTAAAATATCAAATTTTAGGATTGCAGAATACGCTCCCTGTGATTATTAGTGCTAAATTGACAAATGAGCAAGAGATTAAATTGATTAAGGTCCTAAAGGAACATAAGGAGGCAATTAGTTGGACCATTCATGACCTCAGGGGGATCGAGCCATCTTACTGTAATCATAGAATATTTTTGGAAGATGGATCCCACCCTTCTCGCCAGATGCAGAGGAGATTGAATCCAAATATGCGAGAAGTGGTCAAAAAGGAAATCATCAAGTGGCTCGATGCAGGAATTATTTATCCAATCTCTGACAGTCCCTGGGTAAGTCCCGTTCAGATTGTTCCAAAGAAGGCCGGGATTACTGTTGTGACTAATGAGAGAGGTGAATCTGTCACAACTCGTTCAGCTTTCTCTTGGAGAGTTTGTATTGATTATAGGAAGATGAACACAGCCACTAAAAAGGATCATTTTCCCTTGCCCTTCATTGATCAAATCTTGGAAAAATTAACTGGGCAGAAGTACTTCTGTTTTCTTGATGGCTACTCGGGATATAACCAAGTTCCTATCCATCCCGAGGATCAGGAAAAAACTACTTTCACCTGTCCCTACGGAACCTTTGCTTTTCGTAGGATGCCTTTTGGGTTATGCAATGCACCTGCGACATTTCAAAGGTGTATGCTAGCCATATTTTCCGACATGGTGGGAGAGTTTATGGAAGTCTTCATGGATGATTTCTCTATTTTCGAAGAATCATTTGACTCTTGTTTGGCTAATTTGCAAATGATTCTTAAGCGATGTATCAAGACATGACTGGTCCTTAGCCGGGAAAAGAGTCATTTCATGACCCAAGAGGGCATCATTTTGGGTCATGTAATTCTGAACGGGGAATTGAAGTAGACAAAGCTAAGGTTGATGTTATCGCTAAACTTCCTCCTCCCACATCTGTTAAACAAATCAGATCATTTCTTGGCCATGTGGGATTTTATCGAAGATTCATCAAGGATTTCTCGAAGGTTGCTAGTCCTTTGAGCAATCTTCTTGCCAAAGAAACGCCGTTTGTTTTTGACGAATCATGCCGAAAGGCATTTGATTTTCTGAAAACGGTAGTCACCTATGCTCCAATTTTGCAACCACCAATTTGGACAACCCCTTTTGAGATCATGACCGACGCCTCTGATTACGCAGTCAGGGCTGTTCTGGGTCAGAAAATTGATCGAAAGCTCTCTGTCATTTACTACCCTAGTAAAACTTTGGATGAAGCCCAGAGGAATTACACTGTTACTGAGAAGGAATTACTAGCTATAGTATTTGCTTTGGAAAAATTCAGGGCTTATCTCTTGGGGTCTCATGTTATTATTTATTCCGACCACTAGGCCTTGAGACATCTCTTGGCTAAAAAGGATGCTAAACCCCGGCTTATTCGTTGGATTCTTCTTCTTCAAGAATTTGATCTTGAAATCAAGGATAAAGCCGGGGTGCAAAATGTGGTAGCGGATCATTTGTCGAGACTCCTAGGTAATTCTTCTTGTCCAGACATTCCGATTGTTGACACTTTTCCGGACGAAACCATTCTTACAGTTTTAGGTGTCCACACCCCATGGTTTGCTGACATTGTTAACTATTTGGCCGTTGGTCAAATCCCCTAGGATTGGACCAAGCAACAATGGGATAGACTTAAATCTGAGGCCAAATACTACTTTTGGGAGGACCCTGAACTGTATCGCATCGGCTCTGATCAGATTATTCGCTGATGCATACCGGAGAATGAATTCAACAGTATACTCGAGTTCTGCCATGCATCTGGGTGTGGTGGACATTTCTCCGGGAGAAAGACGGCTGCAAAAATCTTGCAATCTGGCTTCTATTGGCCGTCTTTATTCAAGGATGCCCAGGACTTCTCAAGGTCATGTTCTCGATGTCAGTCACTCAGGAACATAACTAAGAGAGACATGATGCCCCTAAACCCTATTCTTCCTGTAGAAATTTTCGATGTTTGGGGCATCGATTTCATGGGACCCTTTATCCCTTCATTTGGACATCAGTACATTCTTGTTGCTGTTGATTATGTGTCCAAATGGATTGAGGCAATTCCCACCCGAACCAATGACCACAAGGTGGTCATCAATTTTGTCAAGAAAAATATCTTCAGTAGGTTCGGGATTCCGAAGGCTATCATCAGTGATGGTGGCACTCATTTTACTATGCCCAATTCTGGAATTTATTGGCCAAATACGGGGTTAATCATCGAATTTCCACACCTTACCATCCCCAAACGAATGGACAAGCCGAGATCTCCAATCAAGAGATCAAGAACATTTTGCAAAAAACGGTTAGGCCTGACCGCAAGGATTGGACTCAAAAGCTTAAGGACGCTCTTTGGGCCTGCCAAACGGCGTATAAAATGCCCATCAGCATGTCTCCATTCCATTTGGTGTATGGAAAGGCGTGCCATCTACCCGTAGAGATTGAACACAGGGCATTCTGGGCAATCAAACAATGCAATTTAGATCTGAATCTAGCTGAAAAGACCAGGAAACTCTAATTATCTGAGTTGGAGGAGCTTAGAAATGATGCTTATGAGAATGCCAAGATCTACAAGGCTCGGACCAAAGCTCTACATGATCAATTGATTTCCCGCAAGAGCTTTGAGCCAAACCAGAAGGTCTGGTTATTTGATTCTAAACTTAAGCTCTTTCCTGCTAAACTTAAATCTAAATGGAATGGCCCATTCATAATTGATCAGATTTTTCCTAATGGTGCCGTTCAGATTTCTGACCCAAAGACGGGTAACACCTTTAAAGTCAACGGTCAACGTTTGAAGCCTGTCGTTGACCGTAATCTTCCAGAACCCATCTCAGACTCTGTTGCTCTAGCCATTCTGTGACTTCTTTGGCTGGACTTCGCCCAGCTCACGGCATTAAACTCAGTAGTTGTACATATGACACAAGGCTGATTCGAGCTTCATATCCAGGTGACATCTTTCATATTCTACCCTTTCTTTCATGTCTCTTTTTCAATGAGGACATTGCATCAGCTAGGCATGGGGGGTGGATTCATTCTTGAATTATTTGGTTAGCTTTGTGAAATCCATATAAATTGTCTCTCTTCTTATTTAAAAAATTAAAAAAAAAAATAGGAAGGATTAGTTGGACATTATGACTTTTCAATCCTAAGAAATTTTACATTAGGATCTGAACACAAAGACCCCTCAGGTCTTTGGACTTAATTAGCCTGTGTATCCACTAAAATGTGGATTTATTTTTGAGTCATCGCCATCTTAATTCTATTATAATTGGAATAAATAAGTTTGGGTGATAAGTACACGACTTATCAACCCGCCCTTTGATTTGAGGGAATTTTGAGTTTTAAGCATCTACACACTTTCTTTACACTGACTCGTTGTTCGGCGATTCTAACGGAAATTGGGTAGCTAATGAACCTTCTAGGGTGATATGGCTGGCAAGTTATCGTGGGTAACAGCCCATAGGTAGGTTGTCCAGAGCCCAGCACTGGACCTTTCTTAGTTTGCTACCTTTAGGTAAATCTTAGACTAGGGAAGCCACCTACTTAAAAAAAAAAAGGAGAAAAGAACAAAAAGAAATAAGCCACACTTCGCCGCACGAGTATGGCTGGCAAGTTATCGGTGGTAACAGCTCATCGACCGGTTGTCCAGAACCCAGCTCAAAAAATGCACTAAAAATTTCCGAAACACTTAGGAAGAAGCGGAGAAGTAGAATAAATCGGGGAGATATACACTGGATTCACCCTTGTGTTGACCCCGTAAAAAAAAAATAAATAAAAGTAGAGAGAAAGCTACTGGTTGTAAAGATACACTTTTAGGTAGAATTCCGGTTATGTCACCTAGAGGCGTAGAAATCTGAAGTCTGTTTTAACTGCCGGTCAACGAGTCTATCACAATCATAATAAGATGCTTAAAGCTTAGGGTTCTCATCAAATTTTGGGTGAGTTGAATGGCCGTAGAAAGCCACTCTTAAACCCGAAAATTTGAAAATAAAAAAAATTAAGAAAGAGAAAAAGAGAAAAAGAAATTTTTCTTTTAATAAGGCGAGGGCTTGAGGCGGTCTGCATTTTGGCTGATACCCGGGCACTGTTGTGTTTTTGAAAGTTTAGTTCCTAAGTAGACAATTTCTTAATGATTGAAAAATAACTCAAGTCCAAATAATCCAACCTAATTCTTTTATAAATAGCATATAGTTTTTGCTAGGGACTAGCAAAAGATAGGCATGGGAGTATGATGTAAACACATTTACACTACTTAAAATGTCTATTTATGCATGTTCTTAAGCATAGGATTGCATTTCATGATATAAATATTGCATTACATGCATCATCTTGCATTTAGAGTAGTTTGAATAAAATGGAGGTTAATTGTCTCCTTTATGTGCTTGGACAGGGCAAACATTTTATTGGGGCCTCGGATCAAAGATCCAACCGTATGGATGTGGTCAGGGTGACAATTGGAGTTCAACGACTCCAAAATCGCCCTAATCAGGCATCCGTAGCATCAGATAGTGACCCGGGAACCCTAGAAGATCAAGGGTCAGGATGGTGTAAATCCGCACTTCAGATGATCAATCCGACCGTACGGATGAATTCGGATCGATGATCGCAGCCCAACGACACAAAAATCGAGTCAATCCGACATCCATGACACCATCTACAACTTCCATAAGATGGACGGCCAAGATAGCGCCACGTGGCGCCATCTCAGCCGCCCAAACGGTCGCTTCATCTTGTGAAGGCCCCACTCCCGATCGCTCTCCGCCGTTGGATCTTAATCCAACGGCTGTGGGCGCTCGCATTTAAAAGCGCCCGCTCGACCATTCGCGCCCCATAACGCAGCGGTCGAGCGCGCTATCGCGAGTGCGGGGCGCGGGTTCGAGCCGTGGAGAGGGGCTGGAAGGCACGGCGATTGGGCGCAGGTGGAGCGTCAGATGGAGATTGAACGGCTGCGCACGCCCGATAGCGTCGACGCGCGATTGGATGCGCAATCGGATGCGTAATCAAACGCGCGGGCGGGCGCACAACGCGCTGGCGCGGACGCATCTTAAGCCGTCCGATCTCGCAATCAGACAGCTGAAAAGCGGCGGACGTGCGCAAGCCATTGAGCGCGCGAGCAGGCGAGGAGGCACGCGCAAGCCGACCATGACGCCCACGTCGAGGCTTTAGTGACGGATTTATCCGTCACTAATGAGCCCTCTTTTATTATTTTGAAGTTGTAATGTCCATTTTGCCCCCACTCCTTGCAACTATAAAAGGAGACCCCCTCCATATGAAATTCTCATCCCTTCTTTCTCCTCTCTACCCCTCCAAAGCTCAAAACAAGCTTGTCCCACACTCGGGATGCTTCTTGTGAGATAAAGTCCAATTTTCGTTCCCCTTCGGAAGTGGATCCCGCGACTACGACGGCGTGCTGCCCCATTCCTATTACGAACGCACGGCTTCAGACGTCTGGGAGGTGGCCCAGATGTCGGATAAGACGTCTGGAACCCCTTCCAGACATCTGGGATTCGATTTCGACGGCACGCGCGGTTGCGTCTGCGCGCCTGCGTGCGCAGACCTGCGGGTGCCTTTTCCCCTCTCTCCTGCGGCCGCAGGCTGCGCCCTCTATTCCTCTCTCTCTCCTCCCCGCGCGGCTTTAAAACGCCATGCCCTCTCCCTCACTCTCATCACCTCTGCCCCCTTCCTCTTCTCCTTCCAGCCGGTGCGCGAGTGCGAGCGCGAGTGAGCGGCGGCAGCGACTGCCGCGGTGAGCGTGGGAGGAGGTGCTGCGCGAGGGAGGGGGCGCTCGGCCATGAGGGCGAACTTGCCCGGGCTGCTAGGGCCGGCCGGCGGAGGGAGCAGCAGACGAGGGGTGACGTGGGAGGCCTGCTGCAGCTCGAGCAGCTGGCGGACGAGACACGGCGCGGCCATGCGTCGCGAGCGAAGGGCGAGTGGTGCCCTGATTCTGGAAATTTTTCCAAAATCAGACGTCTGGGCTTCCAACCAGACAACGAGGAGGTTGTCTGAAAGGTGAGTTATTTTCGTCTTTCTTCCTTTTCTTCGGCCGTTCGTACTGAGAGAGAGAAATGGGTACGCGCAGGTTCTGGATTCGCCATCCAACGCGAATCAGACGTCTGGCTGCAGTGCCAGACGACAAGAACGACTTCCAGACGTCCGGGGTGGCCATCGGATGTCTGGGAACTAGGCCAGACGCCCCCGCAGGCTTCTGGACGTCTGAGAGACCATGCAGGACAAGGTATCATCTGATCCCCATTTTTAAGACGTCTGGAAGAAGTTCCAGACGTCTGATTTTGCACTGTTTCATCGTTTTCGACCCGTTTAGGGCCCATTCGGAGTCCGTTTTCCGCGTTTCAAGTTGCGTTCTTTTCAGAATTAAATCCTCTACCCGTCTACAGTAGTTTTATACTATTTTGAGAAACTCCTTGTGTTTGATCCTTGTGATAGGACCCCGTTCTGTTGCAGTCTCGGGGGTTGCGGAGGTACGTGGGATTCCCGACCCGTTGGACGACTATATGGTTTATTTTACTGCTCTTTTGGTTACTTCCTCGTTGGACGACTAGGTCTTAGGATTAGTCGAGTCGGTCAGGTTCTCGTGTCTCATAGGGACTCGGGAATCGGGTCGTTACAGTTCCCGTTCTTCTGCTTCGTCCTCCTTCATCCTGCTTCGTTCTCCTTCGTCTAGGCGTCGTCCCATCCGGCTCATCTTCCAAGCAATCGTCGAGGAGGATAACTTCTCTCTCCCATTCTTATTTACAGCTTTTCTAGTGTAGAATTTTCCTACTTTATAGTGTAATTGATTTTCCGCTTTCTAGTGTAACTTTTATTTAGTTTGATTATATGAACAATTGGAATATTGAATGCATGTTCTCTCTCTCTCTCTCTCTTAGTTTGATAGCTCCATTGTAATTATATCGCCTTGCTTAATAAAAATCCTAAAAAAAATATAATTGCGAATATAGATCAACGTAGCCTCCATGTGTTCGACTCGGAATTCTTTTCGGTATAAATTTTATTTGTTGAATATGAATTCTTCTCTTTCGAACTACAACGACATGTTTTCCAAAATCAAACACGTAAGCGTAGGGATTCACAAAAAATCGTTCAACATCTGGGTTGCGAATCCACAACCATTTTGTGCCTCAAACCCGAGATCAGATTGATCCTCGATGTTGTTCCAAGATGGTTCATCCTCTATTTGTGGTATATATGGGTACTTTTGGTCGATAATTTGTTTTAATAATCTCCTTATCTCTTCCCATTTTTCAAGATCATCTTGGTGTTGCTTCCAAAGTCGAGGATTTGTCATGCATTGAAGGTATTCAAGATTGTGCAATTTTTCTATCTCAATGTATCCTGTGATGAGCAAGTCTCGGGTTGATCCTTTTGTGGCTTCTGCCAATAGTACTTGGGCACAAGTTATGATAAAGGTTGAGGTTGTTGGGACATCAATCTGAATGTTTTCTACTGGTGTTGAGGTTTTGTCTTCTTTTTCACAAAATTTCAGGGCATCCTCAATCATCCTGTCTTTCATGGATCTCCGATATTCAGGTTTTTTGAATGGTAATCCTAAGTGGTTTGGCTGCATATTTGGATCAGGTGGTGGAATCAAGATGTAGAATCAGAGTTTGAATTAAGATGTAGACTCAAGTTATGAAGAGATTAGATCTGAATAATGAGTCCCACTGAAGATGTATGTGTGTGCTCTAAAGAGAAAAGATGAGGGACTGGTGATGTTTTTGACCCAATCAAGACACCCAAGGATGTTTGGATGACTATGGAGGTTCGGGGCGGATGATACCCCTAGATCAGAAGGTCGTCCACCTAAGAATTACCTGGGCAGCCAGAGAAGGAGAGTCCCACAAAGACCCCTACACGGTAGAGCGTCCCCACAGGTTACAGGGTTTCCCCCACCCGACCTCTCTTGTCACTGAGATTCCAGGTAGACAAGAATGGGGACCTTGACCTCTTAAGTCTACCACTTTTATTTCAAGGGTGCTTTAGGGTTCTTACTTGAACTTTAGATGTTTTGATGTTGTGACCTAATTTAGAGGTTGGTTGACCCAAGGGGTCAACCTCACCTGACCTGTCCTAAAGATGGTAGAATGATTCTAGGCTTGGGACCTAGATATCACCCCGATTTGACTCCCAGTTTATTAGGTCCAAGATTTTAAGATTCAAGTGATTTTAGAGCTCATTTTTTTAGGGTTTGTCTTGTTTAGATTTCTTCAATCAAGGGCTTAGGTCGCACACCGATGCAGGAAGATTCATTTCCTTTTATACAGGCATGTGTGAACTAGCACTTCATGACCCTACTGTAGAAACCCTAATTTTGGTTCTATTTCCAATCCTCTTTTTCACAAAAGTTCTCTTTGGACTTAAAAGCAAGAAATGTGTTATCCACGGAGATTAAGCGTGATTTCTATTAGGCACATGAATTTTGTGAGATAGAATCAAAAAAAGAAAAAAAAATCGCTCCAACTTCAAGAAGATTTGAAAAATTTTTGCAAAATCAAGAAACGTTTGCCTTAAAGATGGTGATTACTATAGAAAGAAGGCAATTGATTCATAAATTAATTGCTTCCTTTTGTATTTTAAGGATTAGGGGATGGTTTAAGGAAGAAAAGAAATTACCTACCCTGGAGTAGTTGACTTGTGGGAGGGATCTTCTTGTGAAATACCTGCAAGATCACAACAAAGCAAAGTAGGGCAAGTTAGTGTTCGATATGATCAAAAAGAATGCAGAGACTAGTGATAAATTGCGCGTTGCTCCCCGGTAACGGTGCCAAAATGTTCACGCGGCTTGCTCATGTTTTAACAGCCAGTTGCATCGTAGTATAGGTGACCAAGCATTGTTAACAAATAAAAATTTATTACTCGAAAACCTAAGTATCCGAGGTTGAACACAGGGAGCAATTGGAATTTATTCACTAATCTCAATAATGTAATCAAATACTTAATTACTCAAACTCTAATTCAGAATATATATGCATGGGTTTAAAAGTTAATTGTAGCAAAAAGAGAGTAATTGGACATGTGATCATGGGATCAGACGTCTTAAAAAGATGTTTTCTTTCTTCTTGTCTGCTTTCTCTTCTTCTTCTGACTTTCTTTCTCTGATTTTCCTTTTTTTCTTCTGTTCTTCTTTGGCCGTGTACTTCTTCTTCCTTGTTTCTTCTCTATAACTCCTTTCTCTGCTCTTGCCTTTCTTCTTCCTTCTTCTTATTTTCCTCTATCTTCTGCCTTGCCTCTCTTCTGCAATTTCTTTGTCCTTCTTTTTCCCTGTGAGTCTTCTTCTTCTTCTTTCCTTGGCTCTGCTTCCCTTGGCTTCAGCTTTTCTTCTTCTACTTCTGCTTGTCTTTCCCTTTCTTTCTTCTTCCTTCTTCAGCCTTTGCTCTCTGACTTCCTCTTCTCTTTGGCTTCGCCTCTTCCTTCTGCCTTGTCTTTCCTTCTCTTTTTCCTCTGCTACTAAGTGTCAGCTTCACTTCTCCTTCTCCTTCCCTGCACAAACCGAAGAGAGCAAAACCTACCCCTCTACCCACACCCGCGTCTCTCTCTCTCTGTATATCACTCTTCAGTACGCTCTCCCAGAGCCGGGTAATCGGGTCGGGTCACGTGCCTGGGTCCAGGCACATCGGCGTGGGTGTGTTGCGCGAGGAGTGCCCGGGAGGATAGTCGGGTCGAGTTGCCAGGTCCGCTGGATGAATTCACAGACGAGGCGTGTATTGGTAAGGGACCTCACCCCATGTGTTTTCCAGGCGAACAGCTAATATCACAAATTCAATTTATTGCACGCACCTCACTCACAGGTTCACGAGGTGGGACTAATGTTCCACCCGTTTTTGCTCGCACGCCCATAGCAGCTCTTCCTTCCAATTGCTGCAGCTGCAGGCCTCGCAGCGCCAATTACTTGGACAGCTGACTGCGCGAGACTACCCCAAACCTAATGGACCTGGGACCTTGGAACACTTCATCCTGGGGCGAGCTTGCGACCTTCTCGAGCCGTCACTAATGGTGGCTGGTGCTCAGATCCTATACGACATAAAAGGGGCCTTGCGGCTCTATCAGACCACAGGAGGACCTTCGTTGTGTTACGACAAAGGCGAGGCGGTAGGTGGCAGGCCGCGGGGCGGCCTAGGCGTGCGTGCCTAGGTCGCTCTATGGCCGGATTTATGGGTTAAGTCGGGGGGACGTTTGTGGTGGTGTAGGCGGTCTGTGAGTGGGTGGATGATGTTCAGTGGAGTGTGGCAGAGGTTGTGGGGTTGGTGGCGAGACGTGTGGAGTTGTGGAATGACGGGTGCGTCTCGCCGGAGGTCGGCCGGAGATGGGGAAGATGGCGGCGGAAAGTGACAATTGAGGGGTGTTTTGTGAAATAGGTTGAGGGGAATTGAAGAGGAGATAGAGACGAGCAGTTCTAACCTAATTAAGTGGACGAAGGGGGAGAGAGGGCAGCTAGCAGTGCCTGCTGTCGCCGGAGAAGAAGGCATCCAGTGGAGGAAGACGGCGGCAACGACGGGGCTAGGGATGCTCTGCGGGTGTTGCACGATGCGGAGGAGGATGGTGAGGACAACTCTTCCACTGGTATTGTGGCAGAGCAACTAGAAAGAGGAGGGAGGCTCGCCAAAGCTCGCTGGACCACTTAGTTGGAGGAGAAGAAGTTGAGATGGAATTCCAGCCAAGTCGAACTGAGGAGGTGCGGCCAGGGTTGGTGGTCATTTTATAGTCACTGGCAGGGGCTCCTATGCTTGGAAGACAAGCCTCCGAGCAGAAGAGACCTCACCGGAGATGGAATTCTGTGGGATACCCAAACCTCTCGTGCGTTAGCACGAGAAATTGGGTGTGAATCAGGGATTAGGATCGAGCTCAGATGGACGGGAATTCCTCAGAGAATCTCCTTTCCAAATCTGGGAGGAGATCTAAGGAATCAGGGAGTATCCCCCCTCCATTCCTCGCTGGAGTAGGATTTCTCCCCATTAATGGTGGAGGGACCTATTTGTAAGAGTGGCGAGGAAGTTAGGGGGCTTGTGTAATGATTTTCAAAAGATAGGGGCCAAAATGTAACTGGGTGTACTAATTTGCAAAGTAGGTCAAGATGACCTCCCCTAAGGTCCAAATTTGTATGCAAACCTAATTTGGACCTAAGAAATCCAATGGTGAAGTTGGATTTTAGGTTTGATCATGTTTGGCTAGACTTTTTACACAAAAACCTAAATTAGGTCAATTAATGAGCTAGAACCCTAATCTAGGTCAAAATAGGTTCCAAAGTTCAAATTGAAGGTTCTAAACCCTAGGGGATATTTTTCCATGAATTTTAGAAGGTTTAGTTGATTTTTATCCTAACCAGAACCCTGTTGAATTAAGCGGGTTTATTTTAGGGTTACTAGATGTCATTTAATTCCTAAATTGCCCATGAACCCATTTCTGATTAAACCAACCCACTTTTTATCTTATTCAGACCATTTGACCTATGTTTTGTCTTTGAGAAATCTTTTTTATGTACTACAATGGTAAAATTATAGTTTTAACATTTATTTCATGCTTTCTTCTCAGAACACTTATTCCTTCAATTAAGCCCTTCTCTAGGTTATGTAGGAGCTTTTATTCTCTTTCTTAGGTAAAAATGAGCTAGTTATGGCTCACGATGAGGCTCTCATCATAGCTTAACTTAGGCGATTTAGCTATGATGAGTTGCAACTTATCAGTAGCTACTCATGCGTTTATCGTACGTGCCGTAGTCACCGCTACGTCGTGACTATGACCTCGGGGTGGTAAACCAGGTGTAGGGCTACCACGGGGTACTCCCACGTTCAGGAGAGTGCCACTTGGGCATCCTACATCACGGGAAAACTGCATCAAGATTGTTCCCTTAGGAAACACGTGGATTAAGAAATGTTATGGATCCTTATTGGAATAACCGAATTAGAAACACATCGTTGATTATAAATGGAAACAAATGATAATGAATAAGTGGAAAGATGCATGAATAGTTACTTTTTTTTTCATGTTTAAATGCATTTAATGTTCTTATGTGCCACTCTACTCAACATTAGCTGCCCACAGAAATATGTAAACATTTTCAGGTTAGGGAGTTGAGCAACAAGCGCCACCGGCTCCAAAGGGTGCTGGGCTCAGTCGAGCCCAGTAGTAGTTCGTGCTTTCCCCTTTTCTGTTTCAGAGACCTTTTATTGTTAGTATCTCTAGTACGGGGGGGCATCTTATTGTTATGCCTCTTTACTCTAGCTGTGATGGCTAGGTTAGTGAACGTTATTTTCCGCCTGTGGCACATTGTTCTTTTGAAACTTAGTTTTATCTTTTTGTTGCTGCCTATTATTTATTTTGCTTAATTACATTGCTTGTGTGGTTATGGTATTTTTCATGCATTTGGTTATTTCTCGTTGGACAACTATGTTTTGGGATTTAGTCGAGGCAGGTCATTCTTGGGTTCTGTAGGGAGCCAGGTTCAGGTCATAACAAATCCCAACGTTCAAGTCCTCAAAATCAATTTTACAACCGTTCAAATTTGAGCCAATGGCTAACAGGTACCAGTACTGAAGTACTCGTACCGGTACTAGCTGCTCACAATTTTTCTAGAGCTAGCACACAAGAGGCCTGGTACTGGTACTCATCATGGGTATCGGTACTTGTGACTCTCAGGTTTGAGACTCAATAGACATTGTGACTTACCTGTACCGGTACTCATCATGAATACTGGTACTCGTAAAGTCCAAGCCCAAACTGAGTCTTCAAACTGTGACCATCAAATACCGGTACTCTTGATTAGTACCGGTACTTGTTGTTCATAGTTTGAGATAATGGCTCAAGCCTATGCCTTACATGTTTCGGTACTTGCTTTCAAACACTTTTATATTAAGTGTATTACTAATTAGTTCATTAGTTTACCTTAACCACTAAACCGGTATCTTTTCAACAGTAAGTACTTTGAATAATCATAATGTTAATCCTAATTTATCTCTAATTAATTTTACGATCTAACATACGTTCCTTTATTAAGCGACAAATACATTCTAAAAAATAAAAACCAATTCTATAAAACTAAAGATCAGAGATGATCTTCTCTTCTTCATCATCTTTCCTCCTTGTCATCATGCCTCCTTGCCATAATTCAATGTTTGCCTTGATCTTCACCTAAATCTGAAAAATACTTAATTACAAACAATAATATATAATAATTTTGTGAACACCAAAATAAGATGTGGACAAGGTTCCAACAATCTCCCATATTTTGGTGTTAACAAAACTATCTTTCAAATAGATAATTTTAAGAAAAAAATATTTTTAGCCATTTTTCATAAAAGAAATGCAAATTGTCAATTCTCACCCTCAATATATGCTACCCATAAAAATATCACTATTTCCTTCATATTTTTCTCCCCCTTTTTGTCAATCACCAAAAAATGAAGCGATAAAAAGAATGGCGTGCCATATTGAACAAATTACCAATAGTAAAATGGTGCTTGTGGATAGCAAGCTCCACTAGTCCATCTTTCTTGGTCTTCATGCAGTAGCACCCAATTAAGGACGCTTTAGGAACCTAGCTAAGATCAGTTGATATACTAAAGAAGAGTAAGAAGATGATACCAAAATTTCTTTACACATTAGCTACATGCAACAAGTAACCCTAAGTTGTGATAAGATCTTAAAGGACCCTCTTTAACCTGGTACTTCACCGAACTAAAGACAATCGAAACTTATAGCATGCTATAAAGACAACATACCATGCATGTAAGTGAAGTATACATACACTCTGCATTATCCGTATAATAAAATCAAAAGTCTCGACGGACGAGTATTTTGACACGGTTATCTTCTCTCAAAACCTGTAACCTAGGAGTTAGAATACATATTGCTTGGCCTCAAGTGCATCTAGATTTGTGTAAATCTCCATGTGTATCTATAAATTCATTAAAATTTTCGACAGAGTTTCCTTTGAAATATAAATTTCTTCTCATAACAAACACATACAATTAATCATATAAGCATTCATAAGTTAAGTGGGCACACCCTTACATTCTAATCATGCATAAAAATTGAAATTAAAGTAGGTACACCCTATATTCTAATTATCAATACAAAGTGAAATTAAAGTGGGTACACCCCACATTATAATCATGCATAGAAACTGAAATTAAAGTGGGAACACCCCACATTCTAATCGTGCATATAAGCTGAAATTAAGGTGGATACACCCCACATTCTAATCATGCATATAAACTAAAATTAAGGTGGGTACATCTCACATTCTAATCATGCATATAAATTGAAATTAAAAGTGGACACACCCCACATTTTAGTCATGCATTAAAAATAAAATTAAAGTGGGTACACCTCACATTCATGCATACATAACAATATAATTAATGTAAAAATGTACACATTCATACCTTGCAAAACACGTGAATCAACGAGTGCGTATCCAATGATGAGGGTAACCTAAATCAAAATTCACAAATCAAATATAATAATTATTAAATTGTAATAAAAAATAATTAAAAAAATTAAGGGATGGGGGTTGAAGGTGCCTGGCTGGGGAGGAGGATGGGCTAATGGTGGAAGAAGGGGGTTGGATGGGGGTGGAGGAAGGGGGAGAAGGAGGGGCAGATTGGGTGGGGAGAGAGGCAGGGGGAGGAGGAGGGGTCGATTGGGGAAGAGGTCAGGGGGAGGAGGGGGCGGATGTGGGAGGAGGTAGGGGGAGGAGGAGGGGCGGATGGGGAGGAGGGGTAGGCAGATGGGGAAGGAGGGGCGCCCTAATGGGGACGGTAGCTGCGGGAGGAGGAGGAAGGGGCGACGGCAATGGGAGGAGGAGGGGGATGACCATGGGGGGATAAGGAGGATGAGGAGTACGAGGGGGGCTTACCGAGGAAGATGAGGGCAGAGCGGTCGAAGGAGGAGGTGCTCACAGGAGGGGAAGAAAAGATGAAGGAGAGGGAGAGAAAGGGGAGGGTTTGGGGGATCCAGTGCAATGGTGCTTCATATTTCACCCTTTACAACGGTTTTGTAATAAACTATCGTCTAAGGTCGGGTTAGCGTGCGAAAATTGGTGCCCTTGGAAATTTTGCGGAATATATATGACGATTTATGACAAAACCGTCGTTTCTTCATATTACGCGATGGTGTCGAAACTATCGTTTATAAGATTCCACACCATGATTAAACAAAAAGATGGCTCCTTCATAATGGGAGAGGGGGTGGCGGGGGTTTAGTGTTAGTATGCATGACGATTTTAATGAAAACTGTCGCGTTGGTATATTATATGATATTTTCAAAACCTTCGTGTATATCATTAAAAATTTTCCACGTCCCTCGGGAGGATATGCGATATAGAGGATGGTTTTACCAATAATCATCGCTAGAAAAGCATTGTGAAAGCCTATTTTTCTAGTAGTAGAGTATGTTAGGTATGGAATTTGATTTCATGAGCGGCGGAGCCAACCTCTTGATGGCATGGTGAACAAATTTCACTTCAATCGAATATGTCGTTCTTTTGACTCTCTTTGTATCTTGACCAATAGGATTAGAAATTTGATTTGAGTTTGAACTCCTATCGGACCCTAATGTTAGTAGACTCAAAAATTAATCATTCCAAGAAAATAGAAAAATTGGTGACCCAATTTCATCTAAATAGGTGTATGTCCAAGGAGAGTAGAAATTTCACTATGTTTTTCCTTGGTGAATAGAAGATACAACGAAATCTGTTGTTCTCTCTCTTTATCATTGCATAACCCTTTTCAATTGAACGACCTCAGCTCTTAAAGGTTCTTAGATCCTCCAGTGTGTTGATCGTAGTCAGTTCAATAAGCAATTGTGAGTTAAAGCCTACAATACCACAATCTTTACAAATCGTAGTTGCACATATCTTGAATAACCGTCTCACCTTTGTCAACTATTCGACACCCGTATTCTAATGGAGGAAAGCATGGTCTCTTTCTGTCGATCAGACTCTGTTGGTCTGTCAGGTTAAATTAGCCGAACTAGTGACCTCTCGCTGATCACCTATCATGCCAAAGGCAACAAGTGGTCATCCCCACTTAGCAAGCAAGCATACCCAAACAGAGAAGTCTTTATCGATCGATTGACCTGATGGTCTGACTACAAGGTAATTGGATTGCACCCGATTGGATATTTCGAGATGCCACCATGATCTTTAGTGGGCCTCATTTGTAGGGTCTAATAAGAGAATTTTCCTTTCCTCATCAAACTCCAGTTGCCACATGGTGTGTTTCTTAACTGAAATGATCTTCTCCATCAAACTTTGTCGTTATTGGCATGTCAATGTCTAAATCTACCTAATCACCATCATCATTTGTTGAATTGCCATCCCTTCATTCAGACTTTGACTACAAGGGATATGGATCACCAAAAGACTTAGATTGACTGTAGTCTGAACATTTATTAGTTGTAGAGATTAAAAGGGATCTAACATGATGTTGGAAAACCATCTATGAAAGCCTTGTTGAAGTGGCTTTCCCCTTGAGTTCCAGAAGTTTGTTAAACGTAAGTAGGGAAATATACGTTGCAACGTACTTTATAACGCTTGTTCCAGCTCAACAAAATGCATCAGTATATTTTGATATTCAACCCATGTGTTTTGGTTTCTAGTCGGCTAAAAATCACAATATATTAATTGAAAATAAAAATGTACCGGTATATTTTGATTTTCAACCAATTTTCACTTTTGTAAAGTGATTCTTCACTAATAAAAAATGATTTTTCACTTTTGAGTTAGGGTTTAGTGTTTAAGGTTTCGGACCCTAAACAGTAAAGACTAAAGACTAAATCCAAAGGTAAAAAATCATTTTTCATAGGTAAAATCATTTTTTATAAACCTAAATCTTAAACCTTAAATCTTTAACCCTAAACCCTAGATTTTAAACCTAAACCATAAATCCTAAATCTTAAATTCTAAATTCAAAACCCACAGGTGAAAAACACTTTCTAATTTTTAAGTGAAAACCTATTTTTCGTCAGTTAAAAGTTAAAATATACTTATTTATTTTAATTTTTAACTAATTTATTTTAATTTTTAATCGATATATTTTCATGAAAAAATTATTTTTTCATAAATTATAAATTAAAATACACCCATATATTTTATTAAATATTTAAAAAATACACATTTCTTTACTTTTTAAATAATTTATTTATTCATCTCTTTCTTGCCCCCATGCCAATAATGTCTCCCATTTCTTTCTTTCACGAAACGAGCTTGGAGTCTCCGCTCAATAATTTAATATGCTGCGGCAGCAACAAGTGGATAAGTGCCTCCACTTTTTTGGATAAGAAACAGACATGGAATCTACGGTGGATTTAACGGTGGGTTTACCATTTTCCATTCAATATAGAGAAGAGACAGAGTTGACGCGCAAAAATTAAAAGAAAAAAAAAAGTTTGACGTGGGAAACGGCGCCAGATGTATTCGGGTGTTTGGAAATATTTATGGAATTAATTTCCTGAAAAATAAATGCACGTCCTTCTCCGCACCGCGCACTTCGCTTTCCGCCTGCCGTGAAGTTTCCTGTCGCTCGAAACGACAGAAAATACTATGGGCAGAAGTTGAAATCTTGTGGAGAAGAGACCAACAGCCACTGATTTAATCGTCGAGGTTCAAAGGAGCCTTTCCTGATCTCTCTTTTAAATTCTTCGTCGCCTTTTTCGTAACGTGCAATGAAATCTTTATTGCTGGCAGCACATGTTTAATGGGAAAATGTTAATGGATTAATGACATAACAGACTCGTGTTATTTTTTCTATGGGCACTTCTTCTGTCGGCATTATAAGATTCTTGACTTTAGATGGATGATTTTTGTCTTGGGGGAGGTGGAAGGAAATGGGATGCAGTACTTATTTCTTTAGGTCAACCAAGTTCTTAATGATCAATTTCATTATCATCGTTTGCCTTTGAAATTTAATGGAGATAATTTATATTTTTTTGGATGATTGTAACTGACGAGAAAATAGCCGTATCGGATTGTCCGCGTATATATATATATATATATATATATATATATATATATATATATATATATATATATCCCAAATGTTTCAAGATCGTTTTAAAAACTTGGGTCGTAGCGCAAATGGATAGGAAGCTGTTAGGTACCATTTGACCGGTGGAATTGGGCGTTTAATTTTTCGTTTGCGGCCCTCAACTCCGGAATGGTGCGGTGTATTTACATATTATTTCAAAAGAAGAACCAATTAACCTACTTAATGAAGATCCATGTTCGCTTATTCTTAACTTTTTAGCTAATTTTTCTACTTTATTTTAATTATTTATTTCATCAAATAAACTCCTAACGTGAAAATTAAAATAAAACTCCATGACTTTTCAACAAGACAAACAAACCAACTAAACATCAAAATTCTACAATTCCTTCCTCCTTTTCACTTCAACTTTTAATTTCTCTTCATAATTCTCATTATCCAACGAGACCTTAGTGTCTCCTAGCTTATCCACTGTAGGCTAGGAATTTACTCATGAAATTTGCATATTTATTTAAAAATGACATGAATACATATGTGATGATATATTCCATGTCCAAATGAGATAATCATGATATTAGATCCATCTGCCTTTTCTATTAAGGACTACTAACTATGAATCAAGTCTTCCTACGGTCGTTGGCTCTCTATAAATGTTGAAATTTTCTGTATACGATGGGGCTCTTATGCTACAAAGTCATTTCATTCGCTATGAGTACTTTTTATTACGAGGTGGCCTTAGCTGGGAGCTCGTCCTTTGATGTTTCTCGAGATGTTGATGTTGCATTCAATCTAATACAAAAAAAAGCTATATTTAATGACTTTATTATTAAATTAAACATCCTCACAGCATGATCATCTTAGTCTAATCACGATCAATACGCTTTCATGAGTAATATTGGATAAGCATTTCATTTAATGCATTACACGCCTGTTCGCTCTATTTATCTACAGTAGATGGGAATCCTTAGATCAATCTAATATCG
Organism: Thalassia testudinum; assembly: GCA_037157565.1. Classification (NCBI taxonomy): domain Eukaryota; kingdom Viridiplantae; phylum Streptophyta; class Magnoliopsida; order Alismatales; family Hydrocharitaceae; genus Thalassia; species Thalassia testudinum. The sequence continues at coordinate 18,234,434 of JAZHRO010000076.1, read as the reverse complement.
ATTAATTTGAGGCCTTTCATGTGTACTGCATGAGTTTTCACGAACACGTACCATATTTGGGTATTCTCTCTATCTGCATGACCGGACAAGATGAAGGATTCCACTTGACAATTTCTGGTCATAACATTAATTGAATCCTATATATGGCTTTTAGATAGGCTATTTTTTCTTCTTTCTTTTTTAATTTATTTAAAAAGAAGCTTTCGTTAATAAGGAATGAAATGATACAAGTGATGTACGGGGAGGAGAACACTATCCTAGCACAAGGGGAAGAGGATTGAAATAAAAATTTCAACTTAAATTTAAAATAAAATAAATAATTTAAATAGTGATAAGAAAATTAACCATTACAATATGCTTGTAGATATGACAACTTTGCTAGGATAATCCTTAACCATCAGCGTTAACGGGAAATCTAACCAAAGCCAAGTACCAGAGCACAATCACGATCGTAAGAAGCATGGATTCTCTCATGTTCCCCAAAACAAACACTCAAAGAGAACATCATCATCCCCTTAAGGAGAGTAAAACCCAACAATCCCCAAAGGGAAACATCAATGTCCCCCAAGGGGAAAATCAATAACATAACTACAATAAACATCAAAATGGTCAAACCAACACAGTACCCAAAGAACTACGAACGAGGCACGACCACACCATCGATCAGCCTGCCCCTAGAAACAAAAGGGAAGCCATCCAGGTGCATGTCAACCGTAGCTCGCCGACCACACCACCAATGGAGCCACGCCAACCGCCAGAATGTCGTCGCGCACGCCGTCGTTCTTGCAGACAACGAAACCTTAATGAAGCTCCATCCCAACACCGCCTGATCGTCGATCGGAAGTGCTAGCTAACAAGCCACAAATGAGGAGCATCAACTGATGCAACCGAGTTGCCCATCACTAGTTGCTGACTGCCACACAAGCAGTCGTCACACCCAAGAACGACCTCCTCTTGCTAAGCATGTCATCGTTGATGCCAAAGGAGAGACCGAAGGGGGAAGGAGCAAAAAATCGTAGGGGGGGGGGGGGCCTGATCAGCCTCCAAGAGGCCGATTCGGGTCCAACTTTCGTACTGATGACCTCACTCATATAGCGAGAGAAAGGGAAATGGGAGATAGGTTATTCTTAAGGGATACAAAACCCTCCATGTAGATAGGCTCCCACTAGGAATTGGGGATGATCCTACGAGGGAAAACTTGTACCTTTCCTTTGTATGAGAAATATGTAAAATTAGTTTTCATCTTGTACCTTATTATGAGAATAAAAAAATTAAAATATATCAAAAACATTATTGTTTAAGAAATTACTACAGTAAAAAATAAGTTAAAAAATAAAGAAACATAGATTATAATGCATGATAATTATAATCGGTGTGTTTTAATTTTTTATCAATTAAAATTAAATTTTTTTAATAATTTATAGATTGTATTGTAAAAGTTGATCACTATACTTTTAGCATAAAAAAGAAAATCTTCTTGTAAATTAAGATATGTATTTCTATTATAAGATAAATGTATTATATAGTAGGGATATATATTAGGGATAAATGTACTATATAATTATTTATTTCTATACTTTTATAATGATTATAAAGAAGTATCCCTAAAGCCATTAAGAGATTATTTTATTGTAATTAATATATATTATAAATAACTATCTATCTAGAATGAGATCAACAAAAATATTAAATTAAATAGTATTATCCCATTAAAGTTGAGTTTGAAAACATGTGTTGTTTTCTGGTATAGGTGATTCAAGTGCAATCAACATTTGAAATTTATATTCTCGAAATTAGAGTATTCTGAGATCGTCTCTATAAGCAAACACAAGGTGCAAATATCATTATTAAGATTTCAAAGAAATTTAGATTCAGAAACTAGATTGAGTAGATTTTATTTTCTAATTGCTAAATTTAGTTCAAAAATATAAACAACAAACTCGCCACTTTGATACTTCAATTAAGAAGATTCTAATATTCATGATAATAAATCAACTAATAATGAGAATTAGGTGCTAAAGCATTGATACCATTACTAGTTTATTATGATCGAGCAATAGAAGTTCATGAAAAATCAAAGTGTCAACCCAGACATTAATTACTGCAAATAAGTCCTTGGAAGGTTGCAAATAGGTCCCTATAATTTTTATTCCTTTGCATTCACACCCCCTGCCAGCATCATGCAGAGAGTCTTTTACTCCTCCGTGAAGCACCTGCAGGGAGGATCTTCGGTGAGCTGATCCACGGCCATTGGTGAATGGAGTTGCGTGCTGAAGGTCGTGATATATCCCGTGTGGCTTCGCAGAGGTTCCCACGAAGCTTGGAAGCAGGAGGATGGCCGAAGACACTGCGGGTCATCGACAATAATGTCATCGGCATGGGTGGGTGGATGGAAACCCCAATCAAACTAGTTGTGGAGCTTTGCCATGATGCTTTGAAGGTGGAGGAGGCATTGGATTGGCGCGTCAAGGGTGGAGGAAGGTCGTTGAAGTTGAGGAAGGTGGCAGTCGCTGGAGGTGCTAAGGCGGTGAATCACAAAATTGATTGGGGGCTTTTGCTCGTGGAGGTGTTGCTGAGGTATTAAGGTGGTCAACAGCAGGCAAGGTGACATGGAGCAAGGTGGAGTACCTCGCTAGAGTTATTACCGGTGCGTGGCTAGGTGTGGGGACGAAGGCGACGAGGAGGGAGATGTGGATGCCAAATCCTCCGTCTAAGGGCATTAGGATACACTAGAGGGTGAGAGGAAGAAGGAGATCTACCTAATGGACTACAAGGACAAGGTGCATCCGACGTTGGTCGGCAAGACGCGAGGAAGAAGGTAGCTCTCGGACAGGCCAATGGCGAGGAAAAGGAAGGAGAGGGTTGTGCTTTGGTTGGCGACGACCGAAGGAAGATGAGGAAGAGATTGGTGCTACCCATGAGGTCAGAGCACACATGAAAGAGGAGGTTGGAGGAGCCACCAGGGTCTCATCGACGGCAATGTTGAAGAAGAAAGAAGGGGTAGGGACTCGCCTTGACTTGACGTCGAGAATCGAAGGATCATGGCGGAGCTTTATAGCTCCTTGACTTGCGAAGATAAGGCCGACCATTACAGAGTAAGCTCACCGGATTTCAAGGCCAGCAACGAGGAGGTGGGACGTCAGTTGGCGTTCAATGCACATGAGGAGGCTTGTGCCGAGTGCAGGAATGCACGTTGATCGAGTACTTCAGGGTTTGGCGAGGTCCCACAGCCATGGCCACGAGATTGTCACAGTCAAAGGTGTTCGTCGACCATGGATGGCTGCTAGAGGAGGAGAAGGTCAGAGGGGCTTCTTTGCAAGCAAAAATCAAAAGTTAAGGGGATTCTTGCAAGGAAATTGGGATTTAAGGGCCAAATTACAAACTAGGTCAAGATGAAGTCAAACGAGCCAAAATTTTTATGGTAACCTAATTTGGACCTAAGAAATTTAATGGTGAATTCAATTTTGGCTTTTGACGAAGTTTGAATGGTCAATTTACGTTTTGACCCAAATGTATCAAATACCCGCCTAGTCTCTATTTAATGTCAAAATAAGTTCTTTTTGTCAAATTGACTATTCTAATCCTCTTAAAATATTTTTAGATGATTTTTAGAGAATTTATATTACATTTATTTTCACCATAACCTTGTTAATTTAAGTGAGGCAAAAATTAGGGTTAATTAATTATTAAATGGCATGTTAACTAAGCGAAACCGTAGATTGATCAGTTTAGACTCGCTAGTTTGTCTTTTAGGCTTGTTTGACCTTTAATTTACTTTAGGTTTACCCTTACGTGATTCTGCATTTAAATTTTTCTGTTAAAATAACATAATTAACCCCATTTTATTAATTCATTTTTATTCAGCCCTGATTGAATTATTCCATTTTATATATTAATTAGGTGAATTTAATCTTAGAACTTAACCAAATTGAACTAGATATAAAGGATAATGGCAGTGCCATCAAATACATATATTATAAGTAACTATCAATCTTAGAATGAAATCACCAAAAATACTAAATTGAGTACTTATATTATAAGTAACTATCAATCCTAGAATGAAATCACCAAAAACACTAAATTAAATACCTATATTATAAGTAACTATAAATCCCAAAATGAAATTACCAAAAACACTAAATCTAAGACCTATATTATAAGTAACCATCAATTCTAGAATGAAATCACCAAAAATACTAAATATAATACCTATATTATAAGTAATTATCAATCCTAGTATGAAATCACAAAGGTACTAAATTTAATATCAAAAACAAAGTCTCAAACCTACGTTGCGGTAATACCAAAGCACTTGCATAGCAACAGAACCAACTATGACAAAAATTACTACAATCACATTTCTTCAATATTTATCTAAATTAAATTCAACTTAAGAGCATTGTTTAGGTTGCATAGCTATTGTGAGTCATGCAAATCTAAAATGGGCAAGATGCCCTAAATTTTAAGCTTTTCAAATAAATATGCATGACTATTGATGTCTTAAAAAGGAATCGGTAAGAATGTTGCCCTAGGAGTGTAGGATTAATTTATCTCATATATGTTACATATCTTACATAATTTTTGAGTAAGGGGTATTTTTTTCTCAAAAAGTCAATCAAACATAAAATGGGGCGAACCCTAGTACATCTGTGTCGAACACTAAACAAGATGCTAACAAAGTACAATGATTAATGATTTCAGACACAAAAATGGAGAAAAATTTATAGCAATTACGATGAACCATGTCATTTCTTGCTCTCCAGACATACCAAACGATAGCAGCCAGGAGCTTCAATAATTTCTCTTTAAGGTCCACATCCTCCCATACCCTTTCCCAAGCCTCCAACAGAGAGGGGGCATCGATGAGAGGGAGATGAGAGCATGCCACACGAATCTCCTGATCGACTAGGTGTAGTTGCAAGAGAAGAAGAGATGGAAAGAGGTTTCCTCATGCTCATTATAAAGGGGGCATTAGGAGTCAAAGTCAATTCTCCAATCCCTCAAGCGAGTCCTCATTGGTAAATGTCACTCGAGCCACCAACCCAGAACAGTAGCTCCATTTTAGGGAAATATGGGAGCCCTAGAGATATTTTCAGATTATGTAGATCACTTCTCAACCTAAGTGCATCCAAAAGACAGTTGAAGGAGATGGCTCCATTAGCCATGATCGGCCAAGACCACCCCCCATGCTTGTGAAAGATAGAAAGTAATCTATCTCTATGCCTAAGCAGGAGTGTCGAAATTCTTTGACCTTGTGAAAGAATAGTTGGAGAAGAAAAGTTGTTACGACTCGAACCCGACCCCTCGTAGAACCTGGGAACGACTCACCTCGACTAATCCCAAGACCCAGTCATCTAACGAGAAACAAACTAATGAGTGGCTACTCATCATAGCTAAAAAGCTAAAGTTAAGCTAGAAATTAGGTTAAACAATATCAAATTAACAAATAAAAAGGGTTAAGTGTTGTAATCAAAGAAAAAGACCTAAAATCATAATTCTGTGTTAAAATTGCATAATTAGGTCATAAAACGAGATATTCTTGAAATAAAGGGTCAGATGGTGATCCAAGTGTTAATTGAACACACAAGCAAGTTTGAAAGTCCAAATCAAAAGTATAATTAATTTCTCAAATATTCAATTAAGCACATATAAAAACTTGAAGGCATTTTGACATCATTAAGGCCTTGAAACTTAGAGTTTACATTTAGGTCCTGTATGCATTACATTTTCTTCTTTAGAAACTTTCCCGGACCTATTTGTAACCCGCAGGGACTTATTTGAAAGCCCTTAGGGTCCGTTTGGTTATTATTTCTCATCACTTATGGACCTACCCATAACTTTTCTACCCCTTCGTGAGGGGCCTCTCCCTGCAATTTACCCGAAAGACTCGAGCCACCTGCTGCCCCGCGCACGCACTGTAGCGTGCAAAGAACTCAGAGAATCGTGGCCATCCAATCTCCCTTGATTATGATCTGTGGCCTGATTGAATCGAAGCTTCGCATGAAGCAGCGCGTGTGCTCACCCAACGCCCCAGATCCCATCCTACAGCCAGATTTCAATTTGGCAGCCCGCGCGCTCCTCTCCTCTCATCCTTGCCGCCGGTTCCATCAATGATTATCTTCACCCATACGGTGATCTGAGCCACTGAAATTGCTACTTAAGCACCTCAGTGGTCGGGTGCGTAAGGGATCACTCTCTCCTACCATCTTAGCAATCGTTCTTCCACTCCAGCTACCCGGCGTGTGTGCTCACCCAACGCCCCAGATCCCATCCTACGGCCAGATTTCAATTTGGCAGCCCGCGCGCTCCTCTCCTCTCATCCTTGCCGCCGGTTCCATCAATGATTATCTTCACCCATACGGTGATCTGAGCCACTGAAATTGCTACTTAAGCACCTCAATGGTTGCGCACGTAAGGGATCGCTCTCTCCTACTATCTTAGCGATCGTTCTTCCACTCCAGCTACCCCTCCCCACCAAATCCCTGATTTCACAGCCACCGGCTGTGAAATCCTCGACTTCTCCCCGACCCTCCTCATCGCTAAGGACCTCATAGCACTTGAGGATGACCCTGAAGCTTTACTAGAAGGCTTTTCCCTCCGATGGAGCTCACCTCCCTCCTTTCTTCCTCCTTAGCCACCGGCTAAGGACCCATAGGTCCCATTCTTCCTGTTAGAATAGTTTTGTTGCTTTGTAGTTTAGCTGTAGCAGTAGTTAAGTAGATTAGCAGTAGACTTAGAGTAAATTTTAGTGATTAACTTTGTTGTTCTGTTAGTTTAGCGATAGGAGTAGAATTAGAGTAAATTCCCCCCCCCCCCCCCCCCCCCCCCCCCCCCCCCCCCCCCTCACCTCCTCTGATCATTCCAGATCAGAGGGGACAGTTTGACACAGCCATTGATCATGAATTTTCTCCCTCTTCCTGTTTTCCATTTCGCTTCTAATTCTCGTGACTTATTTCTCACAATTTCACCCACTCATTAGACCTATTTTTAGATCTGATTGTCTTCTAATCTCATATCTAAAATTAGCATCAAATATCATGGTAGGGGCTCCTCACTCATTCCATTTTGCTCACAAAAGCCCCTGATCTAACCTTAAAAGAGAATTAGTTTGCTGGATTGATATTGAATTTGGATTGTAATGAATTTCATTCATTTGAGCTTTGAACGTTTGATCTAGCAGACTGAGGATTTTGATTGTGATTCACTGATTGGCAAGGAATTTGAGATGATTTTGAAGCCAAAATTCACCTCAGAAGAGCCATAATCTGATCTGGATTTTTGTGAGGTTTTAAATGTCCTGAATGCATGGTTGAGCTAATGAAAATCACTTAGTTGATTTGAGACTCTACCTTGCATCTTCTAGTTGATTTTGAGGAGTAAATCTGTTTTCCTAACCTAAGGAATTCTCCATATTCCTTAAGGTTCCAGAATTCTGGGATTGGAGTGTTTGGTTTAAATTAACTGATTTGATTCTTTCTACATACTGTCTATAGCAATAGAAAGAGTTAGATCAGCTGCTCTTTTAACTCTGATTTGATCAGATGTTACTGACAAGGGATCTTGGTTTTGATTTGTATTCCCGAGTGGTTTTTATATGAATTGAAACCCTTGTTAGATTGTATTGAAGGAATTTCTGATTTGTGTTTTATGTGTACAAATCCCATATTTAGAGCAATTTGCTGCAATTGCAGCTACATTTCCCCTCAAACCCAGCTATGTAATTCCTGAAACAATCACTTAAAATTCTTGATCAGGTTGTTTATAGCCTGATCTGGAATTTGATTGGTTGATTCAAGTTATTAGGTAGCTGATTCTGAGTTCTCCCTGTTGCAGATCTTGTTCTATGGAGAATGTCTTAACTGCAGCAGCATTTAAGACGTCTAAAGTAGAGTCCAATCTGCTGCAGTGATAGGAGTTTCAACAGTTGCTTGCTGTTGAATAACCTTCGGCTTAGCTACTGCAGTTGCTAGCTTCTTTCTGCTGTTTTAGCAGAAATCCCAAGTCTGAATAACTCTATAGACAGTAGCTTAGGTTTAATTTTGTTAAAATAGCTGACTAATGTACAATGTTGTGTTAACTTATATACAAGCTTTCCTATATTGTAATTGACTTTTAATATCCTTTGAATGCTTGTAATGAATTTTTTTAATCCTTTATCAGCTACTTATTAAGTCCAACTATCCAATAAGTGAAATTAATTGAAATTTATCTTGATTTTTATGCTTAACTGCTTATATCCTTTCCATAGCATATATTGAACATGTTCAAGGCAGTTCCCTGCCTTTTAGACCCCTAGGTTTCATCCTAAGCCTTTAGGACACTTTAGACAACCCTTTAAAGGCTTAGGATGAGTGAACTTGGGATTAAAAAATAAAATAAAATAAACCTGTCTAATTGAAGATCATGTATTTCCTTAAATGCATACCATGTTTTATGGTATTCTGAACCCTCGACTTGGTATGATTTGCCAGTCGACGGTTCTGTATATCATAAAATTTAATAAAAGAAACTACCCTTAAAAAACACCAAAAATATCTCCTTCTTCTCATCCATTTCTTTCCATCTCCTCTCCTACCTACATAACATAGATAAAAATCATAAAAAGTGAAAAAACTCTAAAAATAGTAAAAATCTCCTATATAATATGCATATAAGTATATATTTAAGCTATATAGTAAGTCAACTTATCTATAATGTAAAGTACACATATTTATAAGTTAAATAACTTATGCATATATTATATTATGTAAAGTAAGTATTTAAGTTAGATTATATTATATATATCTTAATTATATAACTAATTATTAATTAAACTAATGTATATGTACAATAAGCTATAAAAAGTAATAAGCACTATAAATAACCTTATTAAGTTATAATACTGTATATATGTATTTATATGTATATAATAAACATACAAAACTCTATACCTTAATTTAATTATACATATAGAATAAATAATTAATTTATTAAGTTAATAGTTAAGTTATTAGATTAAATTAAAATAAATTAGAAGATTAAGTTAAAACTAAGTTAATTTATATTGTATATGTATACTACTGTATTTTAACTAAGTTAACCTAATTTAAGTATATTTATAATGTATACACTATTTAAAGTTAATTTACAAATAAAATAGTCCAAAAAGTTGCTATTTAAATGTAAATAAAATAGAAATTAAACCTGTAAAATACAATAAAAATGTTTATAAAATATTTAGACATGCATACTAACTCTATATAAGGTCAATTAGACCATATAATAACTAATTTGTACGTAATTAAGGAATAAAACTTAAAAATAAGTATGTATAAACTGTATACTTTAGCTAATTTATTTATATAGTAATTATAATTAAAATTTTAAATTAATTATACAATTGTATAGTACTATATAAATGCTTTATTTTCACATAATTTATTTTTAATATCTAATAAATTATGGACCTCGAATTGAGGGCCAAAATCACAAATGTGTGCACAGCTGCTGGAATTCCAGAGCTGCACAGGTGCCAGGAAAGTGCCACATCGTTTGCTGAGGAGCGCGTAGAGCGCTTTATATTGATTTTGTTCCTTAAGATGTTCAGTCGTCACGGGTGCCAGGCGCCCGAACAACCGAACATCTCTATGATTCTGAGCATATGTATGAGCATCTATGTGTGGGGTCGGGGGCCTGTGAGTGTGCGGGCCTATTAAGCCCAAATGTCTGAGTATGAAAACGTAATTAAGCGGCCTAGTTAAGAAATTAGGGCATGCTTGGTAGAGGTCTGGTCCCACCCAGTCTCTAGGTGCTGTATATCCCTCGAAAAGCATGCCCGCAAATTAAACACTTTTTTGATTAAGTTAGAGCCCTAATGACGTTGTAAGCACTGCGAAGGAAGAAAGCTAAAGATGCCTAAGTGTTAAAACGATAAGTGAAATTAAGAGAAGAAGTAGTGCTAAGAAAAAAAGAAGAATAGAAGAGTTAGAAACGCCTAAGTGTACTGAGAAGTAATGAAGAATGAAGAAGAGAAGTTTGTATATGTATAACATATAGTAAAGACCCATATAAATGGTATTTGTAAATAAATACGTAGAAGACAAATAAAGTATATATATATATACACATAGTATAGCTATTTACATATATATAACTTCATACTTTTACTAACAAAATAAAATGTCACTATAAGAGAAATAACTGTCGCTATAAACCCTTGTTTCCTTCTTACAGTTTGTATAGAGTTTTTCTGGGGTCCAGCGACGTTTATATCTATCGCTGTAGCTATTATATGTGTTACTGTATATATCAGTATAGTAAGTTAAGTTAGTATGCTATGTAATATTAGTTAGTAGTGTATATTTATGTAAGTATTAGTAATATAACTTATAAATAGAAAGTATAGAATATACCTATGTATTATTTGATACTTATTTGTAAGTAGATTTTTGCAAGCATTTTCATTGACTCTTTTTATATATCATGAAACCTTTAATTCATTCTTTATAGATTCATTCATTCATTATTGATTGTATATAAAATTAATAGTTTTTGGAATTAAAGAATAATTTTGGACCTAGAGAGTAATGTATATCAATAACTGCCTCCCAGTGAACGACCTGGAATAAACCAATAAAAATTAGGTAATTAAATAAAAATAGTCGTCATAATGGTATGTATTTCCTACATTTACTACAACAACATCAATTCATAATCATCACCGACCATTAGTGTATAATGAGAATTACTCTCTCCATCTATCACCGACCATGCATATTATTACAAACCAAATGCAAGGATAAACATTTCCACAACCACACATGCAATGTAACTACGCAAAATAAATAACAAGCAGCAACGGAAAATTAGAACAGAGTTTCAAACGAACACCGTGCCACAAGTAGAAAATAACATTCACTAACGTAGCCATCACAACTAAAGTAGAGAGGCATAACAAAACATACTCCAACGTACTAGAGATACTCACTAGCAGTAAAAGGTCACTGAACAGAAAAGGGAAAGAACTAACTACTGCTGGGCTCGACTCGGTTCAACACCCTCTGCAGCAGGTGACGCTGGTTGCTCAACTCCCTGACCTGAACGTGTTTACATATATCTGTGGCCAGCTAATGCTGAGTAAAGTGGTACAAAAGTATGTTAAATGCATTTAATCATGAAAGAAAAGCAGTAAATCATTCCTGCATTTTCCAGTTACTCATTATCTTATGTTTCCATTTATAATGCATTATGTGTTTAATTATTCGCATATTCTAGTAAGGGTCCACATTATTATTTAATCCACGTGTTCCCTAAGGGAACGATCTTAAAACAGTTTTCCCGCAATGTAGGATGTACACGTGGCACTCTCCTAGTCGGGAGAGTACCCTGTGGTAATAATACACCCAGTCTATCACCTCGGGGTTATGGTTACGATGCAGTGCTGACTACGGCACGCGCGATAAACGCACGGGTAGCTACCCCACACTGGCACGTGGTCAGTCCTTTCCGCTAGCAAGTACGCCCAAATGTACAACACAGAATAGAACAGGGCCTTACCCCTCAACAGTCTACGTACCCTCGCCCGACTATCCCAGTTGGAACAGTGGGCCTCACAGGTGTCGATGTAGGGAGGCCAATCCTAACCCCGGGTCCCAACCCAAGGGGTGGCTAACTCTCTCCCCACACAAAAGTGACAGTAGCTCTCCTCAGTACCACATACGCTAGGGCCAACCTATTCTCTCTACACAAGGGGTGATTAACTCTCCTCGATACGTGCATACACGAGGACCAGCTCACACCCAAGTTAGAGCTCAACTAACCGTCATGCCTTAGAGTAAGTGAATTATTTCGTAACCATCAGAGTTTCCATGTCACAGTACTTAAGCTATCTTTCTAGTTCCCCATAGGGTTCGTTCATAATACTCGTCTGATTTCATTAAACGCCATGTATCTCTGTTCGCATTCTGATTTCTTATTCATATAACAGGTAACTCGTGAATCAACAGGACAAGCAATTATCACATCAATTTAAGTATTCAATTACTCACAGGAGGGAATTTAACCACATGCATTCTCAATTTATAGTAAGCGAAGTTCATGCATTGAATATAAACATTCACATTCTCAATCCTAGGGTTCATCGCATGTCCTAATTTTCGAGCAGATACTTTTAATTTAACATGCACTTTAATAATTTAAACTACAGGAGTAGAGAGGACCACTCTACCAAGTTGTACGGGAGATATGGAGGCATGAATGATAGATCTCAAAGCCTCTGCACGTCCCGTGCGTATCACAGACTGAAACCCTATTCCAAATGGTTGGTCAAACCAGACATTAATAACTTTGATTAACATAGCAGCATGTCAGAACTAGCTCAAAATACTACGAAAATGACTCCAACACATAGGGAATTCCAAAAGAAAACCAACGGTACTTTGTTTGAGTAAAACCAACTTCATTTGGGCCCTGAACCGGCCCAAACACGTGCACCCTGACCAAAATTAGACGTTTGGGGAGAGTCCCAGACATCTTAAACGAGCGCAAGATGTCACCTTACATTCCTGCGTTTGTCCCCATCATTTGCTTCCCCTCACAACCGTCTGAGGGTGTCTCCAGACATCTGGCACTGCTCCCAGTCGTCTGGGAGAGCAGTTGGACGTCTGGCGTTGCTTCCACACGTCCTAAAGTGCCTCGAACATCTCGCCAACGCATCTTCCCAATGTCTCTGGCACCTCAGCACTCTTCATACTTACCAAACGTCCTGAGTCCATTCCAGACATCTGACGACCCCTCCAGACGTCTGGTGAATGTCACAAACGTCTGATAATGTGAAAAAATGACCCCCAGCTCCACGCACAGAGCCTTCCTCGCAGCACCTCTCTTCCTCTGCTTTGAACCTCACCCTCTCTCAATCTCTTTCATGCTCTCCCTCTCACGCCCTCCCTCCCTCAGCTGCACACGTCTCTGTGGCAGGGGAGGAGTTGGTGGATGTGGGTGGGGAAGGCTGCTGTGGTGGAGAACAAAATGGAGGAGGGGGGGTTTTAAGGGTGCGTGGGGAATGGGGGGGTATGGTGGGCATGGAGGTAAGGTGGGGGCTATGGGGTATGGTGTGTATGGTGGGGGGTATGGGTGAGGTGTATGGTAGGTATGATGGGGGGTATGGGTGAGGTGTATGGTGGGGGGTTTTTGCGTTAAAATCCCTCAAAAACTACATTACTCCACATGGGATCCTTTTGGTACGTAGAAATTACGATAAGGTCCCTAAATTTCAGAAAAAATCCAAATGACCCTTGTGAAGGATCATTTCAAAAACTTAGGTGGCTGCAGCTAGCATTGCGGAAAGATTAGTTTGGATTCAAATTTGGCTATATTAAGAATCTAACTTTACATTTTTGGTTTAGGACTTTTATAATTATACTAATCAACTCAAGATCTAACTTGATCCAATATAATCCAAAATATTTTGATTGAGCTACATTTTTTTGTTTATTTGGAACCATAAATATATTTATGTGTGTTTCCACTGGTAGCAGAGAGGAACACGGTCACCTCCCTCAGTCGGTTTCTACTGGTGGCTGGACAGGGGTCCGGTGCTGACAGCTGGTCCCTATCTGGGGCTCCCAAAGGCCACTGGTGGGCCCACAGAATGAGATTGCTCTCCTGCGACCACCGTGTGCCTCCTCTCCCGATGGCCCTGTGAGTACTCTGGCTGGTAGGGCCTCTTCCGTCCGCCGTCATTGTCTTGCGTGGTCGGGTTGGTCTCCTCATAAGTCATGGTTGCCTCAACCACACAAGAGAAAGTGGATAACTTCATGGGTTTCACATACCCCCGAATCACCGATCGAAGCCCCTTAGTAAACCTCCACAGGCGCTCCTCCTCAATAGACGCAGCTGTCGGTGCAAAGCGTGACAGCTCCAAGAAATGCGTGCGGTACGCGCTGACTGTCATCGCCCCCTGACGGAGAGTGTGGAACTCCTACCTCCTCTGGTCCTGCCAGGTCTACGAGAAGTACTCCTCGCAGAAGAGAGCCACGAACTGGTCCCTCGTCGGCTCTCTCCCCTCCTGGCTTCTAATTGCTCTCCACCACCTGTAGGCTGCGCTCTCTAGCAGGTACGTGGCAAAGGCCACGCAGCACTCTGCAGGAGGGCGGAGGGTGTCGAACACCTTCTCTATCTGCTCCAGCCAACCCTCTGCCTCAGGCGGGCTCTCATCCTCCTTGAAGGAGGGGGGCTTCAGCTTCCGGAACTGGCCGAAAAGCTCATGGTGGAGCTGCAACGGGCGAACAGGTACGCCTCTAGGAAGGGAGGGCTCGTGCTCAGAAGTGTCTAAGGGTAGTGGGGGTGGCGGAGGATCACCCCCTCCCCCTCCAGCTCGTATGGTGCTGCGGCGGTTCCCCTATCCCACGGAGGACTCTCCCTTCATGTCCTCAGGGAGGGGTGGCCGAGGAGGCTGCTGGAGCTCCTCTCGTGTGATATCTTGGATCATTTGAGCAAGACCCTAGGCCTCGATGCCCAGAAGGAGAGGTGGCTCAACTAGTGCCTCAGGTCCGACACGTCCACCCCTTCGACCTCACCCACAGCCACGTCCACGGCCTACCTCGGGAACTCCCCAACGAGGCATCTCCTACAAGGAGACACAAGAAAAAGAGCAGGAACTGTCAATGATAACAGATTACATCAAGAGATAAGACTCGAAGCGAAGATCAAAGCGATATGTTGTGATGGCTATCATAGTTATATGCACGTGAGTGACTATTTTTCATATCGTTTGGTTTATTTCTCAGGACGACCTTGCTCTGATACGATCTTGTTACGACCCGAGACCGGCTCACCTCGATTAATCTCAAAACCTAGTCATCCAACGAGAAATAACCAAAAACAGGAAGTAATTCACATCCACACAAGCAATGTAACTAAACAGAAAGAAAACAAGAGATAGTAAAAGAAAAAGACCAAAAAGCCTATCAATATTATAGGCCATCACAACTACGATAGAGGGAAGTACAGCGGAAAAGTAACTGAAACAGTATTTCATAGAACAAAAATACTCACTACTACAATAGAAGCTAGGGAAACAGTAAGAAACATAGCTAAGGCTGGACGCGACTGGGCCCATCTCCCTCTACAGCCGGTGGTGTTGTTTGCTCAACTCCCTGACCTAAACAAGGTTATAAAAATTTTCGGAGTCAGCGAACGATGAGTAGAGTGGTAATTTAGCCATTTACATATAATTAAGACAAGCTATTAATTAATGCAATTAAGTAACTATCCATTTTTATTTAGTTCAACTAAGTACTTTTAATTTCTTGTTCCTTTATTCACTTAAATCATTTCTTGATATGCCTTATTCCTCACGGGAACAATCTTGATTGCAGTCTTTTCCATGATGTTGGAGGTACACGTGGTGCTCTCCTAGCCAGGAAAGTCCCCCGTGTTAATCCTACACGCAGTCAACCACCCCGAGCTCACAGTCGCGACGTAGCGGTGACTACGGCATGCGTGATAAATGCATGGTTAGCTATCCCACATTGGCACGCGATCTGTCGTTTCCGCTGGCGGGTACGCCTAAAGGTACAGCACGAAACAGTACAAGGCCTTGCCCTCTCAAAACAGAACAAAATAGGGGTCTCACCCCTCCACAGTCCGCGTACCCTCATCCGACTATCCCGGTTTGCCTAGTGGACCTAACAAGAGTCGGTGTAGGGCTGCTAGTTGTTATAACCCGATTCCCATATCCCTACAAGACCCGAGATCAGCTCGCCTCGACTAATCCCAAAACCTAGTCGTCCAACGAGAAATAACCAAAAGTAGGAAAATAAACCACATTCACACACGTAATATAACCAAGTAGAATGAAAGAACGAAGTAGTAACCAAAAGTAGAACAACTGTCTCAACATAGTACATGCCACCATAACAACAACAGAAAACGGAAAGTAACAAGTACAGAAATTTTAAAGTCCAATACTCACTACTACAGCAGTAACAAAAGCTAGAAAGAAAACTACTACGACTAGGCTCGGCTGGGCCCAGCTCCCTCTGCAACCGGAAACTCAGGCTGCTCAACTCCTGGTCCTGAACAGGATTATGAAAACACGAGGTCAGTGAACACTGAGTAGAGTAGTGTTTACATTATTTAAGTGCAAGTAAAGTAAAAATAAAAAGAAGGTTTATTTCTCATTTCTATTTATTTCATTATGTGTTTTTGGTTCATCTATTTCTCAAAGTATTTAGGTATTTCTTGATATTACATGTTCCTCGTGGGAACGATCTTGATTGCAGTCTTTTCCGTGGAGAAGAAGGTGCACGTGGTGCTCTCCTGGCTGGGAGAGTCTCCCGTGATAGTTCTACACCCAATCAACCACCCCAAGGTCACTATCGAGACGTAACGGTGACTACGACACGCGTAATAAGTGCACGGGTAGCTACCCCGCACTGACACGCGGTTAATCGTTTTCGCTACCGGGTACACCCAAAGTACAGTGCGGAACAATATAGGGCCTTGCCCTCTCAAAACAAGGGTCTTGCCCCTTAGAACCAAACAAGGGTCTCGCCCCTCCACAGTCCGCGTACCCTCGTCCGACTACCCCGGTTTACCCAAAAGGCCTAACAAAGTCAGTGTAGGGTGGCTAGCTAAACCCTGGGCCCGGTGGAGTGGCTATTTCCCTCCCTACACTAGTAGCACGCTTCAGTACCACGTACGCGAGGGCCAACAGGAGTCGGTGTAGAGTGGTCAATCCTAACCCTAGGTCTCAACCTAAGGGAGGTTAGCTACGCTCTACACGAAAAAGGGATAGTTGCTCTCCTTGGTATCGCTTACACAAGGACCACCATACTTTCCGTCTACATTCTAGATTCCTTTCATACATAGGAGCTCTACTCCTAATTCCCTGTAGGGTTCATTCTCATTATTCACCTTATTTATCCATATTCAGATCTCATGTTTTATAACTCATTTCTCATCCATGTACAGGCAGCTCGTGTTATCATAATACAGTTCACAATCATAAACACGCAACTTGTGGTTTATCAGTTCAATTCTCTTTTATATACAGGAAGCTCGTATTCTAACATGCATCTCAAATAATCCAGAGTAGTTCCATGTCATTCTCATATATTTCTACCCTAGGGTTCATTCCACATCCAAGAGTTTCAATTAATTTAATCTAAGCAGACATATTCTTTATTCATGTCTTAATAATTGCATTAAACCACTCTACCGAGTATCACGGGAGGAATGGCGGCCTGTGCCGCAGATCTCGTCATCTTCGTAGGCCCCGAACATGCCACCAGCTGGTAACCTGTACCAGCGACCAATGTAAATTAGATGAGCTCAAAACAGTAGATACTCAATGCGAACACGTAGAGGAACTCGAGTGGAAAACAACGGTATTTCGTTTGCGGAAATCCGATTCCGTTTGTGCCTTAAACGGGTAGAAACTCGGTTACTGACAAAAATCAGACGTCTGGGACTAGACCCAGACACCTTAAAATACGCTAGATCTCACCTTGTGTTTCCTGCAGTGTGCTCAGACGTATGGATCCCTCCGCGACCGTCTGGGGGCAGCTCCAGACATCTCACCCTCCTTCCAGTTGTCTAGAATGGCCGTTGGACGTCTGGCAATGCGGTCAGACGTCCAAAAGCACTTGGGAAAGCATACCGCGTGCCTTCCTAAAGCCTTCACCTGCATACGAAAATGCAAGATGAAACTTCCTTTGAGTTTGTTATGTTGTTATGACCCACGGCATCAAACGCTTTTAAGACGTCTGGGAGTTAGTCTAGACGTCTGGTCAGACGTCTGGACGCCTTCCCAAACGTCTTGAATTAAATTTTTGCGGTGTACGATTGCAAGTTTGCGCGTGTGCGCACAGACTGAGCCCACCGACTTGCAGGCATTTCTCCTTTTCTTCTCTCTCTCCCCGACGCCTTCAAATACACTCTCCCTCCTTCCCTCTCCCTCACCAGCCACTCCACTATCTCCTTCTCTTCCAGTGCTCGCGTGAGAGTGAGAGAGCGAGGGCAGCAGCTGCTGCCGGGTGCGCGCGGGGAGGAGGAGGTGCAGCGTGAGGAAGAGAGGGCGAGCTCGCTGGAGCAGCCAGGGCCAGCCGGCGGGCACGCAGCAGGAGCGCGGTGCTGGGGAAGTTGCCCCGGTGCTGCTGCAGCTCAGGCAACAGATGAGTGCGGCGCGGCACGGCCGTGCGCAGCAGGTGGAGGGCGAGGTGGTCCCGATTCTGGGAAATTTTATCAGAATCAGACGTCTGGACCTATGTCCAGACGGCGCGGGAGATGTCTAGAGTGAGATCCAGACGTCTGAAAGGTACTATTTTCCTCAACTTCTTCCTTTCTGCAGATGCGGCCATGCTGGCAGTTCCGCCGAAGGTTCTGCCTCTTTGCCGTGTTGAGATCGATTACGTACGCGTGCAGGGTTCGTTCAGAAAGGCGTAAGGGCATGCCCTCCCACACAGATCGGACGTCTGGGCAAGTCACTAGACGGCGGAGAGGGTCTCCAGACGTCCGGAGTGATAGTCGGACGTCTGGAACTAGGTCCAGACGGTTCAGCGGGATCCTGGACGTCTGAATAGCAGCGCAAAAGTGAGGTATGGTCTGAACCATCTTTTAAGACGTCTAGAAGGTGTTCCAGATGTCTGATTTGGGGCAGAGTTATCAGTTTTGACCCGTTTAGGATCCGTTCGAAATCCGATTTCCGCGATTAAAATTTCATCCTTCTCAGAATTAGTTCCTTTACTTGTTTAAAGTACTTGTATCCTGTTATGAGTAGTTCCTTATGTTTGATCCTTATGATAGGACCTCGTTCTGTTGCGGATCTGGGGGTTGCGGAGGCACGTGGACCTGCCGATCACGCCTCCATCATTCTCGATTTTGCAGGTAGAGTGGCTTCCCTTGGTTGTTTACCAACATTAATGCATCTTTGAGATAAATAATAGATTCTAGGGTATGGCATGAATCTTAGGATCTGAAAACTAGATTGAATAATAGATCCTAGGGTATGGCATGAATCCTAGGACTAGAAAACTAGATTGAATGATAGATCCTAGGGTATGGCATGAATCTTAGGACTGGAAAACTAGATTGAATGATAGATCCTAGGGTGTGGCATGAATCCTAGGGACAAAAACACTTAAACGAATGTTGTGAATGCATGAATTGCAGTCTTGGAAAAGTAGATAGAATAATGATAATTGCCTGTAATTGGATAACAGTTGCTTGTATATGAATGGATATTAACTATTGGGGACATGGGCTATGTGAAAATAAAGCTGAAATGATGAAACCTAAATTGGCTTGGTTTAAGAAATATGAGCATGAACCCGACGGGGAATTAAGAGTAGAGCTCCTAAAAGGGGAATGGATTTGGGGAAGTGAGTCGGCCCTTGAGTACGGAGTACCAAGGGGAGCGACTGTCCCCCTGTTTAGTGCAGAGCAGAGCTAGTCGCTTCAGGGACCCGGGATTAGGTATGGCCACTTTGTACCGACTTTTGGCCCTCGCGTACACAGTATCGAGGAGAGCTACTAGTGTAGGGGAGCGCTAACCACCCCACGGGCCCTGGGGTTTTGCTAGCCATCCTACACCGACTTGTTAGGCCCACTGGGCAAACTAGGGTAGTCAGGCGAGGGTGCACGGACTGTGGAGGGGCAAGACCTCTGTTACAGAGAGGGCTCTGCCCTATACTGGTTCCGTGCTGTGCTTTGGGGTGCACCCGTTAACGGAAACGACTGACCGCGTGCCGATGCAAGGTAGCTACCCATGCGTTTATCGCGCGTGCCATAGTCACCGTTACGTCTGTCAGTGACCTTGGCGTGGTTGACTACAGGTAGGACCACCACAGGGGACTCTCTCAGCCAGGAGAGCACCACGTGCTACTTCTACTTTTCGGAAAAGACTGCAATCAAGATCGTTCCCACGTGGAACATTCGAGATCAAGAGAAAGATCTGAGGAATAATTCAAGAATGAGTAAATAGAAAATAAAGAAAGAAATTAAAAATAACAGCTACTTGTCCACCTTACTGTTTTTCTTAGCTAGTTGATTGCCACTCTACTCAGCGTTTCGCTGACGTGTCACCTTTGTCACCTTTTCAGGACTAGGTGTTGAGTAGCCAGAGCCTGTGGCTGCAGAGGGCGCTAAGCCTAGTAGAGCCCAGTAGTTTTACTTGTGTTGTACCTACTGTACCGTTTCTTCTGTTGTAGTGAGTATTTTCTGTTACAATTGTACTCTTTTATTGTAAGCATCATGTTTATGTACCTGTTTAATTCTATACTATTGTGGTGGTGTGTACTGTAGTAGTTCTTTTCTTTACTGCTGTACTTTTGTTACTATTAGTTATATGCATGATGAATGTGGTTTATTTTACTGCTCTTTTGGTTACTTTCTCGTTGGATGACTGGGTCTTGGGATCAGTCGAGTCGGTCCAATTCTCGTGTCTCGTAGGGATTCGAGAATCGGGTCATAACAAGATGGTATCAGAGCAAGGTCATCCCGAGAAGTGAACCAATTGGCTGGAAAATAACCAATTCACGTGCCTGTAACTAGAGTAGCCACCACAACGTATCTTTTGACATCTGTTCTTAGACTTCTCCATTAGATATCGATTGTATTGACGACTTTTCTGTTCCGTATTCGCGTCTCCTTGCAGGAGATGCCTTGACGAGGAGGTAGCGAGGCGGGCTGCGGGTGCGGCCGAGGACGAGGTCAGAGGGGTGAGCGCATTGAGCCCGACGCCTCAGTGGACCAGCCACTACTTCCGAGCATTCAGGCCCAGGACCTCGCCTAGCTGATACGGGACAACGTGCGAGAGGAGCTCCACCCGCCGCCACGAGCGCCTCTTCCTGGGGCAGTAGAGGGGGAGTCCTTCGTGGGACCACGCGACGGACATGGCGCTGGACGCGGGGAGGGGATGGGCCTCCACCACCCCCACCTTCCTCTGGCACTTCTGAGCACGAGGCTTCTTTACCTAGAGGCGCACCCGCATCTCCACTTCAACGCCACTTTGAGCTTTTCGGACAATTCCGAAAGCTGAAGCCCCCCTCCTTCCAGGGGGATGAGGACCCGACTGAGGCGGAGGACTGGCTCGAGAAGATCAAGAAGGTTTTTGACACCCTTCGGCCCCCTGTGGAGTGCTACGTGGCCTTTGCCACGTACCAGTTAGAGAGCGCGGCACACAGGTGGTGGAGGGTGGTCAAGGGTCAGGAAAGGGATGAGCCGACTTGGGACAAGTTCGTCACCCTCTTCTGCGAGCAGTACTTTCCCCAAATGTGGCAGGAAGAGAGGAGGTGGGTGTTCCACACTCTCCGCCAGGGGAGGATGACCGTGAGCGCATACTGTACGTGTTTCCTGGAGTTGTCTCATTTCGCAGCGACAGCCGTGACTACTGAGGAGGAGCGCCTTTGGAGGTTCACTGAGGGGCTCCGGCCGGCGATTCGGGGGTATGTCAAACCCCTGAAGCTGCCTACGTTCTCGAGGGTGGTGGAGGCAGCTATGACGTATGAAGAGACCAACCCGTCCGTGCGAGACACTAACAGCAGGCGGAAGAGGCCCTATCAGCCAGACTTCTCACTGGGTCGACGAGAGAGGAGACACGTGGAGCCAGCAGGAGAGCCGTCACGTTTTGCAGGGCCATTAGTGGCCTTTGGGGGCCCCTGACAGGGGCCAGTTTCTAGCACCGGACCCCTGCCCAGCTGAAAGCAGGGACCCACTGAGGGTGGGAGTCGAGTCCCCCTTTGCTACCAATGTGGCCAGCCGGGCTACATCAGCAGGGACTACCCGTCTAGGGCAGGAGGTCAGCAGATACTTCCCGCGCCGAGCACTAGAGGGCGAGCAGGAGGCCGTGGTTTCCAGGCGTGAGGAGGAGAACAGTAGTCACGGGGAGGGTACCGGCCAGCGACTACTCGTCCGATGCAGAGTGCGGCTGCTTCGTCTGCACCTAGGACTGAGGGGCGTATCAAAGCCCTGACACACAGGGATGCCAGAGATTCAGGATTAGTGGTGGCGGGTATGGTTTCAGTTTCTGGCAGACTTGTTTACACGCTTTTCGATTCCGGTGCTACGCACTCATTTGTCGCTGCCAGTTTTGTGGTTAGTTTGGGGCAGGAATGTATGTTGTTAGAGGATCTGTTCATGATCAGAGGCCCGAGTGGTCAACTATTTGTAGCTGAGGAGGTATACACAGGTTACGAGGTCAGTGTTGGGGGACACAGCCTTCCCGCTGACCTGATTATGATACAGATGGAGGACTTTGACGTAATTCTGGGGATGGACTGGCTGTCCACCTACCACACCTTGGTGGATTGCTTTGAGAGGAAGATCGTCTTCTCCATATCGGAGTTGCCTTCTTTCGAGTTCCACAGGTAGCCAGTGGATGGAGACTTCAGGTGCATTTCTGCACTTCGGGCAGCGAGACTTTTGAGCCAGGGGTGTGAAGGCTTTCTAGCTTGTGTGGTGGCGGAGCCCAGCCCTGTGGCAGACTTCCAGAGTATCTCGGTGGTCAGAGAGTACCCCGACGTGTTTCCAGATGAGCTGCCAGGACTACCGCCCGAGCGTGAGATCGAGTTTAAGATCTCACTGATACCGGGGAGCAGCCCCATTTCCACAGCACCGTACAGGATGGCACCACTTGAGCTGCGAGAGCTCAAGTCTCAGTTGCAGGATCTTTTGGAGAAGGGCGTTGTGAGGCCCTGTGCGTCTCCCTAGGGAGCCCCGATTTTGTTTGTAAAGAAGAAGGATGGTACCCTCCACCTTTGTGTGGACTACAGATAGCTGAATAAGGTCACCATCAAGAACAGGTATCCACTGCCGAGGATTAATGACTTGTTTGATCAGCTACAAGGTGCCACGATATTCTCCAAGATCGACTTGAGGTCTGGATACCACCAGTTGAGGATCAAGGAGGCAGACGTCTCCAAGACAGCTTTTCGCACCTGGTACGGACACTACGAGTTTCTGGTCATGTCGTTTGGGCTGACCAATGCCCCCGCTGCCTTCATGGATTTGATGAACCGGATGTTTGGACCGTACTTGGACCAGTTCGTGGTAGTATTCATTGATGATGTGCTCATCTATTCTCGAGATTAGACACAGCATGGACAACACTTGCAGATGGTTTTGGACACACTGAGATGACGTAGGCGATACGCCAAATACAGCAAGTGCGAGTTCTGGTTGAGGGAGGTGACCTTGTTAGGTCATGTGATCTCCGGGGACGGCTTGGCTGTGGACCCAGTCAAGGTCGAGGCAGTGCTCAGGTGGGAGAGACCGCGTACGGTTACTGAGATCCGCAGTTTCTTGGGACTGACAGGCTACTATAGGCGGTTTATCAAGGGTTTCTCGCTAATTGCACATCCTATGACACAGCTGACCCGGAAGGACGTGCCCTTTACTTAGACAGATGCCTGTGAGGCATGTTTTCAGGAGCTGAAGGAAAGGCTAACCTCGGCTACCGTGCTCACCATCCCAGACAGTAGTGGCGGGTTCATTGTGTACACGGACGCCTCTTTGCAGGGGTTAGGGGGTGTGCTCATGTAGAGGGGTCGCGTTGTCGCTTACACTTTGCGGAAACTGAAGCCCCATGAGCATAGCTACCCTACCCACGACCTGGAGCTGGCAGCTATTGCCTTCGCGCTGAAGACTTGGAGGCACTACTTGTACGGTGAGACCTTTGAAATTTTCACAGATCACAAGAGCCTCAGATACCTGTTTGATCAAAAGGAGCTCAACATGAGACAGAGACGTTGGTTGAAGCTCCTGAAGGACTATGACTGTAGCATTTCCTACCACCCGGGAAAGGCCAACGTGGTGGCTGACGTCTTGAGCCTAAAGGCACCCGCCCACTTGGCCAATTTACAGGCGTAGAGTTGGAGCCTCTTGGAGGAGATGGGTAGTTGGCGACCCCTAGAGTTACTGGGGCACTGTGGGGTAGTGACTGTGACACGACAGACAAGGCCAGAGCTGATAGACCACATCATCACAGGGCAGATGGCCGACCCGTACTTACAGTCATTGCGTGACAGAGTGCTGTCAGGAGACCCTGGAGACTTCTCTTTTACAGACCAGGTACTGTGCATGGGGGGACGTTTGTGCGTTCCCAGAGATGAGGAGCTGTTGAGAGAGCCCTGACTGAGGCACACGATTCCAGGTTCACCATACATCCCGGAAACACAAAGATGTACCATGATTTGAGACGCGATTTTTGGTGGAGGGGAATGAAGCGGGATGTGGGTGAATTCGTACAGCAGTGTTTAGTATGCCAGCAGGTAAAGGCCGAGCATCAGAGGCCTGCAGAGCCATTGCAGCCACTTCCAGTGCCCGAGTGGAAGTGGGAGAGCATCACCATGGACTTGGTGGTGGGCTTACTTGTTACCCAGCGAGGACACGACGCAGTCTGGGTAATCGTTGATAGATTGACGAAGACGGCACGTTTCTTGCTGATCCGAGTCACCTTGGGACCATCACAGTTGGCAGAGAGGTATATCCGCGACGTGGTACGTCTACACGGAGTTCCGTGGGAGATCATATCTAATCGGGATACCCGTTTTACGTCCCAGTTTTAGCAGGCCCTGGGGACAGTCTGAGCGCACGATATAGACACTTGAGGACCTTTTACGTGCTTGTGTGCTGGACTGGAGGGGCTCTTGATAGGAGCACTTGCCCCTGGCGAAGTTCGCATATAATAACAGTTATCACTCGAGCATTGGCATGGCACCCTACAAGGCTCTGTACGGACGAAGGTGTACGGCACCCTTGAGTTGGGTTGAGGTGGGGACCAAGTGAGAGGTTGGCCCCAAGCTGATCCGGCAGAGTCAGGAGGTAATCGAGTAGATTCACAGGTAACTCCACACTGTTAGGGACAGACAGAAGAGCTATGCAGACCGGAAACGTAGAGAGGTACAGTTTGAGGTTGGGGACCACGTCTTCCTTCGCATTTCACCCATGAAGGGCCTGCAGCGGTTTGGGGTGAGAGGGAAGCTCGCGCCGAAGTTTGTGGGACCCTTTGAGGTCTTAGAGCGGGTTGGACCCGTTGCTTACAGGCTTGCCCTCCCTTCCCAGCTTTTTGGTATGCACGACGTGTTCCACATGTCCAACCTCAAGAAGTACGTCGCCGATCCCAGTGAGCATCGAGGTGGGTGACGACCTGACCTACCCCGAGCAGCCAGTGTAGATTCTCGACAGAGCCGTCTGGAATCTAAGACGGAAGCAAGTACCACTGGTGAAGGTTTTGTGGAGGAGCCAGCGATACGAGGAGGCCACCTGGGAGCCTGAGGCGGCGATGCAGGAGCGGTACCCGGAGCTCTTTGAGGGTATGTCTTTTCGGACTGGCCTCGATCCTCTTTGAGTTTGTTATGCATATATCGTTATTTTCCACACTCTAGTTAGCGCAAATTTCAGGGATGAAACTTCCTTTGAGTTTGTTATGTTGTTAAGACCCACGACATCAAATGCTTTTAAGACATCTGGGAGTTGGTCCAAACGTCTGGTCAGACGTCTGGATGCCTTCCCAAACGTCTGGAATTAAATTTTTGCGGCATACGATTGCGAGTCTACACGTGTGCACGCGCAGACTGCGCCCGCTGACTGATTGCATAGTTCACTCAACTCAGTAATTAAGTTAATTTCACTTAATTAAGAGTAGAAGAAATCACTTAGGTTAACTCGAAGTTGTATCAATTGTGTAGTATAGGGTCGAATTAACCTAACATTTTAGAAATTTTTACTGGTTGAGTCCAGGTCGTTCACTGGAAGGCATAATAATTTTTCTCCAAATTTACTAATTTCCTTTTATCTCTTTAAGTTTAGGAGGTAAAACTAGTTTAATTTTACAAACATGAATTTTTTCAAATATTTAAACTATGAAGAACATACAAAATTCCATATGTAAACATATTTACTCAAAATGTTATTCTTTATTAACAAGTAAACATGCTACTTTTTTTCTAATTTTATTTCATTAAGGCAATTAGAAAATTATACAACTAAAGCATGCCTTTTACAATTAAGAACAAAAAGTAAAAGTAAGTATGCAAAAATTCATTTAATTTTTCATCTCTTTATAGCCTCTAATCTTCTCTTTCTTTCTTGTTTCTTCCCTCTCTTTTATTTTCTTCCCTGTCGAGCTCTCTTTCTTCTTCTGTTGTTCCTGCCTCCTCTTCTTCCCTTAGTTTCTTTCTTTTGTTCCTTAGTCTTTCCTTAACACTTCTTAGTGTCCGCACTCCTTTCTTCAGCAGCTTCTCTTTTCTTTTCCTTTCAGCTGAACCAGGTTTTTTTACTCTTTAAACCAAAAGTTTTTGTATTTGCGGTGAGGTCCTTTCGAGGATACACAACACCCTGAGAACAAGGTGGGACCAGACCCTACTCGGTCCTTGCCTAATCTCGGTTAGGTTTATTGTGGTTTATTTATTTATTGGTTCACATTATCGAGCCGCATCGGCTCAACCCGGCCTCCCAGGCCAAACTCACGCCCTCTCAAGGCACATATATTCACATCCGCAAACACGCCCCCAAGGGCGCACACACCCGCAAGCCAATGCCCACACCCAAAACAATGCTCAAATCAGATCTGAATCGGAACCAGTGTGCCTTGCGCTTGACAACTGCATAGCCCTAGGAACAAAAGAGTTTTATACCCAGGCACGCGCTCGTGGATAACCGAGGTGGGACAAAGTTAACCCTTCCAGACCCGAATTCAATCGATCATAACTTTCTACCCAGAGCTCCAAATTCGATGATTTAAAGTTCGTTGGAAAGCTCTAAGGGTAATCTATTCAATTTTAAGGTCAATTTAATATTTTAATTATGTTTATCTCTTCAATTTAAGGGATGAAATCAGGGGTTTCTACGGGTTTAATAACAAGCCTGGAAATGTTTTTAACTCAGGGAAGTCCTCAAATGGACTTATCTCATCTATTTAAAGGCATGTATACATTATATAAACAATTCCACTTCTGTTAGGATGGATTTAAAGCTCTTGAGACCTACAGAACCTGCAGAGAAGCTTTTCTCTTCTTTGAAAACTTCAGAGATTAATTTTCAGTTTTCAACAAGTGCAACAGATACTTTAAAGTGTTCCTAATCTATTTAGATTAATTCTAAGGGTTTTAACTAATCAATCTAGGCAGGTTTTAGATTTGAATTTCAATAGAACAGTGCTTCTATTTGTTTGGGTTCGAGAGTAACCCAACTTAGCAGGAACAAAATTTTCACTAAAAACAACATCTGAGCTAACTTAAATCTTTCTAAAAACATCAAACAGAATCTCAGAAGCAATTTCCACTTCTCAATTCCTCAATCAAAGCTCAGAACACCATTGTCAAACTCAGGTTTGACTGTAGAAGCTCGAAAATTTGACTTTCTGTTTAGAACTTCTCCCTAAGAAATTAAGGCCTTGGACAGAGTCTTCTCATCATCTGGAACTCACTTAGATCTTCACACTTATGTTCTGTCCTTAATCACTAAGGTTTCAAGCTTGCCGCCTAAACTAAAATAAGTGTTTGTTCGACAGAATTAATCAGTGTTAGTTACAGTGTTTTAAAAGTTAAAATAGATTCAGTGCATTGCACTGGAGCTTCTGAGCTCCTTAAATGTTTCTCAAATCCTTTATAACAGACTTCTCCAACTCACCGGAGTTGGGGAAGATGAAGTTGAATCTTAAGCTCCAGTGAATGAAACCTCAAACAAATTTCTTAAAAATGATCAGTAATCCATGTAATAACATTCTAGAGCCACCTAGCAAGTTCTAGAGGCTGCAACTCAACTTTGACTCGCCGAAACTCGCCGGAGCTCTGGTAAGTCCATAAAAATACAAAATGCATGTACAGTTTGACAAAATTAATTATTTTTAATCCAAAAACGATTCTAAGGTTACAAGGAACCTCTGTTTCACATTAAATTCCTTGTTTGTTCAGTGAAATAGAATATTTGACAGTAAACTTGTTTCTTAAAAATTTGATTGGTTTAAGCTCAGGACTTGATTTAATTACTCGATTGAGTAGTTAAATGAAGTCAACAGGTATTATTATTCATAAATATATATTTAATTTATAGTTTGAATTGTTCCTGAGCCGTCATGGACAGCAAACTCAAAAACTTAAATTAAATTTAGGCGTTTAATTATAGATGATAGTAATAGGTAATATAAAGTCGATTAGGGTTCATTAGTGACGATAGGTGATGAAAGAACTCAATGAAGGTGGAATTAGGCCGACTTCTGTCACCATGGACAGTGCAGTAGTCGGTGAAGGTGAGGTATGAATTAGGCGTTTAGGTGATCTAATTAATCGATTAAGTGGATTAGAAATGAATATGGAAGTTAAAAGAAGGTGAACAGTGAGTTAAAAGACAAAATTAAAGTCTCTGGCGAGCTCAAGGAACTCGACGGAGCTGGAAGAGATGAAGCTAAATTCTACAATTACTCTAGCCTAACTAACTAAATAACTAACTAAGCTAGCCTACTCCTAGTCTACTGTTACCTGGACGAAGGGGTCAATAGGGTTCCGCCGAAGTCTCATGGCTGACGATGAAATCAGAGGGTGGTCGAAAGAGCTCCGGCAGGCGAATTTGAGGTGGAGCGGAGGAATCCTAAGGTCGGCGCCTTTATCAGAGGTGCAGAAGACCACAACGAATTTCCTCGGCTACTTAATGTGGATGGAGGAAGTCGGAAGATGAAATGGGGGTTCGCCGGAGGTTTTAGAAGAATAGCCTATTGGGTCGGCTGTAGTATTAGAAGAGGGAAGGGAGCCAACTTCCTGAAATCAGAGGTGAGAGGGGGTATTTATAGCATTTTGCGGCGAAGAGAGGGGCGGGGTCTGGCCAAAGAAGAAGCTCGAGGAGCTTAACCTCCGTCGTCGTCTCCGACAACGGTGAGGTTAACTCCCACTAAAAAATAGGATTTTCGGTTAATCCAGACCGATGGATCAAGTGGAGGTGGTGAGCGTAAGCTACAAGAGCTTGGGCAAAGAGGAATGATGTCGGCAGGGCGGTGATCGCGCAGTAGGATGACTCTCTGCCACCTGCCATTCGTTTAGCTGGAGAAGAAGAAGACGAAGAGGGATCTAAAAGTAATAAAACCTAAGGACCTATGTGAGAAATAAGGACTCGACTGTAATGAAAATTAAGGACTAAAATGTAAACCCAAGTTTTGAAGGTTTATTTTAACTTAGATTTTTTTCAACTTTTTATATATATATTAGTAAATAAGGTAAATATTATGTTTACACCTTGAATTTACATTTTTGACCTTTTTAGATTAATTTATTAGATTAAGTAAAATTACTTAAGTTATTACATACTTAGGTATACATAATATTTAAGTTACTTATCTTATTAATTAAGGAAATGATTAATATGATTTCGAGTCCAATTATTATCTAAATTATTAATAATGTTATTTGAATGATAAAATGTCATTTTTAACTTATTTTAAGGTCCTTAACTAAATATCCCTTATTCTATAATTAACCCTTATATATTCATAACCTTAGCTAATTAACTAGGAAGACTAGTTAATTAGGGGTAATTAGAGATCATGATGAGTGTCTCATCACCGACCTGTAGGCATTTCTCCTTTTCTTCTCTCTCTCCCCGATGCCTTCAAATACACTCTCCCCCCTTCCCTCTCCCTCACCAGCCACTCCACCATCTCCTTCTCTTCCAATGTTCGCATGAGAGTGAGAGAGCGAGGGCAGCAGCTGCTTCCGGGTGCGCGTGGGGAGGAGGAGGTGCAGCGTGAGGAAGAGAAAGCAAGCTCGCCGGAGCAGCCAGGGCCGGCCGGCGGGTGTGCAGCGGGAGCGCGGTGCTGGGGAAGTTGCCCCGGTGCTGCTGTAGATCAGGCAACAGGCGAGCGCGGCGAGGCACAGCCGTGCGCAGCAGGCAGAGGGCGAGGAGGTCCTGATTCTGGGAAATTTTCCTAGAATCAGATGTCTGGACCTACGTCCAGATGGCGCGGGAGACGCCTAAAGTGAGATCCAGACATCTGAAAGGTACTATTTTCCTCAACTTCTTCCTTTCTACGAATGCGGCCATGCAGGCTGTTTCGTCGAAGGTTCTGCCTCTTTGCCGTGTTGAGATC
The DNA here is from genome assembly GCA_037157565.1 of Thalassia testudinum. Taxonomy (NCBI): domain Eukaryota; kingdom Viridiplantae; phylum Streptophyta; class Magnoliopsida; order Alismatales; family Hydrocharitaceae; genus Thalassia; species Thalassia testudinum. The sequence continues at coordinate 18,204,379 of JAZHRO010000076.1, read as the reverse complement.
GATTGCGTACACGTGCAGGGTTCGTTCAGGAAGGCGCAAGGGCATGCCCTCCCACACAGATCGGACGTCTGGGCAAGTCACCAAACGGCGGAGAGGGTCTCCAGATGTCCGGAGTGATAGTCGGACGTCTGAAACTAGGTCCAGATGGTTCAGCGGGATCCTGGACGTTTGAATAGCAGTGCAGAAGTGAGGTATGGTCTAAACCATCTTTTAAGACGTCTGGAAGGTGTTCCAGACATCTGATTTGTGGTAGAGTTCTCATTTTTAAGCTGTATAGGGTCCGTTCGAAGTCCTATTTCCGCGATTAAAATTTCGTTCTTCTCAGAATTAGTTCCTCTACTTGTTTAAAGTACTTATATCCTATTCTGAGTAGTTCCTTGTGTTTGATCCTTGTGATAGGACCTCGTTCTATTGCGGATCTGGGGGTTGCGGAGGCACGTGGACCTGCCGATCACGCCCCCATCACTTCCAGTTTTGCGGGTAGAGTGGCTTCCCTTGGTTGTTTACCAACATTAATGCATCTTTGAGATAAATAATAGATTCTAGGATATGGCATGAATCCTAGGATCTGAAAACTAGATTGAATAATAGATCTTAAGGTATGGCATGAATCTTAGGACTGGAAAACTAGATTGAATGATAGATCCTAAGGTATGGCATGAATCTTAGGACTGAAAAACTAGATTGAATGATAGATCCTAAGGTGTGGCATGAATCATAGGGACAGAAACACTGAAATGAATGTCGTGAATGCATGAATTGTAGTCTTGGAAAAGTAGATAGAATAATGATAATTTCCTGTAATTGGATAACAGTTGCTTGTATTTGAATGGATATTAACTGTTGGGAACATGGGCTATATGAAAATAAAGCTGAAATGATGAAACCTAAATTGGCTTAGTTAAAGAAATATGAGCATGAACCCTACGGGGAATGGATTTGGGGAAGTGAGTTGGCCCTTGAGTACGGAGTACCAAGGGGAGCAACTGTCCCCCTGTTTAGTGCAGAGCGGAGCTAGTCGCCCTAGGGACCCGGGGTTAGGTCTGGCCACTTTGTACCGACTTTTGGCCCTCGCGTACACAATACCGGGGAGAGCTACTTGTGTAGGGAGAGCGCTAGCCACCCCACGGGCCCCGGGGTTCTTCTAACAGTCCTACACCTACTTGTTAGGTCCACTGGGCAAACCAGGGTAGTCAGGCGAGGGTGCGCAGACTGTGGAGGGGCAAACCCCTGTTTGGTTACTGTGGAGGGGCTGGACCCCTGTTACTGAGAGGGTTCTGCCCTATACTGGTTTCGTACTGTGCTTTGGGGCGCACCCGTTAACGGAAACGACTAACCGCGTGCCAATGCGAGGCAGCTACCCGTGCATTTATCGCGCATGCCGTAGTCACCATTACGTCTGTCAGTGACCTTAGGGTGGTTGACTGAGGGTAGGACCACCATGGGGGACTCTCCCAGCCATGAGAGCACCACGTGCTACTTCTACTTTTCGGAAAAGACTGCAATCAAGATAATTCCCACGAGGAACATTCGAGATCAAGAGAAAGATCTGAGGAATAATTCAAGAATGAGGAAATAAAAAATAAAGAAAGAAATTAAAAATAACAGCTACTTGTCCACCTTACTGTTTTTCTTAGCTAGTTGGTTGCCACTCTACTCAGCGTTTCGCTGACGTGTCACCTTTGTCATCTTTTCAGGATCAAGTGTTGAGCAGCTAGAGCCTACGGCTGCAGAGGGTGCTAGGCCTAGTAGAGCCCAGTAATTTTACTTGTGTTGTACCTACTGTACCGTTTCTTCTGTTGTAGTGAGTATTTTCTATTACAATTGTACTCTTTTATTGTAAGCATCATGTTTATGTACCTGTTTAATTCTCTACTGTTGTAGGGGTGTGTACTGTAGTAGTTCTTTTCTTTACTGTTGTACTTTTGTTACTGTTAGTTACATGCATGATGAATGTGGTTTATTTTACTTCTCTTTTGGTTACTTTCTCGTTGGACGACTGGGTCTTGGGATCAGTTGAGTCAGTCCGATTCTCGTGTCTCATAGGGATTCGGGAATCGGGTCGTAACACCAGCCGTCTGGTCGTCACGCCAGACGTCTGATACTGGAAAACCTCTAGTATCAGAACCTCCTCACAGCTCGCCCAGCTCACACCTCCACCCGCAGCGACAGCTCCAGCAGCTGCAGGAGCTTGAGAAGCTCCTCACCGGCATCCTCCTCTCTCCCACGAGCTCCTCCTTGAGCTCGACCGAGCTCCCGCAGTCGTCTCCCTCCTCCCCCGCCCTCACTCCCTTGCACTCTCTCGCTCTCGCTCTTCCCCGTTCTCCCTCACTGGCTCCTCTCTTCTTCGTCGCGGCTGCAGCAGCAGGGATGGGAGGCTGGAGGGCATGGCCGTCGCAAGAAGAAGGTGGAGGTGGCGGTGGCTTGAGTGGTGTGAGGGGGTGAGAAGAAGAGGTGAGGGGTTTGTATAGGAGGGCAGTTAGGGTTTAAGGGGGTGAGGGTGTGGGGAGAGAGAGACCTCTGCACGTCGCCCGCGCGCAGAGTGCAAAGCACAGTACGAAAATCCCACTTTCAGACGTCTGGGCACGTGTCTAGACGTCTGACTGAAACTCTAGACATCTTATCCGACTAAAAATGTAATGGGTCATTTCATAACAAACTTAAAGGAAGTTTCGTCCCTGAAACTTGAGCTAGCTAGGATACGAAAACAGAATGTAAAGATGCATAACAAACTTAAAGAGGACCGAAGTATGTCCGAAAAGATGTACCCTCAAAAAGATCTGAATACAGGAAACCCAGGGCAACAGGTTATTTCAAAATGCAACCCTCAAAGCTCTCCAGAGTTGTCATGGAAAGACCATATTCCTAAGTGCCAAATCCTTATAAATCGTCATGGGAAGCCATTGAAATTCTAAAATCAACCTTGTCTCGTTGATGGGTTTAGGTTTAACATCCGCACTGTGATATCTCACTCTATATATATATATAGAAATGCTAAATATATGCTATAATTGAACAGATAACTCGTCAGGAGCTTTCTCCGTCGCCTCAACCTACTGCTCTAATTTTTTTGCCCTACCTGAAGACTTGGATGCCAAAGACTTGTGGAGACCTAACCTTCCTCTTAGAATTTCCATTCTTATTTGGAGAATTTTACGTTCCAAGCTTCCAACTGATGACGATATTATGAAACTCGGATTTCTCCTACCATCTAAATGCTTCTGTTGTCCCTCTTGTTCGAGCATGGAAACAATCATACATCTCTTCTCGCAAAGCCAAGTTGTTAATCATGTTTCAAACTGGGTCATCTCAAAACAACTAATCAGACCAGCTCATCCGGACCACTTCTTTCATATTATACAATCCCAAGGTAGGACCATGAGAAGTCAAATGCTTAAAGGTCCTATCAGCTTTATTTGGTTTAATGTGTGATGGATCAAGAACAAATTTAGGAATGAACAATTTTGCTTTCGAAAGATTAATCATTTACTTATTCATAATTGGAACAAGTTCGATAGGTTTCTCTAGTTCCGTAAGCAATGGTCAACTACTTTTGCAGTTACTTGGGTTCGGCCGGTGGTCGAACATAAGATTAATATTGTTGTAATGCATGATTCTCCTATACATACATGGCTTGAGTTATGCACAATTCTGATGGTGATTTTCTGAAAGGTGCACACTGTAAGTCAAATACTATGGTTAATGTTACAAACGTGCGGCTTCAGACGTCTTTTAAGACGTCTGGAACCCCTTCCAGACGTCTGGGATTCGATTTTTTTCAACACGCGCGGTTTCGTCTGCTCGCCTAGGCACGCAGACCTGCGAACGCACCCCCCTCTCTTTTTCCCTCTCCCTCCTGCGGGCACAGGCTGCGCCCCTCTCTCTCGCTCTCTCTCTCTTTCTCTCCCCGCGTGGCTTTAAAAAGCCTCGCCCTCACTCTCACCTCAGCCCCCTTCCTCTTCTCCTTCCAGCCGGTGCGCGAGTGCGAGCGCGAGTGAGCGAGCGACGGCGGTGGCAGCCGCGGCGAGTGCGGGAGGAGGTGCTGCGCGAGAAGAGGAGGCACTTGGCCGTGAGGGCGAGTTTGCCGGGGCTGCTAGGGTCAGCCGGCGGGGGGAGTAGTGGGCGTGGAGTGACGCGGGAGGCTTGCTGCAGCTCGAGCAGCAGGCGGACGAGGCGCGGCGCGGCCGTGCATCGCGGGCGGAGGGCGAGTCGCGCTCTGATTCTGGAAGTTTTTCCAGAATCAGATGTCTGGGATTCCAACCAGATGACGGGGAAGACGTCTGGTAAGTAAGTTATTTTTCGTACCTTCTTCCTTTCCTTCGACTGTCCGTACTGAGCACGAGGATGTGTACGCGCAGGTTCTGAGATTCGCATCCAATGCGAATCAGACGTCTGGCAGTGGTGCCAAACGACTGAAGGGACTTCCAGACGTCCGGGTTGACCATCGGACGTCTGGGAACTAGACCAGACGCCCCCGCAGGCTTCTGGATGTCTGAAAGACCACGTAGAGCAATGGTAACCTCTGATCCACTTTTTAAGACGTCTGGAAGAGGTTCCAGACGTCTGATTTTGCACTGTTTCGTCATTTTCGACCCGTTTAGGGCTCGTTCGGAGTCCGTTTTCCGCGTTTCAAGTTGCGTGCTCTTCGGAATTAAATCCTCTACCCGTCTACAGTAATTGTATACTATTTTGAGAAACTCCTTGTGTTTGATCCTTGTGATAGGACCCCGTTCCGTTGCAATCTCGGGGGTTGCGGAGGTACGCGGGATTCCTGACCACGCCCCCAGTACGCCTGTCGTAACCGGTAGAGTGGCTTTTAAATTTATTAGTATAATTTGTTAAATTATGGAACCATAAATAGAACCTAGGACATTGCATGAATCCTCGGAATGAGAAAGTAGAATGAATGGTAGATCCTAGGGTGTTGCATGAATCCTAGGGCTGGAAAACTAGATTATATGATAGATCCTAGGGTATGGCATGAATCCTAGGATGGAAAGAACTAGTGGAATATATGAATACTACAGTCTTGGAAAATGTGGAAAGGAAATAATAGCTACCTGTAAATTGGTTTAACAGCTGCCTGTTATGAATAAATGAGCATGTCTGAGAATATGGGATGTATGAACGTGAAACTGGAAAGGTGAAACCTGAATGTGCTGAGTTAAAAGAACTGGAACCCTATGGGGAATTAGGAGTGGAACTCCTGGAAAGAGAAAGGAATGGAACTGAGAAAGAAAGACGTGGTAGTGTGCTGTCTCTTGGGTACGTAGTACCAAGGGAAGTACCTGTACCTGTTTAGTGCAGAGTGGAGCCAGCCGCCCCAGGGACCCGGGGTCAGGACTGGCCACTTTGTACCGACTTGCTGGCCCTCGTGTACGTAGTACCGAGGAGAGCTACTAGTGTAGGGAGGTACTAGCTACCCCACGGGCCGGGGTTCTGCTAGCCTCCTACACCGACTTGTTAGGCCCACTGGGCAAACTAGGGTAGTCAGGCGAGGGTGCGCGGAATGTGGAGGGGCAAGGCCCCTGTTTGGTTACTGTGGAGGGGTTCGACCCCTGTTACTGAGAGGGCTCTACCCTGTGCTGGTTCCATGCTGTGCTTTGGGCGCACCCGTTAACGGAAACGACTGATCGCGTGCCAGTGCGGGTTAGCTACCTGTGCGTTTATCGCACGTGCCGTAGTCACCGTTACGCCTATTCGTGACCTTGGGGTGGTTGACTGAGAGAGGATCACCACAGGGGACTCTCCCGGCCAAGAGAGCACCACGTGCTACTTCTACTTTTTGGAAAAGACTGCAATCAAGATCGTTCCCACGAGGAACATTCGAGATCAAGTGAAGGATCTGAGAAATAGATAAATTTTGAAACAATAGAAAGACGTAAATAAAGAAAGTAACAGGACATAACAGCTACTGTACACTCTACTGTTTCTTTATTTTAGTTGCCACTCTACTCAGCGTTTTGCGAACTTGTTACACTCGTTACATTTCAGGACCAGGTGTTGAGCAGCCAGGGTCAGTGGCTGCAGAGGACGCTGGGCCGAGTAGGGTCCAGTAGAGTTACCACTATTCTTTTGTACCCCTTTTGTTTCCACTGTAATGAGTAGTTCTTATTACCGCTGTACTTTTCTTTACCTGCAGTTCATATTATGTTATGAATGTTGTTCTACAGTTGTGATAGTATATATTATAGTGGTTTCTTTCCTTACTGCTGTATTTTCTTACGGTTAGTTATATTCATGCTGAATGTGGTTTATTTTACTGCTCTTTTGGTTACTTCCTCGTTGGATGACTAGGTCTTGGGATTAGTCGAGTCGGTCCGGTTCTCGTGTCTCGTAGGGACACGGGAATCGGGTCGTTACAAGATGGTATCAGAGCAAGGTCATCCCGAGAAGTGAATCAACTGACTGGAAAATAACCAATTCACATGTCTATAGCTAGAGTAGCTACCACAACATACCTTTTGACATGAACTCTTAGACGTTTTCGTTAGGTATCGTTCTGTATTGACGTGTTTCGTTTTGTTTCGTGTCTCCTTTGTAGGAGATTCCTCGTCGTGGAACTAGGAGGGTGGGCCGCGGGCGCGGCCGAGGTCGGGGCTCGAGGGACAGATGTGTCGGGCTTGGAGTGCATACTACCCCTCCTCTTCTCCTGAGCATACCGTCTCCGGACCTCGTCCAACTAATTTGAGAGGTGGTTCGAGAAGAATTTCAGCTTCCACCCACATCGCCACCCCCTCCTCCCCCTTCCGAGCGTACGACAGGGGAGTTGGTGGTGGAACGAGATTTCCGCCGTCACATAGGCGTGTTAGGAGAACTCAAAGGAGACATGTGGCGTCCGCAGGAGAGCCGTCACGTTTTGCAGGGCCATCAGTGGCCTTTGGGGGCCCTCGACAGGGGCCAGTCACCAGCACCGGACCCCCGCCCAGCCGACAGCAGGGACCCACTGAGGGCGGGAGTCGGGTTCCCCTCTGTTACCAGTGTGGCCAGCCGGGCCACATCAGGAGGGACTGCAGGTTTAGGGCAGAAGGTCAGCAGATACTTCCCGTGCAGAGCACTGGAGGGCGCGCAGGAGGTCGCGGTTACCAGGCGTGAGGAGGAGGACAGCAGTCACAAGGAGGGTACCGGCCAGCACCTACCCATCCGACGCAAAGTGTGGCTGCTTCGTCCGCACCTAGAACTGAGGGGATGCCAGTGCTTCGGGCTCGGTAGTGGTAGGTATGGTTTCAGTTTCCGGCAGACTCGTTTACACACTTTTCGATTTCGGCGCTACGCACTCGTTTGTCGCAGCCAGTTTCGCAGTTAGTTTGGGCCAGGATTATATGCTATTAGAAAATCCGTTAGTAATCAGAGGTCCAAGTGGTCAGCTGTTTGTAGCTGAGGAGGTGTACACGGATTGCGAGGTCAGCGTCGGGGGACATAGCCTGCCAGCTGACCTGATTATAATACAGATGGAGGACTTTGGCGTAATTCTGGGGATGGACTGGCTGTCCGCTTACCACGTCTTGGTAGACTGTTTTGAGAGGAAGATCGTCTTCTCCATTCCGAAGTTGCCTTCTTTCGAGTTTCACGGACAGCAATGGACGGAGGTTTCAGGTGCATCTCGACACTTCGGGCGGTGAGACTTTTGAGCCAGGGGTGTGAGGGCTTCCTAGTTTGTGTGGTGGCAGAGCCCAGCCCTGTGGCAGACTTCCAGAGCATCCCGGTGGTCAGAGAGTACCCTGACGTGTTTCCAGATGAGTTACCAGGACAACCGCCCGAGCGCGAGATCGAGTTTGAGATCTCGCTAGTACCAGGGACCAGCCCCATCTCCACCGCGCCATACAGGATGGCACCTCTTGAGCTATGAGAGCTCAAGTCTCAGTTGCGGGACCTTTTGGAGAAGGGTTTCGTGAGGTCCAGTGCGTCTCCCTGGGGAGCCCCGGTACTGTTTGTGAAAAAGAAGTATGGTACCCTACGCCTTTGTGTGGAGTATCGACAGCTGAATAGGGTCACCATCAAGAACAGATATCCGCTGCCGAGGATCGACGACTTGTTTGACCAATTGCGGGGTGCCACGGTGTTCTCCAAGATCGACTTGAGGTTGGGATACCACCAGTTTCGGATCAGGGAGTCCGACGTCTCCAAGACAGCTTTCCGCACTCGGTACGGACACTATGAGTTTTTGGTCATACCGTTTGGGCTGACCAATGCCCCCGCTGCTTTCATGGATCTGATGAACCGGGTGTTTAGACTGTACTTGGACCAGTTCGTGGTGGTTTTCATAGATGATGTACTCATCTATTCTCAAGATCGGACGCAACACGGACAACACTTGCGGATGGTTCTGGACACACTGAGACGACGTAGGCTGTACGCCAAATACAGCAAATGCAAGTTCTGATTGAGGGAGGTGACCTTCTTAGGTCATGTGATCTATGGAGACGGCTTGGCGGTGGACCCAGCCAAGGTCGAGTCAGTGCTCAGGTGGGAGAGACCGCGTTCAGTCACTGAGATTCGCAGTTTCCTGGGACTGGTAGGCTACTACAGACGATTCATCAGAGGTTTTTCACATATTACGCGTCCTATGACACAGTTGACCCAGAAGGACGTGCCATTCACTTGGACAGACGCCTGTGAGGCGTGTTTTCAGGAGCTGAAGGAGAGGTTGACTTCGGCTCCCGTGCTCACCATCCCTGACAGTAGTGGCGGGTTCGTTGTGTACACGGACGCCTCCTTGCAGGGGTTAGGAGGTGTGCTCATGCAGAGGAGTCACGTCGTCGCTTACGCTTCGCGACAACTGAAGCCCCATGAGCATACCTACCCTACCCATGACCTAGAGTTGGCAGCAGTTGTCTTCGCGCTGAAGACCTGGAGGCACTACTTGTACGGTGAGACCTTCAAAATTTTCACAGATCACAAGGGCCTCAGATACCTTTTTGATCAGAAGGAGCTCAACATGAGACAGAGACGTTGGTTGGAGCTCCTGAAGGACTACGACTGCAGCATCTCCTACCACCTGGGAAAGGCCAATGTGGTGGCTGACGCCTTGAGCCGTAAGGCGCCAACACACTTGGCCAGTTTACAGTTACAGAGTTGGAGCCTTTTGGAGGAGGTGGGCAGTTGGCGAGCCCTGGAGTTACGGGGGCACTGTGGGGCAGTGACGGTGACACGACAGACTAGGCCAGAGCTGATAGGCCGCATCATTACAGGACGGATGGCCGATCCGTACTTGCAGTCCTTGCGCGACAGAGTACTGTCAGGAGACCCAGGGGACTTCTCTTTCATAGACCAGGTGCTGCGCCTGAGGGGACGGTTGTGCATTCCCAGAGACGAGGAGCTGTTGAGAGAGCTCCTGGCTGAGGCACACGGTTCTAGATTCACCATACATCCTGGAAATACGAAGATGTACCACGACTTGAGATGCGAGTTTTGGTGGAGGGGGATGAAGCGGGATGTGGGTGAATTCGTGCAGTAGTGCTTAGTGTGCCAGTAGGTGAAAGCCGAGCATTAGAGGCTTGCAGGGCCGCTACAGCCGCTTCCAGTGCCAGAGTGGAAGTGGGAGAGCATCACCATGGACTTGGTGGTGGGCTTACCGGTTACCCAGCGTGGACACGACGCAGTCTGGGTAATTGTGGATAGACTGATGAAGACGGCGCGATTCTTGCCGATCTGAGTCACTTTGGGACTAGCACAGTTGGCAGAGAGGTATACCCGTGACATGGTACGACTACACGGAGTTCTGCGGGAGATCGTATCCGACCAGGATACCCGCTTTACGTCCCAGTTTTGGGCTGAGTTTCAGCATGCCCTGGGGGCGCGGTTGAGGTTTAGTACAGCTTGCCACCCCCAGGCGGACGGACAGTCTGAGCGCACGATACAGACACTTGAGGACCTTTTGCGTGCCTGTGTACTGGACTAAAGGGGCTCTTGGGAGGAGCACCTGCCCCTAGCGGAGTTTGCATACAACAACAGTTATCACTCGAGCATCGGCATGGCTCCCTACGAGGCTCTTTACGGACAGAGGTGTACGGCACCCTTGAGTTGGGTTGAGGTGGGGACCAAGTGGGAGGTTGGCCCCAAGTTGATCCGGCAGTGTCTGGAGGTAGTCGAGCAGATCCACAGGCCACTCCGCACTGTCAGGAGCAGACAGAAGAGCTACGCGGATCGGAGACGCAGAGAGGTGCAGTTTGAGGTTGGGGACCATATCTTTCTCCGTGTTTAGCCCATGAAGGGCCTGCAGCGATTTGGGGTGAGAGGGAAGCTCGCGCTGAGGTTTGTGTGGCCCTTTGAGGTCCTGGAGCGGGTTGGACCCGTTGCTTACAAGCTTGCCCTCCCTCCCCAGCTTTCTAGTGTGCACGACGTGTTCCACGTGTCCAACCTCCGGAAGTACGTAGCCGATCCCAGTCACATACTGAGTCACGAGAGCGTCAAGGTGGGCGACGACCTGACCTACCCTGAGCGGCCAGTGCAGGTTCTAGACTGAGCCGTCCGCAGTTTGAGACGAAAGCAAGTACCCCTGGTAAAGGTTTTGTGGAGGAGCCAGCGGTACGAGGAGGCTACCTGGGAGCCTGAGGTGGCAATACGGGAGCGGTACCTGGAGCTCTTCACGGGTACATCTTTTAGGACCGGGTTTGGTCCTCTTTGAGTCTGTTATGGTTACTATGACGTTTTTCCCACACCCTAGTTAGCGCAAGTTTCGGGGACGAAACTTCCTTTGAGTTTGTTATATTGTTACAAACGCGCGGCTTCAGACGCCTTTTAAGACGTCTGGGAGGTGGCACAGACGTTGGACCAGATGTCTGGAACCCCTTCCAGACGTCTGGGATTCGATTTTTTTCAACACGCATGGTTTCGTCTACGCGCCTGAGCGCACAGACCTGCGAACGCACCCCCCTCTCTTTTTCCCTCTCCCTCCTGCGGGCGCAGGCTGCGCCCCTCTCTCTCGCTCTCTCTCTCTTTCTCTCCTCGCGCAGCTTTAAAAAGCCTCGCCCTCACTCTCACCTCCGCCCCCTTCCTCTTCTCCTTCCAGCCGGTGCGCGAGTGCGAGCGTGAGTGAGCGAGCGACGACGGTGGCAGCCGCAGCGAGTGCGGGAGGAGGTGCTGCGCGAGAAGAGGAGGCGCTCGGCCGTGAGGGCGAGCTTGCCGGGGCTGCTAGGGCCGGCCGGCGGGGGGAGCAGTGGGCACGGAGTGACGCGGGAGGCCTGCTGCAGCTCGAGAGTAGGTGGACGAGGTGCGGCGCGGCCGTGCATCGCGGGCGGAGGGCGAGTCGCGCTCTGATTCTGGAAGTTTTTCCAGAATCAGACGTCTGGGATTCCAACCAGACGATGGGGAAGATGTCTGGAGGACTGTCCAGACGTCTGGTAAGTAAGTTATTTTTCGTACCTTCTTCCTTTCCTTCGACTGTCCGTACTGAGCACGAGGATGTGTACGCGCAGGTTCTGAGATTCGCATCCAATGCGAATCAGACGTCTGGCAGTGGTGCCTGACGACTGGAGGGACTTCCAGACGTCCGGGGTGACCATCGGACGTCTGGGAACTAGGCCAGACGCCCCCGCAGGCTTCTGGACTTCTGAGATACCATGCAGAGCAAAGGTAACCTCTAATCCACTTTTTAAGACGTCTGAAAAAGGTTCCAGACGTCTGATTTTGCACTGTTTCGTCATTTTCGACCCGTTTAGGGCCCGTTCGGAGTCCGTTTTCCACGTTTCGAGTTGCGTGCTCTTCGAAATTAAATCCTCTACCCGTCTACAGTAGTTGTATACTATTTTGAGAAACTCCTTGTGTTTGATCCTTGTGATAGGACCCCGTTCCGTTGCAGTCTCGGGGGTTGCGGAGGTACGCGGGATTCCCGACCACGTCCCCAGTATGCCTGTCGTAACCGGTAGAGTGGTTTCTGAGTTTATTAGTATAATCTGTTAAATTATGGAACCATAAATAGAACCTAGGACATTGCATGAATCCTAGGAATGAGAAAGTAGAATGAATGGTAGATCCTAGGGTGTTGCATGAATCCTAGGGCTGGAAAACTAGATTATATGATAGATCCTAGGGTATGGCATGAATCCTAGGATGGAAAGAACTAGTGGAATATATGAATACTACAGTCTTGGAAAATGTGGAAAGGAAATAATAGCTACCTGTAAATTGGTTTAACAGCTGCCTGTTATGAATAAATGAGCATGTCTGAGAATATGGGATGTATGAACGTGAAACTGGAAAGGTGAAACCTGAATGTGCTGAGTTAAAAGAATTGGAACCCTATGGGGAATTAGGAGTGGAACTCCTGGAAAGAGAAAGGAATGGAACTGAGAAAGAAAGACGTGGTAGTGTGCTGTCTCTTGGGTATGTAGTACCAAGGGAAGTACTTGCACCTGTTTAGTACAGAGCGGAGCCAGCCACCCTAGGGACCCGGGGTCAGGACTTGCCACTTTGTACCGACTTGCTGGCCCTCGTGTACATAGTACCGAGGAGAGCTACTAGTGTAGGGAGGTACTAGCTACCCCACGGGCCCGGGGTTCTGCTAGCCTCCTACACCGACTTGTTAGGCCCACTAGGCAAACCAGGGTAGTCAGGTGAGGGTGCGCGGACTGTGGAGGGGCAAGGCCCCTGTTTGGTTACTGTGGAGGGGTTCGACCCTTGTTACTGAGAGGGCTCTGCCCTGTGCTGGTTCCATGCTGTGCTTTGGGCGCACCCGTTAACGGAAATGACTGACCGCGTGCTAGTGCGGGTTAGCTACCTGTGCGTTTATCGCACGTGCCGTAGTCACCGTTACGCCTGTCCGTGACCTTGGGGTGGTTGACTGAGAGTAGGATCACCACAGGGGACTCTCCCGGCCAGGAGAGCACCACATGCTACTTCTACTTTTTGGAAAAGATTGCAATCAAGATCGTTCCCACGAGGAACATTCGAGATCAAGTGAAGGATCTGAGAAATAGATAAATTTTGAAACAATAGAAAGACGTAAATAAAGAAAGTAACAGGACATAATAGCTACTGTACACTCTACTGTTTCTTTGTTTTAGTTGCCACTCTACTCAGCGTTTTGCTGACGTGTTACACTCGTTACATTTCAGGACCAGGTGTTGAGTAGCCAGGGTCAGCAGCTGCAGAGAACGCTGGGCTAAGTAGGGTTCAGTAGAATTACCACTGTTCTTTTGTACCCCTTTTGTTTCCGCTGTAGTGAGTAATTCTTGTTACCGCTGTACTTTTCTTTACCTGCAGTTCATATTATGTTATGAATGTTGTTCTACTATTGTGGTGGTATATACTGTAGTGGTTTCTTTCCTTACTACTGTATTTTCTTACTGTTAGTTATATTCATATTGAATGTAGTTTATTTTACTGCTCTTTTGGTTACTTCCTCGTTAGACGACTAGGTCTTGGGATTAGTAGAGTCGGTCCGGTTCTCGTGTCTCGTAGGGACACGAGAATCGGGTCGTTACAGTTAAGGAGGCAGCCATAATTAAATCCAATCTCCATGCTTTCTCTAGTATTTCTCAACCAGCCCTTATACAGCTGGAATCAGGTTCAACCCTACTTTACTATTAGTGGAATGGAAAAATCCCTATTGCATGGTCTGCTCGTGAGGAATGCTCTACCCTTCTCAGATTCAAGCAGAGGATCTCCTCATTCTCTTATATATGTCCTATTGCTAATGTTCTCGCCACAAAGCATGCTGAATTGAGAGTCACTGGCTGGACTATCTTCAATGAATCTAAGGAGCTTCGTAGACTTTTTCAGGAAATCCTTAATTTGGATAAGATTTAATTTCCTTATATCATTCCCTAACTTCATTTTCTCTTACTGCTCTCCTTAGGCCTTCATTTTTGTTTGCTATCTACTATTTTGTAATAGGTCACGAGTAATGGCCTACCTCTCTTTCTTGTATCCAACAAATTTTGGTTCAATCGCCTTTCATTTTGCTAACCTTGGAGAAATGGGAGATGGATAAAATTTACTCCTGATTCTATTAAAAAAAAAAATGCTATAATTGAAGAGAGTGGCAATATACTATGCTAGAGATCCTCCAGTAAGCCACTTCATAATAACATATATAAGGGTCCCATTAATTCCCTTTTCCATGATGAGAAATGGTTTGCACAAGTTATTTAAAGGGTTTTTTTAGCACTAGCTCCATTCCTTGAGGATAAATTTGCCTCTTTCCGAGGCCAAGAAAAGATGATTTTGCACATTTACGATGCAATGTACTGCGACGGAGAATTGTGTGCTATGTTGGTTTCAAATTTTAAATTGTTATCATGTGCTCTACACTGCATTTTTTAATTTACAGGGGCAGATGTACTGCATATGACATAGCATATACCCTTTAAATAAATGTGCTACCCCTCATTTTATGTAACACATCGATTTATTATTTTTTCCTTTTTCTTTTTCAACTCATTCTTTATTAAGTTCATCTTTATGTACAAATTTTGAATTCCTCTCTGTTTTAAATCCAAATGCCCATTTTTTGTTGGTGTGTGATGCCGAACCTAAAGAAGTGGATGTCTAGGTGGTGGTGGACGTTGGAGCTAGTGGTGAGAGGTGAGGTGTTGAAGGTGGAAGGACAGTGTCGTGGTTGCAGAGGTGGTTGAGTGGTCTTGAGTGACGTTTGCTACGGAGAATGAACTGGCGGTCCGGTTGGTGTTGATTGCAGGTTTGGTGTGTGTTGCGTCGGTGTTGGGGTCGGAGAAAGAGGAGGAGGGGAAGTGATAGGTCTTGTTTGATGTTTGGAGATGGCGGTCGAAGGAGGATGTGTTGGAGCTAGCAGGTGATGTTAGAAGAAGGAAGAGAAGGGCGAAGGCTGTGTGCTCCCTACGTATGATGTGGATGCCATGCATCTGAGTGGGCGAGTAGATACACGTGTAGAGGGTGCAGGGGAGTTTATAGGTATCGCTAAGTGTGAAATATAACTTCGATTCTTACTTAGATATACTACTACTCTTTCATAATATATGATACCAATACAATCACCGGTGGCGATTGAGGAGGAGACTGGAAAGGGAGGTGCAGGTCCTACGCTCTAGAATGATGGGCCCTTTTGTGTTTTTGGTTAAAAGGGTGGAGGATATGGTGTGGGTACAAGAGAGTCGATTTAATAAGAATTTCTCAGTGTGATTTATGAGAGCTCCGCAATTGCTTAATGCAACCACCTGCAGCAGTGATCGTGGGATATTTCACCATCCAACGAGAAAGGAGAAGTTCACATGAAGTCATGTATGGCATGAATAAGATGGTCATCGAGGATATCATAAGTTTTTTAGGGTTAATTTATCTGAAAGATTAAAAAAATAATATTAAGAAATATAAAATAAATATTAATTCGTGATTTTATTTACTTGTTATATGACGTTAATATCAATTTATATTTTTTTAAATTAATATTAAATTGTGATGTTAATCTTTATGATATTTATTTGATGTTGATGTTAACTATATAAAATATAAAGTATATCAAAGATATAAGTGATGAAAAATTTTAATACGAATTTAACTAATATTAATTAAAATTAATATTAAATAAATCCATATTAAAATTATTAAATTTAAATTAACAAATAAAAAATTAAATAATCAAATAATTAAAATTAATCACCCTTTTAAAAAATTAACCTTTCAAGAAAACTCAACCTAAAGCTAACGAAGAGACGTTCGTTCTTCATCCATGACGACATGCGTACGTATGCACACCTCAAATAGTAAATACACCAAGCAAACCTCGAACAAAGCCCAAAGGAAAAAAAAAAAGCACCGCCATGCTAAGTCCTCGGTGCGGTTGCACCCAACACCTCCGTCCAGACCTTCTCGAGCTCCTCCTTGGCATGATTGAATTCGGTTACCTCCGCCAACCGATCATTCTCAAACCAATCCGAAGCTCTCCTCAAAGCAGCCTCAACCCTGAGCTCGTCCCCACTCGACAGGGTCAGCTCCCCGCTCCGCATCTTCCTCCTCACCGAGGACATGTAGCCCTCCAGCCCATTCCTCGCCTCCACCTTCCTCCTCTTCTCCTCGTCCTCCATCCGGTACCCCTCCGCCTCCTCCACCATCCTCTGTATCTCGTCGGCCCTCAGCCGCCCGTGGTCGTTCGACACCACCATCTCCTTCTTCAGACCGCTAGACTTGTCCTCCGCCGCCACCGTCAGTATCCCGTTGTCGTCGATGTTGAAGCTTATGTAGATGTGCGGCACCCTCTCCGGCGCCGGCGGTATCCCGTCGAGCATGAACACCCCCAGGAGGTGGTTGTCCCTCGTCATCGTCCTCTCCCCCTCGAACACCTTCACCTGCACGCATTTCTGCCCGTCCGCCGCGGTGCTGAACACCAGCTCCTTCCACACCGGCACCAGCGTGCCCCGGTCGATCAGCACCGTCATCACCCCTCCCCGCGTCTCCACCCCTAGGGATAGTGGGGCCACGTCAAGGAGAACGATGCTGTGGAGGCTGTCGTCGCCGGTGCCACCCTCCTTGGCCGCCTGTATCGCCGCACCCATCGCAACGGCCTCGTCTGGGTTGATCGATTTGTCCAACGCCTCCTTGTTGAAGAATTCCTTGAGCATCTCCTGGATCTTGGGGATCCTCGTCGACCCGCCCACGAGCACAACCTGTCGAAAAGAGGTTACGTTTTTCAATAGGAGCCTACTAATTGGAATTGGAAGGTCGAATATGAGACATAAAATTGAGTAAAATTAAAGGTTGATTCCAAACAGGAAAAAAAAGTAAAAAAATCAATGGAGGTGACTGCCCCTGCCTGACCGTACCCCTGACCTGGTCGATGTCGTCCTTGGAGACGATCTTGGGGTCACTGATGCACTGCTCCAGTGTCACCTTACAGCTGTCGAAGAGGTCCTCGTTGAGCTCCTCGAACTTGGCCCGGCTTATGTTCTCGTGGAGGTCGACCCCGTACATGAGGGCGTCGACCTCTACGAAGGTCGAGTGCTGGAAGGAGAGAGTCCGCTTGGCCCTCTCGCACGCGGTGCGGAGTCGCCGCAGCGCGCGCGGGTTCTCGCTGACGTCGATATTCTGCTTCTTCTTGAACTCATCGGCCATGTACTTAACCACGCGGCTGTCGAAGTCCTCGCCACCGAGGTGGGTGTTGCCCGCGGTGGACTTGACCTCGAGGGCTCCGTCCTTCATGAGGAGTATGGTGACGTCGAGGGTGCCTCCGCCGAGGTCAAAGATGAGTATGCGCTTGCTCTGGTTGCCGAGATCCGGCATCTTGTCGAGGCCGTAGGCGAAGGCGGCGGCCGTGGGCTCGTTGATGATGCGGAGAACGTTGAGGCCGGCAATTTTGCCGGCGTCCCTAGTGGCGCGGCGCTGGGAATCATTGAAGTAGGCCGGGACGGTGATGACGGCGTTCTTGACGGCGGTGCCGAGGTAGGCCGTGGCGACCTCGCGCATCTTGGCGAGGACCATGGAGGATATCTCCTCGGGGGAGAACCTCTTCTCCTCGCCTTTGAAGTCGACGACGATCATTGGGCGGTTGCCGGTCCCCCGGACGACGCGGAATGGCCAGAGCTTCCTGTCGTCCTTCACCGTCTGCTCCTGCCATCGGCGCCCGATCAGGCGCTTTACACCTGAAAGATGGAGAACAAGCACACGTACGGTTAAGTGCTACACATGCCATGCATGTCCATTGTTCTATCTATCTTATATATATTTATATGTTCAAGGACATACATATAGGCTACGTTTGATAAGGAAAGAAATAGAAAAGAAATGAAGTAGATGATGAAATAAATAAATTAATATATTTGAATGTTTTAAAAATACCCTGATGTAAGTGTACCATAACTTAAAAGAGCGAGAGAGATGCATATTTTAAGTCAAACTCATGGGAGTCGTACATCCACCCGCTCGCAGGATCCTCAACCCTTCCTGCACTCTTCTAACGTGGTCGTATATTGGTCATTTTAGTTGCTTATTTTGTTAAATTTACATTTTAAAATTTAAAGAGGATACTATTAATTACTTATCTCCTTAGTCTGTGCATGTATTGTGGGCTACGTAGGTTTGTTTTTAACCGGTACGTAACTTAGGGATGAGGTTTTGATTGCTCCCCCCTCCGCCTCCTTCCTCTCGCTTTCTTCTAGTGGAAAACAACCCACTGCTACAGTAGGGGCCTCTTGTGACCTGTTGCGGTCGGGTACATGCGAGGTGACGATTGGCGTGGTTGTTGACGAGCTCATCGGATCGTGCGTGCTGCAAGCGGCGGTGTCTCTCCGTTCAAGGATCAGTCGGGGGGTGTGTGCAGCGAAGCTTCGTTGCGGCTGGGCTGGTGTGTGTGGCAGCGATGGGGCTCCGTGTGTGCAGTGGTCCCGCTGGGTGCGAGCTTCGACCGTCGTGTGCGGCAGTCGTGTTTGGCATCGTGTAGCTAGTGTGGCTGTGTCGCGTTTTGTCGGTCGTCACTACTACTTGGTGCGGTACCTCAAGTTGCCTGTCGGTTGCATGTTGCAGAGGTTGTTTATTTTTTATCATTGTTGTTGGATTGAATTTCTTTTTCTTTTTTTTTTCACTGTGATCAAGATCTTTGATGTAAGTCAAGGTTTAATTATTCGATCTCTTATTAGTGTGATTTTGGAGATGATATCTCGTTGATGTTTTATTATTTTACAAGTGTGAGATTGATTTTTTTCGGGAATCATTTGATTCATGATCTTGAGATTTTTTTTTTTTTTTTTTTTTATCTTATTTTTTAACATTTTCTACTGGATGTATTTCCCTTTTGATGAGTGAGAATTCTCCCTTCCCTTTGGAACTTATCTCCTGTATCATTGATTTGTTTAAAAGAAAAAAAAATCATAAGTAACTTAACTGCTTAAAAAATTCCTTGATCTCATCACTTGTCTTATTAGGGAAAGACCACTGGTTGAACCTATTAAACTTAGTAGAAATGGAGCTTCAAGCCTTTAGCCATTTGATGCTTGCTCAAATTTCTCAAGTTCTGTTCGGATGTGAAGTAAGAGAGTGGATTAGTTGACATAACGTGAGTAAAACGAATAAGGTAGATTTTCATGATGTGTGTAATTAATAGTTGCATATTTTTATTATTTGAATCAATTTATCTTTGATTGATTTCTTTAAATTAAGGTTGTTAAAAAAATTGAATCTGCTTAACTTGAATCGAATCCGACTCTAGTAATGGATCCGATCCCGATCAAATCGCTAACAATAGACAGATTTAAATTAATTTAATTTATTTATTAAATAGGTTGGATTTAGACTTAGAGTCACGTACCCCCTGAACCTGGTTAACCCGATTACTATCCCCGATGATTCCAGACCCGAGTCCCCCACTCCCCTCTCACGCGGCCACGCCCCCACCCGATTAGCGGCACCACACTACTCCCGCTGAGAAATAAGAAAACAAACCCACCACTCCCATCCCTGTTCCCCTTCCGCCTGCGGCGCTTCCTCCAGGCTCCAAGCCCTCCATAGCGCCGGCTGCACTCCAATCTCCGAAGACCGACGCCCACAATGGCGGCTGCGGCGCTACAGCTTCGGCTCTGCAAGGCTGAGACGAACGACCACCACCTCCTCCAGCAACTGCGTGACGTCGACTTCTCCTAAAGCGTGGCAAGGTAACCGCCGGTTACCTCATTGTAGTCGCGCCTCCTCACGTCGGTTCGTCCCTCTCTGACTGTCCCTCTCCCTTTCTCTCCCTCTCCCTCTTCATCACGGCACTCGATAGTCGCCATCGGTATGGAGTTTGTGGAGTCTATGGACTCTTAGTCTTTAACTTTCTCGCCGGTTAGTACTGTAACTTCGGGTTTAGGCAGCGACTGACGATCGTCCCTCACTTTGAGAGTCTGACTTTCTTCCTCTCATTCTCCCTCAACAGCTCAGCTGCGTGCGACAGTGGCACGCCTTGTCACTCCGCTGTGTGCGTCCGACGTCCCTCATTGCCACAGGATCCGGCAGCAGCCCAGGTGCCCCTCCATCATCCTGCCCTCGGTATTAAATCTGTTTACCACATTTAACCCGTTTGATTAAATGATTAAACGGGTCGATTTCGAGTTGGAGTCTTTGGACTCGTTTATTAAAAGGGTTGAATCTGACGTAGCCGGCTTCTAAACAGGTTTGGTGATCTAAACGGATCGGACCTGACTCAACTCATTCGATAACCCTAGTCCAAATCATAAATAATTTTGCCTAGATAGAAGAATATTGGGATGCTTCTTTGAGTGGAGCTCACTCACCGTTAGCATTATCCACGCATAATAAATTTATTTTCAAAATAAAAATTAACAATACATCACCTCATCTGTCACATCTCTTTTCACTACCTCGTCACTTATATCAATACTATAAAAATTTATCTCATCCGTAAACTCCAGTCACCATCGAAACACAACCTTAAATCTTAAATGTCAGCAGTAACGATATGGATTTACCTTTATTCGAGTATATATTACTCGGTATTTAGAAAGTACTGGCGTAGAAGGCTTCAAAGTCTTACCTAACTTTAAAATCATAACTTACTTACTTTTGCCGGCTAAAAATAATTTTTAGGATATGAGTAAGAAAGAAAATATTGCAACATATGTGAGTCATCACAATTAAAATATATTTATTAAAAATATATAATTAAAATATACTAATCGAAAAATAATAACACTCGAATTTAATGATATTTCACTTACTTATAAAAAATAATTTTCATCGATAAAAAAAATTAAAACACACCGTTCAAAAACATCACTCCTGTCACTCCTCGCTATGCGCTGTCCGTTTCATTAGCTTTCCACTAATTTTTAACAAACAACGTTAACAACCGTATGTGGAAGATACAGAAGGTATACGTATATATTTTGCATGTGTACCTATTCATATCTGACCATCAATGCTCTATATTGGTGCATTCAGTTCAGTGCTAACTGAATTGATGAAAGGGTTGGAAGATTACCGAAGATGGTGTTGGAAGGATTCGTGGCGGCTTGATTGATCGCTGCATCCCCGATGAGGCGATCGTCGGCGTCGAAGGCGACGCAGGACGGGGTGACACGGTTCCCCTGGTCATTGGTGATCACCTCCACGCGTTTCCTTTGCCAGACGGCCACACATGAGTAGGTGGTGCCGAGGTCGATGCCGATGGCTGGCTCCTTGCGCTGCTCCCCCATTCACCCAGTTGGTCCTCCCCCTCTACATAAAGAACAATCATTCTCAAGTGTCCTGGATGTAGATAGGTTCTTGCGATTAGAAAGGGGTAATATGGTTGGCTCCAAAAGTCTCGGAGGAGGAATCTGATATTTTTTTAGAGGTACGCTTGAAACGTAACCAGTTACGTTTATGATCCCAAGGTGATATAATTCAACGTGCACGTGCAGCAAAACGTAGCTAGAATGAAGATGTGGTAGGTTGTTCGATCTGATGAAAAACAGATCAAATTTCCACCAATTAAGGAACGAGCAAGACGGCGCCAGCTAGAATCAAGAAAGAAATTAATAATCGTAATATGTCCCAATTAGCTAGGCACCATCGAGAGATGAGGATCCGGCCGCCAAACACCAATGACATCAACGGGAGTACCTAACTTAGCCAGAGTAGGACACCCCAGAGTTTGTTATCCATTCAGTAATCTTTTGCAATAGTATAGCTAAGCATATATATCTGGGAGAATAGATCGATAGATCGATCGATCGATGCAGCAGCGTCGTTATGGTGGGCTGGCCAGATGATAACAAAACTATGGTAGTAGGTAAATCGAATCCGACCTACAACCCCGGTGGATTCCTCACTAACAAAAATAATATAGCTATTTTGTGTACCAGAAGTGGAATAAAGATATACAAAAACTTTGATCTCATTTGCCCTAACGGGAGCAGCTAAACTTCTGGAGTTAATTTAGCATTGGCCAAAGTTATCAAAGTCATGATTGGGTTGCTGGCAATGTTTACCATACCGCATGTGGTTCACCGCATCCACAACCACCTGAGTAAGAACCTTCTTGTCCATAACCAGAAACAGCAACGACAAATGTAAAAGGGATGAGGCGATGATATATAGCTTGTATCAGCATAAACTTCAATATTGCCCTATGCAAACATGTGAAGAGGTATCTAATCATTAGATACAATTAAATTACCGAAAATTTTATAACATTTACTCGATTGATCCTACCAACAAGTATGGTACAAGCGTATCCTCATTTTGCTTCCTCACGACACCAAAACACCAATGGGCAAGGGGCCGATATGGATAATCCTCATTCCACATGTTCTCAACGGTGACGTGATTTGGACGAGGTGACATGGGACCTCGGAAGAAATTTCACATTGTCTGGGAGCCCATATCATCTGGCAACATTTTATCTATGGAAATATCTCCGGTGAAGGGTTCCTGCCTCCTTTGTGGAAGAATCATGAGGACTTGTCAACTAAAACGAGGCTACATTCTGTGGACCATCCAAGTGCCCACTAATCATCATTAAATACCTAATTGTTGACCATGTCTTGAACGGCCGCGACCCGATTATGCTCCGACGCACAAAATTAAATGGATCATGGCCACATAAGAATCTATTTAATGTAACCTATAGATGTATATTTGTCTTACAATTTTGTGGAGGCTGTGCGTCTCGCTCTATTTTTATTGCTTTCTAAGAGAGTGTCATCTGTGAGGTCTCCCTTAGGGTTTTCTGGAGGCATGGGTTTTGTACCCCATCTTTCACCACACATATAGTTAAATCTCTCTCTGCTCATTGCTTTTTCTCTCTAAACTTGAGGGTTTCCACATACTTAATCCTTTACATCTTATGGTTAATTGCTTGTGTTTGTTGCTTCACACAATTTCGCAACACTAATCTACAAGCTTTATTGTCTTCTTTTCAGGTTCTTCTTCTAATATGTTCAGAAAATCAACATAAGAAAATCACATGGACAACAATGGGAAGTCATTGTTATCAACCTTAACCATACATTGGATGCAAGCATGAGTGTTTGTGATTCCTAAGGATATGACCTATAACTTGGCAAAATGGTAAAGACTTGATTCATCACTCAGATGGAGAGATGGGATACAAGAAATATTGTAGCTTGTGACGCAGGGTGGCAAAATGGTGAAACCAATACTTGAAACTCGAGAATGAAAGGTCGCACTCTGTTATACGCATGAGAGGCAGAACCATATAGCATGCAATACATTTAGAGAATGCAATACATTTAAAATCAAGGAAAAGGTCATGGTCTTTGGCTACAAACTTCATCCCATGGAAGAGATATAACCTTCCCTTTCAAGGATATCTTGGTCCTTTTTGCTGGAAGTACCATATGTAATCCTCATTTGTCATGCGCATACATATCTACCAGCCATCTAGGACAGACTTGTATTTTCACTAGAAATTCAAAATATTTTTCTTTCACTTTTCTATTTCTTCATTTAAGTTCCTCAAAAAATTAGGTTTAAAAAAAGAGGACATTCAACGTTGATCAGAAAAAGGGACTTTTGCTTCATCTCCCGTAATCGTCTCCCGTAAATGTTAAAAAATAAAAATTGGTTCACTGTTCTTTTTCTCCATTGCATCTCTCAATATTGAATTGTACCCGTTAACAAGGATTTTGACAAAAAGGAAAAAAAATTTTGATATGAGGATTAACTCTAAAATAATTTTGGGGAAACTCTTTTTCTGATAATTCAACACCATTATAATTAAGAGCATAGAACATCCATTTCTCTATTTCAATCCACCATCAACTTGGGCATTTGTAAGAATATCATAAGTCCAATAGTTTTTACTATGATCAAGAAAGGTAATTTAATGTATTTTCTTACAAAGGATTGAATTAGTAACATCCAATACAAGCTTATCCCAACATTCTTCTTGGTTTATACATTCTTCTTGCTTGGTAGTTTCTAAGTGAAAGTCTTCTTTCCAAAAGAAAAATTCTCCCATCATCCTATTTTTCAATCTCAAAATGAAATTTTGCATTTTGGAAAAAGTAAAAGAAAGGAGGGAGGAATGTGTTTTTTTTTTTACTTGATCTAAACAAAGGGTGAAGTATTTTTGAAAAATCTACTTTACATCTTTGATTATGTATGGATCCTTTGATTAGACCTTGATGAAAATTTACTTGATGCGAGTGATGGGTTACATATATTTTTTCTCCGTCTTCTTCTTGTCCTTTGTTTTCCTTTTTTTTTCTCACCAATAGGGATTTGATGTTTAGGACCAAGGAGAATTTTTTGACCCATAAGAATTGTTGTGGTTGTTGTTCTTCTTTTTATTTTTCTTCTTCTTGTTTGACCAATGCTTCTTTTTCATCCAATTTTACTTCAAATTCTCGTTCAAACGCACATCTTCTCCACCTCCTCCATTGGACCTCTAACTCAAGTTAAAGGCATGATTTGATTGGTGACAACTGGATTGGGTGGCACCCAAGTTTCACATGGAGCTGAAATTCATACTGAGGAGTTTTTAAGGGAAGGAGACTCCTTGAGAAGCTTTATGAAGACAACTTTGTCAAGTTATTTGTAAGAGTAAGCACTGGTCGATGCCTCCTGCCTAAGTAGGTGTTAGGCTAATTTCCTCAACCCAAGTATTGTATCAGTTAAGCAAGGCTCTTCGCAGACTTTCTATAACACGGATAATCACGAAAGCCACTCAAGCTAGTTGTATAGGGGACGCTGATGAGCCAATGAGATCAATGGGTGATGTGGAGTTTTGGCAATTAAGGTAGTAGGATGGCGGAGAAGGCTTGGCCTAATTCCAAAGGAGATTTCCATGCTTTGATAGCATGTCTAAATTAAGGCAAAATGAGATAATTCCGTTGGTTCAATACCTGAATATTTATACAAAGAAACAACATGCCTTCCTCACCAACTCTTAAGTGGTCAAGTGTAACTGATGACAAAAATATAATATTTTTATAGTATCATATATCTTGACAAATAAGGTAAATGGTAAACTAGGACGTAGTGCAGTATTTTATGTAATATGTCTTGGTTTATCATTCACCTAATTACCTTAGTTATGAAGGAGCTCCTATCAAGCAGTTGTAAAGGAAAAGCACATGAAATTTTATCCAGCCCTTGCAACTCTTTGAACAGCTATGAAAATGCACAACCTATGTTCTATTAAGGTCCCTTCATCATCTTCTTTTGAGTGGCCTTGGCGATCATCACTTACTAAAGGTTGTAGGATCCACAAATTGCATTTCTAGTAAGTAGAAGGCTTAAAATTCATAAATTTAATCTCCAACCTTCCGGCTCAACCAATTAGTCATTCAGTTACGAACAAACACTAGAAGGGGATAGTGATCGCTTCTAATTCAAATCCACAATAATGCATGTCAAAGATCAAAGAGTGGAGATCTTGCAGAATGTGATTGGAATCCTGTCTCTGGTGGGTGGATAAATGTTGTACTACAGCATTGTGCAATCCAGTTTAAGAATGCAGTCAAGCAACATTGACTTGCGTTCTGGAGACAATCACCCTTAAGGCTTATCGGGAAGCCTATTTTTCTTTTGACGAAAATAGCAATGACTCTCAAATCACATTCCATCCCCCAACTGCACATGACAGGTTTAGGAATTTTAACTTATTAAAAGGTGGTGTAACTTCAATCAATTGCGTGCAAGAGGAATCACAGCTAGGATATTGCAAAAAAGTAGAGAAATGTACAGTGTAATGCGTGGTGATTTTAATAAGTGTGTTTTAATTTTTTACCAATTGAAAATCAAAATATACCAGTTAAAAATGAAAATAGACCTGTGTGATTTTAACTTTCCACCGGTGGATAATGAATTTTTACTTTGAAAGTGGAAAGTGCTTTCCCACCTATGAGTTTTGAGTTCTGGGTTTAAGATTTAAAGTTTAGGACTTAATGTTTATGAAAAGTAATTTTATATATGAAAAATAATTTTTCACTTGTAGAGTGATTTTTCATCTATGAGTTTAGTGAAAAATCATTTTACATAAGTGAAAAAATAAAAATATACCGGTGCATTTTCATTTTCAACCGGAGAGTCTTGGTGGATATGAAGAACTCTATTATTGGATGCAAGTAAAAAATAAGAGGATTTGATTTCTATTTAAAGAAATCCAATCCTAAGTACAATCCCAATAAATTTAAGATTTCTATTCTAGTATTCCCAATCCTCTTTCCTAAATAAACTTCAATCAAATAATTAACTAATCCTAAATTGACTTCACTCCTAAATTAAACTCTAACAACTAATTAAACATAACTTGCTACATGTGACACAAAATAATCTTAACTTAAAAGCCAAACACATGCAAGTGCCACACATTCACGC
This sequence comes from Thalassia testudinum, assembly GCA_037157565.1. Classification (NCBI taxonomy): domain Eukaryota; kingdom Viridiplantae; phylum Streptophyta; class Magnoliopsida; order Alismatales; family Hydrocharitaceae; genus Thalassia; species Thalassia testudinum. The sequence goes on along the minus strand of JAZHRO010000076.1, from coordinate 18,178,150 downwards.
TCACACATGGGCATGCAGCAAACTGCTATACCGCACTTATTCTAAATTCTCACATATGATATGATTTTTCATCCATTGTATTCCTTCAAGATCTGACCTTGGATGGAACCAACTGCAACATGATTTGATTTTGTCAATCAAAATCCAAAATTGGTCAGCATGCATGCTTCATCTTAGACTCATAGCATCTTACACTACATCAGATGTGAGGTTACCCGAAAAAAGAGACATGTTTACTCATAGAGATGAAAACAGAGAAATATACTAAAAGGACAGCAGAATATTTATCCATTCAATATAATTTTTGGACCCCTTCTAATCCACAATACAAGGACTCCAACGGTGAATCTGAACTTACAAAACAAAAAGGATATGTTCTTAGAAAAGGGTGCATTCGAATTGGTCAGAACTTTTCAATCGAAGTTGTTAATTTAAAACATCACCTTCTATATATGTCTATCTGGATTGTGAAATGGGTTTCTCGCAACCTACAAGGTACTGGAATAGAGTAGTCATGGCTTTATACAGACCTAAGAAACCTAGTTTTTGTCACGTTGACTACAGTTCAGTCCAAGATAATTTACGAAAATATCAACCTTGTGGATCGAAAAGTCGCCTGTTGAGTATCGGAAATTTCAGATTTTCTGCCTCCCTGCCAAAGGACGAACGGCGCCAATACTCAAAATTCCTCCTTCATAAAAGTTTGCCTTGAGTTAGTAGTAAACTACGTGCGTCCCATTTCCTTGCAGGCCTCTCAACTAAAATCCTTCATCTGTTCATCTCCGATCATATATATATATATATATATATATATATATATATATATATATATATATGATCTCTCCCCATATATATTTATCTAATGAGGTAATCATCAAATGTTTCCAACGATCACGACCAAAAAGCCCTGCTCGTTTCCATCTCATTCCGTGAAAACACTTTAACGACAAGTCCGATCTATGGAATGGTCCGTTGACATTTTCCCGAGAAAGTAGATACCAACAATTAATGGCGATTGGTGAAAGGGATGAGTAGGCAGATATGCATATATAGTCAAGAAGAAGAGATCGAGGGAGTACCTCTTGTCGTCGTCGTCGTTGTTGAGAGGATGTCACCTCCTCGTTATGTTCGTGCCTCTATTCTTCTTGTTCTCTTCTACCACCGACGTTCCGGCTTCTGTCCGTTGGATGTGGTCTTTCCCATTGGAACGATGGGGAGGAAACTCGCAAGTTTTAGTCGACAATAGAATAGGAGTATAGATATTATAAATGGATATTGCATCCCCAAGGAGGAAACTCCCTATTGAATCTTCCATGGAGACTGAGACGTGTGGGGCCTTTAAAAAGGATATAATCTATTTATTACTAGATAATGTGAAGGATGTCCTCGCATTATCGATAACATTGTTAAAAGGGACGATCTTTCGATAATATTTGACGTACTCTAAGGTCCACCCCCCTTCCTCCCGAGGAGGAAGGAGGGAGAAGACAATGTTGTATGTGCAGATATCTAAATCTAAACCCCAAATCATACTGATTGAGCATGTAGCGCCCAATTCAAAAGATGTGCAAATGAAAAATAATCCAATAAAAGGAATGATAAATTGTTATTCTGCTTTACAGGTTAAAGAATATATAAGATTATAAATAAGTATATTAAATGATAAAAGAAAATTCGTGCGTAGCATCACCAAAGTTGGGCATTAGTTTATTAGTTATTGGAATCAATGCATGATATAAAAGGGTTCATGGTCGACATTGTCATGAGTATTTTGCTTATATTTAATTATTCTCACTGCCAATAGATCGTCAAGAGTTAGATTCTTTCTCTAGAGGTACATCTTTTACATTACCAAAAAGTTATAAATTTACTTGGTGACATATCCGTCATTATACCTATCTTGGTTGACTTCTCTCAATGTTGGATGTACTTTGCTACCACTTTTCCATGTAAGCTTCTGACATAATCTACAGCAGAACAAGTATGATATGTTACATCATGCAAGTGTGCAACAACTAAAGTAGTATGATCCTTTTAACATTACATTGTTGTCAATGGCAGGTGACCTAACATTTCATCTAACTGCTTGCATTTGTAGATGTCAAATCCACATTTTTCTATTTTTGTGCAATGATAGATATACTCTTATCTAGTTTCCTCTTGTTATATGTTAGATATTAAATTTCCTTGAACATATTTGAAGCCTTCATTTTCTTCATACATTCTCTTTGCCTTGTATTGACGTTGATTTCTTTAAAACTCCATCGCTCCTATTGTTGCCGATAGTAGGTTAGTCTACAAATACATGCAGATCTCTTGCATCTTAACGTGGTATGGCTGCCAACGGCAGGTTAACATGCATTTCATCTCTTACATCATAACACTATGAAATTCTTAAGAATGCAGCCAACGGCAATACGAATTTGTTAATAATGCTACCAGCAGCATTATGAATTTTAGAATATTGTCAGCATTATGGTTGATGCCTCTAGCTAAAGTATCATGATCCTTTTAACGCTACATTTTGTTTCCAACGGCAGGTGAACTTACATTGCTAATTGCAGGTGTGCGGCAGGTCCTCTTAATGGTGTCAACCTATTAGTGGCAGCTTATAACATACTAACCTATTGTTGGCATAAAAGAAATCATCCTAGTGGGTGGTATTGTTGGCACAAGTCATCTTAAGGTATATGCTTCTCGTTTCTCTTGAAGTGAGGAACAAAACACCTTCTTTAGAGTGTTTAAGAATGGAAGATTATTCTTGAGGTATGCGAACCTACACTAACGCAATTCCTTTGGGATCATAAATTGTAAAATAAAACACCGGTGCCAACAGTAAGTGAATGAATTTCATTCCAATCCAAATAGATACATTAGCTTACGTCCATCTATAATCATTCATTCAACTATCAAGATTCATATATTTAATCAGTACATTGGTGGAGATTGATCGAGAAATATTTCATTCAGTTAACAGTCTCAAGAAATCCTATAAATTTCTTAATAATGTTTCATTGTTAAAGGATACAATAATCTTAAACAGATAAAGAATGCTATCAGCAACACTATGAAGTTATTAACATTGCTACTAGCAGCACTACGAATTTGTTAACAATACTTCCACCAGCACTAGAATACTTCATTGTCACGACTCGAATTCAAATCCCTACAGGACCCGAGACCGGCTCACCTCAACTAATCCCAAGACCTAGTCTGAAATTGCACTAGAGGGGGGGTGAATCGTGAAATTATATAGTATTGTAATACAACAAATTCAATCACACAATATACTCAATTATTTTTAGGTGGAAACCCAAGATGGGTAAAAACCACCACCTAAGCCAATCTCTTGACTTAGGATTTTCGATCACAAGGTGATCAATCCACTAACCACACCACTTAAACGAGGGTAGTGTACCTCAATTACAATTCCCACCTCCGATCCCTAAACGGAGGTTTCCCTCTTCAAAATGAAGAGACAGGGACCCGACAGGCCGGATACCCAAAATACAGAAATTAACAAGTAAAAATAACACCTATAGAGCACCCCAATAATTTAGTTGCTTTCTTATCTACTAAGCATGAAAAGAACTCCCTGATGATTTGCAGAACGGAGCGAGCCGGGAGTATGGATTTGCCCTTTGATCAGAGTATTAGCACAGCACAAGGGCAAGATGGAGCTTAGAGTAGTGAGCAAGAGATTTTTCTAATGGAATTGTATCTCAAGAGGTGTGTGTTGCCAAAGAAGAGTTGTAGTCTATTTATAGGCAAGTTTGGAACCTTCAAAAACACTTGGGAGAGCTCTTCTAGCCGTTGGAGACAAATCCCAAGAGTTTAGGACGAAATCCACACAAAATCAGGGTAATGATGATTCTGACAGCAACATCAGACGTCTAATTATAGGATCAGACGTCTTATAGGACGTCTGATTTTTCCTATGGTCGTCTAATCTTGCAGGACATCCTTAACGGACTCTATTGGATCAAAAGAAGGACGTCTGATATTATGTCATAAGACGTCTGATTAGTTTACTGGACGTCTAATGAATGGTGCATTCGTTCCTGTTATCATCGGATCCAAACAGGGTTCTAGGTTTAAAGGATCAGACGTCGTTACGGACGTCTGAGGACATTACCAGACGTCTGGAAACCTAAATACTCTTCCTTGCTACTTCTGCCAAAAGATTATGTGGCCGTAGAGAGATACGCACAGAAAATCATGGCCAACGGTTCAAAGACAGACGTCTGGAAGTGTGTCAAGACGTCTGGAAATTGTTTTTGCCTACAGAAAGTCTAACGGTTAGTATGAGGACGTCTGGGTAAAGAATTAGACGTCTGTGAACGGTTATCGACGTCTGAAAGTGAAGTCCTTCGACTGATGTTTATGAGGAGACGAACAAAGGCATAAATATTTGAAATTAGACGTCTGATAAACATGTCAGACGTCTTATGATGGAAAATCAGACGTCTGGACTTTTTACTGGACGTCTGATAAAAGTATAAGTGTTGGGTTTTTGTTTCTAATTTATCCTAAGTGTAGAGAGCCTAAGTTAGCTATTTATAGGTTATGTTTGGGGGCTCTTTACAATATTTCTAGACTCAAATAAGATGAAAATTACAACCTTTGAAAGTTTACATGAAAAAAGCCTAAGACCTAATACTTATGCTACTCGTCTTCACGCTTTTAATCTCCCGTCTTGGAAAGCTTTTTGAAATCCTACAAATATGTTATTATAGAGAGAAAACAATATGCTACGCTTTATTTATTATTTCATTTTCTACATTTTGTAAAATCATCAAAATATTATATATGAGTGGTTGAACTAACAATCTCCCCCTTTTTGATGATTTTCAAAATATAGCTGTAGGTTCCTCTTTCCTCCCCCTAAAGGTTGTACTTGATAGCCTTTATCTATTTAAGAAGGTTGTTTTTATATTATTCCTTAATTTCTTACCTACATTCTTCTCCCCCTTTTTGAATATCATCATGAAGGGTTGTTTAAAGGGAGTCAAAATCCAAACTACAAGAGTGATATCTACAAAGTAGAGTGCGTGACTAAAATTGCATGTTTAAAAGATGACAAGGCATTAAGGAAAATTGATTAGGAATAGAAATATTTAAGCATGGACTAGCTATTTGTTCCCAAAAATATTAAGTACAGGGTCAAGGCCCCTTAATACAAACTTAGAATAAAAGATAGAAAAATAGAAGCACTAAAACTATTCTTCTTGATCTTGGCGGCGACGGCGACAAGCGGGTCCTTGTCCTATCTGCAAATTTTGAACATCTGATCTAAGTTCGTCGATGTCGCGTCGCATGCTTCCCATGTAGGTGTACATCTCGCCGGTTCGACGCAGCAGGAGGGAGATGCCGGAGGAGAGGGAATCTGTGGCTGGATCCCATGCTTCATCAAAGCTCGAGCGGGGAGCTTCTATTTGAAGGGGTCGTGGTTCATGGAAGTCTGAAAAGGGTGGAAGGGGCTCTTCTTCCATGGGTTCGTCGGCGGGCTCAAGATGTTCTCTAAGTATATGCATCTTGGCGGCTGTGGCCCGGTTGTAAGGCTCAATTTTCTTGTCAACTGCTTGGTCAGTTATGGAAATCCGATGGGATGAAAAGATTTTGGATAGAATAGACCCAAACGGAAGTGATGCCCCATGGTCCTCATTCATGACGCGAACAATGAGGCGGCAATAATTGAAAGGAATATGACGAACGGCCGCAAAAAGGAGCGCCTTGTGTTGGCGCGAGATGTAATCAAAACCTCCCGATTTGTTTAGGAGGTCCCACCCAAAAATGCGAGAGAGTAGACGTGGAAGGGGTTTGAGATTTTTGCACGGTAGAGTGCCAAGGTTTTCAACATATTTTTCTGGGAGAACTAACTCTTGATTGATGATTTCTGGGTCGTATTGCCTCAGAATGTCATTGAAATCATTTCCCTCATTGGGGATGGCTAGAAGGTCAGAGATAGTTTCGGATGTGATGTGTATTTTGCGACCAAATAGGCGGGTATAGAGTTCAAGTTCATCGTTGCTGTAGTCCTCAACGATGTTGGCATAAAAGAGACGGCAAAGATCAGGGAACACACCAAGAGTACCAATGCCAGAGTGGAATTGACGGTCAAAATATTGGAAAAGATGGAGAGTTTGGAAGTGTTCCCGAAGGTTCAAATGGGCAAAATCATTCCAAACAATAAAACGAGGGCATTTAACTTTGGCATTCGCGAAACGACGAAATCGCTGCCTAGCGATGTCACCCCGCAATTAATCTGCCAAATAAGTGGAAGAGGAACTGGAAGATCCCTCAACTTGCTTCCTACGGGGAGGCATATTTGGTGGAATGGGTGGTTAGGTTTATGAAAAATGAGTGGTGCGTTGAGGATAGAATACCTGCAAAAAAGAAACAACCATTCAACCAAACAGCATTCACCCAAAACATAGTTTCAAACACTGCAATAATCATGAAAAAATATGTGGCAGTATGCCTTAAGGCAATACAACCTGCCATGTAGTTGTGGCAATATACCTTTGGATGCAAGCCACTAAAATGTCGGCTTGATCCTCATGAGGTAATATCCTTGCCATGGAAGATGCAGCTAGGGCTAACAGGGTTTTCTTGACCAAGGGTTAGGGTTCTAAGGCTGATAATGATATGAAATGCACATGTAGGTCAAGTGAATCAAGAAGGAGAACTAGATGCTACAGGATGCTGCAAGGTCGTGGGTAAAAGATCGTGGAGGCGCCCTAGGAGTGGAGAGGATATACCCACGGGAGGAGGGAAGCCTCCAAATGCGCGGTCGAGAGGCAGGGAGGACGCGCGCAGAGGAGCAGCAGTTCCGTCAGTCGTCGAAGAGGCGCGACGGTCGTCTGGCTGCGAGCAGAACTTCGCCAACTGCTGCTGTGGGCCGTCGGGTGTGAGGGAGAGCGGCGCACAGATCTTGTGTGGGGTAGGGATTTTGGACAGGAGAGTGGGACCTTTGCAAAGGGGATCTTATATCCCAAGGTCACGGAGCAAGTCTCCCCCTGAAGTTGGGGAGATTTGCATTTCAAACTGTCCAGAGAAAAGCCGCGACGCGCAGATTTTTCCCCGATCAGACGTCTGTCAACGATGTCAGACGTCGGGATTTGCCAGAGGGATTTTAGCCCATTTCAGGGAGACGTCTGTTTTATTCATCAGACGAATAATCAGACGACTAATTATAATATAGACGTCTGATTTCTGCAGGAATCCTCCCAAGCAAAAAGATTTATTCTCCAGGTTGTCATCTGATTTCTTACTCAGACGGCAATGAAGACGTCTAAATTTAATATTAGACGTCTGATTTCTGCAGACAGACCTTCCTGGATTTTCGTTTAAAGTTACAGGGTCGTCCGCTTTTCCTGTCAAACGATCCCTACGACGTCTAACCACATATTCAGACGTCCGACAGGTAGTACATGTTCTGTCTTAGAGATAAACGTCTGTCAACACATTTGGACGACATTTCAGACGTCTGTGTGGTGTACCAAACATCTGATATGACTGTTTTGTTATATAAAATCGTCGTCTGTCCCAGATGTTTAGACGACGAATTTTAATGTATAAGACGTCTGATTATTTAATCAGACGTCTGATATTGGACAGAGTGTGCATTTGGATGTTTGAATGAAGGCCTAGTGAAATCAAGGTTCAATCTATGCTTATGACAAAAGAGGTTCCATTAAATCACTAAATTCTTCAAATATCACTTAGCTTACATATGCCTAGTTTCCTACGTATATAATTAAAGCGATCATAATTCAAAGGTTTAGTGAAAATATCAGCTAATTGCAGTTCAGTACAAATAAATTCAACTTCGATTTCTCCCTTAAGTACATTGTCTCTCAGGAAGTGATGTCGAACATCAATATGTTTTGTGCGAGAGTGATGTACGGGATTTTTCGAGAGGTTGATAGCACTAGTATTGTCACATAATATTTTTATCTTATTAAATATCAAGTTAAAATCCTTCAAAGTACTTTTCATCCAAAGCACTTGGGAACATGCTAGTGCAGCGGCTATGTATTCAGCTTCTGTAGTTGATAAAGCTACACTAGATTGTTTCTTTGAGAACCAAGAGACTAGTGATTCGCCTAAGAATTGGCACGTCCCACTAGTACTCTTCCTATCAGTGCGGCTACCTGCGTAGTCCGCATCGCTATATGTAACTAAGTTGAATTGTGGACTCCTAGGGTAGAATAAGCCATAATCAGATGTGTCAACTAGATATCTAAATATTCGTTTTACAGCATTTAGGTGTGATCGTTTAGGATTTGATTGAAACCTAGCGCATAAGCAGGTACTAAACAAAATATCAGGTCTACTAGAAGTTAAATACAGTAAAGATCCAATCATGCTACGTTAGAGCTTTTGATCTATGGGCGTACCTGATTCGTCCAAGTCTAAGGAAGTTGTGACACTCATAGGAGTGTTCTTCCCTTTACTTTTGTTCATATCAAATCTCTTCAACATCTCCTTTGTGTATTTAGATTGACACACAAAGGTTCCAATTTCGAGCTGAGTGATTTGCAAGCCCAAGAAAAACTTGAGTTCACCCATCAAACTCATTTCGAATTCTTCCTGCATAATTTCTGAAACTTTCTACACATAGATTCATTAGTAGCACCAAATATAATATCATCTACATATATTTGAACTAATAAAATGTCTTTTCCTTTTCTTTTAATGAATAATGTGGAATCAGCTTCCCCTATAGAGAATTTTGCATTTAACAAGTAGTCTTTGAGCCTTTCATACCAAGCTCTAGGAGCTTGCTTTAGACCATATAGTGCCTTGTTTAATTTGTAGACAAAATGAGGCTTATCATGAGACTCAAAATCAGGAGGTTGTTTTACAAAAACTTCCTCCTTAATGAATCTGTTAAGAAACGCGCTCTTAACATCCATTTGAAAGAGTTTAAAGCCAAGAAAGGTGGCATAAGCAAGAAGCATGAGAATTGATTCGAGTCGAGCTACAGGAGCGTAGGTCTCATCAAAATCAATTCCTTCTTCTTGGTTGTACCCTTGTGCTACCAACCGAGCCTTATTTCGAATAACTATACCGGATTCATTCAACTTGTTCCGGAATACCCATTTGGTACCTATTACCGTTTGCCCTTCAGGCTTAGGTACTAGATCCCAAACTTCATTCCTTTGGAATTGGTTGAGTTCCTCCTGCATGGCCATCATCCAAGTTTCTTCGGAGCATGCTTCCTCGACACTCTTCGGTTCAACTTGAGATACAAAGGCAGAGAGACCAAAGGTGCAACTAAAACGAGATCGGGTTTTAACGCCATCAGAAACACTTCCAATGACTTGACTTTCGGGATGATCCCTTTGATATATCCAATCTTTTGGAAGATTATGGATATTGGAGTTTGGAATGTTAGACACATCAATAGTAGAATCATCTTCATCATCCATATTGACTCGGTCAATGGAGGAATGAGGAGATTCATCGAAGGAGACATGAAGGGTTTCCTCCACTATTAATGTGGTCTTGTTAAAAACCCGATATGCCTTACTACGTGAGGAGTAACCAATAAAGATGGCTTCTTCACCTTTGGCATCAAATTTATCTAAATTAGAGCGGGTATTCAAGACAAAACATCGACATCCAAAAACTTTAAAATAACTAATTTTGGGTATTTTCCCATAGTATAGTTCAAAACAAGTTTTTCGCAATCCGGATCGAATTAAGGTGCGATTTAACACGTAACAAGCCGTGTTAACCGCCTCAGCCCAAAAGTACTTCGGTAACCCCGAGTCTATGAGCAATGTTTGAGCACACTCTTGAAGAGTACGGTTCTTTCTCTCAACCACCCCATTTTGTTGAGGTGTTCGAGGAAAAGAGAACTCATGAGCAATACCATGCTTTTGACAAAAATCATCAAACAAGGAATTTTCAAACTCGCCCCCATGATCACTACGGATACGAGTGATTTGGTAGCCTTTTTCAGTTTGAATTTTCCTACAAAAAATAGAAAAGACGGAAAACACTCCTTCTTTAGATCTCAAGAAGGAGACCCATGAAAACCTCGAAAAATCATCTACAATTACAAGGCAATATTTGCATCCACTGAGGCTCTCATATTTTGTTGGTCCAAACAGATCTAGGTGAAGTAGTTCTAAAGGTCTTGATGTGGATATAACTTCTTTGCTTTTAAAACTAGATCTTATAATCTTACCTAATTTACATGAATCACAAATAAGCTCATTTAAAAATTTTCTTTTAGGAAGACCTCGTACTAGTTCATGTTTAGCTAATTTTTGAACCAGCTTCATATGAACATGTCCTAGTCTTTTATGCCATATACTTAACTCATCATTTGCTATAAGACATTCATAAGTGCCATTTTTATCAAATTCTACGACATAAATGTCTTTAAATCTAGTTCCCTTAAGAAGGGTTTCATTGGTTAATGCATGCATAATTTCAAACATTTTAGAAGTAAACACTACTTTAAAACCCTTATCACATATTTGACTTACACTTAAAAGGTTATGTTTTAGTCCTTTAACTAGAGAAACATTTGAGATGGGAGAGAGAGGGTTACCTATTTTACCAAGGCCAATAATATGGCCCTTGTGGTTGTTGCCAAATGTAACTGTTCCTCCATCCGTAGGTTGGAGGTCCAAAAATAGGTGCTTGTCTCCTGTCATATGTTTGGAGCATCCGGAGTCCATCACCCATCGGCCTCCTTGGTGGTGGAGGTTTCCTTGTCTTCCTCCTTGTAGACCTTCTTCCTCCTACAAAAGATCTTCGATGGTGACTTGGTGTTTCTATAGGTCTTTCTAATTTGAGTCGTCCATCCTTCATTTTGTATATCCAATTTTTGATATTATGATGTCCTTTCATCCCTACAAAACAAAGTGAGAGTTGTCTTTTCGGTATCCATTGTAAAGTGGATCCGTATTTGTTAGTGTTCTCCTTTAGAGGAGGGTCCTTTTTCGGCTCACTTTGACTAGGCTCATAAAAGCCTAATACAAATTTACTTGAGGAAGGTTTTTGATGGGCAATGAGTTTGTCCAAGTTATCTTTCCCCTTTGTAAATTTGGCTAGGTCCTCAAGAAGTTGGTTTGACTTTTCTTTGAGATGATTTATCTCTATTTTCATTATATCTAGTTTATCTTCTAATGCCCTAATCTCTACTCTAAGTAAGCCATTTTCATCCTTTTTAAAAGAGTTTGATTTTTCAAGCACATGGATTTTGTCGAGTAATTCTTCTCTATCTAAAAATTTTTGTTCACTCATTGCTGTATACAAATCATTTGTTAATGACTCTTTCTCAATCATTAGATTTCTTATTTGCATATTTAAAGCAGTGGTTTCTTTTGTAAGAATTAGATTCTTTTCTTCAAGATCATTGATTAATCTCTTATTTTCTAACTTTTCTTCTTTTAAAGCCTTGCTTTGGGTTTTAGTTTTCTTAAGATCTATATATAATGAATCAAAGGCATCTTGTAATTCATCCAAAGAGTAGGGGTTTACCTCAGGTTCCTCAGATTCAGACTCGGAACCATCATTTGTTGCCATTAGTCCCAAGCATGCCGTTTCTTCATTTGTTTCCTCCTCCTCTTCTTCTTCGGAGGTGGAGTCATCCCACGTTGCTTGAAACGCCTTCTTCTTGAATCCTTTCGGTTTGGAGATCTTCTTGTAGTCAGAAGGCTTCTTGGGTTTCTTCTCATCATCCCTTTTGAGTAAGGGACAATCTTTCCTTATGTGACCTCTCTTTTTGCAATTATAGCAAATTAGAGGATCTTCTTCTCTTTTCCTTCCCTTGATCTCTCTTCTATTTCTGAGAAACTTTTTAAACTTTTTAGCTAATAAAACAAATTCTTCTTCATCGGTACTTATCTCATCATCCGAAGTAGCTTTGAAGGCTAAGGTCTTCTTCTTTGGCTCCGATGAGATTGATTTCTTCTTTTGCTCCATTTTTGATTCGTAAGCCATGAGATTCCCAAGTAGATTTTCCATGTCTAGATCCTCTACTTGGTTGGCTTCTTCTATTGCCGTTACCTTTTGCTCCCACTCAGGTCCAAGGGAGCGAAGGAGCTTCCCTTGAAGCTCCCCCTTTATAAATGTCTTTCCTAAAGACTTGAGGTTATTCACGATTAACGTGAATCGGGTGTACATGTCCCCAAGTCTTTCATTCTCCTTCATAGAGAAAGCTTCGAATTCCTGCGATAACAAGTTTATCTTTGAGGATTTAACTTTAGATGTACCTTCGTGAGTAACCTCCAAGGTTCTCCAAATCTCATGGGTGGTTTCGCATTGGCTGATGCGGTTGAATTCCTCCGAGCTGAGAGCGCAGTAGAGTGAGTTCATTGCCTTGGCATTCAGTCCAAGGTGATGGATTTGCTCCACTGTGTAACCAGTTTCTGATTTCTCGGGAATGACGTATGCGGATTCGCATTTCTCCCAAATGGAGAAATCGTTGGCTTGAAGCCACATCTTCATCTCAGCTTCCAGTAAGTGTAGTTGGTTCCTTCGAAGAGTGGTGGTCGAGTGGTGGATTGCCCCTCCAATCTGCTTGTGGAAATGGCCTTCCCCTCCATGTGATCTTTCCGCGGATGTTACTCCTGTAGGCGGAAAACCGGCTCTGATACCAAATGAAATTGCACTAGAGGGGGGGTGAATAGTGAAATTATATAGTATTGTAATACAACAAATTCAATCACACAATATACTCAATTATTTTTAGGTGGAAACCCAAGATGGGTGAAAATCACCACCTAAGCCAATCTCTTGACTTAGGATTTTCGATCACAAGGTGATCAATCCACTAACCACACTACTTAAACGAGGGTAGTGTACCTCAATTACAATTCCCACCTCCGATCCCTAAACGGAGGTTTCCCTCTTCAAAATGAAGAGACGGGGACCCGACAGGCCGGATACCCAAAATACAGAAATTAACAAGTAAAAATAACACCTATAGAGCACCCCAATAATTTAGTTGCTTTCTTATCTACTAAGCATGAAAAGAACTCCCTAATGATTTGCAGAACGGAGCGAGCCGGGAGTATGGATTTGCCCTTTGATCAGAGTATTAGCACAGCACAAGGGCAAGATGGAGCTTAGAGTAGTGAGCAAGAGATTTTTCTAATGGAATTGTATCTCAAGAGGTGTGTGTTTCCAAAGAAGAGTTGTAGTCTATTTATAGGCAAGTTTGGAACCTTCAAGAACACTTGGGAGAGCTCTTCTAGCCGTTGGAGACAAATCCCAAGAGTTTAGGACGAAATCCACACAAAATCAGGGTAATGATGATTCTGACAGCAACATCAGACGTCTAATTATAGGATCAGACGTCTTATAGGACGTCTGATTTTTCCTATGGTCGTCTAATCTTGCAGGACATCCTTAACGGACTCTATTGGATCAAAAGAAGGACGTCTGATATTATGTCATAAGACGTCTGATTAGTTTACTGGACGTCTAATGAATGGTGCATTCATTCCTGTTATCATCGGATCCAAACAGGGTTCTAGGTTTAAAGGATCAGACGTCGTTACGGACGTCTGAGGACATTACCAGACGTCTGGAAGCCTAAATACTCTTCCTTGCTACTTCTGCCAAAAGATTATGTGGCCGTAGAGAGATACGCACAGAAAATCTTGGCCAACGGTTCAAAGACAGACGTCTGGAAGTGTGTCAAGACGTCTGGAAATTATTTTTGCCTACAGAAAGTCTAACGATTAGTATGAGGATGTCTGGGTAAAGAATTAGACGTCTGTGAACGGTTATCGACGTCTGAAAGTGAAGTCCTTCGACTGATGTTTATGAGGAGACGAACAAAGGCAGAAATATTTGAAATTAGACGTCTGATAAACATGTCAGACGTCTTATGATGAAAAATCAGACGTCTGGACTTTTTACTGGACGTCTGATAAAAGTATAAGTGTTGGGTTTTTGTTTCTAATTTATCCTAAGTGTAGAGAGCCTAAGTTAGCTATTTATTGGTTATGTTTGGGGGCTCTTTACAATATTTTTAGACTCAAATAAGATGAAAATTACAACCTTTGAAAGTTTACATGGAAAAAGCCTAAGACCTAATACTTATGCTACTCATCTTCACGCTTTTAATCTCCCGTCTTGGAAAGCTTTTTGAAATCCTGCAAATATGTTATTATAGAGAGAAAACAATATGCTACGCTTTATTTATTATTTCATTTTCTACATTTTTTAAAATCATCAAAATATTATATATGAGTGGTTGAACTAACATAGTCATCCAACGAGAAATAACCAAATAACATACATCAATCCATAGTCACATAAGTATAGTAGTTAAGCAGAAAGAAATTGACAACGAAAGGAGAAAAAGAACAGTAATTCTAGAATATTATATGCCTTCAAGAACAAGAATACTACCATCACAACAGAACTAGTACAGATAGAGAACATAACGAAAATTGCTGAAAAAAATATACCTACAGGAACTCACAACAACAAGTAGTAGAAACTATAGCTGGACTCAACTAGGCCTAGCGTCCTCAGCAGCCGGTAGCTCGGGCTGCTCAAATCCTTGACCTGTACAAAGTTATATAACTGGAGTCAGGTAACGCTGAATAGAGTGGTGGTTAACATAAAATGCATTTAACAGGTAGTTTAACATATTATTTTTCGATCCAAAATCTTACAACGATTTTCTGGGTAGAGATCTCTAATCAGGGTCCATCTCATTACTTAATCGTCTTGTTCCCTAAAGAAACGATTTTGTTTGTAGTTTTCCCGTGATGTAGGATGCACATGTGGCACTCTCCTGGCCGAGAGAGTCCCTCTGTGGTAGTCCTGCACCTGGTCTACCACCCCAAGGTCATGGTCGTAACGTAGCGGTGATTACGACGCACATGATAAGCGCGTGAGTAGCTACCCCACACTGACACGCAGTCAGTCATTTTCACTAGCGGGTATGCCTCAACGTATAGCGTGGAACAATATATGGCCTTGCCCTCTCAGAACAGAATAGGGGTCTCGCCCATCCTCAGTCAGCATACCCTCATCTGACTATCTCGGTTTTCCCAACAGGCTAATAAGAGTTGGTGTAGGGTGGCCATGCCTAACCCCGGGCCCTCTGGGGCAGCTAGCTCCCCCCTACATTAAGTAGCTCACCTCGGTACCACGTACACGAGGGCCAGCAAGAGTCGACGTAGAGTGGCCAAACCCACCTTGGGTCTCAACCCAAGGGTAGCAAGCTCCCCTCTACACTACAAGGGATAGTTTCTCTCTTCAGTACCATGTATACGAAGGTCAGCTCACTTCCCTTAATGGCCACCCGTGGGCAGCAATTCCAGGACCATCCGATTCTCCGTGCTACGGTATTTCCATATTCCCCGTAGGGTTCGTATATGAACTTTTCTTTATTCCATATCTGGTTTATTACATACAGAATAGGCATCTCAGTTTCCACAATACAGGTTCATTTTTCCTATCTATAATGTAGCTCATTTCGGGTAGTACATGCAGCTTATGATTTATTTAATCATCTATCTCTCTACATATGCATCTTTTCTATCCCTAATGTTCATGTCATATCCTAGGGTTTAATTGAATATCTGTATTCTAAGGCATACGTTTATTTCTTCCTAGGATTCATCCCACATCCTAGGTTTTAACTAATTGCATGCATTTTATTAAACTTGGAGAATTAGTTAGGAACACTCTACCAGGATAACCGTATGGAATGGGGGCTCGTACAGCAACTCCCGACGTCTCTGTAGGTCCCATATGCTCGACGGACTGGAGACTTAAGACATGGATGGACAGGTCAAAAGGATTTCAAAAGATGCAGACAAGCTACCATTGCATGGAGAAATTCGTACGAAAAATAATGATGTTTCGTTTAAGGAAAACCAACATCGTTTGGGCCTTAAACGGGCCTAAAACACTAGTTCTAACAGAAATCAAACGTTTGGAAGAGATCCCAGACGTCTTAAATCAACTCACAGGCATACTTCTCTAGGGGCGCCTCTATCGGACGTCTGGAATGCAGTGCCGACGTCTGAGGGTTCCGTCAGACGTCTGGAGATGCTCCCGGACGTCTGAAACTACCTCGGTCCGCCTTCCAACTTCTGACACATATACGTACACTGTCAGGACTTTGGCAGAGAAGAAATACGGAAAATAGATCTCTACCAGATGTTTCACTTTTCCTTCGGATGTCCAGTAAGATGTCTGGATGTCGCTCCAGACGTCTGATTCCACGGAAAAATAACTTCCACGGAACCGCTCTGCTTTCCTCGCCGCAGACACTGCAGCAGAACAGCACAGTGCCCTCCACTCGCTTGCTCAGACTCACGATCAGCTCTCCACTCTCTACTCACTCTCACTCTGTCTCCCTGCTCTCTCGCTCGGTTGTGGTGGTGTGAGACAGAGAGGAGGAGGACGGGGTTTATAAAGGGAGAGGAGGCGAGGGGAGAGGTGTGGCGTCATAGGGAGTGGTGTGGGTGCGGGGATGGCCGTCGCAGGGAGTGGCGTGAGGCGTAAGCGAGGAAGTGGCATGCGCACAGTACACGTCGAAAAGAAAATCATTTTCAGACATCTGGCTCTCTCTCCAGACGTCTGGTGAACATCCCAAACGTCTTAAAGGACCAAAAGGTGATGGGTTGTTTCATTCATTCAGTTAATAGTCTCAAGAAGTCCTATAAATTTCTTAACAATATTGTCATTGTTAGATAATACAACAATCTTATGAATATAAAGAATGTTGACAGTACTACTATGAGGTTCTTAACATTACTGCCAGTAGCACTATGAATTTGTTAACAATGCTACCAACAGCACTGGAATACTTCATTCAATTAACAGCCTCGAAACGTTTTATTAATTCCTTAATAATGTTGTCATTGTTAGAGGGTACAACAACCTTATGCAAATAAAGAATGCTAGTAGTAGCAATATAAAGTTCTTAACATTATTGCTTGTAGCACTACGAATTTGTTAACAATGCTATCAACAGCACTACAAATTTCATAATGTTTCCAACATTATGGTTGGTGCTTCTAGCAAACCTATTTCTTGCCAAAATAGTAATATTTAGCATACTACTATGAATGATGCCTAGAATATCTTGGATAATGGCTAAAGTATTTTCAAATGTTGCCAACAACAGTATAAATGGTTTACAAAGTACAATTTATATATTCACACTCTACTATGACCATCAAAGATGCTTACTGTAATATACAAATTTTACACCACTATGCCTACAATAGATTAAAGGGGTGAATATCATAGTACTTATAGCATCTTCAACCACTTTAATTATCTAGTAGACATATTTTTTACCACAACAATACTATTTAGCATACTATTACGAATGATGCTTACAACATTTTGGATGATGCCTCAAGCATTTTCGAATGCTGCCTACAGCAATATATATGGCAACGAAATAATATCTATATACACTCTACTATGACTATCAAAGATGCAAACTATAATATACAAATTTTACACCAACTATACCTACAATAAACTGAAAGGGGTGAATATCATTGTGCTTAGAATATCTTCAATGACTTTAATTTTATTGCCAATAGCAGTAAAAATTAACATTAAGTAATCAGTGGTTACAACATCTATGCCTACGATAGAGTGAACTCAGTAATATCATTGTAGTTACAGTTGTTAAATTTAGATCAGTTAAAATCTCAGTTACAATATATGCAACATCAACCTTATAACATACTACATGTATGGTGCCAACAGAAGGCAAGTGAATGAATTTTCTTACAATTCAAATAGATACATTACCTTACAAAACAAACTTGGTGTTATTAACACCTGCTATAGTAAACAGGCCTATTACTATATAAAAGGCTCATATTCCACAACTTACATTAACTGCTAATTGTGAAATACAACAAAAAACTCAAATGCAAGTTAACACGCTGCTAATGGCAGCGAGGGGACTCGCAAAAAAAACTTGACACATTCACATATATGACAAAAATTTTGGTCAAGGTCGCCGTCCAAGTGGTTGTCGAGGTCGACCTCGTTGCCAAGGTTGTCGCCAAGGTTGAGTTCGCCGCAGAGGTCAACATTGAGATCGCCATCGAGGTCGAGATCACCATCAAGGTCAAGGTCACTGCCAAGGTCATTGTCGATGTTAAGGTCATCGTTGAGGTTGAGATCACCGTCGAGCTCGTTGCTGAGGTCGAGGTCGAGGTCGCCACCGAGGTCGTTGCTAAGGTCGACCTAGCCGTCGAGGTTGTTGCCTACGTTGAGGTGGAGGTTAAGGTCACGGCCGTCAAAGTTAAGATCGTCACCAAGGTCATTGTCGACATTGTGGTCGCCGTCGAAGATGAGGTCACCATAAAGCTCGCAATCACCTTCAATCGCTTCACACCACTTGCAAGCAGCGTTCTCCTGTCATGATGGCCAGTGGGATATGCTGAGCGGGAGAGGATGCTCTTCATTTTATAAGGAAATTTTTTATTTGAATTTACGAGTCCCACCCCTACAACCTGCACTAGACCAAGGGGTGGGGGGCTTAGGGGGAGAACGTGGCTTTACGGATAGAAATGGATATAAAAGAATGTACAATAATGGATATAAAGGAATGTATATATCGTTATTCTTTATATATCAGCCTGTCGGTGGTTACATGTTGATTGAAGGGAATGAAGTGGCGGGAGACTCTCTAGCCAATCACAGGGTGAGGAGGGGAGTAGGTGTGAGGTGATCGATACTAGGTCTTATTGCACAAGAAATCGTAGAATCTGTAAGCATTTGAATTGAAGGAAAGGTACGAAATAAACCACATTTCTGTTTCTATCAAATCTAACGTAGGAAATCCTCGATCTTTCCTTTCTCTATTACCATGTCATAACTCTCGCGTTTGAGTCCATAATTTACTCTCTAAAATCAGGCGCGTGATCATGCAATAATTCTCAAGTTGACTATTGGTCAAAGCATTTATCATTTTGTCCCTGGTTTCTGCAAATTTCACCCTCACAACTCTCTTCGTTTCGTACTTAACTATTTGTTAACAGGTCAAGAATCATCATGTCATATAACTGAGGTTAGCAATTTAGGCTGACAAAGTTTTTAATTAACAGAGTATCTTTTCATAATAAAAGCTTTGGACAAGACTACTATTAATTAGTATTCTTAAGGGCCGAAGATGAAGAATGGATTTGCCCATGGTAATTTTTAGGGTTGGTGTTTGGAATGCAATATGCTTATAAGAAAATATAATATATTTACACATGGAACGCATTCAGGCCATCTCACTTGAATTACGTAAACTGGCCTAAATTATGGGCTCCGTTTGGGACAGAACTAGACCAATATCAATTGCACTTTAAGACAAAAATCAAATATGGGCCGATGAGAACTTGGGCCAGGTTGAAACTGCATTTAAGCTATTAATTAACCTTCAACTCTCGACATGAGCGAGATTTTGGATTCTAGATTTATATTTAGCAAATTACTGGTTTACTTGGGTGCTAACTCCTCTTATGCGAGGTTAATTTTTATTTATTCGAGGGATTAACTTACATCATTTTAACACCTATTTTAAAAAGTTAACATCTATTTTGTTAACATTAATTTTAAAGGATATCAACAAAAATTATATTAACTTCGTAACTTCCCTATATCTAAACTCTACTTTTCATAAATTGATATTAATATCAGTTCAATTAAACATCACAATTTAAAGCCAACTTACACTAAATAAAAATTAGTGTCAATACCACCACTTAAGCAGATAAAAATGAAGATTTCACGTTATTAGCACTAATTTCTGAGTTGAAGCTAACCAAAGGAAGAGAATCCCTCCAATTAGTCGGAAAAAAGAAAGGGAATTCTTCCTCAAATCCCAGAGGTACCCATCTCATCTCGCGTCGGATTCCTTCTCTCTCCACTTGGGAACTTTTTATATTCCCCCACTCCTAAGTGTCACACTCAATGCACTACTTATTTTTGGTTGTAATACTCTTGTTCAGACCACCACCATAGAAGAGCGGCTCCTTGTTCAGAGCATAGCAGTTGAGGTTGTAGATAATGTGTTCAAAACTTGTACAGTAAAAGCCAAAATAAAAACTAATCTGATAGGGAATTAGATTTAATTGGATTGGATTAGAGCTCTTTCTTGTTCGGCTTGGTCGACCTCTTTATAGTTATTTTACCTTTAGCTATTGTCCACTTCTTCGACACGTGCATTTCATACATGCCCAACTCCTCCCCACCACAAAACACACACACAAACACCAAACATAAACACACACCCCAACTGGAAAAAAGGGAAAAAGATAACTAAAGTTTAACGTGGAAGCATAAAAATCGGTTTCTAAACTTGTGGGAAACACTATGCTAATCATTTTTCTTCCTTTTTAAATGGCCTCGCTCTTGCCGACTTTGGTAGCTTTGGTTGTTTGAAAGAGGGTAATATTTCCTATACTTCTAGGAGGATGCTTTTCCACAATTCACCAAAACTTGATGAGCATATCAGGTGATTTGCTTGGTTGTTGCCTTGTTTACTTTGAGGGAGGATAAATCTAGAGACGATCGTCGAAACTGGCCCCATCGTGACTTATTTTGGGTTCGTTCGGGTCCTCCGAATAAGTTAATTAACCATGAGTAGCATCTTGAAGAACCTTACCCTGTTACCCTGTTAGGTGAAGAAGTATTAGAAGAAGAGGAGGAAGGTTGGGCGTGAATTTTGGATCGAGTAACAGCCAGTTTGAATAGAATTCAGATAGGGAAGACTGTATTAGGGAAGAATCAGAGGGAATTGAAGAGCAGGAGAAGAGAACAGAGAAGAGAGAAGACTGGGAAAGGGGTTCGGCCAATCAACACGACCCCAAGAGTGCTCTTTATTGCTATTTATACAGGAGCAGTTCTCAACTGCCAACAACCAAGACTGTTATTCTGTTTTACAGCTATGACAGTTATGACAGTTACAAATGTGACTGTTGCTGCTAACATACCCGTCCTAGTCGGCCTGGTATCTTCAATTATGTGGCAGGGAAGTTACTTAAGAGTAATCTAACTGAAGATTCTTAAGGCTCCTTCAACAGCTGCTTGACTTTTTAACTCAATTTTTGTTGCTCTGATTATTCTTCCAACTGTCATGAATTATCCAGATTTTTAACTCTTACTTGTTGCAACCTGAATAATAGTTTGCAAAAGATCATACACAAGGTAGCAGCTATTATTTATCAAGAAAATAGTACATAATATCCAAATCCATAACAACAGTCACTGTCCTATTAATCTCCTTCACTAAAATAATGCGTGACCTCCTCATAGGCCATATATCATAGAATTGACATGATGTCTTTTTACCTCCAACCGCACCCGTGAAAAAAGTGTTGCAGATGGGAAGCCTTTAATACAATGCAAGCAAATATTACAAACCTCAAACTCAAATCCCCAAGATCATGCAATAAAAGGCGCCGTCTCGTGATCCAAAGGCGTGGAATGCAAAACCTTCACCATACAAATGGTGGCTCGTCGGCAAACCATAGGCCTGTGATTTCTCCCATGCCATCTCCACTTGTTTGTCTACAAATCACCGACGAAGGCAAGAGGTTCCAAGATTCATACTCTAGAGCTGAAGAAAATAGCAGATTGTTACTAATTTATCACATACAACTAAATGCAAAACATACTGAGTGATTTAAATTTGTCACCATTATTTGAAGATGATGAGGCACCCCAACCAACATTTGTGGGCATGATGCCTCCCATATTGGTGATAATTTCACCATGATTTGAGAAGTTGGAGTAAGGCATTGGAAGCCCAAATAAATTTGCGTCAACAACTGGATAGGCTTCATTTGCAAAATCCATGCACTGCATCATTGCCGACAGATCTGCTGAGTTGTCTAATGAAGAATCCATGACTGTGCTTATTGCCTGAGATTGCGGAACCAATCCAGCTTCCACCTTTCCTTCCAGAGGGGAAATCTGCAAAGAAGTTTGGAGATGACCTTCAGCAGAAGACATTCAACTCCTAATTCCTAAACACTTCTTTCTCTAAGCAAGCTTCACCATTTAAATTGTGGAGATGTTAACATGATATCCTGAATTTTCAGTAGCTTCTTTAGAAATAAAAGCAAAAAGAAAAACCATGTATCACTGTGTGACATGGGGATACAAGTCCTTTGGCAGTAGACATTACAGAAACTGAAGTTTGCACCTCTGAAGATGAAGACTGATGTGGGCATGGTTTCTCATAGACTGCCTTTTCCATCTCCAAAGCATTCTGTCTAAGCTCAGTTCCGTTTTCTTTCTCCAAAAGAGTAGAAGCAATAGCTGCATTTATGGTCAGATTTGAGAGGTTCCCTGATTGAGTTTCATAAACATCAGAGAGGTCGTCGCCGAATCTTCCAGGGCTAAAGTTGCCCATTGCAGTATCAATATTTCTCTTGGACTTCAATTCACCTCGAGTATCACTCGCCTTCGTTTGTTCGCTTCTCTTCATAACACGACACAATGCGAAACCTCCCTGTAAGATAGAGTAGTTTCAGCAGCAGTCTCAGATATTGGATGTAACAAATAATTGCAACATAATGGCTATATATCTCAACATCGAAAGCCTAGATATAGCATACCAAAAAGGCCAAAGTTCCATGGGCAAGTTCTTCACAAAGACGATACTCGTGCATCACCCATTCAGTTCTGTCTCCTCCAGGAGCCCTTCCTCTGTAGAAAACAAGTGTTTTCCTCAGGGCCATGGTAGAAGGATCGCAAACGATTTTTCTGTCTTTGCCAGTAGCTTTCCAATAGCCTAAAGCAGTGGCTCTATTTGTGCGAGAACCATTTGGATACTTCTTATCCCGAGGACAGAAGAAAAACCACTCTTTATCTCTCTTTGGGAGGAAGGATTTGTCTGGAGAAGAGAAATTGGCAAGTTTGTTTAGTCGTTAACATAAGAGCAATCTTCAAGCTTTCATTTGAAATCACTTTCAAGTTTTTGAAAAGTTTGCAAAAATGTATGATCAAAATAGAACCAAACATTGATTTATCACTCAACCATTTGACAAACTTCAGAATCTTCCAAGGATGGTATCACAGTGACTAAAACAAATGTTGATATTTGATAAGCATATGCTCGAAGAAAGTTGTAGACAAGACGAAATTCTCCAAGTCAAGAGAGAATAAAAGCACTTTCAAAATTGTGATCATACTGTTCATATAAGAAAGCAATTCACCCTCCAACCCAAAAAGAATTAATTGACTTTTAATTTTAAGAATTTCAAGTAATCTGCTCCTTGAAAGTTAAATATGATGAAAGGTTGAGGTGAGAAACAAATTAATATGACTTACATGTGGGTGGGAAAAGAATTTCCATCTATTTTCAGATTGAGCAGTGAACAAATAGTTTAAGTGCTCCATGCTCCTATTTGACTAGGAATGGAACTTTTATCACCATATTTCATCCCCCAATTTTATCTTATTCTAGGTGGACAAAATTTAATTGAATCTGGTATTATTCCTACACATAGATATTATCATTTCCAAGTGGGCCTCTTAATCTGCCCATGCATTCAGCAGCTTTCGTACTACCGATGCTGATATTACTAACATGGAGCCAAAGATGATTCTTTTCATTAAAAAAAAGAAAAAACCCTCCTGCCATATGAATTCAAATTAAAAATTATTCTGAAGAAATCATTCAAACCAATTAGTCGAATGGAATCTCTGAAATATACTAGCAGATGTAGAGCAGATAGACTAAGTTCTCGTTGCTACATCTCAACAAGTCAAAGACCACTTCTTTCTTTTCTCAAATCAAATAAGCAAGTGTTGACAGAATACTCTCACATATAAAGATGTGAAAATGAAAAAGTTGTTAATATCAATAATTGGGCCTCACATCAAAAGGTGATCGTGTAATGACCTAGGCATAAATCCAAGTCTAGTTGAAAAAAATTGATTTCGACAACTTGTTATGTATAGATCAACGGACCGAAGACAGCCACCTAGAATACTTAGGTCGAAGTTATCAGACGATAATTTTCAATCCTTTATATAAATTGCTTGATTTCATGAGTTTTTCACGTGAAACTATTTTTGAGGTTTCACAAATCTATTGGTTATGACTAGGATTCTCTCACGTCGAAAGTAATTTGAATAATCTTACAACCTTACCACTATACATATACAATTTTTAACATTCTCCTGGACCCATTTAATTTGGAAATCTGTAATATCAATTTTCTATATAATGGCGATGCAGGTGTTGCTTCTAGCACATCCACTAGAATTCTGTCCACTTAAAAGATAAGTGTTCATTATAGAGATCCACCTTCTCTTATGTCCCACGAAAAACAATTCGATTTATCAGAGCACGTTTATGTGGGAATCTGTAATTTTCAGTACCATCGATAAATCATTGTCATCTTTTGGTTGTTCCTTCCAGATCCACTAGTTATATTTGTGAAGCACTTGCAACAGAGGATTCTACACAGCTATTTCCTTTATAGTCGATTCCATGCATCAGAACATGCTATTTGTTAACGGCAACTTCCTCATGGCAATTCCACAAAAAGAAAAGGGGGGGGGTGGCGGGTGTGGGGGCCATTATACCTGGCAAATCCCAAGGGTCGAACTTGTATAGATCAATCACAGGGATAACCTCTAGCTCAATCTTCAGACCACCAACTTTCCTCTTCAAATAATAGCCAACCAGTTCTCCATCTGTTGGATGGAACCTAAAACCAGGGGGAAGACCCACTGCACCCATCTCTTCAAAGCCTTCACTGGTGCTCAAGGCCCTCAAAAGACAAAGAAGACACCAGCAAGGGGCGAAAGAGAGAGAGAGGTTACAAAGAACAAGGCTATACGTTTACAAAAATAATATGTGTAGTATATAATGTGATAAATACGTATAAGCAACTTTAAGTTCCCATGGTATACCTACTGAATATCTGGAAAATCCAGAAGTAGTAACTTTTCCCAATTAAAGGGTTCTCTAAAACAGAGTAAAATTGAAAGGGGATGAAACTCAAGTACCACTGGATCATCACTCCCTGGATCCAAAACGTTCTCGCTAATAATATCAAGGACCCTTCGAGAAAAGAAGAGACCAACAGGAAGAGGTGAAGGGCAAAAGAGGAAGGAGGGGAGTGGCCCTGCGAAGATCCAAAGGGTGTGGGGGTGAGAAAAGAAGGAATCTTTTGAGGTACCCAAAAGCCAAAATCGCTGAGTGTAGCACAGGAACGTGGAATGGGGAGTGGAGAAGGTGGGAGAGGCGGGAGATGTGGGGAGTGGGGAAGAGGGTATATATATCTATACACGTAGTGGAGGGGTGAAGTAAGTAGAGGCGGATGGGGACCGGAACGAGAGGGCCCAAAACAACCGAAAGGCATAACTTATACATGTGGTGTAATTGCTCCTGTTTGAACTGATAATATTATCCTACAGAATAGAATAATATCGCTACGAGTAGGAAGGCGATGGCTGCCGCAGTTCCACTCAAATGCTTCTTCTTACGGCAATCCCACGGGTGTTGGGATGACTTGCCGACTGCGGACTCTGATCATCTCACAGAGTGAAAGACAAGGGGCCCTATAGGGGTTGAATCAGGCTTTTTTTCTTTCTTTTTTTTATTGAAAGAAATTATTGATTTTGAAAGTATAATTGTATCAATCGAAATTTAACGATGTATGGTGATATAAAAGTTGATTTTATACTTTGTGAGGTTTGGTAGAATTTTTTAGTCATGTATTAAAAGTAGATAAATTTATTATTGGTAGGTGTAAAAAATTTTTATCTCCTAAGATTTACGTAACAAATAGTAAGAGGTGAATTAGAGATCACACACTCACGAGTGTGTATCCTACTCAGGTTTGGATTTGGGTGAGAATCAATTAGAAACTTAACTCTTTTGTTACATATTTTTAATCTCATGATTTTGATCTAAATTGGTCAATCAATTATTTTGATCGATAAATGAGTTAAATTTAATCGATTAATTAGTTTGGTCAACTAAAAAGTTAAGCTTGATTGATCAATGGGACTAAATTTTTCGATCAATTGCCATCTTTCCATAAAATAGGAATTTTCATAAACGTTGGGTCGTGGGCTCTATATAAGGACCATGAGAGGACTTTCATTTGACACACAACAAGAGTAGAAAAGTTCTCTCCACTCTCTCTCCCCCTCTCTCATTCTTAACTCGCTTTCTCAGTGTGTTAGTTCGATATAAGATTAATAAAAAGCATCCCTAATCAGTTTTATCGATCTTGTACAAGGAGATCGAGTAATCCACGATAAGTTTTTGATTAATCAAATCATTAAATTGGTAGATTAATCGAGAATTTAGTTTACAAATCAAATTGCCTCGGTTTTGTTTTCCTGAATTGGTTTTCGATAACGTCTAAAATCAGAGTGTGTCGAATCTTGAAGGTGGATCATCGTATCATGGTAGAAATTCGTTAGACGTCGACACATCGGTATTGTGGGTAACGATACCTTCTCTAAGGGAAGTCCTTAATGGGTGGTTCGATTAAAGTAAAATATAATCCCTTCTCGTTTTATTTATTTGTGATATTACATATTCTTTATTCTTTATTTTATTCTAGATCTTACCAAATCATGTTTGATTTACTTTATTGAATATTTTTGTTAGGACGTGAGTTGAAAAACGTAAAAGTTGATGCAAAAGCTGATGCATAGCTATAAATGTGGCCCCTCCCTCTTTTTTATGCAAAAAAAGTGTTGACACACGGTGAGGTCTACCGTTATTGAAACCAACAACAAACTACTTTCGTAGGAGTGAGTGGTTGTGCAAAATCATTTTGCACCTTCAAAAAAATTTTACACGATTGCAAAATAAAATTACACTAGTGCAATCTTACTTTAAACTACTTTACACTGGTGCAATAAATTTTTTTGCACTGGTGTAATAAATTCTTTTTCATTGGTGCAATATTTTTTTGCACCGGTGGAAAGTAAGATTACACATTACTTTGAACTATTTAGCAACAGTGCAATATTTTTTTACACGAGTGTAAAATTAAATTTCAAGTATTTCTTCACATATAAGAAGTGATTTTTCACTTAAAAGGTGATTTTTCACTTTAGGATTTAGGGTCTAGGATTTAGGATTTAGGGAACGCTAAATCCTACACCCTAAACCTTAAGGTGGAAAGTCACATTTCAATTGAAAAATAACTTCTCATATATGAAATCACTTTCCATAAACCTAAACCCTAAACACTAGACTTATATGTCAAAATCACTTTAGACAGATGCAAAATCACTTTATATAGGTGAAACTACCCTTCGAATAATTTATCATCGATGTAAAATTTTTTATTACCTGTATATTTTTTAGGTTAAAGTGATGTGATTTTTTTAAATGTAGTGAAGGCTACCATGTATAAAGCCTCAAGTTTTTTTATTTCTTTATATTAAATATCAATTATCAAGTTAACCGACGTTCTTAAAGTATGAAAACAATACCTGCGCCACTTTTTATGTCATGGTATATTTTTTTAATTTTTTATTATATAAAAAATATTGAAAATATATATTTTATTTATTTATTTATTTCCTGTATATTTTATTTTTAACCGAAATAAACAAGGGATGTCAATGCCATCGATATGTGGACATGAAAAAGTCACGCTTGGATAAAACCCTAATCAACCCAACCCTAATTCGAATAGGTAAAGTCCAGATCCATTCAATTTTAAGACAGGTGCGGGCTTTAATTTACAAGCACAAGAGGATGTAAATATAAGTTTGGAAATTTACCCATTTACCCAATATATCATACATACATACACGCGATCGCACGTTCACATAGAGACGAACAATGTGTGTGCATAATTATGTATGTGAAAATATGTGTGCATGGGTGATGGTTTTTCAAATATCCTATATTATAGCCTCACCTTATTAGCGAGTTTATATTGTAATAAATTTATTTGTTTAGTTGTGAATTTTTATTTTCTTATTTTTATATGTCAAACATTACCAAACTTTTCCATCTTGTATGTATAAACAATATGTTTAATGCTT
The DNA here is from genome assembly GCA_037157565.1 of Thalassia testudinum. Classification (NCBI taxonomy): domain Eukaryota; kingdom Viridiplantae; phylum Streptophyta; class Magnoliopsida; order Alismatales; family Hydrocharitaceae; genus Thalassia; species Thalassia testudinum. The sequence continues at coordinate 18,150,148 of JAZHRO010000076.1, read as the reverse complement.
AGAATAACATATATTGTAATAGATCTCGTAATGTTTGATGCATAAATAGATATCTAAATACGTGGAAAAAAAAAAAAGATATCTAAATGGGTACCTAATCCAAATAGCGTAGAATTTAGTCATGATTATGTAGGAACAAGCATTGACTTTGTTACCAGCCAAAAATGCAAGTAACAAGCTAAAGCACCATCCACTAGATAAAACTACAGTCTGTCCATTCCTAGCCATTTGGCACCTTATGAAAAGGTCTTCACATCCCCTTGAGTTAAGTAGATGTCACTCTTGTAAAAGTAGTCTTGCAAATGATTTTATTCGCAAATCAAGTTGGTTCTAAAGTTTTATGCATGTTATGATTGGTCAAAGAGAAAGGTGTTAGCTCCAAATGAGTTAACTATGCTTGATTATTTTTAACCATCTATTCCTTCATCCACAAGTGATTAAATTTTGCCTTAATTAAATTTTGAGTTTGTATCCTACCTCAAAAGAATGAAGGAAATTATTTTAAGATCTTTTCCGACTGAAAGATTGTAAAAGGTCTTCTAAGGCTATAATATGCTAATTAGTCAATTAGGAATTTCTCTATACCACTTGACATGATTCATCACTTGGGGTCATTTCTTATTATTTGATTTTCATTCTATACAAACAACATTTTTGTTTGCTAGGTATTTTTCCTAGATGATTAGGATGCATGTTAGAACCTAAGGTCATCTCCCTGAATTTGGTAGATAGCTAGCTGTTGCACTTTCAAAGTTTTAATCAGAATTTTAAATGTGCTTCACCCACACATGATTGACATTGAATACTCTTCTATATATTTCTCATCCTATGTAAAAATAAAGAATAATTCAAATTACGAAATCTAATGGTTGAAACTAAAGTAATTAGCACATGAATACTCTATTCATGAAAAAGAATAACCTGGCTAACAAGATTACTGTCATATCTAAGAAATGGAGTTAGCAGAAATTATTATGGTTTAAGATTCAAACTTCATTCTAAGTTTAATGAATCAAAACATTTGGAAGTCACTGGAGAGTACAAAGAGACATTAATCAAAGAAGAAAAAGGGATAAATTTTGCTTTGTCAAGTTGAAAGTTCAAATTAGAGCATTAGCTCAAATTAAAATATTACCAGAAAGGTTATCATTCGAAACAAAATGCATAGAATTCCTTAACTGGAAATATTCCAACAATCTCTAAATGAAAATTCTTGGACACGATGTAAAATGAGATACTCTTACTTCCTGACCTTCTCCTCCTCCTTTTCTTACTCGGGTGAAGAAAATACTAATTTTAATGTGAATTCAACCTCCTCTTCATAAGTCTTTTTCATAAAGTTTGTTTCTTGGCCATATCCATACACGATAGACAACTTCCATCTAGATTTGAAAGTTGGAATTAGGAAATTTGAAGTAGGAAGATTAATATCCTATACGAGAAATGGCAAAAGCTTGTAGCTCATCTTCAATCTCAAAATCCAACTAGTGATTTGTCTAAGCAAAAAGCATTCCACTTAGATGAACACATATCGATGCCTTGACAAAGGTCATGATTGGCCGAATTTTAAAATCAATGATACAAATTTCAAGAATGCAAAGATAGAAACTACTTGGACAAACAAGCCTTTTCAATTTGTGCAACAATTATATATGTGAGCCTGTCTTTTTATGAATATATATGCATATGAATTCTTAGGTATGTGAGAGAGAGATTGGCTTAATAATAAGAAAACCTATGATGTTGTTCCTCGAATCCTCAAATATTGTCCCCCACAAAAATGACCGCTAATCATAATAAAGGATTTGAAATTTGAGGTTGGCTCCCGCTAAAAATATAAGGATTTATTCATTAGTGCTCGTTGGAGCGGTTCAACTACTTTATCCCAAGATGAGCCAACTGGAGTAATTGTTTAATCAAATATGTAAATGATCATAAATTTCCACTTCATTGACTAGGCTAGTTGCATCAATTGATACATCCAGGTTATAAAGATAACAAGAAGAAGCATTAGTTGCGTACTTATATATCATCTTTTACTAGTCACTAAGGGATTAGTAGGGTAAGTAAACCTCCTCTATTTACATCTAGGGGCTATCGGATCAAACTTCATAGCCATCACATTATCCTTCTCAAAAATATATCATCTACTACTCCCAACCCTTTTGCAAATTATAAACCTCATATAGCATGAGGAAAAAACTTAGAGTAATTAATATGTAGATGAAGTCATGGAAAAGTGTTCCCTTTGGAATCAATCTCATCGTTGCGCCAATAGATTTAGTCCATATAAAATTGAAAACAAATGATTTTCTAAATCCTAAGAATCAATTCTTTGCACGAAACATCAACCCAAACAATAGAAAATAACGAGAAATGATGGAGGGATACCTGAATCCATCGTAGAGGAAAAGTTGCAAAGATCACAGCGATCCTCTGAAACCATGGAGTTATTTCTCCAACGAGAGGCAGTGGCAATAGTATTTTCAGAGGATTCACAGAACAAGAACGGAAGAAAGCTAAATAGAAAACATACTCCTTAAGTTCTAGGCTTTATTTATATGTTCTACGATGGAACGTAAAAAAATCAAATGTTCACTTCGCCTACACCCCTCTAAGGATCAAAATCGTCGAAATCTAAATTACAATTCTACCCATCACAAAATTACATTTCTTTATAACTTCTATGTATAAATTCTTATCCTCTCATGAGATTAATATAGGATAGTTCACATTATAATTCCATCATGTGCATCTAATAATTTTAAAAGTAAAAATATAAAGTAGTTCAATACACAAATAAGCGAGCCTCTCTTCTTTTAAAAAAAAAAAAAAACTCTAACGAGATATCATGGACCCAACTTTCCTTTTTAAAACAGGCAATAAATGCCATTGTTTTATTTTACGTAATATTTAATGGAACGATCAAGGGGGGATACGTATTCATGTTAGACTTCATGTAAGAAGATCTAAGTGCGTGTTTATTTGTTAGGACGGCATGCATAGATTTGGACAGTTAATATTGATGTGCCTCTTTTCCAATCGTGAAATGAAAGTTTAAACGAGCCTCGCTTAGAAAGAAACTGAAATTGAGTTAACGAGTCGTGACTCGAACAACTCAAGTCATGACTCGAACAGGTTGTGATGTGAGGTATGCAATACGTTCTGCTTTTTTTACAGGATAATATTTTCATAGCATCGAATTAAATACGGAAGTGAATACGAATGTATGATGGACGTCGGATGGACATAGGAGGACAGCGAAAGAGGATCCAGAGGTGGGCCCACCTTCTTGATAGGAAGGAGGGTGGCTCTCATTTGTACATTTTTGTGGAATATTTTTTCCTTTTTTTTTTTCTTATACGACGCACAAGCCAAGCAGTTGGCCCGTCAACTTCATCAACGAGGCGCATGCCACAAAAGCCATATCTTTACAGGTACCATGCCAGCAATTTAATTAGATTGGAATTTTTCATACTATTTCATCGAAATTCCTTGCTGGGATTTCTTTTGTAATTTTAGGAGGATGGCAATTAAATATCATTTATAAATCCACCCGAATGATTTAATGATGGAAGAGGAAAATGTGTACCGTAATGTATATTATAATGCGTGTTTTTGTTTGATAAAATATATCGATGTATTTTGATATTTAATCGATGTATTTAAATTTTTTATTTATTGAAAATTAAAATATATCGGTTGAAAATAAAAATACATCGGTGTGTTTTAATTTACAATCGATTTCCACAAGCATAGATGGATAATTCATCTACAAAAATTAATTTTTCACCTTTAAATTTAAGATTTAATCTTTATTGTTTAGGATCTAAGAATCTAAACCCTAAATCATAAAAACTAAATCTAAAATCAAAAGGTGAGACTTCCCAAGTAAAAGATTAATTTTCATAGATAAAACTACTCCTCATAAATCAAAGTCCTAAATTTTAAATTTTAAATTGGAAATTGAGAATCTATGGTTGAAAATAACTTTCTATTTTTTAAATAAAAATTTATTTTTCATCTATTGAAAATTAAAATATATCGATATATTTTATTAATTAAAAAAATATATGTTACGTATATATTTTTTTTTAATTTTTTTATCACTCCAGATTAAATATCATTTACGGTTATTTATTAAGAAACTCCATTATTGATCGGTATTTGAGCAGACCGGGTGTGAATTTCCTTTTGGATCTTTTTACGTACCTATGTAGTATAGAATCAGAATTATCTTTGTGGAGCCTTTCCAGTAAGATGGAGGTGGGATCGTTAAAGCTAAATAACGTCGATTGGTAGGAACGAGTTGTTTCACCGCTTTTTTATATTCCCTCTTTATTCTCAAACGTCTGGAACTGGATGGGAGGTTCCCCTCAAGGATCACAATTTAACGTACGCGCTAGTTAGGATTTTTTTTTGTCGTACAAGTAACCGTCAAAGAATGTTGAAGACTGACATACTGGCAAACAGTTGGCTGTGATTTCGACTTACGATAATATTTTACTAATTTTTGAAAAATCTGCGACCGTCCAGTTAAGCTAGAACTTTAGCAATACAGCCATTTTTATGGAAGTTGTCTACCACGAGGAATGAATCTTCTGGTCCTCCTCTAATAATTCAACAAGAATATGTAACCTCCGACCATTTTTTCTTTTGAGTGAACGTTAAAGTGCTAATCTACTGAAAGGGTTAATTTTTTATTGTTTAGGTGAGGATAACCCTAGGGTCAATATCGATTTTACCAATATTAAATTTAAAAGATGTTAATAAAATGGATGTTAATTTTATAATTCTTTTAAAATTAAATATTATTCTTTAGAAATTAATGTTAAAAACAATTTATGCAAATAATATAAAAATTAACATCACGACTTAACACTAATTTACATAAATAAAAATTAGTATTAAACAAAAATGAAGATTAACATTAGTTCTATATTTTTTTAACATTAATTTTCTAACCTACAAAATAAACTAGCATTGACACACACACATATGAAGGGAAAGAGTAAATTTTTATTCATAATTAACCTTACAATGAAAAAGTAATAGAAGCACTATCTCAAAAATCAATAAAACCATTTCTGTTACAGAATTTTACTAAGACATGAGCATAATAAACCCCCTAACTACGCACATGATAAAGCTTGAAGGATGGATTTTCACTAAGAAGAGATTGACACCGAAGCACAGCATGGAGAGATCTTGATGTAAACACATTTATACTACTTAAAATATCTATTTATGCATGTTCTTAAGCATAGGATTGCATTTCATGATATAAATATTGCATAACATGCATCATCTCGCATTTAGAGTAGTTTGAATAAAATGAATGTTAATTGTCTCATTTTATGTGCTTGGACAGGGCAAACATTTTATCAGGGCCTCGGATCAAAGATCCAACCATATGGATATGATCAGGGCGACGATTGGAGTTCAACGACTCCAAGATCGCCCTAATCAGGCATCCGTAGCATCAGATAGAGACCGGGGAACCCTAGAAAATCAAGGGCCAGGATGGTGTAAATCCGCACTTAAGATGACAAATTCGACCGCACGGATGAATTCGAATCGACGATCGCAGCCCAACGACACAAAAATTGAGTCAATCCGACATCCGTGGCACCATCTACAACTTCCAGAAGATGGACGGCCAAAATGCCGCCACGTGGCGCCATCTCGGCCGCCCAAACGGCCGCACGCAACCTCAGCAGTCTCCGCATCCGCCTTTCCCCGCCATTGGATTAAGATCCAACGGTTGCGACGCGCCCGCGCTGAAGTCAGGCGCTCGACACAAACGCGACCCCAACGCGGTGGTCGAGCGCTCTAACGCGAAGCAGGGACGCACGTTCGAGCCTCGCCACGCATAATTTGGAGCGGTGGTGTGCCTCCGATCGACCGCACGATCGCGATCCAACGGCCGCGCGCGCTCAATCAGGACGACGCACGATTGGACGCCCGCGCGTAACGCGCGATTGCACGCGGGCGGTCGCGCAGCGCAGCGGGCGAAGATGCATCTTAAGCCGTCCGATCTCGCAATCGGACTGCTGAGACTTCGCGGACGTGCGTAGGCGTTACGCACGCTGGCAGCCGAGCGGGCGCGCGTGGGTGCGGCGGCGACGGCCACGTCGGGGCTTTAGTGACGAATTTATCCGTCACTAAAGACCCCTTATTTATTATTTTGAAGATGTAATGTCCATTTTGCCCCCACTCCTTGCAACTATAAAAGGAGACCCCCTTCATACGAAATTCTCATCCCTTCTTTCTCTTCCCTACCCCTCCAAAGCTCAAGAGAAGCTTGTCCCACACCCGGGATGCTTCTCGCGAGATAAAGTCCAATTTTCGTTCGCCTTCGGAAGTGGATCCCGCGACGACGATGGCGTGCTGCTTCGTTCCCGTTCTTCTGCTTCGTCCTCTTTCGTCCCGCTTCGTTCTCCTTCGTCCAGGCGTCGTCCCATCCGGCTCGTCTTCCAAGCAACCGTCGAGGAGGATTTCTCTCTCCCTATTCTTTTTACCGCTTTCTAGTATAGATTTACTACTTTCTAGATTAATCTACTCGTCCTCCAAGCAACCGTCGAGGAGGACATTTCTCCCTCCATTCTTTCAATGCTTTTTAGAGTAAATTTATCGCTTTCTAGAGTAATTATTTTATGCTTTCTAGTTGTAATGAACAATCACTTCAATGCAAAAATTTCTTGTTTATTCTACATCTCATTTTGATTTCTCTGTGTAATATTCTTTTTCTCTCTTACTCTCTCTCTCTTCTATTTATTGTAAATAATTAGATAGTTCTAAATTGAATTATTCTGTAACAAATAAAAAGAAACACGTAGTTTTTAAATCAAACGTCTGCCTCCCTGTGTTCCACCCGAAATTTTAATTTCGGTATAAATTTTATTTGCTGAACACGAATTTTTCGCTTTCGAACTACAACGACAGGTTTTCCAAAACCAAACACGTTAGCGTAGGTTCGTAAACATTCAACATTTGGCGCCGTTGCTGGGGAGGCAATGATCTTTGATTTCTCTTTGCGTTTTGTAACTTACAAATCATTTACCTCACTTTTCTCCTTTCTTATTGTAATTGCAGGTACTCTTTCGAGGCAGGCAAAAGCGGTAGATTGGAGTAAAGTGCTGTAGAAGGTTTTGTGAGTTACCTCCCACCTCCCACCCTTTAGATTTCATTTCATCACATAATAACTCAAACATCAATCAACCTAGGTGTTTTTATAAACTCTAAGGTTAGATTGTTTGACACCCATACTCACCCCAACCCCCACATTAAAAAGAAAAAAAAAAAATCTCACAGAGGTACACAACCTCATCTGATTTTCAAATTCAACCGGTAATCCAATCTTAGGAGCCGGTACACACATCCAAACACATAATTGAGTAGAAATCAGATTAGGTAATCATTTGTGTGCCTAATTAAGTGGTGCAACAGGCCAATTGTTTGAGTTGATTGGGCCGCACCACTTCAAATAAAATCAACTCATCAAGTAGCTGCCAATTAGGTTCAACGCTTAGGGATTTACCAGGCACTCCACATTCTTTTTAAACTTTAAAAGAAAACATCTTCACCTGTGCTTGTAAAACTTTGTGTGCCAACGAAACTTGATTGAAAACACCTAAAGTTGAATTCTAAAAGCTACTAAGTAAGATTTGAATCTTAAAATTCACCACATCAAAAATAATCTTGCTTGAAAACCACTGGTTGTGCACTCACACACAAATCAATCAATCATTAAGGGCACAACCCATTTAAAGGGCCCATCACATTCCAAAGCACATTCAAACCTAGCCCTAAATAAAACAAAGTAGACGTTGGCCTTAAGGATTGGACTCGCTCTTCAGAACCCAGAACGAGATTATTTTTGATTAGTCTGTTTCTACTGTTCAATCTGATGTCTAGCTAGGGGAGTAGAGTCAAACGATCGCGACTGGGGGGTACACTAGGAACCGGAGGCGCAAGCCGAAGGAAGAACCTTCTCCCCAATCCCTCCTTCTAACTGGTTGGATTGAACAGACGGAAGTAGATCAAATCGTTCCTTTATCTCAAGACGGGTTTTGAGAGTCTGTAGGTCTTTAGGCTAACCTATTTAAGGGCAGGTTTGATTGTTTGTATTGCAGGACACCTTTCTTCCTCCCGTGTATCATGAATCCTTCCACATATTTCACGCATTCCCGCTCTTTCCCTCCTGTTGTAAATTATCCTCAACATGACGATTATCCCAACTCGTATTGTAATCAATCGTCAGTTAATTGGGATAATTCGGATTGGGGATACAATTCCGGACCCCCGTGTTTAGGGTCTAGCCCTGAACACTTTGATTTTGATTTTTTCCTTCTCAGAGCTACATCGATTATAGATCGTCTTCCTTTCATGAACAGCATAATACGATCTACAATCAAGAAGGATACACCGATCCTTACCCATCCTCTGATTTCACTGCCTTTAGGTCATCACCATCTTTTCAACAATCTGAAATGACCTATCATCAGGAACGGTATAACGAATCTCAATTCGTTAATTCCTCTACATTGATGTCAAACTCGCCCAACCCTGAACCAACTCATTTGGTTCAGGTTAATCAGGTTCAAGATAAGGTTCTAGCTAACTTGAGGAATATCATTCAATCTTTAGAAGTTCAGCCAATACCTTGCATTGAGAGATTTGAGCCCCTGATTGAAATGATTGATGATTTAAACAAGTCTTTGTTGGATTGGCTCTAGGATGTTAAGGATAAGAACCTGGGTGAGTTTCTACTTGGGAAATTAGCGAAATTGAGGATGAGATTCGTGGTTGCTTTGATTCAATCTTGGAATAATTCTCAGGATGAACTCTCTTCAGGAAAGCCAATGACAGAACCTGCTTAGGCACCTGTTGGGGGGGACACTTGTTACGAGGCTAACCAGATTGAATTAAAGCAACCAATTAAGGATGACCTGATTTCTTCACCTGAGATCCCTGAGCCGGGTTACAAGAAAACGTATGTCTCCTGGGAACACAAAGTGACAACTGATTTTGGGACATACATTGATACGGATCCTGATTTCTTTGATGGTGAAGATTCAAGTTGCGAAGTCTCACACGAGTTTTCAGATCACGATTTTTGTGAGACGATTGGGCCTGAGGAATCTGATAGATCATTTGATAGCCCAATAACTGAGGAAACTGATCTTATTAGGGCACACGATATGGATCCAGAATCGCATTTTCTGGAGGAATCAATTCAATGCCCTGATTATCAGTTACACCCTGTTGAGCTTATTGATGATTCTAATTCTGAGATAATTAGACCCAAGTCAATTTTGATTCTGCCACATCATTTAGACTTGGAGATTCCAGACGGGGTGATGAATATACAAGAGGTCTTGGAATTTAAAACACTTAATGAGGAGGATAGGAGCGGGGAAGTTCTGATTTGGGAAGTTAATTTTGGAGGAAATGGAAGATTAAGTCGAAGGGTTCCTTTTAAGCTGAAACCATCAAATCAGAACCCTTACGACATTTGTTTCGAGGATGTTCAACTCAAGCACACATTCAACGATTATCCTTTTGAGCTTCAATTTTCTGTAACCCGACTTTTTGGTCTTGGGTTGCATCCTCAGAAATCGCAGGCCCGATCCCGCTTACATTTTGATTTTAGGTTTTGGGTAATTTTTATCCAGAACCTAAGATATTCTCGATTATGGGGTGTGGGTCTGCACCACAATCTGGTCCACATCTGTGGACCTCTGCTGACAGGTCAAATGATTCTTCTGTTCATTCTAATTCTGACCTGCACATGTGAATTCTTCATTTCTTTTCTTTGTATAGTGTGCCTAGCTGAAGGCACTAAACTCAGCACTTATACAGTTCTTTTTCGTTTTCATCTTGGAGCGGACCTGATATTCACGCAATTCAGGTGCTTTCTATACTTTTCCACTCTGTTTTATGTCTTTTTAATACAATGAGGACATTGCATTAGATAGGCATGGGGGGGGTGGATATTCATCTCTGAATTCATTCGTCAGCTCCGTAGATTTGTTTATTTTATTTTATAAAAAATAAAAATAAAAATAAAAATAAAAATTTCGGAATTAGGAAAGAGAATTTGGGTTTAAGAAAATTTTCAATCTTAGGAAATACTACATTAGAATCTGAACACAAAGACCCCTCAGGACTTTGAACTTAATCAGCCCGTGTATCCACTAAAATGTGGATTTGTTTTTCGAGTTCTCGTCAACTTGAATTTTATTTTAATTGGAGTAAATAAGTTTGGGTGATAAGTACACGACTTATCAACCCGCCCTCTGATTTGAGGGAATTTCGAGTCTTAAGCATCTACACACTTTCGTTGCACTGACTCGTTGTTCGACGAGTTTTATGGAAATTGGATAGCTAATGAACCTTCTAGGGTGATATGGCTGGCAAGTTATCGTGGGTAACGGCCCATAGGTAGGTTGTCCAGAGCCCAGTCACTGGACCTTTCTCTTTTTGCTGCCTTTAAGAAAATCTTAGACCAGGGAAGCCACCTACTTAAAAAAAAAAAAGAAAAAAAAAATCAAAAAGGAGAAAAGAACAAAAAGAAATAAGCCACACTTCGCCGCACGAGTATGGCTGGCAAGTTGTCGGTGGTAACAACTCATCGACCGGTTGTCCAGAACCCAGCTCAGAAAATGCACTAAAAATTCCCAAAACACTTAGGAAGAAGCGGAGAAGTAGAATAAACCGGGGAGATATACACTGGATTCACCCTTATGTTGACCCCGTTAAAAAATAAAAGTAGGGAGAAAGCTACCGGTTGTAAAGATACACCTTTAGGCAGAATTCTTTTTGAGGTCACCTACAGGCGTAGAAATCCGAAGTCCGTTCTAATTGCCGGTCAACGAGTTTATCACAATCACAATAAGATGCTTAAAACTTAGGGTTCTCATCAAATCATGGGTGAGTTGAATGACCGTAGAAAGCCACTCTTAAACCCTAAAATTTGAAAATCCAAAAAAAAAATTAGAAAAGAGTAAAAAGAAAAAGAAATTTTTCTTTGAATAAGGCGAGGGCTTGAGGCGACCTACATTTTGGTTGATACCCAAGCACTGTTGTGTCTTTGAAAGTTCAGTTCCTAAGTAGACAATTTCTTAATGATTGAAAATAACTCAAGTCCAAATAATCTAACCTAATTCTTTTATAAATAGTATATAGTTTTTGCTAGGGACTAGCAAAAGATAGGCATGGGGGTATGATGTAAACACATTTACACTACTTAAAATGTCTATTTATGCATGTTCTTAAGCATAGGATTGCATTTCATGATATAAATATTGCATAACATGCATCATCTCGCATTTTGAGTAGTTTGAATAAAATGGAGGTTAATTGTCTCCTTTTATGTGCTTGGACAGGGCAAACATTTTATCGGGGTCTCGGATCAAAGATCCAACCGTATGGATATGATCAGGGCGACGATTGGAGTTCAACGACTCTAAGATCGCCCTAATCAGGCATCCGTAGCATCAGATAGAGACCGGAGAACCCTAGAAAATCAAGGGCCAGGATGGTGTAAATCCGTACTTCAGATGACAAATCCGACCGCACGGATGAATTTGGATCGACGATCGCAGCCCAACGACACAAAAATTGAGTCAATCCGACATTCGTGGCACCATCTACAACTTCCAGAAGATGGACGGCCAAGATGTCGCCACGTGGCGCCATCTCGGCCGCCCAAACGGCCGCATGCAACCTCAGCAGCCTCCGCATCCGCCTTTCCCCGCCGTTGGATTAAGATCCAACGGTTGCGACGCGCCCGCGCTGAAGTCAAGCGCTCGACACAAACGCGACCCCAGCGCGTTGGTCGAGTGCTCTAACGCGAAGCAGGGACGCGTGTTCGAGCCTCGCCACGCAGAATTTGGAGCAGTGGCGCGCCTCCGATCGACCGCACGATCGCGATCCAACGGCCGCGCGCGCTCAATCAGGACGACGCGCGATTGGACGCCCGCGCGTAACGCACGATCGCACGTGGGCGGGCGTGCAGCGCAACGGGCGAAGATGCGTCTTAAGCCGTCCGATCTCGCGATCGGACGGCTGAGACTTCGCGGACGTGCGTAGGCGTTATGCACGCGGGTAGCCGAGCAGGCGCGCGTGGGCGCGGCAGCGACGGCCACGTCGGGGCTTTAGTGACCGATTTATCCGTCACTAAAGACCCCTTATTTATTATTTTGAAGATGTAATGTCCATTTTGCCCCCACTCCTTGCAACTATAAAAGGAGACCCCCTCCATACGAAATTCTCATCCCTTCTTTCTCTTCTCTACCCCTCCAAAGCTCAAGGGAAGCTTGTCCCACACCCGGGATGCTTCTCGCGAGATAAAGTCCAATCTTCGTTCCCCTTCGGAAGTGGATCCCGCGACGACGACGGCATGCTGCTTCGTTCCCATTCTTCTACTTCGTCCTCCTTCGTCCCGCTTCGTTCTCCTTCGTCCAGGCGTCGTCCCGTCCGGCTCGTCCTCCAAGCAACCGTCGAGGAGGATTTCTCTCTCCCTATTCTTTTTACCGCTTTCTAGTATAGATTTACTGCTTTCTAGATTAATCTATTCGTCCTCCAAGCGACCGTCGAGGAGGACATTTCTCCCTCCATTCTTTTAATGCTTTCTAGAGTAAATTTATCGCTTTCTAGAGTAATTATTTTATTCTTTCTAGTTGTAATGAACAATCACTTCAATGCAAAAATTTCTTATTTATTCTACATCTCATTTTGATTTCTCTGTGTAATATTCTTTTTCTCTCTTACTCTCTCTCTCTTCTATTTGTTGTAAATAATTAGATAGTTCTAAATTGAATTATTCTGTAACAAATAAAAAGAAACACGTAGTTTTTAAATCAAACGTCTGCCTCCCTATGTTCGACTCGGAATTTTAATTTCGGTATAAATTTTATTTGTTGAACACGAATTTTTCACTTTTGAACTACAACGACAGGTTTTCCAAAACCAAACACGTTAGCGTAGGTTCGTAAACGTTCAACAGATCTCCAAAGAGGTTACTTAGAGCTATTGATTTGACTTACTGGGGATAAGGCATCACTAAGGACACAGCGATCAGTGTGAGTCAATTTTAAGGCAAATTGTAAACCTTGAAGGATTGCGAAAGCTTCTAATTCATCTGAATCAGAGGAAGGGAATCTTACAGCTTGAGCAGTTAAAAGTTAACCATCAGTATTTAGAATAATTACTGCAACTAAGGAATGGATGGAACTTACCACTGCATCAACTAGAACAGAGCAAACAATATTCTTCAAAGCCAATCGACACCCCTGCTCCCTCTGTAAGCGAGAAAAGAACCCCAAAAAGACTAGGGCTCAGATCGACCGTACAAGGCCGATCGGAGCCCCCTACCACCGGGGCCCCTCTCTTCCCCACAGATCTTCCCTCTCCAATGTGCGAGCTTTATCCTCGACATGCACGATGTTTGGTGGTTCATGGTGGACGTGCGTGGCTGTGGTGGTGGTGCGGCTTGTCGTAGTGGCAAAGGCAACGATCTGGGGTCATGGGTCGTCAGTTGCACGTGTGGTGGCTGGTAGCAACTTGCATAGTCATTTAGATGTCATCCACAACTCTCACGGAGGCCGCAGCCATTGCGGCTTGCCGGCGGTCACAAAGGCCGCGAGTGCGGTGGCACGATGACTCGCCGGTGTTCATGGAGGCAGCTAGCGTGGGGCGGCTTGGTTTCTATTGCACGCAGAAAATTACGCGATCGAAATTGGTTTTGAAAAAACCGTCATTATAATTTGATTTGCGAAGAAATCCGTCAACAGATAAATTTATACCGAAATTCCAAGAATTCTGGATCGAACACAGGGAGGTTACATCGATCTAAAATCCGCGGTTTATATTTTTTTGTGTTTTTGTTTGAAAATGAAATAATTACAATGGAATTGATATGAACAATAAGAAAGAAAGAGAGAGAGAGAGAACAATCACTTGATATAATCAGAATGATTTTACATCTACAAAGTGGGAAATGATTACAACTAGAAAGCAGAAAATTTTATTCTAGAAAGCGATTAAAAAGAAGGGAGAGAGACATTATCCTCCTCGACGAATGCTTGGAGGACGAGCTGGAAGGAGCGACGCTTAGAAGACGGATGACGAAGCGGGAAGGAGGACGTAGTAGGAAGAAGTGGGAATGAGGCAGCACGCCGTCATCATCGCGGGATCTACTTCTAGAACGGGGGCGAGAAAATTAGATTTGGCTCTAGAATAGCATCCTGGGTGTAGGACAAGCTTTTCTTAAGCTTTGGAGAGGGAGAGAATTGAAGGAAGGGATAAAGAAGTGGAGGCCGAGTCTCCTTTTATAGTTGCAGGAATTGAGGGTAAATTTGTCATTTCAAGCTTAAAGTATTTAAATCAGGTCTTTAGTGATGGATTTATCCGTCACTAAAGGTCTAATCGCCCTGCTTGCCACGCTCATAACTCACGCACACGTCTTTCAAATCTTAGCGATTGGACGGCTCAGATTTCTCCTCACGCGTGCCTTCGTCTACACTTCACCGCGCACACGCATGCTATTGGGCATGCGCAAGCGCATCATAGTGCGCGCGGCGATCCAAGGCTCCTCTGCGTGTCACATCTCCACCCCTCGCCCACCCGATCATCATCTGACGGCTAGATTGCGCCCGTACCCACGTCTGATTTGAGGCGTGCTGCATTTCGAACGTGTGCCTCGTGCTCGGGAAAGAGCCGTCGCCCGCTGCGCTACGGCCCACTTTGTGTCGGGCTTTTCCTTTTAGGCACATGTGCTCACGGTGATTGGATCACGATCCAACGGCCCAGGTCGTCCGCGCCTTACACCTTAAGAGAATGTAAGCGACACATCTGGGCCGTTCTTGGCCATTGGATCAAGATCCAACGGCTAGGATTGAGCAGTGGAGATCCTTTGGAGATGCAGTGGCGATCCTTAGGGCCGATTGGGTGGCTGGGATGGTACCACGTGGTGCCATCTTGCCCGTCCATCTTCTGTGTGTTGTAGATGGTGCCACGAATGTCGGATTAGACCGATTTTCACGCTGTTAAGCTGCGATCATCGATTCGAACCTATCCATGCAGTTGAATTTATCGTCTGAAGTGAGGATTGGCACCATCTTGACCCTTGATCTTTAGGCTTCCTCGATCTCTATCTGGTGCTACAGATGTTTGATCAAGGCGATCTTGGAGTCGTTGAGTTCCAATTGTCGCCCTAATCAGATCCATATGGTTGCATCTTCGATTCGAGGCCTCGATTAAATGTCGCCCTGTCCCTGACCATAAAAGAAGACAATTACTGTACAATTTATATAACTTGATCTAAATGCATAATTATGTATGTTATGTAATATTTACAATGTATGATACTAATATGACACTAAGAACATGCATTAATAGACATTTTCAATATTAAGATATATGCACATCACACCCCCATGCCGATCTTTTGATAATCACTAGCAAAAATTACATGCTATTTATAAAAGAATTAGGGTTGGATTACTCGGGCACAAGTCATTTTCAATATTAAGAAATTTTTACTTGGGACCTGAACTTTCAAAGACACAACAGCACCAAGGTATTTTCTAAAATGCAGACCGCCTCAAGCCCTCACCTTATTCAAAGAAAGATCTCTTTTTTTCCTTTGCTTCTTTTCTTTCTTTTTCTGATTTTTGAGTTTAGGGTTACAGAGTGGCTTTCTACGGCCACTCAACCCACCCAAGATTTGATGAGAACTCTAAGTTCTAAGCATCTTTTTGTGAAAGTGATGGACTCGTTGATCGGCAATCAGAACGGACTTCGAATTTCTATGCCCCTACGTGACCTTAAAAAGAATTCTGCCTAAAGGTGTATCTATACGATCGGTAGCTTTCTCCTTACTTTTCTTTTTATGGGGTCAACACAAGTGTGAATCCATGTATATCTCCCCGGCTTATTCTACTTCTCCGCTTCTTCATAAGTGTTTTAGGAATTTGACGTGCATTTCTTAAGGTGGGTTCTGGATAACCTACCAATTGGTTGTTACCCACGATAAACTGCCAGCCATACTTGTGCGGTAAACTGTGGCTTATTTCTTTTGTTTTCTTTTTCTCCTTATTTTTTCTTTTTTTTTTGGACTTTCTTTTTATTTTTTTTTAAGTAGGTGGCATCCCTGGTTTAAGATTTACCTAAAGGCAGCAAGAAAATAATGGTCCAGTGCCTGTGCTCTGGACAACCTAATTCTGGGTTGTTACCCACGATAATTTACCAGCCATACCATCATAAAAGGTTCATTAGCTACCCAATTTCCGTTAAAATCATCGAACAACGAGTCAGTGACAAATAGTGTGTATATGTTTAGGCTTAAAGTTCGCTCAAATCAGAGGTCGGGTTGATAAGTCATATACTTATCACCCAAACTTATTTAATAAAATTGAAATAGAATGCAAGATGGCGAGGACTCGATTAACAAATCCACATTTTAATGGATACCTGGGTTAATTAGGCCCAAAGACCTGAAGGATCTTAGTGTTCAGATCCTACTGTAATATTTCTTAAGATTGAAAAGTCATAATGCCCAAGTATTCTTTCCTAATTCATTATATATATATAAGAAAACAAGTAGAATTTACAAGAATTCCACAGAGCTGACAAATTGATTCAAAAAAGAATCCACCCCCCCATGCTTAGCTGATGCAATATTCTCATTGAGAATAAAAGACATGAAAGGAATGTAGAATGTAGAAGATATCACATGAATATGATGCTTAGGTTAGCTCTGAGTTAGACGATACAATGCTGAGTTTAATGCCATCAGCTAGGCGAAGTCCAGCCAAAGAGATCACAACATGATGAGAGCAATCGTGTCTGAGACAAGTTTGGGAACAATACGGTCAATAAAAGGCTTCAAACATTGACCGTTGACTTTGAATGAATTACCTGTCTTTGGGTCAGAAATTTGAACAACCCTGTTTGGAAAAATCTGATCGATGATGAACGGGTCGTTCCATTTTGACCTAAGTTTGCCGAGAAAGAGCTTAAGTCTAGAATCGAAGAGCCGGACATTCTGGTTCGACTTAAAGCTCTTGCAGGATATCAATTGGTCATGAAGAGCTTTAGTCCGAGTCTTGTAGATCTTAGCATTCTCTTACGCGTCATTTCTAAGCTCCTCCAACTCAGATAGTTGGAGTTTCCTGATCTTTCCGGCTAAACTTAAATCTAGATTGCACTGCTTGATTGCCCAGAATGCCCTATGTTCAATTTCTACAGGTAAATGACACCCTTTCCATACACCAGATGAACCGGTGACATGCCGATAGGCGTTTTGTACGCCGTACGGTAGGCCCAAAGAGCGTCCTTAAGCTTTTGAGACCAGTCTTTACAATCAAGCCTAACCGTCTTCTAAAGAATATTCTTGATCTCCCGATTAGAGATCTCGGCCTGTCCATTCGTCTGGGGATGGTAAGGTGTGAGATTCCGTGATTTACCCCGTATTTTGCCAGTAAATTACGGAACTGGGCATTAGTGAAGTGAGAACCACCATCGCTGATGATGGCCCTCAGAATGCCGAACTGACTGAAGATGTTCTTCTTGACGAAATCGATGACCACCTTGTGGTCATTGGTTCGGGTGGGAACGGCCTCGATCCACTTGGACACGTAATCAACAGCAACGAGAATGTACTGATGTTCAAATGAAGGGAGGAAGGGTCTCATGAAATCGATGCCCCAAACTTTGAAGATTTTGACGGGAAGAATTGGGTTGAGGTGCATCATGTCTCTCTTGGTTATGCTCCTAAGTGCCTGGCATCGAGAACATGACCTCGAGAATTCTTGGGCATCCTTGAATAAAGACGGCCAAAAGAAACCAAATTGCAAAATTTTTGCAGCCGTCTTTTTTCTGGAGAAATGTCCACCACACATAGATGCATGGCAAAAGTCGAGTATACTTTTGAATTCAATCTCCATAACACATCGGCGAATAATCTTATCAGAGCCGATGCGATACAGTTCAAGGTCCTCCCAGAAGTAATATTTGGCTCAAATTTGAGTATATCCCGTTGTTGCTTGGTCCAATCCTGTAAGATTTGACCAACGGCCAAATAGTTTATGATGTCAGCAAACCATGGGGTTTGGACACCTGAAACTGTAAGGATAGTCTCATCCGAAAAAGTATCAACAATCGGAATATCCGAACGAGAAGAATCACTCAGGAGTCTCGAAAGATGATCCGCCACCACATTCTGTGCCCCAGATTTATCCTTGATTTTAAGATCAAATTCTTGAAGCAGAAGACTCCATCGAATAAGTCAGGGTTTGACATCCTTTTTTGCCAAGAGATGTCTCAAGGCCGACTGGTCGGTATAAATTATGACATGAGATCCAAAGAAATAAGCCCTGAATTTCTCCAAAGTGAATACTACAGCTAGTAATTCCTTCTCAGTAACAATGTAATTCCTTTGGGCCTCATCCAGAGTTTTACTAGCGTAGTAGATGACAGAGGGCTTCCTGTCAATCTTCTAACCCAAAACAGCCCCAACCGCGTAATTAAAAGCGTCGATGAAACGACCCGTCACCTTTTGGTCCCTTAAGACGTCTGGGATGTTCACCAGACGTCTGGAGAGAGAGCCAGACATCTGAAAATGCTTTTCTTTTCAGTACGTACCATGCGCACGTCACTCCCTCGCCCACACCTCACGCCTCACCCTACAACGGCCATTACCCGCACCCCGTACCACTCCCTGCGATGCCATACCTCTCCCTTCACCTCCTCTCCCTTTATAAACCCCCTCCTCCTCTCCATCTCACACCACCACAGCCGAGCAAGAGAGAGAGAGAGAGAGAGTAGGGAACCGAAGAGAGAGCAAGCGGAGAGCGGAGAGTGGGTCTGAGTGCGAGAAAGGAGGGTGCTGTGCTGCTCTGCTGCAGCGTCTGCGGCGAGAAAAGCTAGAGCGGTTCCGCAGAAGTCATTCTTCCATGGAATCAGACGTTCGGATCGACATCCAGACGTTTTACCGGATGTCCGAAGGTAGAAAGAGACGTCTGGTAGAGATTATTTTCCGTATTTTTCTCTGCCGAGTCCTGACAATGCGTACGCATGTGTCAGAGGTTGGGAGGCGCGATGGAGCGAGGACCGAGGTGATTTCAGATGTCCGGGAGCATCTCCAAACGTCTAACGGAACCCCCAGACGTTAGCACTGTGTTCTAGACGTCCAATAGAGGTGCCCGAGAGAGGTATGCCTGCGAGTTGGTTTAAGACTTCTGGCCCCCTTTCCCAGACGTCTGATTTCTGTCAGACCTCGTGTTTTAGGCCCATTCAAGGCCCAAACAATGTTGGTTTTCCGTAAACGAAACATCGTTGTTTTTCATACGAATTTGTTCACATAAT
This sequence comes from Thalassia testudinum, assembly GCA_037157565.1. Taxonomy (NCBI): domain Eukaryota; kingdom Viridiplantae; phylum Streptophyta; class Magnoliopsida; order Alismatales; family Hydrocharitaceae; genus Thalassia; species Thalassia testudinum. The sequence goes on along the minus strand of JAZHRO010000076.1, from coordinate 18,130,774 downwards.
GGTAGCCTGTTTGTATCTTTTGGAATCCTTTTGACCTGTCCATCCATATCTTAGGTATCCAGATTGTCAGGTGTACGGAACCTGTGAAGACATCGGGAGCTGCTGTACGAGCCCCCATTTCACCCGATTATCCTGGTAGAGTGGTTCTGACTAGATGTCTCCAAGATTAATAAAATGGATGAAATTAGCTAAACCTAGGATGTGAGATTGTTATGACCCGATTCCCGAATCCCTACAAGACACGAGACCGGCTTCACTCGACTAATCCTAAGACCCAGTCGTTCAACAAGAAATAACCAAAAAGTAGGAAAGTAAACCACATTCACTATACTAAGTAACTAACAGTAAAAGAGTACAGCAATAAAAGAAGTAAAAGATGCTAATAGTACATATCACCACCACAACAGTAAAGCGAGAAACAAAGTACAGAAACAGAAACGGTAACAACAGTCTGAACTTACTAACAAAAAGGAAGTACAACAACAGGAAACTACTGCTGGGCTCGACTAGGCCCAGCACCCTCTACAGCCGGTGGCTCGAGCTGCTCAACTCCTGGACCTGTAAAGGAGTACAAGTAAACGGAGTCAGCGAACGCTGAGTAGAGCGGTAACCAACTAACTAAGCAGTAAAGGCTAACAGATAAATTATCTTTTCCAATTATTTGTTTTACAAGTCATTCTTTTTCACCCATTAGTTTACTTTTCAGATCTCTTTCTTGATCTCGTATGTTCCTCATGGGAGCGATCTTGATTGAGGTATTTTCCGAAGAGTAGAAGGCACACGTGGTGCTCTCCTAGCCGGGAGAGTCCCCTGTGGTGATCCTACACCTAGTCAACCACCCCGAGGTCACGGACAGACGTAGCGGTGACTACGGCACTCGCGATAAGCGCACGGGTAGCTACCCCACACTAGCACGCGGTCAGTCGTTTCCGCCAGCGGATATGCCCAAAGTACAGCACGGAACAGTATATGGCCTAGCCCTCTCAATAACAACAGTCTAGCCCCTCAGAACCAAACAGGGGTCTCGCCCCTCCACAGTCCGCGCACCCTCGTTTGACTACCCCGGTTTACCCAGTGGACCTAACAAGTCGGTGTAGGGTGGTTAGTTGAACCTCGGGTCCTGTGGGGTGGCTAGCTCTCTCCCTACACTAGTAGCTCTCCCCAGTACAGTGTACGCGAGGGCCAAAGAAGTCAGTATAGAGTGGCCAATCCTATCCCCGGGTCCTAACCCAAGGGCGGTTAGCTCCGCTCTACTTTAAACAAGGGACAGTCCCTCTCCTTGGTACCACGTACTCAAGGGCTAGTACACTTCCCACTCACGTTTCCATATCCAATCCATTTATCCACAGGAGCTCTACTCCTAATTTCCCGTAGGGTTCATGCTCATATTCCCCATGTTATTCCATGCCAAGTTTCATCATTCACAATTCCATTTTCAGATTATACCATGCAGCTCTATTTGCACAATTTACATATACAACAAGTAATGTTACAGGTAACTGTTCAACTAGCACAGACATTTCATATTTCACAGGCGGCTCTTATTTATTAACATGCAATTATCTACATTTCTATTCATTTATTTAAGACTGCAATCTCAAACACGCATTCAACAGTGCAAGTACTTTTCGTCATAGGATTCATGCCACATCCTAGGTTTCTAGTTATCCAATTTCACATATGCATTTATGATTTATAAATCAAACAAGGGAAACCACTCTACCAGACAATCAGGAAGAATTGCGGGCTCGAACAACAGGCTCGCGTGCCTCTGTAGGCCCTGACAATGAAACAGATCAAAGTCCTATACTAAGGCACATACCACAACGGAATGTTCAAAACAGTATATAAGGCTTTATAACATGTAGAGGAACTCACAAGGAAACTACAGATATCTTGTTTACATAAAACGGACCCTAAACGGGTCAAAAACAGGACTGTAGACCTAAATCAGACGTCTGGAACATGGTCCAGACGTCTTAAAAGTAACCAGAGTCTCACCTCAGGTTCCTGCGTCTACTTCAGACGTCCAGAACCCCTACTTGACCGTCTGGACCCAGCTCCAAACAACCGACCTCTCCTCCAGTCGTCTGGGAGTGCTTCCGGTTCTCTGGTAAGCTGTCTAGACGTCCGAAACGTGTGGGAGGGCGTGCCTTGTGCCTTCCCGAAGCTATCCCTGCACGCGACAGGCGAATCACCCACTTTTAGCCATACAGATTGGCTTTGTGATGCGACCTACATGGCCGTAACTGCAAGAGGAACGTACCTTCACGAAACTCTACTTTCAGACTTCCGGTGTCGCCACCAGACGTCCAACCCGTCGTCTGGGCGACACGCCAGACGTCTGTTTCTGGGAAAAACCCAGAACTAGACCACCTCCTACTCCCTTCGCCGTGCGCGGCTGCGGCTGCTCCACCTCTCCTGCAGCTTCGACAGCAGCAAAGTGTTGGGGACGTCTCCCCCGACACGCTCCTCCTCCCACACACGCCGCTTCGGCCGTGCGTTCTCCGGCAAGCTCCCACGAGCTCGCGAGCTCAAGCTCTTCCTCCTCTCTTCATGCCGCCTCTCCTCCTCGTCGCTCGCTCTCGCGCCCTCTCTCGCGCTCACCCCTCTCATTGTAGTGGAGAGGAAGGAAGGTGGCTGTGGTGGAGTGGGGAAGAGTGGAAGGGGGAGAGAGGGGTTATATAGGGAGTGCGCTAGGGTTTTGGTGGAGGAGAGAAGAGAGAGAGAGAAAAGAGTGCGACTGTCTGCATGCAGCCAGCGCATAAACGAAGTTACGTACAAAATTTTCAATTTTCAGACGTCTGACTAACAATCCAAACATCTTAAAAGGCTCAGAACAGAATGGATTTTTACAGAGATGAACCCTAGGAAGAAATAAACATATATATCCATTCAATTGAACCCTAGGTTATGACATGAACACTAGGGATAGAAAAGATGCATGTGTAGAGAGATGGATGATAAGCTGTCTGTGCTACCCGAAATGAACTACATTATGGATAGAAAAAAAAATGAACTCGTACTGTGGAAACTGAGATGCATGTTCTGTATGTAACAAACTAGATATGGAATAAAGAAAAGTTCATGTACGAACCTGTAACGACCCGATTCCCGAATCCCTACGAGACACGAGAATCGGACCGACTCGACTGATCCCAAGACCCAATCGTCCAACGAGAAAGTAACCAAAAAAGCAGTAAAATAAACTACATTCACCATGTATAAAACTAGCAGTAACAAAATACAGCAGTAAAGAAAAGAAATACTACAGTATACACCACCACAACAGTAGAGAATTAAACATGTACATAAACATGAAGCTTACAATGAAAAGAGTACAGGGGTAACAGAAACTACTCACAACAACAACAAGAAAAGTACAGTGGGTACTACAAGTAACACTACTGGGCTCTACTAGGCCCAGCGCCCTCTACAGCTGCCGACTCCGGCTACTCAACACCTGGTCCTGAAAAGGTAACAAAGGTGACACGTCAGTGAAACGCTGAGTAGAGTGGCAACTAAAAGCTAAGAAGCAGTAAGGTGGACAGTAGCTGTTATATTTTTAATTTCTTTCTTTATATTTTTCCCATTTATTCACTATTGAATTATTTCTTAGATCTTTTTCTTAATCTCGAATGTTCCTCATGGGAACGATCTTGATTGCAATCTTTTCCGAAAAGTAGAAGTAACACGTGGTGCTCTCTTGGCCGGGAGAGTCCCCCGTGGTGGTCCTACCCTCAGTCAACCACCCCAAGGTCGCTGACAGACGTAACAGTGACTACGGCACGTGCGATAAACGCACGAGTAGCTACCCCGCACTAGCACGCTGTCAATCGTTTCCGTTAACGGGTGCGCCCAAAGCACAGCATGAAACTAGTATAGGGCAGAGCCCTCTCAGTGACAGGGGCCCAGCCCCTCCACAGTAACCAAACAGGGGTCTTGCCCCTCCACAATCCGCGCACCCTCGCTTGACTACCCTGGTTTGCCCAGTGGGCCCAACAAGTTGGTGTAGGAGGGTTAGCAGAATCCCAGGGCCCGTGGGGTAGCTAGTGCTCTCCCTACACTAGTAGCTCTCCTTGGTACTGTGTACACGAGGGCCAAAGTCGGTACAAAGTGGCCAGACCTAACCCCGGGTCCCTAAGGCGGCTAGCTCCGCTCTGCACTAAACAGGGGGACAATTGCTCTCCTTGGTACTCCGTATTCAAGAGCCAGCTCACTTCCCCAATTCTATTCCATTCACTTTCCAAGAGTTCTACTCCTAAATCCCCATAGGGTTCATGCTCTTTTAACTTAGCCAATTTAGGTTTCACCGTTCCAGTTTTATATCCATATAACCCATGTTCTCAACAGTAATTATTCATTCATAAACAGGCAGCTGTTAACCAATTTACAGACAGTTATCGTTTCCTTTCTACTTTTCCAAGACTGCAATGTATATATTCGACTAGTTTTCCAGTCTTAGGATTCATGCCATACCCTAGGATCTATCATTCAATCTAGTTTTCCAATCCTAGGATTCATGCAATACCCTAGGATCTATCATTCAATCTAATTTTTCAGCCCTAGGGTTCATGCAATGTCCTAGACTCTATTAATTATTTCACAATTGCATAATTTTTGATAAATAATTGAAAGGGCCACTCTACTCGCAAAATCGGGAGTACTGGGGGCATGGTCGGTAATCCCGTGCACCTCCGCAACCCCCAGAGCCGCAAAGGAACGAGGTCCTAGCACAAGGATCAACACAAGAAGTTACTCAGAACAGTATACAATTACTGTAAATAGGTAGAGGAATTAAATCTGGGAAGAACGAAACTTGAAACGCGGAAAACGGACTCCGAACGAATCCTAAACGGGTCAAAAACAACCAGTCTATCCAAAATCAAACGTCTGGAACTTCTTCCAGACGTCTTAAAAGGTAGCTCAAGTCATACCTTTGTCTACGCAGTCCTTTAGACATACAAAAGCCTGCTGGACCGTCTGGACTTAGTTTCCAGACGTCCGATTGTCACCCCAGACGTCTGCAGGCCCTGCCTGTCGTCTGGTGTTGTGCCTAGACATCTGATCTGTGTGGGATGGCAAGCCCTCGTGCCCTCCCGAATGAATCCTACACATGCACACACTCGCTCTCATCACGAAGTGGTGCAGAAGAACTCGACGGATGGCTGCATGGCCATACACGCGAAAGGAGAAGATAACAAATATTGTACCTGTCAGACGTCTGGTCCTTCCTCCAGATGTCTTATGCGTCGTCTGGACATAAGTCCAGACGTCTAATTCTGGGAAATTTTCCCAGAATTAGGACCCTTTTCGCTCTCCGCCCGCAGTACAAGGCCGTGCCGCGCCGCGTCCGCCTGCTGCCTGAGCTGCAGCAGCTCCTCCGCGGCACCCCACGCTCGCTGCTCTCCTGCCGACCGGCTCTAGCTACCCCGGCAAGCTCGCACCCTCGCGGTCGAGCTCCTTGTTCCTCTCGCAACGGCTCCTCCCCACACACCCGCAGCAGTCGCTGCTGCCGATCTCGCCCGCGTGCTCTCTCGCAGACAGGGAGAAGAAGAAGAAGAAGGCGGTGGAGTGAGGGTGAGGGAGAGGGGAAGCGTTTTTTATAAGGCAACCGCAGGGAGAGAGAATGAGGAAAAGCGGCGTCTGCAGGCAGGGAGAGGAAAGAGAAGAAGGAGGGCGGCGGGTTCAGTCTGCATGCGCATGCGCGCAAACGCAAACCCGTACGCCGAAAAAATTTAATACCAGACGTCTAGGAAGGTTTCCAGACGTCTGGGCCACTTCCCAAACATCTTAAACGACGCCTGATGCCCTGTTCGTAACAGAACCCTACGAGGAATGTAGAATGAGATAAGACTACTGCAATATAGAGAACCAGATGGTTCTGGAAATTGCCGCCCATAGGCGGTCATTAAGGGAAGTAAGCTGACCTTCGCGTACTTGGTACCGAAGAGAGAAACTATCCCTTGTAGTGTAGAGGGGAGCTTGCCACCTTTGGGTTCAGACTCGGGGAGGGTTTGGCCACTCTACGTCGACTCTTGTTGGTCCTCGTGTATGTGGTACCGAGGGGAGCTGCTTAGTGTAGGGGAGCTAGCTGCCACAGGGGGCCCGAAGTTAGGCATGGCCAGCTTGCACCGAATCTTGTTAGCCCGTTGGGCAAACCGGGATAGTCGGACAAGGGTACGCGTACGGAGGAGGGGTGAGAACCCTGTTCTGTTCTGAGAGGGCAAGGCCCTATACTGTTCCGCGCTGTACGTTGAGGCATACTTGCTAGTAGAAATGACTGACCACGTGCCAGTGCAGGGTAGCTACCCACACGCTTATCATGTGTGCCGTAGTCACCGCTACGTCACGACTGTGACCTCGAGGTGGTAGACAGGGTGTAGGACTACCATGGAGGGACCCTCCTGGCCAGGAGAATGCTACGTGTGCATCTTACATCACGAGAAAACTGCAAGAAAAATCGTTTCTTTAGGGAACAAGAAGATTAAATAATGTGATGGACCCTTATTTGATTTCCACACAAAGAAACTGTTATAAGATAATTTGGATCGGAAAATAATATGTTAAGCTACTTGTTAAATGCATTTTATGTTTTAGCCACGACTCCAATTAGCATTAGCTGACTCTAGATATATATATAACTTTGTACAGGTCAGAGATTTGAGCAACCCGAGCCACCGGCTACTGAGCACGTTGGGCTTAGTCGAGCCCAGCTATAGTTTCTACTGCTAGTCGTAGTGAGTTCCTGTAGTTATATTTTCAGTACATTTCCGTTATCTTCTCTATCTGTACTAGTTTGTTGTGATGGGTGTAATCCTGTCTTAAAGGCATGTAATATTCTAGTATTACTGTTATATTTCTCCTTTTGTTGCCAATTTCTTTCTGCTTAGCTACTGTACTTGTGTGGTTATGGATTGATGCATGTTATTTGGTTATTTCTCGTTGGACGACTGGGTCTTGGGATTAGTCGAGGCGAGCCAGTCTCGGGTCCTGTAGGGATCTGGGTTCGAGCCATGACAGTCGGTTATGATCTTAAAAGGGGCTATCCAAATTGGTGGTTGCAACACCGGAGCACAAGTGACTGCCATTTTAAGAAAATTAAATGCCTTACGGCATGATTCGTTGAAAGCAAATCGCGTATCTTTGGCAAGAAGGTTGCTCAAAGGACGAGCAACCTTAGAAAAGTCCTTGATAAACCTCCTATAGAACCCCACGTGACCAATAAATGATCAAATTTGTTTGACAGATGTGGGAGGAGGAAGTTTAAAGATAGCATCAACCTTAGCTTTGTCAACTTCGATACCCCGTTTAGAGATTACGTGACCCAAGACGATGCCTTCTTGTGTCATGAAATGATTCTTTTCCCAACTAAGGACCAGTTTTGTTTTGATGCATCTTTTAAGAATCATTTCAAGATTAACCAGACAAGAATCAAACGATTCTCCGAAAACAGAGAAATCGTCGATAAAGACTTCCATAGATTCTCCCACCATGTCTGAGAATATGGCTAGCATACACCATTGAAAAGTCGCAGATGCATTGCATAAGCCAAATGGCATCCTACGGAAAGCAAAGGTTCTGTAGGGACAGGTGAAAGTCATTTTTTCCTAATCCTCGGGATGGACAGGGACTTGATTGTATCCCGAGTAACCATCAAGGAAACAGAAGTACTTTTGCCCGGCTAGTCTTTCAAGGATTTGATCGATAAAGGGAAAAGGGAAATGATCCTTTTTCGTGGCTGTATTCAGCCTCCTGTAATCAATACAAATCCTCCATGAGGAAGCTGAACGAGTTGTGACAGATTCTCCTTTCTCATTAGTCACAACAATAATCCCGACTTTCTTGGGAACAATTTGCACGGGACTTACCCAAGGACTATCAGAGATTGGATAAATGATTCCTACATCGAGCCACTTGATAATTTCCTTCTTGACCACTTCTCACATATTAGGGTTTAATCTCCTCAACATTTGGCGAGAAAGACAGGATCCATCTTCCAAAAATATTCTATGATTGCAGTAAGATGGCTCAATCCCCCTAAGGTCATGAATGGTCCAACCAATTGCCTCCTTGTGTTCCTTTAGGACCTTGATCAACTTAATCTCCTGCTCCTTAGTTAATCTGACACTGATAATCACAGGGAGCATCTTTTGAGGTCCCAAAAACTGATATTTCAAATTCTCAGGCAATGGTTTCAGTTTGAGCTGGGGAGGGTTTTGGATTGAGGGTAAAGATGATGCTGATGAAGATTCATCAAACGGAAGAGGTTGAAAGTGAATAAAATAAATAACCTCTTCAGAATATGGCGGGTTTGCCACAGAGGGTTGCAGTCCAGATCTATCACAACAGGAGGAACTTTCAATTGCAGAAACCACCATACAAGTTTCAATATTCAAACTATCTTCCTCAAGTTCCTCTATAAATCCACAATCCTCGAATTTGTTAATCGCCTTAAAAATATCCAATTTCAATTTCTGATCCCCAAAGGCGATTTCCATGCTACCGCTTTCATAGTTGATATTGGCTTTTGCGGTAGCTAGGAACAGATAACCTAGAATGGTGGGCGTGTTCCTCAGATTTCCACGTACAACCACGTCAAGGACAAGGAAATCTACAGGAAAATAGAAATTCTTAACCTTACCAATAACATCTTCAATAACGCCTCATGGATTTGTGGCCGAACGGTCCACTAACTGCAGCGTTACTGAAGTCGGCCGAAGTTCACCTAATCCGAATTGAAATCTACAGGAAAATAGAAATTCTTAACCTTACCAATAACATCTTCAATAACGCCTCATGGATTTGTGGCTGAACGGTCCACTAACTGCAGCGTTACTGAAGTCGGCCGAAGTTCACCTAATCTGAATTTCTCGTAAAGAGAAGTCGGAATTAGGTTAATAGATGCACCTAGATCCAAAAGCGCTCTATCAAAAGTGTAATCTCCGATGACACAAGAAATCAAAGGAGCACCTGAATCTCTCTTTTTCTGAGAGAGGTGATGGAGGATAACAGAACTAACCTGCTTAGAGAGTACCACCTTCCTCAGAACAGATTCCCTCGACTTACGCTTCTGTGTGCATAAATCCTTCAAAAATTTAGCATAAGTCGGTATGTGTTTGATAGCACCGAAGAGCGGGATATTGATTTCGACATTCTTGAATATATTCAAGAGCTCCTTGTTACTATCAATAGGCTTCTTCTTCCTAGGTTTAATCAAGGTCTCAGGAAAAGGAACATGAGTTAGATCTTCGGAATCAGGTTCCTAAGCCTTAATTTCTTCTTCGGAGTTCTCCTTTCTCTCCTCAGACTTTCCAGGATTTAGTAGTTCAGAATAGTGCAGTTGTGGATCTTGAGTTTGTTTTCCACTCCTTAAGGTAACTGAATTAGCAGATGCATATGAGTTTGGGTCTTGGGGAGGGGTAAGAAAGATTTGAGGGGCTTCATTACCCAAAAACCTTTGATTTGAGGAAGAAGTAGAAAAGGAAGGACCCTGCTCAACCACCTGAGCATGTGCGTGCAAGTCCCTCTGATTCCCATACCCTTGGGCATGATTGCCTAAATTCTAGATATTACGCAGGTTGGGTACGAGTTGAGATGGCAGAGATCCGGGTTGACGAGAATTAGCAATGAACCCATTTTGCAAGTTGTCCAGTGAGGTTTTCATTTGCTGCATGAGCTGGAGCATAAATCATTTCATTTCTACCATCTGTCGGTTCAAATCAGCCTGCCCTACGAGTTGACGGGCATTCCTAGATGGTTGATTGACCTGATCCGGGGGCAGCTGAGTGTAAACATGACCCTGACCCATTGGTCTTTGCGGAGTATAATTGCTGGGTTGGAATTGGGTCTGCTGCCCTGGGTTTTTCTAGGAGTAGTTAGGGTGGTTCCTTCAACCTGGATTATAAGCATTGGAGTAAGGGTTGGACCTAACATTCTCCTGTACAGCATAGACATCCTCATAGGATGAGGATGGAGAGAAAGAAGAGGAGGGATCAGAGAAATTGGGATCAAAGGCCCCAGTTTGGAACCCGTGGGGTCCGAATAATGCTGACTCGCAGGTTGAGCCGCATCAAGTTGATTCACGAACTCCCGTCTAGAAGGAGCTTGTGACGAATGGAATCTTGAACTTTAGGATTGAGTGGATCGAGAATTGTTCATTGAATTTCCAGCCATCCACTCCTCCATCCTTTTAGTAACCAAGTCCACCTTATCTAATTTATTGCAAATCAATTCCATATCGAATGAATGAGAGTCGTGGACTTCATTAACATTCGATATGGGTTGTTGAGATCAGCTAAAAGTATCCATGGATGTATGATTAATTGAATTCTCACTCATCTCCTCAAACAAATCGTATGTGGTATCTACGTCTTTGTTAAGGAAATTGCCTCCGCAAGAAACATCCACGTGATTTCTGAGTTGCTCAGTCAACCCGTGGTAGAAGATTTGCACGAGCTGCCATTTCGGCACCTCGTGGTGTGGACACCTCTGCAATAAGTCCTGGAATCGCTCCCAAGCAACATGAAACTGCTCCCCTAAACGCTGGGTGAAGGTAGTAATCGCCCGTCTCAAAGCATTGGTACGTTTGACAGGGAAGAATTTCTTCAGGAAGGCTGATTTCAAATCATTCCAACTTGCAATTGACCTTCCTATAGTCATGTACCAATGAGCAGCTTTATCTCTAAGAGAGTGGGGGAAGAGCCTCATGATCATCTGCTCCTCATTCATGTTTCGTGCCTTGGTGGTCTAGACCAAAGTGGTCAAGTCCTCTAAGTGCTGAAACGGGTCTTCAGAGTCAAGCCCATGGAAATGTTTGGTTAGGCTTAACACAAGGGACTTGGTTTCTACGTCTTCGGCAAGAATTTGGACGTTGGGACGTTCCCCGTAATTTGAAGGATCATAAAAATCCTTCAAGGGCTAAGTGCCCTGCATTCTCTGGAACCTTTTTTGCATTCTCTGCATTTGTTCCAGTTGTCTTTGAAATACCTCATGTGGATTCTGAGGCAGAGGAGGCTGTTGATCGGCCATAGGATCAATTTGTTCAAAATCTAATCTACACCTCCTAGAATACTCTAGTGGTCCTTCCAATCGGGGATTCAATGACCTCCTTCCCAGCATAAACTAGGAAGAGGTCGGAAGGAATGGGGAAAAGAATCCTGTAGCACAACAAAACAAGTTTGTTCTTAAGTGGGGTAGCCTAAGGATCTACAGACTCTCAGAATTTACCTTAAGATTATAAATGATTTACTCTACTTACGTCCAATCAATCCAACCAGTTAGAAGGAGGGACTGGGGAGAAGGTTCTTTCTTCGGCTTGCACCTCGGTTCCTAGTGTACTCCCCTGCCGAGGTCGTTTGACGCTACTCCCCTAACTAGACATCAGATTGATTAGTACAATCAAGTTAATCGTAAACAATCTCAGACTAAACCCCGAAAAGCAAATCAGTCCTTAAGGTCAACGTCTACTTGATTTTATTTAAGCCTGGGATTGATTTTATTTAAGCCTGGGATTGTAGTGCTTATAGAATGTGGTGGGCCCTTAAGATGGGTTGTGCCCTTAATGATCAATTGAGTATGTGTGAGTGCATGTACAACTAGAGTTTTCAAGCAAGATTATTTTTTATGAGTAGATTTTAAGGTTTAAATCTTACTTAAGTAGCTTTTATGGTTTGGAATTAGGTTTAATTCAATCAAATTTCGAGGCAAACCAGGTTTTCAGGCATGGGTGAGGATCTCTTTCCTTTTGAAATCAAAAATAAAGTGAAGTGCCTGGTATTGAATTAAATTGAAAACCCTAAGGGGAAGCTACTTGGTGAGTTGATTTTAGGTTGACAAGTGCGGCCAAACAATTTAAACAATTGGCCAAGATTGTACCACTGAATTAGGCACACAAAATAATTAACCTAGACTGATTTCTACTCTTCTATATGTTGATTTGTATGTATCAATTCTACATATTAGAATCCGGTTGAGTAGAAGAAAATCAATTAGGTTAAGTGCCTTGAATGCAGGTGTATGTAGTGTGTATGTTGAATTATCCTACAAAAAATATCTTTTTGTTGATTTTTTTTATATGCGGGTAAAATGAATGTGAGTGAAAATCCAAGCAACCAAATTAACCATAACATTTATGCAAACACCTAGGTTAATTGGAGTTTGAATCAATGTGGTGAAATGAAATCTATGGAGGGAGAAGAATGGAGAATACTTACAGTTGTTTTCAACTATACTTTACTCCGATCTACCGCTTGAAGATCTCTGTGAAGGTACCTGCAAAACAATAGATAAGAAATAAAGCAAGTTAGAAAACAATAAAGTGCACAAAATGCATAAAGAAAATTGAAAATCGTTGCCTCCCCGGCAACGGCGCCAAAATGGTCGGAGCTTAGATCTTTCTTTCTCTTTTTTTTAGTGTTCAATTTTGTTTGAGAACCACGTGTGACCTCATGCAATATAGCAGCTGAGTTTTCCTGACGCGTGTAAAGGGTCGATTTATTTGGTTACTCGTTAGCCCAATCTTTGAGGTTTTTATCTCATTGACGAACGTGAGGTCGATCTCATTTGGAAAATCATCCGATTCCTGATCTAAGAATGCTTTAATTTTCCTTTTCCTTTATTTCTTGGTCTCGTCTTTTGTCTTTAAGATCCCCCATTCTACGGAGCATATTTCCTCTTTCGTAAGTGAGGTTTCTTCATCTCTTCCTTCCCCTCTGAGACGTGTCTCTTTAATAAAATATTTATTTTCAAAGAAAGAATAAATAAAGAACCTAGCAAATGGGAGAAATAGTATCTAACATTTGATTTTGATCGGTGGTCAGTGCAGTAGGAAAAGACAAAAATTTAAATTTTGCAACTAAAAAATTCTGATATTGATCCTGATTGAACAATAAGGAAGCTGAAGTTTGCGGTTGCTACTCGCTAACATTTGTCTTCCCATGCACAATTTTACATCTATTCAGATCATATATTCCTCAATTGCACATTTACAAAACCGTTGTGGTTGTATCGGTTACTTGTCCTGACATATATATATCCCATAGATATTTAATAATAAAATAGTGTTTCATCTACTCAATCCCGTCCCGACCCGTCTCGTCCCCTCCCCATATACAGTAAAACCTTAACCGGCCATTGGTGGCTCCGATCAGTCAAGTGGGGCCGATCGGGGCCATCCCCCCACCTCACTCGGATATTCCCTCCCCTCCGTACCTCCTTCCTCGTCGATCGGGACTCGCCTCGCCGTCATTTCTTCCCGCTGCTCCCTGCGGTGGCGTGGAGGTCCGTTCGGCGCGGTCGATCGGCCGGCGACGGCTGCATGCTCGATCGGCGTTTGGCGTGGTCGTGCGGCGGCAGAGGCGGTGATCGCGCGTGCGTTTGGAGGCGGCGATCGTGCGGCACGTGCCGTCGACACTGAGGCGATTCGTGCAGCGTGTGGCGTTGGCGGTGATAGCGCGACGTCGTGGTTGCGTGGCGTCGGCGGTGATTGCGTGTGCGTCGGCTGTGTGGCTGCGTAGCGTCGTTGGGCGTTTGCGGGTCAGTGGTCGCTCGTGCGTGGCTACGCGTGGTCGGCGGCGGCGACATCTTGGTGGCTATGTGGTGGTTGGTCGGCTTGGCATGTTCTCGTTAGATGCGGTTGTAGGTCTTTTTTCTTTTTCTTTTCTGGTCTGTGGAGGGGATCACGTGTGACCATCACGATCAAATTTTCTTTAGTAATTTAGGGTCGATCTATTCGGTTGTCGTCAGTGTAATCTTTAAGATTTTTATTTATCGGCGTTTTGTCATTTTACGAATATGGAGACGATCTTGTCCGATTTTCAATCTGAGATTTTTTTTCTGTTTATCTTTTATTTCTTAGCTTATCTTTTATTTTTTCTATTTTCCTTTCTATGAAACGTATTTCTCTTTCGTAGGTGAGGATCTTTGATATCTCCCTTCGCTAATGAGGCACATATAATGTTCCTTAAAAAAGAAAAAAAATTCAATGTTTCATCTACAAAATTGTGCGCATTTATACGTATGCCTCTCAATTTATTGTATGACAATTTTGCATGTGATATCTTAACTTATTTACGGGTTAACATGCGTCGTTAGAATCCTTTCTGACAAGATGTATTGAAATTAGCTAAAGATAAAAGGGTAACAACCGTACATAGATAGACCAGCCTAACCATATACGATTACCATGTGGCGTGCATCGGTAAGGGACAAAATTACTTGTTCCACGGTAAAACTAAGTTAGCTTAGCACATTGTCGACACCCAACCCAAGAACCAAGTAAGGCGAGAAAGCAACCAACCAGAAAAAAGATGTACACAGGATCAAAGAGAAAGGGCGATAAAGTATTTAATATCAATCAAATTAAGATACCTCTTTGCATCATACTAATAAATCAGTTCATTTCGTCTCTACTGATTTTGCAAAGATAGAACTGTTAACAGAATCAAACTTTTGATTTTCATCAATCTCTTAAAATCATTTTTTTCTGTTTATTATGATTCTGTTTGCAATTCAGTGCAATTTTACATCTTCCCCTCCTTTAATGACCTTAGTTAAGAAGGAAAGCAGGGAATTTCAAGAGATAGCTCGTAGCTCTTGCTGGATATTATAGTGTCTGTCATCTCACTACATTAAGCAACTTCCGCAAAAAAATAATCCTGCATAAGAACCTGTCCACTAGCTAAACAAGGCCTAGACAACCTCTACGAAAGTGATTCATCGTCGACCTGTCGACTTGCTAAAGATCTTTATTGATCTTTAGTTAATTTCGCAGAAATACGTTTCTTTCCTGCAAGGAAAAATGGTATCCCTATCGGAGAAAACTTATCGTTGCAACAAGTCAAACTAGAAAATCGTTAAAGATCGTGCATTTTTTTTTTTTTTCTTTTGGCGCATAGATACGTACGTGTTCCTGCCAAAATTCATATCATACAAATATCCTCATACTGTCATATCTACATACAACGTTTACAACCTTTTCAATTTACAACTTAATATTGATTGCAACATTAATCTTAACTAAAGAGATAAAAAAGAACACCGCGTGAATATTCTTCTCACTTGCTGTCGGTTTTAGTTTGAGAGCAACCTTAATTTGGTTGTTTTTTCTTTTCTAATTTTCCTGATGTTGTATATACCATGGCAGTTTGCAAGGTTAACGCATGCCGTAAAGTAAGATAAGTTGACATTATTGCTACTTCGATTCAAAATTAGGATAATGGAATGGGATGGACGTACATTCGCACGTGTAAATGGAGCGTTGTTTATAAAGCCGGTCGAACAATGTTAATAAAACGTTGATTTGTATTTCAAAATGTACACCAATTGGATCTTACTGCTTTTGTTGATACATTAATGGACGAGATCTAGTGTACATTTTGACGAACAAATCGTGTTCGTTCACCAACTTGGTATTTGGTCCAATCAAATGACACTAGGAATCTGAACGCAACTTGAGGTGCAGGTTGCACCGCCCATGATTAGGAGAGATCTAGCTTATTGGAGGGTTCCATCACTTGTTCCTAGTCCTCTTCCGAGCTATATATCCACAACCGAGGCGCACACAGCATTGACGATGTCGATAAAATGTTTCTTGTATATGAGAAATGTTCTACGATGTAAAGTAATTGTAATGACCTGCTATGTTTTAGTCATTTAAGATGTCTGTCCAAAAGTCTGGATCCGTTCTCAGACGTCTGAAAGTGAATTTTTTCGTACTGCGCTTTACGCTCTATACGTGGGCGGCACACAGAGGCCATTCCCTCTCTCACCCACACCCCGCAAACCTTACTTCCCCTCCTATTTATACCCCTCCCTTCTCTCCTCTCCTCCTCACACCATAGTCACCACCAGCTCTAACACCTCATGTGCGGCAGCGGTGAGGCCTGAGAGAGAGGCAAGAGGGGGGCAAGCGAGGGAGAGCGAGAGAGAGGAAGGAGGAGAGCGTGGAAGGTCGGAGGACCATCGAAAGATCGGCGGAGCTCGCACGTCTGGTGGCGGGTGCGTGCGTGCGTGGAGGACGCTGATGGGGAGCTGCTCAAGCTCCTGTAGCTGCTGGAGCTGGCGCTGCAACAGAGGACAAGCGCGGCGAGTGGCATGAAGAGGTTCTAGTACTGGAAGTTTTCCAGTATCAGAAGTCTGGCATGACGTCTAGACGACTGACAAGGGACTCGGACGTCCGGAGCTGAAGCCAGAAATCTGAAAGCAGGATATCGCGAGGTACGTATCTTCCTGCGCCATGCAAATCATAGCGCATGAGATGTCAGCTGACCGTGCCTATGCTTTCGTACGCAAGTGCACCTTTGGGAAGGCGCGCAATATGCTTTCCCTCGCGCTTTTGGACGTCTGATCACATCACCAGACGTCCAAAGGTGCTTCCAGACGACCGGAGACCTTGTCCAATGTCTGGAATTATCCTCAGACAGTCCCAAAGGAGGTTTGGACGTCTGATCAGACACAGGAAACACAAGGTGAGTTTTGACACCTTTTAAGACATTTGGGATTAGTCTCAGACGCCTGATTTTGATCAAAAACCTCATTTTTTGTTTGTTTAAGGCTCAAACGAAATCAGATTTTCGCAAAAAAGTACTGTTGTTTTCTACTCGAAATCCTCTACGTATTCGTGTTGAGTAACTACTGTTTTGAACTTGTCTAATGTACATTAGTCGCTGGTACAGGTTACCAGCTAGTGGCATGTTCAGGGCCCGCGGAGACGACGAGATCTGCGGCACAGGCCCCCATTCCTCTCATGATACCCAGTAGAGTGGTTTAACTCAGTTGTTAATGTTTAAATAAGAATGTACTTGGTTGAAATTGTTGGATTGTGTTACGACCCGGTTCCCGAATCCCTACAGGACCCAAGACCGGCTTGACTCAACTAATCCCAAGACCCAGTCGTCTAACAAGAAAGTAACCAAAAAGAAGAAAAGTAAACCCATTCATTATGCTAAACAACTAACAGTAAAAAGGTACAGTAGTAAAGAAGTAAAAGCTGTTACAGTATATATCACAACCACAACAGTAGAAAAGTAACAAGGTATAGGAACATAAAGTACAGAACATAAAAGTGCAGAACATAAAGGTACAAGAGTCTAACTCACTACTACAAAAGGAGTACAACAAAAGAAGCTACTGCTGCTGGGCTCTACTGGGCCCAGCACCCTCCGTAGTCGTAGACTCGGGCTGCTTAACACCTGGACCTGAAAAGGGATATGAGTACACGAAGTCAGCGAACGCTGAGTAGAGTGGCAACCAACTAACTAAAGCAGTAAAGTTAACAGGTAAACTAGATATTCCAATTTCTTTAATTTACAATTTATTCCTTTTCACCCATTGGTTCATATGTTTCCAAATCTCTTTCTTAATCTCGAATGTTTCTCATGGGAACAATCTTGATTGCAGTCTTTTCCGAAGAGTAGAAGGCACGCGTGGTGCTCTCATGTTCGGGAGAGTCCCCCGTGGTGATCCTACACCCAGCCAACCACCCCAAGGTCACGAACAGACGTAACGGTGACTACAGCACGCGCGATAAGTGCACGGGTAGCTACCTGCACTGGCACGCAGTCAGTCGTTTCCGCTAACGGGTGCATACAAAGTACAACATGGAACAATATAGGGCATAGCCCTCTCAGTAACAAGGGTTTAGCATCTAAGAACCAAACAGGGGTCTCGCCCCTCCACAGTCCGCGCACCCTTGCCTGACTACCCTGGTTTGCCCAGTGGGCCTAACAAGTCGGTGTAGGGTGGCTAGCTCTCACCCTACACTAGTAGCTCTCCCCGGTACAGTGTACACGAGGGCCAAGAAGTCGGTGCAGAGTGACAAATCCTAACCCCAGGCCTAACCCAAGGGCGGCTAACTCTGCTCTACACTAAACAGAGGACGGTCACTCTCCTTGGTACTACGTACTCAAGGGCCAGCTCACTTCCCCACTCACATTTCCGGATCCATCCCATTTATTTCCAAGAGCTCTACTCTTATCTCCCCGTAGGGTTCATGCTCATATTCCTCATGCCATTTCATTCCAAGTTTCATCATTTCTATTTCCCATTCTCAGGTTATACACAAGCAACTTGTATTTCTATTGTTCACATTTCCATACTCAGGTTATACACAGGCGGCTCATATTTCTATCATTCACATTACCATTCTCAGCTTCATACTCATGCATCTCGTATTAAATCATTTAACGTAAACAACAGGAAAGTCACATGCAACTGTTAACTAGCACAGGTATTTCATATTTCACAGGCAGCTTTGTTCATTTACAGGAAGTGGTTCACATTTCTATCTACTCATTTAAGACTGCAATTCAATCACGCATAAAAACATTTCAAGTATTTCTCGTCCTAGGATTCATGCTACATCCTAGGTTCTAATCATTCATTCCACACATGCATTCAGGGTTATAATTAAATTAAGGGAAGCCACTCCACCAGTCAACCTAGGTGTATTGGGGCTTGAATGGCAGGCTCACGTGCCTCAGTAAGCCCCGAACCCGTAATGGAATGAAGTCCTATAACAAGGAATAATCACAATGGAACATTCAGAATAGTATAGAAAGCCTTCTAACAAGTAGAGGAACTCGCAAGGAAAACACCGATATCTTGTTTGCATAAAACGGACCTCAAACGGATCCTAAATGGGTCAAAAATAGATTTACTGACTCAAATTAAACGTCTGGAACAACTTCCAAACGTCTTAAAAGTGTCCAGAAATGCAACTCAGTCTCTGCGTCGTCCTCAAATATCCAGGAACTCTGCTGGACCGTCTGGACCCAGCTCCAGACATCCAACCACCTTTTCGGACGTTTGGAAGTACTCCCAGTCGTCTGGTAAGCTTCCCAGACATCTGAAATGCGTAGGCGGGCGTGCCCCGCGCCTTCCCAAAGCAAATCCTGCAACGCCACCACACAATCTCCTCAAAATAGGCACGCAAAAGGGTACCTGCGGAGCGGCCTGCAT
This sequence comes from Thalassia testudinum, assembly GCA_037157565.1. Lineage (NCBI taxonomy): Eukaryota > Viridiplantae > Streptophyta > Magnoliopsida > Alismatales > Hydrocharitaceae > Thalassia > Thalassia testudinum. The sequence goes on along the minus strand of JAZHRO010000076.1, from coordinate 18,111,814 downwards.
GGCCGTATCCGCAAAGAGAACGTACCTTCACAAAACTCTCTCCTGAGAAGCAGAACGTACTCTTCTTTCTCAGCCTCTTCCTAACTTGAATAGCATGCCGACACAGTGGTGCGTTATGAACCCAAACCCAGGCCAAGCACACTTGATCTATTAGGCCCCTTCTATTCCATCACCTGATGGGATGGAAGCATCAACCTCCTATGCGGGTTACCAAGAGCAGCAGCCCATCCTACCAACCCCCAACCAGAACTAGGCAGGAATAAATTCTGTAACAACCCGTAGTGGTATGGCAACCCAAGATCCACCCTATCCAGACCACTCCAAGCCTGGTAGTGACCCAAACCCTAGGACAATCATCCAGGATGTTCTTATCCCTATGCCAGATCAAAAACCTGAACCTATCCTAGAGGAACCAACCAAGGTTCCATTTCCCGAGGCCTTAACCAAGGGAAAGAGGACAACTAAACCCGTGGCTCGTGAGGTGGACCTAATCAAGCTCTTTGAGCAGGTCCAAATAAACATCCCCTTGATGGATGCGATCCGCCACGTACCAGCTTACGCACGATTCTTAAAGAACGTGTGTACACCTCAACGTAAGCCGCGAACCAAGAGTGGGAGTCCAATTGTACTGTCAAAGCAAGCCAGGTCTGTAATCCTGAGTAGACTCCCACCCAAGGCAAAAGACCCAGGCACTCCCCTGATTTCATGTAAGATCGGTGAGACCCAGTTTAATAGAGCATTATTGGACTTAGGTGCCTCCATAAACTTGATGCCCACTTCCCTACTTAACCATCTAGAAGAATCTAAACTGAAATCGACTGAGGTGACATTGCAGTTAACAGATCAATCTATCAAGTCACCTAAGGGAATTCTTGAGGATGTTATTGTTAGGGTACAGGATTTCTACTTTCTTGTAGATTTCATAGTTTTAGATATGGATGCACCTGAAAACCCAAGGGATACACTAATTATACTAGAGAGACCTTTTTAGGCCACTGCAAGGGCCAACATAAGTTGTGAAGAGGGCCAAATAGAGCTAAAATTTGGGAATCAGACTCTCAAGATTGATATCTTCAAGGCCTAACTAGGGATTAATTGCGGTGTTGTTGAACAAATTTGTGACATGAGAGTCGTGTTTGATGAACCACAACTTGAGGACAACATGATTATCCCTCATCAACCACAGGAAAATCTTAAACCGCAATTAGAGGAGTCAGAACTTGATCTAGACAAACCTATAACTCCTACCCTTGTACCCCACACTCACTCTGAACCACCCGCTACTGCTGATAACCCCATTCTTGAACTCAAACCCCTTCCCGATCATTTGAAATACGTCTTTTTGGGTTCCAATCAGACATTTCCGGTGATTATAAACTCCAAACTCACACCTGACCAGGAATCCCGTCTAATTGCTGTTCTCCAGCAACATCGCAGAGCCATTGGCTGGACTCTCGATGATTTGACTGGAATAAGTCCCTCTTATTGCACACACCGCATCTATGCTAAAGAGGACGCATGACCTTCACGTGAGATGCAGAGACGTCTGAATCCCAATCTACAGGAGGTCGTGAAGAAGGAGATCATTAAGTGGTTAGATGCAGGGATCATTTACCCAATCTCCGACAGTCGTTGGGTGAGCCCAATCCAGGTTGTGCCTAAGAAGGTAGGGCTCACCACCATCACGACTGAAATTGGAGAGGTCATATCTACCTGTATAGCCAACTTGTGGAGAGTCTGCATAGATTACCGAAGACTCAATTCCTCCATGAAGAAGGATCATTTCTCCTATCGTTCATTGATCAGATTCTCGAGAAACTAGCAGAAAATAAATTCTTCTGCTTTCTTGATGGGTACTTTGGTTACAACCAAGTGGTGATTCATCCAGAGGACTAAGAGAAGACCACATTCACCTGCCCCTTCAGGACGTACGCGTTCCGAAGGATGCCTTTCGGACTCTGCAATGCTCCCGCGACTTTTCAGCGGTGCATGCTTGCCATATTCTCTGATATGGTAGGTGATTATCTGGAAGTCTTCATGGATGACTTCTCAGTTTTCGGGGCATCATTTGACAATTGCCTCCAGCACTTGGTTCACATACTCAGGCGTTGCATTGACGTAAATATGGTTGTTTCCTTGGAAGAGAGCCACTTTATAGTGCCTGAGGGGATCGTCCTGGGACACTTAATTTCTGAGAGAGGCATCCAGGTGGATCAAGCCAAGGTTAATCTGATTTCTAGACTTCCTATGCCTAGCTCGATCAGGGACATCCGATCTTTTCTGGAGCACGTCAGTTTTTACGGTCGTTTCATCCCTGATTTCTCGAAAATCGCGTACCCCCTGACTACTCTTCTATCTAAGGATGTACCCTTCGAGATTTCCAAGGAATCCACTCAGGCTTTTGAGATCCTTCGTGACCGAGTCACCCAAGCCCTGATCCTACAATCCCCTAATTGGTCTCAACCCTTTGAGATCATGTACGATGCATCTGACTTCGTTGTAGAAGCAGTTCTTGGGCAGAAGATTGACGGGAAACCCGTGGTCATCTACTACGCTAGCAAGACACTTGACGAGGCTCAGCGTAACTACACGGTTACGGAGAAAGAGCTGCTAGCGATAGTATTTGCCCTTGAAAAATTTAGATCTTATCTCCTGGGTTCCCACGTCATAATCTACTCGGATCACACAGCTGTGAGGCATCTCCTTGCAAAGAAGGACGTGAAGCCTCGATTAATCTGATGGATCTTGCTATTGCAAGAATTCGACCTCGAGATTCGCGACAAGGTAGGAAGACAGAATGTGGTAGCTGACCACTTGTCTCGCCTTCCTTCTGAGATCATCGACCCTTCTGGACCCATCACGGAGCATTTTCCTGATGAGTACCTCTTGACTATTGGTATTAGGCTTCCATGGTTTGCTGATATAGTAAACTACTTGGCATCACACCAGATCCCATCTAATTGGCCAAAGGCCAAGAAAGACAAGTTGCGCTCTGATGTCAAGTACTACATCTGGGAAGACTCGTACCTATTCCGCATAAGTGCTGACCAAATCATCCGGCAATGTGTCTCGGAGGGCAAAATCAATGACATTCTCTCTTTCCGCCATGACCAGGCATGCGATGGCCATTTTTCTGGGCACAAAACCGCATCAAAAATCCTCCAGTGTGGCTTTTACTGGCCCACTATCTTCAAGGACGCATACAGTCACTGTAAAGAATGCAGTCGTTGCCAAACTTTGGGCAACATGAGCCATCGCGACATGATGCCTTTACAGCCGATTCTCGTATGCGAGATTTTCGATATTTGGGATTGATTTTATGGGCCCCTTCCCTATCTCGGACGGCTTCGAGTATATTTTACTTGCTGTGGACTACGTGTCCAAATGGATCGAAGCCATTCCGACCCGAACCTGTGATCACAAGATCGTCATCAAATTTATTCATCAAAATATCTTTTCACAGTTTGGGATTCCTCGTGCGATCATCTCTGATGGAGGGACCCATTTTACCAATGCTTAGTTCAGGTCACTGATGATCAAATATAAGGTATCTCACCGAATCTCTACTCCTTACCACCCCCAGACTAATGGTCTAGCGGAGCTATCAAATCGGGAGGTCAAAAAAATTTTACAGGTTACTGTTCGACCTGACAGGAAGGACTGGTCGTCTCGACTTCCGGAAGCTTTGTGGGCTTATAGGACCGCCCACAAGACCCAATTAAGTATGTCTCCTTTTAGACTGGTATATGGGAAGGCGTGTCACCTTCCCGTCGAACTGGAGCACAAAGTCTATTGGGCAGTACAGAGCTACAACTTAGATCTTTCTAAGGCTGGAACCCACAGAAAGCTTCAGATAAGCGAGATTGATGAATTATGCCTTGATGCGTATGAAAACTCACGAATCTACAAAGAACAGGTTAAAGCCTTTCATGACAAGCACATATCTAGAAAGATCTTCCACCCTGGTCAAAAGGTCCTACTCTTCAATGCCTGACTCAAACTCTTCCCTGAGAAACTGTGATCCAAGTGGGTTGGACCATATCTTGTCCGACAGATTTTTGGAAATGGAGCCGTCGAGATCAGTCCACTAAGCCACGATTCCGAACCTTTCGTCGTGAACGGTCAGAGACTCAAACGTTCATTGACATAACCAATACAGATTTGGCTAAGTCATCATTTATCCTCCATCTTCCCTGAGCTTATTGCGCCCAGTCGATGGCGTAAAACTTGGTGCTTAACAGGAGGCAGCCCGTCATTCTTTTTGAAAAACCAAAATCATTTCTAACATTTCTTTGCACTTTAGGTTCATTTCTTGAAACAGCCAACTTCACCTCAGGTACTCGTACCTGAGATTAGAAATCGTCCTCAATCGGCACCTCTACCCATCCACTCACCCAAATTTCTATCCTAATGCTTGAACCTGACCAAATAAAAACCCACCTAATGAACAATGAGGACATTGCAAACCTTAGGCATGGGGGGTATGAAAGTGCAATGAAATGACATAACAAGAAAAGGTTTCAACAAAAAAAATCTGCATATACAAAAACAAAAAAAACTTTGAAGGAGGAAGAAAGTGCTGGTAAACTTTATAGAAGGAGGAGAAAAAGAGCAGAATGCTAAAATGGAGTACAAAATGAAAAGGAAAAAGGATAGTCATTAGTAAAAAATTAAGGAATTAACCAAAGTTCTAGACCACATTAAGGAAAAGTAAAGCGAAAGTGCACAACAAGATTAGTAAGAACGTAAATATTGGGCATTCTTGGGTAGACTCTTAGTATCCATTAAGATCTAGATATTCCTCAAGAGGTTGAGGAAAATGAAAAGCTTAAGTATTAATTCTAAGGCTTAGGGAGTATTTGGCCTCGTTAACTGACCTTCGGTTTACGGGACTCAGTAACCTAAGCACCCAAATTCACACACACAGTCTGGTTCAGCGAGCATAATATCAAAATCATGTAGAAGCGTTTTAAATATTCTAAAAATGTCACCTAAATTAGGCGCGGCCAATCAACACAAGTTGATTTGGACAAGTTCCCGGTGCGGAGAGGTGGGAAATTCCCCTCGAAGATGCGCAACAACATATCATCTCCTCGGTGCTTGCCTCCTAGGATATTTACATATCCTACTGGCGGCATGTAGGCACTCTGCTGGTTCAGATTCCATGGATGGCATTATCACGAAGTGTCAATTGCAAAGGTCTGAATTTGGCCACATAACACCATGGACGAGATTATCTCGAAATCTCGAAAGCCAGGGTTCTAGGGGTCACCATGGGCGGTGCTATCTAAAAGTATCGACTGCTAGGGACCTTTGAGGATTGATGATGGGGACAAGGAATCCGATACAGATCGTGTTGTGAAGTCAATCCTAAGCTAGAATTAAAAAGAAAAGAGAAAGAAAACTCTCCAAACAAATAAACCTTCTGTCTCTCTCTTACAAAACGCACTGCAAACTGAACCAAGGCTAAAAATATCTCAAGCACGGGTGCTTTAACCACGAAGTCCAATAAACTGTAGGATAGTTTCTGAGGGCCTTAAAAACCTTTGCTAAAGTATGAGGCTGAAGCTAGACAGATCTGGATCTTGGTTGGTACTAGAGTACCTTTTAGGCTCATGATTGGCATTCTAACCTAATCAAAGAGACAAAGAGAAGAAAAGACACTTATCAAAATTGATGAAAGAAATTCAGGGTCTAGAACAGAGGTTAAAACCTTAAAATTTTGCTAAGGGACTAGCAAAAGCTAGGCATGGGGCTATGACGAGAACCTCATTATGAACCCTAACTAGCACATTTTGACCTAAATAAGTGCACAAAAGCTCCTACAAAACCTAAGGAAAAGCTTAAATCAGGAAATTACAAATTTGAGTATAAAATAATTCACAAGGGGTAAAACAGTAATTTTACCAATGCAGTACATAAATGGGATTTCTAAGAGTCTAGACATAGGTCAAATGGGCTTAATAAGAGAAAAAGTGAGATGATTCAATCAGGAAAGGGTTATGACAAAATCTGGGAATTAAATGACATTCTGTTACCTTAAAACAAATCTGCTTTAATTCATGAAGTTCCCGGCAAGATAAAAATCAATTAAACCCTCTAAAATTCATAAAAAAAATCCCCTAGGGTTTAGAACCTTCAATTTGGCTATTGGAACTTATCTTGACCTATATTGAGAACCATACCCAATTTTTGACCTAATTTGGGATTTTATGCAAAATGTTTCATTAAACATGGTCAAACCTAAGATCCAACCTCACCATTAGATTCCTTAGGTCCAAATTAGGGTTATACCAAAATTTGGACCTAAGGAAAGGTCGCTATGACCCACTTTACAAAACGGTCCTCAATAATTACCTTTTGACACTTAGCTTTTTGGACCCTTGCAGAAACCCCCCTATCTTTCTCGTCTCTTTCTACAGATAGGTCCTTCTGCCCTCGCTCTGCACAGGCCACACCTCCGGCGACTTTGCGCGGAGGATGGCGCTGCGCAGACCTAAGAAGGCTACCCCAGACTTGAGAGGAAGATCCCCTGCGTTGTCCTCTTCTGCATGGACCGGTTCCTGACTGGTCGATTTTCGCTTTAAAGTCGTTTGTAGTTTAATGTGGTGGAAAAATCGACTAATCAATATTTAACAAGAAATAACCACTCGCAGAGGAGCGGGTCGTATCCAAAGGGAGGTAATGACGTATTAAAATTCTCACCAATTAAAAACGTTCGTTCGTAGTTAGTTTGGACAAGAATCAAGCCAAGATTTCCTTTAGATTAAGGTTTAAGCAAGAAACAATGCTGAAATGGCAATTATGAGAAACTAGAGGATATTTTCCGCAATGCAGAATCAATAAAATATCATTAAAAAGTGACAATGGAAGAAAATGTAATTTCTAATTGATGGTTTACTGTAGCAAAACAGGGGAATTTTTCCCCTTTGTCTTGCGCGACGAGGAGCGGATGGTCGGGCGCGGGAAGCTCGGAGGAGGTCCCTTAGACCGAGGGCTTCGAATCGGTGGTGGCGGCGAGTCGCGCGGCGGCCAGAGGTGGCCGGACGAGCTCCGGCGGAGGTGCTGCAGCCGGTGAGCGTGCGCGGCCTGTTGGCGTGAAGTCGGCCGCGCGCTGCTGCTGCGGGGGTGGCTGCTGCTGCTGGCGTGGGCGCTGCTGCGGCTAGCGTGGGCACGGGAGCGCAGGCGTGGTGAGCACTGGACTGCAGGCGCGGGGAAGAGGGAGCTGCTGGTGGCGGTTCTGCAGGCGTGGGAGAAGGGCTCTGCAGGCGCGGGTGAATGGCGCTTGCAAGCGGCAGGCGCGGGCGGAGGCGTGCTCGGTTGTGTGGGTCTGCAGGCGCGATTGGAGGAGGGCGCTGCAGCCGGTGAGTGTGTGGAGATGGCGTGAGCTACAGGTGCGTGGAGAGCGGGTGCGGTTGGAGGGTGCAGGCGCGGTTGAGCTGAAGGTTGATGGGCGCGTGTGCGTTTGAAGGATGCAGCAGGCTGAGGAAGGCGTGGCTGTTGGAGGTGAGCGGGTGGAGTGCAGATGGGTACGCAGGCGAGTGGGTGGAAGCGTGCGGGTAGCTTCAGATGTCTGGGAAATTTTCCGGACGTCTTAAGTTGCTGAAAGGGTGGCTGAATCAGTAGCTCGGTGGTGGTGGTCGGCGACGACGGCGAGGGAGATGCACGCTAAGGTGCTCACGATGATGCAGCGAGCTCCGGATGGTGATGTGGCCTATCACACCACACGCCCACGGTGATGAAGACTCGTCGCCACAGTAGAGGCCGGTAGTGTGAAGTGGAAGAGAGAAGTTCTCTCTGCACAGTGGTGGGTCGATGGCGGAGGCCTTCCGAGCTCGGCTGCCTCCCTCCTCCTTTTGTAGTGGCCTGCACAAGTTTGAAATCAGCCGCCCGACCAGATCCACCACATCCGCTCCCCCTTGAATGGGTCTTCACTGCGGCCGTTCGACGTTGGAGCGGCAGCCAGCCGTTCCTGCAAGGAGAAGAGTAAAGAAAATAATGTTAAAATATTAGGGTCATTTATATACAGACCCTCAACTTCTATGTTAATGAAAACAATATACCTAATTGGTTGTCTAATTAGATGAATGTTATTCTAAGCTAATTCTAAATGCACTTAAGATATGAATGCAATGTATGGATTATGTAATTAAATTAAAACTATGAATTAATCTATTTACATCCTAATTTATGCTAAATAAATGTTAGAATTAACCTAATGTGTAGGCACTTAAATACTTAAATAACCCACAACTATGGGCTAATCAAATACCCCCATGCCTAGTTTTTGCTAGTCCCTAGCAAAATTAAGCGAAACCTAGCACTCTAAGTAGACTAGTCAACTCACTTAGTCTTCCTTCAGAAGCATATTAAGTTCAGGCTCTAGACCTAAGGTTCCTAAGTAGTTGCTAAGTTACAGACTAGGTCGGCTAAAGACAAGTTGCAGGCACAAGTTTCCCTGATTTCTGACTCTACCCTAAAGTTTATTGATCCCTGAGATTAAAGCATCCGTGCCTGTGTATTGGTCTGAGTTATTTGAGTTAAAGGATTTTTTTATATATATATATATACTTTTTTTTTTTTTATTCTTCTAATCTAACCTCAGATCAGCTATCAACACGGTCTGTGTCGAATTCATTGTCCCCATTACCATACCTCGAAGGGTGCCTGGCTTTCGATGCTTCGAGATAGCACCGCCCATAATGACCCTAAGAACTCCTGGCAATCGACACTTCGAGATAGTATCGCCTATGGATTTCTTAAGCGAATTCAGGCCTATGGCAATCGGCACTTCGAGATAGGGCCGCCCATGGTACCTGAACCGCGCAATGCACTTACATGCCCCCAGTAGGATGGATATCCTAAGAGACAAGTGCCGAGGAGGTAATATGTTATCATCGCATCCTCAAGGTAAGTATATACTCCACCTCTCCTGCGGCGGGAACTCTTCCAATCAAAATGTGTTTTCAAGCCTCTCTTAAGTCAAAACTAAGAGAACCAAATCTCTTTTCAGAAAGACAGAAATTAAGTTGATTACCAGACCAAGTGTGTGAAATTTGGATGCCTGGGTTACAAGGACCCGTAAACCAAAAGGTAGAATAAGACTCCAGGTACTACCCCACCTTTTAACTCAAACCCTAGCTTCCCTTCCTCAACCTCTTGAGGAATGGTCCGCAACTTAACTCCTACTTAAGTTTTTAAGTCCAAAAAGGACCCTAAAGGTCTAAAGTTAGTAGCTCATTTAGCTTCTAAAGTTTGACCCTAGAATTAACTTAGTCTACCCTAGAGTTCTGATTTGCTTAAGACTGCAAGATCTAGCCAGTTAAGCTCAAAATCTTTTTTTTTTTTCTTTTTCTCTCTTCTTTTTTTTTTTATATGCTATAAACAAAATGCCTCAGGTCCTCTCCCCCATGCCTGGTTCAAACAATGTCCTCATTGAAAACAAAAAAAATAGCTAAAGGAAGATATTACCTGAGGCGGAGAAAGGTAGGAGCTAAGGCTCCTCAAGAGTGACTTCGTTAACCAGATGGCCATCTAAAGTTATGTATGGTTTTTACTGTTGACCGTTGACGATAATGGGAGTTGCTGAAGAGGAAGGATTTCTGATCTCCACAGCTCCATGGGGGAATACTTTGGTGATTATGTAAGGCCCATCCCAACGAGATTTTAATTTCCCAGGAAAAAACTTAAGTCTGGAATTGAAAAGCCAGACTTGTTGGTTGGGTTCAAAGGTCTTTCGAAGAATAAACTTATCATGCAAGACCTTAGTTCTTTCTTTATAAGCTTGAGAGGTGTCATAAGCATCATTCCTCAGCTCCTCAAGCTCACTTAATTCTAGAAATCGTGCCTTACCTGACTTCTCTAAATCCATGTTAACACTTCGAATAGTCCAAAGTGCTTTATGTTCCAACTCAACAGGTAAATGGCACGCTTTTCCATACACAATCCGAAAGGGAGAAGTACCCAAAGGGGTCTTATAGGCCGTTCGATAAGCCCACAAAGTATCATCGAGCTTTTGAGACCAACCTTTCCTATCAGGTCTAACGGTCTTTTCCAAAATATTTTTTATCTCCCTATTTTATACTTCAACCTAGCCACTTGTCTAAGGGTGGTAAGGGGTAGCAACCTTGTGAGTCACTCCCAAACTCTTAATTAACCGATTGAAGTGGTGGTTTTGGAAATGAGGTCCCCCATCACTTATAATAGTCTTGGGGCAGCTGAAACGGGATATGATATTGGCCTTCACAAATTTCAAAACCACAGAGTGGTCATTTGTGCGCGTAGGAATGGCCTCTATCCATTTAGAGACATAATCAACTGCCACCAAGATATATTCAAAACCATGGGATGATGGGAAGGGGCCCATAAAGTCAATTCCCCACACATCAAAAATTTCAACAGGTTGAATAGGATGTTGAGGCATTTCATTCTTCTTCCCAATCGTTCCAGTCTGTTGACATCTAATACAGGCCTTAACAAAATTATGAGAATCCTTAAATAAGGAAGGCCACCAAAAATCGGACTGGAGAACCTTAAAAACAGTTTTCTTAGCACCAAAGTGTCCTCCACAATGAAGTTCATGGCAAAATGTCAGCACACTTTGTTGTTCCTCTTCAGGCACACAACGTCTCAATACTTGGTCTTGTCCAATTCTGAATAATTCTGGCTCTTCCCAATGAAAATATCTTGCTTGAGAAATGAATCTCTTTCTTTTCTGCTCATCCCAAGAGCCAGGAGTTTGTCCAGTGACCAAGTAATTTACAATGTCTGCATACCAAGGTAAAGTTGATGTTACTGCCATCAGAGTTTCATCAGGAAATGTCTCGCGAATGTCTTCAGAAATAGAGTCATTAAGAGGAAGGCGAGACAGGTGGTCAGCCACAACATTTTCTACTCCTTTCTTTTCACATATTTCCAAGTCAAATTCTTGAAGGAGTAAGATCCACCTAATTAGACGTGGCTTAGACTCTTTCTTAGCAATGAGATGTTTCACTGCTGCATGATCTGTAAAAATCACCACCTTAGACCCAAGTAAATAAGACCTAAACTTTTCCAGAGTAAAAAGTACAGCAAGTAATTCTTTTTCAGTGACGATGTAGTTTTGCTGAGGTTTAGTTAAAGTCTTGCTTGCATAATGTAGCACATGAGGTCTTCCCTCAACCCTTTGTCCAAGAACTGCTCCCACTGCATAATCCGAAGCATCACACATAAGCTCAAATGGGAGTGTCCAATCAGGAGCTTGGAGAACAGGCACAGAGATCAAGGCCTCCTTTAGAGTTTGAAAGGCCTCGGCACACTTTGAATCAAAACTGAAGGAAGATTCCTTCGCCAATAAGTCACAAAGTGGCCTAGAAATCTTACTAAAATTTTTAATAAAGCGCCTGTAAAAGCCAGCATGGCCCAGAAAGGATCTAATCTGTTTGACATTCGTAGGCAATGAAAGTTTGGAAATAGAATCAATCTTGGCTTTATCTACTTCCAAACCTTGCTCGGATACAACATGCCCAAGTACAATTCCTTTCTGTACCATGAAGTGACTTTTCTCCAAGCTGAGGACTAAACCAGTCTTCTTACATCATTTCAACACATTCTCCAGGTGCAGGAGACACTGGTCAAAAGACGAGCCATAAATAGAGAAGTCATCCATAAATACTTCAACACACTCGTCAATCATGTCCGAAAAGATAGACATCATACAACGCTGGAAAGTTGTAGGGCATTACATAATCCAAACGGCATACGCCTGAATGCAAAAGTACCGTAAGGACTCGTGAATGTCGTCTTTTCCTGGTCATCAGGAAAGACTGCCACCTGATTGTACCCAGAATATCCATCGAGAAAGCAATAATACTTATTCCCTGCCAATTTTTCGAGAATTTGATCAATAAAAGGCAAAGGAAAGTGATCCTTCTGGGTAGCGGTGTTCAGCTTGCGGTAATCAATACAGACCCTCCATCCAGTTGAGGGTCTAGTGACAACTTGTTCACCTTGGTCGTTGAGTTCCACAGTAAAGCCTGCCTTCTTTGGCACCACATGAATGGGACTGACCCATTTACTATCAGCAATGGGATATATGATCCCAGAGTCCAACCACTTTAGGATTTCCTTTTTTACAACCTCCCTCATATTAGGGTTCAGACGTCTCTGCATGTCCCTAAAAGGCTTGATGGAATCATCAGTATAAATGTGGTGCATGCAGAGTGTAGAGTCTATACCCTTAATGTCAGCAATGCTCCAAGCAATAGCTTCCTTGTGCCTAGACAGGCATTCAATCAAGGCTCCCTCCTGTGCCTCAGACAACACAGTCGAAATGATAACGGGGAGCGTATCATTGGCACCTAGGAAAACATACTTGAGAGTGTCAGGGAGGGGTTTCAACTCAAGGTTGGGGCTTGTATGGTTGAGGGTTTCATAATAGATGTCCCCATCTCAGGTAGCAAATCTGCCTTCGGCAGAAATGATGGGGGAAGAGACTCAGCAGAAACTCCTAGCAATTCCTCTAGTTCTAGTATATCCCCTTCACATTCCTCCAAGAGATGGGAATGCTCATTTAGCATGACATGCTGAAGGGGGTCATCACATAACATTGCAGGAGTTGCCTCTTCAATCAGGTCATCTATCACCTCAACTTGAGAACAATCCTCAAGTCCAGCTTGTTTGTAAGCATCAAACACATTAAGCCGGATTTTCCTGTTCCCAAAGCCCATTTTCAATGCCCCAATATTGCAATTAATTGAAGCATGGGAAGTTGCAAGGAAGGGGCGACCCAAAATGATGGAGGGTTTGGTTGGCTTGTTGGTAGGGTCAGTGTCCAAAACTAAGAAGTCAACGGGAAAGAAGAAATCCTCCACTCTTACGAGGACATCTTCCAAAATTCCCCGTGGTGTCTTAAGTGATCGATCAGCAACTTGAAGGATTACAGGGCTAGGCTTCAGATTGCCTCCCCCAAGTTGTTCATACACGTAGCTCGGAAGGATGTTCACCCCCGCACCCAGATCAAGTAGAGCCTCATCAATTTGTAAGTCACCAATAACTACAGAGATGTATGGGGCTCCTGGGTCCTTAAGTTTCGGGGGTGTGCCATGTTGAACAATTGAGCTAACAGAATCAGGCAGGACAACTTTAGATTGGACCTGTTTTCTAGATTGCCGCTTTTTCGTGCGCAAGTCCTTTAAGAAGCGGGCATAAGACGGAATCTGCCTGATAGCTTCAAGCAAAGGTAGGTTAATCTGCACTTGCTTGAAAGTTTCCATAATCTCATCCGTCTTATCTTTGGCTCCAGATGAGCCAGCAGAAGTCTGCCCAGAGGTGGATAAGTGCTCTGGAAAAGGCACTCTCGATCTCTGGGTGGAAGGGTTGTCATGTCGAGTAAGGGGTGGAACGGGGGCAACTTCTTCCGGTGAGGTGATTTCAAGTGGAGAAGATTTGGGCAAATCTTCTCTAGTGGGGGTGAAAGTCGGGGTGGATGGTTTTTTAGGGGGTGAGACTATAGGAGCATCAGGTTTGGAAATTTCTTTCCCACTCCTCAGAATAGTCACCGCCTGAGCATGCTCCCTAAAGACAATCCCTTTTCCTTTAGGATTTTCCTCAGCAGCATTGGGAAACTTCCCAATCTCCCTCTGTCTAACGGCCTCAACAAGGTGTCCAATTTGTGATTTCATCTCATGTATAGCCTTGTCATGAGATTGGATGATGGCACTTTGACTTTCTTGCATAGTTTTCAACATCGCCTTCAATTCATCCATCTCAGAGGTTTTAGGTTGGGCAAAGGTCTGAGGTTGGTTCATTTGATGGTTTTGAAAGGATTGTGGTTTGTAATTCCCTGAATTTGAGACATTTCCTTGTCTCCATGAAAAGTTTGGGTGGTTCCTCCATCCCTCATTATAAGTGTTGGAGAAAGGATCATTACGAGGTCTTGGACGGAACCCTTGAGCGGCATTCAAATCCGCTTGTACAAGCTCAGGGAATTGGGAGGCCAAGTGGCAATCCACAGTGGCGTGTGTATTGCCTTGACAAATTACGCATTCGGAAGCTTGGGATGTGGAGGTGTTAGGTACGAATGAACTCGGGTTCGACATAAGCCTTTCCATGTTTTGATTCAGTAATTGAATTTGATAGGCTAAATTCTGGGTGTCCCTTGCTTCATTCGCCTCCAACTTTCTTTGCATGAGAGTGGGCTTTCTATCCATGTAGGCAGAATTCAAGTGAATAGAATTCTCACTCAAAGTATCAAATAAGTTCCAAGCTTCATCCTCAGTCTTAGATAGAAAGGTTCCTGCACAGGCACCATCCACAGTTTGCCTATGTGAATCATTAAGTCCGGTGTAGAACCTTTCAACCAGTTGCCATTTAGGCACCTGGTGATGTGGGCAAAGTCTCAGCAAATTGTTAAAGCGCTCCCACGCATCATGGAATGCTTCCCCATCCTTTTGAGAAAAACTCATAATTTCCCTCCTAAAGTGATTTGTTTAGCTCATGGGGAAGTACTTCTTCAAAAACTCCTTCTTCAGGGCATCCCAAGTATTTATATTATCAAGGGTGTGATACCAATACTTGGCTTTGTCCTTTAGGGAGAAGGGAAAGAGGGTCTGCATTTGAGCATCATCAATAACGCCCTACAGCTTCACCGTGGAACAGACCTCGGGGAATTCCTCGATATGCCTGTAAGGGTCTTCCCTAGTAGTACCATAGAAGGAGGGTAGCAAGGATATGGTACTACTTTTGATCTTATATGGATTGTCCCCTCCAGGTCTATGTAGTGCTGGGCCAGCTTGGTTGGTTGGGATGAAATATTCCTTAAGGCTCCTTTGACCGACCATTTCTACCCTTGGGAGGTCTTTTCTTAGGATTCTTTCAGGTTCAGGATCAAATACAAGTTGTCTCCTAAGAGAACGCCTACCAAGCATGCACTACAAACACAATTCAAACGGACTTGTTTGGTCTTTACAGATTTTAGGCTTTTGAATTTAGTTCAAATTGTAGGTGACAAAACAAGTTGCCCAATCAATTACGCGCCTATTGTCAACCTTCGAAATTCCTAAAAAGACCTAGTTGGAACTTAGGTATTCTTCCCTAAATCTCAAATGGTCAAGTAAATCCAAAGACGGAAGATCGAGGGATGCAAGTAGGCCTAAGCCTTCCTTTGAAACTGTGCTTTCGCGGTGCTCCTCAACTACCTCCAAAAATCCGTGACAGGGTATCCCCCTCTTTGGATTTACAAAACCTTTGATTTCCAGTTCCGAACACTTCAGAATCCAACGATAGGAGGGCTCTTGTCCTAGTCGTTTCAAGACTTAGGAGTGTCTAAATGAGTGCTATGGTGCAACAGATATAAGTGTGTATTCACCGCAAAATGATTTTGAATTTTGAATCGCACACCACATTTTACAATCAAGTCCTTGATTTTTAGATGTCCCTCCTTTAATTAGTCCTTTTTTCGAATATATGTGACCACCTGTTAGATCGCTTCAAGACAAACTTTGTGGTCTTTGCATTAAATCCTAAATGCAATGCGTGATCAAAAATAGGATGCAAAGTAAGAGAATACGTACCTTGCCTCCAACGATCTTCGATGCAAAAATGCACGCAATGCAGAAAAGTAAATCTAGAGGCTGCTCATACAGACCGAAATGGTTCGTCCTAGGGCAGGCAGCTTCTAGCAGACAGCTCATTTTTTTTTTATTTTTTTTAAAACTACTTATGCACAAGTAAATAAAAGTAATAATAAAAAAAATAAACCTAAATCTAAAGAAAAGGGAACATACTCCCAAAAATTACCCAACACAGGCCCAAAACAAAATCGGGGAACAAACCCCTCAAAATACGCCCTAGAATAAGGGTTTCAAACTAACTGTAATGAAAAATTAAGTCTACAGTCTTAATTCCATTCTAATTAAACTAGCGACTAAATACAATGGTGTCCGTCGCGTCCTCGTCCTTCTCCTCCTTTCAAAATTGCTCGTCCACTTCTCGTCTGGAACGTCAGGGGTCGCCTCTCACACAGGCTGATTCTTGCACAAAATTTCTCGCACAGAAAAGAAAATAATAAATGGTCAAATCTCTGTGCAATTGACAAATAATCAAAATAAAATTAGGCGAAATTATTGCATCTGTTGCCTCCCCGGCAATGGCGCCATTTGACTGGTCGATTTTCGCTTTAAAGTCGTTTGTAGTTTAATGTGGTGGAAAAATCGACTAATCAATATTTAACAAGAAATAACCACTCGCAGAGGAGCGGGTCGTATCCAAAGGGAGGTAATGACGTATTAAAATTCGCACCAATTAAAAACGTTCGTTCATAGTTAGTTTGGACAAGAATCAAGCCAAGATTGCCTTTAGATTAAGGTTTAAGCAAGAAACAATGCTGAAATGGCAATTATGAGAAACTAGAAGATATTTTCCGCAATGCAGAATCAATAAAATATCATTAAAAAGTGACAATGGCAGAAAATGTAATTTCTAATTGATGGTTTACTGTAGCAAAACAGGGGAATTTTTCCCCTTTGTCTTGCGCGACGAGGAGCGGATGGCCGAGCGCGGGAAGCTCGGAGGAGGTCCCTTAGACCGAGGGCTTCAAATCGGTGGTGGCGGCGAGTCGCGCTGCGGCCGAAGGTGGCCGGACAAGCTCCGGCGGAGGTGTTGCAGCCGGTGAGCGTGCGTGGCCTGTTGGCGTGAAGTCTGCCGCGCGCTGCTGCTCGGGGGTGGCTGCTACTGCTGGCGTGGGCACTGCTGCGGCTGGCGTGGGCATGGGAGCGCAGGCGTGGTGAGTGCTGGACTGCAGGCGTGGGGAAGAGGGAGCTGCTGGTGGCGGTTCTGCAGGCATGAGAGAAGGGCTCTGCAGGCGCGGGTGAATGGCGCTTGCAAGCGGCAGGCGTGGGCGGAGGCATGCTCGGTTGTGCGGGTCTGCAGGCGCGGTTGGAGGAGGGCGCTGCAGCCGGTGAGTGTGTGGAGATGGCGTGAGCTACAGGCGCGTGGAGAGCGGGTGCGGTTGGAGGGTGCAGGCGCGGTTGAGCTGAAGGTTGATGGGCGCGTGTGCGTTTGAAGGATGCAGCAGGCTGAGGAAGCCATGGCTGTTGGAGGTGAGCGGGTGGAGTGCAAATGGGTACGCAGGCGAGTGGGTGGAAGCGTGCGGGTAGCTTCAGATGTCTGGGAAATTTTCCGGACATCTTAAGTTGCTGAAATGGTGGCTGAATCAGTAGCTCGGTGGTGGTGGTCGGCGACGACGGCGAGGGAGATGCACGCTAAGGTGCTCACGATGATGCAGCGAGCTCCGGATGGTGATGTAGCCTATCACACCACACGCCCACGGTGATGAAGACTCGTCGCCACAGTGGAGGCCGGCAGTGTGAAGTGGAAGAGAGAAGTTCTCTCTGCACAGTGGTGGGTCGGTGGCGGAGGCCTTCCGAGCTCGGCTGCCTCCCTCCTCCTTTTGTAGTGGCCTGCACAAGTTTGAAATCAACCGCCCGACCAGATCCACCACATCCGCTCCCCCTTGAATGGGTCTTCACTGCGGCCGTTCGACGTTGGAGCGGCAGCCAGCCGTTCCTGCAAGGAGAAGAGTAAAGAAAATAATGTTAAAATATTAGGGTCATTTATATACAGACCCTCAACTTCTATGTTAATGAAAACAATATACCTAATTGGTTGTCTAATTAGATGAATGCTATTCTAAGCTAATTCTAAATGCACTTAAGATATGAATGCAATGTATGGATTATGTAATTAAATTAAAACTATGAATTAATCTATTTACATCCTAATTTATGCTAAATAAATGTTAGAATTAACCTAATGTGTAGGCACTTAAATACTTAAATAACCCACAACTATGGGCTAATCAGTTCCCATGCCCTGCCGGCCACCATACCTCTCGTGTGAACGTGCGAGAGGCAAGGGTCTTTCTCCGACCTTACCTCCGGCGAGGAGCCCACGCCGCCTCATCGCATTTCCCTCCCAGCAAGCACCTATTTAAGGAACGGCAGGGGCTGTCTCTTCCTTCAAGCTTCGTTTGTCCCGAGATCTCCTCTCCTATTCGTCTCTCACCAACTCCGACCAATTGCTAGAGCTTCTGGCGACATTCCCTCTCCTCTCTCGTCGCCCTGCCACCATACCAGTGGCAGGGTTAACTCCACCGTCTTCCACTGCGTCGCACCATACCAGCAGGCGCCCTCCAGCCCCTCTTCCTCATCGCCATTCTCTCCCCCTGGCACCTTCGTCTCCGGTGACGGCAGCACCGGCCGCTTGCCACTCCCACACCTCCCCCTTCACTCTTGACTTGTAGTTAAGTTTCTCTTACTCTCCCCTTTATTTCCCCCTTATTAATTTATTGTTTCGACCCCTCGACTCCACTGTCCACCATCATCACCTCCACCTCCGACCACTAACTCTGGCGAGGCCATTTCACCACCACAGACAGCTCCACCCCTTTCCAACCAGTCCCTGAGCTTAGCCACATCCCACTGATCACCTCTCGCCCTTTCACTCACCGCGCCACCCACTGAAACCTCCCCTTGAACAAACCCACTCACACAGATTCAGACCGACCTGGGCACGCACGCCTAGGCCGTTCTGAGCCACGCCGACCCCCACAGTAACTTCGTTGTGCTCTGGCGAAGCCTGCCTAGCATTCTGACATGGCCGCAAGGCCGTTTACGTGCTTTCAGGTCCTGAGCCTTCACCGCCATTGCTGTCGAGCTTGGAGCAAGCTTGCTAGCAGCTCTAGGCCTCTACAGTCCCAGCTTGAAGTCCCAGGCTGTGCGGAAGAGCCTCGCACACGGTCCCAGGTCCTCAATTGAAGACGTGAGCTTCGCGTCTTGCTGCAATTGGAGAGACACTCCCTGCTGCGGGCGTACGGAAGCGGATGGGACTTTTAGTCCCACCTCAGAAGTTTGCGGGCGAGCGCCCGCACATAAATTGCAGAAGTGTTTCAGGCTTATCACCTCGAAACACTAGGGTGAGGTCCCTTGCACCCCAGCCATGCCTCCTTTGCAATCACCCCCCTGCGGACTTGGCCCGACCCGTTTACCTGCCTAAGCCTTGCACACCTCGCCCACCACCGCACGCCGGTGGGCTTTGTCCCGGGCGCGCACACCCGACCCGTATACCCGAGAAGTGCTTTGGGAGAGCGAACCTAAGAGAGAAATGGAGAGAGAGAAAAACGCGGGAAGGGTAGGGGTAGGTTTTGCTTAACCGGGTACCTGTGTAGGGAAGCTGAAGAAGAAGAAGAGGCAGAAGAAGAAGAAGTGGCCAAGGACTTAGCCGCACAGAGGAGCAGAAGCTGAAGAAGAGGAAGAAAGGAAAGGAAGAAAAGACGAAGAAGCAGGAGCTGAAGAAGAAGAAGGCACAGTGCAAAAAGAAAGGAAGAAAAAGAAGGAGGAGGAGGCGCAGCTCAACAGAGAAGAAGAAGAAGAAGCCAAGAAGGCCAAGCAGGGAAGAAAAGAAGAGAAAGAGAAGCCGCAGAGAAGAAGAGAAAGAAGAACCAGCAGAAGAAGAAAAGAAGAAGAAGCCAAGAGGAAGAAGAACTAGCAGAAGCAGAACACTGTAACAAGTGGAGTTTAAGTCGTCTGACCCTTGGAGTCAGACGTTTGAAGAGAGAAAGAAAGAGAGGAGAAAAGAAGAACAAATTTTCCTTTCTTTTATCATTTTTTTTTTAAAACAGTATATATCTATATCGTAAATTGTGATTTTGTACACTTCTAAAATCAAGTGTTGCTCCCTGAGTTCGACCTCGGAAATTTTCTATTTTCGAGTAATAAAAATAAAAATACATACTGGTCTCGACCAAATCGAGCTCAAGCACTCTGCAACCGGTGAAACTGACTGCTCACCTCGCTTACCTGAATATGAGTAGTAGTAGTCAGCAAAAGCTGAGTAGAGTGACAAGTGCAAAATAACTAATGCATTTAAATTAAAAAAAACAATAAGCATTTCATATAATTCCAAACGTTTCACACAATTCATATTTTGTTTCCATTTCTAAATACTAGTTGTTTTGTGTTTCAAAAATTTTAACAAAGGGTCTCGTTATCTCTTGGTTCACATGTTCCCTAACGAAACGATCTTGGTGCAGTTTTTCCCACGATGCAGGACGTGCACGTGGTACGCTCTTGTCCAAGGGAACACCCCTGTGTTTGTCCCACACCTGGTCTACCACCCTGGGGTCATGGTCGCGACGTAGCGGTGACTATGGCACATGCAATAAACGCACGAGAAGCTATCTCGCACTGGCACGCGGTCAGTCCTTTCCGCTAACGAATATGCACTAAATAGTACCACACAAAACAAAACAGGGGTCGCGCCCCTTGCCCGACTATCCCAGTTAACCCCGTAGGCCTAACAGGCGTCAGTGTAGGGAGGTCATTCCCACCCTCGGTCCCAACCTAATAATAGGCTAGCTCTCTCCCTACACGTGGGGTGAATAGCTCTCCTCGGTACGTACGTACACATGGACCAACTCACCTCCAAACTAGAGTCTAAGCAACAGTTATACCATACTGTAGATAAGTCATTCCATCATTATCCATGTTCGTACCATAGCAAATAATTTATGCTTCTACTTTTCCACGAGATTGATTTATAAACCTTTAATTCTGGTCCACATACCCACAAGTTAACATGCATCTCCACTCATATTTAAATTCTAACCATGGAAAATAGACAATTAAATGCATTACAATAGAAGCATTTATCTCAATCATCAGAGTTATCATTCTCTCACAACAAATATTAATTATTTTTCACATATTTAACAAGTATAACGCTCATAAATTAAGAGTTAGGACATGCACATGCGTATCTCTAAGGCCAGCAGTTATCGATTTTATTCACTACGTATTTGCAAAAACATAAAAATCCATTAAGTAGCTACTTGTGACATGCGTCCAAAAATGGAACTACACACATTCGGATAAGAAAATCACTCTACCTAGGGGTACGGGAGGTATGGGGGCACGAGCAGCAGATCCCAACGCTTCCACGAGTCCCATACGTGCCACGAGTTTGGAGCATACACCAAATTATTGGTCGAAAGATACATCCAATATGTTGGCCGACATTTTAGTAAACAAAAATTAATTCAAAATAGTGTAGAAATAACTCTAAAGTGTAGGAAAATTTGAAAGCTTTCCAACGATACTATGGTTGCATGATTCCGACCCCGATTGGGCCTTAAACTAACCTAAAAGCCCTCCCTGATTCACTTGAACTAGGCTAGGTTGGTTCAAGTAGGCTGAACCGACCACCCGCTGGTCTCAGAGAGCACCTGACGCTCAAATCAAATATCTGGGACACTTCCCAGACATCTTAAACAGCGCGAAGCCCCAGTTCCCCTCTTCAGACGTCCGATGAATGCCCCGATCGTCCTGGACCCACTCCAGACGTCTGTCACTCCACCCAGATGTCTGAAAAGGGTAACCTCTCTATTCTCGAGTAGCAAACCTGCTCCCCTCCCACGCAGGGATTCATGCAACGCGACCGCAGCCATGCGTAGCCAGACCTTGACCTCATGTGATGCCCATGAAGTTCACCGCAACTAGAGCTCCGCCCTACCCCACCAGCTCCACGGCGAGGTGCCACGGTTTCACCCTAGCGCAACAGCACACCCGTAGCATCGCTCAACCGCGTGCGCTCTACCGCTATGTAGCCTGCGGCCTCCGCCTCGCACTTGCACCCGCACGCCACCACGCAGCTCACAGCCGCGGCCCTGCCCCTGCACCCGTGTGTCGCTGGCCCTCCACCCCTCACGAGCTCCCTCCCTCTCCCTCTCACGTTGAAGGTGGAAACAAAGGGGGGAAAAGCTTGGGTTAGGGCACGTTGCCCAAGGAGTTGCATGGGAGGAGGGATGAGGTTGCGTAGGATTTTAGGTGAGGATGGGTAGGGTTTTAGGTGGGGAGAAATTATGGGTTAGGTCCCCCATGGAAGTTCTTCCCCCACATAAAGTCCCACCATAAGATTCGGGGGATTTAAAAATTATATTAAATGTTGACAAGGTCTCGATCGTGTTTTAACAAATATTGCGTTGTAATATAGACGAATTTTCCGTGAAAATAAATAAAGATTTATAACTCGAAAATCAGAGTATCCGAGGTCGAACACAGGGAGTAATTGGAATTTATTACTAATCTCAAGAATGTAATTGAACACTTAATTACTCAAAACTTAATTCAAAATATATAAATGCATGAGTTTAAAAGTGAATTGTAGCAAAAGAAAGGAATTTGGATGTCTGATCATAGGATCAGACGTCTTAAAATATGTTTCCCTTATTCTTCTTCTTCTGATTTTCTTCCTTTCTTCTCTGTGCTTCTTCCTTCTTCTCTGCAGTTGCCTTGTTTCTTTCTTCTTATTTCCCTCTGTCTTCTGCCTTACTTCTTTCTTCTCCTACAGTATCTTTCTCCTTTTCTCTGTGGGTCTTCTTCTTCTTCCTTCCTTGGTTCTGTTTTCTTTGCCTTCAGCTTCTCTTCTTCAGTTGCTTGTCTTTACCTTTCTTTATTTCTTCTTTCTTCTTCAGTTCCTCTTCTCTTTTTCATTCGCCTCTTCCCTCTGCCTTGCCTTTCTCTTTTTCCTCTGTGATGGCTTCCTTCCTTCTTCTTTTCCCTTGCTAGCGGCTACGTGTCAGCTTCACTTCTTCCTTCTGCCTTCCTTGCACAAACCAAAGAAGAGCAAAACCTATCCCTCTACCCACACCCGTGTATCTCTCTCTCTGTATATCACTCATCAGCACGCTCTCCCAGAACCGGGTAAATGGGTCGACTCGCGCACCCAGGTCCAAGCGCACCGATGTGAGTGTGGTGTGCGAGGAGTGCTCAGGATGGTGTCGGATCGGGTCGCCAGATCCGTGTGGTCAGCTCACGGATGAGGCGGTGAGTATAGGTGAGGGACCTCACCTCATGTGCTTTCGGAGGCAACCAGCCCAAAGCATAAAATCGATATAAATCACTCCAGCGCTTCACAGCTTATCGAGGTGGGACTATTGTTCCACCTCTCTTTCGCGCGCACCTGCAGGAGTCCATCCTCCAATCGCAGCACTGCAGGCTTTGCGGAGCCACACTCTAACAGATACCTTCGCATAGCCTCCCCGAGTTAGCTAGACCTGGGCTCCTAGAGCAAGCGTGCAGCTTCCTCGAGTCACCGTTAATGGCGGCCGGAGCGCGAAACCTGCCTGACACAAAAAGAGCCTTGCGGCTTAATCAGACCACAGGAGCACCTTCGTCGTGTCACAGCGAAGGTGAGGCGCTAGGTGGCAGGCCGCAGGGCGGCCTAGGCGTGCGTGTCTAGGTTGCCCTGTGGCCGGACGGATGGGTTTGATCGGGGGGGTAGTTGCGGAGGCGTAGAGGGTCTATGGACGGGTGGATGATGTTCAGTGTGGTGAGGCGGAGGTTATGCGGTGGTCAGCGAGATGTGTGGGGCTGCGGAGTGATGGGAGCGTTTTGCCGGAGGGTGGCCGGAGATGAAGAAGATGGTGGTGGACGGCAGCGGTCGAGGGGTGTCTGGTGAAATAAGATGAGGGAAATGAAAGAGGGGATAGAGAAGAGCAGTTCTAACCTAACTAAAGGGACGAAGGGGAAGAGAAGGTGGCCGGCAGTACCTGCTGCCGTCGGAGAAGAAAGCGTCCAGTGGGGGAAGACGGTGGCGACGACGAGGTTAGGGCAGCTCGCGTGGGTGTTGCACGACACAGAGGAGGATGAGGACGGCTCTGCCACTGGTTTTGTGGCAGAGCGACGAGGAAGAGGAGGGGGGCTCGCCGAAGCTCGCTGGACCCCTTGGTCGAAGGAGAAGAAGAAGAATTTGAGGTGGAATTCCGGCCAAGTCGAGCTGAGGAGGTGCGGCCGGAGTTGGGGGTTAATTTATAGGCACAGGCAGGGAGATTAAGTACCCAAATCTCTCGTGCGTTCGCACGAGAGATTGGGTGCAAATCAGGGATCATGATTGAGTTCAGATGGAAGGGCATTCCTTAGAGAATCTCCCTTCCAAATCTGGGAGGAGATCTCTGAGGAATCAGAGAGTATTCCCTCTCTAATCCTCGCCGGAGTAGGATCTCTCCCCAATAATGGCGGAGGGACCTGCTTGTAAGAGTGGCCAGGAAGTTAGGGGGGTTTATGCAATGGCTTTCAAAAGATAGGGACCAAAATATAATTAGGTGTACTAAATTGCAAAGTAGGTCAAGATGACCTCCCCTTAGGTCCAAATTTTAGTACAAACCTAATTATGACCTAAGGAATCCAATGGTAAAGTTGGATTTTAGGTTTGACCACGTTTGACTAGATATTTTGCATAAAAGCCCAAATTAGATCAATTGATGAGCTAGGACCCTAATCTTGGTCAAACTAGGTTCCAAAGGCCAAATTGAATGTTCTAAGCCCTAGGGGATATTTTTCCATGATTTTTAGAGGATTTACTTGATTTTTATCCTGACTGGAACCTTGTTGAAATAAGCGAATCTGTTTTAGGGTTACAAGATGTCTTTTAATTCCTCGATTGCACATGAACCCATTTCTGATTGCATCATCCCACTTGTTATCTTATTTAGACCATTTGACCTATGTTTTGTCTCTGAGAAATCCCATTTATGTACTGCAATGGTAAAATTACCATTTTAACCTTTATTTCATGTTTTCTTCTCAGAACACTTATTCCTCCAATTAAGCCTTCTTCTAGGTTATGTAAGAGCTTTTATTCTCTTTATTAGATCAAAATGAGCTAGTTATGACTCATGATGAGGCTTTCATCATTAAATCTCCCAATGTTTAGGAAAAACCTAAATGGCCTATTGAGAGGGTCATTTCAATCTTAAACTCATCCCTTGATTTGGTAATTTTTCTAGTTAAATAAGAGTATGTTAATCTAGGTAATTTTTTTATCCCTTTAGTTATTCCTTAAGTCCTACCATTCTCTCCAAACAATACCCAAACTTTGAAACCATTTAAGCAAACCCAAACCCTGTTGAATTTATGGGTTGCTCTACAAAAAAATTTTTTGTAAATTTATCGATCCAAAATAAGAACTAAGCCAGCATCCTGTAAATCTTAATCATGAATTCATTTTAAATCTTGTGAAGAAAGAAATCTTTTATTGGGTCTAATTTCTCAATTCGTTCCTTAAAAAATTAATGCAAGTTGGTGATGGTATTTGAACGGCTACCTTAGATTAGGGATGGGTATTGAGATGGATTGGCTGTAAGGGTGTAAGTTTCGGTAAATTTGATCTGAATCTAGTCCAATTTGATCCGAAAAGAATAGATAAAATTTGATCCAAATCTAATCACCCGATCGGGTTTGGGTGTTGGTTTTATCTAAGAAACTCGATTAGGTTTGGGTATGATTATGAGTATGAATTTATACCCGATTACCCTATCCGAATAAAATTCTCATTTACCTAAGATATATATCAGTCTCATCCTAAGTCCCTCATTTCCCTAACCTTAATCTTCTTTATGATTTCCTCCATGATTTTAAAGGTTGGTGTTACAACTCGGTTCCCAAAACCCTACAGGACACAAAATCGACCCGACTCGACAGATCCCAAGACCTAGTCGTCCAATAAGAAATAACAAAAAAATAGGAAAATAAACCACATTCACAATGCTATGCAACTAACAGTAAAAAGAGTACAAGCAGTAAGGGAAGAAAAGCTGCTAACAGTACATATTACCACCACAACAGTAAAACAGTAACAAGGTATAGGAACGTAAAGGTACAGAAACGTAAAGGTACAAGAGTCTGAACTCACTACGCAGAAAGTACTAAAAGAAAGCTACTGCTACTGGGCTCTACTGAGCCAAACACCCTCTGCAATCGGAGACTCGGGCTGCTCAACACTTGGACCTGAAAAGGGGTTATGAGTAATAGAGTCAGCGAACGTTGAGTAAAGTGGCAACCAACTAACTAAAGCAATAAAAGTGAACAGGTAGCTGTTTATTCCAATTACTTTATTTTACAAGTTATTCATTTTCACCCATTGGTTTATTTATCAGATCTCTTTCTTAATCTCGAATGTTCCTCGTGGGAACGATCTTGATTGCAGTCTTTTCCGAAGAGTAGAAGTCACACGTGGTGCTCTCCTGGTCGAGAGAGTCCCCCGTGGTGGTCCTACACCCAGTCAACCACCCCAAGGTCACGAACAGACATAACGGTGAATACGGCACACGCGATAAGCGCAAGGGTAGCTATCCCGCACTAGCACGTGGTCAGTTGTTTCCGCTAACGGGTACGCTCAAAGTACACCACAGAACAGTATAGGGCCTAGCCCTCTCAGTAACAGGGGTCTAGCCCTCAGAACCAAGTAGGGGTCTCGCCCCTCCACAGTCCGCGCACCCTCCTCTGACTACCCTGATTTGCCCAGTAGGCCTAGCAAGTCGGTGTAGGGTGGCTAGCTGAACCCCAAGCCCCGTGGGGTGGCTAGCTCTCTCCCTACATTAGTAGCCCTCCCCGGTACAGTGTACGCGAGGGCCAAGAAGTCAGTGCAGAGTGGCCAATCCTAACCCCGAGTCCCAACCCAAGGGCGGCTAGCTCAGCTCTACACTAAACAGGGGACAGTCGCTCTCTTTGGTACCACGTACTCAAGGGCCAGCACACTTCCCCACTTACATTTCCAGATCCATCCCATTTATTTACAGGAGCTCTACTCCTAATTCCTCGTAGGGTTCATGCTCATATTTCTCATGCCATTCCATACTAGGTTTCATCATTCACATTTCCATTCTCAGGTTATACACATGCAGCTCATATTTCTATCATTCATATTTCCATTCTCAGGTCATACACATGCAACTCGTATTTCTATCATCTAACGTATACAACATGTAATGTAACAAATAACTGTTTAACTAGCACAGGTAATTCATATTTCATAGGCAGCTCTTGTTCATTAACAGGCAGTTATCATTTATGTTTATTCATTCAAGACTGCAATTCAAACACGCATACAGACATTACAAGTAACTTATCGTCCTAGGATTCATGCCATATCCTAGATTCTAGTTATTCAATCCACATATGCATTCAGGTTTATAATTAATTTAGGGAAAGCCACTCTACCAGACAACCCAGGAGTATTAAGGGCTCGAACGGTAGGCTCACATGCCTCAACAAGCCCCGAACCCACAACGGAATGAAGTCCTATAACAAGGAATAATCACAATGGAACATTCAGAACAGTATAGAAAGTCTTCTAACAAGTAGAGGAACTCACAAGGAAAACACCGATATCTAGTTTACGTAAAACGGACATCAAACGGACCCTAAACGGGTCAAAAACAGAGTTACTAACTCAAATCAGACGTCTAGCACAATGTCCAGATGTCTTAAAAGTGACTAGACACCCACCTCAGGCTCTGCGTCGACCTCAGATGTCCAGGCCTCTTCTGGACCGTCCGGACCCAGCTCCAGACGTCCGACCTCCTCTCCAGACGTCTGGGAGTGCTTCCAGCCGTCTGGTGAGCTGCCCAGACGTCTGAAACGTGTGGGAGGGCATATTCCGCACCTTCCCAAAGTAATCCCTGCACGCGACAACAAATCTCCCACAATTAGCCACGCAAAGCGTAGCTGCAGAGCGGCCTGCATGGCCGTATCCGCAAAAGGAAACGTACCTTTGCGAAGATCTATCTTCAGATGTCGGGAGTCGTCTCCAGACGTCCACTCCATCGTCTGGACGTCACTCTAGACGTCTGATTCTGGGAAAAACCCAGAACCAGCACATCCTCCTGCTCGCCCTCGCCGCGCACAACCGCGCCTCACCTCCTCGCCTGCAGCTCCGACTACAGCAATGTCAAGGATGACTCCCCCGACGCTCTCCTCCTCTAGCACGCATCGCTATGGCCACGCGCCCTCCGACGAGTTCCCACACGAGCTCGCGAGCTCAAGCTTCTCCTCCTCTCCTTATGCTGCCTCTCCTCCTCGTCGCCGCTCTTGCACTCTCTCTCGCGCTTGCTCCTCTCACTGCGGTGGAGAGGAAGGGAAGAAGGTGCTGGCTGGGTAAGGTGAGGAAGGAAGAAGAAGGGAAGGGGGCCTTTTATAAGGCTCGCTAGGGTTGGGAAGGAGAGAGGAGGGAAAAAGAGAGAAAGAGGGTACTGTCTGCACGCAGCACGTGCGCAGACGCGAAGCTCGTACCCAAAAATTTTGATTTTCAGACGTTTGGGAAGTGGTCCACACGTCTGACCAGACGTCTAACCGATAGTCCAGACGTCTTAAAAGGCTCAGGACATAACAGGTCTTTACAGTTGGGAATGTTTTTAAAGCTTCCATTAAACATTCATTTTAGAGATGTGGATTTTTTGTTTGAAAGGTAAGTATATTTAGTCTTTATATTTTTTATATTTTTATTTTTAATGTACTTCCCTTGAAGGGCTCTTTTGTGATAATTTTAGTGTAAATCAATAAAATTAGAGTAATCCAAGCTCTTATATTTAGAGCTTGCTAAAAATAAACAATTACTGAATTGTGTTACAAATTTTTCCTCTTCTTTGACCCTAATTTGGCAAAGAGTACCCGATGGGTAAATGGTTACCTGATTGGTAGATGGGTATGGGTTTGAATTTTTATACACGATAGTTAAATGGATAAGGCATGGGTATGAATTTTGTAAATGGGTATAGGTATGGGTTTAGCTAAACTTGACCCAAACCTGACCCATTTGCATCCCCAGTTGGCTAACCCAGCCTGATTGGGTTGCTTCAAGTTTGAATCCGAAATTAATTTGGATTGAATTTAGGTTGTAAGTATGATTCATTTATTAAATAGACTAGGCCTTGGATCAATGTGACTAGACCCAGCTTGGCCCATGTAGGTCATTTATGGGGTCGTCTTAAGGCCTAACCTATTGACCCAATTACATTAATATTTATCATATATTTATATATGTATTGATGTTTTCAATCAAAATATATAATCATATATGCATCTTACATTAAATATTAAATAAATATGGATTGTTCTTGTTATTTTTTAACCAACAAAACCTTAACAACCCGTGCTCCCTGCAACTATAAATTGTGTAATGCAATCCTACAATCTCGTTCAAACAAGATATGAACCATTGACTCTTTTTCAGGGAGAAAGCATAGACATCCAAATTCAAACTAAATCTGAAAACATAAAATAAATACTTTTTTTATCGTAATTTTCTCTTACTTGATTACATTTAGTTGACTTATCATATGTTATATATATTGAATATTGAAGCGAAATACTTGCAATGTAAGTAACTGGATCATTTTTGTTGAACATATACCTACGAGATCTTAAAAATCTTTTAATATACACAAAAGTAAAATGTAATAACCCTATCATTTACAAATTGAAAAAGATAATTATCCTTTCTAAGTCTTTTTTTTTACTTGTACATAATTATATTAATGTCTATATTTTTAAAATAATTATTGATATAAAACTTTCACTTACATATTATTTTACAAGCATAACTAAAATAAACAATTAAACCATAAATAAATGGGCCAAGTTGACCCAACTCGAGCCCACTGTTTTTAGATCAGGTCAAACTTAGGTAAAAAAAAATTATTTTAGACTAACATTGGACTGTCTTTTTAATCTATTTATTAAATAGACTTGGGTCAAGGCAAACCTATCTGCAAAAATATAATCCAATACTCATCCCTACCCTAGATCTCTAACGAGTTGTTTGGATGCAACTGTGTTTAAGTCAAAACATGGCTTTCAACTTACCTCATGAGACAGTTGAAGAAGCTGCCTTGAGGAGAAGCAACGTGGGCTACTTTGGAAAAAGAGAAATGTAGGATTCATCTAAAAAAGATTGAAACCTTAATCCACACATAAGATTGTCGCCACTCATCTTAAACAAAAAGACAAAAGAGGTTGCGGAGCCCACAAAGAGGCAACTTCCTATTCCCACATGTGCCTGTTTGGTTGAAGGAATAATTAGGAGGGACAAAAAAGATATAAAAGAGTACGAGGAATTAGAAATTTTTATTCCACGTAAGTATTTGATTGTGTTTGTTATCACATCAAAGAATTAGAAGTATTTATTCTATCTGAAATGTTTGATAGGAAGAATAAACAAGTTTTATATGGTGAAGTTAAAAGATGAAGATGAGAGAAATAAAATAAATCATTAAAATAAATAAATCCCACATCTTCTATAAAATTAATTTATTCCAAAATCCATCCCTTAATTCCGACATCCCGGCTAAAATAAAAGTTATCAAATATAAAATTATCTTAATTCTTCCTCTATTTCCCTAACCAAAATGCGTGGATTTAGATTTTGATTTTTAGGTGGAAAATTCTCTTAATTCTTCCTCTATTCCCCTTGCCAAAATGCGTGGATTTAGATTTTGATTTTTAAGTGGGTTTTCCATTTCTCAAATAAATGATATTATAAAATTGAAAAGTTGTCAAAGCCGCAATTTGAAGTAGAAACTGACCCAGTGCAAATATTTGGAATGGTAAGGTACCACTTTCCGATCATCTAAGTGCTGTGATCTGGACCTACTCCAAACAGTCCCCACGTGGTGCCCCATCTACCACGATAGCCTCCATTACCCACCGACATGCTGCATCCTCCACCCACAATGGTGCAACAACCATGGGCTTTTGATTGTAACGGTAGCATCAAACGTGGTGATGTTCGTGATAAGGGCGGTGATGTTGATGATGGTGATTGACGTCGGAGGTGTCGAAAATAGGGACCGTTGCTGGTGGAGGCATTATTGGTGACGTTGGGAATGATGGTGGGGGAGGAGGAGCGAGGGAGAATGATCATAGTAGCTATAAATCTTTACTTTTTCCCAAGTACACTAGGGTTATGTTTAGATGCGTAATAAAAAAAGTGGGTAGTTTTTTTTTTAAAGGTTTTTTTTAAGGTAAGTATGTCATTAAAATAGGAAAAAATCTAATATAAAAGGATGCAATTCAATAAGAAAAAAAAAATAAAAGAAAAGAAAAGAGAAATTTAATCACTTTCATAAAGAGGGAGAAGTTGTACCCGTAGAAATGAAAGAACTCCGTTGAAATGAAGACATACAAAATCATAGAAAGAAACAAAAAATATAATACCATAAGAAAAGCCATCCCATGCAGGGATTCTAGTTGAGCTCCTTCAAAGCTTGAAAGAGTCGCCAACCTCACATTTGTAGAAACGACAATGCCACCAAGATGTTGTCCCGATAATCTACACGATCTGTGTTAGCAAGATGACCGATAGACATCGGCACCTGACAAAGGTCAACTAATCTAGGTCGTAATTAGCACGGGGTCTTGCATGATCCCAACGTAGCAAAACAAGAAAGTTCGCCTCCTCCAACTTCAATCAAGACTCTAGCACCATCGGTCATGCGAACCTCTCCGTAGCGGGCACCACGACCACCACCAGAAGCACTGCCATGACAAGCAACAACAACCCAACGTTGGGTGCCCCATCCCTAAGCCGACGTCGCCCCCGCAGATGCCTCTCAAGAGAAGCACACAGCATGGTGTCGAGCGACAAGGGAGAGCTCCAACGAGATGACCATGATCGGTGAGGCCAAAATCAAGATCTACGAAGTAGGGAAGCTGGAAGGTAAGGGAGGGAGAGAAGAGGGAGAAAAGGAGGGAGGGGAGGGTGATGTAGACACATCCATTTAGGTTGAAATGCCTATTTATACATGTTCATAGGCTTAGATTTGCATTTCACATTATAAATATTGTATAGCAAGCATCATTCTGCATTTAAGTAGTTGTGTATATTTACGTTAATTGTGTCCTTTTTGTGGTCAGGAGAGGAGATTTATTTCGGAGTCTCAGATTGACGATCCGACTATACGGATCTGATCAGGATGACGATCGGAGTCTAATGCCTTCGAAATCGCTTTAATCGAAGTCCCGTAACACCATATGCAATCTGAGGAAGATCAACAGCCAAGGGACTAGGGATGTAATCTGGAGCTTCAAACGACAAATCCGACCAAGCGGATGGATTCAAGTCGACGATTGCAACCTATTGGCGCAAAAATCGACTCAATCCAACCTCTGTAGTAGCCCCTACAACAGAAAGAAGATGGGCGGCCCAGATTGTGCCATGTGGTGCAACCCTAGCTGCCCAAGTGCATGCCCCTACAACCGAACGTGCACGCGTGGAGGCACGCACGTGCAGCAGCACAACGGGCCCGCATGGGCGTGAGGCTGTCTTCAGTGACGTTTGTGGTGAATCTTCAGTGACTTTTATGACCATCACTAAATGTCCTCTACACGAAATTGATCCTTTCCTCCACTATAAAAGGACCCCTACCCCTCTCATTCTTCTTGATCTCTTCCTTTCTTCCTCTCGCCACCTCCAAGGCTCTAGAGAGAGCTTGTCCCAAGCCTAGCATGCTCCTCTAGAGTAGGAAACCAAATATTTTTCCCTCCCCTCATTCTCATTCGTGGAGCATCCCATGGCCATCTTCTCACCTACTTCGAGAAGAAGATCCTTGCTACTATGATGCCCCGTCCCATCCTCCTTCCTCCGCCGTCGTTCTCCTTCATCCTGTTGCACACCATCTTCGTCCGGGCGCCATCAGAGCGTGTCGTCCTCCAAGCGACAGTCAAGGGGGATTCTTCTTATCTCCATCTATCTTTACTACTTTCTAGTGTAGTTTCTCCCTCTTTCATAGTTGTAGAAACACTTGTTGAGATATGTGATTGTTTCTCTCTCTCTTATATTTTGCAAGTAGATTAGTTAGATCAAAAATCGACCTAATCTCTTGCTTGCTAAAAATACAAAAAAAATTAAATAAGACAAAAACGACAAAAATAAATAAAAGCGAAACACGCATTTTCCAAAACCAAACGTTCGCCTCCCTATGCTTGACCTAGGACTTACATTGCGAGTTTTGGTTATAAATTTTTTTTATTGACGAATTTTCTCGCGAATCAAACTACGATGATGAGTTTTCCAAACCCGAACCCTTTTCGTGTGCGAATCTGTCGCTATCAGGGGGCGACCGGCGAGGGGAGGTCGGTCAGGGTCAAACGATGCTAGGGCTTTTTTGGAGTAATGAAATGACCCTTTCCTAAGGTCGTTTGGCATTTTCAAAATTCGTAGGGGTTTTTGTGTAATTTTAAATCCCTTAGGTTTTTGTTTTGGGGTTTATGAGGTGAAATAGTGGGCGTATGACTTATGTGACCGACCGTGGCTAGGTCTCTTCTTTCTTTTTTTTTTGTTTGTTATAGAAATGTCATTGAGGTACAGATAGTCATTGCTACTATTACAATTTTACTCGAAAATATTTTTCCCTAGGTCGAACTCAGGGAGCTACTAGAATTCTAGAAGTACAATGCGTTTATTACAAAAATAAGAGAGAGAGAGAGAGAGGTAGATTGGTCTCTTGGCTTTTTCTTCTTCTCTTCTTTCTCTCTTGCCTTGTCTTCTTCTTCTTTCTCTTCTCTTCTTTCTTCTCTTTGCTTGATCTTCCTCAGTTCTTCTTCTTCTTTATCTTCTTTCTCTTTTCTTCTTCTCTTTGCTTTCAGTTGCGGCGCCTGTTCTTCTCTTCTTCTCCTTTACTTTGTCTGCAGAGCTTCTTCCATCGTCTAAATTCTCAATCAGATGACTTAAGTGGCATCTGCTACAATGCTTCCTTTGTGCTCCTTCTTCTTCTTCTTTCTTCTTCTTCTCTACCTGCACACTCACATTGCTGGTCAGAGCAAAACCTACCCCTACCCTCCCCCGCGTCTCTCTCTTTCTCAGATTTCTCCCATAAGGTCGCTCTCCTAGAGCCGGGTATTCGGGTATGGGTTTCGCGCCCAGGACCAGGCCCACCAACATGCGGTGGTGGGCGAGGAGTGCAGGTCGGGTATCCGGATACGGCCCAGACCCGCGGGGCATGAGCGCCAGCGAGGGCAAGCGCGTGGGGCGCGGCGTGCGTGAGGGAGCTGACCCCTGTGTTCGAAGGCGATAAGCCTACAACACTTTTTTCATTTATGCACGGGCGCTGAGCCGCACGCTTCCGAGGTGGGACTAAAGTCCCACCTCCAAATCTCGCACCCGCGGCTGAGAGAGCTGCGATCAATTGCGGCCGTGTGCGAGGCTTTCACACCAGCTGCAGGCCTGGGATGCCTCGCGGGCTAAACCGTGCATCCTGGAGTGCGAGCCTGGGCGAGGGCAAACCTACAGCTGCAGGTGAAGGAGCTTCACCAGCTCAGTAATGGCGGCGAAGAGGGTGTGACCTGAAATCAAGCATACGGCCTCTCGACCCAGTCAGAGGATGCAGGGAGCTTCGCCGGAGTGTGGCGAAGCCAGTGCGGGTGGTGGCGAGGCGTGAGGCGGTGTATGGTGGCAGCCCTAGGTCGGACTATGATCAGAGGAATGGGTTTGTTCGGGGGGTCTTTAGGTGGCGTGTGGCAGGAAATGAGACGGGGGAAGTTGTGGAGTGGAGTGAGGGGAAGCTTCTGAGGTGATTGGCAAGGAGTGAGGGGGTCTGTGGAGGTGGAATGGGCTCGCCGGAGAGGGTGGTCAGAGGTGGAGCAGGTGGAGGTGGAAGTTGTGTGTGGGGGTGCGAAAATACAAATTGACAGGGGGAAAATTTAGAGGAGGAGGAGAGGAAGCTTTTACCTAAGTTTTGGACAAGGGGGAAGGGCGGAGCCACCGGCTCGTGCCTGCCGGAGCTGAGGAAGAAGAAGCCCTGGAAGGGGAGATCGGCGACGAGGAGGCAGGAGGAGGGTGTCGGTGGGTGCAGCGCGACACAGACGAAAGGGTTAGGGGAACCCTGCTGCAGGTAAGGCAACAGAGCGACGAGGAGGAGGAGGAGTTGGTCGCCGGAAGTTGCAGGACGTCTGTCGGAGCTGGAGAGGAGGAAGTGGGGGGGTATTCTCCGTCAGAGACAGCTTCCCTTCTTCTGCTGGCGACGGCGGTGTTTATAAAGGCGAAGGCGGAGGGGTGGGCGCAGGGAGGCGACGTGCCTCCCTCGCCGGAGGATGGCCGGAGCAGCAACCCAAACCTTCCACGCGTTCGCCCGGAAGGTGTCCCTGCGATAGCAGACGTCGCACGGAATACCCGGTTCAATGGGCAGAGGGCCTCCCTCACCCTGCGCGGCGCCATGCTCCGCGCAAAGTCGCCGGAGCATGGCGCTGCTCAGAGTTTTGCCGGGAGGACCTAAGTGCAAAGAACGACAAAGAACTTAGGGGCCAAAATGCGAGGGTTTCGAAAGTTGAGGGTTAAAAAGTAATAGATAAGGACCACAATGTAAAGTCGGTCAAGAAGGTCTCTTCTTAGGTTCAAGTTTTTATGCATGACTAAATAGGACCTAAGGATCCTAACGGTGAATTTTATTTCTAGATCAGACCTTATTTGATGGGTCAATTTACGTAAAAACTTAAATTAAATCATTAATTGGGCATGGTTCTCAATGTAGGTCAAAATGGGTTCCCAAGGCTAAATTGAAGGTTCTAAGCCCTAGATATTATTTTTCTATGAATTTTAGAGGGTTTATTCAATTTTTACTTTGCCTCGAACCTCATGAATTGAAGTAGGTTTGTTTTAGGGTTATAGGATGTCATTTAATTCCCTGGGAGTTGCTGTAGCCCTTGTTGGATCAAATCATCCCACTTTCCTTCTTATTAGGTTAGTTTGACCTATATTTGGACCCTGAGTTACCCTGTTTATTGATTGTGTTGGTGAAATTGCATTTTTACCCCTTATGACCTGTTTTCTTCACAAACTCAGAATTCTATGAGTCAAGCCTTTCTATAAGTTATGTAGGAACTTTTTCTCGCAAATCTAGGTTAGATTGTGCTAGTTAGGGTTCATGATGAGGTTCTCATCATGAGGAGGAGAGGAAAATTGCAAGGGCAACCCTGCAATTTCCCCACCACCGTCTCCCTACCACTCACACCATCTCCTCCTCCCTCACCCCTCACGCACGCACCATTCCCCCCCCTCCTCTACGGCTCCCTCACTCCTCTGCACCTCCACCATGTTGGTGCTAGAGCACCACGATCATTTGTTTTGATGATAACAAAACACGTGTTATTTAACATTTGCAATTTGAGTCCTAGATTTCAGGTCAATTGCAAATGTGGACGTGTTTAGATGGAGTTCGAGCTCGCATCCAGGACGGATTGGAGGAGCTTGACGGAAAACAGAGGAGGTTCGCATGGAGCGAAAGATTGAAGATGGAAGGAAATGAAGAATAGAATAGATTTCCTTCTTTTGTACTTATTGTATTTTTCGTTTCTTTTGTTGCTCTTTATTTCCTTAGATATTTTATGTTAAAGAGCCTCAAAGAACCCTAAAAGTAGTCCTAGGAACACTGGCACAACCCTAGGATACTTAGGTTTTCTGTAGAATACTTAGAAAACCAATATAGGGTTCAAACAACACTTCCAGACGTCTAATTCCCAAATCAGACGTCTGATAAAGTATTTTAAGACGTCTGACTGTTGTTTCAGACGTCTGATAACTGTTAGGCTTCTGTCTGATGAAATCAGACGTCCAGACCTTAGTCCAGACGTCCAATTAGTGGACCGTTGGCTGGCTTAGCAAACAGTCAAGAATATGACCGTTAGAGCCTTATCAGATGTCCTTAGGCCTTTCCAGACGTCTGATAAATGACCGTTTTGCCTCGGCTGACCCAAAATCTCTTCTCAGAGATTTTCTAGCCGTTGCAACGTTTGGAAATCAATTCCCACAGTAAAAGTAGGTTTCCAGACGTCCATACATAGTGCCAGACGTCCTGTATGTCGTCTGATGGACTTGCACAAAAATCCTGTTTAGATCTGATTCAAGTCAGGGAGAAACCCGCATAGAATCGGACGTCTGACCTTTAAATCAGACGTCTTAAAGTGGCCTTCCAGACGTCTGATGCCAAAGTTAGACGTCTGATAACCCTGTCAAATGTAATCATTGTCCTGATTTCGGCCTGATTCTCTTGGACTTTGTTCCCAACGGCTATAGAACCCTTTCTAAGCCTTCCAAAGCCTTCCTAAGGCCTCTATAAATAGAGGGGAACCTTTGCAACACAAATACACACTTAGAAACACTAAGAGACAAAAGATACACATAGAAAAACACAAGACACACCTAAGCAACATACTTTCCACTCTTTTGTGTCTCTCTTGCTCTCTAAGCTCAAGTTCTATATCTTGAGAGCTAAATTCAGTTTGCGCACCCGCTCTCCCACTGTTGTTCACGAGAGCGACGTAGCACCATCGCGTGGCACACGCACCGCGTCATCGTCGACGCACTCCTTGCAAAGGGGAGTTTCCTATTTCCTATAGAAGCTAGGTTTAATTATTTTGTTGGCTCTATAGGACTATTGTTTATTTTTATCTTTGTCTTTTGGTTGGGTATTCGCTTTGCGAATTCCCGTCTCCTTCGTGGGACAAAATCCTTCTCGTGGAGAGAAGGGGTTGAGGAAACCTACCCTCGTACTTGTAGCGTGGTTGTACTGAGGTTGAATCACCCTCGTTTTAAAGTGATTCGTTTAGTGGATTTGATCAATTAGGTTGATCGGAAAATCCTAACTCGAGAGGGTTAGGTGGTGGTTTTCACCCGGTTTGGGTTTCCACCTAAAAATACCTGTGTACATTTTGTGATTGCTTATTTTTGTGATATTGCTTTATATATTTTATTTCCGCAATTATTATGTCACCCCTCCTCGTAGGGTAGAACCTTCAATTGGTATCAGAGCAAGTTTTCCGCCGACAGGAGTAACATCCGCGAAAAGATCACATGGAGGGAAGCTGTTCCACAAGCAGGATTTCCGAGGGGCAGTCCACAACCCGTCCGCCGTTCTTCGACGGGAGCAACTACCCCTACTGGAAGTTGTGGATGAAGACGTGGCTTCAAGCCACCGACTTCACAGTCTGGGCCAGGTGCGAGACCCCCTTCGACATCCCAAAGAAACCCGCCGGAGGATACTCGCAGCAGCAGATCCGGGAGCTCTCTCTCAACGCAAAAACAATGAACGCGTTGTATTGCGCGCTCAGCCCAGAGGAGTTCAATAGAATCTCACAATGCGCCACCGCATACGAGATCTGGCACACACTTGAGGTAACTCACGAAGGTATCTCTAAGGTAAAAACTTCTAAAATTAATTTACTTTCTCAAGAATTTGAATCTTTTTCTATGAAACCTAACGAGTCTTTAAGTGAGATGAACACTAGGTTCACTCTCATTGTAAATAATTTGAAAGCATTAGGGAAGACCTTCATCAAGGGGGAGCTTCAAGGAAAGCTTCTTCGTTCCCTTGGACCGGAGTGGGAACAGAAAGTCACCGCCATCGAGGAGGCGAACGAAGTAGAGGAGCTCAACATGGAAGATCTCCTAGGCAATCTAATGGCCTACGAGACAAAGTTGAAGCAGAAGAAGAAGGATACACCGGAGCCTAAACCAAAGAAGACTCTTGCCTTCAGAGCCGCGTCGGATAGCAAGGTAAGTTCCGACGACGAAGACTTTAGAATTTTACTTAAAAATTTTTCCAAGTTTTGTAGGGAATTAAAGAAAAAGAAAAAGGAGAAGAAGGAAAGCCCGAGACGTTGCTACCACTGCAACAGGAAAGGGCATCTACGACCAGAATGCCCTCTTCTCAAAAAGGAGAAGAAGGAAAAGGAGAAGAAATCTAAGAAGAAGGCGTTCCAAGCCACTTGGGACGATTTTAGCTCGGAGGAAGAAGAAGAAGAAAAGACCATAGAAGAAGAAACCGCTTGCTTCGGTTTCATGGCCAGAGGAAGCGACAGCGACAGCGAAAGCGAAAGCGACTCCGACGACGAGGTAAATCTCGATCTTCAAGAAGCTTTTAATGAACTTTTTGAGATTAGTAAATCACTTAGGATAGAAAATAAAAGCATTAAAAAGAACCTTAGTTTTCTTAAAAATGAAAATGATAGGTTAGAAATAAAACTTAAGGATTTAGAAGCTAATACTAGAATTGATAACCTATTGTTAGAAAATCAAGACCTCATCAATGAAAATAATAAATTAATTGAGGAAAATGATAGTCTAAAAATAGAAATTTCTGATTTAAAGACTAAGATGAATACTATAGAAAAAGAAATTGCATGCATTAGGGAAAGCTCTAACAAACTAATCAACAAAGTAGATGATTTATATAGCCCTAAGATTGAGAAAGGATCTCCATCAAGGAGACCCGCTAACAGATCCGGATCCAAGCTCACTTGGATACCGAAGAAAAAATTAGAATCTTGTTTTGTAGGGTTCAGGGATAATTACAACATAAAGGACTGGACCTACGAGCTCAAGTCTGGTCAACTCGAGTTGGGAGAACCAAGGAATAGACCGAGGAGAACAAGACGACCGACGAGACGGCGAACAAACGACGGACCCGCCGCACGTCGACCACCAGACTGGAGACCGGCGCCGATGCCCGGGCCTCTAAGCTACGGATGGGAGCCCCATCCGATGTGGCATCCACCACCACCATTTGGGCCATTTTATTGGCCATGGTAGGTGAGGTAAAACCCTTTACCCTATCCTTTTATCATAAGCATTTAGATAGGGGGAGTTAAAATTAATGAGCTAATTGTCAATTTTTAAGGGGGAGATATAAGGTAGCTAAATTTTCTTTAGTAAGGGGGAGAAAAATAATAGCTATCTCATTGTTACAAAAAGGGGGAGGACATTACTTTGTCAAAAGAAATTTATAGAAGAGCATGTTTTAAGGGGGAGTTATATGAAATATAAAATCAATTAAACCTTTTTGATAATGTCAAAAAGGGGGAGGATTTTTATGCATTATTATTTACGATTTTGTCATCATCAAAAAGGGGGAGATTGTTGGTGCTAGAGCACCACGATCATTTGTTTTGATGATAACAAAACACGTGTTATTTAACATTTGCAATTTGAGTCCTAGATTTCAGGTCAATTGCAAATGTGGACGTGTTTAGACGGAGTTCGAGCTCGCATCCAGGACGGATTGGAGGACCTTGACGGAAAACAGAGGAGGTTCGCATGGAGCGAAAGATTGAAGATGGAAGGAAATGAAGAATAGGATAGATTTCCTTCTTTTGTACTTGTTGTATTTTTCGTTTCTTTTGTTGCTCTTTATTTCCTTAGATATTTTATGTTAAAGAGCCTCAAAGAACCCTAACAGTAGTCCTAGGAACACTGGCACAACCCTAGGATACTTAGGTTTTCTGTAGAATACTTAGAAAACCAATATAGGGTTCAAACAACACTTCCAGACGTCTAATTCCCAAATCAGACGTCTGATAAAGTATTTTAAGACGTCTGACTGTTGTTTCAGATGTCTGATAACTGTTAGGCTTCTGTCTGATGAAATTAGACGTCCAGACCTTAGTCCAGACGTCTTAGAAGACGTCTGATGATTTTGCCAGACGTCCAATTAGTGGACCGTTGGCTGGCTTAGCAAACAGTCAAGAATATGACCGTTAGAGCCTTATCAGACGTCCTTAGGCCTTTCCAGACGTCTGATAAATGACCGTTTTGCCTCGGCTGACCCAAAATCTCTTCTCAGAGATTTTCTAGCCGTTGCAACGTTTGGAAATCAATTCCCACAGTAAAAGTAGGTTTCCAGACGTCCATACATAGTGCCAGACGTCCTGTATGTCGTCTGATGGACTTGCACAAAAACCCTGTTTAGATCTGATTCAAGTCAGGGAGAAACCCGCATAGAATCGGACGTCTGACCTTTAAATCAGACGTCTTAAAGTGGCCTTCCAGACGTCTGATGCCAGAGTTAGACGTCTGATAACCCTGTCAAATGTAATCATTGTCCTGATTTCGGCCTGATTCTCTTGGACTTTGTTCCCAACGGCTATAGAACCCTTTCTAAGCCTTCCAAAGCCTTCCTAAGGCCTCTATAAATAGAGGGGAACCTTTGCAACACAAATACACACTTAGAAACACTAAGAGACAAAAGATACACCTAGAAAAACACAAGACACACCTAAGCAACATACTTTCCACTCTTTTGTGTCTCTCTTGCTCTCTAAGCTCAAGTTCTATATCTTGAGAGCTAAATTCAGTTTGCGCACCCGCTTTCCCACTGTTGTTCACGAGAGCGACGTAGCACCATCGCGTGGCACACGCACCGCGTCATCGTCGACGCACTCCTTGCAAAGGGGAGTTTCCTATTTCCCATAGAAGCTAGGTTTAATTATTTTGTTGGCTCTATAGGACTATTGTTTATTTTTATCTTTGTCTTTTGGTTGGGTATTCGCTTTGCGAATTCCCGTCTCCTTCGTGGGACAAAATCCTTCTCGTGGAGAGAAGGGGTTGAGGAACGCTACCCTCGTACTTGTAGCGTGATTGTACTGAGGTTGAATCACCCTCGTTTTAAAGTGATTCGTTTAGTGGATTTGATCAACTAGGTTGATCGGAAAATCCTAACTCGAGAGGGTTAGGTGATGGTTTTCACCCGGTTTGGGTTTCCACCTAAAAATACCTGTGTACATTTTGTGATTGCTTATTTTTGTGATATTGCTTTATATATTTTATT
This sequence comes from Thalassia testudinum, assembly GCA_037157565.1. Taxonomy (NCBI): domain Eukaryota; kingdom Viridiplantae; phylum Streptophyta; class Magnoliopsida; order Alismatales; family Hydrocharitaceae; genus Thalassia; species Thalassia testudinum. The sequence continues at coordinate 18,070,410 of JAZHRO010000076.1, read as the reverse complement.
TCCGCAATTATTATGTCACCCCTCCTCGTAGGGTAGAACCTTCACACCATACTCCCCCATGCAACATCCCCTCCTCCATACCTCCTAGCTCCATAAAACCCCCCTCATCCTCCATTCGCTCACCACCCAGCAACCGAGCGGGAAAAGGAGAGGGAGAGCGTAGAGCAGAAGAGATCGGAGGTCGAGATTGGAGGATTCGTGAGGGAGACGAGGAGGTGCTGCAGTTGCTACAGCTTCTGCGGCTAGAAAGGCTCGCAAACGATTCTATGGAATCATTTTTCCGCAGAATCAGACGTCCGGAGTGACCTTTAAGTGTCTGGTCGGACGACCGAAGGTAATCTTAGACGTCTAAGAGCGCATTTTCTTAATTATTTTCCTGCCAAAGTTCTGACCATGCGCACGTGTATGTCAGAGGTTAGGAATCATGCTGGTGCGAGGATCGAGGTAGTTTTAGACGTCCGAGAGCATCTCCAAACGTCTGAAGACACCTTAGACGTCTGCACAAAGTTTCAGACATCCGAAAGAAGGCTCCCCGAGCAATGTGAGCCCCTGAGTAAGTTTAAGACATCTGGGACTCTTCCCAGACGTCTGATTTTGGTCAAAGTAGTGTTTTTGGGCATATTTAGGGCCCAAATGGAGTCGAATTTTGGCAAACGAAACGTAATTGGTTTCCGTTCAAGTTTCCCAATGTAATGATATAGTGTATATGCAATTTTAAGCCTTTTTGACCTGTCAGTCTATATTGTAGATCTCCAGTTCGTAGAGTTTACGGGACCTGCGGAGACGTCAGGAGCTACCGTATAAGCTGTAGATTCGCCCTACTAGGAGGGGGTGACGTAATAAATTGCGGAAATAAAATGTAAAGCAATCTTACAAAATTCAATCACACAAGGTACACAATTAGTTTTAGGTGGAAACCTAAACCGGGTGAAAACCACAACCTAACCCTCTCGAGTTAGGATTTTTCGATCAACTAAGTTGATCAAATCCACCAAACGAATCACTTAAACGAAGGTGATTCAACCTCAATTACAACCACGCTACAAGTGTAAGGGTAGCGTTCCTCAACCCCTTCTCTTCACAAGAAGGATTTTGTCCCATGAAGGAGACGGGAATTCGCAAAGCGAATACCCAACCAAATAACAAAGTAAAATAACAAATATAGTCCTATAGAGTCAACAAAGATTTAAACCTAGCTTCTATAGGAATTAGGAAACTCCCCTTTGCAAGAAGTGCGTCGAATCGATGACGCAGGTGCGTGAGCCACGAGACGGCACAACGTCGCTCTCGTGAACTGCGGCAAGAGAGCGGGTGCGCAAAGGCTTAATGCTCTCAAGATGTAGAACTTGAGCTTGGAGAGCAAGAGCTTTTCTTGGACACAAAAGAGTGTGAAAGTGTATTACTAGGTGTGTCTTGTGTATCTAGGTATGTGTTTGTGTGCAAGAGGTTCTTCTTTATTTATAGAGACCTTAGGAAGGCTTTGGAAGGCTTAGGAAAGCTCCCATAGCTGTTGGGTGCAAAGCCCAAGAGAATCAGGCCAGAATCAGGAACAATGATTGCACCGACAGGGTTATCAGACGTCTAATCCTAGCATAAGACGTCTGGAAGATCACTTTAAGACGTCTGGGAACAACATCAGACGTTTGATTTTAGGCGGGTTTCTTCCTGACTTGAATCAGATCTAAACAAGGTTCTAGTGCAAGTCCATCAGACGACATAAAGGACGTCTGGCACTATGTTTGGACGTTTGGAAACCTACTTTTTCTGCGGGAATGGATTGCAACGGTTAGAAAATCTCTGAGAAGATATTTTCGGGTCAGTCGAGGCAAAATAGTCATTTATCAGACGTCTGGAAAGGCTTAAGGACGTCTGATAAGGCTCTAATGGCCATATTCTTCAGTGATTGCTAAGCCAGCCAACGGTCCACTAATTGGACGTCTGGCAAAAACATCAGACGTCTTCTAAGACGTCTGGTCTAAGGTATGGACGTCTGATTTCATCAGACAGAGCTAACTAAGTCCAGCCTAAATGTTATCAGACGTCTGAATCAACAGTCAGACGTCTTAAAACATATTATCAGACGTCTGATTTTGGAATTAGACGTCTAAAAAAGCCGTTTGAACCCTATATTGGTTTTCTAAGTTCTTCATAGAAAACCTAAGTGTCCTAGGGTTGTGCAAGTGTTCCTAGGACTACTATTAGGGTACTTTGAGGCTCTTTAACATAATGTTCTAAGGAACAAAAAGAGCAAGGAAATAAAGACAAAAGTACATGAAAGAAATAAACAGAATTCTATCCTATTCTTCTTGTCCTTCCATCTTCAATCTATTGCTCCTCGCGAATCTCCTCTGTTCTCCATCAAGCTCCTCCAATCCATCCTGGATGCAAGCTCGAACTCCGTCTAATCACGTCTCCATTTGCAATTGACCTGAAATCTAAGACTCCAAGTGCAAATGTTAAATGACACGTGTTTTGTTATCATCAAAACAAACAATTGTGGTGCTCTAGCACCAACACAAGCCTCCATTCCACCCAGTTAATTGGTAGAGTGGTTTTCACCTTAATTTCAAAATTAATAGCTAAATTACATGCGTAGAATTACTTGAGCCTAGGTCGTGAGATGAATCCTAAAACTGAAAAGAGATAAATGTATGCTACTTTAGAATATATTCAATCGAACCCTAAGATTGTGAAATGAATACTAGGGCTGGAGGAAATGCATGTATAGTTAATGAATGATCAAGTTACTGTGATGCTTCCAGAAAGAAATAAACCATGAGCTGCCTGTACTACCTGTAATGAACTACGTTATAAATGGAAATGCATGCTTGTACTAAATAATAGATGGTGGAATTTGAATTTCCTGTTCTACGTATAACGAACTAGATTTGGAAATAAGAAAGTCCATGTACGAACCCTACGGGAAATTTAGAAAGAAACCAAGAATACTGTAGTAAGGAAAACCTGATGGTTTTGGAACATGTCGCCTACGGACGACTGTTTGAAGTTGGTTAAGGGAAGTGAATTGGCGCTCATGTACGTGGTACCAAGGAGAGCAACTATCCCTTTAGAATAGAGGGGAACCAGCCGCCCCTTGAGTTGAGACCTAGGGTTAGGAATGGTCACTCTATGACGACTCCTGTTCGGCCCTCACATACGTGGTACCGAAATAAGCTACTTAGTGTAGGGGCAAGCTAGCCGCCCCAGGGGACCCAGAGTTAAGACTGACCACCCTACATCGACTCTTGTTAGGCCCACTGGGCAAACTGGGATAGTCGAAGGAGGGTATGTGAATTGTGAGGGGCGAGACCCCTATTCTGAGAGGGCAAGGCCCTGTGCTATTCCATGCTGTACGTTTGGGCGTACCTATTAGTGGAAAAGACTGACTGCATGCCAGTGCGGGGTAGATACCTGTGCGCTTATCATGCGTGCCGTAGTCACCGCTACGTCACGACCGTGACCTCAGGGAAGTAGACCAGGTGTAGGACTACCATGGGGAACTCACTCAGCCAGGAGAGTGCCACGTGTACATCCTACATCACGGGAAAGCTGCAAGCAAGATCGTTCCCTTAGGGAACAAGAAGATTGAGAAATGTAATGGAACCTGATTAGAGTACTCAGATCAAAAAAATGATAATTGGAAACGGATGATAATAAGTAAACTGTTAAATGCTTATTTAGCTAGCTGTCTATTTAAATTATATTGTATGTAAGTGATTTAACCACCACTCTACTCAGCGTTAGCTGACCACAGATTTTATAACCTTGTTCAGATCAGGGATTCGAGCAGCTAGAGCCACCGGCTGCTAAAGGCGCTGGGCCAGGGCCACCGGCTGTTGAGGCACAAAATGGTTGTGGATTCCCAACCCAGATGGAGTACAATGTGCCTGATATTGAAGAAGGTTGGGAAGCTCCAAATGCAGGAAAACATAATGTTGAGCCCACTCTAGACCATGAATCACCAGGCTTAGAATCCCAAAACTCCTGCAATAATGAGAGTAGAATTGAACCTCTTGAGGGTCTAAATTCCATCCCTTATTTTGATAAGGTGACCCTCGAAGGTTATTTGGACCTAGATTCTAGTAATTCAACCCACATCCTGAGCCCAAAATCTAGATCTGAAACCTATTGGGAAGATTTTAAGGCCCCATATAAGGAAGATCAATCTTTCAATGAAGAACATGATTTTGGGCCTCTATTTGATGAAAATACCTCGCTAACATCCTCAGAGGAACTAATCGATTTTTCGAAAGTCATGCCAATCTACGATACAGAAACTGAGGAGTTGGACAAGTGGAGTCTCAATTGGGTCTGCCCTACCAGCTTAGAACCTGAGCCTCTACCAGATAAGGACACCATTTTAAGCTTAGAATTAACATCTAGGCTAGACCCTAGTCAGGCTACTGAATATACAGCGTATGATTTATTCTATGGTGGAACTCATGATCCTGAATCTCATTCAGCTTTTGATTTTCGCAAACTCTCTGACGATTTCGAATCTAACCATAACATCGGAGAAAATCTGCTTCCTGATCATAACAAACCAATTCTCTTTGAAGCCACCTGCTCCACATATACAGAACCAATCAAAACCCGTTCTCTACCTCGACTCGCAACCGACTCAATTTCTATTCTAATTCACCTCTCACTGAGCCGTTTGCAGATGATTCAACTCCATATCTATACCAGGTATCGAGTATTGATCAGACTGAAAAACAGGAGCCATCATTCTCTGATCACCCCTGTAGGGTTTCCACACCATGCACTAATTATTTTTCGGAACCCTACTCTGACCAGGCTGATTCAACTCAGCCTAAACCCAAGTTTTCACTTCCATATCCATCCGAGACACATTGCATATGGTGGGTTCCTCATCTATTGATCTACATCTATCAACCCACCAGACTTATTGGGTTTGGGCTACATCATCAGCCCACTGATCTTAACAAGCACCTGGTTGGACCAACCAAGCTCTTAATCAAGGTGCTTGTTTTACAAAACTCCACTGATTTAACCACTCCCTCTCCACCCCATGTTCCGCTTGGCTGAAGGCATTAAATTTAGCGCTCAACGAGAGGCAACCCGTCATCCCAAAAACAGTGACCCGTCTAATTATCCGTCTGTACTCCATGTCCATTGCACCTTGAGTTCAGCCTTAGACAATTGATCCCACCTCTAGTACGAGTACCAGAGCTTGAAATCGTCTGCATCAGTCAAGTCCGACCCATTCACCCACCCGATATATCCTGTTCTAAGTCCCTGACCTCAACACTATTTCACACCCTCCGTTTACAATGACATTGCAAAACTTAGGCATGGGGGGGTGATAAAGTGCATACATACAGAATCAAGAAAAAGTCAGAAGGGTTCTCACGTAAAAAAATTCACATATGTCAAAAACACAAAAAATTGAAAAAATTATGAAAAAGAACAAAAAAATGGAGGGAGGAAATTTTGTGAGCCACATAATCATAAGGAGGAGAAAAAGAGCAAAAATGACAAAAAGGAGCACAAAATGAAAAAGAAAAAGAAATAGTAATTAGTAAAAGATTAAGGGATTAACTGAAGTTCTAAACCAGATCAAGAAAAGAGAAAAGGAAAAGTGCTAAGGAGACATAAAAAGAGATTAGCAAGAATGCTGATCTTAGGCCTCTTGGGCTAGATTCTTAGGCTTAAAAATTCACGTATCTGCTAAAATCTGGATAATCCTCAAGAGGTTGGGGAAAATGCGAAGCTTAAGTATTAGGTCTAAGGCTTAGGAAGTATTCAGCCTCGTTAACTGACCTTCGGTTTGCAGGATTCAGTAACCTAAGTACCCCAATTCACACACAGTCTGGTTCAGTGCGCATAAATATCAAAATCACGCAAAAAGTGTTTCAATGTTCTGAAAAAGTCACCTAGATTAGGAGCGGCCAATCAACACAAGTTGATTTGGACGAGTTCCCGGCGCGGAGAGGCAGGAAATTCCACTCGAATATGCGTAACAACATATCATCTCCTCGGTGCTTGTCTCTTAGGATATTTAAATATCCTACTGGGGATATGTAAGCACTCTGCTGGTTCAGATACCATGGGCGGCATTATCATGAAATGTCGATCGCCAGGGTCTGAATTCGGCCACGGAATGTCATGGGCAGGATTATCTCGAAATCTTGAAAGCCAGGGTTATGGGGGTTGCCATGGGCGATGCTATCACGAAGCATCGATAGCTAGGGATCCCTGAGGATTGATGATGGAGACGAGGAATCCAATACAGACTGTATTCAGAAGTCAATACGAAGCTAGAAATAAAAAGAAAAGAGAGAGAAAGCTCTCCAAACAAATAAATCTTCTGTCTCTCTCTTACAAAAATGCATTGCAAACTGAACCTAGGCTAAAAATGTCTCGAGCACCGGTGCTTTAACCGCGGAGTCCAACAAACCCTAGATTAGTTTCTGCAGGCCTTAAAAACCTTTGCGGAAGGCTGAGGCTAAAGCGGGTTAGGTCCGAATTTTGGTTGATACTTGAGTACCTCTAGGCCCATTGTCGGCATTCCGACCTAATCACAAAAGAAAAAGAAAAGCACTTATCATAATTGATGACAGATACTCAGGGTCTAGAACATAAGTTAAAACCTTGAAATTTTGCTAAGGGACTAGCAAAAGCTAGGCATGGGAGTATGATGAGAGCCTCATCATGAGCCCTACTAGCTCATTTTGATCCAAGAAAGAGAATAAAACTTAGAAGACAGCTTAATTGGAGGAATAAGTGTTCTGAGAAGAAAACATGAAAAAAATTGTAAAACTGTAATTTTACCATTGCAGTACATAAACGGGATTTCTTAGAGACAAAACATAGGTCAAATGGTCTAAATAATATAAAAAGCGTGTTGATGCAATCAGAAATGGGTTCATGTGTAATCCAGGAATTAAATGACATCTTATAACCCTAAAACAGATCCGCTTAATTCAACAAGACTCCGATCAGGATAAAAATCAAGTAAACCCTCTAAAAATCATGGAAAAATATCTCCTAGGGTTTAGAACATTCAATTTGGCCTTTGGAACCCATTTTGACCTAGATTAGGGTCCTAGCTCATCAATTGACCTAATTTAGGTTTTTATGCAAAATATCCAGTTAAACGTGGTCAAACCTAAAATACAACTTCACCATTGGATTCCTTAGGTACAAATTAGATTTTTACCAAAATTTGGACCTAAGGGGAGGTCATCTTGACCTACTTTGCAAATTAGTACACCCAATTACATTTTGGTCCCTATCTTTTGAAAGCCACTACACAAACCCCCCTAGCTTCCTTGCCACTTTTACAAACAGGTCCCTCCACCATTAATGGGGAGGAATCCTTCTCCGGCGAGAAATAGAGAGGGAATACTCTCTGATTCCTCAAAGATCTCCTTCCAGATTTGGAAAGGAGATTCTCTAAGGAATTCTCTTCCATCTAAACTCAATCCTGATCTAAGATTTGCACCCAATCCCTCGTGCGAATGCACAAGAGATTTGGGTCTCTTAACTGTTTCCATCTCTGGCGAGGATTCCCGCGCTTGGAAGCTTATCTTCCAAGCACAGGAGTCCCTGCCAGTGCCTATAAATTAACCCCCAACTCCAGCCGCACCTCCTCAGCTTGACTTGGCTGAAATTCCACCTCAATTTCCTCTTCTTCTCCTCCGGCTAAGGGGTCCAGCGAGCCTCGGCGAGCCCCCCTCCTCTTCCTCATCGCTCTGCCACAAAACTAGTGGCAGAGCTGTCCTCCTCATCCTCCTTCGCGTCACGCAACACCCGCGCGAGCAACCCTAGGCCCGTCGTCGCTGCCGTCTTCCTCCACTGGAGGCTTTCTTCTCTGACAACAGCAGGTATTGCCAACTGCCCTCTCGCCCCCTTCGTCCACTTAGTTAGGTTAGAACTGTTCGTCTCTATCCCCTCTTTCATTTCCCTCATCCTATTTCACCAAACGCCCCTCGACCGCCGCTGTCCACCACCATCTTCTTCATCTCCGGCCACCCTCCGGCGAGACGCTCTCGTCACTCCGCAGCCCCACACGTCTCGCCAACCACTGCATAACCTCCGCCATACTCCACTGAATATCCTCCACTCATCCACAGGCCCTCTACACCACCACAACTGCCCCCCAACCAAGCCCATCCATCCGACCACAGGGCGACCTAGGCACGCAGGCCTAGGCCACCCCGCAGCCTGTCACCTACCACCTCACCTTCGCCTTGACACGACGAAGGTGCTTCTGTGGTCTGATGGAGCCGTAAGGCCCATTTCGTGTCGTGCAGGGTCAAGCTTCCAGCCGCCATTAACGATGACTCGAGCTCGACTGTTCTTTAGCTCCAGGCCACGATCGACCTCTCCCAGGCTTCCAGACTGCGCGGGTTGTGAGTGTGCGCGAGCCCAACCTGATAAAGGGCGCTGCGAGGCCTACAGTGCTGCAATTAGAGAACGATCTACTGCGGGCGTGCGCGAAAGAGCGGTGGAACATTAGTCCCACCTCGGTAAGTTGTAAGGCGCGTGAGTAGTTTATATTGATTTTGTGATATTAGCCAATCGCCTCGAGAACACATGGGGTGAGGTCCCTCCTCACCTATACACCACCTCGTCCGTGAGCTCATCACGCGGATCTGGTGCCCCGACCCGACGATACCCTCCTGAGCACTCCTCGCGCACCACACCCACGTCGGTGCACCTGGACCCAGGTACGTGACCTGACCCAATTACCCGGCTTTGGGAGAGCGTGCTGAAGAGTGATTTACAGAGAGAGACGCGGGTGTGGGTAGAGGGATAGGTTTTGCTCTCTTTGGTTTGTGCAAGGAAGGAACTGAAGAAGGGGGCAGGGACTTAGCCCCTGCAAGCGAAGGAAAAGAAGGAAGGAAGCCTTCGTAGAGGAAAAAGAGAAAGGCAAGGTAAAGGGAAGAGGCGATGCCAAAGAGAGGAAGAACTGAAGAAGAAAGAAGAAATAAAGAAAGGTAAAGATAAGCAGAAGAAGAAGAGAAAGTAGAGCCAAGGAAGAAGAAGAAGACCCACAGAGAAAAGGAGAAAGAAACTGCAGAAGAGAGGCAAGGCATTAGACAGAGGAAAATAAGAAGAAAGAAGCAAGGCAACTGCAGAAAAGAAAGAAGAAGCACAAATAAGAAAGGAAGAAAATCAGAAGAAGAAGAACAAGAACAAGAGAGGAGAAAACATCTTTTTAAGACGTCTGATCATGTGATCAGACGTCCAAATTCCTTCTTTTTGCCACAATTGACTTTTAAACTCATGCATTTATATATTTTCAATTAAGTTTTGAGTAATTAAGTGTTCAATTACATTCTTGAGATTAGTAATAAATTCTAATTGCTCCCTGTGTTTGACCTCGGATACTTAGGTTTTCGAGTAATAAATTTTTATTTGTTGACAACGCTTGATCACCTATACTACGACGTAACTAACTGTTAAAACATGATCAAGACCCGTCAACAGCCTTGCCCTCTCAGAATAGAACAGGGGTCTCACCCCTCAGGGGTCTTGCCCCTCCTCAGACCGCGTACCCTAGTCCGACTATCCTGGTTTGCCCAACGGGCTAACAAGAGTCGGTGTAGGGTGGCCATACCTAGCCCCGGGCCCCCTGGGGCGGCCAGCTCCCCCCTACACTAAGTAGCTCACCTCGGTACCACGTACACGAGGGTCAGCAATAGTCGACATAGAGTGGGCAAACCCACCTCGGGTCTCAACCCATGGCTGGCAAGCTCCCCTCTACACTGCAAGGGATAGTTGCTCTCTTCGGTACCATGTACACGAAGGTCAGCTCACTTCCCTTAACAGCTGCCCGTGGGTGGCAATTTTTATAATCATCCGGTTCTCCATATTATGGCATTCTTGTCTACATTCCCCATAGGGTTCGTACATGAGTTTTTCTACACCCGGATTGGAATATATGGAACAAGCAGCTCAATTTCCATGTTTATCGCATTATGTGGTCCATTCTAGATAATACAGGTAGCTTTTGATTACTCAATCATTCACATGTATTTTTCTTTAGCCTTAGTGTTCGTGCCACAACCTAGGGTTCAAAAATATACTCTAGAGCATGCGATTATTCCTTCCTATGGTTCATCTCAAGTCCTAGGATTAACTACTTGCATGTATTAAGTTAGAGATTTGTGGTTATAACCACTCCACCAGGGTAACCATGTGGAATGGGGGCTTGTACAGTAGCTCTAGACGTCTCCGCAGGTCCTGTACACCCAACAGACTGGAGACCTAAGACATGGATCGATAAGCCAAAAAGGGTTAGAATGATACAGACAAGGTATCATTACATAGAGAAACTCGTATGGAAAAACAGAGACATTTTGTCTGCAGAAAATTGACAACATTAGGGCCTTGTACGGGCCAAAAAACACACGGTCAGACAGAAATCAGACGTCTAGGAAAGGTCCCAGATGTCTTAAAACCGTTCTCAGGGATACCTCTCTCGGTGTGCCTCTATCAGACGTCTGGAATTCAGTGTCGACGTCCGAGGGTTCCTTCAGACGTCTGGAGAGGCTCCCGGACGTCTGAAACTGCATCGGTCTGCCTTCCAACTTCTGACACATATGCATACACTGTCAGGACTCTGGCAGAGAAGAAATACGGAAAGTAGATCTCTACCAGAAGTCTCATTCTATCTTCGGACGTCCGGTAAGACGTCTGGATGTCGATCCGGACGTCTGATTCCGTGGAAAATGACTTCCGCGGAACCACTCTGGCTTTCCTCGCCACAGGCGCTGCAGCAGAACAGCGCAGCACTCTCCGCTCTCGCGCTCATACACGTGGTCAGCTCTCCGCTCTCTGTTCGCTCTTGCTCTGGCTCCCTTTTCTCTTTCTCTCTCAACTGTGGACGTGAGGGGAAGAAGAGGAGGAGGAGGGTTTATAAAGGGAGAGGAAGAGAGGGGAAGGGTATGGGCGAGGTGTGGCGCGGAGTGACGTCGCAGGGGAAGGTGCGGTGAGGCGTGGGTGAGGGAGAAGGCATGGCGTATGTACGGTATGCGCTGAAGAGAAAAAGTATTTTCAGACGTCTGTTGATCTTTCCAGATGTCTGGTGAACTTCCTAAATGTCTTAAATGACCAAAGGGTGACGGGTCGTTTCAATGACCAATTGATGAGCAGACCTCGCATGCTGTGAAGAACGAAGCTATTGAAGAAGACGAAGAAGAGAAGGACACTTAGTTCCACCTTGTTCACTGACGGGCCTTCTCCAGCATATATTAGAATTTACGTGTAGTAGTTGCTTGCCCAAGAAACAGAGGGTCGAGTCCCCACTATCCACCAGCATTGCATGCACCCTCGCCCGCCCACGCACACCCGGGTGGGTCGAGGCCTGATCCAGATCCGATTAGAAAGGAAGTGTTACCGAGCCTAGGGAGTGGGCTGATTTTGCTTTGGTCGAATTTTATGATTGCTGATACTCGCTCTTCACCTGAATTTGAAACTTTAAGTCATCTGATTGTGTCACGACCCAATCCCAGATCCCTACAAGACCTGAGACTGGCTCGCCTCGATTAATCCCCAGACCCAGTCGTCCAACAAGAAATAACCAAATAACATTTAACAAACCACAACTACACAAGTACAATAGCAGAAAGAAATTAATGACAACAGGGGGAAAGGAACAGTATAGGGCCTTGCCCTCTTAGAACAGAATAGGGGTCTCGCCCCTCAGTCCACGTACCCTCGTCCGACTATCCCGGTTTGCCTAATGGGCTAACAACAGTCGATGTAGGGTGGCCATACCTAACACCAGGCCCCCTGGGGCAGCTAGCTCCCCCTACACTAGGTAGCTCACCTCGGTACCACGTACACGAGGGCCAGCAAGAGTCGACGTAGAGTGGCCAAACCCACCTCGGGTCTCAACCTAAGGGCGACAAGCTCCCCTCTACACTACAAGGGATAGTTACTCTCTTCGATACTATGTACATGAAGGTCAGCTCACTTCCCCTAACAACTGCCCGTAGGCGGCAATTTCCATAATCATCCGATTCTTCGTATTACGATGTTCTTGTCTACATTCCCCGTAGGGTTCGTACATGAGTTTTTTTCCACATCCGGGTTGGAATGTACAGAATCAGTAGTTCAATTTCCGTTTTTATCACAGTATGTGTCCATTTTAGATAATACAGGCAACTATTGATCACTCAGTCATTCACATGTAATTCCTCTAGCCCTAGTGTTCATGCCATAACCTAGGGTTCAAGAATTTACTCTAGAGTATGTGTTTATTCCTTCCTAAGGTTCATCTCAAGTCCTAGGATTAACTACTTGCATGTATTAATTTAGAGCTTTATGGTTATAACCACTCTACCTGGGTGACCGGGTGGAATGGGGGCTCGTACAGTAGCTCTCGACATCTCTGCAGGTCCCGTACACCCGACGGACTGGAGACCTAAAACATGGATCGATAGGCCAAAAGGTTCAGAATGACATAAACAAGGTATCATTACACAGAGAAACTCATACGGAAAACAGAGACGTTTTGTTTGCCGAAAATCGATAACATTAGGGCCTTGCACGGGCCCAAAAACACGCGGTCAGATAGAAATCAGACGTCTGGGAAAGGTCCCAGACGTCTTAAAATAGTTCTCAGGGATACCTCTCTCGGTGTCCCTCTATCAGACGTTTAGAACTCAGTGTCGACATGTTACGACCCGGTTCCCGAATCCCTACAGGACCCGAGACTGGCTCAACTCGACTAATCCTAAGACCCAGTCATCCAACAAAAAATAACCAAAAAGCAGGAAAGTAAACCACATTCACTATGCTAAGTAACTTACAGTAAAAGAGTCTGAACTGACTTAACAAAAGAAAGTACAACAACATGAAGACTACTGCTGCAGTGCGGCATGCATGGCCTTATCCACAAGAGGAACATGCCTTTGCAGAATACTGCTTTCAGACATCCGGTGTTGTCACCAGACGTCCAACCATTCATCTGGACGGCACGCCATACGTCTGATTCTAGGAAAATCCCAGAACCAGAACTACCTTCTGCTCCTCCTCGCCTTGCGTAGCCACGGCCTCGCCTCCTCGCCTGCAACTCCGACTGCAGCAAGTGTCAGGGACATCACCCCCGACGCGCTCCTCCTCCCGCACGCGCCGCTCCAACTGTGGGTCCCCCGGCGAGCTCCTACGAGCTCGCAAGCTCAAGTTCCTCCTCCTCTCCTCACGTCGCCTCTCCTCCTCATTGCTTGCTCTCACGCTCTCTCTCGCCCTCGCCCCTCTCGCTGCAGTGGAGAGGGAGGAAGGAAGGTGGTTGTGGTGGAGTGGGGAAGAAAGGAAGGGGGAGAGGGCCTTATATAAGGGTGCACTAGGGTTCGAATGGAGGAGAGAAGAGGGAAAGAGAGAGAAGAGCGGTACTATCTGCGTGCAGCACACGTGCAGACGCGAAGTCACGTACCAAATTTTCAATTTCCAGATGTCTAGGAAGGGGTCTAAATGTCTGACCAGACATCTGACCGACAATCCAGACGTCTGACCGACAGTTCAAACATCTTAAAGGGCTCAGGACAGAACGGATCTTTACACGACGTCCAAGAGTTCCGTCAGACGTCTGGAGGTGCTCCCGAACATCTAAAACTGCCTCCGTCCACCTTCCAACTTCTAACACATATATGTACACTATCAGGACTTTGGCAGAGAGAAAATACGGAAAGTAGATCTCTACCAGACGTCTTACTCTACCTTTGAACGTCTGGTAAGATGTCTGGGTGTCGCTCCGAACATCTAATTTTGCGGAAAAATGACTTTCGTGGAATCGCTCTGGCTTCCCTCGCCTGCAGGCGCTGCAGCAGAGCAGCGCAGTAGCCTCCACTCTCGTGCTCAGACTCGCGATTGGCTCTTCGCTCTCCGTTCGTTCTCGCTCTGGCTCCCTGCTCTCTCTCTCGCTCGTCTACAGGGTGTGCAATGAAGAGGAGGAGGAGGGGAGGTTATAAAGGTAAAGGAGGTGAGGGGGACGAGATTGCAAGGGATGGCGTCACAGGGGAAGATGCAGGAAGGCACGGGTAAGGGAGAAGGCATGGCGAACGTACGGTATGCGCTGGAGAGAAAACATATTTTCAGACGTCCGTTGATCTTTCCAGACATCTGGACAAACGTCTAGTGAACTTCTCAAACGTCTTAAATGACAAAAGGGGGATGGGTCATTTCAACACAACAAACTTAAAGGAAGTTTCATCCCTAAAACTTAAGCTATCTAGGGTGCGGAAGATAACATAGCGGCATATAACAAACTTAAAGAGGACTGACGTAGGTCCAAAGAGACATACCTTCGAAATGTTTCGGGTACTGCTCTCACATTGCCGACTTAGGCTCCTAAGTCGCCTCCTCGTACCGCTAGCTTCTCCACAAGACTTTCACCAGGGACACCTCCTTCCGTCTCAAACTCCGAATGGCTCGGTTTGGTATCTGTATCGGCCTCTTGAGATAGGTCAGGTCATCTCCCACCTCGATGCTCTCATGGCTAAGGACATGGCTAGGATCGGCAATATACCTCCTGAGGTTGGAAACGTGAAATACATCGTACACTCCGGAGAGCTGGGGAGGAAGGGCAAGTCGGTAAGGGACAGGTCCTACCCGTTCTAAGACCTCGAAGGGTCCCACAAATCTCGGTGCACGCTTCCCCTTCACCCTAAACTACTGCAGGCCCTTCATAGGCGAAACACGGAGGAAAACGTGATCTCCAACCTCAAATTGTACCTCCCTACGCTTCAGATCAGTGTAGCTCTTTTTTCTGCTCTAGACGTTACGTAGTCATCGATGGATCTGCTCGATCACCTCCTGACTCTAGCATATCAGACGTGGACCAACCTCCCACTTGGTCCCCACCTCAATCCAACGCAAGGGAGACGTACACTTCCTCCCGTACAAGGCTTCATATGGTGCTATGCCGATGCTCGAGTGGTAACTGTTGTTGTATGCGAACTCTATCAGGGGAAAATTCTCCTCTTAGGAGCCTCTATAGTCCAGTATGCAAGCGCACAGAAGGTCCTCAAGAGTCTGAATGGTGCACTCCGACTGTCCGTCTATCTGGGGGTGATAGGTTGTACTGAACTTCAAACGAGTCCCCAAAGCTCGCTGAAATTCCACCCAGAACTGGGAAGTGACACGAGTGTCCCTGTCTGAAATAATCTCGCGGGGGACCCCGTGAAGGTGTACCACGTCTCTGATGCATCGCTCTGCCAACTATGCTGGTCCAACAATGACTCTGATTGGCAGAAACCGTGCCATCTTTGTTAAGCTATTTACAATCACCAAGACTGCATCTTGCCCTCTCTGTGTCACAAGTAACCACACTACCAGGTCCATAGTGACACTCTCCCACTTCCATTCTGGAATGGGAAGTGGCTACAATGGCCCTGCAGGTCTCTGGTGCTCGGCCTTTACCTGCTGGCATATTAGACACTGCTGAATGAAAAGGCTAACATCCCGCTTCATGCCTCTCCACCAAAAATCACGTCGTAGGTCGTGATATATTTTCGTGTTCCCGGGATGTATGGTAAATCTAGATCCAGGTGCCTCAGTCAGGAGCTCCCTCAATAGCTCCTTATCTCTAGGAACGCACAAGCATCCCCTCATACGCAGGACTCCGTCAGTGAATGAGAACTCTCCTAGGCTCCCTGCCAATACTCGGTCTCGCTGTGCCTGTAGGTATGGGTCCATCATCTGTCCAACCATGATGTGATCTATTAGCTCTGGTCGTGTCTGCCTTGCCACTGCCACTGTCCCGCAGTACCCTTGTGACTCCTGGGGTCGCCAGCTGCTCAACTCCTCCATGAGCCTCCAGGTCTTCAATGCAAGGACGACCGCTGCCAGCTCTAGGTCGTGGATGGGGTAGTTATGCTTGTGGGGCTTCAGTTGCAGCGAAGCGTATGTGACAACGTGACCCCGCTGACGTGGCGACAACTAGATTTTGTTATAGCGTTGTAGTACAGTTAGTTATTGCCATCATTCACTAATATTTATTACTCGGAAAATAAAGTTCTCCCGAGATCGAACTCAGGGAGCAAGTCGTATTCTAGAGATATACATGTTCTATTACAAAAATAAAGAGAGAGAGAGAGAGGGATAGAGATGAAAGTTTGGGTTCTTCTTCTTTTCTTCTTTCTTTCTCTTTGTCTTCTCCTCTTTAGCTTTTGTTCTTCATGTTCTTCTTCTTCTTCTTTTCTTGTTTCAGATCTTCTTCTTTCTTCTCTTCTTCTTCTGCGGTCCTTCTTCTTCTGCTTGGCTACTCCGCCTTTCTTCTTTTCTTCTTCTTCTTTGTCTTCACCTGTCTTCAGGACGTCGTCTGATTTTCCAATCAAACGACTTAACCAGCGGATGCTACAGTGTCTCCTCAGTTCTTCTTCTTCTTCTTTTTCACCTGTGCCTGCACGCTCAAGAGTTCAACATCAGAGGGCAAAACCTACTCTATCTCCCCCCCGCGTCTCTCTCTCTGAATTTGCTCTTAGGAAGGCTCTCCCAGAGCATCCGGGTAATCGGGTACGCGGGTCGCGCCCAGGTCCAAGCCCACCAGCGTGCGGTGGTGGGCGAGGAGTGCAGGTCGGGCTAATCGGGTCGAGCCAGGTCCGCGGGGCGTGAACGCGGACGAGGCCGGGTAGTCGGGTGGGTGAGAGGGACCTCACCCCGTGAACTGAGGCGAACAGCTTAAGGCACTTTTTGCCTTTAAGCGCCTGCACGCCTCTGCAAAGTTCCGAGGTGGGACTAAATGTCCCACCCCAATTGAGTGCCCGCAGCGGAGGAAGCAGCGGGCAATCGCGGCTTCATGCGAGGCCTTCGCCCCAGCTGCGAGCCAGGGGCTCTTCGTGGAGATGCCCCGCACAGCCTGGGAGTCGGACCTGGGCGAAGCGCACCTGGAGCTGCAGGTTGAAGGTGCTCCTTCCACGCAGCAATGGCGACGGCGGTCGAGATACCTGTCCACAGAGGAACGGCCTCTCGGCCTAATCAGATACGCGGAGAACCTTCTCCGTGGCACGGCGAAGGTGGTGGGGGGTCTGGCAGGCGGTGGGGCGGAGCGTGAGGGTCGCCCTAGGTCAAACTGCGGGCGGAGAAGTGGGTTTGTTCGGGGGGTCTCCAGAGGGCGAGTGGCGGGAACTGGAAGGGCGGAGGTTGATCAGGGTGAGGAGGCGGAGGTTCTGTGAGGGTCAGCGAGGCGTATGGGGCTGTGGAGCGATGGGGGCGTCTCGCCGGAGTTTGGCCGGAGACGAAGGGGGTGACGGTGGACAGGAGCGATCGAGGGTTTAATCAAATAAAAGACGGTGAGGAAAAGAAAGAGGGGGAGATGGGGAGAAGTTCTGACCTAGCTACGGAGACGAAAGGGGCTGGAGCAAGGCGGCAGTCGTATCGACTGTCGCCGGAGAAGAAGATGCCCAGGGGAAGGGGCGGCGGCGAGGAGAGGGCCGGAGAGGCGCCAGCTGGGTGCGGCGTGGCGCGGGAAGAGCAAGGGAGGGCAACCCTGCAGCTGGTAGTGCGGCAGAGCGACGAGGAGGAAGAGGAGAGGCCGCCGGAGCAAGGGGGGCGCCTGTCGGAGTGGGAAGAGAGGAAGTGGGGGTCTTTCTCCGTCAGGACCGAGCTCAGAAGAACGGCGGAGCGACGGGGGATATTATAGGGGCCGAAACAGAGAGGAGGGCGGAGGGAGACGACGTGTCTCCCTCGCCGGAGGACACCGGAGAGAACATACCCATACCATCCATGCGTTCGCATGGCCGGTATGGGTGGGTACACTACACAGGGGGGTGTCCCTGCAGTGGCTGACAACGCAGGGCACCCCCCATTGACTTGCCAAAGTCCCTCCCTCACCCTGCGCGGCGCCATACGCCGCACAAGGTCGCCAGAGTATGGTGCCGTGCAGGTTTTGGCAGGAGGGACCTGAATGCAAAGAACGAAGGAGAGTTAGGGGTAGAAATGTGAGGGTCCAAAAGTTGAGGGCCAAAAAGTAAATAAATGAGGACCAAAGTGTAAAGTTGGTCAAGAAGGTTTCCTTTTAGGCTCAAGTTTTTATACATGACTAATTGGGACCTAAGGATTATGATGGTGAATTTTATTTCTAGATTAAACCTTGTTTGACTGATCAATTTACGTAAAAACCCAAATTAAGTTGTTAATTGGGCATGGTTCTCAATGTAGGTCAAAATGGGTTCCTAAGGCCAAATTGAAGGTTCTAAACCCTAGAGATTATTTTTCTATAAATTTTAGAGGGTTTAGTTGATTTTTTATCTGCCTCGAACCTCGTGTTTTTAAGTGGGTTTATTTTTAGGGTTACAGGATGTCATTTAATTCCTTGGAGTTGCTGTAGCCCTTATTGAATCATCTCATCCCACTTTTCTTCTTATTAGGTTGCTTTGACCTATGTTTGGATCCTGAGTTACCCTGTTTTCAGATTGGATTGGTGAAATTGCACTTTTACCCCTTAGTTTCTATTTTCTTTGCGAACTCAGAATCTCTTTGAGCCAAGCCTTTCTAGGGTTATGTAGGAGATTTTTCTTGCATATTAGGGTTAAATGGTGCTAGTTTAGGGTTTGTGACGAGGTTCTCATCACACCCCCATGCCTAGCTTTTGCTAGTCCCTTAGCAAAAACCTAAGGTTTTAACCTTTGGTCTAGACCATGATATTCTTAACAATTTCAGATAAGTGCCTTTTCATTTGAACCTAGATTAGGTTAGAATGCTGACCATAGGCTTAAAAGGTACTTCTAGTACCAACCAAGATCCAGATCTATCTAGCGTTAGCCTCAGTCTTTGGCAGAGGTTTTTAAGACCCACAAGAACTAACCTAAGGTTTATTGGACTTTGTGGTTAAAGCATCCCGTGCATGAAATGATTTTTGCCGTGGTTCAGTTCACAGTGCGTTTTGCAAGAGAGAGAGAAGTAGAAAGTATTTTTGTTTGGAGAGTTTTTTTCTCTCTCTTTTCTTTTAGTTCTAGCCTAGGATTGGCTTTTCAACATGGTCTGTATCAGATTCATTGCTCCCATCATCAATCCTCAAGGGTTCCTGGCGATCGATGCTTCGGGATAGCACCGCCCATGGCAACCCCCAGAACCCTGGCTATTGAGATTTCGAGATAATCCCATCCATGGTGTTCCGTGGCCGAGTTCAGACCCTGGCAGTTGACACTTCGTGATAATGCAATCCATGGAATCTGAGCCAGTAGGGTGCTTTCATGCCCCCAGTAGGATATGTGAATATCCTAAGAGACAAGCACCGAGGAGATGATATTTTGTTACGCATCTTTGAGGGGATGTCCCGCCTCTCTGTGCTGGGAACTCGTCCAAATCAACTTGTGTTGATCGGCCGCTCTTATTCTAGGTGTATTTTCAGAATTTTTTGCGACGCTTCTACGTGATTTTGAATTTTTATGCTTACTGAACCAGGCTGTGTGTGGGGTTGGGGTGCTTAGGTTACTGAGTCCCGTAAACCAGAAGTTAGTTAGCGAGGTCAAATACTCCCTAAGCCTTGGACCTAGTACTTAAGCTTTTCATTTTCCTCAACCTCTTGAGGATTGTCTGGATCTTAATGGGTACTAAGAGTCTATCAAGAATGCCTAAGGTTTGCGTTCTTACTAATCTTACCATGCACTTTTCATTTCTTTTCTTGAAAAAAATGGTCTAGAGCTTAGGTCAATTCCTTAGCTTCTTACTAATGACTATTACTTTTTTCTTTAATCTTTTTGTGCTCCTTTTCATTTTGTTTCTTTTTCCTCTCCACAAAATTTCCTTTCCCCTCTTATTCTTCTTTTTGTTTTGAAAAATTTTTAATTTTTATGGTGTTTTTGGCATATGTGAATTTTTTTTTGTTTAAAACCTTTTCTTACAAGTTTTGCACTTATACCCCCCCATGCCTAAGATTTGTAATGTCCTCATGTGATTTAGGGGTTTTACTTAGTTTATTCCTTAAGACAGATGTATGAGTGAATGGGTCGGGATGAATTTTGCAGACGATTTCTAATCCCGGATGCACACATCTGAGGTGGAGTCGGCTGTCTTAAAGGGTGAACTTAAGTGCATAAAAGTGTAAAAAGGGTTTTAGATTTCAAGAAAAATGACGGGCTGCCTCCCGTTAAGCGCTGAGTTTTACGCCATCGGCCGGGCGCAGTAAGCTCAAGGGGAATGGAGGATGAGAGATGATTCAGCCAAATCAGTAGAAGTCACATCAGTGAACGGTTTGAGTCTCTGACCATTCACGATGAAAGGTTCGGAATCGTGGCTGAGTGGACTGATTTCGATTGCTCCATTTCCAAAAACCTGTCGGACCAAATATGGTCCGACCCACTTGGATCTCAATTTTCCTGGGAAGAGTTTTAGTCGGGCATCAAAGAGTAGGACCTTTTGACCAGGATGAAAGATCTTTCTTGAGATATGCTTGTCATGGAAGGCTTTAACCCGCTCCTTGTAGATTCGCGAGTTCTCATACGCGTCTAAGCGTAATTCATCGATCTCGCTGATTTGGAGTTTTCTGTGGGTTCCAGCCTTGGAAAGATCTAGATTGCAGTTCCGTACTGCCCAATAGGCTTTATGCTCTAGTTCGACGGGAAGGTGACACGCCTTTCCGTACACCAATCTAAAGGGAGACATGCCTAATTGGGTCTTGTGGGCGGTCCTATAGGCCCACAATGCTTCCGAAAGTCGGGACGACCAGTCCTTCCTGTCAGGACGAACAGTGACTTGCAGGATTTTCTTGATCTCCCGATTTGATAGCTCAGCTAGACCATTTGTTTGGGGGTGGTAAGGAGTAGAGATTCGGTGAGACACCCCAAATTCGGCCATCAGTGACCTAAACTGAGCATTTGTAAAATGGGTCCCCCCATCAGAGATAATAGCACGGGGAATCCCGAACCTTGAGAAAATGTTTTGATGTATGAACTTAAGAACAATCTTGTGATCACAGGTTCGGGTCGGTATGGCTTCGATCCATTTGGACACGTAGTCCACCGCAAGCAGAATGTACTCGAAACCATCCGAAACAGGAAAGGGGCCCATAAAATCAATCCCCCAGACATCGAAGATTTCGCATACGAGAATCGGCTGTAAAGGCATCATGTCGCGACGGTTCATGTTGCCCAAAGTCTGGCAACGACTGCATGCCTTACAGTGGCTGTATGCGTCCTTGAATAGTGTAGGCCAGTAGAAGCCACACTGGAGGACTTTGGATGCGATTTTATGCCCTGAGAAATGGCCACCGCATGCCTGGTCATGGCAGAAGGATAGGATATTGCTGATTTCCTCTTCCGGGACACATCTCCGAATAATTTGATCAGCACCTATGCGGAAAAGGTACGGGTCTTCCCAAATGTAATACTTGGAATCAAAACGTAATTTGTCTTTCTTGGCTTTTGGCCAATCAGACGGGGTCTGATGAGATGCCAAGTAGTTTACTATATCAGCAAACCATGGAAGTCTAGTACCAACAGTAAGCAGGTGCTCATCAGGAAAATGTTCTGTGATGGGTCCAGAAGGGTTGATAATCTCAAAAGGAAGACATGACAGGTGGTCGGCTACCACATTCTACCTTCCCGCCTTGTCGCGAATCTCAAGATCGAATTCTTGCAACAGCAAGATCCAACGGATTAGTCGGGGCTTCGCGTCCTTCTTGGCAAGGAGATGCCTTACAGCCGTGTGATCCGAGTAAATGATGACGTGGGAACCCAGAAGGTACGATCGAAATTTTTCAAGGGCAAATACTATGGCTAGCAACTCTTTCTCCGTAACCGTATAGTTACGCTGAGCCTCGTCAAGTGTCTTGCTAGCGTAGTAGATAACCACGGGTTTCCCGTCAGCTTTCTACCCCAGGACCGCTCCTACAGCGAAATCAGATGCATTGCACATGATCTCAAAGGGTTGAGACCAATCAGGGGATTGTAGGATAGGTGCCTGGGTGACTCGGTCACGCAGGTTTTCAAAGGCGATCGTTCATTCCTTGGAGATTTCGAAGGGTACATCCTTAGAGAGAAGAGAAGTCAAGTGGCGCGCGATTTTCGAGAAATCTGGAATGAAACGGCGGTAAAAACCGACGTGCCCTAAAAAAGAACGGATGTCCCTGATCGAGCCAGGCATAGGAAGGCGAGAGATCAGATCTACCTTAGCTCGATCTACCTGGATGCCCTTTCCTGAAATTGAGTGTCCCAGGACAATTCCCTCAGGCACCATGAAATGGCTCTTTTCCCAGGAAAGAACCAAATTCACCTCAATGCATCGCCTGAGTATCAGGACCAAGTGTTGGAGGCAATCATCAAAAGATTCTCCAAAGACTGAAAAGTCATCCATGAAGACTTTCAGAAAATCACCTACCATATCTGAGAATATGGCAAGCATGCACCGCTGAAAGGTAGCGGGTGCGTTGCAAAGATCGAAAGGCATCCTTCGGAAAGCGTATGTTCCGAAGGGGCAGGTGAACGTGGTCTTTTCTTGGTCCTCAGGATGGATTGCCACCTGGTTATAACCGGAGTACCCGTCGAGAAAGCAGAAGAACCTATTTCCCGCTAGTTTCTCGAGAATTTGATCAATGAAAGGTAGTGGGAAATTATCCTTCTTTGTGGAGGAATTTAGTCGGCGGTAATCTATACAGACTCTCCACGCATTGGCTAATCGGGTAGGAATGATTTCCCCAATTTCAGTCGTTATGGTGGTGAGTCCTGCCTTCTTAGGCACAACCTGAATTGGGCTCACCCAACGACTATCGGAGATCGGGTAGATGATCCCGGCATCTAACCACTTGATGATCTCCTTTTTCACGACCTCCTGCAGATTAGGGTTTAAACGTCTCTGCATTTCACGAGAAGGTCGTGCGCCCTCTTCTGAATAGATATGATGAGTACAATAAGAGGGACTTATTCCAGTCAAATCATCGAGAGTCCATCCGATGGCTCTGCGATGTTGCTGGAGAACAGTAATCAGACGGGATTCCTGTTCGGGATTTAGGTTGGAATTGATAATCACAGGAAGGGTCTGATCAGAACCCAAAAAGATGTATTTCAAGTGAGCAGGAAGAGGCTTTAACTCGAGGACAGAGTTTTCAGCAGCAGCGGGTGGTTCAATGTAGACGTGAGGTTTAAGGTTAGGAGTTACTGGGTTATGTATGTCTGGATTCGACTCCTCTGTTTGCGGGTCAAGATCCTTCTGTGGTTGATGAGGCATAATCGAGTCATTCTGGAAGTGTGATTCATCAACCAAAGTCCTGACGTCACAAATTTGTTCGATGACACTGCAATTAATTCCTTGTTGGGCCTTAAATATATCAATTTTTAGGGTTTGATCTCCAAACTTAAGCTCTATTTGGCCCTCCTCACAGCTGATGTTGGCTCTAGCAGTAGCCAAGAAAGGTCTCCCTAGAATGATTGGTGTATCCCTAGGGTTCTCAGGTGCGTCCATATCTTAGACTATAAAGTCCACTGGGAAATAGAAATCCCGCACTCTTACGATAACATCCTCGAGAATCCCTTTTGGTGACTTTATAGATCGATCTGCTAATTGTAATGTCACCTCAGTTGGTTTTAGCTCAGATTCTTCTAGATGGTCAAGTAAGGATGTGGGTATCAGGTTTATGGATGCACCCAAGTCTAGCAATGCTCTATCAAATTGGGTACCACCTATCTTGTAGGAAATCAGGGGAGTACCAGGATCTTTTGCCTTGGGTGGAAGTCTACTGAGGATTACAGAGCTGGCTTGCTCTGACAGAACAATTGGGCTCCCTCCCTTGGTTCGCGGCTTACACTGGGGTGTACATATATTCTTTAGAAATCGTGCGTAAGCCGGTACGTGGCGGATTGCATCCATCAAGGGGATGTTTATGTGGACCTGCTCAAAGAGCTTGACCAGGTCCTCCTTAGGGGCCACAGGTTTGGTAGTCTTCTTTCCCTTGGTCAAGGCCTCGGGAAACGGGACCTTGGGTGGTTCTTCTAGGATAGGTCCAGGTTGTGGATTTGGGGTAGGGGTGGGGACGTCCTGGATTGCTGTCCTAAGCTTGGGATCACTACCAGGCTTGGAGTGGTTCGGATGCGGTGGGTCTTGGGTTTCCTTACCACTACGGGTCGTTACGGAATTAAGGCCTGCCTGGTTTTGGTTAGGATTGGGTAAAATAGGTTGTTGCTGGTATCCTGCAAAGGAAGTGGAGGCCTCTATCCCGTCGGGTGAAGGAACAGAGGGGGCCTGATAAATCATATGGGCATGGCCCGGGTTTGGGTTCATAACGCGCCGCTGGGTTGGCACGTTATTAGGATTAGGCAGAGGTTGGGAGGGAAGAGTACCTGGCTGGCGAGAGTTTGCCAACTAGGTCAATTGGTTACGGACCTCTGTAAGTTCGTCCTTGTGTTATTTTTGGATAGCCGCATTCATTCTTTGAATGTCAGCCAGGGTCTGAAGGATAAGGGACATTTGATCCTGATTCGGCCCAGATGGGTAAGTAGGGTTGGGCAGAGGCTGAGGCGGCTGGTAAGGACGAGGAGGTTGTGGGCGGGGTTGGAAGGATGATCTTTGGGTTTGGGAATTTCCCGCCCACTGAAAGTTAGGATGGTTTTGCCATCCAGGGTTATAGGTGTTGGAGAATGGGTCGTTCTGGATGGCGTGGAGGTCCTCGCAGGTCTGAGGAACCTCCAGAGAGTTAGAGAAAGAGGGAATGGAATTCCCCTGGTAGGTGTAGAAGGAATCGGAAGGACCACCGGGCAAAGATTTGGATGATGGGTCCATCCTAGGAGAAGGTCGATGGAGAATGTTTTGCACAGTTTCCCTTGTGGAAGGAGGCTGTGCGAAAGGGTTATGCGCAGAGGTGGCTCGCTGCAAATGCTGAGTCAGCTCGTCCACCTTCTTTTCGATAATTGAGACCTTGTCCAATCGACTGGCCATTAATTCCAGGTCGACTGATGCAGACAGGCCCTGCGTCTCATGTGCTCCCCTAAGATTCGTCGATGCGCGGGTATTCGTCCAGTCGAATAATCCCATGGAGTCATTGTTGATGGAGTTCTCGCACATGTTTTCGAGAATCTCCCACACGGTGTCTTCATGTTGACCCATGATATTTCCTCCGCAGGTTGCATTGACGAAAAGACGGATGTCCTCACGGAGTCCCTGATAAAAAGACTGGACTTGTTCCCATTTAGGAACTCCGTGATGGGGGCACTTTCTCATGAGATCCTGGAAACGATCCCATGCCTCATGGAGAGGTTCCCCTGTTTGTTGAGTGAAGTGTGTAATTTGATGGCGCAAGGCGTTGGTCCGACCAACAGGGAAGAACTTTTTCAAGAACTCGGACTGAAGTTCTTCCCAATTGTTGGTCGGCCGGGTCTGAGTTTGGTACCAATGGGCGGCCTTGTCCATAAGAGAAAAGGAGAACATCTTCATGAGAAGAATATCCCGATTTTGTGCGTCTGACCCAAAAGTTTGGGCCAGATGCTTTAACTATTTGATATGCTGGAAGGGGTCTTCAGAATTAAGCCCATGGAATTTAGGTATAGCATGAATCATGTTGGGCTTTAATTCAGAATCAGGTCCTCCAGTCGGGATTCTGACTCGAGGCTCGATGGCCACTGCAGCAGGATTATAATGGTCCCGCATCATGGGACGCTGCGGTGGGTGCACAAAGTTTTGGAAGAGGTCGTTGAGTCGCTGGAGCTGGTGCTCCAGATTGTTTTCTTCCTCAACTGGCTGAGCCATGATAGAAGAAGAGTTTGATTCAAAATCAGAAGAGAGAATGATGGGATTAGGCTGTTGTTCAAGCACGGGAATCAAGGATGGGCCTTGACGAGAGTGAATCTTTAAAGGAGATCTTAAGGGTGGTCTTAAGGATCTCCTACCGTTCATGCACCGATGGAGTGGAAGAGTTCAGAAGGTGCTGGACCCAATCGAGGCACCCAAAAAAATGTGTTGGGTGACCATAGAGGTGCGGGGCAGATGGACCCCTTGATCAGAAAGATCGTCTACCTGAGAATTACTTGGGCAGCTAGAGAGGGTGAGTCCCGCGAAGACCCCTACACGGTAGAGCGTCCCCACGGGTTACAGGGTTTCCCCCACCCGACCTCTCTTGTCACTGCGGGTCCAGGTAGACCAGAATGGGGATCTTGACCTCTTAAGTCTACCTTTTTTAATTCAAGAGCAAGGTGCTTAGGTTTCACTTGAACTGCTTAGGTGTTTTGAGTGCAAAGTGACCTAAGTTGAAGGTTGGTTGACCCAAGTGGTCAACTTTACCTGCTAGTTCTGCTTATTAGGTCTTGTCTTTTAGGGTTCAAGTGTTTAAAGAGCCAATCTTATTTTAGGGTTTCTGTGGATAGGTATTTTCAGACAATGGCTTGGGCACACTTCTTTTACGGTTTCTCAATTCTTGCTTAAGGAGTGCGTCTCTAAATCCCTAGTGTTGAATCTTAGGTTGGCTCTACTTGGTCCAGTTAGCTCTTTGTTGGGTAATTAGGGCTCAGTCAAGAAGGTGTTAGCCCTTAGGTACCCTTAATAGTGTGTAGGAATATTGGGTTGAAAACATGCAACTTTTGATGGTTTACTAAGTATAGAAGACAGGTTAGACCCATATTGCTTGTTCTTTTCTTTTCTTCCTCTTTAGAATTTAGGGATTGAGAGGATAGAATTTTACCTGTCCTTGGAGTGGTTGTCGTGAGGTTGCTTGTCTTCTCGATTTTCTTGTATCTGCACAACAAAGGAGAGATTGTTAGCAATGTAAAAACAGGAATTTGATTATCTCTAGAATAGCCGTTGCTCCCCGGCAACGGCGCCAAGAAAATGATGTGGCGACAACTAGATTTTGTTATAGCGTTGTAGTACAGTTAGTTATTGCCATCATTCACTAATATTTATTACTCGGAAAATAAAGTTCTCCCGAGATCGAACTCAGGGAGCAAGTCGTATTCTAGAGATATACATGTTCTATTACAAAAATAAAGAGAGAGAGAGAGAGAGGGATAGAGATGAAAGTTTGGGTTCTTCTTCTTTTCTTCTTTCTTTCTCTTTGTCTTCTCCTCTTTAGCTTTTGCTCTTCCTGTTCTTCTTCTTCTTCTTTTCTTGTTTCAGATCTTCTTCTTTCTTCTCTTCTTCTTCTGCGGTCCTTCTTCTTCTTCTGCTTGGCTGCTCTACCTTTATTCTTTTCTTCTTCTTCTTTGTCTTCACCTGTCTTCAGGACGTCGTCTGATTTTCCAATCAGACGACTTAACCCGCGGATGCTACAGTGTCTCCTCAGTTCTTCTTCTTCTTCCGCAGTCCTTCTTCTTCTTTTTCACCTGTGCCTGCACGCTCAAGAGTTCAACATCAGAGGGCAAAACCTACTCTATCTCCCCCCCTCGCCTCTCTCTCTCTGAATTTGCTCTTAGGAAGGCTCTCCCAGAGCATCCGGGTAATCAGGTACGCGGGTCGCGCCCGGGTCCAGGCCCACCGGCGTGCGGTGGTGGGCGAGGAGTGCAGGTCGGGCTAATCGGGTCGGGCCAGGTCCGCGGGGCGTGAGCGCGAACGAGGCCGGGTAGTCGGGCGGGTGAGAGGGACCTCACCCCGTGAACTGAGGCGAACAGCTTAAGGCATGTTTTGCCTTTAAGCGCCTGCGCGCCTCTGCAAAGTTCCGAGGTGGGACTAAATGTCCCACCCCAATTGAGCGCCCGCAGCGGAGGAAGCAGCGGGCAATCGCGGCTTCACGCGAGGCCTTCGCCCCAGCTGCGAGCCTGGGACTCTTCGCGGAGATGCCCCGCACAGCCTAGGAGTCAGACCTGGGCGAAGCGCACCTGGAGCTGCAGGTTGAAGGTGCTCCTTCCACGCAGCAATGGCGACGGCGGTCGAGATACCTGTCCACAGAGGAACGGCCTCTCGGCCTAATCAGATACGCGGAGAACCTTGCCGTGGCACGGCGAAGGTGGTGGGGGGTCTGGCAGGCGGCGGGGTGGAGCGTGAGGGTCGCCCTAGGTCAAACTGCGGGCGGAGAAGTGGGTTTGTTCGGGGGGTCTGCAGAGGGCGAGTGGCGGGAAGTGGAAGGGCGGAGGTTCTGTGAGGGTCGGCGAGGCGTATGGGGCTGTGGAGCGATGGGGGCGTCTCGCCGGAGTTTGGCCGGAGACGAAGGGGGTGACGGTGGACAGGAGCGGTCGAGGGTTTAATCAAATAAAAGACAGTGAGGAAAAGAAAGAGGGGGAGATGGGGAGAAGTTCTGACCTAGCTACAGAGACTAAAGGGGCTGGAGCAAGGCGGCAGTCGTATCGATTGTCGCCGGAGAAGAAGATGCCCAGGGGAAGGGGCGGCGGCGAGGAGAGAGCCGGAGAGGCGCCAGCTGGGTGCGGCGTGGCGCGGGAAGAGCGAGGGAGGGCAACCCTACAGCTGGTAGTGCGGAAGAGCGACGAGGAGGAAGAGGAGAGGCCGCAGGAGCAAGGGGGGGCGCCTGTCAGAGTGGGAAGAGAGGAAGTGGGGGTTTCTCCGTCAGGACCGAGCTCAGAAGAACGGCGGAGCGACGGGGGATATTTATAGGGGCCGAAACAGAGAGGAGGGCGGAGGGAGACGACGTGTCTCCCTCGCCGGAGGACACCGGAGAGAACATACCCATACCGTCCGTGCGTTCCCACGGCCGGTATGGGTGGGTACAGTGCACAGGGGGGTGTCCCTGCAGTGGCTGACGACGCAGGGCACCCCCCATTGACTTGCCAGAGTCCCTCCCTCACCCTGCGCGGCGCCATACTCCGCGCAAGGTCGCCGGAGTATGGTGCCGTGCAGGTTTTGGCAGGAGGGACCTGAATGCAAAGAATGAAGGAGAGTTAGGGTTAGAAATGTGAGGGTTCAAAAGTTGAGGGTCAAAAAGTAAATAAATGAGGACCAAAGTGTAAAGTTGGACAAGAAGGTTTCCTCTTAGGCTCAAGTTTTTATACATGACTAATTGGGACCTAAGGATTATGATGGTGAATTTTATTTCCATATTAAACCTTGTTTGACCGATCAATTTACGTAAAAATCTAAATTAAGTTGTTAATTGGGCATGGTTTTCAATGTAGGTCAAAATGGGTTCCTAAGGCCAAATTGAAGGTTCTAAACCCTAGGGATTATTTTTATATGAATTTTAGAGGATTTAGTTGATTTTTTCTCTT
The DNA here is from genome assembly GCA_037157565.1 of Thalassia testudinum. Taxonomy (NCBI): domain Eukaryota; kingdom Viridiplantae; phylum Streptophyta; class Magnoliopsida; order Alismatales; family Hydrocharitaceae; genus Thalassia; species Thalassia testudinum. The sequence goes on along the minus strand of JAZHRO010000076.1, from coordinate 18,041,359 downwards.
CCTCGAACCTCATGTTTTTAAGTGGGTTTGTTTTTAAGGTTACAGGATGTCATTTAATTCCTTGGAGTTGCTGTAGCCCTTATTGAATCATCTCATCCCACTTTTCTTCTTATTAGGTTGCTTTGACCAATGTTTGGACCCTGAGTTACCCTGTTTTCAGATTGGATTGGTGAAATTGCATTTTTACCCCTTAGTTTCTATTTTCTTTGCGAACTCAGAATCTCTCTGAGTCAAGCCTTTCTAGGGTTATGTAGGAGCTTTTTCTTGCATATTAGGGTTAAATGGTGCTAGTTTAGGGTTTGTGACGAGGTTCTCATCACCCGATGCATAAGCACACCTCCCAATCCTTGCAACGAGGAGTCTGTGTAGATGACGAATCCGCCACTACTGTCAGGCATGGTAAGTACAGGAGGTGAGGTCAACCTCTCCTTCAGCTCTTGAAAGCAAGACACACATTCTTCTGTCCAGGCGAAGGATACATCCTTCCGAGTCAACAGAGTTAGAGGGCGTGCAATCTATGAGAATCCTCGGATAAATCGTCTATAGTAACCAGCCATCCCCAGGAAACTGCGAATCTCTGTCACCAAACGTGGCCTCTCCCAGCTAAGTACTGCCTCCACCTTGGCTAGATCCACAGCTAAATCGTCCTCTGAGATCACATGGCCCAGGAAGGTGACCTGTCTCAACCAGAATTCGCATTTGCTATATTTGGCATATAGCCTGTGTCGTCTTAAAGTATCTAAGACCATGTAAAGGTGCTGCTCATGCTGTGTCTAGTATTGAGAGTAAATGAGTACGTCATCAATGAATACAACCACGAACTGATCCAGATACGGCCGAAAGACGTGGTTCATCAAGTCCATGAAAGCAGCAGGGGCATTGGTCAACCCAAACGGCATGACCAAGAACTCGTAGTAGCCGTACCATATACGAAAGGCTATCTTGCAGACGTCGGTCTCCCTAATCCTCAGCTGATGGTAGTCTAACCTCAGATCTATCTTGGATAATACCGTGGCATCTGATGAGAACCTCATCATGAACCCTAACTAGTATATTTTGACCTAATAAATTGAACAAAAGCTCCTAGAAAACCTACGGGAAAGCCTAAATCAGGGAATTGTTGAGTAGAAAATAAAACAGTACACAAGAGGTAAAATTGTAATTTTACCATTGAAGTACAAGGACGGGATTTCTAAGGGTCTAGACATAGGTCAAGTGAACTTAATAAGAGAAAAAGTGGGATGGTTTGGTCAGAAAAGGGTTACGACAAAATCTGGGAATTAAATGACATTCTGTAATACTAAAATAAACCCACTTTAATTCACGAAGTTCCAAGTAAGATAAAAATCAATTAAACCCTCTAAAATTCATGAAAAAATATCCCCTAGGGTTTAGATCCTTCAATTTGGCCATTGGAACCTATCTTGACCTAGATTGAGAACCATACCTAATTTTTAACCTAATTTAGGTTTTTGTGCAAATGTCTAGTCAAACATGGTCAAACCTAAAATCCAACTTCACCACTGGTTCCTTGGGTCCAAATTAGGTTTATACCAAAATTTGGACCTAAGGAAAAATCGTCTTGACCCACTTTATAAAATGGTCCTCAATAATTACTTTTTGACCCTTAACTTTTTGAAACCTTGCAAAGACCCCCCTATCTTTCCCGTCATCTTCTTCAATCGGGTCCCTCTGCCACCCACATGTGCAGGCCATACCTCAGGCGACTTTGCGCGGAGGATGGTGCCGCGCATGTGGTTGGCTGAAGCTGTGTTTCTCGCTCTAGGCGGAGTTATAATGATTAATTCGTTATAGTATGTTACAAAAAATGGTTACCAGTTTACAATTTATTACTAGGAATTAAAAGTTTCTTGAGGTCGAACTCAGGGAGCACACGTCATTCTAGCCACATAAAGGTGCACAATTCTATTACAAAAAGAATAAGAGAGAGAGAGTGTGAGTAAAAGTTCTCTTTTTTTTGGCTTCTTCTTCTTCTCTCTTCTTTTCTATTTCAGCCGGTTCTTCTCTTCTTCAGCCTGCCTTATACTTTCTTCTTCTTTTCTTTGCTGCAGCTGCCTCTTCTTCTTTCTTTCTTCAGCTGTTGCCTCTTTCTTCTTTCTTCTTTTCTTCTGTGTCTTCTTTTCTTCAGCAGCTCCATCCTTCTTCTTCTTCTTTCTTATTTCCTTCTCTTCTTCTCTGATTTCTTCTTTCACTTTTCTTCCTTGATTCGGACGTCTGATTCTTCGCGTCGGACGCCTTATCGGCGCTGTTGCTACAGTGCCTCCTTCTTCTCTTCTTCTGTTGTGTTCTTTTCTTCTTCAGCTTCTTCCTCTTCTTCTCTTTGCTGCGACTTCTCCTTCACCTTCTTCTTCTGCTGTGGGAGCTCTGCGACTAAGTCCTCGCCGCCCGCTCTTCCTCTTCATCTTCCTCACTTATTCCCTGCACACACGTGACGCAAAACCTACCCATACCCTTTCCCGCGTCTCTCTCTCTCTGAATCTCTCTTGTATACGCTCTCCCAGAGCTGGGTAATCGGGTCAAGTCACGTGCCCGGGTCCAAGCGCACCGGCGTGGGTGTGGTGTGCGAGGAGGGCTCAAGAGTGGGGTAATCGGGTCGCGGGTCAGATCTGCGTGGGCAGTGCCGTGGACAAGACCCGGTGAATAGGTGAGGGACCTCACCCCAGCGTTATCGGAGGCAACCGGCCTATAGCACTTTTTCCTCTTATGTGTGGGCATGCGCCCACAAACTTTCGAGGTGGGACTAAAGTCCCACCTTCGTTCTCGGGTGCCTACGGGAGGAAGCGTCGTAATATTGGGGCAGCAACAAAGGCTTATGACCCCAATTGGAGTCCTGAGTGCGTGCGCAAGCAGATCCCGCGCGACCTAGGACCTGCTGCCTGGGACGAGGGGGCCTGGGTGAAGCTCCCAAGCAAGCTTCACTTGCTCATCAATGGCGGAGGTCACTGATGAGAGCCTCATCATGAGCCATAACTAGCTCATTTTGACCCAATAAAGAATATAAAAGCTCTTACATAACCTAGAAGAAGGCTTAACTGAAGGAACAAGTGCTCTGAAAAGAAAACATGAAATAAAGGTTAAAACTGCTATTTTACCATTGCAGTACATAAACGGGATTTCTCAGAGGCAAAACATAGGTCAAATGGTCTAAATGAGATAAAAAGTGGGTTGAGTCAATCAGAAATGGGTTTACGTGCAATCTAAGAATTAAATGACACTTGGTAACCCTAAAATAGACCCGCTTAAATTAACAAGGTTCAGGTCAGAACAAAAATCAAGTAAACCCTCTAAAACTCATGGAAAAACATCCTCTAGGGTTTAGAACACTTAATTTGGCCTTTGGAACCTAGTTTGACATAGATTAGGGTCCTAGCTCTTCAATTAACCTAATTTGGGTTTTTACGTAAAATGTCTAGTCAAACATGATCAAACCTAAAATCCAACTTCACCGTTGGATTCCCTAGGTCCAAATTAGGTTTATACCAAAATTTGGACCTAAGGAGAGGTCATCTTGACCTACTTTGCAATTTAGTACACCCAAATCACAAATTGGTCCCTATCTTTTGAAAATCTTGCAGAGAGCCCCCTAAGTTCTTCGCCCCCTTTGCAATCCAGTCATGCCGCCATTGTTAGGGCAGAACCGTGCTCCGGTGAGGTTTAGAGAGGGATTACTCTCTAATCCCTCAGAGATTCCCTCCCAGAAATGGAAGGGGGATTCTCTGAGGAATTCCCTTCCATCTAAAGCAGATCACGATCCCTGGTGTGAACCCAATCTCTCGTGCGAACGCACGAGAGATTTTGGAATCCACCCTCCTTCCATCTCTGGCGAGCCGGCAGAGTTAATTGCACGGTCTCCACGTGATAGAAGGTGCGGCCAGCACCTATAAAAGACTCCCCAGACCCTGCCGCAGAGGGGAAGCTTGAATTTGACGGAGATCCCCTCAAATTTCCTCTCTCCCATCTCCGGCCAAAAGACCCGCAAGCTCCAACGACCTCCTCCCCTCCTTCTCATCGCTCCGCTGCCATACCAGCAGCAGAGTCAACTCCGCCGCTTCCTCCCACGTCGCGCCATACCAAGCGCACGTGCCCCTGCCCTCATCCTCGTCGCCGCTTCCTCCCTCAGGGTCCTTCCCCGACGACGGCAGTTACGCACCGTCCACTCCGCTCCTCCATTCCTTCCAGATCACCCCAGATACCCTCTCCATCCTCTCCTCTCTCTTTTCCCCCTGCTATTTTATCCAATTACCCCCCGACAGTGCCTAACCACCTCCATTGTCCTCACCTCCGACCGCCCTCCAGCGAGCCGCCCACACCACTCCGCCCCTCCACACGATCCGCCAACCCTCTCGTGAGATCCGCCTCACCACCAGGAACTCAGTCCACCCCTCCACTGCCACTCCAGACCTCCACAATCACCCCCCGATCAACCCCACACCACCGACCACAGGTTGACCTAGGCACGCACACCTAGGCCAACCTGCGGCCTGCAGCACTGCGCATCATCTTCGCCGTGCTACGGCGAATGTTTCTAGCTAATCTGATTGGGCCAATAGGCCGTTCTTGTGTACGACTGGTTGCAGCTCTTGCTGCCATTGACGGCCGAAGCAGCGAGGAGCTCGTAGCAGCTTCAAGCACCAGGGATCCCAGGCTGCAGGTGCAGCAGACTCACGCGAGTGTCGCGAAGCGAGTGAGGCCAGCAAGTCGCACTGCGAGGCCAGCAGCTGGGGCAATTGCACGAAGGAATCTCTGCGGGCGTGCATGAAATCAGGACTGATCAGATAGTCCCACATCGTGGAATCGCGAAACACAGGTATAATATAAATTATTTTTGTGTTTTAAGCTCACTACCTCCGTAAGCACAGGGGTGAGGTCCCTCACCTGCCCTCACACCCGCCTCGTCCGCGGCTTGACCTCGCGGATCTGGCGGGATCCGACCCGACCCTAACCTTGAGCACTCCTCGCGCATCACCACCTGCCAGTGCGCCTGGTCCTGGGTGCGAAGCCACCCGATTACCCGTGTAGCTCTGGGAGAGCGTCCTTGAGCGAATTGCAGAGAAAAAGAGAGACGTTTGGGTAGAGGGACGGGGGTAGGTTTTGCTTTGGCTGTGGTGTGCGCAGGAAGGAAGAAGCAAAGGAAGAAGCGAACACTTAGCATCTGCAGAAAAGGAAGAGAAGAAAGAAGAAGAGGCTGTGTAGCAGAAAAAGAAGGAGAAGCTTTCGTAGAGAACCAAAGAGAAGAAGGCAAGGCAGAAGAAAGAGAAGAACGAAAACAGGCCAAGTGAAGACTCTGCAAAGATCAGAAGAAGAAGAAGAAAGAAGGAAGGCAAGGCAGGAGAAGAAATAAGAGACAAGAAGCAAAGGCAGAAAGAGAAAGAAGCAGAAAGGAGAAGAGGAGAGAAAGGGGATTACATTTAAGACGTCTGATACAGAAATCAGACGTCCAATTCTATTTTCTTTTACAAATCCTTTTTAAAATTCTCTCTTTGAATCACTCATTTTCACTTAACAGTTGTATTCTTCGATTTTAAAAAGTACTGAGATTGCTCCCCGTGTTCAACCTCGGATACTCTAGTTTTTTGAGTAATAAAATTTTTTATATTTGTTTAAACGTTTTGTCGGTTATACTACAACGTGAAACACTTTAAACCCGCACAAAAACGTGAGAACAATCACCTGGGCCCTGAAATCACCAAAATGCCTTGCGGCCACGTTAAAAAGCTTAGGGAGGTTCGCCTAGGTGTGGCGAGTGTGCTGCGGTGGTCGGCGAGACGCGAGAGTGCCTATGGCCGTGCACCTAGGGCACACTGCGTGCGTGAGAGTGGGTGTGTTCGGGGGGTGTTCTGGAGGTGCGGTGTGATGAATGGAGGGTGGATTTGGTGTCAGCGAGGTGTCGCGATGCTTAAGGGGTAGCTGGCGAGGCGGATGGAGGCGTGGAGTGGCGAAAACACCTCGCCGGAGGGTGACTGGAGATGGAGAAGGTGGTGATGGACAGTGATGGTTGGTGGGTTGAAATAGCAAATTAAGGAGGAAATAACAGAGAGAGTAAGGGGAAGAGTTTCACCTACTTTAACAAACGGAGGGAGGAGGCGCTTGATGAGAACCTCGTCACAAACCCTAAACTAGCACCATTTAACCCTGATATGCAAGAAAAAGGTCCCACATAACTCTAGAAAGGCTTGGCTCAAAGAGATTCTGAGTTTGCAAAGAAAATAGAAACTAAGGGGTAAAAATGCAATTTCACCAATCCGATCTGAAAATAGGATAACTCAGGGTCCAAACATAGGTCAAAACAACCTAATAAGAAGAAAAGTGGGATGAGATGACTCAATAAGGGCTACAGCAACTCCAAGGAATTAAATGACATCCTATAACCCTAAAAACAAATCCACTTCAATTCACATGGTTCGAGGCAAATTAAAAATCAAATAAACCCTCTAAAATTCATATAAAAATAATCTCTAGGGTTTAGGACTTTCAATTTGGCCTTAGGAACCCATTTTGACCTACATTGAGAACCATGCCCAATTAACAACTTAATTTAGGTTTTTGCGTAAATTGATCGGTCAAACAAGGTTTAATCTAGAAATAAAATTCACCATCAGAATCCTTAGGTCCTAATTAGTCATGTATAAAAACTTGGGCCTAAGAAGAAACCTTCTTGACCAACTTTACACTTTGGTCCTCATATATTAACTTTTTGGCCCTCAACTTTTGAACCTTCACATTTTGGCCCCTAACTCTCCTTCATTCTTTGCGTTTAGGTCCCTCCTGCAAAACCTGAGCAGCGCCATGCTCCGGCGACCTTGCGCGGAGCATGGCGCCGCGCAGGGTGAGGGAGGGGCCCTGGCAAGTCAATGGGGAGTACCCTGCGTCGTCAGCCACCGGAGGGACACCCCCCTAAGCGCTGCACCCACCCATACCAGTCGTGCGAACGCACGGACGGTATGGGTATCCTTCCTCCAACGTCCTCCGGCAAGGGAGACACGTCGTCTCCCTCCGCCCACCTCTCTGGTTCTGCCCCTATAAATACCCCCGTCACTCCGCCGTTCTTCCCAGCTAGGATCTGACAGAGACACCCCCTCAATTCCTCCCTTCCCACTCCGACAGACGCCCCGTTGCTCCGGCGGCCAATCCTCCTCCTCCTCGTCGCCCTGCCGCACTACCAGCAGTAGGGTTACCTTCCCTCGATCTTTCCGCGTCACGACGCACCCAGCTGGCGCCTCTCCGGCCCTCTCCTCGCCGCCGCCCCTTCCTTTGGGCAATTTCTTCTCCGGCGACAGTCGATACGACTGTCGCCTGCGCCAACCCCTCCTCGTCCAGCTTAGTAGGTAAAACTTCTCCTCTTCCTCCCCTCTTTCTTTTCCATACTGAAAGCCCTTACTGTCACCACCGATTTCCCACCGATCACCCTCACCTTCTCCACCTCCGGCCAAACTCCGGCGAACCGCTCCCATCGCTCCAGCACCCCACACGACTCGCCGACCTGTGCATAACCTCCGCCTCCTCGCCCTGATCCTCTTCCGCCCCTCCACTTCCCACCAAATGCCCTCTGCAGATCCACCGAACACACCCACTTCTCCGCCCGCAGTTTGACCTAGGACGACCCTTTTGCTCCACCACGCCCCCTGCAGACCCTCCGACCACCTATCGCCGTGCTACGGCGAAGGTCCTCCGCATATCTGATTAGGCCGAGAGGCCGTGTTGTTGTAAATAGGGTCTGTGCTCGCCGCCGCCATTGACGAGTGAAGAAGCTCCTCCTACCTACTGCTCCAGGCACGCCACGCCTAGATCAGGCTCCCAGGCTGCGTGGGGTGACTTCGCGAAGTGCCAGGCTGCAGCTGAGGCGAAGTCCTCGCGCGAAGCCCTCTCATTGGCCCTCGACTGCTCGCTGCCTTCTCCGCACGGGCGCTCACATTGGGGTGGGACATTTAGTCCCACCTCGGAAGATTGTGAGCGAGCGCCGTGGGATAAATTGGAAAAGTGCTGTAGGCTTATTGCCTCAGCACACGGGGTGAGGTCCCTCACTCCGCTTCACCCGGCCCGTCCGCGAGCTCATCACGCGGATCCGGCCGACCCGACCCGACTTGACTGGCACTCCTCGCCCACCACCGCACGCCGGTGGGCCTGGACCCGGGCGCGACCCGCTTACCCGATTACCCGGTTGCTCTGGGAGAGCTGTCCTAAGAGCGAATTCTGAGAGAGAGAGACGCGGGGTCGGGGGGGGAATAGAGTAGGTTTTGCCCTCTGATGCTGAACTCTTGAGCGTGCAGGCACAGGTGAAGAAGAAGGACTGCAGAAGAAGAACTGAAGCGACACTGTAGCATCCGCGAGTTAAGTCGTCTGATTGGAAAATCAGACGACATCCTGAAGATAGGTGAAGACAAAGAAGAAGAAGAAAAGAAGAGAGAAGGAGCAGCCAAGTGAAGAAACAGAAAGCAGAAGAAGAAGAAGAAGAAGAAGAGAAGCAAGAAGCAAGAAAAGAAGAAGAAGAAGAACAGGAAGAACAAAAGCCAAAGAGGAGAGAAGACAAAGAGGAAGAAAGAAGAGAAGAAGAACAAGCCAAACTTTCATCTCTCTCTCTCTCTCTCTCTCTATTTTTGTAATAGAACATGTACATCTCTAGAATACGACTTGCTCCCTAAGTTCGACCTCGGGAGAATTGTTATTCCCGAGAAAAATATATATATATATATATTTGAAATGATGGCAATAACTAGCTACACTACAACGCTATAGCAAAACCTAGTCATAGTTGTCGCCGACCGTTTCAGCGCTCAGCGCGTGCCTGCTGACGTCGAAGACGAAGGTGCCCAGAGGGGGGTAACGGCGACAAGGAGGGGGTCTGGAAGGTGCCAACTGGTGCGGCCTGGCACGGGAGGACGAGGAAGAGTAAACTCTGCTGCAGGTATGGTAGCAGAGCGAAAAAAGGAGGAGGAAGGGCCACCGGAGCCTACGGGCATTTGACCATAGGAGGAGGAGACAAAGTTGGGTCGAAATCCTCAACCAAATCAAGCTTAACCAAATCAGCAGCCCCAGCTGCTTCTTATAAAGGTGCTGGCGAGGAGAGGATCTCGAGGGGGCGACGTGGGGAGCTCGTCGGAGAATGGCCGGAAAGCAGACCCATTCCTCTCGTGCATTCGCACGAGAGGCATGGGCAGCTGCAGGGAAATGGGGAGGGCCCCTGCGAAAGAGGACGACACAGGGAAGCCCCCTTTTCGTTCCTGAGAGCGACCCCCATACCCTGCGCAGCGCCATCCTCCGCGCAAGGTCGCCGGAGGTATGGGAACCTGCGTGGGGTGGCAGAGGGGCCATTCTTCAAAGAACGAAAGAGAAGATGGGGGGCTAAAAGCAAGGGTTCAAAAAGATAAGGTCAAAAAGTAATTCAAGAGGACCAATTTGTAAAGTAGGTCAAGATAGCCTTCCCTTAGGTCCAAATTTTGATGTAAACCTAATTTTGACATAAGGAATCTAATGGTGTGGTTTGATTTTAGGTTTAACCACGTTTGACTGATCAATTTGCACAAAAATCCAAATTAGGTCAAAATTTGGGTATGGTTCTCAATTTAGGTCAAGATAGGTTTTAAAGGCCAAATTGAAGGTTCTAAACCCTAGGGCGTATCTTTCCATGAATTTTAGGGGATTTAGTTGATTTTTATTCTTCCCGGAACCTTGTGAATTAAAGCGGGTATGTTTTTAGGGTTACAGAATGTCATTTAATTCCTAAAAGTTGTTATAACCCTTTTCGGATCAGGTTATCCTACTTTCTTTCTTATTAAGCCCATTTGGCCTGTGTTCAGATCCTTAGACACCATGTTTGTGTACTACATTTGTAAAATTACAGTTTTACCCCTTATTACTTATTTTATTCTTAAATTTAGAATTCTCTGAGTTAGGCTTTTCCTTAGGTTTTATAGAAGCTTTTGTACACTTATTTAGATCAAATTATGCTAGTTAGGGTTTATGATGAGGCTCTCATCATACCCCCATGCCTAGCCTTTGCTAGTCCCTTGGCAAAATTTTAAGGTTTTAACCCTTGTTCTAGACCATGAATTTCTTATCAAGTTTAGATAAGTGCTTTTTCTCTTGTATCCTTGTTAGGTCAGAATGTCAATCATAGGCCTAAAAGGTACTCTAGTACCAACCAAGATCCAAATCTGTTTAGCTTTAGCCTCAGTCTTTAGCAAAGGCTTTTAAGGCCTACAGGAACTAACCTATGGTTTATTGGACTTCGTGGTTAAAGCACCCATGCTTAAGATAATTTTATCCTTGGTTCAGTTCGCAGTGCGTTTTGTAAGAGAGAGACAGAAGATTTATATGTTTGGAGAGTTTTCTCTCTTTTATTTTTAATTCTAGGTTAGGATTGGCTTCACAACACGATCTGTATCGGATTCCTTGTCCCCATCATCAATCCTCAAGGGTTCCAGGCAGTCGATGCTTCGAGATAGCACCGCCCATGGTAACTCCCAGAACCCTGACTTTTGAGATTTTGAGATAATCACGTCCATGGTGTTCCGTGGCTGAATTCAGGCCCTGGAAATTGACATTTCGTGATAATGTCATCCATGGAATCTGAACCGGCAGAGTGCTTACATGCCCCCAGTAGGATATGTACATATCCTAAGAGACAAGCACCGAGGAGATGATATGTTGTTACGCATCTTCGAGGGAAATTTCCCACCTCTCCGTGCCGGGAACTCGTCCAAATCAACATGTGTTGATCGACTGCTCCTAATCTAGGTGATTTTTCAGACCATTTTGAAACGCTTCTGCGTGATTTTAATATTTATGCTTACTGAACCAGACTGTGTGTGAATTTGGGTGCTTAGGTTACTGAGTAACGTAAACCAAAAGTCAGTTAACGAGGCCGAATACTCCCTAAGCCTTGGACCTGATACTTTAGCTTTTCATTTTCCTCAACCTCTTGAGGAATATCTAGATCTTAATGGGTACTAAGAGTCTATCCAAGAATGCCAAAGATTTGCGTTCTTACTAATCTTGTTGTGCACTTTCCATTTTCTTTTCCTGAATGTGATCTAGAACTTAGGTTAATTCCTTAATTTCCTACTAATGTCTATCCCTTTTCTTTTTCATTTTGTGCTCCTTTTATCATTAAGCTCTTTTTCTCCTCCACAAGAATTCTTCCCTCCTTTCCCCTTTTTTTTTTGTTTGCCAATTTTTATGTTGAAACCTTTTCTTATGAGTTTTTATTCATTTTGCACTTTCATACCTCCTCCATGCCTAAGATCTGCAATGTCCTCATTGTAAATTAGGAGGGTTTTTTATTTAGCTTGGTTCATGCATTAGGATAGATATTTTGGTGAGTGGATGGGTCGGGGTGACTGTTGCGGACGATTTCTAATCTCAGATGCGAGCACCCGAGGTGGAGTCGGCTGTCCTAAAGGATGAACCGAAAGTGCAAAAAGGTGTCAGAAAAGGTTTCGGATTTTTCAGAATGACGGGCTGCCTCCCGTTAAGCGTTGAGTTTTACGCCATCGGCTGGGCGCAATAAGCTCAGGGAGAATGGAGGATAAATGACGACTCAACCAAATCTGTAGAGGTTACACCAATGAACGATTTGAGTCTCTGATCATTCACGATGAAAGGTTCGGAATCGTGGCTGAGAGGACTGATTTCAACTACTCCATTTCCAAAAACCTGTCAGACAAGATATGGTCTGACTCACTTGGATCGCAGTTTCCCAGGGAAGAGTTTGAGTCGGGCATCGAAGAGTAGGACCTTCTGACCAGGGTGGAAGATCTTTCTAGATATGTACTTGTCATGGAAGGCTTTAATCCGCCCTTTGTAGATTCGTGAGTTCTCATACGCAACAAGGCGTAATTCATCAATCTCGCTTATCTGAAGCTTTCTGTGGGTTCTAACCTTAGAAAGATCTAGGTTGCAGCTCCGTACTGCCCAATAGGCTTTATGCTCCAGTTCGATGGGAAGGTGACATGTCTTCCCGTACACTAGTCTGAAAGGAGACATGCCTAGTTGGGTCTTGTGGGCGGTCCTATAAGCCGACAAAGCTTTTAGAAGTCGGGACGACCAATCCTTCCAGTCAGGTCGAACAGTAACCTGCAGGATTTTCTTGATCTCCCAATTTGATAGCTCAGCTAGACTATTAGTTTGGAGGTGGTAAGGAGTAGAGATTCGGTGAGACACCCCGTATTTAGTCATCAGTCACCTGAACTGAGCATTGGTGAAATGGGTCCCTCCGTCAGAGATGATAGTACGAGGAATTCTGAACAGTGAGAAGATATTCTGATGAATGAATTTGATGATGATCTTGTGATCATAGGTTCGGGTCAAAATGGCTTCGATCCATTTGGACACATAGTCCACAGCGAGCAAAATGTACACGAAGCCTTCCGAAACAGGAAAGGGGCCCATAAAATCAATCCCCCAAATATCAAAAATCTCGCATATGAGAATCGGCTGCAAAGGCATCATGTCGTGGTGGCTCATATTGCCCAGAGTTTGGCAACGACTACATGCCTTACAGTATCTGTATGCGTCTTTGAAGATAGTGGGCCAGTAAAAGCCACACTGAAGGATTTTTGATGCGATTTTGTGTCCAGAGAAATGGCCACCGCATGCCTGGTCATGGCAGAAGGAGAATGTCATTGACTTCGTCCTCCGGGACACATCTACAGATGATTTGGTCAGCACTTATGCGGAAAAGGTACGGGTCTTCCCAGATGTAGTACTTGGCATCAGAGCGCAACTTGTCTTTCTTGGCCTTTGGCTAATCAGACGGGATCTGACGAGATGCCAGGTAGTTTACTATATCAGCAAACCATGGAAGCTTAGGACCAATAGTCAATAGGTACTCATTAGGAAAATGCTCCGTGATGGGTCCAGAAGGGTCGATGATTTCAGAAGAAAGGCGAGACAAGTGGTTAGCTACCACGTTCTATCTTCCCGCCTTGTCGTGAATCTCAAGGTCGAATTCTTGCAACAGCAAGATCCATCGGATCAATCGAGGCTTCGCATCCTTCTTAGCAAGGAGATGCCTCACAGCAGTGTGATCCGAGTAGATGATGACATGGGAACCCAGGAGATAAGATCGGAATTTTTCGAGGGCAAATACTATGGCTAGCAACTCTTTCTCCGTAACTGTGTAGTAACGCTGAGCCTCGTCAAGTGTCTTGCTAGCGTAGTAGACGACCATGGGTTTCCCATCAATCTTCTATCCCAGAATCGCTCCTACAGCGAAGTCAAATGCATCGCACATGATCTCAAAGGGTTGAGACCAATCAGGGGACTGTAGGATCGGGGCTTGGGTGACTTAGTCACGAAGGTTCTCAAAAGCTTGAGTGCATTCCTTGGAAATTTCAAAGGGTATGTCCTTGGAGAGAAGAGTAGTCAAGGGGTGCACGATTTTTGAGAAATCAGGAATGAAACGACGGTAAAAACCAACGTGCCCCAGAAAAGAACGGATGTCCCTGTCGAGCTAGGCATAGGAAGTCGAGAAATTAGATCAACCTTGGCTCGATCCACTTGGATGCCTTTCTCATAAATTAAATGTCCTAGGACGATCCCCTCAGGCACCATAAAGTGGCTCTTTTCCGAGGAAAGAACCAGATTTACATCAATGCAACGCTTGAGTATATGAACCAAGTGCTGGAGGCAATCATCAAATTATGCCCCGAAAACTAAGAAGTCATCCATGAAGACTTCCAGAAAATCACCTACCATATCAGAGAATATGGCAAGCATGCACCGCTGAAAAGTCGCGAGGGCATTGCAGAGACAGAAAGGCATCCTTTGGAACACGTACGTCCCAAAGGGGCAGGTGAATGTGGTCTTCTTTTGGTCCTCAGGATGAATAGCCACTTGGTTATAACCGGAGTACCCATCAAGGAAGTAGAAGAATCTATTTCCCGCTAATTTCTCGAGAATCTGATCAATGAATGGTAGTGGGAAATGATCCTTCTTCATGGAGGAATTTATTCTTCGGTAATCTATGCAGACTCTCCACGGGTAGGTATGACTTCTCCGATTTTAGCCGTAATGGTGATGAGCCCTGCCTTTTTAGGTACAACCTGGATTGGGCTCACCCAACGACTGTTGGAGATCGAGTAGATGATCCCTACATCTAACCACTTAATGATCTCCTTTTTCACGTCCTCCTATAGATTGGGATTCAAACGTCTCTACATTTCCTAGGAAGGTCGTGCGTTCTCTTCAGAATAAATATGGTGTGTGCAATAAGAGGGACTTATTCTAGTCAAGTCATCGAGAGTCCAACCAATGGCTCTGCGATGTTGCTGGATCACAGTAATCAGACGGGATTCCTGATTAAGTGTGAGTCTGGAGTATATAATCATAGGAAATGTCTGATTAGAACCCAGAAAGACATATTTCAAATGATCGGGAAGGGGTTTGAGTTCAAGAATGGGGTTATCAGCAGCAGCAGGTGGTTCAGAGTAAGTGTGAGGTATAAGGATAGGAGTTATGAGTTTGTCTATCTCAATGTCTACCTCCACTAATTGCGGTTCAAGACTCTCTTGTGTTTGATGAGGAATGATCATGTTGCCCTCAAGTTGTGGTTCACCAACCAGAGCTCTAACATCACAGATTTGTTCAATGACACCGCAATTGATCCCTTGTTGGGCCTTAAAGATATCAATTTTGAGAGTCTGATTCCCAAATTTCAGTTCTATTTGGCCCTCCTCACAACCTATGTTGGCCCTTGCAGTGGCCAGAAAAGGACTCCCTAGAATGATTGGTGTATCCCTTGGGTTCTCAGGTGCATCCATATCTAAGACTATGAAGTCCACAGGGAAGTAAAAATCCCGCACCCTTACAATAACATCCTCAAGAATCCCTTTTGGTGACTTGATAGATCGATCAGCTAACTGTAGTGTCACCTCAGTCGGTTTCAGCTCAGAGTCTTCTAGGTGGTTGAGTAAGGATGTGGGTATCAAGTTTATGGAAGTACCTAAGTCTAACAATGCTCTGTCGAACTGGGTTTCACCGATCTTGCATGAAATCAAGGGAGTGCCTAGGTCTTTTGCCTTGGGTGGGAGTCTGCTCAGGATTACAGAGTTGTCTTGCTCTAACAGAACAATTGGACTACCACTCTTGGTTCTCGGCTTACGCTGAGGTGTACACATGTTTTTCAAGAATCGTGCGCAAGCTGGTACGTGGCGGATCGCATCCATTAAGGGGATGTTTATTTGGACCTGCTCAAAGAGCTTGACCAGGTCCTCCTCAGGAGCCACGGATTTGGTTGTCTTCTTTCCCTTGGTCAAGGCCTCGGGAAATGGAACCATGGTTGGTACTTCTAGGATAGGTCTAGGTTTTGGATCTGGGATGGGGATAGGAACATCCTGGATAACTGTCCTAGAATTCGGGTCACTACCATGCTTGGAGTGGTCTGAATAAGGTGGATCTTAGGTCGCTTTACCACTAAGGGTTGTTACGGAGTTAAGTCCTGCCTGGTTCTGGTTGGGGGTTGGTAGAATGGGCTGCTGCTGTTGATAACCCGCATAAGAAGTTGAAGCTTCCATCCCAACAGGTGAAGGAATAGAATGGGCCAGATAAACCATGTGTGCTTGGCCTGGGTTTGGGTTCATAACGCGTTGCTGGGTTGGCACGCTATTAGGGTTGGGTAAAGGCTGAGAAGGAAGCGTGCCTGGTTGGCGAGAACTCGCCAACTGGTCCAGTTAGTTTCAAACCTCTGTGATTTCGTCCTTGTGTTGCTTTTGAATAGCCGCATTCATTCTCTGAATGTCAGCCAAAGTCTGGAGGATGAGAGACATTTGGTCTTGGTTTGGCCCGAATGGATAAGTGGGGTTGGGCCGAGGCTGAGGCGATTGGTAAGGACGAGGTGCTGGTGGACGAAGCTGAAAGGGTGGTCTCGGATTTTGGGAATTCCCTGCCCACTAAAAGTTGGGATGGTTTCGCCATCTAGGATTGTAGGCATTGGAAAATGGGTCATTTTGGATGGCGTTGAGGTCCTCGTAGGTCTGAGGAGCCTCAGAAAAGTCAGAGAATGGGGGAGAAGAATTCCCCCGGCTAGAATAGAAAGGATCAGAGGTTCCTCCGATCCGAGAGTCAGATAGGGGTGGATACGAGTCCACCCTAGGAGAAGGTTGGTGGAAAATGTGTTGCACAGTCTTTCGTGTGGGAGGAGGCTGTGCAAAGGAGTTCTGCGCAGAGGTGGCTTGCTGCAGATACTGAGTCAGCTCATCCACCTTCTTCTTAATAATAGAGACCATGTCCAATCGACTGGCCATCAATTCCAGGTCGACTGATGCGGACAGGCCCTGTGTTTCATGTGCTTTCCTAAGGTTTGTCGATGCGCGAGTATTCGTCTTGTCGAATGGTCCCATCGAGTCATTATTGATGGAATTCTCGCACATATTTTCGAGAATCTCCCACTCGATGTCCTCATGTTGACCAATGATATTCCCTCCGCAAGTTGCATTGACGAATAGTCTAATATCATCATGGAGTCCCTGGTAAAAAGACTGGACTTGTTCCCATTTAGGAATCCCGTGATGGGGGCACTTCCTCGTGAGATCCTGAAAACGATCCCATGCCTCATGAAGAGGTTCTCCCGTTTGTTGCGTAAAGTGAGTAATCTGATGGCGCAAGGCATTGGTTCGACCAACTGGAAAGAATTTTTTCAAGAACTCGGATTGAAGTTCCTCCCAAGTGTTGATCGGACATGTCTGGGTCTGATATCAATGGGCTGCTTTGTCCATAAGGGAGAAAGAGAACATCTTCATGAGTAAGATATCCCGATTATGCACATCTGACCCGAAAGTCTGGGCCAGATGCTTTTGTTGTTTGACGTGCTGGAAGGGGTCTTCAGAACTAAGCCCATGGAATTTAGGTATGGCATGAATCATGTTGGGCTTCAGTTCAGAATCAGGTCCTCCAGTCGGGATTCTGACTCGAGGCTCAATTGCCACCGCAGCGGGATTATAGTGATCTCGTATCATGGGACGCTACGGTGGGTTCATGAAGTTCTGGAAGAGGTCATTGAGTCGCTGGAGCTGGTGCTCAAGATTATTCTCTTCCTCAACTGGCTGAGCCATTGTGGAAGAAGAAGGTGAATTGGGTTCAGAATCAGAGAAGAGGTCTATGTGAAGAGTTGGTTGCACAAACAAAGGTACCGAGGCTCGGCCTCGGGGAGAGTGAATTTCTAGAGGAGGTTTCAAGGACCTCCTACCAAACATGCACCGATGGATTAGACGAGTTTAGCAGGTGCTGGACCCAATTAAGACACCCAAAATGTTGGGTGACTATAGAGGTTCGGGGCAGATGGACCCCTTAATCAGAAGGTCGTCCACCTAAGAATTACCTAGGCAGCCAGAGAGGGTGAGTCCCGCAAAGACCCCTACACAGTAGAGCGCCCCCACGGGTTACAGGGTTTCCCCCACCCGACCTCTCTTATCACTGAGATTCTAGGTAGACCAGAATGGGGACCTTGACCTCTTAAGTCAACCACTTTTAGTTAAGATCAAGGTGCTTAGGGTTTCACTTGAACTTTAATCTTTTGAGTGCAAAAAGTGACCTAAGTGAAAGGTTGGTCGATCCAAGGGATCAACTTCACCTATTAGTTCCTTTGAGAGCTTATTAGGCCATGTCTTTTGAGGTTCAAGTGTTTTAAGAGCCGAATTGCTTAGGGTTTCTCTTGATAGATGTTTTCAAGCAACGTCTTAGCTACACTTCTTTTAGGGATTCTCAATTCTTGATTAGAAAGTATGTCTCTAAAACCCTAGCGTTGAGTCTCAAGTTGGATCTAATTGGTCTAGTTAGTTGCCTCAAGAATAGGTAATTAGGGCTCAAGTAAGAAGGTTTTAGCCTTAACTACCTTTAGTGGATGTACAGATAGAATGTGTTGAAATTTGAAAACAGGCAATTTCTGTGTTTTACTAGGTAAAAGACGACAGGTTATTCCTAATTTGCTTCTTTTTCTTCCTCTTTAGAATTTAAGGGGCTTGAGAGGATAGAAAATTACCTGTCCCTTGGCGTGGTTGTTGTGCAACTGCTTGTTTCCTTCTTGTTTTCCTGTGCTTTTTCATGATTTCCTGTGCCTGCACAACAAAAGAGAAGAGCTTAAGTTAGTAGTAAATCAGAAATTGTGAATAAATATTTTCTAGAATGGCCGTTGCTCCCCGGCAACGGCGCCAAAAACTGGTTGGCCGAAGCTACGTTTCTTGCTCTTGGCGGAGTTATAATGATTAATTCATTATAGTATGTTACAAAAAACGGTCACCAGTTTACAATTTATTACTCGGAATTAAAAGTTTCCCGAGGTCGAACTCAGGGAGCACACGTCATTCTAGCCACATAAAGGTGCACAATTCTGTTACAAAAAGAATAAGAGAGAGAGAGTGAGTGAGCAAAAGTTCTCTTTTTTTTTGCTTCTTCTTCTCTCTTCTTTTTCTATTTCAGTCGGTTCTTCTCTTCTTCAGTCCGCCTTCCTCTTTCTTCTTCTTTTCTTTGCTGCGGCTGCCTCTTCTTCTTTCTTTCTTCAACTGCCACCTCTTTCTTCTTTCTTCTTTTCTTCTGCGTCTTCTTCTTTTCTTCAGCAGCTCTGTCCTTCTTCTTCTTCCTTCTTCTTTCCTTCTCTTCTTCTCTGATTTTCTTCTTTCTCTTTTCTTCCTTGATTCGGACGTCTGATTCTTCGTGTTGGACGCTTATCGGCGCTATTGCTACAATGCCTCCTTCTTCTCTTCTTCTGTTGTGTTCTTTTCTTCTTTAGCTTCTTCCTCTTCTTCTCTTTGCTGCGGCTTCTCCTTCACCTTCTTCTTCTACTGTGGGAGCTCTACGACTAAGTCCTCGCCGCCCGCTCTTCCTCTTCTTCTTCCTCACCTATTCCCTGCACACACGCGACGCAAAACCTACCCCTACCCTTTCCCGCGTCTCTCTCTCTCTGAATCTCTCTTGTGTACTCTCTCCCAGAACCGGGTAATCGGGACGGGTCACGTGCCCGGGTCCAGGTGCACCGGCGTGGGTGTGGTGCGCGAGGAGTGCTCAGGAGTGGGGTAATCGGTTCGTGGGTTAGATCTGCGTGGGCAGTGCCGTGGATGAGACCCGGTGAATAGGTGAGGGACCTCACCCCAGCGTTATCGGAGGCAATCGGCCTATAGCACTTTTTCCTCTTATGTGTGGGCGCGCGCCCACACACTTCCGAGGTGGGACTAAAGTCCCACCTTCGTTCTCGTGTGCCTGCGAGAGGAAGCGTCGTCCAATTGCGCACCCACACACTTCCGAGGTGGGACTAAAGTCCCACCTTCGTTCTCAGGTGCCTGCGGGAGGAAGCGTCATCCAATTGGGGCAGCAGCAGAGGTTTGCAACCCCAATTGGAGTCCTGAGTGCGTGCGCAAGCAGATCCCACGCAACCTGGGACCTACTGCCTGGGACGAGGGGGCCTGGGGGAAGCTCCCAAGGAAGCTTCACTTGCTCGTCAATGGCGGCGATCACCTTGGCCCCGAAATCACCAAAATGGCCTCGCGGCCACGTTAAAAAGCCTAGGGAGTGGTGACACCTGAATCCCCTATAGTTCTTATTATTTCGTCGTAGTATAGCATAGAGAAGTGGTTACCAGTTTAATACAATTTGTTACTCGAAAAAAAAGTTCCCAAGGTCGAACTCAGGGAGCAAGTTGTATTCTAGAAGTACAATGTTTCTATTACAAAAATAAGAGAGAGAGAGGGAGAAATAAATCTGAGTCTTGTGGCTTCTCTTCTCTTTCTTAGCTTATCTTCTTCTTCTTCTCTGCCTTCAGTTCTTCTTCTGCTTCTTCTTATTTCTTTTCTTCTTCAGAGCTTCTCGTCTTCTTCTCTTTATCTTCTCTTCTTTCTGCCTCAGCTGCAGAACTTTCCTTCTTGCGGTCCCTTTGCCTTGCTCAGCTGCACGGCTTCTTCTTTCTTCTTCTTGTTTTTCTTCTGTTCTTTAGTTCCTCTTCTTCTTGTGCTTCTTCTATTTCTTTTGTTCTTCAGAGCTTTTTTCTATTTCTTCTCTTCTTTTAGCTTTGTCTTCCTTGCACTTCTCGTCTTCTTCTTCTCTCTGTCTTTTCTTCCTTCTTCTTTCTGCCTCAGCTGCAGAGCGTCGTCTGATTTTCCAATCAGACGACTTAAGTCGCCACTGCTACAGTGCTGCTTGGTGCTCCTCCTTCTTCTTCCTTCAGTCTCCGTCGTCGGCCTTCTTCTTCTCTGCCTCGCCTGTTCTTGCACACACCACAGCCAACGCAAAACCTACCCCTTTCCCTCTACCCAAACGTCTCTCTCTTTCACAGACTTCACTCGTAGGATAGCTCTCCCAGAGCTGCTGGGTAATCGGGTCGGGCTTCGTACCCGTGACCAGGTGTACCGGCGTGAATGGTACGCGAGGAGTGCGCAGGTGGGGTGTCGGGTCGGGTCCACCGGATCCGCGTGGTGAGCTCGCGGACCAGGCGGGTGAGTGGGCCCGGGACCTCACCCCGGTGCGTTCGGAGGCGAACAGTCCGTTTCACTTTTACAATTTATACCGGTGCGGCGCTTCAAAATCTTCCGAGGTGGGACTAAATGTCCCACCCCAATTTGGCGCTTGCAGCTGAGAAAGCTGCAGGCAATCGCAAACGTTGCGAGGTCTCTTCTTCAGCTGAAGGCCTGGGCAGCTGCGTGGTTGCAATCCGAGCGTCCTGGAGCGCAGGCCTGGGCGGGAGCGAAGCTACAGCTACAGGTTGAAGAAGCTTCACCTGTTCGGCAATGGCGGCGGAGGACGGGTAACCTGTTCACAGAGATACGGCCTCTCGGCCTAGTCAGAAGGTGCAGGGAGCTTCGCCGGAGTGCGGCGAAGCTCGTGCGGGTGGTGGCGAGGAGTGGGGCGGCGTGTAGGGGCTACCCTAGGTCAGACTGTGGCCGGAGGAATGGGTTTGCTCGGGGGAGTGATGTGGAGGTGAGGAGTGGCAATGAAGGGGCGGAAACGGTTCAGTGGGATGAGGCGGAGGTTTTGGGTCGGTCGGCGAGTCGTGTGGAGTGGCGGAATAATGGGAGCGACTCACCTGAGGTGGGCCGGAGACGAAGGGGGTGACGGTGGTCAGGGTCGGTTGAGGGCTTAATTGAACAAATTGAAATAGGGAAAAGAAAGAGGAGAGGAAGGGAAGTAGTTCTAACTTACTTGCAGGGACAAAGGGGGAGGAGCAGGGCGACAGTCGTATCGACTGTCGCCGGAGAAGAAGATACCCAGTGGGGGAGGACGGCGGCGACGACGGGGCTGAAGCAGCGCGCGCGGGTATTGCACGACGCGGAGGAGAATCAGGAAGAAGTCTCTGCCACTGGTTTTGTGGCAGAGCGAAGAGGAAAGGAAAGGGAGCTCGCCGGAGCTCGCTGGGTGCCTGCCGGAGTGGGAGGAGAGGAAAGTTGTGGGTGATTCTCCATCAGAATCGAGCTGCTGAATGCGGCAGACGGTGGCGATTTTTATAGAGGCGAAATCAAAGAGGAGGGCGGAGGGAGACGACGTGCCTCCCTCGCCGGAGGATGGCCGAATTGCAACCCATACCTTCCGCGCGTTCGCATGGAAGGTGTGGGCGATGGCAGAGATCGTGGAGGTGTCCCTACGATAGCAGACGTCGCAGGGAACACCCCGTTCAACTGGCAGAGGGTCGCCCTCACCCTGCGTGGCGCCATGCCTCGCCGGAGCATGGCGCTGCTCAGGGTTTCGCAGGGAGGACCCAAATGCAAAAATGATGAAGACCTAGGGGCCAAAATGCGAGGGTTTCAAAAGTTGAGGGTCAAAAAGTAATGGACGAGGACCAGAACGCAAAGTCGGTCAAGAAGGTCTCTTCTTAGGCTCAAGTTTTTATGCATGACTAAATGGGACCTAAGGATTCTAATGGTGAATTTTATTTCTAGGTCAGAACTTGTTTGACTGGCCAATTTACGTAAAAACCTAAATTAAATCATTAATTGGGCATGGTTCTCAATATAGGTCAAAGTAGGTTCCTAAGGATAAATTGAAGGTTCTAAACCCTAGAGATTATTTTTCTATGAATTTTAGAGGGTTTAGTAGATTTTTTATTTGCCTCAAACCTCGTGAATTGGAGTGGGTTTGTTTTAGGGTTACAGATTGTCATTTAATTCCTTGGAGTTGCTGTAGCCCCTATCAGATCAGATCATCCCACTTTCCTTCTTATTAGGTTAGTTTGACCTATGTTTGGACCCTGAGTTACCCTGTTTGCAGATTGTGCTGGTAAAATTGCATTTTTACCCCTTATGACTTATTTTCTTCTTAAACTCAGAATTCTCTGAGTTAAGCTTTTCCTTGAGTTATGTAGGAGCTTTTATCCTCTGTATTAGGTCAAAATGAGCTAGTTATGGCTCATGATGAGGTTCTCATCAGGGAGGTTCGCCCAGTGTGGCGAGTGTGCCGCGGTGGTCGGCGAGACACGAGAGTGCCTGTGGCTATGCGCCTAGGGCACACTACGTGCGTGAGAGTGGGTGTGTTCGGGGGGTGTTCTGGAGGTGCAGTGTGGTGAATGGAGGGTGGATTTGGTGTCAGCGAGGTGTTGCGATGCTTAAGGGGTAGCTGACGTGGAGGATGGATTGGCGAAAATGCCTCGCTAGAGTGCGACCGAAGATGGAGAAGGTGGTGATGGACAATGATGGTCGGTGGGTTTAAATAGCAAATTAAGAAGGGGGAAATAACAGAGAGAGTAAGGGGAAGAGTTTCACCTACTTTAACTGACGAAGGGAGGGAGGAGGTGCTCAGCGCGTGCCTGCCGACGTTGGAGACGAAGGTGCCCAGAGGGGGGCAAACAACGACGAGGAGGGGATCTGGAAGGCGCCAGCTAGTGCTGCCTGGCGCGGGAGGATGAGGCAGAGTGAACTCTACTGCAGGTATGGCAGCAGAGCGACGAAAGGAGGAGGAAGGACCACCGGAGCCTGTGGGTGTTTGACCGTAGGAGGAGGAGACAAAGTTGGGGGGAAATCCTCAGCCAAATCAGGCTTAACCAAATCAGCAGCCCCAGCCGCTTCTTATAAATGTGCTGGTGAGGAGAGGATCTCGAGGGGGCGACGTGGGGAGCTGTAACGACCCGGTTCCCGAGTCCCTACGAGACACGAGAACCGGACCGACTCGACTAATCCCAAAACCTAGTCGTCCAACGAGGAAGTAACCAAAAGAGCAGTAAAATAAACCACATTCAGCATGAATATAATAAACAGTAAGGAAGTACAGCAGTAAGGAAAGAAACTACTACAGTAGATACCACCACAACAGTAGAACAACATTTATCATATAACAAGAACTGCAGGTAAAGAAAGTACAGCGGAAACAAAAACTACTCACTAGAACAGAAATAAAAGAGGTACAAAAGACTGTGGTAAACTCTACTGGACCCTACTCGGCCCAGCGTCCTCTGCAGCCGCCGACCCTGGCTACTCAACACCTGGTCCTGAAAAAGGTAACGAGTGTAACACGTCAGCAAAATGCTGAGTAGAGTGGCAAACTAACTAAAGGCAACAGTAGAGTGTACAGTAGCTGTTATGTTCTATTACTTCCTTTAATCACATCTTTCAATTTTCTCACTATTTCATTTATTTCTCAGATCCTTTACTTGATCTCGAATGTCCTCGTGGGAACGATCTTGATTGTAGTCTTTTCCAAAAGTAGAAGTAGCACGTGGTGCTCTCCTGGCCGGGAGAGTCTCCCGTGGTGATCCTACCCTCAGTCAACCACCCCAAGGTCACTGACAGACGTAACGGTGACTACGGCACGCGCGATAAACGCACAGGTAGCTAGCCCGCACTGGCATGCGGTCAGTCGTTTCCGTTAACGGGTGCGCCCAAAGCACAGCACAGAACCAGGGCAGAGCCCTCTCAAAAACAGGAGTCCAACCCCTCCACAATAACCAACCGGGGCCTTGCCCCTCCACAGTCCGCGCACCCTCGCCTGACTACCCTGGTTTGCCCTAGTGGGCCTAACAAGTCGGTGAAGGAGGCTAGCAGAACCCCGGGGCCCGTGGGGTAGCTAGTACTCTCCTAACACTAGTAGCTCTCCTCTGTACTACGTACACGAGGGCCAACAAGTCGGTACAGAGCGGCCAATCCTAACCCCGGGTGATGTAAACACATTTACACTACTTAAAATGTCTATTTATGCATGTTCTTAAGCATAGGATTGCATTTCATAATATAAATATTGCATAACATGCATCATCTTTCATTTAGAGTAGTTTGAATAAAATAGATGTTAATTGTCTCCTTTTATGTGCTTGGACAGGGCAAACATTTAATCGGGGCTTCGGATCAAAGATCCAACCGTATGGATGTGATCAGGGCGACGATTGGAGTTCAACGACTCCAAGATCGCCCTAATCAGGCATCCGTAGCATCAGATAGAGACCGGGGAACCCTAGAAGATCAAGGGCCAGGATGGTGTAAATCCGCACTTCAGATGGCAAATCCGACCGCACGGATGAATTCAGATCGATGATTGCAGCCCAACGACACAAAAATCGAGTCAATCCGACATCCGTGGCACCATCTACAACTTCCAGAAGATGGACGGCCAAGATGGCGCCACGAGCCACCATCTCTGCCGCCCAAACGGCCGCCTACACTCTATGAAGACCGTCCACCCATCCCCTCTCCGCCGTTGGATCTCAATCCAACGACTGTGGACGCATCGTGTTAAAAGCATCCACGCGACCATTTGGGCGAGGCAGCGCAGCGGTCCAGCGCCTTATCGCGAGGCGCTGGCGCACGTTCGAGCCTCGCCAAGCAATTTCTGAGGCGAGCGGGTCCGCTCCAATTGACCGCACGATCGCAATCCAGCGGCCGTGCCCGCCCGATAGCGCCGACGCGCGATTGGACGCAAGAGTGAACGCGCAATCGCACGCGCAGGCAGGCGGGCGGCAACGTCTGAGATTTCGCGGACATGCGTAGGCGTTACGCGCGGGCAGCCGAGCGGGCGCGCGTGGGCGCGGAGGCTACGCCCACGTTGAGGGCTTTAGCGACGGATTTATCCGTCACTAAAGACCCCTCATTTATTGTTTTGAAAGTGTAATGTCCATTTTGCCCCCACTCCTTGCAACTATAAAAGGAGACCCCCTCCATATGAAATTTTCATCCCTTCCTTCTCCTCTCTACCTCTCCACAGCTCAAGAGAAGCTTGTCCCACACCCGGGATGCTTCTCGCGAGATAAAGTCCAAATTTTCGTCCCCCTTCGGAAGTGGATCCCGCGACGACGACGACGTGCTGCTCTGTTCCCGTTCTTCTGCTTCATCCTCCTTCGTCCCGCTTCGTCCTCCTTCATCCAGGTGTCGTCCCGTCCGGCTCATCCTCCAAGCAACTGTCGAGGAGGATTTCTCTCTCCCTATTCTTTTTACCGCTTTCTAGTATAGATTTACTGTTTTCTAGATTAATCTACTCGTCCTCCAAGCAATCGTCGAGGAGGACATTTCTCTCTCCATTCTTTTAATGCTATCTAGAGTAAATTTATAGCTTTCTAGAGTAATTGTTTTATGCTTTCTAGTTGTAATGAACAATCTCTTCAATACAAAAATACCTTGTTTATTCTACATCTCATTTTGATTTCTCTGTGTAATATTCTCCCTCTCTTACTCTTTCTCGCTCTTCTATTTATTGTAAATAATTAGATGGTTTTAAATTGAATTTCTTCTGTAACAAATAAAAAATGAAACGCGAAGTTTTTAAATCAAACGTCCTCCCTGTGTTCAACCCGGAATTTTAATTTCGGTATAAATTTTATTTGTTGAACACGAATTCTTCGCTTTCGAACTACAACGACAGGTTTTTCCAAAACCAAACACGTTAGCGTAGGTTCGTAATCGTTCAACACCGGGTCCCTGGGGTGGCTGGCCCCACTCTGCACTAAACAGGTACAGGTACTTCCCTTGGTACTGCGTACCCAAGAGACAGTACAAACTACATCTCAGTTCCATTCCTTTTTCTTTCCAGGAGTTCCACTCCTAATTCCCCGTAGGGTTCCAGCTCTTTATCTCAGAACATCATATGTTTCACTTTCCAGTTTCACGTTCTCACAATCCATGATCTCAATCATGTTTCTTTATATATAACAGGCAGCTGTTAATTCAATTTACAGGCAGCTGTATATTCCTTTCCATTTTTCCAAGACTGCAGTATTATACATTCCACTAGTTTTTCCATCCTAGGGTTCATGCCACATCCTAGGATCAAGCATACAACTAGTTTTCCAGCCCTAGGATTCATGCAATGTCCTAGATTCTAGTTATGGTTCCATACTTTAACAGATTTTAATAATAAATTTAAGCCACTCTACCAGGTACAACGGGAGTAATGGGGGCGTGATCGAGAATCCCGCGTGCCTCCGCGACTCTCAAGACTGCAACTGAACGAGGTCCTATCGCAAGGATCAAACACAAGGAGTGTCTCAAAACAGTGTAGCTACTGTAGACGGGTAGAGGAATTAATTCTGAAAAGAGTGCAACTCGAATCGCGAAAAACGGAGCCCGAACGGGCCCTAAACGGGTCGAAAAAGACGATACTATGCAAAATCAGACGTCTGGAACTTCTTCCAGACGTCTTAAACAGTGGATCAGAGAATTACCTGTTCAGCGTGGTTTCCCAGACGTCCAGAAGTCTGCAGGGACGTCTGTCCCAGCTCCCAGACGTCCGATGGTCACCCCGGACGTCTGGAGGTCACTCCCGCCGTCTGGTACAACTTCCAGACGTCTGATTCGCAAAGGATGGCGAATAGCGAACCTGCGCACAGCCAACTGCCTCCCTCAGTACGGTCAGTCGACAGGAAGGAAGAAGAAAACGGAATACACACCTTTCAAACGTCTGTATGAGCTACCAGACGTCGTCCTCGCCGTCTGCCTATCAACCTAGACGTCTGATTCTGGAAATTTTTCCAGAATCAGGGCGCTACTCGGCCTCCGCTCGCGACGCCTCCCGCGTCGCACCTCGTGCGTCTGCTGCTCAGATTGCAGCAGGTCCCTCTCCGCGTCGCTCCGCGCCCCTTGCGCCCTCCGCCGGCCGACCAAGCCGCTCCGGCGAGCTCGCCCTCACGACAGAGCTCCGCTCTCGCACGCCGCACCTCCTCCGCGCTCACTGCGGCCGCCGCTGCCGCCCTCACGCTCGCGCTCACGCTCCACTCACTGGCTGAAGGAGAAGAAGGAGGAGACGGTGGAGACGGGAGGGGAGGCGTGCCCTTTTAAGGCCACGCGAGGAGGAGAGAGAGACGCGGCAGAGCGTCTGCAGCCGCAAAGAATATCGGATATTCGCGAGCCTGCGCGCTGAGGCGCGCAGACGAAGACTCGTGCCAGAATAACTGATTTTCAGACGTCTGGGATCGTTTCCAGACGTCTGGTCAGACGTCTGGCACACCTCCCAGACGTCTTAAAAGACGTCTGCGGCATGCACTCGTTACAATATAACAAACTCAAAGGAAGTTTCATCCTTGAAACTTGCGCCAAGAAGGGTGCGGGAAAAGACGTCCAAATAACCATAACAAACTCAAAGAGGACCGAAGCCGGTCCGAAAAGACGTACCCGCTAAAAGCTCCGGGTACCGCTCTCGCATTGCCGCCTCAGGCTCCCAGGTAGCCTCCTCGTACCGCTGGCTCCTCCACAAAACCTTTACCAGGGGTACTTGCTTTCGTCTCAACCGGCGGACGACTCGGTCTAGGATCTGCACTGGCCGCTCGGGGTAGGTCAGGTCGTCGCTCACCTCGACGCGCTCGTGACTCAGTACATGACTGGAATCGGCTACGTACTTCCTGAGGTTGGACACGTGGAACACGTCGTGCACACCAGAAAGCTACGGGGGAAGGGCAAGTCTGTAAGCAACGGGTCCAACCCGCTCCAGGACCTCAAAGGGCCCCACGAACCTCAGCGCGAGCTTCCCTCTCACCCCAAACCGCTGTAAGCCCTTCATGGGCGAAACACGACGGAAGACGTGGTCCCCAACCTCGAACTGCACCTCTCTGCGTCTGCGATTCGCGTAGCTCTTCTGTCTGCTCCTGACAGTGCGGAGTCGTCTGTGGATCTGCTCAACTACCTCCTGACTCTGCCGGATCAACCTGGGGCCAACCTCCCACTTGGTCCCCACCTCAACCCAACTCAAGGGTGCCGTACACTTCCGTCCGTACAGAGCCTCGTAGGGAGCCATGCTGATGCTCAAGTGATAACTGTTGTTGTATGCAAACTCCGCCAGGGGCAGGTGCTCCTCCCAAGAGCCCCTCCAGTCCAGTACACAGGCACGCAAAAGGTCCTCAAGTGTCTGTATCGTGCACTCAGACTGTCCGTCCGTCTGGGGGTGGTAAGCCGTGCTAAACCTCAACCTCGTCCCCAAGGCCTGCTGAAACTCATTCCAAAACTGGGACGTAAAGCGAGTATCCCGGTCGGATACGATCTCCCATGGAACTCCGTGTAGTCGCACCACATCACGGATATACCTCTTTGCCAACTGTGCTGGTCCCAAAGTGACTCGGATCGGCAAGAATCGCGTCGTCTTCATCAATCTATCCACTATTACCCAGACTGCGTCGTGTCCCCGCTGGGTAACAGGTAAGCCCACCACCAAGTCCATGGTGATGCTCTCCCACTTCCACTCTGGCACTGGAAGCGGCTGAAGCGGCCCTGCAGACCTCTGATGCTCGGCTTTCACCTGCTGGCACACTAAGCACTGCTGCACGAACTCACCCACATCCCGCTTCATCCCTCTCCACCAAAACTCGCGTCTCAAGTCATAGTACATTTTCGTGTTTCCGGGATGTATGGTGAATCTGGAACCGTGTGCCTCAATCAGGAGCTCTCTCAACAGCTCCTCGTCTCTGGGAACGCACAACCGTCCCCTCAAGCGTAACACCTGGTCTGTGAAAGAGAAGTCCCCTGGGTCCCCTGATAGTACTCTGTCGCGCAAAAACTGCAAGTACGGATCAGCCATCTGTCCTATGATGATACGGTCTATCAGCTCTGGCCTGGTCTGCCGTGTCACCGTCACTGCCCCACAGTATCCTCGTAACTCTAGAGGTTGCCAACTGCCCACCTCCTCCAAAAGGCTCCAACTCTGTAGCTGTAGACTGGCCAAGCGTGCGGGCGCCTTACGGCTCAAGGCGTCAGCCACCACATTGGCCTTTCCCGGGTGGTAGGAGATGCTGCAATCGTAGTCCTTCAGGAGCTCCAACCAACGTCTCTGTCTCATGTTGAGCTCCTTCTGGTCAAAAAGATATCTGAGGCTATTGTGATCTGTAAAAATCTCGAAGGTCTCACCGTACAAGTAGTGCCTCCAGGTCTTCAGCGCGAAGACAACAGCTGCCAACTCTAGGTCGTGGGTAGGGTAGGTATGCTCATGGGGCTTCAGTTGCCGCGAAGCGTAAGCGACAACATGACCCCTCTGCATGAGCACACCTCCTAACCCCTGCAAGGAAGCATCCGTGTACACAACGAACCCGCCACTACTATCAGGGATGGTGAGCACGGGAGCCGAGGTCAACCTCTCCTTCACCTCCAGAAAACACGCCTCACAGGCGTCTGTCCAAGCGAAAGGCATGTCCTTCCGGGTCAACTGTGTCATAGGACGTGCAATCTGCGAAAACCCTCTGATGAACCGTCTGTAGTAACCTGCCAATCCCAAGAAATTGCGAATCTCAGTGACTGAACGCGGTCTCTCCCACCTGAGCACTGCGTCGACCTTGGCGGGGTCCACCGCCAGGCCGTCACCAGAGATCACATGACCCAAGAAGGTCACCTCCCTCAACCAGAACTCGCACTTGCTGTATTTGGCGTACAACCTGCGTCGTCTCAGAGTGTCCAGAACCATCCGCAAGTGCTGTCCGTGCTGCATCCGATCTCTAGAATAGATGAGCACATCATCTATGAAAACCACCACGAACTGATCCAAGTACGGTCTAAACACCCTGTTCATCAGGTCCATGAAAGTAGCGGGGGCATTGGTCAGCCCAAACGGCATGACCAAAAACTCGTAGTGTCCGTACCGGGTGCGGAAAGCTGTCTTGGAGACGTCGGTCTCCCTGATCCTCAACTGGTGGTATCCAGACCTCAAGTCTATCTTGGAAAACACCGTGGCACCCCGCAACTGGTCAAACAAATCGTCGATCCTCGGCAGCGGATATCTGTTCTTGATGGTGACCCTATTCAACTGTCGGTAGTCCACACAAAGGCGTAGGGCCCCATCCTTCTTCTTCACAAACAGTACTGGGGCTCCCCAGGGAGACGCACTGGGCCTCACGAAACCTTTCTCCAAAAGGTCCTGCAACTGGGACTTGAGCTCTCGCAGCTCAAGCGGTGCCATACTGTATGGCGCGGTGGAGATGGGGCTGGTCCCTGGTACTAGTGAGATCTCAAACTCGATCTCACGCTCGGGCGGTAGTCCTGGTAATTCGTCTGGAAACACGTCGAGGTACTCTCTGACCACCGGGATGCTCTGGAAGTCTGCCACGGGGCTGGGTTTTTCCACCACACAAGCTAGGAAGACCTCACATCCCTGGCTCAAAAGTCTCGCCGCCCGAAGTGCCGATATGCACCTGAAACCTCCGTCCACTGGCTGTCCGTGAAACTCGAAAGAAGGCAACTCCGGAATGGAGAAGACAATCTTCCTCTCAAAACAGTCTACCAAGGCGTGGTAAGCGGACAGCCAATCCATCCCCAGAATCACACCGAAGTCCTCCATCTGTATCATAATCAGGTCAGCTGGCAGGCTATGTCCCCCGACGTTGACCTCGCAACCCGTGTACACCTCCTCAGCTACAAACAGGTGACCACTCGGACCTCTGATTACGAACGGATTCTCTAACAGTGTATAATCCTGGTCCAAACCAATTGCAAAACTGGCTGCGACAAACGAGTGCGTAGCGCCGGAATCGAAAAGCGTGTAAACGAGTCTGCCAGAAATTGAAACCATACCTGCTACCACGGATCCCGATGCTCTGGCGTCCCTGTGTGTTAGGGCGTTGATACGCCCCTCAGCTCTAGGTGCGGACGAAGCAGCCACATTCTGCGTCGGACGGGTAGGTGCTGGCCGATACCCTCCTCACGACTGCTGTCCTCCTCCTCGTGCATGGGAACCGCGGCCTCCTGTGCGCCCTCCAGTGCTCTGCACGGGAAGTATCTGCTGACCTCCTGTCCTAGATGGACAGTCCCTCCTGACCTGGCCCGGCTGGCCACACTGGTAGCAGAGGGGAACCCGACTCCCGCCCTCAGTGAGTCCCTGCTGTCGGCTAGGCGGGGGTCCGGTGCTGGCGACTGGCCCCTGTCAAGGGCCCCCAAAGGCCACTGATGGCCCTGCACAACGTGACGGCTCTCCTGCGGACGCCACGTGTCTCTGTTCTCGCCGGCAATGTGAGAAGTCTGGCTGAAAGGGCCTCTTCCGCCCACCGTCGGTCTCTCGCGCGGACGGGTTGGTCTCCTCGTAAGTCATAGCTGCCTCTACCACCCTCGAAAACGTCGGCAGCTTCATGGGTTTGACATACCCCCGGATCGCAGGCCGGAGCCCCTCGGTGAACCTCCAAAGGCGCTCCTCCTCAGTGGCTACCGCTGTCGCTGCAAAGCGGGACAGCTCCAAGAAACGCGTGCGGTACGCGCTCACAATCATCGTCCCTTGGCGGAGAGTGTGGAACTCCCGCCTCCTCTGGTCCTGCCACGTCTGGGGAAAGTACTGCTCGCAGAAGAGGGTGACGAACTAGTCCCACGTCGGCTCGTCCCTCTCCTGTACCCGGACCGCCCTCCACCACCGGTGTGCCGCACTCTCCAGCTGGTACGTGGCAAAGGCCACGCGGCACTCCACCGGGGGGCGAAGGGTGTCGAAGATCTTCTCCAGCTGCTCAAGCCAGTCCTCTACCTCGGTCGGGTCCTCATCCCCCTTGAAGGAGGGGGGGCTTCAGCTTCCGGAACTGTCCGAAAAGCTCGAGGTGGCACTGTAGGGGAGGTGCTGGTGCACCTCCAGGCGAAGGTGTCTCGTGTACAGAAGTGTCGGAGGAAGGTGGGGGCGGCATGGGCCCATCCCCTCCCTCGTGTCCAGCGCCGCGTCCGTCGCGTGGTCCCACAGAGGACTCCCACTCTGCAGCCCCAGGGGGAGGTGCTCGGGGCGGTGGGTGGAGCTCCTCTCGTACAATATCTCGTATCAATCTGGCGAGGTCCTGGGCCTGGATGCCAGGGAGTGGCGGCTGGTCCACTGAGACGTCAACGACAGCACGTCCACCTCGCCGACCTCGTCCTCGGCCGCGCCCGCGGCCAGTCTCGCCAGTCCCGCGACGAGGCATCTCCTGCAAGGAGACGCGAAACAACACGGAAACGTCAAAACAGACGGTACTTAACAAAACTTCTAAGAGCTCATGTCAAGAGATATGTTGTGGTGGCTACTCTAGCTATAAACATGTGAATTGGTTATTTTCCAGTCAGTTGATTCACTTCTCGGGACGACCTTGCTCTGATACCATCTTGTAACGACCCGGTTCCCGAGTCCCTACGAGACACGAGAACCGGACCGACTTGACTAATCCCAAGACCTAGTCATCCAACGAGGAAGTAACCAAAAGAGCAGTAAAATAAACCACATTCAGCATGAATATAACTAACAGTAAGGAAGTACAGCAGTAAGGAAAGAAACTACTACAGTAGATACCACCACAACAGTAGAACAACATTTATCATATAACAAGAACTGCAAGTAAAGAAACTACAGCGGAAACAAAAACTACTCACTAGAACAGAAACAAAAGAGGTACAAAAGACTGTGGTAAACTCTACTGGACCCTACTCGGCCCAGCGTCCTCTGCAGCCGCCGACCCTGGCTACTCAACACCTGGTCCTGAAAAAGGTAACGAGTGTAACACGTCAGCAAAATGCTGAGTAGAGTGGCAAACTAACTAAAGGCAACAGTAGAGTGTACAGTAGCTGTTATGTTCTATTACTTCCTTTAATCACATCTTTCAATTTTCTCACTATTTCATTTATTTCTCAGATCCTTTACTTGATCTCGAATGTCCTCGTGGGAACGATCTTGATTGTAGTCTTTTCCAAAAGTAGAAGTAGCACGTGGTGCTCTCCTGGCCGGGAGAGTCTCCCGTGGTGATCCTACCCTCAGTCAACCACCCCAAGGTCACTGACAGACGTAACGGTGACTACGGCACGCGCGATAAACGCACAGGTAGCTAGCCCGCACTGGCATGCGGTCAGTCGTTTCCGTTAACGGGTGCGCCCAAAGCACAGCACAGAACCAGGGCAGAGCCCTCTCAAAAACAGGAGTCCAACCCCTCCACAATAACCAACCGGGGCCTTGCCCCTCCACAGTCCGCGCACCCTCGCCTGACTACCCTGGTTTGCCCTAGTGGGCCTAACAAGTCGGTGAAGGAGGCTAGCAGAACCCCGGGGCCCGTGGGGTAGCTAGTACTCTCCTAACACTAGTAGCTCTCCTCTGTACTACGTACACGAGGGCCAACAAGTCGGTACAGAGCGGCCAATCCTAACCCCGGGTCCCTGGGGTGGCTGGCCCTACTCTGCACTAAACAGGTACAGGTACTTCCCTTGGTACTGCGTACCCAAGAGATAGTACAAACTACATCTCAGTTCCATTCCTTTTTCTTTCCAGGAGTTCCACTCCTAATTCCCCGTAGGGTTCCAGCTCTTTATCTCAGAACATCATATGTTTCACTTTCCAGTTTCACGTTCTCACAATCCATGATCTCAATCATGTTTCTTTATTCATAACAGGCAGCTGTTAATTCAATTTACAGGCAGCTGTATATTCCTTTCCATTTTTCAGACTGCAGAATTATACATTCCACTAGTTTTTCCATCCTAGGGTTCATGCCACATCTTAGGATCTAGCATACAACTAGTTTTCCAGCCCTAGGATTCATGCAATGTCCAAGATTCTAGTTATGGCTCCATACTTTAACAGATTTTAATAATAAACTTAAGCCACTCTACCAGGTACAACGGGAGTAATGGGGGCGTGATCGGGAATCCCGCGTGCCCCCGCGACTCTCAAGACTGCAACTGAACGAGGTCCTATCAAAAAGATCAAACACAACGAGTGTCTCAAAACAGTGTAGCTACTGTAGACGGGTAGAGGAATTAATTCTGAAAAGAGCGCAACTCGAATCGCGGAAAACGGAGCCCGAACGGGCCCTAAACGGGTCAAAAAAGACGATACTGTGCAAAATCAGATGTCTGGAACTTCTTCCAGACGTCTTAAATAGTGGATCAGAGAATTACCTGTTCAGCATGGTTTCCCAGACGTCCAGAAGTCTGCGAGGACGTCTGTCCTAGCTCCCAGACGTCCGATGGTCACCCCGGACGTCTGGAGGTCACTCCCGCCGTCTGGTACAACTTCCAGACGTCTGATTCGCAAAGGATGGCGAATAGCGAACCTGCGCACAGCCAACTGCCTCCCTCAGTACGATCAGTCGACAGGAAGGAAGAAGAAAGCGGAATACACACCTTTCAGACATCTGTATGAGCTACCAGACATCGTCCTCGCCGTCTGCCTATCAACCCAGACGTCTGATTCTGGAAATTTTTCCAGAATCAGGGCGCTACTCGACCTCCGCTCGCGACGCCGCCCACGTCGCACCTCGCGCGTCTGCTGCTCAGACCGCAGCAGGTCCCTCTCCGCGTCGCTCCGCGCCCCTTGCGCCCTCCGCCGGCCGGCCAAGCCGCTCCGGCGAGCTCGCCCTCACGGCAGAGCTCTGCTCTCGCACGCCGCACCTCCTCCGCGCTCACTGCGGCTGCCGCCCTCGCGCTCGTGCTCACGCTCCACTCACTGGCTGAAGGAGAAGAAGGAGGAGACAGTGGAGACGGGAGGGGAGGCGTGCCCTTTTAAGGCCACGCGAGGAGGAGGGAGAGACGCGGCAGAGCGTCTGCAGCCGCAGATAATATCGGATATTCGCGGGCCTGCGCGTGAGGCGCGCAGACGAAGACTCGTGCCAAAATAACTGATTTTCAGACGTCTGGGATCGTTTCCAGACGACCGGTCAGACGTCTGGCACACCTCCCAGACGTCTTAAAAGACATCTGGGGCACGCGCTCGTTACAGGAGCTCACCGGAGAATGGCCGAAAACCAGACCCATTCCTCTCGTGCGTTCGCACGAGAAGCATGGGCAGCTGCAGGGCAATGGGGAGGGTCCCTGCGAAAGAGGACGATGCAGGGAACCCTCCTTTCGTTCCTGAGAGCGGCCCCCATACCCTGCACGGCACCATCCTCCGTGCAAGGTCGCCGGAGGTATGGGCGCCTGCGTGGGGTGGCAGAGGGGTT
Organism: Thalassia testudinum; assembly: GCA_037157565.1. NCBI lineage: Eukaryota > Viridiplantae > Streptophyta > Magnoliopsida > Alismatales > Hydrocharitaceae > Thalassia > Thalassia testudinum. Next base: position 18,006,111 of record JAZHRO010000076.1, on the reverse strand, counting down.
GTTCTGCAAAGAACGAAAGAGAAGATGGGGGGCTAAATGCAAGGGTTCAAAAAGATAAGGGTCAAAAAGTAATTCAAGAGGATCAATTTGTAAAGTAGGTCAAGATGGCCTTCCCTTAGGTCCAAATTTTGGAATAAACCTAATTTGGACCTAAGGAATCTAATGGTGAGGTTTGATTTTAGGTTTGACCACGTTTGACTGATCAATTTGCACAAAAATCCAAATTAGGTCAAAAATTGGGTATGGTTCTCAATTTAGGTCAAGATAGGTTCCAAAGGCCAAATTGAAGGTTCTACACCCTAGGACATATCTTTCCATGAATTTTAGGGGATTTAGTTGATTTTTATTCTTCCTGAAACCTTGTGAATTAAACGGGGTATATTTTTAGGGTTACAGAATGTCATTTAATTCCTAGAAGTTTCTATAACCCTTTTCGGATCAGGTTATCACACTTTCTTTCTTATTAAGCTCATTTGACCTGTGTTCAGACCCTAAGACAACCTGTTTGTATACTGCATTGGTAAAATTACAGTTTTACCCCTTATGAATTATTTTATTTTTAAATTTAGAATTCTCTGAGTTAGGCTTTTCCTTAGGCTTTGTGGGAGCTTTTGCACACTTATTTAGATCAAATTGTGGTAGTTAGGGTTCATGATGAGGCTCTCATCAGCATGCATGGGGAGGTGGCCCCAGATTTGAAAGGGGAGCTCCCTGCGAAGCCCCTACCACATGAGCCGGCTCCCATGACCTGTCGGCCGCCATACCTTTCGTGCAAACGCGTAACAGGTATGGGTCTCCGTCTGTCCAAGTCTCCGACGGGATTTTTCCCGCCGCTTTTGCGCGCTCCACCTCCGGTCGACACCTATTTAAGGAGCAACACCCTCTGTCGCATCCTTCAAGCCTGTTTTGGCCAGAGATAACCCCTAAGTTTCATCTCCGACGACTCACCTCTTCCTCTCTCATCGCCCTGCCACCAAACCAGTGGTAGGGTTACCTCCACCGTCTTCCGTCGCGCCTCGCCATACTAGCAGGCGCACTCCAGCCCCTCTTCCTCATCGCCGTCTCTTCCCCTGGGCACCTTCGTCTCCAATGACGGCAGTACCAGCCACTCACCACCTCCGCCTCCTTCGTTCACTCCTGACCTACCAGCTAAGTCCCTCTTACTTTTCCCTTTAATAACTCTCTGTAAATTTGTTGTTTCGACCCCTCTACACCACTGTCCACCCTCACCATCTCCACCTCCGACCACCAACTTCGGCAATGCCATTTCACCACCACAGATAGCTCCACCCCTTGCCAACCGGTCCCTGAGCATCATCTCCACCCACTGATCACCCTGCGAACCCCCACCGACCGCGCCACCCATTGTCGCCTCCCCCCGAACAAACCCACTCACACAGACTCAAATCGACGTAGGCACCCACACCCAGGCCATTCTGAGCCATGCTAAACCCCACAGTAACTTCGTCGTGCTCTAGCGAAGCCTACCAAGCATCCTGACGTGGTCGAGAGGCCGTTTTGCTGATTTCAGGTCTCCTACCTCCACCGCCATTAGCGTCGAGCTTGGAGCAAGCTCGCAAGTAGCTCTAAGCTCTTCCATCTCTAGGAAGTGTGCCCAGGTTGCACAGAAGGCTTCCGCGCACAACTCCAGGTCTTCAATTGGCAGCGAAGACCTCAGCTGGGGCGGCTTTTGCTCGCACTCCCTACTGCAGGTGCGCGAGAGAGGTGGGGCGCAGATAGTCCCACCTCGGGCCCGCAATGCATAAATTGCAAAAGTGATTGAGCCTTATCTCCTCAGTCACACGGGGTGAGGTCACTCTCACCCGCTCACCTAGCCTCGTCCGCGACCACCCCTCGCGGACCTGGCCCGACCCGATTACCCAACCTATGCACACCTCGCCCACCACCGCACGCCGGTGGGCCTGGTCCCGGGCACGTCACCCGACCCGCATACCCGAATAGGCTCTAGGAGAGCGAACCGTGGAGTGAAACAGAGAGAGAAAGAGACACAGGGAGGGTAGGGGTTAGGTTTTGCCTAACCATATGCCTGTGCAAGGAACAGAAAAAGCAAGGAAGGAGCGACTGAAGACTTAGCCACTAAAGTAGCTACGGGCAGAGAGAAGAGAAGAAGAAGGCTCAGGAGCAAAAGCAGAAGAAAAGGAAGAGAAAGAAGAAGACAGAAGTTGAAGCAGAAGAAGAGGAAGGGGAGAAGTCACCTGAGGAAGGAAAGAAGAGAAGGGAGCTGCCACAGAGAGCAAGGCCAAGCAGCTGAAAGAAGAGAAAAAGAAGCCAAGAAGAAGAAGAAGCAGCAGCAGCAGCTGAAAGAAAGAAGAAGAAGAAGAGCACAAGCACTATAACAAGTGGCTACTTAAGGTGATTGATCCATGGAGTCAGACGTCTGAAGACAAAGAGAAAGGAGGACAAAAGAAGAAAGAGAGAAGAAGAAAGAAGAAACAAATTTTTACTTCCTCTCTTTAATCTTTTTGTAAAACAATATACTGTAAATTGTGATTTTCTATGCTTCTACAATCAAGCTTGCTCCCTGAGTTCGACCTCGGAGAATTTTTGTATTCGAGTAATAAAATAAAATCAAACTGGTCAGTTTTACACCGCTATTAGCATCCCTCACTTGGTCGAAGAGGTCATCTATGCGGGGTAACGGATACTTGTTCTTGACGGTGACTCGGTTCAACCGTCTGTAGTCGATGCATAGCTGAAGGGTACCATCCTTTTTGACAAATAGGACGCGGGCTCCCCACGGGGAGGAACTAGGCCTTACGAAGCCCTTCTCTAGCAGGTCCTGTAGCTGTGACTTGATCTCCCGCAGCTCAAGCGGGGCCATCAGGTACGGTGTTGAAGAAATGGGGCCAGTCCCCGGTATCAGTGAGTTCTCGAACTCGATCTCACACTCAGGTGGTAGTCCTGGCAGCTCCTCTGGAAAGTCGTCGGGGTACTCACAGACCACCGAAATACTCTGTATACTGTCCACGGGGTCAGGCACTACTAGAACGCAAGCAAGGAAGCCCTCGCACCCCTGTCTCAGCAGCTTCACTGCCCGAAGTGAGGAGATGCACCTAAATCCTCCGTCTACTGGCTGGCCGTGGAACTCGAAGGGAGGCAGTCGTGGTATGGAGAAAACAATCTTCCTCCCAAAACAGTCTACAAGGGCATGGTACGCGGCCAACCAATCCATCCCCAAAATTACATCGAAGTCCTCCATCGGGATCTTGATCAAGTCTATCGGAAGACTGTGTCCCCCTATCGAGACCTCACAGTCAGTGAAAACCTCAGCAACAAACACCTACGCACCTAGTCCTCTAATCAGGAAGGGCTCTTCAAGAAGTACACTGCGCAACCCCGTGCAGATAGCAAAACCCAAAGAAACAAATGAATGTGTGGCTCCAGAATCGAAAAGAATGTAGACGAGTCTGCCGGAAATAGTAACCATACCCACAAGGCAGGCTGATTTCAACCGACAAATGGTAGAGATGCAAGGATCCACGCTCCAGCTCATGTAGCAAATGAAAACCTCGCTGGACAACTTGCAGTCCGGGCTCATTGCTAACTCTCGTCAACCCGGATCTCTACCATCCCAACCCGTACCAAACCCTCGAAATATTATGAATTCCGACAACCAAGCCCAAGGGTACAGAAATCAGAAAGACCCACACGCACATGCTCAGGTGGTTGAGCAGGGTTCCTCCTCTTCTTCTTCTTCTTCTGCAAATCAACAATTCTTGGCTAATCAAGCCCCTCCAATCTTTCCTAACCCTCCCCAAGACCCAAATTGTTATGCATCTGCAAATTCTGTCACCTTGAGGAGTGGTAAGCAGACTCAAGATCCACAACCACACTATTATGATCTACTGAATCCTGAAGAACCTGAGGAGAGAGAGGAGAATTTTGGAGGAGAAACCAAGGCTCAGGAACCTGATTCCAAAGATCTGACTCATGTTCCTTTTCCTGAAGCCTTGATCAAATCAAAGAAGAAGTCTGTTGATAGCAATGAGGAGCTTCTAAATCTATTTAAAAATGTTGAGATCAATATTCCGCTCCTCGATGCTATCAAGTACATACTGGCTTACGCGAGATTTTTAAAGGATTTATGTACACAAAAGCGTAAGTAGAGAGAATCTGTTCCAAGGAAGGTGGCACTCTCCGAGCAGGCTAGTTCTGTTATCCTGCACCACCTCCCTCAGAAAAAGAGAGATCCAAGTGCTCCGTTGATTTCTTGTGTCATCGAAGATTACACATTTGATAGAGCACTTTTGGATCTAGGTGCATTCATCAACCTAATTCCGACTTCTCTTTACGAGAAGTTTGGATTAGGCGAACTTCGGCCAACTTCAGTAAAGCTACAGTTAGCGGACAACTTGGTCACAAATCCGCGAGGCATTATTGAAGATGTTATAGTCAAGGTAAAAGATTTCTATTTTCCTATAGATTTCCTTGTCCTTGACGTGGATGTACCTGATAATCTAAGGAACACGCCCATCATTCTGGGCTCCTGGCTACCGCTAAGGCCAACATTAATTGTGAAAGCGGTAGCATGGAAATCGCCTTTGAGGATCAACGAATGAAATTGGATATTTTTAAGGCGATCAATAAACTTGAGGATTGTGGATTTATTGAGGAACTTGAGGGGGATAATGAAAACATTGAAACTTGTTTGATGGTTTCTTCAATCGAAAGTTTTTCCTTTGATGACGAATTCAACCCACAACCCTCTATGGCTGATCTGTCATCTTCTGAAGAGGTCATTGATTTTGTTCACCCACAACCTCTTCCTCTTGTTGAGTCTTCAGCATCAACCTTACCATCAATCATCAACCCGCCCTAACTTGAACTGAAACCATTGCCTGAGAATGTGAAATATCAATTTTTAGGACCTCAGAAGATACTCCCCGTGATTATCAGTGCCAAATTGACAAAGGAGCAAGAGATTAAATTGATCAAGGTCCTAAAGGAACACAAGGAGGCAATTGGTTGGACCATTCAAGACCTTAGGGGAATCAAGCCATCTTACTGCAATCATAGAATATTCTTGGAAGATGGATCCCGCCCTTCTCGCCAGATGCAGAGGAGATTAAATCCAAATATGCGAGAAGTAGTCAAAAAGGAAATCATCAAGTGGCTCGATGGAGGAATTATATATCCAATCTCTGATAGTCCCAGGGCAAGTCCCGTGCAGATTGTTCCGAAGAAAGCCGGCATTACCGTTGTGACTAACGAGAGGAGAATCTGTCACAACTCGTTCAGCTTCCTCTTGGAGGGTTTGCATTGATTATAGGAAGCTGAACACAACCTCTAAAAAGGATCATTTTCCCCTGCCTTTCATCGATCAAATCTTGGAAAGATTAGCCGGGCAGAAGTACTTCTGTTTTCTTGATGGCTACTCGGGATACAACCAAGTTCCTATCCATCCTGAGGATCAGGAAAAAACTACTTTCACCTGTCCCTACGGAACCTTTGCTTTCCGTAGGATGCCTTTCGATTTATGCAATGCACCTGCGAATTTTCAAAGGTGTATGCTAGCCATATTTTCTGACATGGTGGGAGAGTTTATGGAAGTTTTCATGGATGATTTCTCTATTTTCAGAGAATCATTTGACTCTTGTTTGGCTAATCTGGAAATGATTCTTAAGCGATGTATCAAAGCACAATTAGTCCTTAGCTGGGAAAAGAGTCATTTCATGACCCAAGAAGGCATCGTCTTCGATCACGTAATCTCTGAACGGGGAATTGAAGTGGATAAAACTAAGGTTGATGCTATCGCTAAACTTCCTCCTCCCACATCTGTTAAACAAATCCGATCATTTCTTGGACATGTGGGATTCTATCGAAGATTCATCAAGGATTTCTCGAAGGTTGCTCGTCCCCTAAGCAATCTTCTTGCCAAAGAAACGCCATTTGTTTTTGACGAATCATGCTGAAAGGCATTTGATTTCCTGAAAACGGCAGTCACCGGTGCTCCAGTTTTGCAACCACCAATTTGGACAGTCCCTTTTGAGATCTTGACCGATGCTTCTGATTATGCAGTCGGGGCTGTCTTGGGTCAGAAAATTGATTGAAAGCCTTCTGTCATCTACTATGCTAGTAAAACTCTGGATGAAGCCCAGAGGAATTACACTATTACTGAAAAAGAATTACTAGCTGTAGTGTTCGCTTTGGACAAATTCAAGGCTTATCTCTTAGGGTCTCATGTTATCATCTATACCGACCACTCGGCCTTGAGACATCTCTTGGCCAAAAAGGATGCTAAACCCCGGCTTATTCGTTGGATTCCTCTGCTTCAAAAATTTGATCCTGAAATCAAGGATAAAATCGGGGTACAAAATGTGGTAGTGGATCATTTGTCAAGACTCTTAGGTGATTCTTCTCGTTCGAACATTCCGATTGCTGACACTTTTCCGGAAGAAACTATTCTTAAGGTTTTAGGTGTCCATACCCCATGGTTTGCTGACATTGTTAACTACTTGGCCGTTGGTCAAATCCCCTAGAATCGGACCAAGCAACAATGGGATAGACTCAAATCTGAGGCCAAATACTACTTTTGGGAGGACCCTGAGCTGTACCGCATCGGCTCTGGTCATATTATTCGCTGATGTATACCGAAGAATGAATTCAACAGCTTACTCGAGTTCTGTCATGCATCTAGGTGTGGTGGACATTTCTCCGAGAAAAAGACGGCTGCAAAAATCTTGCAATCTGGCTTCTATTGGCCGTCTTTATTTAAGGATGCCGAGGATTTCTCAAGGTCATGTTCTCGATGTCAGGCACTCAGGAGCATAACTAAGAGAGATATGATGCCCCTAAACCCAATTCTTCCTATCGAAATTTTCGATGTTTGGGGCATTGATTTCATGGGACCCTTTCTCCCTTCATTTGGACATCAGTACATTCTTGTTGCTGTTCGTTATGTGTCCAAATGGAATGAGGCAATTCCCACCCGAACCAATGACCACAAGGTGGTCATCGATTTTGTCAAGAAAAACATCTTCAGTAGGTTTGGGATTCCAAGGGCTATCATCAGTGATGGTGGCACTCATTTTACTAATACCCAATTCAGGAATTTGTTGGCCAAATACGGAGTTAATCACCGAATTTCCACACCTTACCATCCCCAAACGAATGGACAAGCCAAGATCTCCAATCGGGAGATCAAGAACATTCTACAAAAAACGGTTAGGCCTGATCGCAAGGACTGGACTCAAAAGCTTGAGGACGCTCTTTGGACCTACCGCACGGCGTATAAAACGCCCATCGGCATCTCTCCATTCCATTTGGTGTATGGAAAGGCATGCCATCTACCCATCGAGATTGAACATAGGGCATTCTGGGTGATCAAACAATGCAATTTAGATCTGAATCTAGCTGGGAAGACTAGGAAATTCCAACTATCTGAGTTGCAAGAGCTTAGAAATGATGCATATGAGAATGCCAGGATCTACAAGGCTCGGACCAAAGCTCTACAATGCATATGAGTATTGGGTGGGCCTGGGTTGGGGTTGCTGGTAGGCACGCGGTGGATATCCGTGTGATTATGGAGGTGGTGCTCGGATCGGGTTGTGCAGTGGTGGTGCAGAAGGTTGTTGAAAAGGAGGTCTCTGTGAATTTCCCGACCACGAGAAATTTGGATGATTGCGCCATCCAGGGTTGTAGGTTTGTGCGAAAGGGTCATTATGAATGGCATGGAGCTCCTCCGAAACTCCAGAAGGTGCAGGGAAGTCAGTGAAGGGAGGAACAAAGGTTCCTCCAACCGGTGAAGGATATGGAAATGGAAAATCCGGTAATGCAGTTTGTGTCACAGAAAGGTTATTCACAGTTTCCCTCCCTGTGGGAAACTGAGAAGAAGTGTTTTGTGCTGGTGACTGAGAAGAAGAAGATGAGGGTTTTGAGAGAAATTTCCATACTTCATCTACTTTCTTCTCGATTAAGCCCACTTTATCCAGTTGACTAGCCACTATCTCTAAGTCTTTGCTACTGGATTGGGCTTCGTGTACCCCAATATGTGAGTGGGAATGTGAGGACTTTCTATTAAACATGCTCATTGAAGCATTATTAATAGAGTTTTCGGCCATGCCTTCAAAGAGCTCAAAGGCTAAGTCCTAGTCCCGACACAAGAAATTGCCTCCACAAGCAGCATCTACAAAATTCCGTGTGTCATCATGGAGCCCATGGTAGAAGATCTGGACCTGTTGCCAGCGTGGGACACCATGGTGGGGACATTTTCTCAGAAGCTCGTGAAATCTCTCCCAAGCCTCGTGCATTGGTTCTCCTGAATTCTAAGTGGATGTAGTGATGGCACGTCTTAAGGCGTTAGTGCGGCCTAGAGGAAAGTACTTCTTTAAGAACTCATGTTCTAAAGAAGCCTAGGAATCTATAGGTATAGTCCATGCAAGTGTTCGAAACCAAAAGGCTGCCTTATCTTTCAATGAAAAGGAGAACATTTTCATTAAAAGCGTGTGCTGATCATGTCCTTGCTGACCCAAAGTTTGGGCAAGATTCTTCAGCTCCTCTAAATGCTGAAAAGGGTACTCAAAAGCAAGTCCATGGAAGTGAGGAATGAGTGCTATAATGTTTGGCTTCAGTTCAACAGCACGTAGTTGAGGTCTACGGGGTTGGGGTGGTGCCTGGGGATTTCTAGGTTGAAGTGGTTGTGGCTGGGGGTTAGCTAAAAGATTAACAGCTTGAGCAAGTTGTTGCACCTGTTGGGTTAGGGTATTCATTTGTAGTTGTGTATCGAAAAGGTGCGGAAGATGAGGCATAAGTCCTCACTCCGGGAGCGGATTAGGAAAATTAGGATAAGGTGGAGGTTGGAACCTAGGGATAGGTGGTTGCTGTGGTGGAGGATGTGCAACTAAGTGTGGAGGAAGTTCTTCAAAATCCTCGAATTGTAATGACTCAAGATCATCCTCTTGGTGAGTGGAATAGTGGATAGGAGTTTGAGACTCAGGAGGTAAGGGATTAGAAGTGGAAGGCAAAGAGGTAGATGCAATAACTTAGCTATCAGTACCCAAGGGGAGTACAAGTTCTGGGTTCTAGGATCTCCTACCTTCCATTGAGTTGATTTTTGAAAACACGTTTACTACAATTCGTTCCAACTCAATGGGAAAATTTTAGCCAAGTTCACAGAAAGCGGAAAAATCCCAATTAAATCTCAATTTACTCAGAAGACCAATCAAGCGAGATGAATCAAAACAAATTTTTCCTAGAGGCTGCTACGCAAAATTATGTTGTACACCAGCAATTGTTTCAAACAATTGTACGTGTCTTAAGATAAACCTAGCGATGTGCAGACCTCTAAAATCCACTGTGAGTCTGGATAAGACTTAGCATGCGAATCCAGATCCTGTGGTTGCAGAAAGAGATAAGGTAGAAACCCGTGTGTTGTGACCTTAAGTGATCATGCTGTGTGCACGATAGTAATCAACACAAGGTGATAAAAATCTCAATCAAGGTTTCACCCAAAATTAATATCTCCTTTTTTACTTAATTCAAGTGATTATGAGATTATTTCTATGCTGCTTGTCTCATTTTTTAACTCAGTTCAATACAAGAGATGGTCTTCTTTAATTTTAAGTCAAATGCAATGATGACAGGAGTTAGAGCAAGGTAAAGAATGCGTACCTGACTCCAGAAATCTTCTATATGCAAATTTGACTTGAATTGAAATCTAGAAGAAAAGTATGCAACCTAAGATGGATGCCTAAGGATATGCTGCTGCTAGATAAGGATGAGATCTTTTTGATTTTTTATTTTTTTTATATGCAACAAGCAAAAACAAGGAAAGAAATCGATTCGTAAAATCGCAATGGAAAAACCATATCGATGAGGGAGAAGTAGAAAATAAAGTCCAGACAGTCCACAGTTATTACAATGAATGTGTGAGAACAGGATCTCACAACTTATGACTAACAATTCATCCTAATAATATACCTAAATCTATCTAAACTATACTACTACTACTACTAATCCTACAGCCACTTCAAGGGTAAACTCCGCCTGGATGTCGGGTCAGGAGCGCAACGATTCCACCAGGAAGACGACCTTTACCTGGAAGATGATACTGCTTCTCCTCCTCAAGTGCTGCGGAAAAATAACAAATGATTAGTAAAAGAATAAAAGAATGTATACACAATAACAAATAAATCAATGGAAGAAAGCAATTACAATCAATGAATTTAAATGAAATGGAGAATTTCTATATACAAAAAGAATTAAAGGGTAATTTTGGCGTAAAGAGCGTTGCCTCCCCGGCAACGGTGCCAAAAATAATGGGTTTGTTGTTAATTGATTGATGGTTGAAAATACCATTAGTGTCATTGTAGTGAGTTATATGAGATATCAGTCATTACAACCATTATTATTTACTTATCTAATTTTTACTGGTTTTATTCCAGGTCGTTCACTGGGAGGCAATTATTGAATTACATCGCTCTTCGATCTCAAAATTATCCTTTAATTCCAAAAAGAAGTTTTACATCTAATAAAGAATGAATGAATGTAGATATGGTTTGCCTACTCACAAAGAATTAATTGCAATGCCTGCAAAAACTAACTATAAAGAAGCACCAAACAATTCATCACTATATTTTAAACTCTCTTTACAAGTTATAGTATTAATACTTACATGAAAGTACACTATCAACTAAGATTACATAGTATACTAACTTAACTTACTAATCTAATACCTACAGTAACACATACAATAGTTATAGTGACAGATGTAAGCGTCGCTAGATCCCAGAAAATACTATATACAAACTTAAGGAGGGAAACTGGGGTCTGTAGCGACGATTATGGCGACATTTTATTCTGTTAGTAAATGTATGAGTTTATTTACATAAAAGTAATTAGCTATACTACGTATACATATATATATATATTTATATTTCTCTTGTATTTGTATTCGCCTTCGTATGTACATCTTCTCTCTCTCTCTCTTACTCCACACTAATCTTCTTCTGTTATTCTTCTTCTTTTTTGTTTTAATTCTACCTTAATAGATTTCACAAACTACAGCGCAGAGGCAATTAACTACCGTTATTAGCTCTCTTTAATTAATTAAAAATATGTTTAATTTGCGGGCACGCTTTTCGAGGGATACACAGCACCCAGAGGGTCGGACCAAACCTCTACTAAGCGTGCCCTAATTCTCATTAGGCCGCTTAATTACATTTTACCAAACTCAAATCAGAGCCTTCTCAGCTCCCGCACACACACACCTCACCGGGCCCCCGGCCCCACAATCAAATGTCAGAATGCATGCTCGATATGTAACGTATGTTGTTTCGGGTGCCCGGCACCCATGACGACTACGCTGCATAGGAAGGAATTCGACTTATACTGCTACGCGTGTTTTGCAGCGCACGATGTGGCGCTATTTGAGCACCACATCTGTGCTGAAAAACGTGCGCAACTGTATGCTGAAGGAGATTTTGGCCCTCAATTAGAGGGCCATAATTTATTTAAAAATAACAATAAATTATGGAAAATGAAGTATTTACATAATACTATACAATTATTCAATTAATTTGAAATTTTAATTATATTTACTATATAAATAAATTCTCTAAAGTATACTATTTTTACACGCTGATTTTGGTGATTTATTATTTAATTACTTATAAATTAGCTACTATATGGTCTAATTGACCTTATACAGAGTTAGAATACGTGTATAAGTATTTAGTAGACATTTTTATTATATTTTCCCGGATTAATTTCTGTGTTATTTACATTTAAATAGCAGTTTTGACTGTTTTACTTATAAATTAAGTTAAAATAATATAATCAGGTATAAATATACTTCAATTAGCTTAAATTACTTAAGGTATATTAGTCTAAGTATATAGATTCAGTTAACTTAATTATAACTCTAAATTACTAATTTATCTAATTTAATTTAACAACTTAGATATTAACTTAATAAATTCATTATTTATTATGTATAAAGGATTAAATTAAGGTACAGGATTTTATTTACTTATAATCTACATATGCATAGATATATATAGTTTTATAGTTTAATTTCCTTATTTATACTATCTACTGATTTACTTGGTCTAATAATACATATAAATTTGTTTAATTTATAGATAGTTATGTTATTAATGTACATACTGTCTGAACTAAATTAGATACCTAATTTACAGTATACAATATATTTACAGAGTTAGTTATACAATTTATAAATATATATTACCTATTTACATATATAGCCTAATATAGAGCTTATGTCTATAGGGGTATACTTAATATACAGAGTAATATATATATATATATATATATATATATATTGGTTCTTTTGGGAGTGTTTCACTTTTTATTGTTTTTATAACTTTTACAGAAATAGGAGATGAGAAGGGAAGAGTTGGCTGAGGAGAGAAAGAGGCACGTTTAATGTCTTTTTAAGTTTAACTATTTTTATCAAGTTTCATGAATGCCTCATTTTCATACAGCATGTGATTTAGGAGGTGTTTACCAATTTCAAAATAGTCCTTAGTTTAGTTTCCCATTTTAAATCATGTTTGGATGGTTAGCTTCAGTTAAACTATCTAACAACACTTGAAAGAATTAAAAACAAGCATTCACAGAAATGAAAGAGCAATTATCTAACAGGAGAGCTTGTGTTTATAAGGGAATCAAAATTTCTGTGTGTTAGCTATAATTCAAAGCACATTGTACAGGGTATTACATTAGATTTAGTCTGCTAAAAATTAAAACAGTTAGACAGCAGCAGTAGCACTGATTCTACAGATGAACCCTGCATCAGCTCAGATCTAATTCTAGATGGTCTAACTGCTGCTGCAGTTAGTCCATTTGGGATAAAATCTGAGTAGGGAAAGAAGGGGAATGTAGCTGCAAAATGCAGCACCTTACTGTAACCACTAGGATTAAAAAAAAATCATAAATCCAAACAAAAACAAAAATTCTCTCTCAATCCTTCATCTGATAAGGGTCTCACTCTCATAAAAAAATTGAACCAATTCAAATGTAAAAACCCTTATCAAAAACTTCACATCAGATTAAATCAACAAAAGACACTGATTTAACTCTTCCTAATGCTATAGACAGCATGAAGAAAGAGTTAATTCAGTCAATTGAAATCCCTAGTTCAAATCCCAGCTTCTGAAACCTTAAGGAGTATTGAGAACACCTTAGGTTCAGAAATCACCAATACATCCATTCAAAACAAACTCATGAATGCAAGATCAAACTTCAAATCACTACAGTGATTCTCCTTAGTTCTGACTTGCATTTAGTGCATTAAAAACTTCATCAAACCAAATCTGAATATGGCTCTTCTGAGATGAATTCTGACATCAGAAAACATCTCAAACTCCTTGCCAACAAATGAACTCAAATCAGAATTTATTCAATTTGTCAGATCAAACAATTAAAACCCAATTGAATGAAAAATCCTTGAAATCCAAATTAAAGAGAAATCTGACAAACTGAAAATTTCAACTCAAACCAGGGGCTTTTGTGACCAAGAGTGAGGTGAATGGGAAGCCCCTTAAGTGCTTTTTGACGCCAATTTCAGATCTGAGGTTAAAAACCAATCAAATCTGAAATTGGGTCAGTGTGTATGGGTGGAATGCGAGAAACAGATCTTGGAAATCAGAAATGAATATGAAAATATGGAGAGGGAGAGAATTTGAAATCATGGCTATGTGAAACCTTCCCCTCTGATCTGGAATGATCAGAGGAGGTGAGGGGGGAATTTAAAGCCTAATTCTACTACTACAGCTACTTTACCCTAACAGCAATATTAAACACTACCAATTACATTAATTCTACTCTAAACCTACTTAACTACAGCTACAACTAATCTGCAAAATTATAAATCTATTCTAACAGAAAGAATGGGACCTATGGGTCCTTAGCCGGTGGCTAAGGAGGAAGAAGGGAGGAAGATGACTCCAACGGAGAGAAGAGTCTGCTAGTGAGGCTCCAGGGTCGTCCTCAGGTGCTACAAAGTCCTTAGCGACGAGGAGGTCGAGAGAAGGTGACAATTTCACAGCCAGTGGCTGTGAAATCAGAGGCTGGATGGAGAGGAGGAACTGGAGTGGACGAACGATCGCTAAGAAATGTAGGAGGGAGCGATCCCTTGCGCGCGACACCACTGAGGTGCTTAAGTAGCATACTCAGTGGCTGAGATCACCGTGCGGGTGAGGATAATCGAAGAGGTAACCGACGACAAAGATGAGAGGAGCGGAGCGCGCGGTGAGCTATTCTCAAAATCTGACCGTCAGATGAGATCTGGGGAAAGGGGTGATCGCATGCGCCGAATCGCGCAAAGCTTCCATTCAAATCCAACCACAGATCAGAATCGTGAGAAGCAATGGACAGCCGAGATCGACCGTGTTCTTCGCGCGCTACAATGCATGCGAAGAGCAGCAGGCCGTTCTCTGAAATAATGGGAAAATTGCAGACAGACCCTTGCGCGAAGGGGTAGAAGATTTGCGTGCATGCCCATAAGTGAAAAGAATTACAACAGGAAGGACCCTGCAGCCTTTCAAAAGGGTCCCTGCGACTTACAAGTAGGTCCAAAGAAGAATTTTTACGGGCAAGAGTGTAATGCATGAAGGACCTAAGTGTAAACTACCTATTTCATAGCCTAAATGCTGTCCAAATGCCTTCAAATTTTTATATGTGCTTAATTGAACATTTAAGACATTAATTATACTTCTGATTTGGCCTTTAAAACTTATTTATGTGTTCAATTAACGCATGGATCATCATTTGTACTTTGTTTTCATAATATCTCATTTTGTGACCTAATTATTAAGTTTTAACACAGAGTAAAGGTTTAGGTCTTTTTCTTTAATTCCCACACTTAACCCTTTTTATCTGTTAATTTGATGTTGTTTTACTCAGTGTCTAGCTTAACTTCAACTTTTTAGCCATGATGAGTAGCCACTCATCACTCGTGTAACCACTAAAATGTGGATTTATTTTTTCGAGTCATCACCAATCTTAATTCTATTATAATTTGAGTAAATAAGTTTGGGTGATAAGTACACGACTTATCAACCCGCCCTCTGATTTGAGGGAACTTTGAGCTTTAAGCATCTACACACTTTCTTTCCACTGACTCATTATTCGGCAATTTTAACGGAAATTGGGTAGCTAATGAACCTTCTAGGGTGATATGGCTGGCAAGTTATCGTGGGTAACAGCCCATAGGTAGGTTGTCTAGAGCCCAGTCACTGGACCATTCTCTTTTTGCTGTCTTTAGGTAAATCTTAGACCAGGGAGCCACCTACTTAAAAAAAAAAAAAAGTCAAAAAGAAAAGGAGAAAAGAAAAAAAATATAAGCCACACTTCGCCACACGAGTATGGCTGGCAAGTTGTCGGTGGTAACAGCTCATCGACCGGTTGTCCAGAACCCAGCTCAATAAATGCACTGAAAATTCCCAAAACACTTAAAAAGAAGCGGAGAAGTAGAATAAACTGAGGAGATATACACTGGATTCACCCTTTTGTTGACCCCATAAAAATAAAAGTAGAGAGAAAGCTACCAGTTGTAAAGATACACCTTTAGGCAGAATTCTCTTTTTAAGGTCACCTAGAGGCCTAGAAACCCGAAGTTCATTTTAATCGCCGATCAACCAGTCTATCGCATTCACAATAAGATGCTTAGAACTTAGGGTTCTCATCAAATTTTGGGTGAGTTAAATGGCCGTAGAAAGCCACTCTTAAACCCTAAAACTTGAAAATCCAAAAAAAAAAATTAGAAAAGAGGAAAAAGAGAAATAAATTTCTCTTTGAATATGGCGAGGGCTTGAGGCGATCTGCATTTTGGCAGAAACGCGAGCACTGTTGTGTCTTTGAAAGTTCAGATCCTAAGTAGACATTTTCTTAGTGATTGAAAATAACTCATGCCCAAATAATCCAACCTGATTCTTTTATAAATAGCGTATAGTTTTTGCTAGGGACTAGCAAAAGATAGGCATGGGGGTATGATGTAAACATGTTTACACTACTTAAGATATCTATTTATGCATGTTCTTAAGCATAGGATTGCATTGCATACTATAAATATTGCATAACATGCATCATCTTGCATTTAGATTAGTTTGAATAAAATGGAGGTTAATTGTCTCATTTTATGTTCATGGACAGGGAAAACTTTTTATCGGGGCCTCGGATCAAAAATCTAATCATACAGAAGTGATCAGGGCGACGATTGGAGTTCAACGACTCCAAGATCGCCCTAATCACACATCTGTAGCATCAGACAGAGACAGGGGAATCCTAGAAGATCAAGGGCTAAGATGGTGTGAATCTGCATTTCAAATGACAAATCTGACCACTCGGATGGATTCGGATCGACGATCGCAGCCTAACGGCACGAAAATTGACTCAATCCGACACCTGTGGCACCATCTACATCATCCAAAAGATGGACGGCCAAGATGGAGCCACATGGTGCCATCTCAGTCGCCCAATCAGTCGCCCTCAAGCACTGAAGACAATAGCGCCCACTCATCTCTGCCGTTGGATCAATATCCAACGGCTGAGAGAGGAACTCAACCGGTGCGCCCATCCTCTGAGTTGCACCTGAGGAAGCTGCCTTGACCGTTGGATCTTGATCCAATGGTCCTGATCGCTTGTTCAAAAGATCAGTTGCCCGCCCATCCACGCGCGCAGCGTAGTGGATAAGGCGCTCGGTCGCCTTCAGGCGCGGGATCGAATCCACATGCGCAGGCAAGCGGGTGTGGGCGAGCAGGCGCGTGCGACCGTGCGATGAGGATCGAGCGGCTGCAGGCACTCGACAGCACCCATGCGCTATTGCACGTCGTGCCTCACGCGAGGTCGCACGCCGGCAGAGGTGCGAGATAAGCCGTCCGATCGCTGAGATTAGCTGGATGTGGAGGGCGCGTTACGAGCGAGCAGGTGAGCAACCGCGCGGGCAGCACCCCACTATGCCCACGATGGGGCTTTAGCGACGGTTTTATCCATCACTAAAGACCCCTGATTTAATGATTTTCAAATTAAAATGACCAAATTGCCCTCACGCCTTGCAACTATAAAAGGAGATCCCCTCCACACGAAATTCTCATCCCTTCCTTCTCTTCTCTCCCTCTCCAAAGCTCAAGAGAAGCTTGTCCCATACCTAGGATGCTCCTCACGAGATAAAGTCCAATTTTTGCTCTCATTTCGGAAGCGGATCCCGCGACGACGACGACATGCTACTCCATTCTCATTCCTCCTGCCTCAACCTCCTTCTTCCCGCTCCATCCTCCTTCGTCCAGGCATCGTCCTGTCCAGCTCATCCTCCAAGCGATCATCGAGGATGATAACTTCTCTCTCCCATTCTTCTTTACAGCTTTCTAGTGTAGAATTTTCCCGCTTTCTAGTGTAGCTGATTTCCTACCTTCTAGTGTAATTCTTCTTTGGTTTTATTATATAAACACTTTGAATTATTGAATGCACGTTTTCTCGCTCTCTCTCTCTCTCTCTAGTTTAGTCTAATTGTTATTATGGCTTCATTGTAATTACATTGTTTCACTTTTCAAGAAAAATTCTAAAAAAATATATAATTGTGAATATAGATCGATGTAGCCTCCCTGAATTCGACCCGAGATTTCTATTCCGGTATAAATTTAATTGTTAAACACGAGTTCTTTGCTTTCATACTATGATGACAGGTTTTCAAAATGAAACACGATAGTGTAGCAACCCGTACGTTCAACACATACCTTCCACTATAGAGCCCGAAGCTCTAGCATCTCCGTGAATCAGGGTGTTAACACGCCCTTCGTCCCTCAGTACAGAAGAAGCAGCCGTGCTCTGGGTCAGGCGGGAGGCAGCGGGCCGGTATCCTCCTCGCGACTACTGTCCTCCTCCGTGGGCCTGGTATCAGCGACCGCCAGATCGGCCTCCAATGCTCGGTGTTGGGAGCGTCGGCTACGCTTTTGTCCTAGATGGACAATTCCTCCATATGTGGCCCGGTTGGCCACACTGATAGCAGAGAGGTATGCGACCTCCCTCTGTCTACTGTCCCTGCTGGTGATTGGGTGGGGGCCTGCTACAGTCGGTTGATCCCTGTCGGGGACCCTCAAAGGTCCCTGGTGGACCTATAGAACGGGAAAGCTCCCCTATTGGTGCCTGGTGCCTCCACTCCCGACGGCCCTGTGAGTGCTCCTGCGGGTAGGGCTTCTTCTGTCCTCCTCCATCAATATCTCGCACGGACGGGTTGATCTCCTCGTAGGTCATGGCAGCCTCGACTACGCGGGAGAAGGTAGGCAGCTTCAAGGGCTTTATATATCCCCGGATGGCGGGTCGGCGACCCTCGGTGAATCGCCACAGGTGCTCCTCCTCGGTAGAAGCAGCTGTCAGGGAAAAGCATGACAGCTCCAGGAAACGTGTACGGTACGCGTTAACTGTCATTGCCCCCTAGCGGAGAGTGTCCAACTCCCTCCTCCTCTGATCTTGCTAAGTCTGTGGGAAGTACTGCTTACAGAAGAGCACCACAAATTGATCCCACGTCAGCTCTCCCTCCTCCTGTCCTTTGACCGCCCTCTACCACCTGTGAGTTGCACTCTCCAGCTGATACATGGTGAAAGCCATGCGACATTCTACAGGAGGACAGAGGGTGTCAAAGATCTTCTCCATCTGCTCCAGCCAATCTTCTGCCTCAGATGAGCTTTCCTCCCCCTTGAAAGAGGGGGGCATCAGCTTCCGGAACTGGCTGAAGACCTCATGGTGTAGCCGCAATGGAGGAAGGGGTGTACCTCTAGGCAAGGAGGACTCGTGCCCCGAAGTGTTTGAAGGAGGTGGGGGCGGTAGAGGATTACCCCCTTCCCCCTCCAGCTCGTCCAGCGCCATGGCAGCTCACCTGCCCCACGAAGGATTCCCCCTCCGCATCCTTAGGAAGGGAAGGCTGAGGAGGATGCTGATGGAGCTCCTCCCGTATGAGATCCCGAATCAGCTGGGCGAGGTCCGAGGCCTGAATGCCCGGAAGGAGAGGTGGAGCTGCTTCGTCCTCGACCATCGCTCGTACTCCCCTGCGACCAAGCCCTTGGCCACGACCACGTCTGCGGCCTGCCTCAATAGCTCCCTGCCGAGGCATCCCCTACACAAAGATCAAGGAGGAACGAGATTATCGGTGACTGTTTGACTAAAGAGAAGACATAAGACTCAGAAACAATAATCAAGAGTGAATAATGTGACAGCTATCTCAGTTACATGTACAAGTGTGGTGTTTTTCGAACTACTTGGTTTATTTATTGGGACGACCTTGCTCTGATACCATCTTATCACGACCCAATCCAAGATCCCTACAGGACCTGAGACCAGCTCACCTCGATTAATCCCCAGACCCAGTCGTCCAACAAGAAATAACCAAATAACATTCAACAAACCACAACCACACAAGTACAGTAGTTAAACAAAAAGAAATTAATGACAACATGGGGAAAGGAACAGTATAGGGCCTTGCCCTCTCAGAACAGAACAGGGGTCTCACCCCTCCTCAGTCCGCATACCCTCGTCCGACTATCCCAATTTACCCAATGTGTTAACAAGAGTCAGTGTAGGGTGGCCATACCTAACCCCGGGTCCCCTAGGACGGCTAGCTCCCCCTTACACTAGGTAGCTCACCATGGTACCACGTACACGAGGGCTAGCAAGAGTCGACGTAGAGTAGCCAAACCTACCCCGGGTCTCAACCCAAGGGCGGCAAGCTCCCCTCTACACTACAAGGGATAGTTGCTCTTTTCGATACTATGTACACGAAGGTTAGCTCACTTCCCTTAACAACTGCCCATAGGCAGTAATTTCCAGAATTATCCAATTCTCTATATTACGGTGTTCTTGTCTACATTCCCCATAGAGTTCATACATGAGTTTTTTTCCACATCCAGGTTAGAATGTACGGAACCAGCAGTTCAATTTCCATTTTTATCACAGTATGGGTCCATTTTAGATAATACAGGCAGCTTTTGATTACTCAATCATTCACATGTAATTTCCTCTAGCCCCATTGTTCATGCCATAACCTAGGGTTCAAGAATTTACTTTAGAGTATGCGTTTATTCCTTCCTAGGGTTCATCTCAAGTCCTAGGATTAACTACTTGCATGTATTAATTTAGAGCTTTATGGTTATAACCACTCTACCTGGGTGACCGGGTGGAATGGGGGCTCGTACAGTAGCTCCCGATGTCTCCGCAGGTCCCGTACACCCGACGAACTGGAGACCTAAAACATGCATCGGTAGGCCAAAAGGTTCAGAATGATACAAACAAGGTATCATTACACAGAGATACTCATACGAAAAACAGAGATGTTTTGTTTGCAAAAAATTGATAACATTAGGGCCTTGCACGGGCCCAAAAACACGCAGTCAGACAGAAATCAGACGTCTGGAAAATGTCCCAGACGTCTTAAAACAGTTCTCAGGGATACCTCTCTCGGTGTCCCTCTATCAGACGTCTGGAACTCAGTGCCGACATCCAAGGGTTCCGTCAGACATCTAGAGGTGCTCCCGAACATCTAAGACTGCCTCCGTCCATCTTCTAGCCTCTGACACATATACGTACATTGTCAGGACTTTGACAGAGAGAAAATACGGAAAGTAGATCTCTACCTGACGTCTTACTCTACCTTCGGACGTCAAGTAAGATGTCTGGGTGTCACTCCAGACGTCTGATTCCATGGAAAAATGACTTCCACGGAACCGCTCTGGCTTCCCTCGCCTGCAGGCACTGCAGCAGAGTAGCGCAGTACCCTCCGCTCTCGCACTCAGACTCGCGATCGGCTCTCCGCTCTCTATTCGCTCTGGCTCTGGCTCCCTGCTCTCTCTCTCTCGCTCAGCTGCGGGGAGTGCAACGAAGAGGAGGGGAGGTTATAAAGGGAGAGGAGGTGAGGGGGACGAGATGGCGAGGGATGGCATTGCAGGGGAAGGTGCAATGAGGCGCGGGTGAGGGAGAAGGCATGGCATACGTACGATACACGCTGAAGAGAAAATATATTTTCAGACGTCCGTTGATCTTTCCAGATGTTTGGACAGACATCTGGTGAACTTCTCAGATGTCTTAAATGACAAAAGAGGGATGGGTCATTTCAAATTGGCTTGAGAATTTGCTAAGTATTGAGTTGAGCTTAGTTGAACCACATTTTTTAGTTCAAGCACTTATCTTTATTTTTGAAGTTTTGATATTGAAATTAATTGAGTATATATTTCTTTTATATCAAGCTCTTGTGCCTTATTTATATTCAAGTCATATCTCCTTGATTAGTGGTTAATTGTGAATTTTTTTTGCTTCCCAAGACGATCTCAAATTCACATTCGAGATTATAGATTTAAATATTTTTGTCCCTTTAGTCATTATACTATAACACATATTTAAAACCTGACTTTAGCGCGCTAACACTTATGGTAATAAGCAAGGGTTGAGTAACCCTAGATGTGGAGTGATTAGTCTAGGTGTATACATTGGTGAAGGCAACTATAACTTTTTGACTCATGATTCAAGTGCAACTCCTAGCCATTTAAATGGTTATACTTGGTGGAAGCAAAGATTCCATTTGCATAGCTAAGCCAAAGTTGAAATTTTAGCACCAAATATGAGATATAAGAAATGAGACATCTTTCGAAGGTGATCATCAAAAAACAAGTGATGAGCTCTTATAATTACTATAAGAAGAGATCTAATGAAGTGTAGGTAGGAGGTGTATTCTCTTAAAGGCTAGCTTCAAGGAAGTGGTAGATTTATTAGCCTAAGAGAGCTCCTTTTGTTAAAAATAAAAATTATAAGTTGGCACATGTTGCGAGAACTGATCAAGAGACTATGACTTACTAAATGGATAAAGTGATTATGATGACCAATATTGAACATCTTTTGAGCCACCAGATTTAAAGTAAGTTTGAGTCCAATGTAGATTAAGTGAGACTATATAATTGCAATGTGCTAGGTGATGCATAAGCTTTTTTTAGAGGGAATCGATTGGAGTCTCGCATTACCTTTAGTTGGCAACTAGCCCTTTATAAAGGATCAGTTGTATGGTGGACTCTTATTAGAGTGTCAGAGACTTGAGGCTATCCAAATTAGGATAAGTAATCTTTGATTAGGATTGAAGAAACCTAACTATTGAATTGGTAGACCACAATCTGACCACTTATTTTTGAATTAGGATTAGGAAGAAGATTAAATGGTGTGTCATCATATTTCTTTTATTGGTTCCCTGCTAAGAAATTAATCATTCCTTACTCCTCTCAACCCACGTTACCAGGAAATTAGGAGTGAACATAACACAATTCTTAACGTTCGTAGCTTCTTTATTTCTAACAAAATTTTGTTTTCCATCTATTTATGCAGTAGCTTTTTTCCGAAAGATTTTATATAGGTGCCATTAAAAACATTGTACAATGTACACTTTGTACCATATTCCCAATTTTTATTTAAATGCCACTAAAAAAATAACATCATTTTTTCTATTAATTTCTGTTAATTAGTGATATAAAGTTTAATGATGTTGGACCTAAATTTAAGTAAAAATTATTCTTTATACCTAGAATCATCTTTCTTTTTCCCCCACCTCCACCAACTCTCCTTCCCCCTCAACATCACCCACATCGTCCAACCGAGACCCTTTGTAGCAACAAGCCTTCATTCAGCAAACTACTAACCTAATGCCTACATTTTTCCCATCAACCCCACCCAACAAAGGACAACCCCTTCTCACCACTGCCTCCTCCTTCTCCATCCTCCCAACTCGGCACCTCCCCTCTCCCCCTCCCCCGTCCTCATCTCTATCCCTTCTCCTCCGCTTTACTCCTCCTTGAACCACCCTGTTGTGTCTCAACCCCACACCTCCCTTGTGACCCACCTCTCCTCCGTCTTTTGGGAGTAGTAGTCCATCTTCCGCTCGCAACGCCACGAATCACTACATCCTACTCTACTCTGCCTTGCGAAGGACCCCGTCCCAATTCGTTGCACCAAACACCATCATCGTAGTAATGCTATCAAAACAAACATTGAATTATTGGCACGACTATCAAGACATTGTACATCACATCATAGTATGCAAGCAAATACCACAAAGAAGAGCATCAGATTTAACATGGAAAGCCCCTTCACCTCTGAAGGGAAAAATCACAGGGGAAACTCAAAGATCAATTATAGTAAAAAGAATTACTTTGGCACCATACAGGGAGAGCCCCTTCCTGTCATCCAAACCCAAACACTCCTTAAACTACATGTTTTTCTTCTCGTATTTTGGCTTCACCCCTAAAGCATGTAATGAGAGACCACCTCTCTATTAATAGACTCAAATACAAGACTAAGAATCCTATTGCTAATAAGATTCCAAACTCCTACTCTTACTAAAAATAAAAGAATCCTAACCTTACCGAGACTCATAATATTTGAAAATCAAGTCAAATAGAAGTGAAAATATTCTCAAATTCCTAGCATGGCTTCCCGAGGGGCATATACTACATTACAAGTCTCGATATCTTCGTGGACAATCGTAAGTCTACCATCCACCCCCTTGACGACCACGGGTACCTCTCCACCTTCCGCTTCGATAAGGGGGAGGTGACATATGCTATGAGTTGGTACATGACCATTGTGGTGCTGTGGGAGGAGAGAGACACGACGATGGGGGTGTGGTGATTCACTTATCGCAGGCCCTTCTTAGTATTGTGGAGCGAGAAGAGAATCGAGGACGTGGAGGTGACAATGAACACGGGAAACACAAGTGTTGTGTAATGGGATGGTAAGTTCCTCTACTAAGGTGAACGAAAGGTGGTGGGTGGAGGACATGGAGGGGGAGGTGGAGGAAGGTGGATAGGGAAATAGGGAGATAGAAGGATCGATGAGAGTGGGAGCAAAAAGATGGTTTTAAGGTTAAAAGTACAAATTTTAGTTTTAGGTTCAACTTCGTCAAACTTAACAGCACTAATGAATAGAGGGAAAATAGAGAAAATAAGGTGACTTCTTCGGTGGCATTTAAATAAAGTTAGAAATGCAGTAGCCTATTTGTTGCTGAAGGTAGAGGATCGTGACAACAAGGATAGCACAATTACATGAATCAGTTATTGTTCTTCGAAACGGCGACCCACATGTCGAATACGGAGATCCAAAAGGGCTATACGCTTCCTCATCTCGCCCCTTCTTCCCCTCCTCCTTTCTATCTGCGCACAAAAGGAGCTGCTACGGTGCGGGTCCTGATCGACCTTTAGGGGCTGATCGGGGCCCCTTCCCCCTTCCGGTTTGCCGCCTCCTCCCTCAGGGACTCTCCTCCCACCTCGTGAGCGACATGCAAGGCTTCTAGAGGCATGTGCGGCGTGTTCGGACGTGCCGACGGCGAGCTTTGTTGAAGGTTTTCTCGGCTGCTGGCGGCGACATCGTTGAGGGGCGGCGTGAGCTCCTCGGTCGAGGTCCGGTGGCGAGCTTCGCTGCGGGTCTTCTTGGTTGCGGGCTGCGACGTTGTCGAGCATGCAGCGTCTCGGTGCGACTTCGACGCGGTGCGTGGCCGACGGATGCTCGGTCGGAGCGCAGTCGGCCGGCGATCGGCGGGCGTGCACTTGGTCGGTGACTGCTCAGCCGGCGTCGGCTGGTGTGCGCGTGATGTTGTCGTGTATTGTTGCTCGACGGAGTTCCTTTCTTTTTCTTGTTTCTTTAGCTTTGCTTGTTTTTGGTCTCGGGACCACGTGCAACGTCTAGTGAACGAGTTCGATTTTGAACCTTTTGTTGTTCTATTCGATCTCATGGTATATTTTTTTCGAGATTTATCTGACTGATGTCTTAATATACCTACAAGTGTAAATTTATTTTTTATGAGGTTATGTAATATTTAATTTTTTTTTCTTTATTTCTTATTCGATTTTTTATTTTTTTAAATTTTTTATTCTACATGACTTATTTCTTCCCTTCATAGGTGAGGTTTTTACATCTTCTCCATCTTTCTCTTCTCTGGGGTTCTTTCTTTTAATAAAATATTTTATATTTAAAAGAAAAATTATTGTTCTTCAAAGCACAATCAGGAGGCTGTTGTAATTAACCGGTGATCCTCAATAACACAATCTAGGTAGTGCATTAAAATCATGGCAAACGCACGGTTAATCGCAACCTGTGTATTGTGCTATGAATTGCACAGCCAAATTTTCCCCACTGAAATACAACAGCATATTTTTTAGACCAAGGTAAATTGGCGTTTGAACGATGAATTGATTTGGAAATCAAGCCCCGAAGGAACCTATTCGGTTAAAACAGCATATGGAAGGCTTTTAATTGATGAAGACCATTCACAGATGGAGGAGAATGTACACTACAAAGGAATCCGGAAGAACAAATTATTGACGCCAAAAGTGAAAATGTTCATGTGGCGTCTCATAAAAAAGGCCCTCCCACTAGGTGAACTGATTCAGCAGCGAATACCTTTATATCAGGAATTATGTCCCTTACGCAACACATGCTTGGAAATAAAGTTTCATCTTTTTGCTCAATGCCATTATGGTCGGGCAGTGTGGTTCCAACTTGCCCTGCAAATGGATAAAATGGATATGGATATTCTTAATTTCCTTTTCACCCACCTTGCTAAACATGAATCCACTTTCACACAAGCGTGTCGCTTGATGCACAAAATTTGGCTTGCAAAATGTGAGAAAAAACACTTAGACACCTCGCCTCATCCTGCCACTCTCTTTCAGAATTGTTTGGCAAAGATTACCTCCCACAACACTCAAAAGATGAAGACTAATGATCAACACACAACTCCAATGCCTACGCAAATCTTTTAATATTAGTCGATGGCTCATATGTATATGGCAAGGCTTCTATAGCTGCAGTTTGCCTACTACCTGGGAACATCTTCATGGCAGTTGAAGCAAGATTAGTGAATGCTGAAAGCCCCAAAGAAGCTGGAATTGGTAGATGCCTATAACTATTATTCATCAAATATTTTGAGTGGTTGCTTCAATATTGTTGAGATGGTTTCGAGCAATCAACCACTGAATTGGGCCTCCAGGTCAATTCTAGAGCTAGTTCCTTTCCTACATAACACATTCCTTTTAAAAGTTTCTAGAAAAGATATCTTTCTTGTCCATGTACTTGCAACTTCTTGTAACAGTGAAGGGTTGTAAGGGAATTGATGCAGCTCCAACCGTCCAAATTCCATCTCTCCTTTTGTTGTTCTTGCCGAGTAATGAACTAACTTGAGCCCAGCTCATTAAAAAATTAAAAAAAAAGAATTGCACAGCCAAATAGCATAATATCTTGTTGATGGGCCCATAGATTGAATCGTGCTTAATTAAAATCCGAGTAGCACAAGCTAATTAAATGACACTACCACTCACATGTCACGTATCACGCTACTGCCGGTGTTTAAATTATTTACGCAGATACCAAGGATGGAGCTTTCGCTGGGGGTAGCGGTCAGAATCCATTTACATTTTTTTTATTATCTGCCATATTCGTATCCCCGTAACTGTCTCATAATATATCGATCGACTTACACAAAAGTTGTGGTGAAGAATATCTTTCCCTAAAAAAAAAAAAAAGGTGCGGGGAAGCGACGTTATCCAATAAAAAAGAAAAGAAAAAAAAAAAGGTGCCGGCCATGAAGAGATATGCATGATTCAGGAAGCGGGTTACCATCCCACGTCCAGTGATAGAAAGATTAATTTAATTTCCTTCGTCATAAAACTCAGAAATCTACTTAGCAAACAACTACTAGATTTAGAAAATATTAGAGCACACATTTTATGAATTTTCAAGCATAAATTAAGTGCATATATGCCCATCTTGACATCTGCGCCAAGGTTGTTTTTCATGAGAAAAAAAGAAAAGGAAAAATTGATTTTCTTTGGTGTTATTTTAGGATGAAAAAGAGAAAAAAAAAATGAGGAGCTTGTCCATCGTTGTACTCTCATTTGCATGTATTATTTTTTAGATATAGGTTGAAAAATATAAAATTCGATGTAAAAGTTGATTTACATCAGTGTGAATGTCATCTCAATTTATGTTTTTTTTTATGTTAAAAAAATACTAATATATGATAGGATTTACTATCGTTGAAATTAATAATAAATCACTTTATATGAGTATAAATTATTCAAATCACCTTTAAAATCACTTTACACAGGTATAATCTTATTTTACACCTATGCAAAATCACTTTTGTAATGACCCGTTACCTTTTAGCCTTTTAAGACGTCTGAAAGTAGAAATTTTCGTACTGCTCTTTGCATTCTGTGCGCAAGCGGCACGTAGAGGCCCTTCCTTCTTTCTTCTCGCAACCTCACCCAAACCCTAAACCCTATCCTATATATATATACCCCCCTCCTTTCTCCTCTCCACTCACACCACAGCCACCACCACCTCTAGTTTCTTGTGCGGTTGCGGCGAGCCAAGACAGGAGCGACAAAAGGTTGTGAGCGAGAGAGAACGAGAGAGAGGAAGGAAGTGAGCGTGGAAGGTCGGAGGACCTTCGGGAGCTCGGCGAAGCTCGCACGACCGGCGGCGGGTGCGTGCATGCGTGGAAGACATCGGCGGGGAGCTGTCCCAGCTCCTACAGCCACTGGAGCTGTCGCCACGGGTGGAGGCGAAAGTAGAGCAAGCTGCGAGCAGGTTCTAATACTGGAAGTTTTCTAGTATCAGACGTCTGGAGTGAGGAGAAGACATCTGGCGAGGCACCTGGACGTCCGGAGCTAAGGTCGAATGTCTGAAAACATGAGTTGCGCGAGGTATGTACATTCCTGCATTGATCTCCGCCATGCAGAGTATCTCAACGTAGGAGCTGTGGGACTGATTTGGTACCTGCGTCCTTTGTACGTAGGGTAGACTTTGGGAAGGCACGCGGTGCACTTTCCTAGGCACTTTTGGACGTCTAATCACATTACCAGACGTCCTGAGGTGCTTTCAGACGACCGGAGACCTTGTTCGACGTCTGGTACCGCTACCAGACAGTCGCAGAGGGAGTTTGGACATCTGAATCAGCTACAGAGAACATAAGGTGAGTTTGTCGTCTTTTAAGACTTCTGGGAAGAGTCCTAGACGTCTAATTTTGATCAGAAACCGTGTTTCTAGCCTGTTTAAGGCTTAAACGGGATCAGATTTCTATAAACGAAGTATCGTTGTTTTTCACTCTAGTTCCTCTACGTTTCCGTATTGAGTATCTACTGTGTTTGACCTCGTCTAATGTAATTGGTCGCTGGTACAGATTACCAGCCAGTGGCGTGTTCGGAGCCTGTAGAGGCAACGAGATCTGCAACACAGGCCCCCATTCCTCCTGTTATACCTGGTAGAGTGGTTTAATTCAGTTATTAATAGTTAAATAAGAATGAACTTAGTTGAAATAGCCAAATAGAACTTTATGATGTGAAATGAACCCTAAGGTAGAAAATGAATGAGACTGTTGTATTGTATGATTTATTTACATGCGTGATTAAGGTAAATTACTAGCAAATGCCTGTATTATAATTACGAGTTGCCTGTTAGAATATACACTGCCTGTATTTAATGAATAAGTACCTGTGAAACCACCAGCTGCATGTATTGAAAATTGAATCATGAAAAATGAATTATGAAAGATGAGATCTGGATATAGAAAAATGAGGTGAGCATGAGCATGAACCCTACGGGGAATTAGGAGTAGAACTCCTACAGATAAATGGAATATGGAATGGTAGACGGGAAGTGTGCTAGTACTTGTGTACGTGGTACCAAGGAGAGCAACTGCCCCCTTTTAGTGTTGAGCGGAGCTAACCTCCATTGGGTTGTGACCTAGGGATAGGAGTGGCCACTCTACACCGACTCCTATCAGCCCTCGTGTATGCGGTACCGAGGCAAGCTACTAGTGTAGGAAGAGAGCTGATGAGAACCTCATCATGAACCCTAACTAGTACAATTTAACCTAGATATGCAAGAAAAGACTCCTACATAACTCAAAGAAAGGTTTAACTCATAGAATTCTGAGTTTAAGAAGAAGACAAGTCATAAGGGGTAAAAATGTAATTTCACCAACGCAATTTGCAAACAGGGTAATTAAGGGTCCAAACACACGTCAAACAAACCTAATAAGAAGGAAAGTGGGATGAGGTGATCTAACAAGGGCTACAGCAACTCCAAGAAATTAAATTACATTCCGTAACCCTAAAACAAACCTACTTTAATTCACGAGGTTCGAGGCAGGGTAAAAATCAAATAAACCCTCTAAAATTCATAGAAAAATAATCTATAGGGTTTATAACCTTCAATTTGGCCTTAGAAACCCATTTTGACCTACATTGAGAACCATGCCCAATTAATGATTTAATTTAGGATTTTACGTAAATTGGCCGGTCAAACATGGTCTGACCTAGAAACAAAATTCACCATTAAAATCCTTAGGTTCAACATAGTCATGCATAAAAACTTGAGCCTAAGAAGAGACCTCCTTGACCGACTTTGCAATTTGATCCTCTTCATTTACTTTCTGACCCTTAAACTTCGAAACCCTTGCATTTTGGCCCCCAATTTCCTCTTCGTTCTTTTCATTTTGGTCCCTCCTGCAAGTCTCTGCACAGCACCATGCTCCAGCGACTTTGCGCGGAACATAGCACCGCGCAGGGTGAGGGGGACGTCCTGCAAAGTGAACACGGAGTTCCCTGCAACGTCTGCTGTCGCAGGGACTCAGCCATGCCGCCAGACGACCCCCACGCACGGAAGGTATGGGTCTCGTCTCCTACCATACTCCGGCGAGGGGCGCACGTCGCCAGCCTGCAGCCGCCTCTCCGCCACCCCCTTTATAAGAACCAGCACTCCACGCCGGTTCGAGCAGTCTGGTCTTGGCGAAGAAACCCCCAACCCTTCCTCTCTCCCCACTCCAACAGGAAACCCACCAGCTCCGGCGGCCACTCCTTCTCGTCGCTCTGTTGCAATACCAACAGCAGAGCCAGCTTCGCCCAATCTTCCCGCGTCGCGCTGTACCAAGCACGCGCCTCCCTGCCCACTTCCTCACCGCTGCTCTCTCCCCCTAGGTTCTTCTTCTCCAGCTCCGACAGGTACGAGCCGGCGGCTCCGCCCTCCCCCCTTCGTCCCTGTAGGTAGGTTACATTTCCTCCCCTTCTTCCCCTCTTTCTTTTCCCCAATCTATTTTGCTTGATTGCCCACGACCACGCCTGATCACTCTCACCTTCCCCGCCTCCGGCCACTCTCCGGCGAGTCGCCCCCGTCATCCCACAACCCCATACGATTCGCCAACTGTCCCAAAAGCTCCACCTCATCATACCAAACGCCCTCCACCCCTCCACCGCCACTCTACACCTCCACAACACTCCCCCTGTCACACCCAATTTTCCGGCCACAGAAGGACCTAGGCACGCACGCCTAGGCCATCCCGCGGCCTGCTGCACCTCGCACTACCTTCGCCGTGTCACGACGAAGGTTCCCCTGTGGTTTGATTAGGCCGATAGGCCGTATTCGTGCACGACAGGTTCTGGAGCCCTACCGCCATTGTTGACGATTGAAGTAGCTTCCAAGCAAGCTCCAGGCGTCAGGGCAACTGCGCTCCAGGTGCTGTGGACTGGGGTGAAGTCTGTGAAGACTTTTGCTTCAGCACTTGGCACCAACGGCGGCAGCAGCTGAGCAGATTGCGAGGAGGTTCTCCTGCGGGCGCACGCGAGAAGGAGCATCAATTTAGTCCCACATCGTAAGTTCTCGAAGCGCCGCACCCATTTAAATTGATTTTGTGTTTTTACCTTATCCCCTCCGATACACCTGGGGTGAGGTCCTGCGCCCCATCACACTCCTCATCCGCGGTTTCACCATGCGGACCCGGCGGATCCGACCCAACACTACCCACGCACACCTTGCGCACCAAATCACGCCGGTGCACCTGGTCCCGGTACGCAACCCGACCCGTTAACCCGCGGCTCTGGGAGAGCTTCTTGTGAGCAGTTCGTAGAGAGAGAGAGATACGTGCGGGTAGAGGAAGGGATAGGTTTTGCTTCCCCCTTGTGTGCAGGATAGGAGCGCTGAAGGAGAAGGGCTCAGCACTTAGCTGCAGGAAGGAGAAGAGAAGAAGAAGAAGGCTCACCAAAGAAGAAGAAGCACCGAAGGAAGGAAAAGAGGAGAAGCACTGTAGCAGACTGCAGTTAAGTCGTCTGACTGCGGTATCAGATGACGGATGAGCAGCCTTCAGAGGAGATAAAGCAGAGAAGAAGAAGAAGACGATAAGCCAGGAAGAAACAGAAAGAAGACTACTTGGCTGCTAGAAAGAAAGAGAGAAAGGCAAAGGAAGAAAAGAGAAAGAAGAGAAGAAGAAGACAGAGACGAGCAGAAGAAAGAAGAGGAGAGAGCACAAAGAGAAGAAGAAGAAGCCAAGACAAAAATCTCTCTCTCTCTCTCTCTCTCTCTCTTATTTTTGTAATTCAATAAAGAAACTTTGTACTTCTAGAATTCCAGTAGCTCCCTGAGTTCAACCTCGGGATAACTATTTCCGAGTAAAAAAATTTGTATGGTAATGACAACCGTAGCTATCTTATCTTATACTATAACGACTGTATTATAATAAATATAAAGGCACAAAGCAGCACCGCGGTTGGCCATCTCACCAAGAGCTAGTCACCCCACAGGGCCCAAGGTTCAACTAGCCACCCTACACCGACTTGTTAAGCGTTCTAGGCAAACCGAGGTAGTCAGACGAGGGTGCGCGGACTGTGGAGGGGGTGAGACTCCTGTTCTGAGAGGGCTAGGCCTTATACTGTTCCGAGCTGTACTTTGAATGTACCTGCTAGCGAAAACGACTGAACGCGTGTCAGTACCGGGTAGCTAACCGTACGCTTATCATGCGTGCCGTAGTCACCGCTACGTCTGGACAGTGACTTCGGGGTGGTTGACTGGGTGTAGGACTACCACGGGGGCCTCTCCCGACCAGGAGAGAACCACGTGTACCTTCTACTCTACGGAAAAGACTACAATCAAGATCGTTTCCACGAAGAACATGCAAGATTAAGAAATACCTGAATATTTAAGAAATAGAAACACATAAAAGAGATACATAGAAATAAGAAATAAACCTGTTATTGCTTTTACTGTAATAGTACTTAAATAATGTAAACACCACTCTACTCAGCGTTCGTGACTTTGTTTTTTTCGTAACCCTGTTCAGGACCAGGAGTTAAGCAGCCCGAATTTCCCGCTGCAGAGGATGCTGGGTCCAGCCAAGCTCAGCCGTAGTTGTTATTTCAGTACTTCCTGTTTTGCTTACTGTTTTAGTAAGTAATTGATACTTAATTTACTGTTTCCGCTAATTTTGTTTCCTTTCCGTTTCCAATTGTTATGGCATATACTGAGACAGTTATTTTACCTTTTTTACTGTTTTGTACTTTTCTTCTACTTAGTTATATTGCATATGTGAATGTGGTTTATTTTCCTGCTTTTAGTTATTCCTTATTAGACGACTAGGTCTTGGGATTAGTCGAGGCGAGCCAATCTCGGATTCTGTAAAGATCCGAAAATCGGATCGTAACAACTTTGCACCTTCAAAATAAGTTTGCACGGGTGCAAAGTAAGATTGCATCGGTATAATCTTATTATGAAGTACTTTGCATCGGTACAAAATTAAATTCAAAGTATTTCTTCACCTATGACAAGTGATTTTACATTTGAAATGTAATTTTTCCATCTTAGAGTTTAAGGTTTATTCTTTAGTGTTTAGGATTTAACTTCATTACTTTAGTGTTTAGGGTTTTGTGAACGCTAAACCCTAAGGTGATAAATTACCTTTTAACTGAAAAATCACTTCTTATACGTGAAATCATTTTTCATAAACCTAAATCATAAACCTTATATTCTAAACTTATAGGTCAATATTACTTTACATGAGTGCAAAATCATTTTAAATAGGTGAAATTACCTTTGGAATAATTTTATATCGATATAAAATGAGATTATACCGGTGTAAAAATACCTTAAAATAATTTATCATCGGTGTAAAATCATTCAGAATAATTTATCATCGATGCAAAATAATTTATCACATGTATATATTTGTTAAAGTAGTCTAATATTTTTTTTAATGTAGTGAAAATCACCATGTAATAAATCTTATGTTCTTTTATTTTTTTATATTAAATATCAATTATCGATTGACCCGCATTCTCAATATTATATAAAGTAATAAAATAACACTTGTAAATTTTATGACGTCATTTTCTACGTCAATATCTATATTTTTTTTAGTTTTTAATTTTTTTTTATTCAGAGGCCAGAATTGTACGAATATTGAGGGGGATGTGATATATCTTCCACGGTTTTGGTGCACCCCGGTGGAAATTTGCTATTTTTTCCTAGCGGAGGTTTATGCCAACATTCCTACTACGATCGATGCGTTTAAACCTTTTGACGAAAGAATGGGAGAAGGCACTGAAATCGTGAATTGAATGGTTAACATATTGTGATCGTGTAGGAAGATGATGGCCATCAAGCTTGTCGGGTCAGACCCCTCCATTCTTTCTTTTTTTTTTTTTTATTCTTTCTTCTTAAGATAATGGTCATCCAAATTTTATAGTGGGAAAATCCTTTTTTTTGTTCCCGATAAATGGAACTGACGAACTATATATGAACATGCACACGGTTTATGCTGGGACATTATCAAATGGTGGTTGATCCGCATCGTCTAACCTCAACAGAAAATAAACATCTGTTCGAATACAATTTTGTAATTATATGTGATGTGATAAACAGACTTTTCCAATATACACAACACATTAGTAAACACACAGAGGTAGAAATTTTAGCATACGACGAAAGGCATCAGTGGTCCACAAGTAGAACATCCATTGCATGATTCAAACCCGTGTGAAAATGGCTTCACGAAAAGTTCCAAAAACATGGCGAATGTCAAGAATTACAACGTGATATAAGTTAATGTCAAATGTGTGGATGGCGATGTAGGTGGATGAGAAGGACGACTGGACGAGGCAGTTGGCATGGGACGCGTTAATTAGTAAACTTCAAACATGTAAATGGAGGGCATTCAATTCAATGTAAGATGAAAGGTATATATGCTGGTGTATATGGTGAGCTTAGTCAGGATGTTCTCATCCTTGTCACTTTCCTCCGACTTAGCTTTCAGCCAGTGGGATAGGCTTTGGATGGGCTCATCTACGAACCTCAACTCCTGCAAGCTGCGCGCATCTCGTTGCTTTCCGGTCACTTGGTTCCACTATTTATTGTTTATTACGTATAGGGAAAAAGATGTGGATGATCGGAAGTCTCAATTATGCACATTAAATAGACTTAACGCCTTCGTCTTTCTCTGTCACCTAAGTACACGTCCTGTCTAGGGATGTAAACGTATAGAATTTGAGTTGATTTAATTAAATTTACATCTGTATTTATTTTAAAATTTATGCTTATATTTTATCTATTTATTTATCGATTAGGAAAATTTAAATTTATACCTATACTTAGGATACATCTCTATCTATGGATATATATTTATAAATAAATTTTATAATTAAATCCTAACTATAATAAAGCCAAATATAAAAAAATCGATAACATACTTTATTATTAGTTTGCAACAAAATTTAAATGATATAATATCATATCATTCGCAACTTACATAAAATATATAAGAATTTTTCACCGATATAAAAATAATATATCAAATATATACATAATATAAATCATTTATTTAGATCGAGTTATCTAGATTATCGAATATAAACCTCATCTATACTTATATGAATTTTTTTGATAAAATTCAAATTTAAATCAAAATTTTAACAAATAAATAGCAAATTCAAGTTAAATTAATCAAAATTTACATCACTAATTAAACCTGTAATTTTCTCTGTCAGATAGGAGGTATCACGTTTAAATACATCTCACCTCGATATTTTTTAGATATCGCCGTAAGCTTTGTCGGTAGCCCCATATGAAAGTGAACAAGGGAATTTGTGCTCACGTGTCAGTTTTTCTCGTTGCTTTGATTCATGTGAAGTTGGAATAACTATGACGTTGTAACCAAGATTTTGTCTGGTATGATTACCTTCGAAATTGCGTTAGATCATGGTCTGGTCAGCTAATAATCCTTAATTGTGAACTGGAGTTGTGGGTGCTAAGGCCTGGCGACACCAGCGACTTGCAAACTATTTAAAACCCGCGTAGCAAATATATCCGGATTATGCACTTGTACTTTCGATTAGATTAATTGTTCTATGTCCAACTGAGTTCGATCGGATAGATGCAAACAGGGTTTCTTCTTAAGTGGAATTCAAAGAGGGCAAATAAAAAAGTCAAACGGTTCCCACGCCTTTTGCTACGGCAGAATCTGATGCGCGGAGGCGGCTAATATATTTGATTGATTATCCTAACTCATCGATTCGTGTCAATAATGTTTTAAATCTAACGCTTAGGCGCAAAAGTTGGGGCAACGTGAATTGGGGGCAACAAGATATAATATCTACGCGTATTGAGTGCGCGAAGAGTACTTTGTCTTGCACAAATTAAGCACCCGAAATCCTCTTATTGTCAAGCACTTGGGCCCCAACATATGTAATCTTGGAAAAATCAAAAGAAGAGGTAATTAAGAAGGTACCTACCTACAGGTGAAAATGCTATATGAAGAACTAAATCTGACCTTTTTCAGAATTCTCTTTTCTTTGTTTTCAGTCCAAATTCCAAAGAATTTTCTAATCGGGCCGGAGTTTTTTATTTTTATTTTTGAGAAAACGAACCGCATCCTGGAAGCCATTTTTAATGAAGAGTGTCATAGATACGCTTAACCCTATTTATTTATATGGAAAGAATTTGCCTGCCAACTTTTAGCATTTCTGAAGAAAACCAGAGGAAGAGATCGAAAGAGGTGGCGTCAGCATTGGTTCCGCAATGGAAGATTGTCCTTGAAGCCTATGTAGGTTCGTTGATATCCGATCAAGTTAGATAGAGATCGGAATCGGAAGAAATTCAGAACTCTATTCTGAGAAAGAAATGGGCTTATTCTGGTCCGTCAACAAATGGATTTGGGCTGTCTTGTTACTAAAAACCCAATTCAACGGCCTACCGCATTGCCTGTATTTTGCACACATAAACAAACAAATATATACATATATATATATATATATATATATATATATAGAGAGAGAGAGAGAGAGAGAGAGAGAGAGAGAGAGAGAGAGACGACCAAATTTTTTAAATGTGTGTGAAAAGTAGCGGACACGTTTTTGCAAAATGTAAAGAAAAGATTATCATAAAAATCATGTCAGTTTCCAAAGTTGATACAGTTTTTCTATGAAAAAGGAAATTACTTTGCAAGAAAAGACATAAAATTTTGTGCAAGTAACATGTAACTTTTTAAGAAAATCTATATAGTTGTGTAGAAATAATACAAGTTACGATATGCAATATTAATGAAATGTGGTTTCACAAAGGAATATATTCAAAATTGAAGGAGAACAAACTTTGTAAATCTACCAAAGGCAACATCCATTCCTGACAACAACCAATTCAAAATGGATGGTTCGTGATATCACCCAGATAATTGTCCACACCAGCCATTGGATTCTGTTTGAATGGATCATATTCTTATTTGAGCCTCTAGGCTAATTTGAAAACTCTCCTGTGCATGTATGTACGTACAAACTAAGCTCCATCTCTCAATTTTGTTTTTAAAGGGAAGGATGAATTGAATTGAAGACCAAGTGATTTGCGAAGATGGAAATTTTGAAATAACCTGAGGGGTTGTTTTGTTGCTTTGATGTCGATTTTTAATCCCAAGCATGAGAAAGTGTTAGTAAATTCATTTACTCTAAAAAAAAAAAAAAAAGAGAAAAAGAGCGGGTAGTATAGACTACAGAGTAAGCATTGCCCTTTAAACTTATGGGGAGAAGTCCCGCCAAAAATAGGAAGAAATTACAACGTTATCTATGTCCATTGACTCTGTCGGTCCCACAAGATGGTAAGGCATCACGATTGGGTCTGGTAGGATTCTTGCAATGAACATCCATAGTGCTTCAAATTGGGACAAATGGAAAACTATTGGATTCCTATATTTGTTGTCTAAATGGTGCATCAACTGCCTGAGGACTTATAGGTACGGCCGAAAGAAGGAAAAAATTCCTACTTTTTATTAGGGACGGGCTGATCAATCTGAATGACCCGATTAGTTTAGATCCATTTATAAATAGGTGAGGTTTAGGTGGATGCATTTTCTAAATGGTCCACAACATTGAACCCGTGAGTTCACCACCCGACCTACTATAAATCTATGGAACCCGGTCCATGTATTTAAACTAGTTCAAATGCATGCTTAAGCAAGTCCAAATGAGCCCATATATGTAGGAAGGTGGTGGGGTGGGTTGGCAAGGGGGATTGAAGAGATGTGATGTTGTTGGAGGAAAAGTGAGTACTTAAGCTAGGGTACCGATGAGTAAGGGTGGTCCAATATAAATCTATGGAACCCAACTCACATATTTAAACTAATCGAAATGCATGCTTAAGCAAGTTCAAATGGGCCCATACATGTAGGAATAGGAAAAGATGGTGGCGTGGGGTTCGCAAGGGGGATTGAATGTTGTTGGAGGGAAAGTGAGTACTTAGCTAGGGTTGTTGTTGGTGGTAAGGATAGGGTAAGGCTGGTTAAGGGTGAATCTACTGGGATAAATAGGTTAGTGGGGTCGACCATTGCAGCTGGGGATTTTCTTTTTCACTTAAAAGTAGTTAAATGGATCCAACAAAACCATTGAATCCAAGCAATCTCATATAGACCCGGCCCGTTTACTTATCGGATCTGGATCAGATTTGATAGCCCTGGTTGGCATTTACATATCATCCATATATTCGTGTATTTAAATTTAGTTTTGTTATTTCAACGTACTTGTTTTGACAGGTATATATTCACTCGATGTGCATTCAAAAACCATTGATGGAGAAAGATATTTTCAGGAATGTCAAAGT
The DNA here is from genome assembly GCA_037157565.1 of Thalassia testudinum. Classification (NCBI taxonomy): domain Eukaryota; kingdom Viridiplantae; phylum Streptophyta; class Magnoliopsida; order Alismatales; family Hydrocharitaceae; genus Thalassia; species Thalassia testudinum. Next base: position 17,968,203 of record JAZHRO010000076.1, on the reverse strand, counting down.
TACCGTATACCAAACATACGACTTATTCCTGATTGTATCCTTAATTTAGTTGCTTAGAGTACCTAAAAAATTAATTCAGAAAAAGCTGCCACGAAACGGGGAGGATTCAGAGACACGATACCATATGTTCAATGGCTACAGGTAATAATTAGCTTCTTTCGTATTTTGTATTCTAAAAATTATACGTAGTGGAAAAATTTTGCATACCGCTTTTTATGCTCATTTCTTGAGGCTTATGACATCGATGACGACGTCAACCGTAACGAGGACTTCATAGAGGCTAATTGGGGACGGTTTCATCGTTCTATTTTGTTATTTGCGCAGCATGAGGGTAAAATATCCAAAAGGGTGGCTGCAATGTAATGTTTTCTAGGGTGGGCCGGATTAAACCCACAACTCATCCCAATGTTTATGGACTGAGAGTTTTCCGACACTTTCCAATTTAAACCATCTTACTACCTAATCTGAACCGATCTAACCCATAAAAATTGGTCGGATTGGGTTGAGTTCGATGGATTGTTGATTAGTTGAAATATTGGACTCTTTCCTACATATATCTCCCTGTTAGGTCTCAGAAAATTAGCGGGTGTTATGGATCAAGAGGATCCAAGAATAGGAAATGGGGAATTGGAGGCCTGAAGCAATAGGCAAATGTAATAGGCTTTGGATTGGAATGACGCAAATCCAATGGGTTGAGTATATTTGGAATAAAGAATGCTATTTAATTTTAGAGAATGGTAGAAATCGAGATTTTGAAAATATATTTTAGGAAGCAACAACTTACAAAATACGTTCAGTTGCAAATTTGGATGAGACTAAATTCCTCTAACCCAGTTCAACCTATATTTTAATAGGTTAATAGAAATATTACCTAATTCAATCCCCTGAAACTCTTAATCCAATGTAATCCAATCTAACGCAAAGTAGGTCCAACTAGATTGTGAGTTGAACCTAACCCGTATGTAGCTCAGCACAAAATTTTTCTATGTTGTGATTTAGATAATAATTTCCTATTTTCTTAGATAGCACGGGCATAACATGCCCAAATTTTCTTTTGCATTAGTATGAGGTTTTTTTTCTTTTTGTGAAAACTAGGAATGTCTTATTTGAAAGAAAAATAACTTGGAATTTCATTTCACGAAGGGCGAGATACGGGAACAAATCTCAAAAGAAAAGTTCTGGCAACTACGTAAAACATAATAAATCGAGAGAGATTTGTAACTCTTGCAAATCCCTTACTGAAGTCGTGCACAGAAAAATCCAGTAGAGGCGCTAAAAGAGGCTACCAACTTGAAAATGTTGATCACAAGAATGTTAAATGACATTTAAATGCACAAATACATGCACCGTGCCCATCAACAAAACTATATACACAACCAACCAACAAAACAAACAAAATAAGAAACAAAGTACATAGCAATATTGTTAAACAAAAGCACTAAGGATGGTAAGGGTGAAGTGAATCCTCAACCGAAAATAGGTGCAAGGCACCTCCTCCAGCACCAAGAGCAGGCGAACATGGAGATGAAGGTCAACGACCGTCCAACCACACGATTGAATAGACCTAGTGATCTATCCTTGTATGGCAATCTCCAGTAGACCAAGCAACAGCAAAGACGAACAATGCCACCATTAGAATCCAAAGCAACCATCGAAGAGGAACATTGGAGGGTGAATATCGATGAGTCATCGAAATCATTGGATCCAACAATGGTCGCAATCTATTCATGGCAAGGGAAAATCAACTACTCTTGATTGCAAAGCACACATGCAAAGCCTTACGCCAATCAATCAAGAGAGAAATGCATGCCACTAGTGGTGAGGAGAGGTGGAGGGGCCAAAGGAGGTGATCGTCGATGGGCAGGGGCCCAATTAGTGCTAGAGGGCCAGTTAGGGCCCCAAAGTAAGCGACGCTTTAGAGCCTATTTCGTAAGGGACATTATTAGAAAGAATAAAATTTAGAAATAGGAGTGGAGATTTTCTGGTGTTTGGTTAGTTTTGTTATCTTAGCAAAGAATTAGGGAGTTTTATTTCTCTTTGGATATTTATTTAGTAGAATAAATTAATAAAATAAGGGGAGAAAGTTAGTTGGAAAGTAAGTAATGGACAAAATTGTCTCTCGAATTCATAACTGAAAGATTCAAATATCATGAGTGATATTTGGTTCAAAATGAAACATCACTAGTGACATTTCAAATATCACAAGTGATATTTGATTCAAAACTAAATATTGATGATATTTTAAATATCACCCGTTTATGCCTAAATATCACTCGAATTTATTGGAAGAGTTAAAAGCTCCAATTTCCAAACAAAGGTTTGAATCATTTTGCGAACTACAAGCCCTATGATGGACTTTATTGAAAGATCAAGTCAAAACACCAAGCCCTATAATCGATTTCATTTAATGCCCTCAATCGCAGAAATCCAACAACCTCATTCAACCCATCGAGATAAGCACACATCAACTATAAATCATGAGCAATCAACAAAGAGAAAAAAGAGAAATAATTGAGTAATATGATAATTAGCATATATGTTTAACAATGCTATTTGGGCCACTGACCCACTATTACCCTTTCAAATGTCTCACCTCCTCATCGATCCGCGAAGACATACCTCAACTTAGCAAAGCTGCAACAATGTAGGAAGGGGGGGTGAGTGGGTTTGAGGAGGACAAAGTGTTACAACCCGGTTTCTGAATCCCTACAAGACACAAGAATCGAACCGACTCGACTGATCCCAAGATCCAGTATTCCAACAGGAAGTAACCAAAAAAGCAGTAAAATAAACCACATTCACCATGCAAGTAACTAACAGTAACAAAAGTACAGTAGTAAGAAAGTAAGTTACTACAGTACACACCACCACAACAGTAGAGAAAATTAAACGGTACAGAAATAAGAAGTTTACAATAAAAGAGCACAAAGGTGTAACAGAAACTCACTACTACAAAAAACAATACAACAAAAGTACAACTACTGGGCTCTACTAGGCCCAGCACCCTCCACAGCCGTAGGCTCTGGCTACTCAATACCTGGTCCTGAAAAAGGTTGTAAGCATGACACGTCAGCGAAACGCTGAGTAGAGTGGCAACCAGCTAACTAAGAGAAACATTAAAGGTGGACAGGTAGCTGTTGTTCTTAATTTCTTTCTTTATTTATCTATTTACTCTTTCTTTTATGACTTGGTTTATTTATCAGGTTATTTTCTTGATCTCGAATGTTCCTCATGGGAACGATCTTGATTACAGTCTTTTCCGAAAAGTAGAAGTAGCACGTGGTGCTCTCCTGGCCGGGAGAGTCCCCCGTGGTGGTCCTACCCTCAGTCAACCACCCCAATGTCGCTGACAGACGTAACAGTGACTACGGCACGTGCGATAAACGCACGGGTAGCTACCCCGCACTGGCATGCGGTCAGTCGTTTCCGTTAACGGGTGCGCCCAAAGCACAGCACGAAACCAATATAGGGCAGGGCCCTCTCAGTAACAGGGGTCTAGCCCCTCCACAGTAACCAAACAGGGGTCTCGCCCCTCCACAGTCCGCGCACCCTCGCCTGACTACCCTAGTTTGCCCAGAGGGCCTAACAAGTCGGTCTAAGGTGGCTAGCTGAACCCCGGGTCCCGTGGGGTGGCTAGCTCCCTCCTTACACTAGTAGCTCTTCCCGGTATAGTGTACACGAGGGCCAAAGAGTCACTGCAAGTTGACCAAACCCACCCCGGGTCTCGACACGAAGGCGGCAAGCTCCCCTCGGCACGAAGAGGTAACATCTGCTTCCCTTGGTACCACATACTCAAGGGACAACACACTTCCCAGCACATTCCTAGATCCATTCCATTTACTTCCAGGAGCTCTATTCCTATTTCCCCGTAGGGTTCATGCTCATGTTTCTCAGGCCAAGCCATACTAAGCTTCATCTTTTCAGCTTTAATTGCAAGTAACTCGTGTTTCCAGCATTCAATCCTTTCTTTCCGAATTATATACAAGTAGCTCATTTTTAATTTCATACAACAGGAATTACATGTAGTAGTTACCAACAACAGTACTCTACATTTCAAAAGCAACTGTTATCCAATTTCAGACAATTATTATTCATCACTACTGTAATTCAGGTTTTCAATACAACCGTTCCAGTGTTTCTAGTCCTAGGATTCATGCCACACCCTACGATCTATTATTCAATCTAGTGTTTCTGGTCCTAGGGTTCATAACATACCCTAGGATCTACCATTTTTTCCAGATATGTATTTATGTTGTAATTAACTAAGGGAAGACACTCTACCCGCAAAACTGGGAGTAATGGGTGCTTAATCGGTGGTCCACTCACCTCCGCAACCCCCAAATCCGCAACAGAACGAGATCCTAACACAAGGATCAACCACAAGGAACCACTCAAAACAGGATAAAAGTATTTCAAACTAGTAGAGGAACTTAGTTTGAGAAGAACAGAATCTTAAACATGGAGATCGGACCTCGAACGGACCCTAAACGGGTCAAAAACGACAACTCTAACTCAAATCAGACGTCTGGAACATCTTCCAGACGTCTTAAAAAGGGGTCCAGGTCATACCTCACTTTACGCTACTCATCAGACGTCCAGAGAACCCGTTGAACCGTCTGGACCCAGTTCCAGACGTCTGACTACCTCTCCGGATGTCTGGAGATGCTCTCCACCGTCTGGTGACTCACCCAGACGTCTGAATCGCGTGGGAGGATGTGTCCCGCACCTTCTCGAAGTGAATCCTGCACGCGTACGCAAAAATCCCTCAGCAAGGCATGCGAAGAGCTTCAGCGGAACGGCTTGCATGGCCGTATCCGCAAAAAGGAAGGTATAGGCACAGTATGTACCTATCAGTCGTTTAGAGCTTCTTCCAGACGCCGTCCGCATCGTCTGGATCTACGTCCAGACGTCTGATTCAGGGAAAATCCCAGAACCAGAAGCTCCTTCATCTTCTTCTCGCTGCGCGCAACCATGCCGCGCTCGTCCACCCGCTGCTCTAGCTGCACCAGCGTCGAGGAGGACTTCCCTGACACAACACTCCACCTCACGCACGCTGACCGGCCTCGAGCTGCTCCGGTAAGCTTTCTTCTCTCATGGCTCGCGCGCTCTCTCCTCTTCCCTCTCGCTGCACCTCTCCTCTCCGCCACTGCACCCTGCAGCAGCTGTTGCTCTCGCTCTCGTGCTGGAGGAAGGGGAAGACGGGTGGATGTGGGGTGGCGTGAGGGAGAGGAGAGGGTATAAGTAGGCGTGAGGGGGGGGGGGGGGGGAAGGTGCTGCAGTCGGCGGGGGAAGATGTAACGACCCGGTTCCCGAGTCCCTACGAGACACGAGAACCGGACCGACTCGACTAATCCCAAGACCTAGTCGTCCAACGAGGAAGTAACCAAAAGACAGTAAAATAAACCACATTCAGCATGAATATAACTAACAGTAAGAAAGTACAGCAGTAAAGAAAGAAACTACTACAGTAGGTACCACCACAACAGTAGAACAACATTTATCATATAACAAGAACTGCAGGTAAAGAAGGTACAGCGGAAACAAAAACTACTCACTAGAATAGAAACAAAAGAGGTACAAAAGGCTGTGGTAACTCTACTGGACCCTACTCGGCCCAGCGTCCTCTGCAGCCGCCGACCCTGGCTGCTCAGCACCTGGTCCTGAAAAAGAGAACGAGTGTAACACGTCAGCAAAACGCTGAGTAGAGTGGCAAACTAACTAAAGGCAACAGTAGAGTGTACAGTAGCTGTTATGTTCTATTACTTCCTTTATTCACATATTTCAATTTTTCTCACTATTTCATTTGTTTCTCAGATCCTTTACTTGATCTCGAATGTCCTCGTGGGAACGATCTTGATTGCAGTCTTTTCCAAAAGTAGGAGTAGCACGTGGTGCTCTCCTGGCCGGGAGAGTCCCCCGTGGTGATCCTACCCTCAGTCAACCACCCCAAGGTCACTGACAGACGTAACGGTGACTACGGCACGCGCGATAAACGCACAGGTAGCTAGCCCACACTGGCACGCGGTCAGTCGTTTCCGTTAACGGGTGCGCCCAAAGCACAGCACGGAACCAGGGCAGAGTCCTCTCAGTAACAGGGGTCCAACCCCTCCACAGTAACCAAACCGGGGCCTTGCCCCTCCACAGTCCGCGCACCCTCGCCTGACTACCCTGGTTTGCCCTAGTGGGCCTAACAAGTCGGTGAAGGAGGCTAGCAGAACCCCAGGGCCCGTGGGGTAGCTAGTACTCTCCTAACACTACTAGCTCTCCTCGGTACTACGTACACGAGGGCCAACAAGTCGGTACAGAGTGGCCAGTCCTAACCCCCGGGTTCCTGGGGTGGCTAGCTTAGCTCTGCACTAAACAGGGGGACAGTCGCTCTCCTTGGTACTCCGTACTCAAGGGCCAGCTCACTTCCCCAATTCTATTCCATTCGCGTCTCAAGTCATGGTACATTTTTGTGTTTCCGGGATGTATGGTGAATCTGGAACCGTGTGCCTCAGTCAGGAGCTCTCTCAACAGCTCCTCGTCTCTGGGGACGCACAACCGTCCCCTCAAGCGTAACACCTGGTCTGTGAAAGAGAAGTCCCCTGGGTCCCCTGATAGTACTCTGTCGCGCAAAGACTGCAAGTACGGATCGGCCATCTGTCCCGTGATGATGCGGTCTATCAACTCTGGCCTGGTCTGCCGTGTCACCGTCACTGCCCCACAGTACCCTCGTAACTCTAGAAGTCGCCAACTTCCCACCTCCTCCAAAAGGCTCCAACTCTGTAACTGTAGACTGGCCAAGCGTGCGGGCGCCTTACGGCTCAAGGAGTCAGCCACCACATTGGCCTTTCCCGGGTGGTAGGAGATGCTGCAGTCGTAGTCCTTCAGGAGCTCCAACCAACGTCTCTGTCTCATGTTGAGCTCCTTCTAGTCAAAAAGATATCTGAGGCTCTTGTGATCTGTAAAAATCTCGAAGGTCTCACCGTACAAGTAGTGCCTCAATGTCTTCAGCGCGAAGACAACAGCTGCCAACTCTAGATCGTGGGTAGGGTAAGTATGCTCATGGGGCTTCAGTTGCCGCGAAGCGTAAGCGACCACGTGACCCCTCTGCATGAGCACACCTCCTAACCCCTGCAAGGAAGAGTCCGTGTACACAACGAACCCGCCACTACTGTCAGGGATGGTGAGCACGGGAGCCGAGGTCAACCTCTCCTTCAGCTCCAGAAAACACGCCTCACAGGTGTCTGTCCAAGCGAAAGGCACATCCTTCCGGGTCAACTGTGTCATAGGACGCGCAATCTGTGAAAATCCTCTGATGAACCGTCTGTAGTAACCTGCCAGTCCCAGGAAACTGCGAATCTCAGTGACTGAACGCGGTCTCTCCCACCTGAGCACTGCCTCGACCTTGGCGGGATCCACCGCCAGGCCGTCTCCAGAGATCACATGACCCAAAAAGGTCACCTCCCTCAACCAGAACTCGCACTTGCTGTATTTGGCGTACAGCCTGCGTCGTCTCAGAGTGTCCAGAACCATCCGCAAGTGCTGTCCGTGCTGCGTCCGATCTCTAGAATAGATGAGTACATCATCTATGAAAACCACCACAAACTGGTCCAAGTACGGTCTCAACACCCGGTTCATCAGGTCCATGAAAGCAGCGGGGGCATTGGTCAGCCCAAACGGCATGACCAAAAACTCGTAGTGTCCGTATCGGGTGCGGAAAGCTGTCTTGGAGACGTCGGTCTCCCTGATCCTCAACTGGTGGTATCCAGACCTCAAGTCGATCTTGGAAAACACCGTGGCACCCCGCAACTGGTCAAACAAATCGTCAATCCTCGGCAGCGGATATCTATTCTTGATGGTGGCCCAATTCAGCTGTCAGTAGTCCACACAAAGGCGTAGGGTTCCATCCTTCTTCTTCACAAACAGTACCGGGGCTCCCTAGGGAGACGCACTGGGCCTCACGAAATCTTTCTCCAAAAGGTCCTGCAACTGGGACTTGAGCTCTCGCAGCTCAAGCGGTGCCATTCTGTATGGCGCGGTGGAGATGGGGCTGGTCCCTGGTACTAGTGAGATCTCAAACTCGATCTCACGCTCGGGCGGTAGTCCTGGTAACTCGTCTGGAAACACGTCGGGGTACTCTCTGACCACCGGGATGCTCTGGAAGTCTGCCACGGGGTTGTGCTCTGCCACCACACAAGCTAGGAAGCCCTCACACCCCTGGCTCAAAAGTCTCGCCGCCCGAAGTGCCGAAATGCACCTGAAACCTCCGTCCACTGGCTGCCCGTGAAACTCGAAAGAAGGCAACTCCGGAATGGAGAAGACAATCTTCCTCTCAAAACAGTCTACCAAGGCGTGGTAAGCGGACAGCCAATCCATCCCCAGAATCACTCCAAAGTCCTCCATCTGTATCATAAACAGGTCAGCTGGCAGGCTATGTCCCCCGATGCTGACCTCGCAACCCGTATACACCTCCTCAGCTACAAACAGCTGACCACTCGGACCTCTGATTACGAACGGATTCTCTAACAGTGTATAATCCTGGTCCAAACTAACTGCGAAACTGGCTGCGACAAACGAGTGCGTAGCGTCGGAATCGAAAAGCGTGTAAACGAGCCTGCCAGAAACTGAAACCATACCTGCTACCACGGATCCCGATGCTCTGGCGTCCCTGTGTGTTAGGGCGTTGATACGCCCCTTAGCCCTAGGTGCGGACGAAGCGGCCACACTCTGCGTCGGACGGGTAGGTGCTGGCCGGTACCCTCCTCGCGACTGCGGTCCTCCTCACGCCTGGGAACCGCGGCCTCCTGCGCGCCCTCCAGTGCTCTGCGCGGGAAGTATCTGCTGACCTCCTGCCCTAGATGGGCAGTCCCTCCTGACGTGGCCCGGCTGGCCACACTGGTAGCAGAGGGGAACCCGACTCCCGCCCTCAGTGAGTCCCTGCTGTCGGCTAGGCGGGGGTCCGGTGCTGGCGACTGGCCCCTGTCGAGGGCCCCCAAAGGCCACTGATGGCCCTGCACAGCGTGACGGCTCTCCTGCGGATGTCACGTGTCTCCGCTCTCGCCGGCCCAGTGAGAAGTCTCGCTGAAAGGACCTCTTCCGCCCGCCGTCGGTCTCTCGCGCGGACGGGTTGGTCTCCTCGTAAGTCATAGCTGCCTCTACCACCCTCGAAAACGTCGGCAGCTTCAGGGGTTTGACATACCCCCGGATCGCAGGCCGGAGGTGGTGAACCTCCAAAGGCGCTCCTCCTCAGTGGCTACCGCTGTCGCTGCAAAGAGGGACAGCTCCAAGAAACGCGTGCGGTACGCGCTCACGGTCATCGTCCCTTGGCGGAGAGTGTGGAACTCCCGCCTCCTCTGGTCCTGCCACGTCTGGGGAAAGTACTGCTCGCAGAAGAGGGTGACGAACTGGTCCCACGTCGGCTCGTCCCTCTCCTGTCCCCGGACCGCCCTCCACCACCGGTGTGCCGCACTCTCCAGCTGGTACGTGGCAAAGGCCACGCGGCACTCCACCGGGGGGTGAAGGGTGTCGAAGATCTTCTCCAGCTGCTCAAGCCAGTCCTCTGCCTCGGTCGGGTCCTCATCCCCCTTGAAGGAGGGGGGCTTCAGCTTCCGGAACTGTCCGAAAAGCTCGAAGTGGCGCTGTAGGGGAGGTGCTGGTGCACCTCCAGGCGAAGGTGCCTCGTGTACAGAAGTGTCGGAGGAAGGTGGGGGCGGCAGGGGCCCATCCCCTCCCTCGTGTCCAGCGCCGTGTCCGTCGCGTGGTCCCACAGAGGACTCCCCCTCTGCAACCCCAGGAGGAGGTGCTCGGGGCGGTGGGTGGAGCTCCTCTCGTACAATATCCCGTATCAGTCTGGCGAGGTCCTGGGCCTGGACGCCAGGGAGTGGTGGATGGTCCACCGAGACGTCAACGATAGCACGTCCACCTCGCCGACCTCGCCCTCGGCCGCGCCCGCGGCCAGTCTCGCCAGTCCCGCGACGAGGCATCTCCTGCAAGGAGACGTGAAACAAAACGGAAACGTCAAAACAGACGGTACCTAACAAAACTTCTAAGAGCTCATGTCAAGAGATATGTTGTGGTGGCTACTCTAGCTATAAACATGTGAATTGGTTATTTTCCAGTCAGTTGATTCACTTCTCGGGACGACCTTGCTCTGATACCATCTTGTAACGACCCGGTTCCCAAGTCCCTACGAGACACGAGAACCGGACCGACTCGACTAATCCCAAGACCTAGTCGTCCAACGAGGAAGTAACCAAAAGACAGTAAAATAAACCACATTCAGCATGAATATAACTAACAGTAAGAAAGTACAGCAGTAAGGAAAGAAACTACTACAGTAGGTACCACCACAACAGTAGAACAACATTTATCATATAACAAGAACTGCAGGTAAAGAAGGTACAGCCGAAACAAAAACTACTCACTAGAACAGAAACAAAAGAGGTACAAAAGGCTGTGGTAACTCTACTGGACCCTACTCGGCCCAGCGTCCTCTGCAGCCGCCGACCCTGGCTGCTCAGCACCTGGTCCTGAAAAAGAGAACGAGTGTAACACGTCAGCAAAACGCTGAGTAGAGTGGCAAACTAACTAAAGGCAACAGTAGAGTGTACAGTAGCTGTTATGTTCTATTACTTCCTTTATTCACATCTTTCAATTTTTCTCACTATTTCATTTGTTTCTCAGATCCTTTACTTGATCTCGAATGTCCTCGTGGGAACGATCTTGATTGCAGTCTTTTCCAAAAGTAGTAGCACGTGGTGCTCTCCTGGCCGGGAGAGTCCCCCGTGGTGATCCTACCCTCAGTCAACCACCCCAAGGTCACTGACAGACGTAACGGTGACTACGGCACGCGCGATAAACGCACAGGTAGCTAGCCCGCACTGGCACGCGGTCAGTCGTTTCCGTTAACGGGTGCGCCCAAAGCACAACACGGAACCAGGGCAGAGTCCTCTCAGTAACAGGGGTCCAACCCCTCCACAGTAATCAAACCGGGGCCTTGCCCCTCCACAGTCCGCGCACCCTCGCCTGACTACCCTGGTTTGCCCTAGTGGGCCTAACAAGTCAGTGAAGGAGGCTAGCAGAACCCCGGGGCCCGTGGGGTAGCTAGTACTCTCCTAACACTACTAGCTCTCCTCGGTACTACGTACACGAGGGCCAACAAGTCGGTACAGAGTGGCCAGTCCTAACCCCCGGGTCCCTGGGGTGGCTAGCTCAGCTCAGCACTAAATAGGGGGACAGTCGCTCTCCTTGGTACTCCGTACTCAAGGGCCAGCTCACTTCCCTAATTCTATTCCATTCGCTTTCCAGGAGTTCTACTCCTACTTCCCCGTAGGGTTCAAGAACATCTTATGTCTTACTTTCCAGTTTCACGTTCTTACCAACCATGATCCCAATCATGTTTCTTTATTCATAACAGGCAGCTGTGAATTCAATTTACAGGCAGCTTCATATATTCCCTTCCATTTTTCCAAGACTGCATTATTATATATTCCACTAGTTTTTCCATCGTAGGATTCATGCCATATCCTAGGGTCTATCATACAATCTAGTTTTCCGGTCCTAGGATTCATGCAACACCTAGGAACTATCATTCCATATATTTCTCATTCCTAGGATTCATGCAATGTCCTAGGTTCTAGTTATGGTTCCATACTTTAACAAATTTTTATTAATACTTAAAGCCACTCTACCAGGTACAACGGGAGTAATGGGGGCGTGATCGGGAATCCCGCGTGCCTCCGCGACTCTCAAGACTGCAACCGAACGAGGTCCTATCACAAGGATCAAACACAAGGAGTGTCTCAAAACAGTGTATAGCTACTGTAGACGGGTAGAGGAATTAATTCTGAAACGAACGCAACTCGAATCGCGGAAAACGGAGCCCGAACGGGCCCTAAACGGGTCGAAAAAGACGATACTGTGCAAAATCAAACGTCTGGAACTCCTTCCAGACGTCTTAAACGGTGGATCAGAGAATTACCTGTTCAGCGTGGTTTCCCAGACGTCCAGAAGTCTGCGGGGACGTCTGTCCTATACCCCAGACGTCCGATGGTCCACACGGACGTCTGTAGGTCACTCCCGCCGTCTGGTACAACTTCCAGACGTCTGATTCGCAAAGGATGGCGAATCAGCGAACCTGTGCACAGCCAACCCCCCTCCCTCAGTACGGTCAATCGACAAGAAGGAAGAAGAAGGCGGAAAACTCACCTTTTAGACGTATGTATGATCTTACAGACGTCGACCTTGCCGTCTGTCTATCAATCCAGACGTCTGATTCTGGAAATTTTTCCAGAATCAGAACCCTGCTCGGCCTCCGCTCGCGACGCCGCCCGCGTCGCACCTCGCGCTCCTGCTGCTCAGACCGCAGCAGGTCCCTCTCCGCGTTGCTCCGCGCCCCCTGCACCCTCCGCCAGCCGGCCAAGCCGCTCCGGGGAGCTCGCCCTCACGACAGAGCTCCGCCCTCGCACGCCGCACCTCCGCGCTCACTGTGGCCGTCGCTGCCGCCCTCGCGTCCGCTCGCTCTCGCCCACAGGAAGGAGAAGAAGGAGGAGACTGTGGAGACGGGAGGGGAGGCGTGGCCCTTTTAAGGCCGCGCGAGGAGGAGAGAGGAGGTGGCAGGCCGCCTGCAGCCGCAGGGAGGAAAAAAAGAGGGAATATGCGGTCTGCGCACTCAGGCGCGCAGGCGACTCGCGTGTATCGAAAATAACGGATTTCCAGACGTCTGTAAACGATCCCAGACGTCTTATCAGACGTCTGGTTGTGATCCAAGACGTCTTGTCCAACGTCTGGGCCACCTCCCAGACGTCTTAAAAGACGTCTGGGGCACACATTCGTTACAGAAGAAGAAAGAGAAGGGGGTGGTTGGGGTTCAGTCTGCGCGCGGCACGCGTGCAGACTCGCGATCGTACGTACGCAAAAATTGATTTCCAGACGTCTGGCCCAAGTCCCAGACGTCTTAAAGAACTTTGATGGCACAGGTCTTAACACAAAGCGATTACTCGTTTGTGAGAGATGAGCGTGGTGGGCGGAATTAGGGCTCAAAGTGGAGCAAGGAGGGATGGGAAAATTGCTATTGATGTGGTGAGGTTATCAATGAAACAAAACAATTATAGAGGAAGGGCTAGAATTCCCCATTCCAAAATTAAGAGCACGATTCTAGGTTCCACCATTTACGGCATTAATGTTGCTAAACACAAAATTGAAAGTCCAATTCCATATACCAAACAGGCCCTAAGGGTTCATGTGGTCTGGACGAGGGGAATAGAAGCTTCTCCAAGGGATTGGTGCAGAACCCATTCTAGCACAATAGTTTTTGCCACCAATAGTCCAAGGTTTGTCTAGATTGTATCTTAAATCGTTCAATTGAGAAAATAATCCTTCCTCTTTAAGTTGAGCCAATGAGTCAATATGCCTTTACAGGCGCTTCTCATGCGCTTGCTTTAATGTAATCACTAATTTCTAAAAAAGTCTTATATTTGAGTCACCGGAAAAAAAAATAGTACTTACATCCACAGTTCAAGATTACCATGCTTAGACTTTCCCTTAGACGATATAATTCCTTCATGTGCTTTGTAAATGAACTTAGACGTAGAAGGATGGATGAAGAAGCAAGCGAGTTATAACTAAGGAACCCTACTTAAAATTTCCTCTGCAAAGGTCCAAATGCAAAATATGAGATAAAGGGCTTTACACTACAATATCAACATTTTCATGGCAACTACAAAAGATGGACATAAATAAGGATAGATTTTCTTGAGTTTGATATGTTGATGATCTTCCTCAATAAAGTAAGGATGCCTAGATGAAAAAGGATGGAAGTACAGAAATGTGTGTTGTAATACACAGCTCCACTCATGCTTCCATTCAAAAAAGAAAGCAAAACACATCGATTGAAAATCAAAATTAACTAATTGAAAACCAAAACATATCATTTAAAAATCAAATAAAATGGCTGAGAACCAAAACACATTGGTTAAAAATAATTTTTCATCGGTTGAAAAAGGAAACATACCGGTTGAAAATGAAAATACACCGGTGTATTTTTACTCACAACTGGCATCGGTTTAAAATGATTTTCATTTTCAACTGATGCATTTTGATTTTCAACCAGTGTATTATTGTGGAAAATCAAAATACACTGGTTGAAAATCAAACTAGATCGGTGTATTTTTTGAGTGGGGGATGCATGTTGCAAAGTGCATTGCAACATATATTTCTTTACTTTTGCTTGTTTGCCGTAAGCATTTACTTTTAAACTTATTAAGATTAGGTCTATTAGACTCAATTCAAAATATATACTTGAGTCGAAATTAATGAATACAATTTCTCAATCTTCCCTAATCACTGCTTACTTTCTTGAGCCTATGTTGTTTGTCAATATGAAGGAGGGCATTTACATAAGTAGGTCTTTCTAAATAACACATTTGAGGAAAAATTATATGCACACGAAATGTGTAGAACTGAAGATTTACAACGCTATCAGGACATTCTCGACAATCATATAACTTTCTTTATAAATCACCTAGAAGGGATGTCCTACCTACACATATGTCGGCCACCTATTGTTTGCATTGTAATTTGCAAGAGAGTTAGGATTTCCCAAATTTCTCCAGTAATGTTTTGGTGGCTAATGACTAATTTATCTACCTTGCAAAAAATGAAAAATCGAGAAGATTTCTCTTAGGTATTTTAGGCTTCAAGTTATTTTATCATTAATTCCTGTGAAGCTGGTCAAACAACTTGTGTCCTCTATGCAATTTTCATCATCAGCCGAAAAAGTGAAAGGAGATGAGCATAAGTATGTATCCTCCTCCTATTGGAAAGGGCAATGATTTGTGCACACCATGGTGTATTCCTTACCCAACAAGCAGGACCCACTTGTTACGTAGAGAGGGGGGTTGTACACATCCCGATGTGCACGGAAAATTTTCCCATTGAAAAAGGGAGTGGGGTGGAAGTCTATCAGAGAGGAGAGAATTTGAGTATTTTGGCCAATCCAATGGTAGCATTATTGGATGCAGGACATCCAATGATCAGTGTCCTTATCAAATAACTTTGCCACTCTGAAAGCATCAAGGTGTAAAGGTTGAAGGAACTTTTATTAACTTGCTAATACAATGGAGAAATTAATTCCATTATTCTGAACTTTAATTAATGTCGACTCAACAAATGTAGACGACCATTAACCACAAGAAGTGTTCAACCGTGTTAAGCACATCTTGTGGTGATGAGCTTAGGTTGTAACATATACAGTTTTAGCAACAATATGATGTGTCATTCTATGGATGATTGGTTATCTTGTAATCACCTTGTGCGGCTGACTCACCTCACTTCTATAAATGCCATGATTTAAGTTGTTGAGCTTAACCAGATATTTCCCAACATTCTATAAGTAGTATATATATCAGAGATGATTAGTTCGGACGCTGGCTAACCAACAACACTTGATTTCGGCAGGTTGGAGGTGCCTCCCCCCCCCCCAATTCCCTTGACATTTATTGTTAATTTTGGGAGTTTAATTGCATCAATCGGTATGCAATTGATATATAGTAATGTGAGAATTTATGTTGAAATCAAGGAGATTTGGTAGAGGTTTTTAATCTTATACTGGAAGTGGATAAACCTTTTAGCGAGTGTAAAAGATTTCTATCACCCATGACTTATGTAACAAAGAGTGAGAAGCGAAGCTAAAGACCTTGCACACATGCACGTGCCTTACCCAAGCCTAGACTGAGCTCTGGTGAGAGTCAATTTGAAACTTGGACTCTTTTGTTATGGATTTTTAATTTCATTATTTTGTCTTGGATTGGTCAATTAAAAGTTAAAATTGGTTGATCAATTATTTTTATCAATCAATGGGTCAAATTTGATCGATCAATTGATTATTCAACCAATAAATCAAATTTGATCGATTAATAAGATTAAATTGATTGATCAATTACAATATTTCCATAAACGTTGGGTCGTTGAAATGACCCGCTGCCATTTGGGCTGAATAAGACGTGCAGCCGTGCGCGGAGGAGAGAGGGATAGAGTGTGTGTGCGAGGGAGAGCAAGGGCGTAGGAGAGAGGAGGAAGCTCGGGGAGCTTGGGTGTGTAGCGGGATAGCTTGCATGAGGGGAGCTTGCAATCCTGGAGGATGATCATGGGAGCTCGATGGAGTTCGCAGAGGAGGAGAGGGGAGCGAGAGAGGAGCTCGCGAGTTGAAGCCTTGGCCTCCTGCAATCGCTGGAGGCGCTGTTGCAGCTCCTGCGAGTGAGCTCGCAAAGGAGGAAGGCTCACGAGAGTTCTACGTACTGTATATTTTTCAGTATCAGACGTCTGGAGCACATCCCAGACATTTGGAGTAGCAGGGGGACGTCCGGAGCTGAAGTCGGACGTCTGAAAGCACGCTAGTGCCAAGGTACGTTTTTCTCTGCACGGTTTTCGCCCATGCAGACCTTACCGCAAGGGATTGGTTTAGCCGTTTTTAGCTTTGTGCGTACGTACACAGGGGCAAAGCATTGGAAAGGGGCACGGTGCACTCTTCGAGGCACTTTTGGATGTCAGGGCACGTCGACAGACGTCTGACTGCACTCCCAGACGACCGAAAGTAGAGTCTGATGTCTGAAACTCCCCTCAGACGATTGCGGAAGGGTTCGGATGTTTGAGGAAGCCGGAGGAAACACAGGGTGAGTTCTGACGTCTTTTAAGACGTCTAGGCCAGACGTCTGATTTTGGTCAGTATGTGCATTTTTTGCCTGTTTAGGGCCCCAACAGAATCAAATTTTCGCAAATGAAGTACCTTTATTTTCCGCTTGAGTTTCTCTACGAGTTGGTGTCACTTGTATATAGTTTTGGACTCGTTTGATGTGGTTGGTCAATTGTATAGGTCTCCAGCTAGTTGAGTACATAGGACCCTTTGAGGCGACGGGATCTGCGATCCGAGCCCCATTCCACCCGTGTTTCCCGGTAAAGTGGTTTATAATAATATTAAGATTTAAACAAATAAAGCGCATGTTTAGAATAACTTGAATGAACCCTAGGATGAGAAATGAACCCTAAGGTAGGAGCAAATGAATATGGCTTGACCTACACTGTTTACTTGAGATGCATGTTAAACCCTAATTGCTAGCAAGTGTTAAATACTGATGTGATGCTTTCTCAGTTATGAAAACACGAGCTGCCTGTTATATGAATAAGAATCGAGATGTGAACAATGAGATTTAAACACTGAGGAATGAAATGAATCTGGTGCCCGAACCCTACGAGGAATTAGGAGAGATACTCCTGTATATGAAAAGAACCTTGTAAGTAGATGGGAAGTGAGCTGGCCCTTATGTACACAGTACCAAGGAAAGCAACCGTCCCTTTTGAGTAGAGGGGAGCTTGCCACCCTTTAAGTTGAGACCCGGGGTGGGTTTGGCAACTTTATGATGACTCCTGCTTGGCCTCGCGTATGTGGTACCGAGGTGAGCTACTTAGTGTAGGGAGGGAGCTAGCCGCCCCATGGGGCACGGGGTTAGGACTAGCCGTCCTACACTGACTCTTGTTGGGCCCACTGGGCAAACTGGGATAGTCGGACGAGGGTATGCAGACTGTGGAGGGGTGAGACCCCTGTTCTATTCTGAGGGGCAAGATCCCTGTTCTGAGTGGGAAAGGCCCTATGCTGTACTTTGGGCATACCCGCTAACGGAAATAAATGATCACGTGCCAGTGCGAGGTAGCTACCCGTACGCTTACTGCGCGTGCCGTAGTCACCGCTACGTCGCGACCATGACCTCGAGGTGGTTGACTGGGTGTAGGACTACCAAGGGGGACTCTCCCAGCTATGAGAGCACCATGTGTACATCATACATCACGGGAAAGACTGCAATCAAGATCGTTCCCTTTAGGAACAGATAAGATCAAGAAATGACCAGATAAATAAAAGAACAAACAACAAATTGGAACTACTTAGTTGAGATAAATATAATTTAACAATAAATTAGTTGCTTGTCTCAAGTTAAATTGCATGTAAATGGTTTAGCTACCACTCTACTCAGCGTTAGTTGACTATGGATTTTTATAACCTTGTTCTGGTCAGGGAGTTGAGCAGCCAGTGTCACTGACTGCAGAGGGAGCTGGGCCCAGTCGAGCCCAACTTTAGTTGTGTTTCCTTTCCGTTTCATAGCTTCTTTTGTAGTAGTGAGTAATTTGTTATATGTAATACTATTTTTGTTATATTTCCACTGTTGTAGTTGTAATGGCCTGTAATATTATGAGACATTTCGTTCCATTTCCTTTACTATCTCTGTTTTATTTTCTGCTTAGTTATATTATACTTGTGGTTGTAGAATATTTTCTGCTTTTGGTTATTTCTCGCTGGACGACTAGGTCTTGGGATTAGTCGAGACGAACCGATCTCGAGTTCGGTAGGGATTTGGGATCGGGTCGTAACATCGTTGACTTTATATAAAGATCACGAGAGAGCTCTTATTAACATACAACAAGAGTAGAAAATCTCTCCACTCTCTCTCCCTCTCTCTTCTTCTTATCTCTCTTTCTTTTTGTGCATTCATTTGACGTAAGATCGATAGATTAATCTCCAATCAACTTTGTTGATCTCACACAAGGTGTTTGAGAGTGATATGTGAGAGGTGCTTAATTGATCCACCAATTAATTGGTCGATCAATCAGGAATTTGATCGGTCAACTAAATTGATCAGTCAACTTGTCTTAGTTTCGTTCTCCTGAGGCAATTTTCGTGGACATCAACGTTCAAAATACGTCGAATCTTGGAGGTGGACCATTATATTCTGAGAGAAGTTTATTATACCCCAACACACCAATATTATGAGGAGTAATATATTCTTTAAAGAAAATCCTTCATGGATGCTTTGATCAAAATAATTTCTAACATTTCTTTATTTTATTTTGTTATACCGTTGTATATTATTAATTCTTTATTTTATTTTAAATTTTATCGTATCATATTTAATTTACTTGATTGATTTATTTATTTATGTAAAATCATTAAAAATACATATAATTTTATTTATTTATTTCTTATAAACATTTACTTCAACATTTATACACGAGGGATTTGATTTCCGAAGATTGTGCTCGCTCCCAATTTGCTCGAAGGGACTTCGAGTTAAAAAAAAAACATATGTACGTAAAGAGAGCTTCTTCGTGATGTCGTCTGTCGTTTCAAATTATTCCGTTTGCATTTCCGAAGATGGTGTAGGTTTGTTTCTCGTGGATCAACGAATCAGGTGTACGTCACTAATTCTACATCACCTTAATTAGGACCAAATCTACCGTCTAGGCACCAAGTAGAGACAACAGCATGCAAAGTCGCACGCTAAAAGAAGAGCTACACGACACCGAGTAGAAAGCTTGCGGAAGGGAATCCATAAAAAGAGAATTGTGGAGAAATAGTGTTATCCACAAAAAGGCATGCGATTTACAGCCAACTAGAAAGAAGAAATCATAAGGACAACTCGATCAAAAAGATTGTCGCAACGAAGCCCATCCCACCTGTTGTTCCGATCATCAAAACTTATGCATGGATCTAATAATTTCTTGCGTATAATAATTGGAAAACTTGCGATCTCCTCCCGGCCCTCGCTCCTCGTGTGTCCGTTCTTTACATTGGCACGTCGCTCTCACCACATCAGCACTCGAAAAGCTCCCCCAACTTATGGATAAGCCACCATGTCAACAAGTCAGCAAAAACGAGAGATCTTAATTATTTGATGTCCAACAACCTCCACAATTGCACACATGCAAGGCGGAGCTGCGGAAACTTGTTTTCTTGGGAATTCCATCTCTCCGGAAGCCACTGGTTCTACCGATTCGCGGAAAGAAGCTGCCTGCTTTTATCATGCACTGTACACGTCCTTATTCCGTAAGTGTCGGTTGTGATGATATCGTTCTCATCTTTTTTGGGATGGATAAGTGAGAATAATCTACTATTCAAATTATAAAAAAAAAAAAAAAAAAAAAGTGAGAATAATCCATGCTTTAATTTGCCTTGGTAGTGCGGGTAAACTTATGTGCTGGCTTTTCGGGATATCGGCTTCGTGGATTGGTACGTGGTCGGTCGATCGGACGTACGTGTTCCTTTCTCCGTTGGCAATTCATTCCATAGAGAAATTGCCATAAACTTAATGAATGCTACGTATATCTTACGCTAACCTCTCCACCTATATTTCCCAATACAATGGATTCCTCATGAATCGTGATGGACATGATTTTGCAAGGTAGTTTGCGTACCGATTATGTCTCAGAGGGTATGTTGACATTACAACCACAACCGTATGGTTGCATCTAAAACAATTATAGCGATGGTGGGGGATTTAATCATTATTTTAGGTGCTTAAACGTATATCGATCTATTTAAGCAACGACCGCTTATCTATCGGATGGATAGCACACGGACACACAAACACACAAATACATACCCATCTACAGATGTGCTCTAACCATCTCATTTGCGTTGTTTACATGTCATATGGTAATATTGTAGCCATTAGAGAAAATCGATCATCCCGATCAAACCCATTATACCTGCATTAATTTATAAGATGCATCTCAAAACCAGATCGATGATTATTAGATTGGTATTCACCTGTGGATGCTCTAAATTAAGTAATTAAATTTTTGAGGAGCATTTTTACAAGTTGACACCAAAATATCTCCTTCGATCTATCGCTCGTTTGCCACTTGGAACACATAATTGTCCCCGGCCTAGTCATTGCTGAGATGACATATTTTTATAAGGAAAAATCAAACGTCTAGCAGCTGGGGGAGGCCGATCGATGTGCCCAATTGTCAAGACCCCATCCTTTTCGCACCCCATTTTACACGCAGCTTCTTTCCTATCATCTCCTGGCCCTTTTTATAAAGGGAAAGGATGCAGGAGAGAGAATCGGGGGAGGACATGCACGTCCTCCTCTTGTGAAAAGTCTAAGTCGAAAAGGCAAAGGCCCCGTCAACTTTACGCATTGCCAGAAAAATTTGACTCTCGCTGGCATGCAATTAATTTTCAACAAGGATACAAAAATTTAAAAAACAACCGTGAAAAATAACTTAGGCATAAAATAAAAAATTATCGATATATTTTAATTTTATATTTATATATTTTTTGATTCAGAAGTCATACATAGTAATTTTTGTGAGTGACGGTGAATCCTATTATACGGTAGTATTTGAGTTACTTTCTGAATTTGTTTGTATTCTACCATTAGTTTTGCTCCACCGAAGGAAGGAAGTCAGAAAAAAAAATTATAAACATAACAACCAAGTCGTGGTCAAATTGCAAGAACTCTTGACTTCGATAAAAAGAACATTTACATTCGAGTTCTTATCCTTAACGGGAATAGTGCATAAGAGATGATAAATTCCTACTCGATTTAGTCATGTGAAATTTCAGGACATCAAGAAAAAAATTATGAACTCACGTGTACTTAAGCCTTTCTTACACA
Source organism: Thalassia testudinum (assembly GCA_037157565.1). Taxonomy (NCBI): domain Eukaryota; kingdom Viridiplantae; phylum Streptophyta; class Magnoliopsida; order Alismatales; family Hydrocharitaceae; genus Thalassia; species Thalassia testudinum. The sequence goes on along the minus strand of JAZHRO010000076.1, from coordinate 17,946,769 downwards.
TCCCATGCAAAGGTATATCCTTGCAATTTATGAACTTTAGAATGTGGGTTTGAAAATGTAAAATTGATACAAAAATTGATACATAAAGTTATGAGCGTGATTTTTATTTGATTTATCTTTTTTTTTATGTAAAAGAAATATTCACACGTGATGGGATTTATCAGTATTGAAATCAACAATAAATTTCTTTTATATAGGTGTAAATCACTCGAATTACCTGTGAAATCACTTTACACCGGTACAAAACTACCATATCACTTTCGAAATAATTTTGTACTGATACAATATTACTTTGTAATGGTGCAAAGTAAGATTACATCGGTGCAAAATTAAATTCAAAGTGCTTCTTCACCTATGAAAAGTGATATTTTACGTAAAAAGTGATTTTTCACCTTAGGATTTATGATTTAATTTTTAATGTTTCACCCTAAACCATAAACCCTAAATTTTAAAACGAAAAATCAATTTTCATAGGTGAAATCACTTTTCAAATACCTAAACCTTAAATCCTAAATCTTAAATTTTAAATCATAAATCCTAAACTTATATGTCAAAATCACTTTACACAAGTGCAAAACCATCAGATCACTTTCGGAATAATTTTGCATCGATATAAATGAGATTACACTAGTATAAAATCACTTTAAAATAATTTATTATCGATGTAAAATCATCTAAAATAATTTATTACTAATATAAAATTATTTATCATCTATACATTTTAATTCATAATAATATGATTTTTTTTATGTGATGAAACTAAACACGTAATAAATATTAAGTTCTTTTATTAATGCTTAACTTCGTTAAGTCTCTTTCTTTCTTTCTAAGAAAGACAGGATTCAAACCGTATTATTTTTGGTTAAAAGGTCAACCCATATATAATTAGGTTTTACACTCGACCATGTTCCATTGCGTGTGCACCGTTCAGGAGATAAAAAGACGTATACGGCAATTCCTCGAATATAAAGTATAGTTCTACCTAAAGAGTAAAGCTCCCCAATTACTTTCTTTGTAGCACGAGTTCAATGGGATGTCCCATTCTACTCTCGCCATAAAATGAAAGCAGTTCTCATTTTTTTTGTTGTTGGTGGATCACCAAAGATTTAAATTGCCCACGTAGCAACAGGAGAAAGGTTAACACCAGCGTATCAATTTGATGTCGTGAGTTTGTTCTCTATATTTTTCAAGCATATAATGCACTTAAATCTCCAAATGTATTTTGCAATTTTTAGGATGACGTCTCAGCATTTTTCTATTTCATGGGTTGGTATGGAAAATCTCACTTTTCATTCATACCAAAAGCCATTCCAAAATTCTCTTTTGACTAGCTGTTGTCTAAATTGCAAGTTGGAACAATGAAATCGTGAAGAAGCAAAGAACAATGAGGCAGTGGAAGTACTTTGGAAAGCTATGTGATGGAAGTGGAGGCAAAGTCCGCGGCAGAATCATGGTGCAAGGCATTTAGGTGTGATTGAAGTGCAAGAACTCTCACCGCATAAAATTCTGCTTACCATCATAGTCATCCATGGCTATAAAATATAAATTATGCAAGTAGACAGGGAAGGTCGGCCATGAATCAAGTCATAGTCAGCTAACAAAAGGGGATAGCCGACTAACGAGGATTCATACTTAAATAATGAATAACCATCCTAGGTTTAATTGATAAAGTCCTTAACAGCATATAGTTGGCTAGCATTGTAGCACAATCGGCTATTGGCATGGATCTTGAGGTCTAACATCTATAATTGGTGATCAATTGAGTATTACGAAAGAAACTTTAAATGCCTTGGGAGATATGTCCATAATTGGCTGGTATAAGGATGGTTAGCTGATCATAAGGAAGTCTATAGCTGGCTGGAGGCTTAGTGGACGTAGTCAATTATGATAGTTAGAATGTTATATCTAAGATTCTTTTAAGAAATGAATTTGACTTGGGAACTTGGCAAGGGCAAGCTTGATCATATAACTTTTGATAACAATGGATCTCATAAGATGCAAGCTCCAAATATATGCTTAGTCTACCCACTCATATTTTGAGATGTTTGTGGCTATCTAAATCTTTTATCGTTACCGCTAGAAGGTAGGCATTCACGGCAAGAAAAAAAGGTTCTTTTAGATGTCTATTTTTCTAACCATCCACATAACTATTATCCGGATGGTAAATCAAAATAAACGTTACATCCTGACACATCCTTTCCAGATGTTTGGTTCGAACCTATTGTGACATATTCTTTAAAAACATTGGAACCAAACATCTTGAAAAAATATGCTATGATAGATCTTACTTGACATTAATTTCAATTAAATATTTAGATAATATTTAGTTATCTAGTTGTTTAGGAAATACTACAAATGTCTAGAAAGGTTTTTTTCCTTCTTGTGATTATTAAGTAACGAAGACCTTCTGGACATTGGAAGAGATCCGGTGGGGTACTAGCTAGGCATTAGAAGTAGAGTTCTCATAAGTCTATTGGTGTCTTAATGCCTAGACTTTGTCATCTAGGATTTCCATCAGCTACAAAATACTATAACTCCTCTGGTTAGATTATTGATTATCTCTTGAACTATTAGCCTTGGATAGTATGGTATAAACAGATTTATGTTTAATATATAGGATCAAGACTGATCAATGGTACAATTGTGGTGAGTTAAGTAATGCCCAAGATTCAATTAGCAGGATCAATGGAAGCCCGGTATTGCCTTCAGCTAACGCAAACCCTGATAATGGAGGATTGGTAGGAAGTGTCAGAGACCAAAAGATGGTCAGGTTAGAGGTTCAAGGAAATTTGCCAGATTAAAAGTACCCAAATATAAAAATAAAAGACTAAAGAGGAGTACTAGGTATGGATTTAAGAATAAGCCAGCAATTGCTCATACCTTACTTTGACCCCCTACTCTGCTGGATGGCAACCATTCTTTATTTCTATTGGGTTTTAATGTCTATCTTTTATGCATTTAATTGTACATGGCCAGTAGAAAACCTGGATTAAAAAGGGAAAAATAAATTAGATGGTAGATTTTATGCGACCCTTAAAGAGGATCATATGACACCTATCCTTAAATCCTTCAGGCACATAATTATTCTTTCTCCTCTTGCCTTCCTTCGCTCTCAAAGCCATCTTTCCTCCTCAACTCCACTTGTAATTAAATCCTTACCTGCACCGCAATCCCTTATAAATCTTCTCATAAATGTAGGTGGGGTTTGACAGGAACCAATGAGGTGGACTAGAGGGTATATTTACAACGAAATAGGCAATGGTTATAGGTAAATGAACTTACTGGTTTAGAAGTTACTCTCTTTTATCGTTGGTGTCCATCTGTGATCTGTGTCAGGAAGGGTACGTCAGCTTTTACTTAGTCCTACGAATGTGCATTTGTATCTCTAGCCATTAATGGTTGATATAATAAGCTCAAATCAATGTTTCTAATTAAGTTAAAAAAAAAAAAAGAGAGTCACATGCATTGATACGAATTCATCAGTATCCTTCAAGTACGGGCAGAGGTCAAAAAACATACAAGATAACCTCTTTCACTCTTTCGATATGATGAATGGAATTAACCATAAAACTCCATTCTTTTATTTATGAATATATGTGTATGTTTACAATCACTAAAACCATTAATCAGGACTTCCGATAGTCTTGGAGTAGTACCAAGTGACAAGGAAAAGTAATCTCTAACCTTATTGATCGGAGAGTTCTATCAAGTTCAAAGTAAGTGAAGGGCCTCCGTAAGAAAATAAACTAGTCACACAAATATATATAAGAATCGGTAACTCAATCTCACTCAACGGAGAGGGTGTTCATTTAGGGAAGAAATTTAATCTTTAAAATTTTCACTAAGTATGTGAAAGAAAAAAAATGAGTCATCAAGAGTACAAGCAATCTCTCTCTCTCTCTCTCTTTATTGTGTAATTTGTTTGTTGCTGAAATGTCGCAATAGCTGAATTTGATTATACCATCCATATCCGACAGGGATTATGGCAATAAGGCATTGTCTTCCTTATCATCTAGCAAAGCCTTCCTACCTGACATCCCTGCTTGTTCTAGTTGATCTTTTTATTGGAAATCCACAACCTCTCTTTTAGGTGGACATCTTAAGTTGTTCAATTAGATGACCATATGGCATCTCTACCTACTCTATAGAGCAACAAATCCACCTACCTCATATAGGCATTCAGCATTTATCATTTGGCTTAAGCCCTGATCTCATTCTAGGATTATAATCTGTGGACTTATATGAATCTTTTTTTAGTTGTACTTAGAGAACTTATCCTCTCTCGTCACCCACTGACAAAATGATGTGCTAAAATAGTATCACCACAACTAACAATCAATGAGAATTCACTAACTCAAATCTCCCAATTTCTTTCAAATCGACTCTAACAGCTAAATAGAGCAAATATCTATTCTTGACAAATTCCATATTCTCCCAAAAATATCACACAATAAGTAACCAAATACTGCAATTTAGATCCTTCAGAGAATTCTCACTACATTAGACCTAAGAAAATCTATCAATGTTTAAATATTAACTTGTTATAGATAAGTCTTAAATTTTCAAGTCAAATGAGTTAATTTTTAACATGTTTGTTGATGTGGAAGTGTAAAAATCATTTAATATATATGGAAATGCAAAAGTCAACAACATAAAAGTCTAATATAATTTTTAATTGATGCATTTTAATTTTCAATCAGTTGAAAATCAATATATCGTACATTACAAAATACATTGTCCAACATATCTTAATTTTCGATCGATGTAAAAAAAGAAACATCGATAAAAAATCAAAATATATCGTACGTTACAAATATATTAATTAATGTATTTCGATTTTCAATTGATATCTTAAATTAATTTTATATTTTTGTAAAACATATTCAATATTTCTTTAAAAGAAAAGTATAAATTGAAGAGGTCCATGATAAAAATGAATTTTGAAACGGATTCACATGTTAAAAAGTGTGTAAAATAAATGAGAGAGAAGGTGGGGGGTGGGGGCAGGGTGTGTGGGGGAGGCCGAGATGAAAATAAAAAAATATTAATAATTCTTCATTAAGCAGAATCTATAGATTAGGACCCAACTCGAAGGTAAAAGGGAGAGACAAGAATGCAAAAGTAAAGCGCTCTTTTCGAATGGTAAGCAGAGCACTCGACGATTACGTGTGCACAAATTGAAGAAAGAGAATCAAAGATACAAGAAAATTTTGCATTGCTGACGTAGATGAAAATGAGGTATTGAAATTTAAACCACGCGATATCACCGGCAATCTATTTGTTCAGCACGCAAACCTCTCCCTCGATTTTCATTCCACGTCACCTATGACTCTGATTTCGAGACTTATCACTCATATGGCCGTTGATACTGTCACGATTCACCTACCAATCAATTTCCCTTTCAGCATCAAAAGGACAGTTACGTGAAAATATGCATTCCATTTGAGTTCGATCGTCCATCAACCATGGATTTGATTATAAAATCGAATTAGCACAGAAATTAAGATGAATTGAAACTTGGTTGGACTTTGTACCTCGGTCTCCAAAATGTCACCAACTGTTGTGGTCCATGTTCTTTTTCTTTTTTACTTTTTGGCAAATCAAGAAACCTACCATTGAAATCGAGACAGCAGCACATCAAAACGTCATAAATGCAATACTTAAAAATACGATTACACAGCACGAGGCAAATTGATAAAGATGATACACCCTCATCTTAAATGGGAAAAGTGAGGTACTTACTCCTCCTTACTCTCTCGAATAATATCTGAGGACTTAGGACTTGCATCACCTATTAAGATAATTTTGTTATCTTACTGGTTGAGATACCTCAAGTAGGCAAAAACATAAGGTAAATTAGGCCACATCCATGACCCTTGAATATCCAAGTTTGCACTGTAATTAACTAGAACATGAGCCTTGTGAGTGACATCTCTGGGGACATAAATAAGAGAAATGTGATCATTAACTTTCATAAAGGTTGAATATTCCTCAATGATTCTTCTAGTCGACCAAGATGGTTATCTAGTTTCAAGAATATTTCTAGCATTGCTCTTAATCAAGTACTCCCTAAAAGGATTATCCATAGCAAGTTGGATAGCAAGGTTAGTGACATAATTTTCTCCACCTCTTCGGCTAAAGACATGAAATATTTGAAGGCCCTCGCTAAAATGATGTCACTGTTTGCACTCATGATCTCCAAGGTTGAGGAAAATGGGTGCCCTTGTCCAACAACTAGATATGCAGGTTCCTCCAAATCGCTTCTTATCTACCCAACTTTGCGAGAAATGACACCTGTGATCTGTATCATAGAAGGATAGCATAGCCAGGGCCAGGGCACTATTCCAAGCATCAGATGATTTCAAATGAGCTTTTTCATGGAGCACTTTACATCAATTGAGAGCAATAGAATGTGTAGAACATAGAAGATAGTTACTCTTTGTTGTTGATGCTCATTCATCATAGGAAATTGATTGGTACATATTTGTTTCAGCCCATTTTCTACCTACCACTCGATTCTTAGTCCTGCTACAAACCACATTGCACATGTAAATGAACATTCAAAGACTAAGTGCTAAAAAGTCTCTTCTTGGCAATCATAGAACTAGCAACTAGAATCCATTTCTTCTTGATAATAAGCTTTATAGAGGTAATGGAAGTACAAAGGCTTTCCAAAGAATAAATTTTGTTCTATGAGGTAATCCTAGATCGAGACCCTTGGAATATATAGGATTCTTAACTCAAAATACAATTGCAAGTGAAAGAACACAAAGAGTTGTTAACCACTGTAATGACCCGTTACATTTTTAGCCATTTAAGACGTCTGGAGTTTCAGTCAGACGTTTGTCAAAATGTCTGGACACATTCCCGGACATCTGAAAGTGAAATTTTTCGTACTACGCTTTGCGCTCTGTGCGTGGGAGGCACGCAGAGGCCACTCCCCCTCTCTTTCCCTCACCCCCCGAACCCTAACCCTCTCTTATATAAACCCCCTCTCTTCTCCTCTCCTCTCCTCCTCACACCACTCAGCCACCGCCACCTTCTCCTGCCAGTCAAGTTCCCCTCCGCTCCTGTTGCAGCCGCAGCAAGGAAGGAGATCCACCGGCGAGGGGAGAGAGGGAGGGAGCGAGAGTGAGAGAGTGCGAGGGAGTAAGAGCAGGGGAGGAGGAAGGAAACCGCGAGAGCTCGGTGGAGCTCAAGGAGGAGCCGCAGGAGAGAGGAGGGTGTCGGGGAGGAGTTGCTCAAGCTCCTGCAGCAGCTAAAGCTGTCGGTGCAGGCGGAGGACGAGCGCGGCAAGCGGCATGAAGAGGTTCTGATACTGGAAGTTTTCCAGTATCAAACGTCTGGCATGATGTCCAAACGACTGGCGAGGGACCTGGACGTCCGGAGCTAAGGCCGGACGTCTGAGAGCACGTATCGCGCGAGGTACGTACGTTCTTGCGCTGATTTCCCCCATGCAGAAGATCTCAGCGCAGGAGTTGTTGTCGGTTGACCGTGCCTGCATTTTCGTACGTAGGTGCAACTTTATGAAGGCACACGATACGCTTTCCCATGCACTTTTGGATGTTTGATCATATCACCAGACGTCCAGAGGTGCTTCCAGACGATCGGAGACCTTGTCTGACATTTGGGACTGTCCCCAAACGGTCGTAGAGGAGGTCTGGACGTCTGATCAGCTGCAGGAAACACAAGGTGAGTTTTTGATGTCTTTTAAGACGACTGAGATTAGTCCTAGACATCTGATTTTGATCAGAAATTCCATTTTTGGCCTGTTTAAGGCCTAAATGGAATTAGATTTCTGCAAACGAAGTACCGTTGTTCTCTACTCGCGTTTCTCTACGTATTCGTGTTGAGTATCTGCTGTTTTGAGCTTGTTTAATGTACATTGGTCACTGGTACAGGTTACCAGCCAGTGACGTATTCGGGGCTCGCGGAAATGACAAGATCTGCGGCATAGGCCTCCATTCCTCCCATGATACTCGGTAGAGTGGTTTAACTCAGTTGTTAATATTTAATAAGAATGTACTTGGTTATAATAGTCGGATTGAACTTTTAAGATATGGAATGAACCCTAGGATAGAAAATGAATGAGCTTGTTTGAGCTGTACTGTTTACTTGAATGCATGGTTAAGATAAATTACTAGCAAATGCCTTTAATATAATTACGAGATGCATGTTAAAATACGAGCTGCCTGTATATAATTGAGAAATTACATGTGAAAACATTAGTTGCATGTTTTTGGGAATTGAATTATGGAAACACGAGCTGCTTGTATATGGATGAGGAACGAATTATGAAACATGAGATCTGGATCTGGATAAATGAGGTAAACATGAGCATGAACCCTACGGAAAATTAGGAGTAGAACTCCTGTGGATAAATGGAATATGGAATGTAGACGAGAAGTGTGCTAGCCTTTGTTTACGTGGTACCAAAAGAGCAACTGTCCCCTTTTAGTATAGAGCGGAGCTAGCCTCCCTTGGGTTGAGACCCAGAGTTAGGATTGGCCACTCTACACCGACTCTTGTTAGCCCTTGCGTACGTGGTACGAGGCGAGCTACTAGTGTAGGGAGGGAGCTAGCCACCCTGCGGGACCCAGGGTTTAGTTAGCTATCCTACACCAACTTTGTTAGGCCCTCTGGGAAAATCGGGGTAATCAGAAGAGGGTGCACGGACTGTGAAGGGGCAAGACCCTTGTTTGGTTCTGAGGGCAAGACCCCTGTTTTGAGAGGGCAAGGCCCTATACTGTTCCGTGCTGTACTTTGGGTGTACTCACTAGCGGAAACGACTGACCGCGTGTCAGTGCGGGGTAGCTACCCGTGTGCTTATCACGTGTGCCGCAGTCACCACTATATCTTAACAGTGACCTCGGGGTAGTTGATGGGTGTAGGACTACTACAGGGGACTCTCCCGACCAGGAGAGCACCACGTGCACCTTCTACTCTACAGAAAAAACTACAATCAAGATCGTTCCCATGAGGAACATGCAAGATCAAGAAATATCTGGATACTTTGAGAAATTGATGAAACAGAAACACATAAATGAGATAAATGGAAATGAGAAATAAATCTGTTGTTGTTTTTACTGTACTTGTACTTAAATAATACAAACACCACTCTACTCAGCATTCGCTGACTTTGTCTTTTTGTACACAGTTCAGGACCAGGAGTCGAGCAGCCCGAGTTTCTAGTTACAGAGGGTGCTGAGCCCAGCCGAGCTCAGCCGTAGTCGTTCTTTCAACACTTTCTTTTTTTCTACTATTGTAGTAAGTAATGAATACCTAGTTTACTGTTTCTGCTACTTCTGTTTCCTTTTCGCTTTCTGTTGTTGTTGTGGTAGCATGTATTGAGACAGTTGTTCTACTTTCCTTACTGCTTTGTACTTTTCTTCTACTTAGTTATATTGCATGTGTGAATGTGATTTATTTTCCTACTTTTGGTTATTTCTTATTGGATGACTAGGTCTTGGGATTAGTCGAGGCGAGCTGGTCTTGGGTCCTGTAGGGATCCGAGAACCAAGTCGTAACAACCACCACCTAGAAAGGTGTATGTCTGGGAGGAGGTGGTAACTCCTGAATTTCACTATTTTTTGTGAGGAATACAAATACAATTCTCTAACTCTTCTTCTCCTCTTGGATTGCATAACCCCCTTACCTTATGCAATTCAGGTATACAAAGGCTACACAACCTTGATTGTAGGCTTTACACATATCCCATGATTTAGGTGTTAAGGAGGAATAAGTTGTAACCGTCAAATAGTTCTTGACGTAATAAGCCGAGCAACACTCGCGCATTTAATTTCTATTCAACTGGGTCCATTGACTAGTTGATGGATCCATAGGGGAAACAGGTTGCCGGACCCAAGCAACCAGATCTGCCAGGATGCCGGGTTGCCAGATTCGGGCAATCGGATCCGCCAAGATGTTGGGTTGTCGGATCCATCAGGATGTCAAGTTAAGCCACAAAGATTATTTTATGACGAGATTTTTCTCCTCTCGTCAATCCCCTTTCCTTAAAAATGCTTTAGATGAGCTTGGTTTGTTCAAGATTCGCATTGTTTCAATCCTTGACTTAGTTTAACAACGAGAAATAGGGATTTTACACTAAACTAACCTTTAGGATGAGTTTCCCATATTAATTCATCTTCATTGCACATAGACTTGATGGCATCGCTATCATTCACTATATCTAACCTAATTTGACTAAATCTTAAGGTTAAATTCACCTAAATTATACATAAAAAGGGTATAAATCAATCAAGAGGAGAAGAATCATCAAATAAAGCCAAAAGGTAGCTAAATAGGCTTAAAACAGTCTATCTAGGAATTTTCTCTGAAAAACAGGATATAAAAATAATAATTAAACCATAATTTTGGCCTGACCCAAATTAAAACAAATTCTAATGGAAATAAATGTAGTATAAACCTTCTAAAAATCATTTAAAATTATCTTATAAGGTTTAACACAGTTAATTTGATAATCGAAACCCATTTTGACCTAAAAAAGAATTATGAACGGGAATTTGATATAATTTAGGTCAAATTGTAAATTAACCATACAAACAACATCGAAATAAAAAATTAATGTTACCATTAGGTTCCCTATATTCTAATTAATCTATCATAAAAAGTTGGACTAATTTGGACCTCATTTGCACCTACTTTGCGTTTCAGTCCTCAACTTTCAAATCTTTTCAATATGGTCCAAAACCATTACTCTTAGGTCCTTTTCTCTTACACTTTGGACCTTGGGTACCTTCTTCAACCAAAAGAAGCACCCGACAACCACCATTGATGCCGAGATTCAAGCTCGGTTGGCGGCCGCCTCGAGCTTCGAACGGCTTCGACTCCTAAAGCAAAGTTGTGCCTCAAGTCGTTCTGCATCCATCGGTGGTGGTTCCACCACCAGAGATCACGTCGGCCGCCTGCAATCAACGGTCAAAGCCGGTGCGTTTGTTGCGAACTCTCCGAGCATTTCTTGCAACCACACGCCTCCGGTCGCTCCAGTGTAGGGCTATAAAGTCTCGCAAGCCCCTTCCGAGTTCCCTCATCTGGAAATAGCACGTGCAAAGCCCTTCTTCTTCCTCATCTGCATGCCGCCATTGAAGGACCTTGGGACCTTCCTTGACCCCTTGATCCATCGGTCCTCACCTTCAAATGAGCCCACAACTGCCTTCCTCTCTTCTTCGTCGTGCTCCCCATCAAAGGACGCGGCTCCTTTGCCCCTTCCTTGGCCCCAAATCCTCCTCTATTCTCTTCTTTTTCCACTCATCTGGCCACCACACCAGCGTGCTCCTCCGTCCACCTCATCCTCTCCTAGGTATATCTTTTCCTTCCCCCTCTCCTCCTCTATCTTCTAGACCCTTCACCTTGATTTTTCGACCACCACATCCTCCTCCTCTCCTTCATCTTCTTCACGCAAGGCAAGCTTTGGCCATGCTCCAGCGTCCGTTCTGGCGAGCATGCCTCGCCGTTCCACGTCGATTCCCACTCCGCCAACCACCCACGAAGTACCACCTCAACGCGTGTGTCAAAACCCCTCAACCAAGTTGGGGTTTCAACGTCGCCAAACGGCCACCGGATGCACGCCGCCACTACCACCTTCGTCGCCTCCATCCAATCTCCGCAGCCCTCGTCTCGACGAATCATCACAGCCACCACATTCAATAGGTTCCGGCGAAGACCCTTGACCCTTTGGTTGAGGGAGAGGATCTCTCCGTCACAATGACCACCTTCGTCGGACCCAACGCTGACTGTGAACCACGTCTGACGCCTCACGGCTTGCTGAGCTTCCAAGCTTCGCAGGAAACTTCACGAGGGCGTGGGGAACTCATTGCTACCCTCAGCAAGGAGTTTCGCATTCGGAAGCTCACCGACCTCCACCACGTCCAACGACCTGCACATCCTCCTGCAAATCAACGAAGAAGAGGAAGAGGAGTAAGAAGAGCAGGGGCTGGATTGAGAAGAAAAGAAATGTCCAGGGACCAAATCGCATGCCTTTAAGGACCAAAATGTATGAGAACTAATTCGCAGGGCAGATTAGCAAAGGAAACAAACTCTAGGGACCTCTATGCAAATAACAAAAGTTCGCAGCGACCTAAAAGAAAAGTCTCAATTACCTAATTGCAGGGATTCAAGGACTGGTTTGAATTTGCTTCAAGATTTATTGCTAAGTAGTTCTTAATACCATATCTTATTCAATACCCCTATTAATGCTCATTTGTGCCTAAAAAGAGAAAGACTTGACTATTATTTAATTATTACTTTTTATTGAGCATTAGCAACTGTCGCATTTCATATTTCTAAGTTGCATCATACAATGCGATTGTGAACTTGTTGAAACTATAAGATTAACTCTATATTATAAGTTCACCAAGAACATCTGTAAATAAATAAAATAGTGGTAGTTGCACAATTACTTGCTCTCAAAGACAACCTCGAATTTTCTCTTTTGGAGTTGTAAATTTTAAATGTTAGATTCGCTTTGATCTCCTATACTACAATGCGTATTTTTAAAAAATGATCAAAGTTCGATTTAAACAAGACTTCTAGTTCTTTTCACCGCAAATGGATAGTATAAAGCTTGAATAATATTGATGTTCCATCCCTCGTTGTCATTAAGTAAATCCTTGACATAAGTAGTAAAAAATTGATCATAGTAAATGAGAGGTAACGAGGGAAGGAAAATTCTAAATCTAAGTTCAACAAAAAAAGACTCAAAGATTCAGGACGAAGGTAATTAAGGAACCTAAAGAGGCCCTTGCAATAGAATGTCACACGATAAAGAAGCCTAGTAATTGAATAATCGTCCAATTGGAAAAAATAAGATGGATTTGACCTTGATTATAAAAGTATGGCCAATTTAATCTATTTGTACTCCAACCTAGCAAGTTCGACAACAAGCATAAGATGGATCGAGCAATCTAGCTAGAAGGATATATTGAGAATCGAACACTTCAATTGACTTTGAATATCCAACATATCCATATGAAAAAAAATAGACAAATAACCTAATACTCAAGTCAACTGTAAAGTCAAGTAAATAATTAAACAAATATTCCTATCCAAAAGATACCGGTCGGGTAACAGTTAGAATAACCATTACCCTACCATCATGACTCCTGAGAAACGTAACATGCGAATATACGTGCGTAACGTGATGATATTTTATGTAATCATTATGAGAGTACTATGGAGATCACGGAACGCGGCAAATGGCCACGTTACAGAGGAATTATGCCATACAAGGGAACCATACCTCCCGCACGGGGGCATATGCGTAAGTAGGTAAAGGGAAAAAGAGAGTATTCTTAAATTCTCTAATTCTCCATATTTAGTACAATTTCAACGGTTTATAACTTTTCTCTAGATATACATCTCGTAGGAGGTAAAATTGAATTACCAAATTTAATACGGAGGACTTGGTGTAATGTAGCCTGGAATCCATGTATCGCACCAAATATTGCTAAGCTCTCCATTACCCAATATCTAGAAGCTGCCTTGAAAAATCCAAGCTCGAACCTCCATGATTGTAGACCATAAAGGGGACAAGTTCACCTTTAAGGTTGCATCCTAGGAATGAAGAGTTCTTTAAATAATGAATTTGCAGCTCTCCACCCGGAGCGCTCCATCAGGATGAATAAACCTCCATGCAGTTTTCATTAGAAAAAGTCCAATTATTAATTTGTGTAATATGCAGGACCAACCCTCCAAGATGCAATGGTCGTGCAATTTTACCCCCAAGCTATTAAGTACAAATGTTTGGAATGGCTGTCCTCAATGGAAGCACAAAGATTTTTTGGAAAGGAGCATGTAAACATTAAGTTGGTACCGCTGACGGTGAGCTTTGAGCAAGGTGGTCCTCCCAACTTGAGATGGTGTATGCGATTTCCACCCTCCTTCCTTGTTGTGGCATTTGGATCAGATAAGCTTTTTCAAGTATTTCCCACGCTTGCCATCTAATATTGGACAAACCAAATAGAGCTCCTCCTTTATCATTTTTTGCTTATTAATTAAAGGCTACTAGGATGGTGTCTTGTACTCCTTGGTGGACTTGTGGAGAGAAGAACATGCGTGTTTTTTTGTGGATTCACCTTCTAGATGGTGCATTGCTCATACTCCTTCAAAATAAGGTTTCATCTATTTGCTTCCTCAATGGTAGCTTCTTGAAATAAGATAGTATCGTCATCGGCAAACATTAGATGTGTGATTGAGAGATGGTTCTTTACAAGTCCATATCCTATTAGTAGATTGCTAGACAAGGTATTTTTCGAATAATGCGAAAGTAACACACTTGAAAGGATAAATAAGTAGGGAGATAGAGGGCAACCTTGTTGCACTCCTTGCGAAGGGAATATGGAGCTTGTGAAGACACCATTGACAAGGACATGAGAGGAAGCCAAGGCTATACATGCATGAATAAATAAGGTTGGTAATAAAGGGTGGGAAGTGTAGTTGGTGTAGGCAAGAAATTATGAAACTCCATTCCAATATGTCAAATGCTTTTTCCATATCAAGTTTGAAAGCCAAGGAGCCCTTATTTAATTTTGTCTTTATTATATGTACAATCTCCTTGACAATAATAATGTTGTCCACTTTCTCACGCCCCTTGTTAAAACCAGATTGATTTAAGGAAATCACATGTTGCAAAACTGGAGTGAATCTTTATGTAACATGCTTTGCCACCAACTTGTAAAGAGTATTTGATCAGAGCCTGATGGTCATAATTGTTGTTGTAATGAATTGATGTTGTTGCAGTAAATGTAAGAAATACAAATCATTATTACAACCATTTTTATTTAATTAACTAATTTTTACTGGTTTATTCCAGATTGTTTACTGGGAGGCAGTTATTGATTTACATCACTCTCTAGGTCCAAAATTATTCTTTAATTCCAAAAATGATTAATTTTATATATAATAAAAAATGAATGAATGAATGGATCTATGAAAAATGAATTAAAATTTCCATGATATACAGAAAAAAATCAATAAAATACGTGCAAAAATGTACTTACAATTAAGCATCAAATGATACATAAGTATATTCTATACTATCTATTTATAAGTTATATTACTAATATTTGCATAATTATACATTACTAACTCATATTATATAGCATACTAACTTAACTTACTAAATTGACATATACAGCAACACATATAATGGCTACAGCGACAGATATAAACGTCGCTGGACCCCAAAAAATTATACAAATTGTAAGAAGGAAACCAGGGTCTATAGTGATAGTTATTTCGCCTACAGTGACATTTTATTTTGTTAGTAAAGGTATGAAGTTATATATAATTGTAAATAGCTATACTACGTATATATATGTACTTTAGTTATCTCGTCCATCTTTATTTATATGGGTTTCTGTATATACATTATACTTAAAAGTATTTTTACTCTCTCTTTCACTCCTTACTTCTCTGCATTTTTTCTTCTTCTTAATTTTATTCGTCTTAAATTATCAGCGGCACTTAAGCGTTAAATAATTAGGTGTTTAGACAGTGTCATTATAGCTCTTAATTAATCAAAAATTTGTTTAATTTGCGGACACGCTTTTTGAGGGATACACAACACTTAGAAGGTGGGAGCAGACTTCTACTAAGCGCATCCTAATTTCTCATTAGGCTGCTTAATTACATGTTTATGCTCAGATCTTTTGGCTTACCAGCCCGCGCACACCCGGGCCCCCGGCCCCACACACATCCTGATTTCATGCTCAATATATGCTCAATGTATCATAGGCATTCAGTTGCTCCAGCACCTGGCGCCCGTGATGATTGGATAGCCTATCTAACAAAAACAATTTAAAGCACGGCATGCGCTCGCCCGCCCACGATGTGGGACTACCTGGGCGCAAGCGCAGCGCTGAAATTTCAGGCGGCAGTGCAGCATTTGTGATTTTGGCCCTCGATTCGAGGGCCATAATTTATTAGTTATTAAAAATTAATTATGTGAAAGTAAAGTATTTAAATAGTACTATATAATTATACAATTACTTTGGAGTTTTAATTACATTTACTTTATAAATAAATTAGCTAAAGTATACAGTTTATACATACTTATTTTTAGGTTTTATTTCTTAATTATGTATAAATTAGTTATTATATGATCTAATTGACCTTATACAGAGTTACTATGCATGTCTAAGTATTTTATAAACATTTTTGTTATATTTTACAGATTTAATTTGTGTTTTATTTACATTTAAATAGTATAATTTTGGATTATTTTATTTGTAAATTAAATTTAAATAGTGTATATATTATAAATATACTTAAATTAGGTGAAATTACTTAAAATACAGTAGTATATATATACAGTATAAATTAACTTAGTTTTAACTTAATCTACTAATTTATTTTAATTTAATCTAATAACTTAACTATTAACTTAATAAATTAATTATTTATTCTATATATATGATTAAATTAAGGTACCAGGTTCAATATGTTTATTATATACGTATAAATATGTATATATAGTCTTATAACTTAATAAGGTTATTTATAGTACTTATTACCTATATGGCTTTATTGTAATATACATTAGTTTAATTAATAATTAGCTGTATACTTAAGATATATATAGTATAGTCTAACTCAAATATTTACTTTACATAAAACAATACATACATAAGTTATTTAACTTATAAATATGCATACTTTACATTATAGATAATTAAGCTTACTATATAGCTTAAATAAATACTTATATACATATTATACAAGAGATTCTTACTATTTTTAGAGTTTTTTCAGTTTTTATGGTTTTTATTTATGTTATGGAGGTAGAGGATGCGAATGAAGGAAATGGATGAGAAGGAGGAAATGTTTTTGATGTTTTTAAAGGTATATTTTTTTATTAAATTCCATGGTATAAAGAATCGTCGACTGGTAAATTATACCAAGTCGGGGGTTCTGTGTACCATGAAACTTGGTATGAAGTTAGAGAACTATCTGATCTTCAATCAAACTGTTTTGTTTTATTTTTTTAGAATTTTTTTATGATTTTTATTTAAATCCCAAGTTCACTCATCCTAAGTCTTTAAAGAGGTGTCTAAAATGTCCTAAGGGCTTAGGATGAGGCCTAAATGTCTAAAAGGCAGGGAACTGCCTCGAATGTGCTCAATCTAGGTTATGAAACGTATAAAAGCAATTAGGCAAGCAACTCAAGATAAGTTTTAATTAAATTCATATAGTGGACAGTAAAACTCATTATTTAGCTGACCAAAGATTAAAAAGATTTAATTACAATCCTTCAACAGATATTACAAGTCAATTATAGTAAAAGAAAGCTTATATACAATTGATACAACATTTCACATCAGTCAGCTTCTAACATGATTAGATCTAAGCTACTGTCCACATGGTGATGAGAACTTGGGATTCCTGCTAGAACGGCAAGAAGAAGCTAGTCACTGCAGCAGATCAGAAATCAGAAGAGCTGCTAAAATTGACCCCATCATCCAACCAAATCCCTCTTCAGATGTCTCAACTGCTGCTGCAGTTGACTCATCCAAAGAGGAACTGATTTACAGCAGGACAAAGGAGTTAATTCCAACATGTACTTCCTGATCTAACCCTTAATCTCCCAGATTGGATTATAGAAAATCTGGTCAGGGATTAAAAAGGGTTAATCCAGGGAGCACTTGACTGGAATTGAGGAGAGGAATGTAGCTGCTTTTGCAGCAGTTTACTATAGGTCTGGGATTGAAATACACAAAACATAAATCAGTAATTCATTCAACACAATCTGACAAGGGTCTCAATTTAGAGAAAAACCACTCGGGATTACAAATCAAAACCAAAATCCCTTGTCAGTAACATCTGATCAAACCAAAGCTAAATGAGCAACTGATTTGATTCTTTCTAATGCTATAGACAACATGTAGAAAGAATCAACTCAGTCCAATGAAACCAAATACTCCAATCCCAGAGTTCTGGAACCATAAGGAATATGGATAATTCCTTAGGTTAGGAAAATCGATTTGCTCCTCAAATCAACCAAAGGATGCAAGGTAGAGTCTCCAATCAACTAAGTGATTTTTCATTGACTCATCCATGCATTCAAGATAGTTCAAAACTCATGAAAATTCAATTCAGATCATGGCTCTTCTGAGGTGAATTTTGACTTCAAAATCACCTCAGATTCCTTGCCAAGCAATGAATCAAAATAAAAAAAACTTTCAATTTGCTAGATCAAATGTTCAAAACTCAAGTGATTCAAATTCATTGCAATCCAAATTTCGATATCAATCTAGCAAACCAATTTTCTTTAAAGCTCAGATCAGGGGCTTTTGTGAGCAAAATGGAGTGAGTGAAAAGCCCCTAACATGATCTTTGACGCTAATTTTAGATCTGATATCAGAAGATAATCAGGTCTTAAATTAGGTCTGATGAGTGGGTGAAAAAGCGAGAAATCAATCGAGGGAATCAGAAGTGGAATGGAAACGTGAAGAGGGAGAAAACTCATGATAAATGGCTGTGTGAAACCATCCCCTCTGATCTGGAATGATCAGAGGAGGTGAGGGGAGTGAATCTACTCTAATTCTACTCCTACTGCTAAACTAACAGAGCAATAGAATTAAACACTGCAAATTACTCTAATTCTACTGTTAATCTACTTAACTACTGCTACAGCTAAATTACAGAATACTAAAACTATTCTAACAGGAAGAATGGGACCTATGGGTCCTTAGCCGGTGGCTAAGGAGGAAGAAAGGAGGGAGATGACTCCAGCGGAGGGAAAAGCCTTCTAGTGAGGCTTCAGAGTCATCCTCAGGTGCTATGAGGTCCTTAGCGATGAAGAGATCGAAGAGAAGTTGGGGATTTCATAGCCAGTGGCTGTGAAATCAGGGATTTGGTGGGGAGGGCAGCTGGAGTGGAAGAATGACTGCTAAGAAATGTAGTAGAGAGCCATCCCCTACGCGCGCAACCACTGAGGTGCTTAAGTAGCAATCTCAGTGGTTAGATCACCGCGCAGGTGAAGACAGTCGTCGATGCAACCGGTGTCAAGGATGAGAGGAGAGGAGCGCGTGGGTTGCCAACTTAAAAACTGACCGTCGGATGGGATCTAGGGAGAAGGGTGAGTGTAGTTCCCTACTTGGAGGGGGTGGGATCAGCGTGACGTAATAAAAATGTAGAATATAATGTAAAACAATCTCACAAAATTCAATCACACAATGTACACAATTATTTTTAGGTGGAAACCCAAATCGGGTGAAAACCACCACCTAACCCTCTCGAGTTAGGATTTTCCGATCAACCAAGTTGATCAAATCCACTAAACGAATCACTTAAACGAGGGTGATTCAACCTCAATTACAACCACGCTACAAGTGCGAGGGTAGCGTTCCTCAACTCCTTCTCTTCACGAGAAGGATTTTGTCCCACGAAGGAGACGGGAATTCGCAAAGCGAATACCCAACCAAATAACAAAATAAAATGATAAATATAATCCTATAGAGCCAACAAAGTAATTTAAACCAGCTTCTATAGGAATTAGGAAACTCCCCTTTGCAAGGAGTGTGTCGAATTGATGACGCGGGTGCGTGAGCCACGCGACGGCGCAACGTCGCTCTCATGAACTATGACGGGAGAGCGGGTGCGCAAATGCTTGATGCCCTCTAGATGAAGAACTAGAACTTGGAGAGCAAGAGCTTGCTTCTTAAGATCAAGAGACACAAAATGGTGTGAAAATGTATTACTTGGTGTGTCTAAGTGTATCTAAGCGTATGTTTGTGTGCAAACGGTTCCTCTCTATTTATAGAGGCCTTAGGAAAGCTTTGGAAGGCTTTGGAAAGCTTCCATAGCCGTTGGGTGCAAAGCCCAAGAGAATCAGGCCGAAATCAGGAATAATGATTGCACTGACAGGCTTATCAGACGTCTGATCCTGGCATCAGATGTCTGGAGATCACTTTAAGACTTCTGAAAATAAGGTCAGACGTCTGATTTTGGGTGGGTCTCTTCCTATCTTGAATCAGATCTAAACAGGGTTCTAGCGTAAGTCCATTAGATGACATACAGGACGTCTAGCACTATGTCTGGACATCTGGAAACCTATTTTTTTCGTGGGAATGGATTTCCAAGAGAGTGCAACGGCTAGAAAATATCTGAGAAGAGATTTTGGGTCAGCCGAGGTAAAACGGTCATTTATCAGACGTCTGGAAAGGCCTAAGGAATCTGATAAGACTCTAACGGTCATATCCTTGAGTGCTTGCGAAGCCAGCCAATGGTCCACTAATTGGACGTCTGGCAAGTCCATTAGACTCTTCTAAGACGTCTGGACTAAGGTCTGGACGTCTGATTTCATCAAACAGAGTTAGCAAGTCCAACCTAAATATTATCAGACGTCTGTGTCAATAGTCAGACGTCTTAAAACACATTATCAGACGTCTGATCTTGGAATTAGACGTCTGAAAAGGCTGTTTGAACCCTATATTGGTTTTCTAAGTTTTCTACAGAAAACCTAAGTATCCTAGGGTTGTGCTGATGTTCCTAGGACTACTGTTAGGGTACTTTGAGGCTCTTTAACATGAATCTAAGTAACAAAAATAAAGAGCAACAAAAGAAACGGAAAATACAAAGAATACAAGAGAAGGAAATCTATCATATTCTTCTTGTCCTTCCATCTTCAGTCTACCACTCCTCGCGAATCTTCTCTGTTCTCCATCAGTCTCCTCCAATCCGTCCTGGATGCGACCTCGAACTCGGTCTAATCATGTCTCCATTTGCAATTTGACCTGAAATCTAAGACTCCAAGTGTAAATGTTAAACGACACGTGTTTTGTTATCATCAAAACAAACGATCGCAGTGCTTTAGCACCAACAGTGAGCACACGCGTCGTTTCGCGCGAAGCTTCGATTCAGATCGGGCCGCAGATCAAAATCACGAGAGAATGGACGGCCACAATTTGCCAAGTTCTTCGCGCGCTACAATGTGTGCGAAGAACTACAGGTGGCTGGGGTCTAATGGCAAAATTGCAGGGAGAAGCCCTTCATGAAGGGGTAGAAGAATTGTGAACAGGTCCATAAGTGGAAGAAATAGTAACTGGACGAACCCTAAGGGCTTTCAAAGGGGTCCCTGCGGGTTACATATAGGTCCAAAAAAGTTTTCTAAAGAAGAGAATGTGATGCATGAAGGACCTAAGTGTAAACTCTAAGTTTCAAGGCCTTAATGATGTCCAAATGCCTTCAAATTTTCTATGTGCTCATTTGAACATTTAAGAAATTAATTGTGCTTTTGATTTGGACTTTTAAACTTGTTTATGTGTTCAATTAACACTTCGATCATCATTTGACCTTTATTTTGAGAATATCTCGTTTTATGACCTAATTATGCAATTTAACAGAGAATCAAGGTCTTAGGCATTTTTCTTTGATTCCCACACTTAACCCTTTTTATCTGTTAATTTGATATTGTTTAACCCAGTGTCTAGCTTAACTTTAACTTTTTTAGCTATGATGAGTAGCCACTCATCAAAGCCCCAATTTCTAAGCCCTCTCGGGTTCATAGATAGAGAAAGGAGACATCCATGTAAGGTGTCAAAGAAACAATCAAGCAAGGGGATAGCAAGTTTGGTAGCACAGTTCTCTCTTTCCCTTTTCTTACTCACGTGCCCCACATATGAGAGCCACCATCTCTTTTTATAGCCCAACTTCCTCCTAAGGTATGCAATCACTATACTTTGTGATCTTCAGAATTCCATAACAGTTGGATGAGTTATCACCACGTTGATAGTGGGCAACGAATTGCATAATCGCTATTCGGTAGGCATTTGTCAGTTTGCCTAACTTTATAGTTGGTTGGAGTGCTTGACTATCATCCGTCAATTTGCTTGATGTTATAGTCAACTAGAGTGCCTACCTATCCGTATATCCTTCTAGGTGGATTGTCAGGTTTGGATCCATTAGTCCCTTTGTAATCAGACAGATCTTAGAATATTAGGCTTTCACCTTGTCGCATTCTATTATGGGGGCCTTTATAAGCTTTTCAATGGGTTATTTTCTTGAGCCTTCGTATCCTTTTTCATTACACTTAGATGAGGATTTTCTTTCCCTCATCAGTATTAGTAATTCTGATTAAGAAGAAATCTTTAGGTTCTAATGGAACATCTTTCTTTGGAACTGGGGCAATGAATGTTTTGTTCATCTCTATAGGCATATATGAATTACTGAAGAAATTTTCAACAAATGACAAAACATTATCCTTCATCTATGATAAAATAAAGCAAGCATCTCATATGCACCGAGGCTTTTACAAGGGAACATTTTGAACAACATAATTTTTATTTCTTCTTCCTGTGGAGTGGAAGATGCCTAATCAAATTCCTCTTCTTTTAGGCGAGGATCATCTTGGAAAATTATGGGAGTAGGGTGTGTTGCTTGACTTGAAGCATGTAGGATTTTAAAGTAACCCACAAACTCCTTTTCAATGAAGTTAGTGTCCTTCTATCTGGATATGCCAACGGAAATGACCCTTCCCAAGGGTTGTTTGGGTTTTTCTTTAATTTTAAGGTTTTCTCGTAATTTTCCTGTACGCCAAAAAGACCCCGTGTGGAGTTTGTGACTTTCGGGAGGGGTCATGCGTAATTCCAACACCCCTAAGATTTTTCTGCGGGGTCGGTGCAATTTTCCCAACCCCACCTTACCCCACACCATACCCCACACCCTACCCACTCCCCCATAAAACACCCCCCTCCTCCACTCTCTCTATTCTTCAACGGCACATATTTTTCCCCCTCCACCTTCTCCTTTGTTTTCCCTGTAGCCAGCGTGAGTGAGGGAGAAGGAGAGGGAGAGCGGGGAGTAGGAGGAGCGGCCGGAGGAGCTAGGGAGCGAAGGCATTGTGAGGGAGTGAGGTTGCCGTGATGCCATTGCAGGGAGCTACTACAGCTCTAGGTGTAGGAGAGCTTCGCGAGGAGAGGAGAGCTCGCGAGGAGGTTCTACGGGCATCATTTTTTCGCGCTATCAGACATCTGCGACATTCGCTAGATGTCTAGAGGGATTATTAGACGTCCAAAGGGATCTCCGGATGCCTGGTAGCACGTAGAGTACCGAGATAAGCTTTGCTCATGGTGTGTACAGACGTGGAAACCAAGTTCCGCTGTGTAAAGACCTGTTTTGTCCTGAGCCTTTTAAGACGTCTGGACTATCGGTCAAACGTCTGGACCTCTTCCCAGACATCTAGAAATTGAAATTTTGGTACGAGCCTTCGCGTCTGCGTGCGGGCTACCCGCATACAGTACCCTTCTTCTCTCTCTTCCCTCTTCCCTCCTCCACTGAACCCTAACACACCTTTATATAAACCCCCCACTTCCCCTCTCCCTTTCTCCCCACTTCACCACAGCACCTCCTTCCCTTCCTCTCCACCCCAGCGAGAGGAGCGAGCGCAAGAGCAGCAACGAGGAGGAGAGGCGGCGTGAGGAGAGGAGGAGCTTGAGCTTGCGAGCTTCCTGGAGAGCGCACGGTCAGAGCGGCGCGTGCGGGAGGAGTGCGTCGGGGGAGCCGTCCCCGACACTTGCTGCAGTCAGAGCTGCAGGCGAGGAGGCGAGGCCGCGGCTACACGTGGCGAGGGAGAGCAGGAAGTGGTTTTGGTTCTGGAATTTTTCCAGAATCAGACGTCTGGCATGACGTCCAGATGACTGGGCAGACGTTTGGTGACCACACCGGACGTCTGAAAGCAGCTTACCGCGAAGGTACGTTCCTTTTGCGGATACGGCCATGCAGGCTGCACCGTAGCCTCGATTTGCATGGCTAAAAGCGGTGGTTTTTGTCTGTTGCATGCGGAGACAGCTTTGGGAAGGCGCGTGGCATGCCCTCCCACACGATTCGGACGTCTAGACAGCTTACCAGACGACCAGAAGCACACCCAGACGTCTGGAGGAGAGGTCAAACGTCTGGAGCTGAGTCCAGATGGTCTAAAAGAGTTTCTAGACGTCTGAAGTCGACGTAGAACCTGAGGTGAGTTCCTGTTATTTTTGAGACGTCTGGACCTTGTGCCAGACGTCTGATTTGGGTCAGTTGCTCTGTTTTTGACCCGTTTGGGATCCGTTTTACGCAAATAGGATATCGGTATTTTCCTTGTGAGTTCCTCTACTTGTTAAAAGGCCTTCTGTACTATTCTGAATGTTCCATTGTTATTGTTCATTGGTATAGGACTTTATTTTGTTGCGGGTTCGGAGCTTGCAGAGGCACATAAGCCTGTCGTTCAAGCCCCCAATACTCCTGAGTTGTCTGGTAGAGTGGTTTCCTCATATTTTTAATTATAAAACCTGATTGCATATATGAAATTGAACGAGTAGAAAACCTAGGATGTGGCATGAACCCTAGGACGAGAAGTACTTGCATTGTTTGTATGCATGTTTGAAATTGTAGTCTTAAGTGAATAAGTAGAAATGTGAACAACTGCCTATTAATACACAAGAGCTGCCTGTGAAATATGAAGTGCCTGTATTAGTTAGACAGTTACCTGTGACACTACATGTAGTATATGTTAAATGATGGAACTACGAGTTGCATGTGGTTAATCTGAGAATGGAAATATGAATAATGAAATCTGGTATGGAATGGCATGAGAAATACGAGTATGAACCCTACGAGGAATTAGGAGTAGAGCTTCTGTGAATAAATGAAATGGATTTGGAAATGTAGTGGGAAGTGTGTTGGCCCTTGAGTACGTGGTACCAAGTAGAGCGACTGTCTCCTGTTTAGTGTAGAGCGGAGCTAGCCGCCCTTGGGTTGGGACCCAGGATTAGGATTGGCCACTATACACCGACTTCTTGGCCCTCGTGTACACTGTACCGGGGAGAGCTACTAGTGTAGGGAGAGAGCCACCCCACGGGACCCGGGGTTCAGCTAGCCACCTACACCGACTTGTGAGGCCTACTGGGCAAACTAAGGTAGTCATATGAGGGTGCGCGGACTACGGAGGGGCGAGATCCCTGTTTGGTTCTGAGGGGCTAAACCCCTGTTACTGAGAGGGCTATGTCCTATACTATTCCGTGTTGTACTTTGGGCAGGTCCGTTAGTGGAAACAACTGACCGCGTGCCAGTGCGGGGTAGCTACCCATGCGTTTATCGTGCGTGCTGTAGTCACCGCTATGTCTATCTGTGACCTTGGGGTGGTTGACTGGGTGTAGGATCACCATGGGGGACTCTCCCGGCCAGGAGAGCACCACGTGTGCCTTCTACTCTTCAGAAAAGTCCGCAATCAAGATTGTTCCCACGAGGAACATTCAAGATCAAGAAAGAGATATGAAAATATAAACTAATGGGTGAAAAGGAATAGCTTGTAAAATAAAGTGATTGGCATAGATAGTTTACCTGTTAATTTTTACTGCTTTAGTAGTTGGTTACCACGCTACTCAGCGTTCGCTGACTTTGTTACTCATAACCTTTTTCAGGTCTAGGTGTTGAGCAACCTGAGTCTCCGGCTGCAGAGGGTGCTGGGCCCAGTAGAGCGCAGTAGCAGTAGCCTTCTTGTTGTAGTACTTTCTATTGTAGTGAGTTTCAGACTCTTGTTACCTTTACGTTTCTGTACATTGTTTCTGTTTTATTGTTGTGGTGGTGATATGTACTGTTAGCAGATTTTACTTCTTTTATTGCTTGTACTCTTTTACTGTTAGTTACTTAGCATAGTGAATGTGGTTTACTTTCCTGCTTTTTGGTTGTTTCCTGTTGGACGACTGGGTCTTGGGATTAGTTGAGTCAAGCCGATCTCGGGTCCTGTAGGGATTCGAGAATCGGGTCGTAACCAGATGGTATTAGAGCAAGGTCGTCCCAGGAAATGAACTAACTAGCTTGAGAATAACTAATTCACATGCATGTAACTAGAGTAACCACCACAACGTACTTTTTGACATCTGTTCTGAGGTTCTTTTGCTGAAATCTGTTAGAGTTGACTTCTTTTTGTTCTGTTTTCTGCGTCTCCTTGCAGGAGATGCCTCGACGTGGATCCTTGAGGCGGGTTGCGGACGTGGCCGTGGACGAGGTCGGAGGGGCATACGTGCCGGGTCCGAGGTGTCAATGGACCAACCACTTCTCCTGGACGTTCAGGCCTAGGACCTCGCTCAGTTGATACGAGATATAATACAAGAGGAGCTCCACCCGCCTCCACGAGCACCTCTACCTGGGGACATGGAAGGGGAGTCCTCTGTGGGACCGCGAGACCGTCGCAGCGCTGGATGAGGGGGAGGGGGTGGTCCTCCACCGCCCCCACCGCACTCTGACACTTTCGAGCACGAGCCCTCCTTGATTGGAGGCATGCCCATTCCCCACTACAGCAGCACTATGAGCTTTTCGGACAGTTCCGAAAACTGAAGGCCCCCTCTTTCAAGGGGGATGAGGACCTGTCTGAGGCGGAGGATTGGCTGGAGCAGATCGAGAAAGTGTTTGACACCCTTCACCCCCTGTGGAGTGCCGCGTGGCCTTTGCCACGTACTAGCTGGAGAGTGCAGCACATAGGTGGTGGAGGGCAGTCAGAGGCCAGGAGAGGGTAGAGCCAACATGGGACTAGTTTGTGACGCTCTTCTACGAGCAGTACTTCCCGCAGACGTGACAGGATCAGAGGAGGCGGGAGTTCCACACTCTCCGCAAGGGGACAATGACTGTTAGCGCGTATCGTACACGTTTTCTAGAGCTATTCCGTTTTGTTGCGATAGCTGTGGCTACTGAGGAGGAGTGCCTGTGGAGGTTCACTGAGGGGCTTCGGCCTGTCATTCGGGGGTATGTCAAACCCCTGAAGCTGCCCACCTTCTCGAGAGTGGTGGAGGCAGCTATGACGTACGAGGAGACCAACCTGGCCGCACGAGACACTGACAGCGGACGGAAGATGCCCTACCAGCCAAAGTACTCATAGAGCCGACGAGAGAGGAGGCACGCAGTGCCCGTAGGAGAGCCGTCTCATTTTTCGGGGCTGTTAGTAGCCTTTGGGGGCCCCCGACAGGGGCCAGCTGCTAGCACTGGAGCCCCACCCAGCCATCAGCAGGGACCTAGCGAGGGCGGGAGTCGAGTCCCCCTCTGCTACCAGTGTGGCCAGCTGGGCCACATCTGGAGGGACTGCCCGTCTAATGCTAGAGCGCAACAGATGCTCCCGACACGGAGCATTGGAGGCCTGGCAGGTGGTCGTGGTTCCCAGGCGCGTGGGGGAGGACAGTAGTCGCGGGGAGGGTACTGGCCAGTGGCTACCCGTCCGACGCAGAGTGTGGCTGCTTCTTCTGCATCGAGAGCTGAGGGTCGTATCAACGCCCTGACACACAGAGATGCCAAGGCATCAGGTTCAGTGGTAGCAGGTATGGTTACAGTTTCCGGCAGACTAATTTACGTACTTTTTGATTCCTGAGCCACGCACTCATTTGTTGCTGCAAGTTTTGTTGTCAGTTTGGGGCAGGATTGTGTGCTGTTAGAGGATCCTTTTGTGATCAGAGGTCCGGGTGGTCAGCTGTTTGTAGCTGAGGAGGTCTACACAGACTGTGAGGTCAGTGTTGGGGGGCACAGCCTCCCCGCTAACTTGATCGTGATACCGATGGAGGATTTTGGCGTGATTTTGGGAATGGATTGGCTGTCCGCTTACCACGCTTTGGTGGACTATTTTGAGAGGAAGATCGTCTTCTCCATACCAGAGATGCCTTCTTTTGAGTTTCACGGACAGCCGGTGGATGGAGGTTTTAGGTGCATTTCTGTACTTCGGGCGGCGAGACTTTTGAGCCAGGAGTGTGAGGGCTTCTTAGCTTATGTAGTGGTAGAGCCCAGCCCCGTGGCAGACTTTCAAAGCATCCCGGTGGTCAGAGAGTGCCCCGACGTGTTTCCCGAGGAGCTGCCAGGACTACCGCCTGAGCGTGAGATCGAGTTTGAGATCTCACTGGTACCGGGGACTAACCCCATTTCCACGGCACCGTACATGATGGAACCACTTGAGCTGCGAGAGCTCAAGTCACAGTTGCAGGACCTGTTGGAGAAGGGCTTTGTGAGGCCAAGTGCGTCCCCGTGGGGAGCCCTGGTGTTATTTGTAAAGAAGAAGGATGGTACCCTACGCCTTTGTGTTGACTACAGACAGCTGAATAGGGTCATCATCAATAACAGGTATCCACTGCCGAGGATTGATGATTTGTTTGATCAGTTGCGACGTGCCACGGTATTCTCCAAGATAGATCTGAGATCTGGCTACCACCAGTTGAGGATCAGGGAGACCAACGTCTCCAAGATAACTTTCCGTACCCGGTATGGATATTACAAGTTTTTGGTCATGCCGTTTGGGCTGACCAACACCCCCGCTGCCTTCATGGATTTGATAAACCGGGTGTTCAGACCGTATCTGGATCAGTTTGTGGTGGTATTTATTGATGATGTGCTCATTTACTCGCGGTATCAGGCACAACACGGATAGCACTTGTGGATGGTTCTGGACACGTTGAGATGACGTAGGCTATATGAAAAATATGGTAAGTGCTAGTTTTGGTTGAGGCTGGTGACCTTCTTGGGTCATGTGATTTGAGGGGATATTTGATGGGACATGTTGCCTACGGGCATGTTAGTTGGCTATTCGGATTTGGGTATGGAAAGTGAGTTGGCTCTCGTGCACGTGGTACCAAGGAGAGTTACCGTCACTTTCATGTAGGGAGAAAGCTGGCCACCCCTTGGGTTGGGACCCAGGGTTAGGATTGGCCTCTCTACACTGATTCCTGTTAGGCCCACTTGGCAAACAAGGATAGTCGGGAGAGGGTATGCAGACTGTTGAGGGGTGTGGTCCATGTTCTGTTCTGTGTTGTACGTTTGGGCATACCCATTAGCGGAAAGGACTGATCGCGTGCCAATGCGGGGTAGCTACCCATGCGTTTAGTGCGCATGCCGTAGTCATCGCTACGTCGTGACCATGACCTCAGGGTGGTAGACCAGGTGTAGGGCTACCGCGGGGTACTCTCCCGGCCAAGAGAGTGCCACGTGGGCATCCTACATCATGGGAAAACTACATCAAGATCGTTCCCTTAGGGAACACGTGGATTAAGAAATATTATGGACCCTTACTAGAATAACCGAATCAGAAACAAATAGTTGATTATAAACGGAAACAGATGATAGTGAATAATTGGAAAGATGCATGAATAGTTCACTACTTTTCTTTCATGTTTAAATGCATTTAATGTTCTAATGTGTCACTTTACTTAGTATTAGCTGACCACAGATATATGTAAACATATTCAGGTCGGGGAGTTAAGCAGCCAGCGCCGTCGGCTGAAGAGGGTGCTGAGCCTAGTTGAGCCTAGCAGTAGTTTGTTCTCTCCCCTTTTTTGATTTCAGAGACCTTTTACTGTTAATGAGTATCCCTAGTACGTTGGAGCATGTTATTGCTATGCCTCTTTACTCTAGTTGTGATGGCTATATAGTGAACGTTATTTTCCACCTTTGGCACGATGTTCTTTTGGAACTCTGTTCTATTTTTCTGTTGCTGCCTATTATTTATTTACTTAGTTACATTGCATGTGTGGTTGTAGTATGTTTCGTGCATTTGGTTATTCCTCGTTGGACGATTGAGCCTTGGAATTTAGTCGAGGCGGGCCGTTCTCGAGTTCCGTAGTAAGCTGGGTTCGGGTCGTAACATCAACCATTTTATTCATTTCATTACTTCCAATTCATTACAGAAGTATGATAGAATTTCGTGTTTCTATCCCTTTCTATCCACTTGTAACGAGATCTTTGGTAGTAGTATAGTTCCTCAAGCCTTGAGAGTTGATCATGCAATAGTCTTAATTCTTTTTCCTTGACCTAATTTTCTTCTGATGGTTGATCATTTTGAATGGAAATTAATTTTTCTTCAATATTCTTCCTTTTTTCTTTCCATTCCCCATGAGTTCTTCTACTTCATAAGTTCTTTGATTCTGGACTTGACAATGCCATCTAGAGATCAATTCACTTTCTTTTCTCTATAGGTTTTTTTAACCGCTTCTTGAAACCCTATCTGATCACACCAATATCCTTCAAAGCATTGAGGTTCCTTCTTCTTCTTAGTAGCACTGGAGAATTTTGAAAGTAGGGCTGTGATCACTGCTAATAGCAAGCAAATGAAGAAATGAAGCGAAAGGATATTTCATGAACCAAGCAATAGAAGCAAAAAGCTTGTCCAATCATTCTTTAATAAGGAACTTTGGTTGTCTTATATTCGACCAAGTGTAGGAAGGCCTCTCAAATCCCAAATCTGTAAGTCTCAACTTAGAGTTGAATGATTTAAGGTGCGTGAATTCTCTACTCAGAACTTTTGAACCCCCTTGCTTATCATTGGCTTCTATAATTGTGTTAAAACCACCTATATAGACAAGACTGTTCATATAGTTTTCAACTAGCTTGCCCATTCTTTCCTAGAATTTCTTCCTCTTTCCTCTCCCTGTAATGCCATAAATATATAGTAGATACCAAAAGTTGCCATCATCAACCCTTACTCTGGAAAGTATGCAAAAGTTTTCAGAATATACCACTTCTAATTACATATATAGTATCATTGTAGAGAAAGCAAAGTCCTCCTTACTTCCCCTTTGCAGAAAACTTTAGCCTCTAATATTCTTCATAACATTGCCTATTCATTTCTTTTTGATGTGGGTTTCACTCATAAAACAAATAGATGGCTTTGTTGCAATGAGAACATTTTTGAGGTGTAGAATTACAAAGGAGCTCCCCAATCTTCTGTAGTTCCACGACAAGTAACTCATGGCTTCATTGGCAATTGTGAGGGGACCAGTTGCGTCACCCATTTGAGGTCCTATGTTAACACCGTCGTTGGGTCTAAGCTGCTTTGAAGGGATCGCAATTGAAAGTTCAATAGCATCTATCTTGACCCAGACAGTTATGGTCCATATTCTTGATAAACTTATCCTTCCCACACCGTAGAACCACCCCCCCCCCCCAAGAAGTTGCTATGTATATGTAGTTTTCCCAAAAAAAAATAAGTTGATATATGTTGTTAATTTAAGGACGTAGGTACAGAAATGTAAAAAGGTGACATGTTGAGGGTAACAAAAAAAGTAAATTTAAAAGTAGGAATCATTCCATGTCTCTCCTCCACATAAAAAGGTAGCACAAGTATTGTTATGTGATGGGATCTATCATTACTCAAAAAAGCCATCACTACTTCTAAATTCAAAATGAAACTATTTTACATTGATACAAAATCATTACCAAAATCACCTACTAACTTACAAATTGGTGGTGATTTTTTTTAAAGTTGAGTGGATCCACCGTGTAATAGAATCATCACATAATAGAATTTATATGCGTTGTTTTTTGAATTTCTTTACATTAAATATTAGGCTTATGATAGGGATTACATTCACCATATTTATATGTTGTAAAATGCATCATATTATATATTTTTATACATTTTAACATTAATTAATGATTCCCAAGGGGCGAAGCAGCCATACAGAGGAGTCCAAGGGGCAATAGCTTTACACGGAGTCATCCACAATTAAGCAACAACCAAAAAAGGGAACATCAGAACAACAGGGAAAGGGGGTAAGAAGTGCTGGCAGTGGATGGGGTTAAGTGGGACGAAGAAAGGGAGAGATGAGTGAAGAGGGCACAATTATGACGATTACGACAATGACAACAACGATGATGATGAGAAGGCGGTCATGGTTAGAATTAAGGATGATGGGGGAAGGGAGTGGTAATGGTTTGAGGAAGAAGGTGCAGCACGAGGGAAAAAGCCCAAGGTTGATAGAAGCGTGGCTTGTTTTCTTTTGCTCGAATGAAACCGTTTGCAATGTTTTGGAGTTTGTGCAGTTGTGAAAAGAGGTGTCGGAGTATGCAACTTTTGGTGAATGGCAATCGCTAATGTGTGCTGCCTTGCAGCGACGGTTCCTCCTAAGCGTCGTCATAGAGCATCCCTAAAAGCTTACTTTTTGTCCTGAAGGATATCCATCATTGAAAATTTCTTGTTTTCTGAAATAACTGTTACTCGTTTCATTGGTATATATGCTTGATATATATCTATTCTGATGCATTCTCTTGTCATTTTCTTAACGAATACGTAAACGCTAATTAATTTACAATTTCTTCACAACCATTTTGCCAATTGGATGCCTATCCAACGATCAGATCGTCGCATGCAGACGAAAACAGGATAGGCAAGGTCCTATTCGTCGCTCCTGTGTGCTTTTCTTTGGGTAGGTTGGATTGATGTATTAAAGTAGACTTCCTTTGCCATTTATTTCAAACTTACGTGTCGCATTAATTAAGCACCACTCTTCTTATGTGTTGCGTGTTCTGCGTCGTATTTATAAGATTTGAGAATTCATGATGGCCGTTCGGGTTGACAGGGTCTATTCTAGACGGGGTCAAAAATAACACTTGTGAACATGGATTAGTGTTAACAAAATTCCTTAATCTTGCTGAACTCATTGACGCTGCTATACGTTGGAGCTCCCCTCCATTGGGTGGTATTTGCGACGGTTTGTGAAATGTAAATGGAAACCATTATCTGAAGCCATGATGGGAGAGGAAGGACAACTGTGGAGAGTTTCTTTTAATTTCTCTCGAGAGTGATAGGATATATGTTACTGATAAAAAAAACTTCCACTTTGTATATTATCTCTAACTCCTCAAAAAGGAGAGAAAATATTGCTTTGAAGATCTGGAAAGATTTAACAACTAAATGAGGCAAGGGTCATTTGGCTGAGTGGTTATACATGTTCTTTGGATTCTGCACATCGCATCATTCACGTGAGGACTAGCAGAGCTAATCGAGAGTTAGAAAGTCTGGGTCTGCACCAGTCGTTCCGACTGGAAGAAAACTTGTGGAATGTCGAATAAAGAAACTTCGAAATTTGCACCAGAGTTAGAAATTGTCTCGTCATGGGAAGAAATGGTGTCGGACGATTGGACTCGTTGAGGTAAAATGTTCAATTAGGAAACAATCATCCTGAATATCTAAAAGATCGATGGATACGTACCTTTGTTTCTCGACGTCAGATATCGCGTAATAATGCACAACGGTGGTAACCACAAAAAAGAAGTGGTCCAATTGCCATAACAATATTCAACCTTTCTCTTTCTTTCCTCTTTCAAAGCGATCAAAATGAGGATAAGCAGTACAAAAGGATGTCACAATGAAATATTGTATTGACGGGAGAAAAAAAAAGAAGGAAAAAAACTATCCAGAGGATTGCTCTCTCACTCTCAAATTCGATGAACTTCATAAAATCTCAAAACCCGTATTAGATTGTTGAGCTCTCTTGTTCTTCCTCCTCCTCATCACCATCATCATCGACGTCGTCATGTCTTCAAGAGATGGATCTTCATACTACTTCAATGGATCATATATGCTTCCGGCGCAAAACTTCAAAGAACCATATTCTCTATATAGAGAGGAGGAGGCAGTTGAGTTAAAGTTTGCTGGCTATGGTGCAAAAGCTCGTTGAGCTCCAACCATGCTACCGATGGCATTGTGCCTTCTTGATGGCGCAGATGGTGGAATTGGTGTGAATCTTGAAAGCATGCGGTGTTTTGATGGTAGCTCATCGGTTGCCAATCGAGAAATTTGCGGTGCCACGCCATCGATTTGTCGAGGTTCGCGCCTCGCTCCATCACATTTAAATAGGAGGAGGAGGAGGAGGAGGAGGAAGAAAACGAGGACGAAGAGACGGAGCTTAGGGGCCATTGGATCTGAAGAAGGAAAAGAGAGTTAGAAGTGTGTTTTCGTGTCCAGGGATTCTCCATAATGTTACTCTTTGATGCATATATATAGGAGGAGGTAATGGTTGCACAAGTCACGGTGTTAGATGGGTCCCTTTCTTTCTTTGGAGATGAGAGGGAGAAGTAGATGGACTTGGGCAAAAGAGGTGGTGAAGCACACGGCAAATGTATTGATTGCTCCTTCTTTGAAATATCCACTTACAGAAAGACACATATGAAGGAAGGTTTCGAGAAGAGAGGGTGGGAAGTAGAGATGACAGAGCCCCCCCATGCCCCCTTTTCATCTATATTGACCTTAGAATGATTTCTTATTTTATTGCTGTCACTCCTATTATTATATGAATTTTTCATACATTGATGTCTTATAAAATGTTTGATGTTTGCACATAAATCCCTATTCCTTAGATTTATCATGTTTAGACATTTGCCATCATAGAGTTGCTAGATTTCAGATTAATATCTCTACTGGTAAAAGCATACAAGTTACCCTATATGAACTAACCCATAATAAGTTAGGATATTGTAGAGTCCATCTAAAGTATCGATATGTAATCCAAATACTAATTAAAGTCTCTTGAAAAAAGAGAAATTGATTAATGATATCCGGACTTTGCCAAAGCCCAAGTCATGAATTTGTAGTTGATCATGGAAGATGCATGAGATTCACATTAATTAAATATTAGAATAAAAAAAAAGGGAAAACGTATTTATTTTCGGACATTTTTTAACAAAAATAAGAAAATTTTCATTGGTGATTAATTTTAGGGCATTTACATAAAAGGTGTCAACTTTCAAAGGCTACATGCATAAATATAAAAAACTTAAGTGATCTATGCTTAGCGGTAAATTAAATGAGTACAAACATATGTGTGTGTGCATGTTTCAAATTTCATTTGAATTAGAGATTTAACATCTTTATCAAGAGGGATCAACTTTTGGCACTATTTTAGTCATTGAAAATTTAGCATTGTTGTTGGAAGGGATGGAAACTCTATATAATTTTTAGTTATAGATATGCAATCGTCAAAATTTTATGACAAAGTTAAAAACATCGGAGGTAGCCAATTAGCTCCCCATCAGGATAGCCACATTTTATGGTGGTTGGTGTAGGCTCGATGCAATGGATAACAGCTGCAATTGAAGGCTTTGTAGAAGTTGTAATTGCGTTTATTATTGAATAATAACTTAGATGGAATGGCACCTTGTAAGGTTGTAGAGGGTAGAACATTAATGATAGTAACTGCAATATGTAATGCATAGAATGAAAATCGCAATAGTACTAAACTTTGGAAAATATGAGCACGAGCCAACTCAATCATGTTGTAGTTCTTTCTTTCAACAGAGCCATTCTATTGAGGGGTTAGGGCACACAAATTTGATGATGAATTCCATCGATTTTGAACCATTTAGGAAGCTGATGATATTCTCCGATCATTGTGTACTAGTTTAATATATTTAATGAATTGGTTCTTGATATAACGATGATATTGAAAGAAGATAGAATAAACATTCAATTTCCAAACCAAGGGATACACCAAGGAGCATTTAGTTCTATCATCAATAAAGGTCACCACATATTTAAAAAAATCATTGGAAAAGAGGTGAAGTCCAAACATTGGTAAATATAGTATCAAATGGCTTTGCACTAAGGGTATTGATAGGTGGTAAAGATAACTGTGCTACTTTCATACAAATATCACAAAGATGAGATTTGCTATCAAAGGTTTTATTGAAATGCCTAGTTTATTCACAATAATTTTGATGAGAAGATAATTGGTATGGCCTAAACAGCAATGCCATAGAAATAAGGAATTTTTATTAAATGAAACTAAGCAGTCATTCTCCAGAAATGACGAAGAAAGCCACATCATGTAGAGACCACGCTTTTCTTGCCCTTGAAGTAGAAGCTTCCTTGTTGCAAGATCCTTCACAAACACAACATCCGAATATAATTTGAAGTAACATTTATTATTAGTAACAAACTTATTAATGGAGAGAATATTTTTGTTTGCTGATGGAACATGAAGGGCATCTTGTAATGCAAAGGGACAAAGAGAGATGGGTATAGATTTATAGCTAATATGCAAGACTAACGCACCTTCACCATTGGCAAATTTCACCTCTTTAGGTCCATCATATTTTGTGCTAAGATCAAGGTTTGCCAAAGCATTATATTTCCTCTCTTGAAACTTCTCTCCACCCTTTCCCTTCTCAACCTATCCCTAGTTTGGCCATCCTTGGACCCTAACCGGCCGTTTAGCATCGGCCAAGATCCCCCTTCTCGTCCTCTTCATCATCCACCCTTGCCATTCACCTCCTCCTTCGCCTCCTTTGTCGCCTCATCTCAATTAGCCTTCGCTTCTTCCCTTTTTGTCTGACGTTGGTTGCTTTGTTGGGGAGAGGGGTGGTTGGTCATGAGCCTTGACCTGGAGTGCGGGTTCACTGTTGCCTCTCGTCTCTTGCAATGGTGTTTGCTTAGTGACCTCCTTGGGGGATTGGTGTGACCCCATGGGTTGTGGTTGCTACCCTTCCTTTTTGGTGTGACTCTCCATGCTTGGCTTGCTAGTGAGATGCAATTGTTGCAAGTCTTCACCCTCAATTTGTGGCTGGTTCATTACCTCACCTCACCCCATTCTGTTTCATCTATGACCATTTTGTTTTCCATATTTTAGTTGTTGTTTAGTGTTATTGTCTTATTGTTATGGTTTGTTTAGCCCTTGACTGCTATTGTTTCTTGTTCTTTTGTTGTGTGGTTTGTTGGCATCTTTGTAGAGATGCATACTGTGTGAGTGTGCTAGATGTCCTTGTTGACATCTTTAGGCAGATCTCTCATCCTTCTTGGTGGCATCTTCACTACCTGGTTCTCTCGTGCGTGGTCGTTTGATCGGAAGCATCCAGAGCACAATGACCATGCTCTTGCCTCTTGGGTTTACAACTATTATTTGTTATTACTAGGGTTTGTTGGTGTGTTGTTGTATTGTATCCCCTTGTGAGGTTTTTTCTGGATGCTTCTCTCCTTAGTTGAATGATATTTCAATTTTTTATTTTGAAAAAAAATTTCATGTTATATTAGTCATGGAAAGGAATATGATCAACATGCACTTTCCTTATCGTTTACTCTACAAAGATTTTTATATATAAAAATATGAAAAAAGTTTTGTCCTATAAATATATGATAGATACTACAATGAAGATGTAATTTTACATCTTTTGTTAGAAATCTTTAATCACCAAAGTAGCAACAATAGTAGTAATGGTAGTAGTAGTTTTTTTTTTGGAAAAGTAGTAGTAGTACTAGTTGTTGTTATTTATATTTATTAAAGTTATGTCTATGGCTATACGGGGTTAGTGAAACATAGTTGTTAGGAATTTCTCATTACTGAAACTAGGCATTAAGATCTGGGAATTTCATAATGTTATGACCCAGTTTCTGAATTCCTACAGGACCTGAGACCGGCTTGACTCGACTAATTCCAAGACTTAGTCGTTCAACAAGAAATAATCAAAAAGCATGAAAGTAAACCACATTTACTATACTAAGTAACTAACAGTAAAAGAGTACAAGCAGTAAAGGAAGTAAAACTGCTAACAATACATATCACCACCACAATAGTAAAGCGGAAATAAAGTACAGAACAGAAATAGTAACAATAGTCTGAACTCACAACAGAAGGAAGTACAACAGGAAACTATCGTTGGGCTCGACTTGGCTCAGCACCCTCTGCAGCCGACGACTCAGGCTGCTCAACTCCTGAATCTGTAAAGGGGTACGAGTAAAATGGAGTCAGCGAATGCTGAGTAGAGTGGTAACCAAACTAACTAAAGCAGTAAAAGCTAACAGGTGATTTATCTTTTCCACTTATTTTATTTTACTAGTCATTTCTTTTCACCCATTGGTCTACGTTTCAGATTTCTTTCTTGATCTCGCATGTTTCTCGTGGGAACGATCTTGATTGCAATCTTTTCCAAAGAGTAGAAGGCACACATGGTACTCTTTTGGCCGGGAGAGTCCCCCGTGGTGATCCTACACCCAGTCAACCACCCCGAGGTCATGGACAGATGTAGCGATAACTACGGCACACGCGATAAGTGCACGGGTAGCTACCCCGCATTGGCACGCTGTCAGTCGTTTCCGCTAGCAGGTACGCCCAAAGTACAGCATGGAACAATATAGGGCCCAGCCCTCTCAGTAACATGGGGTCTAGCCCCTCAGAACCAAACAGGGGTCTCGCCTCTCCACAGTCCGCGCACCCTCGTCTGACTACTCTGATTTGCCTAGTGGGCCTAACAAGTCAGTGTAGGGTGGCTAGTTGAACCCCGGGCCCCGTGGGGTGGCTAGCTCTCTCCTACACTAGTAGCTCTCCCCGGTACAATGTATACGAGGGCCAAAGAAGTTGGTGTAGAGTGGCCAATCCTAACCCTGGGTCCCAACCCAAGGGTGGCTAGCTCCGCTCTACACTAAACAGGTGACAGTCGCTCTCCTTAGTACCACGTACTCAAGGGCCAGCACACTTCCCACTCACATTTCCAGATCGATTCCATTTATCCACAGGAGCTTTACTCCTAATTCTCCATAGGGTTCATGCTCGTATTCTCCATGTTATTCCATACCAGGTTTCATCCTTCACATTTCCATTTTCAGATTTTACACATGCAGCTCGTATTTCCACAATTTGCATATACAAGAATGTCACAGGTATCTGTCTAACTAGCACAGGCATTTCATATTTCATAGGCAGCTCTTGTTTATTAACTGGCAATTGTTCACATTTCTATTCATTTATTTTAGACTGCAATCTCAAACACGCATACAAACAGTGCAAGTATTTATCATCCTAGGATTCATGCCACATCATAGGTTTCTAGTTATCCAGTTTCACATATGCATTCATGTTTTATAATTTAAACTAAGGGAAACCACTCTACTAGACAACCCGGAAGTATTGAGGGCTTGAATGGCAGGCTCACGTGCCTCAGCAAGTCCCGAACCCACAACCAATCGAAGTCCTATACCAAGGAACATGCCACAATGGAACATTCAGAATAGTATAAAAGGATTTCTAACATGTAGATGAACTCACAAGGAATCCACAGATATCTCGTTTGCGAAAAACGGACACCAAACGAACCATAAATGGGTCAAAAATAAGACTGCAGACCTAAATCAGACGTTTGACACAAGGTCCAGACGTCTTAAAAGTAACCAGAGTCTCACCTCGGGTTCTTGTGTCAATTTCAGACATCCAGAACCCCTTCTTGACCGTTTGGACCCAACTCCAGACATCCGACCTCTCCTCCAGTCGTCTGGAAGTGCTTCCGGTTGTCTGGCAATCTGTCTAGAAGTCCAAAACGAGTGGGAGGGCATGCCCCGTGCCTTCCCGAAGCTATCCCTGCACGCGACAGGCGTATCACCTATATTTAGCCATGCAGATCGAAGCTGCGGTGCGGCCTACATGGCCGTATTCGCAAGAGGAACATACCTTCGCAGAATACTGCTTTCAAACGTCTGGTGTTGTCACCAGACGTCCAACACATCATTTGGATGGCACGCCAGACGTTTGATTCTGGGAAAATCCCAGAACCAGAACTACCTTCTGCTCCTCCTCGCCGTGCGCAGCTGCGGCCTCGCCTCCTCGCCTGCAGCAAGTGTCGGGGACGTCTCCCCCGACGCGTCGCTCCGGCTGTGCACCCTTCAGCGAGCTCCCACAAGCTTGCGAGCTCAAGCTCTTCCTCCTCTCCTCGTCGCTCGCCCCTCTCGTTGCAGTGGAGAGGAAGGAAGGTGGCTGTGGTGGAGTGGGGAAAAGAGGAAGGGGGAGAGGGGTTTTATAACGGTGTGTTAGGGTTTGGGTGGAGGAGGGAAGTGGGAAAGAGAAAGGAGCGGTACTGTCTCCATGCAGCCTGTGCACAGACACGAAGTTACGTATCAATTTTTCAATTTCCAGACATCTGACCAGACGTTTGACCGACAGTCCAGACATCTTAAAGGGCTTGGAATAGAACGGATCTTTACACATAATTGCAAACTTTATCAGAAATTCTCAACAATGAGATTATCGAGCTTAAAAATTTATGCTATTCTCATGTTGAAAGATAAATGTCAACCTAGTAGACAAAGAAAAAAGATCTCTTGACTTTGAGAGGAAGACAAAAGCACTACCTTCCTTCATAGAATTGCTAAAAAAAGGGAGCCAAAGCCACTACTATTCTTTTACTTTAGATCATGAGAATTAAAGTTTAGATTAACATGAAATTGCCTCTTACGTCGTAAACTATTTCAGTGATATATTCTATGTTAGAAGCATCTTAGTAAGCTCCTTATTTACTGGTGAAGGGCTGATCCTTACTTTAGAAAATTTCAATTTTCATTTACAGTTCTTGTTATAATATACTTGTTTATTATCTATTCTTATTTTCTCATTAAGAAGTCCCTAAATTAGATATATTTCTCTCTATTTATAAGATAACCTTAGAAAATTGATATTATATAAATGTTCAATTACTCTTGCATAAGTGATTTTGACGTAACTGAAATTCATTCATAAATAATATTTAATTATGGGTGTACGATCGATTTTCACATTCTCAAAGTGAAATTATATAAATTAATAGATCTCCTAATAATGTCTAGATTTTTTTTATTTACATTGAGAAATAATCCATTGAAAGAGAGATTTAAAGCTTATTTGTCAAGTAAACTAACTAAATTAATAAATTCATATCTGAAAAAATCCAAATTTTCATTCAACACCCGGTCAGTAAATATTTCCGCAGATTAACCTCTTTCCCATTCAAATATTAACCGTTATTCGTAACTTAAAAAACCTGAATTAGCCAACCCCCTGCCAGGCTCGAGGAACCGAATGGACCCTTCCCCTATCCGATAAAACCGCGGACCTTTCCGCCAGGACAAGACTCGCGTCGCGTAGAACTCAGCAGTAGTAACCAACAGCGGAGTCCTCATCCTCGACAACGATGGTGGTGGTGGATCTGGCGGAGTTCGGGGAGGAGGAGTTCGATCCGAAGCGATGGATCAACGCGGCCCTCGACTCCCGCCACCCTCAGGACCCCATCGACCGCTACATCTCCGACCTCGAGGAGAGCCTCCGCACCTCCGCCGAGAACATCGCCGACGCTCTCGAGAAGGAGAGCGCCGACGCCCTCCACCGTGTCCCCATCGCCGTCCGAGACCTCCTCCGCCTCCGCGACGAGGCCGTTTCCCTCCGCTCCATCGTCTCCAACATCCTCCAACAGCTCCACAAGGTCCCTAATCTCTCTCTCCCTCCCTCCCTTTCTCTCTCTTTCGTTCCATCTCTGGAATCGAAAGATCTGATTTCGTTTGGCGATTCCGTAGAAATTTGAAGCTACTCGAAGAAAGTGTGGAGGGAGGGAGGGGATTTGGTGAAGTCTTTTGGGATGATTCGGACGAAACATGGCAGTTTGCGAATTCAAAATGTAGGTTACGTCGAATCCAGATGCGGGGAATGGAATTGAATGCAAAGAAATTTCGTGCGGATCGAAAGAATTAGGGTTATCAAAATGGGGCAGCAATTCCATTCGAATTGTCATTTAACATTGCTAAACTTCACGTTTTTTTTAAAACAAACACAACTTGGGAAACTTCGTTGCTCTAACACATGGAATGAAAAACCTTGATTGTGTTTTTTTACCTTCATTTCGTGACTCGGTTGTTTATCCTTATTTCTCTATCTACCACTCGTGGCCATGTGACTAGCCTTTATTCATTTTCTCTTGAATAAAGTCAGTCATTGTTGATTTGGATTTAGTTCGTTTGGATGTCATTCCTTCAGATGGCCATAGATCCCAGGTGAAGTTACCTGATCTTCGCCTGATTGGTAATTTGGCTACTTTTTTCGGAAGGTCACACCTTTGAAGCCTTTTTACTCCTATTCTATTTTAATACTGTGTTTGCCTAGTTTTCCTTGTCTCTAATACCCGTGTCGTCCTATGGTGTCCTTAATTGTTTGATGCTTTCTACCATAACATGAGGGTGGGCAATGCAGTCCCATGATTTTTCGAATTTGATAAAGTCTGTACTGAGGTTCTCGTGCACTTCAGTGTTTGTGCTTGTGTTACAATGAGATTGAGATCTTTATATATCCAAGTTACATGCAGAATAAATTAAGATTACTGGTGCAGACCTTCTTGATTTGAAGCGCATGCTTGGTCTATGTTGATCTTGACTGACCAGATATTATACTAGAGCCATCTATTGGATACTCTTCAGACCTGACGGTTTAGCGCTTACTTTTTGAATGTTTGGTAGAAGTGGAATAATAACATTCATCGAACTTGCGGAACTTGACATGAGAGTAAGGAAGGGAAGGTGGGAGTGATGCACCGCAGCACGAGACAAGAATGCGAGAAATTAGTTATCCAGTTCCGCCAAACTGTCGTACATTTGGTGAGGGGATTTGACCCTTAAATATTCACTATGTTTCTTTTCTTTTTTTTTTTTTTTTCTGATAGTACTACAGGAAGCGCATGCCCCTTTTTGGATATAGTCATCTCCTTATATAGGGAGTGGAGAGGTAATCATTCATTTCTTGGGGAGTGAAATGGGTTGTTTTGGGGTTTTCTCTG
This sequence comes from Thalassia testudinum, assembly GCA_037157565.1. Classification (NCBI taxonomy): domain Eukaryota; kingdom Viridiplantae; phylum Streptophyta; class Magnoliopsida; order Alismatales; family Hydrocharitaceae; genus Thalassia; species Thalassia testudinum. The sequence goes on along the minus strand of JAZHRO010000076.1, from coordinate 17,904,475 downwards.
TCGCCTCGTTCTTTGTGCTGTTGCCCCGATTCTTGCTCCATTGCATTAGTTTTTGTGTTGATGGGAACGAGGTAGTGACTGGGATCGAGGGGCTGATTTCCGGGATAACTTCCCGATGATTGCAACTTGGGCGGCTAGGTGAAGTGGGTGTTCTTGGTTGCTTTTGAGCAAGGAATTGAGCCAGCATCCTCGGGCGCTTCCCCGAGCAGCAGGGGCCTTTCCTAGTCTTTGGGTGGGGCTAACTTTCTTCCTGTGCTTTGCTTGCTTTGTGGGTCGACTCTAGGCAAACCTGACTTTCTTGTCCTCATTAGCTGCCCTTACTCTTGGAGTCTAGTTGTGCCAACTATGGGAGTATCTTATTTACCTCTCTTTCTTATCTTTCTTTCTTTCTTTTTTTCTTTCATCCCCTTTGCCCTTAGTGGCTACCGCCTAGTTTACTGGGGGGTAGGTGCTTTCCTCGTCCTTTTCTTGGTCTGAGGGGTGGCACGTGGAGTGTTTTTCCCCTGTCTCCTCTCTTCTTTGTGGGGGGTGGGGGTTGGCGTTTTTGGCAGTGCCTCTTTTGGGTTTGCTTTTATGTTTTATGCCTGGTGGGTTTTCTGCCACTCTCAGTGTTATCAGGTCTTACGCTATCTTTAGGGGGATGTTGCCCTTGTAGTATATCCACTTTCCATTTTGTTGGGGCCAATGGTGGCTAGCTATCACCTTTGTCTCCTCACATGTCGTAGTCAGGCCAGTTGTGGGGGTGTTGTTTGAGTGCCTTGAGGCTTAGGGTATGTTAGGTGCCACATCCTCCTAAGCTGGCGATTCAACATGTTCTGTTGCATTTAATGTTGACAAGATGTGTTGGGTGGAGATTTCTCATGACTTATCGTTGTTCCCCTTATAAATAGGGTCAGGTGGGGGCGTATGCACTTACTTCTACTTGATTCAACTGTGGTTCTCTAGTGCTTACCCTACAAGCTTTTTGTGTGCTACTGGTGCGGTTGGTGTCGAGTGCAGCATCCTTTCTTTGTGTAGATGTCTTCAATTAATTGAGGTGAGGAAGCTTCTTCCTTGAAGCGGGTGAGTGAGATCACGCTATTTCTTTATGGTTTTCGCTCCTTTCTTTGCTGGGATGAAGAGATAAGACTGCTCCTTGAGCGTCATGATCTAGGTGGAGCTGGGTACTCCATGGCGGGTGATTGGGTGAGGTTACGCTTGCTTGGGTCGGGGGATAAGTTCCTTGTTTGTTGGTATGCCATCGAGAATGGCCTCCGCCTCCCCCTAAACCCTCTTCTGGTTTCTTCCCTTTCTCAGTACAATCTTATCTCGTCTTAGCTGGGCTTGAACTATTGGCTGTGCTGAATGTCCTTGTGGTTGTTTGTCTTAACCTTGGGGTGAAGCCTTCCTTAAATCTTTTACATTAGCACTATAGGATTTTCCCCTAGAAGGTGAACAAGGGGAAGCCCTTGACTGGGATGTACACCTTGCTCCCTCAAAAGCAAGGGTTTTGCCTTGTGGAGTTGCTGGATAGCTTGGAGGGCTAGGATCGACACTTTTTCTTTGTGAAAAACGGGGCACCCCTGCAGATCCTGAATTGCTAACAAGGCCTGCTTGAGCGGGATGCCTGCCCTTTCTTGGCTACCCCCTTGGCGGATGACCTAGCGACCGTTGAGGGCAGATATTTGGAAAGTGCTTTCCTGGGTCGAGGACAACTATCCGGATGGTAGTAAGTTGATGCATGCCTTTTATCTTGGTTTGGTTGCCTTAATTAGACTTTCTTTGTAGCCTTCCTCTCTTTGAAGATTGTGGACCTTGAGGGGTCGAAGAAGATGAGAGGTGCTGGTTCCTTTACGGCTCAGGAAGAACACCCGTTTAAAAGGTGGGGAGGAGGTTGTTCTTGCCCTTTAGCTATTGCGGGCGAGAGTAGTGAGGCGGGTGAGGTGGCGCCTCCTTATGCAGGTGACACCCTTTGTCTTCGGAGGTGGGCCTTGGTTTGCCTGGGCTTGCTTTAGTAGGTTGGGGGGGGGGGGGGGGGGGGGGCACAATTGGTCTTGCTGAGGGACCATCTTCAAGGGGAGGTTCGGTTGTCACCTTCTTCTTTGCTGGGCTTGGAGGGATTTAATGGTTGGCCTCCCATGACTTTGGTGATAGCTCCTTTTCGTCGTGGGGCAACTGGGCCCTGTATTCCGCATCGGCTAGCTACTCTGCTTTTTGGGGTGGAGGGTTCATCGTACCCCACTCTTTATGGGATGCCCTTGGTCGAGGGGGAAGAAATTCACTTCGATGTCAAAAGAATAAACAATATCGAGCTTTTGCTCCTCCAAGACTGTGTGCAGCTTAGGAGAACCCCCCCTCTCCCCAACGGCAGATGAGAGGGGAGGCCATCTTTTGACTATGCTTTGTGGTATGGCATAACAACATATAATATTTGTTAGTGTCTAGAATAAATGATATGTGACATGTGCCACGTGTCATAACTGTTTATGTCTGTGCGTGAGTTTTGGGTGTTAATGTGGCAAATTTGTTAAGTGTACGCCTGGGTTGATGTCGAGTTGGCACTTAATTACTTGGGGGTCGATGCCTTGGAGGTCTTGGTTAGACCTAGTGAAGACGTTTGCGTTTTTTTGGAGTAGATTGAGCATCTATCTGACCTATGTTTCGTCCAGGTTCGTACCCACTTGGACAATCCTGGCGAGGTCCCCGGGGTAAAGTTCCATTGTCATTGTGGACCTTGGTTGAATTGTGCTTGGAGGGTCCTCAGCTTGGGGTTAGGCAGTAATTGTTGCTTTCTTTTCCCCCTCCACTTTTGCGGCTTTTAGGTGGTTCTCTGGGTTGTACGCTCAGTTTCGAGGCGTAGTAGTTCTTGTCTAGCGGATTGATCACCGTGGATGATGCGTATGCTGGTCAAGGTGCTGAAAAGGACCATTTGGAAATAGGACACAATGGCTCCCAAGGCGTGGGTGGATGGGTGATCGATACTTCCGTTGAAAGTGGTGGAGAAGTTGGCTACTGTAAATGTTGTCATTTGATTCAAGTATTGGGCACTATCCCAGATTGTGACGGGGAGGGTGATCTCCCCCTGTGGTTACTGAAGCGAACCACTGGGTAGGTGGACGAGGTGAGGTCGTGCTCCTCGAACCCCAGCTAAGATAGGGTCCTTGTGAATAGGACGTTGACTGCACTGCCCTTATCCACCAGGAGGTAGGGTTGGTTCCTTCCAACAACTAGGAGCTTTATGCGCACGGGATTGTTATGGTGGCTAGGGTTTAGGAGTTGTGGGAAGAGGGTTGAGGTGACCCTTTCAACTTCCTTACGGAGAGGCCTTGATCCCTAACCGATGATGGTGAGTATTGCTTGCATTGAGTCTGTTTGGCCGGTTGAGTTTTGTGGGGACCTGGGGTTTGCTCCAAAACTGACCTTGATGAGGTGTCTAGCATCTCTGCCTCGGTTGGGTGGAATTGTTGGGGTCCTACTGGGGTGTTGGGAGAACGTTTCAAGGACTTGATGGTGGAACTCCTCGAGAGGGGGGGGGGATCCTGGTCTGGGTCGTCATGTGGGAAGGGTGGGAAGTTGTTTCATCATTGAAGTTGACAACGTTAGTCGCCATGAATCGCTATAGCTAGGCTTGATGGAACTTGTTTGGGTCCTTAAGGAGACGCTTTCCCTACTCCGTCTTGTTATGGTAGACATATTGTGCTAAATTGCCTTTGCGTATCTGGGATTTGATCTGGTTGTGTAAGTACCTACAGTTTTTAGTGGAGTGGCCCTTCGCTTGATGAGAATGGCAATAGGGACCACTTGTCGGTTGTTGGCGCAGGGGCGATAACAATCTCGCCTGGTTGGTGTTGAGGACCTCTACCGGTAGGTTCGCCTGGTTATAGGTAAGGAGGGGGATGTATCTTGGTCTGCCTCTTGCCACTGTAGCAGGTGCCTATCTACGTGCTTGTCATGGTGGCATTGGTTGTTTCGGTATCCAGGTGGCTCCTGTTGTCTCAGTTTAATCGGATCTGCCGGAGATCATCTCATCAGGCGGGTTCTTGGTTTTGCTGTCACTCTTGGCCTCGATTGGCTGGTGTATGCAGTTGTGGTTCCTTGAGGGTGCCCGCTGCCCTCAGACACGATTGGAAAGACTCGTTTCTGTTTGCGTAGTGGTTGGCGCGGTCTCAGAGTTTCGTCATGTTGTATGGCGGAAGATCTTTCATGTTATTCCAAAATTCTTGATCTAGAAGCCCTTGCTTAAATAGTTGGATGGCTATTTGGTTACGGGTAGGGGTGTAAACAAACCAATCTTGAGTGAATCTACCTAGGTTTGGCTTGGTTCAATAAAGGTTTTTCAAGGTTCGGGTTTGGTAAGAAAAAATAAGGTTGAGGTTCAATTCGGTTTGTTTAAGTGTAAAGTTTGAAATGCTACTAATTTTGGTTTGATTCGTTTTAAGGTTTGTTTATGGTATAATTTGTTATAAATGCAAACAAGAGAAATCATAATTAAAAAAAAAATTAAAACATGGACCACAAAATTTAAAAATATACAAATTATATCATAAACATTTTAAGACATGTTTCTTAAAAAGAAATATAAATGAGAAAAAAATGCCTCCATAGTCTATAAGTCAATGCATGTATGATGGATGGCATAGAATATGTTAAATTGGTGGCAATTTATTAGGGCCATCAAACGAGTTGGGTCAGGCTGGACTTGGCCTGTTTAGACCAAACCCTTTTATAAGTAGGTCAGGTTGGATCCAACCCGTTTATTAAACGGGTCTATATACTCCAACCCGAACCTGACCAGTTTACACTCCCAAACTCAACCCGACCCATTTAACTCATTTAATCACGAGTTAAATGAGTAAACAAGGGGGTTAAAGGTGGGGATTTCTTTCTCATTAATCAGTTTTATCGAGTTGAGCGGGTTAGTGGAGTTGAACCTGAACTTGACTTGTTTAATAAATGGATTAAACGGGTTTAAACCTGTTTAATGTAAGCAGGTTCGGGTCCATTAATCGGGTTGGGTTCGGGTCAGGTTAGGTGAGTTTGATTTTTTTTGACAGCCCTACAATTTATTGAAAGATTCACATTTGTTGTTGATAAAATTTACAATTAAAAGGGAATCCATAAACATTTAAAAAAAGTCTTGGGATCAAAGAAAAATCAAAACATCCAACATATACCTTTATATCTTTTTTGGTAGGGGCTTTGCATGTTTCCAATTTTGATCTTTTTTAAACATTGGTTTGCAAGCAGGAATATGGGAGCGGTGGTGTGGGGTCCAAATTTCGAAAACACACACACACACACGTATTTATCGAACCTTTAACGAATCGAACTTAAACGGAGCTATTATGCTCGATTCATTTATTTAAACGAGCCTAAAACTAAGTTTAGGTTTGGTTTATTTATGAGCCGATTCTAGATTAAGCTTTTGACGAATCGAATCAAAACGAATATCGAGCCTGAAAATTTTTTGGCAACCCTAGTCATGGGGTATCCGGTAGCGAAAGTATTGGGTCTTATACCAGTTGAGGTAGGCCCTGAACGTCTCCCCTTTCTTCTGGCGGATCTCTGCCAAGTTTTTAGGGTTATCTCGGGTTTGTTGTTGGCTAGAGAAGTATTGGCAAAACTTCTCAGCTAGATCTTGGAAGGACCCAATTTACTTGGTCTGTAGGTCATTGAACCACTCGTGAACACTGTCGGTGAGGAGGGATGGGAAGGCCCGGTACATGATGGCATTGGGGGTAGCTGTGGATCAGCATGTGTTGCCCATAGCTTCTCATGAATGTCGTTGGGTCAGTAGTTTCATTGTACTAGGGGAGGTTAGGGTGCTTGAAGCATTATGGAAGGGGGTACCCATTCCTTAGTGAAGGGGAATGCCATGATGAATGGCTTTCTGTGTATTTCCCTCATGGCCTGAGTGATCTGTTGGACGATGTTCGGGACTTGATCATTTGAGCAGGGGTAGGATGGATTAGGGATGGACAATATTTCACCTTGGATGTCTTGGGTGGGTCCTTAGGCCTCTGCATGGCCTGGCGGTGAATCTGCTGATGTAGCTCCTCTAACTGTTGTTGGAGTGGAGAGGTAATCATTCATTCCTTAGTGAGTTAAACTAGTTGCTTTGGGGTTTTGCTCCGTCGCCTCATTCTGTGTGTTGTTACCTTGATTTTTGCTTTGTTGCTTCGGTTCTTATGTTGATGGGAGAGGGGTAGTGACTAGGATTGAGGGGCCAATTTCTCGGGTAACTTCCTGATGGCTGCAACTTAGGTAGCCAGGTGAAGCGGGTGTTCTTGGTTGTTTTTGTGTAGGGGATCGAGTCAGCATCCTTGATCACTTCCTCGAGTAGTGGGGTGCTTTCCTAGCCTTTGGGCAGGGCTGACTTTCCTCTTGGGCTTTGCTTGCTTTGCGGGCTGACTCTAGGTGAGCTTGACTTTCTTTCCCTCACCAAACATGTAAAGATGACTGCCAAGGAAAGGGAGGGGGAATAGATTGCAATTGATGAAATAGGTCACTGATCTAAATGCAAAGTGCAAAATATTTTGGATGGAGGCTTGAACAAGCAAGATTATTTTTGTTTCTTGTTGAGTCTAAACATGAGTAAGAACTAATCACAAAGACAATGATTTACATGGAAAGCCTTTCATGTGACGGGAAAAACCACAGGATTATGGAGCCCTTTTCTTTTGCCAAATCAAAATTGACGGCATGGTGTGATACAATTCATATATCCAAGGGGTAAATGGGTCAACACCTAATAACTACTAACTTATGGTATAATTTGTATGAGATAAATTAGTTTCCCCAACTTTTGGTACTTGCTCTTCTGGGACCTATTTAGAAGATTTTCTACTTCTGGCTTAGACTGTGAATTGGCTTCAATTAGAGTGGAAACAGCTTTATACCCAAGCCTCCCATTTTTGTGCAAAAAATTTAAAACATTTTTCGAAGAAAGATAAATACAGGGGACATGGGATTTAATCCTGGAGCCTTTAGCTGTCAATGAGGAGGTTTTGCCACTCTACCATCCCCTTGGTGGCAATTCAAAACATATTTTTGCTTGCACATAACAAGTTGATCCTTTGATCATACTGTCTTAGAACCAATAAAGTATGTGAGCCTTTCTAGTTTAACTTTATTTCCTAGGTTGTTTTTCAGTATGTCAATCTGCTCCATTCAGGAAGATAGTTTTGATTCTTGGATTGCAAGTGCTAAAGTTATCCTGATAAAATTCATCTTGGTCACCGTTGTAAAGTTCTCTAAGTGCTTTATCCTGTAGTGGTCATACTTTATATTTGTCAATTGATCTATTTGCCCTATATTTGATACACCCATTTTGAGCCTATAATATGGGTATTCTTGGGACTACTCACCACATCCTAGATTTGATTCTTAGTGCCCTCACTTCCTATCACATAGCTCTTAACGATTTTGGACCAACATAGGCTTCAACTATATGCTTGGGTATGAAAGATGAGGTGCGTGATGATAAAAAACATTTATAGTTTGGGTAAGGTACAGGTACCCCACTCATCTTCTTATGGGGTAACGTCCACACTCTCTCTTTCCAGAAAGTGTTAGGAGCACTTTTCTTAATGCCTACATCTACAACCTCATCATCAATAGAGATGAAAGAAGGTAATTAAATGGTCAAACTATGATCAATCTAATTTGGAGATGGTTCCTAAGATGCATCTGGATCAGGGTAGGTAGAAGAGTCCAAATTGTTAGATAACTGGTGTACCTACCCATTACTTTCTTACTCTCTCCTCACTTATACTTATCTCCCCTCCCCATTTCATATTTCCTACTTCATCATCGAGAGAATGTATAGATGGGCTAATACTCCCCATGGTTCCAATGCCCTTGTTAATGTGGCCAAGATTCTCTTTCTGAAGAGGAGTTTGGATAGCAAAATTTGACTCCTCAACAAGAAGGTAATATCTTTAAAAACATACCTCTTTCCTATTTAAGGGTCAAGACATTTATACCCTTTTTATGTAGAGGAATATCCTAGAGAGAGATATTTAACTATGCCTTTCCATCACACTTTTTTGTCCCAGAGCTAAAGGGTGTATAAAGCATGTACATATGAGTGGGAGGAGAAAAAAAGTGTCATATCAAAAAATATAAAAAAAAAGGAATTTTTGCCCCCATAATATGTGAAGGCATCTTATGGGGTTGATGTTCCATGGTTTGAGGAGATGAAGGCGTTGGACTCATTGCTTGGAAACTCCATGATAGGGATAGTTCAATGTGGGGAGGTGCTTATTGATCAAGTTCGATCTTTTCTTTTGAGCTGTGAATTGGCCTCTTCCACTTGGAAGGTGTCTGTGTTATCGGAGAAGGTCATAGTCTTTGGGTTGATGGCTATGGATGTGGGTCGATTTAAATTTACGGAGTCTTCGATTGGGGATGGATGCGGTTATTCGTTGGATGACACTGAGCATTTACGAAGGAGCCATAGAGGGGCGGATCCCCCTGAGGCCTGTTATTAGATTCTGCATTTGGAGAGTATCGCTGCGGCTGGGAACTACGGACATTGTGGTGGTTGATGCGGATTTTACGCGGTTTCTTAATGATGCGAAATAGTATCATTGTACGCGTAAATTTGCAATCAACTCTTGCATTTATAAACCTAGATGGTGAAGTATTTAAGGTTGTTTAAAGAAGTCAATTTGTTAGTCAACAAATATGATTCTCTCTCAGGCCTCTCAAATTAGCACTTGTATTTTTGTATTTTCAATTTTGTTGTTTTTAGGGTTTTCAAAATAATGGGCACACGAATGCCAAGATAAGAATTACGTTAATGAAAACTACTCCCTAAGTGACAAGAAGAAATCTTCTCTTCTAAGCTCACCCTAGGCAAGTGTGCCTAGGGTAATTAAAAGAGGAGTGTGTGCACTGAGAGAAAAAGGGAAAAGATTTGAAGCTAATCAACATAAGAAATGGAAAATAGGAAATTGAAAGGCAATTAAAATCTTTGTATTACTAGCGAAGTAGAAGACAAGTAGATGAATGCTTCTTACAAGAAAAATGTGAAAAACACTAGCTAATACAAAGAGAGATAATGAAGAAGAAATAACCCTCCAAGTAGTGAAGCGCTCTTGCTCCAAGTGCGGTTGCTCTTGCATTATGAAGAGAACTCTTTAAGCTCTTGGTATCCTCCTCTGTTCCTCCTCCAAGGGTGGACGTTCACCACCCTTATGCTCTTGCCTGGCCATCCCCCTTAAAGTGCTCCTTGGCGTGGCACAAAGAAGAAGAGAGAAGAGGAGGAAGGCACTCCTCTTCTCCTTCCTTGGCTGTGGGTATGGTGGATATAGGTAGAGAAATGTGGCAACCAAGGATGTGAATTATGTGGTGGTAGGGTATGGTATTTATAGGATGTGAAGGGGGTGGTTATGGTGTTTTTTGGAGGGAAATAAAGGGGTGCTTGGATATTTTTGGAGGGGAAAATGGGAGGAAAATGAAGAGGTGCCTTGGTTTTCCCTTCAAAAGTACCTTCTAGAAGGTGTTGATTTTTGAGGGAAAAAATGGAGGGTGGAAATTGGTTTTGATGGTGGATGTAGGGTGGTGATGGAAGGGATAGTTGGCACCAAAATGAAGTAGGAGTATGTGATCTTTTTGGTGGAGCTTAGGTAGTAGGGTAGTAGGCCATGAAGTGGAGCTAGGCTGAGCTAAGCTAAGCTAAGCTAACTTAGTTAGTAGAGTAGTGGAGTAGTTAGGGTTTGGATGAGGAGCTGAAGTTGGAGCTGCATGATCTTCCTGGAGCTGATAGTAGTTGAAGCAGAGGTGCCTGAGAACTCAAAAGCTAGCGTAGCTAACTAGTTCTTTGCTAGTAGCTAAGCTAAGCTAATCTGAGCTGGCTTTTTCTAGTTTAGAGTTAGGTGAGCTAGAGTTGGTCCCCTCGAAGACTACCTAGCTAGATGAGATAGCTAGCTTAGGTCAAGTAGCTCAACTTAACTTAGTTGAGCTGAGTCTTCGGGAGCCAGAGTTGAGCTAATCCGAGTTGGTTGTGAACTTCTTTAGCCGACTAGGCTTAGCTAGTTGATGATAGTAGCTAATCCTAGTCAAATAGTACTTTCAGGAGCTGGATGGAGCTGAGAGGAGTTGGGATCAACTAAGTTGAGCTAGCCTGAACTCCCATTCAGCTAAGGTGAACTGAATGGAGCTGAGATGAGCTAGCCATAACTAGGTTGAGCTGGAATTGAGTTGAAGTCTACTGAGTTGAGCTAGCTTGAGCTACATCCAGCTGAAATGAGCTAAATGGAGCTGAAATGAGCTAGTCTCAACTAAGTGGAGCTGGAATTCAGTTGTGATGAGCTGGATTCCGCTATGATTGAATTGAATTTGGGCTTCCTCTTCATCTTTTGCCTTCCAAAGTGTCAGGGTTTGTGGGATCTGACTCTTTGCTTATCCTTGACACTTAAATAAACATATTAAAAGCACAAAAGAATGCAATGCATGCCTAACCTACTGGAATGCTTAAATGCAACTTGAAAACCCATTTGCGGAGTTAAAACCTTAAAAGCTAGATCTGTTTTAGGGCATAAGAATGATGATAAACTGGCATTTATTAGTGGCCATGTGCTCGGCCTTTGCTAATGTTAGGAGAATTTTTGGGCTTGGTTTATAGGAGGGTGATGCATCGGCGATGACCGTGTGGAAGGGGAATTGGTAGGTCAATCAATCCCAATGAAAGTGATTGCGTGCTTTGGTGGATGTGCATGCGTGGTCAAATTTGAGGTGGGTTTGGGGAGTGGTTCAAAGCTCTCCTATGCGCAAGCTTTTGCTGTTGGTACATCTGCAGAGGTAGGAAGGAGTTTCTGCCGGTCTGCATCGGGGTTGGAGGAGAGAAGTCCTGCGGTGGAGGCTTCACCAGCGATGGGTGATGCTCCGATTAGAACTGCTGGGTGACAATATCGCCATGAATGGGAGTGGCGTCCAGTTCAAAAATCTCCCATTTTTGTGGAGGTGAATGAGTCTTTGCGATCCCCCCAGCTAGCGTTAGAGTCATGTTCGGTGGCAGGTGGGTCCCTTTTTTTGGATCTTGATCCAAAAATAGATGTTGAGCTGGTGATAAATATTTCTTGCAACAAACAGGTGGTATCCGGATTCGTAAATGGATCTGGATGTGGTGAGTACAACCCCCTATCTGATAACCCGTTTTTCCCTTTGGGTCTTGAGGTAGATGCTGGGCCTCCTGCTGTGCGGCCTTGTCGTTTGTAGGATCTAAGATCGATGGAGAACAGAGCATTGGATCAATGCGAGGAGAAAGCGGTGCTAGATGTGGACCCACATGCTTGGATGGATGGATGCATGGATGGTATGGACTTGGATGCAGTGCAGAACTTTTGTTTTCAACGCAGTCTACATGTGGCGACCGGACCCAGCCTTAGGTCCAGGTGTGGTGAGTCGATGCGCCTTACACATGTTGCTCCCAGGTTGCATGGGAATGTACCTCTCTCCTCCTTGGCTGCTTCTTCTGTTTTGCTCTTGCAGGGAGTGTGTGACCCAACTTTTGGCACCATTTTTGGGGCAAACATTGGTAATGTGGCTGGTGATGTGGTTAAGTTTAGTGAAGTTGAGTTGATGGGTAGAAGAGCAAGGGGGTGGACCCCCATACGGAGGATGCTGCCTCAGATCTGCGTTGTACGACAAGCAACGGTGTCTCTGATAGGACGAAATTAGCTCATCATCAATCTACTTCCAGCAAATCTTTGGGCCATCGTAACATTATACCGCAAAAGCACAAGTTTATTTTGAATGCCTGTTACAAACGTAAGAGGATTTTGAAAAAAAATGTCAGAAAGAGAATGTCTTAAGAAGGTAGAGGATTATGTGGCGAAGGTGGTGGGTGCCAAAAAGGTACATAAGGGGGATGGGAAGAAGAAATAAATGGTGAATGTTTTGTCCTGGAATGTGCAGGGCCTCCGGGATGAGAGGAGGGGTTTTATTTTGATAAATTATTTGGCTGAATGAAAGGTTGATGTTGCTTGTTTACAGGAGATGCATCTAAAGATCTTCTCAATTAAAGATGCAACTTTCTGGAAATGTATTCACAAATTATATAGAAGTGGCGGTTGAAGGAAGATCAGGGGGTTTGCTGATGATGTGGCATGATGATTTATTGGAATTGTGCTCTTTTAGGATTGCTGATAGAATGATGACCGTTGTTTTTATGAGAAAAACTGATGGATTCTCCTTCGTTGTGTCTATGGTGTATGGGCCTTGTATTGATGCATCCAGGTTTTCTTTTTGGGAGGAATTTGAGCATGCACTTCTTTTGTTGCGGGGATGTCATGGTTGATAGGGGGTGATTTTAACGTGACTCTTAGGTTTGATGATAGATCGGATGGTAGAAGTGACGCCTCTACTGTGCAATTTCAGTAGGTTATTCAAGACATTGAGCTCACCGATCTGCCAACGGCAGGTGTTTGCTTCACTTGGAGAAATGGGAATGGTGCGACCTCATGTATTGATAGATTTATATGTAATGTTGCTTTAGCAGAATCCTTTCAGTTGGCTGATGTGGTCGCTTGTGATAGACCGTTCTTTGATTACACTCCCATTCTTTGGCGTAGTAATTAAGGGGCTAAGTTAACATATTTCAAGTTCCACAAATCTTGGCTGAAGGAGGAGGGGTTCAAACATGTAATTAGAGAGAGATGGACTGCCAGCACCCCACCTACATCAGCTGCACATATCTTAGCCTATAAAATAAAGGGCGTAAAACAAGTTATGATTGGGTTTAAATGTGATCTCAAGGAACATAGGGAGAAAAGAAGGAATGAAGCTCTTTTGAAGATAGCTACTTTGGACAGAAAAGAAGAGTACGCAGTTATCCAATGTGGAGTGCTAAGAATGGCGAGAAAACCAAATGGTTGTTTTTGAGGAAGATTTTAAAAAGGAAATGGATTGGAAGCAGAAATCACGCCAATTATGGTTTAAGGAAGGGGATGCAAATACTAGATTTTTTCATTTGGTTATAAGTGCGAGAAGGAAAAATATGATTACTAATTTGAAGGTGGGAGATGAGGTATTTAAAAAGAGAAATCAGATTTGCAATGCTTTAAAAAATTATTTCCAAAACTTTACGAGAAGACAGCCATGTGGGGATTGTTGTTTGGCGAATTTGGAGTTGGAATAGGTGGGGGAGGAGGCTAAAGTGGCACTCATTAGGGAGCTAGATGAAGAGGAGATTCTACATGCTCTACGTGGGTTGAAGGTTGAAGGGTCGCTTGGTCCGGATGTTCTACATATTTTCTTTAGAGAGCTATAGGATGTGGTAGGGCCTAACATGGTGGCTATGGTTAAAGAGTTCTTCAGTGCAAATGAATGATTTGAGAGATTAAATAAATTCTATCTATTTTTACTTCCTAAGAAACCTGAAGCAGAAAAGACGGAGGAGTTTAGACCCATTGCCCTATCCAATTCTATTTATCTGTTGGTTGCTAAGGTTCTTGCAAATAGGCTTCGTAGTATATTACCTGACATTATTTCACTAGTGCAATCTACGTTTATTCAGGGGAGATCCTTATAGGACTCATTTGTGTTGGCGGAGGAATTTCTATCAGCTTGGAAAAGGAGAGTTTGTCCATCTTTCCTTCGGAAATTAGACTTTTCCAAGGCTTATGATTTAATCTCTTGGAATTATATGTTGGATATTCTGAAGAGAAGAGGCTTTCCAGATATTCTGATGAAGAGATGTATTACAACATCCTCTTTCTTTGTCCTTGTCAATGGGAGGCCTGACGGATATTGGATTCAACCACAAAGGGGTGTGCGTTAGGGGTGTCCGTTAGCATCTATGTTATTTAATATCGCATTGGATACTTTGGTTGGGATGGCGTTTAAGACATGCAATGGAGATTTATTTTCAGGATTTACCACCAGTAGGGAGGGGCACCTACTTACACCTATTCTACACTATGCTGACGACATAACATTTTTTATTGAAGGGGATATAGAGGCAGCTACACATGTGTCTTCATTGGTGAGGATTTTTTTTGAAATTTCTGGCTTAAAGGTTAATAGAAATAAATCAAGCTTGGTTACATTTGTGTTGGGAAGGGAGGTGGTAAATGTGGTTTCGGCTATTCTGGAGACTTCGATGGTGCATCTCCCAATTGCTTATCTTGGCCTTCCTTTGAAAGGTAAAAGGCTGGGTGTTTTGGACTGCAAGCATTTGCTTGAGCGATTTTCAAGTAGATTATCATCGTGGAGTGGAAGGCTGTTGTCTCGTGGGGGAAGGCTGATCGTGCTGAAATCAGTCCTATCTTCTTTATCGGTGTTTTTTCTTTCAGTGTGTTCACCTCCCAAGAAGATTCTCAAGCAAATGGATTTGTTCAACTTCTGGAAAGGGCTTGATTTCACGGGAAGATTTGTTCAACTTGTACCTTGGGATGAGATTTGTAAGCCCAAAAAGGTTGGTGGGCTTGGTGTTCTCAAGTTGAAAGAGTTTAACAATGCTCTTCTTCTAAAATGGGTGGTAAGGTTGATGTTTGAGGAAAAATCATTGGTTACTTCTGTTGTGAAGGATTCATATGATAGTATGGTGGATTTGTTGCATGGGATAGGTGTGCATACGAGAGGTGCTTCAGCCTTGGAGTTCGGTGGGCTCCCTGGTGAATGAATATGCAGATCCCTTTTCACCAAACTTGGGCGATGGGCCAGCTTTTAAGTTCTGGATGCATAATTGGTTTGAATCTGGACGTTTTTCAGACTTGTTCCAACGGATCTTTCATCAAACAGTGAATAAGGAGGCGCTGGTTTGTGATGTGTGGGATGAAGTACATAGAACTTGGAATTTCAGACTGGCTGAGGGCTTGTCTGATGCAACTTTTGAGGAATTTCAGCAACTAACAAACATTCTCAAGGATTTCTCTTTGAATTCATCGAAGGCAGATTCCTTTTTCTGGAGGGATGGTGATGTCACTGTAAGTAAAGCATGTAAACTCCTAACTGCAGATGGAACAAACTCTGAAGGCGGTAGATGGAGACTCAAAACTTATTTGGTCTTGCAAGGCACCGCTTGAGATTAAGCTTTTCCTATGGTTTCTGAGGAGAAAGCATCTAGTCGCTAAAGTTTACAGATCTAAATGGTCGTCGGACGATGATACTTTGTGTCCCTTATGCCGGCAAGTCGCAGAGGATGTGCAACATCTTTTCTTTGATTGCGATCTCTCTAAAGATGTCTGGGATCGATTTCATTTGCCTACAGTGGACAAAACATATTTTGATGCCTTCTGGAGGAGCTTTAGAGATCATCAGGGTTGGACGGGGCAGGCTGGTGTCAAGCAATTGCTATCATTTGGAGTATCTGGCTTCAAAGGAATGGCAAGGTGTTTAAGAAGGAGCGGTGTTGGGTTGATAATGTAACAAGAGGTGCAAAATCTCTTTTTGAATTTTGGCTTCATAACTTGTAAGTCTGTTGCTTTTACATATTAATACAATTAGGATGATTACCACCCTAAGTAATCTTTCTCTTTTCCCTCAAAAAAAAAAAAAAGTGAAGGCAGCTTATTCATGAGAAAACTTCGCGTAAGAATCACACTTGCTTAATGCGTCTTGGGAAAAATCTCCTGGAGAAGAAGACCATTGGAAGTCTCAGATAGGTGCCACATTGTTTTGCTGGGAAGTAAAGTTGCATGAAGTTTTGTGGAAATTTCCTTGAGAAGTGATGTTTCGTGAATAATGCCTTTGCCCTGGAAGTATTCAAACAACTTGGATTCAAAATTTTACTTGATATTGTCAAATTTGAGCCTTCTGATGGTGGGATTAAGTTGCTTCTATATAATATTACAAAAATATTCACAATTTTTGGAAGCTCATCCCTGCATGTCCAAGTGTATTCTGACATTGTCAGATATGAGTCTCTAGTGGTGGTGTTAAACCGGTTTTATACCATGTTACAAAAGACCTTCAGTCTTTGTCTTGTCTAATGTAAAAATATCCTGTCTTTGGAAACTTATCCTGACTATTGATCAAGTTGATGATAGTACATTGTGATTAGTCATGAAAGAAGTCAAAAAATATCTAAAACCACCTATTGCAATACTACCAGGACCCTGAGTTTTAGAATGCACCAAAGAAAGGGGAATGGTACTTGCACTTCCCATCTCTTGAACAGTAATATGATGGTATTTCAACAACTTGCTGGTTTTACAGTGCAAAATGTGCAATTTTATTTAAAATCGTTTCTTCAAAGAACTAATGCAAAGATGACTGAGGTGATTATGCCAAAGAATAATCTCATCGCTTTAGTCTCTACACTTCTCTCATGACTTAAGTTGCAGCTAGCAGGCAAAGCCACTTTCTAAGGTAGTTTATACAGACCATTAGCCTCTAAACAGGTTCAAACCTACTCTTCTGTTTCTAGATCGTAAACAGAATGGATAACACAGAATATGAGTCTGCAATTCAGATCATTTACAATTTGATTGACAGATAATACGCTACGAGGAATTTGGAACATGCAAAGCAGAAGATATGTTGATCTTGTTAGGAAGTGATCACTCCTTTTCCAGCTGTGATGACTTGAAACCTATTAACCATAGCCACATGATCTCTACCCAAGTCAAGTATATTCCAAGAGAAATTTTGTCAATCCAATAATATGGTTTATGACTCCACTATCAATTATCTATGTTAGCATAAATTGTTCTTATATTTTTTATGCTTTTCTTGTATGAGTCTATGGGTGTTTAGCTCTTCAGGGGTAGTTTTATACTTGTAACCCTTGGGTCTCTCTCTATATAAGAGAGCATAGGGTTTTTTTTATAATGGATTAAGTTATTTCACCCAAGTTGGTATCAAAGCACCAGTCCTAGATCGTGGCTCTAGGTATCCCACCCCTAAAGCCTCCAAACCTTACCACCAAATCCCTCTTCCTCTCTTCCTTTTCTTGATTAGTGATCAGCCTCGTTGGCGGCGCACCAAGTGACGGCACGTAGTAGTACATGCGCGTGGGATCGCGAGGCCACTGGGTGACGTGAGCGGTGCACGATGGTGGCACTGATCTGTGGTCAGGCGCGCGGTGGCGGCGTCGTGCTGCTCATTTGAGCTGCATGTAGTAATGGTCAGAGCGTGCGATCAGGGACGTGGCAGCGCTGCCGCAATCAAGCGAGCGGCGGTGGTCTGAGCAGACTTGGCGGCGTGGTGCTAGGTGGTGCTGCAGCAGACTCGCCTGACGCAGTGGTGTAGTCCCTGTGCAAGTTGCAAGCAGCGGCTGTGAGGGGCGTGTAGTCCTGCTCTAGGGGCTGTGTTCCTCGTAGTCACAGGGAGAGGGAGCCTAGGTCTTCTTGGGGCCATCTCGAGTGTTCTCCTTAAACCCGGGTTAGGCCAATGTTTGTCCAAGAGGGCCTCTTGTCATTAATGCAAATCTGAATTTGTTCTGCTTCAGATCTATTGGTTTTGCTGAATAGTGGTATGGTTTTCTCTAGTTTTATGAATAGTTTTTGGGGTGTGTATTCCCTTTATTGATGGTTGTTTAGGGTGCGTATTCCCTGTATTGGATGATTCTTGGGGTGTGTATTCCCCATTTTCTTTGGATGTGGTCTGCTTGACACCTATGGCAGAATATGTGAGTCTGGTGCATCAGGAGCATTATAGGAGCCACCATGGAGTAGGGTGACTGATTAACTCTGGTGCATCACAGCATTTGTGCGGTGATCAAACCTATTTTCGTTCGCTATAGTCCCTTCCCCTAGGAAGGACTGTATAGGTGGCTGATGGTAGATACAACCCAGTGAGGGGTAAGGGGGAGGTGTTTGTGACCCCCAGTTTGCAGTTGTCTGGTGCATTGCATGTGCCAGCATTCCCACTGAGTCTATTGTTAATGAGCAGAATCACGAAGGATCTCAACTGCAGAGTGATCTTCGATGATGTCGGATGTGTTGTTTAGGACAAGCTCACCGGGAGGATTATTGTCAGAGGTATGGAGGAGAATGGTGTTTATCGTCTGGGACAGGAGTCGTTTGCAGGAGTTGCTCAATATGGTAGCGGGAGTGTTCTACAGTGGCATGTTCGTCTTGGTCACTTGTCTCTGGATTGCCTCAGTAGGGTGATACCACATATTTCCCCAGTTGCTACCATACAGTGCAATGCTTACCAATTGGGTAAGCACCATTGCTCCTCTTTTTCAACTAGTATCTCTCTTGGATCCTTAACCAAGGTTTGAAATGCCGATTCGACGCCGTGCCGATGAAATTGTAGGTATGCATTTCGTGGGCATGCCGAAGGCATGCCGTGGAAATGCTCGTTTTTCGATGGCAAATTTCGAGGCATACCGAGGGCATGCTGATGCATGCCGACAGAAATGACAGAAATGATTAAAATTTGAAAGACAACTAAATCAAAATGTTAGAAACATATTTACAGTTGTATGTAAGCCTATATGAACAAAAAACAATTGTTATTTAAG
This sequence comes from Thalassia testudinum, assembly GCA_037157565.1. Taxonomy (NCBI): domain Eukaryota; kingdom Viridiplantae; phylum Streptophyta; class Magnoliopsida; order Alismatales; family Hydrocharitaceae; genus Thalassia; species Thalassia testudinum. Next base: position 17,886,078 of record JAZHRO010000076.1, on the reverse strand, counting down.
CTTATATGACAAAAAATTAACGTGTGTGTGCATGAATGATTAAAATTCGAAAGACAACTAAATCAAGATGTTGGAAACGTATTTACAGGTTATTTGAACGTATATAACAAAAAATCAACGTGTGTGTGCCGATGATTTCTCTAAAGCCACGTGGGTGTTCTTGCTGAAGAGTAAGGCAGAGGTTGGAGAATGCATAGAGATTCTTCTTTTGGAGATCAACACACTGTATTGAGCCACAGTGAAGATGGTGTGGACTGATAATGCATAGAGTTCTGTATTGTCAGACTTAAGGAGTTCTACAAGACCTGTGGGATTGTCCACTAGATCACTTGTCCTCACACTTCGCAGCAGAACGGGGTCAAAGAGCGGAAGCACATGCACTTGTTGGATGTTGCCCGCACACTATTGATTCATCATAATGTGCCACAGAGATACTGGGGGATGAAGTTCTGACAGCAACTTATCTCATCAACAGGATGCCCAGCTCAGTTCTTCACGAGCAGATACCGGTTCTTCTGCATCCAGATGATGAGTTATTTCATGTGTCTCCCAGGACCTTTGAATGTGTTGCATTTGTCCATGTGCCGTCACTTGGTCGTGACAAGCTGGCTCATCGTGTTATCAAGTGTGTATTTTTGGGGTACTCTAGGACACAGAAGGGGTACCGTTGCTATGATCCTTTGTAGAACAGATATTATGTTAGCGCCGATGTGACTTTCCATGAGGATACACCATATTTCTTAGTCACTGGATAGATGATCTCTTGTGATGATGTTGCCTTTTTTCCCCTGCCTGTTCCATGTACAGAGACTCAGGTGTCCACTTCTCAGTCCAGATCTTCAGTTGATAGACAGATGAGCTCTTCCTCCTTGGATGACTTTGAGAGATTGTATGGGCCATGACATACTTATCACATGCATCACACTACTTTTTAGAGGCCTCCTCCTTCACCAGTAGCTGATGGTTTACAGGTAGTTGAGAGGGTACCTGATATCAGTGACAGTTTGGTTGGACCTGATTTCCCAGACAGTGCAGATCACTACAGTAGTGAGGCTCCTTCTGTAGCGACTCAATTAGAGGTACCTGATAATTTAGATCTCCCTATTGACATCAGGAGGGCACCGCATACCTGTGAGTTTAGATATCGGGTCGCAGGCAGTTTGGCTATCAATGGTCTTGCTCCTCAATTTAGCAACTTCTGTCAGGCACTTACAGTATCACACATTCTGTCTATCTACCAGCAGGCCATGCTTAATCCAAAGTGGCATCAAGCCATGGAGGATGAGATGGCAGTATTTCGGAGTAGACAGACTTGGGATCTCATCTCACTTCCTACTGGCACATGACTGGTTGGCTCCCGATGGGTCTTTGCCTTGAAATACAACCGTGATGGGGTCTATTTCAAGGTATAAGGGGGTTCACTCAGGTATATGGGGTGGATTTCTTTGATACTTTCTCCCGTGTTGCGTGGCTTGCTACTATTTGGATACTTATTTCTGTTGCTGTTCACAGAGACTAGCTTGATGTGAAGAACACCTTTCTCTACAACGATCTTCAGGAGGAGGTTTACATGCAGCAGCCCCCGGGTTTCAAGGTTTAGGGGGAGTGTGTGTGCAGATTGAGAAAGGCAATCTATGGATTGAAGTAGAGTTTCAGGGCATGGTTCCAGAAGTTAACAGAGGTGCTCCACCAGATTGGTCTGAGGCACTCTACTTCAGATCACTCTTTATTCATCAGGAAGACTGATAGGGGGACTGTTGCACTTCTGGTATATGTTGATGATCTTATCATCACCGGAGATGACAGAGATGGGATAGATGAAGTCAAAAAGCACTTATCAGAGAAGTTTGTCATGAAGGATCTGGGACAGTTGAGGTATTTCTTAGTCATTGAGGTTGCACGTGGTAGGGATGGAGTGGTGCTCTCGCAGAGGACGTATGCTCTTAATCTTCTTTAGGAGACTGGCATGTTAGCAGCTAAGGCTGCAAATATTCCTATGGTCCCAAGGTCCATTTATATGATGATAAATTTGAGGTGGTTGACAGTAAGGTTTACAGGCAGTTGGTGGGTAAGCTCCTTTACCTCACCATCACTCGTCTAGACTTGTCTTTGTCTGTTGGTAGGCTTAGTCAGTTTATGGATAAGCCAACTAGGCAACATTGGGACGTTGGTATGCAGGTGCTTAGGTATGTGAAAAAAGTACAAGGACATGGATTATTATTCCATAAGGGAATGCCTATAAGGATTGTAGCATACTCTGATGCTGATTATGCTGGTTGTGTTGGGGACAGAAAATCTACCACAAGGTTTTGCACCTTTATTGCAAGCAATTTGGTTACCTGGAGGATCAAGAAGCAAGCGGTTGTATCTAGATCCAGTGTAGAGTCAAAGTATAGGGCCATGACCCAGACAACCGTTGAGATGATTTGGGTTAAGTCAGTTTTGTTAGATCTTCATGTTCCTCTGGATAGCTTTATGGAGATGCTGTGTGACAATAGAGCATCGACCTACATTGCCAATAATCCTATGTTTCACGAGAGGACAAAATATGTAGAGATTGACTGCCATTACATTCAGGATCTCATTCAGCGTGGGACATTACATATCGTGAGTGTCACTTCTGAGGAGTAGGCTGTAGATGTCTTTATAAAGCTCCTTGCGAGATCTGCCTTTGAGACATGTTGTTCTAAGTTGAGCATGATAGATATTCATGCTCTAGTTTGAGGAGGAGTGTTAGCATATATCGTTCCTATATTTTTTATGCTTTTTTTGTATGGGTTTATGGGTGTTTAACTCCTCAGGGGCAGTTTTGTACTTGTAACCCTTAGGTCTCTCTCTATATAAGAGAGCCTAGGGTTTTCTATAATGTATTAAGTTATTTCATCCAAGTATCTACTCACCACTATGCACAACGAGAGCCATCGCATCACCAAATAGAGAATTTTTGCAAATCAATGGACACACTTGAGAGCCACCGGGAGTTACCAAGTCACCTGATATCTACATACAGATTTAGTAGTACAAAGTAGAAGAACGTTAATGCCAAGCAAATATCAACCAAATAGTATCCTCGAGTAGATACTGATAGAGGATGGGGGCTTCAACCCTGGAAGAGTGCAATCATTTCTAGAGCAAAACCACGTGACGCGACCTTCTCCTGTAATCACTAGCAACAGTAGCAAGTCTTCACGAGCATCATGTTAAATCACTGTTGCAATAATTCAGCAGGCAATGAACACAAATTCTCCAATATTAGAAACAAATAATGGACGGTAGAAGATAAAATCACAATACAATGAACAACAACAACCTGAAATACAAGGAGTCTCATCCCTCATGGCTGCATTTAGTGCCAAAAATGATCGGGGTGGCAAAGTTGGCTGCACGACAATGTGCTCCAATGCCAGTTGATTCTTCTTGCATGACATCGCAATATTGCCTCTAATTTTTCAGAAACACATATTGATTAGTTGAGGGATCAGATCCATGAGACAGTTATGGCTTCTGCATGGCCATTGGTATACTCAACAACAGCACCTTATTGTTCTAGAAGTAGTGACAGTGCTCACCGCCACCATCATGATTGTTTGTGAGACCACCACTACTTTAAGTAACCATTGCCATGCTCACTACCGATCAAGACTCCAATGAGCAAGATTTCATGACTCTTTAAGCAAGATTCTGTGGCTCCGATGTGATATCGAATCCAAATGCAAACGGGAACCAATTGCAAAGGCAATGGTTCATGTTGAAAACCCTTCACAATTAGAGGTAAAAAGCATGGGAGTGTGGAGCTTTAACGATTGCCAATGTTTTCTTTCACCGAGTTTATTATAGACCAAAGGGACAGATGGATCCATGCCTTAGATCCATTTGTCTACTTGCAGCTGCAACTAACATTTCCTAAAATATTGAGCTTTATTCTTGGCCACTCTAGTTATTTATTTGTGTAAGAACATGAGAGCTAATGTCTAGACTCTGCTTGGTGAGATAGCTATTTACTGCAACTGTTATTTTGTATGGATTTTTGTGGTGATCTAAGCCAAAACTTGAGTTTCTTCGAGAGAGATTTCGCCTTTTTAACTTATTTTGTTTGAACATGAATTAACCACCCAAAGTGTTTTAGTTCTAGTCATCAAGTAGAAATTTCCAATCCCTTAGGACCCATTTGGACGCAAGATAAAATACTGTAGGGATAGGATAAGTGAGGAGGGGTATTTGTTTGGGTGGTGGAATAAGTGAGGGGTTAAGTGGTAGGATAAAATAATTGATGTATTGATGTGATGTTAGTAGGTATTTGTTTAATATTAAAAGTGTGAGTGAAGGATGTTAGTAGGGATTTATTTAATATTAAAAGTGAGAGTGGAGGTTATTGTGATTAAATAGGGTAAACCTCCCAAAAAACTCCAAAAAAAACTTGAAGGGGGGGTATCCTCCGACTAACACCACCTCCAAATGGGTCCTTATAGTTTCTTGATCTTATGTCGAGGGATTATCTTTGTGGTCTTTTCTCACCAGTCTTCTTTAACAATGGTGGATCCACCTCTTGGGTAGTGATGAGGGTTAAAAATTGCCATCGGACTCAAAACTCCGCGAAAAGCCCAACAAGAGGGATCCGACCCGCCTATACCTAGAAAGACTCGGATATAGGCGGGTCTGAGGATCCAATTCGCCTACACTCGGAAAGGCCTGGATACAAGCGGGTTTGGAGGATCCGACCCGCCTACATTCGGAAAGGCCTGGATACAGGTGGGTCCAAGGGACCTGACCCACCTAAGGATCCGATGCCAACCAGTAGCAAGAAGATGGTGGAAAAAGTCCAACGTGGCCATGCCATCAATAAATGATGGCATGACCACCGCAATCAATAACTTGACAACATACATACCTTGGCAACGGACGTATCTAGTCAAAAGATCTTGCGAAGGACTGATTTCAGCATTATAAATGTCTAAGAGAGGCCCTCTCAGGTAATCCGAGAGAAAAGAGAGATTGTAGCCTTGTTCTTACTAGTGAATATTTGGGAGCATCGTGCTCCCCTTAGACGTCCACCCTTTCGTGGTGGAACTAGGTTATCAATTCCCCTATCTTTGTGTGATTGCTTAGATCGTTGAGTCGGATCCTCCGATCACTTAGGAGTTCTGATCAATTGGCACCGTTTGTCGGAACCGATTATCAGTTGATAACGTTTTCCAGCTCTTGAGTCCTTCTAATGGCCCCTATGACTCGCAACTCCTCCCGCGTTGGCCCCGAGAAAGCACCAGCCCAGGCTGAATCCAGTGTCTTGGTGTCCAAGAAACTCCCTCAGTCGGCTAGGCCGAGCCAGGAGAAGCAAGGAGTCTCCGGCCGATTACTGGAGGACCTTGAGCAAAACCCTCTCCTGGAAATCTAGGTGAGGGAAGAACAGTATCAAGCTAGGCTGGCAGCTCTTCGGGTTGAAGAGCTTTTAGTTGTTGAGAAACTCCTGGAGATCAAACATATCCTGGAGTTCGGCAAAATCTCTTCGGAGGAGCCCTGCCACTCAAGCCTCGAAGACAAGTAGTAAAGTTGGCATCGTACAGTGGAGGATGAGAATGCCTGCCTGTGCGAACAACTCAAAAAGTTAAAATGAGAGCTTAGTAGTCAGAAAGGGGAGGCTTCTCTTGAACCACCTAAAATTACTCGCCTGCCTTCGTTGGAAGAGCACTCAGGGGCTTAACCCCTGGTGACCAGCAGTGGAGGCTTGATCCCTGAGATCATCCGCCAGGTCACTAGGGCAATGCAGGGTATACGCCCTGAGTTTACGTCACCACCTACCCTTTCACTGGGGAGGTAACGACGGCCCCCCTGTTGGAGAAGTTCAAGCAACCCGTCATGGCCCAATATGACGGAACAACGGACCCCAACAATTTTGTTGGAGTTATCATCAGATGATGTTGGTGTATGGTTGCTCTGACGGAGTATTCTGCCAGGCATTCCCGTCCTATTTGTCTGGCATGGCCCATGAGTGGTTCAATGAACTATCAGCCGGACAGATCACATGCTTTCAAGAATTGGCGGACAAATTCTGCTAATATTTTGCTGGGTAGCAGAGGGTCAAAGACAACCTCGAAAGGCTGTCGGAGATTCGGCAACGGAAGAGTGAATCTTTTTGGTCCTACCTGGACCAGTTCAGGGCCCAGTATTTCAAGTGTAAGCGGCCTCACGATGCCATCGCTATCCAATATTTCAAGTCAGGACTCTTGACTCAGAAGTTTTGGTATAATATCGACGATTTCCTACCCAGAGATATAGCGGAGCTCTGGGACAGAGCTACAAGGTTTGCAGAGTAGGACGATTCTTTCCGCTCCTACAGCCAGCTGATAGGGGGATACGGAGACGATGCCAGCTCGGTTGAGGAAAAGGTGGGCCTTGGGAGATTTCGCCCCCGTCTCCATCTGCGGAGGTAGCTGCTTCAACAAACGTAAAGCTAGCTTCCTAGAGCGGAGTGATCGACCAGCTAAGGGCCGAAACAGTGAACCTTGCTAGCCTAGGCGAAACTATTTCAAAGAATACACTTCCCTTACCGTGAACTAGGTGGACTTGTTGGCGGAAATATATCTATAGACAAAGACCTACTACTTCCGCCTAAGTCGATGAAGAAGGTCGACTTCAAGCCCTATTACAAATACCACAAGGGCCGGGGGCATGCCACTGAAGACTGTCGGGACCTACGGGACCTGATTGAGTCCTAAATCCAGCATGGAAATCTGGCCCACTTCATCAGGCGGAGTGAGGGCCAGGATAAGGGCAAAGGGCCCATTGAGGGCCCAGAAGACTACCGTAAGGAAAAGCTTCAGCAGTTCCGTGGAGTCAACATGGTCCTCATCGAGTTCCGCGAGCTCGACATGCCGAAGCTCGTTGCCTCGAACAGGCAATGTCCCCCCTGTTCTCCCCAGCTGAGTACCACTGCTAGGTCTTGGTGGCTATGCTTGGATTATCCCAAAACACTCACCACCTGCCCTCCGCGAGCGCGGAGGTTGAAGTGATTTTCGGGGTCAACGTCGCCCCGGATCAATAACTTACCTCCTCCGGGTAGGCAGCTCATAGCGTGTTCCCTACTCTTCAGGGGGTGAGAGGAGTACAGTCAAGCAAGCGGTGTCCCGGCTGTTTGCCTCCTTACCTGATCCAGCAGAACACACAAACTCGCTTCTAGTGACACTCCTAGCAGAGCAGTTGCAGCCCAGACTCTTGGTGGACGAAGGTAGCGTAGTAGATGTCTTGTTCACAAATATGCTACTCAAGTTGGGTTTCCGAAAGGAGCACCTCTCCCAATTGACCCACCTGGTTGTGGGCTTTGGCAACCACAAATGCCAAAGGGGGATTCCCTTGTCCGTTTGCGATGGGGACAGACACCCCAACTGTACGACTACATTTATAGTAGCCGGGTTGACGGCAGCATTCGATGACATCATTGGTTGCCCATCAACCCACGCCTGTCGCTTAATCCCCTTATCGTACTTCCAATTCATACCTTTCCACTCCCCTCGAGGAGTAGGAATAGTACACGGGGATTAAACGGTTGGGCGAGAGCTCATAATGATTGAGCTGGAACGATCCATGGAGCCAAAACCCCTCAAATCGCAGAAATGGGGAAAGAAGAGAAACCAAGTCCAGACGATCCAGTAAGAGGAAAACCCGACTGATCCACCAGCAACTTCGGGACTACAGCCAGGCTCTTCAGCCAGGGCTATACAGCCTTTTCCTCATAACCATTGAGGTCGGAGCGGACCTTGATCCCTCCGAGGTTCAGGAGTTGCTACTCCTGCTCCGGGCCAACGAGGACGTTTTCGCTTGCTCCGCCAACGATCTGTCGGGAGTAGACCCGTCCCTGATTTAGCATCATTTAAACATCTATGCAGGAGCCTGCGCGATCAAGCAGGCGTGTCGGTGCAAGTCAGCCGAACAATGGCAAGTGACTGAAGCAGAAGTCCAAAAGCTCCTGGAAGTTGGATTCATCGAAAAATTCCTGTACTCGGCATGGTTCTCGAATGTGGTAATGGTGAAGAAAGCCAACGTCAAATGACGTATGTGTGTAGACTTTACCAACCTCAATGAAGCCTACCTAAAGGACGAGTTCCCCTTGCCAAGGGTGGATGCCCTAGTGGACTCCTGTAGTAGACAATCCCACATGTCCTTCCTGGACGCCTACAACGGGTACCACCAGATCAGCCTTGCTCCAGTAGACAGGCCTTACACCTCCTTCATCACCGATAGGGGTCTGTTTTAGTATAGAGTCATGCCTTTTGGTTTGAAAAATGCTTGAGCAACTTACAAGTGCCTTGTAAATATGGTTTCCTCAAAACTAATAGGAAAATCATTTGAGGTGTACATAGATATGCTTGTAACGGGATCAAATTTCCCTTAACACTTAAAGTATTTGGCAGAGATGTTCCAGATTCTAAGGAATACTCACCTCCGCCTGAACCCCGACAAGTGTACCTTTGGGGTCTCAGTCGGTAACTTTTTGGGGTTCTTGGTCTCGAATAGGGGGATCGAAGCCATCCTGGACAAGATCCAGGCAATCATAGACTTGCAACCGCTAGGCATCTTGAAAGGGATGCAGTCGTTAGACGGCAAGATTGCCTTGTTAGGTCGATTCTTGTCTCGATCTTTCGACAAATGCCTCTTCTTCGAGTGCATAAAAAAGGGTAAATGCTATATTGTCGCCCACTGGACTCCTCATTGCCAAAAGCCCTTAGAGGAAGTCAAAGCCGCACTTTGAAGTCCCCCCGTTTTAACGGCTCCTCGGCCCGGGGAGATCCCCTCACTGTACCTTGCGGCGTTAGTGTCCGCCGTCAGCGCCATTCTAATTGGCGAGCGGGAAGGAACACAACCCATATATTGTGTTAGCAAAACTTATCAAGGCGCAGAAGCTAAGTATACGATCGTCGAGAAACTAGGGCTAGCTCTGGTTACTGCAGCAGGAAGCTACGCTCATACTTCCAAGCCTACACTATAATGGTCCTGTCAGACTACCCCTTGTGGCGAATGCTATATAAGCCCACGGGGTCAGCACGATAAATCAAATGGGCTATAGAGTTGGCGGAATTCGATGTTAAGTACCAGCTAAGGAAAGCCATCAAAGGGTAGGTTTTGGCAGATTTTGTGGCGGAATTCACGGACACCGATTCCTCCCTCATGCTCTCCTGGCATCTGTATGTTGACGGCTCGTTTATGACAGCCGGGTCTGGGGCTATGATAGCTTTGATCACCCCAGACGACGTTACTCATAAGTACGTCATCAAATTAGACTTCCCTGCATCCAACAACCAGGTGGAGTACGGGGCCATGCTGGCAGGCATTCGGGTAGCCAGATCCGTAGGAGCTACCTCACTAGAGATTTACACAGACTCCTAGGTGATTGCCAACCAAATAAATGGTGAATATCAAGCTCGGGATCCAAACATGATCTTGTATGCTGACAAGGTCAGAGAGGAGCTGGCAGACTTTCAGACCATCTTGATCAGGCGGGTGCCTAGAGCAGACAATCCCTGGCGGACGCGTTGGTTAGACTTGTTGCTGCTATCCTTCTAGGACAAGAGGAAGATATTTGTCTCCAGACCCTAAAAGAGCCAACTGCACTTGCTCCCAAGACGCTCGCGATAGAGCAATCCGTCTCTTGGATGACGCCTATCATCACTTATTTTAACTCTGGTGAGCTACCCCCAAGGGAATCGCGGCCCAAGGCCTTCCACTTGAAAACCTCAAGGTACACCTTGATAGAGGGGCAACTGTACAACAAAGGAGGAAGCAACTTAGGCCCTTCGAGAAGCCCACAGAGGTGCGTGCGGGTATCACGAAGGGTACAATGCACTTCTGGCCCGACTATTCCAGGTGGGCTACTTTTGGCCCCAAATGAAGCAACACTGCAAGGATTTCGTGTGCAAGTGTGACAAGTGCCAGCGGTTCGCTACCCTCCACCACTTGTTGCCTGGAAAGTGCCTGTGATGTCACCCATCTCCTTTGCAAAATTGGGCATGAACTTCATTGGCCCTTTCCTGCTAGCCTTGGCTTAGAAGCGATTCATACTGGTAGCTGTTGATTACTTCTCCAAGTGGGTTGAAGCTGAGGCCATGGCCAGCTTGACAGCTGATAGAGTTATCTTCTTCATTCGCAAAGGCATTGGGATATCCCACTACATTGTTACAGACAATGACTCCTAGTTCGCATGAAAAAATTCGAGGAATTTTACACCTGCTGGGATATCCACCTATGCTTTACGTTTGTGGGACATCCCTAGGCAAACGGGCAAGTGGAAGTGGCCAACTGCACCATCATCTCAGCGCTAAAAGGCGGGCTGGATTTAGCCAAAGGGAAATGGGCGGACAAGCTGTCGGACGTGCTATGGAGCTATAGGACTCCAGAGGACATCTACGAGCCACCCACCATTCAGCCTGGTATACGGCAAGAAAGTTCGACTGCTTATCAAAATAGTTCTCCCCACCTACAGGACACAACTTTATGACTTTGCTACCAATGATGACCAAGTTTTCCTATCCTTAGACCTTGTGGATGAGTGATCGCTAAAATGCATGATTTGTAAAAGTGGGTTTTTAAGTCGTAACATGCAATTTAGATCGCTTTTAAATTTGTAAAATCTGAGTACTTAGGTAAGTATTCGGGTCATCCTTAGAGAGGCAAGAAAGCTTTTACCAAAATTCTCGCTTGATCTTTTGGAAATCATCTGCTGATTTAGGGTTTCTGAAATATGTAAATTTTTTTGGTTTTGAATAGGGCATAAACAAATGCAGAGAGAATGACAGAAATTTAAGCTATGGAAATTGCAAGGCAACTAGTGCCTTCTTTTAATTCACCCTAAGCACGATATGCCTAGTGCAATGAAGTCACAAAATAATCACAAGCCTTTTAAACCAAAAGTAGAAGAATGCTTCTTAATTAAAAGAGTTTTACAACGGGGTTGGAAAACTCACTAGTGAAAAGAATCTCCACTTGTAGTTTCCACCCAAATTGAAATCTAGCACTAAACTACTATGCAACTAAACAACAAAAAGTAGAAGAAAGCTTAGAAGATGTTGATGATGGTGATGATGCTGCCTGGAACTCCTGCTCCAGTCCTGGTTGCCCCAGGACTAAAAGGATTTCCTTTCTCCTTCCTGGACGTCCTCCACAAGCAAACCCTAGGTGGGTTTGCTTCTCCCTCCTAGAGTGGATGACTTTCCACTCCAAGAACTTCTCCCTAAGGTGGCGTGGACCACCTTCAGAACCTCCTCCTTTGGATGTCCTTCTTGCTTAGCTTTCCTCCTTGGTATGGTGGCGACCCAAGGAAGAAGAAGATTTGGTTGGAGCCACCAAGGAGACAGGGTGTCCCCTTGATCTTCTTCCTCTTCTTCTTTCTCCTTGGACATTGGATATAGGTGGAATGTAGGTAGAATATATGCACCAAGGATGCCAAAAATGGTGGTATGTGTTAGCCTTTTATAGATATGGTAAGGGGTTAAGGGTGGTTAAGGGATAGATGGCAAGGATGGCTTGTTGGTGGTGGTTAAGGGATCTTAGGGTGGATGGTGGTTGGTGCCAAATGAGAGGGTGCTAAGTGTTTTGGCACCAACTCTAGGAGAGGACTAGGGTTAGGGTTTTAGGTGGTAGGGTTAAGTGGCGTGGGATTAGGTGTAGGGTTAGGATGTTTTTGTTGGATGGTGGTTGTGGGAAGGAGGGCTAAGGTTATTTGGTGCCATTTAGAGAGGTGTGTGGGGGGTTAGGTTAGGTGGGTGGTTGGTGCTAATTATGGTGGTGTTAGGGTTAAGTGGCGTGGAGGAGAAATGGAGGGTTAGGATGTGTTTTTAGTTGGTAGTTATATGGTGGAGGGTGTATGATGTTTGGCGCCACATGAAGGGTTGCATGGAGGTTAGGTTTAGGTGGAGTTGGCACCATTTTAGGTGGGTTAAAAGGGGGGTTAGGTGACGCCACTTTAGGGTTTCTAGAAGGGGGTTATGTATAGGGTTTAGATGGGCATATAGGATGAGGTGTAGGGCTAGGATGAAGGCTCATGTTGGCACCAAAATGAAGGGATGTCTAGGGCTTTTTGGCGCCAACATGAAGGGGTGTCTAGGGTGGTGGTTATGGTGGGTTGGCGCCAAAAAGAATTGGGTTAGGTTAGGGTTAATTAGGGTTAAGGTGGAGGAATGGACGGCCATGGATTTTTAGGTGGAGCTGGAGCTTAGCTAAGCTAGCTTAGCTAGTAAAGTAGAGGTGGAGGAGCTAGGGTTTCATGAAGGAGGAGCTAGGAGAGAAGACTCTGGAGCTGATGGAAGCTATGCTGGAGCTGGGTCTGCTGAGGCAGCTTCAAGGGGAGCTCAACTACTGAGCTCAGCTACTTAGTTCTTATGCAAGTAGCCAAGCTTGGGTAGTTGAGCTCAGTTGAGCTGGCCTCAACCTAGTTGGAGCTAGGGTGAGCTGGAATTGCTTGTGATGAGAACTCCAGAGCTAGCTAAGCTACTAGTTGATAAGTAGTAGCTTGGCTAGCTTAGAGGTTAGCCACTATGAGCTGGCTAGAGCTGAGGTGAGCTAAGCTTGAGCTGAGGTGGATTGATGTCAGCCTAGTTGAGCTAGCTAGAGCTCCTTATGGACTGAGTGGAGCTAGGATGAGCTAGACGCAACCAAGTTGAGCTGGATTTGAGCTCAGCTGAGGTAGGGTAAGCTAAGTTGAGCTATCTTGGGCTACCATCCAGCTAATATGAGCTAGATGGAGCTGGAATGAGCTAAACTTAACCAATGTGAACTGATGTTTAGTTGGTATGAGTTGGATCCAGCTAGGGTTCAGCTGATCTGGACTTCTTCACTTTCTTCCTTCTTGAGTGTTAGGGTTTTGATGGTTTGAATATCTGTTTAACCTTAACACTCAAGTAAAGATGTCAAAAACACAAAAAAAGAATGCAATGCATGATTAATCTAATTTGTCTAAATGCAACCCAAAAACTCATTTGCGAAGCAAAATCCTAAGAGTTAGGTTTGTTTTAATGCATAAGAATGGTGATAAGCTGGCGTTTAATGCATAAGAATGATGATAAACTGGTGTTTATCAATGAGCTAAGAGATAAGGCATCCGAGACATCGCTCAAATATAAAGAAACGACTGCTACCGCCTATAATAGGTGGGTTCACAAGCGGACTTTCTCCCAAGGAGACTTAGTCCTGTGCAAGTGCGAAGTCTCCATGCCAAGTCAGTCAGGCAGGAAACTAGATGCACATTGGGAGGGGCTTTACAAAATTTGCAAAGACAATTTAGGAGACTTCTACGAGTAACAGACCCTAAGCGGCAAAAGTATCTCCTGGACTTGGCATGCGAGCAACTTATGTTTGTACCATGTATAAACACAGACAAGTAATAAAGACAGAAAATTTTCTTTCATTCAAAAGAGTGTTGCCTGATACATCTTAAAAAAAAAAAAAAATAGGACCAGTCCAAAGATTAAATGCCTTCACTCCCAGTCTTCGAAAATGTCCGCCCCAGGCATTTTGGGTGGTGACGAGGCTGCATGAGGAGAGTTGCTCGGACGGATTGGCAATCCCGTATCCTTTGACCGACCCAGCTTTGGTGCCTCCTCCTTAGGGGTTGGGCTTCCTAGTTGGCTCGAGGGCTCCAGCTTCGCTTTCTCCTCAGGCGGTTCAATCGGAGCCTTGTCTACGATGTGACCATCAGCCTTTTAACGGTCATACTCGGACAAGAATCGGTCCATAGACTAGCCGCACAGCTCCTCCACAGAGGTGCGCTTGCCTTCCAGCAGGGCCTGCACTGTCTCCAAAGTGTGCTTCCCTACCTCCCTCGACAAGGCCTCTAGGTTCTCCTTCATGGAAGGGTTAGTAGCGAAGAACCCCATCACCATGTCAGGACCGAGCTTCAGCTGGGTAGCCTTGTCCAACTTGAGTACCACCTTGCCTCGGTCCTCTGCGAGTTGCTAAGCCTTGCCAAGGTCGGCTTTTAGTGTCTCCTCACTTGTCGACATCTCAGCAAGTTTGTCAATAGCTGCGCCCAGGCGAACACGCTCTTCCCCAAGGGCCACTTCATAGCCCTCCACCATTGAAGAGCGCTCGACCTTTAGTACCTGCACCTCCTTCAGAGAAAGGATGTTAGTGTAGGAAGTCTCCAGGTGCTCGGATAAGCCTTGCAGAGCCACGACTTCGGTCTTGTGGGCTTCGATAAGGCTCTCCTCCAGCTTCTCGCCCTGGGTGGCAATCTGCGTCAGACTTGTCGGGCCTTCCTCAGCTCCTCCTCTAGCCAGGAGACTTGGCGGGCCATCTGTTGCTGCGACTGTAGCTTGTGGAGGGCATCCTCCGCTCTCTTCTTCGCCTTCTCTTGGGTGGCAGATGCCTCCTCCATGCGACGGGCAAAGTTGCGCTGCTCTGCCCTAGCCGTCACAGCCCACTTTGCGGTCATCTCAACCGCTCCAGAAGAACTGCCAGGCCCAACAGCACCGGTAGGAGCACCGCCACAGGGAACAAAAGTTGTCATCAAAAGCTCCACTTGCTCAGAACCATAGGCAGACATAAGAAAAAAAATCCTCCCCAAAGGATAAGTAAGGAGCAAAGTGAGACAACGTTTACTGCTTGGAGGTAGTAGTAGAACACGTGGTTCAGGTGCATGCCTCCCGACCGGGAGTGGCCCAAGATATGGCATCCTACAAGTGCTGGATAAGCTGCCTCTCCTCGGTAAGCCTCCTGCCCGAACCGCTTGGCCCCCTAAGACTACTTGTCGGGATGGGGCTTACTTGGCCAAGTATAGTCTTGACACTGGTGGCATCCAAAACAGACCCCTTGGTGGATTCGATCGTTCGCCCTATCATCCTAGGCCCCCCCTTTGCCTGAAGGGTCCACCGGCACCCTTGCCCTTGTCGAGCTCCTCCTAAAGTGCGGCTACGCAAAGATGCTCTCATTAAGGATGCCCTCGGTCACAGCCACCTCCTGCACCAACCGAGAAAAAGCGCCGACTGGTTCAGACGCGGCGCTAGACAGCTTGGACCCACTCGCTCTGCCCGATTGAGCCTTCTCAGCTGCAGCGGCAGGCGGAGAGTCAAGGACGACACACCCCTCTGGTGGTCCAAGTGGGCCTGAGGGGGTAGGCGAATCCATTGGGGCATCCCCCACTTCAGCCCCGCTCGAACTCTCATGAGTGGACAGCGACGACTGAATATTCCCTGGACCCCTCTTTAGGCGCTTGAGAGAGGTCTCCACCTTCTTGCTCCTCCTCGCCTCTTTCCTCTTGAGCTCCTTGGAGCAAGAGGACTGGCTTCCCTTGCTCTGCTCCGTGGGTCTCTCCTCCCCCCGATGCGACCGGTGTTGAGAGGAATTGCTGCCTTGACGCTTGGGAGTGTCTGGTTGAGCAAACCAACCAAAAGCTTCAAATAAACAACAGAATTATTAAGCCATCAAGTAACGAGCAAATTGGGGTATGCGTTCTAAAGCTACCACCTCCTCTCTACTTACATGACGTGGGATAGGAATCCGCAACCCACCACAAAGCCGCCCAGACGTCTTCCTGCTTGAGCTTCGAGCAGGCAATTGGCTCGAATTCAACAATCGTATCGGCATCCACCTGAGCAGCTGGGTCAAGCTCCTCAGGCCTAAGTGGCAGGTCCTTGTCAAACGGACCTTGCCAGGTATATGGGATGCTGTGACCCTCTACAAGGACGAAGAAAAAATAGTGGTCCTACCCCTTCAAACTATCAAGCAGGTCAACTATACGGTATTTGGTGTGCCGGCTATACAGTGTATATGTACTACACGGGGGTTTCCCCTTCTTAACCTTGAGGGGCATAAGTCCAAAAAGCAAGCAGAACAAACCCAGGTGGGGGGCAATCCGCAAATGAAAACAAATGGCGGTGAAAGCATTCAACATCGACCAACAATTCAGGCTAAGTTGAGAGGGGGCCAGGCGGTAGTAGACAAGGAACGAGCATTGAAGGGGTTCAAGGGAATCCGAACATCATATTCAATGACATATTTACAAATAATGAACGAGTCCTTAGACCTGTCCGAACATAGGTGGGTTTGCGATTTGCAGAAATGGAACGGAACTCTCCATCAAGTCTGTACTTACTCAAAAATGCCCTAATGGCGGAACGACTACGAAAGTCAGAAGCAAAGGTATAAAGCTCCCTCGTCTCAGGTGAGATGCCAAACGAAGACTAGGACTTACCCTTGCCCGTGAGTCCCGACATCATGAACAACGTCTTGATACTTGCTGGGAAAAGAAGCTCCCAGAGAACACCTCCTCGTGCTTTGCTTGAGAACGAAAGCTCCGCACCAGCAGTAGAGAGCACTCGCAAGGGGACAAGTGGGGCATTAACTATACCTCACACCCCCTATTTATAACCCTCGTATTGGGCGGTTCCCCCTTACGGGGCGCAAGTTTCAAAAAAAAAAAATTCTGCCGTATCTGTGAGGGTTTCAAAAAATACCCCCTTTAAGGCAAGGATAACTAGGTAATCATTACCAACATTTAATGCATGCGAGTGCGCATTTGACACAACAATAATGTCGGTCACATCCTTGCCAAGCGTGGTATTTTAGGCCTTAACGCCTCATCATGATGGCAATTAATGTCAGTCTTGTCAAACAAAAAGACAATTTAAATCCTGCAGTAACTGGCCATTACTCGCGGCAATAGAACAGGCGAACGCACCTTACGCTGCCTCCTATGGCTGACGAAACAAGCGGATGTGCCTTAAGCCGCCTCCTAAGGCCGACAAAACAGTAGGCAGATGCGCCTCATGCCGCCTTTTATGGCCGGTGATACAAGCGGACACACCTTATGTCACCTCCTTAAGCCGGTAAAACAATAGGTGGATGTGCCTCAAGCCTCCTCTTCAGGCCAGCAACAATACATGCAACTACGCCTTCAGGTGCCTCTCAGGGACAGCAACACATCGGGCAAACACACCCGAAGTCACCTCTTAAGGCCAAGCAACATGATCGGTGAACACGCCTTCCGTCTCCCTTTAAGGTTGACAGAGAAAACGGGTGTCCACGACCCCCTCACTGGTAAAGCCACCTCTCTAGCATAAAGTTGCCCCTCCAAAGACGACACCGAAATCGCCTTAACCGCTCAAAATTGCAAATCCCGCTCCATAACAAATGCTCTCATGCTTAAACAAACAGTTGGGGCACCATTTGGGGGCATTACCTATCACGGAGTTTTTACCACTATAGTTACTCTCAGCAAGCATCCACTAGCTAGAGAGTAAGGGATATATGATGAGGAGCAAAAAGTACCCTCAGACTCAAAACTTAGTGAAAAGTCCAACAAGAGGGATTCAACCTGCCTACACCCGGAAAGACTCGGATATAGGTGGGTTCGGGGGACCTGACTTGCCTACGGATTCGGCGCCAACTAGTAGCAAGAAGATGGCGGAAAAAGTTCAACGTGGCATGCCATCAATAAATGATGGCATGGCCGTCACAATCAATAACCTGACAACATATATACCATGGCAACGAGCGTATCCAATCAGAAGATCTTGCAAAAGGACTAATCTCAGCACTATAAATAGCTAAGAAAGGCCCTCGAGGCCCTCTCTCAGGCAATCCAAGAGAAAAAAGAGAGATTGTATTCTTGTTCTTACTAGTGAATATTTGGAAGCATTGTCCTCTCCCTAGACGTACACTCTTTCGTGGTGGAATTGGGTTATCAATCCCCCTGTCTTTGTGTGATTGATTAGATCGTTTAGTCGGACTCTTTGATCACTTAGGAGATCCGATCAGATAGCCCTTTCCTCCTATTAGAGGCAATTCATTTTTGATACCTGTGAAGAATCGGGATGGATTCTTTTCCTCTTGGGAAGAGTCTACATGCATAATAAGAGGTGGAGAGGGCCATGCGTGAGAGAGAGAGAAAGAGATGGCGCGTGCAGATGGTGAAAGGAGAGGAGTCACGATGGATATGAAAATTCTATTATTGGACTCAAGAAAAAATAAGAGGATTTGGTCTCTATTTAAAGAGATCCGATCCTAATTACAATCCTAACAAACTTGGGTTTAGGACTCTAGTAATCCTAAAACTAATTGACTCTTTTCTAAAACAACTCAATCACTAAAACTAACTAAATAAAGCAAACTTACGAACAAAGCCACCAAACCCTAATATAATTCATGCACACACACCAACACACGTGCACACGTGCACAAACTCACATAGATTCACGCCATAGCATTGCCACTTGGCACCTTATCGTAAATCTTCACATGACTCCCGGTGAGGAGGCAAGACTTGTCGAACTTCATGCTAGTTGCCCCACAATTGATCTTCATCTTCTATGGAGAGGAATCAACGAGATAACATATTGGCTATGATTGAGGGGTCGATGGAGTTGATAAGCCAATTTATCACCAAATAATTTTCCTTCTCTCACTTCTTTGCCTTTGTTCCATCATGTGCTTTAGGAGCCTTGCCGATAAGTACGTGGAGCTTATTTTGCCTACCGACAAAGATCTGTGCTCACAGGATGTAGGTTGAGGTGCCCATCAACTTGATGGTGGTGCCTTGAATAAGAATCTTCATCTCTGCTGTGACTGACGATTGCATCTGCCATGTTCTACATGCTACTTGTACGTAAAACAAACTCTTCTCGGAGTCGAGGGGACACCGTGGTCTTTCCCGGGTAACGGTGTGAAGGTGACACCCTAATCTTTCCTACTCTAATTTATGAGGGGGTCTGTACCTATCTCAAACTTGGGCCACCGATGCTTCTTCTCCACAAACGAGGATCTTCACATGGATCCTAAACTTTGGTGTTGTGCAGAATCGCCTGCTTTGATACCATATGAAGAATCTGGATGGATTCTCTTCCTCTTAGGACGAGTCACACAACGAGAGGTGGAGAAGGCCATGCGTGAGACAGAGTTGGTGGGAGAGAGAGATGGTGCGTGGAGAGGGATAAAGGAAAGGAGTCACGATGGATATGAAAATTCTATTATTGGACTTAAGAAGAATATGAGGATTTGGTTTCTATTTAAAGAGATCAACTTCTAATTACTATCTCAACAAGCTTGGGTTTAGGATTCTAGTAATCCTAAACCTAATTGATTCTTTCCTAAAACAACTCAAATCACCAAAACTAACTAAATAAAGCAAACTTGCAAACACAGCCACCAAATCCTAACATAATTTAGGCCCGCACACCAACACATGCGCATGTGCACACACAAACTGATGCACAGATTCACGCCACGTGACACCTTGTAAATCTTCACAATACCATTATAGTGACCTTGGCCTAGACCCAAGTTTGATTGGAAAAGGTTGTCCTTGATAACTTATTGAGTTAGAGTCCAATAGGCTTAAATCAATTACCAAAAAATATTTAAGCCCAAGTTATCAAGTAGTTTTCAGTCTTTTATAACTCATTACTCATTTTCCCAAGTTTACAGTGTAGGGACTATTTTTGGGACTTCATCGATTTCAATAAGTTAGCAAAGAAGTATTTCATTAAGCATAAGATGCTTGCAGTATTGTAAAAGTCGGTAGTTGGTATTCAGTCGGTCAGGCTACTGACTAAGAAGTATACGGTATACGGGAGAGTAATCGGGGAGCACTTGGTCGGGCATTTTTTAAATAAATAAATACACACACACAACCAAGGCAAGGATTAAGGAGAGAGAGGAACAGCAGTAGCTACAGTACCAGCAGTAGTAGTAGGTCGAAGTGGCAGGGCATCAACAATGGCATGGTGCTTGAAGCAGTAGCAGCAGTGGTGTCAGTGAAGGTGAAAGGGCTGAAGGGCAAGGCGATGATCGGAGAGGGAGAGGAAGGGGCGATCGTGTGGAATCATGGAGGATGGGGCAATGCTTTGTCAAGTCGGAGTAGGGGGGCTATCGCGGCGTCACCTAGAGGGAGAAGCTTCGATCATTTGAAGGAGGGTGTCGCCTATTAGGTCGCGTGTAGGTTTTGAACAAAAGGGTTAGGAGGCATGAAGGGTGTCAAGGCAAGTGGGGGTTAACTTTACCTAGGAAAATAATATCTAAATGTATCCATTTATTATTAACCTCTATACAAAAAGTGGTCTATTGCTCGGTCGACTATACATTGACTACTTGGCCGAGTAGTCAGTGTTGCCGATTATAGGACCGTATATAGCTTCTTCAGTTAGGGGGGTGCGATTAGGATTACTCAACTGAGTACTCAGACGAGTAGACCGATTTTTACATAGAGGATGCTTGTCATACAAGCAACATTAGGTTTATGCTTTAATAGAAGCAAGCTGCCTAAAATGCAAATATTATGGAAAAGGGAAGAAAATAGTGGTGGATCTGCAGCTGCTTAAGCTAGTGATTATTCTTGGAGTGAACATGGCTAAGGTGAGAAGAACTTGAGAAAATGAGGCCTTTTTAGATGATGATAATGGGTTTTTCCCAAGAAGATATGTCAACTTTTTATGCTATTTCCCTTTTTCTGTTGCCATATTTTGGAAAGGATTTTGATGATATCATTTTAAATCACAAGGTCTGCGGTTAATGAGGTTATCATTGGGATGGTGGTAAGGGTGCAAATTGTCATATACAAATATGTTACCTTTTTTTTTTCCTGCATACTTATGAGTAGTAGAATCGGTCTGCTGAGTAACCACATCAACGGAGTTGCTGTTTGTTGGGAATCAAAGAAAATGTGCTACGTGGCAGTCATCAGGCTACGTGGTAGTGTCACGTGGCAATTATCTAAAAGGCCACTTGGG
The DNA here is from genome assembly GCA_037157565.1 of Thalassia testudinum. Lineage (NCBI taxonomy): Eukaryota > Viridiplantae > Streptophyta > Magnoliopsida > Alismatales > Hydrocharitaceae > Thalassia > Thalassia testudinum. The sequence goes on along the minus strand of JAZHRO010000076.1, from coordinate 17,865,373 downwards.
TCACCGGTTTTGGGTCTATAGGACCAACAATAGGAATGTGTTTCTTAGTTGGCAATTAGCCTAATTTAGTTTATTTGTTTTAAGGACATTTGTAAAGATTTGGTTCTAAATCTAGAAGATTTGATTAGCTGAGTTTAGTTTTAGAAATATGAATATTTGTTTACTATTTTTTGGGGATATGTACTTGATCGAGTTTTTGCACGGTTTGTTAATTTAGGATTTTAAGTCATTGCAACGCATAAAAATAGATTCGCTCTTAAAATTTGTAACCTAGAAAGGGGAATATCTAGGGTCGTCCACGGAGGCAATATTTGATAAATCAATCTCTTGCCTGGAAATGTGGAAATTACCTTTCTTTTTGGTCTTTTCAAATATGTATTTTTTTAGGTTTTTGAAATAAAGGGGCAATTGCAAGATGATGGTAGAAAATGACAATCTAATTTAACTACTAGGTGACAAGAAAGACCTCTTCTCAAGCTCAACCTAGGCACGTGAAGGCTTAGGATAATTGAGAAGAGGGAGTGAAAGTGCTAAAAACTAAAGTAAGAAGAGGCTACACTAAGTAGAAAAGGCAACTTAATATTAAGCGGATTTCTGTTTTACAAAAGTAGAAGAAAGCTTCTACTACAAAAAGTAAAACTACAAAAATTAAAACACAAATCCTAGATGATGATGATGGTGAAGACGGAATGCTCCTTGCTCCAACTGCGGCTGCTCCCACAGTTAAAAAGGATCCTCCTCCTCTTTTTCTTGAACCAGAGATAGTCTCCTCCTAGCAAGCCCAAGGGGGGTGTACTTAACTCCTCCAAGGTGCATGGATTTCCACCTTCAAAGGCTCCTCCTAAGGTGGCGTGGACCACCTTTGATTCCTCCTCCAAGTGTGGTAGTGTACCACCCTTAAAACCTCCACTTCCTAGGGTAGGCATGTACCCTAGGTTGTCCTCCAATGCCTGGCTTCCTTCCTTGGCTGGCGTGGGCACAAGAGAGAAGAGAAGAGGGGAAGGCACCAAGGGGACATAGTATCCCCTTAATCTTCTTCTTCTTCTTCTTCTCTTGACCTTCTATGTAGGTAGAAATATAGGTAGAAAAATTGTAGCCAAGGGTGCCCTTTAATGGTGGTAGTAGGGGGTTTATATAGAAGTGGTGATGGGGTAGGGGTAGTTAATGGATGAAGGGCTAGGATGGGTTGTAGAGGGTGGTTATAGGATCCAAGGGTTGATATGGGTGGCGCCAAGGTGGAGGGTTGCATGCTTTTTGGCGCCAACCCTATGTAGGAGCTAGGGTTAAGGGTAGGTTAGGTTTTGTATGGTGGAGATGGAGTAATGTGGTGGTGGTTATAATATGGAGGGAGAGGATAAGTTGGCACCATTTGTAAGGTTGTGTTAGGTGGTGGTTAGGATGTTGGCACCAACTCTTTTGGGGTTAAGGGTTAAGGTTGGCGTGGAGGTGAATGAAGGGTTAGGATGAGGCCTTTAGGTGGTGGTTATATGGTGGAGGGTGTAGGTTGTTTGGCGCCACATGAAGGGTTGCATGGAGGTTAGGTTTAGGTGGAGTTGGCTCCATTTTAGGTGGGTAAAAAGGGGGGTTAGGTGGCGCCACTTTAAGGTTTCTAGAAGGGGGTTATGTGTAGGGTTTAGATGTGTAGATAGGGTGAGGTGTAAGGTTAGGATGGAGACTCATGTTGGCGCCAAAATGAAGGGATGTCTAGGACTTTTTAGCACCAACATGAAGGGGTGTCTAAGGTGGTGGTTATGGTGGGTTGGCACCAAAAGGGAGTGGGTTAGGTTAGGGTTAGTTATGGTTAAGGTGGAGGAGTGGAAGGCCATGAATTTTTTGGTAGAGCTGGAGCTTAGCTAAGCTAACTTAGCTAGTAGAGTAGAGGTGGAGGAGCTAGGGTTTTATGGAGGAGAGCTGGAGAAGAGTAAGCTGGAGCTGATGGAAGCTATGTTGGAGCTGGGTCTGCTGAGGTAAGCTTGAAGGGGAGCTCAACTACTGAGCTTTAGCTACTTAGTTTTTGTGCAAGTAGCAAAGCTTGGGTAGTTGAGTTGGTTTCAGCCTAGCTGGAGCTAGGTTGAGCTGGGACTACCTCTGGTGAGGACTCCAGAGCTGGCTAAGCTACTAGTTAACAAGTAGTAGCTCAGCTAGCTTAGAGATTAGCTATTGTGAGCTGGCTGGAGATGAGGTGAGCTGAGCTTGAGCTGAGGTGGATTGAGCTTGAGCTGAGGTGGACTCATGTGAACCTAGTTGAGCTAGCGGGAGCTCCCAGAGAGCTGGTGGGAGCTGAGATGAGCTAGACTCAACTAGGTTGAGTTGATGTGAACTCCAGTCAACTCATCGGAGCAAGCTAGAGCTCCCTGTGAACTAAAGGGAGCTGAGATGAGCTAGACTCAGCTAAGTTGAGTTGGATCTGAACTGACCTGAGCTAGGGTGAGCTAAGATGAGCTCTCTTGAGCTACCATTCAGCTAAGGTGAGCTGAATGGAGCTAACCTTTGTCCAAGGGAGCTAGTATCCAGCCATGATGAGCTGGAATTAGCTGAGTCCTAGCCTGATTGAGCTTCCTCTTCAATAGTTGCCTTCCCGAATGCTAGGGTTTTGGGGATCTGACTCTCTGCTTATCTCTAACACTCCAAGAAACATATCAAAAATAAAATAACAAATGCAATGCATGCCTAACCTATTTTATGCCTAAATGCAATCCAAAAAAACCGTTTGCGGAGCAAAATCCTAAGAGCTAGATTTGTTTAAATGCATAAGAATGATGATAAACCGACGTTTATCAATACTCTCTATAAAATAGAGGGCCTTCCCATATAATTTCTTTGAGCAATTATAAAATTCTTCCCTCTCTCCCTTTCTTCTCTCTAAGCCAACCACAACAGGGAAAGCCCCTGCAGCCCTCACGCATTCAGTAGGACCGGTCCACATCAGACTGGCCCTCTCTTACACCTGCAGGTGGTCCAGCAGCAACACAGCCGGCCTTCCTCTCCACTGCGGACCGGCCTGCACTTGGCCTACAAACCAGACCGTCCTCTCCCTGGTCTAGAGGACCAGTTTCCCAGCCTCTGGAGGATTTCTTTATGGTCTGGATCGCCACAAATCCCAACAGTGTTCAAGACATGGCATAAATGTGCAGCCTGTGATGCATGCAGATTGTTGCATGGACAGTGGTTTGATACTTATTGTGCCTCTCGAAAATGTCCTACTCTAGTAGGATAAAATATTTTGCTGTAATATCTTCAAGTGGTAAATAATCTACAATGATAATAAGGAATATCCTCCAAGTTATTCTGTATGCCTCTTCCCCTGATACCTCAATGACAAGAGAAGAGATTTAGTGGCACCTATTTCTCTACCTTTTTTATAACTTCACCCTAGGAGTCTCCTGTGCAACTCAAAAGAAAGAAGCATTATTTGATGTGCTGGGACTTCCGAGGTGTTCAAAAACATACTCTTGGAAGTGTTTCTGCTCCACATTCTTTACCCTATCTTTCTTCTGAAGATATTGTATTTGAAATAGGGATTGTCTTGTTGTTCTGGCCAGTGGTTTAATCGAAAAACAAATGGCAGGCAGAGGGAACCTCAGCTGAGTCAATATCTGCCATTGCTCGTATTGATGTAGTTAAGCGGCGGATGGAAGCAGCATATGAAACACTGCAGGTATGATGGAATTCTTTTCCTTGCCACCGAGACTGACTATAGATTTTCTTGGAATTTGGAGCAAAACAAAGGGGTGTCCTATTGATTTCTTCACTTGTTGCTTTTAAAAAAAGGATGCTGCAGGATTAACCCAATTAAGTGCTACTGTTGAAGATGTTTTTGCTAGTGGAGATCTCCCACGTGCTGCTGAAACCTTAGCTAATATGCGACATTGCTTATCTGCAGTTGGCGAGGCAAGAAATTTTTTTTTTTTTTTGACCTGATTTACTTTGTCCGGGACGCTTTTGGTTGATTAACAAAGTTACAAATTCTAGGTTGCAGAGTTCGCCAATGTCAGAAAGCAGCTTGAAGTCTTGGAAGACAGGTTGGATGAAATGGTCCAGCCTCGTCTTTTGGATGCCTTATCTAATCGCAAGGTCTATTTGTTCGAAACTAAATTTATGTTCATCTTCATTTATCCTCACCTGTTCACACCACAATTTTCTCTATAGTATTTTTGGTCATGTCTCTGAATTTTAATTACCTAAATGTAGGTTGATGCTGTACAAGATTTCCGAAGGATCCTTCTACGTATAGGGAGGCTCAAATCTGTTGAGATGCATTACACCAAATTGAATGTAAAACCTTTGAAGAAACTTTGGGATGATTTTGACTTGAAGCATAAAGCCAACATGAGTGATCCTTTGTCTAATCCTCTAGCTCTTTCATTTTCACGTTGGTTGCCGAGTTTCTATGATGAAGTTCTTCTCTATCTTGAACAAGAGTGGAAATGGTAATTCTAGACCTTGAAACCTTCTTTTTCTTATTTTCACATAAATATTGGTGCCATGTGTTATAGCCCAAAACTCACAGTTTTGTTTAATACACCATGTTGCACTTTTTTCTTTATTTGTTTGGGAAAAACCATATTACACTTTTTCCTATTTATTTTTTTGGAAAAGGTCATGCTGCACTTTTTGTCAAGGAAATAAAGAGAGTCCTTAAAGTAATACTATTTCATATTTGAATTTCCTTGAAATTGTGATAATAGAATTTTCCAGATGTCAAAACTTTATACTAAATGATTAACATGAGGGGGCCTATCTCCTTGTTGACATTCTTGGCATTGATGTGACTCTTTGCCGTGTGAGGTGAAGGTGCAATGATGAAGGCATGGTGGTTTGGAGGAAGGAAGGGCATCTTTTCATAGGGAGAACTTTTTGAAAAAGGGTTTGTGGAAGGTGTAAGATTGGAGGATAGGGGTCAGATGGGTATCTTAGGAGGATGTGGTGAGATTGCTTTGTGCCTGGTCAATCTTGCAAGCAATGGTGCCTTGTTGGTTAGCATTTGTTCGAAGGCCCCATAAACCATGCCACTCCATTTGCTTGAGTGTGTTGGTAGTGAAGGCTCAATTGAAGCTGGTGTTTGGTCTGAATTGCATACATGGGTGGGAGGAGCTTCTTTTCAGGTTAGGCATGGACGAGTTGCTTAGGAATCCTACTGCGTAGCTTGTTCTTCGAAGGGTTTATTCAAAATGGAAACTTCCATCTCTGTTGTTGTTGCACCTTAATGTTACAAACAAGCATGTCGCTTGTGTTGACAATGTGGTGACAAGAGGGCTTGGTGGTAGTCAGAGGTGGCCAGAAAGGGATACTGACTGACTACAGGAATGGTGGCGATGGTTGAAAGGGCAGAATGGGAAACTTTTTGAAATGACAGAAGTCGGAGTGGCATTGTGAAGAGTCTGGTGGTGCTCAAAAAATTGTGCCAATGGTTGCAAGCATCATTGTGGGAAGTTGGAGGTTTTGGTGGACAAGCAGGTGCCAAGAAATAAATATTAGGTGCTTATTTCCAAGAATTCTTATGAGGAGGGTGGTAGGATAGGACTTTAATTCATTCCTAGCATGGCTCAATGTGTGGGCCTATTCGTCCTTGGACACATGCATAACATGCAGATCCTGGACCCTTACTCAGATTATTTGGTGTCTGATAGAGGAAGATCCGACTTGGCTTTTGTTTTGGAGGAAGCCTCGATAGAAGGCCTCTCATTGATCATGTTCGGCTTTTATGGTGCTAAGCACATGGCAATGGTGAGTGTGGGAGGCATTACAAGCCCCATGACAGCATAGGAAGGCAGCAATTGATGAAGTCTGATGTGAAGTGAAGGGAGGTGGCGAGGATGGTGCTTCTCCTACTGACCTGGCGGCGACATGGACTGCTGGGAGGTTGGGTTCAACCTTGAGATGGAGGTCGACCCATTCTTGGGTGGGAGGGGGGAGTGGGGGAGATTTGTGGTGGTGCGGACAAGCAATTGTAAGGTAGGTCGAGTCCTGCTGCTTATGCAAGTGACGATAGCAGTTGGGCTTGCTCGTTCTCAATTGGCAATGGAAGTCGATTCACTTGCCAGATGAAGGTTCTCTCCTGGAAAGTTTGAGGTCTTAGGGACCTCAGTTGCTGTCAGGCATTGGTGAGGCACAAAGTTTTGAGTCCTGAAGTCGTAGGGACTGAGACATTGTTGGAGGCAGTAGTTGGAGATTTTATAAATTTAGGTTTGGTTAGGCTATCGGTTAGACAAATAGTAGCATGGGAAGGGGACGTCTTTCCAATGGAGGATGTTTGGAAGGTGGGAACTATTCTTTCTGTAGTGTTGACTAGGAGGTTAGATGGGGTACTCTTTTTGATCTCATTTATTCATGGGCCACAGGGGAGCATGAGCGAGGTGAAATATGGAAGGAATTTAGGAAAACTTGGGGGTCTTCCCTGATTTTCCTTGGTTAGTGGGTGGTGATTTTAATGTCACACTTGAGCTTGAGGACAGACCGGGGGAGAGGTCACTGGACAGAGGTGCAGAATGATTAGTGACATGTTGGCTGATGTTGATCTTATGATGTTTCTAGTTACCAATTGCCACTGCACCTCGAGGTCTCTTGCATCAAAGGATTCTTGCTCATGTATTGATTGATTCATTGCATCTATGGAGTTCTCCTAGATGTTCCTATTGACTGCTGTGCTGCCTTCAGATTGGCCCTTTTATGACCATAGGCCTCTTTATTGGAAATCAAATGGTGACTTGAGGTCCGAGAAGTCATGGTTGGAAGAACTTGGCTTTCAGGAGATTGTAGTCGATTGATGGCAAGCAACTCCAATTGTAGATTTGGCAGCTAGGACTCTAGCTTATAGGTTGTTTGCATTAAGGGAGCGTTTTAGATGATATAAAGAGCAGATAAAAGAAGGGCAACTAAGAAGAAGGATTATGGCTCTTGAGGCTATCAACAAATTTGACAGGATTGGCAATGGGTCTCTTGGTAGAAGATGAAATTCAACAATGGGTGAATTAGCAGAAAGCGGTTTGTAGAAGAGGATGGGAAATTAAGGATTGATTGCAAGTGGTGAGAAGTACTTGAAGGAAGGTGATGCAAATACAAAATATCTTCATGCATGTGCTAGGATGAGGAGGAAGAATCTGATCAGGAGGCTGAATGGGAATGCCAGAGAATTGGAGAGGCAATAGGTTGATAGCTTTCTGGTCAAGCAGGTCAGAAATTTGTATGCTAGTCGGCATATTGGGATCGTGGCATTGGAGGGGTAGGGATGTGGCTGCTCTGTTTGAGGATCAAAAACAGATGCTCGTTGAAGAGCCAACGAGGTTTCTGAGGAGGAAGTGAAGACAACTATGGTGAACTTAGTGAGGATGGTTCACTTGGACTAGATGGCTTCCTGGTATTCTTGTATAAGCACTTTGGGGAGATGTTTGAGAGGATGTTATGGCAGCTTCCTGATATTCTTCAAAAAAGGCTTTTGAGGCAAATCCTTGCCTCTATTTTGGTCTTCTATATATTTTTGGTTGTCATAGGAGGTGGTTTCCTGTATGGAGGCATTCTGCAGAAATCTGTTATGGGAAGGGCTCATTGGTCTGGGAAGGGAGGATATCTTCTGGCCTGGAAGGATGTTTGCCGTCCCTTCAAGGAAGGTGGATTGAGTGTTCGAAGAAAAAGAGATATGAATGTGGTTCTTTTGGCAAAATGGTGCTCTTGGATCATGGGATGGGAAGTGGTAACAGATTTTCTGTTGTCTGTTGTTGTTTGGCAAAGCTATTAACTGGCTCAGATGCTGTTTGGAGTGCGAGAGGGTATTGGATTTTTTATAAAGGCCTTTTAAGGTCTTTCCAAAGGTGTAGGTGTTCTTTGCTGCGAGGATTGCACAGGGGAGGCATTTTAGCTTTGGACTGATCCCTGATGTACTATAGGCCCTCTTCGTGATGCATTCCCATGACTTTTCACAGTTCACACTAGCACAGGACCAAGGTGGCATTTCTTAGTGACTACCTATCTTTTGTTTCTGCACTTTGGATGCTCGTCAGGAAGAGCTTGTTTTGCTTCATGATTCTATTAAAAGTCTATCTCTCCAAGAAGGGGTTGAAGATGGTTGGGGATGGGATAGTGATTTCTCTGTCACTGATGAGGTTTTGAGGGCTCTACTCGCAAATCAAGATGAAGATTCTTTGAAGGACTGTAGAATTATTTGGTCAGCAAAGTGTCCCTCAAGAGTTCAATTTTTTGCATGGAAGTTGAGAAGGAAGAGACTTATGATGAAAGCAAGGAGACAAAAGTGGAACCCTGAAGCGGATGGTGCCTGCCTCCTTTGTGGTAATGGTGTTGAAGATGTGGGGCACCTTGTCTTCACATGCTAGTTCTCCAGAAATGTTTGGGCTGATCTACACCTTTCTTAGCTGGATGTTTCCTCCTTTGACAGCTTGTGGACACTCCTTTGGGAGGGTTACCTATTCTTGCAGGGCAATGATGTACAGAAGCACAAATCCTGGGTGGTTATCACACGGATAACCACGCTTCCCCTTTCTGAGAAAAAAAAAAGTACAGAAGCAAAAAGGAGAAGGCTGTGCACTCACTCCTTTGTGGACAGTTTGGTTGGGACGGAATAGGCTGGTCTTTGAGTCTGCAAGAGCTTATGTGGAGAATGTGGCATATCGTGGTAGACACCTTATAGAAGAATGGGGTCAAACGTGGTTGTAATCTCTTCTTGTAACCAGTTTCATTATTAATGAATTGGAAGGCTACCAATCTCGAGCAGCCTTCCTTTTACCTCCCTCCCCTCCCCAACCACCACCACCACCAAAAAAAAAAAAAAACCTATGGCAATGGGCAACCATTCCTCACTTTAGGCTTGTCTATGCAACTATGGCCTTTCTCTGCATTGCAAGTCCAAAAAGTCCAGGCACTGAAGCAGATAAAAAACCAACCCGTCCAATAATCTTGCCAAATCTATAATCTCCTTACTCTAACGTCAGAAAGAAAGTTAAATTCTTCAGCAGGACCATACAATTCCCCCCACAAAAGTCGGAAGGTCCTCTAGGAACACAACTGTGTTCTTCATTCATATCCAAGCAACTTGCTGCACAAGCCATCCTCATTCTTCATAGTTTACTATCCACTTGGATAACAATTCATCATTGAAATGTAGCATTAAAGGGAAGTGCCAAAATCTCCTAATTCCAACACCAAAAAGAAGCTGAAATCTTCGTCAAGATCACACATATCCCCCTCTGAATGTTGGAAGCTCCTCTAGGAACATAATTCCTGTCTTCATTTATGGTAACCCCATAATAGGCTCCAAGCACCTTATTGCACAAGTCATCCTCATTTTTCAACATTTATCACCCGCTTGGTGAAGGCAAATCGTTGAAATGTCACCAGTGAAGAACCTCCAGCTCCCCTGAGCTAAAGGGTGACAAATTTGATCCCAAGCAACCAAACTAGCAAGAAATTTAGCCGACTCAACACCTTCCAAGAAAATCTCCACCTAGTTGCATCTTCACGTGATTTAACCTTTTTAAGCACTCTGGACATCAACAAGTAAAAAACTGGTAGAGCAGACAGAACCAATTTGAATAGTACCAAGTGTCCACCCTGAAAAAAAATCGTGACCTCCATCCTATGGTCACTTCAACCATATTTCACTATGGAATCCCAATTGAACGTGTGGTCACTTTGTGAGCTTCAATGAACCCAAAATAGATAATAGCCTGAGAACATGTTGCTGTAGAAAGAGCAGCTGGTCACTTTCTTTTCCACTTATTTTGCAACAAATGCAAGAAATGCCTACTTGACTTGATTTGCTTTGAACTCAGAAAACTCGTAAAAAAGCAACGTTGGCACTTCCACATTTGTACTCTTCCCACCACCAATAAAGAAAATGTTTTTTTTTATTTGAAAAGTAAAAGGGTGGTTATCCGGTTGATAACCACCCAACTCCATTAATAATTAAAAAGTGGGGAACAATAAAGCGCTAGGTTACAAAAGTTTCTCCCAAGCAAAAAACAAAGAGATGGAAACAATAAAATTTGCAAAGCATGGAGTTTCTCCCCTGAAAATGACCGTGCTTCTCCCCAACCAGATGCACCAGAGGTTCGGGAGTTTCTCCCCTTCTTGAAAGAGCTGCTGAAGTCCAATTTGGACCTATGATCAATCCACCCATAATTAAAACATCGCCAGATCTGGGTGGAGAGGCTGCACTGGAAAAACAAGTGGTTGATATCCTCCTAGCCAGAATCACATAATGGACATGTGGTACATGTACCTGGAACCCATCTTGGTCTCCAACAATGTCCCATTAGTCTACCCCTTCTCAGCAGCCAGGCAAAGATTTGGATCTTCGTAGGACAAGTTGCCAACCATAGCAGCCTGCAATCTCCGATAAAGTCAAGATTAGTTAGGTGCATAGGGCCATGTAGTCTAGTATATGCTTCCCGAACTGTGAAGTTACCATCACCCACAAGAGGGCGTCATTGCCTCCCTCTCATCATTTTAAATGCCGTCGACATACCCTCGGCAAAGCCATTTTCGAGCAGGGGTCGTGCCGACACAGATAAAGTGTCGATTTACAGGGATATCGTTGGCATACCGTTAGCATTGTTGGCATGCTGTTGGCATGGTCGGCATGCTCTCGAAATAGGTGTCCATGCTGGGGTTGCTGCTGATTTTTTTGACTACTGTTATTTTTGTCGGTATGCATTGACATGCCCTCGGCATGCTCATCGGCATGCCCATCGAAAAACGGGCATTTCCATGGCGTGCCCTCGGCATGCCCGCGAAATGCACACTTATAATTTCATCAGCACGGCATCGAAATCGGCATTTCGAACCTTGCTCCCTCTAGCCGATGGGCTTTAAGCAGCTCCATAATCTTCGTGAACTCCTACAAGTGCTGATCAGATAGATTCCCTTTAAAAGTGGGACCCCAACTTGCATCCTAGCAAATACTGACCAGAACATTCCTATTGATGGCCATGGCAAAGAGTATAGGAAACATAGAACACAATTAACCCTGGCCAGTCTAGTCATCAATCCAAAATCGAAATCGATCCCCAACTCCCAAGGTAAGAAGTGCTGTTGTGTCTTAGGCACAATCATGGTTATTCCTTTATAGAAGTGGAAGGACCCCCTCATTGGTGTAGCTCTCTGCTCCCAATTCAGGAAACAACCATAGCACTCGGAGAACAAGGTGCCAAAAAGATCTGGTTGCGATGACATGATCTTAGTAATCCATTTGGCAAGCAGGCTATTATTCATCAATCAAATATCTTTTACCCCCATTCCACCTTCCTTGATTGGTTTCATTCTTCATCCCATGCCACTAGCCTAGCTCCTTTGCCATTGGAGCCATAATTAGTTCAAAAGAAATCATGCATCAGGCTCTTCAACCTTTTGCCCACCTTCTTCGAGGGTCTAAACACATATAGAAAGTAGGAAGGCATAGACAGTAAGATGGACTTCAACAACACTAGTTGACCTCCCTGGATAGAATGCGTGAGGCCCACCCCTAAAGTCTATGCTCCACCCTCTCCAAAAGGGGGGGTTCCCTTCACTCCTGTAGGGTAATAGCTTTGTTAAAAAGCGGGAAGCTGAGGTACAATAGGAGGGATCCCTTCAAAGTGCGGAGGGAGGTGGCACATGTCTGGATTTCCTCGTCTGTCATGTGAAGGGGAACAAAAGTGGACTTGAAGAGGTTTATTTGCGGACTTGAGGCCTCCCTGAAGATCTCAAGTGGTAGCCTCAACCTCTTTGCATGGCCTTGTGTACCCTCCACAAAAAAAAAGTGTCATCCACATATTGGAGTAGTGGAATCGTCTACGCACCATGAACATTGGTAGAGAAGCCCTTCAATAGATCCATGGAGCAAGCTCTATATGTGGCCCTTGCTAGCGCATTAGCTGTCAAGACAAAAAGCATAGGTGTCAAAGGACACCCGTATCTCACACCCCTTTGTGATTGCACCCAACCACCTGTAGGGTTCCCATTCACCAATATAGAGAAGGATGTCATCGTGACACACCTCTTCATCCAATCCACCCAAAGGGGAGGGAAGCCCCTTATCACTAGTGAGGCCCACAAGGACGACTGAATGGAATTATATGCCTTGCTAAAATCAACCTTCTAAAGAAACCTCTTCCTCTTCTCCCTCCTCTAAAAAGCCAGAATCTCTGAAGCAATAACAAATCCATCCAAGATACTCCTCTCCAGGGAGATGATGTCTTGCAAGATCCCCTGCAGCCTGTTCCCCAATGCCTTTGCCACGATCTGCAAACACCGTGTCTAGCTGTCAACCTAAAAGGCTAAAACCAGAAATCAACCCACTCCACAAGGAAGAGCAACTATCTCCAAAGGCATTTGCCTCAATGACAAGCAAGGGGATGTCAAAGCACATCCCTGCCTAACAACTAGCTGTGGTTGTATCAATCCACCTGTCAGCTTTCCATTAACCAAACTGATAACAAGGTGATAGTACTACACCTCTTCATTCACACCCAAAGTCAGGAAAAACCTCTAAATGGAATCATAAGTGCTACCAAAATCAAGCTTTCACAAAAAGCTCTTCTTATTCATCCTTTACCATGCCATCACAATTTCATATGCCATCATAGAAGAGTCCTAAAAAGCCCTACCTCTGATAAAAACATATTAAATTGGGTCTCTCAAAGCTGGCAGCGCCACCGTCATCCTATTTGCTAATTGCTAAAAATCCGATTGTGATGTTTCTTGTACATGCTGTAGGACAGAGTCAGAGGATTGGATGTGATTTCTCCAATTTGGGGTGGACACGGATGGGGTTTTCTTTGAAGGATGATGCATCTGCATTTTAGGAGATGGTACAGGGGAAGCAATGACACTGATGGATGGCGAGACGTTGGCAGTCTTGTGGGTGTTTTGGCTTTAGAGAGGTGGAACTTTGTTCAGGAGGATCATGTATTGATTGTAGATGCTATTCCCATTGGTCGAATCTGTGGAAAGAAGAGTTCCAATTTTCTAATTTGAAATTAATGAATTTTCTTGGATGATAATCAATCTTCAATGCTCATACTATCCTTCTCTGCCCCCATAAGAAAAAGATTACAAAAACAGTAAGGTCAAAACTCAGGTGCCATTTGGAAGTCAGGATTTAGCTAGCCATCCATGTTTGATGATGTTAAACTGCGAATTATAAAATCCTAGTAGGGTCTCAATTCCAGAACTTCTTGGTTCCACCTCCAGAGAGAAATGTTACTCATGCCTCCATGTCAGTCACAATCCTTCTGCCTACAATTCCATTGAATAAAGGAGTAGTTACTGACCAGTCATGAAGCAGCATGTTCAATCAGCAATAATCTTAAGCCTGCTGCCCAGTGTGTTGGAGACAGTCAATGTCACTGGAGGTGGTCGAGAGACAGAGGACTGCACTGTTGGAATGTGGCAACTGCTTGCAATGTTGGAGAGAGGTGATGGCTCATGGTGAGATGGGCAGCAAAGATGAAGATCTGGAGAGGATAGTGGAAATGGTTGGTGAAGATGCAGAGATACATCGGGGTGTGTGGCAGAGGAGTTGAGGTGAAGAAATGAATAAAAAGGTTGTTGGTAGTATCAACTCAAGGGGTTTCCAACTTTAGATGTGATTGGGTGTTGATAGAGAAATTATATTAAGAATATTGGACCATGTTATTAAATCAAAAGCTGTTTTATGAAAAAAGCTTGGTTGAATATAATATGTTTACATTCATTTTAAGTTATTTAAGTGGTACATTTTAGATTGTTTTTGTATGTAATTTATATACCTATACACATTTTTAATTACGAGTAGAATGATAACACAATTAAAACTTTATATGTTTCTGTTGAGAGAGTTGTAATGTGGCTACTTAGTTCCACATAGTGGAGTGCGACTTTCCATTGTGTGTAATGATCTATAAATAGACGTGTACTCCTCCTATTTTACTTTGAGAAGAAATATAGAAACATGCCCTATCAGGGCCTTCTCCCGTGGTTTTCTCCCTGCTCCTTGTGAGTGGGGTTTCCACGTAAACCAAAGTGTTTCATTGATTGTTTATTGTTTTGATTTATGCTTCCGCTTATTGTATTTTTCAACTTGGTATCATAGCAGTTTTTGGATCTTGGGTTCTTTTGTTATCTAGAGATTTGTTGTTTATCTCTTCACATTATCTCTTTTCTTGAGAAAGGAGTCTTTGATGCAAAGTGTCTTCTTGACAGGAAAGACGATCATCCCCATCTTGAGGACGTGGGACTTGATGTGGGCCATGAAGGCCTTGTCAGCTCGCTTGCTGTTGAGGGTGTTGATGGCTAGCTTCAGGCCCTGCGCCACCAGGCTAGAGAAGAGGAAGAAGCTGAATGACACCACCTCGAACACCAACAACAACTTTGCCACGTCGTCCCTGGCGTCACACGTCGTCTTGTTGGTGAGGCTGTGCTGCCCCTGTGATGTCAGGGAGAGCCCCGCGAAGGTGGCCTTGTTGGTGGAGAGGTCATTGGGCCTCAGGGGCTCACAGGCGGCGACGAGCCTCCGATGGGCCTCTACCATGAGGGACCTCTCAGCAGGGGAGGGGTTGTGACTACTGCGCATCTGGCCCATGGTAGCGAGCACCATCACGATCTCGGTGACCCTCCTCAGGTCATGGCCATCAAGGTCGAGGTGGCGGCGGCTGCACGGAAGGAGCTTCGTGGTCGGTGGTGGCAGCCGACGCAATGGAGAAGTCATCCGTGATGGAGGCGGAGATCTTGATGGAGATCTCATGAGAACAACGACGATGAAGGCGATGTTGATCTTGAGTTGTCGACCTCGTGCGAGGGACGGTTGTTGGGTTCTCCGAACCCTAAGGTGAGAATGAGGCTTTTTAGGAAAAAAAAAATGTTTGGAGGATTCCTTTATCTCTTTGTGAGGTTATAAAAGTATATCAAAAAAAAAGGAGAGAGAAAAATAAAAAAAAAGAGAAAAAGGAAAAAGATAGAGAGAAAAATTGAAAAAAAATTGAAAAAAAAATTATGATGGAGAAAAAATGATGAAGTTTATATTTGAGAGAAGATGTGGAGAAGTCTTGTCTAGGTTTTATTATTTTATTTTCCTCTTGTCATTATTATTTTTTCTCCCGTACGAGTATGGAAGAAAGGTGGAGTGTGGGAACTTGTTGTAGTCACCTTCATTTGGGAGTCCCTTTTGTTCATGGACTCCACATGAGAAACCCCACTCTAAGAGGTCTAGAGTTTCGAGGTCCTTAGATGAAGTACTCATTTTAGGTTTCTATGTGGGAGATCTAGTTTCATGGACTCCAGAGTGGGAGATCCACCTTCGAGGTCTTCAGAGGAAGACCCAATTTTAGGGATACTGAACGGAGAGCCACCAATACCAGATCTTTAGAGTTAGCTACAGTTCGTCAGCAGCTTCAGCCCGTGTTCCCACCTACAAGCAAGAACTGGTCCAAAGTGTTGTTTGTTCTGCTGTGTAGAGTGGGTTTATTTGTGTTACAAGCTGAGCATTCCATGCTCCAACTTGAGGGGGAGTGTTGAGAGACTTGTAATGTGGCTATTTAGTCTGACATAGTGGAGTGGGACTTTCCGTTGTGTGTGATGGCTTATAAATAGGTGCATACTCCTCCCATTTTACTTTGAGAAGAAATACAGAAACACCCTCTATTGGGGCCTTCTCCCGTGGTTTTCTCCCTACTCCTCGTGAGTGGGGTTTCCACATAAATCCAAACATTTCATTGATTGTCTATTGCTTAGATTTATATTTTTACTTATTATATTTTTCAACTATTTCAACTATCTTTTTACCTGTTTCTCCATTCTGGATTTCCCACACCACCTTAGGAATAACTCTTACTTATCCCTTCTGTCATTTTTTTACTATTCTAAAGGAAAAAATGGAATAACTCCCACTTATTCATTTTCCCTTGTTGGTATCTCTCATCCTTATTCCTTTACCCAAATGGTATCTAAGGATTTCTGTCAAAGGGATTACTGGAGTGCTAAGTTACAAAATACAAAAGAAGTCTTTAGTATCTTACCCTTCTTTAGAACGGGAAAGGTTGTGATTTAATTAGAGAACCTCGTATCCCTTTAGAGGAGTTCCCTTTGGGTAAATGGAGTGCCTCGTAGGAGTTCACTATCAACTGAACTTGCACTGACAACATCACAATGCACAAACAAAATGGTACTTGAATCAAGCTTTTATAAACAAAAGGTTATATATTAAGGGCAATCATGTCTATTTTCTAATTTTTCTAAGATTGTTAACTAAGATATAACCAGAAAATATTGCCCCTCCCAACCCCCCACACAACCCCCTCCAAAAAAAGAAAATACTACCCACTTACGTGGAGATTTGTTGTGAATTCCCTGAAATGTCTGATACAAGATTAGCTTGAAGAACAGTAGAGAACATCCAGGAAGGTCATCGGCGTAGATGAACCTCGTGACCTGAGATGAAGGTTAGTTAGATCATTAAATATTAATGTAAAGAGTTGTGTTGGGCAAACTGAAACAATTCACCATAGATTTTTTCTCTGTTTTTTTACTTGGATAAACAGAAACACTCTGCTCATCTTTTTCAAATCCTTTTGACAGGATGACCATCTGATGGTATTGGTCATCCAAGTATATTAACAAAATTTTCATGTAACCAAAATAACTCCACCCTTTAAAGAAGATGACCAAGAAGGAGGACAAAAAGAAAGGTAGTCTTCACCACATCCTCCATATGGGATCTGTCAAAAGTTTTCTGTCACACTGCAACTAGAGGCACTAGAGGAAAGCTAAGGGAAATCTGTTCCAGTTTTCAGGAGAGTGACCTAAATGAAACTGAGGTGTGACAATAAAAAGGTCGTTCAAGTAGGGGAAAGAAAAACAATAAACAAGGTTGTGCCATTCGGCAGTTTTGGTAGGATGCCTGTGGTCTCCACTCCAAGAAATTTATTGCATATGTATGTATTGATATTGAAATATATTTTTGTTTTGCCTAATGAAGAAAACTATTGTTTTTTTTATTTGCAATAAGTCAATAACATGCCAGTCTGCCAAGTGTGGATTGTAAAAATAGGAATATTATGGTATCCTGCATGCTAATGTGCTGGGATGGGGTGCTCGTGAGGTCAATGGTGATGGGTGTTCAATCAGGGATGCATTATGTGGACAGCTTCTTTGGTGGACTTATGTGACTAGTCTAGGTGTTTATCCCTTATCTTGGAGATTTCTCTTTTTTTTAAAAAAAGGAAAAGGATGACCACTGGAAGTCAGTAGCCATCCGCAATATTCATGAAAAAAGAGGCAATAGAAATTACAAGTCTTGAGTCCACAAAGAAGAAATTCATATCTTGGAGATTCACATGGAAATCTTCCTTTGAAGACTGTTGAAGAGATGGAGATATCTGCAGATTATTGAGTCCTACTTATGATAAAGAGCTCTAGAGGTAAACTACAAAGTGACAGAAGCTGGACTTATGCTTTTGTATTCTCAGTTATTCAGCTATCTTCCATGCAAGAAGTGAGAAACAGATTGTGAAGTACAGAGTGAAGAGCATTGTTATCAATTCTTTCTTTAGAAAAAGCAAAAGATTCTTCTCTGCAGTCACTAAAAATAAAGACAATGAATTCTGTGATGGCATGTGGTAACATTCCAGTCCCTTATGATAGTTACCTATCAGCTCCAGCAAAAACTACAGCGAAGCACCATTTTGGCCATCATCATTTTCTTTATTTTATGATGTGTGCCCACCTTTATATTTTTACCATTGAAATACATATTCATCTCTGTGTAAGCCAGAAATTAGATTGATACTTGGAGCATAAGACACAAGTGAGGAATTTGGTATTTATTTGGCAATGGTATTAGTATGGAATTCACACATCAATGTGCCTGTACTTGAAGAGAAGGCAATGGAAGAGATCCCAAGAAAATTTGGGAGGAGGTCTTGGATTTTTGAATATTCACCTGGTTGAAATGAGTTCCTAGTATTCTCTCCTGTATGAAAAATTTTTGTAGTTAGAGTTGCTGATGGCCATCGAATGATTCAATCCTGTGATCTTATCATAACCAAGTTAAGCCATTTGCCAGTTGTTATAGGATATGGGGGAAAGTCAGCAAAACTAAGCAGGATAAATCTGTTGGTTTATATAGTTTAAAAGTTCAAAAATCAAATACAAGCCTATGGACGACTTGTGTTCATGGAAGTACAAAAATGATACTATGCTCACAAGAAAATTCTTCCCTACATGTTCACCTATTAAGCTGTGTGGAATTCTTGATTGAGGTGACGCTGAATGTTGTTTCCCTGTTCTAATCAACTTGTGTTTCGTGTTGCTTCCTTGGTGATGGGATTAACCAGTATGACTTATTAAAATGGATCATGCTTATCTGAAGAAAAAAACAAGTTCATTTGCTGGAGATTTAGGCTCCTATCAGATGCTAGTTTGCTCAGTAGAAACAATTTTTTGCAGGTGCATGTCTGCTTTACCTGATGACTATAAAACGTTGGTGCCAAAGGTTCTCATCGAGGCAATGTCTGCATTAGGAGCAAGTTTTGTTTCCCGTACTAACATTGCTACAGGAGAGGCAGTTTCTGAAACAAAGGCACTGAACAAAGGTTGAACAGGAGGAACTTGTCTCATCAAATTTACTGTACCATTGTCCTGTGACTGCTGCACCTACAAATATCTTATTTAATGAAAGTTGTGGTTGTGAATTATACAGGGATAATGGACTTCCTATCAGGGGACATGCCAAAGGATTCTAAGATCCAGAGTAAGCACCTTATGGCACTGATCGATCTGCATAACATGACTGGTGCATTTGCAAAGAATGCCCAACACTTGTTTTCAGAATCTGATATTCAAGTATTGCGCAGTTCACTTAAAGCTATCTACTCCCCATATGAATCATTTAAGCAGAGGTAATATCTTAACCAGTGAATTGAACTGACAGTAACTTATTGACACTTTTGTGCATTTATGAGATTTTGTGAATAGCATTATCAGTATATTGATCCTGACAAAATGTTTCCCAATTTCTAGGTATGGCCAAGTTGAACGTGCCATCCTTTCTTCTGAAATTGCCTGTGTGGACCTTCGTGGTGCTGTTGCCCGTGGTGTTGGTGCGCAAGGAATTGAACTTAGTGAAACTGTAAGGAGGATGGAGGAGTCTGTTCCACAGGTCATAATGATTCTTGAAGCAGCTGTTGAAAGGTGCATCAGTTTTAGTGGTGGTTCTGAAGTCGATGAACTTATCATGGTCCTTGATGAGGTTTTCTTGCAGTACATTGCCTCCTTGCAGGAGATCTTAAGATCATTAAGATCTGTATGTGGTGTTGATAACATTATACCAAATGATCCAAGGAAGGATGAAAAAAGGGAAGCAGCACGCTTTGTTGACATGGTGTCTGAAGAAGAAGAATGGTCCATTGTCCAAGGAGCATTACAGATTCTTACAGTTGCAGATTGCCTAACAAGCAGATCATCTGTCTTTGAAGCTTCATTAAGGGCTACTCTTGCTAGGCTTAGCACAGCATTGTCTCTTTCGGGATTAGGCTCAAATTTGGAAGGATCTCATGCAGGTGGTGATGATGGGTCTGAGGAGTCATCTATGGCAGGAAGGGCTGCACTGGATATAGCATCTTTGCGCCTTGCTGATGCACCGGAAAAATCTAGAAAGCTTTTCAACCTCTTAGAACAGGTAACAGCTGCATGTGAATGAATCTATGAGCTCATTGTCATACCTGTGTGACATGCAATATTTGACAGTACAATGTTGACTTGCCTCTACTTTCTTTCTGCCTGCTTCATAACTTTTTTACCAAAGTTTTTTTCCCATTAAATTCATCATTTAGTGCATGTTTTGTTCGACCGCATCTGATCTGCTTGATTTAAATCTTTTAAACATACTTAAAGAAAATTTCCAATTTTGAAACAAATGTTTATACACAAACATGATTCTTGCAAGCACTGTCAAGGTCCCCAACCATCTTTTTGCTAGATATATTCATACCCAGTCTTAGTTATCCTCATTGCATCTTTGTTACCATGGGAGGGTGGAAGTTAACCTTGCCATTTTTGTTTACCCAACAAGTATCCAAATCCACATAGTGGTCAATAGACATGATTCTTGTTTGTTGTAGGGCCAACCATTAGTGGCCTGGCATTGGATACGAGGAGTCACTATCAATGGCCCAACATTGAATTCAGGAAGTTACCCTTATGATCCTGCTATGTTAGGCATCAATGGATATGGAAAGGCCATTTTTTCCCCTCTCTTTCATATATATAAGGGAGGCGAGTCTCAGGTTTAAAGGAGATGAAACGGTGTACACTTCACCTTTATCTCCTTATCTCCACCATGCATTTTTTTCTCCCCCTATGGAGGATTCATACATTACAATCAGCACTGGAGCCATTAGGATGGTGGACCTTCCAATTGGCCAACATTTTACCTTGCTCTAGCGTGGATGGCTCGTAAAAACTCGTTTCTATGGGTGCTTGTGTTCCTCTATCACTTCCTTGCAAATAGAAATCTCTATGATGGTATCACGACTTTACAACCGGTTTCTTGATGCCTATCAAATGTCAGCAGCTTTTATGGGAAGCACAGAGAAACTATGCCCGATTTACTGGTCAAGCATTTGATGTGCTATTGGGTCAGATGTGGTGGTAAGGTACACTTCATGTACGATAGCAGAGGACATTCCATGGAACTTATCGTAGTCTCTTAAGCTTCACCTATCAAGATCAAAGATAAGTTCTTGTTTTTCATGGTTTTAACGCTTTGTACGATAACACCAAATTGCCTGAGGAGAGAACTTGCCATCCTTTATGTATAGTTACCACTTCAAGGGAATGTGTTGGCATGAATTTTCAAGCCAAACATCATGAAAGGTTAGATATCTATTTGAGCACTCCCACAATGACCCATATTTGTCACGATGATTTAGCTTCAAAGAGCAATTAATCCCTTTCTCTTGTTTGGTATTTGTGGAAGCCTATTGTAGTCACCCCTGTTTGGGAGTTTCTTTATTGTAGTCCCAAGGCACGATGGGTGACATCGGACATCGTTACAGACTTTTGAAGTAGCTAATCATCACATGAGAAACCAAACTCTCGGAGGTCTAGAGTTTCAAGGTCTCCAGAGAGAGGGAGATCTATTTTCGAGGTCCTCAGAGAAAGGGCCCAGTCGGTTTCTATGTGAGAGATATAGCTTCATGGTCTTCAGAGGAAGACCCCTTTTATAGGGATACTGAATGAGGAGCCACTAGCACTAGGTCTCTAAAGGAGAGGCCATTGTCAGAGCTAGCTACAGTAGTTCCTTCAGTTGTTTCAGCCCGTGTTCCTGCCTACAAGCAAAAAGATGTTCAGAGTGTTGTTTGTTCTTCTATGTAGAGGGTTTCTTTGTGTTACATGCTGAGCATTCCATGCTTCAGCTTGAGAGGGAGTGTTGAGAGAAATGTGTGTAGTGTTATTTAGTCCTACATAGTGGAATGGGACTAAATAACACTACACACACTTCTCTTTTCTCTGAAGTAAATGGTCCAAGGGCGAATGAGCTTGTCAAGCACCATCTATGTTTTGCATAGCTTCGCTGAGGCATATTGAGGTTACCCTTTAGGCTTCCTTGCTGAGATTTGCATAAAAAATGCCCCTTTTTATCAATCGATCCCTTTAATCTTTGCTTAGTTCTTGTGATTGAACCTTTCAAAAAAAAAAAGTTCTTGTGATTGATGAAATTCTATTTTACTCATGCCTAATTGAGCCTTGTTGACCTGTCTTCATTATGACATCCTTACCTCATCACCCTTGGCCTTGCTTGAGCCTTTCTACCATGGTTGGCCTTGTCAACCTTTTATTGTCATGGTTGGCTAGCTTCACCTTGTTATAGTTGGTCTTCCCTTTACCTAACCTTGGCTTATTTCTCTACTACGTCACCTAGCTTGATCTCACATCGCCTAGGTCACCCTCGTCTCTTGGTGTGGACCTCTCTTACGTTACCCATGTACATTAATACCATTTATCTTTGCTATAACCATCCTCATCTTTGCTCTTGTCCTTTCTCTATGACTGTTTGGGTGAGCTTTACTCTTTGGGGGGTTAATAATACCTCTTCTCTGGACCAGTTATGGAGCTCATTCAGATGCAACGTATAGACCACTGTAATGGAATGGACAAAAGCGACAATGTTTGGTCAATTTGGCTTCAATGCAACGTGGCAATTTTTCGGAGTGAGATGGTCTTGGTGGAAAACGTTGTTAGGGAGGCTTCTTTTCTCTCTGGTTTTTGGATGCCATCTTTGTAAGCCTGTTCCTTATTTTAGTGAAGCTTTTTGGATGATTACCGACCTCTAATAGTCATCCTTTTTCTTTTCAAAAAGAAAAAGTCCCATTCATCTTGGCTATGGCGATCCTCAGGATAATTCCCCCATCTTGGTTGTTGTCCCCAACTTGTTGGCCTCAAATTGAGCTTTATCCCGACCTTGACCGCCATGGTATGCTTGCCTTGCTCATCATTTTTGCAATCTTCCTCATGGCAGCATTGCTTACCTTGATTTTGCTTGCCTTGGTCATGCTTTTGAGCCTTATTAGCCTCAACGAGCTTGACCTAGGCTATGCATCATCTTCCATGCCATTAGTTGTCCAATTTTAGCCACTTGGCTTACCTTATCAGATTTGTGATGGATGCAGAAGAGCCAACATATGCCCATGAAAGGAGGGACCTTAAGGAGCTTATGGGTTATGGTTGATAGAACCGCTCTCATTGAAGATACCCATTGAAAAGATTCTAGTGACTGATGCGATGCGATGATATGTTCCATCCTAGTATTTTGTAGTATTCTCATATGTGCCTACGATGCAATGATATGTTCCATCCTAGTATTTTTTAGTGTTTACCATTTTAGTTCTACTTTCAATTCAATTATCATCACTAAAAAAATAGTTATCTTGAGGATAACTTCCCCTTGGAATCCTTTTTTTTTTTGAAGTAACTTAGAATATTTTGTAGTATTATCTCATATGTGCCTGGAACTAACTTTGGCAACTTTGGCATTGTTTTACTTTTCTATGGGAACTTTCATTTTGGATGTTTACCGTTTTAGTGTTTATCATTTTAGTTCTACTTTCAATTCAATTATCATCACTGAAAAAATAGTTATCTTGAGGATAACTTCCCCTTAGAATCCTTTTTTTTTTTGAAGTAACTTAGAATCCTAATTGTCAAGGCTTAAGTTTTGAAGTTATTGAAACATTTTTAATGAATTTACAACATAGGACTTGCCACTTGATCTGATTCATTAACCTTGGCCATTAACATATGCTAGGATTGGAAACCCCCTTCCTCCCTCCTTTTCAAGAGTCAAGAGCATCAACCCTTGAGTTGGAGATAGAAATTGACTCTTGCAACCTTGAGTACTACTAACTGCCTCCTATATGCTATTGCTCTCCAGGATGAATGATTAAAGTGCCTGGCCGAATCATTGGTCCACTAGGTTGATAGTTCCTAGATTATTCACTTTAGTTTTATTGAGATTTATGAGTTCTGAAGTTAAATACAGTTGAAGAGAATAATCTTTTCTATCATTACCAAGAAGTCCCTACACATGTATATAGGTGTGGGAAAAAGTACATCATAAACCTGCTACTCAAAATAAAATAATACAGCACCCGTTACACACATAAGCATAACTCAACACTCCCCCTTAAGTTGGAGCATATATATCCATCATACTTAGTTTGTTTCTACACTTCTCAAATTGGGGACGTGATAACGGCTTGGTAAACATGTCTGCAATTTGGTTTAAGGAGGCAAGATAAGTAGTACGAAGCAGATCCTGTTAAATCAAACTCTTGCTGTAAGGACAATCCACTTCCATATGTTTTGTTATCTCATGGAACATAGGATTGTTTGCAATATAGGTGGCAGCCCGGTTGTCACAATGCATCTCCATAGGTTCCTGAACATCAACATTAAGATCTCGTAACAGAGATCTGATCCATATCATCTCAGCAGTAGTATGTGCCATGGCCATGTACCCAGACTCAGCACTAGAGCGTGAAACAATACTTTGTTTCTTGCTCCTCCAGGTTACGAATCTCCCAGCAACAAATGTACAGAAACCAGTAGTAGACCGCCTATCCGCGACATCACCTGCATAATCTGCATTTGAGTATGCAACAACGGCCATAGGTGCCTTTCTTTGGAAACAAATGCCTTTACCTGGACACCCCTTGATGTACCTCAACACCTGCATCACAGCCTGCCAATGAACCTCAGTGGACTTATCTAAGAACTGATTCAGCTTTCCCATGGCAAGGAAAATATCTGGCCTAGTGATAGTCAGATATAACAGCTTCCCCACCAGCTGTTGATATGCTTTCTTGTCTTTTAGCTTTACATTATCCTTAAACAGATGAATTTTAGGATCCATAGGAATATTTGCATCTTTAGATCCTACCATGCCTATCTCCTGAAGATTATCAAGAGCATATTTCTTCTGCGACATAATTGTCCCTTGCTTACTTGTGGCAAACTCAATGCCTAAAAAATATCTCAACTTTCCAAGGTCTTTCACGAGAAACTGTTGTGCCAAGTATTTCTTTATCTGAGATATACCATCTGCATCATCACCTATAATAATAAGATCATCCACATACACAAGTAAAGCCACTGTACCCCTACTGGTCTTCCTTACAAATAGTGAATGATCCGATGGAGATCTCAGCATCCCAACAACAGACAATGCCTCAGACAGGCGCTGAAACCAGGCTCGGGGGCTCTGCTTAAGACCATAAATGGCCTTAGGGTGCCTGCATACACACTTCCCCTAAATCTCAAAGCCAGGTGGCTGCTGCATATATATTTCTTCCTCCAAGTCTTCGTACAGAAATGCATTTTTAATATCTAACTGATGTAACTGTCATCCATAATGAGCCGCAACAGATAAAAGAATTCGAACAGTAGAGAGTTGTGCAACAGGGGAGAACGTGTCAAAGAAATCCACCCCATATGTCTGGGTGAATCCTTTGGCTACTAAGTGGGCCTTATACCTTAAAATAGACCCATCTGGGTTGTATTTCAAGGAAAAAACCCATCTAGCTCTAGCAAGACGCATGTCAGACGGTAAAGGTGACAGCTCCCAAGTACCTCTGGTAGTAAGTGCAGTCATCTCCTCCATAGTTGCTTTCAGTGTGGATGTAGTAGAGCCTGCTGGTACGAGGTAGGTAACTCAGCACTGGATACAGTAGCTACGCATGCATGAAACTCCGAACTTAGAGAATCAGCAGTAACACCACTCCCAGCAACACGATATTGGGCACAAGATCGTGGAGCCTTCCTAATAGCAATAGAAATATCCTAATCAGTACTCATGGAATCAGGACCTGGAGAACTATCCTTAGGTGGCAGACTCCCACCTGTTTCATCTGCTGACACTGTGCCTGAAAAAGTCTCCTGAGTAGAAACCGCCTCTAGGTTATCAACACGAACCTGAGGAGTCTGTGGAATAGATGGAGGGGGCTTTGCCTTATATACAACTGGCAACTGATAGGTGTGACCCTTGAAGGTCCCTTCATTTGTTGGTGCTGGTCTCAATGTGCTGGTAGGTGGCTCATCAACTTGAGAAGGGCTACTAGTATCTGTGAATATACCAAATGGTATAGGGACAACTGGTATAGGCGCACTCTTCGGCACACTCCTTCCCTGCCTGGCAACAACAGAAAAATAAGGTACAACTTTATGAAAGGTGACATCTGCACTGATATAATGTCTCTGGTGTAGGGGATCAAAACACCGATAGCCCTTCTGAGTACCAGAATAGTCAAGAAACACACTTGACTGCTCTAGGTGTTAATTTATCATGCCCAGGTCCAAGGAGATGTACAAAAGCCATGCACCCAAATGTCTTGGGTGGAAGATCAAACAACTCATCATTTGGATAAAGCACCTGCCATGGTATCTGCTCGTGAATCACTGAGGAGGGCAATCTATTAATAAGGTAGCAAGCTGTGAGAATTGCATCTCCCTAATAGTTCTGTGGCACACTGTTATAAATAAGAAGAGCTCTGGCCATATCAAGGATATGTCCGTGCTTCCTTTCTGCGACTCCATTTTGCTGAGAAGTGTGAGGACATGAGGCTGATGAATTATACCATGTATGCCATAGAATTCTGCCAACCAAAGAGTATAAAACTCCAGTGCATTATCAGATCTGAGAGTCTTGATGCAAACATTAAACTGATTTTTTATCAACACAAATTTCTCAACCAGTGGACCCACTTCAGACTTATTCTTCATGAGAAATAGCCAGGACAATCTGGAAAAATCATCAACCACAATCAAATAGTACCGATGTCTTGCTCTCTCAGGAGTCCTACTGGGACCTCAAACATCAAGATGCACTAACTGAAAACATGAAGTTGAACGTGGTCCTATAACAGTTGGAAAGGAAGATCTATGGTGCTTCCTAAGTTGACATGCATCGCAGGAAAGTTGTGTAGTTGGGGACACATGAGGAATAAGCCTACGTAACTTTTCCAAAGAAGGATGACCCAACCGTCTATACCACTGTAAAACATTCCTAGATGTGGTACTAACTCGACATGCTGCAGCCATAGGACCCTGTTGAAGTCGGTAAACTCCTTTATATCTACTACCAATAGTCTTCCCTGTCATTCTATCCTGGAAAATACATCCACGCTCATCAAAGATGACCCGACAATTTATCTGCTTAATGATCTCACTGACAGAGAGCAAGTTCATGGATAAATCTGGAACATACTGAACATGATTAAGTTGCATAGAAGGGGTGACATTAATTTCCCCCTGACCACTGATAGGAGCAAGTCACCCATCAGCCATCTGTACTGTATGACCACGAGAGACAGGTTGAATCTGTCCAAAACACTGCAAATTCCCAGATAAATGATTGGACGCACTTGAATCAATCAACCATGTCATACCAGTGGTTTGAGTATCACCTACGGTAGTTCTTAGTGCAATCTCACACTGAGACACTGCCATGTTTACCGAACCACACTGCCACAAATAAAGTTCGATGTGCCACAGAGAAGGGTACACACCCCTGAACTTCTTCACACTTCAGATTTGAAAATTGACAGAAAATGGGGACTACATACCCCAAAAATCTCCGCTCACATGCGGTCAGTACTCAAGGGGACTACACACCCTAAAAACATGCATCAACAGGGAATACACACCCCAAAACTCAAACCACTAGATCACAGAGAATCATACCAAACGTAGGAAGGTTCTTGATTCAAAACCACATCTCCACAACACTCAAGAACCTCCCTACAACGAACTGATGGTCAGCAGCTTGCTCTCCGGTGGCCTGTGTGGTGACCTAAAGAGAAGACGGTTGGTAGGAGGCGGTGACTAGCAAGTTGCTCTACTGTAGTGTTGGATGTGGCAGTAGCGTGCTGCTCTCGACCAACTGCAGCAGCCTACAGGATGGCAGCAACTTGTAGCGCACTACACAGTAGATCTGCTGCGGCGTGCTACATAGCAGCAGCGGCAGTGGTAGGCTGCAGATCAGCTGGTGTGGCAGCAGCGGTGGGCCGCAGTGCGCTCCACAGCAGCAACATCAGTGGTCGGCTACAGATTTGCGGCCGGTTGTGGCTGCAATATTGGCGATTGGTGAGGTTGCTGCTGCAATAATGCCAGGGAGCTGGCCTGCCGCCGCGAGTGGCGAGGGAGGCCGGTGGTAGGAGGCTTGAGGTAAGGTTAAGGTTTGTTGTTTGATGGAGTCCTCAACTTGGTACTCTGATACCAAGTTGAAGAGAATAATCTTTTTTACAATTATCAAGAAGTCCATACATCTCTATATGGGTGTGGGAAAAAGTACATCATAAACCCGCTATTCAAAATAAAATAATACAGCACCCCTTACATACATAAACATAACTCAACAAATACCAACCTAAAATCTTGTAAATTTCTGCTTGCTTTAGGAATTGCATGCATTAGCCAATTTTGTTGACTCACGTGGTCCTACCTTCATTCCTCCTGACTACTTACCTAGCCGACCTGACCATCTTGCTTAGCCACTCAGCCCTTACCCTCCTTTATTTAGCTTGCCTGATTTTGTTGCCAAGTTGCCCCTTTTGCTCCTAGTTGACTTTCTTAGCCACTTGCTCAAGGCATCAATTTGTCCACCCATTAGTCGACTTGGTGAGCTTGCCCTACCAATCATCTGGGCCCCTTGTTGTCCGACTCGCCTACCTGATTTCCTTACTCAATGACCTTTCTTGCCCTTTGTCATTTCGCTTGGGGTCGTCTCCTTGACAACTTGTTAACCTGCCTTGTTGCCCAACTTGAGCAGTCCAGTTCCTATTTTCCTTGTTTGATTAGGCTTTTTGGCCCTTGCCCCTTTCTCGAATGCTTACTCTAAGGCATCACCTCGGCACTTATTTGACTGATTTGGCCAACTTAACCATCCAAACTAGGCACTCCACATCTCGACTAGCCTCCTAATTTCCTTTCTTGATTGACCTTTTTTATCTTTCCTATTTGCACGATTGCCTGCTTGGGACAATAGTGCATTACCTTGACCCTCCACAAGTACATCTTGCATGACTTGTACAAATCCTAGTTTTAGGTTGTAAATTTTATTGGATGTCTCCAAAGAGACTATGCTAGGTTGTAAATTCTTGGCATGTGAAAGGGATGTGTGCAACAAAAATGAGCTTAGGTGACTTAGAGTATGCTCGTCTCTCATAGCACAGAGGGGCGAGGGATATGGACATAGGTATGGGTATGGGTTTGCATGAATTTGACCTAAACCCAACCCATTTACTTCTGTAGTTTACATACTATATTCCAAGCCACAGGGTGGATCCTCCCACTATTGGATAAAAATTCTTCTAAAAGAACTCTCTTATGAACCTCTCCAGTTGTTTTTCCTAAAGACAAACATGTAATAGATCGGAAAGGCAGATAACATGGACTTCAACAGAAACAATTTGCTGCCCCTTGGAAGAATTTGAGGCCCAACCTTCTCTCTTGGACTTGATTCTTTCAATCAGTGACATCCAATCACAACTAGAAGTTGGCCGATTTGACAAAGGAAGACAAAGGTTGGATAAAGGCAATGCACCTACAAGCAGCTTGCAAAGCTTGAGCATACTTGTCAGCATCATTATCATCAATCTTGAAAGGAATAATGGTGGACTTCCAAAATTTACAGTCAATATCAATGATGCACTGAAGAACTATAGGGTATCATTCTATGAAAGAGTGTCATTTCATATTGCAAATAAGTGACTAGGGCAATACTACTTTGCCTAATGGGAAACTAGATAGGAGCCTTTGGGAGCATAGAGCAGAAACAATGGCCACCAAAGCATTGGCTGTTGGGAAAAACGATAGAGGTGCAAAGGGGCAACTCTGTTTGATCCCTCTCTAATGTTGGACACAGACTCCTAGATTCCCATTGATCAACACTGAGATTGGTGCATTGGTTATGCAAGTTTTGTCTGGATATCCATCAGTTTGGAAGGCCCCTTTTGGCCCTTGCTAACCATAAAAGAGATCACTCAGCCAAGTCATAGACCTTGGAGAACACCTTCCGTAGGGTGCCCCTTTTGGTACATTTATGCCAAGATGTTGCAATCTCCAAGGCTGTAGTCGAATCATTTATGATAGACCTCCTAGGCATAAATGTTGACTGCATAGGACTAATCATAGCATCCACCCCTCAGCCTATTCACCAACACCTTAGCCAAAATGAAAAATATCACATTAGACAAAGCAATCAGCCTGAAGTCAACAATGTGCCCTACATGCTGCTTTGACAGCAAGAAGAGATAGAATCTGTTGGTTAAACCTCTTGTTTTCCACAACAAATTCCTGCATAGCAATGACAGACACCTGCTTTACTAGACTTGAAAACTTCATGGAAAAAGGATCTTGAAGACCACCTAGAATCCTCAGTATTCAAACTCCAAGCTGTCTTCCTAGCCTCGTCAATTAACACCCACGACCTTGTTGACGCAACAGTTTATACCCATCTGCATTTATGACATCAAAATCTTTTCCCATCAACCATGGGTGCCGGAGCACACTTCTTCCAATCCCACAAGTACTTGCCCAGGCTGGTCTCAAATTGAAGCTTGTAGACATAAGACATGACCAACTTTCATCCATCGGACTTCCTCTTGCTAAACAAAGACAACAAAATTTTCTTTCTTAACATCATCTGCGATTATCATCAGATTTATCTTCTATGCAATGATTAGTAGTATGGAACTTTGTATCAAATCCACTGCAGCATAACCATCTATCTATGAGCCATTGATCTCTCCCCAAAAAGGGTTGCAAACTCCAGCTTTGTTTCCTGAAAGAAAGTTACTACCCAACATAGAGCTACAACCCTTGTCGTCCATCAAAAACCTACTTCCCACCTCTATTTTCTTTGCTGCCAAGTTGGTTGCTACGTCCTTGGCCCTTGTTATGGCGGTCAGTTGAGGGTCCGTGTTGCCTTCCATGCATTCATCTACACTTGAGATTGCAATTAACCCCTTAACACCCCCCCCCCCCCCCCCCCCCCCAATAAAATAGAAAGAAAGAAAAGAAAAAATCCCTCGACCTATGCACATAGATACATATATCTCGATGTATGAGTGATATATCGGCGAAATATTCGTATCCCCAACATGACTCATATTAATATCATGAGAATATCTTTTTTCTAGAATATTGGTTATATATGACCGATATTAGTGAATCTTGACCAATATCCCTAAATATTTGGGGATATCGATGCAAATATTCTATAAAACAATTGATATAGGGTGGTATGTCTTTGATATTGCAATATCTATCGCTTTGTTCTCAGGTCCAAAGGTTTCTTGGCTTTAATTTATAGTCTTTGAGCCTCTTCTTAGGTAATTAGCCCTTTCCCTTTTCTAATCTCTTGCAATTTTCACTTTATGATTTAAGGTTCTATTCACATCTCCATCTCTAGTCTTTTTATGTGAATTTTTTTTTGGCTCACTATTGCTAATCAACCCTTATTATATACGTGAACTATGCTTAGTTCATGTTTACGCTTATGTTGAGCATCCTAATTAGCTATATGTGTAATCAACCCATGCTTATGTTTTTGTTTTCCATTTCAATAAAAGAAATCACGCTTGTGCTTTTTTTTGGCTTACCATCACCAATTAACCAATACCATAGTGTAAATTATGCTAATGCTTAGGTCATGTTGTTTTATCTTTTTTTTCTCAATCTATTTCTCATGGATCATCTCAAAAATAATACACTCAAAATCCTACTTAGCTCATGAACTGTTTTATTTATTTTTACTAGTAGACTACTAAATACTTCTAGCATTCCTTTTTTTTTTTGAGAAAAACGAGGAAGATTACTTGAGTGTGGTAATCATCCTGTAAATGTATTAAATTAGAAGAGGAACAAACTTACATGTTTTGTAGCCAAAATTCAGAAAAATACTTAGCCTCTCTCACTACATTCTCCACCCAACACCGTTCATTATTGAAAACCTTACTGTTCCTCTTGAACCAGATAGCCCAGAGAATACCAAAAACTTTGCACTAGCCTGTCATATCAAGATGAAGGTGGTCCTTGAATGTCGTCCAAAATGCCTCAAAGTCAGAATGGTTGATAGTGTGGACATCAGACTGATCCTAGACCTCTTTAGAAAAGCTGCATTCGAAAAACAAATGTTAGATATCCTCATCCGACTGGCCACATAACGAGCAAGTGGTATCCCTCGTAGAACACCACTTGGTTCTGCAGACTTTAGTTACCAACCTCTTCCTTCTAAAGAACCATATAAATAACTTGATCTTGAGAGGGATCTTACAACTCCAGATCAGTTTGGAATCACCCTCTGTAAGTGTCAGCTGCACCCCATTTGAAATCTGGAAGTTGTAGGCATTTTTAACAGAAAAGTTTCCATGCTTCCACCACATTCCATTAGGTTCAACAGATGGTGACAAGTTCTCCACAACAAGGTTTTAAATATCAATATCGATATCGTATTGACAAGTCAAAAAATGGATATATTGGGGATATATCACCGATATCGGTGAATTTTGTGGAAATCGTTCAGAAAAGCAAAAAATATAAGAAAATGTCACAAATTTTTTGAAAATGTCACAAAATATCATAAAATTTGAAGTGTGTGTGTGATATTGATATGTCCCGATATCGATGATATATCGTCGATATCCGGGAAAAAGATACCTTAAGTGATATCGATATCACCCAACTCGTTGATGCTGATATATCAAACCCTGCTCTACAGCAGCCAGCAGTTACTGAAATTCAGAACACGTTACATTAGAGAGACCCTCTGGCAGTTTGATGTCCCAGACATTATGTTCGTTGTCCTATAGATCTGTCACCCACGCCTCTTTATATGTAATATGCTGAAATAACCTTTGGTACAGATATGAAAACTTTCCATTTTTAGACCAATTATTGAGCCAAAATTTAAAAGAAGACCCATCACCCAGACACGGCCGGAAATATTGGACACATGGAGTGTCAAAACGCTGAAGATCCACTAACTAGAGTAGCCTATCGGTTCAGTTCCATGTCTTCTTCATAGGAGTCTTTTGAGGTAGATGTAAGCATATCTTGTTCGTTAGAGAACAATTTGACCACCCAATTCAACAGTAGTGCTTTGTTAAAATAGTCCAACTTACCAATGTCAAGGCCCCCTTTTTTTGGCTTGCATATGTCGTCCCAAGAAACTAGTTGTGCAAATCTCCCCTCACAATCAGCACCTTTCCAAAATAACTTTTTTCTTATCAAATCAATATTTTTCAGAATTTTCTTTGTTGGCACAAACACAGGCATGAAGACTAGAATAGATGAGAGGATCGATTTAAGTAGGACCAGATGTCCTCCTTTAGATAGGAGTCTACCACTCCAAGTCCAAGAAGACAACCTCTTTGATAACCTTTCCACAAGAAGCTTCCAATCAGACCAATTAAGTTTCTTTCCCTTTAACGGCGGTCTAAGATATCAAATAGGAAGCCCAACCACCAGGGTCTCTAAGATATCTCATTCTCTTCCATGCTTTCCATGCCAAAAGGGACCAGAATGGACTTATTTCTATTAATTTTAAGGCCTGAAATTTCAGCAAAAATTCTCACCAACAAAGAGGCATGATTAGCCTCTCTTCCCCCTCTTATGAAGAAAGTCGTGTCGTTGGCATATTGCAAGATTGGTGTTATGATCTTACCATCATTTTTAGTAGTATAACTAGAAGACAAGCCACCTTTACAGGCTTTAAAAGCCATGTTTGCAAGCGTATCAATTGCAATATTGAACATCGGAGCTAA
Source organism: Thalassia testudinum (assembly GCA_037157565.1). Taxonomy (NCBI): domain Eukaryota; kingdom Viridiplantae; phylum Streptophyta; class Magnoliopsida; order Alismatales; family Hydrocharitaceae; genus Thalassia; species Thalassia testudinum. The sequence continues at coordinate 17,832,089 of JAZHRO010000076.1, read as the reverse complement.
TGGGTAGCCTTGCTGAACACCCCTTTGTGGTTGGGTCCAAGAACCATTTGCCCTTTCATTAATTAACACAGAAAAGGAAGTGGTAGTAATACATCTTTTCATCATCATTGTCCACTATTCAGAGAATCCCCTTCTCTTTAGAATGTCCCACAAATAGTTCCAAGAAATGGAATCATAGGCCTTAGAGAAGTCTACCTTTCACACAATGCCTTAGACTTGCTCTTCTTCCAAGAAGCTAGAAATTCCTCTACCAACACATAGGAGTCCTGTAGTGACCTCCCCTTCATCAAGGTCGACTGAACAGGTGAGATGATGTCAGGGAGCACTTGACGCAAACGATTGGCTAAAATTTTTGCAACCAAAAGATAAATGGAGTTCGATAATGCAATAGGTCACCTCCTCTAGGACTTGTTTCTTTGGCAGAAGAAATAAATAAAATTTGTTAACCTTTTCAATACCTGCATTTCTATCAAAGAACTCCTTAATCATAGCCAGTATATTAGGTTCAACCACCTCCCAAAAGTCCGTATAAAAAACAATTTGCAAGCCATCTGGGCAAGGGGAACCTTCTGCCTTCATGCCACGCAAGGCACCCATAACCTCTTCTTCATCCACATCCTTAGCAAGCGTGACCTTTGCTTCATCACTGATTTGGTCCAACTGTAAATTTGCCAGCTGCCAGTCACCACACGGCTGTCTTTTGGTAAACTCTTGAAAATAATTCTTAAAAGCACTACAAATTTGATCCCTTTTTCTAAATACATTGTCACTCACCTTCAGGCTATTGATCATATTTCTCCTTCTGGTGCTGGCTGACAGATGGAAGAATATGGTATTAGCATCACCTTATTTGAACCATAACTGTCTCGTCTTCTGTCTCCAATCCATTGCCGTTTTATGATCTTCAGATACAATAGATTGGAATCTCTATCTCTCCTGGCATTCCTCCTCAGAAAGTGCCACCCCCTCCTTTCGATTTTGGGCAGCCACCTCCTGAAGCGCAGCCGTCCTTTCGTCCTTGCAAGCTTTAATACCACATTTAAACTCCATCATGGCCACCCTTACTGCCCCAATCCTAGTAGCCAGAGTATGCGTGGTAGTAGAGGCCGAGGTTGTAGACTACTTAACTCGAACCAACTCCTTGAAACTAGGTTCCCGAAGCTAGGATTTATGAAATTTAAAGTAAGTTGAGAAGTTATCTCTCATTACTTCGCCATAACAGGGGAGTATGATATGAAAATGGCCTGCCGCAGGTACCACGTCTGCCATCTGAAAAGATTCCACCAACGAATTGTTATAGAGAAATCTGTCAATACAGGACATCGCACCCCTACCATTCCTCCAAGTGAAGTGCGACCTTGAAGTAGGGAGGTCAATCAACTCTAACTCATGCACTACCTGTTGAAACTGAGTGGTAGTTGCATCATATCTACCGTCAGGTCAGTCTTCTGCATACAGTGTCGCATTAAAATACCCACATATCAACCACGACATTCCCTCAACAAATGATGTGACATTCTGCACCTCCTCCCAGAAAAGCATCCTTAACCCATTCTCGCAAGGGCAATAAACATTCGAGATAGCTAAGGACATGCATCACTTTTTCTGGTGAAAATTCTAGTCATCACTCTACTGGATAGGTTTGATGAACTGAGTTCAGGCATATCATCATGCCATATCATTAGTAAGCCACCTGATCTTCCAACGGCCTCCAACTCCATAATACTAGTATATAAGTTCCCATATAAATGTGACTTCAAATGAGGAGTCAAGAGTTCTAAATGTGTTTCTTGAATGCATGCCACATCCACCTTCCAATCAACTAGATATCTCCTGAGAAAAGCTTTCCTTTTATCATCTTGGAGATCTCGAACATTCCATGAAAGGACCTTAACCGTTAACATTAACTTTGGAACTCCCCTTGTAACTCTTCCAGCCCCTACGGCCTTAGCAACCTGATCATCAACATTTTGCACCAATTCATTCCCGGTTGCCTTCTTCCCTACTTTTTTTCTCTTGTAACAGGCACTCCAAATCAACTTGTGCCTATGCGGAATGGTACTCAAGTGCCTAGACGATCTACTGGGTGAAGGTTTACAGGAAGCAGATTTGGCCTTCACTGGAGGAAGAAACACCATTATTGTTGACATCAGATGCTGCGTCTTCGGGAGCTTGTACTATTTTCCTCACTTGGCCTAAATGGTCATCACACTGCCCACCAACGAAGTGCGCCTCCTTGGCCCTGCTGAAGATTGATCCAAATGCCACTAGAATTTGTCTTTCCTACAAGAAAGTAGATGCAACAGCAGATCCTAGAAACAAAGAAGAGTTGGCAATCATAGGATTATGAGATGCATGAGCCAAGCAAGTAGGCTCACCAAGATCAGACCCGTGGTTGGGTCCGGTATCCACATGTTGAAAGCTGGGCTCACATACATCAGTCTTTGTAGTGGCACCTTCAGCCACCTGTTCCATAATAGTTGTAGCCAGTGCACATAGTGAAGTTGCAGAGACAATCATGCACGGTCTCGTGGTGAAGCTATCCGGCAAGGACACGTTCATGCAGATAGAAGGGCTCGCACCCAGCTCCCAATGCAAAATATGAAATGGCTTGTCAATGAGGTCGTGAGACTTACCACATCCGGATCTGTTTACAGATCCGGATGCCACCTGTCGTGGGCAAACAAGGTATACGTCCTTAAACATCGCCTATTTTTGGCAACTTAGAGCCATTGCCTGGTCCAGCACATGGTCATTTCCCAAAATAGCAAAGTCACCAACTGCCTGATCTGGAAGGTCACCAACTGCTGCCCGATCAGGAAGGCTGCGACTGGTGCTAGCTACTGATCTTGGATTTGAAATTTGAATCGTCTCAACTGGTCTCCACACCCAACAAGACCATCTGACTATCCCAGGCATCGTCGGTGCACCTTCACTCACCTTCACTCCCCGACTTACCCTCTTGCAAACCAATGCCAAAACATCTCCTAACTTGTGCGAAAGAAGTACAAATCATCATAACATTATCAATGGTTCTCAAACGAAGCGGAATGCCCAAATTACGAAAGCAAGTAACTGGGCACATAGGAATGCGTTCTTCCGAAGCTCCATAGACACTCGGAAGGGAGCACTGAATCAGTGGTTCCCCAATCGAAACCTCCCCAAACTTAAGTTGGTCCATAGCCGAAATCTCCAAACCAAAAAGTAACACCCTCTTCTCCGATAAAAGAGATAGTTTCCAAACTTTCGATTTCAAACCCAATCAAGAGAGGAAAAATCTAACCTTATGTTAACACACTTTCGTCGGGTTTGAAATATGCGTCGTAGTATAGTCAACAAAAGCAGATTGACATTTAAAATTTGTAATGCTCGAAAAACAAACGTGAGTTTCCGAGGTTGTTCGTAAGAAGTAAATATGACAAATCAATTCACTAATCGCAATTATAAATAATGGACACAATAATTCACAAAAGATATGCAATGAATATCAATAAAAAATATATTCAATAATAGTAAATTGTATCTTAAAAGCCAATGAGATAAAAAGAATAATAAAATCCTAAAAATGGTGATTTGAATCACCAATTAATTCCCTCAATCAAGCACATATCCCAAGGTCTCAAACAAATTCAATTTTTCAACAATGGTTTTGAACCACTAACCCACAAATATCCATCAAATATGTCCACAGTGATCAAGCCAAAGTCACCAAGCTCAGCACAAGCACAAGGCACAACCTCTTGAAACACCTAAGTGTTGGGCGTGTGTGCACGCATCCCGAGGCACACAGGCATACACCCCAAGGCAAACTCACCCCCACCCTCCTCAGAATCCTCTTTCCTTTTTAATCGGGTATATAAGTCGCACAGTAGCGGGTAATCAGGTCATGAACAAGGACCAGGCCTACCGACAGTGGTGGTGGGCGAGTGAGGAGAGTAAGGGACCTCACCCCTCCATGTCAAGGTAAAGAGGCCAAGCGCAGATTCAATTTATGCACTTCTCTGCTTTTTGCGTATACGATGTGGCACTAAATGTGCCCTCGTCTTCGCGCAAAGCTGCAGAGGATTGGAGCTCCTAATTCGAGCAGCTGCTGTTGTTCATTCTCTAATCCAAGACCCAGGAAGCCTTCGTGATGCTTATCCGCATCTGTTGAAGGTGGAAGTAGGTCTGGAGATCAGCAAATGGCAGCGGAGGGCGACGCTGAATCGGCGACGGCGACAAAGCTTCGGCGAGACCTGAAATACACGAATACGAGCTAAAAGCCCCAATTAAAGGGTTCAGAGGAATCGCCGTGGTGCGAGGAGTGCGTTGGTGGTGGAGATTTGATAGTTGGTGCGGTGTAGTGGTCGGACGACGTCGGAGAAGGTAGCTGTGCAATGGGTTGTCTGGTGGAGATATGGAGAGGTCAAAGTCCTAAATAAGTTTAGGGCTTTTGACCGGGCACGTGAGTGGAAGCTCGTGGAGGTGGTGGCATGGTGTTTCAATGTGTGTCGGTCGCACGGTTGCGCCGAAGGCGCGACCGGCATTAGAGAAGACAAAGGGGGAGAAAGGCATACGATGGTCGAATTAAGGTGCTAAGGGGATAGGAAGGATCTAGAGAGGGAGAGGAAGGTATTGGGCCTAACTATTGGACAACAGGGGGGTGGAGTCCACGATGGCTTGACTCGTCGGCATCGTGGACGAAGAAACCTCCAGTGATAGATAAGATGACGAGGAAAGGGGGAGGCGACGTCCACTGTGGCTGGTGAGAGACGGAAGAGAGAGGAAGATCAAAGGCCGGTCAATTTGACTGTTGGCCAGCTAGAGGACGACGGAGGAAGGTCGTTGGAGTCACGGTGGAGGTTGCCGGAGAAGAGAAGTTGGTGTTTCTGGCCGTGACTGAGCTCGAATTGGACGTGGAATGATCTAGAGCTTATATAGAGCTAAGATTTGAGCTTAATTAAGAAGATTCATTGCGAATTCATCGTGATTCGGCTTGATTCTCACGAATTTCTTGAGCCTGCCATTGGTTGTTGGTGTCACGTTGAGGCACAAAAGTATGTTCAAATGGTAGGGGATCCTCTTGTGATTGCTCCTTCCAAGTTTGGAAGGTATTGGTTGCAGATTTGAAGAGAACTCTTTGATTAAAGGACTCAAGCTTTGGGTTTAAGGTTCTGTTCACACTATTCACGGCAGCAGGGACTTGATTGCAAAGGTGATGAGAAAGTTAGGGGTCTATTTGTAAGAAACTTGAAACTTAGGGCCTTGAGTGTAAGAAACAGAAATTTTAGGGACTAAATTGCAAACTAGGTCAAGATGGACTCTGATTGGGCCTAAATTTTGGATCCAAGGAATCTGATGGTGAACTTGGATTTGAGTTTTGATTACGTTTGACTGGGTAAATTGCATAGAAGCCTAAATCAGGGTAAATTTCCATCTGAAACTCTGTCTAGGTCAAAATGGATTTAGATGGTCAAACCAAAGGTATCAAACCTCTTAGAATATTTTTCTATGAATTTTAGGAGGTTTATATTGATTTTATCCTAATCAAAACCTTTCCAATTTAAGCGAGGCTGATAATTAGGATTTTCAGTCTTATTTTAGTCCTCGAAATGCGTGAAATCCTATTTTTGTCAGTGTGAGCCCACTTTTTAGACTTTTATGCTCAATTAACCCCTGAGTAATCCTGTGGTTAATCTACGTCTGTGATATGATGTTAAAACAACAGAATTAACCCTATTTTCTTGTCTTTTTGTCAAAATAGATTAGAGTAGAATTATGATCCTTAGGCGATCATTTAGGAGCATTTATCTCTTGATTTCGACTAATTGAAGTTAGTTATGATGAATGAGGACGTTACCATCACCTCATTAAGCACCAGATTACCATGTTGCAGAGACTCAATCAGCGAACACTCTAGCACAGAATCCAACCACATCATCTCAACTGATCACGCGGCCTACACCATCAGCAGGTGTCTCCATCGGTGGAGGAGGGGGGAGAGATCGACCTAGTCCCAAGGAAGATTTGCCCTGAAGCAGCATCAAGCATGAACTCCTCGTGTCCCCACCCTTGACATCGGAGACAAACCAATGGCTCGCGGCACTCCTTCGCCAAATGCTCAAATTGTCGACACTTGAAGCAGATGAAACCCTAGAGAAAGGTTGCACGAGATCTCTCCTCCGCCACCCTCCTTGCATGCTTCCACCCAGAGTCCCTCATCCTCCCTCCGCCATCAATAATAATAATAAAACACTTGTACCAAACTGAGTACTGCAATGATAGGGAAGCTAAACATTGCACCAAACTTGGGCAGGTCGGGGAGTAGAAAATATTAAATGAGGGAGAGATAGGGAGTGGAATATTTCTAGCATTCTATGATCATTAAAGAGAAGGTTATCGATTTTTGGCTATCTTCATTTTATAGTGAGTTTTTATACTACATATGAACTTATTATCATGTCTTTTATTTTTCCTTTTGAATGTTATTAACTTGTCCATAGTATATTTCTATTGTGCATCATTCAAAATGTATAATTATGGTCTTTATAGACATTTCTTCATGTGTTTAGTAGTAATTAAATCATAAATTTATACACCATTAATAAAATCATAATTTTGTAAAATTTGTGGCATTGTCAATCATTTGAGCAATTTTGGATTAATTTTGGATATCGACAATATATCAATGATATATCCTTGATATGCCTTCTTTTTGACTTGTCGATATGGTGTCGACATTTACATATGAAATCTTACATAACGTTGGTCTAGGGGGTGAGCTTGTAGACCTAACTTGTCTATCATATCTTGGAACACAAAATTTTCAATAATCCCAACATCAATGATAAGTGAGCAGCGACGACCACTAGAGTTACATGTGGTGCGGAAAATACTGTCACAATCAAGAATCCTCGCTATTTTCACCAAGAAAATCTTGGCATTCAATTAATAAGAACGGATCAGAAGATTCTCCTTCAACATGCACGCAATCAAATCCCTCATTCAGGTGTGTGTACCTAGCCACCATCGTAGGATGTCCATCAGCATTAGGAAAGGGAGAAGAAAGGAGATTAATGGACTCATCTAGTACTAAATGAGCATTAGCTACCTAGGGATTAGGACATTATGTGGCTTTATGGCCCGTTTGGTGGTCACGAAAACAAGTGGCAGGTCCTACATTAGGTTTATTCCCTAAGAGCCTAGATCCAATGAAAGCAGGATGAGAGGAGCGTTCTCCAGAAAGTGGACAGGAAGGAGTGGGGTCTTAGGAGGTGGGCGAGGAATGGTGCTGGCATACATCCCTCGGGGAAGAGTAGAGGTAGGTGCACTAGGGTATGCAGGGGTAGTGGATTATGCGGTCCTACGGGTAGTGAGCCTAGCCAGTTTGGATTCAGCTCTTAGAGCTTGATTGTATGTAGAATCTACAGTTCTGCAATCACACATGTAGAGCTCGTCTTGTATATTGGATCGCAATCCATGGATGTATCGAGAAACCAATTGTACATCCCTTTCCCTAAGATTGTTTCGAGCCACCAGAATATGAAATTCTTTGGTGTACTCTTGCAGATTGCAAGTGCCTTGGCATAGATTCTACAATTGGGTATACAGATTCTGGCGATATTCCCCGGAAAGAAACTTTTCTTGAAGCTTCATCTTGTGCCTAGACTGAATGCGACCGCGACCCTTGTGGTGACGCTCCTCTTAGAGGCACTTCCATCATAGCAAGGCATATCCCTGAGCTTAAGGGATACAAATTGGACGTTGCTCTCACCGGAAAGGTCCTTCCAGTCAAAAAAGTGACTGACATTGCCCATCTCATCGAGGAAGGTATCAAGATCATGATGCCTAGCAAAATCAGGGATGTCAATGTGGATGCCACGATCCCACCCGTGATCCTGCCTAGGGGGTTGTAGGGAAGTCCTGGATTTTGGGGAGGGATGGGGTTTGGATTCTCATTAACTTCCAAGGGGTTCTCAACGTCAAGATTATCAGCTGATTCAGACTCCACACTACTAGACCCATCATCTGACTTAGAGGACAAGTGTCGTCCTCTTTGTCATCATCAATCACTTCCATGGGAAGATCAACTTGACCCTTGCTCTTGAATGTGTCTATGCTCAAGTGCTTAGAGCGTTAGGCTATTTAGTTGCACTGTCATGTTTTGGATAGTTGTGACTAGGTTGGCCATATTTTCCTCTAATCTAGTAACTTGGCTGTCCATTTTATGGCACAGATGCTAAACACCAAAAGAGATGCAAGGGTACTTTTTTTTATCAAGCCAATGGTGTAATCAAAGAAGATAAATATTTTTTTTGTTACAAAAAAGGAATGCAACAAATTTAGCAATAGATTGAAGGGCTCTGATACCACTTGATGCAAACGGGTTGCGTAAAGATGTTCCCAATTAACATCTGGTAGATAAACAAATTTGAGAACACAATTTAATCTTACCGTCTTTCTTTATAAAAAAACACCCCCAATAAACCCACGAGCGTCGTGTATCGGCCTCAGATTTATGTCGATGAAACACAATAAAAGGAAAAAAAGTGAATTCCTATTGTTAAACCACGCATTAATCCCACAATTGACAGTCAACAGGAGGTTAAAATAAATATAGTGGGCAACAAATTACGAGTGTGGGGTGCAATATCCAACAGGGAATCAAACAATCCCAAGCAACTCGCAATAGCAAAATGGTGAAACGAGGAGCAGTGGAGGTTTACACAGAAAGGTTTACTTGGAAATCCTTAAGTGTTGATGGTTTCAGAATCACGATTTTGGTAGGTGCGGGGTGCAATAGCGACACCTTTACGTAGCGTTATGAGGGCACTGGACCGGGAACAGTGCAGTGAGCAGTTGTGATGAGGTCAGTAGAGAAGACGGTGTGGGTCACAGCGAGTGTGGTCACAGTCGTTTGGGCTCAGTTATGCGACAGTGGAGGTGGTCGGCGAGGGATGGAGGAAGTGATGAGGAGATGGGTGGAGGTGGTTGGGTGATAGGTGTCATTGGAGTGAAGAGTCTGGTGGAGATGAGAGTGGTGGGTTTGGGTGGTATTTTCAATGGTGGGAGGGTTGGGAGAAATTAAAAGGTGGGGAAGAGGAGTGGGTTACAGGTGGGAGGGGTGAGCAAGTGAATGGTGGTGAGAGGGAAGGGGGAGAATTTTTCCATAGGGGGTGAAAGGAAAATGAGATAAGAGATAGAAAGGTGAGGTGAGAAAAGGGTAATAGTATCATTCTGAGAAAAATTCCCCGATTTCATTCTATGCCCTCATTACAATACCTCACTCCTATTTGACGGGTTTTATAAAAAAAATACATCACATCTTTTTGGGACAAACACATCTCTTGGGGGAATCGGTGGTACATGGCTTCATTTGGGAAGGGGTGCATGGAATATTATAATAATGTTCACTAAAAAAAAAAAAAGAATCATGGGAAAATTTACAAGGAGGCACTTGAACTCTATTCTAACTCCTTTTTGACTGCATCAAATGGTACATCTTTTTACTCCAAAATTTGGATCAGGAAATAGCTTCTCCTTCTGGAATGACAATAGGAGTGGTCATGGTCCTTTAAGGACCCTCTTCTCAAGACATTATGCTATGGTCGGATACAAAGATGCCTTTGTTGGATCCTGTTGGGCTGACGGTTGGGGACCTACTTTTGCTGGTCATTTTTCAGACCAAAGGATGTGGGAGTTTTCTTAATTGCTGGAGTTATTATCCAACTTTCGCCCAAACAACCAGAATGATGCTTTTTTTGGGAATCTGGGAGATTCATGGTTTGTGATGCTTATAAGAGATTGAGGGGTGTTTTGGGTCTTATAGGCATTGATCTCAATAGAGATTGCAAGGTCATTTGGTCAGCTGCTGCACCTCTCAAGATAAAAATTTTCACTTGGTTGTTGAGAAGGGGAACATTAATGGCGTGGATGTGGAAATCTAGATGGTCACCGGCGGTGGATATCTCATGTTGCCTGTGTGGTAATGGGCAACAAGACATTAATCGTATGTTTTTTGGCTGCAACTTCTTGCAACAGATTTGGGAAAGATTCAACATCAGCTGGATTGACTAATCTAATGAGCAGAATTTTTGGACCTCATTTAGGAATGGGAGAAATCAACTTAGACCTTATATCTTTAGATTTAAAAAGGAAAGAGCTGAAGTTTTAGCTATCCTGTGGGGCATGCAGCTGGGAAGGAATGGTGTCATCTTCAAGGGGGATCGTCTGTAGGTTGAAAATTTTCTCTTCCCTTTTTTCCTTTTGGGATAAACATTTGTAATATGGTTGTCCTTTTGTAATCGTTGAGATTAGGGACATGCTTGTTATTTTTAGATCTTTTTGGCTGACTATGTAATTTACCCAAACCTTTCTAATATAAAAGAGAGGTTAGGATTTCTTTGGTGAATAAGAAAGCCTATTTTCATCTCACATGGTATCAAAACAGCGGTTCTAGGTCGATGTTTCAATATCCCACCAAATACCCACCCCAAAACATGATGGTGATTCAATGGACTCAAGGAGAGATCAAGGAAGCAGTAGCAGCAATATGGGAGAGATCTCTCCCAACGTTGCCGCCGCCCCCGATCTCTCGACTGTCGTTGCTGGTAGCACAGTCGGCAGGGCCGCCACCACCGCCCTTGGCCCGTTGCCGTCGCCCTTTGCCCGTCGGCTCCTACCCTCACTGATGGACTGATCTGGTGTCGTATCTGGTCGTCGGTTGGTCTCTTTCAGAGAATTGTGATGAGTCTTCTCTCATGCCCAATATGGATGGTGATGAGTCTTCTCTTGCCATGGATGATGAAGGCTTTTGCTCCAGCACGATGAGTCTTTTCTTGAGCCAGATGTATGTTCTTGGACTGATTGGAGGCCCTATTTCAGTCCAACAGGGGTGTGCATGTGCAACCCAAGGAGGATAAAGGAAGAAGACCGAGGCTAAAGGAGTTTTGGTTGTTGACTCTGGTGCCTTCCTACATCTCACAGGAGACATGAAGAGATTAGATAATCCCGTCAGTCCATGCGGGATCTATGATGTTAGAGTGGTTAATGGAGCCACATCTCCGATTACAGCAATTGGAAGTGTGCGCACTTCCCAGAAGATGGTGATTAGATAGGTTCATTGTGCACAAGAGCTTCCAATAAACCTCCTATTTGTGAGTCATATTTGCAAGGACCACAGATGTCGGGTGGTCTTTGATGAGGATCACTGCTGCTTTCAGGATCGACAGACATGAGAGATCATTGGTGGGGGTATAGAGCGAGATGGTCTCTATTACCTAAACACACCTACTTTATTTGCCAGAGCTGTCCATAGCCTCGGATCCTTAGCTGTGGCATAGGAGACTTGGACACCCATCACTGAAGAAGATGTGACAGATGTATCCCGAGTTTCTTGATTTCTGATCCTGCAATGCAAGGACTGCCAACTTGGGAAGCACCATAGGAGTACTTACCCACGGAGAGTTGATGGGGTGAGTGCTGTTCTTTTCTCCTTGGTGCATTGCAATGTGTAGAGACCATCTAGAGTTCCCACTCTTGGAGGACATTGGTACTACACTGTTCTTGTGGATGATCATAGTCGCTTGACTTGGGTCTTCTTGATGAAGACACGCTTAGAGATGCCACAGGTTATTCAGCAGTTTCTGTCTGAGTTTCAGACTCAGTATTCCAACACAGTTAAAGTTTTTTTTAGTGATAATGCCCTAAAGTTTATGAAGGGAGACGTTTAGAGTCTTCTCCTCTGAGGGCATTATTCATCAGACTTCTTGTGCTTACACGTCTCAACAGAATGGAGTGGTTGAGCGCAAGCTTCGACATCTTCTGGATATTGCTAGAACCTTGATGATCCACATAAAGGTTCCTAAGCAATTTGCGGGGATGCCATACTTACTACAGCTTATTTGATTAATAGAGTGCCTTCCTCAGTTCTTAGAAGACAAATTCCCTTCCGGGTTATTCATCCAGACTGTGACAGGCTATTTTCTCTTCCATTGAGAGTCTTTGGATGTACTTGTTTTGTCCAAGCATATGATAATCAAGATAAGTTTTCTCCTCGAGCATCTAAATGTGTCTTCCTTGGGTACTCCAGGATACAGAAGCGTTACAGGTACTATGATCTGGTTCGTAGGAGGTATGTTGTTACTGCTGATGTCATTTTCTTTGAGAAAGCCCCTTATTTCTCAGGAGAAGGATCTTCTATTCAGTTTACCTTGGAGGAGACACAGATTTATCACTTGCGATCACAGATTTCTTCTAATGTAGTGCCATGCCCTATTCTGACAGACGAGAGTAGTTCAGATACAAAGGGCTATATTACAGAGATAGTGGTAATTTAGATATCTTTGCCTACTCTGATGCAGATTATGTTGGGTCAGTTGATGACAGGCGCTTTGCTTCAGATTTTGCAGTTTATATTGGTGGGAATCTTGTCTCTTGGAGGAGCAAGAAGCAAATCGTGGTGGCTCGCTCAAGTGCAGAGGTAAAGTACTGGGCAATCGCCCAAGTTGCTTGTGACATAATGTGGATTGTTGGGTTCCTACATGACTTGTGTGTTCAAGCCACTATGCCAATGCCACTTCTTTGTAACAATAAGTTAGCTACATATATTACCTCCAACACAATTTTTCATGAGAGAACTAAGCATATCGAGGTAGATTGTCTCTTTATTTGTGATGCAGTTCTTGTAGGGAAGATTGGTACTCCATATGTTTCCTTCGAGCTCCAACTAGCAAATTTATTCACCAAAGCTCTGAAGTAGCAGTTTGATTTTCTATGTGACAAGTTGGGCCTTGTTGATATCTACGCCTCAATTTGAGGGAGAGTGTTGAGATTAGGGATGTACTTGTCATTTTTATATCTTTTTGGCTGACTATGTAATTTACTCAAATCTCTCTAATATAAAAGATGTTAGAATTTTTTTGGTGAATAAGAAAGCCTATTTTCATCTCACAGTAACCATTTTAGCTAATTAACAGTGGGTAGTTATCCCCTGGATAACTACCCTTTTCCCCTTAGAAAAAAAAAATTATATTCCTAATTAGACTTTTCATGTAATTTTTTTATCCCTACTCTTTATATAAGAGAGGTTAGGGTTCTTGTTTTCAATAAGCCAATCTTTTTCTCCAACACTGACCTTGTCTTAACGGTTAGATGCATTCAATGAATGCCTTGGTCCACAAGTTTGACAAAGTGGGTGCTTAGTCCGACAAGAAGGATCACGGAAGATCAAAGTGTTGGAACTAAATCATTACGCTTGATTTTGGTTACATCTATGTTTTGGAATGATCCCTTTTGGTTGTGAGTCTAGGTGACAAATGCATCTTACTTGATCTCATTTAATGTGGAACACGGCTTAGTCTTCCTTGTAGGTGAAACCATCATGCATCAAGCTTAGAATGAATGCACTTTCTTTTTCTGATTTTGTTTTTGTGGAAGAAATAATGAGTAATTCTTGTTATTGGTCAAAAGAGAAATCAACTGCACTTTACATGGAAAGGGGTTTACAATGATAATTTTAATCCTAACTTGGAAATAAATTGAAATCAAATCAAATCCTAATCAGATCAAATCCCAACAAAAAATAAAAAGAGATGAGAGGAATACCAAAAGAAACAAATTTGCCTAACTTAACTGATCTAAAATTTTTTCTTGATTCTCTAACAGATTTTCTTATCCTCATTTGGTTTACTCAATTCTGGTATAGCATCATGATCTTCTTCAGGCTTTAGGATTAACATTGTACCTGAAAGTTTATATGATATTTCTTGTTATCTTGCAGTCAAAAGACCCACGTTTCCATGCATTATCTCTTGCATCCCAAATGGTTGTGGCATTTGCAGATGCGGTCAATGAGCTTGTTTATGATGTACTTATATCAAAAGTTCGGCAGCGGCTTAATGAAATCTCTCGGCTGCCAATCTGGTCTTCTGTAGAGGAGCCCAGTCCTCTTCCTCTTCCAAGTTTTAGTGCCTATCCACAGCCCTATATTACGAGTGTTGGGGAGTATCTTTTGACCTTGCCTCAGCAGTTAGAGCCACTGGCAGAAGGCATCTCTGGTGTTGATCCCAATACCGAGGATAGCCAACTCTTTGCCACTGAATGGATGTTCAAGGTACTTGTTATTCTTTATCAGCACTTGACTTTATTGTTAATGTGTCTCAGTAAATCATTTTGCTACTGATAACTCAGTAATTCTGATCTAAATGAAGGTAAAGAGGCTGATAAGATTCCACTTTAGTTACTCCTGAATGCAATCTGAAGTCTGGCATGTGGCATCTCTATGGCAGCCATAAAAGTTTTGGAATTGGAAAAATTGCAGATAATTTGTAAATATTCTGTAATAATATTGACTTAATCACATGATAAAATTTACATGAAAAGAACAGAGCAGCAATTCTGGCATTTTCTTTGGAAGTCATGCATGTCTACAATGCTGTGTATATAATTGCCTGTAAAATGGGATGTTGAAATATTAATCTATTTTTATTTTAAAATTTAAAACTTCATCCAATTTTATGTTGATAATGTTTGTTCTAATGTTACTTTTTGGTGGGGTTTTTGGTTATCTGTTTGTACTTTTGTGATCGTCCCTTAACGAAGTGGATAATAACTGGCCTCATGTGGTCATGCCTTTTCTTTAAACAAAGAACCTCCAATTTGAAGGCAAAAATATTGAGAGAGATGGTAATGTGACATGTTTGTAGCCCCTTGGCTCCCGCAAAACACCAAGGCCATGGGACTAAATGGACCATGGTTGCCCCTAGGGTGCTAATCAAACAACAAACCAAATGATCACAAACAATACATATGCTTGAGTTCAATTGATTAATTTCAGAGTTTGAGTTCGATTTGCGTTCAAGAAAGATTTGTTTACTATGCTTGTTTTTTGTTTTAGCGTGATTTTGGGTATTCGAGTTTGGTCTGATTGGTTTCTTTTTTTGTTTTGGGTTGAAAAGGTGAGCGGATAGTCACGTTAGACAGGTGACTATCTACAGAATTTATTCAAAAATAACATGCAGATTACACAAGAGTTGTCCACAGCCCCAACAAAGAGGATACATCAACAAGCATCCCATCTATGGAAATATTTTTTCCTCTAAACACCCTTACCTTCCTATGCAGCCACAACTGCAAAAGGCCTTGCTCTCGCCTTTCTTGATCAGAAACACGTCGGTCCATTATCAGTTCTTTCTGTAAGAGAGCTAAGCTAAAATACAGGAGACGAAGAGCAACCAATCCCCGTTGATCCTTTCTTTTCCCATACTTGCTGTGCAAACAAATGTCCAAAAAATAAATGATTGTAGTACTCCCTCTCACAGAAAGTATAACTTTCATGCACATCATGAAGGAACTTCCTTCCATACAGCTTAGCCATAATAAGTCTCTCTTCCAAGCAGCCATGCAAAAATTCACTTTTTTGCACATCTTGGACTTCCAAATCAGTTTGTTGGCTCTGCATAAGTCAAAATCAGAATTCATTTGATTTGGTGCCAAGCTTCTGTAAACTTCTCTTACTGAATCAGCAACGCATTAATAAGTTCCCATCTATCCATCTCCCCTTTGGTTGAAAATTTTCTGGTGCACTTTGTAATGGTTTGGTTAGAGTTTGATAACAATTTTAAAAGTGAAAGTTCAATACAATCTCGAGAACAAATTTAAATATCATTCATTCGTTGGGAATTATATTTTTAGGTTGGCCTACTATTGTTTTGGTAAGAATCAGTAAAATGTATATTATATATATATTCATATAAATTTACATGACATTAATGCGTACACATACACACACATACATATATATGTTTACACTGTAATGTATACTACAAAACTTGAATTTTATGAAATGAACACATTGTTTTTTTAAGGTTTCGAAGTTGAATTTGAAGTTCATGCTTGATTTAGTTTTATTCCAATGTACGTTTTTCAGACTATCATCAAATGAACTTGAATTCGGTCTCCAACATGTTCAGTTCATTTAGCAGTCCTAGATGGTCCCATCCTACCCTTCTTTTCTTGCTACATGCACCTTTATTGACTCTTTGCCATCCCTTCCACTTCCGCACTACCATCCCTCCACTTCTCTTCGTGGTTCACTTATTGCCAGTCTACCGTGGTCATTGTCCAGCATACCCATCAAGTCCATGTTGCTTCTCATTGTAATCCTCTAACCACCATTGTCAAGGAATTTGAGTGTTACAAGTAGCAACAACAATGGTATCTTCATCCAGACCCTGTCATTTTCCACATTATTCATGAGGATGTATGCAACGTGGTTAAGCATAAGCATGTAGGTATCCATGTTCATTTGCTTCATGTGGAAGAAATAAACTATTGTCGTATTGAAAATAGAGTTCCCTACCTCTTTTATATAGAGAGTTAGGTCACAAAAATTACATGGTAGTAGTAAGGAAATAGAAAGCGAAAAATAAACTATGACTCAATTTTTATAAAATGAAGCAAACATATAACCTAATAATCTAAGTAACTCTAACACTCCACCACACACACCCAACACCCCCCCCCCCCCCCCCCCCCCCCCCCCCCCACAAACGTTAGATCGTGGAGAACATGGCCAACTTGCAGATAGGAAACAAAATAGACTCCCACCCAATAATGACTTCATCTGGTTTAGAGCAGGCAGGTAGCCAACCAAGCAGTTAGAAGGTGCTACCTCATACCAGAAACCCTTCTCTTTAGGAGAAGAGAAAAAAACTAGGAAGGGGTATGTGGGTAGAAGCAGTAGGCAAGCAATAGATAGCAATAGGTAGTAGATGGGAGGTAGAGGTAGGGTGTTGAGCAGGACTCTCAAGGCCCCCACCAATCATCAGCATCATCTCCATCTCCGAAGGGGATCTACTGATGCATCATGGATGGTAGGGATGGTGGCAAAAGCTGAAGCGGCATTAGTAGCAATCGCAACAGCAACAGTAGAGTAGGATGGCTTGCTCCTTACTGAAGTTCTTAGTTCCCACTAAAAAAAATTTCAATTTTCAATAGGAAAGGTTGAGGTATCTGAGGGTAGTCCACGCACTTGTGTGCGCATGAGGTGATGTAGGCGTCAACATGTTAATCCACAGGGAGGCAACACCTATGCTCATTTGCACACATCATAGGTAGATACATGCATGAGCAAGAAAGAGTTCCTTGACCACTTTATATAGAGAGTCAGGTCGCAAAAATTACATAGTAGCTCTAAAGAAAATAGGAAATAGTGAACAAGAAATAAACTATGATTCTCAACTTTAATAAAATAAAGCAAACGTATAACATAATAATCCTAGTAACTTTAACACTTCATAAATAACACATTATTGATCGCACCATAAAGGTTGTCAACCCTGAAGTTCCTACTACCAAATCTACTTTAGCAAGCATAGTAAGTTGGTAGCCTTGCCTTAAGACCATTAAACTTACTATCAACTTGGAGTGGACAATTGGTATAAAACTATGTAGCTTGCATGGAAACCATTTGGCATTGGTTTTTGTTCTTAAGGAAATCTCTTGAACACAGTGAGGAGTAAGGTACAAAGGATGAGGATGTTGGATAGTTAATAAATGGAGTTCAAGATGTCAACTAGTTGATAGCATGCTTGGAGAAGATGAGAGAAATGGGTCGTGATAATGGAAATAGTTAGGAGGATGATGGGGAGGATGTAGGGCTAAGTACATTTAACCATTCGATAGATCCATGGTGATTGATATTCTAGTATGGCCAAAGGGTTGGAAATAGCCATAGGTTTTTATTCTTGTTAAAGTATTAGGAATAGTCGTATAGAGTCCTAGTCTTATTTTTATTCCTATTTTGTTCTTTTCTAATTCTTTTGGGTCTACTATGTAATTTTCCTAACCCTACTCTCTATACAAAGGGGTTAGGATTTTGTTTTTGGAATGAGAAAGGTATTATTCTTCCACATAGTATCAAAGTAGGTATCCTAAGGAAAGAAATCCTAACCCTAAGCACTGCCAGAGAGAAGGCCTACACCCACCACTGCCGCAACTCCTTTGTGCGGAGCACTCGTGCATACCACCGCCTCTTCGTGTGCGCCATGCACCACGCGCTGCAACGTTGCTCTCCCAACATGCATCGCCTGTATGGACTACCCTTGCCATGTGCAAGAATGCACTAATTGCTACGTGCATAAGCGCATGGTCTTGCTACCCCCACCGTGCACACTCCTACCCTACCTCTGCATGCACATCATGCACACAACACATGCATTAACATGCGTTGCTGCTTGTTGGTTTGACCCTATGTGGAATTCCATGTACTGCTACCTTATCCCTTGCATGCACTATTGCCCCTACGTGCATGGTGCTCTCTTGCCATGTCACTGCAGATGCTACTGCTGCTGCTGCTGATGTTGGTGCCCTTGTTATTGTCGATCCATTGAAAATTGGAAATTTTTTTCAATGGGAATTAAGGAGCGAGATGTCTATTGCTGCGACAGGTTGCTGCCTCCCGACTTGCCCCTACCTCTATTGCCTTTGTTGATCGAGATGTTGAATATTCTGATCCACCAATTGGCTTCTTTGATGAAGTCGATGATTGGTGGGAGATTTGAGTGAGGTTCTTTTCTCTCATCCCTACTATTGCTTGCTTGGGGCAGTCTCCTCGTCTTTAATTGCCTATTACTGCTTGGGATCATCTCGTACCTTTACTACTACTTGCTTAAGAATGTTTCCTTGTCTATAATTGTTACTTTTGCTACAACCCTACTACTATGATACTATCATCTTTGGTTTCTACTTATGCTATAGTCCTACTACTGTCGTTTATAGTTTCTACTATTGCTACAGTCTTCTATAATTTGTTATTGCTGCTACTTTTACTATAGCATACTATTTTTTACTGTGGCTGCTACTTTTACTATAGTTGCCACCTTCTCTATCAGTCTGTTGCCTGCTCCTTTGAATGTCTACATTGGAGGGAAGTTTGCTTTTGTTTCTTGTAACAAGCTGGGTATTACATGCTAACTTCATGGGGAGTGCTAGAGTATTGGGGATATTCATATAGTGTCTAGTCTTATTTCTAATCCTATTTTGTTATTTTCTAAATTTTTTAGGTTTACCATGAAATTTTCCTAACCTCACTCTATATATAAAAGGGGTTAGGGTTTTCTTTTGGAACGAGAGGCATTATTCTTCCACAATTATATATTATGCACATGTTTATGTTAAAAGCTGCCCATTTAAATGTTCTTTTTGCACATGTGGTGATTTTCATAGGGGTTTCCACGGATGTTGACACATGTAGGAATATGAGTACATGCTATCCATATGCAACAAGTAAATATGCATGTGTGATTGTTTTCAAATGGGGAATGCTGAGCATTATCATGGAAAAATGATCATTTTTGTGCCATCTCGGGATTACACATGCTGATATAAGGTGAGACATGTTCAATTTGAGAAATGTGTGAAAATCTTTCAACATTTGCCCAAGATCCTTAACAATCTAATCTAGTGCATCTCAACAGATGTCCACATGAGCATCCAGCAAGATTGTTCTTTAAATATTAAAAAATCTAAGGAATGGAAAGTTCACGCGTTAAAGTACTAATATCCCACAAACTCATGAAGAAGTCTTGAATAGGTTATAGAAATTGTGATTAATTTGGAGATTATTCATCCATTTCCGTAATGTTTGCTGTAATTGTTTTAAACAAAATCCGGGGATATGCTGTGATATCTTAATTTGGATAATAATACTTTTCATCTCTTGAAGAAAGTATTGCATATTAGAAGGTGCATTGTGAATGATATACAGAACTTCGTGCCTTCAACATGAGTGTTCCTTGAGGTCACTATATAATATTTAACAAAATTGTTTGAGGTTTTATTGGAAAAAATCCTATTTGGCATCCAATAATGGTATGGCATTATTTTTTTGCTTGCTAATTCAAAGTTTACAAGATTATTTGGAGGCTTCTAGTCTAGGGTACTCTTTAAAATTTACTTAAACACGGAATGGGACTGGCAAAGATAAAGAATTTTCTGATTCTTCAACAACCAAGAAGCATTTTGAAGTACCTCCTGAAAAAAATACAGTGCATTCTCCCTCTGTGAGATCCTACTCTTGATGTGTTGGTGATCTTAGCTACCGTATTGCAGAACAGCCCATGATACAATCAGACTGTCATAGGCTTGCACATTCAAAAATTACATGGACCGATGCTTAAAGCCTCCTCCAATCAAGGTTTTTCTAAAAGTACCAACTTTTTTCTGAGTGCGAAGCATAGCTAACCGGAGAACATTAGGAGTTGTATGCAGGGGCCTAAGTAAGTTTTGCATGGTTCACATGTAATCTTTGCTACTTGATAGTTGGGTCACATTTTTCTCCCTAGAACATAGACATAAGCTTGTGAGTTCTGGGGCTAAGAATTTCCCATCTTTCTTGTTTATAGTTGAAATCTATATCCTTTTCTTTTTTGTTTTGAATTGTATATACTGTTTGTTCGAGATGGCTTATTTCTTTAGAAGTTTAATTATCCATCCCTGAGTGTGTTCAACATTGCTATCAAAGCGTTGAAATATTTATGAAATTGCAGGTTGCGGAGGGTGCAACTGCACTGTACATGGAGCAACTACGAGGAATCCAGTATTTAACAGACCGAGGTGCACAACAACTAGCCGCCGATATTGAATATTTGACCAACGTGCTCTCAGCACTCTCGATGACGATTCCACCATTCTTGGCTACATATCATACCTGTGTTGCAACACCAAGGGACCAAATCCGCGATCTACTGAAGTCGGATGGTGGGAACCAACTTGATCTCCCGACTGCTCATCTTGTTTGTAAGATTCGACGCTTGTCTTGGGATTAATTTTCATTTCTTTCGAAAGCTTTTTCACAATGGTTAAACCTTGCACTTGTAAGCTAGGCTAAGAGAGGAGTTTGGATTTTGTCATGTACAAGAAGCTTTATGTTCTCGAAGAAATAATATAGGTACTCAGGCAAAGATTTTGATGATTCGAAAGAAGCATTGCCCATTTGTAGAATTTGTCCTGCCGATCAAGACTGGAGAGGTTACAAGCTACATGGAGATGCATGTATTTTGAACGGAAAATTGTGAACAAGTTCCTTGTAAAATGTAGTTTGGACTCAAGTAATCAGGGTTAAAATAATATATATAATCTAAATTAGACTCAATCCGACTGGCTTAACATAGACTTTGAACTAGCTTATTATCGTCTGATCCAAAAAATTGTGAATAAGCTCCATGTAAAATATATCATGATCTATTAGGTTTGTGCTGGAAGATTGCGCATTCACTCTTGTTGGTTATGTAAAAGAAGATTATTTTGTAAAAGAATTATATATTTGACGGATGGTTAGTGATCTTGGGGGACCAATCTTTTTACTTCCAAGAGAAAATTATGCATTCGATCTATATATTTATGATGGAGTGAATTGAGTTGGTTATTTCACATAATGGGTTGATTCTCCTGTATCTTGTTATTTAAATATATGCATTTTTTAAATACAAACTCTGTTGGAAGATATGATCGCTAATGCGTGATCAACTGGTAAGCACAATATGCATCTTAAAACAAAAAAAAAACTAATCAGTATAGTATGATGATCAAAATTAAATTCATGTGATCAAAAAGAATTTTCAGGTAAATGCTCCTTTAATGTTTTGCAATTACACATGGTTACTTGTCTGTGCGTTCTTGCCCTTAGAACTTGCTATACCAGACGTATATACTCCTTTTAATCTGAGGATTTTCTGTGTTTTTTCGTTCTCTCTCCTTTAATGTTGTTTCTTTCTTTCCTTCCCGGTGAACGTGACATATCTTCAAACAATGACATAAGAGTTAAAGACGCCCAACAATCACTAGGAATTACATCAACAACCAAAAGCCATATTCGAACTTTCAGATTATGCCCTGTTAGGTTGAGTTCACCGTGGATTGGTTTGGACGATGGGGTTAGATTTCATGAGATAATGTTTTTGTAAATAGGTTATCTGTATTTTTATTTGGAAGTCATAAGAATTATTTTGGTGGGTTAATTTGTTGTTGTTTGGAAAATGTTTAGATTAATCTACGAAAATATATGAGATAATGTACAAAAATAATTTATCTCACGTAAACTACAGAATAATTTATCTTTTAATCTAGGTTAAAATATCATTTTTATCAAATAAGATTAACACTTATAGGTTATTCATCTTACCAAATTAGGCCTAAAGATATGTTTAAAGTTTGCAGTGTGGGGATCCATTCAAGTTGGGAAGAAGAAAGGGAAACTCTTTCACATCCCGAAAGGAAGAATGTGAAATTAGATTTCCTTTCGATAGGGATTAGGAGATCGGTTCTAGCTATAAGAAGCATGTTTGATATAAGTCACTTCTCTAATTGCATTTACTTTTTATCCTATGGGCCACAAAGACTTGTCATGGAAAATGGTAAAGGGAAACAAGCAAACTTGTCACAGATCGCCTGCCCCAGGATATTCCTGAACACAAACGTAAGTGGTGGTAGGGTGGATTATGTGTTGTTTCTCAATTTGGAAACAAAACAAATCAATTGCAAAGTTGAAAAAGTTTTGCTTCCCTTTTGTATACTATAAATTTTTTCCCATTCCCATCGTAATTCATCGGTACGTGCCTTCCAAAACTGTGGATGACGATATGGGGGAAGATTAAAGCAATGTTCCCGCTTCAAGACGATTTTTGGCAATACTTTCGAAAGAAAAATATACTATGGCTATGCACATCTTTTCACCAAGCATGTTTTCTCGAAAGATCGGGGATCGATACCTTTTATCTGGAATTTACGGTGCAATCTGCTGACCCCGCTAGGTTGAATACAGCTGCCGAGAAACAGCTCCAACCACTTAATGCAAACAAGAGAGCTTTTCGCAACAGGGCAAGAATTAAAGTCTAGAGCAGGTGTGTGTCTAATTTCAACAAAATTAACCTTAAAAGATTAGAAACCTCTAAAGGTAGTTAAATTCTAAAATGAGTACTCTAATAACAAAATATCTTTTAATGGAGCATAAAATTTAGGGCAACAAAATATTTTTTTTTTCGAAAAAAAAAAGACTTTTATTTTTTTAAATGTGAGAAGATACTAAAAAAAATTAACTATCCGGAATAATTTTTTTTTTGACATGATAATAGGCAAAGTTCACTAAATAACCAACTAAGTAGGATTTTTGTAAGGAGATAATGCATGAAAACTAATTAATTAATAACCAAGATTTTTTTTTTTTGAGATGATAGGGATGCAGATATTCACTAAATAATTTCTAATGAGATAACTAAGATTTCTTTTAAAGATAAGAGATATGAAGTAATAAAAGATAAGATAAGTTGACTAATTTGTTAGGTCATTATGTATTAGCCCAAGGACATCTCCTACAAAAAAAATGCATAAAAAAATCAATGCAAATGAATTAGTAACCTTAAATAAAATAAATATAAGAAAATGTGAATTAACTAAATGTTTAAATTACAGTAAAAAGTAACTTAAATTTGTTATTTCTCCGGTAATGATGTTAAAAACTGATTGCAAAATTCGCTAAGAGATAACTGCATTGTTGCAGTGCAAAATTGTAATTATTTAAAGTTTTTTTTGAACCCCAAAAGAGATAAAATTGAAAAAATTGGGAATTTGAGTCATCTCAAAAGGAGACAAAATGTTTCAAATTGCTTCCTACTATCCTACACTATTTTTTAAAATTTCATGTAATTTTTTAGATTTTTTTGAAGAAGAATAGAGTCTAAACCTAAAACTTAGTTGGCAGCTTGCAAAATAAGGGTTGAAACATAATACTAAGAAATAATTTCACATAAGTCGAAAATTTTTAAGAAAATTACGGAAGGAATGGAACTAGTAACTAAAAAGTGCTAAAACTAGCACTACACTGCGCTCAGTAAAAATTTAAAGAACTACAAGGGCCTAGACTATAATAATGTAAGGATTAAAATGAAAAATAATTTTATGCTTTTTTTCTATAGTGAATTTATACACGAAATTTGATAGGAAAAAGTTTCAAAAATTTTGAATGCATGCATTTTGAGGAATAAAATTTGAAAGCAAGAAACTAAATTAAGACTAATGTATAAACTATGAAATATGAGATAAAGTATGTAGAAATTCCCAAACAAGTAAATCTAAAATTAAGCTACTGATATTAAAACCAATCAACTAAATAAAACTTAAATTAAATAAATTGATGTTAAATTGCCACTAGATTAGAACTATAAGTACAAATTGCAAATAAAAGAAAATAAGGAAAAAGAAGTAGGCGAGGAGGCTTCACTACAAGGGAGAGGTGATCGGATGTGCGTGGATGACAATGGAAAAGATAAAGATAAAGGAGGACATCGATGGCCGCCATAGGTTGCTCACTTGGAGGAAGCCCTTGAAGAAAGGAAGAGGTATAAGGTAGAATTATCTTCTTAAGGGTCTTCAAGCCTATTTATAGACTTAAGAGCCTTTAAAAACTTTTAAAATCTTTAAAATTCATAGCAAATGGGTAAGGAGGTTGTTTCGAGTAAAAATAACCATCAATTCCATTAAAACTCTAATTTTCGATCTTTTATCCCACATATATACCACCACCTAACTCAAATGAATCTATTTCCTGATTTTTTTGACCCAAATGCCTAAATGAGTCTATAAAAATATTCTCTTTGATACTGTGACATCTTGTGAGTTTTTCGCCGCTTCACCTGTGATATAAAAATAAATAAAATATCATTATTCACAAAATATAAAGAAATGTCTAAAGTTACTATATTTACAAAATAAATATCCAAAAAGTAGCAATAACTAGGCACATAATTTATATAAAATTATGACTTGGTCAGTCCTACACTTTCAAACTATCTAACAAGTCTACAATCTTATACTTATTAGACCAACATCAAAAAGTGTATATCCCAAATGCAGGCTTCCCCTTCTTTACCTTCAAAGGCAATAGCCCAAAGAGGAGGTAGAATGCCTCCATCCACAAACACATGCCCAAATGGAAGCACAAAACTAGGAAGGTGTAGAGAATTGGCTAACAATTGAGACTCAATTGAGACAGTGTTAGGTTGTAATAACAGGAGAACGATACTATGAATGGGTTGAGTGGACTCCTCAACAAGTGTTGTACTGTATATTTACATATGACAAATGAATCACTTTTACTGGGTGAACATAGTTAGAGATCTTCACCAGGGACATCAAATTTTACATTGCCTAGGTCGTGATCCTCAAGCAAGCGCTTAATTCCCACACTCTCTCTCATAAAAGAATGATATGTAAACGAGGAGAGAATCTTCAAACCTACCAAAGGTTGAAGGACAGTTACCTTTTCTGATAAGTCCAACCATCTCTCTACAAATGATGCGGCAATCTAATAGATTTGAGACAGGAACACTCGGCTAATTTAAATATATCCGATTGAGGACTATGTATTCTTTGATGTGATCTCCTGATTTGAGCAACACAGCGAAAGTGAGACTCTGCAAAAGGTGCATTTATTGCCCACCAAGCCTCTATTTATAGTCAAAGGGGCATATATGAAGGGGCATGGTTTTCTACGCATAACAATTGCGTTAGCAATTAATGTTGGCATCAGACTTATTCACTCCCAACCAAAGAGGATGCGACACGTCAACTATCATGTTGGAGTGAAGACAAGGATATACGTCATTTGCATGCTGTCGTGATGAACCGATCATGCACAACAGTGGCTGGCCACCATATGCTTGAATCAGGTAGAAATATTGCTTCCCCATGGAGGGTAATATAATAACTTGGGATTGTGGAAATTTATCGCCAATTTAAATTTACAACCAAAAAGCATTAGCCTTCATGCACATAAGAGCTAGTGGAAACCTCAACCCCTATGGCTCTCTATACTCTTACAAAGTAGTAGCTCACCTAATAATGTGTAGAGGTCAACTATTAGGGGATGAGGGGATAGCCCAAAAAAAAAAAAAATTTGTTAGTCAGCCAAATAAAACAAAGTAGGGGCAACTAATGAGGGGAAAAATATTCCTTTCATGGGCTCGACTAAAAGAGGCCTTATTACGTTGCTTTTGTCGAGTTTTAAGAAAACACGCGTTGTAGTACAATAAACAAAAGTAATTCAACACTTAAATTTATAAACTCGGAAAATAGAAGTGAGTTCAAAGTCATTCGCAGGGAGCAATTGTAAGCAACTCAATCCACTAATCACAATATCAATTGAAATCAAAATGATAATCAATAGATATCAGGAGAATATCTCAAAATGTCAAGAATAAGAGTGCAAAAGATTAGGCTAAAATGGTGGTTTGAATCACCAAATTAACCCTACAAGTTAAGCTCTAATTATCTCAAATATTTTAATAATAATTTGCAAGCACTAATAGCAAATTCCACATCAGCAGATGTATCAACAGTAACCAATCAATCAGGCACCAAGTCAGACGACGGAGTCAAGGCACGGATGCCTTAACTACTCCCAAGTAGAGCACAGGCACAAGGGCATCAGGATAGAGTCAGTGTCTAAAATTCTCGCTAAGTATTGGACACATAGGCATGCATCCCAAAGTGCAAAAATCACCCCCCACCCTCCTCAGAAACCTCTCCTAATCGAGTTGCTATTCGGGTAATCAGATCCGGGTCAAGTCCAGGCTCACCCGTAGTGGTGATGAGCGAGGAGTGAGAGAGTGCAGCGTGGGGACCTCGCCCCCAGTGAAGAGGCGACAAGGTAGTGGCAAAGAAACAATTTAAGTGCTGCGTTTACTCCGAAAACCCACGATGTGGGACTTTTTCTTCAGCCTTTCTCTGTTGCGCAGTTGCAGATGAAATTCGAGCGATCGAGGCTGCTGCGGTTGGGTGCTTTGCTCAATTGGAGGCTGGGGAAGCTGCTTGGTGATGAGCCCATATTTGTGGGCTATTTAGGTATTTCAATGCCTAAACATTAAGTTATCTTTAACATTTATTTAGCATGCATTAGGATGTAAATAGATTCGTTTATATTTTTGACTTGATTGCATAATTCATGCATTGCATTCATAATTAAATGCATCTAGAATTGACTTAGAATGACATGTATTTGATTAGTTAACCAATTAGGTACATTACATGTATTGCTTTGAATTTAACATAGAAGTTAAGGGTTTGTGTATAAATAACCTATCATTTCTTTTTATTATTTTATTCACTTTCTTGTCCAATGAGTGCATGCAGGAGACGCATCCACCGAAGAGCATCAAATGAAGAGGAGATGGAAGTGGGTCTCTGTCGCCCACGTTTTTCATCGCTTCCTCTCTTCCCCTCAACCAATGCAAGTTATTCCCTTGCAGTAGACAGAACCACTCAGTCCACCACCTGATTCCACCACTGTGAAGAGCTTTGGGCTCACCTCTAGCTTCGCCACTGTGGGCCTCGACCGCGACAAAGCTCTGCCACTGTAGGCGTGTGGGGTGACGGCCCACACCGCCATCTGCAGAGCCTTGCACCTCCATCACCATGAGCCAAACATCACCACATGCCTACATGACAAGTATGTTTTCGCGTGTTTTGAAATCATCGGAAATCGTAGTATAGTCGCGAAATCCCCTTGGCAAAAATATTTCTAATAACGAAACTCGATTGATTTTTATTCTTTTGAAAACTTAAGTCCCGATCGTTCGTCTTTGGGAGGCGTGAAAACAAGTCGAGATTTGGATCGACTTAATCTAACCAAAATCTAGTCTAACCTAATATTTTTGTCTTTTTGTGTTTTTGATCTTTATTTTGAAACACGAAATGAAAGCATGCGTCAAAGTGGTGAGCCGTGAAGAGAATAGCATGCATATAAAACCATTAGATAAGAGTATCTTGCATCAAAAATTAAGTCACTATAAAATCTGGATACATGGAAATAAACCTAAACTAAAGAAAGGGATCAACCAAGAGAGGCTAAGGAGAAGCCTTCTTGGCCGTCCACTAAAGAGAGGAGGATGGGTGTGTGTACCAAAGTGGAGAGAGTTGCACTCTTTCTCTACCAATGGCCGTCCTTGAGAAGACCTTGAGGGGGTCTTCTCTATGGCCATCTAAGAAGGAAAGAAAATGGGGGTGTGGATCCTCTATGGTGGAAGAAGAGGGCATGCCCACAAGAAGAAAGGAGAAGGTGTTGCATCCTTATGCTCTTCTTCTTCTTGCCACCCTTGAAGAAGCTTAGAGGAGAGCTTCTTCCTAGCCATCCAAGGAGGGAGCCTTGGAGGAAGAGGATGGCCTTGAGAGGGAGAGGAGGAGGTGTGGTTGCAAGTTGAGAGGAAGAGAGTGGTGGAGATGGTGCAATTTCGTGGCTCTCTCTTTGCCCTTATGGAAGGCTCCATTTGGTTGCCACTTTTGGTGGCTCCAAAATTAGCTAATGCCACATTTTTAGGATCTCGATTTGACACAAGTTTTTAGGGTTTCCAAGAGAGTGTGCATGGGTTTTGTAGGGGTAGAATGGGAAGGGGTGTGTGTGTGTATTTTTGTAGGACTAGGTTGTGGGTTTTGGTAGGATTAGGTGCTAAATAGGTTGGGTCAATCTAGATTAAGTGGGTGTGGACCTAATTAGGTTTAGGAAAGTCTAATTGGATAGGAGTGAACCTAATTAGGTCTAGGTCAAGTCTAATTGGATGTGTGCATGTGATTAGGCTAGGGTAACCCTAATAGGTATGAGTCAATTAGATCCTAGGTGGATCCAATTAGGCTCAGGTGCACCCAATCAACTGTAGATGCATCCAATTAGGTATGGGATGGTTCAATTGGGTTAGGGATAGGATAAGTAGGGCTCTGGATAGTGGACTAGGCTTAGGAGGTCTCTAATTAGGTTTCCTAGGGTGTCCGATGGGGTTTCTAGGTGAAAATAAGCAAGCTAGGGCTTCCAACACCAAAATCAGGAACTAGAGAGCAGTATCAGACGCCCAGAATAATGGTTAGACGTCTTATACTACAAAATTGGACGTATGGACATTAAATTGGACGTCCAATTCTATGTCAGTATAAGTTTTGGCTTCCTGGATTGTTATTCTGTAGAAATCAGACGGCAGCCAGATGTCTAGACGTCCTAAAAGGCGTTGGAGAGTGGGTTTTAAGTTTTCTAAGGTGGGTTTTGGTTCCTAAGTATTTGGGAGAGGGATAGGGTGGATAAGAACATGGATAGTGCTATCCATGTTTGGGTTTTGAGGATAAGGTGCCCTAATGGAGGTCGTTTTGGATTTAGGAAGGCTATCCTAGGGTTTCTAAGGGTAGGATAAGGCTATCCTCCACACTCCTCTTATCTGGATCAATCTTCTTCTTCCTTTATTGCTTTATTCCACTATCTCCATCCTGGATCACTTTCTTATCTGCAAATAGCAATAAAAATCATTAACTAGTAGGATATCTCATCTTATTCCAAATAGACCGATGCAATGCATGATATGCAAGATATGAGTACAATATCCACAATTTAAGCTAGGTTCAGACATTATTTAGGTTGATTAGGACCCATGATTGCTGTGCAATCACTACACCACCACCACCACCATCTCCTTCTCCATCTTCGTCTTTTTCATCTTCCGCTACTGTTCATGTCCTTCTTCATGTAAACCAACACCGATCACCTTCATGCCGACGCTCGCCCAACTCCCCGTCGCACCTCCTACACACGATTCCTCCTTTCCAAGCTCATCCGCAATGCCACCACCATCTTCCTCTTCTTCTTTTTCCCCTGCCACTTCACCTTCTTATTCTTCATCTCCTTCTACTGTTACCCACATAGACGAACCCAACATCATCGCCACCTCAACCAGCCACCCACCCACCGCTCACCTCCTACAAGTGGTTAATGACCACTCCTCGCCAGCCGCCATCATCCCCCTGTAGTAGCCCCTCGTGGCCATGCACAGCTGGCTCTATGCTTACGGTAGCAGCAGGCCACCGCCCGACCACCGACACCCTCCTCTCTGGCTGACCACCGTCGGCCACCATTCGATCAGCTGTGACCACCATTGGATCTGCCATCCTCCCCTTGTCCTCTGGTGAGGTCCTCACGACTAGCCATCACTCCACGCGTGTGCGCGAAGCAAGGGGAAAAAGCTCCTCTGTTTTGGGTTGTAAAAGTTTTTACATTTACATGACATTGTGAGCTTTATTTTAGTTAAATATTTGAAGAAATATTATGGCATTTGCTGGGCTGCCCCCTCTACTCTTCTCTATTTCTCCTACATTCTCTTCATATCTCTTTCTCCATTTTATTAGTCTCAACTAAGTTAAATGTTATATTATATTTGTGAGCAAATGTCTGGCCATCATTTTTGAATAATAGAATGATAGATGGCAAGTTTTTATAGGCCTATTCCTCCTTGTGGAGATGACCCACTCTTCTTGAGTGGTAATTTTAATTATTTTGATTAGTGGTTTTCCACCACTTAAATACTACTTCAACGCATAATTTTATGTGCGAAAATTATTCATAAGCGAAAATCGTCTTTTCACCTAGGAGTGGTCTGCATCGATTGGGAGTAGTAGCGTGGTCAGAGGAGGGCAATCGGTGGTGGAGGAGTGGCGATGATGAACGATGGTGAAGTAATGTCCAACAAAACCTAAAACTCAAGAAAACGAGCTAAATGGCCCGATTAGGAGCTCCAGAAGCATCATCGTGAGAGGGTGAAGGTAACGGTGGTGTTATTTTGATGGATGGAGGTGTGTAGCGGCCAGACGATGGAGGGGTGGTCAGGGAAGACATGGGTTGTCCGGCTGAAGTATTCAGGGGTGAAAACTCTCACTAAAGTGAGGGCTTTTGATCCTTGAACCATGGGGAAGGTTTTGGTGGTGGTGGTTGTGTGTTTAGTGGAGCATGTCGGTCGCACGATGTCGTCGGAGGCAAAGAAGACGAGGGGAAAGGCATATGAACGGCAGCTGAATTGAGGAGTTGAGGAGTTGACTCTAACCTAAAGAAGAGGAGGAAGAAGAAAAACTACCTATGAGGAAGGAAAGGGGAGGAATTGGCGCCAGCTATGATTGGTTAGAGTCGAAGGAGATGAATTCTCCATTGAGAGAGAACGGCAACGACGGAGGGGGAGATGGGTCCTGTTGTGGCTGGAGAGGAGGGGAGGAAGGCGAGTGTTTAAGCACGAAAGTCATCTTTTAGAGAAATACGTCGTAGTATAGGACAGAAATCACACAAACACTTAAATTTATATAGTTCGAAAACAATGTGAGTCTGAGGTCTTTCCATGTGAGCAAAATGGCAAATTTCAATCACTAATCACAATTATAAATGAAGATATGCAAATATAATCAATCAAACTAATATTGCAATAAAAACCAAGAATGAGAGTGCAAAAAGATGGAGTTAAAATGGTGATTTGAATCACCAAATTAACCCTGATGTTTAAGCTCTATAACCACTTAAATATTTCAACAGTATTAATTAAATATCTCAAATATCAGAACCAACACAAGCATGGGGTTAGATGTCTGTTTAAGGCTTCAGACGCCTTAATTCGAGCCTCAAAGAAGCCAAGGCATAGCAGCAGTAGAGGAACACAGAGGCACAAGGGCCTTTCACAAGAGCAAGGCATACGGCTTCATTAAGTCTTCAGCAGCGACTAAGTGTAGAGAGAGGAGAGGGAGGGCACGACTCTTGAGGCAGCAAAAACCCCCTCCTCCTTCTCAGAGTTTCCTTCCTTAAAGCCAAGTCAGACTCAGGTATCTGGGTAAACGGATCCACCACCCAAACCTGCAGGCGTGATTGCAGGAGAGGGCGCATGGACAAGAGCGTGTGAGCGCATGCAGTGGGGCATACGAATGGGGACCTCACCCCTGGTGCGTGATGAGGCGAACAACTACCAGCACAAATTCCATTATACGCTAAGGTCACTCTTGAGACGCACGATGTGGGACTATCTTCGTCCCTTTCGTCTGTGTGCGCCACCAGCTGAAGATGTCATTCAATTGGTGCTCCACTGCACTCTGCTGCCAGGATGAAGTCTGGAAAGCTTCAGGACCCGAAGCCACGTCGATTGGGAGAGGGGGCGAGGTCGAGGGTGGTTGAATGATGGTTGATGGAGTCGGAGAAGATGACCGGTGACGGCGATTACCTGCAAGCAATAATACGGGTCTTTGGCCCCAGTTAAAAGGTTCTAGAGCGTCGTCGAAGTACGAAGAATGTAGTGGTAGCAATGATTTGGTGAAAGAGTGAGTGTAGCGGGCAGATGAAGGAGCTTCAAGAAGCTCTAATGAATGGAGTCAGAGGAGATGATGGAGGTGTGGGGAGCTGGAATCAAGTTGGGCAAAATGCTTGTGGAGGTGTGGGGAGCATTTTGCCTAACCTAATTAGGGCATAGGAAGGTGATAAACTCCAGTTTATCATCATTCTTATGCATTAAAACAAACCTACCTCTTAGGATGTTGCTCCGCAAATGGGTTTTTGGGTTGCATTTAGGCATAAATTAGGATAGGCATGCATTTTACTTTTTATTGTCTTTTTGATATGTTTTTGTGAGTGTTAGGG
Organism: Thalassia testudinum; assembly: GCA_037157565.1. NCBI lineage: Eukaryota > Viridiplantae > Streptophyta > Magnoliopsida > Alismatales > Hydrocharitaceae > Thalassia > Thalassia testudinum. The sequence goes on along the minus strand of JAZHRO010000076.1, from coordinate 17,799,640 downwards.
ATAGACAAAGAGTCAGATCTGTAGAACCCTAGCACTCGGGAAGGCAACTGGTGAAGGAGAAGCTCAAACCAGCTGGGACTCAGCTTGATCTAGCTTACCACAACTAGATTCCAGCGCACTTGGACTAGGGTTAGCTCATTCTAACTCCATTCAACTCATCTCAGCTAAATGGCAGCTCAAGAGAGCTCATCTTAGGTCACCCTAGCTCAGGTGAGCTCAGATCCAGCTCAACTTAGATGAGTCTATCTCATCTTAGCTCGCATTAGTTCACAGGGAGCTCTAGTTAGCTCAGATGAGTCGACTGGAGTTCACCTCAGCTGAGGATCAGCTTGATCCATCTCCACTCAACTCCACCCAGCTGAAGATGATTTCATTTCAGCTTAGGAAGCTCAAGTCTTGCTCCCAGGGACTCAGCTTAGCTCAACTCAGTTGAGCTAAGCTACCTTAGCTGCCTCAACCACTTGATCCTTTTCGGGAGCACCAGACCTAGCTCACCTCAGCTCTTTATGGTAGAACCCAACTTGCTTTAGCTTGGCTTAGTAGCTAGCAAAGAACTAGCAAGCTAAGCCAGCTAAAGTAGCTCCATGCCACCCTCTTCAGCAGCTGCCAACTCCGGTTCAGCTCTAGACTTCCTCCGTCCAGCTCCTCTCCTCAAACCCTAGCTCCCATTGCCTCCTCTTCTACTCCATTACCAGCTAAGCTAGCTTAGCTTAGCTAAGCTCCAACTCCTTGGGCCATCCATCACCCTAAAGTCCAACCTAACTACCTCTACCTCAAGCCCACCTAAGCTACACCTAAGCTCTACCTAGTCCACCCTAAGTTGGCACCAACCTTAGCCATCTCTTCACTCCTCACCTTCCACCAAAAGGTACCTATAGTTGACGCCAAAACCTAACCCTAACCACCTCCTATTTTGGCACCAACCCTACCTCCCATATCCACCATACACATAACCCTACATCCATATCTAGCCATCCACATACCCCCTTCTAGAACCCTAAGATGGTGCCACCTAATAGCCTTCTAGAAGGCCCATTTTGGAACAAACTCTAAGGGGCACCAAAGCCATAACCTTCCCCCTTGTGCCCCCTCACTTGGCGCCATTTATTCCTACCCTAGGATCCTTAAATACCATCCCAAATCCCATCCTAGCCATCTATTCTATCCACACCAACCCCCCTCCTCCGTACTCTATATATACCCACCTAACTACCCACATTTTGATCATCCTCCATTTAGTCTAATTCCACCTTACATCCACCATAGCCCACGGCCAAGGAGAAGGAAGAAAGAAGAAGATTAGGGGGCACATCACCTGCCCCCTTGGTGTATATATATGGTAGCTATATAAGTATATATAAGCATATATACATAGGTATATATATCTATATATATATGTAAAAGTATATATGTGTGTCTGTGTTTAGAGTATATTTGTATAAGTTTCTACTTATAAGTATGTATATATATTGTTGGTGTAAGGGCACCACGATCATCAATTTTGATGATAACAAAACACTTGTGTTTTAACGTTTGTATTTGAGCTTTAGATTTCAGGAAAATACAAATTGATATAAGTGTGAAGGACCTCAGAGCTTGCCTCCATGTTGGATTGGAGGAGCTCTTTGGAGGAGGAGCTTCGCGAGGAGTGAAAGCTTGAAGAAGGAAGGAGATGAAGAATAGAATAGATATTCTATTCATGTATTCTTTGTTTTATTGTTCCTTATGTTTTCTTTCTTAGATGCATGTTAAAGAGCCTCAAAGTATCAGCATTGTAGTCCTAGGAACACTTACTAGACCCTAGGATACTTAGGTTTTCATAGAAGACCTAGACAAACCTAAATAAGCTTCAGACAACCTTTTTAGATGTCTAATTTGATAATCAAACGTCTGATAGTGAACTTTAAGACATCTGAATGTTGAATCAGACATCCAAAGTTTTAGGGCTGATCTTAGAAACTTCTGTTTGCTGATTTCAGACGACTGACCCTTAGTCTAGACATCTTAGCAAACGTCTGTTGACTTTGCTAGACGTTTAATTAGCGGAACATTGGCTTAGAAAATGATCGTTGAGGTTTTGACCTTTGATCTTCTATTAGACGTCCTTAAAAGACTTCAGACGTCTGATAAGTAGTTGTTTTGCCTTGATTGACCCTAAATCACTTTCCTAGATGAATATAGCCATTTGGACCTTGGGAAATCCATTCTCATAGTAAATTAGGTTTCCAGATGTCTAGACCTAGTGCCAGATGTCTGATATGTCGTCTGACTGATTTATCCTAGAACCTTGTTTAGGTCTGAACCAAGTCAGAAAGGAAACTTGCCCGGAGTTAGATGTCTGATTTAGTTTCCAGACGTCTTAAGAATGACTTCCAGACATCTGATATTTTTCCAGACATCTAATGACCCTGTCAGAATCATTAATGATTCTAATTACGGCTTGATTTGCCTTGGGATGATCCCCAACGGCTACCAAAGGCTTTCAAAAACTTCCTAGGCCTTCCTAAGCTTTCTATAAATAGGAGAGGTCCCTTGCCTTGTAGACACACACCAAACAATACTATTTCCATACTATTTTGTGTCCAAAACACTTTAGAAGAAGATCTTGCTCTCCAAACCACCATTCTACATCTTGAGAGCTACCTTCTTGTTACGTTCCCTGTTACGAACGTGGCATCAGACGGGTTTTTAAGACATCTGGGAAGTGGCCCAGACATCTGTCCAGACGTCTGGAACCCTTTCCAGACGTCTGGTAATAAATTTCTGCAGCGTACGGGGTTGCGTCTGCGTGCCCGCGTGCGCAGACTGCACCCGCTGCTCTCGTTCCTCTTTTCCTCTCTCTCTTCCTGTAGGCGCGCCGCTCTCTTCTCTCTCTCCCCGCGTGGCCTTATAAGAACACCCTCGCCCTCTCCCTCACCCTCATCTCCTCCGCCTTCCTCTTCTCCTTCTCCCTGCCAGTGCGAGAGCGCGAGCGAGTGAGTGGCGGCAACAGCGGCCATGGCGAGCGTGCGGGAAGGAGGGTTTCGAGCGGAAGGGGGAAGCTCGACCGCGAGGGTTCGAGCTTGCCGGGGTAGCTAGAGCCGACCGGCGGGGGAGCAGCGGACGTGGGGTGTCGCGGAGGGGCTGCTGCAACTCGGGCAGCAGGCGGACGGGGTGCGGCGCGGCCGTGCATCGCGGGCCGAGAGCGAGTTGGGCTCTGGTTTTGGAAAATTTTCCAGAATCAGACGTCTGGGCTTACGACCAGACGACGGTGAAGACGTCTTGAGGACTGTCCAGACGTTTGACAGGTAAGATATTTCTATCTTCTTCCTTTTTCGCGTGTACGGCCATGCAGCAATCCGCCGCGACTTCGTCTGCGCTTCGTCGTGCTGAGAGCAGGAGTGTGTGTGCGTAGGTTCCACTCGGGAGGATGCAAGGGCTCGCCATCCCACGTAAATCAGACGTCTGGCCGCAGAGCCAGACGACGGAGAGGACTTCCAGACGTCTGGGGTGACAATCGGACGTCTGGGAACCAAGCCAGATGTCCCAGTAGGCTTCTGGACGTCTGAAGGACTACACAGAGCTAAGGTACAATCTGATCCACCTTTTAAGACGTCTGGAAGAGGTTCCAAACGTCTGATTTTGCACAGTTTCATCATTTTTGACCCGTTTAGGGCCCGTTCGGAGTCCGTTTTTCGCGTTTTGAGTTGTGTTCTTTCCGGAATAAAATCCTCTACCCGTTTACAGTAATTATATATCATTCTGAGAAACTCCTTGTGTTTGATCCTTGTGTTAGGACCCCGTTCCGTTGTAGTCTTGGGGGTTGCGGAGGCGTGCGGGATTGCCGACCACGCCCCCAGTACTCCCGTTTTCGCTGGTAGAGTGGCTTTTAATTTATTTAGTATAATTTGTTACAATTGTGGAACAATTAATAGAGTCTAGGGCATTTCATGAACCCTAGGACTGAGAAACTAGATTGAATGATAGATCCTAGGGTATTGCATGAATCCTAGGGCTGGAAAACTAGATTGAATGATAGATCCTAGGGTACGACATGAATCCTAGGACTGGAAAGCTAGTGGAATAAATAAATATTGCAGCCTTGAAAAAAGTGGAAAGGAAATAATAGCTGCATGTAAATTGATTTAACAGCTGTCTGTTATGAATGAATAAATATGATTGAGAATATGGGTTATATGAACGTAAAACTGGAACAGTGAAACCTACAATGGCCAAATAAAAAGAACACGAACCCTACGGGGAATTAGGAGTAGAACTCCTGGAAAAGAGAATAGAAGGGAACTGAGAAAGTGAAACGTGGAAGTGTGTTGTCTCTCGGGTACGTGGTACCAAAGAGAGCACACATTACCTCTTAGTGTAGAGGGGAGCTTGCTGCCCTCATGTTAAGGCCGGGGTGGGTTTGGCCACTGTACACCGACTTGCTGGCCCTCGCGTACGCAGTACCGAGGAGAGCTACTAGTGTAGGGAGAGCACTAGCTACCCCACAAGCCCCGGGGTTCTGGTAGCCTCCTACACCGACTTGTTAGGCCCACTGGGCAAACCAGGGTAGTCAGGCGAGGGTGCACGGACTGTGGAGGGGTTGGACCCCTGTTACTGAGAGGGCTCTGCCCTATACTGGTTCCGTGCTGTGTTTTGAGTGCACTCGTTAACGGAAACGACTGACCGTGTGCCAGTGCGGGGTAGCTACCTGTGCGCTTATCACGCGTGCCATAGTCACCGTTACGTCTGTCAGCGACCTTGGGGTGGTTGACTGAGGGTAGGACCACCACGGGGGACTCTCCCGGCCAGGAGAGCACCACGTGTTACTTTTACTTTTCGGAAAAGACTGCAATCAAGATCGTTTCCACGAGGAACATTCCAGATCAAGTGAAGGATCTGAGAAATAAATCAATCGTGAAATAGCAGAAAGACGTAAATAAAGAAAGTAAAAATATAATAGCTACTGTACACTCTACTGCTTCTTTAGCTTTTAGTTGCAACTCTACTCAGCGTTTCGCTGACGTGTTACACTCGTTACTTTTCAGGACCAGGTGTTGAGCAGCCAGGGTCAGCGGCTGCAGAGGACGCTAGGCCTAGTAGGGTCCAGTAGAGTTACCCGCAGTTCTTTTTGTACCTTTCTTCCACTATAGTGAGTAGTTTACTTGTTACTTCCTGTACTTCTTTATTGTAAGTTTCATGTTATTTACATATTTGTTGCTCTATTGTTGTGGTGGTGTATACTGTAGTAGTTCCTTTTCTTATTGTTGTATTTTGTTACTACTAGTTATATTCATGCTGAATGTGGTTTATTTTACTGCTCTTTTGGTTACTTCCTCGTTGGACGACTAGGTCTTGGGATTAGTCGAGTCGGTCTGATTCTCGTGTCTCGTAGGGACTCAGGAATCGGGTCGTTACATTCCCGCTCTCCCACCATCGTTTCGAGAGTGCCGTCGTGTCATTGCGTGATTTATGCACCCACGTCGTCACGCCAATGCACTTATAGCAAAGGGAAGTTCTTTCACGTATAGTAGCTAAATTCAATCTTTTACTTTGTGTCTTTATAGGTTTGTGTTGTAATTTTTTACTTTGTTATTTGGTTGGGTATTCGCTTTGCGAATTCATGTTTCCTTCGTGAGACAAAAACTTTCTCGTGAAGAAACGGAGTTTTGAGGTTACGTTGCCCTCAGGTTCAAAGTAGCGTGGTTGTATTGAGGTTGAGTCACCCTTGTTTTAAGTGACCCAGATAGTGGATTTGATCGACTTAGTCGATTGGGAAAATCCTAACTCAAGAGGGTTAGATGGTGGTTTTCACTCGGTTTGGATTTCCACCTAACAATCTTTGTGTATCTTGTGTGATTGCTTATTGTGATATTGTTTTATTTTAATTATGCATTTTATATTATATCCCGCAAATCTCACCCCCTCCCGTAGGAACCTTCATATATGTATATGTTCATCTATATATATATGTATATTGGTAAATATGTATATGTATAGATATATATATGTATATATGTATGTATATATGTATATATGCGTGTGTATGTATGTGTGTGAGTGAGTGTGTGTGTGTGTGTTTATGCGGGAAGGAGCAAGAGGGATAGAGGAGCCGCGCAAGCGCGCAAGGGCAGGGGAGTGTAGCGCTCTAAGGCGCTGGGAAGGGCGCACAGACCAGCGCACAGTGCGCAAGCAAGGTGTGGCATGCGCTTAAGTGCTGCACGGGGGTCTTGCAACCGGTTAAAGTAGGTCACGGGGAGGAGAGAAAGCATCGTGGCCACCTGATAAGTGAGAAGTGAGCCGATTGCACACTGTAGCCGTGTGAGGTCGTGGCTATAGTGCAAGGGCAAAAATGCAACCGAAGGCGGTGAAGGCGCGCAGAGGAGGGCCTGGACTGGCAGGGGACATGCGTAGAGGCGTGCGAGGGTGGCTAAGGCACGCAAGGGCACTCGGCGAGGTGGCTGGAGGCACGCACAGGCACACGGGAGGGAGCTTCAGAGCTTAAAGCTCTAAAAATGGCAATGACATAAAAAACCAAAAAAAAGAGAACCAAAATGAAAACAAAATAAATCAAAACTAACACAAACAAATAAAAAAGAGAATACACCACGCCCACCTACTTGTGATGGAGTTGGGCGATGGTGCTCCCTCACCGTGGTGGTTGCACCCACGGGAGAGTCTCCTCTGCTCTCAGTGTTCCTCTCAACTCGTGAGAGGATACTGAGAATGAGGAGGGGAAGAAAGGGAGAGAGGAGAGCAGGGAGGTGTGTGTGTAGCCGGCTAAGAGGGATGTGTGATGGCTGTATGTGTGTCTCAAGGAGTGGAGGTGGAGGGAATGGCTTAAGGTGTGGTGAGTAATGGGTTGCCGACGATTGCATGGAGGGGGGGGGGGGGGGGATGGTTATATATGTGAGGGGGTATGGTGTAGGTGTGGGTGAGGACAAGAGTGCCTTTACGAGAGTTTTTTTTTCTTCTCTTTTTTTTTTTGTATTTGGGTATTTTGTGGTTAGGCACTTAGGTAGTTAGGAAATTATTGTAGGTGAAGTATGTGGTGTTGTGTGTTAGGTAGAAATATGGTGGAAATGAAATGGGAATGAGGTCAAAATGGAGGTTCAATCTCTCTCTATCTTCCTCACCATAAAATACGCTAATGCAGATATTTACAAGATGCATGCAAACCTATCTAATCTAATTGCCTAATATTAGAAACTAGCATAAGATGGCCAATTTAGAGATGTGAATTATTGCGCAATCAGTCTCTCCCCGGCAACAGCACCAAAATGATGAAGCGAGATTCGTATGCTAAAAGATTGAGTTTGAAAACCTGTAGTAGTTGTGTAAAAATCCGTTATAAAAAAAAATTTATAACCGAAACTCTGGCGAGTCCCAGGTCGAACACGGGGAGGTGAATGCTTGATTAAAAATTACGTTTATAATTATTGTCACGAAGTAGATTAGCTAATCGAATTAAATCTATGCTAAATATCTACTTAAAGAATAAATAATAGAAAGGAGAGAGAAAGAGAACCAATATTTTATAATCATCTGTTCATTACAACTAATTTCCACAATTAGAAAGCTAGAAATCTACACTAGAAAGTAGTAAAAAGAGAGGGATGAGAAAATTCTCCTCGACAGTTGCTTGGAGGATGAGCCTCGTTGACGGAGTGCCCGGACGATGGAGATGAGATACTAGACAAAGGAGGACAAACAACGAAGCAGGGTGATGTCGCAGCGGGATCTGCTTCCAGAATGGCGGTGAGAAGACAATCATGGGTGCTCCACAAATGAGGTTGGGAATATAGAAAAATTATATTTAAGACTCTAGTGGAGTATCTCTGGTATGGGACTAGCTCTTTAGAGTTTTGGAGGGGGTGAGAGAAGAAGAGAAGAGATGAAGAAAATGAGTAGTAGGGGTGACCATTTTATAGGTGTGAAAATTCGGGGCAACAGGGTCTTTTAAGAGCTTAGAAATAATTATGCGACCTTTAGTGACGTTTATGCACATCATTGAAGGCAATCGTTGCTGAAGCCGTGCCTCAATGAAGGAAGATGGAGAGGGAGAGGGTGAGTTGTCGGTCAAAACTAGGTCCTAGGAGTTTAATTCTATTCTAGGGAGAGAGAGAGGAAGAGATAGGACCTAACTATGTGGTTGAAGGAGGTAGGAACTGTGTTGGCGTGGCTTGCTTGACATGGGGAAGGTGAACTTCTCCACTGAGGTGGACGGTGGCGAAGAGAGGGGAAGGACGCCTTGGCTTAGTCTACTAGGCGCGGATGAAGTTGAGGAAGAAGGTGACGCTCTCAATTTGATGGTTGAGAGGTTGGAAGAGGTTGAGCGTGGAGGTTGCTGGAGCTGTGATTGGAGACGGTCGGAGGAAGAAGGGAAGAACAATTTTTAGCCTAAACTAGGCTGGCTTGGGTCACTGAATGTCGTACGGCTTATATAGAGCTCAGATTTGAGCTCTAATTGGAGGATTTCATGCATTTTAGTCGAGCTTTTTAAGAAACAAGATCCTGATTTTTGCAAGCTTGTTAGGGTTCTAGGATTCGAATTAGGACTTGGGATCAAGTCCACTGGATTTTCCATGGCCTGAACATCAATCCCTGTAAATTTAGAAGGATTTGGTGTTGATTTGAAAGAGATTTCCTCTCTTGAAGGTTAGCTTGAAGGTGTTCACACTGTTAATGGTGGAAAGGACTAAAATGTAAATACGACGAGAAAGTTAGGGACCTGAATGCAATAAATTTGATACCTAGGGGTCTAAATGTGAGAAATAAAGTTCTTAGAAGCTAAAATGCAAATTAGGTCAAGATGGACTCTGATTGAACCCAAATTTTGGTGTTAACCTAATTTGAACCTAAGGAATCTAATGGTGAACTTGGATTTGAGTTTTAATCATGTTTGACTGAGTAAATTGCATAGAAGCCCAAATCATGTTAAATTCCCGCCTGAAACTCTATTCTAGGTCAAAATGGGTTCAGAAGGTTAAAGTGAAGGTATCAAACCTCTTAGAATATTTTTCTATAAATTTTAGGAGGTCTAGATTAATCTTATCTTGACCAAAACCTTTTCAATTTAAGTGGGGTTGATAGTTAGGGTTTTTAGTACTGTTTTCGTCCTTAAAATGCGTGAAACCCTAATTCAGTCAGTGTGAACCCACTTTTTAGTCTTTTATGCTCATTTAACCTTTAAATAACCCTTGATTAACTTCATGGTTGATGGGAACACCATCATACTCCCTAACTAGCCACTTTTTGTCAGGTATGATTGATAAAAGCTCCCAGATAATCATCTAAGCGTTATAACTTCGCATTATTCTAATTTAGGAAGAGAATAGGAAATCACAGTTAATTATGTAATTTTAACAGTACATCATAAACACATATTATCCACGAGATTTTTCAGGGGTTAATTAATAGTTAAATGAGCATTAAAGTCCAAAGAGTGGGTCCATGTAGACAGAAATGGGGTTTCACACATTTGAAGAACCACAACAACACACAAAATCCTAATTTCAAATTCGCTTAAATTAAAAAGGTTCTGGTCAGGATAAAATTCATCTAAACATACTAAATTCATAGAAAAATATTCTAAGAGCTTTGGTACCCTTGGTTTGATCATCTGAACCCATTTTGACCTTAGACAGAGTTTCAGACGGGATTTTTTACCCTAATTTGGGCTTCTGTGTAAATTACCCAGTCAAACGTGGTTAAAACTTAAATCTAACTTCACCATTAGATTCCTTGGGTCCAAATTAGGTTGATACCAAAATTTAGGCCTAATTAGAATACCAAAATTTATGCCTAATCAGAATCCATCTTAACCTAGTTTGCAATGTAGGCCTTTAAAATTCTATTTTTTACATTTAGCCCCTCATGTTTCAAATTTATTGCAATTGGGTGCCTAACTTTTCAACATTTTCTTAGCAACGAGATTCGAGAGAGGATTTCTCCCTCAAATCAAAGCCAATTTCCTCCAAATTTAGAGGAAAGATTCTTGAGGAGATCCCAATCTCTCGAACCGCCTCATAGTCTCCAAATCAGGCCCTCGAGCTCGGACAAGCTAGAGAAAATTTGGGAATTTTCTTCCCTGATCACGCGACCAAACCAAGCCCTCCCATGCTCTTGAGCTCGATCTGGAGCTCTATAAAGTACCTCCTCTCCTAGGCCGCTCTCCTTAGCTTGGTTTTAAGGCCTAAAACCCTCGTCTCCCTCCTCTCCGACCAACATTGTTACGAACAGGGCATCAGGCGTCATTTAAGACGTCTGGGAAGTGACCCAGACGTCTGGAAGCCTTCCCAGACATCTGGTATTAAATTTTTTCGGCGTACGGGTTCGCGTCTGCGCGCATGCACGTGCAGACTGAACCCACCGCCCTCCTTCTTCTCTTTCCTCTCCCTCCCTGCAGACGCAGCCTTCCTCTTTTGCTCTCTCCCCGCGCTGCCTTCAAATAGTGCCTCCCTCTCCCTCACCCTCACTCCACCGCCTTCTTCTTCTCCTTCTCCCTGCCAGCGAGAGCGGCAGCAGCGGCTGCTGCGAGTGTGTGGGGAGGAGAAGGTGCTGTGAGAGGAAGAAGAAGCTCGACCGCGAGGGTGCGAGCTTGCCGGGGTAGCTAGAGCCAACCAGCGGGAGAGCAGCGAGCGTGGGGTGCCGCGGAGGAGTTGCTGCAGCTCAGGCAGCAGGCGAACGCGGCGCAGCAAGGCCGTGCATTGCGGGCGGAGAGCGGAAAGGGTCCTGATTCTGGGAAAATTTCCTAGAATCAGACGTCTGGACTTACGTCCAGAAGATGCAGAAGACGTCTGGAGGAAGGACCAGATGTCTGACAGGTACAGTATTTGTTATCTTCTCCTTCTTTTGCGTGTACGGCCATACAGCCATCCGCCGAGTTCTTCTGCACCTCTTCGTGATGAGAGCAATTGTGTGTGTGTGCAGGATTTAGATGTCTGGGCACAGCACCAGACGACGGACAGGGCCTCTAGACGTCTGGGGTGACAATCGGACGTCTGGAAACTAAGTCCAGACGGTCCAGCGGGCTTCTGGACATCTGAAGGACTGCATAGACCAAGGTATGACCTGAGCGACCTTTTAAGACGTCTGGAAGAAGTTCCAGACGTCTGATTTTAGGCAGACTCGTAGTTTTTGACCCGTTTAAAGTCCGTTCGGAGTCCGTTTTCTGCGGTTCAAGTTTCGTTCTTTCCAGATTTATTTCCTCTACCTGTTTACGGAAATTGTAGGCTGTTCTGAGTAACTCCTTGTGTTGATCCTTGTGTTAGGACCCCGTTCCGTTGCGGCTCTGGGGGTTGCGTAGGCGCGCGGGATTGCCGATCACGCCCCCATTACTCCCGATTTTTGTGGGTAGAGTGGCTTCCCTTAGTTAATTACAAACATTAATGCATATCTGAATTAAATGATAGATTTTAGGGTATGGCATGAATCCTAGGACCTGAAAACTAGACTGAATGGTAGATCCTAGGGTATGGCATGAACCCTAGGACCTGAAAACTTGACTGAATGGTAGATCCTAGGGCGTGGCATGAATCCTAGGAAGATAGAACATGGAAACAGATGTCTTGAATGCCTGAATTGCAGTCTTGGATAAGTGGATAAAATAATGATAATTGCCTAAAATTGGATAACAGCTGCCTGTGGAATGTAGAGTACTATTACTAGTAACTGTTGCATGCAATTTCTGTTGGTTGAAATTAAATACGAGCTGCTTGTATACAAATTGGAGGGAAAAAGAAGTTGAATGTTGGAACACGTATTATATGCGAATGAACCTAAAATGATGAAACTTAGTATGGCTTGGCTTGAGAAACATGAGCATGAACCCTACAGGGAATTAGGAGTAGAGCTCCTGGAAATAAATGGGATGGAGCTGGAAAAGTGAATGGGAAAGTTTGTTGTCCCTTGGGTACGTAGTACCAGGGAAAGCACCTGTTACCTCTTAGTGCAGAGGAGAGCCAGTCGCCCTAGGGACCCGGGGTTAGTTCTGGCCACTTTGTACCGACTCTTGGCCCTTGTGTACACCGTACCGGGGAGAGCTACTAGTGTAGGGAGAGCACTAGCTACCCCACGGGCCCCGGGGTTCTGCTAGCCTTCCTACACCGACTTGTTAGTCCCACTGGGCAAACCAGGGTAGTCAGGCGAGGGTGCGCAGACTGTGGAGGGGCTGGACCCCTGTTACTGAGAGGGCTCTACCCTATACTGGTTTTGTGTTGTGCTTTGGGCGCACCCGTTAACGGAAACAACTGATCGTGTGCCAGTGCGGGGTAGCTACCCGTGCGTTTATCGCGCATGCCGTCGTCTGTCAGCAACCTTGGGGTGGTTGACTAAGAGTAGGACCACCACAGGGGACTCTCCCGGCCAGGAGAGCACCACATGTTACTTCTACTTTTCGAAAAAGACTACAATCAAGATCGTTTCCACGAGGAACATTCAAGATCAAGAGAAGGATCTGAGAAATAAATAAATAGTGAATAAATGGAAAAATATAAAGAAAGAAATTAAAAATATAACAGCTACTGTCCACCTTACTGCTTCTTAGCTTTTAGTTGCCACTCTACTCAGTGTTTCGCTGACGTGTCACCTTTGTTACCTTTTCAGGACCAGGTGTTCAACAGACAGAGTCGGCGGCTGTAGAGGGCGTTGGGCCTAGTAGAACCCAGTAGTGTTACTTGTAGTACCCACTGTACTTTTTTTTGCTGTTGTAGTGAGTAGTTTCTGTTACACCTGTACCCTTTTCATTGTAAGCTTCATGTTTATGTACCTGTTTAATTCCCTACTATTGTGATGGTGTATACAGTAGTATTTCTTTTCTTTACTGTTGTATTTTGTTACTGTTAGTTATATACATGTTGAATGTGGTTTATTTTACTTTCTCGTTGGACGATTGGGTCTTGGGATCAGTCGAGTCGGTTCGATTCTCGTGTCTCGTAGAGATTCGTGAATCGAGTCGTCACAAACATTGACCACAACTCCACTGACCTCCTATCCTCCTCTCTTCTAGACCTCCAACAAACTAATTGGAGGCTCCAAACTCCTCTCGTCGTCGCGACCAGGTCCAGCCAAGGTTGGGAGCTCTCCACGCTGTCACCTTGCCGTCAATTGTACCTTCTCCAGCGCCAGCCCATCACACCTGGATGCCTCGCTCTCCCTCTTTCTCCCTAAGTCCTCTCATTCTCTTCCTCTACCTCTCTTCTGAGTTTCGCCCTATTTAGATTTTAGAATCGATCGCTGAACGCCCCTCAACCTTGTCATCTTCCTCACGGCCGGCACGAGCTCCGGCAAGCTCGCACTGGCACCACACACATGCAACCACCCTTTTAGCACCACCACAGCCATCAACGAGTCCCAACGACCAAAAGACCTAAGTTTATTGGGGACTTTGGCCACTGAAACTCCTCCCCGACCACACCCACACTCCACCTGCGATTCCACCTTCGTTAAACCTTGAATTCCACTCAGAACACCTCACCACCCACGCCATCACATCCCTCATCTCACGCGAGGCCTTTGAGCTATTTTGATTGGGTCGTGAGGCTGTATTCTTGCTTTTCAGGTCTTCATCGGACGTCCGCCGCCACCACTATCTTCTCCGATTACGTTTGCTTGTCTTTGACCATCACTTGACCTGCTGCTGTCCTCATTCAAAGCTGATTTGATATCTGAAGCCTTCTAGGCCATCAATCGCGCCAGGAAGTTGTAGCTACTGCCTCACTTCATCGACCCATTCAACTGCAGCTCGCAGAGGAAACAAAGAAGGGGCTACTCCTTTAGTCCCACATCGGGGACGTAGTGGCACGTAAAGACATATAAAAGGAAATTCTGCTCTAAGCCTGTTGCCTTCGAGACCACGGGGTGAGGTCCCATACATGCCTTATCGCACACGCTCACTCACGCGCTTATCCACGCACCCTCGCCCGTGCTCACACCTCGCCAGTCTGGGCTGGATCCATTTACCTGCTTATTCGGGTCTGACTTGGTTTTGAGAAAGGAAACTCTGAGAGGGAGGAGGGGGTTTTTTTTTTCCTTGGGATTCGTGCCCTCCTCTCTCTCAGCACTTAGCTTGCGAGACCCTTGTCTCTTCAGTGGTGCTACTGTGCCTTAGCTCCGCTGAGGTTCGAGGCAAAGCCCTTGTGCCTTGTGTGGTTCTACTGGTATTTGGTTAAGGCATCTGTGCCTTAGTTCTGTCGACTGATTCTGATATTGCTGAGATAATTGATTGGAAGCACTGTTTATTTATTTGAGCTAATTAGAACTTAACTTGTAGGGTTAATTTGGTGATTCAAATCACAATTTTAACCTGATCTTTTTGCACTCTAATGCCTTGTCATATTGCAATATTATTCTGATTTATCTTGAGCAATAACTTGATTATATTTGCATATCTTTATTGATAATTGTGATTAGTAATTAAAATTTGACATTTTGCTCCTTGCGAACAACCTTGGACTCACATCGATTTTGAGCTTTATAAATTTAAGTGTTTGTGCGAATTTTGTCCTATACTACGATGCGTATTTCTTAAAACAACAATTCTCGCCCTAAACAGTGGTTAATCTACATTTGTGATGTGCTGTTAAAACAATAGAATTAACCATGTTTTCTTGTCTTCTTTTCAAATTAGATTAGAATGAAATTACGATCCTCAAGCAATCATTTAGGAGCATTATCTCTTGATTCCGATTAAATTTACTTATGATGAATGATGGTGTTACATCAATTCGACATATATAGCATATGATAAGCCGACCAAATGTAATCAACACTGCAACAAAATATACAAATGATGATGAATAAATAACGATGATTTGTAACATTCGTTGTTATGTTTATATATAATTATGAATTTACTCATTCGTTGCTATTTCTGTTAAGAACAACGACGATTTCAGTTATTTGTTACGATTTTTTAAAAGAATAGCAATGGTTATTTTGATTCGTTGTTATCTATTTATTAGCAATGAAAAAAACTGTTGTCATCTTATTTCAATTTGAATAGATAATTAAAGAATACTTTTAATAATTTTACAAACACACCCCCCCACCCTACCATCCTCGACTCCAATCTCCCCAGCACCACCACCGCCACCCCTCCAACCCCCCCTGGTTGTCCCCATCATTCGAATTCGACACCACCACTGATCCCATCCCTCTATCCCTCGACCTGAGCCCTCTCGCGTGCTCTAATCCCACTGTCGCTCCTCGCTCTCGGATCTCTAGTTCTCCACTGCCAATCGTCACTCCTTACTCTCGAATCCCTAAATCGCCACTGCCGATCAATGTCACTACCGATCACTCTCGCGTGATCCCATGGACTTGATTTAATAAGATTCTTGTTTTATGGATTTTGTTATTTCTCTTCTTCTCTTAAAAAGGGCCATCCTGTGATCAAATACAATCACTTCGAATAATATCCCAAATTTGACTTGTATTTTAAAAATTAGTTATTTGGACCATTTTTGTATTAGACTCAATAATATCCTCCATGCATTAAACTTTCTTGCTTCTATATGTAGTTAAGTGTCAACACTATAAACCCAATTGTTGATTTGCAACATAGCTAAGAAAGAATATTGCATTTTTAATGGTAAGCTTTTATCAAAATTACTATACTATTGGGTATTTTTTGTAGGTTACAATTTATGATGTGGTCAATTAAATTAGTTAGAGGAGGTTGAAATTAGTCTTAATTTTGAATGCGCCTTTTTTTAGTTGCGATTTTTGCGAATCGCTACGCTTACGTGTTTGGTTTTGGAAAACCTGTCGTTGTAGTTTGAAAGAGAAGAATTCGTGTTCAACAAATAAAATTTATACCGAAAAGAATTCCGGGTCGAACACAAGGAGGCTACGTTGATCTATATTCGCAATTATATTTTTTTAGGATTTTTGATAAGCAAGGCGATATAATTGCAATGGAGCTATCAGACTAAAAGAAAGAGAGAGAGAGAGAGAGAAAGAGAGAGAGAGAGAGAAAGAGAACATGCATTCAATATTCCAATTCTATATATAATCAAACTAAATAAAAGTTACACTAGAAAGCGGAAAATCAATTACACTATAAAGCAGGAAAATTCTACACTAGAAAAGCTGTAAATAAGAATGGGAGAGAGAAGTTTGTAGGTTTTCCCTTCGAAGAGGGGTGACGTAATAAATGCAGAAATAAAATATAAAGCAATCTCACCAAAGAAAACCAATCACACAATGTACACAAAGATTTTTAGGTGGAAACCCAAACCGGGTGAAAACCACCACCTAACCCTCTCGAGTTAGGATTTTCCGATCAACCAAGTTGATCAAAATCCACTAAACCGAATCACTTAAAACGAGGGTGATTCAACCTCAATACAACCACGCTACAAGTAAGAAGGTAGCGTTCCTCAACCCCTTCTCTGCACGAGAAGGATTTTGTCCCACGAAGGAGACGGGAATTCGCAAAGCGAATACCCAACCAAAAGACAAAGATAAAATAAAACAAGTAATCCTATAGAGCCAACAAAGTAATTATAAACCTAGCTTCTATAGGAATTAGGAAACTCCCCTTTGCAAGGAGTGCGTCGAGTTGATGACGCGGTGCGTGTGCCACGTGATGGTGCAATATCGCTCTCGTAGACAACGGCGGGAGAGCGGGTGCGCGAAGGGAATTTAGCTCTCTAGGTGATGGAACTTAGGCTTGGAGAGCAAGATCTTTTCTTGGACATAAAAGGGTAGAAAGTATGTTGCTTAGGTGTATCCAAGTGTGTATTGGTGTGTCAAAGGCTCCCCTCTATTTATAGAGGCCTTAGGAAGGCTTAGGAAGGCTTAGGAAATGTTCTATAGCCGTTGGGAACAAAGTCCAAGAGAATCAGCCCGAAATCAGGAACAATCATTGTTCTGACAGGCTTATCAGACATCTAATTCTGGCATCAGACGTCTGGAACGCCACTTTAAGACGTCTGATTACAAGGTCAGACGTCTGATTTTGGGCGAGTCTCTCCCTGACTTGGACCAGATCTAAACAGGGTTTTTACGCAAGTCCATCAGACGACATACAGGACGTCTGGCACTATGTCTGGACGTCTGGAAACCTAGTTTTACTGTGGGAATTGATTTCCAAACGTTGCAACGGCTAGAAAATCTCTGAGAAGAGATTTTGGGTCAGCCGAGGCAAAACGATCAATTATCAGACGTCTGAAAAGGCCTACGGACGTCTGATAAGGCTCTAACGGTCATATTCTTGAGTGTATGCTAAGCCAGCCAACGGTCCACTAATTGGACGTCTGGCAAAGTCATCAGACGTCTCGTAAGACGTCTGGTCTAAGGTCTGGACGTCTGATTTCATCAGACAGAACTAACTCTGTCCAGCCTAACAGTTATCAGACGTCTTAAAATACATTATCAGACGTCTGATTTTGGAATTAGACGCCTGGAAGTGCTGTTTGAACCCTATATTGGTTTTCTAAGTATTCTACAGAAAACCTAAGTATCCTAGGGTTGTGCCGGTGTTCCTAGGACTACTGTTAGGGTACTTTGAGGCTCTTTAACAATATTCTAAGGAAAATAAAAAGAGCAACAAAATAAAGACAAGAGATACAAGAAAGGATTAAAAAGAATCTATCCTATTCTTCTTGTCTTCTATCTTCAACCTGTCGCTCCACGCGAACCTCCTCTGTTCTTCATTAAGCTCCTCTAATCCATCTTGGATGCGAGCTCGAGTTCCGTCTAAACACGTCCACATTTGCAATTGACCTGAAATCTAGGACTCAAATTGCAAATGTTAAATAACACGTGTTTTGTTATCATCAAAACAAATGATCGTGGTGCTCTAGCACCAACAAAGTTATCTTCCTCGACGATTGCTTGGAGGACGAGCCGGACGGGACGACGCCTGGACGAAGGAGAACAAAGCAGAAGAACAGGAACGGAGCAGCACGCCGTCGTCGTCGCGGGATCCACTTCCGAAGGAGAACAAAAATTGGACTTTATCTCGCGAGAAGCATCCCGGGTATGGGACAAGCTTCTCTTGAGCTTTGGAGGGGTAGAGAGGAGAAAGAAGGGATGAAAATTTCGTATGGAGGGGGTCTCCTTTTATAGTTGCAAGGAGTGGGGGCAAAATGGACATTACATTACAAGTTCAAAATAATGAAAGAGGGGTCTTTAGTGACGGATAAATCCGTCACTAAAGCCCCCAACGTGGGCATCGTGGGCGGCTCGTGCGCGCCTCCTCGCCTGCTCGCGCGCTCAACGGCTTGCGCACGTTTGCCGATTTTCAGCCGTCCGATCGCGAGATCGGATGGCTTAAAATGCATCTCCGCCCGCTGCGTTGCACGCCCGCCTGCGTGCGATCGCTCGTCCGCACCGCACGTTAAATTGCGCGTGGACACTATCGGGCGCGCGCGGCCGTCCGATCTCCATCTGACGCTGCACCCGCGCCCAATCGCCTGCTCCAGCCCCTCACCGCAGCTCGATCCCGCGCCTGCCACTCGCGAAAGCGCACTCGAGCACTGCGCTATGGGGAGCGGATGGTCGAGCGAACGCTTTTAAGCACGAGCGACCACAGCCGTTGGATTAAGATCCAACGGCGGAGAGCGACCGGGCGCGGGGCCTTCACAAGATGCAAGCGGCCGTTTGGGCGGCTGAGATGGCATCACGTGGTGTTATCTTGGCCATCCATCTTCTGGAAGTTGTAGATGGTGCCACGGATGTCAGATTGACTCGATTTTTGTGTCGTTGGGCTTTGATCGTCGATCCGAATTCATCCGTGTGGTCGGATTTATCATCTGAAGTGCGGATTTACACCATCTTGGCCCTTGATCTTCTAGGGTTCTCGGGTCACTATCTGATGCTACTGATGCCTGATTAGGGCGATCTTGGAGTCGTTGAACTCCAATCGTCGCCCTGATCACATCCATACGGTTGGATCTTTGATCCGAGGCCCCGATAAAAATGTTTGCCCTATCGAAGCACATAAAAGGAGACAATTAACCTCCATTTTATTCAAACTACTCTAAATGCAAGATGATGCATGTTATGCAATATTTATATCATGAAATGCAATCCTATGCTTAAGAACATGCTTAAATAGACATTTTAAGTAGTGTAAATGTGTTTACATCAACCACTTAAGCCTCTCAACTTAGGATTTCCTGATCGACCAATTTGATCAAATCCACTATCCAAGTACTTGAAAAGAGGGTGACTCAACCTCAATACAATCATGCTACTTACAAGAGGGTAGCGTATCTCAAACCCCTCCTCTTCATGAGGAGTATTTAGTATCACGAAGGAGATGGAAATTCGCAATGCGAATACCTGTAATGACCCGTTAGTTTTTAGCCTTTTAAGATGTCTGGAGTTTCAGTCAGATGTCTGGACACATTCCCGTACATCTGAAAGTGAAATTTTTCGTACTGCGCCTTGCGCTCTGCACGTGGACGACGCGTAGAGACCCGCTCTCACCTTCGCCCTCACCCTGTAAAATCCTAAACCCTCTTATATATACCCCCCCTCGTTTCTCCTCTCCACTCCACACACCACAACCACTACCACCTTCAGTTTCTTGTGCGGGAGCGGTGAGAGGGGGCGAGCGAGGGAGAACGAGAGAGAGGATGGAGTAGAGCATGGAAGGTCGGAGGACCTTCAGGAGCTCGGCGGAGGTCGCACGGCCGACGGCGGGCGCATGCGCCAGGAGGAGAGGGCTCGGGGAGGCGGTCTCCCGACCCTCTGCAGCGGCTGGAGCTGCTGCGGCGTGTGGCGAGCGAGCTGCGAGGAGTTCTTGATACTAGAAGTTTTCTATTATCAGATGTCTGGAGTGGAGTTCAGATGACTGGCGAGGCATCTGGACGTCCGAAGCTAAGGTCGGACATCTGAAAACATGAGTTTGCACGAGGTATGTACGTTCCTGCGCTGATTTACGCCATGCAGAGTATCTTAGCGCAAGAGTTGTGGAACTGATTTCATTGTTGCATCTTCATACGTAGGACATGCTTTAGGAAGGTACGTGGTGCGCTTTCCCAGGCACTTTCGAACGTCTGATCACATCACTAGATGTCCGGAGGTGCTTCCAGACAACTGGAGACATTGTCCAATGTCTGGAACTATCTTCAGACGGCCGTAGAGAAGGTTTGGTCGTCTGATCAGCCACAAGAGACACATGGTAAGATTTGACACCTTTTAAGACATCTGGGATTATTCCCAGACATCTGATTTTGAATAGTAGGCACATTTTTGACCTGTTTAGGGTCCAATCGGGGTTTGTTTTACCCAAACAAAATACTTGTACTTTCCTCTCGAGTTCCTCTATTTACTAGAGTCTGTTTTACACTGTTCTGAACTCTCCTTTTGTGATGTATTCTCTGGTGTAGGGTTTTAGCCTGCTATGCGTTTGGGGCTCGTAGAGATGTCTAGGTCTGCGGTTCAAGCCCCCATTACTCCCGTGTTTCCTAGTAGAATGGTTTAATCCAGTTATTAATATTTAAATAAGAATGTGCTTGGTTGAATTAGCCAAATGGAACTTTAAGATGTGGAATGAACCCTAGGGTAGAGAAATGAATGAATATGTTTGTACTGTATGGTTTACTTGCATGCGTAATTGAGATAAATTGCTAGCAAATGTCTGTATTATAATTGCGAGTTGCCTGCTAGAATATGAGTTGCCTGTATTTAAAGAATAATTACCTGTGAAATCACCAGTTGCATGTATTGAGAATTGGATTATGAAAATACGAGCTGCCTATATATGGTTGAGAAATGAATTATGAAAGATGAGATCTGGATCAGGATAAATGAGGTGAACATGAGCATAAACCCTACGGGGAATTAGGAGTAGAACTCCTGTGGATAAACGGAATCTAGAATGTAGACGGGAAGTGTGCTGGCCCTTGAGTATGTGGTACCAAGGGGAGCAACTGTTCCTTTTTAGTGAGAGCGGAGCTAGCCTCCCTTGGGTTGAGACTCGGGGTTAGGATTGGCCACTCTCCACCGACTCCTGTCGGCCCTCACGTACGCAGTACCGAGGCATGCTACTAGTGTAGGGAGGGAGCTAGCCATCCAACGGGACCCGGGGTTAAGCTAGGCAACCTACACCGACTTGTTTTTTGCCCTTTGGGAAAACTAGGGTATTAAGATGAGGGTACGTGGACTGTGGAGGACTGAGACCCCTGATTGGTTCCGAGGGACGAGACCCCTATTCTGAGAGGGCAAGGCCCTGTACTGTTTTGTGCTGTACTTTGGCGTACCTGCTAACGGAAACGACTGACCGCGTGTCAGTGCAGGGTAGCTACCCGTGTGCTTATCACGGTGCTGTAGTCACCGCTATGTCTCGACAGTGACCCTGAGGTGGTTGACTGGTGTAGGACTACCACGGGGGACTCTTCCGGCCAGGAGAGTACGACGTGTACCTTCTAATCTACGGAAAAGACTGCAATCAAGATCGTTCCCACGAGGAACATGCAAGATCAAGGAATACCTAGATACTTGAGAAATAGATGGAATAGAATCACATAAATGAGATAAATAGAAATGAGAAATGAACCTACTGTTGCTTTTACTGTACTTTCACTTAAATAATGTAAACACCACTCTGCTCAACGTTCGCTGACTCTTTCTTTTCGTAACCCTGTTCAGAACCAAGAGTTGAGCAGCCCGAGTTTTCGGCTGCAGAGGGTGCTGGGCCTAATTGAGTCTAGCCATAGTTTTTCTTCAGCACTTTCTTTTCTCTACTGTTGTAGTAAGTAATGGATACTTAGCTATTGTTCTGCTACTTTTGTTTCCTTTCCCCTTTCCATTGTTGTTGTTGTTGTCGTTGTTGTTGTTGTTGTGGTATGTACTGAGACAGCTGTTCTATTTCTTTACTGCTTTGTACGTTTCTTCTACTTTGTTATATTGCATGTGTGAATGTAATTTATTTTCCTGTTGTTGGTTATTTCTTGTTGGATGACTAGGTCTTGGGATTAGTCAAGGCGAGTCGATCTCGGCTCCTGTAGGGATCCGGGAACCAGGTCGTAACAATACCCAACCAAAGACAATTATACAAATCCTATAGAGCCACAAAACAAGTATTTAAATCTAGCTACTATAGGCAAAGATAACTTCCCTTTGATGGAAGTGTGTCGGCAAGTGATGCGGGTGCATGAACCGCACGATGGCACAATGATGCTCTCGTAATTGTAGGCGGGAGAGCGGGTGCACGGCGAGAAAGAAGCTCTCAAGATGAGGACGATGGCTTTTGAGAGCTAGAACTTCTATTTCTCTAGGACATAAATATGGTGGAAAGAAGTGATACTTGGTGTGTCTTGGTGTCTTAGGTGTATCTAACAAAGGAGGGCTCCTTCTCTATTTATAGATGGTCTACGAAGGCTTTGGGAGGTTTCTATAGCCGTTGGGAGCAAACCCAAGGCACATTAAGTCGGAATCAGGGCTATTTATGATTCTGATAGGGTTATCAGACTTCTGGAAACTACTTTTAAGATGTCTGGAAAGTAAATCAAACGTTTAATCCTGGACAGGTTTCCTTACTGACTTGAGTCAGACCTAAACAAGGTTCTAGTGAAAGTTAGACAACATCTTGGACGTCTGGCACTAGGTTTGGATGTTTGGAAATACAATCTTCTGTGAGAATGGATTTCTCAAGGCTAAATAACTATAATCATCTAACAAAAAGGTGATTTGGGCCTAACATCTACTTATCAGACATCTAGGGATCACTACAGACGTCTGAAAGTGAATATGGATCAGATTAGAGGTTAATCCTCTATGATTAGTCTGATAAAGGCAACGATCCTCTAGTTGGATATTTAGCAAGGTTATCAGACGTTTGGACTAAGGGCTGATCGTTTGAAATCAACAGACAGAAGACATTAAGTCCAGCCTAAGTGTTTGAACATCTGATCAAATAGTCAGACGTCTTAAAGTCAAAGATCAGATGTCTGATTTTAATATTAGACATCTGATCAGGTTGTCTGATGCCTATTTTGACTTTCTAAGTTCTCTACGAAAAACTTAAGTATCTTAGGTTTGAGTAGGTGTTCTTAGGACTATAGTTTTGTTACTTTGAGGCTCTTTAACATGTATCTAGACACAATAAAGAGCAAAGAACAAAGATACAAATACTAAGTACATAAAACAAGACAAAAAGAACTCTATCATATTCTTCTTGTTTTTTAGCTTTTGTTCCAAGCGAAGCTCCTTTTCCTCCAACGAGCACCTCCAATCCACCATGGACGCGAGCTCTTCACACTTGTATCCATTTGCAATTGATTTGAAATCTTAGACTCAAAAGCAAATGTCAAATATCAAGTGTTTTGTTATTATCAAAATTAACAATCGTGGTGCCCTTGTACCAACAATATTTACCCACCAATATGTAAGAAACACATCAGGTTTGATTAAGATAAACTGAGGAATTGGATTAAATGGGCGAAGTAGATCTTTGCAGGCAACATAGAAAAATTAGAAAATTTAGAAAATCAAAAAATCAAAAAATTTAGAAAATATATGAAACTTCATAGATTTTCTATATGAAAATATCTCGTGATTTAGTTGTAGGGTGTACTCATTTATTTTGTGACATGAATGCATAGTTACAGGTTGCAGGTACAAGTTGTAGGGAAAATATTGAATTAATAGGGAAAATTCTGTCGAAGTTTTAAACCCTGCATTAAATTTTTAAAATTGTTATCCTTGATGTACCAAAGATGTAGCAATAAATTTCTTTCTTCTGGTGTGTTACGAATCCCCTTATTAGCATCCCTATTTTCTTGCAAACTCATATTTGCTCCAAAAGGATAGGTAACATAGGGTGTTTGTCATCTCATTCTATGCAATTAGTTTAATATTTGGTTAGCCTTCAATATTTGATTAGTTCTTAAATAAAAGAACGGAAAAAGATATTGGAATAAATACATTAGCATTTATATTTATAGTTGGATGAATGTAAATGTAAGCTTGCTATTATTAGTATACACTAGCTTCTAATTAGTAGGAGATTTTGTGATGTTGATACATAGAATATATTGCAATTTTATTTATGCATCTCACTTTAATGCACTTTTTTGTGATGCAACCTTTACCTATTTATTTTATTTGTAGGATTATGGACATCATAGGTTAGCAATTCATGCAAATTTCAAAGAGTTTGCACTGTCTACTAGACTATATTTCTCTCCCTTAGTTGGTGATCACAAAGTTCTTGTTGAATGTATAAGTAACAAAGATTCTGGATTTACTAGTACAAAAATGATAGGATAGTTCATCTTTTAGGGAGAAAATTTGATCAAATTTTTAGTTGTTTAAGATATGGTTGAAAGCAAAACTTCTTACCATAGAAATAAAGTGAACTTTTGATAAACTTTAGGTTGAATTGTTTTTAGAACTTTATCATGGAAATAAAGTAACTTTCTTGGTCCATTCAAATATATTTTGTAATGAAATATATCCATAATTTTTTATGTGCATTTTCTATTAAATTTTCATTGGAAAACTTTAATTTTTGTGGAATATTTTAATAGATATTGTAAAAAAAAATTATTTTATAGGTAATCAAAATAAAATATAAGTAGGATACATTTTGAATGTTTTAAATTATTAATAATTTTTTTGTATTCTTCGCACATTGTGACAAATTAATCGTTAGCATATTCTTCACAAGCTGACAAAAAAAATCATTGTTAAAAGAAAGTAAAAACAATGAAAACATCCATTGCTAAATTTAAAGTATGTGATGATTTTATTCGTTTGAATTTGCTAACGAATATATTATTCGTTGTAATTTAACAACGGCTTGTATAGCAACGAATATGCGACGAATAAATTATTCATTGATGGTTATATAATGACGATTTATTCGTCATCTTTATAAAATATTCATTGCTTTTCACCCTTTTTGGTGTAGTGCAAGTAAGGAAAAATTACAACTAAAAATAAAAGTAATCATCTTATGTGTTTCATATTTAACTCGAATTTGGACGTTCATGCTTTTTCTATGGCAAGAAGCCAATGATTCATATCTAGTTTGAAAGAGATTGTAGAATTGCATTGCACAACTTACAGTTGCAGGGAGCACAGGGGTTAAGATTTTGTTGGTTAAAAAATAACAGGATGAATAAATGTTTATTTAGTGTTTAATATATAATGTATATGTGACATATATTTTGATAGACAGTGTATATATATATATATATATATATATATATATATATAACTGGGCTAACCGATTAGGGTTTAAAGTAATCCCATAAATGGACCAAGTTGTGTTTGAGTCATCTCAACCTAAGGTCCAACCCATTTAGTAAATGAACTATATTTATAAGTCAAGCTCAATCCAATACTCATCCCTAACTTTAAGCGAGGAAAGATTAGAATAATTATTTTTACCGTCATTCAAACATTTACGTAGTTGAAAGGTGAACGGTGCAATGTCTAGAAAAGTCCCTTTTATCTTTCGAGAGCCATTGGATTGAGGAAGGGTCCTATGCATATCTAAACATTAAATTTTAAATCTTAAATTATTTTAAATAGATATAAATCACTAAAAACACTTTCAGAATCATTATACATCGATGTAAAACTATCAAATTACCTTTAGAATCATTTTACTTTGATAAAACTCTTTTAAAATTATTTTACATTGATACAAAATTATTTTATATTGGTGGATTTTTATTCAAATTGGTAGTGGCTTTTTTAATTGAGAAGAGGTCCACCATACAACAAAACTTATATTTTTAAGATTCTTTACATTGAATACCAATTATAAAGCGAGAACACGTTAAAACAATTATGTGTTGTAAAATACATTAATTTTTGTAATTTTATACATTTTAGCTTAAGGAAAAAGTGCACAAAGATTCAATGCTAAGTCTTCTTGTCGACAAAGGGTAAATAAGGATGGTAAGAAGTGAAATCCAATTAAATAAGGGATAACGAATGATAGAGGGATAAGTGTATGCTCCCTCATTTACTGAGAATAACATTAAATATTATGAAAATGGGTAAAAATTAGGGTACAAGTAAGATATGGAAAAGCAAGGTCCTTCCTTTTTATCTATGTGAAAACTGGATCGTTTTCCGATGCCAACCCCATAATTTGCCCAATCCCTACACCTCCATGATAAGGCATCAGATTTTTTACATTTTTATTCGTGGAATCATTTTTAATTACATAGATATCCTTAATATTTCCTACCATTTAGGTAAGCATTTTTTAAAAAAAAATTAAGAGCTTGTACCCCTCCATGAAGTATTTGGCTAAAATTAAATAAATTGGACTTAAATGCATGTAAGTCTTTATCATTGAAGACCCCATGAAACCTAATTTGTAATTTTTGGGAATGTGGAAGAGGTGAACCATAAAGCCATACAGTTTTTTAACATGACAAAGTCTTATGTTTTTAGTCCAATTGCATTAATCTGGATGGAGCAAATGTTCCAAAGCAAAATATTTATTACGTGTACCATGTAGACGATCCATACTCAATATTAAAGGAGGATCTTCCCCCTCCAAAGTGCCGCTTCCTACCCCAACCCTCGCTCTCTCCTCTTCTCTCCGCGTCGCTTCCCGTGTCTGTCTCCCCCGCATTTAATGTTATCCCTATCCCCTGTCTATCTCTCTCACTCAAATTCCCAACCCTTGATGCAAAAGTGATATATTTGTTTTTCATTAACATAAAAGATCGATATAAATATTTGAGATTGACATAAAATCAACGTTACAAAGGTATATGTCATGCATCTTATAAAAACGATAAATGCCACTTTAAGAAGAGTTCTAACCTACCTAATTTATTGCAAACCCTTACGCTATATTTAAATAAGATTTCATATATATATATAAAAGGATTTTGATAAGTTAAGATGAATAATAGAAAGTGGATGACAATCATTGCTAGTAGTTTTGATATATGATATCAAAAATATTAGCTATGTTTTATAGCAGATGAAACGTGGTATTCACGACGGAATTCGTTACAAAGTGTAAAAATCCGCTTTCTTGTGTTATTATTTGTTTAGTATATTATCCAATTTAATTATTTTGTAAATAGTTATATTATTTGTTGGGTCTAAATTTATTTATCTTAGATATCATTTTATAGTAACGCTCCATGGTGGGAAAAAGTCTAGGGACCATTATGTACTAAGGTCTCTCTTGTTAAAAAAATAAAAAGTAAAAAACAAAAGGAAATAAAATACCTCTTTCTTATATGTGGGTAGACACAGATGTCATTCTTTAGTTAAATCTTTCCTAACTAATTACTTACAGGAATCTCTCTCCCTTAAAAAAAAAATAAATATATAAAATATAAAATGAACTCTTCCTTTCATCACGAAATCTCTTACACAAATGTCGTTCTCCTAACTATTCATACTCCCCCGTCACTGCATTCCATTAATAATAATATTATTTCTATTGCGAAGCGTAAGCTTGTCCACTGGTTAAAAAGTAAAAGAGGGATAACACCGTAAAAGAGGATAACATCTTAAAAGAATAACCAAAAGTTTAAAGGGACTTACAAATATTCAAATACCACGATATAGTTTCCGGACTATTAATTTGGTATAAATGTTCCTAAGATTGCATATACAAGCATATAAATTTAAGATCTATCCTTCTAGAGATGAAATTTCATTATTTCATGCAAATGGAATGACAACAACCGGGAGTTACCCTATATTAATATTGTAGGTTAACATCACTTTTCAAAATCTATACTTTTGGAGAAAAATCACAGATTTTATAGAATTTGAATTCACATTGATGTTAAGATAAAATTGATGTTAACCCTTTTATTTTTAACCTTTCTCCCTCTTGATATCATAAGGTAACATTTGTTTTAAGTAAACAGAAAACATGTTAATCTCTCCTACAGAGCAAACAAAAAAGAGGGTTAGCACCCTTTGCACTTTTGTAAACCTGATTTTTATAACATCTCAACTAAACTAGCTGAATTGAACTCCCCCCCTAAAACTCAAAAGATTTTTCCATCATCTCCGTGAATTTATCAAGAGTGCAGGCGTTGACAACTTTCTCAACTTAGACTCTACTGCTTATAGTACAAACAATTTACAATTGACATTGTTCTCCACCCTTCTTTCAAACAATTTCATAGTTCCAAACCAAATATCAAAGGTCTCTATTTTGGATTGTCAGGTAGAAAAATTCAAATCACAGTTTTGGAACAGAAAAATAAAATGCTCTGCCTCCGACAAGCATAGGTTCATGTATCCCATGTGACTTCTCAGTAAGCCACCATCTTCTTATTCCTTTCCCTTCTCATTACTTTGTTCCAAATCACCATTAGCTCCTATATCCTTTCAACTTAAAGGTATGTATGCAACATTTTTTGTAAATCTAGCTAATAGCTTGGTCATTTTTGGTTTTCGTCCGCTCCATCGCGCACCCGCCTGCTAGAATTTCTCCCTTCTTTCACATCACTTGATCCTCCATTGGTCTCTCCTAAAATATTCAGTCCACCTTTTAGGGAGAATGTGATGGGGAGACCATTCATGGGGAGTGCAAAGGGACCAAATTGGATGCCACCTTGGTGTTGCCCGCACAAAGACCACCTGTGGGAGACAAATAGGGGGAGGATAATGCAGCAGCACAAAATCTAAGGAAAATATTTAGGAAGCATCAATTTGTACGCCAAAATATACACCGTTATCTCACCCCTAATTAACAAGGGGTGAGGGTCGTGAGACCCACCCAGATCCCAAATCCAATCTAAAATAGATCATGGGGTGTCAGTGTGATGGGCCCCATGATGAAAGAAGCAAAGGCAGAGGTGGTTGCCGGGTGACGTTACCTGTATCTTGTAGTGAGGTGATGGATGAGGACCAGAATCTCCAGCTTTGCAAGCTCGTTACCAGGGCATGCGTGGATCCCACTGCCAAATGGCATGAAGGTGTCGGGCTTCGCTGCAGCCTGCAATTAATATCCTAAATTAATTGATTAATAAATTACTTGGGCTGCGTTTTCATGTCAAATTCCAGTTGGTAACACCATAACCGGCTTACTTTATTACGACTTTTTTAATTTTTTTTATTCCTGGTGCTCTGTTGTTGCATACCTCGAATCTGGAAGGGTCAAATTTCTCAGGGTCAGTGAAGATATCTGGACTGTGGTGGATGTTTCTGAACAGTGGCATCACTTTCCATCTTTTAGGTATCAAGTAACCTTAAAAAAGTTTGAATTTGAATAGTGTCAGAAACATGCAAAAGCTAAACCTGATTGTTTTCTCTTTAAAATTTCAGAGAGGTCCGATTTTTACCTTCTCTTGCAGTAAAGATTAAGAAGGTAAACCATACGTACTCTTGATAGGTTGAAAGCAACCACTCAATTGAGTGATCTTGTTAACGTTACTACCCAGAATTAGATTACCCATGTGTTCAATTTAAAGTGTAATGAACGAACGAAAAGGGAGCCCACCATCATACTCCACATCTTGAACAGCTTCTCTGAAGGTGAAGGAGAGAATGGAAGCCACCCTCAATGTCTCCTGCACAACTCTCCAAGTTAGAGGCATCTTCTTGGTATCTTCCCACCTCAGACACATCTCCCCTTCCACCTTCTCCCTCCGAATCTCCTCGTGTTCCTCCTGCAATTTACAAGATTGAGCAGCAGACCATTGAGAACAAAGCACCAACGAGGAAACACCCCCCAACTCTCTCATATCAATCTGCGGGGTTAATCTTACAGTAACAGCTTCTAGAATTGATGGGTTCTCCGCGAGGAACTTGAGGACCCAAGTGAGGACGCTGGCGGTCGTGTCGCGGGCCGCGAAGATGACCCCGATAATATTATCGGCAATCTGCTCGTCTGTGAGTGACTCCTCCATGAACGTCCCAAGAAGGTCGTTGGCAAAGACACCCTTCTGCCTCCTTGAGACCAAGATCTCCTTTAAGATTTCCCCAAGTCTCCGGCGCGCCTTCATGGCCCTGTGGAAGAGAGTTCCAGGGAGGTTGATGGGCATGGAGTTGTAGCCCCTCTCCAACGTGTGGTAGCACTGCTTCAGCTCCTCCCTGTAGGAGATCTCGTCTCCCCAAAAGATGGAGAGGAGTGCCACATTGAACGTGTACTGCAGAAAGATTGAGGAAGGTTAAAAGTCAACGATTAGTTCCAAAAGCACCTTCCTTTTATTGGCCTAATAGTAAATGCCGAGTGTTTCCAGTTGTATCCGACTGTGCTTAGAGTCTAATCCAATTTGGATCCACGATGGTCTAATCATTGGGATTCGACTTCTTCGTAACTAAACATTATAAACTTGATTCATCTACACGTTAGAAGGCCACACGTGACTTAGCTTGCGTCGTGAAGGGTTAAGAAGAGTTGTTAAAGTTAAAAAAGAAAATATTGGGACTGCCCTTTCAAGTTAAATTTATTTTGCTTTGGCTGTTAGTCGAATCCAACCAATTAATGCCTGCCCACTGTTTTCATTTATTTGTTTGAATGTGTAAGGGTTAGTTTACTTATCGTAAGGGTTTGTTAAGTTATGTTAATTTCTTTGAAACATAAGATAATATTTATTGATGTTTATTTGAGAATAGGGATTAACACATATTTATGTTTATTAAATGGGGGGGGGTGTTTAGAAATAAGGATTAACATGTGATATGAAAGGAAAGTGGTTACTTGGATTTGGGGTTAAAATGGAGTATAAGGTTAAAATATATATATTTATTTTTAGGATGATAGATAAGGTTAAAAAAAATATATTTTTTATATTAAAATGAAAGGACATGTTGGGAAAAATCTCTTGCGAGGGAACACAGGAGAGAAGGAATAAAATGGAAGTTAACTTGCATGTTATTTCAACTCTTGTCTTAACATAAGTTGGGAAAATATGGATTAGCAAGACAAATAAAGATTGAATTATCTCACCGTAAAGATGGGATAACTGCCAAAAACGAGGGTAATACCCCTCTGTAAACTAGGCCAAGGGCTTACAGTTTTCATCTCTGGGTAGGTGGTGATATCTCTGCCTTCCCAAGACTTGAGGGTCTCCACGGCAATGGACTCCACATGGGCAACCTTAGATCTGATGGCGTCGGGCATGAAGGCCCTAAGGACGAGCCTCCTGAGCCTGTAGTGGTACTCCCCTTGGTGGAAGAAGACGGCCTGCCTTCCCAGCATCCTCTCCTTGCTGGCGGGGAAGGTTGGCTTGAAGAGGTGAGCCTTGGAGAGAACGAACCTGGCGGCCTCGGGGCTCGAGACCATCACACATGGGCAGCCCAATATGTGCGTCTTGAACACTGGCCCATACCTGCAAACAACCATCATATATGATAACGGCAGCTAGAAATTAGTACTCCGCTGCCCTTTGTGTGTGAGGAATGGGGCACGAGCTAAGTGGAGCAGAGCAGACCTCTTCTGTTTGAGAGAAAAGAAGTTGATTGGGTTGTCGGAGTAGAGCTGGAAGGTCTCCCCAATGTAGGGCCAACCCATGGAGCCTGGTGGGAGGGGCGGCTTTCGTGCGGCAGGTTTGCGAGAGGAGGGGAGCTTGGAGAGGAGGGAGGAGAAGAGGCGGAAGGGGGAGATGAGGAGGAAGGAGAAGGTGGTGACTGCTGAGGTGAGGGCTCTGGCTATGGAAGCAGCAGAGGAGGCCATATTGGAGAAGGGGAAGGTTGAATGAGGTGTTTGTTAGTGTTGTAGGATTGTGGAGGGAAGGGTGCTTATAGGGAGAGGGCGGGGGTAGAAGTGGAATTACAGCTTGGATTTTATCGACTCATCACCTCGCTTCGCTTTGGGTTCTGAGAGAGAGAGGTGGGGGAGGAGGAGGGCACGTGTCATTTGCATGTATGGGTTGACGAGGGGCAACTCGCGGAAGAATAACGTTTCTGAGTTTCCGAATAATTTCTGTGAAGCACCTGACGATCTTGTCATCACCGTCTTGGTCCACGAACTTTGAATTTCAGTGTTCTAAAAATCTGATTGGATGGACCGATACAACCGATTAGATCGGGAATCGGTGAAAGAATGGTTGGATTGGTTGATTTTTACACAACGAGTTTAGAATCATTTGAATCATGGAAAATTTGATTTGATCCGTTCAAATTGGTGAATCGGATTCCTGATTCAACCTATCCACAACAGAAAAAAAAAGGACGTTGCACGCATTGCGCCTCTTCGTTTCTTCGTGAGTCTGTATGCCTAGAGTCATCCTCGTCTCCTTGACACACAGTGACAGAGGATGCCCTAACTCCTAAGTCGCAAGTTCTCAATCGAGTCCACGGTGACGATCGACCACATGATCGACGATGAGGCGACGCAACCTGCTGTAGTCCTACCCTCCACCCGATCAACGACGACGATGACTTCGTCCATGCAAGCTGCGAAGGGGACACGCTAATGATCGTAAGCGGCGACGACGCTACAAGTAATGACGACGACAAGTCGACGAGGGTGACAACCTCATCCATACAAGCTGCGAAGGTGACCCGCTTACCAACGACACTACAAGCAACAACGACGACTGTAAGCAGCGACAACGTGGATGAGTCTCCTATCCTCACGCCAATCAACATCGCCGAACTTGGACCTCTCGCCCCTCCTATGTTCTTGCCCTCCACGTGATTGACTTTGCCGACCACCTCACGTCGGTCAACGCCCCTCCTCCTCCTCGACCCTCGTCGGACCTATCACCGCCATCGGCCATCCCAATGTGAGTATAAACTTTTGCCACATGTTGCAGCCTTCATATAATTCTGTTTCACTACTATATAGAAATAGATAGGGAGAGAACCCATGATGCAACACTCCTACAGCACAGTTGCAGCTAAATTTGTAAAGAAGCTACGATGTCTGTGTTTTGTAGTTGTAATGACTTGCTTATACATTATTAACAGTATGCATGTCGAATCATCTTAAAAAAGTGCTTATAAACTTTGCAAAGTATCAAATGCTGCTAATGTACAATTAGAAGTTATAGAACTGCAAAACAACCTTCTTGAAAGTCCACAGAAAATGTAGAAGCACCTTTGTAGAGGATAGAGTAGGGGATTGCAACTTTGTGCCCATCCATGCTAAAGACAAATGGATACCAATCTGTTGTGATCAATTGCTTATAGCTGGACATTGATGCCACTTTTTCTCAACTCTTGGATGCCTGCTATGTACTCTTCTCTTAGGTAGGCCCTCTCGCAACCTAAGTATCTTCAGCGGGTTAAAGGTAAAAACAAGTATGTTCTATTGGTTAAGTGAGATATAAGACAACAACAAGTATGGATAAAACTGTCAACAAGATGTGGCTATTCCCTTGTAAAAGGAGGATAAGATCGAGAGGGACAAGAAAAGATTGAGAGCGTTCATTTTCATGTTCATATGTCGATTTTCACATAAAGAAAAGTCTGACTTAGCAAAGAGAATCCCATTCAAAGAGAGAGAGAGAGTTCCATTGGGTGCTCAACTATCAAATTATTCAATTGTGCTGACGGCAGAGAAATATTTTCTTACATCTATTATTTTTTAGCTAGAATCAAATGAATCATCCTTGTTAACAAAATTTTTCCAATTTTATTTGCTTATATTATCTTGAAATTATAAAATTCTTTTATATCAACTAATTTTTTTTTTGTATATACTGACTTTTATATCTTTTAGTACTTATATTTTATTTTATAGTATGATTTGTTATTTCATATTTAAAGTAACATTTTATAATAATTATATTTAATTTTTTATATATTAAATTTTTATTTAATCTGATTTAACCTGATTGGATCAATACAATCAAATCAAAGTATAATTGATCCAACTTTATCCTATCCGATTATAATAATAATGTTATTATCAGTTGTTCGAATCAATGGTTAAATCACTAAAAAATTAAAATCAAACCTTAGCCGATTCGATGACCTTTTTAAGCCGTTGTTGAATTTTGAAATGAGCCGATGGTTGGCTGGAACTTTCAAGTCAATTCCATGGTTTCCATTTTAAGTGCAATCGTGTTGCTTGTTCTCCGTGGAAATACTGTGGGACTTTTTTTATTATTTTGTCTAAGGGGCAAAAGCCAATTACTTCACTGGAACTCGTATTTGGACTTAACACCCACGCCGTACTAGAGGATAATATGCCCTTGCAAGAAGAACCCAAACTCCTCAGCACACATGGAAAGGACTTTAACAGCTACTTGTCGGCAAGAGATATAAACAATTCTTTCATGCAAGCAAAGGACATTAACATTCGAATATAGTTAGTGATAAGGACTCGACTTTTTTCTAGATTTCACATTATCATCTAGCATTCTTGACCTAAGGTTCGTAATCCACCTCCACCCTTTTCGCTAAAAGTGCTTGTCCTTAATAATCATGTGATTAACCTCAATTTTGAAACATCATGCATATGGTTGAGTTCTCCACGTATTTGACAATAATGAGATTTGAATCCTAAGCCTCCTCTTTGAAGAGAGGAAGTACTCATAAACTATCCTACAATTGATTTATATGGCGAGGTTTCCCATTGGAACATACTTTTAGTTTGTCAAATTATGTACTTAGCCTTTTTATTGGTTTAAAATCCAATTCAAAATCCAAGTCTAATTAAGAGAAAAGCCTTGCAACTTCTTGGGTTTTAATAATGGACATATTTAGTATAAAAATGCTATATTTAACTTAAAATAATTTAATTCTCAACTCATTTACCCGGTAACCTAATTATTACCTTGGAACATAGCAATAGCTTTTTTCAAGAAGGGTAAATAAGATGGCCATTGAATTTGATCCCATGATAGGGTTTATCACCTATACAAGCACGGAGTAAAAATAACTTGTGTTATCAATTTGAAGAGAGAGAAAAAGTTTGGCCCATCATATAAAGGCCCATGAAGCCTTTAGCCTAAGTAAAGGCAAGCACAAAGCCTAAGATCAAGGTAGGAAGTCTCCCAAGCGCCCTCCCTAGTTAGATCTACCAAACGAAGGCGTGAAGCCCCCACTTGTCTCCTGCTCGGATTTGCTGGCCAAATAGGAAAATCTGTCGAGTGCTCATCTCACTCGAATCACTCAAACCACTGATTCGCTTGCTCCCCCAATCTACTAAGCACTAAAGTGGCAAGGCTTGCTCGGATAGCAAAGCGAGGTGGTGGCTTAAGAGCTAAGGTAGATCCCACTCTTTATCTTTTTTTATTTTATTCTTTTGTTATGGCTTGCATGCCATGCATAATAGACAACCTA
The DNA here is from genome assembly GCA_037157565.1 of Thalassia testudinum. Classification (NCBI taxonomy): domain Eukaryota; kingdom Viridiplantae; phylum Streptophyta; class Magnoliopsida; order Alismatales; family Hydrocharitaceae; genus Thalassia; species Thalassia testudinum. The sequence goes on along the minus strand of JAZHRO010000076.1, from coordinate 17,764,522 downwards.
CACCATTACTATAAAGGTTGTGAAATTACTAGACGAAACGACTTGAAAAAACTACCAGATGGTCAGGTATTGTCCCTTGCACCTTTTTGCACAACACATGTACCTCCTCAAGGAGGCAACCCAAGAGAGTGCTCTCGGGTGCATGCCCTCTAAACCTCTATAAATGAGGGAACCTTATATTTGAGAAAGGGGACTCCTCCATGGAGAGGAGTTACCTTGTATCTACCACACATGTAAGTCATATTCACATAGTAAGAGTTTTGAAGGTTAGATCATCTCCTTAGATGTACACCATGTCGCTGAAATTGGGTCACCAACTTCCTGGGTGGGGTGGATACTTGGGAAATGCAACAAAAAGTCAAGCTCTTCTAGGTAGAGGATACAATCCCCACCTAAGTACCATACAAGCCGCTCGAACACATCAAGTGTCCCCTCGCCAAGAACTTGGCTAAGCAAGCAAAGCACACCTACCAAGAATTACGTGGCAGACAAGATGAATGGGTTCTTGGTTAAATGAGCATCAAGTGCTTGCTAAGGACTTAGTACTACCACTTTAGGAGAGGAGCTCACAAGTTCCTTCCAGTCGACAAAGCCACTAAGAGGCATGGGAGCAAGAAAAAGCTCCCCTACCTCAGTACATCTCTCTCTCAATTAATAGAGCACATGCAAGTGGGATTGGGCTTGCAAATTTCATGATCACACTTCATGCTTGTTTGAGGCTCGATTCAAATCCCAACCGCTTGAGCATATCCTTCTAAGTGCCCAGACACCAACTGTAGCCCGCCTTTCACTAGTGCTCTCATCCATGTTGACAAGATGACACAGCTTGACATAGTATGCAAAGTGCCCATGGGCATCATGCTCCAGCTCGAGGTTGGAGAGCAAGCCCAATTGCCTGAGCGTCCCCTTGCCAATAACTTAGTTGAACAAACTTTGAAGGTGGGGATTGGAAAGAGGTGACGAGGAAAAAGAAAAAGACAAGGTCTTCAAAGATCAAGGGCAAGAATAAACAACCCGCTCCCTCCATTGCATGTAACGAAGGAAAGGTTGACCCAGATTCAAGACTACTATCTAGGGGAGCTACTATGGTGTGTAATCACACCACCTCCCCCTCCAAATGACGATTGTAGCATGAAATGTCCAGGGCCTTAATGACCCTGAAAAAGGTCTCTTTCCCTCCCCAAAGATTGCAAAGCAGAGATTGTGGGGATTTTTGAGTCGAGAATTTGTGCTAACAATTGGGTGTGATTCCTTGAGGTTGTTCCTAGTAGCTGGGGTGTTATCTCCAATGTGCAAGAGGCTCCTTACACAAGGATCACAATTCTTTGGATTTGATCTCTAGATGTTGACCACATCAGCACCCTACCTCAATCTATTGTGATTCATGTAACAAATAAGGGTGTGGGTGCTCATTCCATATTTCTTTCATTTACGCAACCATGAAGATCGAAAGAGTCTTTGGTCTCAGTTGCAGGAATATGCCTCCTCCCTTCGGAACTCTCCTTGGATTATCTTAGGGGACTTTAACTTGGTCTATTCAAAGGAAGAGAAGTTTGGGGGACGTCAAATTGCTACAATGAGTGTGGCAGACTTCGATGACTGCCTCTTGGAATGTGGAATTTCAAACATCTCGACGGTTGGTCCCAATTTCACTTCGTTTAACCATTCGATTGGAGAAAGCCGCATTTCCTATTGATTGGACCAAGCATTGGGGAATGTTGCCTGGTTTGATCTATTCCTACAGTCCCAACTCCACTATGTTCCTGCTAAAGGAATTGATAATGTACTCTTGAAGATTACCCTTATAGACCACGCATGGAAGCATCAACCATTCTGATTCTACTCCCATTGGGCTTCTAGGGAGGGATTCCTCCCATTAGTCAGAGAAGCTTGGGCTATGCCAATGGTGAGGAATCTGCTATATACTTGTGTTGCAAAGATGAAGACCATTAAAGAAAAGCTAAAGTTATGAGCTAAAGAAGACACCAATCACCCAAAGAAGATCGCAGAACTTAGGGAACAACTCACATCCACAACTACCTTGCTTGGTCTCCAACCAAGCAACACCTCTCTTTAGGAGGAGGAAATCAGGCTCAAGTGTGAGCTTGAGCGGGTCCTTGTAGAGGAGAGTGAATGGAGCCAAAGAAGCCAGATCTTGTGGCTTAAGGTGGGGGACCGAAATATCACTTTCTTCGTTGCTAGCACTTGACTTCAACAAAACATGAAGGCACTCTCCTCCTTGATCATGAAGGACAAGTCAATTCTTGACGAGGCGGAATTGTTGAAAGAGAAAATTGTCCAATACTACATAGACCTATACAATGCTCACTCACCCCAAGAGACTTGTGGGCCCATCCCCTTCTAGAGGCATTTGATAGGGGACAAAAATGCTTGGCTTACAAGAACAATCACTGAGAAGAAAGTGTAGGATGTGGTATGGTCCATTGGGTTAGATAAGTCCCCGAGGTTGAATGGCTTCAACGCTAACTTATTCTCAACGGCATAGGGGATCATACATAGGGATGTCACTACGTTAGTGGGGTACCTCTTTGCTGGAAGAGGAACGCTCTGTGAGCTCAACCACTCCTTCCTCACTTTGGTGCAAAAATCAGATTGTGTGATTAGCTTGGCTGATCCTCACCCCATTACCTACTATAATACACTCTACAAGATATTCATAAAAATGTTGGTATCAAGGTTAGCAACCATTCTACTAGCTATTGTGAAGCCCCAACAGGGGGCATTTGTTAAAGGTAGAAGCCTACTGGATTGTTCGCTCCTGGCCATGGAATTCATGAACGACTTCAACTGAGGAGCCAACAAGTGCATGTGTGTGAAGGCAGATATCTCCAAGGCATTTGACAAGGTGTAACGACTGTTCATATATTGCCTCCTACAAGACATGGGGTTTGATCTGTTGTGGGTCTCTTGGATCTGCAATTGCATTGAGTGTCCTTCCATCCCTCTCATGGTGAATGGGAACCCTATGGGAATGATCTAGACTTCAAGAGGCCTTGGGCAAGGTGATCCCTTTTCCCCTCTTCTTTTTTTCTTGGTTATGAATGCCCTTTCACTAATCCTAGATAACCAAGTAAGCTCAAGAAGGCTAAAAGTCCCACGTTTGCATGGTGTGGAGTTCCCCTCCCACCTTCTTTTTGCAGATGATGTTCTTATCTTTGTCGATGCAGACAATTGATCAATAAAAGCATACTATGTTTCTCATGAAAGAGATTGCTATGTTGTTCTGTAAAGTGATATCTAGCATCATGTGACATAGACAATGGACATACGGGATAAGAACTTGGTGGGTAACCATGCACTTGAGCGGCAAGTTTGCCTCCCGATTCTCAACCCCATCTTTAGCTACTAGATTTGGGAGTAGAACTAGCTATGGTTTGGTTTTAGAAAAAGGTAAATCATTACTCTATCAAGGATTACATGGAAGTACAATTGTAATAATGGGCTTAATTTAAGATGTCAAATTACATTATGAGATCCATGTTTAATGTTTAGGATCGTAAATTACATATTAGAAGTGATATAATTTTGGTGATTATTGCCACCTTAAAATGAACAATTCATAACAACAACTTCATTTATTTGGAGGGAGAAAAGATTTAAAAAGAAAAATTCATAATAGTAACTTCATCTATTTAGAGGAAGATAAGATGAGATGAGTAAAGACTTTGATAATAAACTACACATATAGCATTACATGCTTCATCTAATTGAAGTAAAAAATGGGGAAAATGCAAAAGTATTTTTAATAATTAACCTTAGATATGGGGCACCTATTTGAATAAGAATGAATTCAAAAACTTAAAAGTTCATGCACCCTTTAAAAAGTGGATATCATTGGTGATATTTATTATATTACAACAGTGATATACAAAAATCATTAGTGATATTTCAAATATCTCCTGTGACATTTGATTCTGAACTAAAATATTAAAAAATTATCAATAATATTTTAAATATCGTCAATGATATTTAGTTTATAATTAAATATTACTAGTGATATTTGGCTTAAAATTAAAATACCACTGATGTAATTTAATTAAAAACTCAAATATCACCGGTATAATTAGGTTCAAGGGGAGACATGTGTACTTTTATGTGAGCTTTCCTATTAACATATATTTATGCATTTGAATATGGGCTCCATTGGTGGAGAGTCTCTTTCATGAACATAAATAATATCCGAAAGTATTCTAAAATATTGAAAATAATAAGTCACATTAATAATTTTGTTTATTTTCTTTGGAAGCACCTAATTCTTCGTTATTATAATTGTAACCAAACATATCAATGAGAATCAATTTAAATAAATTTCGCATACCTATATTATGTGTGGGAGTCCATTGGTAAAAATATATTTATCTACGAGTGATCATGCAATCAATCCTCCCAAATGTCAATTAAGGTCCCAATCATCTAATTGAGGAAATCAAGAGCCTAAAGGACCTAAACCATGGTTCGAGGACAAAGACGAAGGCTTTGTCGATATCGTGATTTGTTAATCGGAAGGGCATTGAATCAACGAGAACAATGGTCGAGTAAGAGGAAACCAAAGAAAAGGAAGTGGAAGGACCACCCGGAAAGTTGCCTAAGCCATTTAAAAGAAATGAGCTAGTGAGATACGGATTGCCCTACCGATCTACACACTCCGCATTCTGCTCTGTCCGCATTTGCAACGAGAGGGATGGGAGGGGGGGGGTGGCGGGGGGAGGGGAGCCAAGGGAGAGAGATCCGAGGGGAGGAGCAGGCTCTGAAGGTCTGATCCAAGGAGAAGAACATCTGTATTTCCTCTACCTACACACTGTTAAAGCAGTAAGCTCTCTTTCCCCCTTTGGTGTTTTGGGTTTCTGAGAGAAATGACCTCCCCCATGGTTTGCATGTAATGAATTTGGGGAGGGAAAGGTTCAAAAGTTGTTTTCTTCATGATTGATGGTGGCAAAATCTGATGTTTTTGCACTCGTTTCATCTGGATGCTGCTGCAGGTGGTGTTGAACTGCAATAGGGAAGGTGCTGCAAGGAGAAGAGCAATAGCAGCAGGACCACCACCACCGGGACCTTCTTGATTATTAGGTAGGGCACCTATCTCCTTTGATTTCGGTGATTAGAATGGTATTGTATTTGCTATACAGCGGTAAGATCGGAGGATCCCCATCCATTGATGGGTGGCTTAGAGGTAGAGGTGGTGGAAAACCACCGACGACTCTCCATTGATGGTTGCATGCTAGTGGAAAGCGGGTTTGAATGAAGATTTTATGTGTTGGTTGCAAAGCCCCAGCATGCAAGAGGGTAAAAGAGTAGCTAGGTAGTGTTTTCCTTCCTTTCCATGTAGTCTATTGGATTAGATCGGATTGGGCTCTTTAGTGGTAATGAGAATCGTAGAGTGTACAGAGTGCACTAATCGCACTCCAAGAGACATCTGATTCATTCATCAAGTGTCTGATATCTGCGGGTGAGATGTTTGAACGTCTGACCAGCCGTCCATTGAAGAAGAATTTTCTCCTAAAGTGGAAAATCTGCGGAGTTAGATGTCTGATGAAATCACCAGAGGTCCGATGAAGGGTGTACAAGATATATGATGTAAGACTAGATGAGTCCTGCAGTGGCATGCACCCACGGAGTCGGGGAGTTGGACCGTCAGATGTCCAGGGTCAATGCAAAACATCTAATAGTGCAAGTGTTGGAATTCCCAGAAAAGAAGTTCGAGGCGACGACCAAATAGAGCAGTTAGTTGACACGTTTGGTATGCGTTGGACGTCTAACCAACATCGCAGATGTTTGAATTTGAGAAATGACGTCCAATATATGAGGGTTAAGAGAGACCTATTCTGACACATTGCCTGGAGATTTCCAAAAGGAGGCAACATCAAACATTTGACTAGGTGCCAGATGTTTGATACTGAAGGCAGTAGTGGGTGTAGGTCCTAATAAGGGACCAACTCATGTCGAGTTTAGAAAAGGCTCAGGAAGTTGTTGGAACTATGTTTCGTCCCTTATTTTGATGTTAACAAGATTATTTTAGATTAATATTTACAATATATTATTATTTCAGATTTTAGATTTTTATAGAAATTGCAAAAGTCAAAATAAAAGAAAGTTGATAAGAAAGATAACGATGGGGAGATCATCTTCAAGATTTATTCAAGTTATCGAACTAACAGAATAGTTTTCTTTTATCTTAAAATATATGCCTCTTAATAAGAAACAAGAATTAGATCATAAAAATCATATAAAAATAATTAGGATAAAATATTATGATCATTCAATTCTTTCAAAGAAATATTTTTCAAAAGATCATTTTCTTAATATTTAAATTATTTACAAAAGTAAACTAATAATCAAATTTAATTCATATTTAAAAAGGTACTCGTTAACCTACAAGTATCGTCACTAAAGTTCAGTACCGGTACATGTGAGATACAGGTTTGGATTTTTTCAAAGAAATAAATCTGTACCCTGTGTGTATCGGTACTCATAATCAGTACCAGTACTGGAGGTAATGGGTATCAGTACTCATGATTTGTACCGATACCAATGGGTTACAAATTCGTGTTTTGTGTTTAACACCCAAATTTAGGATCAACGAGTACTGGTATCTCATAGGTACTATCTGTAACAAGTTAAATTAAAACACAAAAAAAAAGTCATTAGTATCGGTACCTATAGTTTAGTACTGGTACTAACTGTCTGTTGGGTCAAATCTGAACGGTTGAAAAATTAAATCTGATAATATGAACGTTGGGATTTAAACTCAAACCATTAGTATTTGATTTTTCTTGATCTAAACTCTATGAATAAGCTTTTGGACCTTTAGTTTGAATGCAAGAAATACAAGAGAAAATCCTAGAGCTAAATCTTCATATCTCCACCATATTTCTTCAAGAGAGAAAAAAAGAGGCTTGTCACCTTCACACTTTCTCCACTCTTACCAGCTTAAAGCCATGTACTTAAAGTTGATTTCTCGCAATTACGAATTGATTCACATCTTTCTTAGGCTTTCAAATCGGTAAACTCTTTTAATTATTGATGAGAGGCTTAGGTGAATTGTTGTAATATTTTTTACACCAGTGCTTATTTTGTATTGAGCTGGTAACTCGTTGTTTGGGTTGTAATAATCCAGTTTCTTGTAAGTAGGTTAAGGTAATCTGTTAATTCCCTTAATTAGTAAATTAGTTTACTCAGAGTTGAGGGAATCGGGTTAAAAATTATAAGCTGTGAGGTTTAGGTAGTAAAGTACCCAAGTGAGTGGGGACCTACTATATATATCTTGTGTTCATTTTTTGTGGTTTGATTTTTGTATCAATATTTTTTTGTTTCACATTGTTAATATCCGTTTCTAGTGTGTTTGTGCACGTAGTATTAATATCCTATAGGTGGTATTAGAGCAAGTTGCGAGAAAACGTCATAAATCTATCTCGCAATGGCATCAACCTCAAGGTACATCGAAGAACAATCATTAACTCGCCCTACCTATTTTGATGGGACGGATTATGGGTATTGGAAGAAATGGATGCAAGCCTTCCTTAAGGCGATGGATGAGGAGTCATGGAGTCTTATTTAAACAAAGTACACCGATCAAGAGGAGAGAGGAGTCGTATTAACAAGTGAACAAAAGAAAAAGATTGTCAGTAATGTAAAGGCCATGAATGCACTTTATTGTGCATTATCGAAGGAAGAGTTTAACTGAATTTCGGCATGCGAGTTTGCATATGAAATTTGGAATACTCTTGAGGCCACCTACAAAAGAATGAAAAAGGTAAAGAAAACTCGCATTTCGATTTTAATTGAAAGTTATGAGTGTTTCAGGATGACAAAAGAAGAAACAATAAAAGAAATGTATACGAGGTTTGGAGAAATCATTAATCAAATGAAAACTCTTGGAGTCAAGTTGACAGAGGAGTAACTTGTAAGGAAGATCTTGAGATCTCTTATAAGTGATTGGGCACTAAAGACCACAACTATTCAAGAGGTGAAGGACCTCTCGATTCTCCTTCTGGATGATCAAGTTGGCAACCTTATGGCCTACGAAGTCCAACTAGAGAATATAAAAAAGAACAAGGAGGAGAAGACATCAAATAAGAAGAAGAATCTTGCCTGCAAAGTAATCAAGGAGGAGTTGGATTCAAACACCTCAGAATCCGAAAATGATGACGAGATGGAGATGCTCACAAAGAAATTTCAAAATTTTCTTTGGAAGTAAGGTAAGAAAGTCATTAAAATTTTAACTGATGTTTGTTATGAGTCCAAGAAAAAGGCACATTTGCGAAAAGATTGCTCTATGAACAAGAAGAAGGAAGACAGGAGGAAGGAAACAAAAGAAGTAAATAACAAGAAGAATAATACTAAGAAAGCATTCATAGTAACATGGAAAGATAGCGACTTCGACATGGGCACCGACTCCGATGAATCGGATGACAATGAGGTCGTTCATCTTTGCTTGGTAGCCACTACAGAAGATAGTGAGAATGATGTAAATTCTGACTTTTCTCTCGATGGATTGTTAGAAGCTTATGAAGAGTTATACATAAAAACAAAAAAGATTAGAAGGGAGAATAAAGAACTAAAAAAAAACTTGCTCTATCCTTGAAGTAGAAAAAACATGCTTAGCAACTGAATTATCTTTATTAAAAGATATCAATAGTCAGTTGCATGAGAAAATTATAGATCTTGAAAATTGGTATGAACATTTTGAGGATGTACTAAATATCTTAAAGATCATGACTAAACTAAATACTTTGTTTTGTGATGAATTAAAGAAAAAATGGAGTGCGCCTAAATATGCATACTATCAAAAGAATTATAAGAATTATAAAATTAGCACTTTAAAATGTGTTTATAAATTTCATAATTTAAAAGGTACTAACTTAAACGAATCCATAATAAAATGGGTACCTAAAAAAAATGTTTTACATTCTTTTGCAGGAATAGATCATCGCGATCAGTATGATCAGTGGGTATTCAAGGCACATAATGAAACGCTCCAGCCTCTCTGCAAGATAAATGAAGATCAAGAAAGATGAATTAGTAGAGCTTGGCACAAACAAGGATCATTTCACTATAGGTAACTTATTCCATATGATACCTAATATCAACACCCCTTAATCTTTTTTAATTCTTTTTGATGCCTGACAAAAAGGGAGAGGAAAATAAAGAGGCAAATAGTCATTCTTAGGAGGAGCACATATTGTGGGGGGAGAATTTAATAGATTTATTACTTTCATGTAATTTTTATTTAAGATAGTTTTGTCTTAATTTTTTAGAATATATCTATTTGCAAAATAGTTTTGTTAACATTAAGAAGAAGGAGATTGTTGGAATCATGCTGCACATCTTGTTTTGGTGTTTAACAAAATTATTTTAGATTAACGTTGGCAATTGAGTATTATTTCAAATTTTAGACTTTATAGAGATTGCAAAAGTCAAATAAAAGAAGGTTGATAAGAAAGACAATGACAGGGAGATCATTTTCAAGATTTATTTAAGTTATTGTGCTAATAGAATAGTTTTCTTTTATCTTAGAATATGTCTCTCAAGAAAGAAATAAGAATTAGATCGTAAAAATCATATAAAGATAATTAGGATAAAATATTATGATCATTTGATTTCTTTCAAAGAACGTATTGTTTAAAAGATTAATTTTTTAATATTTAAATTATTTGCAGAAGTAAACTAATAATCAAATTAAATTCATATTTAAAAAGGTACTTGTTAACCTATAAGTACATGTACTAAAGTTTAGTACCGATACATATAAATTACAGGTTTATATTTTTTCAAAGAAATAAACTTGTACCTCGCGAGTATCGATACTGGAGGCAACGAGTACCAATACTCATAATTAGTATCAGTACCAATGAGTTACATATTTGTGTTAAGTGTTTAACACCCAAATCTGGAAGCAACGAGTACTAGTACTTATGTTTAGTACCGGTACCTCATAGGTACTGTCTGTGACAAGTTAGATTAAAATACAAAACAATAAGTCACTAGTACTGGTATCGGTACCCATACTTTAGTACCAGTACTAGCTGTTCGTTGTGTTAAATCGGAACAGCTGAAAAATTGAATCTAATAATATGAACGTTGGGATTTAAAATCAAACAGCTAGTACTCGATTTTCCTTAATCCTAGCTCTATAAATAAGCTGTTGGACCCTTAGTTTGAATAAAAAAAATACAAGAAAAAATCCCAGAGCTAAATCTTCATATCTCCACCATATTTCTTCAAGAGAGAGAAAAAGAGGCTTGTCACCTTCACACTGCTAATATTCATTTCTGTAAAGATCCGTCACACTTTTAGCCTTTTAAGACGTCTGGAGCCTCAGTCAGATATCTGTCCAGATATCTGGACCCTTTCCCAGATGTTTGAAAATGAAATTTGTATACATTCCTCCCTTCCTGCCCGAACCCTAACCCCACACCATCTATAAAAGCCCCCCTCCCCTCCTCTCCTCTCCACTCCACACACCACCACCTCCACCTTCAGAGCTTGTGGGAGGACGAGAGGAGGCGAGCGAGGGAGAGTGAGAGGGCGAGGAGAGTGTGGGAGGAGGAGGAGGAGGCCGAGGTCGGAGAGCTTCGGTGGGAGCTCGGCGGAGCTCGCACGGCCACCGCGGGCGCGTGCTGGAAGAGAGATCCCGGGGAGGCGGTCTCGACCACCTGCAGCAACTGGAGCTGCGGTGGCACGAGGAGGTGCGCGGCGGAGAGCGCTGGGAGTAGGTTCTGATATTGTAAATTTCCAGTATCAGACGTCTGGAGTGGAGTCTAGACGGCTGACGAAGCACCTGGACGTCTGCAGTTAAGGTCAGACATTCGAAAGCTCATTTATCGCCAAGGTACGTTCTTTTTCGCGGTTATGTCCATGCAGGCCTCACTGCAGAGTGGATGTCGGGTCTGATTTAGGGGCTGCGACTGTCATACGCAGGAGTAGCCTTCGGAAGGAGCACGGAACGCTCTTCCACGCACTTTTGGATGTTTGATCAGATCACCAAACGTTCGGAGGTGCTTCCAGACGACCGGAGGCGTGGTCCGACATCTGGAACTGCCTTCACACAATTGCAGAGGAGGCCTGGGCATCTGAGGACACCGCAGGGACTTAAGGTAAGGTTTTTGTACTTTTTAAGACGTCTGGACTTATTCACAAACGTCTGATTTTGGACAGTAGACACGTTTTTGACCCGTTTGGGATCCGATCGGGATCCGTTTTACGCAAACGAAGTATCTGTAGTTTCCTTGCGAGTTTCTCTACGTATTAGAAACTTTTATACACTGTTCTGAACCCTCCTTTTATGATGTATTCCTTGGTATAGGGTTTCAGCCTGCTGCGTGTTTGGGGCTTGTAGAGACGCCTGGGTCTGCGGTTTGAGCCCCCAGTGCTCGAAATTGTTTGGTCTTGTGGTTTAATGCCTTTAATAATATTCAAATAAGAATGTGTTGTAAAATTAACTGACTGGAACCCTAGGATGTGGCATGAGTCCTAGGGTAGAGAAATGAATGCACCGTTTGTATGGTAGAAGGTACTTATATGCAAAAATTGAGATAAACTGCTAGTAATTACCTGTAAAATAGTTGTGGATTGCTTGTTAGAATACGAGCTGTATCTATTTAATAACCAATTGCCTGTGAAATCACTAGTGGCTTGTATTGAATTATGGAAACATGAGCTGCCTATATATAAATGAGGACTAAATTGTAAATGGTGGAATCTTGATCGGAATAAATGTGGTGAATATGAGCATGAACCCTACAGGGAATTAGGAGAACTCCTGTGGTTAGTTGGAAACCTGAAATGTAGACGGGAGGTGTGCTGGCCCTTGAGTGCGTGATACCAAGGAGAGCGATTGTCCCTTTTCATGTAGAGCGGAGCTAACTGCCCTTGGGTTGAGACCTGAGGTTAGGATTGACCACTTTATATCGACTTCTGTTGGCTCTCGTGTACGCGGTACCGAGGCGAGCTACTATTGTAGGAAGAGGGTTAGGGACCCCACGGGATTCGAGGTTCAGCTAGCCACTTTACACCGACTTGTTAGGCCCTCTGGGTAAACCGGGGTAGTCAGACGAGGGTGCGCAGACTTTGGAGGGGTGAGACCCTTGTTTGGTTTTGAGAGGGTAAGGCCCTATACTGTTCCGTGCTGTACTTTGGGCGTATCCGCTAGTGGAAAAGACTGACCGCATGTTAGTGCGGGGTAGCTACCCGTACGCTTATCATGCATGCTGTAGTCACTGCTACGTCTTGGCAGTGACCTCAGGGTGGTTGATTAGGTATAGGACTACCACGGGGGACTCTCCTGGCTAGGAGAGCACCACGTGTACTTTTTATACTTCGTAAAAGATTGCAATCAAGATCGTTCCCACGAGGAACATGCTAGATCAAGAATATCTAGATATTTGGGAAAAATGGGTGAAAGGAAAATACACATAAAACAAAATAAGTAGAAAAGAAAATTAAACCTGTTTGTTTTACTGTTTTAGATAGTATAGATACCACTCTACTCAGTGTTCGCTGACTCTTATCTTTTCACAACACTGTTCACGAACAGGAGTTGAGCAGCCCGAGCTTCCCGCTACGGAGGGTGCTGGGCCCAGTCGAGCCCAGTCGTTTCAGCACTTTCTCGTTGTCCCCCTTACTGTTGTAGTGAGTTTCAGACTTTTAGCTACTGTTGTCTCTATTGTTTACTTTCGTTTCTGTTCTGTTGTGGTGGTATGTAATGGAACAGCAGTTTTACTTTTTTTTACTGCTTTGTACATTTTTATTGTTTAGTTATAATGCATATGTGAATGTGGTTTAGTTTCTTGCTTTTTGATTTTCTTGTTGGACGAATGATTCTTGGGATTAGTCAAGGGGAGCTGGTCTCGGGTCCGCTAGGGATCCGGGAATCGGGTCGTAACAAGATGGTATTAGAGCAAGATCATCCCGAGAAATGAACAAATTGGCTTGAGAATAACCGTTCACATGCATGTAACTAGGGTAGCCATCACAACGTATCGCTTTGATATCCGTTCTGAGTCCTTTTTCGAAGAAATTTAGTATTGTTGACCCTTTTGTTTTGTTTTCGCATCTCCTTGCAGATGCCTCGTCGGGGAGTTCTCAAGGTGGGTCGTGGTCGCAGCTGTGGACGAGGTCGGAGGGGCGGACGTGCTGTGCCTGAGATACCAATTGACCCACCTCTTCTCTCAGACGTTAAAGCCTAGGATCTCGCCCAGCTAATTGGAGATATTGTACGTGATGAACTCCATTAGCCTTCACGGGCACCTCTCCTTGAGGACGTGGAGGGGGAGTTCTCGGTGGAACAGAGAGATCGCACTATGAGGGGGAGGGGGTGGTCCTCCATCGCCCCCACCGCACTCTGACACTTTCGAGCAAGAGCCCTCCTTAACTGGAGGCGTGCTCGTTCCCTTACTGCAGCTGCACCATGAGTTTTTCGGACCGTTCCGGAAGCTGAAGCCCCCTCCTTCAAGGGGGATGAGGATCCATTGAGGCAGAGGATTGGTTGGAGCAGATAGAGAAGGTGTTCGACACCCTTTGTCCTCCTACGTAGTACCGTGTGGCCTTTGCCACGTACCAGCTAGAGAACGCGGCATAGATGGTGGAGGGCAATTAGAGGCCAGGAGAGGGGAGAGTCGACGTCGGACCAGTTCATGAGCCTCTTCTGCGAGCAATACATTCCGCAGACCTGGCAGGATCGGAGGAGGCGGGAGTTCCACACTATCTACCATGGGACAATGACTGTTAGCGCATATCGCACGTGCTTCCTGGAGCTGTCACGTTTTACCTCGACAGGTATGGCTACGGAGGAGCGCCTGTGGAGGTTTACTGAGGGACTCGGACCTGTTATTCGGAGGTATGTCAAACCCCTGAAGCTGCCCACCTTCTCACGAGTAGTTGATGTAGCCATGACCTACGAGGAAACCAACTCGACCGCACGAGACATCGATAGCGGATGGAAGAGGCCCTACCAGCTGAAATATTCTCAGGGTCGTCGGGAGAGGAGGGATGCGTCACCCACAGGAGAGTCGTCTCGTTTTGTGGGGTCGTCAGTGGCTTTTGGAGGCCTCAGATAGGGGTCGGCTACCAGCACTGGACCCCTGCCTAACCACCAGTAGGGACCTACCGAGGGAGGAGGTCGTGTTCCCCTCTGCTACCAATGTGGCCAGCCGGGCCACATTAGGAGGGATTACCAATCTAGGGTCGGAGCACAGCAAATGCTCCCCGCACCGAGCGTTAGAGGTTGAGCTGGAGGACGCAGTCCCCCGGCGCGTGGGGGAGGGCAGCAGTCACGAGGAGGGTACTGACCAGCGGCTGCTCGCCCGACCTAGAGTGTAGCTACTTTGTCTGCATCTATGACTGAGGGGTGTATTAATGCCCTGACACACAGAGACGCCAGGGCTTCCGATTCAGTGGTGGTAGGTATGGTTACCGTTTCTGGTAGATTAGTGTACGTACTTTTGATTCCGGTGCCACACACTCTTTTGTTACTGCGTGTTTTGCCGTCAGTTTGTAGCAGGACAGTGTACTGTTAGATGATTCGTTTGTGATCAGAGGCCTAGGTGGCCAGTTGTTTGTAGTTGAGGAGGTCTACATGGACTGCGTGGTCAGTATAGGGGGACACAGCCTCCCCGCTGACCTGATTGTGATACCGATAGAGGATTTTGGCGTGATTCTAGAGATGGACTGACTGTTCTCCTACCACGTCCTGGTGGACTGTTTCGGGGGTGTTTACAAGGTGAGATCGAGTTTTAAAAAGACGTTTGTTGCAGTATAAATGAAATCGCCGTATAAACAAATAAGAATTTTAATTCTCGAAAATCAAGGTATCTGAGGTCGAACTCAGGGAGCAAATTGGTATTTTAGAAACTAAATTCACAACTTTCAATTTTACTCAAAAGATGATGTTCAATAATAATGCAATTCAATATTTATGAAAGCTAAAGAGAATGAATATGCAAAAAAAAGTATTGAATGTTCTCTTTCTTCTCCTTTCTCTCTCTGATGTCCTCTTCCCTTGTGGATTAGACGTCTGATGTTGTGAATCAGACGTCTTAAACTTGCGTTGCTATAGTGCTTCTCTGATTTGTCCTTTCTCTTTATGATTTTTTGTCTTCTATCTCTTCTTTTTCTCTCTTTGCTCTGCGGCTTCTTCTTCTTTGCTTTTCTTTGTCTTCTTTCTCTTCTTCTACTCTTTGTCTTCTCTTTCTTCTTGTTTTCCTTCTGTGTTCTTCTGCGGCTCCTTTGCTTTTCCTTGTCTTCTTCTTTCTTTCTCTTCTTCTGCTCTCTGTCTTCTCTTTCTTCTTCCTTTCCTTCTGTGTTCTTCCGCGGCTCCTGTTCTTGATTCCTCCTTCCTTTCTTCTGCCTTCGAGTCCTTCTCTTGCCTCTGCCCTTGGTCTTCTTCTTTCCTTTCCTGCACAGCACCACGCAGCAAAACCCATCCCCTACCCTTCCCGCATCTCTCTCTATTTCTCTCTTCGGTACGCTATCCCAGAGTCAGGTAATCAGCTTGGGTGCGCACCTGGGTCCAGGCACACAGGCGTGGGTGTGATGCGCGAGGAGTGTTAGGTTTAGGTAATCAGGTTGGGTGCCAAGTCCGCGAGGGTAGGTCGCGAATGAGGCGTAAGCGAAGGCAAGGGATCACCCCTGTGTACTGGAGGCGATTAGCTGAGAGCACAAATTCAATAAATATCGCACCACTTACCCCTGAGTTTACGAGGTGGGACTAAATGTCCCACCTGCTTCTGCCCGTGCCTGCAGGAAATCTTCACTCAATTGGCGTGGCTGAAAGCCTCGCAACTACTGCTCTCAGGCTGGATACACTCGCACGCTTAACGCGCGTAGCCTGGGGTCCTGAAGCTTGGAGCGCGTGGCTTGGAGCTCGGAAGCAAGCAAGCTTGCTTGTGCGTTAATGGCGGATGGAAGCTCGGATCTGTATGACACAAGAACGGCCCTGCGGCCCTTTCAAACAACAGGAAAACCTTCGCCGTATCACGGTGAAGATGAGGCGGGGGTCGGCGTGGCTCAGAACGGCCTAGGCGTGCATGCCTAGGTCGGACTGTAACCGTGTGTGTGGGTTTGTTCGGTGGAAGTGTGGGGTGTGTGTGGCGGTCAGTGGATGGGCGGAGAGTGATTAGTGGGTGATGGCGGAGGTGATGCAGTTGGTGGCGAGACGTGTGGAGGTGCGGAGTGATGGATGCGTCTCGCCGGAGGTTAGTCAGAGATGAGAAAGATGAGGATGGACAGTGGTAGTTGAGGAGCGTGATGTAAACACGTTTACACTACTTAAGATGTCTATTTATGCATGTTCTTAAGCATAGGATTGTATTGCATGCTATAAATATTGCATAACATGCATTATCTTGCATTTAGAGTAGTTTGAATAAAATGGAGGTTAATTGTCTCCTTTTATGTGCTTGGACAGGGCAAACCTTTTATCGGGGCCTTGGATCGAAGATCCAACCGTACAGATGTGATCAGCGCGACGATTGGAGTTCAACGACTCCAAGATCTCCCTAATCAGGCATCTGTAGCATCAGATAGTGACCGGGGAACCCTAGAAGATCAAGGGCTAAGATGGTGTAAATATGCACTTTAAACGACAAATCTGACCGCACGAATGGATTTGGATCGATGATTGCAGCCTAACGATGCAAAAATCGAGTCAATCCAACACCCGTGGCACCATCTACATCATCCAGAAAATGAACGGCCAAGATGGCATCACGTGGCACCATCTCGTCTGCCCAATCGCCTGCACACAACCGCTGAAGCCCTCGCATCCGCCCTTCTCCGCCGTTGGATCTTGATCCAACGGCTGTGGATGCACGCGCCTTAAATCGTCCACGCGACACTTTCCACCACGTAGCGCAGCGGTTGCGAGGCGTTGCGCGTTCACAAGAAGCGGGTTCGACTCGCGATCTGCGGGCGCATGCGATTAAAGGCGACCGCCTGATCGGTTGTGGGTGGCCCAGATCATCCGATAGTGCCCACGCGCTATTGCACGTGCGGCGAGGACGTGGCTTCGCACGCGGGCGGTTGCACAGTGCAGGTGGGCGAAGGCGCGATCTAAGCCGTCCGATCCCGCGATCGGACGGCCGAGGACAGCTGAACATGCACAAGCGTTGCGCGCGCGGGCAAGCGAGTGGGTGCGTGTGACGCCCATTGCGCCCATGTTCAGACCTTTAGCGGCGGTTTTATCTGTCACTAAAGGTCCTGAATTAATGTTTTTAAAGATGTAATGATCAAATTGCCCCCACTCCTTGCAACTATAAAAGGAGACCCCCTCCACACGAAATTCTCATCCCTTATCTTCTCTCCATCTCCAAATCTCAAGAGAAGCTTGTCCTACACCCGGGATGTTTCTCGCGAGATAAAGTCAATTTTTGGTCCCCCTTCGAAAGTGGATCCTGCGACGACGACGTGCTGTCCCCTTCCCGTTCTTCTGCTTCGTCCTCCTTCGTCCTGCTTTGTCCTCCTTCGTCCTAGTGTCGTTTCGTCCGGCTCGTCCTCTAAGCGACCGTCGAGGAGGATATTTCTCTCCCCATTCTTTTTAATGCTTTCTAGAGTAGATTTACTGCTTTCTAGAATATATTTACTTCTTTCTAGTATAATCATTTTCCCATTTTCTAGTCGTAATATTTAGTGTAATGAACAATCCCTTTTGATAATGAATTCCATGTGCATTCTATATCTCTTTTGATTTTTATTTGTATTATTCTCTATTTTATTTATTGTAAGTAGTTCTAATCAATTGAATTATTTCGTGGCAAATAAAAACAAACGCGTAGTTTTTAAATTAGACGTCCGCCTCCTTGTGTTCGACTCGGAATTTTAATTTCGATATAAATTTTATTTGTTGAATATGAGTTCTTCGGTTTCACACTACGACGACAGGTTTTAAATGCCAAACACATTTGCGTAGCAACTCATACATTTAACATTTTGGCGCCGTTGCCGGAGAGGCGATGCTCTTTTATTTTTCTTTACGTTTTCTAACTTATAAATCATTTACCTCACTTCTCTCTTTTCTTATTGTGATTGCATGTACTTTTTCGAGACAGACAAAAGCGGTAGATTAGAGTAAAGTGCTGTGAAAAGTTTTGTAAGTTATCCCCCACATCCTACCCATTAGTTTTCATTCACAACATAATAACACAAACATCAATCAACCTAGGTATTTTTATAGACTCTAAGGTTAGATTGTTGTTTGACACCCATACTCACTCTAACCCCTACATTAAAAATAAAAAAATAAAAAAATATCTCACATAGGTACACAACCTCATCTGATTTTCAAACTCAACCGGTAAACCGATCCTTGGAGCCGGTACACACATTTAAACACATAATTGAGTAGAAATTAGATTATGTGATCATTTGTGTGCCTAATTAAGTGATGCAACAGGCCAATTGTTTGAGTTGATTGGGCCGCACCACTTCAAATAAAATCAACTCATCAAGTAGTTGCCACTTAGGTTCAACTATTAGGGATTTACTAGGTACTACACATTCTTTTTAAGTTTCAAAGGAAAATATCTTCACTTGTGCTTTCAAAAACTTGGTGTGCCAACAAAACTTGTTTGAAAATACCAAAAGGTAAATCCTAAAAGCTACTAAGCAAGATTTGAATCCTAAAATTTACCGCATCGAAAATAATCTTGCTTGAAAATCATTGGTTGTGCACGCACACAAATCAATCAATCTTTAAGGATTTGACTCGCTCTTTAAATGCAAATGTGGCCCTAAAGCACATTTAAAGGACCCATCACATTCCAAAGCACATTCAAACCTGGTCCTAAATAAAATAGAGTAGGCGTTGGCCTTAAGGATTGGACTCGCTCTTCAGAGCCCAGAACGAGATTATTTTCGATTAGTCTGTTTCTACTGTTCAATCTGATGTCTAGCTAGGGGAGCAGATTCAAACGATCGCGGCTGTGGGGTACATTAGGAACCGGAGGTGCAAGTCGAAGGAAGAACCTTCTCCCGAGTCCCTCCTTCTAACTGGTTGGATTGAACAGACAGAAATAGATCAAATCGTTCCTTTATCTCAAGACGGGTTTTGGGAGTCTGTAGGTCTGTAGGCTAACCCACTTAAGGACAAGTTTGATTGTTTGTATTGCGAGGGCCTTTCTTCCTCCCGCTTCTCATGAATCCTTCCACGTATTACACGCATTCTCGCTCTTTTCCTCCTGTTTTGAATTATCCTCAACATGATGATTATCCCGACTCGTACTGTAATCAACCATCAGTTAGTTGGTGTAATGACCCGATTCCCGACTCCCTACGAGAACCGGACCAACTCGATTAATCCCAAGACCTAGTCATCCAACGAGGAAGTAACCAAAAGAGTAGTAAAATAAATCACATTCAACATGAAATATAACTAGCAGTAACAAAATACAGCAGTAAGAAAAAGAACTACTATAGCATGTACCACCACAACAATAGAACAACATTTATAATATAACAAGAACTACGAGCAAAGAAAAGTACAGAGAGTAACAAGAACTACTCACTACAGTGGAACAAAAAGGGCACAAAAGAACAGTGGTAACTTTACTGGACCCTACTCGGCCCAGTGTCCTCTGCAGCCGCTGACCCTGGCTGCTCAACACCTGGTCCTGAAAAGTAACGTGTGTAACACGTCAGCGAAACGCTGAGTAGAGTGGCAGCTAAACTAAAGAAGCAGTAAAGTATACAGTAGCTGCTTTATTTTCTTTCTTCCTTTATTTACGTCTTTCTATTGTTTCACAATTTATCTATTTCTCAGATCCTTCACTTGATCTCGAATGTTCCTCGTGGGAACGATCTTGATTGCAGTCTTTTTCGAACAGTAGAAGTAACACGTGGTGCTCTCTTGGCCGGGAGAGTCCCCCGCGGTGATCCTACTCTCAGTCAACCACCCCAAGGTCACTGACAGACGTAACGGTGACTACGGCACATGCGGTAAATGCACGGGTAGCTACCCCGCATTGGCACGCGGTCAGTCGTTTCCGTTAACGGGTGCGCCCAAAGCACAGCACGGAACAAGTATAGGGCAGAGCCCTCTCAGTAATAGGGGTCCAACCCCTCCACAGTAACCAAACAGGGGCCTTGCCCCTCCACAGTCCGCACACCCTCGCCTGACTACCCTGGTTTGCCCAGTGGGCCTAACAAGTCGGTGTAGGTGAGCTAGCAGAACCCCGGGGCCCGTGGGGTAGCTAGTACTCGCCCTGCACTAGTAGCTCTCCTCGGTACTGTGTACACGAGGGCCAACAAGTCGGTACAAAGTGGCCAGACCAAACCCCGGGTCCCTGGGGCGGCTGGTTCCGCTCTGCACTAAGCAGGTAGCAGGTGCTTCCCCTGGCACTACATACCCAAGAGACAACGCACCTCCACATCTTTCCTTCTCAGTTTCATTTCGTTCTCTTTCTAGGAGTTCTACTCCTAACTCCCCGTAGGGTTCCAGCTCTTTTAACTCAGCACATTCAGGTTTCACCCTTTCAGTTTCACGTTCATACAACCCATATTCTCAAACATGTTCATTTATTCATAACAGGCAGCTGTTAAAATCAATTTACATGCAGCTATTATTTCCTTTCCACAGTTTCCAAGACTGCAATATCTATATTCATTTCACTAGTTTTCCAGTCCTAGGATTTATGTCGTACCCTAGGATCTATCATTCAATCTAGTTTTCCAGCCTTAGGATTCATGCAATACCCTAGGGTCTATCATTCAATCTAGTTTCTCATTCCTAGGATTCATGTAATGCCCTAGGTTCTATTAATTGTTCCATAATTGTAACAAATTATGTTAATAATTACTAAAGCCACTCTATCAGCTACAACGGAAGTACTGGGGGCGTGGTCGGAAATCCCGTGCGCCTCCGCAACCCCCGAGACTACAATGGAACGAGGTCCTAACACAAGGATCAAACACAAGGAGTTTCTCAGAACAGTATATAATTACTGTAGACGGGTAGAGGATCTTATTCCGAAAAGAATGCAACTCGAAACGCGGAAAACGGACTCCGAACGGGCCCTAAACGGGTCGAAAATGACGAAATAGTCCAAAATCAGACATCTGGAACCTCTTCCAGACATCTTAAAATGTGGGTCAGATGGTACCTTTGTTCTGCGTAGTCTCTCAGACGTCCAGAAGCCTGCGGGGTTGTTTGGCCTAGTTCCCAGACGTCCGATGGTCACCCCGGACGTCTGGAAGTCGTTCCCGTTGTCTGACACTGCGGCCAGATGTTTGATTTGCGTTGGATGCGAATCTCAGAACCTGCACGTACCCACTCATCGTTCTCAGTACAACGGTCGCAGAAAAGGACGAAGGACGAAAATAACTTACTTGCCAGACGTCTGGACAGTCCTCCAGACGTCTTCACCGTCGTCTAGTTGGAAGCCCGGACGTCTGATTCTGGAAAAACTTCCAGAATCAGAGCTCGACGCGCTCTCCGCCCGTGACGCACGGCCGCGCCGTGCCTCGTTCGCCTGCTGCTCGAGCTGCAGCAGCCCTCCCGCGTCACTCCGCACCCGCTGCTCCCTCGCCGGCCGGCTCCAGTTGCCCCGCCAAGCTCGAGCCCTCACGACCGAGCGTCTCCTCACTCGCGCAACGCCTCCTGCTGCACACTTGCTGCGGCTGCCGCTGCCGCCGCTCGCTCACTCTCGTACTGGCTGGAAGGAGCGGAGATGAGAGTGAAGGAGAGGGCGAGGGCCCTTTTGAAGCCGTGTGGGGAGAGAGAGCGAGAGAGAGGGGCGCAGCCTGCGCCCGCAATCGGAGAGGGAAAAAGAGGGCATCTGCAGGTCTGCGCACGCAGACGAAATCCACCGTGCCGCAGAAATTAAATCCCAGACGTCTGGGACACCTCCCAGACGTCTTAAAAGATGTTTTGAAGCTGCTTTCGTAACAATATAACAAACTCAAAGGAAGTTTCGTCCCCGAAACTTGCGCTAAATAGGGTGTGGGGAAAACGTCTTATATAAACATAATAAACTCAAAGAGGATCGAAACCGGTCTGAAAAGACGTACCCGCGAAGAGCTCCGGGTACCGCTCCCGCATTGCCGCCTCAGGCTGGCTCCTCCACAGAACCTTCACCAAGGGTACTTGCTTTTGTCTCAAACTGCGGACGACTCGGTCAAGAATTTGCACTGGCCGCTCGGGGTAGGTCAGGTCGTCGCCCACCTCGACGCTCTCGTGACGCAGTACGTGACTGGGATCGGCTACGTATTTCCTAAGGTTGGACACGTGGAACACGTCGTGCACATCAGGAAGCTGAGGGGGGAGGGCAAGTCTGTAAGCAACGGGTCCAACTCGCTCCAGGACCTCAAAGGGCCCCACGAACCTTGGCACGAGCTTCCCTCTCACCCCAAACTGCTGCTGGCCCTTCATGGACGAAACACGAAGAAAGACGTGGTCCCCAACCTCGAACTGCACCTCTCTGCGTTTTCGATCCGTGTAGCTCTTCTGTCTGCTCCTGACAGTGCGGAGTTGCCTGTGGATCTGCTCACTACCTCCTGACTCTGCCGGATCAACCTGGGGCCAACCTCCCACTTGGTCCCCACCTCCACCCAACTCAAGGGTGCTGTACACCTCCGTTCGTACAGAGCCTTGTAGGGAGCCATGCCGATGCTCGAGTGATAGTTGTTGTTGTATGCAAACTCCACCAGGGGCAGGTGCTCCTCCCAAGAGCCCCTCCAGTGTAGTACACAGGCACGCAAAAGGTCCTCAAGTGTCTGTATCGTGCACTTAGACTGTCCATCTGTCTGGGGGTGGTAAGCTGTACTAAACCTCAACCGCGTCCCCAGGGCCTGCTGAAACTCAGCCCAAAACTGGGATGTAAAGCGGGTATCCCGGTCGGATACGATCTCCCGCGGAACTCCGTGTGGTCTTATCACATCGCGGATATACCTCTCTGCCAACTGTGCTGGTCCCAAAGAGGCTCGGATCGGCAAGAATCGTGCCGTCTTCGTCAGTCTATCCACAATTACCCAGACTACGTCGTGTCCTCGCTGGGTAACAGGTAAACCCACCACCAAGTCCATGGTGATGCTCTCCCACTTCCACTCTAGCACTGGAAGCGGCTATAGCGGCCTTGCAGGCCTTTGATGCTCGGCTTTCACCTGCTGACACACCAAGCACTGCTGCACGAATTCACCCACATCCCGCTTCATCCTCCTCCACCAAAACTCGCGTCTCAAGTCGTGGTACATCTTCGTGTTTCCGGGATGTATGGTGAACCTGGAACCGTGTGCCTTAGTCAGGAGCTCTCTCAACAGCTCCTCGTCCCTGGTAACGCACATCCGTCCCCTCAGGTGTAGCATCTGGTCTGTGAAAGAGAAGTCCCCTGGGTCTCTTGACAGTACTCTATCGCGCAAGGACTGCAAGTATGGATTGGTCATCTGTCCTGTGATGATGCGGTCTATCAGCTCTGGCCTAGTCTGTCGTGTCACAATCACTGCCCCACAGTGCCCCCTTAACTCCAGGGGTCGCCAACTGCTCACCTCCTCCAAGAGGCTCCAACTCTGTAACTGTAAATTGGCCAAGTGTGCGGGTGCCTTCTGGCTCAAGGCGTCAACCACCACATTGGCTTTGCCCGGGTGATAGGAAATGCTGCAGTCGTAGTCCTTCAGGAGCTCCAACCAACGTCTCTGTCTCATGTTGAGCTCCTTCTGATCAAAAAGGTATCTGAGGCTCTTGTGATCTGTGAAAATCTCGAAGGTCTCACCGTACAAGTAGTGCCTCCAGGTCTTTAGCGCGAACACGACAGCTGTTGGTGCCAGAGCACCACGATCATTTATTTTGATGATAACAAAACACGTGTTATTTAACATTTGCAATTTGAGTCCTAGATTTCAGGTTAAATGCAAATGTAGACGTGCTTAAACGGAGTTCAAGCTCGCATCCAGGACGGATTTGAGGAGCTTGACGGAAAACAGAGGAGATTCGCGTGGAGCGACAGATTGAAGATAGAAGACAAGAAGAATATGATAGATTCTTTTTAATCATTTCTTGTATCTCTTATCTTTATTTTCTTGCTCTTTTTATTTTCCTTAGAATATTATGTTAAAGAGCCTCAAAGTACCCTAACAGTAGTCCTAGGAACACCTGCACAACCCTAGGATACTTAGGTTTTCTGTAGAACACTTAGAAAACCAATATAGGGTTCAAACAGTACTTCCAGACGTCTAATTCTCAAATCAGACGTCTGATAAAGTTTTTTAAGACGTCTGACTGTTGTTTCAGACGTCTGATAACTATTAGGCTGGACTTTGTATTCTGTCTGATGAAATCAGACGTCCAGACCTTAGATCAGACGTCTTAGGAGACGTCTGATGGATTTGCCAGACGTCCAATTAGTGGACCGTTGGCTGGTTTAGCAAACACTCAAGAATATGACCGTTAGAGCCTCATCAGACGTCCATATGACTATCCAGACGTTTGATAATTGACCGTTTTGCCTCGGCTGACCCAAAATCTCTTCTCAGAGATTTTCTAGCCGTTGCAACGTTTGGGAAATCCATTCCCACAGTAAAAGTAGGTTTCCAGACGTCCTATATGTCGTCTGATGGACTTGCACTAGAACCCTGTTTAGATCTGATTCAAGTTAGGAGGAAACCCGCATGAAATCAGACGTCTGACCTTGGAATCAGACGTCTTAAAGTGAACTTCCAGACGTCTGATGCTAGAATTAGACGTCTGATAAGCCTGTCAGAGCAATGATTGTTCCTGATTTCGGGCTGATTCTCTTGGGCTTTGCACCCAACGGCTATAGAACCTTTCCTAAGCCTTCTAAGGCCTTCTTAAGGCCTCTATAAATAGAGGGGAACCTTTGCAACACCTAGATACACAAGACACATTTGGCTACACACTTTAACACTCTCTTGTGTCTTAGCTAGCTCTTGCTCTCCAAGCTCAAGTTCCATTCTCTTGAGAGCATCAACCTTTGCGCACCTGCTCTCCCGCTGTTGTTCACGAGAGCGACGTTGTGCCGTCGCGTGACACATGCACTGCGTCATCAACTCGACGCACTCCTTGCAAAGGGGAGTTTCCTAATTCCTATAGAAGCTAGGTTTATAATTACTGTGTTGGCTCTATAGGATTTGTTGTTTATTTTATCTTTGTTATTTGGTTGGGTATTCGCTTTGTGAATTCCCGTCTCCTTCGTGGGACAAAATCCTTCTCGTGGAGAAAAGGGGTTGAGGTACGCTACCCTCGTTTAAGTAGCGTGGTTGTACTGAGGTTGAACCACCCTCGTTTTAAAGTGATTCGGTTAGTGGATTTGATCAACTAGGTTGATCGGAAAATCCTAACTCGAGAGGGTTAGGTGGTGGTTTTCACCCGGTTTGGGTTTCCACCTAAAAATCTTTGTGTATTTGTGTGGTTGTCTATTCTGTGATATTGTTTATATTTATTTCCACATTTTATTATGTCACCGCTCCTGGTAGGGTCGAAAAACTTTCAACAGCTGCCAACTCCAGGTCGTGGGTAGGGTAGGTATGCTCATGGGGCTTCAGTTGCCGCGAAGCGTAAGCGACAACGTGACCCCTCTGCATGAGCACACCTCCTAGCCCCTGCAAGGAGGCGTCCGTGTATACAACGAACCTGCCACTACTGTCGGGGATGGTGAGCACGGGAGCTGAGGTCAACCTCTCCTTCAGCTCCTGAAAGCACGCCTCACAGGCGTCTGTCCAAGTGAAGGGCACGTCCAAGTGCGGGTTTTAAAGAGAATATGATGTTGTAGTATAGCCGGCAAAGCGTTCAAACAAATAGAGAATTTTATTACTCGAAAATCGGAGTATCCGAGGTCGAACACAGAGAGCAAATGGAATTTACTACTAATCAAAATGTAATTGAACACTCTAATTTACTCAAAATGTCAATTCAAATATGAATGTATGCGCTTAAAAGTAATTAGGACAAAAAAATATGAAATTGGACGTCTGATCTGGTGATCAGACGTCTTAAAACTACTTTCCCTTTTTCTTTTGCTTTCTTTCTTCTTCTGTAGTCTCTTTTTCTTCTTCATCTTCTGTCTTGCCTCTGCCTTGCTCTTCCTTCTCCTGCGAAGGCTTCTTTCCTCTTCCTTCTCTTCCTTGCCTTGCCTGCCTTCTTCTTTGGTCCTTCTGTTCTTCCTGCCTTTCCTTCTTCCTTCTTCTCGCGGCCAAGTCTTTCTTCCTCAACGTTCAGCCTGTGCCTACACAAAGCAAAACCTACCCTTTTCCCTCTACCCGCGCGTCTCTCTCTTTAAGCAGTTCACTCATGGACGCTCTCCCAGAGCCATACGGGTAATCGGGTCGGATTCGCACTCGGGACCAGGCGCACCTGCAGGTGGGTGATGCGCAAGGAGTGCTTAAGGATTGGGTTGGGTCGGATGCCGCCAGATCCACGAGATGAAACCGCGGACGAGGCGGGCGTGAGGGCAAGTGAGGGACCTCACCCCTGTGCTTTCGGAGGCGTTAAGGCTATATCACAAAAACAACTTATAGCATACCCGCGCCTCGCGATTCCACGATGTGGGATTAAAGGTTCTGCCCTGATTTCGCGCGCGCCCGCAGACCTGCGTGC
Source organism: Thalassia testudinum (assembly GCA_037157565.1). NCBI lineage: Eukaryota > Viridiplantae > Streptophyta > Magnoliopsida > Alismatales > Hydrocharitaceae > Thalassia > Thalassia testudinum. The sequence continues at coordinate 17,737,968 of JAZHRO010000076.1, read as the reverse complement.
AATCGCCAAGGCTGCTGGCTTCGCAATGCCCTTTGCTGAGCCAGACCTCTTCGCCCTGCTCGCCGAACCTGCTGCGCCTGGAGCCTGGAGGACCTGATGCCTGGAGCTGCGTTGGAGCTTCTTCAAATGTCGCCAATGGCGGCAGGAGCTGAGATCTTGTCAGACACAAAACAAGCCTCTCGGCTCAATTAGACCAGCTAGGGACCTTCGCCGTAGCACGACGAATGTTGTGAGCCATGTTGCAGGCCGCAGGATGGCCTTGGCGTGCGTGCCTAGGTCAACCTGTGGCCAGATGTGTGGGGTTGTTTGGGGGGCTACTATGGATGTGTGGAGTGGCAGTGGAGGGGTGGAATGTGTTCCTGGTGGTGAGGCGGAGCTTACGAGATGGTCGGCGAGCCGTGTGGAGGGGCGGAATGGTGGGAGCGACTTGCCGGAGGTCGGTCGGTGATGTGGAAGATGAGGGTGGTCGACGTCGGTCGAGGGTCGATTAGATGAGATAACAGGGGGAAAAGAGAGAGGGGACTATGGGGAATAGTTCTAACCTAATTGTAGGGACGAAGGAGGACGGAGGGCGGACAGCTGTACCTGTTGTCGCCGGAGAAGACGCTGCCCAGTGGGGGAGAACGACGGCGACTACGGGGCTGAGGCGGCGTGCGCAGGTACTGCGCGACACGGAGGAGAGTCAGGAAAATAACTCTGCTACTGGTTTTGTGGCAGAGCGAAGAGGGAGGGGAGGGGGGCTCGCCGGAGCTTGCTGGGAACTTTGGCCGGGCAGGAGGAGATGAATTGGAGGTGGAAACTGGCCAAATCAAGCTGAAGATGAGCGGCCGGAGGTGTGGGTTCTTATATAGGCACTAGGCCAGTCGTTCAGGGCATGGAGGGCACGCCATTGCCTCTGATTGCTCGTCAGAGTAGGAAAGAGGTTAAGATACCTAAATCCCTCGTGCGTTCGCACGAGAGATTGGGTTCACACTAGAGGTTGGAATTGGCCTTAAATGGAAGGGAATTCCTCAGAGAATCTCCCTTCCATTTCTGGGAGGGAATCTCTGAGGAATCATAGAGTAATCTCTCTCTAAACCTCGCTGGAGCTTGGTTCTGCCCTAACAATGGCGGCAGGACCTGATTGCAAAGGTGGTGAGGAACTTAGGAGGCTCTCTGCAAAGATATTCAAAAGATAGGGACTAAATTCTGATTTGGGTGTACTAAATTGCAAAGTAGGCTAAGATGACCTTCCCTTAGGTCCAAATTTTGGTACAAACCTAATTTGGACCTAAGGAATCCAATGGTGAAGTTGGATTTTAGGTTTGACCCCGTTTGACTGAACATTTTGCGTAAAAATCCAAATTAGGTCAATTAATGTGCTAGGACCCTAATCTAGGTCAAGCTGGGTTCCAAAGGCCAAATTGAGTGTTCTGAGCCCTAGAGGATATTTTTCCATGATTTTTAGAGGGTTTACTTGATTTTTATCCTGACCTGAACCTTGTTAATTTAAACGGGTCTATTTTCGGGTTACCAAGTGTCATTTAATTCCTAGATTGCACATAAACCAATTTCTGATTGACTCAACCCACTTTTTATCTCATTTAGACCATTTGACATATGTTTTGCCTCTGTGAAATCCCGTTTATGTACTGCAATGGTAAAATTACAGTTTTAACCTTTATTTCTTGTTTTCTTCTCAGAGCACTTGTTCCTTCAGTTAAGCCTTCTTCTAGGTTATGTAGGAGTTTTTATCTTCTTTATTGGGGCAAAATGAGCTAGTTATGGCTCATGATGAGGCTCTCATCATACCCCCATGCCTAGCTTTTGCTAGTCCCTTAGCAAAGTTTCAAGGTTTCAACTTCCGTTTTAGACCCTGAGTGTCTGTCAACAATGATAAGTGCTTCTCCTTTTGTGATTAGGTAGGAATGCCGATAATAGGCCTGGAGGTATTCAAGTACCAACCAAAATCCGGACCTATTCCGCTTTAGCCTCAGTCTTCCTCAAAGGTTTCTACGGCCCACATAAACTAACCTAGGGTTTGTTGGACTCCGCGGTTAAAGCACCCGTGCTTGAGACATTTTTAACCTAAGTTCAGTTTGCAGTGCGTTTTTTTTGTAAGAGAGATAGAGGATTTATTTGTTTGGAGAGCTTTTCTCTCTCTTTTCTTTTTATTTCTAGCTTCGGATTAGCTTCTCAACACGGTCTGTATCGGATTCCTCGTCCCCATCATCAATCCTCAAGGGTCCCTGGCTTTCGAGATTTCGAGATAATCCCGCCCATGGTAACCCCCAGAACCCTGGCTTTCGAGATTTCGAGATAATCCCGCCCATGGCGTTCCGTGGCCGAGTTCAGACCCTGGCGATTGACATTTCGTGATAATGCCACCCATGGTATCTGAACCAGCAGAGTGCTTACATGCCCCCAGTAGGATATTTAAATATCCTAAGAGACAAGCACCGAGGAGACGATATGTTACGCATCTTCGAGGGGGATTTCCCGCCTCTCCGCGCTGGGAACTCGTCCAAATCAACTTGTGCTGATTGGCCGCTCCTAATCTAGGTGACTTTATCAGAACATTAAACGCTTTTCGCGTGATTTGGATGTTTATGCGCACTGAACCAGACTGTGTGAATGTGGGGTGCTTAGGTTACCGAATCCCGCAAACTGGAGGTCAGTTAACGATGCCGAATACTTCCTAAGCCTTAGACCTAATACTTAAGCTTTGCATTTTCCTCAACCTCTTGAGGATTATCCAGATTTTAACGGATACGTGAATTTTTAAGCTAAAGATTCTAGCCCAAGAGGCCTAAGACCAGCATTCCCGCTAATCTCTTATTGTATCTCCTTAGCACTTTTTTTTTATTTCTTTTCTTGATCTGGTCTAGAACTTCGGTTAATTCCTTACTCTTTTACTAATGACTACTTTTTTTCCTTCTTATTTTGTGCTCCTTTCTTCATTTTTGCTCTTTTTCTCCTCGTTATGAATATGTGGCTCACAAAATTTCCTCCCTCCCCCATTTTTTTGTTCTTTTTCTTAATTTTTTAAATTTTTTTTTGTGTTTTTGACATATGTGAATTTTTTTTTGTGCGAGAATCCTGATTTTTTCTTGGTTCTGTATGTATGCACTTTATCACCCCCCATGCCTAAGTTTTGCAATGTCCTCATTGTAAACAGAGGGTGTGAATTAGTGTTGAGGTCAGAGACTTAGAACATGATACATCGGGTGGGTGAATGGGTCGAAAACGACTGATGCGGATGATTTTAAGCTCTGATAAGTGTACCAGAGGTGGGATCAACTGTCTAAGGCTAAACTCAAGGTGCAATAGACGTGGAGTACGGACGGATAATCAGACGGGTCTCTGTTTTTGGGATGACGGGTTGCCTCCCGTTAAGCGCTAAATTTAATGCCTTCAGCCGAGCAGAAAATGGGGTGGAGAGGGAGTGGTCAAATCAGCGAAATTTTGTAAAACAAGCACCTTGATTAAGAGCCTGGTTGGTCCAACCAGGTGCTTGTTAAGATCAGTGGGCTGATGATGCAGCCCAAATCCGATAAGTCTGGTGGGTTGATAGATGTAGATCAACAAATGTGGAACCCACCATATGCAGTGAAGTTCTGATGGATATGGAAGTGAAAACTCGGGTTCAGGCTGAGTCGAATCAGCCTGGTCAAAGTAGGGTTCCGAAAAATTATCCATGTAAGGTGTGGAATCCCTACAGGGGTGATCAAAGGATGGAGGCTCCTGATTTGTGGTTTGATCAGTACCCGATACCCGGTCTAGATATGGAGTTGAATCATCTGCAAACGGCTTAGTGAGAGGTGAATCGGAATAGAAATTGAGTCCGGTTGCGGGTCGGGGTGGGGAACAGGTTTTGATTGGTTCTGTATATGTGGAGCAAGTGGTTTCAAAGAAGATTGACATGTTATAATCAGGAGGCAGATTTTCTCCGATGTTATGTTCAGATTTGAAATTGTCGGAGAGTTTGCGAAAATCAAAGTTTGAATGAGATTCCAGATCATGAGTTCCACCATAGAATAAATCATATGTTGTATATTTAGCAGCCTGACTGGGATCTAGCCTAAATGTTAATTCTGAGCTTAAAAGGGTATCCTCATCTGGTAGAGGCTCAGATTCTAAGCTAGTAGGGCGGACCCAGTTGAAACCCTGCTCGTCCAACTCCTCGGTTTCTTTGTCGTAGATTGGCATGACTTCCGAAAAATCGATTCGTTCCTCTGAGGAGGTTGGCGAGGGATATTCATCAAATCGAGGCCCAAAATTATATTCTTCATTAAAAGATTGATCTTCTTCATCTGGGGCCTTGAAATCTTCAAAATATGTTTCAGATCTAGGTTCTAGGCTTAGGACGTGGGTTGAATTACTAGAATTTAGGTCTGAATAACCTTCGAGGGTCACCTTATCAGAATAAGGGATGGAATTTACACCCTCGAGAGGTTCAGTTTTACTCTCATACTTGCAGGAGTCTTGGGATTCTAAAATGGGATCATCATGGTCTTTTCCTGCATTTGGAGCTTCCCAACCTTCTTCAATATCAGGTGCATTATACTCCATCTGGGTTGGGAATCCACAACCATTTTGTGCCTCAAACCTGAGATCAGATTTATCCTCGATATTGTCCTAAGATAGTTCATCCTCTGTTGGTGGTATGTACGGGTATTTCTGATCAATCACTTGTTTTATTAATCTCATTATCTCTTCCCGTTTTTCAAGACTATCTTGGTGTTGCTTCCAAAGTCGAGGATTTGTCATACATTGAAGGTATTCACTATTGTGCAATTTTTCTATCTCAATATATGCAGTAATGAGCAAGTCACGGGTTGATCCTTTATTGGCCTCTGCTAATAGTACTTGGGCACAAGTTATGACAAAGGTTGTGGTTGTTGGGACATCAACCTGAATGTTTCGTACTGTTGTTGAGGTTTCTTCATTTTCATAGAATTTCATGGCATCCTCAATCATTTTATCTCTCATGGATCTCTGATATTCAGGTTTCTTGAATGGTAGTCCCAGGTGGTTTGGCTGCATATTTAGATCAGGTGGTGGAATCAAGATGTAGAATCAGAGTTTGAATCAAGATGTATTATGAAGCAATCAGATCTGAATAACGAGTCCCACTGAAAATGTGTATGTGTGCTCTAAAGAGAAAAGATGAGGGACTGGAGATGTTTTTGACCCAATCAAGACACCCAAAGATGTTTGGATAACTATGGAGGTTCGGGGCGGATGGACCCCTGGATCAGAAGATCGTCCACCTGAGAATTACCTGGGCAGCCAGAGAGGGAGAGTCCCGCAAAGACCCTTACACGGTAGAGCGTCCGTACGGGTTACAGGGTTTCCCCCACCCGACCTCTCTTGTCACTGAGATTCCAGGTAGACCAGAATGGGGACCTTGACCTCTTAAGTCTATCACTTTTTATTTCAAAGGTGCTTTTAGGGTTCTCACTTGAACTTTAGATGTTTTTGGTATTGTGACATAATTTAGAGGTTGGTTGACCCAAGGGGTCAACTTCACCTGACCTGTCCTATAGATGGCAGAATGATTCTAAGTTTGGAGCTTAGAGATCACCCTGATTTGACTACCAGGTTATTAGGTCCAAAAATTGTAAGATTCAAGTGATTTTAGAGCTCAATTTTAGGGTTTGTCTTATTTAGCTCTCTTCAATCAAGGGCTTTGGTAGCACACTGATGCGGGAGGGTTTATTTCCTTTTATACAGGCATGTGTGACTAGCGCTTCAAGACCCTAATGTGAAAACCCTAATTTGGTTTTATTTCCAATCCTCGTTTTCTTTTTCACAAAAGTTCTCTTTGGACTTATAAACAAGAAGTGTGTGGTCCGTCGAGATTAAGCGTTATTTCAATTAGGCACAAGAATTTGTGGGATGGAAAAAAAAATCACTCCAACTTTAAGAATATTTGCAGAAATTTTCGCAAAATCAGGAAATGTTTTGCCTTAGAGATGGTGATTACTATATAAAGAAGGCAATTGATTCCTAAATTGATTTTCTTCCTTTTGTCTTTCAAAGATTAGGGGATGATTAAGGAAGAAAAGAAATTACCTGCCCTGAAGTGGTTGACTTGCGGGAGAGATTTTCTCGTGAAGTACCTTTAAGATCACATCAAAGCAAAGTAGGGCAAGTTAGTGTTCAATATGATAAATATAATGTAGAGACTAGTGGTAAATTCCGCGTTGCTCCCTGGCAACGGCGCCAAAATGTTCTCACGCTTTTGTGTGGGTTTTAAAGAGAATATGACTAGTATAATCGAAAAAGCGTTCAAACAAATAGAGAATTTTATTACTCGAAAATCGGAGTATCCGAGGTCGAACACAGGGAGCAAATGGAATTTACTACTAATCAAAATGTAATTGAACACTAATTTACTCAAAATGTCAATTCAAATATAAATGTATGCGCTTAAAAGTAATTAGGACAAAAAAAAATGAAATTGGACATCTGATCTGGTGATCAGACGTCTTAAAAGTACTTTCCCTTTTTCTTTTGCTTTCTTTCTTCTTCTGTAGTCTCTTTTTCTTCTTCGTCTTCTGTCTTGCCTCTGCCTTGCTCTTCCTTCTTCTCCTGCAAAGGCTTCTTTCCTCTTCCTCTTCCTTGCCTTGCCTGCCTTCTTCTTTGGTCCTTCTGTTCTTCCTGCCTTTCCTTCCTTCTTCTCGCAGCCAAGTCTTTCTTCCTCAACGTTCAGCCTATGCCTACACAGAGCAAAACCTACCCTTTTCCCTCTACCCGCGTGTCTCTCCCTTCAGGCAGTTCACTCATGGACGCTCTCCCAGAGCCATACGGGTAATCGGGTCGGATTCGCACCCGGGACCAGGCGCACCTGCAGGTGAGTGATGCGCGAGGAGTGCTTAAGGATAGGGTCGGGTCGGATGCCGCCAGATCCGCGAGATGAAACCGCGAACGAGGCGGGCGTAAGGGCAAGTGAGGGACCTCACCCCTGTGCTTTCGGAGGCGTTAAGGCTATATCACAAAAACAACTTATAGCATACCCGTGCCTCGCGATTCCACGATGTGGGATTAAAGGTTCTGCCCTGATTTCGTGCTCTCCCGCAGACCTGCCTGCAATCGCCAAGGCTGCTGGCTTCGCAGTGCCCTTTGCTGAGCCAGACCTCTTCGCCCTACTCGCCGAACCTGCTGCGCTTGGAGCCTGGAGGACCTGATGCTTGGAGCTGCGTTGGAGCTTCTTCAAATGTCGCCAATGGCGGCACGAGCTGAGATCTTGTCAGACACAAAACGAGCCTCTCGGCTCAATTAGACCAGCTAGGGACCTTCGTCGTAGCACGGCGAAGGTGGTGAGCCATGTTGCAGGCCGTAGGATGGCCTAGGCGTGCGTGCCTAGGTCAACCTGTGGCCGGATGTGTGGGGTTGCTCGGGGGGCTACTGTGGATGTGCAGAGTGGCAGTGGAGGGGTGGAATGTGTTCCTGGTGGTGAGGCGGAGCTTACAACATGGTCGGCGAGCCGTGTGGAGGGGCGGAATGGTGGGAGCGACTCGCTGGAGGTCGGTCGGTGATGTGGAAGATGAGGGTGGTCGGCGTCGGTCGAGGGTCGATTAGATGAGATAACAGGGGGAAAAGAGAGAGGGGACTACGGGGAATAGTTCTAACCTAATTGTAGGGACAAAGGACGGAGGGCGGACAGTTGTACCTGCTTTCGCCGGAGAAGATGCTGCCCAGTGGGGGAGAATGGCGGCGACGACGGGGCTGAGGCGGCGTGCGCGAGTACTGCGCGACGCGGAGGAGAGTCAGGAAAATAACTCTGCCACTGGTTTTGTGGCAGAGCGAAGAGGGAGGGGAGGGGGGCTCGCCGGAGCTTGCTGGGAACTTTGGCCGGGCAGGAGGAGATGAATTGGAGGTGGAAACTGGCCAAATCAAGCTGAAGATGAGCGGCCGAAGGTGTGGGTTCTTATATAGGCACTGGGCCAGTCGTTAAGGGCGTGGAGGGCATGCCATTGCCTCTGATTGCTCACCGGAGTAGGAAAGAGGTTAAAATACCCAAATCCCTCGTGCGTTCGCACGGGAGATTGGGTTCACACCAGAGGTTGTAATTGGACTTAAATGGAAGGGAATTCCTCAGTGCTCCTCCTCAGTAGCTACCGCTGTCGCTGCAAAGCGGGACAGCTCTAGGAAATGCGTGCGGTACGCACTCACGGTCATCGTCCCTTGGCGGAGAGTGTGGAACTCCCGCCTCCTTTGGTCTTGCCACGTCTGGGGAAAGTACTGCTCGCAGAAGAGGGCGACGAACCGGTCCCAGGTCGGCTCGTCCCTCTCCTATCCCCGAACCTCCCTCCACCACCTGTGTGCCACACTCTCCAGCTGGTACGTGGCAAAGGCCACGCGGCACTCCACCGGGGGGCGAATTGTGTCGAAAATCTTCTCCAGTTGCTCGAGCCAGTCCTCTGCCTCGGTCGGGTCCTCGTCCCTCTTGAAGAAGGGGGGCTTCAGCTTCCGGAACTGTCCAAAGAGCTCGGAGTGGCGCTGCAGTGGGGATGCTGGTGCACCTCCAGGCAAAGATGCCTCGTGCACAGAAGTGTCGGAGGAAGGTGGGGGCGGCAGCAGCCCATCCCCTCCCCCGTGTCCAGCGCCGCGTCCGTCGGGTGGTCCCACAGAGGACTCCCCCTCCGCAACCCCAGGGTGAGGCGCTCGGGGCGGTGGGTGGAGCTCCTCTCGCATAATGTCCCGTATCAGCTGGGCGAGGTCCTGGGCCTGGACGCCCGGGAGTAGTGGCTGGTCCACTGAGGCGTCGGCAACGGCACGCCCACCTCGCCGACCTCGTCCTCGGCCACGCCCGCGGCCCGCCTCACCAGTCCCGCGACGAGGCATCTCCTGCAAGGAGACGGGAAACAAAACGAAACACGTCAAAACGGAACGATACCTAACGGAAACGTCTAAGAGCTCATGTCAAAAGATATGTTGTGGTGGCTACTCTAGTTATAGACATGTGAATTTGTTATTTTCCAGTCAGTTGATTCACTTCTCGGGACGACCTTGCTCTGATACCATCTTGTAACGACCCGATTTCCGAGTCCCTACGAGACACGAGAACCGGACTGACTCGACTAATCCCAAGACCTAGTCGTCCAACGAGGAAGTAACCAAAAGAGTAGTAAAATAAACCACATTCGACATGAAATATAACTAGCAGTAACAAAATATAGCAGTAAGAAAAAGAACTACTACAGCATGTACCACCACAACAGTAGAACAACATTTATAATATAACATGAACTACGAGCAAAGAAAAGTACAGGGAGTAACAAGAACTACTCACTACAGTGGAACAAAAAGAGCACAAAAGAACAGTGGTAACTCTATTGGACCCTACTCGGCCCAGCGTCCTCTGCAGCCGCTGATCCTAGCTGCTCAACACCTGGTCCTAAAAAGTAACGAGTGTAACACGTCAGCGAAACGCTGAGTAGAGTGGCAGCTAAACTAAAGAAGCAGTAAAGTGTACAGTAGCTGTTTTATTTTCTTTCTTCCTTTATTTACGTCTTTTTATTTTTCACAACTTATCTATTTCTCAGATCCTTCACTTGATCTTGAATGTTCCTCCTGGGAACGATCTTGATTGCAGCCTTTTCCGAATATTAGAAGTAACACGTGGTGCTCTCCTGGCCGGGAGAGTCCCCTGCGGTGGTACCTTTGTTCTGCATATTCTCTCAGACGTCCAAAAGCCTGCGGGGGCGTCTGGCCTAGTTCCCAGACGTCCGATGGTCACCCCGGACGTCTGGAAGTCGTTCCCGTCGTCTGACACTGCGGCCAGACGTCTGATTCGCGTTGGATGCGAATCTCAGAACCTGCACGTACCCACTCATCGTTTTCAGTACAACGGTCGCAGAAAAGAACAAAGGACGAAAATAACTTACTTGCCAGACGTCTGGACAGTCCTCCAGACTTCTTCACCATCGTCTGGTTGGAAGCCCAGACGTCTGATTCTGGAAAAACTTCCTGAATCAGAGCTCGACGCGCTCTCCGCCCGCGATGCATGGCCACGCCGCGCCTCGTCCGCCTGCTGCTCGAGCTGCAGCAGCCCTCCCGCGTCACTCCGCACCCGCTGCTCCTCCTCTGGTCGGCTCCAGCTGCCCCGGCAAGCTCGAGCCCTCACGGCTGAGCGTCTCCTCCCTAGCGCAACGCCTCCTCCCGCACACCCGCTGCGGCTGCCGCTGCCGCCGCTCGCTCACTCTCGCATTGGCTGGAAGAAGAAGGGAGCGGAGGAGACGAGAGTGAGGGAGAGGGCGAGGGCCCTTTTAAAGCCGCGCGGGGAGAGAGAGCGAGAGAGGGGCGCAGCCTGTGCCCGCAGGAGGAGAGGGAAAAAGAGGGCATCTGCAGGTCTGCGTGCGCAAGCGCGCAGACGAAATCCACCGTGCCGCAGAAATTAAATCCCAGACGTCTGGGACACCTCTCAGACGTCTTAAAAGACGTTTTGAAGCTACTTTCGTAACAGTTGAGATAACTCGGATTGGGGATACAGTTCTGGACCTCCGTATTTAGAGTCTAACCCTGAACACTATGATTGCGATTTCTATCCTTCTTAAAGCCACATTGATTATAGATTGTCAACCTTGCGTGACTAACCTAATACGATCTACAATCAAGAATGATACATTGATCCTTACCCATCCTTTGATTACACTGCTTATAAGTCATCACCACCTTTTGAACAATCTGAAATGACCTATTATCAGGAAGGGTGTAATGAATCTCAATTCGTTAATTCCCCTACTTTGACCCCAAACCCGCCCAACCCTGGACCAACTCATTTAGTTCAGGGTAACCAGGTTCAAGATAAGGTTCTGGCTAACTTTAGGAATATCATTCAATCTTTAGAAGTTCAGCCAATACCTTGCATTGAGAGATTGGAGCCCCTAATTGAAATAATTGATGATTTGAACAAGTTTTTGTTGGATTGGCTCCAGGATGTTAAGGAGAAGAACCCGGATGAGTTTCTACTTGGGAAATTAGCGAAATTGAGGATGAGATTCGTGGTCGCTTTGATTCAATCGTGGGATGATTCCCATGATGAACTCCATTCAGGAAAGCCAATGACAGAACCCGCTTAGACACCTATTGGGGGGATACATGTTACGAGGCTGACCAGATTGAATTAAAGCAACCAATTAAGATCTGATTTTTTTACGTGAGATCCCTAAGCCGGGGTACAAGGAAACGTATGTCTCCATGGATTAAAAAGTGATAGAAGATTTTGAGACATACATTAATACAGATCTTGATCTCTTTGATTCTGATGGTGAAGATTCAAATTGCGATGTCTCACGCGAATTTACATAACACGATTTTTTTGAGACGATTGGGCCTGAGGAATCTGAAAGATCATTTGATAGCCCAAGAACTGAGGAAACTAATCCTATTAGGGCACACATTACAGATCCAGAATTGCATTTTCTGGAGCATTCAATCAAATGCCCTGATTGTCAGTTACACCTCGTTGAGCTTATTGATGATTCTGTTTCTGAGTTAATTAGACCAAAGTCAATTCTGATTCAGTCACATCATTTAGACTTAGAGATTTCAGACGGGGTGATTAATATGCAAGAGGTCCCGGAAATTGACGTGCTGAATCAGGATGATAGGAGCCGGGTATTTCTGATTTGGGAAGCTAGCTTTGGAGGAAGTAGAAGACTGAGTCGAAAGGTTCCTATTCATCTGAAACCATCAAACCAGGACCCTTAGGACATTTGTTTTGAGGATGTCAAACCCAACCACACATTCAACAATTATTTTTTTGAGCTTCAATTTTCTGTAACTCGACTTTTTAGTCTTGGGTTGCATCCTCATAAATCGCAGGCCCAACCCCGCTTGCATACAGATTTTAGGTTTTGGGTAATTTTTATCCAGAACCTAAGATATTCTCGATTATGGGGTATGGGTCTACACCATAATCTGTCCACATCTGTGGACCTCTGCTGACAGGTCGGAGGATTCTTCTGTTTATTCTGATTCTGACCTGCACCTGTGAATTCTTCATTTCTCTTCTTTGTATAGTGTGCCTAGCTGAATGCACTAAACTTAGCACTTATACAGTTCTTTTTAGTTTCTATATCAGAGCAGACCTAACATTCACGCAATTCAGGTGCTTTCTACGTTATTCCACTCTGTTTTATGTCTTTTTAATACAATGAGGACATTGCATTAGATAGACATGGGGGGTGGCTATTCATCTTTGAATTTATTCGTCAGCTCCGTAGATTTGTTTATTTTTATTAAAAAAAATGTGGAATTAGGAAGGAAAACTTGGGTTTAAGAAAAATTTCAATCTTATGAAATACTACATTATGATCTGAACACAAAGACCTTTCAGGTCTTTGGACTTAATTAGCCCGTGTATCCACTAAAAAGTGGATTTGTTTTTCGATTCCTAACCAACCTAAATTCTATTTTAATTGGAGTAAATAAGTTTGGGTAATAAGTACACGACTTATCAACCCACCCTCTGATTTGAGGAAATTTTGAGTCTTAAGCATCTACACACTATCTTGTCACTGACTCGTTGTTCGGTGATTTTAACGAAAATTGGGTAGCTAATGAACCTTCTATGGTGATATGGCTGGTAAGTTATCATGAGTAACAGCTCATAGGTAAGTTGTCTAGAGCCTAGTCACTGGACCTTTCTCTTTTTGCTACCTTTAGGTAAATCTTAGACCGGGGAAGCCACCTACTTAAAAAAAAGAATCAAAAAGAAAAGGAGAAAAGAAAAAAAGAAATAAGCCACACTTCGCTGCACGAGTATGGCTGGCAAGTTGTCGGTGATAACAGCTCATTGACCGGTTGTCCAGAACCCATCTCAATAAATGCACTGAAAATTCCCAAAACACTTAGGAAGAAGCGGAGAAGTAGAATAAACCGGGGAGATATACACTGGATTCACCCTTGTGTTGACCCCGTAAAAAATAAAAGTGGTAAGAAAGCTTCCGGTTGTAAAGATACACCGGTTGGCAGAATTTTTTTTTTTTTTTGAGGTCACCTAGGGGCGTAGAAATCAGAAGTCCGTTTTAATTGCCTGTCAACGAGTCTATCACATTTACAATATGATGCTTAAAACTTAGGGTTCTCATCAAATCTTAGGTGAGTTAAATAGCCATAGAAAGCCACTCTTTAACCCTAAAACTTGAAAATCAAAAAATAAAATTAGAAAAAAGGAAAAAGAGAAAATTTTCTTTGAATAAGGCGAGGGCTTGAGGCGGTCTGCATTTTGGCAGATACTCGGGCACTATTGTGTTTTTGAAAGCTCAGATCATAAGTAGACATTTTCTTAATGATTGAAAATGACTCATGCTCAAATAATCCAACCCAATTCTTTTATAAATAGCATATAGTTTTTGTTAGGGACCAGCAAAAGATAGGCATTGGGGTATGATGTAAACTCGTTTACACTACTTAAGATCTCTATTTATGCATGTTCTTAAGCATAAGATTGCATTGCATACTATAAATATTGCATAACATGTATCATCTTGCATTTAGAGTGGTTTGAATAAAATGGAGGTTAATTGTTTCCTTTTATGTGCTTGGACAGGGAAAACCTTTTATCGGGGCCTCAGATCGAAGATTCAACCGTACATATGTGATCAGGGTAACGATTGGAGTTCAACGACTCCAAGATCGCCCTAATCTGGCATCTGTAGCATTAGATAGTGACCGGGGAACCCTAGAAGATCAAGGGCTAAGATGGTGTAAATCTGCACTTTAAACGACAAATCCGATCGCACGAATGGATTCGGATCGACGATTGCAGCCTAACGACGCAAAAATCAAGTCAATCTGACACCCGTGGCACCATCTACATTATCCAGAAGATGGACGGCCAAGATGGCGCCACGTGGTGCCATCTCGTTCGCCCAATCGCCCGCACGCAACCGCTGAAGCCCCCGCATCCGCCCTTCTTCGCCGTTAGATCTTGATCCAACGGCTGTGGACGCACGCGCCTTAAATCATCTGCGCGACACTTTCCACCGCGTAGCGCAGCGGTTGCGAGGCGTTGCACGTTCACAGGACGCGGGTTCGACTCGCGATCTGCGAGCGCGCGCTATTAAAGGCGACCGCTCGATCGGCTGTGGGCGGCCCAGATCATCCGATAGCGCCCATGTGCTATTGCACGCGCGGTAAGGACGTGGCATCGCACGCGGGCGGGCGCGCAGGCTGGCGAAGGCGCGATCTAAGCCGTCCGATCTCGCAATTGGACGGCTGAGGACAGCTGAACGTGTGCAAGCATTGCATGCGCGGGCAAGCGAGCGAGCGTGCGTGTTGCCCATTACGTCCACGTTCAAACCTTTAGCGACGGTTTTATCCGTCACTAAAGGTCCTGAATTTATATTTTTAAAGATGTAATGACCAAATTGGCCTCACTCCTTGCAATTATAAAAGGAGACCCCCTCCACGCGAAATTCTCATCCCTTCCTTCTCTTCTCTCCCTCTCCAAAGCTTAAGAGAAGCTTGTCCTACACCCGAGATGCTTCTCGCAAGATAAAGTCAATTTTTCGTCCCCCTTCAGAAGTAGATCTCGCGACGACGACGACGTACTCCTCGTTCCCATTCTACTTCATCCTCCTTCGTCTTCCTTCGTCCTGGCGTCGTTCCGTCCGGCTCGTCCTCCAAGTGACCGTCGAGGAGGATATTTCTCTCCCCATTCTTTTTAATGCTTTCTAGAGAAGATTTACTACTTTCTAGAATAGTTTTACTACTTTCTAGTGCAATCATTTTCCCACTTTCTAGTCGTTATATTTATTGTAATGAACAATCCATTTTGATAATGAATTCCATGTGCATTCTATATCTTTTTTTATTTTTGTTTGTATTATTCTCTCTTTTATTTATTGTAAGTAGTTCTAATCAATTGAATTATTTCGTGGCAAATAAAAATAAACTCGTAGTTTTTAAATCAGACGTCCGCCTCCCTGTGTTCGACCCGGAATTTCAATTTCGGTATAAATTTTATTTGTTGAATACGAGTTTTTCGCTTTTATGCTACGACGACATGTTTTAAAAACCAAACACGTTTGCGTAGCAACTCGTACATTCAACAGGGCGGTTTATGAAATAAAAGGAGGGAAAATAAAGAGTGGAAGAAGAGAAACTTATCTGTGGTGATTGGAACGAAGGGGAGGCAGAGGAGACGAGCGGCGCGTATGCGCCGTTGTTGGAGAAGACAACCCTGAGGTGGAGATAACGGCGATGAGGAGGTCAGAGAGGTGTGTGCTGGTGCAGCGCAACGCAGAGGAGCGAGATGAAGCTAACCCTGCCACTAGTATGGTGGCAGAGCGATGAAAGGAGGGAAAGGTCGCCGGAGCTTGCGGGCGTTTTGATCAGAGATGAGGAGGGAAGAAATTGAGAGGGCATCGGTGGCTAAATCAAGTTTGGAAAAAGCAGCTGGACTTGGAGCTTCTTTTATAGGCACAGGCAGAGGGCCTTGTGCTTGGAAGGCGGGCTTCCAAGCGCAAGACTCTCGTCGGAGGTCGCCGCACGTACAATACCCATGCCTCACGAGAGGTATGGTGTGAATCAGGGCGTGGTGAGCTGCTCAGGCGGTAGGAGATTTCTCAGAGAACCCCCATTTCAAATCTGAGAGCAGTTCCGGGGAAGTGAGGAGAAATCCTCCTTGAAACTTTGCCGTTGGTATGGGTCCTCTGCTACAATGGCAGAGGGACCAGAATGCAAAAAGTGACGTGGAAGTTGAGGGGGTTTGTGCAAGGGTTTTCAAAAGTTAGGAGTCAGAATGTAATTGGGTGGACTATTTTGCAAAGTAGGTCAAGATGACCTTCCCTTAGGTTCAAATTTTGATAAAAACCTAATTTGGACCTAAGGAATCCAATGGTGAAGTTGTATTTTAGGTTTGACTACATTTGACTGGACATTTTGCAGAAAAACTCAAATTAGGTCAAATATTTAGCTCGGACCCCAATCTAAGTCAAAATAGGTTCTAAAGGCCAAATTGAAGGTTCTAAATTCTAGGAGATATTTGTCCATGAATTTTGGAGGGTTTAGTTGATTTTTATCTTGATTGGGACCTTGTGAAATTAAGTAGGTTTGTTTTAGGGTTACAGAATGTCATTTAATTCTTAAATCTCATCATATCCCTCTTCTGACTGAACCATCTCACTTTTCCTCTTGTTAAGTCCAATTGACCTATGTTTAGCCCCTGAAAAATCCCGTTGATGAACTACACAAGTAAAATTGCTATTTTACCCTTTGTTTCTTGTTTTCTTTCCAGATTAGTGATCCCTTGAATTAGGCCTCTCTTGGTTTTGTGGGAGCTTTTGTTCTCTTTTCTAGGTCAAAAAGAGCTAGTTATGGCTCATGATGAGGTTCTCATCAGGGAGGATGATCGTTTTCTCCAGACTGGAGTTGCCTCCCTTTGAGTTTCACGGACAGCCGGTGGACGGAGGTTTCAGATGCATCTCTACGTTTTGGGCAGTGAGGTTTTTGAGTGAAGGGTGTGAGGATTTTTTAGCCTATTTAGTGGTAGAGTCTAGTCCCGTGGTAGACTTTCAGAGTATTCTGGTGGTTTGTGAGTACCCCGATGTGTTCCCAAAGGAACTGTCAGGATTACCGCTCGAGCGTGAGATCGAATTTGAGCTCACTTGTATCGGAAACCAGCCCCATTTCTACTGCACCGTATCGGATGGCAGCACTTGAGCTGCGAGTGCTCAAGTCATAGCTATAGGACTTGTTGGAAAAGGGCTTTGTGAGGCCCAGTGCGTCCCTATGGGGAGCCCCTGTGTTTGTGAAGGATGGTCCTCTGCGACTTTGTGTTGACTGCCGACAGTTGAATATGGTCACCATCAAGAACAAGTATTCGCTGTCGAGGATTGACGACCTTTCTGACCAGTTACGAGATGCCACAGTGTTCTCCAAGATAGATCTAAGGTCAGGCTACTACCAGTTGAGGATCAGGGAGACCGATGTCTCTAAGACAGCTTTCCATACCCGATACGGGTGCTATGAGTTCTTGGTCATGCCGTTTGGGTTGACCAACGCTCCTGCTGCTTTTATGGATTTGATGAACCGAGTTTTCAGGCTGTACTTGGATCAGTTTGTGGTGATATTCATCGATGACGTACTCATTTACTCGCGGGATCTGGCGCAGCACGGACAGCATTTACGGATGATTCTGGACACTTTGAGGTGACGCAGGCTGTATGCCAAGTACAGCAAATGCGAGTTTTGGTTGAGCTGGTGACTTTCTTGGGCCACGTGATCTGAGGGTATGGTTTTGCTGTAGACCCAGCCAAGGTTGAGGCCGTACTCATGTGGGAGAGGCCACGTACAGTAACTGAGATACGCGACTTTTTGGGACTGGCAGGTTACTATCGGCGGTTTAGCAGAGGATTCTTGCAGATTGCGCGTCCTATGACCCAGCTGACTCGGAAGGACGTGTTCTTTGCCTAGACAGATGAGTGTGAGGCATGTTTTCAGGAGTTGAAGGAAAGACTAACTTCAACTCCTATGCTTACCATCTCGGACAGTAGTGGTGATTTTGTGGTCTACACAAATGCTTCGTTGCAGGGGTTAGGGGGTGTGCTCATGCAGCGGGGTCACGTTGTCGCTTACGCTTCGGGGCAACTAAAGCCCCATGAGCATAGCTACCCTACCCATGACTTAGAGTTAGCAGCTGTTGTCTTCGCACTGAAGACATGGAGGCACTACCTTTACGGTGAGACTTTTGAGATTTTTACAGATCATAAGAGCCTCAGGTACTTGTTTGACCAGAAGGAGCTTAACATGAGACAGAGACGTTGGTTAGAGCTCCTGAAGGACTACGACTGCAGCATCTCCTACCATCTAGGGAAGGTCAATTTGGTGGCTAATGCCTTGAGTCTGAAGGCGTCCGCCCACTTGGCTAGTCTACAGGTGCGGAGTTAGAAGCTTATGGAGGTGTTGGGCAGTTGGCGACTCCAGGAGTCACAGGGGTATTATGGGGCAGTGACAGTGGCGCGGCAGATGCGACCAGAGCTGATAGACCACATCATTGCATGGCAGATGATAGATCCATACTTATAGACGCAGCGGGACAGGGTGCTGTCAGGAGACCCAGGAGACTTTTCCTTTACAGACGAGGTGCTGCGTATGAGGGGACACTTGTGTGTTCCCAGGGACGAGTTGTTGAGAGAGCTCCTGGCTGAGGCGCACGGGCCCAGGTTCACCATACATTTCAGAAACATAAAGATGTATCATGATCTAAGATGTGAATTTTGGTGGAGAGGGATGAAGCGGGATGTTGGTGAGTTTGTACAGCAGTGTTTAGTGTGCCAGCAGGTGAAGGTCGAGCACCAGAGGCTTGATGGGTTATTGCATTCACTAACTGTACCAGAGTGGAAGTGAGAGAGCATCACCATGGACTTGGTGGTGGGTCTACCTGTTACCTAGCGAGGACACGATGCAGTCTGGGTGATAGAAGATAGGTTGACGAAGACAGCGTGTTTCCTGCCGATCTAAGTCACCCTGGGACCAGTACAGTTGGCAGAGAGGTACATTCGCGATGTGGTACGCTTACACGGAGTTTCGCATGAGATTGTATTCGACAGGGATACCCGGTTTACTTCCCAGATCTTGGCTAAGTTTCAGCAGGCTTTGAGGACACGGGTGAGGTTCAGTACCGCGTACCACCCCCAGACGGACGAACAATCAGAGTGCACCATACAGACACTTGTGGACCTTTTACGAGCCTCTGTACTAGACTAGAGAGGTTCTTGGGATGAGTATTTACCCCTGGAAGAGTTTACATATAATAACAGTTATTACTCAAGCATCGACATTGCACCTTACGAGACTCTGTATGGACGGAGGTACTGCACCTTTGAGTTGGGTCGAGATGGGGACCAAGTGGGAGGTTGGCCCCAGGCTGATCCGGCAGAGTCAGGTGGTGATAAAGCAGATTCACAGACGACTTCGCACTGTTGGGAGGAGGCAGAAGAGTTATGCTGACCAGAAACGTAGAGAGGTGCAGTTCGAGGTTGGGGATCATGTCTTTCTCCGCATTTCACCCATGAAGGGCCTGTAGCGTTTTGGGCTGAAAGGGAAGCTTGCGTCGAGGTTTGTGGGGTCCTTTGAGGTCCTGGAGTGGGTAGGACTCGTTGCTTATCGGCTTGCCTTTCTTCCCCAGCTTTCAAGAGTGCATGACGTGTTCCACGTGTCCAACCTCAGAAAGTACATCGCCAATCCCAGTCACGTTCTGAGCCACGAACGCATTGAGGTTGGTGACGACCTGACCTACCCTGAGAGACATGCCTATACTAGACAGAGCCGTCCGGAGTCTGAGACGGAAGTAGGTACCACTGGTGAAGGTCTTATGGGGAAGCCAACGATACAAGGAGGCTACCTAGGTGCCTAAGTTAGTGATGCGGGAGCGGTACCCGGAACTTTTTGAGGGTACGTCTTTTCGGACCTCTTTCGGTTTAGGGTTTAAGTTATGTGTTTTATGTTCCTTTTCCACACCTTAGCTAATTTAAGTTTCGGGGACGAAACTTCCTTTAAGTTTGTTATGATGTAAAGACCCGTCACACTTTTAACCTTTTAAGACGTCTGGATCCTTAGTCAGACGTCTGGACCCCTTCCCAGACGTCTGAAAATGAAATTTTTGTACGTGCTCTGTGTGCAGGCAGCGCGCAGAACATTCTGCTTGTTTCTCTCCCTTCCTACCTGAACCCTAACCCCACACCATCTATAAAAGCCCCCCTCCCGTCCTCTTCTCTCCACTCCACACACCACTACCTCCACCTTCAAAGCTTGCGGGAGGACGAGAGGAGGCAAGCAAGGGAGAGCGAGAGGGCGAGGAGGAGAGTGCGGGAGGAGGCCGAGGTCGGAGAGCTTCGGTGGGAGCTTGATGGTGCTCGC
Source organism: Thalassia testudinum (assembly GCA_037157565.1). Lineage (NCBI taxonomy): Eukaryota > Viridiplantae > Streptophyta > Magnoliopsida > Alismatales > Hydrocharitaceae > Thalassia > Thalassia testudinum. The sequence goes on along the minus strand of JAZHRO010000076.1, from coordinate 17,718,111 downwards.
ACGGCCACTGCGGGCAGGTACGGGAAGAGAGATCCCGGAGAGGCAGCCTCGACCACCTGCGGCGGCGCGAGGAGGTGCGTGGCAGAGAGTGCTAGGAGTAGGTTCTGGTATTGAAAATTTTCCAGTATCAGACGTCTGGAGTGGAGTCCAGACGGATGATGAAGCTCCTGGACGTCTGGAGTTAAGGCCAGACATTTGAAAGCTCATTTATCGCGAAGGTACGTTGTTTTTCGCGGTTATGGTCATGCAGGCTTCACCACAGAGTGGATGTCGGGTCTGATTTAGGGGCTGGGACTATCTCTTGTAATTATATGAAGGGCAATGAGCCTTTTGTAAATGACATACAAGTACTTATTCCCTGCATCAGCAACTTCTTTTTATGATTCATTGTGTAACCAACAAGTATCTCCCTAACTGGCTAGCAATAATATTAAAGCCATTAACCTAGTGAAAATGCCATTTTGTTTGCATGTACGCTACAAGAAAAGAAAGACTTTGTAGATACTTACTTCCTAAATGTCCATATAACTATAGCATCTAGATATATATTTAATCAAAATTAATGTCAATTAGGATCATCCAGGACATATTCTTTCGAGATGTTATAAAGGACGTGTCACAATAAGTTCAAACAAAATGCCTCTAAAGGGTATATCATGTAGATCGTATTTGATATTTATTGTGATTAAACATGCAAATAACTATAATTTATCTAATTGTCTAGGAAAATAAACATCTGGAAAAACCTTTTTTTTGTGTAGTGATACTTATTGATAGATCAATTATCTGAAAATATATATTGATGAAAGATCCAATCAACAATGAAATCAATGTAGTAAGCACAGTTGCAATGAGGAAATCTAGTGATTTTGTTGTTTTTGAAATAGGTTTGGTTGCGTGATAACCATTACCTTATTTTGATATGTAAAAGAAATACTAAGAAAAAAAAAGTAAAAACAAAGATACCAATCAAGAAATCAAGTCCCACCCACCTCTTGATGCACACCTTTCAAATTGGTGTGGAAGAAGGTGCAACGGTGAAAAGGAGGAAGAATGGCTATTGTTATTCTGCAACGAAGCACAATTTTTGTTATGAGAATGGACCAATTGATACGAGGCAAAAGTTACTATGAAGGGTGGGGACATAGAAGGAGGAATAGGATGATGCTGCGTTCACCAAAACTTTTTGTAGATGATGGATTAGAGAAGGAAGATAAAGGAGAAGAGCTTCACAGCAATGCAGCATTGCATCACCGACGTCCTAGCACCACCACTTATATTATTGCCACAGCAGCATGGGCATTATCCTATCAATCCTATAGCACTACATCAGTATGATATGCATGGTTCTTATAGCATCAATGTTATGACCTACTGTACTACAGCTTCAATATTATAACCTCCATCATTAAAGCATTCGTGCTATGACGTCAATCGCATAGATACTGTAGCTTCGGTACCCTGCAATCTTGATACCACATGGTGTATATATATATATATATATATATAAATAAAGAATGCCGAAGTTAGCTTAGGTGGAACATGGATGCTTACGTATACAAATGAGTTTGTCTCGAATTGTAAGTGGAGTCATGTCATTCAACGTCAGTTGAGTGGGCAAAAAATTCACATATTAAATTTCATTGATTATATTTAATTCAAACAAAAAATATTCTAATGATATTTAGGCGTGAATCGATAACATTGTACCACTGATATTATAATTTTGAATTAAATATTATCACTGATATTTTAATTTAAAATTTAGTATCATCGATAACTTTTAATATTATCAAATAAATATAATAAATATCATCAGTAGTGATAGCTACCTTTTAGAGGACGCATAAACTTTTATGGGAAATTGACGTTTTGTGCACGATCCATACTTGTATCTCTTCAATTCGTGCCCTCGATCCACCTTTGTAGGGTTGTCCTAAATATGGACTCTTTAGCAGGTAAATGACAAGAATCGGAACCAAACATGAAAGGCCAATGGCTATTGTGGGCTCGACCAGATCCCAACAATCTGATTACCCGTCTAAACAAAAGCCCATGTCGGACGATCAATGCAAATCACAATCCAGAGTCGTATCCGAATCCATAGTTCATCTTGACCACCCGAAGCGCACGATCACATTTACCCTCTCACGTCGCGGCATCTCCCTCTTTTCCACCCAACCCCTCCCCACCATCCTATGAGACGCTGTCGTCGTCGGATTCGGATCCGGCGGTGGGGTTGTGCTGGCGTCCTCGCCAAGTCAGGCTATAAGGTGATCATCCTCGAGAAGAGGCCCTACCTTGCTCGTGGCGACCTCCCATTCCTCGAAGCTGACGTCGTGGACACGATGTACCAAGACGGTGGCCTCCTCATCACCAACGATCTAGGTGTCACCATCCTCGCGGGGTCCACCGTGGGAGGCGGGTCCCACATTAACTGATTGTCTTCGCTCTGCACCCCCCAGCACGTGCTCCATGAGTGGTCCCGAGACCACCACCTCGTGCTCTTCGGCAGCGACGTCTACAGGGAGGCGATGGACATCATGTGCGAAAGGATGACGGTGCAAGAGGAAGTGGTCGCCCCCTTGGGCCTCAACAACGCAGTTCTTGGATGTGGATGCAAGGAGCTCGGGCACACCATGCGCAACATACTCAGGAACTCCGGGAGGGGCTACGACTGCCGGTGCTGCTACTTCAGGTGCAAGGACGGGTGGAAGAAGGGCACCTCGGGGACGTAGTGATCTTACCGAAGTGCAACGTAGTGAAGGTGGTGATACGTAAGAGGAAGAGCAAGATGTGTACGAGAGGAAGTTTGTTGGGGAGGAGAGGAGGAGGCCGTCGAGGGGCCTCTCCACGCCCCTGTTCTCCGTGCACCAGATGAGCACGTGCATGTGCAAGACGTGTTAGGATCGCTCCACGTAGGTGGTGGGTCCCAACAGGGATACCTGGGAGGCGGAGAGGCCATTCGTGGTAGACGCCAGAGTATTTTCGATGGTGCTCGAGGTCAACGTAGTGGGTCCCGTGTAGTCCATTGTTTTTTATTTTATTTCTCTTTTTCTAGGAAATAAGAGTTATTTTATTCATTGAGGGGGGTAGGAGGACTAGGTCAAAATCTGTCCCGAACAAAAAGGATGATTATGACTCGTGATCTAGTACATTAAGCAAAAGGAAGCAAAGAGATTACAAGGGCATGATATAAGACATTTGGATACAATTCAACTTGATAATTCCAACAATCTTACAAGGGAGTTGATCTCGATGATAGAAACATTGCTAGTTGCTGTCCCCGAGGTCCGCAATCTTGGAAGCAGCTTCATTGACAAAGCAGATGGATGTAGGAGTGGTTCCTGGAGGAGTGCTCACAAAGAGAAGCAAAGAGCTTTTTAACCTGCCAAGCAACCTAAAGCTTTCCAGACCACTAATAGTAAAATAAAATTGAATCCATTTCTACCTGGAAAGAATCACCAGAAAAATAGGAGATAGCATGAATGATAGCTCGAATAAGAAAATCCTTAGAGGGGATACCAAAAAGATTTGCAGCAGCAGCCATGATGAAATTCCTCATGTAGTTTCGAACAATCCAACCAAAAACACGACGACCCCCCACAATAGAAGAAGCAACATTGATTTTGAGGCCCTGAGAAGGACGAGCCCAACTAAGGGTGAGATGAGAGGGATGAGAGGACTTAAGCCAATTTGCCATAAGAAGGGTCCTCCAATGTTTCTTAAGAAAGAGGTGAAGGATCCACCAAACATTCTAACAAATAAAGCAAATCAAACCTTTAATAGACTTGAGTCGAGGAGAATGAGAAAGATTCGAAATGATGTCAAGAAAGAGGGAGGGGTCCTTAAAGCTTTGGTAATTCTGATAAAAAGTCCAAATGGAGAAATCACGAATTAGGTGACTATCCAAGAAAAGTTGTGGAATCAAGCGCAGGATTGGAAGGACAAAAGAGACATTTGAAGACAATGGGAATCCCTAATCTCATGATATTGTCATAAGTGGGGAGACTACACTTAAGAAGCTTCCAAATAAGTAGAAAGATTCTAAGAGGAAGATTAAGATTCCAAAGAGCCATAGCAAAGGAATCCTTGGGACAGTCATGGAACATCAAGTGATAAGTCGAAGAAACGGAGAAGATTTTGGAAGAAGTAGGGGTTCAAATCGGCAAATCCTTTTGAGAGTCTAAATTGAAGCTAGAAATTTTATCAAGAATACTAGGAGGAATGATGGTATAAAAGGGAGCGTTAGAGAGAAAAGGGAGAGCTCTATGGAGGGAGTGGAACCATCAGGAAAGAAAGAGTGGAGAGGAGACTCACCAATCCACAAATTAAACTAGAAATCAATGGATCCTTCATGAACCTCCCAACGAATGAAAGGCTTCATCTCCCTAAAAGCTTGAAGAAGCAAACAAGATTGGAGGGGAAGAGAGGACTCTAAGTTAGGATTGCCAAGTAATAGATCCCTCATAAAAGAGTGGTAAGAGGAATCCCAAGAAAAGATATGCCAGGCTCTTTTCAATCTCAGGGCCTTAATAAAAAGGTTTAAATCAAGAATGCCAAGGCCTCCATAATCAATGGGACAAGCAATAGAACTCCAAGCAATCCAGTGGTGGTGGGATCTATTATCAGAGCAACCCTAGAAGAAATCAGCAAAAAGAGCATAGAGTTTACGAATAAGGAACTTAGGAACCTCAATGGCGAATAAAGTGTGAATAGTAGTAGAGGTTAAAACATGCTTAATGAGGAACAGTCTTACAACAGAGAAGAGGAGGTGGGCCTTCCAACCAGCAAACTTGGATCTGAGCTTATCAACAATAGGGTCGAAATAAGAAACCTTGGCCCTATCAGAAAAAATAGGACAACTGAGATAGGTAAAAGGGAAGGAGTCCAATCTAAAGCCCAAAATAGAGAGAATGCAATCTCTACGGGAAAGAGGAAAGTGTCTACCCACGGCATCCTTTTGTTATGGAGAAATGCTTCTTTGGAGATCCAAGATCACAACTAAGGGTTAGTCATCATGGGCACTAAAATTACATACATCTATTTCCCTTGATGCTCGTTTGTAGGTGACATGCGGGCAAGGATTTTGTACAGGCCTAGGCATTATATACTTGATGACGTTGGATTCCGCACGCGTAAAGGGTTCGGGTTTGAAAACTCGTCGTTGTAGTTCGATTCGTGAGAAAATCCATCGATCAGATAATATTTATAACCGAAACTCGAAAAGTGAGTCTCGGGTCAAACACGAGGAAGCGAACGTTTGTTTTTAAAAATTCGTGTTTCGCTTTTATTTGTTTTTGTCATTTGTCTTTTCTAATTTTTTTGATATTTTTAATAGGGCAAGAGATCAGGTCAATGAAATTTTATCTAGCTAATCTATTTGCAATATATATATATATATATAGAGAGAGAGAGAGAAACAGTCATATATTTCAAAATAAATGTTACAACTAAGAAAGTGAGAAATCTATACTATGAAAGCAATAAAGATAGAGATGGGTGAGAGAAACCCCCCTTGACGATCGCTTGGAGGACAACTCTCTCTAATGTCGCTTAGAGGAAGGTGGTGAGGACTGGGACGAACGAGGACGGAGCCGGAGGACGAAGGGCAAGGTAGGACGGCGTCGCGGCGATGATCTTCTTCCTGAAAGAAGGTGAGAGGACGGCTGTAGGATGCGCCACAAAAGGGGATGATAGGAGGGAAAATATTTGATTCTACTCTAGAGGAGCATCCCGGGCTTGGGATAAGCTCTCTCTGGAGCCTTGGAGGTGGTAAGAGAAAGAAAGGAAGAGATGGTGAAGAATGAAGAGGGATAGGTCCTTTTATAGTGGAAGGAGGAAGGGCTTCGCACGCACAGGAAATTAGTGACAGCTGCAAGCATCACTAAAGACCCGCCCAACTGTCGCTGAAGATCTGCGCCATTCAACGCTTCTACTGGCCTGCGCACCACACGCCAGTGCCTCTCGCTCTGTGTCGCGTGTGCATGCACACTGGCACTGAGCTCACGCACGTTGTTGGTGCTGCATGCTCTTGCGCTTGTGCTTGTGCGCGCGTGCGCGGCTGGTGTTGTGCGGCCTGCGTCTAATTGCTCAATTGGGGGGTGGGGGGGCTCGGGTTCGCTTAGAAGTCCACGCCTCCACCAACGGGCCAAGTTGACGTATGTGTCGAGAAGACGTCTTATGGCATGCGGTGGAGGAAGCTTCTCAACTACTGGATCAAGATCCAACGGTTGAGAATGAAGGTCGCAAACGAGGAGTGGTGTGAGCGGGCGTTGCTGGCCAATGTTGGGCGACCTAGATGGCGCCACGTGGCGCCATCTAGGCCGTTCATCTTCTTTCTGTTGCAGAAGGTGCCACGGTGCTAGGATCAAGATGATTCCCGCATTGTCGGATTGCGATCATCACTTCGAGTTCATCCGTGCAATTGGATTTTTCATCCGAAGCCTGTATGGATGCTGTGTTGCCCCCTTTTTGTTGATCTTCCTTAAACTTCATATGATGCTACAGGATTCCGATCTAGACGATTTCGGAGGCATTAGGCTCCGATCGTTATCTTGATTAGATCCGACGGGCAAATCGTTCATTTGAGACCTTGAAATAAATCTTCTTCCCTCCTTGTAGTAAAAAGGATGTAATTAACCTAAAATATACACAACTACTCTAAATGAAAGATGATGTATGCTATGCAATATTCATAATATAAAATGCAAATCTAAGTCTAGGAATATGCTTGAATAGGCATTTTAACCTAATTAAATGTATCTACACCAATGCTTCTCCTTAGATAGTTCCTTAGTTAATTTATGTTTTGTCATAAAGTGTTGAACACGTGTTTGACATATATACTAATAAAGAAACACGAGAACCATCGTAGCAATATTGCTGCTATCTTGGCAAGGTTATAATGAAATTGAAAGACTGATGGCATCGCTATCATCCTCTATAGATAACTTAATTTTGCTAAGTTCTAAGATTAAATTCACTTAATTAACACATCAAAAAGGGTATAACTCAATTAGGGCTGAGGAGAAAGGAATTAATAGAAAAAATGGGTTAATTCTACAATTTTAACGAACAATTATAAATACAAAATAGTTGGAAGAAAATATTATTGTTAATTAAAGGTCAATTGAGCTTAAATTTCCTAAAAGTGGGTTGATACTGAGTAATTTAGGATTTTCATTCAAATTGAATGTTAATCCTTAATTAAAACTGGTTAATTTCGATCATGCTTCAATTGAAACAGATTCAATGGAAATAAATGTAATATAAATATTCTAAAAATAATTTAAAAATATTTTATAAGGTTTGACACAGTTGATTTGACAATCGAAACTCATTTCCACCTAAAACAGAAATGTAAGTGGGTATGTGGTACAATTTTGAGTCAAAATGTAAATTAACCATGCAAACATCATTAAATCCAAAATTGAAACCACCATCGAATTACTTAGACCTAAATTAGGCTACCATAAAAACTGGGTTCATTTGTACTTCATCTTCCCTTAGTTTACAATTTGGCCTTTAATTCTCAAGTTCTCTTGCAAATGACTTCCTAACTTCATCGTCTTCACATTTTCATTCTTGCCAGCAGCATGCCATCAATGACCTCCTCGTCGAGCTTCGAGCTTGATTTCCTGCCAATCCAAACCTCGGTTGGCCATGTCCTCTAAAGAGGAATTAGTCCTTGATCAATTCCGCATCGAATGAAGGTGCAATCGTAACGATTAACTGCATGTGGAGCACACAATTCGCAGTCAAAGGACCCGCGGTTTCACGAGTTTTGCGGTGCTCGTTGCCGCTCTTCTACACGTTCTTTGTGCGACCCTCCCTCTATTTAAGTTCATCTCCTAAGGATACAGTTCGTGCTCATTTGGACATGAAACACCTCCGCCCTCTTCTCTCCCACGCACGCCATTAGAACACCTCGAAGCTTCACTCAACCCCTTCGTCCGCTGCTCTTTCGTCAAAATTGGGAGATGACTTCTCTTCCTCACCCTCGCCTGAAGCTTCACGCGAAGATTCGGAGCTTCTTGTCCCCTGTAACGAACGTGTGCCCCAGATGTCTTTTAAGACGTCTGGGAGGTGGCCCAGACGTCGTACCAGACATCTGGGATCACATCCAGACGTCTTACCAGACGTCCAGGATCGTTTGCAGACGTCTGTAAAACAGTTATTTTTTTCGCACGAGAGATTCGTCTGCGCGCCTGTGCGCGCAGACCCGCGATTCCTCTCTCTCTCTTTTTCCCTCTCTCTCTGCGGCTGCAGACCTGCCGCGCTCTCTCTCCCTCCTCCTCGCGCGGCCTTAAAAGGCCACGCCTCCCCTCCTGTCGTCTCCACCGTCCCCTTCTTCTTCTCCTTCCTGTGCGCGAGAGCGAGCGAGCGCGAGGGCGGCAGCGGCGGCCGCAGTGAGCGTGGAGGAGGTGCGGCGTGCGAGGGCGGAGCTCTGCCGTGAGGGCGAGCTCGCCGGAGCGGCTTGGTCGGCCGGCGGAGGGCGTAGGAGGCGCGGAACTACGCGAAGAGGGACCTGCTGCGGTCTGAGCAGCAGACGCGCGAGGTGCGACGCGGGCGGCATCGCGAGCGGAGGCCGAGCGGTGCCCTGTTCTGGAAAAATTTCCAGAATCAGACGTCTGGGTTTATAGCCAGACGGTGAGGGAGACGTCTGGAAGATCATACAGACGTCTGAAAGGTGAGTATTCCGCTTTCTTCTTCCTTCCTGTCGACTGAACGTACTGAGGGAGGGAGTTGGCTGTGCGCAGGCTCGCTGATTCGAAATCCTTTGCGAATCAGACGTCTGGAAGTTGTACCAGACGGCGGGAGTGACCTCCAGACGTCCGGGGTGACCATCGGACGTCTGTGAGCTAGGCCAGACGTCCCCGCAGACTTCTGGACATCTGGGAAACCACGCTAAGCAGGTAATTCTCTGATCCACTTTTTAAGACGTCTGGAAGAAGTTCCAGACGTCTGATTTTACACAGTGTCGTCGTTTTCGACCCGTTTAGGGCCCGTTCGGGCTCCGTTTTCCGTGATTCGAGTTGCGTTCTTTTCAGAATTAATTCCTCTACCCGTCTACAGTAGCTATACACTGTTTTGAGACTTTCCTTGTGTTTGATCCTTGTGATAGGACCTCGTTCAGTTGCAGTCTTGGGAGTCGCGGAGGCACGCGGGATTCCCGATCACGCCCCCATTACTCCCGTTGTACCTGGTAGAGTGGCTTTATGTTATTAAAATCTGTTAAATTATAAAACCGTAAATAGAACCTAGGACCTTGCATGAACCCTAGGAATGAGAAATAGATGGAATGATAGCTCCTAGGTGTTGCATGAATCGTAGGAGTGGAAAACTAGATTGTATGATAGATCATAGGATATGGCATGAATCGTAGGATGGGAAAACTAGTGGAATGTATAATACTGCAGTCTTGGAAAATGGAAAGAGATATAAAGCTGCCTGTAATTTGAATTAACAGCTGCCTGTTGTGAATAGATAACGTGGTTGAGAACATGGATTGTAAGAATGTGAAATTGGAAAGTAAAACCTGGATGATTGAGTAAAAAGGATGGAACCCTACGGGGAAGTAGGAGTAGAACTCCTGGAAAGTGAATGGAATAGTTTTGGGGAAGTGAGCTGGCCCTTGAGTACGGAGTACCAAGGAGAGCGACTGTCCCCCTGTTTAGTGCAGAGCGGAGCCAGCTGCCCCAGAGACCTGGGGTTAGGACTGGCCACTCTGTACCGACTTGCTGGCCCTCGCGTACGTAGTACCGAGGAGAGCTACTAGTGTAGGGAGGTACTAGCTACCCCACGGGCGCCGGGGTTCTGCTAGCCTCCCACACCGACTTGTTAGGCCCGCTGGGGCAAACCAGGGTAGTCAGGCGAGGGTGCGCGGACTGTGGAGGGGCAAGGCCCCGGTTTAGTTACTGTGGAGGGGTTGGACCCTTGTTACTGAGAGGGCTCTACCCTGGACAGGTTCCGTGCTGTGCTTTGGGCGCACCCGTTAACGGAAACGACTGACCGCGTGCCAGTACGGGTTAGCTACCTGTGCGTTTATCGCGCGTGCCGTAGTCACCGTTACGTCTGTCAGTGACCTTAGGGTGGTTGACTGAGGGTAGGATCACCACGGGGGACTCTCCCGGCCATAAGAGCACTACGTGCTACTACTTTTTGGAAAAGACTGCAATCAAGATCGTTTCCACGAGGAACATTCGAGATCAAGTAAAAGATCTGAGAAATAAATGAAATAGTGAGACAATTGAAAGATGTAAATAAAGAAAGTAATAGAACATAACAGCTACTGTACACTCTACTGTTGTCTTTAGTTTTAGTTGCCACTTTACTCAGCGTTTTGCTAACGTGTTACACTCGTTACCTTTTTCAGGACCAGGTGTTGAGCAGCCAGGGTCAGTGGCTGCAGAGGACGCTGGGCCGAGTAGGGTCCAGTAGAGTTACTACTGTCTTTTGTACCTCTTTGTTTCCGTTATAGTGAGTAGTTCTTATTTCCGCTGTACTTTTCTTTACCTGCAGTTCATGTTATATGATAAATGTTCTAATGTTGTGGTGGTATCTACTGTAGTAGTTTCTTTCCTTACTGCTGTACTTTCTTACTGTTAGTTATATTCATGCTGAATGGGGTTTATTTTACTCCTCTTCTGGTTACTTCCTCGTTGGACGACTAGGTCTTGGGATTAGTCGAGTCGGTCCGGTTCTCGTGTCTCGTAGGGACTCGGGAACCGGGTCGTTACAAGATGGTATCAGAGCAAGGTCGTCACGAGAAGTGAATCAACTGACTGGAAAATAACCAATTCGCATGTTTATAGCTAGAGTAGCCACCACAACATATCTCCTGACTTGAGCTCTTAGAAGTTTCGTTAGGTACCGTCTGTTTTGGCGTTTTCGTTTGGTTTCGCGTCTCCTTGCAGGAGATGCCTCGTTGCGGGACTGGACGAGGGCGAGGTCGGCGAGGTGGACGTGCCGTTGTTGACGTCTCGGTGGACCAGCCACGACTCCCGGGCATCCAGGCCCAGGACCTCGCCAGGCTGATACGAGATATTGTACGAGAGGAGCTCCACCCACCGCCCCGAGCGCCTCCTCCTGGGACTGCAGAGGGGGAGTCCTCTGTGGGACCACGCGACGGATACGGCGCTGGACACGAGGGAGGGGATGGGCCCCTGCCGCCCCCACCTTCCTCCGACACTTCTGTACACGAGGCACCTTCGCCTGGAGGTGCACCAGCACCTCCCCTACAGCGCCACTACGAGCTTTTCGGACAGTTCCGAAAGCTGAAGCCCCCCTCCTTCAAGGGGGATGAGGACCCGACCGAGGCAGAGGACTGGCTTGAGCAGCTGGAGAAGATCTTCGACACCCTTCGCCCCCCGGTGGAGTGCCGCGTGGCCTTTGCCACGTACCAGCTGGAGAGTGCGGCACACCGGTGGTGGAGGGTGGTCCGGGGACAGGAGAGGGACGAGTCGACGTGGGACCAGTTCGTCACCCTCTTCTGCGAGCAGTACTTTCCCCTGATGTGGCAGGACCAGAGGAGGCGGGAGTTCCACACTCTCCGCCAAGGGACGATGACTGTGAGCGCGTACCGCACTTGTTTCTTGGAGCTGTCCTGCTTTGCAGCCACAGCGGTAGCCACTGAGGAGGAGCGCCTTTGGAGGTTCACCGAGGGGCTCCGGCCTGCGATCCGGGGGTATGTCAAACCCCTGAAGCTGCCTACATTTTCGAGGGTGGTAGAGGCAGCTATGACTTACGAGGAGACCAACCCGTCCGTGCGAGAGACCGATGGCCGGCGGAAGAGGCCCTTTCAGCCAGACTTCTCACTGGGCCGGCGAGAACGGAGACACGTGGCGTCCGCAGGAGAGCCGTCACGTTGTGCAGGGCCATCAGTGGCCTTTGGGGGCCCTCGACAGGGGCCAGTCGCCAGCACCGGACCCCCGCCTAGTCGATAGCAGGGACTCACTGAGGGCTGGAGTCGGGTTCCCCTCTGCTACCAGTGTGGCCAACCGGGCTACGTCAGGAGGGACTGCCCATCTAGGGCAGGAGGTCAGCAGATACTTCCCGTGCAGAGCACTGGAGGGCGCGCAGGAGGCCGCGGTTCCCAGGCGCGAGGAGGAGGATAGCAGTCGCGAGGAGGGTACCGGCTAGCACCTACCCGTCCGACGCAGAGTGTGGCTGCTTCGTCCGCACCTAGAGCTGAGGGGCGTATCAACGCCCTAACACACAGGGATGCCAGAGCTTCGGGATCCGTAGTAGCAGGTATGGTTGCAGTTTCTGGCAGACTTGTTTACACGCTTTTCGATTCCGGCGCTACGCACTCGTTTGTCGCAGCCAGTTTCGCGGTTAGTTTGGATCAGGATTATACACTGTTAGAAAATCCGTTTGTAATCAGAGGTCCGAGTGGTCAGCTGTTTGTAGCTGAGGAGGTGTACACGGATTGCGAGGTCAGTGTTGGAGGACATAGCCTGCTAGCTGACCTGATTATGATCCAGATGGAGGACTTTGGTGTGATTCTGGGGATGGATTGGCTGTCCGCTTACCACGCCTTGGTGGACTGTTTTGAGAGGAAGATTGTCTTCTCCATTCCAGAGTTGCCTTCTTTCGAGTTTCACGGACAGCCAGTGGACGGAGGTTTCAGGTGCATTTCGGCAGTTTGGGCGGCGAGACTTTTGAGCTAGGGGTGTGAGGGCTTCCTAGCCTGTGTGGTGGCAGAGCCCGGCCCTGTGGCAGACTTCCAGAGCATCTCGGTGGTCAGAGAGTACCCGGACGTGTTTCCTGACGAGTTACCAGGACTACCGCCCGAGAGTGAGATCGAGTTTGAGATCTCACTAGTACCAGGGACCAGCCCCATCTCCACCGCGCCATACAGGATGGCACCGCTTGAGCTGCGAGAGCTCAAGTCCCAGTTGCAGGACCTTTTGGAGAAAGGTTTCGTGAGGCCCAGTGCGTCTCCCTGGGGAGCCCCGGTACTGTTTGTGAAGAAGAAGGATGGGACCCTACGCCTTTGTGTGGACTACCGACAGCTGAATAGGGTCACCATCAAGAACAGATATCCGCTGCCGAGGATCGACGATTTGTTTGACCAGTTGCGGGGTGCCACGGTGTTTTCCAAGATAGACTTGAGGTCTGGATACCACCAGTTGAGGATCAGGGAGACCGACGTCTCCAAGACATCTTTCCGCACCCGGTACGGACACGACGAGTTTTTGGTCATGCCGTTTGGGCTGACCAATGCCCCCGCTGCTTTCATGGACCTGATGAACCGCGTGTTTAGACCGTACTTGGACCATTTCGTGGTGGTTTTCATAGATGATGTACTCATCTATTCTAGAGATCGGACGCAGCACGGACAGCACTTGTGGATGGTTCTGGACACTCTGAGACGACGCAGGCTGTACGCCAAATACAGCAAGTGCGAGTTCTGGTTGAGGGAGGTGACCTTCTTGGGTCATGTGATCTCTGGAGACGGCCTGGCGGTGGACCCCGCCAAGGTCGAGGCAGTGCTCAGGTGGGAGAGACTGCGTTCAGTCACTGAGATCCGCAGTTTCCTGGGACTAGCTGGCTACTACAGACGGTTCATCAGAGGGTTTTCGCAGATTGCGCGTCCTATGACACAGTTGACCCGGAAGGACGTGCCTTTCGCTTGGATAGACGCCTGTGAGGCGTGTTTTCTGGAGCTGAAGGAGAGGTTGACCTCGGCTCCCGTGCTCACCGTCCCTGACAGTAGTGGCGGGTTCGTTGTGTACACGGACGCTTCCTTGCAGGGGTTAGGAGGTGTGCTCATGCAGAGGGGTCATGTTGTCGCTTACGCTTCGCGGCAACTGAAGCCCCATGAGCATACCTACCCTACCCACGACCTAGAGTTGGCAGCTGTTGTCTTAGCGCTGAAGACCTGGAGGCACTACTTGTACGGTGAGACCTTCGAAATTTTTACAGATCACAAGAGCCTCAGATATATTTTTGACCAGAAGGAGCTCAACATGAGACAGAGACGTTGGTTGGAGCTCCTGAAGGACTACGATTGCAGCATCTCCTACCACACGGGAAAGGCCAATGTGGTGGCTGACGCCTTAAGCCGTAAGGCACCCGCACGCTTGGCCAGTCTACAGTTACAGAGTTGGAGCCTTTTGGAGGAGGTGGGAAGTTGGCGACCTCTAGAGTTACGAGGGTACTGTGGGGCAGTGACGATGACACGGCAGACCAGGCCAGAGCTGATAGACCGTATCATCACAGGACAGATGGCCGATCCGTACTTGCAGTCTTTGCGCGACAGAGTACTATCAGGCGACCCAGGGGACTTCTCTTTCACAGACCAGGTGCTACGTTTGAGGGGACGGCTGTGCGTTCCCAGAGACGAGGAGCTGTTGAGAGAGCTCCTGACTGAGGCACACAGTTCCAGATTCACGATACATCCCGGGAACATGAAAATGTACCACTACTTGAGACGCGAGTTTTGGTGGAGAGGGATGAAGCGGGATGTGGGTGAGTTCGTGCAACAGTGCTTAGTGTGCCAGCAGGTGAAAGCCGAGCATCAGAGGCCTGCAGGGCCGCTTCAGCCACTTCCAGTGCCAGAGTGGAAGTGGGAGAGCATCACCATGGACTTGGTGGTGGGCTTACCCGTTTCCCAGTGGGGACACGACGCAGTCTGGGTAATAGTGGATAGACTGACGAAGACGGCGCGTTTCTTGCCGATCCGAGTCACTTTGGGACCAGCACAGTTGGCAGAGAGGTATATCCGTGATGTGGTACGACTGCACGGAGTTCCGCGGGAGATCGTATCCGATCAGGATACCCGCTTGACGTCCCAGTTTTGGGCTGAGTTTCAGCAGGCCTTGGGGACGAGGTTGAGGTTTAGCACGGCTTACCACCCCCAGACGGACGGACAGTCTGAGCGCACGATACAGACACTTGAGGACCTTTTGCGTGCCTGTGTACTGGACTGGAGGGGCTCTTGGGAGGAGCACCTGCCCCTGGCGGAGTTTGCATACAACAACAGTTATCATTCGAGCATCGGCAGGGCTCCCTACGAGGCTCTGTATGGACGGAAGTGTACGGCACCCTTGAGTTGGGTTGAGGTGGGGACCAAGTGGGAGGTTGGCCCCAGGTTGATCCGGCAGAGTCAGGAGGTAGTTGAGCAGATCCACAGACGACTCCTCACTGTCAGGAGCAGACAGAAGAGCTACGCGGATCGGAGACGCAGAGAGGTGCAGTTTGAGGTTGGGGACCATGTCTTCCTTCGTGTTTCGCCCATGAAGGGCCTACAGCGGTTTGGGGTGAGAGGGAAGCTCGCGCCGAGGTTCGTAGGGCCCTTTGAGGTCCTGGAGCGGGTAGGACCCGTTGCTTACAGACTTGCCCTTCCCCCGCAGCTTTCTGGTGTGCATGACGTGTTCCACGTGTCCAACCTCAGGAAGTACGTAGCCGATTCCAGTTACGTACTGAGTCACGAGAGCGTCGAGGTGAGCGACGACCTGACCTACCCCGAGCAGCCAGTGCAGATCCTAGACCGAGCCGTCCGCAGTTTGAGACGAAAGCAAGTACCCCTGGTAAAGGTTTTGTGGAGGAGCCAGCGGTACGAGGAGGCTACCTGGGAGCCTGAGGCGGCAATGCGGGAGCGGTACCCGGAGCTTTTCGCGGGTACGTCTTTTCGGACCGGCTTCGGTCCTCTTTGAGTTTGTTATGGTTATTTGGACGTCTTTTCCCGCACCCTAGTTGGCGCAAGTTTCGGGGACGAAACATCCTTTGAGTTTGTTATATTGTAACGAACGCGTGCCCCAGACGTCTTTTAAGACGTCTGGGAGGTGGCCCAGACGTCTGGGATCACATCCAGACGTCTTACCAGACGTTCGGGATCGTTTCCAGACGTCTGTAAAACAGTTATTTTTTTCGCACGAGAGATTCGTCTGCGCGCCTGTGCACGCAGACCCGTGATTCCTCTCTCTTTTTCCCTCTCTCTCTGCGGCTGCAGACCTGCCGCGCTCTCTCTCCCTCCTCGCGCGGCCTTAAAAGGCCACGCCTCCCCTCCTGTCGTCTCCACCGTCCCCTTCCTCTTCTCCTTCCTGTGCGCGAGAGCGAGCGAGCGCGAGGGCGGTAGCGGCGGCCGCAGTGAGCGCGGAGGAGGTGCGGCGTGCGAGGGCGGAGCTCTGCCGTGAGGGCGAGCTCGCCGGAGTGGCTTGGCCGAGCGGCGGAGGGCGCAGGAGGCACGGAACGATGCGGAGAGGGACCTACTGCGGTCTGAGCAGCAGACGCGCGAGGTGCGACGCGGGCGGCGTCGCGAGCGGAGGCCGAGCGGTGCCCTGTTCTGGAAAAATTTCCAGAATCAGACGTCTGGGTTTATAGCTAGACGGCGAGGGAGACGTCTGGAAGATCATACAGACATCTGAAAGGTGAGTATTCCGCTTTCTTCTTCCTTCCTGTCGACTGACCGTACTGAGGGAAGGAGTTGGCTGTGCGCAGGCTCGCTGATTCGCCATCCTTTGCGAATCAGACGTCTGGAAGTTGTACCAGACGGCGGGAGTGACCTCCAGACGTCCGGGGTGACCATCGGACGTCTGTGAGCTAGGCCAGACGTCCCCGCAGACTTCTGGACATCTGGGAAACCACGCTGAGTAGGTAATTCTCTGATCCACTTTTTAAGACGTCTGGAAGAAGTTCTAGACGTCTGATTTTACACAGTGTCGTCGTTTTCGACCCGTTTAAGGCCCGTTCGGGCTCCGTTTTCCGCGATTCGAGTTGCGTTCTTTTCAGAATTAATTCCTCTACCCGTCTACAGTAGCTATACACTGTTTTGAGACTTTCCTTGTGTTTGATCCTTGTGATAGGACATCGTTCAGTTGCAGTCTTGGGAGTCGCGGAGGCACGCGGGATTCCCGATCACGCCCCCATTACTCCCGTTGTACCTGGTAGAGTGGCTTTAAGTTATTAAAATCTGTTAAATTATGAAACCGTAAATAGAACCTAGGGCATTGCATGAACCCTAGGAATGAGAAATAGATGGAATGATAGCTCCTAGGTGTTGCATGAATCCTAGGACTGGAAAACTAGATTGTGTGATAGATCCTAGGATATGCCATGAATCCTAGGATGGGAAAACTAGTGGAATGTATAATACTGCAGTCTTGGAAAATGGAAAGAGATATAAAGCTGCCTGTAATTTGAATTAACAGCTGCCTGTTGTGAATAGATAACGTGGTTGAGAACATGGATTGTATGAATGTGAAACTGGAAAGTGAAACCTGGATGATTGAGTAAAAAGGATGGAACCCTACGGGGAAGTAGGAGTATAACTCCTGGAAAGTGAATGGAATAGTTTTGGGGAGGTGAGCTGGCCCTTGAGTACGGAGTACCAAGGAGAGCGACTGTCCCCCTATTTAGTGCAGAGCGAAGCCAGCCGTCCCACGGACCCGGGATTAGGACTGGCCACTTTGTACCGACTTGCTGGCCTTTGCGTATGTAGTACCGAGGAGAGCTACTAGTGTAGGGAGGTACTAGCTACCCCACGGGCCCCGGGGTTCTGCTAGCCTCCCACACCGACTTGTTAGGCCCGCTGGGGCAAACCAGGGTAGTCAGGCGAGGGTGCGCGGACTGTGGAGGGGCATGGCCCCGGTTTGGTTACTGTGGAGGGGTTGGACCCCTGTTACTGAGAGGGCTCTGCCCTGGACTGGTTCCGTGCTGTGCTTTGGGCGCACCCGTTAACGGAAATGACTGACCGCGTGCCAGTACGGGTTAGCAACCTGTGCATTTATCGCACGTGCCGTAGTCACCGTTACGTCTGTTAGTGACCTTGGGGTGGTTGACTGAGGGTAGGATCACCACGGGGGACTCTCCCGGCCAGGAGAGCACCACGTGTTACTTCTACTTTTTGGAAAAGACTGCAATCAAGATCGTTCCCGCGAGGAACATTCGAGATCAAGTAAAAGTTCTGAGAAATAAATGAAATAGTGAGACAATTGAAAGATGTAAATAAAGAAAGTAATAGAATATAACAGCTACTGTACACTCTACTGTTGTCTTTAGTTTTAGTTGCCACTCTACTTAGCGTTTTGCTGACGTGTTACACTCGTTACTTTTTTCAGGACCAGGTGTTGAGCAGCCAGGGTCAGCGGCTGCAGAGGACACTGGGTCGAGTAGGGTCCAGTAGAGTTACTACTATCTTTTGTACCTCTTTATTTCCGTTATAGTGAGTAGTTCTTGTTTCCGCTGTACTTTTCTTTACATGCAGTTCATGTTATATGATAAATGTTCTACTGTTGTGGTGGTATCTACTGTAGTAGTTTCTTTCCTTACTGCTGTACTTTCTTACTGTTAGTTATATTCATGCTGAATGGGATTTATTTTACTGCTCTTTTGGTTACTTCCTCGTTGGACGACTAGGTCTTGGGATTAGTCGAGTCGGTCCGGTTCTCGTGTCTCGTAGGGACTCGAGAACCAAGTCGTTACTCCGCTCCGATTTCATTCCCGAGCTAGTTGTTGCAACCCACCACCGCCGCTGGTATCTGATGTAAACACATTTACACTACTTAAAATGTCTATTTATGCATGTTCTTAAGCATAGGATTGCATTTCATGATATAAATATTGCATTACATGCATCATCTTGCATTTAGAGTAGTTTGAATAAAATGGAGGTTAATTGTCTCCTTTTATGTGCTTGGACAGGGCAAATATTTTATCGGGGCCTCGGATCAAAGATCCAACCGTATGGATATGATCAGGGCGACGATTGGAGTTCAACGACTCCAAGATCGCCCTAATCAGGCATCCGTAGCATCAGATAGAGACCGGGGAACCCTAGAAGATCAAGGGCCAGGATGGTGTAAATCCGCACTTCAGATGGCAAATCCGACCACACGGATGAATTCGGATCGACGATCGCAGCCCAACGACACAAAAATCGAGTCAATCCGACATCCGTGGCACCATTTACAACTTCCAGAAGATGGACGGCTAAGATGGCGCCACGTGGTGCCATCTCAGCCGCCCAATCGGTCGCATGCGTCTGGTGAAGACCGCGCACCGTCTCCTCTCCGCCGTTGGATCTCGATCCAACGGCTGCGGTCGCTCGCGTTTAAAAACGTCCGCGCGACCATTTCGCCCGCGTAGCGCAGCGGCGACGCAGCTACGGGCGAAGCGGAGGTCGCGGGTTCGAGCCGCGGTGAGGGGGTGGAAGGCGCGGGCGAGCGGGCGTGCACGAGCGTCAGATGAAGATCCAACGGCCGCGCGCGCCCGATAGCGCCGACGCGCAATTGGACGCTCTGTTGAACGCGCGATCACACGCGGGCGGTGCGCTACGCAGCGGGCGCGGACGCGTTCTAAGCCGTCCGATCTCGCGATCGGACGGCTGAGACGACGCGGACGTGCGTAGTCGTTACGCGCGCAGGCCAGCCGAGCGGGCGCGCGTGGGCGCGGCGGCGACGGCGACGGCGGGGCTTTAGCGACGGTTTTATCCGTCACTAAAGACCCCTTATTTATTATTTTGAAGATGTAATGTCCATTTTGCCCCCACTCCTTGCAACTATAAAAGGAGACCCCCTCCATACGAAATTTTCATCCCTTCCTTCTCCTCTCTACCTCTCCAAAGCTCAAGAGAAGCTTGTCCCACACCCGGGATGCTTCTCGCGAGATAAAGTCCAAATTTTCGTCCCCCTTCGGAAGTGGATCCCGCGACGACGACGGCGTGCTGCTTCGTTCCCGTTCTTCTACTTCGTCCTCCTTCGTCCCGCTTCGTTCTCCTTCGTCCAGGCGTCGTCCCGTTCGGCTCGTCCTCCAAGCGACCGTCGAGGAGGATTTCTCTCTCCCTATTCTTTTTAATGCTTTCTAGTATAGATTTGCTGCTTTCTAGAGTAGTCTATTCGTCCTCCGAGCGATCGTCGAGGAGGACATTTCTCCCTCCATTCTTTTAATGCTTTCTAGAGTAATTGTTTTATGTTTTCTAGTTGTAACGAAAGAACTCTTTTATGATAAATTCCTTGTCTATTCTACATCTCATTTTGATTTCCATGTATAGTATTCCTTCTCTCTCTCTTACTCCCTCTCTCTCTTTTATTTGTTGTAGATACTTAGATAGTTTAAATTGAATTTCTTTGTGACAAAATAAAAAGAAACGCGAAGTTTTTAAATCAAACGTTCGCCTCCCTGTGTTCGACCCGGAATTTTAATTTCGGTATAAATTTTATTTGTTGAACACGAATCCTTCGCTTTCGAACTACAACGACAGGTTTTCCAAAACCGAACACGTTAGCGTAGGTGCGTAAATTAAGTTCAACAGTATCCTCCCTCCTCTCGTCTAATAAACTTAGGGTTTCTCTTTCTTTCACTCTCAATTAGGTAGCTAGAGCTCCACAGCTCCGTTTATCAACTTCACCCTCGCCATTGTTATGACCCGAACTTGGCCCCTCGTGGAACCTAGGAACGGCTCGCCTTGACTAACCCCAAGACTTAGTCGTCCAACAAGAAGTAACCAAATGCACATTCATTCTACAACTACACATGTAATGTAACTAAGAAGAGAATAAATAATAAGCAGTAATGAATGAAAAAAAAAGAACAGAAATCCCAAGGTACTATATGCCACAAGCGGAAAAGTATGATTATAGGCATCACAATCTAGAGATTAAACAAAGACTATATGCTAAAAACACTCATTAACAACAAAAAGAAACCTCTAAAACGGAAACAACGAAGGTACAACTATGGTTGGACTCGATTGGGCCCAACACCCTCTGCAGCCGATGGTACTGGCTGCTCAACTCTCTGACCTAATCAAATTACATATATCTGTGGTCAGCTAACGCTGAGTAGAGTGGTGTATGTGTTATTTACACGCAATTAAACATAAAGGAACAAGCAGTTAACTAATCATACAATTTCTGGTTATTTAATATTATCTGTTTTTTGTTTAAATCATCTATGTATTTCTGATTCGGTTTCTAGTAAGGGTTCACAACATTTCTTACTCCACTTGTTCCCCAAGGGAACGATCTTGATTGCAGTTTTCCCAAGATGCAGGATGTACACATGGCACTCTCTTAGCCGAGAGAGTACCCCGTGGTAGTCCTACACTTGGTCTACCACCCTAGGGTCACGATCATGACGTAGCGGTGACTACGGCATGGGCGATGAGCACACGGGTAGCTACTCTGCACTAGCATGCGGTCAGTCCTTTATGTTAGCGGGTACGCCCAAAGTACAACACAGAACAGAGGCCTCACTCGTTAACAGTCTGCATACCCTCGCCCGACTATTCCGGTTTGCCTAGTGGACCTAACATGAGTCATTGTAAGGTGGCCAATCCTAACGCCTGGGTCCCAACCCAAGGGGAAGGCTAGCTCTCCCCACACTAAAGGGATAATTGCTCTCGTCGTTACAGCGTACACGAGGGCCAGCTCAATTCCCATGCTAAAGGGACAGTTGCTTTGCTCGGCACCATATACACGAGGGCCAGCTCACTTTCCATGTCTAAGTCCGAACAACCAACCAACATACTCGTAGATGAGTCCCACCATACATCGAATATCCATATTACTGTACTATGATTCCGTTCCTAGTTCCCCGTAAGGTTCATGCGTGGTACTTGGCATGTATCTGTCTCGCCGTTTAGTTTCTTGTTGATATAACAGGCAACTCATGAATTTATAAGATAAGCAATTATCATTTACAAAATAAGCGGTCACCTCATTATTTAAAAATTCCAGTTATCACAGTATGATATTTAACAACATGCATTCTCAGATTTTATGCACTGAAAATAAATCATTCACGTTCTTGGCCTTATGGATCATCTCATAACCTAGGTTTTAATCAGATATTTCTAAATTAACATGCACTTTACTAACTCAAACTGCAGAAGTAGAGAGGGCCACTCTACCAGGGTATACCGGTGGTATGGGGGCTCGAACGGTGGATCTCAACGTCTCCGCGGGTCCCGTGTGCAACACGGATTGCAGGCCTATATTGTTGACCATTATGTCAAACTAGTTCAAAATAGAATAGACACTATACTAATACATAGAGAATTCTGAAAGAAAATCAATTATACTTGGTTTGCGAAAAATCGACTCCATTTGAACCTTGAACCAACCCACAAACACGCATCCTGACCAAAATCAAATGTCTGGGAAGAGCCCTAGACGTCTTAAACGAGCGCAGCATCTCACCTAACTTTCTGCATCTTTCTCAGATGCCTGGAACCCTTTGCCGCCGTCTGAGGGTGTCTCCAGGCACCTAGCACTGCTCGTAGTCGTCTGGGAGAGCAGTTGAACGTTTGACGATTCTTCCAGACATCCTAAAGTGCCTTGAATGCTGCGCCAATGCACCTTCCCAACGTCTTTGGCACCTCGACACTCTGCGTGCTTTCCAGACGTTTGGAGTCCATCCCAAACGTCCCTTTAAACGTCTGACAAGTATTGCAGACGTCTGAATCTGCGGAAAAATGACTCCGTAGAACCTCCTTGCAAGCTTCCTTCTCACCTCAGGAGCTGCAGTAGCTCCTGCAGCACCCTCAAGACCTCCCGCCGCCCTCCCTCTCCTCCGATCTCCTGCTCCCCGCTCTTCCTCTCCTCCCTCACTCTACTATTGCGGTGGAGAACAAATGGAGGGGGGGTTTTATGGATGTGTGAGGGATGGGCATGGGTATGGTGGGGAGGTATGGGGTAGGGGCATCGGGGAGCTTGGTGCATGGGCAATGGGGGAGGTTTTTGCATTAAACCCCTCAAGAATTATAATATTCCACACGGAAATCTTTTGGTGCGTAGAAATTATGATAAGGCCCCTAAAGTTCGAAAAGAAAACAGAACGGCCCTTGGAACGAGTTGTTTCAACATAATCGTACTTTTCCACTTGTGACATGTAGCACCTTGGGATTTCCGTTCTTTTTTTTTTTTCATTCATTACTGCCTATTATTTATTCTCTGCTTAGTTACATTGCATGTGTGGTTGTGGAATAATTGTGCATTTGGTTACTTCTCGTTAGACAACTGGGTCTTGGGGTTAGTTGAGACGAGCCATTCCCGGGTTCGACGAGAGGTCAGGTTCAGGTTGTAATAGCCATGCACGGCCATTAATTGGCTTGAGGAGCTCCGTCGCAAGCTCCATTCGGCCATCTCCACGACCCATTCGAGTGGGTGTTTGCTCCGGCTCATCACGCTAAAGCTTTTGAGCATTTAATCGAGGTCTTTCGACCTGTGTTTTGACGTGTAGCTACACGTCGGAGTTCCCGCCGGAACCCATCACGTTCTTCATCTCCGACATCCTCGTTCGTCATCGTCTTCATTGTGGATCGCCGATCAAACTCCCCCACCACCTCGGTGAGCAATAGGGCTCTGATCTGGATTTTTGCGCTGTTTGTAAACTACGTCGTCGTAACACGTAAAATCGATCAACTCTTAAATTTATGAGACATAGATAGTGGAGTATCTAGGGTCATCAAAAGAGGCCAAATGTTTGCAAAATTACATCTATTGCTTGGAAATTGAACTCAACTTTCTTTTTGGTATTTTATATATATGATTTTTATAGGTTTTGAAATAATGGGAACAATGCGGGTTTGTTGATAGCAAGAAAATTCTCTATACTAATCCACTACACTATTATTATACTGACAAGTAAAGCCTCTCGCTATGCTTACTCTAGCCACGTGGAGGCCTACGGTAATTGGGGAGAGGGAGTGAAAAGAGCCAAACAAGAATTTTACAAGATTATGCAACAAAAAGATTAGAGAAGGCAACTTTGATTGAAAGAGAGAGTGTTTTACAAAATCCTAGTAGGTGAATGCTTCTGTTACTAGATAATTGCAACAAATAAAATAAAACACAACTCCTCCTGAATTGTTGGTGAAGAGGGGAAGCTTCTTGCTCCAAGCTTAGTAGCTCCTAGGCTTAAAAAGGGCTCCTCCTCCTTCCTTGAGATGCTCCTCCAAGGTGGAAGCTACCACCTTTAATGACCTCCTTCAAGGGTGGGTGTGCACCACCCTGGCTCCTCCTTGCGTGGCCGTCCTTCTAGTGGGGGAGTGCTCTTCCTCCTTGGCGTGGCACAAGGGGGAAGAAAGAAGGGGAAGAAGGCACCAAGGGGGCGAGTAGGATGCCCCTTTAATCTTGTTTTCTTCTTCTTCCTTAGTCTTGAATTATGATGGGTATATGGCATACTAAACTAAAATGGAGGATGGGAATTGTGGTGGTAGGGTAGGGTATTTATAGGATGAGAAGGGGGTGGTTATGGTGCTTTCTTGGAGGGAAATGAAGGGGTCCTTGGATATTTTTGGAGGGAAAAATGGGAGGAAAATGAAGAGGTGCCTTGGTTTTCCCTCCAAAAATACCTTCTAGAAGGTATTGATTTTGGAGGGAAAAAATGGAGGGTGGAGATGGGTTTTGATGGTGGATGTAGGGTGGTGTTACGAACATGGGCATCAGACGTAGTTTAAGACATCTAGGAAGTGTCCCAGACGTCTGGAACCCTTCCCAAACGTCTGGTATTAAATTTTTTCGGCGTACGGGTTCGTGTCTGCGCGCCTGCACGTGCATACTGAACCCGCCGCCTTCGTTTTTCTCTTTCTCTCCCTGCAGTATGACACCGCTTCTCTTCTCTCTCTCCCCGCGCTGCCTTTAAATACCGTCGCCCTCTCCCTCACCCTTACTCCACCGCCTTCCTCTTCCCTTCTCCCTGCCAGCG
Source organism: Thalassia testudinum (assembly GCA_037157565.1). Lineage (NCBI taxonomy): Eukaryota > Viridiplantae > Streptophyta > Magnoliopsida > Alismatales > Hydrocharitaceae > Thalassia > Thalassia testudinum. The sequence goes on along the minus strand of JAZHRO010000076.1, from coordinate 17,693,454 downwards.
AGAGCGCGAGCAAGCGAGTGAGCGACTGCGGCAGTAGCGGCCGCAGCGAGCGTGCGGGAAGGAGGAGAGTTGCGAGAGGAAGGAAGAAGCTCGACCGCGAGGGTGCGAGCTTGCCGGGGCAGTTAGAGCTGGCCGGCGGAGGAGCAACGGGCGTGGGTTGTCGTGGAGGGGCTGCTGCAGCTCGGGCAACAGGCAGACCCGGCGCGGCGCAGCCGTGCGTCGCGGGCGAAGAGCGAACCGGGTCTAGATTCTGGGAAAAGTTCCCAGAATCAAACGTCTGGACTTATGTCCTGACAACGCTGAAGACGTCTGGAGGACGGTCCAGACGTCTGACAGGTACAATATTTTCCTACTTTCTCCTTTTTACGAGTGTACGGCCGTGCAGCCGTTCGCCACGTCCTTCTGCGCCCCTTTGTGATGAGAGCGGGTGTGTGTGCGCGCAGGTTCTACTCGGGAGGGCGCAAGGACTCGCTATCCCACACGGATCAGATGTCTGGCCACAGTACCAGACGACGGAGAGGACCTCCAGACGTCCGGGGTGACAATCGGACGTCTGGAAACCAAGACCAGACGATCCAGTGGACTTCTAGACGTCTGAAGGACTGCGCAGACCGAGGTATGACATAATCGAACTTTTAAGACGTCTGGAAAAGGTTCCAGACGTCTAATTTTGGACAGATTCGTCGTTTTTTACTCGTTTAGGGTCCGTTCGGAGTCCGTTTTCCGCGTTTCGAGTTACGTTCTTTCCAGATTTATTTCCTCTACCTGTTTACAGTAATTGTATACTGTTTTGAGAAACTCCTTGTGATTGACCCTTGTGTTAGGACCCCGTTCCGTTGCAGCTGTGGGGGTTGCAGAGGCGCGCGGGATTGCCGACCATGCCCCCAGTACTCCTGGTTTCGCGGGTAGAGTGGCCCTTTAATTTATTTGACAAAAATTGTACAATTAGGAAATAATTATAGAGTCTAGGGCATTGCTTGAACCCTAGGATTGAGAAATTAGATTGAATGATAGATCCTAGGGTATTACATGAATCCTAGGACTGGAAAACTAGATTGAATGATAGATCCTAGGGTACGGCATGAATCCTAGGGCTGGAAAACTAGTTGAATATATAAACATTGCAGTCTTGGAAAAGTGGAAAGGAAATGATAACTGCCTGTAAATTGGTTAACAGCTGCCTGTTAGGAATGGATAAATACGGTTGAGAACATGAATCGTATGGATATAAACTTGGAACGGTGAAACCTAAATTAGCTGAATTAGAAGAGCCTGAACCCTACAGGGAATTAGGAGTAGAACTCCTGGAAAGTGAATGAAATAGAATTGGGGAAGTGTGCTGGCCCTTGAGTACGAAGTACCAAGGAGAGCAACTGTCCTCCTGTTTAGTGCAAAGCGGAGCTAGCCGCCCCAGGGACCCAGGGTTAGGACTGGCGACTTTGTACCGACTTTTGGTCCTCGTGTACACAATACCGAGAGAGCTACTAGTGTAGGGGGAGTACTAGCTACCCCACGGGCCCTGGGGTTCTGCTAGCCCTCCTACACCGACTTGTTAGGCCCACTGGGCAAACCATGGTAGTCAGGCGAGGGTGCGCGGACTGTGGAGGGGCAAGACCCCTGGTTGGTTACTGTGGAGGGGCTGGGCCCCTGTTACTGAGAGGGCTCTGCCCTATACTGGTTCTGTGCTGTGCTTTTGGTGCACCCGTTAACGGAAATGACTGACTGCGTGCCAGTGCGGGGTAGCTACCCGTGCGTTTACCGCGCGTGCCGTAATCACCGTTACGTCTGTCAGCAACCTTGGGGTGGTTGACTGAGAGTAGGACCACCACGGGGGACTCTCCTGGCCAGGAGAGTATCACGTGTTACTTCTACTTTTCAGGAAAGACTGCAATCAAGATCGTTCCTATGAGGAACATTCGAGATCAAGAGAAGGATCTGAGAAATAACCAACAGTGAATAAACGGAAAATATAAGGAAAGTAAAAATATAACTGCTACTGTACACTCTACTGCTTCTTTTAGTTTTTAGTTGCCACTCTAAGCGTTTCGCTGACGTGTCACCCTTGTTGCCTTTTCAGGACCAGGTGTTGAGCAGCCAGAGTCAGCGGCTGCAGAGGGCGCTGGACCTAGTAAGGTCCAGTAGTATTACCTGTAGTATCTACTGTACTTTTCTTTCCGCTGTAGTGAGTAGTTTTCTGTACTCCTTGTACTCTCTTTAATGTAAGCTTCATGTTTTGTATATGTTTATCTCTACTGTTGTGGTGGTGTATACTATAGTATTTCCTTTCTTTAGTGCTGTATTTTGTTACTGCTAGTTATATACATGGTGAATGTGGTTTATTTTACTGCTCTTTGGGTTACTTTCTCGTTGGACGACTGGTTCTTGGGATTAGTCGAGTCGGTCCGATTCTCGTGTCTCGTAGGGATTCGGGAATCGGGTCGTTACAAAATGGTATCAGAGCAAGGTCGTCCCGAGAAGTGAACCAACTGACTGGAAAATAACCAATTCACATGTCTGTAACAAGAGTAGCCACCACAACATTTCTTTTGACATGAGCTCTTAGACTTCTTCGTTAGATATCGTTCCATATTGACGTGTTTCCATTTTGTTTCGCGTCTCCTTGCAGGAGATGCCTCGTCATGGGACTAGCGAGGCGGGCCGCGGGCGCGGCCGAGGACGAGGTCGGTGAGGTGGGCGTGTTGCGGTCGACGTCTCAGTGGACAAGCCACTGCTCTCGGGCATTCAGGCCTAGGACCTCACCCAGCTGATACTGGATATAGTGCGAGAGGAGCTCCACCCATTGCCCCAAGCGCCTCTCCCTGGTGCTGCGGAGGGGGACTCCTCTTTGGGACCACGCGACGGCCGTGACGCTGGATGCGAGGGAGGGGATGGGCCGCCACCACCCTCACCTTCCTCCGACACTTCTGTACACGAGGCTCCTTTACCCAGAGGTGCACCAGCATCTCAACTGCGGCGTCACTTCGAGCCTTTCGGGCAGTTCCGGAAGCTGAAGCCCCCCTCATTCAAGGGGGATGAGGACCCGACCGAGGCGGAGGACTGGCTCGAGCAGGTCGAGAAGGTTTTCGACACCCTTCGCCCTCCGGTGGAGTGCCGCGTGGCCTTTGCCACGTGCCAGCTAGAGAGTGCGGCACACAGGTGGTGGAGGGCGGTCAGGGGACAGGAGAGAGACGAGCCGACCTGGGATCGGTTCATCACCCTCTTATGCAAGCAGTACTTTCCCCAGACATGGCAGGACCAGAGGAGGCGGGAGTTCCACACTCTCCGCCAGGGGACGATGACTGTGAGCGCGTACTGCACGCATTTTCTGGAGCTGTCCTGCTTCGCCGCGACGGCAGTAGCTGCTGAGGAGGAGCGCCTTTGGAGGTTCACCGAGGGGCTTTGGCCTGCGATTCGGGGGTATGTCAAACCCCTAAAGCTGCCTACGTTCTCAAGGGTGGTGGAGGCAGCCATGACCTACGAGGAGACCAACCTGTCCGCGCGAGATACTGATAGCGGGCGGAAGAGGCCCTACCAGCCAGACTTTTCACAGGGCCGGCGAGAGAGGAGATACGTGGCGTCCGCAGAAGAGCCGTCACGTTTTGCAGGGCCATCAGTGCCCTTTGGGGGCCCTCGACAGGGGCCAGCTGCCAGTACCGGACCCCCGCCCAGCCGACAGCAGGGACCCACTGAGGGCGGGAGTCGGGTTCCCCTCTGCTACCAATGTGGCCAGCTGGGCCACATCAGAGGGACTGCCCGTCTAGGGTAGGAGGTCAGCAGATACTTCCCGCGCCGAGCACTGGAGGGCGAGCAGGAGGCTGCGGTTTCCAGGCGCGAGGAGGAGAACAGCAGTCGCAAGGAGGGTACCGGCCAGCAGCTACCCGTCCGACGCAGAGTGTGGCTGCTTCGTCTGCACCTAGGGTTGAGGGACGTATCAACGTCCTAACACACAGGGATGCCAGAGCTTTGGGATCAGTGGTGGCAGGTATGGTTTCAATTTCCGGCACTCGTTTACACCCTTTTCGATTCCGACGCTATGCACTCGTTTGTCGCAGTCAGTTTCGCAGTTAGTTTGGGCTAGGATTATATGCTGTTAGAGGATCCGTTGGTGATCAGAGGTCCGAGTGGTCAGCTGTTTGTATCTGAGGAAGTATACACAGGTTGCGAGGTCAGTATTGGGGGACATAGCCTTCCCGCTGACCTGATTATGATACAGATGGAGGATTTTGGCGTTATTCTAGGGATGGACTTGCTGTCCGCTTACTACGCTTTGGTGGACTGCTTTGAGGGGAAGATTGTCTTCTCCAGACCGGAGATGCCTTCTTCCGAGTTCCACGGTCAGCTAGTGGACGGAGGCTTCTGGTGCATTTCTGCACTTCGGGCGGCGAGACTTTTGAGCCAGGGGTGTGAGGGCTTCCTAGCTTGTGTGGTGGCAGAGCCCAACCCTGTGGCAGACTTCCAAAGTATCCCGTGGTCAGAGAGTACCCCGACGTATTCCCAGATGAGTTGCTAGGACTACTGCCCGAGCGTGAGATCGAGTTTGAGATCTCACTAGTACCAGGACCAGCCCCATCTCCACCGTACCATACAGGATGGTACCACTTGAGCTGTGAGAGCTCAATTCTCAGTTGCAGGATCTTTTGGAGAAGGGCTTTGTGAGGCCCAGTGTATCTCCCTGGGGAGCCCCGGTACTGTTTGTAAAGAAAGATGGTACCCTACGACTTTATGTGGACTACCGACAGTTGAATAGGGTCACCATCAAGAACAGATATCCGCTGCCGAGGATTGACGACTTGTTTGACTTGCTGCGAGGTGCCACGGTATTTTCCAAGATCGACTTGAGGTATGGATACCACCAGTTGAGGATCAAGGAGGCAGACGTCTCTAAGACAGCTTTCCGCACCCAGTACGGACACTACGAGTTTTTGGTCATGCCGTTTGGGCTGACCAATGCCCCCGCTGCCATCATGGACCTGATGAATGGGGTGTTTAGACCGTACTTGGACTAGTTCGTGGTGGTATTCATTGATGATGTGCTCATCTATTCTCGAGATTAGATGCAGCACAGACAGCACTTGCGGATGGTTATGGACACACTGAGACGACGCAGGTTGTACGCCAAATACAGCAAGTGCGAGTTCTGGTTGACGGAGGTGACCTTCTTAGGTCATGTGATATCTGGAGATGGCTTGGCGGTGGACCCAGCCAAGGTCGAGGCAGTGCTCAGGTGGGAGAAACCGCGTATGATTACTGAGATTCGCAGTTTCCTGGGACTGGCAGGCTACTACAGACGGTTTATTAGGGGCTTTTCACATGTTGCACGTCCTACGACACGGTTGATCCGGAAGGACGTGCCCTTTACTTGGACAGACGCTTGTGAGGCGTGTTTTCAGGAGCTGAAGGAGAGGCTGACTTCGGCTCCCGTGCTCACCATCCCTGACAATAGTAGCGGGTTCATTGTGTACACGGACGCCTCCTTGCAGGGGTTAGGGGGTGTGCTCATGCAGTGGGGTCACGTTGTCGCTTACGCTTCGCGGCAACTGAAGCCCCATGAGCATAGCTACCCTACCGACGACCTAGAGCTGGTAGCTGTGGTCTTCGCGCTAAAGATCTGGAGGGACTACTTGTACGGTGAGACCTTTCTAGATCTTTACAGATCACAAGAGCCTCAGATACCCTTTTGATCAGAAGGAGCTCAACATGAGACAGAGACGTTGGTTGGAGCTCTTGAAGGACTATAAATGCAGCATTTCCTACCACCCGGGAAAGGCCAACGTGGTGGCTGACGCCTTGAGCCGGAAGGCGCCCGCACACTTGGCCAGTTTAAAGGTGCAGAGTTGGAGCCTTTTGGAGGAGATGGGCAGTTGGCAACCCCTAGAGTTACGGGGGCACTGTGGGGCAGTGACTATGACACGACAGACAAGGCCAGAGCTGATAAATCGCATCATCACAGAACAGATGGCTGACCCGTACTTGCAGTCCTTGCACGACAGAGTACTGTCAGAAGACCCGAGGGACTTCTCTTTCACGGACCAGGTGCTGCGCCTGAGGGGACGTTTGTGCGTTCCCAAAGAAGAGGAGCTGTTGAGAGAACTCCTGACTGAGGCACACGGTTCCAGATTCACCATACATCCCGGAAACACGAAGATGTACCATGACTTGAGACGTGAGTTTTGGTGGAGGGGGATGAAGCGGGATGTGGGTGAATTTGTGCAGCAATGTTTAGTGTGCTAGTAGGTGAAAGCCGAGCATTAGAGGCCTGCAGGGCCGCTACAGCTGCTTCCAGTTCCAGAGTGGAAGTGGGAGAGCATCACCATGGACTTGGCGGTGGGTTTACCGGTTACCCAGCGAGGACACGACGCAGTCTGGGCAATTGTTGATAGATTGACGAAGACGGCGCGTTTCTTGTCGATTTGAGTCACCTTGGGACCAGCCCAGTTGGTAGAGAGGTATATCCGCGACGTGGTACGTCTACACGGAGTTCCGCGGGAGATCATATCAGACTGGGATAGCCGCTTTACGTCCCACTTTTGGGCTGAGTTTCAACAAGCCCTAGGGACGTAGTTGAGATTTAGTACAGCTTACCACCCCCAGACGGACGGACAGTCTGAGCGCACGATATAGACACTTGAGAACCTTTTGCGTGTCTGTGTACTGGACTAGAGGGGCTCTTGGGAGGAGCACTTGCCCCTGGCGGAGTTTGCATATAATAACAGTTATCACTCGAGCATCGACATGGCACCCTACAAGGCTCTGTTCGGACGGAGATGTACGGCACCCTTGAGTTGGGTTGAGGTGGGGACCAAGTGGGAGGTTGGCCAAAGGCTGATCCAGTAGAGTCAGGAGGTAGTCGAGCAGATTCACAGGCGACTCCGCATTGTCAGGAGCAGGCAGAAGAGCTACGCGGATCGAAAACGCAGAGAGGTGCAGTTCGAGGTTGGGGATCACGTCTTCCTTCATTTTTCGCCCATGAAGGGCTTGCAACGGTTTGGGGTGAGAGGGAAGCTCGCTCCGAGGTTTGTGGGGCCCTTTGAGGTCCTGGAACGGGTTGGACCCGTTGCTTACAGTTTGCCCTCCCTCCCCAGCTTTCTGGTGTGCACGACGTGTTCCATGTGTCCAACCTCAGGAAGTATGTCGCCGATCCCAGTCACGTCCTGAGCCACGAGAGCGTCGAGGTGGGCGCCGACCTGACCTACCCCTAGCGGCCAGTGCAGATTCTGGACAGAGCCGTCTGCAGTCTGAGACGGAAGCAAGTACCCCAGGTGAAGGTCTTGTGGAGAAGCCAGCGGTACGAGGAGGCCACCTGGGAGCCTGAGGTGACGATGCGGGAGCGGTACCTAGACCTTTTCACGGGTACGTCTTTTCGGACCGGCTTCGGTCCTCTTTGAGTTTGTTATGTATATATATTGTTCTTTCCCGCACCCTAGTTAGCGCAAGTTTCGGGTACGAAACTTCCTTTGAGTTTGTTATATTGTTACAAACATGGGCATCAGACGTAGTTTAAGACGTCTGGGAAGTGTCCCAGACGTCTGGAACCCTTCCCAGACGTCTGGTATTAAATTTTTTCGACGTACGGGTTCGTGTCTGCGGGCCTGCGCGCGCAGACTGAACTCGCCGCCTTCGTTTTTCTCTTTCTCTCACTGCAGTACGACGCCGCTTCTCTTCTCTCTCTCCCTGCGCTGCCTTTAAATACCATCGCCCTCTCCCTCACCCTCACTCCACCGCCTTCCTCTTCTCCTTCTCCCTGCCAGCGAGAGCGCGAGCGAGCGAGTGAGCGACTGCGGCAGCAACGGCCGCAGCGAGCGTGCGGGAAGGAGGAGAGTTGCGAGAGGTAGGAAGAAGCTCGATCACGAGGGTGCGAGCTTGCCGGGGCAGCTAGAGCCGGCTGGCGGAGGAGCAGCGGGCGTGGGTTGTCGCGGAGGGGCAGCTACAGCTCGGGCAACAGGCAGACGCGGCGCGGCGCGGCCGTGCGTCGCGGGCGGAGAGCGAACCGGGTCCTGATTCTGGGAAAAGTTCCCAGAATCAGACGTCTCGAGGATGGTCCAGACGTCTGACAGGTACAATATTTTCCTACCTTCTCCTTTTTACGCGTGTACGGCCATGCAGCCGTCCGCCGCGTCCTTCTGCACCCCTTCGTGATGAGAGCGGGTGTGTGTGGGTGCAGGTTCTACTCGGGAAAGCGCGAGGGCTAGCCATCCCAAACGAATCAGATGTCTGGCCACAGTACCATACGACGGAGAGGACCTCCAGATGTCCGGGGTGATAATCGGACGTCTGGAAACCAAGACCAGATGATCCAGTGGACTTCTGGATGTCTGAAGGACTGCGCAGATCAAGGTATGATATAATCGAACTTTTAAGATGTCTGGAAGAGGTTCCAGACGTCTGATTTTGGACAGATTCGTCATTTTTGACCTGTTTAGGGCTCGTTCGGAGCCCGTTTTCCGCGTTTCGAGTTACGTTCTTTCCAGATTTATTTCCTCTTCCTATTTACAGTAATTGTATACTGTTTTGTGAAACTTCTTGTGATTGATCCTTGTGTTAGGACCCCATTCCGTTGCAGCTGTGGGGGTTGCGGAGGCGCGCGGGATTGCTGACCACGCCCCAGTACTCTCGGTTTCACGGGTAGTGTGGCCCTTTAATTTATTTAACAAAAATTGTACAATTAGGAAATAATTATTAGAGTCTAGAGCATTGCATGAACCCTAGGACTGAGAAATTAGATTGAATGATAGATCCTAAGGTATTGCATGAATCCTAGGACTAGAAAACTAGATTGAATGATAGATCCTAGGGTACGGCATGAATCCTAGGGTTGGAAAACTAGTTGAATATATAAACATTGCAGTCTTGGAAAAGTGGAAAGGAAATGATAACTGCCTGTAAATTGGTTCATATCTGCCTGTTAGGAATGAATAAATACGGTTGAGAACATGAATCGCATGGATATAAACCTGGAACGGTGAAACCTAAATTAGCTGAGTTAGAAGAGCCTGAACCCTACGGGGAATTAGGAGTAGAACTCCTGGAATGTGAATGAAATAGAATTGGGGAAGTGTGCTGGCCCTTGAGTACGGAGTACCAAGGAGTGCAACTATCCCCCTGTTTAGTGCAAAGCGGAGCTAGCTGCCCCAGGGACCCGGGGTCATGACTGGCGACTTTGTACCGACGTTTGGCCCTCGTGTACACAGTACCGAGGAGAGCTACTAGTGTAGGGAGAGTACTAGCTACCCCACGGGCCCCGGGGTTTTGCTAGTCCTCCTACATCGACTTGTTAGGCCCATTGGGCAAACCAGGGTAGTCAGGCGAGGGTGCGCGGACTGTGGAGGGGCAAAACCCCTGTTTGGTTACTGTGGAGGGGCTGGGCCCCTGTTACTGAGATGGCTCTGCCCTATACTTGTTCCATGCTGTGCTTTGGGCGCACCCGTTAAATGAAATGACTGACCGCGTGCCAGTGCGGGGTAGCTACCCGTGCGTTTATCGCGTGTGCCGTAGTCACCGTTACGTCTGTCAGCGACCTTAGGGTGGTTGACTGAGAGTAGGACCACCACGGGAGACTCTCCCGGTCAGGAGAGCACCACGTGTTCCTTCTATTTTTCAGGAAAGACTGTAATAAAGATCGTTCCTATGAGGAACATTTGAGATCAAGAGAAGGATCTGAGAAATAACCAACAGTGAATAAACGGAAAATATAAGGAAAGTAAAAATATAACTACTACTGTACACTCTACTGCTTCTTTTAGGTTTTAGTTGCCACTTTACTCAGCGTTTCGTTGACGTGTCACCCTTGTTGCCTTTTCAGGATTAGGTGTTGAGCAGCTAGAGTCAGCGGCTGCAGAGGGCGCTGGGCCTAGTAGGGTCCAGTAGTGTTACCTGTAGTATCTACTGTACTTTTCTTTCCGCTATAGTGAGTAGTTTTCTGTACTCCTTGTACTCTCTTTAATGTAAGCTTCATGTTATGTACATGTTTATTTCTTTACTGTTGTGGTAGTGTATACTGTTGTATTTCCTTTCTTTAGTGCTGTATTTTGTTACTGCTAGTTATATACATGGTGAATGTGGTTTATTTTACTGCTCTTTGGGTTACTTTCTCGTTGGACGACTGGGTCTTGGAATTAGTCGAGTCGGTCCGATTCTTGTGTCTCATAGGGATTCGGGAATCAGGTCGTTACAGGTGATGATGAAAGGGATAGTTGGCACCAAAATAAAGTAGGAGGTGGCCTTTTTGGTGGAGCTTAGGTAGTAGGGTAGTAGGTTTTGGTGCCATGGAGGTGGACCAGCTAGACTAAGCTAGCTTAGCTAGTAGGGTTGGAGGCATTTGGAGCTAGGGTTTTGAGGAGAGGAGCTGGATAGAGGAAGTCTGGAGCTAAATTGGAGTTGGCAGTTGCTGAAGAGGGTAGCATGGAGCTACTTTAGTTGGCTTAGCTTGCTAGTTCTTTGCTAGCTGCCAAACCAAGCTAAAGTAAGCTGATTTCTCCTAAAAGGAGCTGAGGTGAGTTGGGTCTGGTGCTCTCGGGGAGGATCAAGTTGGTTGAGGTAGCTAAGGTAGCTTAACTCAACTCAGTTGAGCTAAGCTGAGTCCTCGGGAGCTGGGCTTGAGCTTTCTGAGTTGAAATAAAGTCATCTTCAGTTGGATGGAGTTGAGTATAGCTAGATGTAGCTAGACCTGAGCTGGGGTGAACTCCAGAGTCAACTCAACTGAGCTAGCTTGGGCTCCTAGTGAACAGATGGGAGTTGAGATGAGCTAAACTCAGCTAAGTTGAGCTGGATCTGAGCTGGCCTGAGCTAGGGTGAGCTAAGATGAGCTCTCTTGAGCTGCCACTTAGCTGAGATGAGCTGAATGAAGCTAGGATAAGCTAACCCTAGTTCAAGTGAGCTGGAATCCAGCTATGGTGAGATGGATCTAGCTGAGTTTCAGCTGGTTTGGGCTTCTCCTTCACTAGTTGCCTTCCTGAGTGCTAGGGTTTTAGGGATCTAGCAATTTACTTATCCGTAACACTTACGAAAACATATCAAAAAGATAATAAAAAGTAAAATGCATGCCTATCCTAATTTATGCCTAAATGCAGTCCAAAACCTATTTGTGGAATAAAATCCTAAGAGTTAGATTTATTTTAATGTATAGGAATTATGATAAACTGACATTTATCAGGCTCTTCCTCATGCCCTTCACCGTCCCCATCTACCATTTGGATCCCATCTCCAACGACCCTCGTCGAAGAAGACGATAAGAGGTCTGCTGGTAGGGTCCTAAACGAAAGAAAAATAAATCTACAGGGACCCTTTCGTAAGGTCGCAGGAACTTGTTTGCGACAATATAAGGGTAGCTTTGCGAATCTTCTTAGATTTGGTTCAAAACTTATTTCTAAGTGATTTTTAATGCTATATTTTGCCAAACATTTTTGTTGATGCTCATTTGTGCCTAAGTGGAGAAATAATTGACGATTATTTATTTAATAATTTTTATTTAGCGTTGGTCATAACATTTGTTATATTTGATTTTATATATTTAAATTGTATGATAGAGTGTGACTTTGAACTTGTTTGATTTTTAAAGCTTGATTCTATACGACAAGTTCACTCAAGTAATTTGTGAATATTTCAAATAGTGATAGTTACGTATTTTTGTTTCGTGCGAATGACCTCGAAATATTTTTATTTTGAGTTATATAAATTGTAAATGTTAATTTCACTTTAATCAACTATATTACGACGTGTGTTTTTGAGAAATGATCGAAGTGAGAAAACAAAGACGTTGGTAGGATATCATGTTTTGAAATGTAGAAGTGAGAATCACATTACATGTTTCCACACGTGTGGAAATATATTTAGGTCGGATTACATCACTAGTGATATATGTTATTTATATGTGAAAGGTCATGTCTCTTCTAATATATACAGTAGGATCCACCATCTACCAAAGGTCAAAAAAAATTATCACTAATTTTCTCATATAATTAAAAATTATCGGTCATATTTTGAATATCACCGTCAGTATTTAGCTCAAATTAAAAATTAATAATAATATTTCAAAATTTATCAATAATATTTGATTTAAATATAAAAATAAGTGATGATATTTAATTTTGAAACTTATTTAAAAAAAAAATTTAATTTTTGAAACTTAAGTTAAGGTGTAAGATTCACCAAACCCATAATTTGACAAGGAACGACTACGTGTCCTTTTTACCGCACATGTTCCAAAATGTATTTGTTTGTATTTTTACAATTTTAAACGGAGTCATCAGATTTTGAGGAGTTGTCCATTTAAGTAAATTATATTTTATCAGAAAGATTAATTTAGTTATATGTAATAATTTTCCAAACGGAGTCCGAACTCCCACGCACATCTTCCTCACACCCCAATCTTTACTCATGTCCTGAGTTTAGCTTAAGCGGATGTTAATGACAGAGCTTATTACTTGAGCCTAATAAGTCTGGACGGACCCAAGTGCTAACGAGCCCCATCGAGGCCGAATAGACCCTAGTCCAAGCCCAAGCTTTGCCAAGTATATTGAGGTTGAGCTTCTTGTGTTCAATAGACAATCAGATACGTGCATATTATCTATACTTTTTGTGATATCCTAACCCTACCCTGAGCGCAACAATGCTAACCAGCTTAGTTAATGTATTGAACTACCTGCTCGATAGACTTGCTATATACTAGCTTGGCTCGAAATGTTTAATACTTGCCCTGTTACATTTACGTGTTAATTAGTAGTATCACTGTTATCTTTCGAGGGTGTCTCACTTTTAAGCATCGAATTTTGAAATAATTTTATGTAATTATACGTAAGTACCTGAAATATTCGACAGAAAGGGACTTCTACGTGGGTCCCTAAATTCATTTACGATAATATACCTACCCTCATTTTCTTATCAAATTGAGACCCCAGAAGCTTGTCCCCTTTATATCACTACCTCTTTATCTAGGTATTTCATCAAATTTGATGGAAATTTATCTTATGGGTGAAAGATTTTTCTATTCAAGCTTCTATGCCTCCAACTTTTACGTACTAAGACCCTTAAATGCTTCATTTAATCCAGGTTAGTTTATTTGAGGAATTAGAAAATTGATGTTAGGAAATGTGAAAATACTATTAACTTTCATTTCTGTTTATTTGTACGGTGGTTTTAATGCTAGTTTTTATTTATATAAACTGGTGTTAAGATGTAGTCTTAACTTATGTAATGTTTACTTTGTAGTGGTGTTAAAAATTTGAAAGTGATCATTTTATCTTTTTTGAACTAATTGCAATGATGATAGTTAGGTGTGAATATGTGATATCTAAATTTTAAATTAAATTGTATCAATGATATTTCAATTCTAAAATGAACATCACCTGTGATATTCAATTCTAAACCAAATTTCACCAATAAGATTTGAACCCATTGAGGAATTAGGTGCAAGGATGGAGGAAAAGGGCATAAGGATGGAAGGTATTCGTACTATGATGGAGTATCGAGCCTGCTATTCTCCACAGTGAGGATGATTTGGGCCAAGGTGAAGGTTGACTAAGGTGTCGAGGGCTAGGAGGGGCAACTACTGAAGGGCGTGTCAAATGTCAAAGGTGTAGAGATAGGAAATTGTGTTATCATGTATTTACTTAACATCGGTGATGGTAAACCCATGATGTCAACGGGTTTTCACATCTCAAATTCGAGTTTTGCGAATAAGGATTAGTCCGAGAAATAAACTAGCCTTGGAGGTGTAACTAGACTCAATTAAAAATATCATTTCTCTTGTGAAATGAAAAGGAGATTGCTAAAAGAAGAGGATAGGAATGGTGGAAATTAGAGAAGGGAAGGTTGAAGAAGGGAGAAAATAAAAAAGTATGTCGTGGAAAGTGAGTCTTGTTGGGACATGCATCCATATAAATGAATCCTTCTATAAATGGATCAGTTGGACGTCCACATCGAACACACGGGACCATTGGGCCCTCGAAACCCGGACCTCCCGGTGCCAGACGTGAACCTCTTTAAAGAAGAGGCGTTAGACCGTCTTAATTAGTCCGTCCACTTATGACGACGTATTCGCTTGCAAATTCTCCAAAAATTGATGGATGCCTCGATACACACACATACAAAAGTTACCTACATAGAGGAGAACTGCCCCTCACCAAAGGTGGCACATCTTTTTCTTCTTCTTCTTCCCGATACCCGCAAATGGATCGTGAGGTCCCGACGTTCCACAGGGAAGCTCCCAACCCCGGGAGGACCTCAAAACCACCACCATGTGAGAAAGATGGACACCCTCCAAGCATTTGCTGACACTTTCCTCCTTTACTTGGACGTTCCATCCGCAAACAGCAAAGCCGACGACTCCGTGAGGACCTTCTTTGATACGTCTGCTTCCATGCTGGGAGTCCACGACACTGTAAGCGTCGGTAATCCTCTTCTTTTAAAGAGTTGCTCGCTCTTTCATGTACACTTCCTCAATGGAACCCTTCGAGGAAGAGTGCACTACTTGATGCCAAAGCCTCCGCGACAACCTCTAGCATATTTATGACCTGCGTGAAACTATATATATTTGTCCTGATCTCACCTCCAAAAGTATGGATAATTGTGTTGATATGCATTATAACTTGATTGGTTCCATATATAACTTACCACCGATGTAACCGTTTACTTTTTCTGTTATATTATTTCTCGTTGTGAGATCAAATATAAACGGCATCCTTTTCGTCGCATAATGTGCCTTATTATCCTAAGAATGCCTTGAGCTTTATTTCGTGTGGGTTTCTTTGGAACTCCACGAGGACAATCGAAGCTGGAGCTTCTTCACCTCCGACTGTGAGAGTCCGGTAGGAGTGACGCGTAGCAGTAACGGGTCTCCAGGGAGGTTGGCCTTGCTGCTTGAAGTTTGGAACTTGGAAATGATCGAGCTATATGAGAGGAAGAATTGTAGAAGGGAGAGAGGAGGTGTTAGGAGGTGCGGCCATGGTGTAGGGGGTCCTCGGCTGCCAGAAGGAAGGTTCTAAGTTGACGACTCCGACGCCGACGAGCCGGAGTTTGCAACATGGCTAATAAGTGGCTTAGGTGGAGAGAGCACCGTGACGATGATCTGGTAAGTAAAGGGTATTTAATTGGTTTCTGATCAAATCAGGGGTTGGTCCTCAGTGTATTGAATGAACTAATTTATTGAGTACAAGCCTGGAAGGTAAACTTCTACTCAGGAACATCTGTGCTAATTTATCCGAGGGTGAGGGTACACGTGAGGTGGGCATCTGTGTGAGATCTTAGGATTACTTTTGCAGGGGATAGTGTTATTTTGAGATATAATTAAAATGAAAAAAAATTATAAGAAAGTATCTGAAATTGTATTGATCAATGAAATTATTAATGATTGTTATGTTGATTTTATGAAAGAAGAATGAGAGTGGATTTTAATGTAATGATTTGTAATTATTAGTTAATATTTCATGAATTATGTGTTAAAAAAAAATATTAGTAGATTTTGATATTTTAATTCTTATATCTCGTCAACCTCACCCCTAAATCCATTCCTATTTGAATAGCTAGCCCCTATTCCACCTCCCATTCCCATAGCCTAAGTGAGATTTTGCACCCCCACGTGTCCCACCCTCGGGCGTGTGTAGCAAACGAATAAGTGATGGGATATATCTCTTACGAGGGTTTAGGATATTATTTATAGGGATTGGGACACTATTATTATTTAAATATATTTACATCCAATTCTATTACCTCAATATTAATATATAATAAAATAAATCTATTTACTTATATCTATATCTTAAAATTAGATAAATATTTATTAAAATTATATTAATATATCAACCATTTTATCTTATTTCAACAATCAAATATATGTCCCTCTCCTATTATCTTATTACTACGGTATTTTCTTTCCTTAAATGTGGAGGCACGTGCAAGATTATAGTTTAACAGGCCTTGGGCCTATAATTCTCAGGGGCCTGTCTTCTACAAAGGCACACCACTCTTTCTTGACATCAAGATTCACGCATCATATACCGAAGAATCATGTTACACGACTCGTCCACGCTTGTTCGCCCTCCCTTGTGCACCCCCGACGGTTCCGTTCCTTCAGAACATACTAGACCGTGGAACAAAGCATCCTGCTGCACAATCTTCGATCTCCTCCTCCAACGCCAAAGAGTTCGATGATCTGAACAATGGATTCTCCCACGCGTGCAGCATTCCAGTCGAGTACCCCGCCGGTACCCGTAGATTAAAGCTGCATGGAAAGAAGAAGTGCGGCGTGGTCTCGATCGTCTTCTGTGCCGCTTATATAAGGTGCATCAGGATTCCGTGAGGCATCCCCAGGAGCGAAGCCTTACCTTGGTTAGGAGCCTCCGTGGCATGGCCAGAATATATAGTGCATGCATGTGGATCACTTCGGGACGTGCATCTAAACTTATCCCCACGAGCGCATACTGATCCCTCGGTGCACTGCTGCGTACCTAAACAAATCTAGAGCTCTCCTTGTTGCCGTGGCACTCCTTCCATTTAACCTCCGCAAGATTAGATCAACATCGTCAGCAAATAATAGTTGTGAGACATATCCCACGCCACCAACGTGCATGGCAGGGGAGATGAAAGTTTGGGTGATGGATGAGGAAGGAGGCGAGTGTGGCGGTGAAGCACGGAGGATTTCAAATCCTCCATGGACGACGGCTATAAAAAATCTTCTCAGAAAGTATTGATCATAATTACATTTTACTTTTTATGATAATTTTAAATAAAATCATCACCGAACCTCCTTTCAAAAAAAATTACTTCCTATTTTGGAGAGAAATTAGTTGCACCTGACACATCAATCCTCGGGTCCGTCGTTTGACCATGTCTTTGGTGGGCCATCCATTTTATCAAATGCAACCGAAATAGAGAGGTGGCGCCCACATGGGCTGGTGTTTTCCCTTCAGTAAAACTGTTTCTGCAAAAACAAAAGATGGCTATCGAGCTATAGGACAACCACAGACCTACACTATTTATAACAGCCTTAAAGTACACAAAGGAAAGAAACCCAGCTTCCTTGGAGCTTACAAGACTTCGCTTCTATCAACCTAACCTTTAATAAGGAACATCCAGCATAAGAATTATAAAGAGAGATACAACACTGGACAATACCATGCAAAAACAAATCAGGTTGGTGTTGGATAAATACTTGTCTTACCAGGTTGGTGCCATCAGAAGTATTACCACCTCCGATAAGCCAACATCTAAAGCCATGAGAAGGCCTTTTTGGATCACCCAAATTTCAGCTTCAGAGCTGCAAGTAGTAGGAATTTGAGTAGCACTACACTTGATTTGAATACCATTAGCATCAGATAGATCTGTTGCTGCCACAGAAAAAGTATGGCCCACTACCGCATCTACACGAATCAAAGGTACTTGTACTGGAATGGAACTTTCAGCCATAGTTGGTTGGAAATCCTGATTATTGTCAGGAGTTTATATGTGCTGAAAATTCAGATCTATCACATAGATCTTCACCATATTTAACGCCTGATTAATAACCTTATACGGACAAGGAGAGTCACCCACCATAACAACCTTGCAATATTGGTGCAGCCACCATTAAGGCAAAATATAGAATATCAAATTATCCATGTAACCAGTAGCTAGGAAGTCCTGATTTATACTTTCTATTCTATCCCACGAAAATTCATTTTCATAAGTAGGCTTCAATCCCCAAAAGAACCAAACTGCCTTCATAAATGGGAATCCCCCTATTAAATGATTCCAATCTTCAGCTCCATTCTAAAATAGAGGGCAATCAGAATCTGCAGACGAAAATCTTCTAGCAAGCTGAGATTTCAGTGGTAGAGCACAATAATCGCTTTCCACAAAAAGCCCTTAGTTCTTGGTGCTAATCCTGTTACTGCACGTAGTTTCCTACAACTTCAAATTTCTTTATCCTCCGAATCTCATAGATATCCAAATTCATTTAATAGGGTCATATATACTGATTTGATTGAGAACTTACTTTAGGATGAGGCTTCCACAAGTGCAAGTCCTCTCCTTGATGAATTGGGGTGGATATTATAGCCTATGCTGAATCTTCTTGAAAGGCAGCAAATACTTTTTCCTTATTCCAAAAGCCATCTGCTGCTAATAGTTCTACCACTTTTGACAATTGTAAAGCTTCCTCATTCTTTGGTATTAAAATACTATCATCATTAAGAACCCATTTGTCAATCCATATATTAAACTTTTGACCATTACTTATTAACCATCTGAAATGTGTTTGTATCCAATTTTTCACTTCTGCAATTGCCTTCATAAAAGGAGAATGAGTCAATTTGGGAATATATTCCCATAATGTCCCTCCTGGAAAGTATTTTGCCTTGAACTGTTGCTTCCACAGACCATCATCTTGTGAACATATAGACTAGGCCATTTTCATAATATAAGCTAGATTAGTAAGCCTGAGCATCTTAAAACCCATACCCCTAAATGCTTTGGAGTACATATTTTCCACGCTCTCATGTACAAATGACTCTTATTATCAGCGTATCCCCACCAGAATTCTCTAAGGATACTATCCAATTGAGCACCAAATTTCTTTGAAAATAATGTAATGGCCATCAAGTAAGCTGGTATCATGCTAAGATGAAATGACTCACTGTCATTTGGGTTGGACATTTGAAAGTAGGAGCACCGTACGTTATTCATCTTTTTCTGCGCACACACGACATGCGTACGCCCCCTCCTTCCTCACCTAAATCCTAACCCTTTCCTATTTAAACCCCGCCCACACCCACACCACTCTCCCCATCACTACTAGCCACCACCTCCATCCTTCCCTCATGCCAGCCGCAACCTTCCTCCCTGCCTCCAGTGCAGCGAGTGGAGAGGAAGACGAGAGACGGGACGTGGAGGAGAGGAGAGTGTGAGCGTGGGAGGAGCTCGAGGGGAGGAGCTCGCGAGAGAGCCATGGGAGCTCGGAGGAGCTCGTGCGGGAGGAGTCGAGGACGCAAGCGAGGAGGAGGAGCTTGCGGGCAAAAGCCTTGGCCTCCTGTAGCCACTGGAGGCATTGTTGCAACTCCTGCAGGCGAGCTCGTGAAGGAGACAGCTCGCGGGAGAGTTTTGCGTACAGGATATTTTCCAGTATCAGACGTCTGGATCATCTTCCAGACGTCTGAGGTAGCAAAAGGACATCCAGAGTTGAAGTCGGACGTCTGAAAGCACGCTTAGTGCTAAGGTATGTGCTTCTGTGCAGCTTATAGCAATCCAGGCCTTACCGCAGGAGATTTGTGTAGCTGTTTTTAGCTCTGCGCGTACGTACGCAGGGGGGCAGAGCATTGGAAAGGCACGGGGAGCACCCTTCGAGGCACTTTTGGATGTCTAGGCACATTTCCAGATGTCTGATCATACTTCCAGACGACTGGAAGGGGAGTCTAACGTCTAGAACTCTCCTCAGACGATCGCGAAAAGATCCGGACGTCCGAGGAAGTCGTAGGAAACCCAAGGTGAGTATTGACGTCTTTTAAGACGTCTGGAGTTAGTCCCGAACGTCTGATTTTGGACAGTGTACGTATTTTTGACCCGTTTAGGACCCAAACAGGATCGAATTTCCGCAATCGAGCTACCGTTATTTTTTGCTTGAGTTTCTCTACGAGTTAGTGTCACTTGTATATGGTTTTGGACTCGTTTGATGTAATTGGTTAATTGTATAGGTTTCTAACCAGTCCAATACGCGGGAGCCGCGGAGGCGACGGGATTTGCGATCCGAGCTCCCATTCCTCCTGTGTTTTTCGATAGAGTGGTTTACATTAATATTATAATTTAAACAACTAAATTGCACATTTAAAATAACTTAAATGAACCCTAGGATAGGAACAAATGAATATGGTTTGAGCTACACTGTATACTTGAGATACATGTAAAACCCTAAGATGAGAATGAACCTTAGGGCAGGAACAATTGAGTATGGTTGAGCTACACTGTTTACTTGAGATGCATGTAAAACTCTAAATGCTAGCAAATATATTGGTTTATTGATGTGATGCTTTTTCGGTTAGTAAATTACGAGTTGCTTGTTTTAAGACTGAAACTGGTAATGTAAATAGAGAGATCGAAAAGGTTGGAAAATGAAACGGAAGGAATATCAGCATGAACTCTACGGGGAGCAGGGAGAAAAACTCCTGTAGACGAGAAGTGAGTTGGCCCTTGTGTACGTAGTACCAAGGAGAGTAACTGTCCCTTTGGTGTAGAGGGTTGCTAGCTAGCTGTTGGGTTGAGCCTCAGGGTTAGGCTTAGTCACTTTACACTGACTCTGTTTAGCCCTCGTGTACGTAGTACCGAGGTGAGCTACTTAGTGTAGGGAGGGAGCTAGCTGCCCCATGGGACCCAGGGTTAGGACTAGCTACCCTACATCGACTCTTGTTAGGCTCATTGAGCAAACCAAGATAGTCGGACGAGAGTATGTAGACTGTGAAGAGGCGAGACCCCTGTTCTGTTCTGAGGGGCAAGACACATGTTCTGAGAGGGTAAGGCCCTGTACTGTTTCGTGCTGTGCCTTTAGGCATGCCCGCTAGCAGAAACAACTGACCACGTGCCAATGCGAGATAGCTACTGGCGCACTTATCATGAGTGCCATAGCCACAGCTACATCGCGACCGTGACCTTAGGGTGATTGACTGGGTGTAGGACTACCACGGGAGACTCTCCCAGCCAGGAGAACACCATGTGTACACCCTATATCACAGGAAAGACTGCAATCAAGATCATCCCTGTGAGGGACAATCAAGATCCAGAAATAACGAATTGCTAAGAGAATGAATGAATTAGAACCACTTGGCTGAGCTAAATAGAATTGAAAAATAATTAGTTGCTTGCCTTAACTTAAATTGCATATAAATTGCTTAGTTACCACTCTACTCAGTGTTCACTGACTCTGAAAATTTTATAACCTTATTCAGGTTAGAGAGTTGAGCAGCCAGCACCACTGGCTACAGAGGGAGCTGGGCCCAGTCGAAGCTAACCTTAGCTGTGTTTTCTTACTATTTTTCTAGCTTCTGTTGTGGTAGTGAGTATTTTTGTTTTATGTAATACTGTTTCAGTTGCTTTTCCACTGTACTTTTCTCTGTCGTAGTTATGATGGTCTATAATATTGATAGACTATTCGCTCTGTTCTTTTACTACCTCTTAATTATTTCTACTTAGTTACATTGCATGTGTGGTTGAGAATTATTTTTCTACTTTTGGTTATTTTCGTTAGACGACTACGTCTTAGGATTA
This sequence comes from Thalassia testudinum, assembly GCA_037157565.1. Taxonomy (NCBI): domain Eukaryota; kingdom Viridiplantae; phylum Streptophyta; class Magnoliopsida; order Alismatales; family Hydrocharitaceae; genus Thalassia; species Thalassia testudinum. The sequence continues at coordinate 17,672,232 of JAZHRO010000076.1, read as the reverse complement.
GTCGAGACTGGCCGGTCTCGAGTCCTATAGGGATCTGGGATCGAGTCGTAACATAAGAGAACTTTGAATCAATATTTCTCTAGCCGCGTGCGACAAAGATCTAAATTTCCACCCCACTAATTTTCTTTCATTAATCTTTGTTATGACTAACTCCTTCAAATTCTTCTGGCTTGCATCATCAATCAGTGGGCCACCTAGATAGAGCACCTTTTTCTTCATTTCTCCAAATCACATTATATTAATGATCCTCTCCTGATATTTTTTTGCTACTCCAGGACTGAAATAAATTTTTGATTTAGCAGAGTTCACCTTTTGGCTCGAGCATGCCTTATAGTCTGTTACGACCCGGTTTCTGAATCCCTACAGGATACGAGAATCGAACCGACTCGACTGATCCCAAGACCCAATCGTCCAACGAGAAAGTAACCAAAAAGCAGCAAAATAAACCACATTCACCATGCAAGTAACTAACAGTAATAAAAGTACACTAATAAAGAAAAGAACTACTATAGTACATACCACCACAACAGTAAAGAATTAAACAAGTACAGAAATATGATGCTTAAAATAAAATAGTACAAGTGTAACAGAATATACTCACTACAACAGAAAAACGGTAGAGCAAGTACAACACAAGTAGAACTACTGGGTTCTATTAGGCCCAGCACACTCTGCAGCCGCAGGCTCTGGTTGCTCAACACCTGGTCCTGAAAAGGTGACAAAGGTGACATGTCAGCAAAACGCTGAGTAGAGTGGCAACCAGCTAGCTAAGAAAAACAGTAAAGGTGTACAAGTAGCTATTAATTTTAATTTCTTTCTTAATTTCTCTATTTACTCATTCTTGAATTATTTTTCATATCTTTTTCTTGATCTCAAATGTTCCTGGTGGGAACGATCTTGATTGTAGTCTTTTCCGAAATGTAGAAGTAGCACGTGGTGCTCTCCTGGCCGAGAGAGTCCCCCGTGGTGGTCCTACCCTCAGTCAACCACCCAAGGTCGCTGACAGGCGTAACGGTGACTATGGCACGCGCGATAAACGTACGGGTAGCTACCCCGCACTGGCACGCAGTCAGTCGTTTCCATTAACGGGTGCATCTAAAGCACAGCACGGAACCAGTATAAGGTAGAGCCCTCTCAGTAATAGGGGTCCATCCCCTCCACAGTAACCAAATAGGGGTCTTGCCCCTCCACAGTCTATGCACCCTCGCCTGACTACCTTGGTTTTCCCAGTGGGCCTAACAAGTCGGTGTAAGGTGGCTAGCAGAACCTCGAGGCTCGTGGGGTGGCTAACGCCCTCTCTACACTAGTAGCTCTCCCCTGTACTGTGTACGCGAGGGTCAAAAGTTGGTACAAAGTGGCCAGAACTAACCCCGGGTCCCTGGGGCGGCTAGCTCTGCTCTGCACTAAACAGGGGGGACAGTCGCTCTCCTTGGTACTCCATACTCAAGGGCCAGTTCACTTCCCCAATTCCACTTTCCCAGTTCCATTCTGTTTATCTTCTAGGAGCTCTACTTCTAATTCCTCGCAAGGTTCATGCTCATCTTTCTCTGACCAAGCCATTTTTAGATTTCATCATTTCAATTTTATTCTTATATAACCCGTGTTTCTAACTTTTAATATCCAGTCATATACAAACAGCTATTATCCAATTACAGGCAATTATCATTATTCTATCTACTTTTCCAAGATTACAATTCATCTATTCACGACATTCGTTTCAGTATTTCTGTTCCTAAGATTTATGCCACACCTTAGGATCTATCATTCAATCTAGTTTTCCAGTCCTAAGATTCATGCCATACCCTAGGATCTATCATTTAATCTAGTTTTTCAGTCATAAGATTCATGTCATACCTTAGGATCTATTATTCAATTTAATTTTCAGACCCTAGGATTCATGCCATACCCTATAATCTATTATTTTTCTCAAAGATGCATTAATGTTGGTAAATAATGAAGGGAAGCCACTCTACCCCCAAAACCAGGAGTAATGGGGGCGTGATCGGCAGATCCGCGTGCCTTCGCAACTCCCAGAGTCGCAACGGGACGAGGTCCTGATAAAAGGATCAATCACAAGGAATTACTCAGAACAGGATAAAAATATTTTAAACAAGTAGAGGAACTAATTATGAGAAGAATGAAATTTCAACCGCGGAAATCGGACTTCGAAAGGGCCCTAAACAGGTCAAAAATGATGACTCTGCCTCAAATCAGACGTTTGGAATACCTTCCAGACGTCTTAAAAGGTGATCCAGGTCATGCCTTACTCTGAGCTATTCTTCAGATGTCCAGGATCCCGCTGAACCGTCTGGACCTAGCTCCAGACCTCCGACTATCACTTCGGACATCTGGATACTCTCTCCGCCGTCTGGTGCTGTGCCTAGACGTCTGATCTGTGTGAAAGGGCGTGTCCTTGCGCCTTCCCGAACGAAACCTGCACGCGTACGCAAACGATCTCAACAAGGCAATGAGGCAGAACCTTCGGCGGAACGGTTTGCATGGCCATATCCGCGAAATCAAGGAGATGAGGAATATCGTACCTTTCAGACGTCTGGATCTCCCTCCAGACGTCTCCCGCGTCGTCTGGACGTAAGTCTAGGCGTCTGATTCTGGAAAAATTTTCCAGAATCAGAACCTTCTCGCCTTCTTTGCCTGTGCTGCAACAACACCGAGGTAACCTCCCCAAACCATGCTCCCCCTGTGCGCCCGCCGGCCGGCCCTGGGTTGCTCTGGCGAGCTTGCTCTTTCTTCCTCACGCGCTCTACCTCTTCTCCCTCTCGCTGCACCTCCTCCTCCCCGCGGGCATCCAGCAGCAACTGCTGCCTTCGCTCTCACTCTCACGCTAACACTGGAAGAAGAAGGAGGAGACGGTGGAGTGGTGGGTGAGGGAGAGGGAAGGGGGAGAGGGTATTTGAAGGCGTCGGGGAAAGAGAAAAGAAAAGGAAATACACCTGCAGGTCGGCAGGCGCAGTCTGTGCGCGCACGCGTGCAGACTCACAATCGTATGCCGCAAAAATTTATTTCCGCACCTCTGGGAAGGTGTCCAGACGTCTGACCAGACATCTGGACCAACTCGTAGATGTCTTAAAAAGCGTTTGATATCTTGGATCTTAACATAGTCCTTCAGTATCTTATGTATCACTTTAGCTTTAGAAGGAGTAGCTTTCGCAAACAAAATGGTATCATCTGCAAACATTAGAAGAGTGATAGTAGTGGCATTTCTATGTATTTTATGACCCTATATGATTCCAACATTTCATGACATATCAAGTGATCTAGACAAATATTCTAAGCATAATATAAACATATATGCAAACAAGAAGCACCCTTTGTCTAATTCGACGTGAAGGATAAATAGTTTTACATGAGGAACCATTAACTAAAACATAAAAAGCTACAGAAGTCATGCATGCCATGATTAAATTCGACAAAGTAGCTAGAATATGTAGCTAAGATAAACAAAATTTAACAAAAGACTATTTGATTCTATTGAAGGCTTTTTACATATCTAGTTTTATAATCATGGAACCTTGCTTCCTCCTTGCTTTCTTCATTCCATTATCATATTGTCCCCCATTTGTCTACAAGCTAAGAATCCTGATTGATGAGAAACCATTAAGTGAAAAATTATTTTTAATCGATGGAAAGTCAAAATATATTGATGCATTTTGATTTTTAAGTGATGTGTTTTGATTTTTTACCGATGTGTGTTGATTTTCAACAGATATATTTTGATTTTCAACCAATTAAAAATTATTTTTAATTAGTGTATTTTGATTTTCAACCAATTAAAAATTATTTTTAATTAGTGTATTTTGATTTTAAATTGATTTATTTAATTTTTAATTAGTGAATTTTAATTTTTAATCATGTATTTTTTTTTAAATCATTTAATTTTAATTTTTAATTATTATATTTTACTTCTTTAAATGAAAATATGAGTGAGAATTGTCGGTAACAAAATATCTTGTAATATGCGTTTCCATGCTAGTATCTTTTTTTTTAATTTATTCTTCAGAGGTTTGTGCGTCTAGGAATATAGATACAAAACTAAATGCTAAGTTCTTCAAACGTTATATTGCCGGATAGAGTTATAAGAGCAGTTTATAACGTAAATAATATAACAAAAAAATTAACTAATAGTTTTTTCATCTTCTACAAAACCTTAAAATAATCGGAACTACCTATGATGTATAATCTAGTAATTTCGCTATGAGGCGGTAGCATGCAATCAGATCGACAACGATTTTGGCAATAGGGCGTTGTGTCGTAGGAGTTTAAACATAGACGTGGTTAAATTTGAAATGAGGTAATCCTGTGAAATACACCCGTCCCTCCTCATAGTTGTCCCTCGTCGCTCTCCATCAATGGATGGTGTCGAAGGATGGAAGATGCTTGCGAAGATATTACATCAAAAAATGTAAAATGTCACCACATCTCAAATCTCATTCAAGATCTCTCCGATGAGATCTTAGTTGCTCATGAAAAAAATGAAACAAAAATTTATCCCATATTTTAATCTTATTCTCCTCAGTAAATGACTAAGATCTCATGGGTGTTGAGATCTTATAGGTGAGATTCATGAGTTTAAGGAGTTTGTCCCATTCCTGTTTTGTCCGATTCCCCAACATCCAATGGCTCACATTGGGTTTGTAAGATGTGCAGTGGCTTCTTTAATGTGGATAATAGTGTCGAGACTACGGTACATCATGGCTACTTTACGGTAGAGGATGGTAAATATGGATTAATTTATTTGTAACAATAGATGACTTTGAGTATAGGAGTTAACAATGGTTATCCCTCGAAAGAGAGAAATCATCTCTTAAATTTCCAGATACATTATGTGAGATTAAATAACATAACTTTGACATCATCGAAAATCCAATAACCCAACAACAAAAATATCTTCCAAAAAATGAGAACAGAACAAAAATACGGAGGCATTGGTAATCCTTGTGGATCCAGTTCGATAGCAACTTCTCTTTGCAAATCACACGAACGTATGCACACAGGAAAATGTCTAACATATATTTATAAATCTGTACCCAGAAACCCACCGCTTGCATGTATCTAATTATCGTTAGTTATTAATTAATTAATGAGTTGTACGTGAAAGCGGGGCATATATATAAATATACACATTTGCATCTGAGGTGATCGTCAATCACGTATAGGCATGGGCGCACATATCCTGCAAGCTGCGTCACCCGCTGAAGTGGCTGCTGCATCTAACCTGGTGGCTGCTCTCAACTTGCTATGGCACGTTCGCATTCTGCGGATTAAAGAACTTCTCAAGTCGATTTCCATACTTCGGGAAGTTCTCTCATGTGGAACCCGAGAAGAAGGAGATTTTGCTGTACCTGTCTTAAAGTTGGTTCCCACTCCACAGGATGCTCCTCAGGGCATTGAAGTGCTTCATACCCTTCTTTTACTTCACGAAGGTAGTTGTTCTTTTGCCATTTTACATTTATACTCTCTAATCTATAAATTGAAGGGCATCTCTAGAATATTCATAAGGTTAACCATTTTCTCGAAGCAAGGTGTGAAGTCTAGACAATAATTTGCTCAAAATTTCAGTTAATATTGTTTAGGTTAACAAGGTTCGTAGCGATCGCACTTTTCTCCTAAAAATATTTGATCTTTTAGGGCTAAAATGCTTTGAGAATACCCTCCACAAAGTGGAATGTACTGAGTCGGTTAACTTGTAGATGTGAAAGTACTTCAAAAAAAGTTACGCCAATGCCACGCCAATGGCCTCGCGTCGAGCTCTTCAATTAGCTGCTCTTCTCTTCCCATCTCTCCCGCTTAGCAATGGAGAGCACCATCTCACCAACACAACAGCCTACCATCTCACCATCATCATGCCCGATCAATTTCACTTCAATACGTAGTGTCAGTTCCATGGGACACCTCTTGTAGGCTTCACTCTAGTGCCAAAACCAACAACACAAGTTGCTACACGCACAGATCTCCTCCGCCTCCCCGGCAATGGAAGCCTTCCATACGGCCTCCAGAAAACCTCCTCCTTTGCTGCATACCTCGCTTGCCTTATCTCCCTCCAGCTCCCTCTTACAACCTTTCAGCCGTTAGCTACAAGTCATAATAAGAACAGTCTACGTTTCTCCAGCTTGGCTAACTAATACTTCGAATAGATAGTTATCTGGATATACCACTCAACGTGGTTAACCGCTGTTACGGAAGTTCTACTATATTTGGAACTAATGACCTGCAATCGTTATGATCTCGACCAAATGTATGCAACTTTAAAGTGTTGGCTGCCATTCAACATTTTTTTTCTTACATTAGATTCATTATACCCCGGTCAAAGTTTTGTTTTCCGCAGGTAAAACCACGAGAACCGGAACCCTACATGGAAGGCCCTGGGCTAGTGTGGGCCCGACCCCGACCACACCAGCCCGACCTGCATAACCCAGAAAACCGATTACCCGACAAAACCAAAGCCCATATCCACCAATCAGCTCATATCCGAACCCTGACCCTTATCCGGATCCATAGTCCATCTCGGCCACCCGCAGCCCACAATCACTTCCGCACTCTACCCGCTGCGGCCATTCCCTCCCCACCGCACCCCTCCCCGCGATCATCTGCGACGCCGTCGTAGTCGGATCCCGATCCTGCGGTGGCGTCGTCGCCGGCGTCCTCGTCAAGTCAGGCGACAAGGTGGACGTCGTCGAGAAGGGGCCCTACCTTGCTCGCGGCGACCTCCCACTCCTCCAAGGCCACGCGGTGGACACCATGTACGAAGGCAGCGGCCTCCTCGTCACCAAGGACGTGGGCATCACCATCCTCGCGGGGTCCACCGTGGGAGGCGGGTCCCACGTCAACTGATCGGCTTCGCTCCGCACCCCCGAGAACGTGCTCCACGAGTGGTCCCGAGACGACCACCTCGAGCTCTTCGGCAGCGACCTCTACAGGGAGGCGATGGACGTCGTGTTCGAAAGGTTGGGGGTGCAGGAGGAAGTGGCCGCCCCCGAGGGCCTCAACAACGCCGTTCTTCGACGTGGATGCAAGGAGCTCGGGTACACCGTGCGCAACATACCCAGGAACTCCGGGAGGGACCTCGACTGCGGGTGGTGCTGCTTCGGTGCAGGGACGGGAGGAAGAAGGGCACCTCGGAGTCGTTTCTGGTGGCGGAGTCAGGGAACGCTGTAATCTGACCGGAGTGCAATGCGGTGAAGGTGGCGATACGTAAGAAGAAGAGCAGGAGGGTGGCGGGAGGGGTGGTGTTCGAGTACAAGGACGGGAGGAGGTTCCTGGTGCAGTCGAAGGTGACGGTGGTTGCGTGCAGTGCACTCAACACGCCTGGGCTGTTGCGGAGGAGCGGGATGACGAACGGGAACATAGGGAAGAACCTCCACTTGCATCCGGTGGTCATGGGTTTGGGGACGTTCAAGGTGGGGGAGGAGGAGAGGAGGAGCTACGAGGGGGCCATCATGACGGCCATGACGACGGCGGGGAGAGACGAGAACGACGACATCGGGGTGGTGATACAGACGCCGTCGCTCCACCCAGGGATGTTCTTGGTGATGATGCATTGGGTTGGTGGCGGTGATTTTAAGAAGAGGATGACCAAGTTCTCGAGAACCGCTCACGTGTTCGCGCTGGCGAGGAACGTCGGTGGCCGCGAGGCTGTTGGGCGGGAGTCGACGGTGGTGGGGTACGAGATGGACGGTGGGGATGAGAGGAGGCCGAAGAAGTGTCTGGAGAAGGTGCTGAGGATACTGGCAGCAGCGGGTGCTAAGAAAACGGTTACGGAAATAAGTGTTACTACGTGCCCTTTTCGTTACAGGCGGTTAATTCAACAGGATAAATAATAAAATTAATAGATTGAAAATAAAAATTCATCGATTAAAATTAAGTGAATGATTTCAAATTAAAACATGTTGATTGAAATTAAATTTTAAAATAATTAAAAATTAAATATATCAATTGATAATTAAAAAAATATTAATTAAAAATTAAAATACAACTGTATATTTTATTCTTTTATTGATTGTAAATAATTTTTTATTTAGAATGTGATCTTTTATTTATGTGAAATGATTTTTATTTATGAAGTGATTTTTTATTTATATAAAGTAATTTCTATTATTAAAAAATTAAAATACATCGATTGAAATTATTATTTTCACTTTATATGATATAAAATATATTATAATATCTATTTATTTATTTATTTACTTTTGTTAATTTCATTGACGTATAATAGGAGAAATACCATTTGATCTCAAATGAATATAGCGTAATGTATTTTTTGAAAAATTGACAATCTAGTATCTTATTATTACCATTTCCCCTACATCAATTCTCCAAGTAATGTTAAGATGGTGACTCAAATGTAGATCTTTTCTATCAAAGTAAATAAAAGTTCCTACCGTTCAACCATATCTTGGTCAGCATGTATCTTCAAAAGCTATCATTCAAATGAAGCCTTTGTCGATCAAATATTCTTTGAGAATAATAGTGAAGATGAAATGGTTGGAATGTTTCTCCCACATAGAGAAGGTGCGAGACACTTAATTTATAGCACAGCAATCGACAATATCAGTTACATCATCTCACGATTTCTTAGTTGTTAGAATAACAAACTCTACGCAAGTTTACACAGCATTCCCTAGAATTCACAATATACATAATTACATATTCGGTCATATGCAAATTGAAATGCCTATCAAAAATAGTACACATAGTCATATGATTTATTATCGTCAAATTAACATATGCATGGTAGCTAGTCAACTAAACAAGAAATTTAGTGGTAGAACTTCCGAATGGTGAATGGAGAGCAACGACGCAAGACGAAACGGAGCAAGAGATTTGAGCGAAGGACGCGCACCAAAACTTACTTAATTAGGTTGCCTCTTGCTTGTAGCGATGGAAAGATATTCTAAATTAAGACACAAATCTTATTATACGTACATGATTTTGTAAACACTCTACGAACAAGAACCAAAAGAAACTGGGGTGAAAATCATTGCCCGAATCTTCATTTTTAGTTGGGTAATGGTATACATACCCAAATATATACCTACTTTCTCACCCTCTATGACGTGGCATATGATAGCGTGAAAATAAAAAAAATAAAATATCAAATAAGCAATTGACAAACAACTACAAATTAACATAAATTCTTATGAAAGCAAGTTCAAATTTTGAATTTCATTAAATAAAAATCATGAGACAACCCTTCCCTTCATTCCCACCCAAGCACACTCTAGCTCGCTCCAACACACCCTTGTCGGATAGGGGATCAACCACTGTAAGTGTGAAGGCAAGCTCGACGAGGGACGCAACTATCCTGTTGATGTAATGCTCCTTTTGCAGTTGTTAGTGATGGTGCTCCTTCTGCAAGGGTCAGTGTTGATGCAACTTCTACAGCTGTTGGTGGCGATGGAACTTTTATAGGTGCTACTAGCAGTGCTAGCGGTGGTGCTCTTACAAGCGTTGGTGGCGTGTAGCTTCTGCAGGTGTTGCTGGCGATGGCAAACGTTGCTGGTGGTGCTTCTTCTGCAGGTGCTAGCTGATGGCAATGAAGCTTCTACAGTTGCTAGTGGTGATGCGGTTTCTGCAGTTGCTGCTAGCAGTACACCTGTTGCAGGTGTTGATGGTAATGCAGCTTTTGCAAGTGTTGGTGGCGCTGCAACTGCTATCGAGGTACCACTTGCCAAGGAGAAAGAAAATGAGGAAGAAAGTGATGAGGATATAAGATTCTTGATCTTCGATTAACCTAGTTAACTCTATTTTTTTTTTTACCTCTTGTTAGAGGCTGGTGTTTAAATCAAAAGTATTGAGTACCATCGCAGCCCCCTCCTCGGCCACAAGGACCACAACCACCAAATCTCTTCACTCAATCCCCTCTATTTTAGCTCCATAATTTTCAGCAGCACTCCATAAGCCTTCAGCAACTTTTCCTCGTATAACGCCATTTCTGGGAAAGAATAGCAACTGAACTACCGAAATCAATATGTACAATTCTGAGTTCTCACATCGTCCAATCTGTTGATTTTTTTTTTTTTTTAAAAAAGACCAATCTGTTGGTATTAGCTGTTCCCACTGACGGTTTCCAACACACAAATCTCTCATCCAATCCCCACAACAAACATCAGAGAAAAAACCGCATTAACATTCAAAGTCTATCAAAGAAAAGAAAAAGCTCCTACACAGAGCCAACAACTCAAATCAACCGTCTCTACAATCCCAAGATTCTACACAGCCCTCGGAGCAAGTCAAATTAGATGCATTCAAAACAAAGCCACATCAACATCTTGTTGACAGGATAAAAAGCAAGAACTTCACCAACAACAACATGAAAGGTACCCCATCACCAAGTAGGTCCATGCCATTTCTCGGCAATACCTCCCTCTCATACAAGACGTGGACACCCGCAAAAATCACATCGAGCACGTCGAAAAACACGTTAATCTCATGAAAATAGGTACACTGTGGAAAGACAGGAGGTTTGGTGCAAAAATGGGTATACGAAACATTTTTCTTTTCGATTGTATCCATGTTAATCTCGTGACGTATCCACGTAATTCTTTCGGTGCATGGCATCCACCATCGACGTGCTCGTAGACGTATAAGCAATCTCAACCGCAGACAATTTGCAGTGAACCCCTTACCATTTTCCTTCTCGAGCAAAGTGTTCCTTTCCTGGGACACCACTGGTTTATGTTCTGCGGCGCGGCACGCCGTAGAATGATCGAGGAACGTCTGGGAGCCACCAGAAAGATATTCTCGGCCCTTAGGACAGGGATTTCCCCCCAGTACAAACTTCTCGACGTGTCGAGCAAGCCAAAGCCACCTTTCAAGGATTAGAAGCATGGTGATACGCCGCCAAGACCTGTGCATGGTTGGGGGCCCAGAAACGACATTCCCAACGAGAAAATATAATTACCGATATTCTTATAATAAAAAAGGTTAATTAAACAGACTTCGTGATTGTCTGTAACAATAGGGTTGAAAAATCATCATTACATAAAATAGGCTCTTCCTGGCCGACATCATCGTCAATACCAGACAGATCAATCCGCAATTCAACGTTGGGTAGAACAACAAACACGGTTCAAACAAGGACGAATCCACCACCGGAAGAGAGAGCGTCGTCATTTAGTGCTCCTATGGCTCCGGCGGAGGACGTGGAGCACGGACTGGGCGGTGCAGTAGGCGATGGCCTGGACGGTGACCATGGGGTTGACCCCGAGAGCCGTGGGGAACACGCTGGAGTCTGCCACGAACAGCCTCTCCGCCTCCCAAGTCTCCCCGCTGGGTCCCACGGCAGACGTGGAGGGGTCCACGCCCATCCTGCACGAGCCCATCTGGTGCGCGGAGAACAAAGGCGTGGAGAGGTCCCTCAATGGCCTCCTGCTCTCCTCCTTCACGAACCTCTCGTACACGTGCGAGCTCACCTCCTTCACCCTCAGCCTCCTCCCGTCACAATGGTGCGTCCCGATCTCCTCCGCACCAGCCGCCGCCAGTATCCTCAGCACCCTCTCCATACCCCTCTGCAGCCTCTTCTCATCCCTACCGTCCAACTCGTACGCCACCGTCGTCGACTCCCGCCCAACCCTCCCGCGGCCCCCGACGTCCCTCGCCAGCGCGAACACGTGCGCCGTCCTGGAGAATCGGGTCATCCTGTCCTTGAAATCACCGCCACCCACCCACGGCATCACCGCCGAGAACATCCCCGGGTGGAGCGACGGCGTCTGTATCACCACCCCGATGTCGTCGTTCTCGTCTCGTCCCGCCGTCGTCATGGCCGTCATTATGGCCCCCTCGTAGCTCCTCCTCTCCTCCCCCTCCTTGAACGTACCCCAACCCATCACCACCGGGTGCAAGTGCAGGTTCCTCCCTATGTCCCTGTTCCTCAGCCCGCTCCTCCGCAGCAGCCCCGGCGTGTTGAGTGCACCGCACGCAACCACCGTCACCTTCGACTCCACCAGGAACCTCCTCCCGTCCTTGCACTCGAACACCACCCCTCCCGCCACTCTCCTTCTCTTCCTCTTACGTATCACCACCTTCACCGCGTTGCACTCCGGTAGGATCAACGCGTTCCCGGACTCCGCCGCGTCCACCAGCCACGTCTCCGAGGTGCCCTTCTTCCTCCCGTCCCTGCACCCGAAGCAACACCATCCGCAGTCGTGGTCGCTCCTGCAGTTCCTGGGTATATTGCGCACGGCGTACCCGAGCTCCTCGCAGCCACGTCGGAGAACCGCGTTGTTGAGGCCCTCGGGGGCGGCCAGCTCCTCTTGCACCCCCATCCTATCGCACACGGCGTCCATCGCCTCCCTGTAGTGGTCGCTGCCGAAGAGCTCCAGGTGGTGGTCGTGGGACCACTCGCGGAGTACGCGCTCCGGGGTGTGGAGCGACGCCGACCAGTTGATATGGGACCCTCCTCCCACGGTAGACCCCGCGAGGATGATGACCCCCAGGTCCTTGGTAGCAACGAGCCCTCTGCCTTCGTACAGGTTCTCCATCGCGTGGCCCTCGAGGAGGGGGAGGTCGTCTCGCGCGCGGTACATTCCCTTCTCGAGGACGACCACCTTGTAGCCTGCCTTGGCGAGGACGCCAGCCACCACCCCGCCTCCGGATCCGGATCCGACGACTACGGCATCGCACAAGATGGTGGGGAGGGGTCGGGTGGGGTAGAGGGAGAGGCCGAGGCGGGAGAGCGGCGAGGTGAGGGTGGTCTTCCATTGGTGGAGGTGAACTATGGATCCGGATAAGGGTCCGGATTGAGCCCTCCGCTGATAGTCTGAAATGGTCATTTCCGTCGTCGGGTAATCGGATTCTTCGGATGAGGAGGTCGAGCTGCTGCTGCTGCTGCTGCTGGGGTCGGGTCCACAGTAGCCGAGGGCCTTCCATGTTGGGTTCTGGTTGTCGTCGTCTACCTGCGAGTTCCAGTTCCAGTTCCAGTTAAGCTCAGCGGAGGGGACCATATCAAAACAGAAGTGCACAAATTTAATATAAAATCAGTATTAAATCGGTAGACACCGACCTTTAGGGTGTGTTTTTTTTTGGGTGGGGGGAGGTTAAAATAAAATGAGCGAAAATGGTGTTTAATTTTACATAAGGGTAGGATTAAAATAATTGATGTTTTAATGTGATGTTAGTAGATATTTGTTTAATAATATAAGTGTGAGTGGAAAATATAAATAGGTATTTAATTATTATTAAAAGTGAGAGTGAATGATATAGTAGATATTTTTTTAGTAGTAAAAGTGGAAGAGGAGAATGATTGATGTATTGATGTAATCTTTATGTTTAATAAACTTGAAAAATTTTGAGATAACACTTAACCTAAATTAATCCCACCGACAAATGAGGCCTTAGAGTTTGTTTATTTGAGATGTCATCAAATTTCAGTTTATAAAAAATGCAAGGGATGTTAACTTTTCCTTTTATTTACTTAGTAAAGGAGATTAACATTTCTTTTTACCTGAAATTGATGCTTAATTACCTATGGTATTAGAAAGGAAAAAACCCTAAAAAAAGAGAATTAACATGAGTTTCATTTCAACATCATTGTAAATTGGGATTTTGCAAAACATGTGTTTTCTATCCAAAACATGAGTTTTCAAACTTACTGTTAATCGTATTAAAGGCAGAGAAAAGTCATGCCTAAAAAATTGGCCCAACAAGTCTAAAGAATGAGCCAATTCAATGTTAAGTAGACTTTGTAGCAACAAGCCCATGGCTACGACATCACTCAGATGGCATAGTTGATCTGTCGACTAATTTGACCAGTCAAATTTGCAGGCCCGCATCACAGCATTACAACCATACCAAGCAGCTTGCATGGTCCATCCGACATAGCCAACCTGCCAAACCCATAAGCGACAGCATTTGCCAAAAGCAAGAAATTTAGGTGGGGCCCAATACATGGGCAGAGCACTACATCCAACCTCCATGACAGCAAAGCTCAAACACTGTCGACCTAGAAGGCAAAACAATACAAAGGCAAGGTAGGCCTTGGGAAATGGAGAAAATAATTACACACACCGAAGATCAAATATAATTACGTATAATAATTAGGATTCAAAATCCCTTGTGACAAGGGCTCGTCATATAAAGAAAAAGAGGTAATCACCCAAATTTTACATCAACGAATAGAAATTCTAGTGCACACTTGAGAATTAAAACCCCTCTCCAAGCATACATCGTATAGGTGAAATTAGGTCATTAACTTTGTCTCTCTTGCTCTTGATTATTAATATTTTTTATAGTGTTCGAGAGAACTACATCATTCTGTGCCGTCTACAGGAAATATATCAAATGCTCTACCAACTGAAAAGCTAAGGCTCACAACCAAGAGATATGAATCTAAAAATAAGGATGTTGTAGATGTTTAGTCTCGATTAGGGAGTTCAGAATGAATCAAGCATTCCCTTTAGGGATATCAAATGACACTTTCAAGAGTCCATGTCTATCAGAAAGGATGAGGATGAGGTCCCCAAGTAAGAGGGGGAAAGCAAGGTGGAATCCCTTGCCAAGCAGTGGAGGACAAAAACAAGCACCAAGAACATTTGAAGGCCATCGGTGAGGAGCGGAAGCAAGGGGAGTCACTCCACAACATGGAGGCTCGAAAGGAGACAACACTTAAGGTGAAGGTAGGGCTTATGGAGCAAGTCCTTGATGGGAACACCATCAAGGGCCCTAATTGAAGGTTTCTCTACTTGGAGGGGTGAGATCAGCGTGACAAACAAAAATTGCAGAATTTAAATATAAAGCAATCTCACAAAAATCAATCGCAAAATGTACACAGGTATTTTTAGGTGGAAACCCAAACCTGGTGAAAACCACCACCTAACCCTCTCGAGTTAGGATTTTCCGATCAACCAAGTTGATCAAAATCCACTAAACGAATCACTTTAAACGAGGGTGATTCAACCTCAGTACAACCACGCTACAAGTACGAGGGTAGCGTTCCTCAACCCCTTCTCTCCACGAGAAGGATTTTGTCCCACGAAGGAGACGGGAATTCGCAAAGCGAATACCCAACCAAAAGACAAAGATAAAAATAAACAACAAACCTATAGAGCCAACAAAGTAATAAACCTAAGCTTCTATAGGATTTAGGAAACTCCCCTTTGCTAGGAGTGCGTCGACGATGACGCGGTGCGTGAGCCACGCGACGGCGCAACTTCGCTCTCGTGGACAACGGCGGGAGAGTGGGTGCGCAACAGCTTGATGCTCTCAAGAGAATGGTGCTTGAGCTTGGAGAGCAAGAGCTAGCTAGGACACAAGAGAGTGGAAAGTGTAATACAAATTGTTTCTTGTGTATCTTGGTCTCTCTAGGTGTGTGTGTTGTGTGTAAATGCTCCCCTCTATTTATAGAGGCCTTAGGAAGGCTTTGGAAGGCTTAGGAAATGTTCTATAGCCGTTGGGTGCAAAGCCCAAGAGAATCAGGCCGAAATCAGGACAATGATTACATTTGACAGGGTCATCAGACGTCTAATTATGGCATCAGACGTCTGGAAGGCCACTTTAAGACGTCTGATTTCAAGGTCAGACGTCTGATTCTATGCGGGTTTCTCCCTGACTTGAATCAGATCTAAACAGGGTTTTTGTACAAGTCCATCAGACGACATACAGGACGTCTGACACTATGTATGGACATCTGGAAACTTACTTTTACTGTGGGAATTGATTTCCAAATGTTGCAACGGCTAGAAAATCTCTGAGAAGAGATTTTGGGTCAGCCGAGGCAAAACGGTCAATTATCAGACGTCTGGAAAGGCCTAAGGACGTCTGATAAGGCTCTAACGGTCATATTCTTGAGTGTCTGCTAAGCCAGCCAACGGTCCACTAATTGGACGTCTGGCAAAGTCATCAGACGTCTCCTAAGACGTCTGGTCTAAGGTATGGACGTCTGATTTCATCAGACAGAACCAACTATGTCCAGCCTAACAGTTATCAGACGTCTGAAACAACAGTCAGACGTCTTAAAATACATTATCAGACGTCTGATTTGGGAATTAGACGTCTGGAAAGTCTGTTTGAACCTTATATTGGTTTTCTAAGTATTCTACAGAAAACCTAACTATCCTAGGGTTGTGCCGGTGTTCCTAGGACTACTGTTAGGGTTCTTTGATGCTCTTTAACATAATTTTCTAAGAAAAATAAAGAGCAAGAAAAATAAAGATAAAAGTACATGAAAGGATTAAAAAGAATCTATCCTATTCTTCTTGTCTTCTATCTTCAATCTGTCGCTCCACGCGAACCTCCTCTGTTTTCCGTCAAGCTCCCCCAATCCGTCCTGGATGCGAGCTCGAACTCCGTCTAAACACGTCCACATTTGCAATTGACCTGAAATCTAGGACTCAAATTGCAAATGTTAAATAACACGTGTTTTGTTATCATCAAAACAAATGATCATGGTGCTCTAGCACCAACAATCTCCCCCTTTTTGATGATGACAAAACCGTAAATAATAATACAAAAAATCCTCCCCCTTTTTGACATTATCAAAAAGGTTTGATTGGTTTTACATTTCCTATAACTCCCTCTTAAAACATGCTCTTCTATGAGTTTCTTTTGACAAAGGTAATATTCTCCCCCTTTTTGTAACAACAAGATAGCTGTTATTTTTCTCCCCCTTACTAAAGAAAATTTAGCTACCTTATATCTCCCCCTTAAAAATTGACAATTAGCTCATCATTTTTCTTTTTTTTTTTAACTCCCCCTATCTAAATGCTTATAAAAAGATAGGGTTAAGAATTTTACCTCACCTACCATGGCCAATAAAATGGCCCGAATGGTGGTGGTCGATGCCACATCGGATGGGGCTCCCATCCGTAGCTTGGAGGCCCGGGCATCGGCGCCGGTCTCCAGTCTGGTGGTCGACGTGCGGCGGGTCCGTCGTTTGTTCGCTGTCTCGTCGGTCTTCTTGTTCTCCTCCTTGGTCTACTCCTTGGTTCTCCCAACTCGAGTTGACCAGACTTGAGTTTGTAGGTCCAGTCCTTTATGTTGTAATTATCCCTGAACCCTACAAAACAAGATTCTAATTTTTTCTTCGGTATCCAAGTGAGCTTGGATCCGGATCTGTTAGCGGGTCTCCTTGATGGAGATCCTTTCTCAATCTTAGGGCTATATAAATCATCTACTTTGTTGATTAGTTTGTTAGAGCTTTCCCTAAGACATGCAATTTCTCTTTCTATAGTATTCATCTTAGTCTTTAAATCAGAAATTTCTATTTTTAGACTATCATTTTCCTCAATCAATTTATTATTTTCATTGATAAGGTCTTGATTTTCTAATAATAGGTTATTATCCTTAGGACTAGTTTCTATGTCCTTGAGTTATTTTTCTAACCTATCATTTTCATTTCTAAGAAAACTAAGGTTCTTTTTAATGCCTTTATTTTCTACCCTAAGTGATTTACTAATCTCAAAAAGTTCATTAAATGCTCCTTGAAGATCAAGATTTACCTCGTTGTCTGAGTCGCTTTCGCTGTCGCTTCCTCTGGCCATGAAACCGAAGCAAGCGGTTTCTTCTTCTATGGTCTTTTCTTCTTCTTCTTCCTCCGAGCTAGAATCGTCCCAAGTGGCTTGGAACGCCTTCTTCTTAGATTTCTTCTCCTTTTCCTTCTTCTTCTCCTTTTTGATAAGAGGGCATTCTGGTCGCAGATGCCCTTTCCCGTTGCAGTGGTAGCAACGTCTCGGGCTTTCCTTCTTCTCCTTTTTCTCTTTCTTTAATTCCCTACAAAACTTGGAAAAATTTTTAAGTAAAATTCTAAAGTCTTCGTCGTCGGAACTTACCTCGCTATCCGACGCGGCTCTAAAGGCGAGAGTCTTCTTTAGTTTAGGCTCCGGTGTATCCTTCTTCTTCTGCTTCAACTTAGTCTCGTAGGCCATCAGATTGCCTAGGAGATCTTCCATGTTGAGCTCCTCCATTTCGTTCGCCTCTTCGATGGCGGTGACTTTCTGTTCCCATTCCGGTCCAAGGGAACGAAGAAGCTTCCCTTGAAGCTCCCCGTTGATGAAAGTCTTCCCTAAAGCTTTCAAGTTATTTACTATGAGAGTGAACCTAATGTTCATCTCACTTAAAGTTTCGTTAGATTTCATAGAAAAAGCCTCAAATTCTTGTGAAAGTAAATTGAGTTTAGAAGTTTTTACCTTAGAGGTACCTTCATGAGTTACCTCGAGTGTGTGCCAGATCTCGTATGCGGTGGCGCATTGCGAGATTCTGTTGAACTCCTCCGGGCTGAGCGCGCAATACAACGCGTTCATTGTTTTCGCGTTGAGAGAGAGCTCCCGGATCTGCTGCTGCGAGTATCCTCCGGCGGGTTTCTCTGGGATATCGAAGGGGGTCTCGCACCTGGCCCAGACTGTGAAGTCGGTGGCTTGAAGCCACGTCTTCATCCGCAACTTCCAGTAGGGGTAGTTGCTCCCGTCGAAGAACGGCGGACGGGTTGTGGACTGCCCCTCGGAAATCCTGCTTGTGGAACAGCTTCCCTCCATGTGACCTTTCCGCAGATGTTACTCCTGTAGGCGGAAAACCTGCTCTGATACCAATTGAAGGTTTCCCTACTTGGAGGGGTGAGATCAGCGTGACAAAAAAAATGCGGAATTGAAATATAAAGCAATCTCACAAAAATCAATCGCACAATGTACACAGGTATTTTTAGGTGGAAACCCAAACCGGGTGAAAACCACCACCTAACCCTCTCGAGTTAGGATTTTCCGATCAACCAAGTTGATCAAATCCACTAACCGAATCACTTTAAAACGAGGGTGATTCAACCTCAGTACAACCACGCTACAAGTACGAGGGTAGCGTTCCTCAACCCCTTCTCTCCACGAGAAGGATTTTGTCCCACGAAGGAGACGGGAATTCGCAAAGCGAATACCCAACCAAAAGACAAAGATAAAAATAAACAACAAACCTATAGAGCCAACAAAGTAATAAACCTAAGCTTCTATAGGATTTAGGAAACTCCCCTTTGCTAGGAGTGCGTCGACGATGACGCGGTGCATGAGCCACGCGACGGCGCAACTTCGCTCTCGTGGACAACGGCGGGAGAGCGGGTGCGCAACAGCTTGATGCTCTCAAGAGAATGGTGCTTGAGCTTGGAGAGCAAGAGCTAGCTAGACACAAGAGAGTGGAAAGTGTAATACAAATTGTTTCTTGTGTATCTTGGTCTCTCTAGGTGTGTGTGTTGTGTGTAAATGCTCCCCTCTATTTATAGAGGCCTTAGGAAGGCTTTGGAAGGCTTAGGAAAGGTTCTATAGCCGTTGGGTGCAAAGTCCAAGAGAATCAGGCCGAAATCAGGACAATGATTACATTTGATAGGGTCATCAGACGTCTAATTATGGCATCAGACATCTGGAAGGCCACTTTAAGACGTCTGATTTCAAGGTCAGACGTTTGATTCTATGCGGGTTTCTTCCTGACTTGAATCAGATCTAAACAGGGTTTTTGTACAAGTCCATCAGATGACATACAGGACGTCTGGCACTATGTATGGACGTCTGGAAACTTACTTTTACTGTGGGAATTGATTTCCAAACGTTGCAACGGCTAGAAAATCTCTGAGAAGAGATTTTGGGTCAGCCGAGGAAAAACGGTCAATTATCAGACGTCTGGAAAGGTCTAAGGACGTCTGATAAGGCTCTAACGGTCATATTCTTGAGTGTCTGCTAAGCCAGCCAACGGTCCACTAATTGGACGTCTGGCAAAGTCATCGGACGTCTCCTAAGACGTCTGGTCTAAGGTATGGATGTCTGATTTCATCAAACAGAACCAACTATGTCCAGCCTAACAGTTATCAGACGTCTGAAACAACAGTCAGACGTCTTAAAATACATTATCAAACGTCTGATTTTGGAATTAGACGTCTGGAAAGTCTGTTTGAACCCTATATTGGTTTTCTAAGTATTCTACAGAAAACCTAAGTATCCTAGGGTTGTGCCGGTGTTCCTAGGACTACTGTTAGGGTTCTTTGAGGCTCTTTAACATAATTTTCTAAGAAAAATAAAGAGCAAGAAAAATAAAGATAAAAGTACATGAAAGGATTAAAAAGAATCTATCCTATTCTTTTTGTCTTCTATCTTCAATCTGTCGCTCCACGCGAACCTCCTCTGTTTTCCGTCAAGCTCCTCCAATCCGTCCTGGATGCGAGCTCGAACTCCGTCTAAACACGTCCACATTTGCAATTGACCTGAAATCTAGGACTCAAATTGCAAATGTTAAATAACACGTGTTTTGTTATCATCAAAATAAATGATTGTGGTGCTCTAGCACCAACACTAATTAGCCACATTGAGTCAGCTTTGATCGATTAAAGCTCCCACAAAATCATCTGAGGGTCATAACTTCGCATTGTTATGATTTAAGACGAGAACGGTGAATCAGGGCTAATTCTATAATTTTAAAAATACATCATAAAAATAGATTAACCAAAGGATTTGTTAGGGGTTAAATGAAGGTCAAATGAGCTTATAAGTCCAAAATGTGGGTCAACATTGACAGAAACAGGGTTTTATGCTTTTCGAGAACCATAACAACACACAAAACCCTAATTTCAGACCTGCTTAAATTAAAAAGGTTCTGGTCAGGATAAAATTTATTTAAAAAACCTAAAAATCATATAAAAATATTTTAAAAGGTTTAATATCCTTAGTTTGACCATCTGAATTCATTTTGACCTAAAATAGTCTCAAAAGGAATTTTGCCCAAATTTGGGCTTTTGTGTAAATTTCCTAATCATTCGCAGCCAGAACTGAAATCTACTTTCACCATTAAATTCTTTGGGTCCAAATTACGTTGATACCAAAATTTAGGCCCAATCAGAGTCCATCTTAACCTAGTTTGCAATTTAGCCCTTTAAATTATATTTTTTACATTTACCCCCTCAAATTTCGAATTATTTGCAAAAGGGCTCCTAAGTTCTCATCATTTTCTTCACTTTGGTCCCTTCTGCCATTGGCGGTGGGAACGCATCTTCAGTGAGGTTCGAGGGAGATTCTCTCCCTCGAATCAAGTCTAATTACTTCCAAACTTGCAGGGGAGATCGACGAAAAGTTACTCAATCTGCTAGATCACATCTTGACCTCCAAATCAAGCCCTTGAGCTCGAACAAACTCAAGATTCTAGGGATTCTTTTCCCTGAAATTTTGAGCTTTTCAAGCTCCTTCCCAAGCTTGGAGCTTGTCCTTGTCCTTTTAAACGGACCCCAATCGCCAGAACATCCTCCTTAGCACGTTTCAGGGCCAAAAACACCTCCTCTCTTCCTACCTCCGGCCTGCTCCAACCTGCTCTGGCAACACCTCTACTCTGCCTTCATCACCCTCTACCACGTACGATAGGCAGAGGGAATCTTCCGACCTCCGTCGACCGCTCCTCACCATACCTGCGAGGAGCTCCCTCTCCCTTCAACGACGTTGTTCTCCCTCATCGGAGCCTTCCTCTTCTCCAGCAGGCCCATTATAGCCAAGGCCAAACTCTCTCTCCCCTCATCCGTAAGCACTCTTCCTCAATTCCTTACTCTCCTAATCCTCTACAACCCCTTAGACTTGAGGTTCGACCACAACTCCGCCCTCTCGTCCCTCATCTTCCTCATGGCCAATGAAGCTCTGACGAGCTCCCACGACTACCACAGACCACCAAACACAACACCAACACCTCCACAACCTCTATCGTGTCACACTGAGTGAAGGCCCTCAAGAAATTTTGGGCTTTGCACTCTCTTTCACTCCACCGAATACACCCACCTCCACTCTCCTTCTTCATCATTGATACCCTCCAACCACCACCATTGTGTTCGCATTCTCATGAGGAAACCTCTGAGCAATCTAATTAGGGCCCAAGGCCCGTGTTCTTGCTATTCAGGTTTGATCGGAGCTTCGCCGCTACAATCAACTTCTCCGGCCATGTTCGCAACCCTCTGGCCCTCACTCGACCAGCTGCTACCTTCAATTAATGCAGACCTAAAACCTGAAGCCCTTCCGACCCTTACTCGACGCAACCAACAACAGCTTCGACCTTAATTAGAGCCTTAGCCTTCAGCTGCAACAGTGAAGAAGGAAGCTCAGCTTTTAGTCCCATATCATGTGCAACAAAAGCACAACAGCTCATAAAAGGAAATCCTCGCATCGGCTCTTTGCCCACGACACGGGGGTCGGATCCCCTCGCACACCCCTTCGCACTCCTCACCTGCGATCACGCCTGCGGGTCTAGACCCTATATGCAGCCCAATTACCGGGTTACTATTCTGACCCGTATACGCGGGTCTGAGCAAGAAATCTGAGGAGAGGAGGGGTGGGTTTTACTATGTGACTTTGGGATTTGTGCCCTCTCCCTTCTCATCACTTAGTATCTTGAGGCCCTTCTGTCTTAGTCTGTTGCGCCTTGGTACCTTGAGTTTAAGCCGTCTGAAACTTTACACTGTCGTCTGACTTGGCGCTTGATTGGTTCTAATATGTTACGAACACAGCATCTGATGCAGTTAAGACGTCTGGGAAGTGGACCAGACGTCGGGCCAGACGTCTGGAACCCTACCCAGACGTCGGGCCAGACGTCTGGAACCCTACCCAGACGTCTGGTATTAAATTTTTTCGGCATACGGGTTCGCATCTGCGCGCGTGCGCGAGCAGACTGAACCCGCCGCCTTCGTTCTGCGCTCTCTCTCCCTCCCTGCAGACGCGCCGCTTCTCTTTTCTCTCTCCCTGCGCTGCCTTTATATAGCACCGCCCTCTCCCTCACCCTCACTCCACCGCCTTCTCCTTCTCCCTGCCAACGAAAGCGAGCGAGCGGGTGCGGCAGCAACGGCTGCAGCGAGCGTGTGGGAAGGAGTGTCGCGGGAGGAAGAAGAAGGCTCGACCGCGAGGTGCGAGCTTGCCGGGGCAGCTAGAGCCGGCCGGCGGGGGAGTAGCGGGTGTGGGGTGTCGCAGAGGAGTAGCTGCAGCTCGGGCAGCAGGCGGGCGCGGCGCGGCACGGTCGTGCATCGTGGGCGGAGAGCGACAGGGTATAAATTCTGGGAAAATTTCCCAGAATCGGACGTTTGGACCTTCATCCAGACGACGCAGAAGATGTCTGAAGGAATACCCAGACGTCTGACAGGTACAATATTTTCCTTCCTGCATCTTTTTACGCAGGTACGGCCATGCAGCCGTACGCCATGTTCCTCTGCGCCTTTTCGTGAGGAGAGCGGATGCGTGTGTGCACAGGTGTTGTTCAGGAAGGTGCGAAGGCTCGTCTTTCCACGCGAATCAAACGTCTGGCCACAGTACCAGACGACGGATAGGACCTCCAGACGTCCGGGGTGACAATCGGACATTTGGAAACTAAGGCCAGGCGATCCAACGGGCTTCTAGACGTTTGAAGGACTGCGTAGAGTAAGGTACGACATGACCAACCTTTTAAGACGTCTGGAAGAGGTTTCAGATGTCTGATTTTGGACAGATTCGTCGTTTTTAACCCGTTTAGGGCCCGTTCGGAGTCCGTTTTCCGCGTTTCGAGTTGCGTTCTTTCCAGATTTATTTTTTCTACCTGTTTACAGTAATTGTACACTATTCTGAGAAACTACTTGTGTTGATCCTTGTGTTAGATCCCCGTTCTGTTGCGGTTCTAGGGGTTGCGGAGGCACGCGGGATTGCCGACCATGCCCCCAGTACTTCCAGCTTCGCTGGTAGGGTGGCCCTTTAATTTATTTAACAAAATTTTTACAATTATGAAACAATTAATAGAGTCTAGGGCATTGCATGAACCCTAGGACTGAAAAATTAGATTGAATGATAGATCCTAGGGCATTGCATGAATCGTAGGACTGGAAAACTAGATTAAATGATAGATCCTAGGGTTCGGCATGAATCCTAGGACTGGAAAACTAGTTGAATATACAAACATTGCAGTCTTGGAAAAGTAGAAAGGAAATGATAACTGTCTTTAAATTGGTTAACAGCTGCCTGTTATGAATGAATAAATATGCTTGAAAGCATGGGTTGTATGAACATAAAGCCGGAACGGTGAAACCTAAATTGGCTGGGTTAAAAGAGCTTGAACCCCACGGGGAATTAGAAGTAGAACTCCTGGAAAGGAAATGGAATAGAATTGGGGAAGTGAGCTGGCCCTTGAGTACGGAGTACCAAGGAGAGCGGCTGTCCCCATTGTTTAGTGCAGAGCGGAGCTAGTCGCCCCAGGGACCTGGGGTTAGGTCTGGCCACTTTGTACTGACTTTTGGCCCTTGTGTACATAGTACCGAGGAGAGCTACTAGTGTAGGGAGAGCACTAGCTACCCCACGGGCCCCGAGGTTCTACTAGCTCTCCTACACCGACTTGTTAGGCCCACTGGGCAAACCAGGGTAGTCAGGCGAGGGTGCGCGGACTGTGGAGGGGTAAGACCCCTGTTTGGTTACTGTGGAGGAGCTGGACCCCTGTTACTGAGAGGGCTCTGCCCTATACTAGTTTCGTGCTGTGCTTTGGGTGCACCCGTTAACAGAAACGACTGACCGCGTGCCAGTGCGGGGTAGCTACCCATCCATTTATCGTGCATGCCGTAGTCACCGTTACGTCTGTCAGCGACCTTGGGGTGGTTGACTAAGGGTAGGACCACCACGGGGGACTCTCCCAGCTAAGAGAGCATCACGTGTCACTTCTACTTTTCGGAAAAAAACTGCAATTAAGACCGTTCCTACGAGGAACATTTCAAGATCAAGAGAATGATCTGAGAAATAAATCAACGATAAATAAATGGAAAGATATAATTAAAGAAAGTAAAAATACAACAGCTACTGTACACTCTACTGCTTCTTTTAGCTTTTAGTCGCCACTCTACTCAGCGTTTTGCTGACGTGTCACCCTTGTTACCTTTTCAGGACCAGGTGTTGCGCAACCAGAGTCAGCGGCTGCAGAGGGCGCTGGGCCTAGTAGAGCCCAGTAGTGTTACCTGTAGTACCTTCTGTACTTTTCTTTCCGCTGTAGTGAGTAGTTTTCTGTTACTCCCTGTACTCTCTTTATTGTAAGCCTTATGTTATGTACATGTTTATTTCTCTACTGTTGTGGTGGTGTATACTGTAGTATTTCCTTTCTTTACTACTGTATTTTTTTACTGCTAGTTATATACATGGTAAATGTGTTTTATTTTACTGCTCTTTTGGTTACTTTCTCGTTGGACCACTGGGTCTTGAGATCAGTCGAGTCGGTCCGATTCTCGTGTCTCGTAGGGATTCGGGAATCGGGTCGTTACATAATCTATTGCTTACTGTGGAGATATTTACTGTGGATTTTCAATTGAGAATTCTGTTCAATTATTTGAGTTGCTTATAGAGCTTAAACATTAGGACTAATTTGGTTATCCAAATCACCATTTTAACCCCATCTTTTTATACTCTAATTCCTAATCTTATTGAAATATTATTCTGACTTATCTTGAGTAATATTTTAATTATATTTGCATATCTTTATTAATAATTGTGATTAGTGATTGAAATTATCATTTTTGCTCCCTACGAACGACTTCGAACTCACATCGATTTCGTGCTTATAAATTTAATTGTTTGTTGCATTTTTGTTATGTGTACTACAACACTCATTTCTTAACACTTGACGAATATGCACCAACATTTGGTGTCGTTGCTGAGGAGCAGCGTGCAATTTCATTTACTGATTACAATCCTGATTTGATACTAACTTACTTTATCTGATTTGTGGTAATTTTGCGAGGTACACGGGAGAATATCAGCCGCACAACAACCACTCCAGGGGCAAGTAATCTCGTTTGTCTCCACCCACTTCTTCTTTGTCTCCACTTCACCTCCCTTCCTCCTCCTCACCTCCACCCTCTTCCCCTTCATCAACTCACTTCTCCCCTTCTCCAACCATTCACCACCATCGACCGCCCACCAACAACTCCATTGTTTGGAGACACTACCGTCTCTACTTCTCTCACGCCTCCTTCTCACTTTATCCCATGTTTTGTTCTCCCTCAATCTCCTTCTTCCTCTATTCCCTTCTCCCTTTCCTCTTTTCTACGTCAACCCACCACATGCCCACCATCATTACTAACCTCCCACCACCACCATCTAGTTGCACCAATGATGATGTCTACCTCCTCCTCCCTCTCCCCTCTTTTTCCCCCTATGACCTTGTCTCATACACTTCCTCTTCCTTAATCTTCTTTCCTTCCCTTGCCTCTCTTCTTCTCTCATCTCCACCTTCAACATCAACCCAACAACCACCACAGGCCTCATCATCAAATGCGCATGACCTCCACCCTCTCCTCCGCCATGACCACGAAACTACTCCCCATTTCCACTCTAACAACGTCATTAACTTAGAGATCATTATACATGCGTTGCCAGTTTTGACCTCGACTCCTCTTCTTGTTCCCTTTCTTTCCCCTGTTCATCCCTTGTTCTTCCTTTTTTTTCTTCTCTCCATATAGCAATCACCAACACCACAAGCTACAACCACTACCATTAGCAACAGCCACCACCAACCCCCTCCTTCTCTCTCATAGCCTCCTTAGTCGCCCTCACTCTCTTTCTACCATCCATGACACTGGCATTGGTGCAATTGGATGGTGATAGTGGGTGGTTCGTAATGGTGGTGGGAACGCAGTAGGTTGAAGAGAGGGGGTGGAGGAGGTGGTCGAAGGTGAGGCCATGAGAGGGCAAGGTGGAGGAAGAGGTGGACGAGGTGGTCATAGGTAAGGAGAGGAAGGTGGTGAAAATAAAAAAAATAAATTTTGATGATAAAATAATAAGTTCTATTACATTATAGTGGGAAATCATTAAATTTAATATTCATAACTAATACAGTGACAAATAAAAAAATGACATGACTTTTTTAATTAAAAATGTAATAATATAATGAAATTAATGATAAATAAGTAATTTTAAAAAAATTTCAATCACATACGTGCAAAATTCCCTCATTGAAATGGAATTAGTGTCACCCATCTTGCCTATATTACCATGCATCTAAAGTACCGTATCATCTACTTTGAGATAATTTTTAATCGAAACTTTAAGTAAATATTTTTCATTTAATTATGGCTTACACCAATTTGCTTACGTCGTTAAATAGGATTACGATAAAGTATTCATTGAGCATTACGTTCTCTGACCCAGGCAGCCCCTTTTACAGGTACGATATTAAATAAGTTATCAGATGATTTTCTTAATATTCCCTTGTGCGAGATTACATCACTGAACAATTGCATGGTTGTTCGATGGGATGCTACCATTGAAAAGCTTCCATCAACGATTAATATTTTTCTATAAAAAATGGTAAACAAAATCTCCACTCCAACATCATTGAACGATTGGTTTATTATATTATATAAATCAATGCCCTTTTTCTATTTCAAAAGGACGAAGCTTGTCAAAATACGAGATCAACGTTGAGGGGACTTGTTCAATGACGAATAATGGTGAAGTATAGAAGTGACGTGTAACAGTCGTCAAACTTCAACTCGAGCCAACAGGGGCACGTTAAGGAGCGATAACCCAACTTGCATTTGGTTTTATAACGGTATTTACAGAAAGGTGAGATGGAGCGGGCTTTCGGGTTAACACTTCGCATCTCACGTAAAATTGACTTCGCTTCACTGCTGACCCAAACTGGGGTTTACATTAGATTCGGATTAGAATTGAAGTGAGAGAGATGGTAAGATTTTTTTTTTTTTAAGAAAAATAATTTTTATTAAAGGAAAGAATCTAATATAAGACTCGTTATATAAGGAAAAGAAAAAGAAAAATTCTAATACCCTCGACAAGGAAAGGTTACTTCCCGTAAAAATGGAGGAACGAAAAAATAAAAAAAAATAAAGCATAAAGAAAATGAAAGACATAACGAAATATAAAAAATCAGTCAACCTCATGAATGAGGCCGATTCTGAGCTTATGCATGCAGCAAGGCACTAATGAGACGAATCTTCAGAAACATGCCAACGAGTGAATCGATATAAATCAAACAAAAGGTTGAAATCAATACCTGACCTAAGTCAGAAAACGTGGCCCAATAAACCCGAGGTCTCAAGCAGTCCCCCAACCAAAAAACAACTAAACTAAAAGAAAGAAAAAGAAGACATCAACCCTACAACAACACACACGACCATACCACCACCAAACCACACGACCGACATGAACACCGAGGTAACAAATTAAGGAGACCGCCGCTTCTTGCCAACCCCCAACGCCGCTCGCCAGCAAGGTTTCACCACGTGCCGTCGATCCCATCGTCACACGTTGCATCCCACACCACCACACGCCACTGTGCGTTGCCGTACGCCAGAAAGCCCCATTCCTGTTGCGCATCACTTCACAAAATGCCCACCCCGTGAGCAAACCTACACGCACGGGAAAGAGCTTGCCGATCGTAGCGGGCGCCAACCAAAGGAACCGCTCGCCTCCACCTCACCGAATCAGCCGCTACAAGCCATAAGACGGTATGCATGTTGAAATTAGAGATGTAGGGGAGATCCGGAGGTAGAGGGGAGACTTCGATGAGGTTGGGGAGGCCCCGATCTACCCAAATAGCCGATCATGGCTTATATTGTAGCACCTAAGCTTTTCGAAGGAGGGGAGAGCGGGAGGGCTTTTGTGGGCAAAGGAGAGTGAAACAGGTAAGATATTTTTCTAGTAGATTTATAATGATTAGTATGATGATTATTATGATGATATATATTAGCGAAATAGGAGAGCGCACGGGCGGAGCGGCACGTGCGCGAAAAGGAGTGCATTGGGGGAGACCTCCCCGACATTGCTGCAGCCGGAGCTGTAGGTGAGGGGCCGAGGCACGGCCACACGTGGCAAGGGCGAACGGGAGCAGGTTCTGGTTCTGGGTTTTTCCTAGAATCAGACGTCAGGAGTGACGTCCAGACGACGGAGCACACGTCTGGAGGCGGTTCCAGACATCTGAGGAGAGAGTTTTGTGAAGGTACATTCTCCTTGCGGATACGGCCATGCAGGCCGCTCCGCAGGTACCCTTTTGTGTACCTATTTTGAGAAGGTTTGGTGGATGTATGTAGGATTTGCTTCGGGAAGGCGTGGGACACGCCCTCCTAATGTGAACACGTTTACATTGCATAAAATGTCTATTTATGCATGTTCTTAAGCATATGATTACATTGCAGACTATAAATATTGCATAACATGCATCATCTTCCATTTAGATTAGTTTGAATAAAATGGAGGTTAATTGTCTTCTTTTATGTTCATGGACAAGACAAAAATTTTATCGGAGCCTCGGATCGAGGATTCAACCGTATAGATATGATTAGGGTGACGATTGGAGTTCAACGACTCCAAGATTGCCCTAATTAGGCATCTGTAGCATTAGATAGAGATAGGAAAATCCTAGAAGTTCAAGGGCTAAGATGGTGTGAATTTACACTTCAAACGAAAAATCCAACCGCACGGATGGATTCGGATCAACGAACGCAACCTAACGGTGCGAAAATCGACTCAATCTGACAACCATGGCACCATTTACATCATCCAGAAGATGGACGGCCAAGATGATGCCATGTGGCGCCATCTCAGCCGCCCAACCGACCGCCCTCAACTTCCGAAGATGCTAGCACCCATGAATCTCCGCCGTTGGATCAAGATCCAACAGCTGAGATTGCACCCAGCCGGCACACCCATCCTCTAAGCCGCACCAGAAGAAGCCGCCTTGATCGTTGGATCATGATCCAACGGTCCAGATCGCGCGTGCACAAATTCTTCTCCGCGACACAAGCACCGCTGTAGTGCAGCGGGTGAACGCGCTTACACAAGCAAGCGGTGCTCGATCGAGTCGCGAGGAGCAGGCCAGCGGGCGCAGTTGACCGCCTGATCGCGATTGAGCGGTCACGCGCGTGCAATAGCGTTGATGCCGCATCATACGCCCGTGCATAACGCGGGATTAGACACGACAAGAGAGCACAGAGGAGGCAGGCGGAGATGCGAGATAAGCCGTCCGATCGTGAGGATCAGCTGAACGTGGAGCGTGCGTTACGTGCGAGGAGGCGAGCGGCCGCACAGGTGGCGCCCCACTACGCCCACGATGGGGCTTTAGCGACGGTTTTATCTGTCACTAAAGACCCCCTATTTAATGTTTTGAGATTTAAATGACCAGATTGCCCTCACTCCTTGCGACTATAAAAGGAGACCCCCTCCACATGAAATTCTCATCCCTTCCTTCTCTTCTCTCCCTCTCCAAAGCTCAAGGGAAGCTTGTCCCACACTCGGGATGCTTCTCGCGAGATAAAGTTAATTTTTCGTCCCCCTTTCGGAAGTGGATCCCGCGACGACGACGACGTGCTGCCCCATTCCCGTTCTTCCTGCTTCACTCCCCTTCGTCCTACTCCGCTCCCCGTCTTCTAGGCGTCATCCCATCCGACTTGTCCTCCAAGCGACCGTCAAAGAGGATATCTCTCTCTCCATTCTTTTACTGCTTTCTAGAGTAGATTTACTGCTTTCTAGTGTAATCATTTTCCCGCTTTCTAGTCGTAATGTTTAGCGCAATGAACAATCTTTTTGATGATGAATTCCATATTCATTCTACATCTCTTTTGGTTTTTTTTGTTTGTAATATCCTCTCTCTCTCTCTTATTCTCTCTCTCTCTTCTATTTATTGTAAATAGCTAGATAGTTTCTAATCAATTATTCTGCTTCGTGATAAATAAAACAAACGCGTATTTTTTAAATCAAATATCTGCCTCTCTGAGTTCGACCTAGGATTTCGATTCCGGTATAAATTTTTTTTGTTAAACACGAGTTCTTCACTTTCATACTACAACGACAGGTTTTTGAAAATCAAACACATTAGCATAGTAACTCATAGCGTTCAACAGCTCCCACACATTTTAGACGTCTAAGGAGCTTACCAGACGACTGGAAGCACTTCCAGATGTCCAGAGAGGTGGTCGGACGTCTGGAGCTGGGTCCAGATGATCCAGAAGAGTTCCTGGATGTCTGAGGACGACACAGAGACTAAGGTGCATTTCTGGACACTTTAAGACGTCTGGAAGTTGTTCCAGACGTCTAATTTTGCGTCAGTAACCATGTTTTGACCCGTTTAGGGTCCGTTTGAGGATCGTTTTACGCAAATGAGATACCGACGTTTTCCTTGTGAGTTCCTCTACTTGTTAGAAGGCTTTCCATACTATTTTGATAGTTCTCTTGTGATTTCTCCTTGTTATAGGACTTCGTTCCATTGCGGGTTCGGAGCTTGCTGAGGCACGTGAGCCAACCGTTCGAGCCCCTAATACTCCTGGGTTGACTGGTAGAGTGGCTTCCCCTAATTAAATTATAACCCTAAATGCATGTGTGGAATGAATGATTAGACCCTAGGATGTGGCATGAATCCTAGGACGAGAAATACTTGAAATGTTTGTATGCGTGATTGAATTGCAGTCTTGAATGAGTAGACAGAAATGTTAAGCAGCTACCTGTAAATGAACCAAAGTTGCTTGTGAATTATGAATTACCTGTGCCAGTTAGCAGTTGCATTTAACCTTCTTGTTGTATACGTTAAATGATATAATACGAGCTGCATGTGTATACTCTGAGAATGGAAAAGTGAATAATAGAAATACGAGCTGCATATGTATAACCTAAGAATGGAAATGTGGATGATAGAAATACGAGCTATATCTATATACCCTGAGAATGGAAATGTGAATGATGAAATCTGGTATGGAATGGCATGAGAAATATAAGAATGAACCCTACTGGGAAATTAGGAGTAGAGCTCCTGGAAATGAATGGAATGGATCTGGGAATGTGAGTTGGGAAGTGTGCTGGTCCTTGAATACGTAGTAATAAGGAGAGCGACTGTTCCCTATTTAGTGTAGAGCGGAGCTTGCCGCCCCTCGGGGTGAGACCCAGGGTGGGTTTGGCCACTTTGCACTGACTCTGTGCCCCTCATAAACACTGTACGGGGGAGAGCTACTAGTGTAGGGAGAGAGCTAGTCACCCCACGGGGCCCAAGGTTCAGCTAGCCGCCCTACACCGACTTGTTAGGCCCACTAGGCAAACCAGGATAGTCAGGCGAGGGTGCGCAGACTGTGGAGGGGCGAGACCCCTGTTTGATTCTTAGGGGCTAGACCCCTATTACTGAGAGGGTTAGACCATATACTATTTCGTGTTGTACTTTGGGCGCACCCGTTAACGGAAACGACTGACCGCGTGCCAGTGTGGGGTAGCTACCCGTGCGTCTATCGCACATGCCGTAGTCACCGTTACGCCTGTCCATGACCTTGGGGTGGTTGACTGGGTGCAGGATCACCACAGGGGACTCTCCCGGCCAGGAGAACACCACGTGTGCCTTCTACTCTTCGAAAAAGACTGCAATCAAGATCGTTCTCATGAGGAACATTCGAAATCAAGAAAGAGATCTGATAAATAAACCAAGTGGTGTAAAAGGGACAATCAGTTAAAGAAAGTAATTGAAAAATAACAGCTACCTGTCTACTTTTACTGCTTTATTTAATTGGTTGCCACTCTACTCAGCATTTGCTGACGTTATGTACTCATAACCCCTTTTGAGGTCAAGGTGCTGAGTAGCCAGAGTCTACGGCTGCAGAGGGTGCTGGGCCCAGTAGAGCCCAGAAGCAGTAGCTTCTTTGTTGCACTTCTTTTGTAGTAGTGAGTTTAGATTCTTGTACCTTTATGCTCTGTACCTTTACATTTCGGTACTTTTATGTTCCTGTACCTTGTTACTTTTCTACTGTTGTGGTGGTGATATGTACTGTAGCATTTTTTACTTCTTTACTGCTGTACCTTTTTATTGTTAGTTGCTTAGCATAGTGAATGTAGTTTACTTTCCTACTTTTTGATTATTTCTCGTTGGACAACTGGGTCTTGGGATCAGTTGAGTCAGTCCGATCTCGTGTCTTATAGGGATTCGGGAACCAGGTCGTAACAAGATGGTAACAGAGCAAGGTCGTCCCTAGAAATGAACCAACTAGCTTGAGAATAAACAATTCACGTGCATGTAACTAGAGTAACCACTACAACGTACCTTTTGACATATGTTCTGAGGCTCTTTTGCTGAATGTCAGTTAGAATTGACATCTTCTTGTTCTGTTGTTCGCGTCTCCTTGTAAGAGATGCCTCGACGTGGAGTCCTTGAGGCCGGCCGCGTACGCGGTCGAGGACGAGGTCGGAGGGGCAGATGTGTTGAGCCCGACGTTTCAGTGGACCAGCCACTTCTTCCGAGAGTTCAGGCCCAGGACCTCGCCCACCTGATACGCTAGATAGTACGAGAGGAGCTTCACCCGCCACCATGGGTGCCTCTCCCTGGGGACATGGAGGGGGAGTCCTTTGTGGACCACGAGACCGACACAGTGCTGGACGTGGGGAAGGGGGTGGTCCTCCACCGCACTCTGACACTTTCGAGCACAAGCCCTTCCTGCCTGGAGGCGTGCTAGTTTCCCGACTATAGCGACATTACGAGCTTTTCGGATAGTTCCGGAAGTTGAAGCCCCCCTCCTTCAAGGGGGATGAGAACCTGACCGAGGCGGAGGACTGGCTTGAGCAGATCGAGAAGGTGTTTGACACTCTTTGCCCCCTGTGGAGTGCTGCGTGGCCTTTGCCATGTACCAGCTGGAGAGCACAGGGCACAGGTGGTGGAGGGCGGTCAGAGGTCAGGAGAGGGAAGAGTCGACGTGGGATCAGTTTGTGAGCCTCTTCTGAGAGCAGTACCTCCCGCAGACGTGGTAGGATCAGAGGAGGCGGGAGTTTCACACTCTCCGCCAGGGGACCGCCAGGGGACGATGACCGTCAGCGCGTATCGTATGTGTTTTCTACAGCTGTCTCGTTTCGCTGTGACAGCTGTGGCTACTGAGGAGGAGCGCCTGTGGAGGTTCATTGAGGGGCTCCGGCTTGCCATTCAGGGGTATGTCAAACCCCTAAAGCTTCCCACGTTCTCGAGAGTGGTGGAAGCAGGTATGACATCTGAGGAGACCAACTCGATCGCACGTGACACTGACAACGGATGGAAGAGGCCCTACCAGCCAAAGTACTCACAAGGCCAGTGAGAGAGGAGGCACACGGCGCCCGCAGGAGAGTCGTCAAGCTTCCCGGGGCCCTTAGTGGCCTTTGGGGCCCCCGACGGGGGCCAGTTGCCAACATTGGACCCCTGCCCAGCTATCAGCAGGGACCTACCGAGGGCGGGAGTCGAGTTTCCCTCTGCTACTAGTGTGGCCAATCGGGCCACATTTGGAGGGATTGCCCATCTAGGGCTGGAGGTCAGCAGATGCTCCCCGCACCGAGCGTTGGAGGACGAGCAGGTGGCTGTGGTTCCCAGGTGCGTGGGGGAGGATAGCAATCGCGGGGAGGGTACCAGCCAACGGCTACCCCATCCGATGCAGAGTGTGGCTGCTTCTTCCGCAGCAAGAGCTGAGCGGCGTATTAATGCCCTGACACACAGAGATGCCAGAGCTTCAGGTTCAGTGGTGGCAAGTGTGGTTACAGTTTTCGGCAGATTAGTTTACACACTTTCTAATTCCGGTGCCACGCACTCGTTTGTTGCTGCTAGTTTTGCTATTAGTTTGGGACAGTATTGTGTGTTGTTAGAGGATCCTTTTATGATCAGAGATCCGGGTGGTCAAATGTTTGTAGCTGAGGAGGTTTACACAGACTGTGAAGTCAGTGTTGGGGGACACAGCCTCCCCGCTAACCTGATTGTGATACTGATGGAGGATTTCGGCGTGATTCTGGAGATGGACTGGCTGTTCGCTTACCACACTCTGGTGGACTGTTTTGAGAGGAAGATTGTCGTCTCCATAAAGGAGATACCTTCTGTTACGAACAGGGCACCAAGCGTCGTTTAAGACGTCTGGGAGGTGGCCCAGACGTCTGGCCAGACATCTGTAAGCATTCCCAGACGTCTGGTATTAAATTTTTTCGGCGCACGGGTTTGCATCTGCGCACCTGCGCGCGCAGACTAAACCCGCCGCCCTCCTCCTTCTCTTTCCTCTCCCTCCCTGCAGACGCCGCCATCCTATTTTTCTCTCTCCCCATGTTTCCTTCAAATAGCGCCTCCCTCTCCCTCACCCTCACTCCACCGTCTTCTTCTTCTCCTTCTCCCTGTCAGCGAGAGAGAGCAAGCAAGCGAGAGCGTCAGCAGCCTGCTGCGGGTGTGTGGGGAGGAGAAGCTGTTGCGAGGGGAAGAAGAAGCTCGACCGCGAGGGTGTGAGCTTGCCGGGGCAGCTAGAGCCGACCGGCGGGAGGGCAGCGAGCTAGTGGTCCGCGGAGGAGCTGCTGCAGCTCAAGCAGCAGGCGGGCGCTGCGCGGCACGGTCGTGCATGGCTTGCGGAGATCGAAAGGGGTCCAGATTCTGGGAAAATTATTGTTATCTTCTCCTTTTTTCCGCGTGTACAGCCATGCAGCCGTTTCCGCCGTGTTCTTCTGCACCTCTTTGATGAGAGCGGGTGTGTGTGTGTGCAGGAGTTGTTCGGGAGGGCACGAGGGCTCACCATCCCACACAGATCAGACGTCTGGGCACAGCACCAGACAACGGGCAAGGCCTCCAGACGTCCGGGGTGACAATCGGACGTCTGGAAACTAAGTCCAGACGGTCCAGTCGGCTTCTGGACGTCTGAAGGACTGTACAGACCAAGGTATGGCCTGAGCGACCTTGTAAGACGTCTGGAAGAAGTTCCAGACGTCTGATTTTGGACAGACTTGTCGTTTTTGACTCGTTTAGGATCCGTTCGGAGTCCGTTTTCCGCGTTTCAAGTTCCGTTCTTCCCAGATTTATTTCCTCTACCTGTTTACAGTAATGGTATACTGTTCTGAGTAACTTCTTGTGTTGATCCTTGTGTTAGGACCCCGTTCCTTTGCGGCTCTGGGGTTGCGGAGGCACGCGGGATTGCCGACCACACCCCTAGTACTCCCGATCTTGCGGGTAGAGTCGCCCTTTAATTTATTTATCAAAAATTATACATTTATGAAACAATTAATAGAGTCTAGGGTATTGCATGAATCTTAGGACTGGAAAATTAGATTGAATGATAGATCCTAGGGTATTGCATGAATCGTAGGACTGGAAAACTAAATTGAATGATAGATCCTAGGGTATGGCATGAATCCTAGGACTGGAAAACTAGTTGAATATATACATTGCAGTCATGGAAAAGTAGAATGGAAATGATAATTGTTTGTAAATTTGTTAACAACTTTCTGGTTATGAATGAATAATTACTATTGAGAACGTGTGTTATATGGATATAAAGCTGGAACGGTGAAACCTAATTGGCTGAGTTAAAAGAGCATGAACCCTACGGGGAATTAGGAGTAGAACTCCTGGAAAGTGAATGGAATAGAATTGGGGAAGTAAACTGGCCCTTGAGTACAGAGTACTAAGGAAAGCAACTGTCCCCCTGTTTAGTGCAGAGTGGAGCTAGCCGCCCCAGGGACCCAGGGTTAGGTCTAGCCACTTTGTACCGACTTTTGACCCACGTGTACACAGTACTGAGGAGAGCTACTAGTGTAGGGAGAGCACTAGCTACCCCACGGGCCCCGGGGTTCCGCTAGCCCTCCTACACCGACTTGTTAGGCCCACTGGGCAAATCAGGGTAGTCAGGAGAGGGTGCGAGGACTGTGGAGGGGCAAGACCCCTATTTGGTTACTATGGAGGGGCTGAACCCCTGTTACTGAGAGGGCTCTACCCTATACTGGTTCCGTACTGTGCTTTGGGTGCACCCGTTAACGGAAACGACTGACCACGTGCCACTGCGGGGTAGCTACCCGTGCGTTTATCGCACATTCCATAGTCACCGTTACGTCTGTCAGCGACCTTGGGGTGGTTGACTGTGGGTAGGACTACTATGAGGGACTCTCCCGGCCAGGAGAGCACCATGTGTTACTTCTACTTTTCGGAAAAGACTGCAATCAAAATTGTTCCTACGATGAACATTCGAGATCAAGAGAAGGATTTGAGAAGTAATTCAATAGTGAATAAATGGAAAAAGATTAAAGCAAGAAGTTATAAATATATCAGCTACTGTCCACCTTACTGTCCCTTTTAGCTTTTAGTTGCCACTCTACTCAGCGTTTCGCTGACATGTCACCTTTGTTACCACTTTCAGGACTAGGTGTTAAGCAGCCAGAGTCGGCGGCTGCAGAGGGCGCTGAGCCTAGTAGAGCCCAGTAGTGTTACTTGTAGTACCCACTGTACTTTACTTTCCGTTGTAGTGAGTAGTTTCTGTTACCCCTGTACTCTTTTATTGTAAGCTTCACGTTTATGTAAATGTTTATTTCTCTCTGTTGTGGTGGTGTATACTGTAGTATTTCTTTCTTTACTGCTGTATTTTATTGCTGCTAGTTATATATATGTGGAATGTGGTTTATTTTACTGCTATTTTGATTACTTTCTCGTTAGACGACTAGGTCTTGCGATCAGTCGAGTCGGTTCGATTCTCGTGTCTCGTAGGGATTCGGGAATCGGGTTGTTACACCTTCTTTTGAGTTTCACAGACAGCCAGTGGACGGAGGCTTCAGGTGCATTTCTGCACTTCAGGCGACGAAACTTTTGGGCTAGGGGTGTGAGGGCTTTCTGGATTGTGTAGTAGCGGAGCCCAGCCCCATGACAGACTTTCAGAGCATCCTAGTGGTTAGAGAGTACCCCGACATGTTTCCGAAAGAGCTGCCAGGACTACCACTTGAGCGTGAGATCGAGTTCGAGATCTCACTGGTACCAAGGACCAACCCATTTCTACAGCACCTTACAGGATGACACCACTTGAGCTGCGAGAGCTCAAGTCCCAGTTGCAAGACCTATTGGAGAAGGGCTTTGTGAGATCCAGTGCGTCTTCGTGGGGAGCCCCGGTATTATTTGTGAAAAAGAAGGATGGTACCCTACGCCTTTGTGTGGACTACAGACAGCTGAATAGGGCCATCATTAAGAACAGGTATCCGCTGCTGAGGATTGATGATTTGTTTGACTAGTTGCGAGGTGCAACAGTGTTCTCCAAGATAGATTTGAGATTTAGCTACCACCAGTTGAGGATCAGGGAGACCGACATCTCCAAGACAGCTTTCCGCACCCGGTACGGACACTACAAGTTTTTGGTCATGCCGTTTGGGCTGACCAACGCTCCCGCTGCTTTCATGGATTTGATGAACCGGGTGTTCAGACCGTATCTGGATCAGTTTGTGGTGGTATTTATTGATGATGTACTCACTTACTCGCGGGATCAGGTGTAGCACGAACAACACTTGTGGATGGTTTTGGACACGTTGAGACGACGTAGGCTGTATGCCAAGTACAGCAAGTGCAAGTTCTGGTTGAGGCAGGTGACCTTCTTAGGTCAAGTGATTTCAGGGGATGGCTTGGTTGTGGATCCAGCCAAGGTAGAGGCAGTGCTCAGGTGGGAGAGACCACATACAGTGTCAGAGATCCGCAGTTTCTTGGGACTGGCAGGTTACCACCGGTGGTTTATCAGGGGTTTCTCGCAGATTGCGCG
This sequence comes from Thalassia testudinum, assembly GCA_037157565.1. NCBI lineage: Eukaryota > Viridiplantae > Streptophyta > Magnoliopsida > Alismatales > Hydrocharitaceae > Thalassia > Thalassia testudinum. The sequence goes on along the minus strand of JAZHRO010000076.1, from coordinate 17,633,810 downwards.
TCCTATGACTCAGTTGACCCGGAAGGACATGCCCTTTGCTTGGACAGACACTTGTGATGCGTGTTTTCAGGAGTTGAAGGAGAGGCTGACTTCGACTCCTGTGCTTACCATCCCAGATGGCAGTGGCTGTTTCGTTATGTATATAGGCGCTTCGTTGCAGGGGTTAGGAGGTGTGCTCATGCAGCGGGGTCACGTTGTCACTTACACTTCGCGGCAACTGAAGCCCCATGAGCATAGCTACCCTACCCATGACCTTGAGCTAGCAGCTGTCGTCTTCGCTCTGAAGACATGGAGGCACTACCTATACGGTGAGACTTTTGAGATATTCACGGATCATAAGAGCCTCAGGTATTTGTTTGATCAGAGGGAGCTTAACATGAGACAGAAACGTTGGTTAGAGCTCCTGAAAGACTATGACTGCAGCATCTCCTACCATCCGGGGAAGGCCAACGTGGTAGCTGACACCTTGAGACGGAAGGTGCCTGCCCACTTGGCCAATTTACAAGTACAGAGTTGGAGACTCATGAAGGAGTTGGGTAGTTGGCGACCCTAGAGTTATAGGGGCGCTGTGGGGTAGTGACAGTGACACGGCAGACGAGACCAGAGCTGATAGACCGCATCATCACAGGACAGATGACAGAAACGTACTTGTAGTCGTTGCGAGACAGGGTACTGTTAGGGGGCCCTGGAGACTTCTCTTTTACTGACGAGGTGCTGCGTATGAAGGGACGTTTGTGTGTTCCCAGAGACGAGGAATTGTTAAGAGAGCTCCTGGCTGAGGCACACGAGTCCAGGTTCACCATACATCCCAAGAACATGAAGATGTATCATGATCTGAGACGTGACTTTTGGTGGAGGGGGATGAAGCGAGATGTAGGTTAGTTCGTGTAGCAGTGTTTGGTGTGCCAATAGGTGATGGCCGAACATCAGAGGCCTGCAGAACCATTACAGCCACTTCCCATGCTAGAGTGGAAGTGGGAGAGCATCACCATGGCCTTGGTGGTGGGCTTGCCCGTTACCCAGCGAGGACATGACGTAGTCTGGGTGATTGTAGACAGATTGACGTAGACGGCACGTTTCTTGCCGATCCGAGTCACCTTGGGACCTGCACAGTTAGCAAAGAGGTATATTCGTGACGTGGTACGTCTGCACGAAGTTCCGCGTGAGATTGTATCCGACCGGGATACCCGTTTTACGTCCTAGTTTTGGGCTGAGTTTCAGTAGGCTTTGAGGACACGATTGAGGTTCAGTGCAGCGTACCACCCCCAAACGGACGGACAGTCAGAGCTCACGATACAGACACTTGAGGACCTTTTGCGTGCCTGCGTACTGGACTGGAGGGGCTCTTGGGAGGGGCACTTGCCCCTGGCAGAGTTTGCATATAATAACAGTTATCACTCGAGTATCGGCATAGCACCATACGAGGCTTTGTACAAATTGAGGTGTACTACGCCCTTGAGTTGGATTGAGGTGGGGACCAAGTGGGAGGTTGGCTCCCGGCTGATCCGGTAGAGTCAGAGGTGGTAGAGTAGATTCACAGACGACTTCGCACTATCAGGTGCAGACAGAAAAGTTATGCCGATTGGAAGCACAGAGAGGTACAGTTCGAGGTTGGGGATCACGTCTTCCTTCACGCTTCGCCCATGAAGGGCCTGTAGCGGTTTGGGGTGAAAGGGAAGCTCGCGCCGAGGTTTGTAGGGCCCATTGAGGTCCTGGAGTGGGTAGCACCCGTTGCTTACAAGCTTGCCCTTCCTTCCCAGCTTTCTGGTGTGCACGACATGTTCCATGTGTACAACCTCTAGAAGTACGTCGCCGATCCCAGTCACATTCTGAGCCACGAGAGTGTCGAGGTGGGTGACGGCCTGACCTACCCTGAGTGACCAGTGCAGATACTAGACAAAGCCGTCCAGAGTTTGAGACGGAGGTATGTACCCCTGGTGAAGGTCATGTGGAGGAGCCAGAGGTACAAGGAGGCTACTTGAGAGCTTAAGGCGGCGATGCGTGAGCGGTACCCGGAGCTTTTTGAGGGTACGTCTTTTCGGACTGGCTTCGATCCTCTTTGAGTTTGTTATGCGTTTATTGTTCTTTTACTGCACCCTGGCTAGCTCAAGTTTCGGGGATGAAACTTTCTTTAAGTTTGTTATGATGTTAAGATCCGTGCTGTTTGAAACTTTTACGACGTTTCGACTATCGGTCAAACGTCTGGTAAGACATCTTAACACCATCCCAGATGTCTGGAAATCAAAAATTTTGAGTATGAGCTCACGTCTGCGTGCGGGCTGTACTCTCTCTTTTTCCTCCTCCTTCTCTCTCTTTTCTCCCCTCCAGCGAACCCTAACCCTCACCCTCATAAAACCCCCTTCCTCCTCTCTCGTTTACCCCAATCCAATCGCTTCTTCCCTTCCTCTTTACCCCAGCGCGAGCGAGTGAGCGCGAGAGCAGTGACGAGGAGGAGTGGCGTGAGGAGAGGAGGAGGAGTTGTGCTCTCGAGCTCGTATGGGAGCTCACCGGAGAGCGCACGGTCGGAGCGGTGCGTGCACGAAGAGGAGTGTGTCAGGGGAGACCTCCCCGACACTTCTATAGCTGGAGCTGCAGGCTAGGGAGCGAGGTGCAGCCACGCGCAGCGAGGGCAAACGGGAGTAGGTTCTAGTTCTGGGTTTCTCCCAGAATCATACGTCTGGAGTGACGTCCAGATGACAGAGCAGACGTCTGGAGGCGATTCCAGACGTCTGAGGAGCGAGTTTTGCGAAGGTACGTTCTCTTTGTCGATACGGTCATGCAGGCCGCTCCGCAGGTACCCTTTTGCGTACCTATTTTCAGAAGATTTGGTGGATGCGTGCAGGATTTGCTTCAGGAAGGCGCAGGACATGCCCTCCCACGCATTTCAGATGTCTGAGGAGCTTACCAGATGACTGGAAGCACTTCCAGATGTCCAGAGTGGTGGTCGAACGTTTGGAGCTAGGTCCAGATGGTCCAGAAGAGTTCCTGGACGTCTGAGGACGACGCAGAGAGTGAGGTGAGTTTCTGGACACTTTAAGACGTCTGGAAGTTGTTCCAGAAGTCTGATTTTGTGTCAGTAACCCTGTTTTGACCCGTTTAGGATCCATTTGAGGTCCGTTTTACACAAATGAGATATCGATGTTTTCCTTGTGAGTTCCTCTACTTGTTAAAAGGCTTTCCATACTGTTCTGATAGTTCCTTTGTGATTGCTCCTTGTTATAGAACTTCGTTCCGTTGCGGGATTAGGGCTTGTTGAGACATGTGAGCTTGCCGTTCGAGCCCCCAATACTCCTGGGTTGACTGGTAGAGTGGCTTCCCCAAATTAAATTATAACCTTGAATGCATGTGTGGAATGAATGATTAGACCTTATGATGTGGCATAAATCTTAGGACAAGAAATACTTGAAATGTTTGTATGCGTGATTGAATTGCAGTCTTGAATGAGTAGACAGAAATGTTAAACAGCTGCCTTTAAATGAACCAAAGTTGATTGTGAATTATGAATTACCTATGCTTGTTAGCAGTTGTATGTAACCTTCCTGTTGTATATGTTAAATGATATAATATGAGCTGCATGTGTATACTCTGAGAATGGAAATGTGAATAATAGAAATACGAGCTGCATGTATATAACCTGAGAATGGAAATGTGGATGACAGAAATACAAGTTGTATGTATATAACTTGAGAATGGAAATGTAAATAATGAAACGTGGTATGGAATGGCATGAGAAATATGAGAATGAACCCTACGGAGAAATTAGGAGTAGAGCTCTTGGAAATGAATGGAATGGATATGGGAATGTGAGTGGGGAAGTGTGCTGGCCCTTAAGTACGTAGTACCGAGGAGAGCGACTGTTCCCTGTTTAGTGTAAAGCGGAGCTTGCTGCCATTCGGGTTGAGACCCAGGGTGGGTTTAGCAACTTTGCACTGACTCTGTGGCCCTCGTGTACACTATCCCGTGGAGAGCTATTAGTATAGGGAGATAGCTAGCCACCCCACGGGGCCCGGGGTTCAGCTAGCTGCCCTACACCGATTTGTTAGGCCCACTAGGCAAACCAGGGTAATCAGGCGAGGGTGTGCAGGCTGTGGAGGGGCGAAACCCCTGTTTGGTTCTTAGGGGCTAGACCCCTGTTACTGAGAGGGTTAGGCCCTATACTATTCCATGCTGTACCTTGGGCACACCCATTAATGGAAACGGCTGACCACATGCCAGTGCAGGGTAGCTACCCGTGCGTTTATCACGTGTGTCGTAGTCACTACTACGTCTGTCCGTGACCTTAGGATCACCATGACGTGTGCCTTCTACTCTTCGGAAAAGACTACAATTAAGATCATTCCCACAAGGAACATTCGAAATCAAGAAAGAGATCTGATAAATAAACCAAGTGGTGAAAAAGGAATAATCAGTTAAAGAAAGTAATTGAAAAACAACAGCTACCTATCCACTTTTACTACTTTAGTTAGTTGGTTTCCCCTCTACTCAGCGTTCGCTGACGTTGTGTACGCATGACCCCTTTTTAGGTTAAGGTGTTGAGCAGCCAGAGTTTACGGCTGCTGAGGGTGCTGGGCCCAGTAGAGCCCAGCAGCAGTAGCTTCTTTGTTGCACTTCTTTTGTAGTGAGTTTAGACTCTTGTACCTTTATGCTCTGTACATTTACATTTTGGTACTTTTATGTTCCTCTACCTTATTACTTTTCTACTATTTTGGTGGTGATATGTACTATAGCAGTTTTTACTTCTTTACTGCTGTACCTTTTTACTGTTAGTTGCTTAGCATAGTGAATGTGGTTTACTTTCCTAGTTTTTGATTATTTCTCGTTGGACGACTGGCTCTTGGGATTAGTCGAGTCGGTCTGGACTCATGTCCTGTAGGGATTCGGAAATCGAGTCGTAACATTGGAACATCTACGATATCCCATCTTCCACACATATTGATTTGGGTTCGCTAAACCGTGCTATAAACTAATTGAGAAATTTTGAATTCCTTCCTCTTCTATTCAATGATTCCAAACATGCATGGGGTGCCTTATTAGTGGCATAATGATCACAATGTAAATTATTGCCTATATGTAATCGACAATCCTAGAAACACTTATAGAAAGCATTCGTAGAAACTCAAATCACATGGTTTGCTCGACAAAAAGTTAGTTCAAAATTTATGACAATTGCCATACTTAGATGGAAAGGGATAAGGTTATCCGCATAACATCATATCAACAAGCATTTACCTCTATGCTTTGAATAGTTATGAGATTTTATTATATTGCACATATTTAGACTAATAATATAAAAATAAAAATCTTATGAAACTTGTAGAAAAAAGTTAAAGGAGATATTTAGTACTATTGACAAAAAAATTCTCTAAAAATTATAACAAAAATATTTTGATATGCAATGTCATACTAATTTTAATAAATTTATTGGCCAATTGATGCCTTGTTGCATTTTTTTTGCATAAAAACATGGTCTTCTTAAAATTAGCGAGTAAAATAAATGTTATGTACTTTAAGTAATGTTATGATTAAAATTTTAAATAGAAACAAAAAGGAAAAGTGATTTCAATAAATTCATAGGTCAATTAGGATCTCCTTGTACTTTTTGCATAACAAATAGGGTCTTCTTGCAATTAGTAAGTAAAATATATGCTTTATACTCTAAGTAATGATATGTTTAAAATTTTAAATAAAAATAAAAAAGAAAATCAATTGAAATAAATTTAGAAGCCAATTAAGGTCTAGCTACAATTTTTATATAAAAAGTATGATCTTCTTATAATTAACAATTAAAATATGAGCTCTACTCTAAGCAATGATATATTCAAAATTAAACAAAAAAAAGAAATATAAATTCCTAGAGGTGTTAGTGCCCAGAAAAAATAAATCCCATATATATATATGTAGACAAGTTAAGGTGATTTGAATTTTATAACAAATAAAAATATATCTGAAGGTACATTTATTATAATACTTATAATAACGTGAATAATAATAATAAACTAATAGAGTTATTTTTCTTATCTATTATAATATACAAGTCTAACATAAATAACATTATAAGAATACATCAAAGGTTAGGAATTAAAGTAATATAAACAATAAAAATATATTTATCGTATCCTTATAAACTATTTATATAAACATAGTTGATAATATATATTTAGTATAATGGTGCTTGTGTAATTTCACTTTAATATAAATGTTAAACATGCCTAACAATATATGTTTAATATAAGGATGTTCGTGCAATTTCACTATAATATAATCGTTAAAATAATTAACAACTTATAATACCTATGAGAATGCTCCAAGTAACAATAAACTAATAGGCATATTTTTTTATATCTATTATCATATATAAGTCTAACATAGACAATATAGCAAAAAATATTACAATTTCATTATATGAATACTATATATGTAGTATAAGGTTTCTTGTGCAATGTCATCACGTGCAAGTCTAATATAAATAAAATAGTAGGAATATATCAAAAATTAGAAATTAAAGTAATATGAGAAATGTAATTAGTTTTATTATATTCTAATAAAATATGCATATAAACATACTCAATAATATATATTTAATATAAAGGTATTTGTACAATTTCGTTATAATATAAATGTTAAACATGTCTGATAATATATGTTTAACATAAACGTGACAATGTAATTTATTTATAATAAAATATTAAAATATTTAGCAATTTACAATACTTACATAACTCAAATAATAACAAGAAATTAATATAGTTAATTTTCTTTATCTATTATCATATGTAAATTTAACATAAATAACTCAGTTGGGATACATCTCAAATATTAGAAATTAGAGTAATATACATAATGAAAATAAATTTATTGTATCCTTATAAATTATACATCAACATGTGTGATGATACAATAAACTAATACAAATATTTTTTTTATCTATTATCATATGTAAATCTAACATAAAGAACTTAGTAAGAATACATCAGAGAATAGAGAATAGGAATAAGAGTGATATAAGTAATGAAAATAGATTTATCGTATTCTTATAAATTATGTATATAAATATGCTCCATAATATATATTTAATATAAAGATACTTGTATAATTTTACTATAACAGTAATGTTAACAAAATTAACAATAATTTCAATATATTTCACTACATGGATAATTTAAATGTCAAAATAAACTTATATTTATTTTTGAACATGACATGTATTTTAAAGATAACATTGTTGCATTTTAGTTATTTTTTGGGTCGTGTTTCAAAATTTTCTTAAAATAAAATGTAACATGGTTAAATTTTTGTTATCTCCACGGGTGTCTTTCTAAGTCACCTTAGATGAAAGGTTGGTTGATGAACAGGAGAGTTGAACTCGGGACGCATTGTCGAGGAAAGCCATTGCAACAAATATATATTTCATAATTGGTAAATAGTGGCAAGGTTTATATATATATATATATATGTGTGTGCGCGTGTGTGTCAAAAAGTACGGAAACATGGTTAGTGATGTATAAAAAGTAACGTAGGAAAATTTGCAATGTTGGTTTTTGTTATACATAGTGTTGTTAATATGGGTTTATTTGATAATTAACATATAATGTAAAAAAATAATAGAATATAAGATTTGTTACGTGATAGGTTTTATTACATTTAAAAAAATCTTCAAATCACTTAAATCAAAAATATACAAGTGACAAATAATTTATATCGGTAAAATTTTACCTTTCATCAGTATAAAATCATTTTAAAGATGAAAAGTGATTTTGTATTAGTGTAAAGTAAGATTTCATTAGTGATAGTAATTTTACACTTATGTAAAATAATTTCGAATGTGATTTCAATGATTTATATCTATATAAAAATGATTTATTATTGATTTTAATAATATTAGATTCCAATATATATCAGTAATTTTTTTTCATAAAAAAAATATATGAAATAAAGATCATCTTTACTTTAGTATATTTTAATTTTTATATCAACTTTTACATTTTTCAACTTACATCCGTGTGTGTGCACGCACGCGCCGGGGGGGGGGGTGGGGGCGGCGCTGGGAGCCGTGAGGTAGCTGAGAGAGGGTAAAGGTGAAAGAGCAGCGGAAGGAAAGAGAGAGCAGAGGAGTGGGCGATGTAGACAGATTGATGCGATTATCGAATGAGGTATGATATAGTGTCACCGTGAAGTGAACAGTGGTGGGAAAATTAAGATAGATGATGGGGGAAGTAAAGAAACTATTTATTAAGTTCCTCATACGATCACTAATATGGTGATGATATCGATCTCCCCGTCTGTACTTTTTAAATCATGTGTAACTGTTCACACGATATATTTCAATGTAGTTCGTATCACAATCCTTTACTTTACGGTCTCTCGTTGGCACTGTTCGTTACCTGTAATTAGGAGAGAAATCTCTTCTTTGGTACCAGAAATCTCGAGATAAAATTATACCGAGAGAAGAGGACGAAATCCCAGTATAAATTATATTTCAGGGAAGAGTGAAATAAAAGTTATCCTTCTCCTTGCGAAATGATATCTTTTCTTTATCTCCTCAAAGTATCCTCCCTTCTTTTGTGATTTGCCTTACACTACTTACAAATACCAAAATTCAACCAACCTTTTCTACGAAGTGAGGGTGTGTATATGAGTTCGTACACACGCCCCACACTGGTTAAAAAGTGAAACCAACTCCACTATCGATGTGGGTCCCACCTATTGATTACAGACAATGCGTGCACTTACGGTGTACATATGACATGTACACAGCCATATGTAAGAACCACCGCCCTTACCGAAAACCAATTGTTCGTCAGAAACCATCCGCACAAGGGTTCAAGCGAGACCCAAAAGGGCGCCACTCTGCACCATCGGCCACCAACCGTATACGACGCGTGGCTCGTGGCGTCCATGCAAGAGCGACATTAACAAGACGGAGACCCTCATTCAAGTCGTCAAGGGCTTGTTGGGAGTCATGAATGCTTGCCACTACTGCTACTTGTGCCAGCGCCCATTTCCGACTCCCGACGGTTGCTCAGTTGCATTCACATATATGGGGAACGAGACAAGCGGAGGCAAAAAGCAAGTCCGGACGCTTGCATGCACCACCCCCACGTCCACCCCGTAGGACGTTGACAGGACCAACCCACCCACGTGGGAAGCCCTTCCCTTGACACCTTTTTCGTTTCCCTCGATTACTCCGATCCTCTGGCCGGTAAATCGATAAAATTGACGGTCGCACCGCATCAACTTCCGGATAATACAATGTTGGAATTTGAACTGAGTTCCCTTCCACCATACTATATTGGTGATAAGTGTTTACCACCAATTGATCGATTGTACTCCACTTCATTCTTGCAACCTCCGCCGGATCAACCCTAAGATCATGTAGTGTCAGGCTTTTAACTTAAATCCCTTTCGCTGTACTCAATATTTACCACCAACTAAATTATACCCTCTAAAGTCTTCACTTCATTCTTGCAACCTTTCGAGGTCATCTCCATGATCTCATTCAAGAGAGTTGCATGTTCCTCTCTGACCAACTACCTTTCTAAACTATCACACATTCTACATAGCACGAGCAACTAGAGAACTTGATTGTCACTTTTCCGCACATCTACTCTGTTGGAGAGACTTGAATGCTTACTCAGCGTTCGTTTGGGTCGTGAGTTTGAGGCTTGTATCTTGGGCTTTAGCTTGGGGGGAATTTATCCCATGTTTTACCTTCGAAATCTAGGATGAGATAATTTCGTGCAAGGGTCGAAATTGAGGTATCTGTCGTATCCCATGTGTTGCAAATTTTATTACCTTCCCCTAATATAACTATCAATTTATCCACCAACAACGACTTCCTTATCAAATACAAATAACACTTCAAATACAGGATACCATAAATTTATCCTTTCACATTACCTATAACTCTTCCGATCATCAAAATTTACTTATCTCTACCTTTTACACATCATAATTTATCTCTTAAAATTTATGCTATGATCCAAACACAGCGTTACGGTTGATCCAAAGCGATCCTTTTAAATTATTGTAGCAGTTTTCCTGTGCCTGTCTACCGAATTTAATGTTTCAGCTACGAACTTTCCATTCCACCGAAAGTACAGGCCATCTATTCATTTAATTGTTAAGTCCGTCGACATTAAACTTACCACTCCAGTATGCTGTCATTAATTGTCACGTACATGTAAATATTGTCTGCTGTACCTCCTCTGCATGTCTCATTGTCCCTCTCTTGGTTACGATAACGCTACCATGTGATTTCCCCACAAAAATATGTTGTTTCCAGCCGCGTATATTTACTTACCACATTTAACCCATTGACCCCGCTTGTTGTCCACTAACAACGCTCTACAAGACTCTACAGGATATCTCTCTTGAAAAGGATTTTAGGATATCACTGATAAACGATTGGGATATTATTTATCACTTTTATTGATAATTAAATTAAATAATTTTATTATAATTATATTAATATATATTAAAATATATCTATTTTAATATAATATATTTATTATATCATATTAATCTACTCATATTTATATCTTAATATTAAATAAAAATTACTACCATCACATCAATATATTTAAATAAACATTCTTCTCTATCTATTATCTTCTAACATTATTTTATCATGTTACCAAACGAGACTTAAGGTTGCATTCATCAACGGGATAAGAGTTATTCTAGGATCGGATACTGTAGAGTTATGGGGTAGAATGTACAGACACTTAAAAAGAGAGGGTTAAAGAGGACGAGGAGCACAAAGAGAAAGTTTGTGAAAGCCCATGGCGGCTGCCTGAGCCTACCTTCTACTATGTATCGAATGAAGATCAACATGGTTCACGATAATAACTACAGACTGGCACTAGTGTTGGCAGTGCGATCGTCATTGCTTGTCCTTTGTAATTTATCTTTAATAGTGTTCGACACTGTTGTGTATAGGGGCTTGCACTCCATTAATGGTCGATCGGCCTTCTGAGTAAAACCTACCATCTACTCAAAAAAGATAAATCGAGTAGGCTGCTAATTTAAATGGCGGAATATATAATGATATATATATATATATATATACAGTGATGTGTTACTGGAGATATTTTTTTTAATATAATATATAGGTGTAAGTTAATTGTTATAATATAATAAATATATTTTAATAGGTGTATTACGTTAAAATGAATATATTTTAATATATATATATATATATTAACATTGAGGTAATGTGTTATATCTCGATCTAAGAAATATCAAGGAAATATTAAAGGAATAAAATCTAAAGTTAAGAGATATAATTTATCTCATTCTATCAATTAATATTAACATCAAATTATCACATTATATCATATCAACATAAATATATATTAAGATATAATAACTCTATTGTAATATAACTGTTAAAATACATTCAATATATCACACCAACCTATTCACATCTATATTATAATATCAAAAAATCATATCCTAACACAACATGCCGTATCAATCATTTTATTTCATCACTTATTTTACTGCTAAAATAAGCCAAAACGTAGGGAAACACAACAGGTGATGCGTTTTGCAATATAAGGGGATATGAAAGTGATCACCACTTAACAACTTGTATTTAATGTAAACAAACAAAAGAAACATAAGGTCTGTTACATAGTGGGTTCTACTACATCGAAAAAAATCATCACACCACTTTAAACTAAAATGAATAAGTGATAAATCATTTTACATCGTTGAAAAATCATTTTACGCAAGTACAAATAATTTTGTATCCAAAATAAATTTTTCTTAGATGATTTTGCTTCCATAATAAATTATATATATAAAGAGGGTTTATATATATAAAGTGGGTTTGCTTGTGGTTTCGTGGGCTACTTTTAAATCTGAAGTCAATTCCTCAACTACTTCTTTAGCTGCATACGATTAGTAGCTTGCAACTGAATAATTAGATCCTTCTTCTCTCCTACTTGAAATCTGCCTCGGAAGTTACCTCTTCAACAGACTTTGATTAACTCCTCCCAAACTCCATATTTCTATGGATACGTGACACCTACTGGAACACACTTCCCGATATCAACCCTTTCCAATCTCCTTGTCTTGTAGTCTGCCCTACTAATCCACTTTCCGACTAGCGGAAGTGGATTGGAACTCTATTCAATTAACCTACGCATCATTGGCTTCTGATTCGTATGTAAAATTTCCATTTCGGAGGCAGTCATATGTTGTGGAATTTTCTAGGGTTTTAATCTAAATCTATTAACTTTCGCTTCACTTGCCGGTAAACTACATTGATTATCCACCTCATTTGCTTCGTTCACACATGGCACGGAGTAAAGAAAGGTCGGACTCATTCACGTAGCTATTCCATATATATATATATATATATATAAAAGGAAATATTATTTAAATTTTCTCCAATTACAACCCAATCAATCATTAAAGTCCATCCACACGTCTAATGTCCTAAATTCCTAGTACATTGTTCTACTCCCACCTCTTCCATTTTCTAAAGTTAAAATTTCTTCACTATTACCCCAAATTTCATCTACAATCCTTTTTTTTTATTTTAACCTATTTAATTTATTATTTTTAGAAAATCCATTTTATTTATGAATTAAAAATATTTTATTATTAAGTAAAAAATATAAAAAATATATTAAAAAATAAACATAAATTTTGAATCAATAACCCATTTAACCTGATCTAATTTTTATAGGATCAATTAGATTTCATCATGTAGGGGAACAAATTTACCTAAAAAGTTAAATATAAATTAAAATTAAATTAAATCCCAACCCAACCCGTCGGGACCCGTATAAGGCTACTAAGGCGGCTACATCAATTCAAGCCCGGTCAACTGGTTTAATGGGATATCCGATTAATTACTTGACAACCCATCGCATTTATTAATGCTACTTGTTGCATTTTTTTTTTGTGCATACATTGATGCTTATGATTTATGTCGCTAAGTCAACCAGCTATATTGCGCTAATAAACGTCATAATTCATTAAAAATCTATAGCAATTGCAGATGTATACCTTGCGCAAACCATGAATGCATTATTTTTATAAATTTGATACCCGTGTTTTGAATGGAGAAAGTATGCATGTATAAAGGTATATACTTCTCCTCTGAAAGAAAAAAGAAAAAAGCATATACTTCTCCATCACGTGAAAATAGTTGGAAAAGGTTAATTTTTTCATGGTTGAAGCATATATAGTGCCAACGGTTGTACGTTGATAGACTAAAGAGGGTTTGCCTATTGGTTACGATTAAATTGTAAAAGATTCAACTTAAATTAAAATTGGCATGAAAGTCAAAGCGAATCCAATTTTATGTGATTTAAGTTGGTATTTAAGAATAATAAGACATGCTAAGCATCATTAACGATTGATTTACATATATGACGCAGGTAAAAGCATAGGTACATAAACACATGCAAACATGCATGCGTTTTCGTAGCTTGACTCGACCGTCAAAACTAACTGTACAGTATTTAAGTCAATTAGGTTTACAAACGAAACTAAACAGTATCTTTGGATTCTAAAATCAAATATTTCTATATTCTGGTGTTGTAAAGATTATAAAACGCACTTTTGCACATGATAAAAATCGAACACTTATCAAGTAGGCCTTCCACAATCAGCCTTAAATTTTTTGAGGTCTTCTACCTAAAGGTACTGACAAGTTTACAAAATAGAAGCTTTACAATTAGGATATAGTTATAAAATTGTAAAAGTTGTTATATTTTACAACGTAAATTCAGGAGTAAGGATTACATTGCATGTCCCACTTTCGTGTTAAAAAGGTAATTCAAATTACTATTATGAATTGGGTCTAACACCACTAAAAAGAGTCATCATTACTTTTAAACTAACAGTAAAATTATTTTGTAACGTTGCATATCACCCAAATCATCTTTAAAATCACTTTATATCAATTTTAAATCTATATAAAATAAGATTTCATTAATATAAAATCATTTCACATCGATGCATTTCAATAAAGATGCGTTTTAATATCACCTCTTCTGCAAATTAAGTTTAATTTATCTAAACTCTCAAACATTAAAGCTCATTTAGTTTACTATTTTATTTCTCTTTTCCTATTTCCTTACGTATTTCACAATCCCCTTCCCTTAAACAAATATCACCTAAGAGATCACAGAATCAAGTCCCCTAATTCACACATTTACCTTCTTACCCCCCCCCCCCCCCGCCAAAAAAAAAAGAATAGAAAGAAAAAAAATCCGAGGCCCTATGCATTAGATGTATTAATTAAGATGCAAAATATTTAATTTACAAAATTTTATACGCAAGATCTCACAAAAATCCATGTACATATCAAGTATCGCTCCTACATGAAATAGGTTTGACAGCCGGAAGGTTGACTGTCTTATATTCAATCGTATGACTTAAATTTATTTTGTGAATTCTTGTGTGAGATGTCAAATGCGACAAGTGTGATCGTTCTCCCAATGATAAAATTCCCAAAAAGCAAATATCTAAAAGGTTTAGGGTTGAATGGCATGACAACACTGCATGACAAATTACCTGGGTGAAGTAAGACAAGACGACAAGGAACTTGATGGCCTTGAAGAACATCCTGTAGAGAAAGAAAGAACTATGGGAAAAAGACAGCAAAATCTCCTCCCTCTTGTGGAGCTCCACGTCCGAGAACTTCCTGAAGCATGGAAACCTCCACGACAGGCTCTTCACCCCGCACAGCACGAACGTGCCGTACCACGTCGATAGGAACCACAGCGTTATCCGCAACAGCCACAGCAACGGGTGCCGCAGCTTACCATACTTGTACACCCCAAGCTACAAAGTGATCGACCAATTAGACTCACCACGTGCGTCAATTACATGCAAAGATCATGGCAGAGAGTCTAACGAGTTCTTCAATTTTAAGTAATCGACATAGGTAGATGGATGGATGGATGGATGGATGGATACGTGTGATTTTAATTTGGTGTTTAATTACTTGATGGGGGACGCCGAGTATTGAGGCAGAGGTGAAGAAGAAGCATTGGATGGACTCGTCAACGTTATTTTTGTCGGAGGAGAGGGAGGGGAGGAAGGTGTCGCTTATTGCGGTGAGGGACTCCATCTCCCTGGAGGAGAGCTTCTTGAGGGGGAGTGGTGGTGGTGACGCTCCCGGTGATGGGGTGAGGGCTTCCATGTCGATGCCGAACGTCTCCTTGACGAGGCTCTTTGCTTGATCCATTTGCGGATGGTGTTGGTGTGGACGTTTGATGGTGTATGTGCCCTACCCCTCCTGCGCGCGCGCGCTTGTGTATCAGTGTATGTATATATGTGGAAAGATTGATTGGGGAGCGTGTTGGTTGGAGCAATGGAGTTGCGGCCACGTAGGAGGTACGGGGGGGGGGGGGGGGGGGGTGGTGGGGGAAGGCCAACGAATTGATTGTGAGCAGCCAACCTTCCCCGGCCCTCAAGTGATGGCATTAATTAAAGGGTCGCACGACACTGATTATTAACCCCACCAGTGATTGAGTTACTTTTGTCTACCATGCGACGGGATCCCTCTCCATCGTCAAAAATAATCGATGATGAATTAATGCTCTTCTATTCTCAACGAAGAATGTAATGCATGCATACCGCGGGCGACTGTAGCACCATGGTTGAGGGGCTCCCCAGCTAATTACGTGAGAGGGACTCTGGATCCGAATCCCTACGGAGCTGCCTGATGAATATGAATAACTTCCGTATTTGGCAGAAAAACAAAATAGAGAAAAAGGGAAAGAAAAAGAAAGTGCATGTGTTATTGAGTATGGATTGTGACCCCCTATTGGTTAAGTTCGCAAGGTTGATAGCACCATTAGACAAGATAAGCTTGGGGAATCCCCTGTGATCAGCTGGTCCTTTGGTGGTTCTCCCAGTATGCTTCGCGCTTTTGATCATACCTTTTTTGGGGATCTAAAGATTTGGAGTCAACAACGGAGGAACATTAAATCAAGTGCCATATGTACTAATGACGGCTTAGGACATTTTAATGTTATCGTGACTCTAGAATATTAAGTGATACATATATATAGCATGGTATTAGTTGAAACAATAGGATTGACTAAATAAATATTAAATGATGTTTTTAAGTCCTAAACTAGTGGAATGAAGCTAAGAACTTTCCATGTAATTAAAGAAATATTTACATGTTTTCAACAATCATAAAAATGTTTTTATACTCGTGTAATTAGCCAAGGAGCTCAGCAGTACCGCCACCTCTCTTTGGATTTAACATGATCCGGTATTTAAACTACCTATAGCGACGGCAGTGTGTCACCAGATAAGTGTAAAGAGCCTTCAGAAAATACTCAATATGTCCACTATTATAGATAAAGTGCGAGCAAAGGGGCATATTAAACTTAATTAGAGGGTTGCTAAGAGCCTACATCCAAGTCTAGAAAAAGTTTTCTACATCCATACCTATATTTTTAATTTACTTGTAACATTTTAAAATGACCTTTTATGGGATGAAATTATTCACCGACAATAATATGTATTTTGAATTTCATCCAAAATGAACATTCATAAGTCAATAAAGTGGGTCAACTTTCGAGAATTCTCAAAAGGGGGAAAATTGTCCAAAGTTGATCACCATTGAAGCAAGTGCTAGAGGTTTTGTATTGATTTATAATTTGATATATTGTGTCACGATCCATTCCCAACTTCTTATAGAATCTGAGAACAGGTCGTCTCAACGAATCCTAAAATCCAGCCGTTCAGCAAAAAATAATCGAATATACATTCATTCTACAACCACACAAGTAATGTAACTAAGCAGCAAAAATAAAAGCTGACAGTAAAGTAAGAGAACAACAATTATCATAAGATTTCAGGCCATCATAATAGAACTAATACAGTATGATCGAAATATAACTGAAATAACATGAACTACAGGAACTCATTACAACGCTAGGAGAAGGAAACTACAATCGGGCTCGACTAGGCCCAACACCCTCAGCAGCCGGTAGCTATGACTATTCGAATCCCTGACCTGTACAAGGTTATAACATCTAGAGTCAGCTAACGCTGACTAGAGTGTTGGTGACACAGGTGATGTTACTTAACAAGCATCTTAAAAATATCATCTTCCTATTCTAGTTATCTTATTACGTGTTGCTGATCCGAGTATTCTAATCTGGTTCCATTATATTTCTCAATCTTCCCGTTCCTTAAGGGAATGATCTTGCTTGTAGTTTTCCCACGATGCAGAATGTACACGTGGCACTCTCCTGACCAGGAGAGTCCCCCGTGGTAGTCCTACACCCGATCTACTACCCCGAGGTCACAGTCGTGACATAGCGGTGACTACGGCACACGTGATAAGCATACAGGTAGCTACCCTGCATTGGCATGTGGTCAGTCGTTTCTGCTAGTAGGTATGTCCAAACGTACAACATGGAACAGCACAGGGCCTTGCCCTCTTAGAACAGGGGTCTCGCCTCTCACAGTTCACGTACCCTCATCCGACTATCCCGGTTTACCCATTGGACCTAATAAGAGTCGGTGTAGGTTGGCCAGTCCTAACCTCGGGCCCCCTGGGGCAGCTAGCTCCCCCCACACTAAGTAGCTCTCCTCGGTACTACGTACGCAAGGGCCAGGAATCAACGTAGAGTGGCTAAACCCACCCCAGGTCTCCACCCAAGGGGCGGCAAGCACCCCTCTACTAAAAGGGGATAGTTGCTCTCTTCGGTATTACGTACACGAAGGCCAACTCACCTCCCTAAAACAAGTCCGAACAACAACCCATGGTGACGTATAACAGAACCCTCCGGTTCTCCATACTATAGTATTCTTTTCTTGTTCTGCATTCCCCGTAGAGTTCGTACATAAACTTTTCTTATCTGGTTTGCGAAATGACCTGTCACCCTTTTGGTCGAATAAGGCGTCTAGAGTGTCAGCCAGACGTCTGGACATAGGTCCAGATGTTCAAAAGTGGGAAACAGAGAAACTTACCATTTCTCTGCACGCGCGCGACGCACGGACTGTTCTCTCTCCTCTCGACCCTCTCACCCAAAACCCTAATGCTTCTCTTTTTAAACCCCCCCTCCTCACCACCCTCACCCCCTTACCACCAGCCACCACCACCTCTAGCCGTCGTCCCTATGTAGTCGCGGTGAGGGTTAGTGTAAAGACCCGTCCTGTTTTTAGCCTTTTAAGACATCTGGAGTATCATTTAGACTTCTGTCCAGACGTTTGGATCCTTTCCCAGACGTCTAGAAGTTAAATTTCTGGACGCCTTCTGCGTTTTGCACGCGGCGGCATGCAGAACTCTTTTCTCTCTTTCTCTTTCCTTCTCCCTCCCCCTGCAGAACCCTAGCCATGGCCATATAAAGGGCCACCCCCTTCCTCTCCTCTCCACTCCACCACTATCACCTCACCCCACTTCCACTGCCGTGAGTGAGGGTGAGCCAGAGAGAGAGAGAGAGAGAGAGAGAGAGAGAGAGAGAGAGAGAGAGAGAGAGCGTGAGAGTGAGGAGGAGGAGGGTACATGAGAAGGAGGAGGAGGCTGAGGTGGAGAGCTCCATGAAAGCTCGTTGGAAGCTCACATGGCTACCGTGGCACGTGCAAGAGGAGGAGGGCGTTGGAGCGTCGTCCTCGACCACCTGCAGCAACTGAAGCTGCGGCGGAGTGATGAGAACCTCATCATGAGCCATAACTAGCTCATTTTGACCTAATACAGAGAATAAAAGCTCCTACATAACCTTAGAAAGGCTTGGCTCAGAGAGATTCTGAGTTTGCAAAGAAAACATAAACTGAGGGGTAAAAATGCAATTTCACCAATCCGATCTGAAAATAGGGTAACTCAGGGCCCAAACATAGGTCAAAACAACCTAATAAGAAGAAAAGTAGGATGAGATGACTCAATAAGGGCTACAGCAACCCCAAAGAATTAAATGACAGCCTGTAACCCTAAAAATAAATCCACTTCAATTCACGTGGTTTGAGGCAAGGTAAAAATCAACTAAACCCTTTTAAAATTCATATAAAAATAATCTATAGGGTTTAGGACTTTCAATTTGGCCTTAGGAACCCATTTTGACCTACATTGAGAACCATGCCCAATTAACAACTTAATTTGGGTTTTTGCGTAAATTGACCGGTCAAACAAGGTTTAAGCTAGAAATAAAATTCACCATCAGAATCCTTAGATCCTAATTAGTCATGCATAAAAACTTGGGCTTAAGAAGAAACCTTCTTGACCAACTTTACACTTTGGTCCTCATATATTTACTTTTTGGCCCTCAACTTTTGAACCCTCGCATTTTGGAGCCTAACTCTCCTTCGTTATTTGCGCTTAGGTCCCTCCTGCAAAACCTATGCAGCACCATGCTCCGGTGACCTTGCGCGGAGCATGGCGCCGCGCAGGGTGAGGGAGGGGCCCTGGCAAGTCAATGGGGGGTACCCTGCGTCGTCAGCCACCACAAGGACACCCCCCTGGGTACTGCGACCGCCCATACAGCCCGTGCGAACGCACGGACGGTATGGGTCTCCTTCCTCCGGCGTCCTCCGGCGAGGGAGACACGTCGTCTCCCTCCGCCCTCCTCTCTGATTCCGCCCCTATAAATACCCCCGTCGCTCCGCCGTTCTTCGCAGCTCGGATCTGACGGAGACACCCCCCTAAATTCCTCCCTTCCCACTCCGACAGACGCCCCCTTGCTCCGGCGGCCATCTCCTCCTCCTCCTCGTCGCCCTGCCGCACTACCAGCAGCAGGGTTACCTTCCCTCGATCCTTCCGCGTCACGCCGCACCCAGCTGGCGCCTCTCCGGTCCCTTCCTCGCCGCCGCCCCTTCCTCTGGGAAATTTCTTCTCCGGCGACAGTCGATACGACTGTCGCCTGTGCCAACCCCCCCTCGTCCAGCTTAGCAGGTAGAACTTCTCCTCTTCCTCCCCTCTTTCTTTTCCATACTGAAACCCTTACTGTCAGCCCCGATTTCCCACCAATAACCCTCACCTTCTCCACCTCCGGCCAAACTCCGGCGAACCGCTCCCATCGCTCCAGCACCCCACACGGCTCGCCGACCTGTGCATAACCTCCACCTCGTCACCCTGATCCTCTTCCACCCCTCCTCTTCCCACCAAACACCCTCTGCAGATCCACCAAACACACCCACTTCTCCGCCCGCAGTTTGACCTAGGGCGATCCGTTGGCTCCACCACGCCCACTGCAAACCATCCGACCACCTTCGTCGTGCCACGGCGAAGGTCCCCCGCCTGTCTGATTAGGCCGAGAGGCCGTTCTTCTGTGACCAGGTGACTCGCCCGCCGTCGCCATTACTAAGCAGGCAGAGCTCCTTCGCCTGCAGGTGCAGGCACGCCTTCGCCCAGGTTCGACTCCCAGGTTGCGCGGGGCGTCTCCGCGAAATGTCCCAGGCTCGCAGTTGGGGCGAAGGCCGCGCGTGAAGCCACGATCGCCCACTGCTCCCTCCGCGACGGGCGCTCAATTGGGGTGGGACATTTAGTCCCACCTCGGAACTTCTCAGAGGCGCGCGGACGCATAAAGGCAAAACATGCCTTATGCTGTCTGCCTCCTGACCACGGGGTGAGGTCCCTCTCACCCGACCCGGCCTCGTCCGTGACCACGCTCCGCGGACCTGGCCCGACCCGATTAAACCGACCTGCACTCCTCGCTCACCACCGCACGCCGGTGGGCCTGGACCCAGGCGCGACTCGTACCCGATTACCCGGTTGCTCTGGAAGAGCTGTCCTAAGAGCGAACTTTGAGAGAAAGAGACGCGCGGGGGAGAGGGGTAGAGTAGGTTTTGCCCTGACTCTGAACTCTTGAGCATGCAGGCACAGGTGAAGAAGAAGGAAGCTTAGGGAGATACTGTAGCAACAAGAGGTTTAAGTCGTCTGATTTTCAAATCAGATGACGTCCTGAAGACAGGTGAAGGCAAAGAAGAAGGAAGGAGAGGCAGAGGAAAGAGAGGAACACAGAGCAGCCAAGTGAAGACTCTGCAGACATCAGAAGACAAAGAAGAAGAAGAAAAGAAGAGAGAAGGAGCAGCCAAGTGAAGAAACAGAAAGCAGAAGAAGAAGAGCACGGGAGGCAGATCTGAAGCAAGAAAAGAAGAAACAAAGAAAATAAAAAGAAGAAAAAGACAGGATCGTCCAACCAAGAAATAGAGGAAGCAAGAAAAGAAGAAGAAGAACAGAAAGAACAAAAGCCAAAGACAGAGAAAGAAAGAAGAAGAAGAAGCCAAACTTTCATCTCTCTCTCTCTCTTTATTTTTGTAATAAAACATGTATATCTCTAGAATACAACTTGCTCCCTGAGTTCGACCTCGGGAGAACTGTATTTTCCAAGTAACAAATATTAGCAAATGATGGCAATAACTATCTGTACTACAACGACTTAAGAAAAGCTAGTTGCTGCCACCGTTTCGCCACGGAGCGAGGGGAGACGTGGCGGAGCACGGCGAGAAGCTCAGGAGCGCGGCCTGATACTGGAATTTTTCAAGCATCAGATGTCCGGAGAGTCTTCCGGACGACCGGCTGGACGTCTGGCGCCAACACCAGACATCTGAAAGCACTTGTATTGTGAAGGTACGTCTTTTTCGCAGTTACCGCCATGTAGGCCACACCGCAAACGATCCTGTTTGGGCTGAAATAGGGTGCTACTCTGTCGTGCCCAGGAGTAGCTTTGGGAAGGTGCGGGGAACTCCTTTCCATGCACTTTCAGACGTTTGGATAGCTTATCAGATGACCAGAGGCATTTCTAGACGACCGGAGGACTGATCAGACGTCTGGAACTGTTTTCAGACGGTCACGAAGGAGTCCTGGACGTCTGGAGTAACTGCAGGAGCTTGAGGTGAGTATCTGTGACCTTTAAGATGTCTGGACTTGTTTCCAGACGTCTAATTTTGGTCTGCAGACACGTTTTTGACCCATTTAGGGTCCGATCGGGATCCGTTTTATGCAAATGAAATATCTGTGGTTTCCTTATGAGTTTCTCTACATATTAGAAACCTCTATATACTATTCTGAATCTTCCTTTGTGATGTATTCCTTGGTATAGGTTTCAACCTGCTGCGTGTCTAAAGCTCGCAGAGACGCCTGGATCTGTTGTTCGAGCCCCCAGTACTCCCAGATTGTCTGGTAGAGTGGTCCACCCTGTTATACTTTTTAAATATGAATGCATCTATGAAAATTATACAACTGGAAACCTAGAATGTGGCATGAATCCTAGGACAAGAAATGGTTGAACCAATTGTTTGCGTAATTGAAATTGTATATATATGAATGAGCTAAATTGTTAGCCACTGCCTGTAAATAAATACGAGCTGCCTGTTAGAATATGAGCTGCCTGAGATAACTAAACAGTTACCTGTGATATCACTTGTTGCTTGTGTTAAATTGTGGAAATACGAGCTATCTGTGTATAAACGAGAACTGAATTGTGAATAATGAAACCTGGAATGGAATAATATGGTGAACATGAACATGAACCCTATGGGGAGTTAAGAGTAGAACTCCTGTGGTAAGATGGAAAAGCCTTGAATGTGGACGGGAAGTGTGCTGGCCATTGAGTATGTGGCACCAAGGAGAGCGACTATCCCCTTTTAGTGTAGAGCGGAGCTAGCCACCTTTGGGTTAGGACTCTGGGTTAGGATTGGCCACTCTACACCGACCTCTGTTGGCCCTCGCATACACAGTACCGAGGCGAGCAACTAGTGTAGGGAGGGAGCTAGCCACCCCATGGGGCCCAGGGTTCAGCTAGCCACCCTACACCGACTTGTTAGGCCCTCTGGGCAAACCGGGGTTGTCAGACAAGGGTGCGCAGACTGTGGAGGGACGAGACCCATGTTTGGTTCTGAGGGGCTAGACCCCTGTTTCTGAGAGGGCAAGGCCCTATATTGTTTCGTGCTGTACTTTGGGCGTACCCACTAGCGGAAACGACTAACCACATGCCAGTGTGGGGTAGCTATCCGTGCGTTTATCACGCGTGCCGTAGTCATCGCTATGTCTTGACAGTGACCTCGAGGTGGTTGACTGTGTGTAGGACTACCACGGGGGACTCTCCCAGCCAGGAGAGCACCACGTGTACCTTCTACTCTTCGGAAAAGACTACAATCAAGATCGTTCCCACGAGGAACATGCGAGATCAAGAAAAATCTAAAAGATGACAAAAAGGGGTGAAAAAGGAATTACCTGTAAAATAAAATAACTTGAAAAGATAAATATACCTGCTACTTTTACTACTTTAGATAGTATGGTTACCACTCTACTCAGCGTTCCTGACTCTTTCTTTTTCATAACCCTGTTCAGGTTCAGGAGTTCAGCAGCCCGAGCTACCGACTGAGAAGGGTGCTGAGCCCAGTCGAGCCCAGCCGTAGTTTTAGTACTTTTTGTTGTACTCTCTATACTGCTATAGTGAGTTTCAGACTTTTGTTATTGTTCCTGTTACTGTTGCTTTCATTTCATTTTTCCCATTATTGTGGTGGTATGTACTGAACTAGTAGCTTTTGCTTTCCTTTACTGCTTGTATGTTTTTACTGCTCAGTTAAAATGCAAATGTGAATGTGATTTTTTTTCCTACTTTTCGATTATTTCTTGTTGGACGACTGGGTCTTGGGATTAGTCAAGGTGAGTCGGTCTCAGGTCCTGTAGGGATTCGGAAATCGAGTCGTAACAAGATGGTATCAGAGCAAGGTCATCCCGAGAAATGAACCAACTAGCTTGAGAATAACCATTCACGTGCATGTAACTAGGGTTAACACCACAACGTATCGCTTGACATCTGTTCTAAGTCCCTTTTCGTAGAGGTTTGATAGAGTTGACCTCTTTTGTTCTGTATTCTGCATCTCCTTGCAGGAGATGCCTCGTCGAGGAGTTCTCAAGGCAGGTCGCGGACGCAGTCGTGGACGAGGTCGGAGGGCAGACGTGCTGGGCCTGAGGTGCCAGTTGACCCGCCACTGCTCTTGGGCGTTCAGGCCTAGGACCTCGTTTAGCTGATCAGAGACATAGTGCGAGAGGAGCTCCACCAGCCTCCACGGGCACCTCTCCCTGAGGACGTGAAGGGGGAATCCTCGGCAGGACAGAGAGATCGCCGCAGCGTAGGACGAGCAGGAGGGGGAGGGGGTGGTCCTCTATCGCCTCCGCCACACTCTAACACTTCCGAGCACGAGCCCTCCTTGCCTGGAGGCGTGCCCATTCCCGCACTGCAGCTGCTCCACGAGCTTTTCGGACAGTTTCGGAAGCTGAAGCCCCTCTCCATCAAAGGGGATGAGGACCCATCTGAGGCAAAGGACTGGTTGGAGCAGATAAAGAAGGTGTTCGACATCCTTCGCCCTCCCGTAGAGTGCTGCGTGGCCTTTACCACGTACCAGCTAGAGAGTGCGGCACACAAGTGGTAGAGGGCAGTCAGAGGCCAGGAGAGGGGAGAGCCGATGTAGGACCAGTTCGTGATCCTCTTCTGCGAGCAGTACTCCCCGTAGACTTGGTAGAACTAGAGGAGGCAGGAGTTCCATACTCTCTACAAGGGGACAATGACTGTTAGCGCGTATCGCATGCGATCCTGGAGCTGTCACGTTTTGCTTTGACAGCTGTAGCTACAGGGGAGTAGCGCCTATAGTGGTTCACTGAGAGGCTCCGACGTGCAAGACACCGACAGCGGATGGAAGAGCGCCTACCAGCCAGAGTACTCTCAGGGCCGTCGAGAGAGGAGGCACGCGGCACCCGCAGGAGAGCCGTCTCATTTTACTTAGCCATCAGTGCTTTTGGGGGCCCCAGACAGGGGCCAGTTGCCAACACTGGACCCCCGCCCAGCCGTCAGTAGGGACCTACTGAGGGAGGGAGTCGAGTTCCCCTCTGCTACCAGTGTGGCTGGCTGGGCCACATCAGGAGCGACTGCCCATCTAGGGCTGGAGCATAGCAGATGCTCCCAGCACCGAGCGTTGGAGGCCGAGCTGGTGGTCGTGGTCCCCAGCCGCGTGGGGGAGGGCAGCAGTCACAAGGAGGGTACTGACCAGCAGCTGCTCGCCCGACCCAGAGTGTAGCTGCTTCATCTGCACCGAGGACTGAAGGGTGTATCAACGCTCTGACACATAGAGATGCCAAGGCTTCCGGTTCAATGGTGGCAGGTATGGTTACCATTTCCGGTAGATTAGTATGCATGCTTTTTGATTCCAACGCCACGCACTCTTTTGTTGCTGCGAGTTTTGCTATCAGTTTGGGACAGGATAGTGTGTTGTTAGAGGATTCGTTTGTGATTAGAGGCCTAGGTGGCCAGCTGTTTGTAGCTGAGGAGGTCTACAGGACTGTGAGGTCAGTATAGGGGGATACCGCCTCCCCGTTGACGTGATTGTGATACTGATGGAGGGTTTTGGTGTGATTTTAGGGATGGATTGGTTGCTCGCCTACCACACCTTGGTGGATTATTTCAGGAGGAGGATAATCTTCTGTATACCGGAGATGCCTTCCTTTGAGTTTCACGGACAGCTGGTGGACGGAGGTTTCAGGTGCATATCTTCGCTTTGGGCAGCGAGGCTTTTGAGCCAGGGGTGTGAGGGCTTTCTAGCTTGTGTAGTAGTAAATCCTAGCCCCGTGGCTGACTTTTAGAGCATTCCGGTGGTTTGTGAGTACCCCGACATGTTTCCAAAGGAGCTGCCAGGACTACCGCCAAAGCGTGAGAGCGAGTTTGAGATCTCACTGGTACTGGAGACCAGCCTCATTTTTACTGCACCGTACCGGATGGCACCACTTGAGCTGCGAGAGCTCAAGTCATAGCTACAGGACCTGTTGGAGAAGGGCTTTGTGAGGCCCAATGCATCCCCGTTGGGAGACCCTGTGTTATTTATGAAGAAGAAGAATGGTACCTTGCGACTTTGCGTTGACTACAGACAGCTGAATAGGGTCACCATCAAGAAAAAGTATCCGCTGCTGAGGATTGATGACCTTTTCGACCAGTTGCGAGATGCCACAGTATTCTCCAAGATAGATTTGAGGTCAGGCTGCCATCAGTTGAGGATCAGGGAGTCCGACGTCTCCATGACAGCTTTCCGCACCCGGTACGGACACTACGAGTTCTTGGTCATGTCGTTTGGGCTGACCAACGCCCCTGCTGCTTTTATAGATTTGATGAACCAGGTTTTCAGACCGTATTTGGATCAGTTTGTGGTGGTATTCATCGACAACGTGCTCGTTTACTCGTGAGATCAGGCATATCACAAACAGCATCTACGGATGATTCTGGACACTTTGAGACGACGCAGGTTATATGCCAAGTACAGCAAGTACGAGTTTTGGTTGAGGCAGGTGACTTTCTTGGGCCACGTGATCTTAGGGGATGGTTTGGTTGTGGATCCAACTAAGGTTGAGGCAGTACTTAGGTGCGAGAGTCCACGTACAATTAAAGAGATACTCAGTTTTTTGGGATTGGCAGGTTACTATCGGCAGTTTATCAGGGGATTCTCGCAGATTACACGTCCTATGACTCAGTTGACCCGGAAGGATGTGCCCTTTGCTTGGATAGATGCTTGTGAGGCTTGTTTTCAGGAGTTGAAGGAGATACTGACTTCAGCTCCTATGCTCACCATCCCGGACAGCAGTGGCGGTTTTGTGGTCTACACGGACGCTTCGTTGCATGGGTTAGGGGGTGTGCTCATGTAGTAGGGTCACGTTGTCTCTTACGCTTTGTGGCAACTGAAGCCCCATGAGCATAGCTACCCTACCCATGACTTAGAGCTGGTAGCTGTGGTCTTCGCACTGAAGACATAGAGGCACTACCTTTACAGCGAGACTTTTGAGATTTTTACATATCATAAGAACCTCAGGTACCTGTTTGACCAGAATGAGCTTAACATGAGACAGAGACATTGGTTAGAGCTCCTAAAGGACTATGACTGCAGCATCTCCTACCATCTAGGGAAGGCCAATGTGGTGGCTGACGCCTTGAGCCGAAAGGCGCCCGCCCACTTGACCAGTCTACAGGCATAGACTTAGAGACTTATGGAGGAGTTGGGTGGTTGGAAACCCTGAGAGTCACAGGGGTATTATGGGGCAGTGACAGTGACACGACAGACGCGACCAGAGCTGATAGACCGCATCATCACATGACAGATGACAAATCCGTACCTACAGACGTTTTGAGACAGAGTGCTGACAGGGGACCCAGGAGACATTTCTTTTACAGACGAGGTGCTGCGCATGAGGGGACGCTTGTGCGGACCCATGGACGAGGAGTTGTTGAGAGAGCTCTTGACGGAGGCGCACGGGTCCAGATTCACCATACATCCCAAGAACACAAAGATGTATCATGATCTGAGGCACGACTTTTGGTGTAGAGGGATGAAGCGGGATGTGGGTGAGTTCGTGCAGCAGTGTTTAGTATGCCAACAGGTGAAGGCCGAGCACCAGAGGCCTGCGGGGCCGTTGCAGCCATTTCCTGTGCTAGAGTGGAAGTGGGAGAGCATCACTATGGACTTGGTGGTGGGTCTACCCATTACCCAGCGAGGACACGATGCAGTCTGGGTGATAGTGGATAGGTTGACAAAGACGACGCGTTTCCTACCGATCCGAGTCACCTCGGGACCAGCACAGTTGGTAGAGAGGTACATTCGTGATGTGGTATGCCTGCACGAGGTTCCACGTGAGATTGTAACCGACAGGGATACCCGTTTCACTTCTCAGTTTTGGGCTGAGTTTCAGCAAGCTTTGGGGACGCGGTTGAGGTTCAGTACCACATTCCACCCCCACACGGACGGACAGTCAGAGCTCACTATACAGACACTTCAGGAACTTTTGCACGCCTATGTACTAGACTAGAGAGGCCCTTGGGAGGAGCATTTACCCCTGGTAGAATTTGCATACAATAACAGTTATCACTCGAGCATCGGCATGGCACCTTACGAGGCTCTGTACGGACGGAGGTGTACTGTGCCCTTGAGTTGGGTTGAGGTACAGACCAAGTGGGAGGTTGGCCCCAGGCTGATCTGGCAGAGTTAGGACGTAATAGAGCAGATCTACAGACGACTCCGCATTGTCAGGTGCAGGTAGAAGAGTTATGCTAATCGGAAACGCAGAGAGGTGTAGTTCAGGGTTGGGGATCACGTCTTTCTTCGTGTTTCGCCATGAAGGGCCTACAGCGTTTTGGGGTGAAGGGGAAGCTTGCGCTGAGGTTTGTGGGACACTTTGAGGTCCTGGAGCGGGTAGGACCCGTTGCTTACCGGCTTGCCCTTCCTACCTAGCTTTCTGGAGTGCACAACGTGTTCCACGTGTCCAACCTCAGGAAGTACGTCTCCAATCCCTATCACGTTCTGAGCCACGAGAGTGTCGAGATGGGTGATGACCTGACCTTCCCCGAGAGACCAGTACAGATGCTAGATAGAACCGTACGGAGTCTGAGACTGAAGCAGGTACCCCTGGTGAAGGTTTTGTGGAGAAGCCAGCGGTATGAGGAGGCTACCGTTGAGCCTGAGGCAGCGATGCGAGAGCGGTACTGAGAGCTTTTCGAGGGTACGTCTTTTTGGACCGACTTGGGTCCTCTTTAAATTTGTTATGCATTTTATATTCCTCTTTCTGCACCCTAGCTAGTTGAAGTTTCGGGGACAAAACCTCCTTTAAGTTTATTATAATGTAAAGATCTGTCTTATTTTTAGCCTTTGAAGACATCTAGAGTGTCAGTCAGATGTTTGTCCAGACGTCTGGAAGTTAAATTTTTGTACGCCTTCTGCGTTCTGCGTGTGGGCGCCACGCAGAACTCTTTTCTCTGTTTCTCTTTCCTCCTCCCTCCCCCTGTAGAACCATAGCTGCAGCCTTATAAAGGGCCGCCCCTTCCTCTCCTCTCCACTCCACCACTATCACCTCACCCCACTTCCACTACCGTGAGCGAGGGTGAGCGAGAGAGAGCGTGAGAGCGAGGAGGAGGAGGGTGCATGAGAAGGAGGAGGCTGAGGTCGAGAGCTTCACGGAAGCTCATCGGAAGCTCGCACGGCCACTGCGGTGCGTGCGGGAGTAGGAGGGCGTTGGAGCGTCATCCTCGACTAGCTGCAGCAACTGGAGCTGCGGCGGAACGAGGGGAGACGCGGCGGAGCACGGAGAGAAGCTCAGGAGCGCAGTCTAATACTGAAATTTTTCTAGTATTAGACGTCCAGAGTGTCTTCCAGATGGCCGGCTAGACGTCTAGCACCAACACCAGACATCTGAAAGCATTTGTATTGCGAAGGTAAATCTTCTTCTTGATTACGGCCAAGCAGGCCGCACTGCAGACGATGTCATACGCAGGAGCAACTTTGGGAAGGTGCGTGGAACGCCTTTCCATGCACTTTCGGATGTCTGGACAGCTTATCAGACGATCGAAGGCATTTCCAGACGACCAGAGGACTGGTCAGACGTCTGGAATTATTTTCTGGCGGTCGCGGAGGAGTCCTGGACGTCTGAAGTCACTGCAGAAGCTTGAGGTGAGTAGATGTGACTTTTAAGATGTCTAGACTTGTTTCCAGACGTCTGATTTTGGTCTGCAGACATGTTTTTAACCCATTTAGGGTCCGATCGGGATCCGTTTTACGCAAACGAAGTATCTGTGGTTTCCTTATGAATTTCTCTACATATTAGAAACCTCTATACACTATTATGAATCTTCCTTTGTGATGTATTCCTTGGTATAAGTCTTCGACCTGCTACGTGTCTGGGGCTCACAGAGACGCCTGAGTCTGCGGTTTGAGCCCCCAGTACTCCCGGATTGTCTGGTAGAGTGGTCCACCCCTGTTATACTTATTAAATATGAATGCATCTATGAAAATTAGACAACTAGAAACCTAGGATGTGGCATGAACCCTAGGACAAGAAATGGTTGAACCAATTGTTTATGTAATTGAAATTGTACATATATGAATGAGCTAAATTGTTAGCCGCTGCCTGTAAATAAATACGAGCTACCTGTTAGAATATGAGCTGCCTGAGATAACTAAACAGTTACCTGTGATATCACTTGTTGCATGTGTTAAATTATGGAATTACGAGCTGCCTGTGTATAAACGAGAACTGAATTGTGAATGATGAAACCTGGAATGGAATAATATGGTGAACATGAGCATGAACCCTACGGGGAGTTAGGAGTAGAACTCCTGTGGTTAGACTGAAAAGCCTGGAATGTGGACGGGAAGTGTGTTGGCCCTTGAGTACATGGTACCAAGGAGAGTGACTGTCCCCTTTTAGTGTAGAACGGAGCTAGCCGCCCTTGGGTTGGGACCCTGGGTTAAGATTGGCCACTCAACAATGACTTTTGTTGGCCCTCACGTACTCGGTACCGAGACGAGCTACTAGTGTAGGGAGGGAGCTAGCCACCCTTCATCGACTTGTTAGGCCATCTGGGCAAACCGAGGTTGTCAGACGAGGGTGCACGAACTGTGGAGGGGCGAGACCCCTGTTTGATTTTGAGGGACTAGACCCCTGTTTCTGAGAGGGCTAGGCCCTATACTGTTTCGTGCTGTACTTTGGGCGTACCCGCTAGCGGAAACGACTGACTGGGTGCCAGTGCGGGGTAGTTACCCGTGCGTTTATCACGTGTGCCGTAGTCACCGCTATGTCTTGATAGTGACCTCGGGGTGGTTGACTGGGTGTAGGACTACCACGGGGGCTCTCCTGGCCAGGAGAGCACCACATGTACCTTCTACTCTTCAAAAAAGACTGCAATCAAGATCGTTCCCACGATGAACATGCAAGATCAAGAAAAATCTAAAAGATGACAAAAAGGGGTGAAAGAGGAATTACCTGTAAAATAAAATAACTTGAAAATATAAATACCTGCTACTTTTACTGCTTTAGATAGTATGGTTACCATTCTACTCAGCATTCGCTGACTTCGTCTTTTTCATAACCCTGTTCAGGTCCAGGAGTTGAGCAGGCCGAGCTATCGGCTGCGGAGGGTGCTGGGCCCAGTCGAGCCCAACCGTAGTTTCAATAGTTTTTGTTGCACTCTCTGTACAGCTATAGTGAGTTTCAGACTTTTGCTACTATTCCTGTTACTGTTGCTTTCGTTCCGTTTTTTCTGTTGTTGCGGTGGTATGTATTGAACTAGTAGCTTTTGCTTTCCTTTGCTGCTTGTACATTTTTACTGCTTAGTTATATTGCATACGTGAATGTGATTTATTTTTCTACTTTTTAGTTATTTCTTGTTGGACGACTAGGTCTTGGATTAGTTGAGGCAAGTCAGTCTCAGGTCCTGTAGGGATTCGGGAACTGGGTCGTAACAGTTAGGAGGGAGAGTGAGAGAGAGAAAGGGTGAGCGAGGGAGAATGAGAGGGAGAACGAGAGGGAGAGAGAGGAAGGAAGAATGTGAGGGAGGACCAAGGCCGGAGGAGCTTCGGCGGAGTTTGGAGGAGCTCGTGCGGAAGCTCGGGGGAGCTTCAGTGGAAGCCTGGAGGAGCTCGCGTGAGCTGCGGTGGGCATGCACACTCGAACGAGGGCTCAGGGAGGTAGCCTCGTCCCCCCTTCGCAGCTGCTGAGGCTATTGCGGTGTGCTGCGGGCGGCACTGCGAGGAAAGCAGCGTCGCGGAGGAGGTCCTGATACTGGAAGTTTTCCAGTATCAGATGTCTGGAGTGTCGACCAGATGTCTGGAGAGGAAACAGGATGTCCGGAGTTGAAGCCGAACGTCTGAAAGCATATTATCGCGCGGAAGTACGTGTTCCCTACGCTACTTTCCACCATGCAAACGTAGCGTAGGAATGTTCGGTTGAATATAGGTTTGCGATTTTCGTACGCAGGTGCAGAGCGTTGGAAAGGCACGCGATGCACCTTTCCAGGCACTTTTGGATGTCTGACTACGTCACCTGACGTCCGACAGCACTTCCAGATGACTAGAAGGAAGGTCCGACGTCTGGAACTCTCCTCAGACGGTTGCAGAGGAGTCTGGGCGTCTGAGCCAGCCGCAGGAAGTGAGAGGTAAGATCTGACGTCTTTTAAGACGTATGGGACATGTCCCAGACATCTTATTTTGGACAGTAACCGTGTTTTTAGCTCGTTCTGGGCCCAAACGGAATCGGATTTCCGCAAACGAAGTACCGTTGTTTTCCACTCGAGTTTCTCTACGTGTTAGTGTTGATTACCTACTGTTTTTGACCCGTCTGATGTGAATTAGTCACTGGCACAGGTTACTAGCTGGTGGCGTGTTCGGGGCTCGCGGAGATGATAAGATCTACGGTGCAGGCCCCATTCCTCCCGTGATACTTGGTAGAGTGGTTTAATTCATTTGTTAAGATGTAAATAAAGAATAAGCTTACTTAGATTAAATTGATTGAAACTTTAGGATGTGGAATGAACCCTAGGGTAGAAATGTATGAGCTTAATGTTGAGCTATACTGTTCACTTGAGATGCATGTTTAACTAAATTGCTAGCAATGTGTATGAGTTGCCTTGTCAGATATGACAACACGAGCTGCCTGCTATGTAATGGAAAAATGGAGAGTTGAATAATATGATCCGGATATTGATAAATGAGATGAATATTAGCATGAACCCTACGGGAAATTAGGAGTAGAACTCCTGTACATGAAAAGAATCTGGTATGTAGACGGGAAGTGAGCTAGCCCTTGTGTACACGGTACCAAGGCGAGCAATTGTCCCTTTTAGTGTAAAGGGGGAGCCAGCCACCCCTTGGGTTGAGACCCCGGGTTAGGACTGGTCACTCTACAACGACTCCTGTTTGACCCTCGCATACGTAGTACCGGGGTGTGCTACTAGTGTAGGGAGGGAGCTAGCCGCCCCACGGGGCCTGAGGTTAGAACTAGCCAAGCTACACCGACTTTTTAGGCCCTCTGGGCAAACCGAGGTAATCAGACGAGGGTATGTGATTGTGGAGGGGCGAGACCCCTACTCTGAGAGGGCAAGGCCCCATACTGTTCCGTGCTGCACTTTAGGCATACCCGCCAGCGAAAACAACTGATTGCGTGCCAGTGCGGGGTAGCTACCCGTGCGCTTATCACGTGTGCCGTAGTCACCGCTACGTTGCAACAGTGACCTCGGGGTGGTTGATTGGGTGTAGGACTACCGCAGGGGACTCTCCTGGCCAGGAAAGCACCACGTGTACCTTCTACTCCATGGAAAAGATTGCAATTGTAAAGACTCGTCACACTTTTATCCTTTTAAGACATCTGGAGTCTCAGTCAGACATCTGTCCAGACGTCTGTACCCTTTCCCGGACGTCTGAAAATGAAATTTTTGTGCGCGCACTGCACCCTGCGCGCGCGGCTCGCAGGACCTTCTTCCTCTCTCCCCTTTCCCTTCTTTCCCCCAAACCCTAACACCCCCACGCCACCCATTTAAACCCCTACCCTCCTCTCCTCTCCACTCCACACACCACCACCTTCATCTTCAGAGCTTGCGAGAGCAGCGAGAGGAGGTGAGCAAGGAGGACAACGAGAGGGAGAAGGAGGAGAGTGCAGGAGGAGGAGGAGGCCGAGGTTGGAGAGCTTCGGTGGAAGCTCGGTGGAGCTCGCACTGCCACCGCAGGCACATGTGGCAGGAGGAGAAATCCCGGGGAGGCAGCCTCGACCCCGCAGGGGCTGGAGCTGCGGCAGCGCGAGGAGGAGCGCGGCGGAGAGCGCTGGGAGCAAGTTCTGGTACTGGAAATTTTCCAGAATCAGACGTCTGAAGTGGAGTTGAGACGGCTGACGGAGCAGCTGGACGTCTAGAGCTAAGGCCAGACGTCTGAAAGCTCATTTATCATGAAGGTACGTTCTTTTTTGCAGTTACGGCCATGCAAGCCTCACCGCAAAGCGAATGTTGGGCCTGATTTAGGGGCTACGACTATCGTACGCAGGAGAAACCTTGGGAAGGAGCGTGGAACGCCCTCCCACGCACTTTTGGATGTCTGATCAGATCACCACACGACCGAAGGCGTGGTCCAACATTTGGAACTGCCTTTAGACGATCGCAGAGGTAGCCTAGACGTCTGAGGACACCGCAGGGACTTAAGGTAAGGTTCTTGTACCTTTTAAGACATCTGGACTTATTCCCAGACGTCTGATTTTGGACAGCAGACACGTTTTTGACCCGTTTGGGGTCCGATCAGGATCCGTTTTACACAAACGAAGTATCTATAGTTTCCTTGCGAGTTTCTCTACGTACTAAAGACCTTGGTACATTGTTCTGAACCCTCCTTTTGCAATGTATTCTCTGGTGTAGGGTTTCAGCCTGTTGCGTGTTTGGGGCTCGCAGACATGCCTGAGTCTGCGGTTCGAGCCCCCAGTACTCCTGAATTATCTGGTAGAGTGGTCTACTTCTATTAATAATATTAAATAATAATGTGCTTGTGGAATTAGCCAAATGGAACCCTAGGATGTGACATGAACCCTAGGATAGAGAAATGAATGAACCATTTGTACTGCATGATTGTATTCGTATGCATGATTAAGTTAAACTGCTAGCAATTGCCTGTAATATAGTTGTGAGCTGCCTGTTAGAATGTGAGCTGCCTTAGATAAATGAACAATTACCTGTGAAATCATCAGTTGCATGTATTGAATTATGGAAACACGAGCTGCCTGTATATAAATAAGAACTTAATTGTGAATGGTGGGTTCTGGATCGGAATAAATGAGGTGAACATGAGCATGAACCTTACAGGGAATTCGGAGTAGAGCTCCTGTGGTTAGATGGAAATCTGGAATGTAGACGAGAAGTGTGTTGGCCCTTGAGTACGTGGTACCAAAGAGAGCAACTGTCCCCTTTTCGTGTAGAGCGGAGCTAGCCACCCTTGGGTTGAGACCCGAGGTTAGGATTGGCCACTCTACATCGACTCCTGTTGGCCCTCGTGCACGCGGTACCGAGGTGAGCTACTAGTGCAGGGAGAGAGATAGCCACTCCACGGGGCCATTGGTTCAGCTAGCCACCCTACACCGACCTATTAGGCCTTCTGGGTAAACTGGGGTAGTCAGACGAGGGTGTGCGGACTGTGGAGGGGCGAGACCCCTGTTCTGAGAGGGCTAAGCCCTATACTGTTCCATGCTGTACTTTAAGCATATTGTTCGTAACGCTTTGTCGTGTTTTAAATCAACCTCGTTGCAGTATAGTCGAAAAAGCGTATGAACAAATAACAATTTTATTTACTCGAAAGTCAAAATTTTTGAGGTTGAACTCAGGGAGCAAATTGGTATTTTAGAAGCAGAAATCTCAATCTCAAATTTTACTCAAAAGATGATGTTCAAAAATAATGCAATGTATATGAAATGCTAGAGAGGAAAATGTAAATAGATTGTCTCTTTTCCTCAATTATTCCTTCTTCTCTCTCTGTGACTTCTTTCTTTCTTCTACTTGGTCACACCTTCTCTTCCTTTCTTTCTCTGATTTTCCTCTTCTTAGACATCTGATTCTGTGAATCAGACGTCTTAACTGGCGAATGCTACAGTGCTCACTTCTCTTCTGTCTTCTTCTTTTCTTCTTCACTTGGCTTTCCTCCTTCCTATCTTCTTCTATCTTGAGCTGCTCCTCTACCGCTCCTCTTCCTTGAGTTCTTCCTTCTTCTGCCTTTGCCTTCAACCACACCTTCTCCTTCTTCTTTCTTCAGCCTCTGCCTCTGCAGCTATAGTGCCTTCTTCCTTAGCTTTTCTTCTGCCTTCAAGCTTCTGCCTTTGCCTTAGCTTCTTTCTCAGCTTCTTCTTCTGAGCCTTCACAAGTCTTTCTTCAGCAGCTGCCTCTTCCTTCTCCTTCTTTCCCTGCACAACACAAAGAGCAAAACCTATCCCCTACCCTCTCCCGCGTCTCCCTCTCTCTCTATTTTGCTCTTAAGAATGCTCTCCTAGAGCCGGGTAATTGGATCGGGTTACGTGCACCCGGGTCCAGGTGCACCGGTGTGGGTGTGATGCGCGAGGAGTGTATAGGATAGGTAATCGGGTCGGGTGCCAGATCAATAGGGACTAGTCGCGGATGAGGCGTGAGCGAGTGAGGGCGAGGGACCTCACCCCTGTGTTCTGAGGCAACCTAAAGAAACCACAAAAACAATTTAAAGTCTTCAACCCACCCTAAGCTTTCCGAGGTGGGACTAAAAGTCCCACCTGCTTCGCTCGCACCCGCAGGAGATGCTCTGCCTGATTGCTGCAGCTGGGGTCCTCGCTCGAGGTTGCGCTCTTGCTGGATGTGTGCGCACCCTCCTTGCGCATCACCTGAACCTGGAAGCCTGGAGCATTGCGTCTTGGAACAAGCTCGCGAGCCCCTTGCTTGCGCTCCAATGACGGAAAGGGGGCTGAACCTAATATCAATCAATATGGCCTCACGGCATCATTAGACCACATGGGCAGCTTTGCCGTGTCACAGCAAAGGTGCCTAGCTGGGTGGTTGGCTGCGGAGTGGCCTAAGCGTGCGTGCCTAGATCACTCTGTGGCAATTGTGATGGCGGTCAGTGGAGGGTTGAATGATGGTCAATGGGTGATGGCAAATGTTCTAAGGTCGGTGGTGACGCATGTGGATGGGTGGAGCGACGGGAGCGCCTTCGCCGGTGGTTGGCCGGAGATGGGAACGATGGTGGTGGACTGCGGCATTGAGGGGACAAAAATAGCAATAAAGATAGGGGAAATAAAGAGGGGAGAGAAAGGAATAATTCTAATCTAGCTAAGTGGAGGAAGGGGGGCAGGAGGCAGATGGCTCGTTCCAACCGTCGCTGGAAACGAAGATGTCCAGGGGGGGCGACGGCGACGATGACGCGAAGGAAGGCGATGAAGGCAGCTCTGCCACTAGTATTGTGGTAGAGCGACGAAAAAGAGGGGGAGGGCTCGCCGGAGCTCGCTGGACTCTTGACCGGAGGAGGAGGAGATGAAATTGGGGGGAATTCTTCTGCCAAGTCGAGCTTGCCCCCTTCGGCCGGACCTGGTGCTCCTTATAAAGGAATGGGCCGAGGGTCAGGCGCAAGGAGGCAGCCAAAAGTCCCACCGGAGGCATGGCCGAAGGTGATACCCATACCTCTCGAGCGTTCACACGAGAGGTATGGGGCGATTCAGGGCATGAGAAGCTGCTCATGCGGTAGGGGGTTTCGTAGAAAGCTCCTCTTTCAAATCTGAGAGCAGCTCCCTGGGGAAATGAGGAGAAAACCTCCTCGAAACCTCGCCGGAGGTATGGGTTTCTGCTGTAATGGCAGAGGGACCTGAATGTAGAAAGTGACGAGAAAGTTGAGGGGGATTTTGCAAGGGTTTTCAAAATTTAGGGGCCAGAATGTAATTAGGTGGACCATTTTGCAAACTTGGTCAAAATGACCTTCCCTTAGGTCCAAATTTTGGTATGAACTTAATTTGGACCTAAGGAATCCAGTGGTGAAGTTGGATTTTAGGTTTGACTACGTTTGAATGGATATTTTGCATAAAAACCTAAATTATGTCAAATATTGAGCTTGGACCCCAATCTAGGTCAAAACAGGTTCCAAAGGCTAAATTGAAGGTTCTAAACCCTAAGACATATTTTTATGAATTTTAGAGGGTTTTGTTGATTTTTATTCTACCTGGAACCTTGTGAATTTAAGTGGGTTTGTTTTAGGATTACAGAATGTCATTTAATTCTTAAATTTCACAATAACCCTTTTCCGACTGAACCATCCCACCTTTTCTATTATTAAGTCCAATTGACCTATATCTAGACCCTGAGAAATTCCATTGATGCACTGCAATGGTAAAATTGCAGTTTTACCCTATTTTTCATGTATTCCTTTTAAATCAATAATCTCTAGAATTAGGCCTTTCTCTTGGTTATGTAGGAGCTTTTGTTCTCTTTCTTAGGTCAAAATAAGCTAGTTAGGGTTCACGATGAGGTTCTCATCATACCCCCATGACTAGCTTTTGCTAGTCTCTTAGCAAAATTTCAAGGTTTTAACTTCTGTTCTAGACCATGAGTTTCTTTCACCAATTATGATAAGTGCTTTTTCTTCTTTTTCCTCTGCAATTAGGTCAGAATGCTGATAATGGACCTAGAGGTACTCTAGCACCAACCAAGATCCGGACCTGGCCAGCTTTAGCCTCAGTCCTCTGCGAAGGTTTTTAAGGCCCGCAGGAACTATCTTAAGGTTCATTGGATTTCGTGGTTAAAGCACCAGTGCTTGAGAGATATTTTAGGCTTGGTTCAATTTGCAGTGCATTTTTGTAAGAGAAGGACAAAGGATTTATTTGTTTGGAGAGTTTTCTCTCTCTTTTCTTTTTATTTCTAGCTTCAGATTGGCTTCTCAACACGATCTGTATCGGATTCCTCGTCCCCATCATCAATCCTCAAAGGTTCCTAGCAATCGATGCTTCATGATAGCACCGCCCATGGTAACCCCGAGAACCCTGATTTTCGAGATTTCAAGATAATCCCGCCCATGGCGTTCCGTGGCTGAATCCAGACCCTGGTAATCGACATTTCGTGATAATGCCACCCATGGTATCTGAACCAGCAGAGTGCTTACATGCCCCTAGTAGGATATATAAATATCCTAAGAGATAAGCACCGAGCAGACGATATGTTGTTATGCATTTTCGAAGGGAGTTTCCCACCTCTTCGCGCCGAGAACTCGCCCAAATCAACTTGCGTTGATCGGCCACTCCTAATCTAGGCAACATTTTCAGAACATTAAAACGCTTTTTGCGTGATTTTGATTGTTATGCGCACTAAACCAGATTGTGTGTGGATTTGGGTGCTTAGGTTATCGAGTCCCGCAAACCGAAGGTCAGTTAACGAGGCTGAATACTCCCTAAGCCTTAGGCCTAATACTTAGCTTTGCATTCTCCTCAACCTCTTGAGGATTATCCAGATCTTAACGGGTACTAGGAGTCTAGCCAAAAAGGCCTAAGGTCAGCGTTCCTTCTAATCTCTTTGTGTCTCTTTAGCACTTTTCTTTATTTTTCTTGATGTGGTCTAGAACTTTGGTTAATCCCTTAATTTCTTACTAATGACTATCTCTTTCTTTTTCATTTTGTGCTCCTTTTTTTAACATTTTGCTCTTTTTCTTCCTCATGTTTTGTATAGCCCAAAAATTTTCCCTCCTCTTCTCAGTTTTTTTTTTTTTTAGATATGTGATTTTTTTGTTGAGACCTTTTCTTGATATGAGTTTTCAAACATTCTTGCACTTTTTATACCCCCCATGCCTAGGATTTTCAATGTCCCCATTGTAAATTAGGTGGGTTCGAATTCAGCTTAGTTCATTCATTAGGACAGATGTTTGGTGAGAGAACGGGTCGAGGTAACTGTTGCGAACGATTTCTAGACTCGGGTACGGGTACCTGAGGTGGAGTCAGCTATTCTAACGAATGAACCCTAAAGTGCAATATGAATTTAGCAAGAAAATGTCAGGAAAGGTTTCGGATTTTTCAAAGAATGACGGGTTGCCTCCCGGTAAGCGCTGAGTTTTACACCATCGGCTGGGCATAATGGGCTTAGGGAGAATGGAGGATAAAGGATGACTCAGCCAAATCTGTATTGGTCATGTGAATGAACGGTTTGAGTCTCTGACCGTTCACGACGAAAGGTTCGAAATCGTGGCTGAGTGGACTGATCTCAACGGCTCCATTTCCAAAGATTCGTTGGACTAATTATGGTTCGATCCACTTAGATCGTAGCTATCCTGGGAACAGTTTGAGTTGGGCAT
The DNA here is from genome assembly GCA_037157565.1 of Thalassia testudinum. Taxonomy (NCBI): domain Eukaryota; kingdom Viridiplantae; phylum Streptophyta; class Magnoliopsida; order Alismatales; family Hydrocharitaceae; genus Thalassia; species Thalassia testudinum. Next base: position 17,594,264 of record JAZHRO010000076.1, on the reverse strand, counting down.
CAAAAAGTAGGACCTTTTGATCAGGATGAAAGATCTTTCAAGATATGTGCTTGTCGTGAAGGGCTTTAACCTGCTTTTTGTAGATTTGCGAGTTCTTATACTCATCATGGCGTAATTCATCAATCTCGCTCATCTAAAGCTTTCTGCGGGTTCCAGCCTTAGAAAGATCTAAGTTCCAGTTCCGTACTGCCCAATAGGCTTTATGCTCCAATTCAACGGGGAGGTGACACGCCTCCTCGTACACCAGTTTGAAAGGAGACATGCCTAATTGGGTCTTGTGGGCGGTCCTATAGGCTCACAAGGCTTCCGGAAGTCAGGATGACCAATCCTTCCTGTCAGGTCGAACAGTAACCTGGAGGATTTTCTTGATCTCCTGGTTTGATAACTCAACTAGACCATTAGTTTGGGGGTGGTACGGAGTAGAGATTCGGTGCGACATCCCATATTTGGTCATTAGTGACCTGAACTGAGCATTTGTGAAATGGGTCCCTCCATCAGAAATGATCGCTCGTGGAATCTTGAACCATGAGAATATGTTTTGGTGAATGAACTTGATAACAACTTTGTGATCATTGGTTCGGGTCAGAATGGCTTCAATCCATTTAGACACATAGTCAACAGCGAGTAAAATGTATTCGAAGCCATCCAAGATAAGGAAGGTCCCATAAAATCAATCCCCCATATGTCAAAAATCTCGCATACTAGAATCGGCTGTAAAGGCATCATGTCTCGATGGCTCATGTTGCCCAAGGTCTGATAGTGATTGTATGCATCCTTGAAAATGGCAACTCGCCCTGATGGCGAATTCCCGCCAACCGGGCACACTTCCTTCACAACCTATGACGAACCCAAATAGCATGCCGACCCAGAGGCACGTTATGAACCCGAACCCAGGCCAAGCACATATGATTTATTAGGCCCCTTCCGTTACATCACTTGACGGGATGGAAGCTTCAACATCCTATGCGGGGTATCAATAGCAGCCACCCATTTTACCAACCCCAAACCCAAACCAGGTAGGATTAAACTCTGTAACAACCCGTAGTGGTAAAGCAACCCAAGACCCACCCTATCCAAACCACTCCAAGCCTGGCAGTGAACCAAGCCCTAGGATAGCTATCCAGGATGTCCCTATCCCAGATCAAGAACCTGGACCTATTCTAGAGGAACCAACCAAGGTTCCATTTCCCGAGTCCTTGACCAAGGGAAAAAGGACAACCAAACCTGTGGCTCCTAAGGAGGTCCTGATCAAGCTCTTTGAACAGGTCCACATAAACATCCCCTTGATGGATGCAATCCGCCACATACCGACTTACGCACGATTCTTGAAAAACGTGTGTACACCCCAGCGTAAGCCGCGAACCAAGAGTAGGAGTCCAATCGTACTGTCAAGCCAACTCTGTACTCTTGAGTAAACTCCCACCCAAGGCAAAAGACCTAGGCACTCCCCTAATCTCTTGTAAAATTGGTGAAACCCAATTCGATAAAGCATTACTAGACCTAGGTGCCTCCATAAACCTAATACCCACATCCCTGCTTAATCATCTTGAAGAATTCGAGCTTAAACCGACTGAGGTGACATTGCAGTTAGCTGATCGATCCATTAAGTCACCGAAGGGAGTTCTCAAGGATGTTATTGTTAGGGTACGGGATTTTTATTTCCCAGAGGATTTCATAGTTCTAGATATGGATGCACCTGAGAACCCAAGGGATACACCAATTATACTAGGGAGACCTTTTTTGGCGAGCGCTAGGGCCAACATAAGTTGTGAGGAAGGCCAAATAGAGTTGAAATTTGGGAACCAAACTCTTAAGATTGACATCTTTAAGGCCTAACAAGGGATTAATTGTGGTGTTGTAGAGCAAATATGTGACATTAGAGCCGTGGTTGATGAACCGCATATTGAGGATAACTTGATCATCCCCAATCAGCCACAAGAAGAACTAAACCCACAATTAGAGGAATCTGAACCCGATCTAGATACACCCATAACTCCTACCCTTGTACCTCACACCCACTCTGAACCACCTGCTGCTGCTGATAATCCCGTCTTGGAACTCAAGTCCCTTCCCGATCATCTGAAATACGCCTTTTTGGGTTCCAATTGGACATTTCCTGTGATTATAAATTCCAGACTCACACCTGATCAGGAATCCTGTCTGATTACTATTCTCCAACAACATTGTAGAGCCATTGGATGGACTCTCGATGATTTGACTGGGATAAGTCCCTCTTATTGCACACACCACATCTATTCCGAAGAGGGCGCACGACTTTCGCGTGAAATGTAGAGACGTCTGAGCCCTAATCTGCAGGAGGTCGTGAAAAAGGAGATCACTAAGTGGTTAGATGTAGGGATCATCTACCCGATCTCCGACAGTCGATGGGTGAGTCCAATCCAGGTTGTGCCTAAGAAGGCAGGACTCACCACCATCACGACTGAAACCGGAGAGGTCATACCAACCCGTATAGCCAACTCGTGGAGAGTCTGCATTGATTACCGAAGACTCAATTCCTCCATGAAGAAGGATCATTTCCCACTACCGTTTATTGATCAGATCCTTGAAAAACTAGTAGGAAATAGATTCTTTTGCTTTCTTGATGGGTACTTCGGTTACAACCAAGTGGCAATCCATCTAGAGGACCAAGAGAAGACCATGTTCACCTGCCCCTTCGAGACGTATGCGTTCCGAAGGATGCCTTTCGATCTCTGCAATGCACCCGCGACTTTTCAGTGGTGCATGCTTGCCATATTCTCTGATATGGTAGGTGATTATCTGGAAGTCTTCATGGATGACTTCTCAGTTTTTGGGGCATCATTTGACGATTGCGTCCAGCACTCAGTTCAAATACTCAGGCAGTGTATTAACGTGAATCTAGTTCTTTCTTAGGAAAGAGCCACTTCATGGTGCCTGAGGGGATCGTCCTGGGACATCTGATTTCAGAGAGAGGCATCCAAGTTGATCGAGCTAAGGTTAACTTGATTTCCAAACTTCCTATGCCTAGCTCGATCAGGGACATTCGATCTTTTCTGGGGGCACGTCGGTTTTTACCTTCGATTCATCCCTGATTTCTTGAAAATCGTGCACCCCATGACCTGCACCCCCTGACCGCTCTTCTCTCCAAGGATGCACCTTTTGAAATTTCCAAGGAATGCACTCAAGCATTTAAGATCCTTCGTGACTGAGTTACCCAAGCCCCGATCCTACAGTCCCCTGATTGGTCTCAACCCTCTGAGATCATGTGCGATGCATCTGACTTCACTGTAGGAGCGATTTTGGGGCAGAAAATTGACGGGAAACCCATGGTCATCTACTACGCTAGCAAGACACTTGACGAGGCTCAATGTAAGTACACTGTTACTGAGAAAGGGCTGCTAGCCGTAGTATTTGCCCTTGAAAAATTCAGATCTTATCTCCTGGGTTCCCGTGTTATTATTTATTCAGATCACACACCTGTGAGGCATCTACTTGAGAAGAAGGATGCGAAACCTCGATTAATTCGATGGATCTTATTGTTGCAAGAATTCGACCTTAAAATCCGCGACAAAGTGGGAAGACAGAACGTGGTAGCTGGCCACTTGTCCCGCCTTCCTTCTGAGATCATCGACCCTTCCGGACCCATCACGGAGCATTTTCCTGATGAGCACCTCCTGACTATTGGTATAGGGCTTCCATGGTTTACTAACATAATAAACTACTTGGCATCACGTTAGATCCTGTCTGATTGGCCGAAGACCAAGAAAGACAAATTGCGCTCCGATGCAAGTATTACATTTGGGAAGACCCGTATCTATTCCGCATTGGTGCTGACCAAATTATCCGACGATGCGTCCCAGAAGTTAAATTCAAAGACATACTCTCCTTCTCCATAACCAGGCATGCAGTGGCCATTTTTGTAGGCACAAAACCGCATCAAAAGTCCTCCAGTGTGGCTTTTACTGGCCAACAATTTTCAAGGATGCATACAATCACTATAAGTCATGCAATCATTGCCAAACTTTGGGCAACATGAGCCATCGCGACATGATGCCCTTACAGCCGATTTTCGTATGCGAGACTTTCGACATTTGGGGGATTGATTTTATGGGCTCCTTCCCTATTTCGGATGGCTTCGAGGACATTTTGCTCATTGTTAACTACGTGTCCAAATGGATTGAAGCCATTCCAACCTGAACCAATGACCACAAAGTCATTATCAAATTCATTCACCAAAACATCTTCTCACAGTTCGGGATTCCTCGTGCGATCATTTCTCGTGGAGGGACCCATTTCACAAACGCTCAGTTTAGGTCACTATTGACCAAATATGGAGTGTCACACCGAATCTCTACTCCCTACCACCCCCAAACTAATGGTCTAGCTGAGCTATCAAACCGGGAGACCAAGAAAATCCTCCAGGTTATTGTTCGACCTGATAGGAAGGATTGGTCATCCCGGCTTTCGGAAGCTTTGTGGGCTTATAGGATCACCCACAAGACCAAATTAGGCATGTCTCCTTTCAGACTAGTGTACGGGAAGGCATGTCACCTCCCCATCGAATTGGAGCATAAATCCTATTGGGCAGGACAGAACTGCAACCTAGATCTTTCTAAGGCTGGAACCCACAGAAAGCTGCAGATAAGCAAGATTGATGAATTACGCCTCGATCCGTATGAAAACTCGCGAATCTACAAAGAGCGGGTTAAAGCCTTTCATCACAAGCGCATATCTAGAAAGATCTTTCACCCCGGTCAAAAGGAGTAACGACCCGATTCCCGGGTCCCTACGAGACACGAGAACCGGACCGACTCGACTAATCCCAAGACCTAGTCGTCCAACGAGGAAGTAACCAAAGGAGCAGTAAAATAAACCACATTCAGCAAGAATATAACTAGCAGTAACAAAATACAGCAGTAAGAAAATGAAACACTACAGTATATACCACCACAACAGTAGAACAACATTTATAACATAATATGAACTACAAGTAAAGAAAAGTCCAGAGAGTAACAAGAACTACTCACTATAGTAGAACAAAAAGGGCACCAAAAGAACAGTGGTAACTCTACTGGACCCTACTCGACCCAGCGTCCTCAGCAGCCGTTGACCCTGGCTGCTCAACACCTGGTCCTGAAAAGTAACGAGTGTAACACGTCAGTGAAACGCTGAGTAGAGTGGCAACTAAACTAAGAAACAGTAGAGTGTACGGTAGCTGTTATATTTTGTTACTTTCCTTATTTACGTCTTTCTATTGTTTCACAATTTATCTATTTCTCAGATCCTTCAATTGATCTCGAATGTTCCTCATGGGAACGATCTTGATTGTAGTCTTTTCCGAAGAGTAGAAGTAACACGTGGTGCTCTCCTGGCCGGGAGAGTCCCCCGTGGTGATCCTACTCTTAGTCAACCACTCCAAGGTCACTGACAGACGTAACGGTGACTACGGCACGCGCGGTAAACGCACGGGTAGCTACCCCGCACTGGCACGCGGTCAGTCGTTTCCATTAACGGGTGCGCCCAAAGCACAGCACGAAACCAGTATAGGGCAGAGCCCTCTCAGTAACAGGGGTCCAACCCCTCCACAGTAACCATACAGGGTCATTGCCCTCCACAGTCTGCGCACCCTCGCCTGACTTCCCTGGTTTGCCCAGTGGGCCTAACAAGTTGGTGTAGGTGAGCTAGCAGAACCCCGCGGCCCGTGGGGTAGCTAGTGCTCTCCCTACACTAGTAGCTCTCCTCGGTACTGCATACACAAGGGCCAGCAAGTCGGTACAAAGTGGCCAGACCTAACCCCAGGTCCCTGGGGCGGCTAGCTCCGCTCTGAACTAAGAGGTAATGTGTGCTCTCTTGGTATCACGTACCCCAGAGACAACACACCTCCACATCTTTCTTTCTCAGTTCCATTCCATTCTCTTTCCAGGAGTTCTACTCTTAATTCCCCGTAGGGTTCCAGCTCTTTTACTCAGCACATTTAGGTTTCACCGTTCCAGTTTCACGTTCATACAACCCATATTCTCAATCATGTTCAGTTATTCATAACAGGCAGCTGTTAAATCAATTTACAGGCAGCTATCATTTCCTTTCCACAGTTTTCAAGACTGCAATATCTATATTCATTTCACTAGTTTTCCAGCCCTAGGATTCATGCTGTACCGTAGGATCTATCATTCAATCTAGTTTTCCGACCCTAGGATTCATGCAATACCCTAGGATCTATCATTCAATCTGGTTTCTCATTCCTAGGATTCATGCAATGCCCTAGGTTCCATTAATTGTTCCATAATTGTAACAAATTATGTTAATAATTTATAAAGCCACTCTACCAGCTACAACGGGAGTACTGGGGGTGTGGTTGGAAATCCCGTGCGCCTCTGCAACCCTGGGACTGCAATGGAACGGGGTCCTATCACAAGGATTAAACACAAGGAGTTTCTCAGAACAGTATATAATTACTGTAGACGGATAGAGGATTTTATTCCGAAAAGAACGCAACACGAAACGCGGAAAACGGACTCCGAACGGGCCCTAAACGGGTCGAAAACGACGAAACAGTCCAAAATCAGACGTCTGGAACCTCTTCCAGACATCTTAAAAAGTGGGTCAGATGGTACCTTTGTTCTGTGTAGTCTCTAAGATGTCCAGAAGCTTGCGGGGGCGTCTGGCCTAGTTCCCAGATGTCCGATGGTCACCCCAGACGTCTGGAAGTCCTTCCCGTTGTCTGGCACTGCGGCCAGACGTCTGATTCGCTTTGGATGGCGAATCTCAGAACCTGCACGTACCCACTCCTCGTTCTCAGTACGAACGGTCGCAGAAAAGGAAGAAGGACCAAAATAACTCACTTGACAGACGTCTGGACAGTCCTCCAGACGTCTTCACCGTCGTCTGGTTGGAAGCCCAGACGTCTGATTCTGGAAAAATTTCCAGAATCAGAGCTCGACTCGCTCTCCACCTGTGATGCACGGCTGCGCCGCACCTCGTCCGCCTGCTGCTCGAGCTGCAGCAGCCCTCCAGCGACACTCCACGCCCGCTGCTCCCCCGCCGGCCGGCCCTAGCTGCCCCGGCAAGCTCGAGCCCTCACGGTCGAGCGTCTCCTCCCTCGCGCAACACCTCCTCCCACACCCTCGCCGCGGCTGCCACTGCCGCCGCTCGCTCGCTCTCGCACCGGCTGGAAGAAGGAGAAGAAGGGAGCGGAGGAGATGAGAGTGAGGGAGAGGGTGAGGGCCTTATAAGGCCGCGCGGGGAGAGAGAGGAGAGAGATCAGCCTGCTCCTGCAGGAGGAGAGAGGGAAAACGGTGCGTTCGCAGGTCTGCGTGCGCAGGCGCGCAGACAGAACCCTGCGTGCCGCAGAAATTAAATCCCAGACGTCTGGTCAGACTTCTGGGCCACCTCCCAGACGTCTTAAAAGACGTCTTGAAACTGCGTTCGTAACAATATAACAAACTCAAAGGAAGTTTCGTCCCCGAAACTTGCGCTAACTAGGGTGCAGGAAAAACGTCATATAAAAACATAACAAACTCAAAGAGGACCGAAGCCGGTCCGAAAGACGTACCCGCGAAGAGCTTCGGGTACCTCTCCCGCATTGCCACCTCAGGCTCCCAGGTAGCCTCCTCATACCGCTAGCTCCTCCACAAAACCATCACCAGGGGTACTTGCTTTCGTCTCAAAATGTGGACGGCTCGGTCAAGAATCTTCACTGGCCGCTCGGGGTAGGTCAGGTCGTCGCCCACCTCGATGCTCTCGTGACTCAGTACATAACTGGGATCGGCTACGTACTTCCGGAGGTTGGACACGTGGAACACGTCGTGCACACCAGAAAGCTGAGAAGGGAGGGCAAGTCTGTAAGCAACGGGTCCAACCCGCTCCAGGACCTCAAAGGGCCCCACGAACCTCGGTGCGAGCTTCCCTCTCACCCCAAACAGCTGCAGGCCCTTCTTGGGCGAAACACGAAGAAAGACGTGATCCCCAACCTCAAACTGCACCTCTCTGCGCCTCCGATCCGCGTAGCTCTTCTATCTGCTCTTAACAGTGCGGAGTCGCCTGTGGATCCGCTCGACTACCTCCTGACTCTATCGGATCAACCTGGGGCCAACCTCCCACTTGGTCCCCACCTCAACCCAACTCAAGGGTGCCGTACACCTCCCTCCTTACAGAGCCTCGTAGGGAGCCATGCCGATGCTCGAGTGATAGCTGTTCTTGTATGCAAACTCCGCCAGGGGCAGGTGCTCCTCCCAAGAGCCCCTCCAGTCCAGTACACAGGCACGCAAAAGGTCCTCAAGTGTCTGTATCGTGCGCTCAAACTGCCCGTCCGTCTGGGGGTGGTAAGCTGTACTAAACCTCAATCGCGTCCCCAGGGCCTGCTGAAACTCAGCCCAAAACTGGGACGTAACGCGAGTATCCCGGTCGGATACGATCTCCCACGGAACTTCGTGTAGCCGTACCACATCGCGTATATACCTCTCTGCCAACTGTGCTGGTCCCAAAGTGACTCGGATCGGCAAGAATCGTGTCATCTTCGTCAGTCTATCCACAATTACCCAGACTGCGTCGTGTCCTCGCTGGGTAACAGGTAAACCCACCACCAAGTCCATGGTGATGCTCTCCCACTTCCACTCTGGCACTGGAAGCGGCTGTAGCGGCCCTGTAGGCCTCTGATGCTCGGCTTTCACCTACTGACACACTAAGCACTGCTACACGAATTCACCCACATCCCGCTTCATCCCCCTCCACCAAAACTCGCGTCTCAAGTCGTGGTACATCTTCGTGTTTCCGGGATGTATGGTGAATCTGGAACCGTGTGCCTCAATCAGGAGCTCTCTCAACAGCTCCTCGTCCCTGGGAACGCGCAACCGTCCCCTCAGGCGTAGCACCTAGTCTGTGAAAGAGAAGTCCCTAGGTCTCCTGACAGTACTCTGTCGCGCAAGGACTACAAGTACGGATCGGCCATCTGTCCTATGATGATGCGGTCTATCAGCTCTGGCCTAGTCTGTCGTGTCACAGTCACTGCCCCACAGTGCCCCCGTAACTCTAGGGGTCGCCAACTGCCCACCTCCTCCAAAAGGCTCCAACTCTGTAACTGTAAACTGGCCTTCCGGCTCAAGGTGTCAGCCACCACATTGGCCTTGCCCGGGTGATAGGAAATGCTGCAGTCGTAGTCCTTCCGGAGCTCCAACCAACGTCTCTGTCTCATGTTGAGCTCCTTCTGATCAAAAAGGTATCTGAGGCTCTTGTGATTTGTGAAAATCTCGAAGGTCTCACCGTACAAGTAGTGCCTCCAGGTCTTCAGCGCGAAGACGACAGCTGCCAACTCCAGGTCGTGGGTAGGGTAGGTATGCTCATGGGGCTTCAGTTGCCGCGAAGCGTAAGCGACAACGTGACCCCTCTGCATGAGCACACCTCCTAACCCATTCAAGGAGGCGTCCGTGTACACAATGAACCCACCACTACTGTCAGGGATGATGAGCACGGGAGCCGAGGTCAACCTCTCCTTCAGCTCCTGAAAACACGCCTCACAGGCGTCTGTCCAAGTGAAGGGCACGTCCTTCCGGGTCAACTGTGTCATGGGATGCGCAATCTGGGAAAAACCTCTGATGAATCGTCTGTAGTAGCCTGCCAGTCCCAGGAAACTGCGAATCTCAGTGACTGAACGCGGTCTCTCCCACCTGAGCACTGCCTTAACCTTGGTTGGGTCCACCGCCAAGCCGTCTCCAGAGATCACATGACCTAAGAAGGTCACCTCCCTCAACCAGAACTCGCACTTGCTGTATTTGGCGTACAGCCTACGTCGTCTCAGTGTGTCCAGAACTATCCGTAAGTGTTGTCCGTGCTGCGTCCAATCTCGAGAATAGATGAGTACATCATCAATGAATACCACCACGAACTGGTCCAAGTACGGTCTAAATACCCGGTTCATCAGGTCTATGAAAGCAGCAGGGCATTGGTCAACCCAAATGGCATGACCAAAAACTCGTAGTGTCCGTACCGGGTGCGGAAAGCTGTCTTGGAGACGTCGGTCGCCCTGATCCTCAATTGGTGGAACCCGACTCCCGCCCTCAGTGGGTCCCTGCTGTCGGCTGGGCGAGGGTCCGGTGCTGGCGACTGGCCCCTGTCGAGGGCCCCAAAGGCCACGGATGGCCCTACAAAACATGACGGCTCTCCTGCGGACGCCACGTGTCTCCTCTCTCGCCGGCCCTGTGAAAAGTCTGGCTGAAAGTGCCTCTTCCGCCCGCCGTCAGTGTCTCGCGCGGACGGGTTGGTCTCCTCGTAAGTCATGGCTGCCTCCACCACCCTCGAAAACGTAGGCAGCTTCAGGGGTTTGACATACCCCCGAATCGCAGGCCGGAGCCCCTCGGTGAACCTCCAAAGGCGCTCCTCCTCAGTGGCTACTGCTGTCGCTGCAAAGCGGGACCGCTCCAGGAAACGCGTGCGGTACGTGCTCACGGTCATCGTCCCTTGGCGGAGAGTGTGGAACTCCCGCCTCCTCTGGTCCTGCCACGTCTGGGGAAAGTACTACTCGCAGAAGAGGGCGATGAACCAGTCCCAGGTTGGCTCGTCCCTCTCTTGTCCCCTGACCGCCCTCCACCACCTGTGTGCCTCACTCTCCAGCTGGTACGTGGCAAAGGCCACGCTGCACTCCACTGGGGGGCGAAGGGTGTCGAAAATCTTCTCCAGCTGCTCGAGCCAGTCCACTACCTTGGTCAGGTCCTCATCCCCCTTGAAGGAGGGGGGCTTCAGCTTCCGAAACTGCCCGAAGAGCTCGGAGTGGCACTGCAGTGGGGATGTTGGTGCACCTCCAGGCAAAGGTGCCTCGTGCACAGAAGTGTCGGAGGAAGGTGGGGGCGGCGGAGGCCCATCCCCTCCCCCGTGTCCAGCGCCGCGTCCGTCGGGTGGTCCCACAGAGGACTCCCCCTCCGCAGCCCCAGGGTGAGGTGCTCGGGGCGGTGGGTGGAGCTCCTCTCGCACAATGTCCCGCATCAGCTGGGCGAGGTCCTGGGCCTAGATTCCTGGGAGTAGTGGCTGGTCCATTGAGGCGTCGGCAACGGCACACCCACCTCGCCGACCTCGTCCTCGGCTGCGCCCGCGGCCCGCCACACCAGTCCCGTGACGAGGCATCTCCTACAAGGAGACGCGAAATAAAACGGAAACACGTCAATATGGAACGATACCACACGGAAATGTCTAAGAGCTCATGTCAAAAGATATGTTGTGGTGGCTACTCTAGTTATAGACATGTGAATTGGTTATTTTCCAGTCAGTTGATTCACTTCTCGGGACGACTTTGCTCTGATACCATCTTGTAACGACCCGATTCCCGAGTCCCTACGAGACACGAGAACCGGACCGACTCAACTAATCCCAAGACCTAGTCGTCCAACGAGGAAGTAACCAAAAGAGCAGTAAAATAAACCACATTCAGCATGAATATAACTACCAGTAACAAAATACAGCAGTAAGAAAAGGAACCACTACAGTATATACCACCACAACAGTAGAACAACATTTATAACATAACATGAACTACAAGTAAAGAAAAGTCCAGAGAGTAACAAGAACTACTCACTACAGTGGAACAAAAAGGGCACCAAAAGAACAGTGGTAACTCTACTGGACCCTACTCGGCCCAACGTCCTCTGCAGCCGCTGACCCTGGCTGCTCAACACCTCGTCCTGAAAAGTAACGAGTGTAACACGTCAGCGAAACGCTGAGTAGAGTGGCAAATAAACTAAGAAACAGTAGAGTGTACAGTAGCTGTTATATTTTGTTACTTTCTTTATTTGCATCTTTCTATTGTTTCACAATTTATCTATTTCTCAGATCCTTCACTTGATCTCGAATGTTCCTCGTGGGAACGATCTTGATTGTAGTCTTTTCCGAAGAGTAGAAGTAACACATGGTGCTCTCCTGGCCGGGAGAGTCCCCCGTGGTGATCCTACTCTCAGTCAACCACCTAAAGGTCACTAACAGACGTAACGGTGACTACGGCACGTGCGGTAAACGCACGGGTAGCTACCCCGAACTGGCACGTGGTCTGTCGTTTCCGTTAACGGGTGCGCCCAAAGCACAGCACAGAACCAGTATAGGGCAGAGTCCTCTCAGTAACAGGGGTCCAACCCCTCCACAGTAACCAAACAGGGAACCTGCCCCTCCACAGTGGGCCTAACAAGTCGGTGTAGGTGAGCTAGCAGAACCCCGCGGCCCGTGGGGTAGCTAGTGCTCTCCCTACACTAGTAGCTCTCCTCGGTACTGCGTACACGAGGGCCAGCAAGTCGGTACAAAGTGGCCAGACCTAACCCCGGGTCCCTGGGGCGGCTAGCTCCGCTCTGCACTAAGAGGTAATGTGTGCACTCTTGGTATCACGTACCCCAGAGACAACACACCTCCACATCTTTCTTTCTCAGTTCCATTCTATTCTCTTTCCAGGAGTTCTACTCCTAATTCCCCGTAGGGTTCCAGCTCTTTTACTCAGCACATTTAGGTTTCACCGTTCCAGTTTCACGTTCATACAACCCATATTCTCAATCATGTTCAGTTATTCATAACAGGCAGCTGTTAAATCAATTTACAGGCAGCTATCATTTCCTTTCCACAGTTTTCAAGACTGCAATATCTATATTCATTTCACTAGTTTTCCAGCCCTAGGATTCATGCCGTACCGTAGGATCTATCATTCAATCTAGTTTTCCGACCCTAGGATTCATGCAATACCCTAGGATCTATCATTCAATCTGGTTTCTCATTCCTAGGATTCATGCAATGCCGTAGGTTCTATTAATCGTTCCATAATTGTAACAAATTATGTTAATAATTTATAAAGCCACTCTACCAGCTACAACGGGAGTACTGGGGGTGTGGTTGGAAATCCCGTGCGCCTCTGCAACCCCGGGAATGCAATGGAACGGGGTCCTATCACAAGGATTAAACACAAGGAGTTTCTCAGAACAGTATATAATTACTGTAGACGGATAGAGGAATTTATTCCGAAAAGAACGCAACACGAAATGCGGAAAACGGACTCCGAACGGGCCCTAAACGGGTCGAAAACGACGAAACAGTCCAAAATCAGACGTCTGGAACCTCTTCCAGACATCTTAAAAAGTGGGTCAGATGGTACCTTTGTTCTGTGTAGTCTCTCAGATGTCCAGAAGCTTGCGGGGGCGTCTGGCCTAGTTCCCAGACGTCCGATGGTCACCCCAGACGTCTGGAAGTCCTTCCCGTTGTCTGGCACTGCGGCCAGACGTCTGATTCGCTTTGGATGGCGAATCTCAGAACCTGCACGTACCCACTCCTCGTTCTCAGTACGAACGGTCGCAGAAAAGGAAGAAGGACCAAAATAACTCACTTGACAGACGTCTGGACAGTCCTCCAGACGTCTTCACCGACGTTTGGTTGGAAGCCCAGACGTCTGATTCTAGAAAAATTTCCAGAATCAGAGCTCGACTCGCTCTCCGCCCATGGCGCACTGCCGCGCCGCGCCTCGTCCGCCTGCTGCTCGAGCTGCAGTAGCTTTCCAGCGACACTCCATGCCCACTGCTCGCCCGCCGGCCGGCCCTAGCTGCCCCGGCAAGCTCGAGCCCTCACGGTCGAGCGTCTCCTCCCTCGCGCAACACCTCCTCCCGCACCCTCGCCGCGGCTGCCGCTGCCGCCGCTCGCTCTCGCACCAGCTGGAAAAAGGAAAAGAAGGGAGCGGAGGAGATGAGAGTGAGGGAGAGGGCGAGGGCCTTATAAGGCCGTGCAGGGAGAGAAAGAGAGAGATCAACCTGCGCCTGCATGAGGAGAGAGGGAAAAAGGGTACGTTCGCAGGTCTGCGCACGCAGGCGCGTTGACGGAACCCTGCGTGCCGCAGAAATTAAATCCCAGATGTCTGGAAGGGGTTCCAGACGTCTGGGCCACCTCCCAGACATCTTAAAAGGCGTCTTGAAACCGCGTTCGTAACAAAAGGTCTTACTCTTTGATGCTCGACTAAAATTGTTCCCAGAAAAGCTACAATCCAAGTGGATCGGACCATATCTAATCTGATAAATCTTTGGAAATGAAGCCGTTGAGATTAGTCCACTCAGCCACGATTCCGAACCCTTTGTCGTGAATGGTCAGAGACTCAAACCGTTCAATGACGTGACCAATACAGATTTGGCCGAGTCATCCTTTATCCTCCATTCTCCCTGAACTCATTGCGCCCAGCAGATGGGGTAAAACATAGCGCTTAACGAGAGGCAACCCATCATTCTTTCAAAAAAAATCCAAAACCTAACAATTCTTTGCACTTTAGGGTTCATCCTTTAGGACAGCCGACTCTACCTCAAGTACCCGTACTTGAGATTAGAAATCGTCCGCAACAGTCACCTCGACCCGTCCACTCACCCAACACTTGTCCTAATGAATGAACCAAGCTGAATAAAAACCAACCTAATTTATAATGAGGACATTGCAAATCTTAGGCATGGGGGGGTATGAAAGTGCAAAATGAATGAAAACTCATAACAAGAAAAGGTTTTAACAAAAAAAAAATCACATATGTCAAAAACACCAAAAAATAAAAAATTTTTCAAACAACACCAAAAAAAATAAAAAGTTTTTTGAAAAAGAACAAGAAAAACTGGAGGGAAGAAAGTTTTGTGGGCTTTACATAATCAAAAGGAGGAAAAAGAGCAAAATGCTAAAAAGGAGCACAAAATGAAAAAGAAAGAGATAGTCATTAGTAAGAGATTAAGGGATTAACCGAAGTTCTAGACCACATTAAGAAAAGTAAAGAAAAAAGTGCTAACGAGACACAAAGAGATTAGTAGGAACGTTAACCTTAGTCCTTTTTGGCCAGACTCTTAGTACCTGTTAAGATCTGGATTTTCCTTAAGAGGTTAAGGAAAATGCAAAGCCTAAGTATTAGGTTTAAGGCTTAGGGAGTATTCGGCATCGTTAACTGACCTTCAGTTTGCAGAACTCGGTAACCTAAGCACACCAATTCACACACAGTCTAGTTCAGTGTGCATAACTATCAAAATCATGCAAAAGCGTTTTAATGTTCTGAAAATGTTGCCTAGACTAGGAGCGGCCGATCAACACAAGTTAATTTGGATCGGTTCCCGGTGCGGAGAGGTGGGAAACACCCCATACCTCTAGCCTTATGGGCTTTGATCCACCCTGAAACTCCCCATACCTCTGGCCATTCCTCTAGCGAGGAATTTCGTCCTCTTTCCCCTGCCTACGCCTATTTAAGGAAGCCCAAAGCCCTCCACTTCCTTCAAGCCTAATTTGGCCGAAGATTACCCCCAATCTCGTCTCCTCCTCACTCCAGCCAACTGCCCGCGGCTTTCGGCGACTCTTCCTCCCTCCTCTCGTCACTCTACCATAGTACCAGTGGCAGAGCTAGCTCCACCGTTCTCCTCCGCGCCACGCCGTACCAGCGCGCATCCTTCGACCCTCTTCGTCATCGCCGTCATCTCTCCCCTGGGCCTCTTCGTCTCCGGCAATGGCAGGCACCCGCTGCTCGCCCTCTACCTCCCCCCTTCGCTCTGAACATCTTCCTAAATCGACTACTGCCACACGCCAACCACCATCATCCCCTTCACCTCCAGCCACCAACTCCGACGAGGCCGCTCCACCTCCACAGGCCTTCCCACCCCTCGCCGACAAGCTCACGAGCTCCGCCTCACCTCATTAATCATTTCCCCTCACTCCACTCACCGCACCACTCACTTGAACCACCCCCCAAACACACCCACTCGTACTCGCACAGTATGCCCTAGGCACACACTCACAGACACTGCCACGCCACGCCAACACCCCCAGCACCTTCGTCGTGCTCTGGCGAACCTCCCCGAGCGATTTGACGTGGCCGCATGGCCGTTCTTGTGTTTTTAGGTTCGTCGCCCCTTCCGCCATTGACACAGAAGCACGGAGCTCGCAAGCTTCGCTCCGGGTCACGCGCTCCAGGCATAAGAGTCCCAGGTGACGCATGAGGGTCTCACGCACGCATCCAGCCAGAGAGTAGGCTTAACAAGAGACAGCAGCAGCGGTAATTAGGCGATGTCCTCCTGCGGGCGCTCAAGCGAAACGGGTGGGGCCTTTAGTCCAACCTCGTGAACTCAGGAGTGAGGTCCGCGATTTATATTGAATTTGTGTTTTTAGCTTACCGCCTCAAGTGACATGGGGTGAGGTCCCTCGCCTGTATACCTGCCTCGTCCGTGACCCACGCTACGCGGACCTGGCTGACCCGTCTAGCCTGTACTCCTCGCGCACCACCCACACCGGTGCGCCTAGACCCGGGTGCGCATAACCCGACCCGATTACCCGGCTGGCTCTGAGAGAGCGAAGAGAGAAAGAGAGAGAGAGAGAGACGCAGGGAGGGTAGGGGTAGGTTTTGCATCTCTGTGCTGTGCAGGGAAGGAGGAGGAAGAGGACGCAGCTGCGGGGAAGAGGAAGAGAAGGAGAGGAGCAGGAAAGGAAGAAGATGCTCAAGACTTAGCCGCAGAAGGAGCTGAAGAAGAAGAAGGCAGAGGAAGGAGCAGAAGAAGAAGAAGAAGAGAAGAACCGTAGAGGCCAAGGAAGGAGAAGCTGAAGGCGCCTAAGCCAAGGAAGGAGGAGACACAGCAGCTCAAGAAAGAAGAAGAAGAAGCTAAAGAGGAAAAGAAGAAAAGAGAAGGAAGGAGCTACAGCAAGGAGGAAGGAACTGCGGCAGAGAGGAAAGAAGAAGAAAAAGCCTGAAGAAGCACTGTAGCAGAGCACCACTTAAGGCGTTTGATTCACAGAAACAGACATCTGAAGAAAGACAGAGAAAGAAGAGAAGAGAGAAAGCAAAGAAAGAGAGAAGAGAAGAAAGAAAAGAGAATCTATTTCTTTTTTTTAGCATTTAACTTCATTGCATTTGTACTGAACATATTTGAGATTATGATTTTCTACTTCTAAATACCAATTTACTCCCTGAGTTCGACCTCGGAAGTTTTTCAATTTTGAGGAATAAAAATAAATTTGATAATCGTTTTTCGCGGTATACTGCAACGAACATATCTTTTTAAACCGCGGCATCCAATAATGATTAGTTATAACCGGAGTACCCATCAAGAAAGTAGAAGAACCTATTTCCCGCTAGTTTTTCGAGGATTTAATCAATAAACGGTAGTGGGAAATGATCCTTCTTCGTGGAGGAATTGAGTCTTCTGTAATCTATCCAGACTCTCCACGAGTTGGCTATATGGGTCGGTATGACCTCTCTGGTTTCAGTCGTAATGGTGGTGAGTCCTGCCTTCTTAGGCACAACTTAGATTGGACTCACCCATCGACTGTCGGAGATCGGGTAGATGATCCCTGCATCTAACCACTTAATGATCTCCTTTTTCACGACCTCTTGAAAATTAGGGTTCAAACATCTCTGCATCTCTCGCGAAGGTAGTGTGCCCTCTTCGGAGTAGATATGGTGCATATAATAAGAGGGGCTGATACCAGTCAAATCATCGAGAGTCCATCCAATGTTGAGCGAGAATCTACGCTAACGTGTTTGGTTTTGGAAAACCCGTCGTTGTAGTTCGAAAGCGAAGGATTCGTGTTCAACAAATAAAATTTATACCGAAATTAAAATTCCGGGTCGAACACAGGGAGGCGAACGTTTGATTTAAAAACTTCGCGTTTCTTTTTATTTTGTCACAAAGAAATTCAATTTAAACTATCTAAGTATCTACAACAAATAAAAGAGACAGAGGGAGTAAGAGAGAGAGAAAGAATACTATACATGGAAATCAAAATGAGATGTAGAATAGACAAGGAATTTATCATAAAAGAGTTCTTTCGTTACAACTAGAAAACATAAAACAATTACTCTAAAAAGCATTAAAAGAATGGAGGGAGAAGTGTCCTCCTCGACGATCGCTCGGAGGACGAATAGACTACTCTTAGAAAGCAGTAAATCTATACTAGAAAGCAGTAAAAAGAATAAGGAGAGAGAAATCCTCCTCGACGGTCGCTTGGAGGACGAGCCGGACGGGACGACGCCTGGACGAAGGAGAACGAAGCGGGACGAAGGAGGACGAAGCAGAAGAACGGGAACGAAGCAGCACGCCGTCGTCGTCGCGGGATCCACTTCCGAAGGGGCACGAAAATTTGGACTTTATCTCGCGAGAAGCATCCCGGGTGTGGGACAAGCTTCTCTTGAGCTTTGGAGAGGTAGAGAGGAGAAGGAAGGGATGCAAATTTCGTATGGAGGGGGTCTCCTTTTATAGTTGCAAGGAGTGGGGGCAAAATGGACATTACATCTTCAAAATAATAAATAAGGGGTCTTTAGTGACGGATAAAACCGTCGCTAAAGCCCCGCCGTCGCCGTCGCCGCCGCGCCCACGCGCGCCCGCTCGGCTGGCCTGCGCGCGTAACGCATACGCACGTCCGCGTCGTCTCAGCCGTCCGATCGCGAGATCGGACGGCTTAGAACGCGTCCGCGCCCGCTGCGTAGCGCACCGCCCGCGTGTGATCGCGCGCCCACCAGAGCGTCCAATTGCGCGTCGGCGCTATCGGGCGTGCGCGGCCGTTGGATCTTCATCTGACGCTCGTGCGCGCCCGCTCGTCCGCGCCTTCGACCCCCTCACCGCGGCTCGAACCCGCGACCTCCGCTTCGCCCGCAGCTGCGTCGCCGCTGCGCTACGCGGGCGAAATGGTCGCGCGGACGTTTTTAAACGCGAGCGACCGCAGCCGTTGGATCGAGATCCAACGGCGGAGAGGAGACGGTGCGCGGTCTTCACAGGACTCCTGCGGCCGATTGGGCGACTGGGATGGCGCCACGTGGCGCTATCTTGGCCGTCCATCTTCTGGAAGTTGTAGATGGTGCCACGGATGTCGGATTGACTCGATTTTTGTGTCGTTCGGCTGCGATCGTCGATCCAAATTCATCCGTGTGGTCGGATTTTCCATCTGAAGTGCGGATTTACACCATCCTGGCCCTTGATCTTCTAGGGTTCCCCGGTCTCTATCTGATGCTACGGATGCCTGATTAGGGCGATCTTGGAGTCGTTGAACTCCAATCGTCGCCCTGATCATATCCATACGGTTGGATCTTTGATCCGAGGCCCCGATAAAATATTTGCCCTGTCCAAGCACATAAAAGGAGACAATTAACCTCCATTTTATTCAAACTACTCTAAATGCAAGATGATGCATGTAATGCAATATTTATATCATGGAATGCAATCCTATGCTTAAGAACATGCATAAATAGACATTTTAAGTAGTGTAAATGTGTTTACATCATACCCCCATGCCTATCTTTTGCTAGTCCCTAGCAAAAACTATATGCTATTTATAAAAGAATTAGGTTAGATTATTTGGACCTGAGTTATTTTCAATCATTAAGAAATTGTCTACTTAAGAACTGAACTTTCAAAGACACAACAGTGCCCGGGTATCAGCCAAAATGCAGACCGCCTCAAGCCTCGCCTTATTCAAAGAAAAATTTCTTTTTCTGTTTTTACTCTTTTTTTTTTTTTTTTTTTGGATTTTCAAATTTTAGGGTTTAAGAGTGGCTTTCTACGGCCATTCAACTCACCCAAGATTTGATGAGAACCCTAAGTTTCAAGCATCTTATTGTGATTGTGATAGACTCGTTGACCGGCAATTAAAACGGACTTCGGATTTCTACGCCTCTAGGTGACCTCAAAAAGAATTCTGCCTAAAGGTGTATCTTTACAACCGGTAGCTTTCTCCCTACTTTTATTTTTTTAACGGGGTCAACACAAGGGTGAATCCAGTGTATATCTCCCCGGTTTATTCTACTTCTCCGCTTCTTCCTAAGTGTTTTGGGAATTTTTAGTGCATTTTCTGAGCTGGGTTCTGGACAACCGGTCGATGAGCTGTTACCACCGACAACTTGCCAGCCATACTCGTGCGGCGAAGTGTGGCTTATTTCCTTTTGTTCTTTTCTCCTTTTTGATTTTTTTTTTTTTTTTTTTTTTTTTTTTTTTTTTTTTTTTAAGTAGGTGGCTTCCCTGGTCTAAGATTTACCTAAAGGCAGCAAAAAGAGAAAGGTCCAGCGACTGGGCTCTGGACAACCTACCTATGGGCTGTTACCCACGATAACTTGCCAGCCATATCACCCTAGAAGGTTCATTAGCTACCCAATTTCCATTAAAATTTTCGAGCAATGAGTCAGTGCAAAGAAAGTGTGTAGATGCTTAAAACTCAAAATTCCCTTAAATCAGAGGGCGGGTTGACAAGTCGTGTACTTATCACCCAAACTTATTTATTCCAATTATAACAAAATTCAGGTTGGCGAGAACTCGAAAAACAAATCCACATTTTAGTGGATACATAGGCTGATTAAGTCCAAAGACCTGAAGGGTCTTTGTGTTCAGAACATAATATAGTATTTCTTAAGATCGAAAATTTTCTTAAACCCAAATTCTCTTTCCTAATTTTGATTTTTTTTTTTTATATATATAAAATAAAACAAATCTACGGAGCTGACGAATGAATTCAAAGATAAATATCCATCCCCCCATGCCTATCTAATGCAATGTCCTCATTGTATTAAAAAGACATAAAACAGAGTGGAAAAGCGTAGAAAGCACCTGAATTGCGTGGATATCGGGTCCGCTCCGAGATGAAAATGAAAAAGAACTGTATATGTGCTGAGTTTAGTGCCTTCAGCTAGGCACACTATACAAAGAAAAGAAATGAAGAATTCACATGTGCAGGTCAGAATTAGAATGAACAGAAGAATCTTCTGACCTGTCAGCAGAGGTCCACAGATGTGGACCAGATTGTGGTGCAGACCCACACCCCATAATCGAGAATATCTTAGGTTCTGGATAAAAATTACCCAAAACCTAAAATCAGAATGCAAGCGGGGTCGGGCCTGCGATTTGTGAGGATGCAACCCAAGGCCAAAATGTCGGGTTACAGAGAATTGAAGCTCAAAAGGATAATCGTTAAATGTGTGCTTGAGTTTGACATCCTCGAAACAAATGTCGTAAGGGTTCTGATTTGATAGTTTCAGCTTAAAAGGAACCCTTCGACTCAATCTTCCATATCCTCCAAAATTAACTTCCCAAATTAGAACTTCCCCGCTCCTATCCTCCTCATTAAGTGTATCAAATTCCAAGACCTCTTGTATATTCATCACCCCGTCTGAAATCTCCAAGTCTAGATGATGTGGCAAAATCAAAATTGACTTGGGTCTAATTATCTCATAATTAGAATTATCAATAAGCTCAACAGGGTGTAACTGATAATCAGGGCATTGAATTAATTCCTCCAGAAAATGCGATTCTGGATCCGTATCGTGTGCCCTAATAAGATCAGTTTCCTCAGTTATTGGGCTATCAAATGATCTATCAGATTCCTCAGGCCCAATCGTCTCACAAAAATCGTGATCTGAAAACTCGTGTGAGACTTCGCAACTTGAATCTTCACCAACAGGATCCGTATCAATGTATGTTCCAAAATCATTTGTCACTTTGCGTTCCAAGGAGACATACGTTTCCTCGTAACCCGGCTCAGGGATTTCAGGTGAAGAAATCAAATCATCCTTAATTGGTTGTTTTAATTCAATCTGGTCAGCTTCGTAACACATGTCCCCCCCAACAGGTGCCTGAGTGGGTTCTGTCATTGGCTTTCCTGAAGAGAGTTCATCCTGGGAATTATTCCAAGATTGAATCAAAGCAACCACGAATCTCATCCTTAATTTCGCTAATTTCCCAAGTAGAAACTCACCCGGGTTCTTATCCTTAACATCCTGGAGCCAATCCAACAAAGACTTGTTTAAATCATCAATCATTTCAATCAGGGGCTCCAATCTCTCAATGCAAGGTATTGGCTGAACTTCTAAAGATTGAATGATATTCCTCAAGTTAGCCAGAACCCTATCTTGAACCTGATTAACCTGAATCAAATGAGTTGGTTCAGGGTTGGGCGGGTTTGACATCAATGTAGAGGAATTAACGAATTGAGATTCGTTATACCCATCCTGATAATAGGTCATTTCAGATTGTTCAAAAGATGGAGATGACCTAAAGGCAGTGAAATCAGAGGATGGGTAAGGATCAGTGTATCCTTCTTGATTGTAGATCGCATTAGGTTGTTCATGAAAGGAGGACGATCTATAATCGATGCAACTCTTAGAAGGATAGAATTGAGAATCAAAGTGTTCAGGGTTATACCCTAAACACGGGGGTCCGGAATTGTATCCCCAATCCGAATTATCCCAACTAACTGATGGTCGATTACAATACGAGTTGGGATAATTGTCATGTTGCGGATAATTCATGACAGGAGTGAAAGAGCGGGAATGCGTGAAATATGTGGAAGGATTCATGAGACACGGGAGGAAGAAAGGTGCCCTGCAATACAAACAATCAAACCTGTCCTTAAATGGGTTAGCCTACAGACCTACAGACTCCCAAAACCCGTCTTGAGATAAAGGAACGATTTGATCTACTTCTGTCTGTTCAATCCAACCAATTAGAAGGAGGGACTGGGGAGAAGGTTCTTCCTTCGGCTTGCGCCTCCGGTTCCTAGTGTACCCCCCAGCCGCGATCGTTTGACTCTGCTCCCCTAGCTAGACATCAGATTGAACAGTAGAAACAGACTAATCGAAAATAATCTCGTTCTGAGTTCTGAAGAGCGAGTCCAATCCTTAAGGCCAACGTCTACTCTGTTTTATTTAGGGCTAGGTTTGAATGTGCTTTGGAATGTGATGGGCCCTTTAAATGGGTTGTGCCCTTAATGATTGATTGCTTTGTGTGTGCGTGCACAACCAGTGGTTTTCAAGCAAGATTATTTTTGATGTGGTGAATTTTAAGGTTCAAATCTTGCTTAGTAGCTTTTAGGATTCAACTTTAGGTGTTTTCAATCAAGTTTCATTGGCACACCAGGTTTTGCAAGCACAGGTGAAGATATTTTCCTTTAAAGTTTAAAAAAAATGTGGAGTGCCTGGTAGATCCCTAAGAGTTGAACCTAATTGGCAGCTACTTGATGAGTTGATTTTATTTGAAGTGGTGCGGCCCAAACAACTCAAACAACTGGCCTGATGCACCACCTAATTAGGCACACAAATGATTACCCAATCTGATTTCTACTCGATTATGTGTTTGGATGTGTGTACCGGCTCCTAAGATTGGTTTACCGGTTGAGTTAGAAAATCAGATGAGGTTGTGTACCTCTGTGAGATTTTTTTATTTTTATTTTTTTTTTATTTTTTTTTTTTAATGTGGGGGTTGGAGTGAGTATGGATGTCAAACAACAAACAATCTAACCTTAGAGTTTATAAGAACACCTAGGTTGATTGATATTTGAATTATTATGTGATGAAATGAAATCTAATGGGTGCGAGGTGGGGGATAACTTACAAAACCTTCCACAGCACTTTACTCCGATCTACCGCTTTTGCCTGTCTCAAAAGAGTACCTGCAATTACAATAAGAAAGGAAAAAAAAAGTGAGGTAAATGATTTGTAAGTTACAAAATGCGAAGAGAAATCAAAGAGCGTTGCCTCCCCGGCAACGGCGCCAAAATGTTGAACGAGAATCTACGCTAACGTGTTTGGTTTTGGAAAACCCGTCGTTGTAGTTCGAAAGCGAAGGATTCGTGTTCAACAAATAAAATTTATACCGAAATTAAAATTCCGGGTCGAACACAGGGAGGCGAACGTTTGATTTAAAAACTTCGCATTTCTTTTTATTTTGTCATAAAGAAATTCAATTTAAACTATCTAAGTATCTACAACAAATAAAAGAGACAGAGGGAGTAAGAGAGAGAGAAAGAATACTATACATGGAAATCAAAATGAGATGTAGAATAGACAAGGAATTTATCATAAAAGAGTTCTTTCGTTACAACTAGAAAACATAAAACAATTACTCTAAAAAGCATTAAAAGAATGGAGGGAGAAGTGTCCTCCTCGGCGATCGCTCGGAGGACGAATAGACTACTCTTAGAAAGCAGTAAATCTATACTAGAAAGCAGTAAAAAGAATAAGGAGAGAGAAATCCTCCTCGACGGTCGCTTGGAGGACGAGCCGGACGGGACGACGCCTGGACGAAGGAGAACGAAGCGGGACGAAGGAGGACGAAGCAGAAGAACGGGAACGAAGCAGCACGCCGTCGTCGTCGCGGGATCCACTTCCGAAGGGGGACGAAAATTTGGACTTTATCTCGCGAGAAGCATCCCGGGTGTGGGACAAGCTTCTCTTGAGCTTTGGAGAGGTAGAGAGGAGAAGGAAGGGATGCAAATTTCGTATGGAGGGGGTCTCCTTTTATAGTTGCAAGGAGTGGGGGCAAAATGGACATTACATCTTCAAAATAATAAATAAGGGGTCTTTAGTGACGGATAAAACCGTCGCTAAAGCCCCGCCGTCGCCGTCGCCGCCGCGCCCACGCGCGCCCGCTCGGCTGGCCTGCGCGCGTAACGCATACGCACGTCCGCGTCGTCTCAGCCGTCCGATCGCGAGATCGGACGGCTTAGAACGCGTCCGCGCCCGCTGCGTAGCGCACCGCCCGCGTGTGATCGCGCGCCCACCAGAGCGTCCAATTGCGCGTCGGCGCTATCGGGCGCGCGCGGCCGTTGGATCTTCATCTGACGCTCGTGCGCGCCCGCTCGTCCGCGCCTTCGACCCCCTCACCGCGGCTCGAACCCGCGACCTCCGCTTCGCCCGCAGCTGCGTCGCCGCTGCGCTACGCGGGCGAAATGGTCGTGCGGACGTTTTTAAACGCGAGCGACCGCAGCCGTTGGATTGAGATCCAACGACGGAGAGGAGACGGTGCGCGGTCTTCACAGGACTCCTGCGGCCGATTGGGCGGCTGGGATGGCGCCACGTGGCGCTATCTTGGCCGTCCATCTTCTGGAAGTTGTAGATGGTGCCACGGATGTCGGATTGACTCGATTTTTGTGTCGTTCGGCTGCGATCGTCGATCCAAATTCATCCGTGTGGTCGGATTTTCCATCTGAAGTGCGGATTTACACCATCCTGGCCCTTGATCTTCTAGGGTTCCCCGGTCTCTATCTGATGCTACGGATGCCTGATTAGGGCGATCTTGGAGTCGTTGAACTCCAATCGTCGCCCTGATCATATCCATACGGTTGGATCTTTGATCCGAGGCCCCGATAAAATATTTACCCTGTCCAAGCACATAAAAGGAGACAATTAACCTCCATTTTATTCAAACTACTCTAAATGCAAGATGATGCATGTAATGCAATATTTATATCATGAAATGCAATCCTATGCTTAAGAACATGCATAAATAGACATTTTAAGTAGTGTAAATGTGTTTACATCAAGGGGCTGATACCAGTCAAATCATCGAGAGTCCATCCAATGGCCCTACGATGTTGTTGGAGAACAGTAATCAGACGGGATTCCTGGTCAGGTATGAGTCTGGAGTTTATAATCACAGGAAACGTCTGATTGGAACCCAAAAAGACGTATTTCAGATGATCGAGAAGGGACTTGAGTTCCAAGACGGGATTATTAGCAGCAGCGGGTGGTTCAGAGTGTGTGTCAGGAACAAGGGTAGGAGTTATGGGTGTGTCCAGATCAGGTTCAGACTCCTCTAATTGCAGGTTTTGATCTTCTTGTGGTTGATCGGGGATAATTAGGTCGTTCTCGATATGCGGTTCATCAACCACAGTTCTGATATCACATATTTATTTTATAACACCGCAATTAATCCTTTGTTGGGCCTTAAAGATATCAATCTTTAGAGTTTGGTTCCCAAATTTCAATTCTATTTGGCCCTCCTCACAGCTTATGTTGGCCCACGCAGTGGCCAGGAAAGGTCTCCCTAGTATAATCGGTGTATCCCTTGGGTTCTTAGGTGCATCCATATCTAGAACTATAAAATCCACTGGGAAGTAGAAATCCCGTACCCTAACAATGACATCCTCGAGTATTTCTTTAGGTGACTTGATGGATCGATCGGCTAATTGCAATGTCACCTCTGTCGGTTTAAGCTCGAACTCTTCAAGGTGGTTAAGGAGGGATGTGGGTATTAGGTTTATGGAGGCACGTAGGTCTAGCAAAGCTCTGTCGAATTGGGTTTCACCAATTTTACATGAAATCAGGGGAGTGCCTGGGTCTTTTGCCTTGGGTGGGAGTTCACTCAAGATTACAGAGCTGGCTTGCTCTGACAGTATGATCGGACTCCCACTTTTGGTTCGTAGCTTACGCTTGGGTGTACACACGTCTTTCAAAAATCATGCGTAAGCCGATACGTGGCGGATTGCATCCATCAAGGGGATGTTTATCTGGATCTGTTCAAAGAGCTTGATAAAATCCTCCTTAGGAGCCACGGGTTTGATTATCCTTTTTCCCTTGGTCAAGGCCTCGGGAAATGGAACCTTGGTTGGTTCCTCTAGAATAGGTCCAGGTTCTTGATCTGGGATAGGGACATTCTGGATAACTATCCTAGGGCTTGGTTCACTACCAGGCTTGGAGTGGTTTGGATAAGGTGGGTCTTGGGTTACTTTACCACTACGAGTTGTTACACAATTTAATCCTGCCTGGTTCAGGTTTGGGGTTGGTAAAATGGGTGGCTGCTGTTGAAATCCCGCATAAGATGTGGAAGCTTCCATCCCGTCAGGTGATGGAACAGAAGGGGGCCAGACGTCTGGGGAAAGGTCGCAGACGTCTTAAACGAACTCCCAGGCATACCTTGCTTGAGGTGCCTTCCTCAAACGTCTAGAGCTCTGTGCAGACGTCTAGGGGTGCCTCTAGATGTCTGGAGATGATCCTGGACGTCTAAAACTGCCTCTGTTGTCATGCCGACGTGCCTCCCAACTTCTGACACATGCGCGTACTCGATCAGGACTTTGGCAGGAAAAATAATGAAAGAAAAATACTTTACCAGACATTTGATACTACCTTCGGAAGTCTGGCCCGACATATGGAGGTTACTCCGGACATCTGATTCTACGAAAAAAATGATTCCGCAGAGCTGTTTCTAAATCTTTTCTTCCACGCAGAAACAACAGCACCTCCTCGCTCCCTTTGTGAATCCTCCGATCTCGGCCTCCGTCCCCTCGGCCCTCCGCTCTGAGGCCTTCGCTCTCCCCTCAGGTCCTCCTACTCTCCTCGCTCTCCCTCTCCTGCTTCCTCTCAACTGTCGGTGTGGGAGCAGAAAGACGAGGAGAGGGGGTATATATGGAGAGTGGAGGTGAGGGGGACGGCATGGAGGAGGGAATGGTTGCCACAGGGGGGAAAAGAGGAGAGGTGTGTGGAGTGAGGGGGGAAGGAGTGGGGTGCGTACAGTGGGAACTAGGATGGGGAATTGTAGGGGACGTCCCTATAATTTCCTTCTCCCTCTCACAAACCCCCAAAACAAAAGATAAGAGGTTTAATACTGTAGGAAAACCCCTACGGATTCCGGAAAAGTTAAACAACTCAAGGAAAGGGTCATTTCATATTGCATGCCTACTTAAGGTGATGTAGAACTTCAAAGTTTCATTTTGAAATATTATTTTTCAACAAAGATATAAATGTGGATGTAGGATATTTTTCCTACACTTGAATGTAGGTTCCCTTTTCTATTAAAATTATATCAATTACATATCATTTAATCTTCTTGATTAAAATTAGTTAATGGGCACATAAGATTCAAATGAGTTAGATCAGCTGGTCTAACTTATGTTTACATTTTCAACTCATAATGGGTAAAACTTTTGAATTGAGATCATTTGTAGGCTACTAAGAAGTAAATTGATCTTATGTTGGTTTTAGCTTTATATAGAAACGGTTTAGACTTGGATTCAAAAAGTTTGAGCCTATTTTAAATGGTTCACACCTAATCATATTGAAATCACAAATTACATCAAATTTTAAATAAGTTTTAAGAATAAAACTTCAATTGAAATCTAATGGACCATCCGAATGTTGCTTGATGCATTAGAGGAAGTGCCATCCTCATTTAAGTATGGGAAGAAAGGAGAAGCATTCAGCCATCAGTAACTAGATGAGTTGCAGAGTTAGCTGGAGGCACTTCATTACATGTGGGAATAGATGCAAAAGCAAAACACCGAGATGCATTCATGGGTGGAGTAGTTGAGGTAGAGGATGGAGGAAAAAACTCTAATTATTCAAGAGTAGCATCAAATCATGCAATAGTAGAGTCAACACCTTATTCTCAAATGTCTTGATATTATTCGTGTTTTTTCTTCCATCAATGTCTTCAAAGTTGATAGAAAAGTGATTTCTAAGACCTACTCTCTTGCAATTTTTTGTAATCATATTGGTTTGTGAGGTTCTTGGTGTCGATCTACCTTACCTTCTACTCTATAAGGTTACAACTTTATTGCATGAATTGAAATCTTCTCCAAAAAAAAAACAAAAGGAAGGAAAGTAGCAGAGTCTAACACCTTGAGAAGTAGGGCAAGCAAATTAAGCAGCTTCTAGTTGTTATGACTCGCTTCATTTAGCCTCCACCATCACATCCATTCCCTCATTTTGATGACAAGAAGACGAGCCTCCGTCTTTTGGAGGTTTGGAAGCTTGAGATCTTGTTTTTCTGCTATTATCTTTTGTTGAAACTTGTTACGTGTTAATGGACTTGTAAAATGAAATAGATCAATATAACGTTGTCCTTGTACATATATTTTTAATTTATTATGTGAATGTATCATGTCATTTTCTTGCAAGCACGCATATAAACATATTTATATTAAAATGATTTTTTTTTTTTAAGCCAAAAACGTGAGTAATGGTATTCATCTCCCACTCCCTGGGAGCAAAAAAGGAAGGGGGACTGGTAATAGACCTGTCGAGTACATCACAAAGGAAAATTGAAAGAAGCCAAATAGTAGGGAAAATACAAAAAGAAATAAAAAATAATCTCCAAGAGAAGCCAGCCACCCGAAAAAACCCCTGCAAATCAGAAGGTAATATGAGGTACTTGCAAACCGTCCAGCTCCAGAAGACCCCAACATCTGCCATTGAGTTGTTGAATCGAGTGGAGGATCTGCCAAGGCCCGGAAGTAGAGATCACAATCTGTCTAGCAAGAGTATTGACCAAGGGATGAACAAAATTTAAGGAAGTGGAGTGTTGGTGCAGCATACTTACCTGGAAGAAGAGTCGGCAGGCTTTCCAAGGTATCGAGAGTTTACCATTCCACCAATAACACAAGAGAGACGATTCCACTTCTAAATAGATTGGAGAACTAGGGTGACCCCAATTTGAGAGATAGTGTTGTAAAGCCTGAAGGAGGGCTAAATCATTGGGAAGGGCGTTGATCCTAGCAGTTGCAGCTTTAATGAAAGATCCACATGAATCTTGAGTAACCCAAGCAATGCTGGAATGTCCATGGTTATGGACACCAGCAACATTAACTTTAAAGCCAGTCAGCGGACGGACCCAAGAGAGGGCCAAGGTCGAAGGGCGTTGCTGCTTGATCCAATTGGCCATGCAGAGGGACTTCCAGTTGTATTCCAAAAAATGTTGAATATCGTTAAACTTAAAACCCTCAGTTTTAACTTTGTTTCTAGCCCACCAAATTTGATGCCAGATGAACATAATGATACCTTTAAGCCGTTTCATCTTGAAAGACTTCCCTCCATTTTTAATAATAAGATTTGTTTGAAGGCCCACAAGGAGATAGAGCAAGACAACTCGCTAAATTCAAAGAGATGGGAAAATGTCTCACAGTTAGGATGGTTTGGATAACACCAGCACTTAAAAGCGAAGGAAATGCCCAGGCTTTTGATCCTGTCATCAGTGGGAAGCCTTTTCTGGAGGATTCTCTAGGTGAGAAGAGGAATTCTGAGAGGAAGCTTGAGGTTCCAAAGGTTTTTAAATACATACAGACTCTGCTAGTTTGCGAAATTGTGCTTGTAGGCAGAAGCAACAGATAGGACCCCAAGAGGTGAAGGAGATCAGATTGGAACATCTCTTTCATCTTGAATCGGAGTCTGAATGGTTTGATCTTGGATGTTGAACGGGATGTTGGAGAGGAAAGGGACCTGGTTAAGGTTCGCAATGGCATCCTTAACACAGATATGTGGGGGGTTCGTATTAGCGGGAAGGAAATCTTTTAGGGGCGAATTCCCAATCCAAATGTCAAACCAGAAGTCAATGTTTTCTTCCTTCACCTCCCAACGAATCAGAGGAAGCATCTCAGAGTAGGTCCTAGACAAGACCTTAACTCTAGAAGGAAGATGGGGGGAGAAATGAACCGACCATCCAAACAGATCCCCCATGAGGATGGCATACAGGAAGTTGCCAAAAAGGATGTTCCAAACTCGCTTCATTCTAAAAGCTTTGATAACCAAGGAGAGGTCCCGGATTCCAAGCCCCCCTTTGTCAACAGGTTTACAAATAGTCAACCAAGAGATTCCAATGCTGATGCCTATCCTCAAGACTAGAACCCCAAAAGAAATTGGCGAATACAACTCCAATTTGCGGATAACAACTTTAGGGACGTCAATGATAGAGAGCACGTGTAGTGGAATCGAAGTGAGGACATGCTTAGTAAGGAGAAGCCTCGCTGCACTAGAGAGAATCTTAGCTTTCCAACCCGATAATTTGGAGTGGATTTTGCCAACCAGATCTTGAAAATAAGAAGTTTTAGCACTACCAAAGAAGATGGGGCAACCCAAGTGAGTGAACGGAAAGCTTCCTGATTGGAAACCAGTGATGGAGATAATACAATGAAGTCTCCCAAGGGGGAAATGCTTACCAACATAATAGAAGCTCTAGGAGGCATTGAGTTTTTGATTGAAATTCAACTTAAACTCACAAATGAATCTCAAAAGGTTTGTCGTAGAACGGATGTTGCCATTCAGGAAGAAGATGATGTCATCAGCATAGAGGTGGGCAATGGGACATGCAACCCCTCTCTTGATGGAGAAAGGGGTGATATGGCCTAGAAAGGCCAACTCCTTAATTCCCTTGATGAAAGGCTCCATGAATGTATCCAAGAGAAACGGAGAAAGAGGGTCCCCTTGCCTTAGGCCATGAGAGACCTTAAAGAAAGGGGAGGAACTCCCATCAATTAAAATGGAGGAGCCTTCATGTTGAACAAAGGCCTTGATCATATTAATGACAGGATTAGAAAAGGCAAATTTAAGAAGGATGCAGAAGAGCCCTTCCCATTCAACATGGTCATAAGCTTTCAACATGTCCAATTGAAATATGACGTTGGATCCATGAACCTTGCGGTCAAGGCGTTGAGAGAGCTCAAAGGTAGTAGCAATATGATCGAAAATGGACCTGCCACAGATGAACCCAGCTTGCTCCGAGGAAATGATCTTAGGCATAAGAGAGGCAAGCCTAGCAAAGATGGCAGAAGCCAATTTGTAGATCACATTGCAAAGACTTATAGGTCTAAAGCCAGAGAACCCATTGATGTTGTTATGTTTGGGAATGAGGGCAATGAAGGTAGAGTTAAAGGCTCTAGGGGCAGACGTCTCAGAGTAGAAGTGGGAGATAGTAGCAATGACATCCTTTTTGACAATGTCCCAACAGGAGCGATAAAACTCAACATTGAAACCATCAAGGCCAGGTGTACTATTGGTGGGCATGGAGGAAAGGGTATCCAGGATCTCCTTCTCAGAGGGGACAAAAAGAAGGGAAGCAGAGTCAGAGTCACCATTAAGGGGAGGAATGACGTAAAGAAAATTATCAATGTTCCCTATGCCACTAGATGAGAGAAGATTTTGAAAATAGCTAACAGCCCTAGAAGCAACCAAATCCCAGGAATTGTCATTGATAGTGGATGTCAAGGAGGAGCAAGTGTGCTTGGCGAAACGTTTCTTTATGGTTGCGAAAAAGAGGGCGTTATTACCTTCCCCTTGATGCAGCCATTTGATCTTAGCCTTTTGAGCTAGGAAATCATTTAGTTTAGAGAGAGCATCCTCCAGTTGAATGTGAACATCTGAAAGCTTAGCAACAGTGGCGTCATCCTAGTGGGAAGACAAAGAAGCCTCAAGGTCGTCATGGCGGGTCTCAAGGTTACTGACCATCGAACGGATATCGCCAAAGCTAGATTTATTCCAGCCACAAAGGGTTATTTTGAGAGAAGTGAGTTTGGAGATTAAAATCTCGATAGGATTGTCAAAGAAGATGGTAGCAGGTTTTGACCAGTGAGAGGCCACCAAATCTTTGAATCCAAGATCATGAAGCCACATGTTTTGGAAACGGAAGGGGCGAGGCCTAGCAGGACAAGGATCGCTAAGGGAGAAAAACATGAGAGAATGATCAGAGTTCCTTCTAGACAGATATTTGGCAACGGGAGACAACTCAAAATATTGAGGATTGACAAAGATCTAGTCCAGCTTTTGATAAATTCTAGCACTGCCCCTTTTGCCATTGCACCAAGAAAACTGATTTCCAGAAAGAGGGAGTTCCAAAAGGCCAAGGGAATCCTTCCAAGCCTGAAAAGCAGCAACTTGAGAGTCATGGAATTGGTTGCCCCCTAACTTCTCAAAGGCCCTAAGGATACAGTCAAAGTCTCCCCTAATAATCCAAGGGGAGGAGAAGGAAGAAGCAACCATGTCCAGATGGTTCCATAGGGAAGATCTAGACTCAGCAGAACAAGAGGCATATACACTAGTTATAAAAAGAGAGGATCCCTAGAAATTGCACTTAATCGTCACAACATGCGACATGGAGTGGGTTAGATCCACTTTCAAAGGGGACTTAGAGAAGCACCAAATTTTGGGGCAGCATTAAGATATGAACGCAATGGAAATCAATGATGTCCATGAAAGCATGGGCTAAGGATAGATCAGCGAAAGGTTTAAAAAGAAAAATGAAGTCAAGATCATTATCATGGATCAAGAATTTGAGACGATTGAGAATGGAGATGTTCATGACTCCCCTACAGTTCCAGAAAAGGCCCTTCATTGGGAAATAGATCTAGCAAGCGATTTGTATCTGCTTCTAGTCATCCTCCCAGTTCCTCTCAATTTATCACCACCACATACGCCTCTGGACTTTTCGGTAGAGAGTGCCTCATATATGAAAATGTTGTTGCTTATATAAATTAATGTTTATGTGAATGTATAATGCCAATTAGATGCTACATGCAAGTTGAAATGTAACATTTGATAATATGTGAGGAGGAATAGATTATATGTAATGCACATCTGATAATTTTATAGAGCTTACTAGGTAGCTTAGCTGGTGAACAGCTTTATACCACATTAATGGGAATGGTAGATTTTGAGTTTGAATTCTAACTAACCTAGGGAGATAAGTTTGCGGCCTATTTATCTCTCTCGCTTAAAATAAGTGTTATCATTTTTTTTTTTTGGGCAGTTTTATGAAAAGTCTTTTGGGTGTACAATCATATGGGAAGGAAAAGGGGTATGGTATGAACTTGCCAAATCCATCTCATAGCAATCATTAAAGATAGGCTTACTATGCCCATCATGTAGCTCCTTCCTCACCCTGCAACTCCCCCACCCCCTACCCCCCTCTGGACATCCCTCAACCCCACTACATTTGATGAACCTATCGACACCATCACCTCCACCCACTGCCACCACTGTCAGCACCTTCCCAACTGCCTGCAATCACAGGCCATTGGTGCCATCTTTGCTTGTCTTCATTGCAGCATTTGCTGCTCGTCATCTTCTTCGACCTTTTTCCACCAACTTTTCTGTCACTAGCCTACTCCACCTTGACATTTTTGCCCCTCACCGCATCACCTCCTTTCTCTATCATCACCATTCTTCTCCACCTTAGAAGGTGGATGCATGGCCACAACAACCATTGTGGGATCAAACCAAACTACACCACTTTAGATGTCACTCCAGAGTATATTAAAATCGTACTCAAGTGTTTCTCCCATCAGATTTTGATATATATAGCCAAATCTCTATTAAATTTACGCTTGTTATTATTTTATGAAATAAATTTAGGGCTTTTAATATTTGTAATGTTTGTGATGTGAGTGTTATTTTTCTTTTTTCTATCATCGATTCGATGTGCCATTTTATCTTGATTTTTGTCACTTTTTACCTTCCTCAACTCTTAATCTAATTATCTGGGGCATACAACAGCCTTCTCGTTTATTTTGATTCCTGATCACGTAAAGCTTTTCATGTCAATCTTCGGGTCATTGAGAAAAAAGATTAGACCTTAAATCCACTATTTTAGGTCACGGCAGTAACGTCTGCAACGACGAGGAGAGTGGGATGGCAAAGGAAACGTGCATATCGACGTCGCCATCCCAATCGCCATCATTGCCGTCGAGGAGCTCATCAAAGGAGGAGGTTGGTGATCTGAAGGAGCAGGTTGCGGGGACAAGGTGGGCTTGCAAAGCCCAATGATTGGTTGGCAAGCCCCTCCCATGCCCACCGACATTTTCCAAGCACATCAGAGAGCACTGCCAAAAAACGAAAATGTTTAAGGTGGAGCATTTCCCACTAGAATATGTATCCCTCTCTCCCTCAAAAAAAATAAAATAAAAATAAAAATAAATAAATAAATAAAGGGATCCCACCATGTGGAGTTTGCCGCGTTTCCCATTTTGTCGAGTTCCTCGATATCCAACGGCCCCACTTTCGCTTGATGTGAGTTGCTTTTTTCAAAATGCATGGAAACGAAAGAGTTGACATATTTTATAACGTTAAGGTTGCGTGAATGTAGATTTATTCAATATTTACTTTTGGGGAAACTTTTACTTGATATTTAGAATAAAGAAATTAAATAAAAAATAAAAAGGTAAGGTTTATTACGTAGGAATTGTTTTATATTGAAAACAATTATCACACTATATATTTTAAATTAAAATATACATATGATAAATAATTTTTCATCAATGATAAATTATTTTATATTAGTGATAAATTATTCTGGATATTGTAAAATTATTTTGCATCTGTATAAAATTATTTCAAAGGTAATATAGTGATTTTATACCTTTACAAAGTAATTTTGACTTATAGATTTTCAATTTAGGATTTACAATTTACGATTTAAGGTTTAGATTTTTAGAAAGTGATTTTACCAATGAGAAGTGATTTTTTACTTAAAAAGTAATTTTTCACTTTAAGATTTAGAATTTAGGAAATTTAAATCCTAAATAGTAAAGAATTAACTATAAATTCTATGGTAAAAAATCACTTTTCATATATAAAGAAACACCTGAAATTTAATTTTGCATTAGTGCAATTTTACTTTGCACCGGTGCAAAATAAGATTGTACCAATGCAAAATATTTCGAAGGTGATGTGGAGGTTTTGCATCAGTGCAAAGTGATTCTGAAAGCACCGATATAAAGTAAGATTGTACCGATGCAAAATTATTTCGAATGTGATATAGAGGTTTTGTATCAGTACGTGCAAAGTAGTTGTGTACTAGTACAAAATAATTTTGAAAGTGATTTGAGTGATTTACATCCATATAAAAAGAGTTTGTTATTTATTTCAACAATGATGAATTCCATCAAGTACGAGTACTTTCTATGTATAAAAGTGAGATATATCAAATGAAAATCATATTCACAACTCTCTATACCAATTTTCACATTGTTTTTTACATTTTGAAACCTACATCCTAGGCAACTGCGCCCCGTCCATATTGCGAAAGAAAAACAATGGTTGCTATAAGAAACTTTCGACCAATGCCCCCACTTGCTTGCAAGAGAGAAATTCCACTATGGTCTAAACCCTCATCGCTGCCGTAAGGAAATCAGGAACGAAAATTATCGTTGAAATAACAATCTATGGAAGATTATGAATTTCATGATTTCTTTTATGTATAAGCTTGGAATCAGGTTAGGGAAAAAGAAAAAAACTTGGAATCAAGTTAAGTAACAAGTTCAAATGCACATTTGCTTCGAAGGACAAGAATTAATTACATAATGACAAAGCGTACTTTATTTCACGTTATAGAACATGCCAATTAATATTGCTTATGGAAGGAATAAACTTTGTAGCTACCTCAAAACCGGTAAGCTTGCGCTAGAATAGGTTTTCCCGTACAACAAACAAGGGCACGTATCACTGCAATCTCTTGTATTGCGTCAGCGTAATCACACTTCCAAACTTCCTACTTCATCCATTGCTATCTTTTCTCTAATTAAAGCTCACCTTCTATGCTCTCTGTTAATTTGCTCACTATGGAGGGAGAGAGAGGCTCTCGTAGTGTACCATCCTATTCCCCCACGTGACAACACCAACCGGGAACCATTTCATGTGCCCTCTTCGTTAACCAATTTTTACGAACATACTTGTAGAATCATTTGTGACCATAATTAAATAAGATGCAGGTGTGGGAAACATGGATATTGACGTAAAATTTGACGCACCAGTTTTAATATGACTCTTATTTGATGTATGTATATATATTTTTTATAAAAAAAAAATGATATATGATAGATTCTGAAATTAATAATAAATTATTTTTATACGATATAAATTATTGAAATCATTTTATAGTGATATAATTTTACTTTACATCGATATAAAATTATTTTTTATCTTTAAAATAATTTTACACTGATGCAAAGTAAGATTACACCGGTGTAATCTTACTTTGAATTACTTTGCATTAGTATAATATTATTTTGCACCGGTGTAATATTTTTTTATATCAATATAAAGTAATTCAAAATAAGATTACACCGATACAACATTAAATTTCAAGTATTTCTTTACCTATGAAAAGTGATTTTACACTTAAAATGTGATTTTTCTACCTTAAAGTTTAGGGTTCCTAACCTCTAAATCTTAAATCATAAACCCTAAAGTGAAAAATTACATCTCATATATGAAATTACTTTCTATAAATTTAAATCCTAAATTCATAAGTTAAAATCACTTTACACGGATACAAAATTATTTTACACGGATAAAATCACTTTTGAAATAATTTTACACCGATACAAAATAAAATTGCATTAGTGTAAAGATACCTTAAAATAATTTATCACCAATCATCCAAAATAATTTATTACCGATAAAAATTAATTTATCATTATATAAAATTTTTTATCACATATATATTTTAAATTAAAATAATATAATAAATTTTTTAAAAACGATCGATCCATGACATAACAACCTTATATTTTTTATTTATTTATATTAAATATTAATTATCAAATAAATCAATACTTGCAACGCTGTATAAACAGGAAAACAAGATCCACAGAATGATGCACATCACTTTTTACGTAACCAACTGTATTTCCTTATTTTTGACAGTTAAATATTTTAAGTTAACTACTCTTCTTCTCATGAATATCTCCATTAGTTTCTTTTTCGTTCGAGTAGGTACGTTCTAAACTGTGATCTTTTGAATGGGAGTCTACTTGCTCAATTGCGTACCAAATCACTCAAATAGATTAACTGCGTTGATTTTCGAAGTATGTGAAAATTGAACTCGAGGGGTCCAAGAAATGAAACAAGACTTTATTTTTCATCAGAAACAAAAGACTCCAGATGCATGCATGCATGTATGAATGTAAAAGTCCATTAATTCTTGAACTGATGTGGGACATGTGACATTTCTATGTCTTCTTCTCCTCCAACTCACGCAACATTAAAATCAATAGATATCGATCTTTATATAGTGAAAAGAAAAAAGAAAAGAAAACAAAGAGGAAAACAAAAGGGTTGAACTTTAATGGTGATCTCATTAATCCTGTGGACGGCCAACTATCTGGTAGATGGGCCGAGGTTGTTTTGTCGACGTCGGCAGATCAGATGGCTCGCATATGTGGCCATCTCCACTTCCTTTTTGATCACGTTATGGATGTATGGAACCGGTTAGCTGTTGGTGCTTTAGGCGCCGTTGTCTAGAAATGAATTTATAAAATAGGCATATTTAATATGAGCAATAGTAAGATAAGTTATAATTTAAGGTTTTTTTTCAATCTTTCATCGTAATTTTTGGATTAATAGCACATATATCCTTCTGATAGGACATATACTATTTGAAATATGTCATCTTTTGCTACGAGGAGACTTGAAAAGAAATTTGGCAAAAATAGGCGTTAAGGGTCCAAATAGATGATCGGTGAGGAGCTAACGGCTAGCAACTTGCAGAGAGATAGAGAGAGAATATGATTCCAATAGTCCCAAGAATGGGTTTATTACTTAGTTGAGTATGTCTATGATTTATTTAGGCACCCGCTCCTTGGTAAAGGGTTTGGATTTTTTTTCCTTGAAAATAAATATTTCATTGTGAGGAAAATTTTCGATACAAAGAGATACCGGAAAGGAAAAAAAGATAGAAATTTTACACCTACGAACGAGGGAAATACATATCGTGGAAATGAAAAAATATGAAATAAAAAATAAGATTGAGAAATAAAGAAGAAAAAAAAATTTTTAAATCTAAAATCAGATAAACTTTCAAAGATAAGCTACTCACACTCATAAAATACTTAAATACTAACTAGAATCTCAAAAATCATCGTAACCAGTTACCGAATAAATCAACTCCCGACA
Source organism: Thalassia testudinum (assembly GCA_037157565.1). Lineage (NCBI taxonomy): Eukaryota > Viridiplantae > Streptophyta > Magnoliopsida > Alismatales > Hydrocharitaceae > Thalassia > Thalassia testudinum. The sequence continues at coordinate 17,555,926 of JAZHRO010000076.1, read as the reverse complement.
AACTTCAGAAAAATAGCTTTGATATTTTTTGTAATAGAGATGCTTTGTCGGCTATATTCCTGGTTGTCCAGTTGGACGTGCAGCACTATAACTAGGAAAATGAGATGGCGAACAACTATTAAAGGTGCATTAATTTCGAAAAAGTTTTGAATGCGGCGGGCTTTTAAACATTTGTCTTGCGTTTTTAATTCGTTTTAAGGATTAGTTTACGATATTGGTTAGTTAACATGTGTTAGTTAAGTTGTAATAGGTTTTAATTTTGTTTACCTCAATTTATATTTATTGAATGGGATTAGAATCGTGAGTTATCCTGTGATTTGATTGAGGGATATTTACTTGAGAATCAAGGTTAGAATGGAAGTTAACGTTACAAAGGATACCTTTACCCTTGATTTGATAGGTAAGTTAGTTTGGTGCTTAAAGGGGAGAAGGGTACAATTGAAAAGAAGAAGTCATGAGATGGCACATCGGGAGGTGAGAAAAGACGAGTTAGATTATAACACGTGAGCAATCTGGGGTTAAGGTTCGAAATGTCGATTTCGATGTCGTGTCGATGAAATTCTAAGTGTGTATTTCGTGGCATGTCGAAGGCATGCCGTGGAAATGTCTATTTTTCGATGAGCATCCCGAGGGTACACTGTTGGCAGGTTGAGGGCATTCCGATACATACTGATAAAAATAATAAAAGTAATTAAAAAAATTAACAGCAACCTTGGCATGAGCATCGATTTTGAGGGCATGTCGACCGTGCCGAGGGCATGCCGACGACATGCTGATAATGTCGACGGCATGTTGACGATATCCCTATAAATCGACATTTTATCCATGTCGACACGACTCTTACTCGGAAATGACCTTACCGACGACATACCGACGGTATGCCGTCGACATTTAAATCACTGTCCAGGATTACACTAACACAGAATAAGTCACCAAATATGGATTGAGTTATCCTTCTAGTAAACAAAAGATAACCACAAAAATAAAAAATTATCCCCTCCATAAACTAAACCTAAAGGAGTTTCCAAACAAAATAGTATTCCAATACATTTATGTGTTGGTTGTTAAACGCGTATGCCTTGGATAATTGGCTTGTTCGTGGCAAATAATCGCATATGTGTGTGCATCATTCTTCTGCATAGCCATGAAGTACCGCAAATTAAGATCTGTATGAAAGATTGATCGTCGCGTTGACAAAGCGTTGGAAGGTAAGAAATAAAAGGGAACCACGTTAAGTTGCATTACAAAGATGCGCTTAAAAGATAATAAAATTCAAAAAAGAAAATGAAGATTGTACATTAGAGAAGTTTTTAATTTTCTTTCGATTCATCTCTATCATTCAACATTATATCTACCCTTTTAAAGATGGGCTTAATGTCCCAACAAATAGAAGTAATTCAACTTATCCTGACACGAAGCGATAATTTTCTATAATAATCTAAATAAACAAAAGGATGTATATTGAAAAATATAAAAATTGACAAAAAAATTGTTGTACACTAATATAAATATGATTTTATTATATTTTTTTTATGTAAAAAAATATTATAAATGTAGGATCCATCACTGTTGAAATCAATAAGAACTCATTTTGATACGGATGCAAACTACTTAAATCACATTTGAAATCACTTTACACGGATATAATCTTATTTTACACCTGTGTAAAATCACTTTATATCTTCAATAATTTTACACGGGTCTAAAATAAGATTATAAACTACTTTGTATCGATGCAATCTTATTTTGCACGGATGTAAAATTAAATTCCAAGTGTTTCTTCACATATGAAAAGTGATTTTACACTTGAAAGATGATTTTTCACCTTAAGATTTAGGATTTAGTGTTTAGGGTTTAGCAAAGTTTAGGGTTTAACTTTGTTAAACCCTATATCCTGGATCCTAAGGTGAAAAATCACCTTTTAAGTGAAAAATTACTTATCATACATAAAGTCAATTTCCATAAACCTAAACTCCAAATCATAAACTCATAGGTTAAAATCACTTTGGACAAGTGAAACTATCTTTAGAATAATTTATCACAGGTGTAAAATGAGATTACCTCGGTATAAAAATATCTTAAAATAATTTATCACCGATGTAAATTATTTATCAAATTTTTATTTTAAGTTAAAGCAATGTGGTAACTTTTAAAATGTGATAACCATGTAACAAATCCTATATTATTTTATTTTTTTATATAAAATATCAATTATTAAATTGACTCATATTCTCAATATTATATAAAATATAAAAATAACACCTCACGTCGCTTTTAATGTTATAATCCATACTTCTCTACTTTTTGACTAAAGAAAAAATGAAAGAGATAATTTGTAAAATCAGACTTACCTTAAAACAAATGATAAAGTTGATTATTTACATTCATGCCTTAAATAAAAATGCCCTGCTGCTTTCCTCACAACCACCGGATCATTTAGGTGTGTTCTAGACTTCTTGTTAATGTGGCCTCTAAGTGCCTCCTATGAAATTCAAACAAAAAGGATACACAACAACTTTCGGCAATATCACCTTTCTGCAATGGGAGTACGTAGCTTAATTAAATTTTACTACCATCAACGAAGATATTCCCGTAGGCAATCCACTTGACTAATTTTTGCTTCCGGATGCTAACTTAGGGCTTCTAATTTAAATGGGACATGTTTGAATTCGATGAAAGTTCATCCAACAGTAGATTGAAAGAAAATAATCATTCAAAATAAAAAATATATCATAGATTTAAATTTGAGAAGTTGGCCAATCAGAAGTAGACAATAACATGTTTGTCTAATAAAAATTTAAATTAAAAAATAAATATTACATAATCGATGTTTATATATATCAATCTAAGTATACAAACACATATATTATGCTAATGCTTGAAAAATGTATATTCATAGACTGCCATTCTAAAGAGTTGATTTCAAACAACGAAAATGTAAATATCAAACTTGATTTTTGAATGAGTATCGAACATATTAATTTCATTACCTTAAAAATGAATTCAGCTGCTCAAAATTGAAATGGAGATGAAGATAAACATAGGTAATTAAGTAAATAAACATTTGTCGTATGACAGCATTCAAAGTTTGGATGTTTTCATATAATCAAATATATGTAGGTACGGTGTCGCATTCTCTTTCGTTGCCCACAATCAGCCAACCATTTATCGTTGCGTTGTCAATTGTTTGGCAGAGTGGCTCAATCAGACAACCTCACTCGGCAGCTTCAATAAAGATGGATCTTTTTTATCTATCTTTGGTTGTTGATCCATCCATGTTGAGGGTTCCCGGGTGTCGGAGCCATAGCCATATATATATATATATATATATATATAAACTTTAGATAAAATATATATCCTCATATATTTAGTATTTACATATATATCCTTACAAAGTCACGCTTTTACAATCGTATACCCCTTACTCCATTAAATCTAATGGACAATGTCTAAAAAAAATTAAGAATAACAAAATTTATGTTTGTCTCCCTATATATATATCTTTTTATTTATTTCAGACCACCTCCTTCTCAACTCCTCGAATGCATGCTTATCTCCTCCAGGATGACAACTTCTTTGACACTAGTGAAGTGCTTCAACCTGATGCCGTGACCCAATGCACGTTGCTGCGGGGGCACTTCTTTATTGTAGGGTCGTGGCCAATCAACTCCTCCAACTTATCATGGAGCGTGGTAGCACCAAAAATCATAGTGTAGGCTCGCAACATAGCTCGAAGGAGAGGCCCACAACGGGGATAAGGTCAGTGAACACACGGCTGTAGAGTTGATGCTCGCTACGAAACACCACATGGAATGCGACCCTTACTGTGGAGATCCAGCTATTGATCTCCTTGTGGAGCCTCAACCATAGCCTCATCTAGAGCTCCTTGATCGACTACTCGATGCAGTACCCGCATGCACAAGGCTTCTTTGGAGGGACCCGATGCATATGCAGCAGTGGGCAACTATACAAATCTTTATGTACCCCCCAACCTTCATCCACTTCATGATTTAGGAAGAGATCAATGATAGTGTTGGGGGCAGTGGGTTGGTCTCCACCACAAGGCTCACGACTGGGATCTTATCCTCGTCGGGGGTGAGGCTTGAGATGAGGATCCCAAGGAGAAGTTGTCTCATCTTCAAGATCGGTCTCCTTGAATTGACATCATGTACTAATCGATGTCAAAGAAGCTATCGTCGTGTAGAATATTTGCACCTGAGTTGAGGTTGATGATGGCGGTCGATGATGGAGGAGAAGGACGGGAAGGAGGGAAAGGTGAAGGAGGAGGAGATGAGGAGGAAGAGGAATTAGAATAAATATAGAAATAAATATAAATTTTTTATTTATTTAATTTGTTTTAAATATTTTTCATTTGATTTAATAGAATAAAGATATACGATCGTATTGGAGTAACTTTGTAGGATATATATATATATATATATCTTATAAAAAATTTATAAGAATTATACATAAAACCTTAAAAAATAAACAAAATTTACATGTTTTTACTTTTACATAAATACCATTGTATATTTTCTATTTTACAATAATATCATAAAAAAATCAATATTTACTGCATAAGTATCTCAAGATTTACGCTCTCGTCAACAAAATATCATTCGTTGGACATTTACGTTTTAGCTTTTACGTAAATACCATTACATATTTTCAATTTTACAGCAATATCATGAAGAAATCAATATTTACTACGTAAGTACCACAAAATTTGCGCTCCCGTTAACAAAACATCATTGGATTGGACACTTAGATTGTTCAATCCAATGTAAATGTTCGAGCCAGTTATTACTTTTAGGTTAACTTCCGTTAGAATTTGCATCTTCGTTGATGAATAATATTAATTTACTTCATCTCTTACCCACCTTCCTCCAAAGATGGACAAGGGTCGAGCCCAACCCATAACACAACTTAATGTGTTGATTTGAGAGTTGCAATGAATTTAGTTGAGATGGATGGGTTGAGTTAGGTTTTAAGTTTAGGTAATCTAATCTAACTCATAATCCAATCCAATACATATGTATATACAATATTGTGCTTAAAAATATAAAAAAAAGTATAAATCTATGGTCACACCATCCTCTCTTTACTTGATGAAACCATTAGGTATGATTTTAATGGTTTTGATTTCCGATTTTGTTAATTAGTAGATTTTTATGATATTTTTATTATTAATTCTTTTTTAAGCAACCACCTTCGATCATCTCAGGTAAATCTCAAGCAATTTGTTCCCAGTGACCTATTTTTATTTTATAGTCATAATTGCATTACAACTCTAACACATTGTATTATCTATAATACACATTAAATACAATATATCATGAATGATTGCTCGAATAATTACTTAGATTGTATTATAACATGATTTACTATAACAATGTTAAGGTTATTTGATTACAACTAAAATCAACTTACATTACAATGGATTATCTAAGATATTACAACATTTTGTTGATATTCTTTATATACGTTACGTTATTTTGTATATATTAAATGAATCAATTTAATCAAGACCCACTATGATGTATATTTATTGCATAAACCCAATTGTATTATAACTTTAAATATGTTGTATTATCAGTAATATATCATTAAATACAATATATAATGAATTACCTGACGTCTAATTTCTAATTTTATATTATAACTTTATTTAGTATAATTATATTACAACTCGATCATACATTTGTGATAATATACATTTCTTCTATTACAACGATAAAATTTATTTGTTACAATCATACTCAATTGTTATTATAAATCATATACCATACGATTACAATGTTTTTACGATGATTTTAATACATATCATATGTTAAATTTAAACATGAATTTACATGTTATGTATGATTAATATTATGAAAATAGTTGTATGTATTCACTTTCTATTTATAATATATATTATACTAATTGATTTGATTAGTTACATTTTTTTTAAGAATAAATTTCATAAAGATATGAAAATTAATTTATTTTTAATAACATTCATTCCATCCACGTCCTTACAAAATTATAAATGACTTTGTTGGTGATATTTACGTCATTTATAAGATTAAAAATCAAATAGTCACGGTATAATTTTTTTTATAAAAATTTTGAGTACAAAATTCTTTAGATAGAACCTATATACATATATATATATATATATATATATATATATATATATATATATATTATAACTATGTTAAAAATAATAGATAATTTGGATTAAATACTTTCATCTCTTTCTCTCACTTCAACTTTTTCCTCCAAAATAAAAATTTTACTTCCTTCATTCCTTCTCCATTCTTATCCAATCTTCTATTATTTCAATTAAATAAAACAAAATCCTACCTTTCCCTAACCCCCATCACCTTTGCTATTGCCATCTCGTTCACTCCTCGCTCGCACCACCCATCAACTCCGACTACCACTCCTTGCAATGTCCTCCTCTCTATCAACAACCTGCCACCCTCCTCCTCCCCTACCCTACACCCCCACCACCCCTGCCCTACCCCTACCCATTTCCCAACCCCACCTCACCCTAGTTATTAAAAATATATGTATTTATCTTTTTCATTATTTCTGGATCGTATCTTTTTATTATTTAAAATATTTTTTTAATTTACACTTATGTTTTTACTTTATCATAAGATGTAAGTTATTTGTAAATTCACAACGCTTTTATCATTAAATAGAAAAGATATATGCGAAACATGTGAGAAATAAACGTAATCTTTGATCAGTCAACAAGCTATCCAACTTGAATTAATTTTATGGATTCAATTGAGATAAATTTAAAAATAAAATAAGTTAGGTTAGGTTAATTCAAATTTCAACCCATAAATCATAAGTTGGATTTGAATTACATCTCAATCCAACTCATATGCACCGTCCATCCTACCTGCCACATGTATCACTACTAGTTGGTCTTCCCCAACCTCCTCCGTTGCATCCTTTGAGGAAGATAAACCCAACGCAGATGTTGATGACACCCAAAAAAAAAAAAAAAAAAAACCTCTTCGATGGTCTCTGTCGACCTAGGACCCCCATTAAGCACCCTATAATAAATAGACACACTTGCGGTCAGCCGTCCACCACAAATCCCATCCCACCACCCAAGCCATGGACAAAGGGATAGCTAAGAAAGCAACTCAAGCTCAAAAATTTTTTGGGCTTTGGTTTAAGCCCAACGCTAACTCCACAGGCTGACCCAAACTTTGGTATCTTATAAGCTCTACACATGTTCGATATTATTTAAAAAATCCTTTTAATTTTTTAATAATGACATATACACTCTATTATATATGTCACAACATATCCAATATTACGTAAAATTCTAATAAGATTTCATATGTAACCACTACCCACATCTCTCGTAAGATCCACCAATTTTGAATTCAAGAATTAACTATGAAAGAAGCATCTCACCTACTCCTCCTCTCCCACCACCCACTTACATCGATGGCTACCCCACTAACAACTTATTAATAACCAACATCAACCTCCGCTGAACTCCTCCAACCCTGACCTTCACCAGCCCCAACCTCATCTGGCAAGTTCCTCCTTTGACTCTAAGCTTCACCAACGACGAGGTCCTCTCACAAGCTCCTCCAACCACAAGCTCCACTGAGCTCCTTCTCTAGCACCAAGATCCACAATCCCGACCTCTCCTCCTTTGGCCCACCCTCCTCCAACCCCAAGGTCCTCTAACGAGCTCCTCCTCCTCCTTTGGTCAAGTTCCTTCTCCTCCAGCCTTGAGCTCCCTCGTCTTGGAGATCCTCCTCCTCTAGCCCTGAGCTCCTGTGAGCTTCAAGCTCCGTTGACCTCCTTCGACGCTAATCTCGACCTCCTCTAAGCTCCTCCTCCTCCACCCTCGAGCTCCGCTGACACCAAGATCAACTTCAACTAGCTTTTTCATGTTTTTTCTTGTGATGTCGATGTGGTTTGGTGTTGTCGGTACTCTCATATATATAATGTTTGCTATAACTCTAGTAGCGTGTAAGCCCATTTTTTACTTTTTGTTTTTCTACTCTTTGGTATTTGGGTTGTGTTAGGTTCCATAGTAGATGGTGTTAGGTCCTAGAAGCACCTTTCCAGGATCTGTCTAATGTAACAACACTTATGGAAGTAGCAACTTCATTGTATTATGTTAATCAAATATCTTCTATAACATTTTCTTACATGTTTAGTATTCCAACATTGTTGTGCAACTTATTAGTGAGACACACTGAACATCACGAGCGGAAAGAGTGACTTCTAATTATGTAAACATGCAATGGGTTACAATATTGGGAAAACCAATATCACCTACACCATTGAGCATACAACACTAATATTAATGTCAACAGCACGACCAATCCCTGTCAACAGTGTTGGTGCAAGGGCACCACGATCGTTAATTTTGATAATAACAAAACACTTGTTATTTAACATTTGCTTTAAGTTTATGAGTTTCAGGAAAATACAAATGGATATCAAGTGTGAAGGAGCTCAAGCTCGCATCCATGGTAGATTGGAAGAGTTTAATGGAGGAGGAGAAGCTTCGCTCGAAGTGAAAGCTTGAAGAAGGAAGGAGATGAAGATAGGATAGATACTCTATTCATATATTTTTTTGTTTTCTTTTGCTATTTATTTTTTGACTAGATTATATATTAAAGAGCCTCAAAGTAACTAAACTATAATCCTAGGAACACGTACTCAAACCTAAGATACTTAGGCTTTTCGTAGAAAACTTAGAAAGCCAAAATAGACATCAGATAGCCTGATCAGACTTCCAATCTAGAAATCAGATGTCTAATCTTTGACTTTATGACGTCTGACTATTTGACCAGACGTTCAAACACTTAGGTTGGACATAATGCTTTATGTCTATTAATTTTAGACGACCAGTCCTTAATCCAGACGTCTGATGACCATGCCAAACGTCCAACTAGAGGACCGTTGGCTTTATCAGACTAATTTTAGAGGATTAACCTTTAATCTGACCTGCACACACTTTCAGACGCCTGTAGTGATCCCCAGACATTTAATAAGTAGACATTAGGCCTAAATCACCTTTTGCCAGATGATTATAGTCGTTCAGCCTCGGGAAATCAATTCCTGCAGTAAAACCTATTTTCAGACATCCAGACTTTATGCCAGACAATCAACTTGTCGTCTAACCCATAAGACTTAGAACCTTGTTTAGGTCTGGACAAAATCAAGAAGGAAACCCGTCTAGAATTAGACGTCTGACCTTAAGTCCAGACGTGTTAAAAGTAACCTTTAGACGTCCATTATGATCCTACACAGTTTAGTTGATCCACCCTTTTAGATCTAACGATCGATTATAGAACCAGATGATGACCCAAATGTCTAAAATTAGGTACAGACGTCTAATAACCCTATCAGAATCATAAATAGCCCTGATTTCTACCTGATTTGCCTTGGGATAATTTCCAACGGTTAGAGAAGCCCTCCAAAGGCTAGAAGAGGCTTTTAAACCCTTCTTAAAACCTCTATAAATAGAGGAACACCCTTCTTGTTACGACCTGATTCTCGAATCCCTATAGGGCACGAGACCAGACCTACTCGACTGATCCCAAGACCCAGTCGTCCAACGAGAAAGTAATCAAAAAGAAGTAAAATAAACCACATTCACCATGCAAGCAACTAACAGTAACAAAAGTACAGAAGTAAAGGAGTAAACTACTACAGTACACACCACCACAACAGTAGAAAAATAAACAAGTACAGGAATAAAAAGTTCACAATAAAAGAGTACAGAAGTGTAACTAAGTTACTCACTATAACAGGAAACGGAGTATAACAAAAAGGTACAACTATTGGGCTCTACTGGGCCCAGCACCCTCTACAGCCGTAGGCTCTGGCTGCTCAACACCTGGACCTGAAAAAGGTTATGAGTACAAAACATCAGCAAACGCTGAGTAGAGTGGAAACCAGCTAACTAAAACAGTAAAGGTGGGCAGGTAGCTATTGTTTTCAATTTCTTTCTTTATTTAACTAATTATTCTTTCTTTCATCACTTGGTTTATTTATCAGGTCTCTTTCTTGATCTCGAATGTTCCTTGTGAGAACGATCTTGATTGCAGTCTTTTCCAAAGAGTAGAAGTAGCACGTGGTGCTCTCCTGGTTGGAAGAGTCCCCCGTGGTGGTCCTACACTCAATCAACCACCGCAAAGTAACTGACAGACGTAACGGTGACTACGGCACACGTGATAAACACCCGGGTAGCTACCCCACACTGGCACGCGGTCAGTCGTTTCCATTAACGGGTGCGCCCAAAGCACAGCACGGAACCAGTATAGGGTATAGCCCTCTCAGTAACAGGGGTCTAGCCCCTAAGAACCAAACAGGGGTCTCGCCCCTCCACAGTCCGCGCACCCTCGCCTGACTACTTTGGTTTGCCTAGTGGGCCTAACAAGTCAAACCCCGAGCCTCGTGGGGTGGTTAGCTCTCTCCCTACACTAGTAGCTCTCTCTGGTACAGTGTACACGAGGGCCAAAAAGTTGGTACAGAGTGGCCAATCCTAACCCCGGGTCCCAACCCTAGGGCGGCTAGCTCCGCTCTGCACTAAACAGGGGGACAGTCACTCTCCTTGGTACTCCGTACTCAAGGGCCAGCTCACTTCCCCATTCACATTTCCAGTTCCATTCCATTTATTTCCAGGAGCTCCACTCCTAATTCCCCGTAGGGTTCATGCTCATGTTTCTTAGGCCACGCCATACTAGATTTCATCATTTCTATTTCCATTTCTCAGGTTCTACACATGTAGAATGTAACTTTACTATTCATATTCCAGGTTTATTCACAGGTAGCTCGTGTTTCCAACATTCATCTTCCATTATCAATTCATATACAGGTAGCTCGTATTTTATTGTAAACAACAGGAATTTACATGCAACAATACTAACAACAATGCTTTACATTTCACAGGCAGCTATTATCCATTTACAAGCAATTGTTATTATTCTACTTATTTATTCAAGACTGCGATTCATACATTCCATACAACTATTCTAGTGTTTCTAGTCCTAGGATTCATGCCATATCCTAGGATCTAACATTCATTCTAAATATACATTCATGTTGGTAATTAAGCTAGGGGAAGCCGCTCTACCAGTAAACCTACGAGTAATGGGGGCTTGATCGACAGGTCCACGTGCCTCAGCAAACCCCAAATCCGCAATGGAACGAGGTCCTATCACAAGAAACCACTCAGAACAGGATAAAAAGTATTCCAACAACTAAAGGAACTTATACAGAGAACAACAGAATCTTAATTGCGAAAATCGGACCTCAAACGGACCCTAAACGGGTCAAAACAGTAATTCTTATTCATATTAGACGTCTGGAACACCTTCCAAACATCTTAAAGAGGTCCAGAACCATACCTCAACTCTGCGCTACTCCTCAGACGTCCAGGGACTCTGTTGAACCATCTGGACCTAGTTCCAGACGTCCAACCACCTCTCCGGACGTATGGAGACGCTTCCCACCGTCTGGTGCCTTGCCCAGACGTCTGAACTACGTGGGAGGGCGTGTCTCACGCCTTCCAGAAGCGAATCCTGCACGCGCGACGCAAAATCTTTTAAAAATGGCGTGGAACAGTGCCTCAACAGAACGGCCTGCAAGGCCGTATCCGCAAAGGGAGGTGTACGTCGCGGGATTTACCTCTCAGTCATCTGGAACCTCCTCCAAATGTCGTCTACGTCATCTGTATGTAGATCCAGACGTCTGATTCTGGGAAAATCCCAGAACCAGAGACTGCCCTCGCCTTCTAGCGCCGCACTCGCTCGACCGCTGCTCTGGCTGCAGTAGTGTCGGGGAGGACTGCCCCGACGCAACTCTTCGCCTCGCGCACGTGCCGACCAGCCATGAGCTCTCCGACGAGCTCTCTCTCGAGCTTGCGCGCATGCTCACCTCCCTTCCCCTCACTGCACCTCCTCTCCTCCCACACCACTCACGCCTACTCCTTGTTGCCTGCTGCTCACCGCTCTCGCTGGGGAAGAAGAAGGGTGGATGGAAGTGGGTTGGCGTGAGGGAGAGGAGGGGGGTTTATAAGGGTGAGGTTTAGGGTTTCAGCGGCGAGAGGAGAGAGGAAAAAATGCGGCTGCGTACTGTTTGCATGCAGCATGCACGTAGACGCGAGGACGTACACAAAAAATTTGATTTCCAAACGTCTGGGAAGATGTCTAGACGTCTGACACAAATCCCAGACGTCTTCGAGGGCTTAACAGCATGGGTCTTAACACTTCCTAAACTAGGACACACCAAAAAATACTACTTTCCACTCCTTTTGTGTCCAAGAGAAGAGAGATCAAAGAGAAGTGCTTTTGCTCTCAAAGCTTCCAATCCGAGAGCACCGATACTCTGCCAAGATCACGCCTACGCACTTTCGACTAAGGGGAGATTCTTACCTATAGTAGCATAACATCAAATTTACTTTGTGGCTTTATAGGTGCTTGTTGTCATTTTCGTTTGTTGTTGGTTGGATATTCACCTTACAAATTCCCATCTCCCTCGTGAGACAAAATACTCTTCGTGAAGAGGAGGGTTTGAGGTACACTCCCTCGTCTAAGTAGCGTTGTTGTAAGAGATTAAGTCACCCTCCTTTAAGTGATTTAGTTAGTGAGAAATCCTAAATCGAGAGATTTAGGTAGTGGTTTTTACCCGGATTTGGGTCTCCACCTAAAAATATTTGTGTACTTGTGACTGCATCTTTTTGTGTCTTTGGTATTATATTTTCCGCATTATTTTTCGTATCACGCAAATCTCACCCCTTCGTTGTAGAACCAACATTTGGTTTCAGAGCAGGACTTGCGTTTTCAGCATCACACACCGGCAAGAGATCATGGAGGGAAGCATCACTGTGATCAGAACATCCGACGGGCAATCTATAACCCGTCCAATGTTCTTCGACGGGAGCAACTACCCTTATTGCAAGCTCCAGATGAAGACTTGGCTCCAAGCAAGCGACTACACAATATGGCAGCAATGCGTAGTGCCATACATCATTCCAGAAAGGCCTGAGGCAGGTTACTCCCAACAACAAACTCGGGAACTTTCGCTCAACACCAAAACGATGAACGCCCTCTGTTGCGCATTAAGCCCGGAGGAGTTCAACCGAATCTCTCAATGCGCCACTACATACAAGATTTGACATACATTAGAGGTAACTCATAAAGGTACCTCAAAGGTAAAGGCTTCTAAAATTAATGTCTAATCTCAAGATTTTGAATCTTTTCCTTTGAGACCTAACGAAACTTTATGCGAGATGAACACTAGGTTCACTCCCATAGTAAATAATCTTAAAGCTGTAGGAATGACCTTCATAAAGGGAGAGCTTCAAGGAAAGCTTCTTCGTTCTCTCGGACCAAAATGGGAACAGAAGGTCACTGCCATCGAGGAGGTTAATGAAGTCGAAGATATCAATATGGAGGATCTCCTAGGTAATCTCATGGCCTATGAGACTAAGATGAAGAAGGACACACCGGAGCTAAAGCCAAGGAAGACCCTCACCTTCAAAGCAGCTTCGGACAGTGAGATAAGTTTCGACAATGAGGAACTTAAATTTTTATTTAAAAAATTTTCTAAGTTTTATAGGGATACAAAGAAAGTAAAGAAGGAGAGGAAGGAGAAGAAGGAAAGTCCAAGACATTGCTTTCATTGCAACAAAAAAGGACATCTCCGACTCGAATGTCCTCTTATCAAGAAGGAGAAGGAGAAGTACAAGAAGAAAGCATTCCAAGCTACTTGGGATGAACGACCTCAGAAGAAGAAGAAGAAAATCTCGAAGAAGAAATCGCTTGCATGGGCTTCATGGCCATGGCAAGTGATAATGAAAGCGAAGATTACGAAGAGGTAAATTCTTTTAATGAATTACAAGATGCTTTTGATAAACTTTATGAAGTTAGTAAGTCATTAAAAGTAGAAAAAAAAAAGTATTAAAAAGAATCTTAGCCTTCTTAAAATTGAAAATGAAAGGTTAGATATTCAAATTAAGAATCTAGAAAGTAGTTCAAATTGTAAAATTTTTGAAAATGATAATTTGTTGTTGGAATATAAAAACCTAATCAATGAAAATAGTAGATTGATTGAGGAGAACACTAATTTTAAAATAGAAATTTCAAATTTAAAATCAAGATGCATGCTATTGAAAAGGAACTAGCTTGTCTGAAAGAAAATTCAAATAGTCTTTTATGTAAATTAAAAGCTAGTCCTAAGGTTGAGAAAGGATCTCCATCAAGGAGATCAACTAACACAATCGGATCCAAATTGACTTGGATACCAAAGAAAGAATTATTGTCTTATTTTATAAGTCGCAAAGAAGATTTCAATATCAAGGATTGGACCTACAAGCTCAAGGATGGTCAACTCAAATTTGTAGAACCAAAGAGTAGACCAAAGAGGAAGACAAGGAGATCGACAAGAAGACCTACAGATGATAGAACCGCCACACGTCGACCGCTCGAGTGGAGACCAACTCCTATACCCGAACCTCTAAGTTTCGGATGGGAGCCCCATCCATTTTGGAAACCTACTTTTGGGCTATGCTATTGGCCATGGTAAGGCACACCCTTAACCCTATGTTTTCATTTATAGCATGTAGATAGGGGGAGTTAAAAATTAATGAAGATATTTGTCAATCATTAAGGGAGAGGTTAAAAAATAACATAGCTATATTCCCTTTAGAAGGGGGGAGTTATGGATAAATGAATGGTTATCCTATTATGTCAAAAAGATGGAATTAGAATAGCATGTATTAAGGGGGAGTATAGGATAAATGGCTAAAAGTTATTAAACCTTTTTGATAATGTCAAAATGGTGGAGAATTTTTTGATTTATATTTATGATTTTGTCATCATCAAAAAGGGGGAGATTGTTGGTGCAAGGGTACCTGGTGCGCAACACGTCAACAATCATAAGAATGCACTATTGTCGGGTTTTTATCCCGGGCAACGGCACCAAAAATATGATGATATGATGCGACGACTAATGGTTCGTACAAAAATAGGTCGTTGTTATAGTATATGTCAGAAATACAAACCATCATCACGCCAATTTTGTTTATTTACTTAATTTTTACTACTTTATTCATGGTCATTCACTAGGAGGCAATTATTAATATACATCACTCTCTAAGTCTAATAATATTCTTTAATTCCAAAAAAGTTGATTTTGTAAACAATAATAAATGAATGAATCAAAGAATCAATGAATAAATCAATTATATACAAAAGAATGAATTACAAATCAATACAATGCTTGAAAATGACTATATACAAACAAGCATCAACAATTAGAATTAAATACGTTATATTATTTATTGACAACTTATAATAATAATACTTATATATATGTATAATAATAAGTAATAATATATATGCTATACTACCTTAACTTAATATACCAACATATACAGTAGCATATAATGTATGTACAATGACGTATATAAGCGTCACTAAACATTAGAAAAATTATATACATGAGCTAAGGTAAAAATAGGATTTATGCTGACGTTTATTCTATCTACAGTGACAAAGACATCTATCACTAAAGCTATCTCTTATTTATATACATATATAGCTCAAACATATGTTATACTACGTATACTTATTACATATATACTTCTTTACTTACATACATATACACATACATCAGTATACATATATAGATGGGAATGATCCTATGAGAAGGATTCTTTGATGAGAACATGAGAAAACTTAATATTGACCATTGGATAGTGGAGAGAAAGTGTTTTAATCTCAACCATTCACTATCCAATGGTCAATATTAAGTTTTCTCATGTTCTCATGAAAGAATCCTTCTCATAGGATCATTCCCCTATATATATATATATATATATATATACACACACACACACACACTTATATACACATTACACACTCACAGTGTCCATATATACACTACGCATAGCACACAAGCACACAAGGCTCATGATACTTAATCGATTTCAGATGCCCTTTCTTCTTTGTTAATCACCTTAATTAGTGTTTACTAATCCAAAATTATTATTTTTAATTAGCAGGTTACCTTTTCGAGGGATACACAGCACCCTCTCAGGTAGGACCAGATCTCTACTAAGAGCCACCCTAATTTCTTAATTAGGCCTCTTAATCTCAATTTAAGCTCCTTAATAGGCCCAATTAAGCCCATGACAGTGCACGGCTCTCAGCTTAGTGCAATGCACACTCAAATGCCATATCAATTTCATGCTCAGAGGATAGAGAAGAGGGGATGGGTGTTCTCGCATCAAGCGCTTGACGACTAAACTGTCCAAGGTACAAAAACAATTTAAGCGGCAGTGGCAGCACCTGTCTCCACGATGTGGCGCTAAAGGTGCTTCTCATAGGTGTTGGAATCCCAATGGGCAGCACGTATGATTGGCCGATTTTAGCCCATGATTTGAGGGCCCAAATTAATTCCAAATTTAAAATAAATTATATATTTGTTAAGCTCTTATATAGGGCTACATAATTATTTAGTTTATTTACAAAAATAATTATATTTACTATATAAATAAATTAGCTAAAGATCGTGATTTATACACACTGATTTTTGAGTTTATTTCTTAATTAGAGTATAAATTAGTTAATGGTCTAATTGACTTGTTACATTAGTAATATACATATTAAAGTGTTTATTACATATTTTTATTATATTTTACACTTTTTATTTTTATTTATTTACAATTAAGTATGTGATTTCATGTTATTTACATTTAAATTATGTATAAATAGTATAATACATTATAAATACAGTTAACTTACTTCGAAATACTTAAAATAATATAATACAACTATACATTATAAATTAGTTCAATTATAACTTAATTTACTAATTTATTCTAATTTAACTTAGTAACTTACTTGATAACTTAATAAATAAATTATTTATTATATATATAATTAAATTATGTTACAGGTATCATAATGTACATTATACATATATAAATACATATGTACAGTATCATTCATAAATATGTTTATTTATATGAGTTTATTAATTTACATAGCTTATAGTACATATAAGTTAATGTAATTAATAGTTAAATATATAAATAGGTTATATACAATTTAAGTTATCTTAAATATTTAATTTATGTTATAGCATACATACATAAGTTATATATACATAGTATATACAAATTATACATTATGTACATAGATAGCTTAATATATAGCTTATATGTGTATGCATATACATAGTTTACATAGTATTTTTAGGTATTTTTGATGTTTTTCTGCCTTTTATGATTTTTTTGAGTTTTATAGAGGTAGGGGGTGAGAGAGAAAAAAGGAGATGAGGGAAATAGACTTGTTTTTGGAGTTTTTAATTTTTAGTTCTTTTATTAAATTCCAAGGTATATTGAACCGTCAGCTGGTATGTTCTACCAAGTCGGAGGTTCAGATGACCTTGAAACTTTGTATACACTTAAAAATATATCTAATCCTACTCACTGCACATTTATTTTTTTTAATTTTTAATAACATTTTTATTTATTTACAATGGGAACACATTCTAGGCCTAAAAAGGGTTTTCTAATGTGAACCTAAGGCCTAATGGAGAGTGGTAAAGGGTGAAAATGCAATGAAAACATTCAGATATATGCTATCCCTCATATGCAAGATGCTCAAGCATTTAAATGGGTATTTTACCCCAAATTTCCATTACTTTCAAATTGGACTGTTGTGCATGACATGTAGCTGACAAGGAATGTTTAAAAACAATGTTACAAGCCAACTAAATGAGATTAAAAGCAAATATCATCACATGGAAGCCTATTTAAAATATATACAACAATTAGAAATATGTCAGCTCTTTAATTCCCTTCAAAACCCAACTCCCTACCCTATATTTCATATCAGGACTCAATTCAGCCATCCAAACAAGGGCTGCTACTACTACAATCAAGCAGCTATAGCAACAAAATTAGTAGCAGCTAAAGTAGCTGCTGTCAAGAAATCCTAGACGTCTTAAGAATTCCAAATGGCTGCTGTTGCAGCCCAATATGTCGAGTCCAGATGATTTGATCATTAATTCAGTAAAACAAATAATCAAGATTTGACCTAGTAGAGTCTGATCTAGGAGCATTAACACCCAAATCTATTGCTCATTCACATCTAAAATCTCTTTAAAATCAAATTTTAAAGGTCTGAAAATTATATTTATGAAAGTAGAATTGCATTCCCCTTTAAAAATCATTTGAAATCTTCTTCAAAAATCCTTTTTAAATCTTAATCAGACCCCCAATATACAATTAGGGAAGTGGATATGGGGAGGTTGGAATGTTGTCCAATTTGGGCTTTTTAATTTGAAACTTTTACTGATCTAATCACTCAATCATCTTGAACACCATTGATGGGTGATCAAGGTGATTTTGTGATATGATCAAGATCCGTTGGGTCCTTATTCTATCTCAAATTAGGGAGACTAATTCTCCTTTGTAAAACTTTCCAACATAGGGCTTCGAATAGATATATGCTCATCCACAAATCAAAACAATACTCAAAAATATTAGAATCCTTGCATACACCAAATCAAGCCCATCCAATCTCAAAAAGCTCGATTAAATCTAATAAAATCCAAATGAATTCCAAATCACTGATTTGAACATTAAAAATCATTTTCAAGCAAAATCAAGCCAATTGAGTTTTATGAACAAGATCGGGGGGTCTTTGTGAGTTTGTGAAATGAGTGGGAGACCCCCCAAGTGATTTTTTTGGCACTAATTTCAAATCTAAGAACCAAGGTTCTCAGGTCTGAAATTAGACCTTGATGAAGGGGTGAACAGTGAATTTAAAATCAAGGGGAGAAGAAAGCAATAAAATGGAATGCAAGGGGAGAGTAATGATCAAGTGAATGTGAGTGGATTCTTCTCCTCTGATCTGAATTGCTCAGAGGAGGCGCGGGATCTAAATTACCCTACTCCTAAACTAATCTAACAAGCACTTTTACTAGAAAGCAGTAAACTACACTAATTCTACTCCTAGAAAGCATGTAAAATCTATCTAATGAAAAGTAGGAGGTGTCCAAGGTCACCCGCTGTTGGCTGATGATGACGAAAGGGGAGGAGACCCATCAGCTGACAAAGGTGATGTCCAAGAGCCAACGGCCAGCGGCTGGAGGCGATTGAAAGGGGAGGGAAAGTCAATGCTGTCATCGTAGACCGACGAACTTGAGGTAAGGGAAGCTGAGGGTGTGGAAGAATGGAATCACTCAAGGGGAGGGAGCGGTTTAGGTGCGCGCACAAGCTGAGGGAGTGCTTAAGTAGCCTTGATCAGTGATTCTACTCACCGCGCGGTGGGATTAAGCAATTAGGGCTTGGGCGGTGGAGATGAGAGGAGAGGAGCACGTGAGGATTCAAGTCAAATCCTAGCCACCAGATGGGATCTGGAGATAGAGGTGATCGCACATGCCAAGTCGTGAGAAGCTTCGATTGAGGAGCAACCGCAGATCAAAGTGATGAAGGAATGAATGGCGAGGATGAGCCCTATTCTTCACATGAACAGTGATCACACGAAGAATAGGTGCTCTGTGTTCTTTTATTGAAATTGCAGAAGGGCCCTCAGGCGAAGGGGTAACAAAATATTAAGGAGGCCCATAAGTGATATAAGAAGATTACATAGCAGCCCTTAAAGGCTTAAAAATAGGTCCCTGTGGGTTACAAATAGGTCCTTGGAAGGTTTTCTATGCATGAAAAGTGATATATGAAGGACCTAAATGTGAAACTCTAATTGCAAGATCCTAATGATGTCCAAATGCAACCAAGTTTTTATTGTAGCTTAATTGAATATATTAGAAGTTAATTTCACTTTTGATTTGGAGTTTTGAGCTCATTTTTGTGTTCAATTTGCAATTGCATCACCATTTTGTATTTAATAATAGAATATCTCAATAATTAAACTAACTTTGCATTTTTAGCACAAAATTGATGTTTTAGGTATTTTCTATTATTTCTCACACTTAACCCTTTCTTTATGTTAATTTGATAGTATTTAACCTAGTTTCTAGCTTAACTTGGGCATTTTAGCTATGATGAATTACAACTTATTAGTATCACGATCGTTAATTTTGATGATAACAAAATACTTGTTATTTAACATTTACTTTGAGTTTATGAGTTTCAGGAAAATGCAAATGAATATCAAGTGTGAAGGAGTTCAAGCTCGCATCCATGGTGGATTGGAGGACCTTAATGGAGGAGAAGAAGCTTCACTCAGAGCGAATGCTTGAAGGAGATGAAGAATAAGATAGATAGTCTATTCATGTATTCTTTTGTTATTCTTGTGCTCTTTATTTTTTGACTAGATTATATGTTAAAAAGCCTCAAAATAACTAAACTATAGTCCTATGAGCACTTACTCAAACCTTGGATATTTAGGCTTTTCATAGAAAATTTAGAAAGTCAAAATAGGCATCAGACGTCCAATCTGGAAATGAGACGTCTAATCTTTGACTTTAAGATATCTGACTGTTTGATCAGACATCCAAACACTTAGACTAGACTTAATTCTTTCTGTCTATTAATTTCAGACGACCAGCCATTAGTCTAGACATCTTAGAAGACCTTTGATGACCTCGTCAAACATCCAACTAGAGGACTGTTGGCTTTATCAGACTAACCTCAGAGGATTAACCTTTAATCTGACCTGCACACACTTTCAGACATCCGTAGTGTTCCCCAGACGACTGATAAGTAGACGTTATTCCCAAATCACCTTTTGCCAGATGATTATAGCCGTTTAGCCTTGGGAAATCAATTCCTGCAGCAAAGCCTATTTTCAGACGTCCAGACTTTATGCCAGGCGACCGACCTGTCGTCTGACCCATAAGACCTAGTACCCTATTTAGGTCTGGACAAAATCAAAAAGGAAACTCGTCTAGAATTAGACGTTTGACCTTAAGTCCAAATGTCTTAAAAGTAACCTTTAAAGGTTCATTCTAATCTTCCGCCCAGTTGATCCACCCTTCTAGATCAGATGATCGATTATAGAATCAGACGATGACCCAGACGTATGATATTAGATCTAAACGTCTAATAACCCGTTTAGAATCATAAATAGCCCTGATTTTGGCCTAATTTGCCTTGAGATAATTCCCAACGGCTAGAAAAGCCCTCCAACAGCGAGAAGATGCTTCTAAATCCTTCTTAGGACCTCTATAAAAAGAGGAACATCCTTCCTAAGCTAGGACATACCAAACAATACTACTTTCCACTCCTTTTGTGTCCAAGAGAAGAGAGATCAAAGAGAAGTGCTTTTGCTCTCAAAGCTCCCAATCTGAGAGCACCGATACTCTGCTAAGATCATGCCTACGCACTTTCGACTAAGGAGAGATTCTTACCTATAGTAGCATAACATCATATTTACTTTGTGGCTCTATAGGTGCTTGTTGTCATTTTCGTTTGTTGTTGATTGGGTATTTGTTTTGAGAATTCCTGTCTTCTTCATGGAACAAAATACTCCTTGTGAAGAGGAGGGTTTGACGTATGCTATGCTCATCTAAGTAGCGTTGTTGTAAGAGGTTAAGTCACCTTGTTTAAGTGACTTGGTTAGTGAATTTCATCGACTTGGTTGATCGGGAAATCCTAAACTGAGAGGTTTAGGTGGTGGTTTTTACACAGGTTTGGGTTTCCACCTAAAAATATTTGTGTACTTATGATTGCATCTTTTTATATGATTGTTATTATATTTTCCGCATTATTTTTCGTATCACGTAAATCTCACCCCTTCATTGTAGAACTTACAAATAGCACCAATAATCTTTCAATAAAATAAACACTAGCTACCTATGGTGATGCCATTAGCACCTATTTTAGCACCTCATTATATACTTCAAATATATTACACTTCAATATTTTAAACATACAATACTAATAATAGTGCTAACAACACCAACACATCCTTCCAATAACTCCAAATATTGGTAGGATGAACAATATCAACCTACGGTGGTGCCATTGACACCTATGGTAGTCCCGTAAGTACTTATATTGACACCTTATTATATACTTTAAATATATAGACTTAACATTTCGAACATACAATAACATCAATGGTGCCAACAACACCAACAATCCTTTATTTTTTCAAACAATGGTGCTAATAGCACCAACACCCTAAACCCTTATCGAAGTAGTGTTGGTTGTCACATATGATGGTACCAATAATACCAGTAATGTGGTGCAGCGTGTTATGTAAGACTCTGATAAAAGTAACGTGTTAATATGATAAACAGTAGCAGCCTATGATGGTGCTGTTAACACCGATAGTGATGCCGTTAGCACCTATGGTAGTGCCACAAGCACCTATGTTGACATTTTATTGTATGCTTCAAATATATTGCAATTCAATATTTTGAGCATACAAGACTAATAATAGGGAAAAAAATGTACCAACACATCCTACCAATAGCACCTAATATTGGTAGGACTAACAATATCAACTTAAGGTGGTGTTTTAGCACCTATGGTGATGCTGTAAGTGTTGGTGCAAAGGCACCACGATCATTTATTTTGATGATAACACAACACTTGTTATTTAACATTTACTTTTGAGTCCAAGATTTCAGGATAATTGCAAATGGATACAAGTGTAAAGACGAAGTTCGAGCTCGCATCCATGGCAGATTAGAGGAGCTTGACGGAGGAGATGGAGCTTCGCGAGGAGAGATAGCTTGAAGAAGGCGTGAAGACAAGAATAGGATAGATTTCGTTTTATCTTGTTCTATGTATCTTTCTTTTGTTGCTCTTTATTTTTTTCTTTCTTAGATTCATGTTAAAGAACCTCAAAGTATCAACACTGTAATCTTATGAACACTTGCACAACCCAAGGATTCTTAGGTTTTCCGTAGAGAATTTAGAAAACCTAAATAGGCTTCAGACAACCTTATCGGACATCTAATCTAATAATAATACATCTGATAGTGAACTTTAAGACGTCTGAATGTAGAGTCAAAAGTCCAATCATTGAGGGCTAATCTTAAAATCGTCTATCTGCTGATTTCAGATGACTGACCCTTAGTCCAGACGTCTGATGACTTGGCCAGACGTCTAATTAGTGGAATGTTGGCCTTCAGAATATAATCGTTGAGAATATAACTGTTGAGAAATGACCTTTAGGCTTCTATTAGATGTCTGTAGAGGATCTCAGACGTCTAATAAATAGACGTTGAGCTTCGTTTTGAAATTCCCAACCCAACCAGGAGGGGGTGACGTAATAATTGCGGAAATCAAATAAACAATCTCACAAAAGATCAATCACACAAGTACACAAGTATTTTTAGGTGGAAACCCAAACCGGGTGAAAACCACCACCTAACCCTCTCGAGTTAGGATTTTTCGATCAACCAAGTTGATCAAAATCCACTAAATCGAATTACTTTAAACGAGGGTGATTCAACCTCAATACAACCACCCTACTTAGACGAGGGTAGCGTACCTCAACCCCTTCTCTCCACTAGAAGGATTTTGTCTCGCGAAGGAGACGGGAATTCGCAAAGCGAATACCCAACCAAAAAATAAAGATAAAATAAACAACAAGTAATCCTATAGAGCCAACAAAGTAATTATGAACCTAGCTTCTATAGGAATTAGGAAACTCCCCTTTGCAAGGAGTGCATCGAGTTGATGACGCGGTGCGTGAGCCACGCGACGGCGCAACTTCGCTCTCGTAAACTACGGCGGGAGAGCGGGTGCGCAACAGCTTGATGCTCTCAAGAGAATGGAGCTTGAGCTTGGAGAGCAAGAGCTAGCTAGGACACAAGAGAGTGGAAAGTGTAATACAAATTATTTCTTGTGTATCTTGGTGTCTCTAGGTGTGTCTTAGTGTATTTGTATTGCAAAGGTTCCCCTCTATTTATAGATGCCTCAGGAAGGCTTTGGAAGGCTTAGGAAAGGTTATATAGCCGTTGGGAACAAAGCCCAAGAGAATCAGCCCGAAATCAGGAACAATCATTGTTCTGACAGGCTTATCAGACGTCTAATTCTAGCATCAGACGTCTGGAAGTTCACTTTAAGACGTCTAATTTCAAGGTCAGACGTCTGATTTTGGGAGGGTCTCTTCCTGACTTGGATCAGATCTAAACAGGGTTTTTGTGCAAGTCGATCAGACGATATATAGGACGTTTGGCACTATGTCTGGACGTCTGGAAACCTACTTTTTCTCTGGGAATGGATTTCCAAACGTTGCAACGGCTAGAAAATCTCTGAGAAGAGATTTTGGGTCAGCCGAGGCAAAACGGTCAATTATCAGACGTCTGGACAGTCCTATGGACGTCTGATAAGGCTCTAGCGGTCATATCTTGAGTGTTTGGTAAGCCAGCCAACGGTCCACTAATTGGACGTCTGGCAAATTGATGAGAACCTCATCATGAGCCATAACTAGCTCATTTTGACTTAATACAAAGGATAAAAGCTCCTACATAACTCAAGGAAAGGCTTAACTCAGAGAATTCTGAGTTTAAGGAGAAAACAAGTCATAAGGGGTGAAAATGCAATTTTACCAGTATAATTTGCATACAAGGTAATTCAGGGTCCAAACATAGGTCAAACAAACCAAATAAGAAGGAAAGTGGGATAATCTGACAAAGGCTACAGCAATTCCAAGGAACTAAATGATAATCTGTAACCTTAAAACAAACCCATTTCAATTCACGAGGTTCGAGGTAAAGTAAAAAATCAACTAAACCCTCTAAAAATCATATAAAAATAATCTCTAGGGTTTAGAACCTTCAATTTGGCCTTAGGAACCTATTTTGACCTACATTGAGAACCATGCCCAATTAACAACTTAATTTGGGTTTTTGCGTAAATTGACCGGTCAAACAAGGCTTAATCTGGAAATAAAATTCATCATCATAATCCTTAGGCCCCAATTAGTCATGTATAAAAACTTGAGCCTAGGAGGAAACCTTCTCGACCAACTTTACACTTTGGTCCTCATTTATTTACTTTTTGGCCCTCAACTTTTGAACCCTCACATTTCTACCCCTAACTCTCCTTCGTTCTTTGCATTCAGGTCCCTCCTGCCAAAACCTTACCGGCACCATGCTCCGGCGACCTTGCGCGGAGCATGGCGCCGCGCAGGGTAAGGGGGAGGGTCTGGCAAGTAAACCGGGGGTGCCCCGCGTCGTCAGCCGTCGTAGGGGCACCCCCCTGGTCGTTGCAACCCACCATACCGGCCGTGCAAACGCACAGACGGTATGGGTCTCCATCTCCGGCATCCTCCGGCGAGGGAGACACGTCGTCTCCCTCCGCCCTCCTCTCTGATTCTACCCTATAAGTACCCCCCGTCGCTCCACCGTTCGGGGGAGCTCGGTCCTGACGGAGAAAGACCCCTACTTCCTCTCTTCCCACTCCGACAGGAAGCCCTCCAGCTTCGGCGGCCTCCCCTCTTCCTCCTCGTCGCTCTGCCGCACTACCAGCTGCAGGGTTGCTCTCCCTCGCTCTTCCCGCGCCACGCCGCACCCAGCTGGCGCCTCTCCGGCCCTCTCCTCGCCGCCGCCCCTTCCCCTAGGCAGTTTCTTCTCCGGCGACAGTCGATACGAATGTCGCCTGCTCCGGCCCCTCCTCGTCCTGCTAAGTAGGTAGAACTCCTCCTCTTCCTCCCCTCTTCCTTTTCCTCACTTTACATCTTTACTGTTACCCCGATCCGACCAATCGCCCTCACCTTCTCCACCTCCGGCCCCTGCTCCGGTGACCCGCTCCCATCACTCCAGCAACCCACACGGCTCGCCGACCACCGCAGAACCTCCGCCTCCTCACCCTGATCAACCTCCGCCCACCCACTTCCCCCAAATCACCCTCTGCAACCCCACCGAACAAACCCACCTCCTAACCTGCAGTTTGACCTAGGGCGGCCCTTAGGCTCCGCCCCGCCGCCTGCACACCCCCTGACCACCTTCGCCGTGCCACGGCGAAGGTCCTCCGCGTTTCTGATTGGGCTGAGAGGCCGTTTCTCTGTGGGCAGGTAGCTGCGCTCGCCGCCGCCATTGTTGAAGCGAAGCAGCTTCTTCATCTGCTGCCCCAAGTGCGCCACGCCCAGGTCACGCTCCCAGGCTGCGCGAGGCGTCTTCGCAAAGCGTCAGGCTGCAGTCGAGGCGAAGCCCTCGCGCGAAGCCCTCGTGCGAAGCCTCGACCGCTGCTGCCTCCTCTGCGCAAGCGTCAAATTGGGGTGGGGCATTTAGTCCCACCTCGGAAAGCCCTGAAGGAGCGTAGCGGTATAAAGTGAAAAAGTGCTGGAGGCTTATCGCCTCAGCACACGGGGTGAGGTCCCCTTCACCCGCCCGACTACCCGGCCTCGTCCGCACGCACGCCTCGCGGACCTGGCCCGACCCGACTTAGCCCGACCTGCACTCCTCGCCCACCACGCACGCCGGTGGGCCTGGACCCGGGCGCGACCCGTACCCGACTACCCGGCAGCTCTGGGAGAGCTTTCCTAAGAGCAGATTCTGTGAGAGAGAAACGTGGGTGGGGGTAGAGTAGGTTTTTGCCCGCTGACGAGAGCTTTGAAGTGTGCAGGCACAGAAGAAGAAGAAGAAGACGAGCGAGGCAGAAAAGAAGGACGACGAAAGCTGAAGGATGGAGGAGCGCTGTAGCAGCAGCGGTTTAAGTCGTCTGATTGGAAAATCAGACGACGCTCTGAAGGTAGAAAAGAGGAAGAAGAACAGGACCGCAAGGGAAAAGAAAAAGAAAGAGACAAGCAGAAACAAGAGCTGAAAGGAGAAGAAGAACATCAACCCACTGCTGCAGATAAAGAAGACAGAAAGAAAAAAAGAAGAAGAAGAAACGCTTTACAGCTGAGGCAGAAAAGAAGAAAGAAGAGATAAGAACAGAAGGCAGAAGAAGAAGACCAGGAGATAAACAAAGAAGAAAAACCAAAAGCCAAAGAGAAGAGAAAACGAAGAGGAAGAAAGAAGAAATCAAATTTTTATCTCTCTCTCTCTCTCTTTATTTTTGTAATATTTTTTTGAATTTGTATCTCTAGAATACAACTTGCTCCCTGAGTTCGACCTCGGGAACTCTTTTATTTTCGAGTAACAAATTATATTAAACTGGTAATCACTTCTCTATACTATACTACGACGAAATAATAGAACTATAGAGGAAGGTCGTCACCAGTTTTTGGCGCCGTTGCCGGGGAGCAACGGCTATTCTAGAGATAATCAAATTCCTGTTTTTACATTACTAACGATCTCCCCTTTGTTGTGCAGGAAAATACAAGAAAATCGAGAAGACAAGCAACCGCACAACAACCACTCCAAGGACAGGTAAAATTCTATCCTCTCAATCCCTAAACTCTAAAGAGGAGGAAAAGGAAAGAAAAAGCCATATAGGTCTAACCTGTCTTCTATACTCAGTAAACCATCAAAAGTTGCATGTTTTCAACCCATTATTACTGCACACTATTAAGGGTATTTAATGGCTAACACATTCTTGCTTGAGCCCTAATTACCCAACAAAGAGCTAACTGGACCAAGTAGAGCCAACCTAGGATCCAACACTAGGGATTTAGAGACACACTCCTTAAGCAAGAATTGAGAAAACCAAATGAAGTGTGCCCAAGCCCTTGTCTGAAAATACCTATTCAAAGAAAAACCCAAAACAATTGGCTCTCTAAACACTTGAACCCTAAAAGACAAGACCCAGAAAAAAAAAAAAACTCTCAAAGGAAACAAGAGGTAAAGTTGCCCCCTTGGGTCAACCAACCTTAAATTAGCTCACTCTTTGCACTCAAAGAACTAAAGTTCAAGTGTAACTTTAAGCACCCTAATCTTAACCTAAAAATTGGTAGACTTAAGAGGTCAAGATCCCCATTCTGGTCTACCTGGAACCGCAGTGACAAGAGAGGTCGGGTGGGGGAAACCCTGTAACCCGTGGGGACGCTCTACCGTGTAGGGGTCTTTGCGGGACTCTCCCTCTCTGGCTGCCCAGGTAATTCTCAGGTAGACGATCTTTCTGATCAAGGGGTCCATCTGCCCCGCACCTCTATAGTCACCCAACACATTTTTGGGTGTCTTGATTGGGTCCAGCACCTTCTAAACTCATCTCTTCCAACAGTGCATGTACCGTAGGAGGTCCTTAAGACCACCCTTAAGACCTCCTTTAGAAATTCACTCTCGTCAAGGCCAAGCCTCGACGCCCGTGTTTGTGCAGCAACCCCCTCACATTATTCTCTCTTCTGATTCAGAACCAAGTTCTTCTTCTTCCCCCATCATGGCTCAGCCAG
Organism: Thalassia testudinum; assembly: GCA_037157565.1. Taxonomy (NCBI): domain Eukaryota; kingdom Viridiplantae; phylum Streptophyta; class Magnoliopsida; order Alismatales; family Hydrocharitaceae; genus Thalassia; species Thalassia testudinum. Next base: position 17,527,676 of record JAZHRO010000076.1, on the reverse strand, counting down.
TTAAGGAAGAAAACAATCTGGAGCACCAACTCCAGCGACTCAATGACCTCTTCCAAAACTTCGTGCACCCACCACAGCGTCCTATGATGCGGGACCACTACAATCCTGCTGCGGTGGCTATTGAGCCTCGAGTCAGAATCCCGACTGGAGGACCTGATTCCGAATTGAAGTCCAACATGATTCATGCTATACCTAAATTCCATGGGCTTAATTCCGAAGATCCCTTCCAGCACATCAAACAGCTAAAGCATCTGGCCCAAACTTTTGGGTCAGAGGCGCAAAATCGGGATATTCTTCTCATGAAGATGTTCTCCTTTTCTCTTATGGACAAGGCCGCCCATTGGTATCAAACTCAGACCCGGCCGATCAACACTTGGGAAGAACTTCAATCCGAGTTTTTGAAGAAGTTTTTTCCCGTTGGTCGGACCAACGCCTTGCGCCATCAGATTACGCACTTCACTCAACAATCAGGAGAACCTATTCATGAGGCATGGGATCGTTTCCAGGATCTGATGAGAAAGTGCCCCCATCACGGAGTTCCTAAATGGGAACAAGTCCAATCTTTTTACCAGGGACTCCGTGAGGACATCCGTCTTTTCGTCAATGCAACCTGCAGAGGAAATATCATGGGTCAACATGAATACACCGTGTGGGAGATTCTCGAAAACATGTGCGAGAACTCCATCAACAATGAATCCATGGGATTATTCGACAGGACGAATACCCGCGCATCGACGAATCTTAGGGGAGCACATGAAACGCAGGGCCTGTCCGCATCAGTCGACCTGGAATTAATGGCCAGTCGATTGGACAAGGTCTCAATTATCGAAAAGAAGGTGGACGAGCTGACTCAGCATTTGCAGCGAGCCACCTCTGCGCATAACCCTTTCGCACAGCCTCCTTCCACAAAGGAAACTGTGCAAAACATTCTCCATCGATCTTTTCCTAGGATGGACCCATCATCCGAATCTTCGCCCGGTGGTCCTTCCGATTCCTTCTACACCTACCAGGGGAATTCCATTCCCTCTTTCTCAGACTCTCTGGAAGTTCCTCAGACCTGCGAGGACCTCCACGCTATCCAGAACTACCCATTCTCCAACACCTACAACCCTGGATGGCGAAACCATCCCAATTTTCAGTGGGTAGGAAATTCCCAAATCCAAAGATCATCCTTCCAGCCCCGCCCACAACCTCCTCGTCCTCACCAGCCGCCTCAGCCTCGGCCCAACCCTACTTACCCATCTGGGCCGAATCAGGATCAAATGTCCCTTATCCTTCAGACCCTGGCTGACATTCAAAGAACGAATGCGGCTATCCAAAAACAACACAAGGACGAACTTACAGAGGTTAGTAACCAATTGACCCAGTTGGAAAACTCTCGCCAGCCAGGTACTCTTCCCTCCCAACCTCTGCCTAATCCTAATAACGTGCCAACCCAGCGGCGCGTTATGAACCCAAACCCAGGCCATGCCCATATGATTTATCAGGCCCCCTCTGTTCCTTCACCTGAGGCCTCCACTTCTTTTGCAGGTTACCAGCAGCAAGCCATCTTACCCAATCCCAACCAAAACCAGGCAGGACTTAATTCCGTAACAACCCGTAGTGGTAAGGAAACCCAAGACCCACCTCATCCGAACCTCTCCAAGTCGTGTATTGATCCCAAGCCTAGGACAGTAATCCAGGACGTCCCCACCCCTGTCTCGGATCCACAACCTGGACCTATCCTAGAAGAACCACCTAAGGTCCCGTTTCCCGAGGCCTTGACCAAGGGAAAGAAGACTACCAAACCCGTGGCCCTTGAGGAGGACCTGGTCAAGCTCTTTGAACAGGTCCACATAAAGATGCCCTTGATGGATGCAATCCGCCACGTACCAGCTTACGCACGATTTCTAAAGAATATATGTACACCCCAGCGTAAGCCGCGAACCAAGGGAGGGAGCCCAATTGTTCTGTCAGAGCAAGCCAGCTCTGTAATCCTCAGTAGACTCCCACCCAAGGCAAAAGATCCTGGTACTCCCCTGATTTCCTGCAAGGTAGGTGGTACCCAATTTGATAGAGCATTGCTAGACTTGGGTGCATCCATAAACCTGATACCCACATCCTTACTTGACCATCTAGAAGAATCTGAGCTAAAACCAACCGAGGTGACATTACAATTAGCAGATCGATCTATAAAGTCACCAAAAGGGATTCTCGAGGATGTTATCGTAAGAGTGCGGGATTTCTATTTCCCAGTGGACTTTATAGTCTTAGATATGGATGCACCTGAGAACCCTAGGGATACACCAATCATTCTAGGGAGACCTTTCTTGGCTACTGCTAGAGCCAACATCAGCTGTGAGGAGGGCCAAATAGAGCTTAAGTTTGGAGATCAAACACTGAAAATTGATATATTGAAGGCCCAACAAGGAATTAATTGCGGTGTCATCGAACAAATTTGTGACGTCAGGACTTTGGTTGATGAATCACACTTCCAGAATGACTCGATTATGCCTCATCAACCACAGAAGGATCTTGACCCGTAAACAGAGGAGACGAATCCAGACATACACAACCCAGTAACTCCCACCCTTGAACCTCACATCTACATTGAACCACCCGAACAGGAATCCCGTCTGATTACTGTTCTCCAGCAACATCGCAGAGCCATCGGGTGGACTCTCGATGATTTGACTGGAATAAGTCCCTCCTATTGTACTCATCATATCTATTCAGAAGAGGGCACACGACCTTCTCGTGAAATGCAGAGACGCTTAAACCCCAATCTGCAGGAGGTCGTGAAAAGGGAGATCATCAAGTGGTTAGATGCCGGAATTATCTACCCGATCTCCGATAGTCGTTGGGTGAGCCCAATTCAGGTCGTGCCCAAGAAGGCAGGACTCACCACTATAACGACTGAGACCGGAAAAATCATTCCTACCCGACTAGCCAACTCGTGGAGAGTCTGTATAGATTACCGCCGACTCAATTCCTCCACGAAGAAGGATCATTTCCCACTACCCTTCATTGATCAAATTCTCGAAAAACTTGCGGGAAATAGGTTCTTCTGCTTTCTTGACGGGTACTCCGGTTATAACCAGGTGGCAATCCATCCTGAGGACCAAGAAAAGACCACGTTCACCTGCCCCTTCGGAACATACGCTTTCCGAAGGATGCCTTTCGGTCTTTGCAATGCACCCGCTACTTTTCAGCGATGCATGCTTGCCATATTCTCAGATATGGTAGGTGATTATCTGGAAGTCTTCATGGATGACTTTTCAGTTTTCGGAGCATCATTCGACGATTGCCTCCAACACTTGGTCCAGATACTCAGGCGATGCATCGATGTGAATTTGGTTCTTTCCTGGGAAAAGAGCCATTTCATGGTGCCTGAGGGAATTGTCCTGGGACACTCAATTTCGGAAAAAGGCATCCAAGTGGACCGAGCTAAGGTTGATCTGATTTCTCACCTTCCTATGCCTAGCTCGATCAGGGACATCTGTTCCTTTTTAGGGCACGTCAGTTTTTACAGCCGCTTCATTCCAGATTTCTCGAAAATCGTGCGCCCCTTGACTTCTCTTCTCTCCAAGGATGTACCTTTCGAAATTTCCAAGGAATGCACTCAAGCATTTGAGATCCTGCGTAACCGAGTCACCCAAGCCCCGATCCTACAGTCCCCTGATTGGTCTCAACCCTTTGAGATCATGTGCGATGCATCCGACTTCGCTATAGGAGCGATTTTGGGGCAGAAAGCTGACAGGAAACCCGTGGTCATCTACTACGCTAGCAAGACACTTGCGAGGCTCAGCGTAACTATACGGTTACGGAGAAAGAGCTGCTAGCCATAGTATTTGCCCTTGAAAAATTCCGATCGTATCTTCTGGGTTCCCATGTCATCATCTACTCGGATCACACAGCTGTGAGGCATCTCCTTGCAAAGAAGGACGCGAAATCTCGATTAATCCGATGGATCTTGCTATTGCAAGAATTCGATCTTGAGATACGCGACAAGGCGGGAAGCCAGAATGTAGTAGCCGACCATCCGTCCCGTCTTCCTTCTGAGATCATTAGCCCTTCCGGATCCATCACTGAGCATTTTCCCGATGAGCACCTGCTGACTATCGGTACTAGCCTTCCATGGTTTGCTAATGTAGCAAATTACTTGGCATCTCAGCAGATCCCATCCGATTGGCTGAAGGCCAAGAAGGACAAATTACGCTCCAATGCCAAGTATTACATTTGGGAAGACCCGTACCTCTTCCGCATAGGTGCTGATCAGATCATTCGGAGATGTGTCCCGGAAGAGGAAATCAGCAATATCCTATCCACGTGTCTCCCTCCGCCCTCCTCTCTGATTCTACCCTATAAGTACCCCCCGTCGCTCCACCGTTCAGGGGAGCTCTGTCCTGACGGAGATGGAGACCCATACCATCCGTGCGTTCGCACGGCCGGTATGGTGGGTTGCAGCGACCAGGGGGGTGTCCCTGCGACGGCTGATGACGCAGGGCACCCCCGGTTTACATGCCAGACCCTCCCCCTTAGCCTGCGCGGCGCCATGCTCCGCGCAAGGTCGCCGGAGCATGGTGCCGGTAAGGTTTTGGCAGGAGGGACCTGAATGCAAAGAACGAAGGAGAGTTAGGGGCAGAAATGTGAGGGTTCAAAAGTTGAGGGCCAAAAAGTAAATAAATGAGAACCAAAGTGTAAAGTTGGTCGAGAAGGTTTCCTCCTAGGCTCAAGTTTTTATACATGACTAATTGGGGCCTAAGGATTATGATGATGAATTTTATTTCCAGATTAAGCCTTGTTTGACCGGTCAATTTATGCAAAAACCCAAATTAAGTTGTTAATTGGGCATGGTTCTCAATGTAGGTCAAAATGGGTTCCTAAGGCCAAATTGAAGATTCTAAGCCCTAGAGATTATTTTTCTATGATTTTTAGAGGGTTTAGTTGATTTTTTACTTTGCCTCGAACCTCGTGAATTGAAATGGATTTGTTTTAAGGTTACAGATTATCATTTAGTTCCTTGGAATTGCTGTAGCCTTTGTCAGATCATCCCACTTTCCTTCTTATTTGGTTTGTTTGACCTATGTTTGGACCCTGAATTACCCTGTATGCAGATTATACTGGTAAAATTGCATTTTCACCCCTTATGACTTGTTTTCTCCTTAAACTCAGAATTCTCTGAGTTAAGCCTTTCCTTGAGTTATGTAGGAGCTTTTATCCTTTGTATTAGGTCGAAATGAGCTAGTTATGGCTCATGATGAGGTTCTCATCATACCCCCATGCCTAGCTTTTGCTAGTCCCTTAGCAAAAGCTTAAGGTTTCAACCCTTGTTCTAGACCATGAAGTTCTTAATAGCTTCAGATAAGTGCTTTTTCATTTAAACCTAGATTAGGTTAGAATGCTGACCATAGGCCTAAAAGGTACTCTAGTACCAATCAAGATCCAAATCTGTCTAGCCTCAGCCTCAGTCCTTAGCAAAGGTTTTTAAGGCCCACAAGAACTAACCTAAGGTTTATTGGACTTTGTGGTTAAAGCACCCGTCTTTGAAATGATTTTAGCCCTGGCTCAGTTCACAGTGCGTTTTGTAAGAGAGAGAGATAAAAAATTTTTCTATTTGGAGAGTTTTCTCTCTCTTTTTCTTTTTAGTTCTAGCCTAGGATTGGCTTTTCAACACGGTCTGTATCAGATTCATTGCTCCCATCATCAATCCTCAAGGGTTCCTGGCGATCGATGCTTCGAGATAGCACCGCCCATGGCAACCCCCAGAACCCTGGCTATTGAGATTTCGAGATAGTCCCATCCATGGTGTTCCGTGGCTGAATCCAGACCCTGGCAATTGACACTTCGAGATAATGTCATCCATGGAATCTGAATCAGCAGAGTGCTTACATGCCCCCAGTAGGATATGTGAATATCCTAAGAGACAAGCACCGAGGAGATGATATTTTGTTACGCATCTTCGAGGGGATTTCCCGCCTCTCCGCGCTAGGAACTCGTCCAAATCAACTTGTGTTGATCGGCCGCTCCTACTCTAGGTGTACTTTTCAGAATTTTGCGACACTTCTGCGTGATTTTGATTTTTACGCTTACTGAACCAGGCTGTGTGTGAGGTTAGGGTGCTTAGGTTACTAAGTCCCGTAAACCAAAAATTAGTTAATGAGGCCAAATACTCCCTAAGCCTTGGACCTAGTACTTAAGCTTTTCATTTTCCTCAACCTCTTGAGGATTGTCTGGATCTTAATGGGTACTAAGAGTCTATTCAAGAATGCCTAAGGTTTGCGTTCTTACTAATCTCATTATGCACTTTTCAGTTATTTTCCTGAATGGGGTCTAGAACTTAGGTTAATTCCTTAGTTCCTTACTAATGACTATCACCTTTTCTCATAATTTTGTACTCCTTTTTCATTTTGTTTCTTTTCTCCTTCTCCTCTTTTCCTCTTATTCTTTTTCAAAAATTTTTAATTTTTATGGTGTTTTTGGCATATGTGAATTTTTTGTTTGAAACCTTTTCTTACAAGTTTTGCGCTTTCACAAATCCATCAGACGTCTCCTAGGACGTCTGGTCTAAGGTCTGGACGTCTGATTTCATCAGACAGAACTAACTATGTCCAGCCTAATAGTTATCAGACGTCTGAAACAACAGTCAGACGTCTTATAATACTTTATCAGACGTCTGATTTGGGAATTAGACATCTGGAAACTCTGTTTGAACCCTATATTGGTTTTCTAAGTGTTCTACAGAAAACCTAAGTATCCTAGGGTTGTGCAGGTGTTCCTAGGACTACTGTTAGGGTACTTTGAGGCTCTTTAACATGAATTATCTAAGGAAATAAAGAGCAACAAAAGAAACGAAAAATACAACAAGTACAAAAGAAGGAAATCTATCCTATTCTTCATTTCCTTCCATCTTTAATATATCGCTCCTCGCGAACCTCTTCTGTTCTCCATCAAGCTCGTCCAATCCGTCCTGGATGCGAGCTCGAACTCCGTCAAATCACGTATCCATTTGCGATTGACCTGAAATCTAGGACTCAAAGCGCAAATATTAAATGACACGTGTTTTGTTATCATCAAAACAAATGATCGTGGTGCTCTAGCACCAACACGTTTGACCCCAAATCACTTTTGTTAAGAGTTATAGCTGTTAAGCACTCTTGGGAATCAGTTCCCACAGAGTTATTAGTTTCCAGACATCCAGATCATGTGCCAGACAACCAACCTATCATATGATCACTTTGACCTAGAACCCTGTTTAAGTCTGATGTAAGTCAGGAAGGACACTCATCTAGAATTAGACATCTAATTTAGTTTCCAGACATCTTATACTTGACTTCCAGACGTCTGATCTTTTTCCCAGACATCTGATGACCTTGTCAGAATCATTAATGATTCTGATTGCAGCTTGCTTGCCTTGGGATAATTCCCAATGACTATGGAAGCTTCCCAAGGCCTTCCAAAGGCTTCTTAGGCCACCTATAAATAGAGGGGTAGCCCTCCCTTATTAAGACACACCTTATAACACTACTTTCACATTCCTTTATGTCATTGAGAAGAAATTATCAAGACAAGAAGTGATCTTGCTCTCCAAGCTCCATTCAATAAATCCAAGAGCATCGTTACCCTGCCGAGATCACGCCTATGTTCTTCCTTCTAAGGGAAGTTTCTTTTGCCTATAGAAGCTAAGTTTAGGATTTATCTTTGTGGCTTTATAGGGTCGCTTTGTAATTTTACTTTGTAAATTGGTTAGGTATTCGCGTAGTGAATTCCCGTCTCCTTCGTGAAGCAAAAACCTTCTCGTGAAGAGAAGGGATTTGAGGTACACTACCCTCGTATAAAGTAGTGTAGTTGTAAGGTGTTATACTACCCTCGTTTAAGTAGTACGTTAGTGGATTTGATCGACTTGGTCTATCGGGAAATCCTAAGTCGATAGACTTAGGTGATGGTTTTTCTCGACTTAGGTGCTGACTTTTACCCAGGTTTGGGTTTCCACCTAAAAATACCTTTGTATCTTGTGTGATTGCATTTTGTCAGATTGTTTTACATTATTTCCGCATATTTTTCGCATCACGCAAATCTCACCTCCTCCCATAGGAAACCATTAGTAAGTACCAATATTAGCACCTTATTGTATACTTCAAATATATTACACTTCAATATTCTAAGCATACAACACCAATAAATTATGCCAACATCAACAATCTTGCCAACAACACCAACAATACAATAGTACGCAGGTTTTGTGACAGTTATAAACCGTCGCCAAAAGCCTATAAATCGTCAAGAACCGTCACAATATATCGCGTCGCTGTTTTATTTTGGCGACTGTTACAATCCCTTATTGTCGCCTTCTGAGCGTGTGTAGGCAAACATGGATGTGTGATTTGACGACGATTTTAAACTGTCACTAAAATAAATTACTAACTATTTTTAATTAAACCGTTGCAAATTTTCTTGGTAGAAAATCAATTTATGCACCACAAAATTTCATACTTTTAGGGACAATTTTCGTGAAAATCATCTCCTATGTAAAATAGCAATGGTTTAAAGAAACGTGATCAATGGTGTATAACCGTCACCAAATGACAGGTGGCACCTCGCAGAATCTCTTAGGGGGGCCAAAAGGCCCTATGGCGACGGTTGTACAATCGTCAGCAAATGTATTGATGGGAGCACCATCATGAGTCATAACTAGTCCAATTTAGTCATTATCAAGGAATTAATGCTCCTACATAACTGTCAGAGAGCCATAATTCATTACATAATTATTCTGAGAGAAAGACAAGAAACCAAGGTTAAAACTGTAATTTTACCATCATATCTTGAATGTAGAATAAACCGAGGGTTTTCTCAGGGGTTAATTAAAAGTCAAATGGTCTTAAAAGTCTAACAAGTGGGTTAATACAGATAGAAAAGGGTTTCCGCGTGTTTTGAGATTTAAATGACTTCTGAAACCCTAAAAACAGACCCGCTTAATTAGCTGAGGTTCTGGTCAAGATAAAATTCACCTAAATCCTTTAAAATTCATAGAAAATATTCTCTAAGGTTTGGTACCATCAATTTGACCATTAGAACCCATCTTGACCCAAAACAGAGTCTCAGACAGACATTTGCCCTAATTTAAATTTTCGCATAAATTACGTAATCAAATTTGGTTAAAACAAAAATCCAACTTCACCATTGGATTCCTTAGGTCCAAATTAGGTTTATACCAAAATTTGGGCCCAATTTAAGACTGTCTTAACCTAGTTTGCAATTTGGTCCAATCTAATTCTTTTACATCACACATATACCCTAAACTTCCAAAATATTTAAAAAAAGGCCCCTAACTTTGTCATTGTTTTCACAAATAGGTCCCTACCGCCATGAATCATATTCCTACAAACTTCGACGACCTATATTTGGCAAGTTATCCTTGATTCCTTGACGAATCCCTCCCATATTTGAAAGGGAAGTTCGTCAAGGAATTCCCTTCCTTTTGAGCAAATTCCCACACCCTAAAACCTTCGCAATCTCTCATGCGAACTCATGAGAGATTTGGGTATCCTAGAAAACTCCTATTCCGACGAGCATTCCTAGCTTGAAAGCTTGGCTTCCAAGCACAAATTAACCCCCTAAGCCCTATATAAGCATGCCCAGATCAGGTTGAACTTCCCAGACTTGATTTCGGCCTGGAACACCCTAAATTTCGCCCTCCTTGTCCAGCTGGAAAGCTCCTCATGCTCTGGTGACTTCCTCCGACTCCTCTCATCGTCTAACCATAATACCAGTGGCCGGATTCTCTTTCTCTCTCTCATCCTCTCTTGGCCGTACCAGCAGGAGCTCCTCTGTCTCCGTCGTCGTTGCCCTCCCCATCATCGGAGTACCTTCTTCCCTAACGCCGACCTACCAACACCGGTGTCGTTCCTCCTCCTTCGTCCATTAGTTTAGGGCTAGGTTAGTATCTTTTATCTCTTAGGTTAGTTTCCTTCCCCAAAAACCCCAAAAATAGCCCTCAACACCGACGTTCACCTCTGTCTTCCCCGTCTCCGACCATTCCTCTGATGAAGCCATCCCACCTCCACAAACCACCAATCAACTAGCTAACCACCTCACGACCTCCGCTGCATCACGCCTGATGAGAACCTCGTCATAAACCCTAAACTAGCACCATCTAACCCAGATTTGCAAGAAAAAGCTCCTACATAACTATAGAAAGGCTTGACTTAGAGAAATTCTGAGTTTGTGAAGAAAATAGGAACTAAGGGGTAAAAATATAATTTCACCAACTCAATCTGAAAATAGGGTAACTCAGGATCCAAACATAGGTCAAACTAACCTAATAAGAAGAAAAGTGGGATGAGTTGATCCAATAAGGGCTACAGCAACTCCAAGGAATTAAATGACATCCTGTAACACTAAAAACAAACCCACTTCAATTCACGAGGTTCGAGGTGAATAAAAAATTTAATAAACCCTCTAAAATTCATAGAAAAATAATCTCTAGGGCTTAGAACCTTCAATTTGGCCTTAGGAACCCATTTTGACCTACATTGAGAACCATGCCCAATTAATGACTTAATTTGGGTTTTTACGTAAATTGACCGGTCAAGCAAGGTCTGATCTAGAAATAAAATTCACCATTAGAATCCTTAGGTCCTAGTTAGTCATGTATAAAAACTTGAGCCTAAGAAGAGACCTTCTTGACCAACTTTACATTTTGGTCCTCATCTATTACTTTTTGACCCTCAACTTTTGAAACCCTCGCATTTTGGCTCCTAAGTCTTCTTCGTTCTTTGCATTTGGGTCCTCCCTGCCAATACCTCCCGTGCGAACGCACGGAAGGTATGGGTCTCCCTACTCCGGCCGTCCTCCGGCGAGGGAGGCACGTCGCCTCCCTCCGACCTCATCTCTGATTTCACCTCTGTAAAAGCCGACTCCGTCTGCCGAACTCGGTAGCTCGGTTCTGACGGAGAAACCCCCCCCTCTTTCCTCTCTTCCCACTTCGACAGAAGCCCTCCAGCTCCGGCGGTTCTTCCTTCTCCTCCTCGTCGCTCTGCCGCAATACCAGCAGCAGAGCCGCCTTCGCCTGCTCTTCCCGCGTCGCGCCGTACCCAGCGCGCGCTCTCCCGCTCTCTCCTCATTGCCGCCCCCTCTCTCTGGGCATCTTATTCTCCGGCGACAGTCGATACGACTACCGCCCTACTCCGGCCCCCCTCATCCCTCCAAGTAGGTACAGTTATCTCCCTTCCTCCCCTCTTTCTTTTCCCTAACTCAATTTGTTCAACAACCCTTCGACCTCGCCTGATCGCCCTCACCTTCTCCATCTCCGGCCAACCTCCGGCAAATCTCCCCCATCATTCCACCACTCCACACGACTCGCCGACCGACCCAAAACCTCCGCCTCTTCACGCTGAACCACTTCCACCCCTTCATTTCCTGCCATACGCTACTTGAAGACCCCCCAAACAAACCCATTCTCCCGGCCACAGTCTGACCTAGGGCAGCCCCCTGCACTCCTCCCCACGCCTCGCCACCACCCGCACGAGCTTCGCCTCACTCTAGCGAAGCTCCCTGCACCTTCTGACTAGGCCGAGAGGCCGTATTTCTGTGAACAGGTCACCCGTCCTCCGCCGCCATTGCTGAGCAGGTGGAGCTTCTTCCGCTTGCAGCTGCAGGTTCGCCTCGCCCAAGCTTGCACTCCAGGACGCGCACTTTGTCCCCACGCAGCTGCCCAGGCCTGCAGCTGGGGTGAAAGCCTCGCAACAGCCACAATTGCCTGCAGCTTTCTCAGCTGCAGGCGCCAATTTGGGGTGGGACATTTAGTCCCACCTCGGTAGTTCTAAAATCCGCGCACCTACATAAATGAAAAAAGTGACTGAGGCTTATCGCCTCAGTCACATGGGGTAAGGTCCCTCTCACCCTCTTACCCGGCCTCGTCCGTGACCATCCCCTGCGGACCTGGCCCGACTCGTATACCCGACCTGCACTCCTCGCCCACCACCGCACGCCGATGGGCCTGGACCCGGGCGCGACCCGTACCCGAATACCCGGCGGCTTTGGGAGAGCGATCCTACGAGCGAAATCTGAGAGAGAGACGCGGGGGAGGGTAGGATTAGGTTTTGCCCTGACCAAGCTGTGTGAGTGTGCAGGCAGAGAAGAAAAGAAAGCAAAGCAGAAGAAGAAGGACTGCGAGAAGAAGAAGAAGAAGAAAGACACAGAAGAAAGAAGAAAGGAGGACGCACTGTAGCAGAGGCTACTTAAGTCGTCTGATTGAAAAATCAGACGACGCTCTGAAGAAAAAGAGAAGAAGGAAAGAAGAGCAGGCACCGCAAAGAAGAAAGAAAGAAAAAGAATAGAAGGAAGAAGACAAAGAGCTGAAGGAGAAAGAAGAGAGAAGCAGAATACGAAGAGAAAGAAGAAAAGCTTGGAAGCAAAAGAAAGAAAAGAAGAACAGAAGAACAGAAGAGAAAGAAGAAGAAGAAAGAAGAAGAAGAAAGAAGATTGAGGGACTAAAGAGAAGAAAAAGAAGAGGACAAAGACGAGAGAAAGAAGAGAAGAAGAAAAACCAACAAGATAAATCTCTCTCTCTCTTTCTCTCTCTCTCTCTCTCTCATTTTTGTAATAGAAACATTGTACTTCTAGAATATAGTTTGCTCCCTGAGTTCGACCTCGGGAAAACTTTTATTTCCGAATAACAAATTGTATTAAACTGGTAACCGCTTCTCTATACTATACTACGACGAAATATTGGAACTATAGAGGAGCGGCAAGCCAATGCCCTACCAAACCCCTCTTCATATTTGCCTTCCCATCCACCCAAACCCTCTGCCGAGCACCACGCCTCCACACCAATAGTCCGAGGTCATCAGACCTCCTCACTCCGCCAATCACCTCCGCACCACCACGATTACGTTTGTCTTCATCCAGTGACGCTTCCTGAGTGCTTTAACATAGCCGAGAGGCCTTATTCTTGGTTTTCAGGTAGCAGGTCATTGCCGCCATTGACGAAGCTTCAAGTGAAGATTGAAGCCTTGCTTCGGGCCTCGCGAGCCCCAAGTGAAGTCCCAGGTGTTGCGGCTTTGCTCAAGGAACATGCTCAGGACACCAATTGGGGGGAATACCCCCAGCTACAGGTGCAATCAGATGGAGAGACATCAGTACAGTGCACACGAAGGAAGGGTGGGACTTTAGTCCTACCTCGGAAGCTGACTACCAAGCGACACCACATATATTGATTTTATGCTTAAGGTTTATCGCCTCAGCAAGCATAGGGGGTGAGGTCCTCGCACGCACCCTCACACGCCTCACGCGCGACATCTTACACGCGAGTCTGGCGACCCGATAACCCACCTAACCAAAGCACTCCTCACTCACCACCCACGCCAATGAGCCTGGTCCCGGGTGCGCATCTTCCCGTTTACTTGACTACCCTAATTGTGGCTTGATGTAGACATAATTATTGAGGGTAAAATGCCTATTCATGCATATCCCAAGGCTTAAATTTGCATTTCATGTTATAAATATTGCATAGCATGCATCATTCTGCATTTAGAGTAGTTGTATATAATTTAGGTTAATTGCATCCTTTTTGTGGTCAGGAGAGAAGGATATTTACATCGGATCCCCGGATTGACAATCCGACCATATAGATCTGATCAAGACGACTATCGGAGTCCAACGCCACCGAAATCGCCTCAATCGAAGTCCCGTAGCATCATATGCAGTCCAAGGAAGATCAACGGCCAAGGGACTAGGTGACATAATTCAGAGCTTCAAATGACAAATATGACCGTGCGAATGGATTCAGGTCAACGATCACAGCCCAATGGAGTGAAAATCGACTCAATCCGACCTTTCTAGCAGCCCCTACAATGAAAAGAAAATGAATGGCCTAGATCGCGCCACGAGGCGCAACCCAGGCCACCCATGCGCACACACGCGCCACCGCACGTTAGCGGCAACGTACACAAGTGCGTAGCGAGCGGAGGTGCATGACCGCGTAGCATTGGGTGGGACGTTTGCAGCGGATCTTCAGCGACGTTTATGACCGTCACTAAATGTCCTGTATATGAATTTAATTCTTTCCTCCACTATAAAACGACCCCTACCCCTCCCATTTTTCCTTATCTCTTCCTTTCTTCCTCTCACCACCTCCAAGGCTCTAAAGAGAGCTTGTCCCAAGCCCGAGATGCTCCTCTAGAGTAGAAAATCAAATAGTTTTCCCTCCTCTCATCTCCATTCGTGGAGCATCCCGTGACCGTCCTCTCACCACCCTTCAGGAAGAAGATCCTCGCCGTGATGCCGTCCTACCCCATCCTCCGTACTCCGGCTCTGTCCTCCTTCATCCCGCTCCTCACCACCTTCCTCCAAGCGAGTTAGAGCAAGTCGTCCTCCGAGCAACCGTCGACGGGGTTTCTCTCACCTCTTTCTATCTTTTTCACTTTCTTGGTGTAGTTTTCCTACTTTCATAATTGTAGAAAACATTCATGAGATAAATAGATGATTGTTTCTCTCTCTCTCTTTCTCTCTCTCTTTTATATTTGCAAGTAGATTAGCTAGATAAGAATTTGTCGATCTGATCTCTTGCTTCCTAAAAAATTCCAAAAAAAAATAGAAGAGATGAAAACGACCAAAAATAAATAAAAGAGAAACGCAGATTTTCAAAATCAAACGTTCGCTTCCCCGTGTTTGACCCGGGACTCATCTCGTGTTTCGGTTATAAATTTTATCTGATAGACGTGTTTTGCGAGCAACGACGACAAGTCCTCCAAACCCCTAATTTTAATTCACGAAGCGCGCCCTCATCATTTTGGCACTGTTGTTGAGAAGGCAACGGAATTTACTTTATTGTTTTCTGTGCTTCTTTGCATTTACAAAACACTAACCTCGCTTATCTCTGTTCTATTGCCTTGCAGGTACACTAGCATGGTGATCCAAGTGTGGTAGACAAGAGTAAAGTGCGGGTAGAGTGTTTTGTAAGTTCCCCCACACCACCCCCACCTTAGTTTTCATTCCATAACCTAATAACTCAAACCCAAATCAACTTAGGTGCTTCGCATAAACCCTAGGGTAGATTTTAGTTGTTTGATTGTCACTCCACTCACCTCACCCACCCACATATATATAAAAAATAAAAAAAATATTCTTCTCATGTGGGATTTAACTGAAAGCTACACACTTAACACCCACAACTTCTTATCATAAGGCGCACAATCACTTTGATTCTACCACTTAACAAGGATCTGAACTGTGGACCCGGTACACTTCAACTCAATGCACATAAGTGAGTAGAAAACTGAATATGTTGAACATTCTTGTGTACCTTAACTAAGTGGTGCAACAAGCAAATTGATTGAGCTGTTTGGGCCGCACCACTCAATCTAAAACTGATCCATCAAGTAGCCTGCCACTTAGGGTTGATTCTTAGGGCTGAACCAGGCACTCCACATTATTTTTTATTTTTAAAGGAACATATCATCACCCATGCTTTCAAAACTTGGAGTGTTCTACTAAACCTTGATTGAACCAACCTAATAATTAAACCCTAAAAGCTACTAAATAATGTTAAATCCTAAAAGACACATCATCAAATAACCTTTGTTTGAGAACCCTGGTTGTACACGTACACACATTTTAACTAATCATTAAGGGCACAACCCATCTAAAGGACCCATCACATTCCAAGAGCACAATCATCCCAAGCCTAACTAAAACTGAGTAGATGTTAGCCTTAAGGATTGATTCACTCTTCGAGGCTCAGACTGAGATTTTTTTCCATTTATTCTGCTTCTGCTGGTCCATCTGATGTCTAGCTAGGGGAGTAGCGTCAAACGACTGCGGCTAGGTGGCACACTAGGAAATGGAGGAACAAGCCAAAGGAAGAACCTTCTCCCTAGTCCCTCCTTCTAACTGGTTGGATTGACCAGATAAAAGTAGACTAAATCATTTATAATCTCAAGACAGGTGTTGGAACGTCGAAGTACTACGCTATCAAATTTGATTTTGAAAACCTGTCATTGTAGTTTGAATAGCGAAGAACTCGGGTTCAACAAATAAAATATATACCGGAATAGAAACCCTGGGTCGAACACAGGGTAGTGGACGTTTGAAACCTTAAAATTTTGCTTAGGGACTAGCAAAAGCTAAGCATGGAGGTATGATGAGAACCTCATCATGAACCCTAACTAGCACAATTTAATCCAAATGAGTGTGAAAAAAGCTCCTACAAAACCTAAAGAGAAGCTTAACTCAGAGAATTCTGAGTTAAACAATAAAATAAATCATAAGGGGTAAAACTGTAATTTCACCAAGGCAGTGTGCAAACAGGGTAATTAAGGGTCCAAACACAGGTCAAACGAGCTTAATAAGAAGGGAAGTGGGATGATCTGGTCTGAAAAGGGTTATAGCAACTTCTAAGAATTAAATGACATTCTGTAATCCTAAAACAAATCCACTTTAATTCACGAGGTTTGAGGTAGGATAAAATCAAATAAACCCCCTAAAATTCATATAAAAATATTTCCTTGGATTTAGAACCATCAATTTGGCCTTTGCAACCTATTTTGACCTAAAATGAGAACCATGCCCAATTAATGACTTAATTTGGGTTTCTACGCAGATTAATCGGTCAAACATGGTCCAACCTAAAATTAAATCTCACCATTAAAATCCTTAGGTTCAAATTAGTCTGGCATAAAAACTTGGGCCTAAGAAAAGACCATCTTGACCGACTTTATAAATTGGTCCTCTTAATTTACTTTTTGACCCTTATATTTTGAAACCCTTGCGTTCAGCCCCCTAAATTCTCGTCATTCTTTGCAGAACGGTCTCCCTTGCCATTTCCATGCAGAGCCATACCTCCGGCGACCTTGCACGGAGGATGGCGTCGTGCAGGGCAGCGCGGCCGTCCTCAGGAACAGATGAGGGGTTCCCTGCGTCATCCTCTGTCGCAGGGACCCTCCCCTGGCCTCTGCAACCGGCCATGCCTCTCGTGCGAACTCACGAAAGGCATGGGTGTCCCTTGCCGGCCATCTCCGACAAGGTAGGCATGTCGCCTCCTCGATCCCCTCTCCTCGCCAAGGCCTTTATAAGGAGCGGCAGGGTCTGCCATCTCCTTCAAGCTTCTTCTGGTGGAGAAACACCCTACATTTCGTCCCTTCCCTCTCCGGTCAGAACGCCTGAGCTTCCGGCGACCTTCTCCTCCTCGTCGCTCTGCTTCCCCACCTGCATCAGAGTCCACTCTTCCCCGTCGTCTCGCACCATGCCGTACCAGCTGGTGCCCTCAGACAGCCTCCTCGTTGCCGATAACCTCCTCCTGGGCATCTTCGTCCTCAGCTCTAGCAGGCACGAGCCGGACGCCGCCCTCACCCCCTTCGTCGATTAGGTAGGTAGGAATCTTCCTCTCTCTCTCCCTTACATTTTCCCCTTCTTGATTTACCCTTTTTATCCACCGACCGCCACTTCCACCTCCATCTGCTCCATCTCCGATCACCATCTCCGGCGAGGTCACTCCATCTCCACGGACCACCTCACCCCTCGCCGACAAGCCCAGAAGTTCCCCCTCGCTCCACTCAACCGTTTCCCCCACTCCATACACTACCATTCACCGCCCGACCACCCCCCGAACAGACCCATTTCTGCGCACACAGTTTGACCTAGGCACACTCCACAGGCGCTTTCGCGCCTCGCCGACCCCCGCACTGCCTTCGCCACACTCCGGCGAAGATTCCTATGTTATCTGATGCGGCCGCGAGGCTGTCCTTGTGTTTTCAAGTCAGCGCCTCCTCGCCGCCATTGAAGAGCTGCTGGAGCTCCTTCGCAAGTAGCTCCAGGGCGTCTCCAGCCTAGGCACGCGCTCCAGGCAGTGCGGACTGCTTCCGCGAGTGCGCCCAGGCTTGCAATTCAGGTCTCAAGCCTCGCAGCTGCCCCAATTGGCAGCGACTTCCTCGACTGCGGGCGCGCAATCTGGAGGTGGGACTTTAGTCCCACCTCATAAGTGTGTGGCCTCGCACCCACACTTAAATTGAAAAAGTGTATCAAGCTGTTTGCCTTCGATACACAGGGGTCAGGTCCCTCACTGATGTAAACACATTTACACTACTTAAAATATCTATTTATGCATGTTCTTAAGCATAGGATTGCATTTCATGATATAAATATTGCATAACATGCATCATCTCACATTTAGAGTAGTTTGAATAAAATAGAGGTTAATTGTCTCCTTTTATGTGCTTGGATAGGGCAAACATTTTATCGGGGCCTCAGATCAAAGATCCAACCGTATGGATGTGATCAGGGCGATGATTGGAGTTCAACGACTCCAAGATCACCCTAATCAGGCATCCATAGCATCAGATAGAGACCGAGGAATCCTAGAAGATCAAGGGCCAGGATGGTGTAAATACACACTTCAGATGAAAAATCCGACCACACGGATGAATTCGGATCGACGATCGCAGCCCAACGACACAAAAATCAAGTCAATCCGACATCCTTGGCACCATCTACAACTTCCAGAAGATGGACGGCCAAGATGATGCCACGTGGCGCCATCTCAGCCGCCCAAACGGCCGCTTGCATCTTGTGAAGACCGCGCACCCGTCTCCTCTCCGCCATTGGATCTCGATCCAACGGCGGAGACGCGCCCGCGCTGAAGTCAAGCGCTCGACACAAACGCGACCGCAGCGCAGCGGTCGAGCGCCCTAACGCGAAGCAGGGACGCGCGTTCGAGCCGCGCCCCGCAGAAATTGGAGCGGTGGCGCGCCTCCAATAGACCGCACGATCGCGATCCAACGGCCGCGCGCGCCCGATAGCGCCGACGCGCGATTGGACGCACGCGTGAACGCGCGATCGCACGCACAGGCGGGCGGGCGGTAGCGGTGAAGGCGCGATTTTAAGCCGTCTGATCTCACGATCGGACGACTGAGACTTCGCGAACGTGCGTAGACGTTACGCACGCAGGCAGCCGAGCGGGCGCGCGTGGGCGCGGCGGCGACGGCCACGTCGAGGCTTTAGTGACGGATTTATCCGTCAGTAAAGACCCCTTATTTATTATTTTGAAGATGTAATGTCTATTTTGCCCCCACTCCTTGCAACTATAAAAGGAGACCCCCTCCATACGAAATTTTCATCCCTTCTTTCTCCTCTCTACCCCTCCAAAGCTCAAGAGAAGCTTGTCCCACACCCGGGATGCTTCTCGCGAGATAAAGTCCAATTTTCGTTCCCCTCCGGAAGTGGATCCCGCGACGACGACGACGTGCTGCTTCGTTCCCGTTCTTCTGATTCGTCCTCCTTCGTCCCGCTTCGTTCTCCTTCGTCCAGGCGTCGTCCCGTCCGGCTCGTCCTCCAAGCAATCGTCGAGGCGGATAACATTTCTCTCCCCATTCTTATTTACAGCTTTTCTAGTGTAGAATTTTCTGATTTATAGTATAATTGATTTTCCTCATTCTAGTATAACTTTTATAAACTATTGAAATATTGAATGCATGTTCTCTTTCTCTCTCTCTCTTTCTCTCTCTCTCTCTCATAGTTTGATAGCCCCATTGTAATTATAACGCCTTGCTTAAATAAAATCTTAAAAAGAATATAATTACGGAATAGATCAACGTAGCCTCCCTGTGTTCGACCCGGAATTATTTTCGGTATAAATTTTATTTGTTGAA
The DNA here is from genome assembly GCA_037157565.1 of Thalassia testudinum. Classification (NCBI taxonomy): domain Eukaryota; kingdom Viridiplantae; phylum Streptophyta; class Magnoliopsida; order Alismatales; family Hydrocharitaceae; genus Thalassia; species Thalassia testudinum. The sequence goes on along the minus strand of JAZHRO010000076.1, from coordinate 17,508,054 downwards.
CACGAATTCTTCGCTTTCGAACTACAACGACAGGTTTTCCAAAACCAAACACGTTAGCGTAGGTTCGTACACGTTCAACATTTTGGCGCCGTTGCCGGGGAGGCAACGATTTCCGATCTTTTCTTCGTATTTCTTGCACTTTATTTGTTTTCTAACTAGCTTTCTCTTGTGTCTATTGTTTTGCAGAGACCTCCATCAAGGAATCAACAAGCGGTAAACTGGAGTAAAGTGCAGTTGAAGACAACTGTAAGTGTTTCCCCATTCTTTCCCTCTCCATAGATTTCATTCGCCACATTAAATCCAAATTCCAATTAACCTAGGTGTTTGCATAAATCCTAGGAATAGTTTGGTTATTTGGATTTCCACTCACATTCATTCCACCTTCGTTCATAACAAAAATAATAACAAAAAGATAATCTTGTGGGGTAATTTCCAACAAACACACAATACACACCCACATTCAAGGCACTTGATCAACTTGATTTGTTTTCTACTCAACCGGGTTCTTATCTGTGGAACCGGTACACATAAAGCAACACATAACAGAGTAGAAATCATTCTAGGTTAACCATCTTTGAGTGCCTAACTTAGTGGTGCAATTGTGGCCAATTGTTTGAGTTGTTTGGGCCGCACCATTTTATTTAAAACCAACTCATCAAGTAGCTCCTCTTCAGGGTTTTCAATCTAGGTATACTCCAGGCACTCCACTTTCTTTCTGATTTTAAAGGAAAACTATCTTCACCCGTGTTTTACAACTTGGTTTGCCTAGAAACTTCATTGCAATTCACCTAATTTGAAACCCTAAAAGCTACTTAGGCAAGATTTGAACATTAAAATTCACGCATAATAAATAATCTTGCTTGAAAACCCTGGTTGTGCACGCACTTACACAAATCTCAATCAACCATTAAGGGCACAACCCATTGTAAGGGCCCATCACATTCCATAAGCACCACAATCCCAGGCCTTAATAAAATTGAGTAGACGTTGGCCTTAAGGTTTGATTCGCTCTTCAGGGCCTAGTCTGAGATTATTTTTGATTAACCTACTTGTACTGATTAATCTGATGTCTAGCTAGGGGAGCAGAGTCAAACGATCGCAGCTGGGGGGTACACTAGGAACCAGAGGCGAAAGCCAAAGGAAGAACCTTCTCCCCAGTCCCTCCTTCTAACTGGTTGGATTAAACAGACGCAAGTAAAGTAAATCACTTACAGTCTTAAGGCTGGTTTTGGGAGTCAGTAGATCCTTAGGCTACCCCAATTAAGGACAGCCTTGTTTTGTTGTGCTGCAGGGTCCATATCCCCTGTCCTTCCGACCTTCTCCTAGTTTATGCTGGGAAGACGGTCATTGAATCCCCGATTGGAAGGACCATTAGAACATTCTAGAAGGCGCAAGTTAGATTTTGGTCAATTCAATCCCATGGCCGAACAATAGCCTCCTCTGCTTGAAAATCCACAGGAAGAATTTAGAAGGCAGCTGGAACAAATGCAGAGAATGCAAGAATGGTTCCAGAGAATGCAGGGCACTCATCCCTTGAAGGATTTTTATGATCCTTCGAATTACGGGGAATGTCCCAGCGTCCAGATTCCAGCCGGTGACGTAGAAATCAAGCCCCAGGTGTTAAGCCTGATTAAACATTATCATGGGCTTGGCTCCGAAGATCCGTTTCAGCACTTGGAGGATTTGACCACTTTGGTCTAGACCACCAAGGCTCGAAACATTAACGAGGAGCAAATAATCATGAGGCTCTTCCCCCACTCTCTTAGGGATAAAGCCGCGCATTGGTATAGGACAATAGGAAGACCAATTACAACTTGGAATGAGTTGAAATCGGCCTTTCTGAAGAAATTCTTCCCAGTCGGTCGTACCAATGCTTTGAGACGGGCAATCACTACTTTTACCCAGCGGCCGGGGGAGCAGTTTCATGTGGCCTGGGAGCGATTCCAGGACTTATTGCGAAGGTGTCCACACCACGAGGTGCCGAAATGGCAACTAGTGCAGATCTGCTATCATGCGTTGAATGAGCAACTCAGAAACCATGTGGATGCTTCTTGCGGAGGCAATTTCCTCAATAAAGATGCAGATAGTGCACATGATTTATTTGAGGAAATAAGTGAGAATTCAATTAATCATAACTCCATGGATACTTTTAACCGGTCCCAGCAACCCAGATCAAATGTCAATGAAGTCCAGGACTCTCATTCACTTGATATGGAATTGATTTGTAATAAACTTGATAAGGTGGACTTGGTTGCTAAAAGAATGGAAGAGTGGATGGCTGGCAATTCTATGAACAACTCTCAATCCACTCAATCCCAAAATTCGGGATTCCATTCCCCACGAGCTCCTTCTGGACGGGAGTTCGTGAATCAACTCGATGTGACTCAATCTATGAGTCAGCATTTCTCGGAACCCCATGGGTTCCCAACTGGGGCCTTTGATCCCAGTTTTTCTGATCCTTCCCTTTCTTTCTCTCCATCCTCACCCTATGAGGATGTCTGTGCTATACAAGAGAATGTTAGATCCAACCCCTACTCGAATGCCTATAATCCAGGTTGGAGAAACCACCCTAACTTCTCTTGGAAAAATCCGGGACAACAGACCCAATTCTGACCCAGCAACTATGCTCCGCAACGTCCAATGGGTCAGGGTCAAGTATATACTCAGTTGCCTCCGAATCAGGTCAATCAGCCAACTTGGAATGCCCGTCAACCCGCAGGGCAGGCTGATTTGAACCGTCAAATGGTAGAGATGCAAGGATCTATGCTCCAGCTTATGCAGCAAATGAAAAACTCGCTGGACAACTTGCAATCCGGGCTCATTGCTAACTCTCGTCAACCCAGATCTCTACCATCCCAACCCGTACCCAACCCGCGAAACATTATAAATTCGGGCAATCAAGCCCAAGGGTATGGAAATCAGAGGGACCCGCACGCACATGCTCAGGTGGTTGAGCAGGGTTCCTCGTCTTCTTCTTCTGCTAATCAACAATTCATGATCAATCAAGCCCCTCCAATCTTTCCTAACCCTCCCCAAGACCCAAATTCTTATGCTTCTACAAGTTCTGTCACTTTGAGGAGTGGTAAGAAGACTCAGGATCCACAACCACACTATTCTGATCTTTTGAATCCTGAAGAATCTGAGGAGAGAGAGGAGAATTCTAGAGAATAAATCAAGGCTCAGGAACCTGATTCCAAAGATCTGACTAATGTTCCTTTTCCTGAAGCTTTAGCCAAAGCAAAGAAGAAGAAGTCTGTTGATAGCAATGAGGAGCTTCTGAATTTATTTAAGAATGTTGAGATCAATATTCCGCTCCTTGATGCTATCAAGCACATACCGGCTTACGCAAAATTTTTAAAGGAATTATGTACATAAAAGCGTAAGTCGAGAGAATCTGTTTCGAGGAAGGTGGTACTCTCTGAGCAGGCTAGCTCTGTTATCCTGCACTACCTCCCTCAGAAAAAGAGAGATCCTGGTGCTCCTTTGATTTCTTGCGTTATCGAAGATTACACATTTGATAGAGCACTTTTGGATCTCGGTGCATCCATCAACCTAATCCCGACTTCTCTTTATGAGAAGTTTGGGTTAGGTGAACTTCGGCCAACTTCAGTAACGCTACAGTTAGCGGACCGTTCGGTCATAAACCCGCGAGGTGTTATTGAAGATGTTATAGTTAAGGTCAAGGATTTCTATTTTCCTGTAGATTTCCTTGTCCTTGACATGGATGTACCAGATAATCTGAGGAACACGCCCATCATTCTGGGGCGTCCGTTCCTGGCTACCGCAAAGGCCAACATTAATTGTGAAAGCGGTAGCATGGAAATTGCCTTTGGGGACCAACGAATGAAATTGGATATTTTTAAGGCGATAAACAAATTTGAGGATTGTGGATTTATTGAGGAACTTGATGAGGATAATGTTAATATTGAAACTTGTTTGACAGTTTCTTTAATTGAAAGTTCCTCTTTGGTTAATGAATTTGACCTGCAACCCTCTGAACTGACATCTTCGGAAGAGGTTACTGATTTTGTTCACTCAAAACCTCTTCCTCTTGTTGAATCTTCAGCATCTACCCTACCATCAATCATTACCCCACCCCAGCTTGAATTGAAACCATTGCCCAAGAATTTAAAATATCAATTTCTAGGACCGCAGAATACGCTCCCTGTGATTATTAGTGCTAAATTGACAAAGGAGCAAGAGATTAAATTGATTAAGGTCCTAAAGGAACATAAGGAGGCAATTGGTTAGATCATTCATGACCTCAGGGGGATCGAGCCATCTTACTGTAATCATAGAATATTTTTGGAAGATGGATCCCGCCCTTCTCGCCAGATGCAGAGGAGATTAAATCCAAATATGCGAGAAGTGGTCAAAAAGGAAATCATCAAGTGGCTTGATGCAGGAATTATTTATCCAATCTCTGACAGTCCCTGGGTAAGTCCCGTTCAGATTGTTCCAAAGAAAGCCGGGATTACTGTTGTGACTAATGAGAGAGGTGAATCTGTCACAACTCGTTCAGCTTCCTCTTGGAGAGTTTGTATTGATTACAGGAAGTTGAACACAGCCACTAAAAAGGATCATTTTCCCCTACCCTTCATTGATCAAATCTTGGAAAAATCAGCTGGGTAGAAGTACTTTTGTTTTATTGATGGCTACTCGGGATATAATCAAGTTCCTATCCATCCCGGGGATCAGGAAAAAACTACTTTCACCTGTCCCTACGGAACATTTGCTTTTCGTAGGATGCCTTTTGGGTTATGCAATGCACCTGCGACTTTTCAAAGGTGTATGCTAGCCATATTTTCCGACATGGTGGGAGAGTTTATGGAAGTCTTCATGGATGATTTCTCTGTTTTCGGAGAATCATTTGACTCTTGTTTGGCTAATTTAGAAATGATTCTTAAGCGATGTATCAAGACACGACTGGTCCTTAGCTGGGAAAAGAGTCATTTCATGACCCAAGAAGGCATCGTTTTGGGTCATGTAATCTCTGAACGGGGAATTGAAGTGGACAAAGCTAAGGTTGATGTTATCGCTAAACTTCCTCATCCCACATCTGTTAAACAAATCAGATCATTTCTTGGCCATGTGGGATTTTATCAAAGATTCATCAAGGATTTTTCGAAGGTTGCTCGTCCTTTGAGCAATCTTCTTGCCAAAGAAACGCCGTTTGTTTTTGACGAATCATGCCGAAAGGCATTTGATTTTCTGAAAACGGCAGTCACCTGTGCTCCAATTTTGCAACCACCAATTTGGATAGCCCCATTTGAGATCATGACCGACGCTTCTGATTACGCGGTCGGGGCTGTCCTGGGTCAGAAAATTGACCGAAAGCCCTCTGTCATTTACTACGCTAGTAAAACTCTGGATGAAGTCCAGAGGAATTATACTGTTACTGAAAAGGAATTACTAGCTGTAGTATTTGCTTTGGAAAAATTCAGGGCTTATCTCTTGGGGTCTCATGTTATTGTTTATACCGACCACTCGGCCTTGAGACATCTCTTGGCTAAAAAGGATGCTAAACCCCGGCTTGTTCGTTGGATTCTTCTTCTTCAAGAATTTGATCTTGAAATCAAGGATAAAGCCGGGGTACAAAATGTGGTAGCGGATCATTTGTCGAGACTCCTAGGTGATTCTTCTTGTCCGAATATTCCGATTGCTGACACTTTTCCGGATGAAACCATTCTTACAGTTTTAGGTGTCCACTCCCCATGGTTTGCTGACATTGTTAACTATTTGGCCGTTGGCCAAATCCCCCAGGATTGGACCAAGCAACAACGAGATAGACTCAAATCTGAGGCCAAATACTACTTTTGGGAGGACCCTGAACTGTATCGCATCGGCTCTGATCAGATTATTCGCCGGTGCATACTGGAGAATGAATTCAACAGTATACTCAAGTTTTGCCATGCATCTAGGTGTGGTGGACATTTCTCCGAAAGAAAGACGGCTGCAAAAATCTTGCAATCTGGCTTCTATTGGCCGTCTTTATTCAAGGATGCCCAGGATTTCTCAAGGTCATGTTCTCAATGTCAGGCACTCGGGAGCATAACTAAGAGAGACATGATGCCCCTAAACCCTATTCTTCTTGTCGAAATTTTCGATGTTTGGGGCATCGATTTCATGGGACCCTTTATCCCTTCATTTGGACATCAGTACATTCTTGTTGCTGTTGATTATGTGTCCAAATGGATTGAGGCAATTCCCACCCGAACCAATGACCACAAGGTGGTCATCAATTTTGTCAAGAAAAATATCTTCAGTAGGTTCGGGATTCCGAGGGCTATCATCAGTGATGGTGGCACTCATTTTACTAATGCCCAATTCCGAAATTTATTGGCCAAATACGGGGTTAATCATCGAATTTTCACACCTTACCATCCCCAAACGAATGGACAAGCCGAGATCTCCAATCGAGAGATCAAGAACATTCTGCAAAAAACGGTTAGGCCTGATCGCAAGGATTGGACTCAAAAGCTTGAGGACCCTCTTTGGGCCTACCGTACGGCGTATAAAACGCCCATCGGCATCTCTCCATTCCGTTTGGTGTATGTAAAGGCGTGTCATCTACCCATAGAGATTGAACACAGGGCATTCTGGGCAATCAAACAATGCAATCTAGATCTAAATCTAGCTGGGAAGACCAGGAAGCTCCAACTATCTGAGTTGGAGGAGCTTAGAAATGATGCTTATGAGAACGCTAAGATCTACAAGGCTCGGACCAAAGCTCTACATGATCAAATGATTTTCCGCAACAGCTTTGAGCCAAACCAGAAGGCCTGGTTATTCGATTCTAAACTTAAGCTCTTTCCTGGTAAACTTAGATCTAAATGGGATGGCCCATTCATAATTGATCAGATTTTTCTAAATGGTGCCGTTCAGATTACTGACCCAAAGACGGGTAACACCTTTAAAGTCAACGGTCAACGTCTGAAGCCTGTTGTTGACTGTAATCTTCCAGAACCCGTTTCAGACTCTGTTGCTCTAGCCATTCTGTGACTTCTTTGGCTGGACTTCGCCTAGCTGACGGCATTAAACTCAGCAATTGTAAATATGACACAAGGCTGATACGAGCTTCATATCCAGGTGACATCTTTCATATTCTACCCTCTCTTTCATGTCTCTTTTTCAATGCGGACATTGCATCAGCTAGGCATGGGGGGGTGGATTCATTCTTGAATTATTCGGTCAGCCTTGTGAAATCCATGTAAATTGTTTCTCTTCTTCTAAAAAAGAAAAAAAAATTAGGAAGGATTAGTTGGACATTAGGACTTTTCAATCCTAAGAAATTTTACATTAGGATCTGAACACAAAGACCCCTCAGGTCTTTGGACTTAATTAGCCTGTGTATCCACTAAAATGTGGATTTGTCTTTGAGTCCTCGCCATTTTAATTCTATTATAATTGGAATAAATAAGTTTGGGTGATAAGTACACGACTTATCAACCCGCCCTCTGATTTGAGGGAATTTTGAGTTTTAAGCATCTACACACTTTCCTTGCACTGACTCGTTATTCGGCTATTCTAACGGAAATTGGGTAGCTAATGAACCTTCTAGGGTGATATGGCTAGCAAGTTATCGTGGGTAACAGCCCATAGGTAGGTTGTCCAGAGCCCAGTCACTGGACCTTTCTCGTTTTGCTGCCTTTAGGTAAATCTTAGACCAGGGAAGCCACCTACTTAAAAAAAAAGAAGAAGAAAAAAAAATCAAAAAGGAGAAAAGAACAAAAAGAAATAAGCCACACTTCGCCGCACGAGTATGGTTGGCAAGTTGTCAGTGGTAACAGCTCATCGACCGGTTGTCCAGAACCCAGCTCAGAAAATGCACTAAAAATTCCCAAAACACTTTGGAAGAAGCGGAGAAGTAGAATAAATCGGGGAGATATACACTGGATTCACCCTTGTGTTGACCCCGTTAAAAAACAAAAGTAGGGAGAAAGCTACCTGTTGTAAAGATACACCTTTAGGCAGAATTCTTTTTGAGGTCACCTAGAGGCGTAGAAATCCGAAGTCCGTTCTAATTGCTGGTCAACGAGTCTATCACAATCACAATAAGATGCTTAAAACTTAGGGTTCTCATCAAATCTTGGGTGAGTTGAATGGCCGTAGAAAGCCACTCTTAAACCCTAAAATTTGAAAACCCAAAAAAAAAAATTAGAAAAGAGTAAAAAGAAAAAGAAATTTTTCTTTGAATAAGGCGAGGGCTTGAGGCGGTCTGCATTTTGGTTGATACCCAGGCACTGTTGTATCTTTGAAAGTTCAGTTCCTAGGTAGACAATTTCTTAATGATTCAAAATAACTCAGGTCCAAATAATCTAACCTAATTCTTTTATAAATAGCATATAGTTTTTGCGAGGGACTAGCAAAAGCTAGGCATGGGGGTATGATGTAAACACATTTACACTACTTAAAATGTCTATTTATGCATGTTCTTAAGCATAGGATTGCATTTCACGATATAAATATTGCATAACATGCATCATCTCGCATTTAGAGTAGTTTGAATAAAATGGAGGTTAATTGTCTCCTTTTATGTGCTTGGACAGGGCAAACATTTAATCGGGGCCTCGTATCAAAGATCCAACTGTATGGATGTGATCAGGGCGACGATTGGAGTTCAACGACTCTAAGATCGCCCTAATCAGGCATCCGTAGCATCAGATAGAGACCGGGGAATCCTAGAAGATCAAGGGTCAGGATGGTGTAAATACTCACTTCAGATGACAAATCTGACCGCACGGATGAATTCGGATCGACGATCGCAGCCCAACGACACAAAAATCGAGTCAATCCGACATCCGTGGCACCATCTACAACTTCCAGAAGATGGACGGCCAAGATGATGCCACGTGGCGCCATCTCAGCCGCCCAAACGGCCGCTTGCATCTTGTGAAGACCGCGCACCCATCTCCTCTCCACCGTTGGATCTCGATCCAACAGCGGAGACGCGCCCGTGCTGAAGTCAAGCGCTCGACACAAACGCGATCGCAGCGCAGCGATCGAGCGCTCTAACGCGAAGCAGGGACGCGTGTTCGAGCTGCGCCCCGCAGAAATTGGAGCGGTGGCGCGCCTCCAATCGACCGCACGATCGCGATCCAACGGCCGCGCACGCCCGATAGCGCCGACGCGCGATTGGACGCGCGCGTGAACGCGCGATCGCATGCACAGGCGGGCGGGCGGTAGCGGTGAAGGCGCGATTTTAAGCCGTCCGATCTCGCGATCGGACGGCTGAGAATTCGCGGACGTGCATAGGCGTTACACACGCAGGCAGCCGAGCGGGCGCGCGTGGGCGCGGCGGCGACAGCCACGTCGAGGCTTTAGTGACGGATTTATCCGTCACTAAAGACCCCTTATTTATTATTTTGAAGATGTAATGTCTATTTTGCCCCCACTCCTTGCAACTATAAAAGGAGACCCCCTCCATACGAAATTTTCATCCCTTCTTTCTCCTCTCTACCCCTCCAAAGCTCAAGAGAAGCTTGTCCCACACCCGAGATGCTTCTCGCGAGATAAAGTCCAATTTTCGTTCCCCTTCGGAAGTGGATCCCGCGACGACGACGACGTGCTGCTTCGTTCCCGTTCTTCTGATTCGTCCTCCTTCGTCCCGCTTCGTTCTCCTTCATCCAAGCGTCGTCCCGTCCGGCTCGTCCTCCAAGCAATCGTCGAGGAGGATAACATTTCTCTCCCCATTCTTATTTACAGCTTTTCTAGTGTAGAATTTTTTGCTTTATAGTGTAATTGATTTTCCGCATTCTAGTGTAACTTTTATAAACTATTGAAATATTGAATGCATGTTCTCTTTCTCTCTCTCTCTTTCTCTCTCTCTCTCTCTCTCTCTCTCTCATAGTTTGATAGCCCCATTGTAATTATAACGCCTTGCTTAAAGAAAATCTCAAAAAAAATATAATTACGTCATAGATCAACGTAGCCTCCCTGTGTTCGACCCGGAATTATTTTCGGTATAAATTTTATTTGTTGAACACGAATTCTTCGCTTTCGAACTACAACGACAGGTTTTCCAAAACCAAACACGTTAGCGTAGGTTCGTACACGTTCAACACTCACCCTCACACAGCGCGCCACGCGCTCGCCCGCCCTCATGCCCCGCGGGTCTGGGTCGGATCCGACTACCCGACCAAGCACTCCTCGCCCACCACTGCACGCCGATGGGCCTGGTCTCGGGCGCGCTACCTGAACCCGATTACCCAGCTCTGGGAGAGCATTCCTAAGATAGATTCAGAGAGAAAGAGAGACGCAGGGAAGGGGTAGGGGTAGGTTTTGCACTGATCCTTGTGTGTACGCGCAGGGAAGAAGGAAAAAGAAGAAGAAGCAGGCGAAGAAAAAAGAGAGGAGGAGCGACCGCACTAAGCAGCTGAAGAAGAGAGGAAGGAGAGGAGCTGAAGAAGAAGAGGGGCCGCACTGTAGCAAATGCATAGTTAAGTCGTCTGAGCACCGCGTCAGACGTCGGAAGGGCAGCAGCCAGAGAAGAAGAAGGCAAGCAGAAGAAAGTAGGAAAAAGAAGAAAGAAGAAAAAGAAGAAAGAAGACACAGCCGCAAGGAAGAAAAGAAGAAGAAGGCAGGCTGAGAAGAAAGAAAGAAGAAGCAGAGCAGAAGAGAAAGAAAAGAGAAAGAAGAAGAAGGTCACCATAGCCGCAGACTAAAGAAGAAAGAAGAAGGCAGGAAGAAAAGAAGAAAGAAGGAGAATAAGAGGAACGGCCAAAGTAGAAGAAGAAAAAGAGAAGAGAAAAATAAGCTGAAAGAGAAGAAGAAAAGAGAGAAGAAGAAGAAGCCAACAAAAAGACTTTTGCTCCCTCTCTCTCTCTATCTCCTAATTTCTGTAAAACCTTATATTGTGAATTTATGTTTCTAGAGTTATAGTTGCTACCTGAGTTCGACCTCGGGAAAACTTGTATTCCGAGTAAAAAAAATTGTATTAAACTGGTAACTATTTTGTCATATGCTACAACGAATATAAATAACAAGACAGGCAAAACACCTGACCAGTTTTTGGCGCCGTTGCTGGGGAGCAACGGCTATTCTAGACGCCATTAATTCACTATTTTTAGAGTTTCTATTAATCTCTTCTCTTTTGTGTGTAGGCACAGGAAATCAAGAAGACAACAAGCAGCCGCACAACAACCACACCTGAGATAGGTAATTTTCTATCCTCTCATTTTAACCCCTAAATTCTAAAGAGGAAGAAAAAGAAAGAACAAGCAATATAGGTACAACCAGTCTTCCATATTAAGTAAATCATCGAAGCTGCCTGTTTTCAATTTCAACACACAATTTCTACACATCCATTAAGGGTATTTAGGGCTAACACCTTCTTGCCTGAGCCCTAATTACCCAATCAAAAGGAAGCTAATTGGACCAAGTAGAGCCAACATAAGATTCAAAATTACGATTTTAGAGACACACTTCTTAAGCAAGAATTGAGAATTCCCAAAAGAAGTGTGCCCAAGCCATTGTTTGAAAGTACCTATTCAAAGAAATCCTAAGAAATTTGACTCTTAAAAACACTTGAACCCTAAAAGACAAAGACCTAATAAGCTCTCAAAGGAACTAACAGGTGAAGTTGACCCCTTAGGTCAACCAACCTTCAACTTAGGTCACTCTTTGCACTCAAAAGGCTAAAGTTCAAGTGAAAACCTGATGAGAACCTCATCATGAGCCATAACTAGCTCATTTTGACCCAATACAAAGGATAAAAGCTCCTACATAACTCAAGGAAAGGCTTAACTCAGAGAATTCTGAGTTTAAGGAGAAAACAAGTCATAAGGGGTAAAAATGTAATTTTACCAGTATAATCTACATACAGGGTAATTCAGGGTCCAAACATAGGTCAAAGCAACTTAATAAGAATAAAAGTGGGATGAGATGATCTAGCAAGGGCTACAGCAATTCCAAGGAACTAAATGATAATCTGTAACCCTAAAACAAACCCACTTCAATTCACGAGGTTCAAGGCAAAGTAAAAATAGAATAAACCCTCTAAAATTCATAGAAAAATAATCTCTAGGGTTTAGAACCTTCAATTTGACCTTAGGAACCCATCTTGACCTACATTGAGAACCATACCCAATTAATAACTTAATTTAGGTTTTTGCGTAAATTGACCAGTCAAACAAGGTTTAATCTAGAAATAAAATTCACCATCAGATTCCTTAGGTCATAATTAGTCATGTATAAAAACTTGAGCCTAAGAAGAAATCTTATTGACCAACTTTACACTTTGGTCCTCATATATTTACTTTTTGGCCCTCAACTTTTGAACCCTTGCATTTTGGCCCCTAACTCTCCTTCGTTCTTTGCGTTCAGGTCCCCCCTGCAAAACCTGCCAGCACCATGCTCCGGCGACCTTGCGCGGAGCATGGCGCCGCGTAGGGTGAGGGGGAGAGCCTGGCAAGTAAACCGGGGGTGCCCTGCGTCGTCAGCCGTCGCAGGGACACCCCCTGGTCGCTGTAACCCACCATATCGGCCGTGCGAACGCACAGACGGTATGGGTTTCCATCTCCGGCGTCCTCCGGCGAGGGAGACACGTTGTCTCCCTCCGCCTTCCTCCCTGATTCGGTCCCTATAAATACCCCCGTCGCTCCACCGTTCTTCCCAGCTCGGATCTGACGGAGAAAACCCCCAACTTTCCTCTCTTCTCACTCCGGCAGACGCCCACCAGCTCCGGCAGTTCTTCCTCCTCCTCCTCTTCGCTCTGCCGCAATACCAGCAGCAGAGACTTCTTCCCCTGCTCTTCCCGCGCCACGCCGCACCCAGCTGGCGCCTCTCCGGCCCTCTGCTCGCCGCCGCCCCTTCCCCCGGGCATCTTCTTCTCCGGCGACAGTCGATACGACTGTTGCCCGCTCCGGCCCCTCCTCCTCCTGCTAAGTAGGTAGAACTCCTCCTCTTCCTCCCCTCTTCCTTTTCCTCACTTTAAACATCTACTGTCGCCCTCGATTCCGACCCCTCACCCTCACCTTCTCCGCCTCCGGCCATCCTCCGGCGAGCCGCTCCCATAACTCCAGCAACCCACACGGCTCGCCGACCACCGCAGAACCTCCGCCTCCTCACCCTGAGCAACCCCCGCCCTTCCACTTCCCCCACATCACCCTCTGCAACCCCACCGAACAAACCCATCTTCCGACCCACAGTCCGACCTAGGGCAGCCCTTGCACGTCGCCCCATGCCTCGCCACCACCCACACGAGCTTCGCCGCACTCTGGCGAAGCTCCCGGCACCTTCTGATTAGGCCGAGAGGTCGTTTTGCTGTGAACAGGTCACCCGTCCTCCGCCGCCATTGCCGTGCAGAAGGAGCTGCTTCCGCCTGCAGCTGTAGGCGCGCCACACCCAGATTCGACTCCCAGGCCGTGCGAGGCATTTCGAAAAAGCGTCAGGCTGCAGCTGAAGCGAAGCCCTCGCGCGAAGGCCTCGCGTAACGCCGCGATTACCAGCTGTTTCCTCCGCGCAGGCGCCAACTCGGGGTGGGACATTTAGTCCCACCTCGGAAAACTCTGAAGAGGCGCAGCGGTATAAAGTGAAAAAGTGCTGGAGGCTTATTGCCTCAGCACACGGGGTGAGGTCCCCTTCACCCGCCCGGTTACCCGGTCTCGTCCGCGCTCACGCCCCGCGGACCTGGCCCGACCCAACTTAGACTGACCTGCACTCCTCGCCCACCACGCACGCCGGTGGGCCTGGACCCGGGCGCGACCCGTACCCGGCAACCCGGCAGCTCTGGGAGAGCTTTCCCAAGAGTGGCTTCTGTGAGAGAGAGACGCGGGGGGAGGGTAGAGATAGGTTTTGCCCCTCTCTGATCAAGCTGTGTAAGTGTGCAGGCACAGGTGAAGAAGAACCGTGGAAGAAGACGAAGGCTGAAGGAAGGAGGATCACCGAGCGGCACTGTAGCAGCGGCGGTTTAAGTCGTCTAATTGGAAAATCAGACGACGTCCTGAAGGCAAGGAAGGAGAAGGAAGGTGAGGCAGAGGAGAACGCAGAGAGGCCAAGACAAGAACTGAAAGAAGAAAAAGAGCACGAGAAGAAGATCTGAAGAAAGGAAAAGAAAAGAAAAGAAGAAAAAGAAGAAGAACCAAAAAGAAGAGAGCAAAAGATCTGAGAAGGAAGAAGAGGAGAAGCAAAGAGAAAAGAAGAAAAGCCAACAAATTCTCTCTCTCTCTCTTTCTTTATTTTTGTAAAAGAAACTTGTACCCCTAGAATACAACTTGCTCCCTGAGTTCGACCTCGGGAACTCTTTATTTCCGAGTAACAAATTGTATTAAACTGGTAATCACCTCCCTCTATACTATACTACGACGAAATAATAAAACTATAGAGGAAGCCCGCCCCACCAAAACCTAAGCACCTTGATCCTAACTAAAAGTGGTAAACTTAAGAGGTCAAGATCTCCATTCTGGTCTACATGGAATCTCAGTGACAAGAGAGGTCGGGTGGGGGAAACCCTGTAACCCGTGGGGACGCTCTATCGTGTAGGGGTCTTCGCGTGACTCACCCTCTCTGGCTGCCCAGGTAATTCTCAGGTGGATGATCTTTTGATTAAGGGGTCCATCTGCCCCGAACCTTTATAGTCACCCAACATTCTGGGTGTCTTGATTAGGTCCAACACCTGCTAAACTCATCCTCTCCATCAGTGTATGTTTGGTAGGAGGCCCTTGAAACCTCCTTTAGAAATTCACTCCCCTCTAGGCCGAGCCTCAGTGCCCTTGTTTGAGCAAAAAACACTTCACATAGACCTCTCCTCTGACTCCGAACCCAACTCACCTTCTTCTTCCACAATGGCTCAGCTAGTTGAGGAAGAGAACAATCTAGAGCACCAGCTCCAACGACTCAATGACCTCTTCCAGAACTTCATGCACCCACCGCAGCGTCCTATGATGCAGAACCATTATAATCCTGCTGCGGTGGCTATTGAGCCTCGAGTCAGAATCCCGACTGGAGGACCTGATTCTGAACTAAAGCCCAATATGATTCATGCCTTACCTAAATTTCATGGGCTTAATTCTGAAGACCCCTTCAGCCACATAAAACAGTTAAAGCATCTGGCCCAGACTTTTGGGTCAGATGCACAAAATCGGGATATTCTCCTCATGAAGATGTTCTCCTTCTCCCTTATGGACAAGGTCGCCCATTGGTACCAAACGCAGACCCGGCCAATCAACAATTGGGAGGAACTTCAGTCTGAATTCTTGAAGAAGTTCTTTCCCGTTGGTCGGACCAATGCCTTGCGCCATCAGATTACCCACTTCACACAACAAACGGGAGAACCTCTCCATGAGGCATGGGATCGCTTTCAAGATCTCACGAGAAAGTGCCCCCATCACGGAGTTCCTAAATGGGAACAAGTCCAGTCTTTTTACCAGGGACTCCGTGAAGATATTAGGCTTTTCATCAATGCAACTTGCAGAGGGAATATCATGGGTCAGTATGAGGACACCATGTGGGAGATTCTCGAAAATATGTGCGAGAACTCCATCAATAATGACTCCATGGGATTATTCGATAGGACGAATACCCGCGCATCGACGAACCTTAGGGGAGCACACGAGACACAAGGCCAGTCCGCATCAGTCGACCTGGAATTGATGGCCAGTCGATTGGACAAGGTCTCTATCATTGAGAAGAAGGTGGATGAGCTGACTCAGCACTTGTAGCGAGCCACCTCTGCACATAATTCCTTTGCACAGCCTCCTTCCACACGGGAGACTGTGCAAAACATTCTCCACCGACCTTCTCCTGGGATGGATCCATATCCACCCCCATCTGATTCTCGGATCGGAGGATCCTCCGATCCTTTCTATACTAGCCAGGGGAATTCCACTCCCCCATTCTCTGACTCTTTGGAGGTTCCTCAGACCTGCGAGGACCTCAACGCCATTTAGAATGATCTATTTTCTAATACCTACAATCCTGGATGGAGAAACCATCCCAACTTCCAGTGGGCGGGAAATTCCCAAACTCAAAGAGCACCCTTTCAGCCCCATCCACAACCTCGTCCTTACCAGCCGCCTCAGCCTCTGCCCAACCCAACTTATCCATCAGGGCTAAACCAAGACCAAATGTCCCTCATCCTTCAGACTCTGGCTGACATTCAAAGAATGAATGCGGCTATTCAAAAGCAACACAAGGATGAACTCACAGAGGTTCGAAACCAATTGGCCCAGTTGGCAAATTCTCGCCAACCAGGCACACTTTCTTCCCAACCTCTTCCTAACCCTAATAACGTGCCGACCCAGCGGCGCGTTATGAACCCAAACCCGGGCCAAGCACAGATGATTTATGAGGCTCCCTCTATTCCTTCGCCTGACGAGATGGAGGCTTCCACTTCTTACGCGAGTTATCAGCAGCAACCCATCCTATCAAACCCTAACCAAAACCAAGTAGGACTAAATTCTGTAACCACCCATAGTGATAAGGAGACCCAAGATCCACCCTATCCAGACCACTCCAAGCCTGGTAGTGATCCAAACCCTATGAAAGTAATCCAAGATGTTCCTATCCCTGTCCCAGATCAAAGACCTGGACCTATCCTGGAAGAACCAACCAAGGTTCCATTTCCCGAGGCCTTGACCAAGGGAAAGAAAACAACAAAACCCGTGGCACCTGAGGAGGACCTGGTCAAGCTCTTTGAGCAGGTCCAAATAAACATCCCTTTGATGGATGCAATTAGCCACGTACCGGCTTACGCACGATTCTTGAAGAATGTGTATACACCTCAGCGTAAGCCGCGAACCAAGAGTGGGAGTCCAACTGTACTGTCAGAGCAAGCCAGCTCTATAATCCTGAGCAGACTCCCACCCAAGGCAAAAGATCCAGGTACTCCCCTGATTTCCTGCAAGATAAGTGAAACCCAGTTTCACAGAGCATTGCTAGACTTGGGTGCTTCCATAAATCTGATACCCACATCCTTACTTAACCACCTAGAAGAATCTGAGCTAAAACCAACTGAGGTGACACTACAATTGGCAGAGATCTATAAAGTCACCTAAAGGGATTCTTGAGGATGTTATTGTAAGAGTGCGGGATTTCTATTTCCTTGTAGACTTTATAGTCTTGGACATGGACGCACCTGAAAACCCTAGGGATACACCGATCATTCTAGGGAGACCTTTCCTGGCTACTACTAGAGCCAACATCAGTTGTGAGGAGGGCCAAATAAAGCTGAAATTTGGGAATCAAACCCTCAAAATTGATATCTTTAAGGCCCAACAAGGAATTAATTGCGGTGTCATCAAACAAATCTGTGATATTAGGGCTTTGGTTGATGAAATGCATTTTGAGAATAACCTGGTTACGCCTCATCAACGACAGAAAGATCTTGAACCACAATTAGAGGAGCCAGACCCTGATTTAGACAAACCCATAACTCCTATACTTGAACCTCACACTTACCCTAAACCACCCGCTACTTTCTAGGGTAATCTTTTCTAGCTTTCTTAGTTGTAAAAACATTTTCCAATATCAAGTGAATGTTTTCTCTCTCTCTCTCTCTCTCTCTCTCTCTCTCTCTCTTATTGTCTATATTGATTCCACTTCATTCTGATTATTCCACCTTTAAACAAAAACACAAAAGTAAGATTGCGAATTTTGATCGGCGTAGCCTCCCTGAGTTCGACCTGGGATTTCTTTATAGATTTTTCGGTATAAATTTTATTTGTTGAATGGATTTTTTCGCTACTCGAACTACAACGACAGGTTTTTAAAACCAACTCCGATAGCGTAGTCATCCGACGTTCAACATTTTGGTGTCGTTGCCGGGGATATGAGAGTGCCAAGATCTACAAGGCTCGGACTAAAGCTCTACATGACCAATTGATTTCCCGCAAGAGCTTTAAGCTGAACCTGAAGGTCTGGCTATTCAATTCTCGACTTAAGCTCTTTCCTGGCAAACTTAGGTCGAAATGGAACGGCCCGTTCAATATCGACCAGATATTTCCAAACGGAGCTGTTCAGATCTCTGACCCGATGACAGGTAATTCATTCAAAGTCAACGGTCAACGTCTGAAGCCTATTATTGACTGTACTATTCCAGAACCCATCTCAGATACGGTTGCTTTAGCCATGTTGTGACTTCTTTGGCTGGACTTCGCCTAGCTAATAACATTAAACTCAACAGTTATATAGTCTAACTCAGAGTTGACCCGAGCTTCATATTTAGGTGATATCTTCTGTACTCTACCCTTCCTTTCAGGTCTTTTATTCTCAATGTGGACATTGCATCAGCTAGGCATAGGGGGTAGATTCATTTCCGAATCATTTTGTCAGCTCTATGAAATTCTTGTAAATTATATTCTTATATATATATATAATTGAATTAGGAAGGAATACTTGGATATTAGAACTTTTCAATCTTAGGAAATATTACAATAGGATCTAAACACTAAGACCCTTCAGGTTTTTGGACTTAATCAGCCCGGGTATCCACTAAAATGTGGATTTATTTTTTGAGTCATCGCCATCCTGAATTCTATTTTAATTTGATTAAATAAGTTTGGGTGATAAGTACACGACTTATCAACCCGCCCTCCAATTTGAGGGAACTTTAAGTCTAAGCATCTACACACTATCTTAGCACTGACTCATTGGTCGGCGGTTTAAATAGAAATTGGGTAGCTAATGAACCTTCTAGGGTGATATAGCTGGCAAGTTATCGTAGGTAACAGCCCATAGGTAGGTTGTCCAGAGCCCAGTCACTGGACCATTCTTTTCTTGTTGCCTTTAGGTAAATCTTAGACAAGGGAAGCTACCAACCTAAAAAGAAAAAGAAAGTCAAAAAGAAAAGAAAAGGAAAAAGAAAATGAAAGAAATAAGCCACACTTCATCGCACGAGTATGGCTGGTAAGTTGTCAGTGGTAACAGCTCATCGACCGGTTGTCCAGAACCCAGCTCAAGAAATGCACTAAAAATTTCCAAAACACCTAAGAAGAAGCGAAGAAGTAGAATAAGCTGGGGAGATATACACTGGACTCACCCTTATGTTGACCCCATAAAAATCTTGGGTGGGTTCAGTGGCTATAGAAAGTCACTCTTTAACCCTAAACTCAAAATTCCAAAAAAATTAGAAAAGAAGAAAAAGAGAAAAAGAGATTTTTCTTTGAATAAGGCAAGGGCTTGAGGCGGTCTGCATTTTGGCAGATACCCAGGCGCTGTTGTGTCTTTGAAAGTTTAGATCCTGAGTAAAAATTTCTTAATGTTGAAAATGACTTATGCCTAAGTAATCCAACCTAATTCTTTTATAAATAGCATGTAGTTTTTGCTAGGGACTAGAAAAAGATAGGCATGGGGGTGTGACATGCATACATCCAATTAACATAAAATGTCTATTAATGCATGTTCTTAGTGTCACATTAGCATCATACATTGTAAATAGTGCATAACATGCATAATCATGCATTTAGATCAATTTGTATAAATTGTATAGTAATTGTCTCTTTTTATGGCCAGGGACAGGGCGACTTTTTATCAAGACCTCGGATCGAAGATCCAAGGATATGGATCTGATTAGGGTGAGGATTGGAGTTCAACGACTCCAAGATCGCCCTAATCAGACATCCGTAGCACCAGATAGAGATTGAGCAACTTTAAAGAGCAAGGGCCAAGATGGTGTTAATCCGCACCTCAGACGATAAATCTGACTGCACGGATGGGTTCGGATCGATGATCACAGCCTAACAGCACGAAAATTGATCCAATCCGACACCAATGGCACCGTCTACAATACTCAGAAGATGGACGGCCAAGATGGTGCCACGTGGAGCCATCTCAGCCACCCAAACCGGCCCAGCCAAATCTGCAAGACCGTCGCGCCCTCTCTCTCTCCTCACCCCCGTGATGGATCTAGACAGTTGTATCACCATCCAACGGCCACGGAAGCACACGCCTTAAAACCTCCACGTGATAAACTCACCGCTATAGCGCAGCGGTCGAGCGTGCGACGCACGATCGAGCCCGCATCCGCAGCTCATGGGCGCACGATTAGAGCCGCACGATGCAGATCCAGCGACGGAGATTGAGTGACCGTGCCCACGAGCGATTAGATGTGTGGCGTTACGCGTGATCGCATGCGGGCACGTGACGCGAGCGTAGGCAACTTAAGCCGTCCAATCTCTTGAGCGAACGGTTGAGAGCATGCGAGCATGCGCGTGCGTTGAAGGACACGGAGGCGAGTGAACGCGCGAGCAGCAGGCACGTCGGCCACGTTCAGGCCTTTAGTGAAGGATAAATCCGTCACTAAAGGTCCCGAATTAATGTTTTTCAAGTTGTAATGCCCAAAATGCCCCCACTCCTTGCAACTATAAAAGGAGACCCCTTCCATACGGATTTCTTATCCCTTCCTTCTCTTCTCTCCCTCTCCAAAGCTCAAGAGAAGCTTGTCCCACACCCGGGATGCTCCTCAAGAGCTAAAATCAAGTTTTCACCCCCGTTCAGGAAGCAGATCCCGCGACGATGACGTGCTGCCTCGTTCTCATTCTTCTTGCTTCGCCCTCCTTCTTCCCACTCCGTTCCTCATCTTCCAGGCGTTGTCTCGTCCGACTCGTCCTCCAAGAGATCATCGGGGAGGATAACTTCTCTTTGCCATTCTTTTTCCTGCTTTCTAGAGTAGAATTTTCCTGCTTTCTAGTTGTAATAATTTCTCGCTTTCTAGTGTAATCTTTTCTTGCTTTCTTAGTTGTAAAAATATTTTGCAATATCAACTGAATGTTTTCTCTCTCTCTCTCTCTTATTGTCTATATTGATTTCAATTCATTGTGATTATTATGCCCTTTAAACAAAAACACAAAAATATAATTGCGAATTTTGATCGACGTAACCTCTTTGAGTTCGACCTGGGATTTCTTTATAGATTTTTCGGTATAAATTTTATTTGTTGAACGGATTTCTTCGCTACTCGAACTACAATGATAGGTTTTCAAAACCAACTCTAATGGTGTAGTCGCCCAATGTTCAACAGGGTCCTGGGAGTCTGTAGGTCTTTAGGCTACTCACAGAAGGACAAGTTTGGTTGATTGTACTACAGGGCACCTTTCTCTATTCTTTTCTCCCTCCTACTCCACAATGTATCCTTCCACTCCTTACACGCACTTCCTATCCTATCCTCCTACCACCACTTATCCCCAAAATGATTACTATTCCGACTTAACTTGTAACTACCCATCCACTAGCCGGGATGACTTTGATTGGGGATATGAATACGGACCTCAGTGTCCAGGGCCTAGCCCTGGACAACAAGACTATGATTACTATCCTTCCCAAACCTACAATGATTATGGATCTCCATCCTTTGATGACTAAACCAACCCGATCTACAATCAGGAAGGATATAATGATTATAATGCAGGTTTGGCCCTACTAGGAGGGGTGACGTAATAAATGCGGAAATAAAACAATATCACAGAATAAACAAACAATCGCACAAGTACACAAGTAATTTTTAGGTGGAAACCCAAACCGGGTGAAAACCACCACCTAACCCTCTCGAGTTAGGATTTTCCGATCAACCTAGTTGATCAAATCCACTAACCGAATCACTTTAAAACGAGGCTAATTCAACCTCAGTACAACCACGCTACAAGTACGAGGGTAGCGTTCCTCAACCCCTTCTCTCCACGAGAAGGATTTTGTCCCACGAAGGAGACGGGAATTCGCAAAGCGAATACCCAACCAAATAACAAAGATAAAATAAACAACAAACCTATAGAGCCAACAAAGTAATAAACCTAAGCTTCTATAGGAATTAGGAAACTCCCCTTTACAAGGAGTGCGTCGACGATGACGCGGGTGCGTGAGCCACGCAACGGCGCAATGTCGCTCTCGTGAACAACGGCGGGAGAGCGGGTGCGCGAAGGCTTGATGCTTTCAAGATGATGGAGCCTGAGCTTGGAGAGCAAGAGCTATCTAGGACACAAGAGAGTGGAAGTATGTTGCTTAAGTGTGTCTTGTGTTTCTCTTGGTGTGTCTTTGTGTCTCTGAGTGTGTAAAGGCTCCCCTCTATTTATAGAGGCCTTAGGAAGGCTTTGGAAGGCTTAGAAAAGCTTCCATAGCCGTTGGGTACAAAGCCCAAGTGAATCAGCCCGAAATCAGGAACAATCATTGTTCTGACAGGCTTATCAGACGTCTAATTCTAGCATCAGACGTCTGGAAGTTCACTTTAAGACGTCTGATTCCAAGGTCAGACGTCTGATTTTGGGCGGGTCTCTCCCTGACTTGAATCAGATCTAAATAGGGTTCTTACGCAAGTCCATCAGACGACATACAGGACGTCTGGCACTATGTCTGGACGTCTGGAAACCTACTTTTACTGTGGGAATTGATTTCCAAACGTTGCAACGGCTAGAAAATCTCTGAGAAGAGATTTTGGGTCAGCCGAGGCAAAACGGTCAATTATCAGACGTCTGGAATGGCCTAAGGACGTCTAATAAGGCTCTAACGGTCATATTCTTGAGTGTATGCTAAGCCAGCCAACGGTCCACTAATTGGACGTCTGGCAAAGTCATCAGACGTCTCCTAAGACGTCTGGTCTAAGGTTTGGACGTCTGATTTCATCAGACAGAACTAGCTATGTCCATCCTAACAGTTATCAGACGTCTGAAACAACAGTCAGACGTCTTAAAGTACTTTATCAGACGTCTGATTTTGGAATTAGACGTCTGGAAGTGCTGTTTGAACCCTACATTGGTTTTCTAAGTATTCTACAGAAAACCTAAGTATCCTAGGGTTGTGCCGGTGTTCCTAGGACTACTGTTAGGGTTCTTTGAGGCTCTTTAACATGAAATATCTAAGGAAATAAAGAGCAACAAAAGAAACGAAAAATACAACAAGTACAAAAGAAGGAAATCTATCCTATTCTTCATTTCCTTCCATCTTCAATCTTTCGCTCCACGCGAACCTCCTTTGTTTTCCGTCAAGCTCCTCCAATCCGTCCTGGATGCGAGCTCGAACTCCGTCTAAACACGTCCACATTTGCAATTGACCTGAAATCTAGGACTCAAATTGCAAATGTTAAATAACACGTGTTTTGTTATCATCAAAACAAATGATCGTGGTGCTCTAGCACCAACAATCTCCCCCTTTTTGATGATGACAAAATCGTAAATAATAATACAAAAAATCCTCCCCCTTTTTGACATTATCAAAAAGGTTTGATTGATTTTAAATTTCCTATAACTCCCCCTTAAAACATGCTCTTCTATGAATTTATTTTAACAAAGGTAATATTCTCCCCTTTTTGTAACAACAAGATAGCTATTATTTTTCTCCCCCTTACTAAAGGAAAATTAGCTACCTTATATCTCCCCCTTAAAAATTGATAATTAGCTCATAAATTTTAACTCCCCCTATCTAAATGCTACTGATAAAAAGATAGGGTAAAGGGTTTTACCTCACCTACCATGGCCAATAAAATGGCCCGAATGGTGGTGGTGGATGCCACATCAGATGGGGCTCCCATCCGTAGCTTGGAGGCCCGGGCATCGGCGCCGGTCTCCGATCTGGTGGTCGACGTGCGGCGGGTCCGTCGTTTGTTCGCCGTCTCGTCGGTCTTCTTGTTCTCCTCCTTGGTCTACTCCTTGGTTCTCCCAACTTGAGTTGACCAGTTTTGAGTTTGTAGGTCCAGTCCTTTGTGTTGTAATTATCCTTGAACCCTACAAAACAAGATTCTAATTCTTTTTTCGATATCCAAGTGGGCTTGGATCCGGATCTGTTAGCGAGTCTCATTGATGGAGATCCTTTCTCAACCTTAGGGCTATAAAAATTATCTACTTTATTGATTAATTCGTTGGAGTTTTCCCTAAGACATGCAATTTCTTTTTCTATAGTCTGCATCTTAGTCTGTAAGTCAGAAATTTCTAACTTTAAACTATCATTTTCTTCAATCAATTTATTATTTTCATTGATGAGGTTATGATTTTCTAATAATAAGTTATCATTTTTAGGACAAGCTTCTAGATCCTTAAGTTTTATTTCTAACCTATCATTTTCAGATTTAAGAAAGCTAAGATTCTTTTTCATGCTTTTGTTTTCTATTTTTAGATATTTACTAAGCTCAAATAGTTCATTAAAAGCTTCTTGTAAATCATAACTTACCTCATTGTCTAAGTCGCTTCCGCTTTCGCTGTCGCTATTGCTTCCTCTGGCCATGAAACCAAAGCAAGCGGTTTCTTCTTTTTCTTCTTCTTCTTCCTCCGAGCTGGAATCGTCCCAAGTGGCTTGGAACGCCTTCTTCTTATATCTCTTTTCCTTTTCCTTCTTCTTCTCCTTTTTGAGAAGAGGGCACTCTGGTCGTAGGTGCCCTTTCTCGTTGCAGTGGTAGCAACGTCTCGGGCTTTCCTTCTCCTTTTTCTCTTTCTTTAATTCCCTACAAAACTTGAAAAATTTTCTAAGTAAAATTCTAAAGTCTTCGTCGTCGGAACTTACCTCGCTATCCGACGCGGCTCTGAAGGCGAGAGTCTTCTTCAGTTTGGGCTCCGGTGTATCCTTCTTCTTCTGCTTCAACTTTGCCTCGTAGGCCATTAGATTTCCTAGGAGATCTTCCATGTTGAGCTCCTCTACTTCGTTCGCCTCCTCGATGGCGGTGACTTTCTGTTCCCATTCCGGTCCAAGGGAACGAAGAAGCTTCCCTTGAAGCTCCCCCTTGATGAAGGTCTTCCCTAATGCTTTCAAATTATTTACAATGAGAGTGAACCTAGTGTTCATCTCACTTAAAGACTCGTTAGGTTTCATAGAAAAATATTCAAATTCTTGAGAAAGTAAATTAATTTTAGAAGTTTTTACCATAGAGGTACCTTCGTGAGTTACCTTAAGTGTGTGCCAAATCTCGTATGCGGTGGCGCATTGCGAGATTCTGTTGAACTCCTCCGGGCTGAGTGCGCAATACAATGCGTTCATTGTTTTTGCGTTGAGCGAGAGTTCCCGAATCTGCTGCTGCGAGTATCCTGCGTCGGGTCGCTCCGGGATCTCGTATGGGGCTTCGCAACGTCCCCATAGAGCGAAGTCCGTGGCTTGAAGCCACATCCTCATCATCAGCTTCCAGTAGCTGTAGTTGTTCCCGTCGAAGTAGGGTGGTCGGACGATGGACTGCCCCTCGGATATTTTGATCGCTGATGTGCTTCCCTCCATTTGATCTCTTGCCGGGTGTTACTCCGATCTCGCAAGACCTGCTCTGATACCAATTGTAGGTTTAGCCCTACTAGGAGGGGTGACGTAATAAATGCGGAAATAAAACAATATCACAGAATAAACAAACAATCGCACAAGTACACAAGTAATTTTTAGGTGGAAACCCAAATCGGGTGAAAACCACCACCTAACCCTCTCGAGTTAGGATTTTCCGATCAACCTAGTTGATCAAATCCACTAACCGAATCACTTTAAAACGAGGGTGTTTCAATCTCAGTACAACCACGCTACAAGTACGAGGGTAGCGTTCCTCAACCCCTTCTCTCCACGAGAAGGATTTTGTCCCACGAAGGAGACGGGAATTCGCAAAGCGAATACCCAACCAAATAACAAAGATAAAATAAACAACAAACCTATAGAGCCAACAAAGTAATAAACCTAAGCTTCTATAGGAATTAGGAAACTCCCCTTTACAAGGAGTGCGTCGACGATGACGCGGGTGCGTGAGCCACGCAACGGCGCAATGTCGCTCTCGTGAACAACGGCGGGAGAGCGGGTGCGCGAAGGCTTGATGCTCTCAAGATGATGGAGCCTGAGCTTGGAGAGCAAGAGCTATCTAGGACACAAGAGAGTGGAAGTATGTTGCTTAAGTGTGTCTTGTGTTTCTCTTGGTGTGTCTTTGTGTCTCTGAGTGTGTAAAGGCTCCCCTCTATTTATAGAGGCCTTAGGAAGGCTTTGGAAGGCTTAGAAAAGCTTCCATAGCCGTTGGGTACAAAGCCCAAGTGAATCAGCCCGAAATCAGGAACAATCATTGTTCTGACAGGCTTATCAGACGTCTAATTCTAGCATCAGACGTCTGGAAGTTCACTTTAAGACGTCTGATTCCAAGGTCAGACGTCTGATTTTGGGCGGGTCTCTCCCTGACTTGAATCAGATCTAAACAGGGTTCTTACGCAAGTCCATCAGACGACATACAGGACGTCTGGCACTATGTCTGGACGTCTGGAAACCTACTTTTACTGTGGGAATTGATTTCCAAACGTTGCAACGGCTAGAAAATCTCTGAGAAGAGATTTTGGGTCAGCCGAGGCAAAACGGTCAATTATCAGACGTCTGGAATGGCCTAAGGACGTCTGATAAGGCTCTAACGGTCATATTCTTGAGTGTATGCTAAGCCAGCCAACGGTCCACTAATTGGACGTCTGGCAAAGTCATCAGACGTCTCCTAAGACGTCTGGTCTAAGGTCTGGACGTCTGATTTCATCAGAAAGAACTAGCTATGTCCATCCTAACAGTTATCAGACGTCTGAAACAACAGTCAGACGTCTTAAAGTACTTTATCAGACGTCTGATTTTGGAATTAGACGTCTGGAAGTGCTGTTTGAACCCTACATTGGTTTTCTAAGTATTCTACAGAAAACCTAAGTATCCTAGGGTTGTGCTGGTTTTCCTAGGACTACTGTTAGGGTTCTTTAAGGCTCTTTAACATGAAATATCTAAGGAAATAAAGAGCAACAAAAGAAACGAAAAATACAACAAGTACAAAAGAAGGAAATCTATCCTATTCTTCATTTCCTTCCATCTTCAATCTTTCGCTCCACGCGAACCTCCTTTGTTTTCCATCAAGCTCCTCCAATCCGTCCTGGATGCGAGCTCGAACTCCGTCTAAACACGTCCACATTTGCAATTGACCTGAAATCTAGGACTCAAATTGCAAATGTTAAATAACACGTGTTTTGTTATCATCAAAACAAATGATCGTGGTGCTCTAGCACCAACATATAACACCTACCCTCCCTAGTATTCCACTGAATATAGGTCTCCACCATCCTTTGAACAACCTAGAATGACCTACTTTCAGGGAAGGACCCGAGAACCTCGACATCTTGACTCCCCTAGATTTAACCCAAACCCACCCAAACGTGAATCGAACCAATCGGTTCAGGTGAACCAGATCCAGGATAGGGTGTTGGCTAATTTGAGGAACACTATACAATCTTTAGAAGCTCAGCCAACACCATGCTCTGAAGCATTGGAGCCTATGATAAAAATGATTGATGAACTTAATAGTTCTTTATTGGATTTGCTCCAAAGTGTTAGGGATAGGGACCTGGGTGAGTTTCTTCTTGGTAAATTGTTAGGGTTGAGGATGAAATTTGTAGTTGCCCTACTCAAATCTTGGGATGATTCTCAAGATGAACCCCCTTCAGGAGAGCCAATGTCTAAACCCGCTCAGGCGCCAGTCGAGGGGGATACATATTCTGAGATTGGAGATGACCAGGTTGGGCTAGAGCAACCCTTTGAGGATGAATCAAGTTTCTCACCAGAGATCCTAGAGCTAGGGAATGACGAAAAATATGTCTCCACGGACCATGAAATGACATATGATTTTGAGACATATATAAATGAGGATCATGGATTCTTGGATTCTGAGGGTGAGGAATCTCTTAGTGAAGTCTCACTTAAGCTTAAGAAAGATGATGTTAGTGAGACAAATGGGCTCGAGGAGCATGAAGAACCACTTGATTGTTGATGAGTGGCTACTCATCATAGCTAAAAAGCTATAGTTAAGCTAGAAACTGGGTTAAATAATACCAAATTAACACATAAAAAGGGATAAGTGTGGGAATCAAGGAAAAAGACCTAAAACTTTAATTCTATGTTAAAATTGCATAATTAGGTCCTAAAATGAGATATTCTTGAGAAAAAGGTCAAATGGTGATCCAAGTGTTAATTGAATACACAAACAAGTTTAAAAGTCCAAATCAAAAGTATAATTAACTTCTCAAATGTTCAATTAAGCACATATAAAAACTTGAAGGAATTTGGACATCATTAACGCCTTGAAACTTAGATTTTACATTTAGGTCCTTCGTGCATCACATTTCATTCATTAGAAAACCTTCCCAAACCTTTTTGTAACCCACAGGAACCTCTTTGAAAGCCCTTAAGGACCATTCAGTTATGATTTCCTACCACTTATGGGCTCACCTATAATTGTCCTACCCCTTTCCAAGGGGCCTCTCCCTGCAATTTTTCCTTTAGACCCCAGCAACCTGCAGCGTTCGCGCGTGCACTGTGCGTGCGTAGAACACGGAGGATCTCGACCGTCCATTCTCCCTTGATCTTGATCTGCAGCTCGATCTCAATCAAAGCTTCGCGCGAAGCGACGCATGTGCTCACCCAATCCCCCAAATCCCATCCTACGGTCAGTTTTCAATTTGGCAGCCCACGCGCTCCTTTCCTCTCATCCTTGCCGTCGGTGCCCTCGACGACTATCCTCACCCACACAGTGATCTAAGCCACTGAGATTGCTACTAAAGTACCTCAATGGTCGCGCGCACAAGGGATCGCTCTCTCCTACCTTCTTAGCAATCATTCCTCCACTCCAGTCTCTTCTCCTCACCAATTCCCTGATTTCACAGCCACTGGCTATGAAATCCCCAACTTCTCTCCGACTCTCCTCGTCGCTAAGGACCACGTAGTACCTAAGGATGACCCATAAGTCTCACTAGCAGACTTTTCACTCCGCTGGAGCTTTTCCCCCTCCCTTCTTCCTCCTTAGCCACCAGCTAAGGACCCACAGGTCCCATTCTTCCTATTAGAGTAGTTTTAAAGATTTATAAATTTGTTGTAGCATTAGATAGATAGATAGATTATAGTAGATTAGAGTAGAATTAGATGCAGATTAGTAGTTAAATTGCTATTCTGAATAGTTTAGCATTAGAGTAGTTTTAGTATAGCAATTCCCCCCCTCACCTCCTCTGATCATCCTAGATCAGAGGGGAAGAAATTCACCCTACCACAGTCCATTTTATTCTTCCTCTACATGTTTTCATCCCATTTCCGCTTTCCTTGATTTGCATTTCGCAATCCACCCACTCATAAGACCAAATTTCAGATCTGAATGGTCTCCACTTCAGATCTGAAATTTGCATCAAAAATCATATTAGGGGCTTCTCACTCACTCCATCTTGTTCACAAAAGCCCCTGATCTGAGTTAAAAAGTGAATCAGTTTGCCAGATTTTTCATGAATTCAGATTTCAAGGACTTTTACTCATTTGGGTTTTGAATGCATTGATCTTGCAAACTGAAGAGTTTTGAGTTTTATTCACTGATTGGCAGGGGATCTGAGATGATTCTGATGTCAGAATTCATCTCAGAAGAGCCATAATCTGATTTGTTATTTTTGAGGATTCCAATGTGTGGATGCCTTGTAGAGCCAAGGAAGATCAACCATGTTGATTGAGGCTTTATTAGGGATTCTAATCTGATTGATTTTTCTAAGAGTTTGATTCTCTCTTAAGGGATTCTCAATATCCCTTAAGATGTGTAATATCCTAGGATTCAGTTGTTGGATTTCTTATGTCGATCCTAACTCTTTCTACATGTTGTCTATAGCATTAGAAAGAGTTAGATTAACAGTTTTTATGAATTGATTTGTTGTGATATTTGTGACAAGGAACTTGGATTTTATGCTGAACATCTGAGCATGTTTTCTTTTATGTGAATTTAAAACCCTTGTCAGAAGTTGATTTAGTGATTTTATCTTTGTGTTGTTGAATCCCAGAATTAGAGTAAAGTGCTGCCATAGCAACTACATTTCCTCATTTAATTCCAGCTAAGTGTTCCCTAATTAGCTCTTTTAGATCCTTGATCAGGCTATCTTGAATCTGATCTGGGATAGAAATGGCTAAATCAGGAGACATAAGCTTGATTTAGCTTTGTTTCTGCTACAAACTTAACCTAATTTCAGATGGACTAACTGTAGCAGCAGTTAAGCCATCTGGGATGAAGCTTGGTTTGTAGCAGCTGATGGATTTACAACAGCTACTATGCTGCATTTATTAACTTTTGTAGCTGCTATGTTTCTACTGTTTCAGAAGAAGAGGGCTGTCTGGATAACTTGGTGGACAGTAGGTCTTTGATGTGATTTTTTAGATAGCCGACTTGTATTGAAGGTGTTTCGGATTGTAAACAAGCTTTCATATGATTTAAATTACATTTTTAAAGTCAGTGGATGCTTGTAATCTATTTTAAATCTCTTTTGTCAGTTAAACTTTAAGCCTAACTGTCCACAAGTTGAATTAAATAAAATCCACCTTGATTTGTGTGCTTAAATATCTTTATCTCTGTTATGCATTACACTGAGACTATTGAGGCAATTTACTGCCTTTCAGACTCCTTAGGATTCATTCTAGGCCTTAACACCCCTTAGGAAACCTTTAAAAGGCCTAGAATGTGTAAACTTTGGACTTAAATAAAAATCATATAAAAAATATAAAAAAAAAATAAACCTGTCTGATTGAATATTAGGTATTTATTTACATACATACCAAGTTTCATGGCAATCAGAACCCCCGACTTGGTAGAATTTACCAGTCGATGGTTCTGTATACCATGAAACTTAATAAAAGAAACCAAACATAAAAAGGCCAAAACACATCTTTCTCCTCATCCATTTATTTCCCTCTCATCTCCTACCTCCATAACATATATAAAAACCATAAAAAGTGAAAAAACCCTAAAAATACTAAAAATCCTTTGTATAATATGTATATAAGTGTATATTTAAGCTATATAGTAAGCTTATTAACCTATAATGTGAATTATACATATTTATAATATAAATAACTCATGTATATATTGTAGTATATAATTTAAGTTAGATTATACTGTATATAACTAAATTATATAACTAATTATTAAGTAAACTAACTTATATGTACTAAATAGCTATATAAATTAATAATCTCTATAAATAATCATATTAAGTTATAATATTGTACCTACGTATTTATATATAAATTATGAACATAATAAACACTGTACCTTAATTTAATATATATACAGAATAAATAAGTAATTTATTAAGTTAGTAGTTAAGTTATCAGGTTAAATTAAAATAAATTAGTAGATTAAGCTAAAACTAAGTTAACTTATACTGTATATGTATATTACTGTATTTCAAGTAATTTAATCTAATTTAAGTATATTTATATTGTTTATATTATTTAAACCTAATTTACCACCTAAACAGTCTAAAATTATACTGATTCAATGCAAATAAAATAAAAATCAAACTTGTAAAATACAATAAAAATGTTTATAAAATATTTAAACATATATAATAACTCAGTACAGGGTCAAGTAGACCATTTAATAACTAATTGATACGTAATTAAAGAATAAAACCTAAAATTAGTTATATATAAACAGTATACTTTAGCTAATTTATTTATATAGTAAATATAATTAAAACTTTAAATTAACTGTACAATTGTATAGTACTATATAAATACTTTATTATCCTATAATTTAATTTTATTTTCTAATAATTTGTGGCCCTCAAATAGAGGGACAAATATTGGAAATCTACATTGCCACATCTAAAATCCAACGCACAGCAGTGGCACAGTTAGTGCCACATCGTTTAGCGCTGGACTAAGCGATATAAGAGTAAAATGTTATCTTACCGCTCAATCATCACGGGCGCCGAGCGCCCGAAAACACGAGCATCTGAGCATATTAACTTGAGAATTTTGAGCATTGTGTGTGAGGGCCGGGGGCTGGAGTATGTGTGCGAGGGCTTGGTTAAGCCCAAACATGAGATAAAAACGTACTTAAGCGACCTAATTAAGAAATTATGGTGTGCTTAGTAGAGGTATGGTCCCACCTGATCCTCGGGTGCTGTGTATCCCTCGAAAGGTGTGCCTGTTAATTAACAAATTTTTGTTAAGTAATAAAAGCCCTAATGACTTGTTAAGCACAAAGGAGTAATCGGCTTAGATAAGGAAGAAGAAGAACACAATGGATACTTAAAAAGTAAAAGAAGATATGTGTATGTATAATATATAACATATATTTGTATGGATAGTATATGTAAATAAATAAGTATAAGGTAAATAATAAGTATACGTATAAGCAATACAGTGATATATATATAAGTACCTACATATTTTCACTGACAGAATAAACTGTCGATAAAAGTAAGATAAGTGTCTCTATAAACCCTACTTTTTGCTTTAGAGTTTGTATATAGTTTTTCTGGGGTCCAACAACATTTGTATCTGTCGCTGTAGCTTCTATATATGTTACTGTATATGTTAGTATATTAAGTTAAGTTAGTATGATATGTAATATTAGTTAATAATGCATATTTATGTAAGTATTAGTAATATAACTTACAAATAGATAGTATAGAATATATCTATGTATTATGCTTGTTTGTAAGTAGATTTTTGCAAGCATTCCCATTGATTCTTTTTGTACATAATGGAACCCTAAATTCATTCTTTATAGATTCATTCATTCATTCATTATTAATTATATATAAAATTAATCAATTTTGGAATTAAAGAATAATCTTGGACTTAGAGAGTAATGCAGATCAATAGCTACCTCCCAGTGAACGACCTGGAATAAACCAGTAAACATTATGTAATTAAATAAAATTGATGCGATAACGGTTTGTAATTGTGACACATACTACAACAACGACATTTTTTTATATATACAAACCACATTTCCAGCATTCGTCAATGATTAATAGCCTAGTCATTGAAGATTTTGATTCGGTTGGGGATAACGTGGGATTCAAATCCTCATTTACTTGATGATTCAATCAGTGATCCCATTCTCATCTCCACCCTGAAGAGCTGACTTCTGAGATCATTGTGCCCAAGTCAATCTTGATACAGCCATGATTTCTGGACTTGGGAGAATCATATGGGGTGAATGATATGCTAAAGGTCCCGAAGCCTGAGCCCTTGATGTTGGAAGATAGAATTGTTGAAATAAAAATTTGGGAGGCTAATTCTGAGGAAACTTTGATTTTGGATCTAAGGGTACTTATTGACCTGAAACCACCTACTTTCTACGAGGACCCTTACGATATCTTTCACGCGCAACCCAAGCTCGAAATAACTAATTATTTTTCTAAGCTAGATATTAAGTGGACAACCGCACCTATTGAACCATCTTTAGCCGTTGTCCGACACTTTGGTCTTAGGGTGCACACCACTAAACCACAAGCCCGGCCCTGCAAACACAACAACCTTCGGTTCTGGGTGATTTTCATCCAGAACCTGAAAACCACTCGACCTTGGGTCATGGGTCTGTACCATAATCTGGTCCACGTCTATGGACATCTTCTACTGGCAGGTTTTAGGATCAATATTTTTATTTTGATTCTATCCTGCACTAGTGAATTCTTAATTTCTTCTTTGTATGCATATTATGTCTAGCTAAAGGCATTAAACTTAGCGCATGTGTATACTCTCTTCTCTCTGCGGAGCTGACCGGGTTGTCACGAAATTCAGGCGATATTCTATTTACTCTGCCTTTTTCATCTCTTTGTTTTTACAATGAGGACATTGCGTCATTTAGGCATGAGGGATTGGATAATCAATTCCTGAATCATTATGTCAACTCCGTAGAATTTCTTTTAGTTTATTATAAAATTTGAAAAAAAAAATTGAAAATTTGAAAAAGATATAAAAAGAAAGAAATTAGGAAAACAGAACATAGGCATTTGGAAGTTATTAACTTTAGAAAATGATATGAGAGGACCTAAACACTTAGAT
The DNA here is from genome assembly GCA_037157565.1 of Thalassia testudinum. NCBI lineage: Eukaryota > Viridiplantae > Streptophyta > Magnoliopsida > Alismatales > Hydrocharitaceae > Thalassia > Thalassia testudinum. The sequence continues at coordinate 17,474,349 of JAZHRO010000076.1, read as the reverse complement.
ACTTCAGGTCTTCGGACTTAATTAGTTCGGGTGTCCACTTGAATGTGGACTTAGTCTCTAGTCCTTGCCAATTAAAATTCATTTTATGTTGGTAAATAAATTGGTATGATAAGTATGCGACTTATCACCCCGCCTCTGATTTGTGGGGACTTCAAGCTTAAGCATCTACACACATTTTTTTTTGCACTGACTCACTTTTCGACGGTTTCTTCGGAAATTGGGTAGCTAATGAACTATCTAGGGTGGTATGGCTGGCAAGTTGTCGGTGGTAACTGCTTATCGGCCGATTGTCCAGAGCTCAGTCACATGACCATTTTCATTGTACTGCCTTTAGGTAAATCTTAAATTAGGGAAGCCACCTACTTAAAGGAAAAAAAAACAAACAAACAAACAAAAGGAAAAAGAAAAAAAATAGAAAAAGGAGAAAAATAAATAAATAAAACCACATTTCATCGCATGAGTATGGCTGGCAAGTTGTCGTGGGTAACAGCCCATTGGCCGGTTATCCAGAGCCCAGCTCAAAAAAATGCACAATAATTCCCAAAACACTTAGGGAAGAAGTGGGAAAGTAAAATAAATCGAGGAGATATACACTGGGTTTGCCCTTGTGTTGACCCCATAAATAAAAGAAGTAGGGAGAAAGCTACCGTTCAAAAAGATAAACCTCTAGGCAAGGTCACATAAGGTTGTAGAAACCCGAAGTCCATTTTAATGACCACCTAATGAGTCTTTCACTCTTTTCACTAGATGCTTAGCACTTAGAGTCCTTTTCGAGTCTTGGACGGGTCGGGTAGCCGAAAAAAGTTATCCCAGAACTCTCAAACTCCAAAAGTACAAAAAAATTGGAAAAGAAGAAAAGCAAAAAAAAATGTATCTTCCCTTTTCAAATAAGGCGAGGACTTGGGCGGTCTGCATTCTAGTAGGCACCCGAGTACTATTGAGTTTTCGTTATCTAGGACCTTAGTTAAAATTTTCTATTGTTAATAACGACTTAGGCCTAAGCGATCTAATCCTAATTTTGATTTTATACATAGCATTTAGTTTAATTTTGCTAGGGACTAGCGAAAGATAGGCATGGGGGTATGAAGTATAAATAATTGTTGAGAGTAAAATGACTATTGATGCATGTTCCTAGGTTTAGATCTGCATTTTATGTTATAAATATTGCATAGCACGCATCATTCCGCATTTAGAGTAGTATATAATTTAGGTCAATTGCGTCTTTTTTGTGGTCAAGAGAGAAGGATATTTATTTCGGAGCCTCGGATTGACAATCTGACCATATGATCTAATCAAGACGACAATCGGAGTCCAACGCCACCGAAATCGCCCTAATCGGAGTCCCGTAGCACCATATGCAGTCCGAGGAAGATCAACGGCCAATGGACTAAGTGACATAATTCATAACTTCAAATGACAAATCTGACCGCACGGACGGATTCGAGTCAACGATCGCAGCCCAGCGGTGCGAAAATCGACTCAATTCGACCTCTATAACAGCCCCTACAATGAAAAGATGGACGGCCAAGATCGCGCCACGTGGCGCAACCCAGGCCACCCATGCGCACGCACGCGCCACCGCACGCGCACAGTAGCGCGGATGCCTGCCCACGCAGCGGCAACGCATGCAGGCGCACAGCGCGCGGAGAAGCGCTACACGGGCACACAGAGCGCAGCTAGTGCAGTGTTGGGTGGGCACGTGGGCTATCGTCAGCGACATTTATGACCGTCACTAAATGTCGTATATACGAATTTGATTCTTTCCTCCACTATAAAAGGACCCCTACCCCTCCCATTTTTCTTCATCTCTTCCTTTCTTCCTCTCACCACCTCCAAGGCTCTAGAGAGAGCTTGTCCCAAGCCCAAGATGCTCCTCTAGAGTAGAAAATCAAATAGTTTTCCCTCCCCTCATCCCCATTCGTGGAGCATCCCATGGCCTTCCTCTCACAGCCCTTCGGGAAGAAGATCCTCGCCGCGTCGTCGTCCTGCCCCATCCTCCGTCCTCTGGCTCCATCCTCCTTCATCCCGCTCCTCACCTCCTCCCTCCAAGCAATGTCAGAGCGAGCCATCCTCCGAGCAACCATCGAGGGGGATTTCTCTCACCTCTTTCTATCTTTTTCCCTTTCGTAGTGTAGTTTTCCTACTTTCAAAATTGTAGAAAACATTCACGAGATAAATAGATGATTGTTTCTCTCTCTCTTTCTCTCTCTCTTTTATATTTGCAAGTAGTTTAGCTAAATAAGCATTTGTCAATCTGATCTCTCGCTTCCTAAAAAATTCCAAAAAAAATTAGAAAAGATAAAAATGACCAAAAACAAATAAAAGAGAAATGTAGATTTTCAAAACCAAATGTTTGCCTCCCCGTGTTCGACCCAGGACTCATCTTGAGTTTCGGTTATAAATTTTATCTGATAGACGCATTTTGCGAGCTACGACGACGGGTCCTCCAAACCCCTAATTTTAATTCATGAAGCGCACCCTCATCATGGCACAGGGAGGGTGAAACCTGAGAGAGAGAGAGAGAGAGTAGGGCAGGGGAGGGTTTTGCTTCCTTGTGTATTGGCAAACACTTAGCCTAATCTGAGAATTCCCCCCTAAGCATAAAGAGGAGGAAAGGAAGAAGGACTGCAAGAGAAGCAAAGGCAGAGAAGAGGAAGAGAGCTGCAGAAGAGGTGAAGACTTAAGAAGACAGAAGAGGAAGAAAGGAAGAAGGCCAGAAGAAGAGAAGAAAAGCCAAGAAGAAAAGAGAAGAAGAAGAAGAACAGTGCTAGGGAAGCAATGTAGCACTTGTTGGATAAGTCGTCTGATTCAATAACCCGACGACTGATTTGAGGCTTGTTACTTTACTGTTGAGATATTTACATTGATTGAATACTTGATATATATGCTTAGAGAATAATTGGTGATTTAAATCACCATTATTTTAGCTTCTCTACCTTTTTATTGCCTCAAAGATACATGAGAATTTATTGAATATCTAATATGACAGATTAGTATTTATTGAATATCATTTTGTGATTTAAATTCTTGTGCTCATTTACATTATTGAGATTAGTGTGTGAATTCCTATTTGCTCCCTATGTTCGATCTCGGACTTTCATTCGAGTAATAAATCTTATCTGTTTTCAAACGATTTTGACTATACTACAATGCAGCATTTATAAAACTCTATCTTGCTCTTTAAACATTTTAGCACCGTTGCCGAGGAGCAACACGTAATTCACCGCTATTCTCTGCATTGTTTGATTATATTTGAGCACTGACTTGCACTATTTGCTTTATTGTGATTTTGCAAGGTACTTCACGAGGAGATCTTCTGCGCAAAACAGCCACACCAGGGCAGGTAATATCTCTATTCTTTCCTAATCAACCTCCTAATCTTGGGAAGACAAAAAAAAAAGGGAACAATCAATTAGGAATCACCTACTTGATTTTTCATAGTAATCATCATTTAAAAGGCAAGTTTCCTGATTTGCGAAAATTCTTTTCAAATCTAAGTGAAGTTTGAAGCGATTCTGTTTAGAATTCCCTACCCCAAATTCTCTATGCCTATTAGGGTCTACGCTTAATTTCAAATCACTTTGGGCTAACACATTTCTTACTTGAAGCTCAAGGTGAACATTTTTAAAGATCAATTGGACTTGGAAATAGAGACAATTAGGGTTTCAATTTTTAGGGTTTTAGAGTGCTAGTTCACACTTGCCTGAATTAAAAAGAAACAAACTCACCTGCATTTGCGTGCTACCCAAGCCTTGATTGAAAATATCTAATCAAAAAAACCCTAAAACCAGGCTCTAATCTCACTTGGACCTTAAAATCCTTAGACCTAATAACCTGGGAGTCAAATCAGGGTGATTTCTAGGTCTTGACCTAGATCTCATTCTGTAATCTTTAGGGCAGGATAGGTGAAGTTAGCCTACATTGTAGGCCAACCAACTCCAAATTAGGTCACAAGTTGAAATTAACTCCTAATCAAGTAAAACTCAAGGCACAAATTAGGACACAAGGACTTAAGGACTTAAGTTCATACATTCCGGTCTACTTGGACACTCAGTTACAAGGAAGGTCGACTGGGGGAAACCCTGTAACTCGTGGGGATGCATTACCGTGTACGGGTCTTTACGGGGCTCTCCCTTCCTGGCTGCCCAGGTACTTCTCGGGTGTACGGATTTCAGATTCGGAGGTATCATCCGCCTCGAAATTTCCTTAGTCATCCAAAAATCTTTGAGTGCCTTGATTGAGTCAATATCACATCCAGTCCCTCATCCCTTCTATTTATAGCACATACACAGATCATCTTAGGGATTTCCTTTCAGATCTGATCAACTTCAATCTAACCTGACTTTTGATTCTACATCTTGATTTCACCACCTGACTTAAAGATGCAACATGGCAATTTAGGAAAACCATTGAAGAAACCTGAATCTCAAATATCCATGAAAGATAGAATGATTGAGGATGCCCTTAGATTTTATAAGATTAATAACAAAACCTCAAAATCAATTGACGACATTCAGGTTAATGTGCCGATAACAACAACCTTCATCATAAACTGTGCCCAAGTAACTATAACACAAGTAACAAATGGATCAACCCGGGATGTTCTCATGACAGGATACATTGAGTTAGAGAAATTACATAACTTTGAATATCTCCTAGCACGACCCGGTCCCAACTCCCTACAGGATCTGAGATCGGCTCGCTTCAGTTTATCTCAGGACCTAGTCGTCCAACAAGAAATAACCAAGTAACATTCAACAAACAACAATCACACAAGTACAATAACTGAGCAGAAAGAAATTTACAACAGGGGGAAAGGAACAGTAATATTATGTTATAATACACCATCACAACAAAATGAGTACATGTAACAAAAGACAAAGCTATAGAAACTCACTGATGTAAATACATTTACACTACTTAAAATGTCTATTTATGCATGTTCTTAAGCATAGGATTGCATTTCATGATATAAATATTGCATAACATGCATCATCTTGCATTTAGAGTAGTTTGAATAAAATGGAGGTTAATTGTCTCCTTTTATGTGCTTGGACAGGCAAACATTTTATCGGGGCCTCGGATCAAAGATCCAACCGTATGGATGTGATCAGGGTGACGATTGGAGTTCAACGACTCCAAGATCGCCCTAATCAGGCATCCGTAGCATCATATATAGACCGGGGAACCCTAGAAGATCAAGGGCCAGGATGGTGTAAATCCGTACTTCAGATGACAAATCCGACCACACGGATGAATTCGGATCGACGATCGCAGTCCAATGACACAAAAATCGAGTCAATCAGACATCCGTGGCACCATCTACAACTTCCAGAAGATGGACGGCCAAGATGGCGCCACGTGGCGTCATCTCAGCCGCCCAAACGGCCACTTGCACTTTGTGAAGGCCCCCGCCCGATCGCTCTCCGCCGTCAGATGGAGATCCAACGGCTGTGGTCGCTCGCGCTTAAAAGCGTCCGCGCGACCATTTCGTCCGCGTAGCGCAGCGGCGACGCAGCTGCGGGCGAAGCAGAGGTCGCGGGTTCGAGCCGCAGTGAGGGGGTGAAAGGCGCGGGCGAGCGGGCGCGGACGAGCGTCAGATGAAGATCCAACGGCTGTGCGGGGTCAATCAGGACGACGCGCGATTGGACGCCGGGCGTAACGCGCGATCGCACGCGGGCGGGCGCGCTACGCAGCGGGCGCGGACGCAATTTAAGCCGTCCGATCTCGCGATCGGACGGCTGAGACTTCGCGGACGTGCGTAGGCGTTACGCACGCGGGCAGCCGAGCGGGCGCGCGTGGGCGCGGCGGCGACGGCCACGTCGGAGCTTTAGTGACGGATTTATCCGTCACTAAAGACCCCTTATTTATTATTTTGAAGATGTAATGTCTATTTTGCCCCCACTCCTTGCAACTATAAAAGGAGACCCCCTCCATACGAAATTTTCATCCCTTCCTTCTCCTCTCTACCTCTCCAAAGCTCAAGAGAAGCTTGTCCCACACCCGGGAAGCTTCTCGCGAGATAAAGTCCAAATTTTCGTCCCCCTTCGGAAGTGGATCCCGCGACGACGACGGCGTACTGCTCCGTTCCCGTTCTTCTGCTTCATCCTCCCTCGTCCTGCTCCGTTCTCGTTCGTCCAGACGTCGTCTCGTTCGGCTCGTCCTCCAAGCAACCGTCGAGGAGGATAACTTCTCTCTCTCCCAGTCTTATTTACAGCTTTTCTAGTGTAGAATTTTCCTGCTTTATAGTGTAATTGATTTCCCGCTTTCTAGTGTAACTTTCATTTCGTTTGCTTGTATAAACAATTGAAATATTGAATGCATGTTCTTTCTCTCTCTCTCTTAGTTTGATAGCTCCATTGTAATTATTTCGCCTTGTTTATCAAAAATCCTAAAAAAAACATAATTGCGAATATAGATCAACGTAGCCTCCCTGAGTTCGACCCGGAATTCTTTTTCGGTATAAATCTTATTTGTTGAGCACGAATTCTTCGCTTTCGAACGACAACGACAGGTTTTTCCAAAACCAAACACATTAGCGTAGGTTCGTACACGTTCAACATTTTGGCGCCGTTGCCGGGGAGGCACCGATCTTTGATTTCTCTTCGCGTTTTGTAACTTACAAATCATTTACCTCACTTGTCTCCTTTCTTATTGTAATTGCAGGTACTCTTTTGAGGCAAGCAAAAGCGGTAGATTGGAGTAAAGTGCTGTGGAAGGTTTTGTAAGTTATCCCCCATTCTTTCCCCCTCCATAGATTTCATTTGCCACATTAAATCCAAATTCCAATTAACCTAAGTGTTTGCATAAATCCTAGGAATAATTTGGTTGTTTGGATTTCCACTCACATTCATTCCACCTTCGTTCATAAAAAAAAAATAATAACAAAAAGATAATCTTGTGGGGTAATTTTCAACAAATACACAACGTACACCCACATTTAAAGGCACTTAACCGAATTGATTTATTTCTACTCAACCGGGTTCTGATCTGTGGGACCGGTACACATAAAGCAACACATAAAAGAGTAGAAATCATTCTAAGTTAACCATCTTTGTGTGCCTAACTTAGTGGTGCATTTGAGGCCAATTGTTTGAGTTGATTGGGCTGCACCACTTCAAATAAAATCAACTCATCAAGTAGCTGCCAATTAGGTTCAACTCTTAGGGATTTACCAGGCACTCCACATTCTTTTTAAACTTTAAAGGAAAACATCTTCACCTGTGCTTGTAAAACTTGGTGTGCCAACTAAACTTGATTGAAAACACCTAAAGTTGAATCCTAAAAGCTACTAAGCAAGATTTGAATCTTAAAATTCACCACATCAAAAACAATCTTGCTTGAAAACCACTGGTTGTGCACTCACATACAAATCAATCAATCATTAAGGGCACAACCCATTTAAAGGGCCCATCACATTCCAAAGCACATTCAAACCTAGCCCTAAATAAAACAAAGTAGACGTTGGCCTTAAGGATTGGACTCGCTCTTCAGAACCCAGAACGAGATTATTTTCGATTAGTCGGTTTCTACTGTTCAATCTGATGTCTAGATAGGGGAGTAGAGTCAAACGATCGCGGCTGGGGGGTACACTAGGAACCGGAGGCGCAAGCCGAAGGAAGAACCTTCTCCCCAGTCCCTCCTTCTAACTGGTTGGATTGAACAGACGGAAGTAGATCAAATCGTTCCTTTATCTCAAGACGGGTTTTGAGAGTCTGTAGGTCTTTAGGCTAACATATTTAAGGACAGGTTTGATTGTTTGTATTGCAGGGCACCTTTCTTCCTCCCGTGTATCATGAATCCTTCCACATATTTCACGCATTCCCGCTCTTTCCCTCCTGTTGTAAATTATCCTCAACATGACGATTATCCCAACTCGTATTGTAATCGACCATCAGTTAGTTGGGATAATTTGGATTGGGGATACAATTCCAGACCCCCGTGTTTAGGGTATAACCCTGAACACTTTGATTCTGATTTCTATCCTTCTCAGAGTTACATCGATTATAGATCGTCCTCCTTTCATGAACAGCATAATACGATCTACAATCAAGAAGGATACACTGATCCTTACCCATCCTCTGATTTCACTGCCTTTAGGTCATCACCATCTTTTGAACAATCTGAAATGACCTATTATCAGGATGGGTATAACGAATCTCAATTCGTTAATTCCTCTACATTGATGTCAAACCCGCCCAACCTTGAACCAACTCATTTGGTTCAGGTTAATCAGGTTCAAGATAAGGTTCTGGCTAACTTGAGGAATATCATTCAATCTTTAGAAGTTCAGCCAATACCTTGCATTGAGAGATTGGAGCCCCTGATTGAAATGATTGATGATTTAAACAAGTCTTTGTTGGATTGGCTCCAGGATGTTAAGGATAAGAACCTGGGTGAGTTTCTACTTGGGAAATTAGCGAAATTGAGGATGAGATTCGTGGTTGCTTTGATTCAATCTTGGAATAATTCCCAGGATGAACTCTCTTCAGGAAAGCCAATGACAGAACCCGCTCAAGCACCTGTTGGGGGGGACACGTGTTACGAGGTTGACCAGATTGAATTAAAACAACCAATTAAGGATGATTTGATTTCTTCACCTGAGATCCCTAAGCTGGGTTACGAGGAAACATATGTCTCCTTGGAACAGAAAGTGACAACTGATTTTGGGACATACATTGATACGGATCCTGATGGTGAAGATTCAAGTTGCGAAGTCTCACGCGAGTTTTCTGAACACGATTTCTGTGCGACAATTGGGCCTGAGGAATCTGATAGATCATTTAATAGCCCAATAACTGAGGAAACTGATCTTATTAGGGCACACATTACGGATCCAGAATCACATTTTCTGGAGGAATCAATTCAATGCCCTGATTATCAGTTACACCCTGTTGAGCTTATTGATGATTCTAATTCTGAGATAATTAGACCCAAGTCAATTTTGATTCTGCCACATCATTTAGACTTGGAGATTTCAGACGGGGTGATAAATGTACAAGAGGTCCTGGAATTTGATATGCTGAATGAGGAGGATAGGAGCGGGGAAGTTCTGATTTGGGAAGTTAATTTTGGAGGAAATGGAAGATTGAGTCGAAGGGTTCCTTTTAAGCTGAAACCATCAAATCAGAACCCTTACGACATTTGTTTCGAGGATGTTCAACTCAAGCACACATTCAACGATTATCCTTTTGAGCTTCAATTTTCTGTAACCCGACTTTTTGGTCTTGGGTTGCATCCTCAGAAATCGCAGGCCCGATCCCGCTTACATTCTGATTTTAGGTTTTGGGTAATTTTTATCCAGAACCTAAGATATTCTCGATTATGGGGTGTGGGTCTGCACCACAATCTGGTCCACATCTGTGGACCTCTGCTGACAGGTCAGAGGATTCTTCTGCTCATTCTAATTCTGACCTGCACATGTGAATTCTTCATTTCTTTTCTTTGTATAGTGTGCCTAGCTGAAGGCACTAAACTCAGCACTTATACAATTCTTTTTTATTTTCATCTTGGAGCGGACCTGATATTCACGCAATTCAGGTGCTTTCTACACTTTTCCACTCTGTTTTATGTCTTTTTAATACAATGAGGACATTGCATTAGATAGGCATGGGGGGGTGGATATTCATCTCTGAATTAATTCGTCAGCTCCGTAGATTTATTTATTTTCTTTTATAAAAATAAATAAATAAATAAAAATAAAAATTTCGGAATTAGGAAAGAGAATTTGGGTTTACGAAAATTTTCAATCTTAGGAAATACTACATTAGGATCTGAACACAAAGGCCCCTCAGGTCTTTGGACTTAATTAGCCTGTGTATCCACTAAAATGTGGATTTGTCTTTGAGTCCTCGCCATCTTAATTCTATTATAATTGGAATAAATAAGTTTGGGTGATAAGTACACGACTTATCAACCCGCCCTCTGATTTGAGGGAATTTCGAGTCTTAAGCATCTACACACTTTCTTTGCACTGACTCGTTGTTCGGCGATTTTTACGGAAATTGGATAGCTAATGAACCTTCTAGGGTGATATGGCTGGTAAGTTATCGTGGGTAACAGCCCATAGGTAGGTTGTCCAGAGCCCAGTCACTGGACCTTTCTCTTTTTGCTGCCTTTAGGTAAATCTTAGACCAGGGAAGCCACCTACTTAAAAAAAAAAGAAAAAAAAATCAAAAAGGAGAAAAGAACAAAAAGAAATAAGCCACACTTCACCGCACGAGTATGGCTGGCAAGTTGTCGGTGGTAACAGCTCATCGATCGGTTGTCCAGAACCCAGCTCAGAAAATGCACTAAAAATTCCCAAAACACTTAGGAAGAAGCGGAGAAGCAGAATAAACCGGGGAAATATACACTGGATTCACCCTTGTGTTGACCTCGTTAAAAAATAAAAGTAGGGAGAAAGCTACCGGTTGTAAAGATACACCTTTAGGTAGAATTCTTTTTGAGGTCACCTAGAGGCGTAGAAATCCGAAGTCCGTTCTAATTGCCGGTCAACAAGTCTATCACAATCACAATAAGATGCTTAAAACTTAGGGTTCTCATCAAATCTTGGGTGAGTTGAATGGTCGTAGAAAGCCACTCTTAAACCCTAAAATTTGAAAATCCAAAAAAATTAGAAAAGAGTAAAAAGAGAAAAAGAAATTTTTCTTTGAATAAGGCGAGGGCTTGAGGCGGTCTGCATTTTGGCTGATACCCGGGCACTGTTGTGTCTTTGAAAGTTCAGTTCCTAAGTAGAAAATTTCTTAATGATTGAAAGTGACTCAGGTCCAAATAATCCAACCTAATTCTTTTATAAATAGCATATAGTTTTTGCTAGGGACTAGCAAAAGATAGGCATCGGGGTATGATGTAAACACATTTACACTACTTAAAATGTCTATTTATGCATGTTCTTAAGCATAGGATTGCATTTCATGATATAAATATTGCATAACATGCATCATCTTGCATTTAGAGTAGTTTGAATAAAATGGAGGTTAATTGTCTCCTTTTATGTGCTTGGACAGGGCAAACATTTTATCGGGGCCTCGGATCAAAGATCCAACCGTATGGATGTGATAAGGGTGACGATTGGAGCTCAACGACTCCAAGATCGCCCTAATCAGGCATCCGTAGCATCAGATATAGACCGGGGAACCCTAGAAGATCAAGGGCTAGGATGGTGTAAATTCGTACTTCAAATGACAAATCCGACCGCACGGATGAATTCGGATCGACGATCGCAGTCCAACGACACAAAAATCGAGTCAATCCGACATCCGTGGCACCATCTACAACTTCCAGAAGATGGACGGCCAAGATGGCACCACGTGGTGCCATCTCAGCCGCCCAAACGGTCGCTTGCACTTTGTGAAGGCCCCCGCCCGATCGCTCTCCGCTGTCAGATGGAGATCCAACGGCTGTGGTCGCTCACGCTTAAAAGCGTCCGCGCGACCATTTCGTCCGCGTAGCGCAGCGGCGACGCAGTTGCGGGCGAAGCAGAGGTCGCGGGTTCGAGCCGCGGTGAGGGGGTGAAAGGCGCGGGCGAGCGAGCGCGGACGAGCGTCAAATGAAGATCCAACGGCTGTGCACGCTCAATCAGGACGACACGCGATTGGACGCCGGGCGTAACGCGCGATCGCACGCGGCGGGCGCGCTACGCAGCGGGCGCGGACGCGATTTAAGCCGTCCGATCTCGCGATCGGACAGCTGAGACTTCGCGGACGTGCGTAGGCGTTACGCACGCGGGCAGCCGAGCGGGCGCGCGTGGGCGCGGCGGCGACGGCCACGTCGGGGCTTTAGTGACGGATTTATCCGTCACAAAAGACCCCTTATTTATTATTTTGAAGATGTAATGTCTATTTTGCCCCCACTCCTTGCAACTATAAAAGGAGACCCCCTCCATACGAAATTTTCATCCCTTCTCCTCTCTACCCCTCCAAAGCTCAAGAGAAGCTTGTCCCACACCCGGGATGGTTCTCGCGAGATAAAGTCCAAATTTTCGTCCCCCTTCGGAAGTGGATCCCGCGACGACGACGGCGTGCTGCTCCGTTCCCGTTCTTCTGCTTCGTCCTCCTTCGTCCCGCTTCGTCCTCCTTTGTCCAGGCGTCGTCCCGTCCGGCTCGTCCTCCAAGCGACCGTCGAGGAGGATTCTCTCTCCCTACTCTTTTTACTGCTTTCTAATATAGATTTACTGCTTTCTAGAGTAATCGCTTTATGCTTTCTAGTTGTAACGAACGATCTCTTTTATGATAAATTCCTTGTCTATTCTACATCTCATTTTGATTTCCATGTGTAGTATTCTCTCTCTCTCTCTTACTCTCTCTCTCTCTTCTATTTGTTGTAGATACTTAGATAGTTTAAATTGAATTTCTTCGTGACAAAATAAAAACGAAACGCGAAGTTTTTAAATCAAACGTCCGCCTCCCTGTGTTCGACCCGGAATTTTAATTTCGGTATAAATTTTATTTGTTGAACACGAATTCTTCGCTTTCGAACTACAACGACAGGTTTTCCAAAATCGAACACGTTAGCGTAGGTTCGTAATCGTTCAACACTCACTATCAACCAGTAGAACTAAAGCTAGGCTCGACTAGGCCAAGCGTCCTCAGCAACCGGTGTCTCGGGCTACTCAAATCCTTGACCTGTACAGAATTTATTTAACTGGAGTAAGCGAACGCTGAGTAGAGTGGTGGCTAAGAAGTAACATGCATTTAACAAGTAGTTAACATAAAATTTTCCATTTTTCCAATTATATTATACATGTGGGTGCGTAGAGATTTCTAATTAGGATTTGTTAATTAATCTTCTTGTTCCCTATAAGAACGATTTTGCTTGCAGGTTCCCGTGATATAGGATGCCCACGTGGCACTCTCCTGACCGGGGGAGTCCCACTGTGGTAGTCCTATACTCGGTCTACCACCCCGAGGTCACGGTCGTGACGTAGCGGTGACTACGGCACACGTGATAAACGCGCGGGTAGCTACCCCACACTGGCATGCGGTCAGTCGTTTCCGCTAGCAAGTATGCCTCAACGTACAGTGCGGAACAGTATAGGGCCTTGCCCTCTCAGAACATAACAGGGGTCTTGCCCCTCAGGGGTCTCGCCCCTCCTCAGTCCGCGTACCCTCGTCCGACTATGCCGGTTTGCCCAATGGGCTGAGGAGAGTCGGTGTAGGGTGGCCATACCTAGCCCCGGGCCCCCTAGGGCGGATAGCTCCTCCCTACACTAAGTAGCTCACCTCGGTACCACATACACAAGGGTCAATAAGAGTCGTCGTAGAGTGGCCAAACCCACCCCAGGTCCCAACCCAAGGGCGGCAAGCTCCCCTCTACACTACAAGGGATAATTGCTCTCTTCGGTACCATGTACACGAAGGACAGCTTACTTCCCTTAACAGCTGCCCGTGGGCAGCAAATTTTCAGAACCATCCGATTCTCCGTATTACGGTGTTTTTGTTTACATTCCCCGTGGGGTTCGTACAGGAGTTTCTTTTTCTCATCCGGGTTGGAATGTACGTAACAAACAGTTCAATTTTCATTTTATCACAGTAGGGGTCCATTTTCAAGTAAAAACAGGCAACTTTGATTACTCAATCATTCACATGCAGTTTCCTCTAACCCTAGTGTTCATGCCAAGACCTAGGGTTCAAGAATTTATTTTCGAGTATACCTTTATTCCTTCCTAGGGTTCATCTCAAGTCCTGGGATTACTTACTTGCATGTATCCAATTAGAGATTTAAGGTTGTAACCACTCTACCTAGGTAACCGGGTGGAATGGGGGCTCGTACAATGGCTCCCGACGTCTCCACAGGTCCCGTACACCCGACAGACTGGAGACCTAAAACATGGATTGATGGGCCAAAAGGTTCAGAAGGATATAAACAAGGTATCATTATACAGAGAAACTCGTACGAAAAATAGAGACGGTTCGTTTGCGGAAAAGCGATAATAATAGGGCCTTGCACGGCCCAAAAACACGCTGTCAGATGGAAATCAGACGTCTGGGAAAGGTCCCAGACGTCTTAAAACAGTTCTCAGGGATACCTCTCTCGGTATTCCGCTATCAGACGTCTGGAACTCAAAGTCGACATCCAAGGACTCCGTCAGTCATCTGGGGGTGCTCCTAGACGTCTGAAACTACCTCGGCTACGCTCTCACCTTCTGACACAGACACATACACTGTCAGGACTTGTCAGAGAGAAAAGTACGGAAAGTAGATCCCTACCAGACGTCTTGCTCTACCTTCGAACATCTGGTAAGACGTCTGGGTGTCCCTCCGGTCGTCTAATTTCCGTGGAAAAATGACTTCCGCAGAACCGGTCTGGCTCCCCTCACCTGCAGGCATTGGAGCAGAACGGCGCTGCACCCTCTGCTCTCACGCTTCCTCTCGCTCAGGCTCTCTGCTCTTCACTCGCTCTCTCCCTGGCTCTGCTCTCAGCTAAGGGGTGGGCAACGAAGAGGAGGGGGAGAGGTTTATAAAGGGAGAAGAGGTGAGGGGGCGGGATGGCAAAGCATGGCGCAGAGTGGCGTCGCAGGAGGAGGTGTGGTGAGGCGCGATGAGCAAGGAAGTAAGGCGTACGTACGATCTGCGCTGAAAGCATTTTAAGACGTCTGGTGGACATCCCAGATGTCCGGACAGACGTCTGGTGAACATCCCAAACGTCTTAAATGACCAAAGGGTGGCGGGCCGTTTCATCTCCAATGCATGACAAATCCTGTACTTTGGGAAATACACCAAGATGATCTTAAAAAATGGGAAGAGATGATAAAATTGTTAAAATAGATTATCGATCAAAAATACCCATACATTCCCCAAGCATTTAGCGAAATATCTTGGAACAATACTGAGGATCAATCTGATTTTCCAAATCCCGAGTTTGAGAATCAAGGTTGTTGTGGACCCTCAACCCAAATGGAATATGATCCAACTTATATACAGATTGATACTCCTGATCTTGAGATGGGTTGGGAGGATCCGATTACAGGTGATCACGATTTTGAACTAGCCCTAGAAAATCAAAAGACTGGTTCACCAGGCTTAGATTTCCTAGACACAAGTAATAATAAGATTAAGTTAGAACCTCTTGAAGGCATAAATTCCGCTCCTTATTCTGATAAGGTGGTCCTCGAGGATAATTCTGACATCTCTGTAGAGCCCAACCAACATTTTAGTAATACAACCCACACCCTTAACCTAGAATCTGGATCTGAGCCTTCTTGGGATGATTACAAGGCCTCGTGTGATGAAAATTAGATTTTAAATTTAGATTATGATTCTGGGTCTTTATTTGATGAATACACCTCTCCAACATCCTCAGAAACACAAATTGATTTTTCGAAAGTCATGACAATCTACGATGCAGAAACTGAAGAGTTGGAAGAGTTGGGTTTTGATTGGGTCTTCCCTACAAGCCAAGAACCCGAGTCCAGACCTAATAGGGACACTTTTTTGAGCTGGGAATCTGAGAATAGGCAAGACCTAAGTCAGGTTGCTGAGTCTACATCTTTTGAGTTTTTCTGTGGTGGAACCTCTGATCTCGAATCAGATTTAGAACTTGATTCTCGTAAGTTCTCTGACAATTTTGAATCTTACTCTAATTTTGGAGAACCCTTGCTTCCTAATGACTATGAGCCAATCTACGACCTCAGCATACATGATCCATTCTTCGACTTCGACTTTGAGGTCCCTGATCCCAAGACCATTGATTCAAAATCAGGTTCCATTGAGATAGAATCATTTCTTTTTATACTCAGGAATCAGAAACAGAAATTGCTGAGAGTATCTACAACCCAGAGTTCGAATTTTTTCTTGACTCAAATTTCCTCAATCCTATAAACACTCTTTAGCCATTTACCTTTGATTTTGATGGCTACTATAAGGGCTCTCTAAATAAACCCACCTTTGAAACCTTCCTATTGGATCCCTCACACACAATTATTCTTGAAGCCCCTTCTTCCACAACATATGCAGAACCTTCCCAAACCTGTTCTCAACCCCGACCTGCAACTGGGCTCAATTTCTACTCTGATTCCCCTCTCAATGAGCCGGTTGCAGATGATTCTCCTCCACATTCCAATCGGGTTACGAACATCGATCTGACTACAATTCATGCCCCATCCTTCTCTGATCATTTTCGTAGGGTTCCTACATACTCCACTAATTCATTTTCATTTGAGGATCCCTACTCTGACCAAGCTGATTCGACTCAGCCAAACCCTAGATATACACTTCCACATCCTTTTGAGCTCCACAATATCAGGTGGGCACTGCATCTCTTGATTCACATCTATCAACCCACTAGATTGATTGGGTTTGGGCTGCATCGTCAGCCTTTTGATCTGAATAAGCACCTGGTTGGACCAACCAAGCTCGTGATCAAGGTGCTTGCGCTACAAAACTCATCTGATTTGATCACTCCTTCATACCATTTTCCGCTCGGCTAAAGGCATTTGATGTGTTTGGTCACTTATATAGGTCTCCAGCCAATAGAGCATACGGGACCCGCAGAGACGATGGGATCTGCGATTTGAGCCCTTATTCCACCCGTGTTTCCCGGTAGAGTGGTTCTCTCTCTCTAATCCCAGAATTAATAATTAAATTGCATGCTTTAGAAATATTCGATTGAACCTTAGGTTATGAGATGAACGCTAGGGATGAAAGTGATGAATGCATGCTACTTTAAAAATATTCAATTGAACCCTAGATTGTGAAATGAAACTAGGGATGAAAGAGATGAATGCACATGTATTGAATGATTAAATTGCTGTAATGCTTACTGAAAGTAGTAAACCATGAGATGTTTGTACTACATTTAATGAACCATGACATGAATGAAAATACCTATGGTGTACTAAATAATCAATTGTGAAATCTTGAGCTTTCTGTTATGCATTTAATGAATCGGATGTGGAAATGAGAAAGTCTATGCATGAACCCTACAGGGAAACTAAAAGAGGAACTCACGTATATGGAATGAATATCGTATGTAGGAGGGAAGTGGCTGGCCCTCGAGTACACGATACCGAGGAGTGCAACTATCCATTTTGCAGAGAAAGTGAGCTGGCCCAAATGTACGTGGTATCGGAGAGAGCTACCGTCACTTTAGTAAGGGGGAGCTAGCCGCCCTTGAGTTGAGACCCGAGAATAGGAATGGCCCCCTACACCGACTCTTGTTACTTTAGTGTAGGGGGGGAGCCAGTCGTCCCATGGGGCCCGAGGTTAGGACTAGTTACCCTACACTGACTCTTATTAAGCCCACTACGTAAACCGGGATAGTCAGGCGAGAGTATGCAGACTGTTGAGGGGCGAGACCCCTATTCTGAGAGGGTAAGGCCCTGCTCTGTTCTGTGATGTACGTTTGGGCTTACCCACTAGCGAAAACGACTGACCGCATGCCAGTGCGAGGTAGCTACCCGTGCGCTTATCGTGCGTGCCGTAGTCACCGCTACGTTGTGACCATGACCTCGGGGTGGTAGACCGAGTGTAGGATTACCACGGAGGCTCTCTCGACTAGGAGAGTGCCACGTGTACATCCTACATCACGGAATAAACTGCAATCAAGATTGTTCCCTTAGGGAACAAGAGGATTAAGAAACAATGTGGATCCATATTAGAATAACCAAATCAGAAACACCTAATTGAGATAAATGAAAATGAATGATTAGTTATTTGCTTGTTCCTTTATATTAAATTGCATGTAAATGGCTTAACCACCACTCTACTCTGCGTTAGCTGACCACGAATTATATAACCATATTAAGGTCAGGGAGTTGAGCAGCCAGCGCCACTGACTGCTGAGGGTGCTAGGCCCAGTCGTAGTGTTTTTCTCCTTTCCGTTGCAAACTTTTGTAGTAGTGAGTACCTGTAGTATGTATTAGCTGTTTCTGCTATATTTTTGTTCTATTTCCCTCTGTTGTAGTTGTGATGGCTATGCATATTATAGTATTCTTCCACTTGTGGCATATAATATTTTTGAAACTTCTCATTCTGATTTCTATTACTGTTTCTTATTTATTTCTACTTAGTTACAGTACATGTGTGGTTGTGGTATATTTTCTGCTTTTAGTTATTTCTCGTTGGATGACTGGATCTTGGGATTAGTCGAAACAAGCCGATCTCGGGTCCTGTAGGGAGTTGGGATTAGGTCGTAATACCGGTAATCCAACCCGCCTGCGCACAAGAAGGCCGGGAGTAGCCAAAGGACCCTATCCGCCAAAGGGCACGGCAAAAGTATAGCAAGCCTACACCCCCAATAAATGCTGACAGTGGGAGCCGCTAATTAATAACGTAGCAGCGTGCATACAATTATCGAGTGGTGTTGATGAGTCCAATTTATTGGACTAATTTTTAGCCTAAGTTGGTTAGTTCATATATTTTAGAGTATATTAATATTTGCATTTGATTATAAAATAAATGCATGCATTATAATTTATATTTGTAAAGTTTATCTGATGTTATAAATAATTATATGCATTGCAGGAATCAAGCGCAGCCAAATATCTTTTTTTAAGATGTCTGAAGCTTACTCTGGATGCCTGATGATGTTGACAATATGCACCACAACTTAGCCGTCTCTACCTCCATGTGCGCATCCTCCTCGTCGGCCTCAACACATAGTTTCCCCACCGCCTCGCTACTGCCATTAAGCTATTGGAGAAGGCCAAGTCCTCCGGAAATGCAACAGATCAGAGGAGAGGCGACAGCAGAAGAATTATAAAAGGACTCCCACCACATGCAAGCGGAGAGCTCTGCCTCCCCCTTGTGGGGATCTCCGTCCTCGCAACCACTGTAATGCAAAGCCTGCACCGTGATCAAGCACGAACACTATGGCCTAAAGCGTACTCTGTCCCTCTTCATCCCCCGCACACCATCACCCACCCTCTGTTGACCGTCGCGGCTTGGTGGTGACAGCACCGAGCCCGCATGCCCTCTAAACGAGCCCCACCACAGCCACCATTGATCATGCTTCGGCTTCCATCTTCAACGTCGACCGTGCACTCAAGTCGCCACAGACCGTAGCCAACTCCACCTCCATCTCCACGCACGCCCGCATCCACCGCCAACCCTTCCTCTTCTTCCTCTTCCTCTTTTTCCTCTTCTTCTTCAACCCACCTGCAACTTCCCGAAGGAACCCAAAGCCTTCACCGCCCCCCTCCACACAGCCACCACCGTCAACCACCATCTTCTCCGCCAACACCACTAGGGACCTCCACGCAGCACACCAACCCCTTCCAGACCTCCACGCGAGCCACAGCAGTCCACGCGCATGCACGCAAAGCCCACTGCCAATGAGCTTCGCCTCCACTAGCCGGCCAACTCCGGCCACCTCCGTTGACACCACGACCGCCCTCTCGAAGCCCTCGTCGCAACACACCTCTGCCGCAAGCTGTTCGCACCGCCGTCACGCCACGCATGTGCAAGGAGGAGAGAGGAGAAATCCTTTGTTTTGCTCCGCATTAGTAATTACGAGCCTTACCATTACTGGATTCCCTTTTTTTTTTTGAATTAATATATTGAAAGGAATTTGCACGAATATCCCCCTATTCTAGTGAATTACTTAAAGCCAGATTCTTCTCATGAATGTTATTAACTATGGGATGTTGATTACAATGAACAAGGTCTCTTCTATTGGAAATTAATATTTACATTGATATCCATTGCCAAGATCACTATTTAACTAAATATTGGGTTGTGGTGATTTTGCATATAAACACCTACATTCCTGATTAATTATCTAGAATAAGAGTTTATGTGAGAAAGAGAGTTGTGCTAAGTATTATGCGCACCCATTGAGTTTCCCGAATAATTGAGGCACCACTCACTAGTATAATAGGCTAATTCATCCCTGTGAAGACGACCTAACTATTTTCGTGGTTAGATTTTGAATGTTAAATGTTTTGAAAAGTGATTTTCTATCACGCGACATACTACAACGATGCAACAATTTATGTTACAAATTTTATCGAAAACGAAGATCGCTCTTTCAAGCATATCTTGTCAGAAAATCTTGCTGGAAACCCAATCCACTCAGAAGATCTAGGTGGGAGCCCAAGCCCAATCCACTCAAAACATCTCGCTGGAAGCCCGATCCCAGCGCTATAAATAGATGGGAAGGCCCTCAAGGCCTCCGTCAAGTAATCCGAGAGAAATCAAGAGAATTGTGCACTTTGTAATCTGTCCAGGTTCTTAGTGCATAGTTGGGAGCTCCATCACCCACAGTGGAACTGGGTAATCACTTCCTATCCCATTGTGAGATTGCATAGATCCCACGATCGAGTCATCCACCCACGGAGGAGATCCGATCGTTACTTGAGTCAGATACTCCGTATCTCGAGGTGCCGATCAATCATCATTTGTAATATTAAGATCAACCTCTCTCATCTCATGTAGCATCTCATCGATTTAATTGTCACATCTTCCTTGTCATCAGGCTCATCCACTTCCACTATATTCTATGTGTCATCTTGTGCTAGTTTCTCTTCATGTGTAGTCCACTTCGTGTAATGCTACTACCAACTATTACAGATCACATGTTCTAAAACTATGTTCTTATCATGGACAAATCCATTGAAACACTTCCTACATAGAAAGAATATTTTCTCCCAAAATTCTCCACGTCTATATTGTTTCCTATCTTCATGGAAGGCTTAATGCAGTAATGAGATTACTCCACTCTTATACTTAGAGTAATCCAAATTCCTCAAACAAATCCAAGATTTATCCATGATAACCTAAAATGTTATTACAAACAACCTGCAAGTTAGCAACGAATATACCGAAGGTATTTGTATTTTAAAGTAATTTTCACTTGATAGCTCATTCCCGAATATTTGATCACAATGTTACTTGTTACATGCAACTAGTATGTGAAGAAATTTCAACAGCATCTCCCCATACTTCTCCAATATAGCCTCCAAGACTAACCTTAACTATGTTCCCAATAACTCCCACTAAAGGGCACTTCAGGAACGAAGTTAAAATTTGTTGGTATACCAAAGAAGAGCGAGAATTTCTGTATACACTAGTTATATGTAACAAGTAACCCTAAGTTGTGATCAAATCTTTAAGGACCTCCCTTAGCTCAGAGCTTCTCTAAACTAGGGACGACGACACTTATGACATGTTCTAAAGACAACACATCGTGCATGTAAGTGAGGTATACGCACACTCTACATTGGTCGTATAACATGTTCATAAGTCTCAATGGGCTAGTATTTTGACATAATTATATCCCTCCCACAACCTATTACCTAGGGTGATCATGTTGTTTGTCATGAAGTACTTCTAAATTTGTGCAAGTGTGTGAAAGTAAATGATATGATAAAAAAACCTAATAATCAAATGAATTATTTTTAAATTATTTTCTTTATTACAAACTTCATCTACAAAAACTGTCACCTTAACCCTTAAACACTAAACCCTAACCCTAAACTATAAACTCTAAACTCAAAACCCTAAAACCTGAACCCAAAACCCAACACTCAAGCCTAAACTCTAAACTCAAAACCCTAAAACCTAAACCCAACACCCAACTCTAAACTCTAAACTCTAAACTCAAAAGCATAAAACCTGAATCCAAAATCAAACACTTTAAATCCAGAACCCTATACTTTAAACTGAATATCCTAAAAGCTAAACCCAAAAGCCAGAACTTAGCACCCTAAATCCTAAATTGAAAATCCTAGAGTCTAAACTCAAAATGCTTAAATCGAAACCCAAAATGCAATACGTTAAATCCTAAAATCTATACTCAAAACCCTAAACCTAACACTTTAAACCCTAAAATCAAAACCGTTAACCCAACACTTTAAACTTAAAATCCAATTCCATCGTTAATCGAAAACTTAAATCTAACATCCTAAACCCTAAACCTAGAAGGTCAACTCAAAGCCAAATAAATTTCGGTAGAGTTTCCCCTATAATATTATATATTCACATTTCCTACAAAAATACAATAAATCATGTACAAGATGTTGGCATACCCCACATGTAATATAATAAATTCAACATTAACAAATTTAAATTGTGGGCACACCTTACTTTCAAATTAAAGAACAAAAATAACCTAATTTAACAGGCAAATTTAATTCTAAGAATAACATAATTACATGAAATAATTTCTAACAAGTAACAAAATTTATTTAATACATCCAAATTTCATTAAAAAAATCATATCAGATGCAAAATTTAATAAATTCCATGTCAACAAAATTGAATAAATCAAATAATTTACATGCAAAATTTACTAATAAATAAATCTAATTTAAAAAAAAAAAACAAAAGGGCAAGGGGCAAGTGGGGGGGTGGTGCCTACAGGGGCGACGGTGTGGCGAGGTTGACGTGGAGGAAAAGGAGGAGGTGATACCAGTGGAGGAGCTCGAGGGTGCAAGGGGGTGACAACGATGTGATGACAACGACACAATTGACGACACAGTGAGGCTACGGAGGTCGGGGATGGCGCATGAATTGAAGAAGAAGAGAGCTGGGCTGGAGAAGAAAAGAATGTCGATCACGCTGTGGAAAATATCTCAAGATTCGACGATGGTTTTCTTGAAACCGTCGTGAAAACGGTCGCCAAATGCCATTATGGGGGCACGCTTGGAGACGGTTTTACCCATAACCATCGCTAATTGAATTTAACTTATTTTTTGCGCAGACATCGAAATTAGGAGAGGCGTGCTTTTCCATGGACATTTGGTGATGGTGTTTTTGTCCCCAATTAATTCAAGTATGGCGTGCAAAAAATCCGCACTCCCCAGTAATCATTAGCAACAGTCATTTGTAAAACCGTCACTAAATCTTACCCCAAGTTAAATTTGGTTAGGGGGAGGAGGGAGGAGGCTTTAGGCAACGATTTGTTAGATAACCGTCCCTAAAGGCACCCATTAGCGACGATTATAAAATTGTCCCTAACAAATCGTTGCAAATTACGCTTTCTATAGTAGTGCAACCTCACTAAAAGTGCTGTCAGTAATTACAAACGATGGTGTCAACAATACTCTGTTATGTCCTGATACTTTTTGTATTGATGGGATTTCTGGTAGGAGAGGGTGTTTCAAGTGTAAGTGACTTATAGTCAATGATTAATGTTAGGCCTTCTTTGTATGTATAAAACTCATAGTAATGTATGTAAGATCTAAAAAGAAATGGCTATGCACAAAGACTTAAGCAAACAAATTAGTAATAACAAAAATAATTTGCACAAATCACAATCAAACCACAAAGGATACAAAATGTATAGTGGTTCCCCTCCCTTGGGTACTCCACTACTTAAGCCTCCTAGCTTAGGGTTTTTAACCCGATTCTCTCAACTCCGAGAGAAACAATTTACTAATCAAGGTAATTAACAGGTTACCACAACCCAATTACAAGAACGGGTTTGTTACAACCTAACGAGCAAATACTCAAATACAAATGAAAACTGGTGTAAGAAAGAAAACTCTTACAACAAGAACCTAAGCATCTCAATAATATATAGAATAATATTACCGATTTGAGAGCCTAAAAAGGACGTGAATCGCTTTGACAATGTGTAAAAAAACATCACGTCGTTGAGCTTGCAAGAATGTAGAGTGAATGACAAGCTACTTCTTTCTCTCTTGAATATGTGGTGGAAATTTGGAAAATCTAGCTCTAGGAATTTCTCTTGTATTTCTAATCTTTCTTGTATGCAAATAAAGAGTCCTAGGGTCTTTATCTAGAGTTTAGGACCTCAAGGATTCGTCTACTAGACGTTGGGAATTAATTCCCAACATTCACATTGTTGGAATTAATTTTCTAGCCGTTCAGAATTGAGCCAACGACTACCTGGTACCGGTACTAAAGTACCTATACCGGTACTAGCTGTTCACTGCTGCCAGTACCTGAGTCCTAGTATCGGTACTCATCATAGGTACCGGTACTTGTGACTCCTAGGTTTGAGATTACATGGGCACGGTAACATACCAGTACCGATACTCATCATGGGTACCGGTACTTGTAAGGTTTAGGCTAGAATAAAGCCTTCAACCTGTGGCCAACCTGTACCGGTACTCATGATTAGTATTGATACTTGTTGTTCACAGTTTGAGACAAATTCTCAAACCTGTGCCTTGCAAATACCAGTACTGATGGACAGTAACGATACTTGCTTACAAGTACCTGTTTTAAGTATTTTAATTCATTACGTTCTTTGAAAACGAATACCATATAAATCCTAATTTATCTCTAATTGATTTGACGATCTATGTTAAGTTCTCTTGTTAAGAGGCATACAATCTATGAAAATAAAATCTAAACAAAAAGAAACAAAAATCGAAGATGATCTTCTTAGCCTCAACTCTTGTCATCATCATCTCTTTCTCATCAAGCCTCCTTCTTATCATGATCTTCTCCTCTATCATTTCCTGTTTGCCTTACTTCTTCACCTAAATCTAAAGAACACTTAATACAAACATTAATTCATGATAATTTTATTAATACCAAAATAAGATGTGGAATAAGATTCCAGCAATATATGTAATGATGTTAGCATTATTATCATAATAAAGATAATATAAGGCATTTCAACAAATAGGTGCCATTACACCCATTATAATAAATTAAAAATACTTAAAAAATAATTTACTTTCTCCTTAGTTTCACTCTCTCTTGATGGAAATTTAAATTTAAACCTAACGAAGACATGTGAGTAATTGTCAATCACAAAAGAACAACAAAAATATTAAAAGATAAAATTGTAACACACTTTTTTTTTCTTAACTAAAAATAATAATATTAGTTTTAAAAGTTAAAAAGATAATATAACTTTTTTTATCATTATTTTATGTGACTACCTAATCCACATGACACCCTCTTCACACATGAGATGTAACATGAATATGATGATGGGCGTGAGGGTGAGTGACTCATCCTTTTTTTTATTTATTAACAAAATTCATTATAAATTTGCCACCAAAGTTCTCTCTGCAACTTAAATACATCTTCACTTTAGAAAAAAAAAACAAAATTACTCGATTTCATGTCTAAACCATATCAATTCAATGTGTGATACCAAAAAAATAAAAATGAAAAAGAGTAAATAAATGTACTTTAAAATATATTTTATAATATATAAATGAGAGTAGTGGTTTCAATCGATGTATTTAAATTTTCTACTGGTGGAAATTATTTTTTATCGATAAAAATCAGTTTCCAAATGAAAAATCACTTCCAATAGGTAAAAAATTACGTTCCAAGTGAAAAATCATTTTCCATCGATGAAAAGCCAAATACATTGGTGTATTTTTATTTTCAACCGATTGAAAATTGATGTGTTTTGGTCTACTTGATTTTCAATTAATTGATTCTTAATCACACGATACAAAATATGTTGCAATATGTGTTTCCATACTCACATCCTAATAACAAATACAAGAAAACCATAAACCCTAATGGAGGGAATGAGGTAGTGGAACCGGAGGTAGTGACTGCAGTACGAGACAATGAGATGAGGGCAGGGTAATAACTAGTATAGTATAACCAAAAGTGCCCGACTGCGAGGTGAGTGGTGTAGGAGACAAGGAGGGGGAATCAGGGGAAGTGGGATTAGAGGGAGAAGATGATTTCTAAGTCATTTAATCAGGGGATGCTTAGATCAACTGTCTAGATAAAGTATTTGCAAAATCTATAACTTACACCCGCGTATATTTGAATATATAAAATTTTAGGCGAGGCTTTCATTTGGGGCTTAACATAGTCTAATGACAACTCAAATAATTGTACGAGCCTAAATGAAGAGTTAAATTGGGTCAGACCAACCTGACCCAATTCTCCACCCCTTGGGAGAGTGCTCGGAGGGATCAAGTTGCCTGATCAATGGTAAAAAGTTATTGGAGTGCCACCATAAGCAACTCCACCTACTTGAGTGGGGGAGTCGAGGTCAAAGGCCCACTAGGTTGCTCCAATAATGCTAGGATCCGCCATGAAGGCCTCAACAAACTGTGTTCTTTGTTGCAATGAGGGCAAATTTAGGATAATCTGGGGCCATCCCCGGTCCACTTCAACATCCATGAGATTATTGAAGATCTCCACCCCTCCTCTCTTCTGCCTCTTCTTCCCTCTCCACATCTCTGCTTTCTTCATCCTCCACCTTTCCTCTGCTACCCACAGTCGATAGACCCCTCTTCCCACTTCCTGCTCTTCTTTTCCATCACCTCCCTTCAACTGTCCCCCCATCACTGGTAACCCACTCGGGCCACTCCTCTCTTCCCCCATCCCCCTCCTTCCTTCTCTTTTGTTCAATTTTTTTCCAGATGTGTACCAACCCAATGTGAGTCAGAATTAACTTTGAGTGTGGTTAATATTTTAGTTTTCTCAACTTGGGATGTAATTCGGCTCTTTGACCATGCCGAAAGAGTCGATAAATTCTAGGGTATTTAGAATTTGTCAAAATCTAATACCAGGGCTTTGAGTTGTCCCAAGAAAGGCCGACTCTGGAGACATGAAACGATTGTAAATGAGAAAAAGATTAACTTGCTATCAAAACTACAACGTTTGGCAATTATCAAGAGCCACGAAACGATTGTAAATGGAAAATTTTTCACGTCGGGCTTAGAAGAAGTCAAATCTAGAAGCCGAGATACGCAGGAAGCATCTTTATCAAATTGAGGAAGCTTAGCTCCATTCACGCACCCGGAGTCGCTGCCACACTTGCACTATCGCATTCAAATGCGTGAGTGGTTGAGCTTCCTTAGGATAACAAGGGTCAGGAATCCACTTTTGATCGATTGATTAGGTTAGTCCAAACCAAAGTTTCAGCAAAGTTTCAATGATCCTTGGTAGTAAATTATTTAAGGGACTTCTACATTATAGTGTACGATAGCTTTTTAACACGTTTTTTTTTTTCCTATAAGGTGACTACTTTAACACGTCACATCCTATGCTTGCTGGCATCACGAAGAAAATGTATATTCCGTGAGTACAATATCCATCATTAACCCCTTCTCCTACAATAACCGCATATGCATTCAGACAAAATGCTTCGGTTAGTACACTTAACGTACATGCACCATACAGAAACCACAAGCAACATCGCGGGAAGGCACATAATACAAATCAAGCAACATTCAAGTTCAAACTGAAACTCCAAAAGAGAATATTGGAAGAAGTATGCCCATCGAAGCAACGATATTACATTTTTAAGGTTTTTACATAAACGTTATTAAGAAAAATTAAATTACTTAATTGCCATAAAAATATATATATTTCTATAAATATCATAAAAATATAAACTTCTTTTACATAACTGTTGATTCTTGTTAGTCGAAATGAAATCTGAACCGTCAATCCCTATGTCAATGTGAATGTGAAAGCATGAGTGAATGATCTTTTATTTCATCTTAATTGGCATGAAAATTGACATAAAAATTAACATTTATGTAAATAAACTTTCATTTAATTTTTAAAGTTTTTGGTAGCATTTACATAGAAATCCTTACATTTTTCCCTCTACTTGTGAAGATGGGTGATGTAAAAAGTTCTAAGAAAGCTAATAGGCTTCTCATAACCTACGACTATTAAAGTCGGATGTTGAGCGGACCATAAAGAGATCACCAAGCAAAAATGGGGACATTGTTTACAATGGGCAAACCTATTTACCAACCCCGAAAACACACACACACGCAAACACGACACCCACGAAACCCAAAGGAAATGAGAAGATGCCTCCCACACATCATGCAAGAGATGGTGCTAGAAAAGTCACTCGGATTTCATTTCGGTACCTCTTCAGTTTTTTTTTTTTGGGTTAAATAGTTTCTACAATATCACCAGTTGTTGCATGGCTGGCTTGCGTAACTGGAGTTTCTGCTCTAACGCTCTTCGTCACAGTTGGAGCAGCAGCTTCTGCTGCTGATGGTTCCTTAACATGTGGAGCAATGGGGGCTACCTCAACTGTGCTGACATCGACTACTTTCTGCTGATCTCTAGACTTTTGCATTGCCAAATTTAAAGCCTTCGATGATCCAACTAGAGAGGGATCTTTTATCGCAGTCCGTGCATCCACAGGTCCCAAAGCCTTTGAAGCATGCAATATTTGTAACCTGTAGTCAGTCTCCGGTCTGCGACAAATCTTTCTGAGAGGTACAATTTCCTGGAAGATTTTAACATTACTCCTTGCCAAATATGGAAAAAAAAAGAACCACCAAAGAGCAGATTTTCAAGCGACGAACCCATGAAAAATTGCAAGCTATTGTAATTTTTCATAGAATAGCATGGCGGATCTCAGAAATGCACACTAGTTACCAAACGTTCAGCCACAGGTCCAATGCCTACTTATATGGTTAAAAGTGTCAAGCCCAATAGCAATGGAAATTCAAACGATTATATATATAATTATAATCCAACTGAGAGCAGCACTGCTACGTCAAGCAACAGATGTGATCGTTCAATTTGCAGGTGAAAAACTCTTCGGTTCCTAGCTACAATAATGCATAACCTGTAAACAAGCCCTCTAAATGATGTTCCACGGTCAGCAAGCAAGGTCTTATTTCCATCCAACCACAAATAACAAAACAGACACGAGAGAACGTGAAATGCTAGGTGAAATACAACAAACCCACTGGAATAATACAGTAGATTGGACTTACATTTGCCCACTAACGTTTAACATATAGCAATAGCATCCAGCAAAGAAACAGAATTTCCCATAATTACATCTACCGGTAAAAGGGGCATTGAGAATTTTTATGAGATGTTTTTTTGTTGAGCCTACGGGCATACTAATTATTTTTATTATTTTTGGAGTGTCTTTGTAATTTTCCCAAACTTCTCCCATATAAAAGAGATATTAGGGTTTTAATTGAATAATAAGATTTTCTTTTCCTCAACATGAAATCAAAGCAGCAGTCTTAGGCCAATGTTCTGATATCCTACCAAATATCTACCTAAAAGATGATCGAATCACCAACTTAAGGAGGATTTGATCATCAAAAATCAAAATGAAGCATGGCAATATCGACAGCGACATCGGGAAGAGGGTTCCCAATGCCGTCGCCGGCCATCATGTCTCACCAGAGGGGCCTACCACCACTGCTGGGGGGCCTGTCGCCGCTACTGGGTAGCAGTACATGGTCACCAACTCTTCTTCATTCACTTTTGGATGCCAAGATGGAGAATTTGACACTTGTCATCCAAGAGAGATGAGTGGATCTGGAGATATGATCACTTCACCATCAAAAAAGATCATCTGCAATATATTGGTGAATGCACCCCCCCGCCCCGACACCCTTTTTGTCAAGGATTGCATGATCATTCGGAACACCAAGCTTTTCAATTCATTTTTTATTCGGATGATGAGGAAGAGATCTTTGCTAGACAGGATAGAAGGCATTGGATGCCAGGGGTGGACTCCTTGTGTGCTATCTATGATTCACCTTTAAAGGTTCTGCACCATCTTTTTTTTGGCTATGCCCCTTCGCTTAGAGTGTTGGTAGCAAGCTCGTGATTGATTGCCAGAATACTCATCTAATGAGGCATTTTGGAGTACCACCCATGGATGTAGGGAAGTAATCTAGAGCATATCAGGGAAACTTTTATACTTCTCTAGTGCATTTGGTTGGAACTCAATGATGTCATTGTTAAGGAGGGACCTAGTGTGGAGGAAGCTATTTACCGCATTTCCTTTCTTTATGACTTGTGGCGTAACTGTCTCTCCTATTTATCAATGAAATCCCAAGGGGTTAACAACCCTCCTTGTTTACAACCCTTTCCGTATTCAGGAAAAAAATGCAACATATGAATGAAAATAGTTAAGGAAAAATATAAGATATATGAAGATGCAAAAAGAGAACACCAAACCACCATAACTTACTTCCAAGATACAAAAAAGGCTTTTTATATTTACTTTTTGAAAACATTTGTTATTAGAAAAATGAAAAAAACCTATGCAGTTCATATTTACATACCCCCCTCCCCTTGAGCCAACACCAAAACCCAACATCACATTATTTTACAGCATGAGCCCCTCTTTCTATGTCTAACAAGAATCTCCATTAGCTCTAACAATTTTGGAGTAGAAGTTAATTTTTTACTTGACTACAGATTAATTCCAAACTCCCTCCAACTACCCACCCATCATAAACCTCTCTATTTGCCCTTCCCACCTCTCTCCTCTGGCAACAACATCATAGGCGCTACTCCTTCCTCTGCTGCTACTTAAGTTGAAGCACTAGGGAGCAGCCAAGCACCTGAATGCTTTCACCCTCCAGCAGCAACATCTTGGGTGTCAATCACTCATCTCCTGCTACTTCACTCCAAGCACTCACGATCACCCAAGAACTTGAATGCCTTTTCCAGGTGCCCCCTCCCAGTCAGTATTGCATTACTGCTCTGCTAGAACTGGAGGTGCTTGCCCTCAAGGGTAATGATTTTTTTGTGGCCATGGTTGATCTTTCAAATTGGTTAAGACTGATGGACCTTCATTTGTATCACAGCCTTCTTCAGATACAGGCAGGATCATCAACATAGCCTCTTTGGCAACACAGAGTTGTACTCTTCGTGTTCTGCTCCTCAACGATCTTATACAGTGGAGCAAGGGCCTGGATAGGATGACATGCTCGTTTTTGACCTCAATGCCCTTGGTGGTGATGAAAGGGAGGAATCATCATGGGAGGATTTAGGCTTGGCAAAGAGGAACAGGGGGCAGCAAGAGCAGCCACAAGCCAGAAGGAAGTGCCTCCAAGGTGGCAACATTATGGGGTACCTCATCGAGAAAATCAGAGTTGCATCTCCCACAGTGCCCCAAGATCAAATGCTTTGAAGATTTTGGATCTTTTACGGGAAGATGAAAGATTGAGGCAGTCAAGAGTGTGAAGGAGAAAGGAAGAGGGGGGAAGAGATGTTGAGGAATGTATAAATACAAATTTTAATTTTTCCATTCAAAACCATCAAAGTTAATTGACTTTTAAGACAAGTGGGATTACAATATAAATGACATGATTTTGGTGTGTGCTGTTGATGGCTTTTCCTACTCTTTTTTTCCTCTTCTCTTTTTTTTCCTTTTCTTTTTGTTTCGTGGGGCAGTGGGGGGGGACGTAAAAACAAACTTCAAACGTGATTTTACGCAATGACAAATGTTTGCGGGAGTAAAAGCCATAAAAAAAAATACAAAGACACAAAAAGAAATTCTACCTCAGATTGATCATGCGCATAGCGAACAAGAAACCTACAACGGCATCCACGCACATCATGACGCCGTCTTTGTGCATCAAGAACATGTGCATCAAAATAGAGGGCCTGATCTTTACCTTCCTGAAAATGAAAATGACCTCTGATGATTGATCACAACATCAAGCAAAAAAAAGTGTTCTCACATTGATGGTGCTTAGAGCTTAGAGCAGGTACAGAAATATGGCCAAGAAAATAGAAAAATAGCAGCTCATGAACATATAATGTTTCTCTAGATGCTCGTGCTAAAAGAATTGGAAGAAATCGGCAATAATCATCCCTGCTTGACCAAGACTCCCAGATCTTGACACATACTGAATCTGGTATATTTAGGTGCATGATAATAGTTGCCAGTTGTTCTTCAATAGGTTTCTCAAGCACCGCACGATGTGAGAATTTGGTCTTTGGATGGACCAAAGGACTTCATTAGATAAAGATAAGCTTCAACAGAAGTAAGAACTCCAGGCATGATTGTAGACAACTTCAGGTACATCAGATCAAAAACCATAGGAACATGCATTCTTAATCAGACCTGAAGCTTTTAAATTAGCAAAGATCTATTCTGTCCTTGGTTTGGAATGTAAGATGACACCAGGCACGTAAGATCATATATCACAGGATATACATTCTCATTTACACCTGGATGTAGAAAACATGCTTGAAAGTTTCTTTCCTTTTGTTCTTTTTTTTACTCTGACGAAAAGGGTAGTAGCATGAGATTTGAGAAAGTAGGCGATATATGAACTACATCAAAAGAAGGCCAAAGAACATTTAGAAAATCAATATCCCAAACACACATTTGCCAAAAAAGGCTTTTCCCACCTGTTGGAGTTGTTAAAGTCTTCACATTATATTGTTTTTCAATCTCGCACAGAGAACTAACTTCGCTAGTAAGATGAGTAGATAGACCCAAGTCAATCACCCACTTGCCAGGAGTAGTAGATGTAAGATTCATCTGCACTCCATCAACATCAGTGAGGGTAACAAGCAAACAGGGACCATCGTTGCACATGGCCAGCATGTCTCTAGCATAGATTCATCTGAGTGAGAATCCTCCAAGGAGGCAGCATGCAGATATGATGATAACAATGGAAAATCATCCCAGCAGTAGTAGGAGACGATCCCAAGCAGGAATATGGAAACAATCCCAATCAGCAAATGAGAAAGCTTCCACTTCGTCATGGTCAAGAGATACTAGATCAGCCATGACCCGACAAAGAAGCAACAGGATACAAACGGATCACAGGCAACACAAAGTCATCTCCGGAGGCAAAGAATCATAGAGAAAAGTCGCCTAGAGAGACCTCACATGCACATGCATACGCACATGGACCCAAACAAATCACAAGCAAGGGTCACAGAGCGCAGATGACACATGCGTACACTGCAGTACCACCGCTAGGCAGTGCCGCATGCCTATTGTGTTGGGGTGCCGCAGTCCACGTGCAACACATGGTGCTGCACGCATTATTGCACACCCTAAGCTCTTTATATAGAGAAAGGAATACAAAATTACATACATGTCCATAAGGAACTAAAAATAACATAAGACTCGAAAAATAATATAATATGAAGACTAACAATTCCAACACCACCTAAAAATAACCCCTGCTTATTGAAACCAAATCACCCAAAGGATTGCAAAAGGTGCTGCCTGCTCCACCTTTGTGCAAAAATGGCTCTGCCCTAAGATCTGTTCATTAGTTTTCATTATGCATACCCAGGAAATGGAGATGTAAACCAAAGAAATATTCTCCTACCTTACACTACCATGAGACAAACTCAAGCAAAATCAAAGGGAGAAGAAACTGTTACTTTCCTTCTTAAATAAAGGAACGATATAATGATCCAAGTTATCAGTCCATGTTCATCTATAACATGATCAAAAAAATAGTCAAGCTCAAGCCCCAAAGCCTCATTAGACCTACATACCAACACGTTTACTTCCTTTCTGAGGAAATTGTAATGACAGTGTTGACTCCAGTACAGTAAATGGCCTCGAGATAGTTGTAAAGCAGGATTACGACCTCATACTAACAGGAGAAATATAGTCACATTATGCATATGCATCAATCATATCAGAAAATCAGCAGTCCTTGAGTAAAAACACAGCTATCTAGACATGCAACTAGAAAATAAAAAGTAGGGGAAAAAGAGACAACATACCTGAAAACAAAGTATAAGATCTCCAGGAAGTACAACCACACATTCTGAAGGTTCACATGGAAGAGATCGCAATCTCACACACTTGCGAACATTGACCCATTCATCCTCCTCAACACCAAAGCCAGTAAACCGAACAAGAACTTCCTAAAATGCCAATAAAACATTATATAAGAATGGATCTGAAACATCATTTAAAAAAACACATTAGGTTGAAAAGATTAAATTAATCAAATTCATCATCACCATGTAAATAATCACCATGAGGAAATAGATTGCTTGCATTTGATTTTTCCAATCAGTAAGGTTTTCAGGAAATTATATCACTAAATTTATAACTCTTTCTGCTAGTTATAAATCAAAATTTGACTAAACCATCTAAATAAAATTATGTGAAAACTACCAGAATATCCTTTCTATAAAGTGTAACAAGTTATCTTATGGAGGCAATCATGGATGTGTGAGGTGGATACTGGATGAGGGTGTGAATGCATTGTTTGACAAATCCCAAACATGTAGGTACTCTGGATCCAACTAGATATGCATATTACAGTAGTTGATATCAGCATCCAAGTATGTAGATAAAAAAAGGTATACAGGCATGTTCAATATTCAGGTATACATGACTGACTTTTCAGCACAAAGGAACTCTTACTTGTGTTTCAATTGGCCATGTTAGAGAAAATTGGAAAGGATTTCAGATTCTGGTCAGATGATTGGACAAGCTAGAGGAGGTTGTGTGATCACTTTCCCAGGCTCGCAACTTTGGCGGTGGATAGAGAGGTTGTGGTTGCTGATGTGTGGGATGGCTGCTGGTGCCCCACTTTTTTAGAGAATCTATCGGATCAAAGGATCGACGAGGTGTAGAAGCTATTGCGAGAGTTGGAGGGCTTCCAGCCTGAGGGGGTGGATGCTTTTGGGTGGTAGGAGGGGGATTTTTCTGTTCAAAGTGCTTCCAAGAGATTTGGGGGAGCCTACCTTGATGGAGGATGTTGACCTTGTTAGAGATTGTCAGCTGGCATGGGAGGCTGCATGCCCATTGAAGGTGAAGATTTTTGTTTGGCTGCTTAGGAGAGGTCAGATCATAACGAAGGTGTGCAAAGCAAGGTGGGCTCAAGGGGGGGATACGATGTGTATGATGTGCCGTGGAGGTGTGGAGGATGTGGAGCACTTGTTCTTCACGTGTCCTATGGTGTCACAGGTGTGGAGTCGCTTAGGTGATGGATGGTGGTCGCATGATTCCTTCGACGCTTTCTGAAGGTCTTTTAGAAAGGGCAGTAGGAGTGCGGACATAATTCTTTCCAAACCAAGAAGGAGAGAGCACGACCCCTTGCAGCTTTGTAGGGCATTTAGCTTGGGAGGAACGCGACGGTCTTTAGGGGGTAGCATCCGTACATGGAGAATTTTGTAGAGTATGTTCTCTCTTTTATTTCTAGTTGGAGTTGTAATCTGTAATATGGCTTAGTGCCTATTTTTTATGAATGAAATACCAGGGTGGTTATTAATTATCCATACAACCACCTTTCACCTTACAAAAAAAGTAGGAAATAATGTTTTAGGAAGTAGAATTATTTTTTTCCTTATTTTGTTTCTTCCAAAATCATAAAGATATGTTTTAGGTAGTTACAAATTAATTAAATTTGATTTGATTGTATTAGGATTACAATTAGGATTAGCTCTCTCTATATAAAGGGACTAATTTCATATGTTCCTTTTAGAGATTACATAGGAAAGGTTTCCAGTTCCTTAAATCTCAACATGATATCAGAGCAGGTCCATCTTGGGACCAAGTCCTAGAAGGCCTCTACCATTTATCTTTGGCCAATCAGAGGGCCTCGATAGTTGGCCACCGAGGTCGCCCTGCGCCAGTGACTATTCCGACGCCAGTGAAGCCTCAATGACCTAGCTACTGGTTTAGTGCGCTCCTACTGAGGAGTTGTGAGCTTTATTTGCTCCATTTGATGATTCATGCCTTCGATAAGCCTTAATGATGTCGTCACCCCGATAGCTGTTGCATCTACCGCTACTGTTGCCTCTATGGTTGTTGCTAGTTATTGCTATTAAAAAAAAAAAAATTTCAAAGGGAACTGCAATTGTTATAACAAATTACATAGTTAATACTACTGCTTCGAAACATTTCCCATTTATGGTCACTACTACTGCGACAACTATTGCATGTGTGGTCACTACTACTACGACCATTGTACGACCACTACAAAAGGTGCAAAAGTAATGTCTACACAGCATGTGCTTAGCCCGAAAGAAAGCCCTGAACCTCAAGTCCCGCTATTGACAAAGAAGACGTTAATGATTGATAGGGGATCTAACCAAGGATTCTCATCTCCTCCTAACTACCTGTCTATTGGCCATTGCTACTTAAGAACGTTTCCCCGTCTACTGCTACCTACTACTAACTCCTACTACTGCTACCTCTGTTACAACCATACTACTGCCACGCATGACTACTGCTTCTGCTACAATCTTCTACTATTTGTTGTTGTTGCTGTTGCTGCTATTGTTTGAGATCATCTCTCAACTCCTACTACTGCTTGGAATCGCCTCTTGTCTCTACCTACTAGCTAATGCTGCTTGGGATCGTCTCCTACTACTTGACTGCTACTACACTTTGTCTATCGCGGTTACTACTACTACTATGTCCATTCCTGTTCCTCCAGTCTGTTGCCGCTCTTCTAGATATCTA
Source organism: Thalassia testudinum (assembly GCA_037157565.1). NCBI lineage: Eukaryota > Viridiplantae > Streptophyta > Magnoliopsida > Alismatales > Hydrocharitaceae > Thalassia > Thalassia testudinum. The sequence goes on along the minus strand of JAZHRO010000076.1, from coordinate 17,438,316 downwards.
CATTAAGAGAGTTAACTTTTTGTAACAAGTTGGGTATTGCACATTCCAACTTAGGGGAGAGTGTTAGAGAAGATTAGGAAATAATGTTTTAAGAAGTAGAATTATTTTTTGCTTATTTTGGTTCTTTCTATTTTGTTTCTCTCCAAAATCATAGAGATATGGTTTAGGTAGTTAAACATTTGATTGTATTAGGATTACAATTAGAATTGGCCCTTTATATATAAAGAAACCAATTCCATATGTTCTTTCTAGTGATTACATAATAAAAGTTTCTAGTTCCTTAAATCTCCACGTATATCAACAATGGTTATTATCATAAGCATGTAATTTTGCTCTTCTTGTAGCAAAGATATGGTAGGCCACCGTTAGGCAAAGCTCTATTGTAAAAATCAGCCGAGTCAATCGAGCAGATTGTCAACTAGTCCCAGTCAGGTCCCTAAATGACAGAACAACCCATACTCAAGCACATAGTCGACAAGCCCAACCACCCAACCAAGTATCAGTCTACTTGACCAACCGTGTGCCTGATTTCTCCATAGAGAGTTAATCCCCAGGGTCACTGCTACTCCTCTAACCGACCGCACCTAATGTTGGTGTTGTTGTCGCTGCTCTAAGGATTGCCCGACAACCCCGACCTTGTTGCTGCTAATGTTTTTGTTCGACCCTGTTGCTGCTCAAATCGCCCGATCCTAGTGCTCCAACAACATCGACATTGCTACTACTACTGCTCCTCCCTTGCTTGGCTGCTTCAACACTTTGATCTTACACTTTTAATTCGTTGGACTTGTGATTTGTAGCTTATACTAATCGTGAGTTTGAAAATGGTTTACTTTTATGTCATGGTATACTTTACTTGATATATATTTATTTAATTATTTAAAAAATACTCGATCGAGTACTCCTCAACTACTCCCCCACATATCATACACTCCTTAGTCAGTGACCTAACTGACTAAATACCAACTTTTACAACACCGGGGCAAAGACAGAGAGGAAAAACCTGAAAGCCAACATTTTTTTCCTTGCTTCCCAAGTTCAAGAGACTGCCCTCTGATGCTCTTCCACGTTGACAGGCTAGTGAATCAGCCAAACATCTAAGGTGTATTTCAGAGTATTGGTTTCTCACTAGAGCACAAGGTGTCCTTCAATTTGACAGTGTTGAGAAAACAAATGCATGGTTCACCACATTTAACAATGCCCTTAATGAATGAATGGATATGATCCATACCATCCCTCTCCCTCCCTCGTCCTCTCTAGCACCCACAATACCAACCTCATCTCTCAAACCATTGCATCGAACAAACACCTTCACTCCCACCACAACCACCCACATGTCCGTGCCACCAAGGGGTTGATTCAGTGTTATAACAGCCCACCAAAATCCAAGAAGTCACGGGATCAAAGCTCATGCCCACCACATTTACCTTCTCAAAAAAAGAAAAAAGACAAAAAAACCCACCCACTTGTAGGTGCATCAAGCACCTAGCCACAATGTAAACACTCTATTTTGCTCTCTACAACCACCTGCCCAATATTAGCTCTATCTCACCATCATAAAACTCAGTAAATTTTCCAAACCGAAAGAGTTAACATGAAACAAACAGAACAGCAACAGTAACATTGAAAAAGCAGAGGTGAATGATATCAGCAGTAGAGAAAGCAGCTGCTAAAATTGGTTATTGGATCAGTCTCATGATCCATACAAGTTAGTATTGGATATTAGTGTTTTATTTTTGAGAATCTGATGAGAATGTAAGGAATGGTATGAGCTGACAGGTGGAGCTCATTAGGGTTGTTGGTTCTTTCTCATGCTCCATACTAGTACTCAGCCTTGATGTTTACTCCAAGGATCTAATAGTTGATACAACTTAGTAGTATGGCACTGAATTAGATGAAATAACAAGTACCCAACCCGTTAGGAGCCTCATTTCCCATGTGGAATGGTCCAGAACTGCATACATCTTGTCTTTCTTCCGACGTATAAAGATTGGTCACACAAAGCGGCTTAGTGCAAACCATTAATATCAAGGATCCATGTTGCATACAAGTTTGCCTACCAGATAAGAGCGTCATCCTTTTAATTGGTGCATCCTGTGCTCTTTTCTTAAATGTTTTATGCAAAAATGTTAATATGATTTAGAGTACCCGGAATATACATAATACAGACAAAATACAGTCAGCATGCATGTCCAGAAAAGAGCGCGCATGGAAATAGAAAATATAAACTTTGAAATGCTTAGCTAAATGATTAGGCTCAATGGATTACATTAACCACCTTTACCAAAATTAGATACCAATGCAATTCGCAATCACATTAGTACTTGAAAGCTACTTAAGTTACGGTTGTATTCTCTGAGGTTCAAACCAAATAATTCTGGATTTGATGCATCCCCATTTTGATAATCGATTTTTGAGGTTCTCAAATATTTGTACAAGTAATCAATAATAAGCCCATTCAGAATAAGCCTCCAAAAAAATGCCCATTCAAAATTCCTTTTTTTTTTTAAGAAATGGCCATTCAAAATTATCAAAATACAAAGATCTTTGTAAAGAGCGTTCAAAATGCACAAGGGTTTTTTTTTACAAGCAACAAATTACTCCTGCAGCATAAGTTGTTCTGATTTCAAGTTAATGAGGAATTACCGGGTCACCGGTCTCAAACATTCTGTGGGAAAGGAAACTTGCAACATCATACCTGAGACAAATTACCGAACATGTTACAAAAGATAAAATAATCAAAAATAAAACAATAAAGTGAAAGCCAATAAAAAACATTATAGCTTAACATGTTTGATAGTCACATTTCCTTGTTTTTTTTTTCTTGGTAAGATAGAAAGAATGATCACACAAGTAGCAGTCATCCAGTGATAGTCAGATGTCTTGCTTCAACATAGTGAATCTGGATTTACTCAAGATGACAAAACTGAAATGAGAAAACACAAAATACCCCTATACTAGAGGCATGGAATGAAAATCATCCTCCTTGCCCAAGTAAAAAAAAAATCCCACTTTCATTTTTTATTTACTAAAAAAGCCCCTCCCACCACTTTCCCCCACCAACCACTTCCTCTCCACTCCCTTCTCATCATCGTCACTAATGCTCCACCTCGCTGCACCTTCTCTCCACACACATCCTCGTCCCACTGCACCACCCCAACCACCAAGACAACCGCGCCGCACCCCCCCCCCCATGTAGAACTTTTTAAAGAATTATACACCACAATCTCTAAGTTAGTCCCTTATCTTCAATTCAACCCCATAACTATTAGGTTCCATTTATAATCACATTGTCTTTACTCCCCTAACCTAAATTCCTTGCTCCACCTCTAGCTCCTCTCCCATACATCCAGCACTATCAAACCCATCACAACCACCATCGCCACCTCCTACTCTTCCAAGAGATCTCCATTAAGTACCTCCACAACCTCACCAACCCTTCTCTCCCTCCCTCAATGAGGTTGCCTACCACTCCCTTCCCTCGACATTAGGCACAATCTTCACCCTTCATCGAATCAACCAAAATGTACCTACTAAGTCTCCCTTTTCAGCTCCCTTGTTGGATGCATCACATGGTAGAGTAGAGAGATTTTGGAGGGAGGTAGCAAAGGAGATAGTGCAAGAGTGGCCCAAGAGGAAGGAGGTGAGGCAATAAACAAGGAGGTGGAGGAAGGCCAAGGAGGTGGGAGATTGAGAGTTGGTGGGTGAAGGTAGGGGCAAAGGTGGGGAAAAGGTGGGGGGAAAGATCACAGAGGAGGTAGGTGAAGGAGAAATGAAGGACGAAGGAAAGGGGAGGAGGAAGTAAGGAGAGGCTGTCAACAAGGTGAAGGACAGTAAGGGGAAAGGAGAGAGTGCAGGTAGAGGATGATGATAGTGCTTAAGGTGGTGAAAGTATTGGAGAGTAAGAGAATGAGGATGGTAGGTGGCAATGGCAAGGATCTGCAATAAGGCAGAGAGGTGGTGGCAATAGGGAGAAGGGAGAAAATATTTTAAAGTAGGGATGAAGAGGCTTTTTTTCAAAATTAAAGAAGAGTGTTGGAGATATTTAAACTTTTAAGAAAGGATGGAAATGTTGGATCCTCTGAAATTTTCAATAGATAAATTGACCCAATCAATAGTTGAGGGAGATCTTTTGAATCCCACCCCATAGTCCAGGAGTATTTTATCTACGAGTAGAAAAAGAGCAAAATCAGGTAGAGTATGCTGAGAACTTCTCTGTCCCCCCTTGAATCAAATCCCAGAGAGGCCTTTTGGAAAAAAACAAATCCCAGGAAGGGTCTTTCACAAGAATAAGAGTGGGGGTAGTTATCCTTTGTAGAGGATTGAAGTGAACCGGAAACTATTTTGGCATGCTTGTAATTGACTTCTTCCTTCAAGACTGATCCTAACCCTCTTTCTCTTCCTTCTTGATCAACAAAGGTCAAGAGCATTGATCTGGGTTTTCCTGAGAATGAAATCTATTGTGGGTGAAAAAAATGAGGGAAGTTAAAAGGCAAGTTCCATCTTACTCATCGAAGGCAGGGGGTTCCTCCATTCCCAGTAGCTGCAACAACGATGGAAGTAGACCTTGCTACCCCCAGTTACTTACCTAATGATCCATTTCTCCTATTGCAACCCATTATATTCCTAGCACAAATTCTAAATAAAACTATATTGCTTAACACCTTCCAAAAAAACTTTATTGCTCCCAGTTACTTACCTAATGATCCATTTCTCTTATTGCAACCCATTATATTCCTAGCATAAATTGTTGTAAATAATACTATATTGCTTAACACCTTCCAAAAAAACTTTATTACTTAGCACACGTCTATCAACTTGGGTGATATTCCTAATACTTCACACTGTTCAGTTTCATGAACGTTGAGGTACTAATCGAGTCATACTCCTCAAAGTCAAATAGGAAGAATCCTTTGTCCTAGTAAGGTGCATCCTTTGTCATCATTTTCTGATATTCATGGGTCACTCGCATTGAAGTCATAGTAAGGTGCCTCGTGTCCCATGTTTGAGGACCTTTCTAGATTCTGCATTTCAACCAGCAGGAAGTCCCAATGGATATCGTGGATCTTCATAGTCTATAGTGGTCATACGCTTGGTCACCTGCAAGTGTCCTTGCAAAAAAGAATATCCCAGATTGACTACTCTTGCTCCCAATCCAAGGATCTTTGTGGCTGATTATTTCATGGATGGGTCTAGCCTCCACCATTGCTACAATCCCTTTCTTATGCCAGGGCACGTGAGCTTTTACTCCTATTACTTCAAACCATCGAGGAGCTTGCACCCACTATTGCTCAAGATGGTTGGGAGTGACACCACGGGAGATTCTTTGTCTAGAGCACCTGGTTCATTGCTAACACTTTCCAATTGACGCAAGACCTTGCTGCTGCTTGTAAGAAAGTTTAGAGACCTATGTTGGGCAGGAATGATGTGGTCTTCAGGGGACAGAGGCCTTATGTGGAGAATTTTATTGAGTCTGTTATTTCTTTGTTTAATCTTTGGAGTTGATCCTTGTGAGTGGGGGACCTTGGGTTCTGCTATTTGTACTGACGGTGGCTATTGATTTATAATTAATTTATTTGGGTAGTTATCACTCTGGATAACTACCCTTTCCTTTTTCAAAAAAAGAGTCCCCCGCCCAACTCCACCCCTCAAGGTTAAATTTTTATGGCTGCTTAAAAAGAAGAGGGTGGCTACTTATTTCCAAGAATACAGAAGTAGATGGGCAATCCAAGCTGACGCCACTTGTGCTCCTCGTGGGGAAGGGGTAAGACACCAGCCACCTCTTCTTCACTTATCCCTTCACCTAAACTTATTAGAAGAGTGATGGGAATTGATCAAGGTTTTAAATGTCAATATCGATGTCGTATCGACAAGTCGAAAAAGGGATATATCAAGAATATATCACTGATATATCACTAATATCAGCAAATTTTGGAGAAATAGCTCAAAAAGGCCTAAAATGTCCCAAAATGTCACAAATTTGATAAAAATTAATATTTTAATAACTAGTACATTATGTAGAAATATTTAGAAGACGAAAATCATAAATTTTGAATAAAAACATAATAGAAATACACTAGTCACATATTGACAAAGTCATATATTGAAAAGAAAGTGTACATAACAGGATAATAATTGAAAAATATTCATAGTAATGCTAGTGACTAGAGGAAATGAAATATCAATAATGTCATAGTATTAGTAGACCACACCAAGCACGGAAGTACCGACCAATGCCACCAAATCAATACTAGGTTGAGCTTCAACTTGGCTTAATACTTCTCCTCCAATTATCTTTCTCTATTCGTAGCACTCTAACATATTCACAAATATGACTTCCACGCAATGTAGCTGTATCGAGTATTGTATTCATTGATAGCACTCCACATTCATTAATGGCCTTCATCACTGCAATACAGAAGTATTCCAAGATGTGGATATTGACTGTGACTATCGAACAAACTGCTCCTGCTTCTAGTTCTAAATCTATCTTAAGTAGACACCTCGATGTCCTCTCGAATCTGTGGACCTGGTAGAACCACCTCGTTTCAATGTAGAGCATGAAGATTCACAAGGTTCATGTTGTCTCATCGATGAATTTCATGATGGTCGAGGACGTGGTGCAACAAAGTGGGAAGGTTGATAAGAAAATAGTTGAGAACCTTGAAATACAAAATACTCAAGGAATATCCCATAGCCATAACTTGCAGATGCAGGATCACTTTGGGTACTATCACTTTCGTGGTGACCATCATACCCATAGGTGGAACCATAATAAAATGAAGAGCTGGTATAGCTGGGGAAGTAATTAAATGAACTTTGTGCCTCATCTTGGGGTTGGTACTAAGGGCTAGTATAATGAGATCCGTAGCCACCATAATAACTTGGTGATGATAATCATGGACCACCTCCAAAGATTGATTCCGCCACTAGATTAAGGGATCCCACCGATGAACTTAATCATCAATGGACATCATAGAATGGCCTGAGGCATACCGATACCATGTTTCTGCGTCATAGTCACAACTCACAAGGTGAACTTGCACGGGATTTTCATGTATATTTGCATATCTTTGCGTGTATTCATGTTAAGTATCATCTCTAGTCTCTACTAGAACCTTGATGATGATATCCCTCATCTCATTTACTACTTTTTGCCTGTGGCTCGTCAACCATCACTACATTTGTGCATCATCATCTCCATCATCATCATCATCATTATCATCATTTTGTGTTCCTCTTAAAGGTGGCGAATTATCAATTAATTCATCGATTAATATTTTATCGCTTTTTATAATTTAGTTCGTCGACAAATCATATGTCCATGTAAGTTGCACAGGATAGGGGAGAAGAAAAGAAATGGAAAAAATGTGTGTCCATGTGAGTTGCACAAGCAAATAAAGATATGTGACCCGCATATCTTCCATATCAATCACATATCACCAATTTATCGAAAAAACTCAACTGTAGTCCTTCGATATCGATGATATATCACCGATATATCGACGATATGGGCGATACATCGACAATATCATGAAAAAAAGAGATGGCATGTGATATCGATATGGAGATATCCGTCGATATCGATATATCGACGATATATTACCGATATGTCAAACCTTGGGATTGGTCGATCAACTATGGCTACAAGTTTACATTTGGAGCAGTATACATAATGCCCTTGCAAGTGCTAATATGGTGGGGAAGACATTCATCTTGTTATGAAACATCTGGCTGGAGTGCAATGGGTTCATCTTTCAACGGGATAGATCATTTATTGAGGGAGTTCTTTATTGCCTTAGTATACTTTGTACACATTCGTGTGTTAGCTACGTTCTTTAATGAAAGCAACGGGTTAACAATGCTTGTTAACCCCTTTTTGGCTTGTAAAAAAAAGAAAGAAAACAAGAGATTCTAAGTCAATATCAATAAGCTTGAACAAATCCATCGAATCTGGATTCGCATTCTTATGTAATTGATCGTGCACTCCTTAAATTCAACTGAACCCTCCTTGAAATGGATCGAAGACTCCTTTCTTTAGCAGAGGAGGATATGTGGGCGTCTACAATATAGCTTGAAATAAGGTATATTATCCTAGCTCTGAAGATTGTACAGGTGTTACGAATCTTCAAACAATGAACCGGAGTTTTTTTCACTAAATAGATTTTCTATGTGATGGGCAACAAGTAGATCTCTGCATTAAGGATAACTTAGGTGCTTTGAAAGGGGTATCTAACTTAACATGGCTTGGTTGCTCTTATGCCTTCAGTTAGCTTTTAGCTGCCAAGGTTGGTGATGGATCTGGTTATAGCTTTTGATATGATGATTGGACAGCAATGAGGTTTTTTCCAAGAAGCTTCTTTGACTATTTGCAAATGCAGAAAACTGTCATGCATCCATTTCTTCAAATTGGTCTATTGAATGAAAACAAGTGCATGGCTATTGGAACCCCAATGTTTCTCTCATCTATCTAGTAAAAATTGGTGATTTCACAATGTCACACACAGATACCATCCATCTTCATCCAGTTGTGGGAGCAATACCCACTAGAAATAGGATGATGGCCCTTTCACCATTGCATCTGCATATCCCTATCTGCAAAGAGACTGCCAAATTCATTCGGACGAGGACCAAGACAACTTTCAAGGTGAAGATCTTTGTTTGAGTCCTTTTCTTAAGAAAGAAAGTTTCATGCTTTTTGGGTAGCTATCATCCTGGATAACTACCCTTTCCTTTTTCAAAAAAAAAAAAAAAAAAGTTTCATGCTTGGTTTCTGCAAAGACAAGAGGTTGATAATCAAAGCCAAAAAAGGGCTCCTGAATCTGATCCTACTTGTAGCTTTTGTAACTTAGATTCAGAGAATTGCACTCAACATTTATTTGATTGCCCTTTTGCCAAGAAAAATTCGAGGAAGGTTGTGATTTCATAAGTATTGGCTTTTCCTCTGTGGACTGAATCTTGGAGGAGTTTCTCTTATGGGCAAGGCAACATCAGACCAACATGCTATTGATAGACGCAGCAAATGGCATAGCCTTTAGCTTTGCTTTGGTCAATTTTGTTCCAAATTGAATAGTTCTTCTTCAGGGAACTTTTTCAAGTTGGAAATGTTGTAATGGATGCCTGTTTTCAAGAGTTATGGGTTTCTAATATGTAAAGGGGTTCTGGTGTAGTCATTGTTGTTACAAGTCTATTTATTTTAGGCTAGCTAGATGATCGCTCATCACTGAGTACCTTTATCTCTGTTACTGAGATTAAGTTTAAGAGACTAGATGACACGCATAAGAGGGTAGAGATGTAGAAGAGGCTCGAGGGTGAAAGACTTAGACTTCTCTATAGGGAGGCAAGGCAGTAGCATTGAAGTCTGCATCACCATTGTACCGTTCTACTTGATCGATGTTCATAATGCATGAGAAGGTAGAGATAAAGATTGAGGTTATGAGGATGAGACTAGGGATGCAAGTTTCGATAAACCCGACCGAAACCTGATCGTCTTTGGGTATGAGTTTTATCTAGAAAACCCGACCGTATTTGCGTATGGGTCCAGGTATGAATCTATACCCAATTACCCTACTCGAATATCCGAATAAAATCCTCATTTACCCAAGATATATAAGTCCCACCCTAAATCTCTCATTCCCCCAACCATAATCTTCTTCATAATTCCCTCCATGATTTTGAAGGTTGGGAATGCTTCTGAAACTTCCATTAAATATTTATTTCAGAGATGGGGATTTTTTATTTGAAAGATACTTGAATTTAGTCTTTCTTTGTATTTTTTGTATTTTTATTTTTAATGTATTACCCTTAAAAGGTTCTTTTTGTAATAATTTTAGTAGAGATCAATAAAATTAGAGTAGCTCGAGGTCCTTTGCTTAGAGTTTGCTAAAACTAAACAATTAATGAATTATGTTATAGATTTTTCTTCTTTGACTCTAATTTGGCACGATTTGATTGTAAGATTAATTTATAAATGGGTACCCAATGGGTAGATAGGTATGGAAATGTGTTTGGATTTTTGTACGTAATGAGTAAATAGGTAGGGTATGAGTATGACTTTTGTAAATGAGTATGGATATGGATTTAGCCAAGCCCGACCCATTTGCATCCCTAGATGAGGCTCACTTAGTGAAACTGGTAATAAAATTGCTGGAGAATGGGGGAGGAACTTTGGAGCCAGGTATTAAAGGCAGGATATTAAATGGACCAACGAGGACAATTCACAGGGCCTTTGTCCCTGCAGAAGGACTTGCTGTCATATAAAGGATGAGAAGTCAAGTTTCTCTAGTGTAGAGAACCAGAGATGAGGACTAGACCTTGGTAAATTTATTTCTGAGGCTTTTGAAGGATGCCAAGTTTATAAAATACTAAATGGGTCTGGAGGACGGAAACCACTGTTGGTTACTGCTCTTGGGAAACATGCTTTGTAACGCCAGATCTTTTTGTTGAGAAAAGATGTTCCATATGCCTTGATTTTGTCCACTAGAGACAACTTGGTGATATTGGTTTACACACTTTTGTGCAGATGTTGATCCTTGCGGAATCATTTTAAACATGAAGATACACTCAAAATTAAACTTTTGGGTGAATACTCAAAAGGAGGAGGCTGGTGACAAAGAAATTTAGGAGTAAGTGGGTTTTGAGAAGTGATGCACCTTGTTATCTTGTTGGGAAGGAAAAGAAGGTGCAGACCACTTACTCTTTGTTGCAGTTGTGCAAAGGATATTTTGGCAGATCACTGTAGGGGTCCTCAGACACATCATCTTTTATTCACCTGTGAAAGGCTCTCATTACAGCCTCTGGTGATGCTGCCAACTTAAGGGTAGGGATTTCATGGTCCCTGATTATTGCAGCTGAAGAAAAATACGATCTATTTTGGATTGGAATTAAGGACAGAATCTGATTCGTGAGATTTTGTACTTCTCAGGGAGCTGACAAAATTGCTTGGATTGATTAACAAACTGGATGTCTCACAATCTCCAGCATTCATGTTTATATTTTCCAACGAGATTGCCAAAATAATAGGAATAGTCAGAATAGTAAAAATGACATGTACAAAAAGCAAATGCTTCTGCAAGAAATGGATGAGAATTTTTGCAGTGAAAGAACATCAAAGGATGCAACTAAAAGCAAAAAAGATGTTACAACCACACTATATTTTCCGCTAACTCATTTCTTCATATACACATATATAAGAACCAATATGAGCATGTCCAAACTTACCATGCCCCATCCCTGGCAGATTTGGCTTCAAACTCCATCTGACCATTATCTAAAATATTCAAGAATTAGATAACTTGCAAGTTGCAATTTTGACCTCATATTATACCAAAGGGAAAATAAATGGATCAGAACAAAATGAAGAGAACGCTTTAGTGGCTTAACAATTTTAAGAATCACTTGGAAGCTTATGCTATGCTTGGATATACTATCACACTTGAAAAAAATTAATTCCTCACACACCATTTGTGAAAAAAGGGAACATCTTTATCCAATTAAAATAATCTTCTTTTGGTGAAAAAAAATGATTACATTAAAGTAATGCCTTCATGATTAGACTCAAATGGTACTGGCATTGCAACTAAGTTCCAATAGTCTTGCATTTGGCAACTATTGCAAATTAACCTACAGGCTTGTTTTCATCCTCCAACTATAAAAGAAAAGGGGTGCACAAGGATCAAATAAATCTGCAGTTACATCAGAATTAAGACTATAAAAAACATCAGAATTAAGGCTATCAGATAGGATTTGATCAGATGTTTCACCTTAAACAGGTTGGATTGGATTGGAAATTTTGCAATACGTTGAAATTTTGATTGAAACTTATTGGGACCTCGATCTAATCCATTCCATTATCTGTTAACTTGAAGCTAAGTTGCTTTTTCAAAAAGAACTTGAAGCTAAGTTGTTACCAACTATATGACTTCATAGGTATAAAATTCCATGCTGTTGTTCTAATGCAGTCACAAACTATGGCTGCACTTAGGTATTGTTTGTTAGAAGGAATTATTTTCAAGGGATAGACTTTGTTCCGGGTGGGATTGTGTGGTAAACCCGGGATAAAGGACAAATCTTGTTTAGTTGGTCAGTGGGTCAAATCAAGGGATTGGGGAATGTGAATGTATTTGTTTGGAGGGATTGTTTTTGAATTTGGGTTAGGGTAGCAGGTTGAAATCTGGGATTGAAACAATCCCAGGCCTCCCCGTGGAATTATCCTATCACGGGCCCAATCCCGGAATGGCCTAATCTTGGGATTAAAAGACCCAGACGAGAGATAGAAGGGGCGATCCCGAGAAACAAATAGTGCCTTAGAGTATTGTTATTTAGATCGGCGTTGTGGGTATCTTTTCTTGCTACCATATAAACTTTTGAGTTAATTCTTTTGCTCTGCAGAAAGTTCAAGAATAGATTCAAAATACTTGTTAATAGATCTTATCATGCTATTAGCAAATACACTAGTAACAAATAACAAATTTTGGCTTTCTTTTTTTTTTTTTGAAAAAAATAGTTTCCAATTTTAAGATATATTGATCTTTTAGATTCTGTATAATCATTAGAAAAATAGACAAAAAAGAGTTTACCTTTTTTTGAAAAGGAATGGTTTACCATTTTTTAATAGAAAACCACAATCCAATCCGAAAGTTATGGATTTGATTGGCTTGCACTGGGCCTTAAGTTGAATCGGATTGAAACATCTGTTCAGCCTATGGATTTTGCCAAATCCAATCCAATCCCATCAGGGAACCCAAGTTTGCTCATGATTGCCATTTTCCTAGGGTGTAAAGAAATCGGCAATCAATGTCAAGTTCAGAAACAACAGCAAAACCTTTTCAACACTAATAGGGCTGGCTACATGGATTCTTTGTCTCATATCTATCTTGAGTCATTTTCGGGCTAGTCAAAGTAATCAAGATCATCTCTAATGGTTTCCTTCTAGCACTTATTTGGCCTTTTGACACCTCACCGCCTAATTGGGGCATTAATTGGCCTTCTTTGTAATATTTAAATCACCTCAATGGTGTTTCTCTTATTTTATCTTCTATTGGTGACATCTCAACCTTTTCCCCAATAGTCTTCTTAGGAATCTAATCCTTCCTTGTAGAACGACACATCCACCTTAACATCTTTATTGCTGCCATAGACATCTTCTACGCATACCTACAACAACACAACAAAAGCACATAACATGGAAGGCTTTATATCTACTCTAAAATATTTTCCCCATATGCTCCCTCCATTTCAACCAACCTACGTTAGTTCTATATGCAATATTTCCATCAATTTTTCCTATATGCAACATTTCCATCAATTTTTCCATCTCGTTGAAAAAGGACCCAAATATTTAAAACAACTTGCTTCAAAATGAAATCTCTTTCAATTGTCACATCTATCCCCTTTTTGTTCCCTCTACCACTAAATTTACACTCCATAATACTATCTTTGTCCTACTTAGTCGAAAGCCTATTGCTTCCAAGGCTCTCTTAAAAGCTAAAATTTTCCATCTGCTCCATCATCAACCAACACAATATCTTTAATGTGCTTTGTCAACTCATCCACCACCAAAGTAAAGAGATAAGGACTTAAAGCTTATCCTTGGTGCATATTGATTGTGATATCAAAGCAATCTATCAACCTAGCCTGAATCCTTGTACAAGTTGCAACTTTATCATGCATATCCTTTATGAGGTTAGTATACAACACCAACACAACTCTTCACCAAAATTCCTTTTCTTCTTTGACATCAAGGAAGCTTGAACCTAGGGACCTCCAACTTCCTAGGAGAGACATTCCACCATAGTTCCATGTCCTGTTGTGCTCTCCAAAAGTCTCCATAATATATTCCTAAACATAATCATAGACCTTCTCCACTAACAACAATAAAGCCTTTTCCTCCACACTAAGTGGGGTCGACTACATAATTTCTTTGCCTCCACTGATATCTATGTCGAACCATAAATGGGCTTAAATTAAAGTAATTAACATCATGTCTAATGTTTTCCTTCCTAAAACTTCCTTGGCCTTCCCCATCCCCTCCAAGAAAAGCTAAAAAATCCTACTTTTCAAATCTCCTGACCGGGCCATTAATCAGCTTTCTCTACAAATATTTAAACCACCTAAAAGTATCTCTCATTTTATTCTTCATCAGCATCATCAACCTTTTACTGATAAACTCATTAGGAATCATAAGCATTCTCCAAATTAATCAAAATCATATATGAATCCTTCTTGATTATGTAGATCGCCACTATACATCTTAGAAAATGTATTGCTTTAATAGCAAACCTAACAAGTATAGACCCAAACTACTCAGTTACTACTGAGACTTGGCCTAAGCTTCTTTCAATTAGTCTTTCCCAAGGCTTCATTTTGCAACTCATCAATTTGATACCTTTATAATTGGAACAATTTTGTATGTCTCCATTCTTACACAAGAGTACCACAATACTTTTCCCTTATTCCTCTGTCATGCTTTTGCCTCACCAAATAGCATACTTATGTTACTTTGCAAACATCCATAAGAATATCAAGTTCAACAACCTTCCCATGTTACAGATGATGCTACTATGGATACGATTAGAAGGGCTTTTATACTGCAATGATACATCTGGCTCAAGCAACATGGAATCATCTTCAAAGGAGAGAGAATTAGCGCAGATGGGATTTTGTATAAATTTTCTTACCTTACTCATTGATGTAACTAGCTCTTTTCAATAAACAAGCTAAGTGATTAACGGCCTTTGTTAACCTCTGCTTCCCTTTAATAATAATAATAATAATAATAATAATAATAACAACAACAACAATAATAACCTTCCCATGTTTCATCATCTTTAGAAGTACGACATAGGGAGTCTTCACCTTCCAAGGGGAACCACGCATGTAAGAGAATGAGGAAGTGGAAGTGTGAGGGAGGAGGGGGCTCGATGGAGGTCTGGGGGTCAAAGAGCAAGAGGCAGGGATGGGGCGTCATAGCTGAGGCATAAGGGACTGTCTGATGTGGTCCTCACACAGAAGAGGGGTCTTACGTGCTTTCGTTGTAGGGGGAGGGGTCATCTCATCGAGGTTTGTAGGGATTCGACCCTCTACCATTGTGCAAGAAGGTGGATCACAAGCAATCTTCCTGCACAAAGTCGGCACAACCTAGCACTGCAGTACAGTCGTTGTCACCTTCGCCACTATTCACTCCAACTGTTGAGGTGGTTGCACCATGGTCCTTATCTTACGAGCATCTTCAAGAGTGGTTGAGTTTTGCTCTAGTGGGTGATGAGGTATGTGAAACACCGTCCCTCTCCAACATGAAGGAATGGTCACTCACCGCCTATGAGGGGGGGGGGGGGGGGGGGGGGGGGGGGGGGGGGGATTGCTTCAAGGTCATTGTCGTTGAAGAATGCAAGTTTCTTCTTAGTGCCCCTTGTTTCGAGTCCATTATGACCCTCTTGTTCAAGGTTGCTTCTGCTCGTGGGGGGGAAGTGCAATAGACAAGGCACTCGACCATGGATGGGGCCTTGCTTGAGAGGCCTCCAACCAAGGCAGCAATACCCATTTCCCTATTCGATATGCCCCTCCACTTGCAATTTATTGAAATTGTGCAATCAATCGTGGGTGCCTTTGGTTGTTTGAGGGGGCTCTCAGACTTGTTGGTCGAAGGTGAGGACTTAAGGATGGTCGACATTGTCATCAAGGTTGCCATTGGCATGGAGATTCCCTCAAGGGTGGTACTGAGGTGGGTAGGGACTCTTGGCTCATCAAGGTCAGGAGAAGGGAGTGAGGGGGGGGGTCTGAGAACATTTACAGAGGTGGCAACTTCCTTGACTCTAGTGATGGCCTCAACACTGCTGATCGTGCCATCCACCATATATTAAAGGCGAAAGGTCACGTGATTGGCGCTAAAACCTCAGAAGAGGGGTGTCATGTTCCCACGAATTTGGTAGGGGAATCCCAAAGTGCTCCTTCCATTCCGTTGCCCCCATTGAATGCAAACTCCCACATGAGGTGTGACGTGGCATTTAATAGTGGGTCCGCTCTCTCTAAAGTCCATGTCCCTAATGGCTTGCACCCACTACGAATTGAGTCCAACTTCGTGGTTGGATCCAACTCCTCTCCCAGTTAGGCTGGGTCCGACTTCTTCAAACCCCACTAAGGCCTTCATCTCCCTTCTCCTAGTTTTAAGTTTTCTCTCCAATTGTGCGCAGGTGGCCTCTAGATGGACCACTTTCATCCCAATCTCTCCAGTCTCTTTGGCATTTGAGGAGAACTTACAATCAGCTTTGACTCCCCCTATTCCATTCGTTAGTCGTCTCCATGCCGATGTTGGGGTGCTAGCCAAGATTAGGGCACCCCATGTTGACGTTGATCTTAACCAATGTCTCTGGGACGTGTGAGGACATGTCAAGGGTGGATTTGTGGGAGGAACTTCAATAGGCCTTGAGCATCGTGGAAGAAAGGCCTTGGTTGGGGGGATTTTAACACTACGCTATTTATCAATAATAAACCTAATGGACATCGAGATAGATCCACAGAGGCCTTTCCTGACCTTGCGGTTGATTTGGACCTCTTTGATTTACCTATGTCAAATCCAAATTCACTTGAAGGAACTCCTCATGTGCTAGATCTAAGATTGAATGTTTCCTTTCATTGCACGTTCTCGGACCACACCACCCTCCTCTGGGGTTCAAATGAGGATGCTAAATTTGCTTCCTATTTCAAGTCTAAGAAATTCTGGATCTTGGAACCAAGTCTTCGTGATTTGATCCTAAAATTTTAGTTGAAAGTCCCCCAAGCATCTAGTGCAACAAGGACATTGACCACAAAGCTGAGCCACTTGAGATCGAAGTTGATTTCCTATAAGGAGATCAAGGAGAGGCAAATCAAAGACAGGGGCAATGCATTGCGTGAGATTGAGAGGTTGGATAGAATGGAAGATTTTAGGGATCTCAGTCATCAGGAACTAGAAGCTAGAAAGTTGTTCCAGGGGGTGGTATTCCAAGAGGACCATAAATGGGAGGTGGAGTAGCGCCAAAGGTCCCACCAACTTTGGCTGAAGGAAGGGAACACCAACACTCGTTTTTACCACTTGGTGACCACTGTAAGGAGGTCCAACCTCATCAGTTCTTTAAAAGTTAGGGACGAGGTTGTTTTTAGGAGGGAGTAGGTCGGGAATGGGCTTAATATGCATTTCCATGACTTCACAAGGTGCAATAGCTTGGGAGGGTGGCAGTGGTAGACACGGAGCTTTCGACTCTTAGCGATGAAGCCTCTACATCCTTGGTTTCTTGGGTGATCGAGTATGAGGTGCTGGTGGCTACAAAGGGCTTGAAGGCTGAGGGTTCGCCTAGCCTAGATGGGCTCCCCATGCTTTTCTTTAGAGAATTCTGGCAGGTCCTTAGAGATGACTTCATGGCCATGATGCAGGAATTTTTGTTGGGAAATTTGGGTTTTAAAAGGTTTAACTGATCTTATATGTTCCTTTTACCTAGGAAATCAAGCACTAAGACTGTTGAAGATTATCATCCCATTACCCTCTCAAACTCGATCTCCTAATCGTGGCAAAGGTTCTGGAAAATAAGATTCAGAAGGTCCTCCCGAAGCTCATTAACCTAATTCCGATAGTCTTCTTGCGAGGGAGATCCTTGCAAGAGTCTTTCATCCTTACGGAAGAAATGTTGGCACCTTGGAGGCAGAGAAAGATGAAGGGCTTTTGGTGAAAGGTCAATTTCTTGAAGGCATACAACTTGATCTCTCAGTCCTGTCTATGGCAAACTTTGAGGAGACGCTTCCCAAAGAAGTGGCCAGAGTGGATGAAGTGGTGTGTTACAACTACCCCTTTTTCTATACTGGTGAATGGTTGATCCAAAGGGAGTTGGATCCAACCACAACAAGGGGTCCGACAGGGTGTTCTTTAGCACCACTCCTCTATTTACTTGCAGCTAAAACTTTGTTTCGAGGCATGTGCTGGGGGTTTTTTGAGAGGGTACCATGCACCAATGCGATGCAGGATGATTCTCTAGTGACGCACATTCTACAATACATCGATGACACACTTTTCTTCATTGAGGGTGGACGCATGGAGGTTGAGTGCCTGGAGTCGATGGTTCGTCTCTTTAGAGAGGTGTCTAGGCTCTCTATAAACCATATGATGTCTACTTTTGTGCCGATAAACCTGACAGAGGTTATGGCGTGCTCTAAGCTATTGCATACTTAGATATCAATTTCACCAATTTCTTATTTGGGCCTCCCTCTAATGGAGAAGCAACCGCCAGTGGGAGATTGGCTTCCTCTAGTTGATAGGTTAGAGAGACAATCGACTAGGTGGAAAGGTTGGGTGCTCTCTAGTGGATAGATGATATTAAAGTCGATGCTTTCAAATATTCTGATTTTCCACTTCATCTTCAATCCACCGAAAAAGGTGATCAAAAGGATTAACGCCATCAGACATATTGTTTCAAAAGGGACCAAGCCATGACAGTCACTTCCTGAATCTCGTCAATTGGAAGGATATCTACGTACCGATCAATCAGGGAGGCTTACAAGTTTTGCACCTCGCTAATTTTGGAGAGTCTTTATTGTCCAAGTAGGTGGGAAAACTCTTGTTGAGCGAGGACGCTCTATGGGTTCCTGTCTTAGAAGGCTCCTATGGGTGTTCCCTAAATTAGAACAAGAGATGCCTTATTCCTCATGGAGCATCTAGGCTTTGGCAAGATTGGCATGGTTTGACTACCATTCTAAGGAGAGTGGCTCCCCAAGTGAAACCCGTGTTGGGGGCGGTAAAACCTTCAAGTTCTGGAATGATGATTGGACAAGGAACATGAAATTCAATTTCAAGCTACAAAAATTGCATGCAGTTGCTCAAGGTAGACAGTGTTGTGTGTCAAATGTCTAAGGGGTAAATCAAAATGGAGGAATTGGCACTTAGGCACCAAATTTGGAGGGGCATTGTCAAAAGTCAAGGTCGAAGGGCTATTGAAGTTTCTTGCCATGATTAAGTCTTTCTCACTAACTAAAAGGTCAATCGATAAGTTGTGATGAGCACATGAGGCCTTCTCCATGAGTAAGGCCTATAAGATTTTCAGACTTACCAGTCAAGAATGTTATCTATATTTAGGTGGATGCTACGCTCCTTTGGAGGGTTAAAATCCCCTTAAAAGTTAAAATTTTTCTATAGCTTCAAAAGAGAGGGAGGTTAACTACGAGAGACAAGGTGCAATGTTGGACCCATTTGGAGGATGGCTTGTGTGTTCTATGTGGTGAGGAGAATGAGGATGTAAAGCATCTCTTGTTGCAATGTAATTTCATGAAGAGCCTTTTCTCTGCCTTGGCCTAGCGCTAATACAGGACAACTCAGTTGATGCTTTTTGGAGGTCTATTCACACTAATACTTTGGCAGACCCGTTGGCACATGTGAAGGTGGTTGCCATTTTTTGGTCGGTTTGGTTGCAAAGGAATGCATCTATTTTCAGGGGTGAAAGGGTCTACTTCAAAAATGTCATAAGGCATGTATCTTATCTTTATGAGTTTTGGACTCAATCTGTAAGTGATGCTTTGGCTTGTACTCCCCTTTGAATGCAATATGTTGGATGACTACCAACCTCTGAAAAAAATTCATCTTTAGAGCATGCACTGCTTATTTCCTTTGTATCCATTGACAAGTCGCAAGATTCATGTAAGCTATTGAGTTGGCCAACTCTTATAAAGTAATATCTACTATTTTTTATTAAAAAGCTTAGAAAAATAATTTTTCCACATGGTCTTCATATCTTAACTAGTTATAAGGACACTGCTTTCTTCATCCTTGATACACGCTACTTGTGTAAGGTTCTTCATCTTTTGTTCCCATGCTTGAACTAGCTTTAAGATATCTTATCACCTTTTCCATATCAAGTTTCTTGTAGATCCCAAGTTTTTGTTTATGCTTCACTAACCAACTCCTCTTCTTACATTGCTCTATTGTAATCTATTAAGTTTTCATTAGTTTTGTCCCAACATGAGGCTTTAAAGCATGTTCTTTTAGCTTTAAGCATCTCTTGCACTTCTCTACTCCACCATCAAGCTTCGTTTTGCCCCAATGATCCTCCTTTAGGTACACCTAACAACTTCTTAACCACCCTTATAATACAAGCTGCCATAGTCTCCTACATGTCATAAGCACTTCCATTAAATTCCCATGCCCCTTATATTTATAGCAACATATGCTCCTTGAAGCTCTCACACTCCCTTTTAAGATTCAATCATTTGATTTAGTTCTTATATTCTTAAACACCAATTTTTTTCCTATTTGACTTCTTTACATGCACATTCATCATCAATACACGATGCCAAACAATTGAACTCTCCAAAAAATAACCTTTCAACACCAACATAATCGATCTTGTCTTCTCAAACAAAATAATTGATTTATGCTCTTGCTAAACCATTCTTGTAGGTGATCAAATACTCCTCTCATTTTTTAAAAAAGTATTTGCTATGAAAAGATCATAAATCATTACATGATCAAGAAAGGTCTCAACCTTCATTTCTATTTCCAAGAATCCGTAAATACTCTAAAGCATTCTTTCTCAAATGTCTCCTTAAATCTCCACCTAAGCAAATCATTTCTCTTTGTTGGATCCTTTGAATTATCACCCCAAGCTCCTTCTGAAATGATTTTTCTTTTAATCCTTCCCTCAAACCAACTTGAGGTTCATTAATTGAAATAACATTAAGAATTTCTTCTTCCAATAATAACATTATCAAAGTGATTCAATCTCTCGACCCCTTTCCTCAACTATACTCTCCTCCAAAACCTTATGGATGATAATGCTAACCCTTTTTTATGCTCTCTCCTTTTGTGAGTACCATAATTGAAGCTCATTCTCTTAATCTCCTTGGCTTTCCCTCATATCCACTTTTATCTCCTAAAGGCAAAGAAGTTAGATCTTCCCCCTAATCACCATATCCCCGATCTCCATGAACTTGCCTTTAGGAGACCAACTTTCAATAAAGTGCCAACTTTCAAAAAGGAAGTGGCAAAACTAGCTGCTTTACTTGCATGTATCCTTAATATGAGTACCCTTACACATTTTGGATTACATTCAAGTAGCAAATGTGATGCATCGGTAATCAAGAAGGCTCCAATGAAATGTAAATGAGTGCTTGAGTCTATATTTAAGGATCCGACAAGTTTTATGCTGGCTGTTAGCTACTAAAATGGCTTAAGCCTCCCCAAAATGGAAAATAAAGTGTCAAAACCACATGTCCTAACACTCAAGAGTAGGTAGCCCAAGCCTCCTTCGCTATCAACAAGAAGCCCTCTCTCTTCAACCAATGATTTTAAAAAGAAAAGAAAAAAGGACTCCCTATTTGTTGTGACATGTCAAAGAAAGATACTTAGACAACCTTGTACAAGCCTCAAATCCTATAAGACCCCAGCGCTAAACAAAAATGGTTGAAGAACCTCTTCCAAGATTCATGGTATTCATTTGGATGTGGGGTAAATTTTACCTCATATGGATAAGATAACTTGTAGGATAGGGGAGATTTATCCCACACACGTACATCTCCATGTAGTTTAATTTGACCACTCATGTTGACAACATTTGCTATAGTCTACACCCACATCCATGCAATCGTCACTTGTGCTATCCTTGTATACACCGTAACCCACTAAAAGCATAATCACATCACTATTCATCGTACTATTCATCTTACCCATGACACGTCAACTATCCCACCTACTTATCCAACATCCAAACGAATACTCAGTAAGAGTGGGTGAGTGCAAAGAGCAACTTTCCATCCCAAGGAAGGTTGTTTTCAGATCAAAAGATAGACAAAATGATCTAATTTTCAAAACAAAAAACTTCCTCGTACCAGCTATTCCAATTTTGTACCCTGGCCCCACATGTTCACCACTATTGCAACCCATCATCATTAGCCACCCTCTTCAGTATTCAAGGAAGAAAAAAGTCAAAATCAGCCTTCTAAATAAGTATCAATTCCATATTTCTAAGTCTATTAAGGAACTCCAGGATTTGCAAATCTACACTGGTATGAAGATATCTGCAATTTATAGATGATATCTATGTAAATGTGATTAATAGAAACATATCTACAAATTTTACTGTTTGCACGGCCATGTACATAAAATACCTATAAGGCTATTTGAGCTATTTTGCATTGGGCTTTAAATCAAGCCAAAAAAGTTTAGGGGTTTTTTTTTTTTTCTTTGAAAAGAACATCTCTTTGGACAACAACCTGCAAGCCAAAAACTTAGGGTATTGAGAAATACCTATACAAATAAATATATATATATATAGAGGCACATCTTACAACAAACCCGCACTACTATTTTTTGGAAAGTCCTCTAGTAAATTCAAACTGAAAATAAACTACCCTCTCTAGTAAACTCAAACTGAAATTAAACTACCAGGAGCATGAGGAGGAGCATGGATTGGAGCAAGAGCCGGAACTGGAGCTGGTGCTGATGCTGGAGTTGGAATAGGAACTGGATTGGCAGCATTTCTATATGTAGACAAGTCTTCTCGATTTGTAGAAGTGACACTGAGTTTTCCAGGGGTTTTGACTGTTTTTGTTCTCTGTGCATATCTCCTGTTTTGAAACCAGTTCCAAACCTGCAAAGAATGCAACATAAACATCAGACCTCAAAAAATCCCCATTTTTACGAAACTTTGGTGGGGAAAAACCATAACCTACCTGCTTTGTCTGTACAACAATTTTTCCAGCTCGATCTGCTGAGGCACTTTTGGCATATAAAAGAAAGCATTCAATCTTAGATTCAATATGAAAACATAACATTGTTGATTATTCCAAAACTAGCTGGAACAGATCATACCTGAACTTTTCAGCTAGGGCACAAATTGTTTCACGAGAAGGTGTCACATTATTAGACCCCTGCAAACATGCTTCCATCTCTGCCACCTTAATCAATTAATAACACCATGTGAGACATTTGCACCAAGAAACATTACTACCCAAAATGCAATGTTATTACTAGTTAACTGCTGTAAAGAACATTACAAAAGCAACAGACTTTAGCTCTAGATTTAGAAAGCATTCCATGCATATGACATTATCAGTTGTTTATCAATCTTACTGGATATATATTATGTTGATTAACCTAAATAACACATCACAAAAATAACAAGCTGTAATTGACGGTACAACAAGAAATTAACTGCATAGCTCAAAAAAGATCATTCAAGAACATGCTTGCACAAATGTATGTTTGGGGCCAATGTGGCTACGTCTCTATTTCAGATTGTGGATTGATTTGGCACGCAAAAGTTTGGCTTTGAACGTGAAGGTTGTTTCCTGGCTATTGAGAAGAGGAAGGCTAATGACCAAGATTTATAGGCAAAGATTCGTGTCAAATGTAGATGATTCTTGTGGGGCCAATAGTTGCTCTCTTGTCTGTTTTCAAAGGAGGTTCCAGGATGCACTGTAGTAGCCTTCATTGACATGTCGATGGTTGAATCTTTTTGGAGGACTTTTAGGAGTGCTTTTCTAGATATAGAGTAGACCATGCAGTGTCATAAGCCATTCTTTAGGCAATCTGGTTGTAATGTAATGTAGTGATTTTCACGGGGAGGGCCTTTATTAATTGTTCTTGTGGATTCATGTCGCTTAAAGATATGTAGGATTCCTCTGCCTATAAGTTATGTTACATAAAAGATTTTTTTTTTCCTTTGTAACGGTTAAAATGGCTACTGAATGTATACTAATCACTTAAACAGAGATTACAATAGTTGCTGCCAATTTCTTAAAAAATATATCACCTCCCCAATAACAGTTCCATCTAAGGTCTCTAATTTCAAAGCAAGTTGCAACCACAAGAACCAAGTAATCTTTGAAACATCTCATTTCACTTCTACAGCACTCCAAGGTATCAAAAGACAAAGACTCCACCTTTCAAAAGAAGACAAAGACCCCAAGGAGACTTCATGAAAGAAGTTACAGTCAAAAAAGATGTTCTAAAAATCCTCGTCTGCATCACTACATAAGACACAAGTAGCATAGAATCAGGCTCCCATCTTCTCCACATCACCTTGGTTACCAAATCTTCCTGCCAAAGCAGCCAAGCGAAACTTTTGATCTTCAAGAGCATTTTTAATGACCTTATGCAGTGACAGTCATTCCCAACATTGCCTCCCCCAAACCCTGCAGAGCTCTGCTGCAATCAACTCCAACCCGCATAACACCTCTGAAAAGTTTGTAAACCCCCCTCATGGTAAAACTTCCACTACAGCAACAAAGGGAGTCAGGCAAGCCTACCTTGGTCAAGAAACCCTACATGTGCAACAGCCGAAACTTTTTTGTATTTGAAGAGCCAAAAGCCAAGATTGTAGATCCCTGAATCTGGCCTCAAACAAGCTATCACCCACACATGGTCCAAATGTCTACATCCCTTTCCACACACCCCTCCCAACAATCAGAAACAAAAGCACCCCGATCAACCACAGGGTACACAACCTACGAACCAGCAAAACCAAACAACCTGAACCAGGTCAAGCATCCTTTTAGAATTTGAAAATCTCATCTGTTAAGAAATAAATAAAAGCGGAATAAGAATGGACATAATATCAAAGCATAACAATCAAGAACACTTGGATTTACGTGGAAACCCCACTCACAAAGAGCAGGGAGAAAACCATAGGAGAAGGCTCCTATGAGGCAAGATATTTCTGTATTCTTCTCTAGGATAAACTAGGGGATACATGAGCCTTATATAAGCAACCCAAACCATACATAATTTGTCCCATGGAATGTGGGACTAAAATAGTCCACAATGACTCTTCACCATTCAACACTCCACCTTAAGCTGGAGCATGGAATGCTCAGCTTATACAAAAGAAATCCTCACTTTACAAAGCAAAAAACACAACACTCAATATAAAGTCACCAGCTTCCTTGCATCCTCATTCTTGCTTGTAGACGAGTGTTGGTCGGAGTCTGGAGATGAATCGTTGAAGCTAGTTCTGATACCCATGACTCCATTTTGAAGACTCTAAAGAGGGTCACTCATGGGCCTCTCCCACACGGAAACTCAAATAAAGGTCTCTCCTTTGAAGACCTAGAGAGTGCTCTCTTCTATACGAAAATTCTTTGTTCTTCTCATATAGGGATCAAAAGAAAAGAATTTCTTTTATATGGGGACCTCATAGAAAAGAGTCTCATATGAGGTACACAAAGAGGTTCGCACACTCCCCCTTTCTTCCATACTCATATGGGAGAAGAAACAAGATAGAGAAGAGCTTCTCCTCTCTTCTTTTCATCATCATTTTTTTATTTCTTTCTTCTCTCTTTCTCTCTCTGTCTCTAGATTTTTTTTTCTCTGCCCCTTTTCCTTGGCAATGCTAAGAAGGGACCCAAAAAAGAGATAAAGGAAACCTAAAGGGTAAAAGATGTAAAAAAACCAAAAAATCTCTTCAAAGATGAGCCCACAATCTTGGTGTTAAGCATTCTTCCTTCGACATTGGCTTCTTCGCCAGCGAGATCAACACCGCTAATTGTGGCCCACCCCTGAAGGTGCACCTCGCGAGATTCTTCGCTTAAAATCCCTACCATTCCTGCTACAACTACCTTGATCTCGCAATTCTCACCAATAGGCAGTGCCACTGATTCTCACCTTTCTCCTTCGGCTTCTTCATCGCCACAGCTTCGACCACGCGTAGAGGCACATCTCCATTGTTGACATCTCACGATCTCACACGAGAGATCACAACGACCATGCTAATGCCTCAATGCTCAGGAGATCCTCGTCGCGAGGCTTTCAAAGGAATTACGACCATCCCTCCTGCAATCTCATGTGAGATCTGGAGCACACCATCTTTGCTCTCTCTCAACGTCAACACCTCGCCGCCACTGCTATGCTTCTCAACACCGCCAGCACACGGGGAAGCGTACCAGAGGCATCGCTACACACAAGGGAGGCCTCTATGGCCTACTAGTACATGCTCCTAAGGCCCTCACCATCGCCTTCTGTGCCATTGCTTCTCTTCATCAACTGCTCAAAGAGATTAGGGTTCCAACCCTTACTCCACATCAAAGGCATAGAGAAAGAACCCTAATAATAGGAATAATCAAACAAAAAAACCCAAGAACGATTTGTTCTGATACTATGTTAAGAAATAAATAAAAATGAAATAAGAATGGACATAATATCAAAGCATAACATTCAAGAACATTAGGGTTTACGTGAAAACCCCACTCACGAAGAATAGGAAGAAAACCATGGGAAAAGATCCCTATGGGGCAAGATATTTCTATATTCTTACATACATATAAAAAGGAAAAGGATGATCACATGTGACTAGTGATCATCCCACTGCATTAATTGAAAGGGGGTTACACTGTTATAGTAAAAAAGGGTACAAGAACATCAAGTGCTCAACAAAAAGCTCTTTAGCTCACTGTAAACAATTCCCACAAAATGCAGCATTATGTAGCAACCAAAGTGTGGCGAAAGGTGTTGCTTGCTCCTATTTAGATCCGAAGGAACCAATATGAAAGAATTACCAGAACTACTCTCAACTAGAATGAGATGGCCACTGTCCACCTATCCTCATCCAAACCTCCCAAGCAAAGGATAGTTAAAAAACAAATGGTCACAATCCTCCATAGCATCACCACATAACACACAAGTGGGAACAAAAAGTGGGAACAAAATGAGGGGAAGCCTATAGGCCTTAGTCATCAATCTTTTTCTACTAAAAGGCCAAGGAAAAGTATTTACTTTCAGTGGCATTATAGTTTTCCAAATAAGTCTACAATCTTTGCTTTCCAAATAAGTCTACAATCTATGTTGTCCCTAGGAGGTAGAACCCTTCTGTAAGCTAACTGAACTAAAAAAGAATCATCTCTCTAAGACAAAGCATCCTAGACACCTGTTTTAGGTGCAACAACCACCGGAACCTCCATGAGTTGCAAATACTCCTCAATTCTCTAATTTAAAAAGACCACCACATAACATCGAAGACTAAGAGTGTCCATCCTAATAATCTACCACCAACACCACAAGCTTTGAAGTCAAGGCATAAAGGCATAGAGAGGCATCCGCCAAGGAGCCAAAATTAGTCCAAGCTAGAAGGTGAAATTGTAGAGAAGTTTCCATTGTTTTGTTTATGTTTTCTATGTTTTTCTATTATTTCTATTCTTGTTTAAACTTGAGTTTACCCCTAGCCTCTCTCTCTCTATAAATAGAGGCCTAGGGTTTCTGTAAAGAATGCAACAATTCATTCTCTCCACATGATATCAGAGCAACGATCCTAAGTCGGAACTTGATACCTCCTTAATCTCTCTCCTATTTTTCTTTCTCCACCAAATAATCTAAATCCTTATTGCCATTTATGCCTTTTTTAAGGAGAAAGGAAGGGTTTTCTCCTCTAGAATCTCAAGGGTCCCAACCCTAGGGCACAAGACCAATGGGGGACCCCCAATCAACATCGCTATAGTAGGTGAAGGGGTCATCGGAGACCATCCACGCAACCATCGGGTCAGGGCAACACCAGAGCATCACCATCAGACCCCAATCACCATAGTTTTTTGCTTCCAGTAGCAGTAGCGGTGGTGTTGGTGGTTCTTGCTCTCACTATAGCAACCAAAAGAGGTGTTGCTCCTTGGTGACCACCCGGAGTTAGGGATGAGCATTAGGTTGAGATAGCTCAACCCATCCTAAAGCCTAACTGGATTGGGCCAGCCCAAGCCCGAGTCCGAAATTCACTTGGGCTGGGCTTGGGTTGTAAGCATGACCCATTTATTAAATCAACTAAGCCTTGGGTCGAGGTAGCCCAAACCCAACTCGACCCGTGTTATATATATATATATTAAAGACTAAATAAACATGGACTACTCTTGCAATTTTTCCACCAACAAAACCTTAAGACCCTCGTGCTCCCTGCAGCTACAAATTATACAATCCTACAATCACATTGGAACTAAATATGAACCATGGATTTTTTTCCATAGTGAAGTGTGGACATTCAAGTTTGAACTAGATATGAACACATAAGATGAGTACTTTTATTTTTTATTGTAATTTTCCTCTACTTGATTATATTTAGTTATATATGTAAAATATTCAACTCAAATATTTGCAATGCAAGTAGCTAGATCATTTTAATTGCATGTGTACCCGCGAGGGCTCAAATATCTTTTAATCTCCACAAAAGGCAAATATAATAACCACGTCCTTTACAAGTCACTTTTTTTTACTTGTACAAAATCATATCACTGCCTATACTTTTAAGATAATTATTGAAGTGAAACTCCCATTTACATATTGTCTTACAAGCATCAATGAATTAAACAGCAGGACCGTGAAGATTGATGAGGACTTAAAGATGATGCTACCACAAAAATCATCTTTTTAATTTGCATAAGGCTAGTAGGCAACTATTTATTCGCATTCAGTAAAAGTTATATGAAATTATCTTTGAGAAAGAATCGTGGTTAGGCTGCCATTAGTTATAAATGGGCTAGCCTAGCCCAGCCAAAGCCCTTTTTTTTGGGCCAGGTTGGACTTGGGTCAAAAAATTTTATTTTGGGTCGGGCCTTAGGCAACCTTTTTAGCCCATTTATTAAATGAGCTTTGGACAAGCTAAGACTTGCTCGTAAGAGCTCGGCCCAATGCTCATCCCTACTCAAAGTGGTCACCCAGAGCAAGAGGATCATCTTCATTGACCAGTGAGCTCACCAATTTTCGAAGGGCAGGATAGAGTCACCTGTGCATTGTCACGTATTGTCCCTCCATATAGTTGCCCCCATGCATGTGTCCATTCTTTTCCAAAAACTAACAACCAGGGCTTGTAATGTTCATAATTTCAAATCGTGTCCACTTGGTTATTGTTCTCTATGAAATCCACATTTTACCCTGTCCCCAAGGAAACAAAATCACCTATCTCACCTGTACTTGTGAACAATCCTCCACAGAAGGATCAGATCAGACACCCAATAAGATGTTTACCCAAAGAAAGCACGCATCACAAGGTTCCAAAAAATTTGATCTCCTGTGCACATAGCACCCACTCCTAGTGGATACACTAACATCAGTTAATAAAAGATAATTAATGCATGTTAAACTCAATTTTAACACCATCTTTTCAACAACTCTAGCAATTCAAGGTAACAACAAATCACACCCTTGGTAGCTAGCAAGCTAATCTACATTTAAAATGGTAATCCTCAAACAGCATGCTTGTGAACAAAATCATTTTGGGCAGTAAATCACTTCTTTCACAACCTCTCTGTCTTGTTTTGCATTGAGGGGTGAATAATTCCAATTAGCATAGGCCCAATTCAATGAAAAAGGATTAGTGATACAAAATAGTCTCAACTTCAAAATAACAACCTAAGGCAAGAAGTTCCACCTACACTTCAGCAGAGGTGCGAACTTGACATCAGAAATATGTGAAACATGTGTCACCCAAGTGGTGAACACAACTTCAGTCACACTCTTCAAAGAGCTTATTCAATGCACTGGTAGCATTCTCAATGTATCTTACCACTTGCAATCAAGTTCTCATTTTCGGCAGATATTCAAGTCAGTCACAGAATATACCAGGAGAATTCAACTAGTCAAACTATGAAGAGCACATATCTTAAATCAGTCAAGCACGACGTTCACATCCCCATATCTTCGGAGGGAAAGATGGGAACCGCGGCATGGAGAGGGATCAGGCGATCGATCGCAAGCCCTTGCGAGGGACGGAAGAGAAGACTTTAGGGTTTCGAGCGGGAACTCACCTCGGCGGGGGTAAAGCGGAAGACGGGGCCGCCGCCATGCGGGGGTCGGCCCATGCCACTCGATCGGAAGCGCCTCTACTCCAATCCAACGGATGGGTATATACGTATCTATCGAATCAAACGAGGAGAATTGGAGAAGATCAGCACGGGAAGGGGGGTTGTTTGGCTGTACAGTTGCAACCAAAGGAAGTGACTTGCAAACTTGTCTATATATAGTACGGTGCACGTGTCGGACGAGATGATTGCCCGAATAATCAAGGTGGTTGTTCTGGCCCTTAAAATTATGAATATTAGTGATATACCTAAACTTTGTTTGGGAGTGTGCAGAATTTTTTATATCTAATTATATTATATAATTCGACTAAATATCCAAGAAATTTAGTATAATAAATTTTAATTTATAATTTAATTTTTATTTACATTAATTTGATAATTAATAATAATATAAATTATGAAGGTATGTTAAAATTAAAAAAATATATAACAAGAGTTACAAATGATTTTCCTTAATCAACTTTTTCATGAGATTTGTTTTCGAGAGAAAACGAACATTTTTTCGTGGAATTTACTTTTAGGAAAAGAAATTTCTTTTGATATTATGGGTAAAATTTATAATGATCAAAATGTTATATTTTTAAAAAGTCAAATTAATTACTCGAATAATGGGTGAAGTGATTTTTTTATGTATAATGAGATAATGTTTTTCAGAGCAGAGGTTTTTATTTTTTTATAATAAGATAATATTAAATGTTAACACAAATTAATATTTACGACTTTTGATTTTACATGGAGGCACTATATATTGGAAGTTAGATAGTAAAAAGAACTGCATCTTTGTCGTGAATTAAGTCACAAACTTCTTTTATGGTTTGTTGGGAAAAAGGAAAAAGTTAAGAGTCAAAAATAAATTAATAAAAAGGAGAGTGGAAGGCTCGAATTTCGTAGAGAAGCGTTAGTATTGAGGGAGTGGGAGGGTGAGTTGCAATAGTAACAAGGTGAGGGGGTTAGTGGCAGTGACAAATGTGGTGACATGTGGGATCAGCAATTGTCGCACTTTTCTTATAAGTATAAATTAGTATCAAGTCCCTAGAATTAACCTCACGTAGGATTATCATTAATTAATCGATTCTCAATTATTGCTCAAGTGATACTTAAGAGGTTTATAAAGTTCTTTATTTTATAGTAGTGTGGTTCTCTAAACTAACAAGAATGATAGCTTGAAGGAAAGTGTTGGAAATGAAATCCTCCAAATTTAACTCCTTTGCAATCAAGAGAAGCTTCATAGTTGAAAAAAATCACAACTAACCATCAATCGACTATCCTTTCCCGTGATGCTTGTACACAAAGATGAGAACCTCAAAGTTGAAGAAGTATGTTAAAAGATATTTTTGTAGCCCTCCCAAAACAAATGATAGGTGTACACAATTTTATACACTATTAGAGAGGGTCACATGATACAGTCCAACCACACGATACGTTATAGGTCATGACACCCTTCTTTAATAGGGGGGAGGGTATACAAAAGTGCATACACTTTTGTGTACACTAAGTGTTTTCCCAAAACAAATATGCTTACCTAAAACAATGACTAAAGGAGCACTTTAGGTTGCCCCAACCCCAAATTGACTTTCTAATGAAGACCTAACACCTCATAAGATGTGCAGGAACATGAAGCTTACAGTTTTGGGCTTTCCAACAAGAAAGAAGATATCATAGGGATTAACCAAGGGGCCATCCTATTCCTCGAGGATCAAAAGGAACAAGATAGGGCCAAAGAAACTCTAGGGTAATTGGGATTACATTTTGTGTACATCAATTGAACAACCCAAGTATTCAACATATAAAGTAGATTATATTAGAAGATTGTGTGATAAAAGAAGTTGATCTTTAAGAAATCAACTTACTATCCACTTGCATCAAGACTCTTATATCAAAAGTTACTTTCTTACCTACAAATCAACTAAGATTTATAGTCATCACTAGACCATAGCAACTAGTAGTTGGGTCCTTTTTTTTTAACAAGCTTGCAATTATTTCCCTTCACATCAAGTAAGACTTTCCTAAACAAAACTTAAGGTTGGAGCTTTGGGGTAAAGTAGTCAAAACTAGTTGTTATCCATACTTATACTACAAGTATGGAACAAATTAACAAGTCATCCTATCTTAGTTTACTTCGTTGGTGAGTTGGCCAGCCACTCTTGATAAAATTCATAAGCTTTCTCTTAGCAAGAAAGTGATAGTTTATGGATGTTGATGATTGTTACGAACGTGGGAGTCAGACGTGGTTTAAGACGTCTGGGAAGTGGCCCAGACGTCTGGTATTAAATTTTTTCGGCATCGCAAAACGTAGGTGACGACATGACTCCTTTGCATGAGCACACCCCCCAATCCCTACAACGAGGCATCTGTGTAAATGACAAACCCGCCACCGATGTAAGGGATGGTGAGTACAGGAGCTGGGGTCAGCTTCTCCTTCAACTCCTAAAAGCAAGACTCACCCTCGTCTGTCCAAGAGAAGGGTACGTCCTTTCGAGTCAACTGAGTCAGAGGACGTGCAATCTGCGAGAATCCTCGGATAAACCATCTGTAGTAACCAGCCAATCCCAGGAAACTACGAATCTCTGTCACCGTACGCGGCCTCTCCCACCTGAGTACTGCCTCTACTTTGGCTGGATCCATAGCTAATCCATCCTTTGAGATCACATGGCCTAAGAAGGTGACCTGTCTCAACCAGAACTCGCACTTGCTGTACTTGGCGTACAGCTTGTGTCGTCGCAAAGTATCTGAGACCATGTGGAGATGCTGCTCATGCTGTGTCTGATCTTGAGAGTAAATGAGTGCGTTGTCAATGAAAACCACTATGAACTGATCCAGATACGGTCGGAAGATGCGGTTCATTAGATCCATGAAAGCGGCGGGGGCATTGGTCAGCCCAAATGGCATGACCAAGAATTTGTAGTGACCATACCGCGTATGAAAGGCTGTCTTGGAGACGTCAGTCTCCCTAATCCTCAACTGATGGTTGCCCGACCTCAGATCTATCTTGGAAAATACCGTGGCATCTCTCAGCTGGTCGAAGAGGTCATTTATGTGCAATAACGGGTAGTTATTCTTGACGATGACCCGGTTCAGCTGTCTGTAGTCGATGCACAGCCGAAGCGTACCGTCCTTCTTCCTCATAAATAGAACGGGAGCTCCCCACAGGGAGGCACTTAGCCTCACGAAGCCCTTCTCTAGCAGGTCCTGTAGTTGTGACTTGAGCTCTCGCAACTCAAGCAGGGCCATCCGGTATGGTGCAGTAGAAATGAGGCTAGTCCCCGGTACCAGTGAGATCTCAAACTCGATCTCTCGCACAGGTGGTAATCCTAGCAGCTCCTCTGGAAAGACGTCAGGGTACTCTCGGACCACCAGAATACTCTATAAGCTGACCACGAGGTCGGGCTCTACTAGGACGCAAGCAAGAAAGCCCTCGCACCCTTGGCTTAATAGCTTCCCTACCTGAAGCGCGGAGATGCATCTGAATCCTCCATCTACCGGCTGGCCGTGGAACTCGAAGGGAGGCAACATTGGTATGGAGAAAATAATCTTTCTCCTGAAGCAATCTACAAGGGCATGATATGCGGCTAACCAGTCCATCCCCAAGATCACACCAAAATTCTCCATCGGGATCATGATCAGGTCTATTGGAAGACTATGTCCCCCTATCGTGACCTTACAGTCAGTGAAAACCTCCTCGGCAACAAACACCTGCCCTCCTGGTTCTCTAATCAGGAAGGGCTCCTCTAAAAGTACACTGCACGACCCCATGCTGACAGCAAAATCCGCAGAAACAAACGAATGTGTGGCACCAGAATCGAAAAGTATGTAAACGAGTCTGCTAAAAACAATAACCATACCTGCCACTACGGAGCCTGAAGCTCTAGCATCTCCGTTAGTCAGGACGTTAACACGCCCCTCAGCCCTCGATGTAGAAGAAGCAGCCGTGCTCTGGGTCGGGCGGGAGACAGTAGGAAGGTACCCTCCTCGTGACTACTGTCCTCCTCCTCGGGCCTGGTAACCACGTCCGCCAAATCGGCCTCCAGTGCTCGGTGCTGAGAGCGTCGGTTGCGCTCCGGTCCTAGATGGACAATTCCTCCGTATGTGGCTCGGCTGACCACACTGATAGCAGAGGGGTATGCGACCTCCTCCCTCTGTCTACTGTTTCTGCTGGAGACTGGGCGGGGGTTGGCTGCGGTCGATTAGTCCCTATCGGGGACCCCCAAAGGTCCCTGGTGGACCCGCATAATGAGACAGCTCCCCTGCTGGTGCCTAGTGCCTCCTCTCCCGATGACCTTGTGAGTGCTCCTACGGGTAAGGCATCTTCCATCCTCCATCGGTTTCTTGCACGGATGAGTTGGTCTCCTCATAGGTCATGGCAGCCTTAATTGTGCAGAAGTGTTGAATGGCAGAAGACTATGCTATCGAAGTTGGTTTTGAAAACCTGTCTTTGTAGTTCGAGTAGTAAAGAAATCCGCTCAACAAATAAAATTTATACCGAAAAATCTGTAAAGAAATCCCAAGTCGAACACAGGGAGGATACGTCGATCAAAATTTGCAATTATATTTTTTTGTTTTTGTTTAAAGGGCGGAATAATCATAATAGATTCAATATAGACAATAAGAGAGAGAGAAAGAAGATTCACTTGGTATTGAAAAATGTTTTTACAACTAAGAAAGCGAGAAATGATTACACTAGAAAGAGAGAAATTATTACAACTAGAAAGCAGGAAAATTATACTCTAGAAAGCAGTAAAAAGAATGGGAGAGAGAAGTTATCCTCCTCGACAATCGCTTGGAGGACGAGCTGGATGGGACGACGCCTGGAAGACGAGGGACGGAGCGGGAAGGAGGACGAAGCAGAAGGAACAGGAATGAGGCAGCACATCGTTGTTGTCACGGGATCCGCTTCCGGAACGGGAGCGAAAACTTGGTTTTAGCTCTTGAGGAGCATCCCGGGTGTGGGACAAGCTTCTTTTGAGCTTTGGAGAGGGAGAGAGGAGAAGGAAGGGATGAGAAATCCATATGGTAGGGGCCTCCTTTTATAGTTGCAAGGAGTGGGGGCATTTTAAACATTACAACATGAAAAACATTAATTCAGGACCTTTAGTGACGGATAAATTCGTCACTAAAGTCCTGAACATGACTGACGTGCACGCGTCGCACGCACCCGCTCACCTTCAGTGCCCTTCAACACTCGCGCACATTCGCGCGTGCTCAACCGTCCGATTAAGGGATCGGACAGCTTAAACTGCCTACGCCCGTGCCACCCACCTACGTGCAATCGCGTGTTTGCGCCGCGCATCTGATTCTGCGTGAGTGCTATTTGTCGATTTGTGCCGTTCGATGCGCATCGCGCAGCTCCAATCACGCGCCCACTCGCAAGGAGAAGCGCTGCGCCCGCGATTCGAACCCGCGCCATCCACCTCCGCAGCCTTAACCGCTATGCTTCGTGTGTGGTTGAGGCGCGTTGAGGAATTTGCGCACGGCTGATCTCTGCCGTTGGATTTTCATCCGACGGTCGAGATCAACCGTTGCTTGTGCCTTTAAATGAGGAGAGCGCTGGATGAGCAATGGCGTGGCACGTTCTCGGCCGTTGGATGGGCATCCAACGGCTGAGATTTTTCGAGCGGGTGTAGAAGAAGAGCTGCAGTCGGTGCTGGGCAGCTATGATGGTGCCACGTGGCACCATTTAGGCTGTCCATCTTCTAAGTGTTGTAGATGGTGCCAAGGGTGTCGGATTAGATCAATTTTTACGCCGTTAGGCTGCGATTGTCAATCTGAACCCATCCGTGTAGTCGGATTTGTCGTCTGAGGTGTGGATTGTTACAACCCGGTTCCCGAATCCCTACAGGACAGGAGACCAGACCAACTCGACTGATCCTAAGACCCAGTCGTCCAGCGAGAAAGTAACCAAAAAGCAGGAAAGTAAACCACATTCACTATGCTAAGCAACTAATAGTAACAAAAGTACAATAGTAAAGAAGTAAAACTATTACAGTACACACTACCACAACAGTAGAAAAGTAAACGGGTACAGGAAATATAATGTTCAAAATGAAAGAGTACAAAAGTGCAATAAACTACTCACTACAACTGGAAAAGGAGTACAACAGAAAGCTACAACTACTGGGCTCTACTGGGCCCAGCACCCTCTGCAGCCGTAGGCTCTAGCTACTCAACACCTGGACCTGAAAAGGATTATGAGTACACGAAGTCAGCGAACGCTGAGTAGAGTGGTGTAACGACTCGGTTCCCGAGCCCCTACGAGACACGAGAACCGGACCGACTCAACTAATCCCAAGACCAAGTCGTCCAACGAGGAAGTAACCAAAAGAGCAGTAAAATAAACCACATTCAACATGAATGTAATTAACAGTAAGAAAATAGAGCAGCAAGAAAAGAAACTACTACAGTATATACCACCACAACAGTAGAACAACATTCATAACTAAATATGAACTGCAGGTAAAGAGAAGTACAGCGGAAACAAGAACTACTCACTATAACGGAACAAAAAGAGGTACAAGAAACAGTGGTAACTCTACTGGACCCTACTCGGCCTAGCGTCCTCTGCAGCCACTGACCCTGGCTGCTCAACACCTGGTCCTGAAAGGTAACGAGTGTAACACGTCAGCAAAACGCTGAGTAGAGCGGCAACTAAAACTAAAGAAACAGTAGAGTGTACAGTAGCTGTTAAGTTCTGTTACTTTCTTTATTTAAGTCTTTCAATTATCTCACGATTTATCTATTTCTCAGATCTTTCACTTGATCTTGAATGTTCCTCGTGCGAACGATCTTGATTGCAGTCTTTTTCGAACAGTAGAAGTAGCACGTGGTGCTCTCCTGGCCGGGAGAGTCCCCCGTGGTGATCCTACTCTCAGTCAACCACCCCAAGGTCATCGACAGATGTAACGGTGACTACGGCACGCGCGGTAAACGCACGGGTAGCTAACCCGCACTGGCACGCGGTCAGTCGTTTCAGTTAACGGGTGTGCCCAAAGCACAGCACGGAACCAGTACAGGGCAGAGCCCTCTCAGTAACAGGGGTCCAACCCCTCCACAGTAACCAAACAGGGGCCTTGCCCCTCCACAGTCTGCGCACCCTCGCCTGACTACCCTGGTTTGCCCCAATGGGCCTAACAAGTCGGTGTGGGAGGCTAGCAGAACCCCGGGAACCGTGGGGTAGCTAGTACCTCCCTACACTAGTAGCTCTCCTCGGTACTACGTACACGAGGGCCAGCAAGTCGGTACAGAGTGGCCAGTCCTAACGCCGGGTCCCTGGGGCGGCTAGCTCATCTCTGCACTAAACAGGGGGACAGTCGCTCTTCTTGGTACTCCGTACTCAAGGGCCAGCTCACTTCCCCAATTCTATTCCATTCACTTTCCAGGAGTTCTACTCCTACTTCCCCGTAGGGTTCCAGCTCAGAACGTCTAAGTTTCACCTTCCAGTTTCACGTTATCACAATCCATGTTCTCAAACACGTTTATTTATTCAACTGGCAGCTGTTAATTCAATTACAGGCAGCTATTTGTTCCTTTCCATTTTTCCAAGACTGCAGTATTCATCTGTTCCACTAGTTTTCCCATCCTAGGATTCATGCCGTATCCTAGGATTCTTATACAATCTAGTTTTCCAGCCCTAGGATTCATACAACACCTAGGATCTATCATTCAATCTGTTTTTCATTCCTAAGATTCATGCAATGTCCTAGGTTCTATTTATGATTCCACAATTTAATAGGTTATACTTAAAAGCCACTCTACCAGGTACGACGGGAGTAATGGGGGCGTGATCGGGAATCCCGCGTGCCTCCGCGACCCCCAAGACTGTAACGGAACGAGGTCCTATCACAAGGATCAAACACAAGGAGTGTC
Organism: Thalassia testudinum; assembly: GCA_037157565.1. Lineage (NCBI taxonomy): Eukaryota > Viridiplantae > Streptophyta > Magnoliopsida > Alismatales > Hydrocharitaceae > Thalassia > Thalassia testudinum. The sequence goes on along the minus strand of JAZHRO010000076.1, from coordinate 17,400,672 downwards.
TCAAAACAATGTATAGCTGCTGTAGATGGGTAGAGGATTTAATTCCGGAAAGAACGCAACTCGAAACGCGGAAAACGGAACCCGAACGGGCCCTCAACGGGTCGAAAACGACGACACTGTGCAAAATCAGATGTCTGGAACTTCTTTCAGACGTCTTAAAATGTGGATCAGAGAATTACCTTGTTCTGTGTGGTTTCTCAGACGTCCAGAAGCCTGCGGGGACGTCTGGCCTAGTTCCTAGACGTCCGATGGTCACCCTGGACGTCTGGAGGTCGCTCCCGCCGTCTGGTACTACAGCCAGACGTCTGATTTGCGTTGGATGGCGAATCACCGAGCCTGCGTGCACCCAACTCTCTCTCTCAGTACGGTCAGTCGACAGGAAGGAAGAAGACGGAAGAACTCACCTTTCAGACATCTTGATGGTCTTCTAGACGTCGCCCCCGCCGTCTGGCTATCAGCCCAGACGTCTGATTCTGGAAATGTTTCCAGAATCAGGCCGCGACTCGCCCTCCGCTCGCGACGCCGCGCCTCGTCGCACCTCGTGCGCCTGCTGCTCGGACCGCAGCAGTCCCCCCCGCGTCACCCCAAGCCCGCTGCGCTCCCCGCCGGTCGGCCCTGGCAGCCCCGGCGAGCTCGCCCTCACGGCTGAGCGCCGCTCTCGCACGCAGCACCTCCTCCGTGCTCACTGCGGCCACCGCTGCCGCTGCAACCTCGCGCTCGCCCTCGCGCTCGCTCTCGCGCTCACTAGATGAAGGAGAAGAGGATGGAGGCAGTGGTGACGGAAGAGTGCGTGGCCTTTTAAGGCCGCGCAAGGAGGAGAGAGAAGGAGCGCGGCAGGGGAATCTGCAGCCGCAGGAGGAAGGAATAAGCGAATATGCGGGTTTGCGCGCTCAGGCGCGCAGACGACCCGCGCGTGTCAAAGATAACAGATTTACAGACGTCTGGCAACGATCCCAAACGTCTAGTCCGACGTCTAGAAGACGTCTGGGGCACGCGTTCATAACAAGTGCCAACCAACTAACTAAACAGTAAAGGTGGACAGGTAGCTGTTGTTTTTCAATTACTTTCTCTAACTACTTATTCATTTTCACCATTTCGTTTATTTATCAGGTCTCTTTCTTGATCTCGAATGTTCCTCGTGGGAACGATCTTTAGGGTTTAGGTTTCATCATATTCCTTAGGTCATATTCCTTAGATCATTTCATACTAGGTTTCATCATTTCATTTTCCATTCTCAGGTTGTACACATGCAAATTGTAATTCTATTGTTCACATTCCCATATTCAGGTTATTCACAGGTAGCTCGTGTTTCCAACATTCACCTTTCCATTTCCAATTCATATACATGCAGCTCATATTATGTCATTTCACGGGTACAATAGGAAAGTTACATTCAACAGTTAACTAACACAAATACTACATATTTCGCAGGCGACCGTTATTCATTTACAGGCAATTATTCACATTCTATCTACTCATTCAAGACTACAATTCATTCATTTAATACAGACATTCCAGTATTTCTAGTCCTAAGATTCATGCCATATCCTAGGTTCTAATCATTCATTACACACATGCATTTAAGTTGTAATTAAATTGAGGGGAAGCCACTCTACCAGTAAACCCAGGAGTAGTGGGGGCTTGAACGGCAGGCTCACGTGCCTCAGCAAGCCCCGAACCCACAACGGAAACAAGTCCTATCACAAGGATCAATCACAAGAGAATACTCAGAACAGTATAGAAAGTATTCCAACAAGTAGGGGAAAACATACGGAAAATACTGGTATCTTAATTGTGGAAATCGGACCTCAAACGGACCTTAAATGGGTAAAAAATAGTGATTCTGACTCAAATCAGACATCTGGAACAACTTCCAAACATCTTAAAAGAGTCCAGATCCATACCTCAAGTCCTGCGCTACTCCTCAGACATCCAGGAACTCCACTGGACCGTCTGGACCCAGTTCTAGACGTCCGACAACCTCTCTGGACGTCTGGAAGCGCTTCCCGTCGTCTGGTGCCTTGCCCAGACGTCTGAAGTGCGTGAGAGGGCATGTCCCGCGCCTTCCCGAAGCAACACTTGCGCGAATCCACCGAAATCTTCTCAAAAAGTCAAGGAACAATGTCTCGGCGGAGCAACCTGCATGGCCGTATCTGCAAAGAAGACGTACCTTTGCGAAGCCTACTTCTCAGTCATCAGGAACCTCCTCCAAACGTCGGGTACATCGTCTGGACGTCGCTCCAGACGTCTGATTCTGGGAAAAACCTAGAACCAGAACCAGCTTCCGCCCTCTCGCGCCACGCGTGGCTGCGCCGCACCCTCTCGCCTGCTGCTCCGGCTGTAGCAGTGTCGGGGAGGACCTCCTTGACGCACTCCTCCACCTTGCGCATGTGCCAACCGGCCGTGAGCTCACTGGCGAGCTCCCACGCGAGCTCACAAGCTTGCTTCTCTCCCTCTCACGCTGCTTCTCTCCTTCTCGCGCCACGCCCGCGCTCTCTCTCCGGTCTGCTGCACTCATTGGAGGGAAGGGGGGAGGTGGCTGGAAATGGGGAGGTGAGAGGGAGAGGAGGGGGGCTTATATAAGGGCGTGGGGTTAGGGTTTTCGTTGGGCGGAAGAAGAGAGAAGAAGAAGAAAATGAGGGAAGTGTATTGTCTGTGCGTAGCACACGCGCAGACACGAGCTTGTACTCAAAATTTTCGATTTCTAGACGTCTGGGAAGGTGTCCAGACGTCTGGCCCAAACTCCAGACATCTTAAAAGGCTCAGACAACACGGGTCTTAACATCATAACAAACTCAAAGGAAGTTTCATCCCCGAAACTTGAGCTAGCTAGGGTGCGGAAAAAGAACAACATACGCATAACAAACTCAAAGAGGATCGAGGCCGATCCGAAAAGACGTACCCTCAAAAAGCTCCGGGTACTGCTCTCACATCGCCGCCTCAGGCTCCCAGGTAGCCTCCTCGTACCTCTGGCTCCTCCATAAGACCTTCACCAGGGGTACCTGCTTCCGTCTCAAACTCCGGACTGCTCTGTCTAGTATCTGCACTGGTCGCTCGGGGTAATTCAAGTCGTCACCCACCTCGACACTCTCGTGGCTCAGAACGTGACTAGGATCAGCGACATACTTCTTGTGGTTGGACACGTGGAACACGTCATACACACCAGAAAGCTGGGGAGGAAGGGCAAGCCTGTAAGCAACGGGTCCAACCCGCTCCAGGACCTCAAAGGGCCCCACAAACCTCGGTGCGAGCTTCCCTTTCACCCTAAAACGCTGCAGGCCCTTCATGGGAGAAACGCGAAGGAAGACATGATCCCCAACCTCAAATTGCACCTCTTTGCGCTTCCGATTGGCATAGCTCTTCTGTCTGCTCCTGACAGTGCAAAGTCGTCTATGTATCTGCTCAACTACCTCTTGACTCTGCCGGATCAATCTGGGGCCAACCTCCCACTTGGTCCCCACCTCAACCAAACTCAAGGGTGCAGTACACCTCCGTCCGTACAGAGCCTCGTAGGGTGCCATTCCGATGCTCGAGTGGTAACTGTTATTATATGCAAACTCTGCCAGGGGCAAGTGCTCCTCCCAAGAGCCCCTCCAGTCCAGTACATAGGCACGCAAAAGGCTTTCAAGCGTCTATATTGTGCGCTCTGACTGTCCGTCGGTCTGGGGGTGGTATGCCGTGCTGAACCTCAATCATGTCCCCAAAACCTGCTAAAACTTAGCCCAAAACTTGGATGTAAAACGGGTATCCCGGTCAGACACAATCTCCTGCAGAACTCCGTGCAGACGTACCACATCACAGATATACCTTTCTACCAACTGTGCTGGTCCCAAGGTGACTCGAATCGGCAAGAAACATGCCGTCTTCGTCAATCTGTCTACAATCACCCAGACTACGTCGTGTCCTCACTGGGTAACAGGCAAGCCCACCACCAAGTCCATGGTGATGCTCTCCCACTTCCACTCTGACACTAGAAGTGACTGCAACGGCCCTGCAAGCTTCTGATGCTCGGCCTTTACCTGCTGGCACACTAAACACTGCTGCACGAACTCACCTACATCCCGCTTCATTCCCCTCCACCAAAAGTCATGTCTTAGATCATGATACATCTTTGTTTTCCCGGGATGTATGGTGAACCTGGAACCGTGTGCCTCAATCAGGAGCTCTCTCAACAGCTCCTCGTCCCTGGGAATGCACAAACGTCCCCTCATGCGCAGCACCTCGTCAGTAAAGGAGAAGTCTCCAGGGTCCCCTAACAGTACTCTGTCATGCAACGTCTGCAGTTACGGGTCTGCCATCTATCTTGTGATGATGCAGTCTATCAGCTCTGCCCTTGTCTGTCGTGTCACAGTCACTACCCCACAGTGCCCTAGTAACTCTAAGGGTCGCCAACTACCCATCTCCTCCATGAGTCTCCAACTTTGTGCCTGTAAACTGGCCAAGTGGGTCGGCGCCTTCTGGCTCAAGGTGTCAGCCACCATGTTGGCCTTCCCCGGATGGTAGGAATGTTGTAGTCATAGTCCTTCAGGAGCTCTAACCAACGTCTCTGTCTCATGTTAAGCTCCTTCTGATCAAACAAGTACCTGAAGCTCTTATGAGCTGTGAAAATCTCAAAAGTCTCACCGTACAGGTAGTGCCGCCAAGTCTTCAGCGCGAAGACGACAGCTGCCAGTTCTAGGTCGTGGGTAGGGTAGCTATGCTCATGGGGCTTCAGTTGCTGCGAAGAGTAAGCAACAACGTGACCCCGCTGCATGAGCACACCCCCTAACCCCTGCAAAGAGGTGTTCGTGTACACAATGAAACAGCCACTGCTGTCTGGAATGGTAAGCACAGGAGCCAAAGTCAGCCTCTCCTTCAGCTCTTAAAAACATGCCTCACAAGCGTCTGTCCAAGAAAAGGGCACGTCCTTCCAGGTCAACTGTGTCATAGGACGTGCAGTCTGCAAGAAATCCTGATAAACCACCGGTAGTAGCCTGCCAGCCTCAAGAAACTGCGGATCTCTGTCACTGTACGTGGTCTCTCTCACCTGAGCACTATCTCAACCTTGGCTGTGTCCACAGCCAAGCCATTCCATGAAATCACATGACCTAAGAAGGTCACCTCCCTCAACCAGAACTCGCACTTGCTGCACTTGGCATACAGCCTACGTCGTCTCAATGTGTCCAAAACCATCCGCAAGTGCTGTCCATGCTACGCCTGATCTAGAGAGTAGGTGAGCACATCATCAATAAATACCACCATGAACTGATCCAGACACTGTTTGAACACCCGGTTCATCAAGTCCATGAAAGTAGCGGGGGCGTTGGTCAGCCCAAATGGCATGACCAAAAACTCGTAGTGACCGTACCGGGTGCGAAAAACTGTCTTGGAGACGTCGGCCTCCTCGATCCTCAACTGGTGGTAGCCAAACCTTAAGTCTATCTTGGAGGAGACTGTGGCACCTCGCAATTGGTCAAATAAGTCGTCAATCCTCGGCAGCAGATACCTGTTCTTGATGGTGACCCTATTCAGCTGTCTGTAGTCCACACAAAGGCGTATGGTACCATCCTTCTTCTTCAAAAATAATACTGGGGCTCCCCACGGAGATGCACTGGGCCTCACAAAGCCCAGACGTCCGAAGTGCGTGGGAGGGTGTGTCCCGCGTCTTCTCGAAGCAACACCTGCGCGAATCCACCGAAATCTTCTCAAAAAGGCAAGGAACAGTGTCTCGGTGGAGCGGCCTACATGGCCATATCCGCAAAGAAGACGTACCTTCGCGAAGCCTACTTCTCAGTCGTCTGGAAACTCCTCCAGACGTCGGCTACGTCGTCTGGACGTCGCTCCAGACGTTTGATTCTAGGAAAAACCCAAAACCAGAACCTGCTTCCGCCCTCTCGAGCCGCATGTGGCTGCACTGCGCCCTCTCGCTTGCTGCTTCGGCTGCAACAGTGTCGGGGAGGACCTCCCCAATGCACTCCTCTGCCTTGCACATGCGCCAACTGACCGTGAGCTCACCGGCGAGCTCCCACACGAGCTCGCAAGCTTGCTTCTCTCCCTCTCACGCTGCTCCTCCTCTCCTTCTCGCGCCACGCCCGTGCTCTCTCTCCGGTCTGTTGTGCTCGCTGGAGGGAAGGGGGGAGGTGGCTGGAAATGGGGTGGTGTGAGGGAGAGGAGGGGGCTTATATAAGGGCATGGGGTTAGGGTTTTCGTCGGGCAGAAGGAGAGAGAAGAAGAAGAAAACGAGGGAAGTGTACTGTCTGCACGTAGCACGCGAGCAGGCGTGAGCTCGTACTCAAAATTTTCAATTTCCAGATGTCTGGGAAGGTGTCTAGACGTCTGGCCCAAACTCCAGACGTCTTAAAAGGTTCAGACAGCACAAGTCTTAACATGGATTAACACCATCTTGGCCCTTGCTCTTTAGGGTTCCTCGATCTCTATCTGGTGCTACGGATGTCCGATTAGGGCGATCTTGGAGTCGTTGAACTCCAATCATTGCCCTGATCAGATCCGTACAGTTGAATCTTCGATCTGAGGCCCCGATTAAAAAGTCGCCTTGTCCCTAACCATAAAAAGGAGACAATTACTATACAATTTATACAACTTAATCTAAATGCATGATTATTCATGTTATGTACTATTTACAATGTATAATGCTAATGTGACACTAAGAACATGCATTAATAGACATTTTAGGTTAATCAGATGTATGCACATCAAGAAGGTAGGCAGCTTCAGGGGCTTTACATACCCCCAAATGGTGGGTCGGAGGCCCTCGATGAACCTCCACAGGTGCTCCTCCTCGGTAGACGCGGCTGTCGGGGCGAAGCGCAACAGCTCCAGGAAATGCGTACGGTACGCGTTAACCGTCATCAACCCCTAGCGGAGAGTGTGAAACTCCCACCTCTTCTGATCCTGCCAAGTCAGTGGGAAGTATTGCTTATAGAAGAGTGCCACAAATCGATCTCACGCCAGCTCTCCCTCCTCCTGTCCTCTGACCGCCCTTCACCACCTGTGAGCTGCACTCTCAAGCTAATACGTGGAGAAGGCTACGCGGTACTCCGCAGGAGGACAGAGGGTGTCAAAGATCTCCATCTGCTCCAACCAATCCTTTGCCTCAGACGGGCTCTCCTCCCCTTCGAAGGAAGGGGGGTTCAGCTTCTTGAACTGGCTGAAGACCTCATGGTGCAGCCGCAATGGGGGAATGGGTGCACTTCCAAGCAAGGAGGACTCGTGCCTCGAAGTGTCTGAAGCAGGTGGGGCCGATGGAGGATCACCTCCTCCCCCTCCAGCTCGTTCAACGTCGTGGCGGCTTACCTACCCTACGGAGGACTCCCCCTCCACATCCCCAGGAAGAGGAGGCTGAGGAGGAGGCTGATGGAGCACCTCCCGTATGAGATTTCGGATCAGATGGGCAAGGTCCGAGGCCTAAATGCCTGGAAGGAGAGGTGGAGCGACCCCTTCCTCAACCATTGCTCGCCCTCCCCTGCGACCACGCCCTCGGCCACAACCACGTCCGCGACCTGCCTCAAGAGCTCCCTAGCGAGGCATCTCCTGCACGGAGATCGAAAAGAAACAGGATCATTGGTGACTGTTCGATTTCAAAGGAGACGTAAGACTCGGAAATGACAATCAAGATAAAACATTGTGATGGCTATCCTAGCTACATGTATAAGTGTGGTGATTGTCGAACTATTTGGTTCATTTTTCAGGATGACCTTGCTCCGATACCATCTTGTCATGACTCGATCCTAGATCCCTACAGGACCCGAGACCGGCTTACCTTGACTGATCCCAAGACCCGGTCGTCCAACGAGAAATAACCAAATAACATTCATTAACCCACAACCACACAAGTAATGTAACTAAGCAGAGAGAAATTGGCAACAAAAGGAGAAATAGAACAGTAATACTAAAATATTACATGCCTTCAAGAACAGAAATACAGCCATCATAACCAAAAACTAATACATAGAGGATAGAGAATACAGCGGAAAAGTACTGGGAAGTATAACTACAGAAACTCACTAGCAACAGAACTACAGCTGGGCTCGACTAGGCCCAGCGTCTTCAGCAACCGGTGACTTGGGCTGCTCAAATCCCTGACCTGTACAAAGTTATACCTCTGGAGTCAGCTAACGCTGACTCGAGTGGTGGCTAAAACATAAAAATGTAATTAACAAGTAGCTTAACATATTACTTTCCGGTTTCGATTATCTTATAATGATTTGTTGTGTAGAGATCTCTAATCAGGATCCATCACATTACTTAATCTTCTTGTTCCCTAAAGGAATGATCTTGTTTGCAGTTTTCCCGTGGTGTAGAATGCACACGTGGCACTCTCCTGGCTGGGAGAGTCCTTCCGTGGTAGTCCTACACTCGGTCTACTACTCCGAGGTCATAGTCGCGACGTAGCGGTGACTACGACACACGTGATAAGCGCGCGGGTAGCTATCCTACACTGGCATGCGGTCAGTCGTTTCCGCTAGCAGGTATGCCCAAACGTACAGTACAGAACAGCATAGGGCCTTGCCTTCTCAGAACAGAACAGGGGTTTCGCCCCTCCACAATTCTCGTACCCTCGTCTGACTATCACAGTTTTCCCAACGAGCTAACAAGAGTCGATGTAGGGTGGCCATGCCTAACCTCGGGCCCCCTAGGGCGGCTAGCTCCCCCCTACACTAAGTAGCTCACCTCGGTACCACATACGTGAGGGCCAACAGGAGTCGACGTAGAGTAGCCAAACTCACCTCGAGTCTCAACCTAAGAGCGGCAAGCTCCCCTCTACACTACAAGGGATAGTTGCTCTCTTCACTACTACGTACACGAAGGTTAGCTCACTTCTCTTAATGGTCGTCAGTGGATGGCAATTTCAGAACCATCCGGTTCTCCGTGTTATGGTATTCTTGTCTCGTTCTACATTCCTGGTAGGGTTTATACATGAATTTCTTTACATCCGATTTGAAATATACAGAACAGGCAGCTCAATCATAGTACAGGTTTGTTCATAATGTGGTCCATTCCAGATAATACAGACAGCTCATGATTTACTCAATCATTCACATGCATTTTTCTCTAGCCCTAGTGTTCATGTCACAATCTAGGGTTCAATTGAATAGATGTATTCTAGAGCATACGTTTATTTCTTCATAGGGTTCATCTCACATCCTAGGTTTACTAATTGCATGCATTTTATTGATCTGAAGATTTATAGTCAGAACCACTCTATCAGGAGGCCCGGGTGGAATGGGGCTCGTACAGCAACTTCCGACGTCTCCGCAGGTCCCGTACACTCGACTGATTGAAGACCTAAGACATGGGTTGACAGGCCAAAAGAGTTCAAGTGATACAGACAAGATACCATTACATAGAGAAAAATGTATGGGAAATAAAGACGTTTCCTTTATGGAAAACCGACATTGTTTGGGCCTTGTATGGGCTTAAAAACACAAGGTATGATGGAAATCAGACGTCTGGGAGAGATCCCAAACGTCTTAAACTAAGTCGCAGGCATACCTCTCTCGGGGCGCCTCTATCGGACGTCTGGAACACAGTGCCGATGTTCAAGGGTTCCGTCAGACGTCTGGAGATGCTCCCAGATGTCTGAAACTACCTCGATCTTTGCTCCGACGTGCCTCCCAACCTCTGACACATGTGCGTGCATTGTCAGGATTTTGGCAGAGAAAATACGGGAAAACAAATCTCTACCAGACGTCACATACTACCTTCAGACGTCCTCCCCAACGTCTGGAGGTCACTCTGAACGTCTGATTTCACAGAAAATGACTTCCGCAGAACTGTTCTGGGCTCTCCTCGCTACAGAAGCTGTAGCAGAGCAGCACTGCACCCTCCACTTCTCTGCTCTCTCTCTGGCTCCCTGCTCTCCGCTCGCTCTCTCTCTCTGGCTCAGCTGTGACAGCGTGAGACGAAGAGGAGGGGGATTTATAAAGGGAGAGGGGGTGAGGCGAACGGCATGGGTGAGGGAGTGGTGGAAAGTGAGGAGGAGTGCGGGAGATGGCAGTCACAAGGGAAGGAGCGGTGAGGCATTGTAATGACCCGTTATACTTTTAACCTTTTAAGACGTCTGGAGTTTCAGTTAGACGTCTGTCCAGACGTCTGAACCTATTCCCAGACATCTAAAAGTGGAATTTTTGTGCTGCGCTTTGCTCTATACGCGTGGGTCGGGCTTTGAGACTGTCCTCTTCTCTCTCCCTTCCTCATTCTTCCCCAAACCCTAAACCCCACACCTATTTATACCCCTCCTCCCCCTTCTCCTCTCCTCACACCACCAGCCACCACCACCTCCAGATCTCCTGTGCTGCAAAGGCAAGGGTGGACGAGAGAGGCGAGTGGGGGGGCCAGCGAGGGAGAGCAAGAGGGAGGAAGGAGGAGAGCGTGGGAGGTGAAGGAGGACCAAGGTCGGTTGAGCTTTGGTGGAAGCTTGGCGGAGCTTCGGTGGAGCTCGAGGAGGAGCTGGTGAGGAGCTGCTCAAGCTCCTGCAACGCGTGGCGAGCGAGCGGAGAGAGAGCTGCGAGGAGTTTCTGATTCTGGGATTTTTCCAGTATCAGATTCTAGAGAGTCGACCAGACGACTGTGGTGGCAGTTGGACGTCCGGGTCTGAGACCAGATGTTTGAAAGCACTTATATCACAAGGTACGTTCTTTTTCGCGATTATGGCCATGCAGGCCTCACCGCAAAAGTTGGTCTGGCCTAATTTGGACCTGCGGCTTCATACACAGGTAAAGGCCCTTGGGAAGGCACGCGGAACCCTTTTCTGCGCGTTTTTAGACGTCTGATCTCATCACCAGATGTCTGGAGGTGCGTCCAGACGATCGGAGGCATTGTCTGACATTTGGAACTGCCTTCAGACGATCGCAGAGAAGGTCTGGATGTCTGAGGACATCGCGAGAACACAAGGTAAGATCTGACGCCTTTTAAGATGTCTGGGATTATTCCCAGATGTCTGATTTTGAACAGTTGAAACGTGGGTTTTACCGGTTCGTGTTATATCGTTGTAGTAAAGCCGGTTGTCACCAACGTTTCATATAAAATTTTTATTACTCGGAAAACTGAAAGAGTTCCCGAGGTCGAACTCAGGGAGCAAGTTGTATTCTAGAGATATACAAGTTCTATTACAAAAATAAAGAGAGAGAGAGAGAGATGAAAAATTGGCTTCTTCTTCTTTCTTCCTCTTTGTCTTTGGTTCTTCCTGTTCTTCTTCTTCTTCTTCTTCTTCTTTCTTCAGATTTGTCTTTGGTTCTTCCTGTTCTTCTTCTTCTTCTTTCTTCAGATTTTCCCCTCGTGCTCTTCTTCTTGTTTCCTTTCTTTCTTTTTCGTCAGATCATCTTCTTCTTTTCTTGCTTCTTGCTTCTCTTCATTCCTTCTTCTTCTTTGTCTTCACCTGCCTTGACTTCTCTTTTTCTTCTCTCGCGATGGCCGTTGCTCTTCCTTCTTCTTCAGCGGGTCTTCTTCCTCTTTGGCTGCTGACCTTCCGTCGTCTGCCCCGGTGCTGAGACGACTTAACAATGCCTTCGCTACAGTGCAGCAGCTCCTTCTTCTTCAGCGGGTCTGCTTCTTCTTCTTTGGCCTGCACACTTCAGAGTTTATTCGTCAAGACAAAAACCTACTCTACCCCCCTCCCCCGCGTATCTCTCTCTCTGAAATCACTCCTCGGAAGCTCTCCCAGAGCGTTATCGGGTAATCGGGTTCGGGTCAGGCCCGGTCCAGGCCCACCGGCGTGCGTGGTGGGCGAGGAGTGCAGGTCAGTCTAATCGGGTCGGGCCAGGTCCGCGGAGCGTGGTCACGGACGAGGCCGAGTCGGGTCGGGTCGGGTGAGAGGGACCTCACCCCGTGGTAACTGAGGCAAACAGCATACGGCAGTTTTTCAATTTATGTGTCCGCGCGCCGTTGAGAGATTCCGAGGTGGGACTAAAAGTCCCACCCCAATTCTCTTACGCCTGCAGCAGGGATGGTGCTCCAATTGCATCGGCTGTTGAGGCGTACAGCTCCAATCGAGGGCCAGGGTGTGTGCGTGAGATTCTTCCGCGCTGGCCGTGGCTATTCAATCTGGGATATCTCGGCCTGGAGCAACCTCGAGCAGGCTTCGAGCTTCCTCGCCAATGGCGGTCAAGGCCTGGAACCTGAAACCAATGGCACGGCCTCTCGGCCAAATCAGACAGGCGGAGGACCTTCGCCGTGGCACGGCGAAGGTGGTCAGGTGGTCTGCAGGGGGCGAGATGGAGCTGTTAGGTCGTCCTAGGTCAGACTGTGAGCGAGGGAGTGGGTGTGTTCGGTGGGTCTGCAGAGGGTGTTTGGTGGGAAGTGGAGGGGCGGAAGAGGATCAGGGTGAGGAGGCGGAAGTTCTGCGGTGGTCGGCGAGCCGTGTGGGTCGCTGAGGTGATGGGAGCGGCTCGCCGGAGGGTGGTCGGAGGCGGAGAGGATGAGGGTGAACAGGGTCGGTAGAGGGATTAATTGGCTAAATCGAAAGCGGGGAAAGAAAGAGGAGGAGAAGGGGAGTAAGTCTAACTTAACTGCAGGGACGAAGGGGGAGGAACAGGGCGACAGTCGTATCGACTGTCGCCGGAGAAGACGATGCCCAGTGGGGGGAGGACGGCGGTGACGACGGGGCAGAGGCAGCGCGCGCCGGTATTGCGCGACGCGGAAAGAGCAGGGGAAGAAATCTCTGCTGCTGGTATTGCGGCAGAGCGAAGAGGAGGAGGAGGAAGAACCGCCGGAGCTGGTGGGCGTCTGCCGGAGTGAGAAGAGAGGAAAATTGGGGGTTTTCTCCGTCAGATCCAGGCTGCCTTCGTCGGTGGAGCGGCGGGGGGTATTTATAGGGTTGAAGCAGGGAGGAAGGCGGAGGGAGACGACGTGTCTCCCTCGCCGGAGCAAGGTCGGAATTCGAACCCATACCGTCCGTGCGTTCGCACGGCCGGTATGGGGGGCTGCAAGGACCATGGGGGTGCTCCTGCGACGGCTGACGACGCAGGGCACCCTCCGGTACACATGCCAGGTCCTCCACCTTACCCTGCGCGGCGCCATGCTCCGCGCAAGGTCGCCGGAGCATGGTGCTGGCAGGGTTTTGCAGGAGGGACCTGTTTGCAAAGAACGAAGGAGAGTTAGGGGCCTAAATGCGAGGGTTCAAAAGTTGAGGGCCAAAGAGTAAATATATGAGGACCAAAGTGTAAAGTCGGTCAAGGAGGTTTCTTCTTAGGCTCAAATTTTTATACATGACTAATTAGGACCTAAGGAATCTGATGGTGAATTTTATTTTCATATTAAACCTTGTTTGACCGGTCAATTTGCGCAAAAACCCAAATTAAGTTATTAATTGGGCATGGTTCTCAATGTAGGTCAAAATGGGTTCTAAAGGCCAAATTGAAGGTTCTAAACCCTAGAGATTATTTTTCTATGAATTTTAGAGGGTTTATTCTATTTTTACTTTGCCTCGAACCTTGTGAATTGAAGTGGGTTGTTTTAGGGTTACAGATTATCATTTGGTTCCTTGAAAGTGCTGTAGCCCTTGCTAGATCATCTCGTCCCACTTTTATTCTTATTAAGCTGTTCTGACCTGTGTTTGGGCCCTGAATTACCCTGTATGCAGATTATACTGGTAAAATTGCACTTTTACCCCTTATGACTGGTTTTCTTCTCAAACTCAGAATTCTCTGAGTTAAGCCTTTCCTCGAGATATGTAGGAGCTTTTATCCTTTGTATTGGGTCAAAATGAGCTAGTTATGGCTCATGATGAGGTTCTCATCATACCCCCATGCCTAGCTTTTGCTAGTCCCTTAGCAAAAAAAACTTAAGGTTTCAACCCTTGTTCTAGACCATGAAGTTTTCAATGGTTTTAGATAAGTGCCTTTTTATTTGAGCTTAGATTAGGTTAGAATGCTGACCATAGGCCTAAAAGATACTCTAGTACCAATCAAGATCCAAATCTGTCTAGCCTTAGCCTCAGTCTTTCAGCAAAGGTTTTTAAGGCCCGCAAGAACTAACCTAAGGTTTATTGGACTTCGTGGTTAAAGCACCCGTGCTTGAAATGATTTTAGCCCTGGCCCAGTTCGCAGTGCGTTTTGTAAGAGAGAGATAGAAAGTTTTTTCTGTTTGGAGAGTTTTCTCTCTCTTTTTCTTTTTAGTTCTAGTCTAGGGTTGGCTTTTCAACACGGTCTGTATCAGATTCCTTGCTCCCATCATCAATCCTCAAGGGTTCCTGGCGATCGATGCTTCGAGATAGCACCGCCCATGGCAACCCCCGGAACCCTGGCTATTGAGATTTCGAGATAATCCCATCCATGGTATTCCGTGGCCGAATCCAGACCCTGGCAATTGACACTTCGAGATAATGCCATCCATGGAATCTGAACCAGCAGAGTGCTTACATGCCCCCCGTAGGATATGTAAATATCCTAAGAGACAAGCACCGAGGAGATGATATTTTGTTACGCATCTTCGAGGGGATTTTCCACCTCTCTGCGCTGGGAACTCGTCCAAATCAACTTGTGTTGATCGGCCATTCCTATTCTAGGTGTTCTTTTCAGATTTTTGCGACGCTTCTGCGTGATTCTGATTTTTACGCTTACTGAACCAGGCTGTGTGTGAGATTAGGGTGCTTAGGTTACTGAGTCCCGTAAACCAAAAATTAGTTAACGAGGCCGAATACTCCCTAAGCCTTAGACCTAATACTTCGGCTTTTCATTTTCCTCAACCTCTTGAGGAGTGTCCAGATCTTAATGAGTACTAAGAGTCTATTCAAGAATGCCTAAGGTTTGCATTCTTACTAATCTTATTGTGCACTTTTCAGTTATTTTCTTGAATGAGGTCTAGAACTTAGGTTAATTCCTTAGTTCCTTACTAATGACTATCAACTTTTCTTATAATTTTGTGCTCCTTTTTCATTTTGTTTCTTCTCTCCTTCACAAAATTTTCCTTCTCCTCTTTTCCTCTTATTCTTTTTCAAAAAATTTTTTAATTTTTATGGTATTTTTGGCATATGTGAATTTTTTTTGTTTGAAACCTTTTCTTACAAGTTTTTGCACTTTCCTACCCCCCCATGCCTAAGATTTGCAATGTCCTCATTGTAACCTAGGGGTTTCTATTCGACTAAGTTCATACATTAGGATAGCTGTTTTGATGAGTGAATGGGTCGGGGTGACTGTTGCGGACGATTTCTAATCTCAGATGCAAGCACCTGAGGTGGAGTCGGCTGTCCTAAAGTGTGAACTTCAAGTGCAAAAAGCTGTCAGAACAAGTTTCAGGTTTTCAAAGAGAATGACGGGCTGCCTCCCGTTGAGCGCTAAATTTGATGCCTTCAGCCAAGCGGGAAATGCGATGGAGAGGGGATGGTCAACTCAGCAGAGTTTTGTAAGACAAGCACCTTGATTAAGAGCCTGGTTGGTCCAACCAGGTGCTTGTTCAGATCAACAGGCTGATGATGCAGCCCAAACCCAATCAATCTGGTGGGTTGATAGATGTGGATAAAAAGGTGTGGAGCCCACCAGAAATTTTGAAGCTCAGATGGATGTGGAAGTGTAAACGCAGGGTTTGGCTGTGCCGAATCAGCCTGGTTAGAGTAGGGATCCGTAGGATAATCAGTGGTTGATGCAGGAACCCTACAGGGGTGATCAGAGAATGATAGAGCATGGTATGTAGTCTGATCAATGTTCGAAACCCGATGTGGAAATGCAATCGGCTCGGTGAGAGGTGAATCAGCATAGAAATTGAGTCCGGTTGCGGGTCGGGGTTTGGAAGAGGTTTTGATCCGTTCTGTGTGTGCGGATGAGGTGGCCATTGTGTACGAGGGCTCTTCTAGAAACAGATGATAGGTGATTTTCTGTAGAGAGTCCTCTGGGTAACTATCAAATGCCGGAAGAGTGTTTGTAGGATGAAAGAAATCGGATTCGAGAAAAAATTTGGATTCTGGGTTGCAATCACTCTTGGCATTTTCTGTTTTTGGTTCCTGAGGATCGAAAAGGAATGATTCTGTGTTATCGGTGATCTCGGGAATCAGGACCTCAGAGTCAGAGTCAGAGTCAGAATCATGTGAACTGAGGTCGTAGATAGGCCTGGCACGTTCAGGAAGGGGAATCTCTCCGCAATTATAGTCAGATCTGAAATTGTCGGAGAGTTGGCGAAAATGATCATGAATTCCACCACAGCAGAAATCATCAGATGTGGAATCAGCAGCCTGATTGGGTTCTAGCCTATATATCACTTCTGGGCTCAAAAAGATGTTCTGTTCAAGTTCTAAGCTGGTAGGATAGACCCTATTAAAACCTTGCTCATCCAACTCCTCAGTTTCTGTATCATAAATTGGCATGTTTTCTGAAAAATCGATCAGATTTCCTGAGGATGTTGGAGAGGGATATTCATTAAATAGAGGCCCGGAATCATATTCTGTAAAAATTTGATCTTTCTCATAATGGGCCTCATAATCTTCCCAACAAGTTTCAGATCTAGGTTCTAGGCTTAGGATGTGGGTAGAATTATTAGAACCTAAGTCTGAATAACCTTCGAGGGTTACCTTATCAAAACAAGGGGCGGAATTTATACCCTCCAGAGGTTCAATTCTAATCTTGTTATTGCAGGAGTCTTGAAGTTCTAAGCTTGGTGATTTATGGCCTAGGGTTGGCTCAGCATTGTGTTCTCCTGCAACTTCCCAACCTATTTTAATGCTATCTTCTATCTGGGTTGGGATTTTACAACCACTTTGTGCCTCAATCCCGAGATCTGGGAAACTGAATTGTTCCTTAATACTGTTCCAAGATGGTTCATCCTCTGTTTCTGGTTTATACGGGTATTTCTGGTTGATAATTTGTTCTACTGATTTCATCATTTCTACCCGTTTTATAAGGGCATCTTGGTGTTGTTCCCAAAGTACAGGATTTGTCAAGCATTGAAGGTATTCAGATTGGTGTAATTTTTCCATCTCAATGTATCCTGTCATGAGCATATCTCGGGTTGATCCTTTTGAAATTCCAGTCAATAGAATTTGGGCACAGTTCATGATGAAGGATGTGGTTGTTGGGACATCAACCTGAATATCTCCTCTTGGTGTTGAGGTTTTTTCTTCTTTTTCATAGAATCTTATGGCATTCTCGATCATTTTATCTTTCATAGATCTCCGATATTCAGGTTTCTTGAATGGTAGTCTTGCTAGGTAATTAGGCTGCATAATTGGATCAGGTGGTGGAATCAAAGTTTGAATCAAGATGGAAGAAGGGGATTTTGTTCAGAATCAGAGGAAAGAGGGGCTATGTGAATGATTTCTGCAAAAACAAAGGAGCCGAGGCTTAGCCTCGGGAAGAGTGAACTTCTATTGGAGGTTTCAAGGACCTCCTGAAAAATACTGAAGGGCTGGATGAGATAAGCAGGTGCTGGACCCAATCAAGACACCCAAAAATTGTTGGGTGACTATAGAGGTTCGGGGCAGATGGACCCCTTGATCAGAAAGATCGTCCACCTGAGAATTACCTGGGCAGCCAGAGAGGGAGAGTCCCGCGAAGACCCCTACACGGTAGAGCGTCCCCACGGGTTACAGGGTTTCCCCCACCCGACCTCTCTTGTCACTGCGGTTCCAGGTAGACCAGAATGGGGATCTTGACCTCTTAAGTCTACCAATTTTAAGATCAGGGTGCTTAAGGTTTCACTTGAACTTTAGTCTTTTTAAGTGCAAAGAGTGACCTAATTTAAGGTTGGTTGACCCATGGGGTCAACTTTACCTCTTGTTTTCTTTGAGAGCTTTTAGGTCCTGTCTTTTAGGGTTCAAGTGTTTAGAGAGAGCCAATTGTTTTAGATTTTCTTTGAATAGGTATTTTCAGACAAGGGCTTGGGCACACTTCATTTGGTTTTCTCAATTCTTGCTTAAGGAGTGTGTCTCTAAATCCCTAGTGTTGGATCCTAGGTTGGCTCTACTTGGTCCAGTTAATTCTTTGTTGGGTAATTAGGGCTCAAGCAAGAATGTGTTAGCCCTTAAATACCCTTAATAGTGTGCAGAAATAATGAGTTGAAAACATGCAACTTTTATGGTTACTAAATATGGAAGACAGGTTAGCCCTATGTTGCTTGTTCTTTTCTTTTCTTCCTCTTTAGAGCTTAGGGGTTAATAGTGAGAGGAAAAATTTACCTGTCTTTGGTGTGGTTGCTTGTCTTCTTGCGTTCCTGTAGCTGCACAAAAGAGAGGAGATTATCAGAACTTAAAAGAAACAGGAATGTTTACCTCTAGAATAGCCGTTGCTCCCCGGCAACGGCGCCAAAATGAAACGTGGGTTTTACCGGTTCGTGTTATATCGTTGTAGTAAAGCCGGTTGTCACCAACGTTTCATATAAAATTTTTATTACTCGGAAAACTGAAAGAGTTCCCGAGGTCGAACTCAGGGAGCAAGTTGTATTCTAGAGATATACAAGTTCTATTACAAAAATAAAGAGAGAGAGAGAGAGATGAAAAATTGGCTTCTTCTTCTTTCTTCCTCTTTGTCTTTGGTTCTTCCTGTTCTTCTTCTTCTTCTTCTTCTTCTTTCTTCAGATTTTCTTTGGTTCTTCCTGTTCTTCTTCTTCTTCTTTCTTCAGATTTTCCCCTCGTGCTCTTCTTCTTGTTTCCTTTCTTTCTTTTTCGTCAGATCATCTTCTTCTTTTCTTGCTTCTTGCTTCTCTTCATTCCTTCTTCTTCTTTGTCTTCACCTGCCTTGACTTCTCTTTTTCTTCTCTCGCGATGGCCGTTGCTCTTCCTTCTTCTTCAGCGGGTCTTCTTCCTCTTTGGCTGCTGACCTTCCGTCGTCTGCCCCGGTGCTGAGACGACTTAACAATGCCTTCGCTACAGTGCAGCAGCTCCTTCTTCTTCAGCGGGTCTGCTTCTTCTTCTTTGGCCTGCACACTTCAGAGTTTATTCGTCAAGACAAAAACCTACTCTACCCCCCTCCCCCGCGTATCTCTCTCTCTGAAATCACTCCTCGGAAGCTCTCCCAGAGCGTTATCGGGTAATCGGGTTCGGGTCAGGCCCGGTCCAGGCCCACCGGCGTGCGTGGTGGGCGAGGAGTGCAGGTCAGTCTAATCGGGTCGGGCCAGGTCCGCGGAGCGTGGTCACGGACGAGGCCGAGTCGGGTCGGGTCGGGTGAGAGGGACCTCACCCCGTGGTAACTGAGGCAAACAGCATACGGCAGTTTTTCAATTTATGTGTCCGCGCGCCGTTGAGAGATTCCGAGGTGGGACTAAAAGTCCCACCCCAATTCTCTTACGCCTGCAGCAGGGATGGTGCTCCAATTGCATCGGCTGTTGAGGCGTACAGCTCCAATCGAGGGCCAGGGTGTGTGCGTGAGATTCTTCCGCGCTGGCCGTGGCTATTCAATCTGGGATATCTCGGCCTGGAGCAACCTCGAGCAGGCTTCGAGCTTCCTCGCCAATGGCGGTCAAGGCCTGGAACCTGAAACCAATGGCACGGCCTCTCGGCCAAATCAGACAGGCGGAGGACCTTCGCCGTGGCACGGCGAAGGTGGTCAGGTGGTCTGCAGGGGGCGAGATGGAGCTGTTAGGTCGTCCTAGGTCAGACTGTGAGCGAGGGAGTGGGTGTGTTCGGTGGGTCTGCAGAGGGTGTTTGGTGGGAAGTGGAGGGGCGGAAGAGGATCAGGGTGAGGAGGCGGAAGTTCTGCGGTGGTCGGCGAGCCGTGTGGGTCGCTGAGGTGATGGGAGCGGCTCGCCGGAGGGTGGTCGGAGGCGGAGAGGATGAGGGTGAACAGGGTCGGTAGAGGGATTAATTGGCTAAATCGAAAGCGGGGAAAGAAAGAGGAGGAGAAGGGGAGTAAGTCTAACTTAACTGCAGGGACGAAGGGGGAGGAACAGGGCGACAGTCGTATCGACTGTCGCCGGAGAAGACGATGCCCAGTGGGGGGAGGACGGCGGTGACGACGGGGCAGAGGCAGCGCGCGCCGGTATTGCGCGACGCGGAAAGAGCAGGGGAAGAAATCTCTGCTGCTGGTATTGCGGCAGAGCGAAGAGGAGGAGGAGGAAGAACCGCCGGAGCTGGTGGGCGTCTGCCGGAGTGAGAAGAGAGGAAAATTGGGGGTTTTCTCCGTCAGATCCAGGCTGCCTTCGTCGGTGGAGCGGCGGGGGGTATTTATAGGGTTGAAGCAGGGAGGAAGGCGGAGGGAGACGACGTGTCTCCCTCGCCGGAGCAAGGTCGGAATTCGAACCCATACCGTCCGTGCGTTCGCACGGCCGGTATGGGGGGCTGCAAGGACCATGGGGGTGCTCCTGCGACGGCTGACGACGCAGGGCACCCTCCGGTACACATGCCAGGTCCTCCACCTTACCCTGCGCGGCGCCATGCTCCGCGCAAGGTCGCCGGAGCATGGTGCTGGCAGGGTTTTGCAGGAGGGACCTGTTTGCAAAGAACGAAGGAGAGTTAGGGGCCTAAATGCGAGGGTTCAAAAGTTGAGGGCCAAAGAGTAAATATATGAGGACCAAAGTGTAAAGTCGGTCAAGGAGGTTTCTTCTTAGGCTCAAATTTTTATACATGACTAATTAGGACCTAAGGAATCTGATGGTGAATTTTATTTTCATATTAAACCTTGTTTGACCGGTCAATTTGCGCAAAAACCCAAATTAAGTTATTAATTGGGCATGGTTCTCAATGTAGGTCAAAATGGGTTCTAAAGGCCAAATTGAAGGTTCTAAACCCTAGAGATTATTTTTCTATGAATTTTAGAGGGTTTATTCTATTTTTACTTTGCCTCGAACCTTGTGAATTGAAGTGGGTTGTTTTAGGGTTACAGATTATCATTTGGTTCCTTGAAAGTGCTGTAGCCCTTGCTAGATCATCTCGTCCCACTTTTATTCTTATTAAGCTGTTCTGACCTGTGTTTGGGCCCTGAATTACCCTGTATGCAGATTATACTGGTAAAATTGCACTTTTACCCCTTATGACTGGTTTTCTTCTCAAACTCAGAATTCTCTGAGTTAAGCCTTTCCTCGAGATATGTAGGAGCTTTTATCCTTTGTATTGGGTCAAAATGAGCTAGTTATGGCTCATGATGAGGTTCTCATCAACAGTAGTCACGTTTTTGACTTGTTTAGGGTCCGATCGGGATCCGTTTTACGCAAACAAAATACCTGTACTTTCCTCTCAAGTTCCTCTACGTATTAGAGTTTGTGTTACACTATTCTGAACTCTCCTTTTATGATATATTTCCTGGTATAGGGTTTTAGCTTGTTGCGCGTTTGGGGCTCGCAGAGATGTTTGGGTCTGCGGTTCAAGCCCCTATTACACCCGTGTTTCTTGGTAAAGTGGTTTAATTCCGTTAATAATATTTAAATAAGAATGTGCTTGTGGAAATAGCCGAATAGAACCCTAGGATGTGGCATGAACCCTAGGGTAGATAAATGAATGAACCATTTGTATTGTATGGTTTACTTGCATACATGATTGAGATAAACTGCTAGAAATTTCCTGTAATATAATTGTGAGTTGCCTCTTAGTATATGAGCTGCCTGTATTTAATGAACCATTACCTACGAAATCACCAGTTGCATGTATTGAGAATTGAATTATGAAAACATGAGCTGCCTGTATATGGATGAGAATGAATTATGAAAGGTGAAATCTGGATCGGAATAAATGAGGTGAACATGAGCATGAACCCTACGGGGAATTAGGAGTAGAACTCCTGTGGATAGACGGAAACCTGGAATGTATACAAGAAGTGTGTTGGCCCTTGAGTATATGGTACCAAGGAGAGCAACTGTTCCCTTTTGTGTAGAGCAGAGCTAGCCTCCCTTGGGTTGAGACCTGGGGTTAGGATTGGCCACTCTACATCAACTCCTGTTGTCCCTCGTGTACGTGGTACCGAGGTGAGCTACTAGTGTAGGGAGGGAGCTAGCCACCCCATGGGGCCCGGGGTTCAGCTAGCCACCCTACACCAACTTGTTAGGTCCTCTGGGTAAACCAGGGTATTCAGACGAGGGTGCGTAGATTGTGGAGGGGCAAGACCCCTGTTTGGTTCTGAGGGGCGAGACCCCTGTTCTAAGAGGGCAAGGCCCTATATTGTTCCATGCTGTACTTTGGGCGAACCCGCTAGCGGAAACGATTGATCGCGTGTTAGTGCGGGGTAGCTACCCGTGCGCTTATCATGCATGCTGTAGTCACCACTACGTCTTGACAGTGACCTCGGGGTAGTTGACTCGGTGTAGGACTACCACGGGGGACTCTCTCGGCCAGGAGAGCACCACATGTACCTTCAACTCTACAGAAAAGACTGTAATCAAGTTCGTTCCCACGAGGAACATGCAAGATCAAGAAATATCTGGATAATTTGAGAAATGGGTGAAACTGAAACATATAAAACAGATAAATGGAAATGAGAATTAAACCTGTTGTTTTTACTATTTTGTACTTAGATAATATAGATACCACTCTACTCAGTGTTCGCTGACTCTGTCTTTTCATAACACTATTCAGGACCAGGAGTCGAGCAGCTCGAGTTTTCAGTTGCGGAAGGTGCTGGGCCCAATCGAGTCCAGCCGTAGTTTTCTTCAACACTTCCTTTTCTTTTTCTCTACTGTTGTAGTAAGTAATGGACTTTAGTTACCGTTCTGCTACTACTGTTTACTTTTCGCTTTCCGTTGTTGTTGTGGTGGTATGTACTGAGACAGCTATTCTATTTCCTTTACTACTTTGTACGTTTCTTCTGCTTAGTTATATGGCATGTGTGAATATAGTTTACTTTCCTACTTTTGGTTATTTCTTGTTGGACGACTAGGTCTTAGGATTAGTCAAGACGAGCCGATCTCGGGTCTGGTAGGGATCCGGGAACCGGGTCGTAACAGGCGCGGGGTGAGGGAGAAAGGCGTGGCGTACGTACGATACGCGCAGAAGAGGAAAAGTATTTTCAAACGTCCGACGATCTCCCCAGATGTCTGGTGACCATTCCAAATGTCTTAAACTACCAAAGGGTGACGGATCATTTCAGCCGCTGTGCCTGTCGTGGTTCACGCACTCGCATTGCTAGCCAACGCACTTCCACCAAAGGGAAGTTTCCTATTTCCCATAGTAGCTAGATTTACATTTTATATTTGTGGCTCTATAGGACTGTTGTATTTTCATTGTCTTTGGTTGGGTTTTCGCTTTGCGAATTCCCATCTCCATCGGGAGACTAAATACTCCTCGTGAAGAGGAGGGGTTTGAGATACGCTACCCTCGTGTAAGTAGCGTGGTTGTAAGAGGTTGAGTCACCCTCGTTTAAGTGACTCGTTAGTGGATTTGATCGACTCGGTCGATCGGGAAATCCTAAGTCAAGAGACTTAGGTGGTGGTTGTTGTGACGACCTGAGTCCCACCAACTGACGAAACCCGAGTCGTTGTGTGCTAACAGCCAGAACAACTCTCCCACAAGATCGCAGTCACCCAACACATAATCATAAAATATAAACATAGCCAACAAACAGTTCATATTGCAAAATTTAAAGGAACAAAAATTGAATACTAACCAAAAGATTTACCGTAGTATATAAGTCCAAGGAGATGTACAATGGAACTCTTCTTGTGAACTGCCAAGTACACCTGAGTACGGAACCTAAACATGTTAGTAAAACTGAGTAGAGTAGAAACAATAACAGTTGAGTGCAATAATAACCAAGCACAAGAGAAAATGGGCACTATAGATTTGATTTATTCATTTATTAAATATCTCATTATCTGATTTCATTTTGTACATTTGAAGCCCAATTTATTATGGTTCATAAATTATCAATTGATGTCTAAGGGCACGAGACGATTTCGTGTAACTTCCTGCTGTGCAAAATCTATATAAGACATCTTCCTGGTCGAGAGGGTTGTTTATATCCATCGAGTCACTACACCCCGCCACCCTGGGGTTATCACGGAAAGGGGTGGTGGCTACATTGTATGGCGTGAACACGTGTTAGCTACTCACACTGAACCATAGACAACCAATGACCCACCCACCGGTTGAAAGAACTGCTTCAAACCTCGAGTCCTACGAATCCGCTATCCCAACTGGCCACTAAGCCTAACCAAAGAGTCCTAGCGAGGCCAGTAACTTCCTAAACCAACCCCTGAACCCGATTTGAAAAGACCTAAAGCTATGGCCGAAAACCCAGCAAGTAGCATGGCTAAAAATCAATTATCTATTCCTTTTATTTTTCCGACATATCTGTCGCTTTGATTGTTTGATTATTTTTCGATAACTGTATATTTCATTCTTGTTAAATCCAGTCCTATTTAACCATTCCACCTCCTTAAGTAAGGAGGAACATGTATTCATATTGTCCTTAATATTATCAAATTTCAGATAATTTCTTTATGATGATGATTTCATGTTAGTTACCAATTACAAACTTGATGAAATTTATTTCACAAAGGTCTGTAAAATCCTTAGAATGTTTATTTTACAAATCTCGAGATTAACAAAATCTTCATTATCTTCCACCCATTCATTTACAGGCAATTAATTATGAGTTAATTAAATCTAATTAATTATTCACATCAAAGTCTCCAACATGATTTATCACATTGATATTCAATGTAAATACCCAAAAATAGCAAGAAGTACGAAAATGGGTTCCATACTCAGCAATAGTTAATTAAGAATGCACACTAAACATTATACTACGCGAGGAAAATCATCATGTAGACAAAACATATGGGAAAGAGAGGGACTACTCTACCTAATGTCATCGGAGGATCATGATGACTGCGGAATGCGCATCCATTGTTTCACTTTCACTGTTTTAGGGACCCGTCTATTTGTATGCGCTCCGAGATTAGATCGACATTAAGATTATTCGTGGGGAATAAAAATGCCATAAGTTTCATTGAAAAATTTCATGAAAGAAACAATTCCTGAAATCAAATTTAAAAACTTACCTTCATGTAGTTTGTAAAGAGACGGTTCCAACGAGTCTTGGAACGTGAGAAATGAACATCGTTTGACCCCCTAATGGATCAAAACACGAATCGATGTTGAAACGAGAATCTCACACATGCCTCGAGAATTGGAGTAGAAACCGCCATATCCGACCGTACAGATGCATCTGACATGCTCGAGAACCCCAAGATCAACTCCTAGATCACCTGATTTCGATCTCGGAGGCCCTCGATCTAAGCAAAATAATTCCCTTCAACCTTTCTTCTTCTTCCTACGCCCTCTTCGTCCGCTCGATCTCCTCTGCCCTCACATCTGCACCGCCATGGACACCTTCGAGCGGCCCGTTGACCTCGTCCACTCCGACGTCGGCCACGTCCGGCGACTTCACCGGTCCCCCATTCGATGCCGGAAGCCCTTGAACGGCCCCATCCTTCTCCTTCTCTCTCACCTCACGACACCATGGCTGCCCATGCAGCATGTCGTCTCTGCGCACCCCGACGCCAGCCATGTCCACAACCACCGACACCTCATCGCCCCACGCGCCTCGCCGGCATCCCAACGACCCTCGGAGACCCTCCTTCGGCCTCCTCCCAGCCATGACCAACCACGCCGATCGCCATTGACCACGGAAGCACCTTGCCAGCCACTCCCACGCCGACGTCGACCTCCTCGTTCTCTCTTTATCTCCCTTCGACCACCCCACAAGCTCCGCCTCGACGAGAGGAGTAAAAGCCCTCTCCCTATTGATGTTTCAACGCCACAGATCTTCCACCAGACACACACCTCTGCCACCACCTTCTTTGACTCTGACTACCCTCCTCCGACCTCCTCGCAACAAATTGACACTACCATCACCTCCAGCAGGTCCCACTAGAGCTTGACAACACCTTGGTCTGAAGCTTTGACGCTTCCATCACCAGGACCTCCACCGCCCTCGAACCCATCCTCTCTGTAACGACCCGATTCCCGAGTCTCTACGAGACACGAGAATCGGACCGACTCGACTAATCCCAAGACCTAGTCGTCCAACGAGAAAGTAACCAAAAGAGCAGTAAAATAAACCACATTCAGCATGAATATAACTAGCAATAACAAAATACAGCAGTAAGAAAAGGAACTACTACAGTATACACCACCACAACAGTAGAACAACAAATATGTACATAACACGAAGTTTACAATAAAGAAGTACAAGGAGTAACAAGGAAACTACTCACTGCAGTGGCAGAAAGTGCAAAAAGAACTGCGGGTAACGCTACTGGACCCTACTCGGCCCAGCGTCCTCTGCAGCCGCTGACCCTGGCTACTCAACACCTGGTCCTGAAAAGTAACGAGTGTAACACGTTAGCGAAACGCTGAGTAGAGTGGCAGCTAAAAACTAAAGAAGCAGTAGAGTGTACAGTAGCTGTTATATTTTACTTTCTTTATTTACGTCCTTCTATTATTTCACGATTTATTTATTTCTCAGATCCTTCACTTGATCTCGAATGTTCCTCGTGGGAACGATCTTGATTGCAGTCTTTTCCGAAAAGTAGAAGTAACATGTGGTGCTCTCCTGGCCGGAAGAGTCCCCGTGGTGATCCTACCCTCAGTCAACCACCCCAGGGTCGCTGACAGACGTAACGGTGACTACGGCACGCGCGATAAGCGCACGGGTAGCTACCCCGCACTGGCACGTGGTCAGTCGTTTCCGTTAACGGGTGCGCCCAAAGCACAGCACGGAACCAGTATAGGGCAGAGCCCTCTCAGTAACAGGGGTCCAACCCCTCCACAGTCCGCGCACCCCGCCTGACTACCCTGGTTTGCCCAGTGGGCCTAACAAGTCGGTGTAGGAGGCTAGCAGAACCCTGGGGTCCGTGGGGTAGCTAGTGCTCTCCCTACACTAGTAGCTCTCCTCGGTACTGCATACGTGAGGGCCAGCAAGTCGGTGTACAGTGGCCAAACCCACCCCGGTCTCAACCTGAGGGCGGTAAGCTCCCCTCTACACTAAGAGGTAATGTGTGCTCTCGTTGGTACCACGTACCCCAGAGACAACACACTTCCGCGTCTTTCTTTCTCAGTTCCATCCATTCTCTTTTCAGGAGTTCTACTCCTAATTCCCCGTAGGGTTCCAGCTCTTTTAACTCAGCACATTTAGGTTTCACCGTTCCAGTTTTACGTTCATACAACCCATGTTCTCAATCATATTTATTCCTTCATAACAGGCAGCGGTTAAATCAATTTACAGGTAGCTATTATTTCCTTTCCACCTTTCCAAGACTGCAATATTTATATACATATCACTAGTTTTCCAGTCCTAGGATTCATGCCGTACCCTAAGATCTATCATTCAATCTAGTTTCCATTCCTAGGTTTCATGCAATACCCTAGGATCTATCATTCAATCTAGTTTCTCAGTCCTAGGATTCATGCAGTGTCCTAGACTCTATTAATTATTCTACAATTGTAACAAATTTGATTAAGTAAATTAAAAGCCACTCTACTAGCTACAACGGGAGTACTGGGGGCGTGGTCGGAAATCCTGCGCGCCTCCGCAACCCCCAAGACTGCAATGGAACCGGATCCTAACACAAGGATCAAACACAAGGAGTTTCTCAGAACGGTATATAATTACTGTAAACGAGTAGAGGATTTTATTCTGGAAAGAACGCAACTCGAAACGCGGAAAACAGACTCCGAACGGGCCCTAAACGGGTCGAAAACGACGAAATTGCCCAAAATCAGACGTCTGGAACCTCTTCCAGACGTCTTAAAATGTGGGTCAGAGTGTACCTTCGTTCTGTGTAGTCCCTCAGACGTCCAGAAGCCTGCGGGGGCATCTGGCTTAGTTCCCAGACGTCCGATGGTCACCCCGGACGTTTGGAAGTCCTTCCCATCGTCTGGCACTACGGCCAGACGTCTGATTCACGTGGGATGGCGAGCCCTCGCGCCCTCTCGAGCAGAACCTGCACGCACCCATACCTACTCTCAGTATGACGGGTCGCAGACGAAGGCGCGGCGGACGGCTGCATGGCCGTACGCGCGAAAAGGAAGAAGATCGAAATATCTTACCTGACAGACGTCTGGACAGTCCTCGAGACGTCTTCACCGTCGTCTGGTCGTAAGCCCAGACGTCTGATTCTGGAAAAATTTCCAGAACCAGAGCTCAACTCGCCCTCCGCCCGCGACGCACCGCCGCGCCGCGCCCCGCCCGCCAGATGCTCGAGCTGCAGCAGTCCCTCTGCGACACTCCACGCCTGCTGCTCCCCCCCCGCCGGCCGGCTCTAGCAGCCCCGGCAAGCTCGAGCCCTCACGGTCGAGCGTCTCCTCCCTCGCGCAACACCTCCTCCCGCACACTCGCCGCAGCCGCTGCTGCCGCCGCTCGCTCGCTCGTGCTCTCACACCGGCTGGGAGAAGAAGATGAAGGACGCGGAGGAGATGAGGGTGAGGGTGAGGGCGAGGGGCCTTATAAGGCCGCGCAGGGAGAGAGAGAGAGAAGCACTGCGCCCTACAGGAGGAGAGAGGGAAAAAGAGGGAAGAGAGTGGCAGGTGCAGGTCTGCGCGTGCATGCGCGCAGACGCAACCCCGTACGCCGCAAAAATTTAATACCAGACGTCTGGGCCACTTCCTAGACGTCTTAAAAACCCGTCTTGAGGCCGCGTTCGTAACACTCTCCGTCCTCGGCCCCTCCATCGCCACCTCTGATAGCCAATCCAAGGGGACCATCGCGTTGACCGACCTCTGATGACCATCCTCAACCAATCCTAGCCCCATCCAACGGCTAGAGCTCATTGTTGATCTCCCTCCTAAGCTCCTCCTTCGCAAGGCCTGAAAGAAGAAGAATGAAGGAGACGAGAAGGTAGGGACCTGAATGCAAATCAGAAAGTATCATAGGGACCAATTTGCAAATAGGCAAGGACTTAAATGCAAGCTTTCAGGGGCTGAAACGTAAGATCTACTTGCAATGCCTAATTTAGAAACCATATTTAATTGATTCAATATTTTATGGTTATGGTACATTATATTATTTTATTCGAACAATATTACTATGAAATAGATATCATTCAATTTATTAAAGATTGATTATTAAATCATATTTTGATTTGAAATAGATTGCCAATTTCCATATTCGATCAAACATTATTACTAATATTTTCAGAGCTTTGAAGCACACTGATCATTAAACAAATTCATGATCACTTTCATGAATTAAGTATTAAACAATTGAGTTTCTTTACATTTGATTTGAACTTGAATAACAAAATTGTAAGTACAAACTCGCGAAATTTTGAGAAGCATACGAAATAGTGATAATTACGTATTAGATTGCTTCCAGAGACGACCTCGGATTTTCTCTTCTAATTCGAGTATTATAAATTCAAATGCTTGATTCGATTTGATCACTATACTATGACGTGACAATTTTTAAACACGATCAAAGCAAGTCGAACGCTTACCCTTGCCTACGAGCCTATACATGTTTATGCCTCTGTTACTCTTTCGGATGCGACGTCTCCGACGTACAAAGGTTTTCACAACTCGTCGGAGAAGAAGCAGCGGAGGCAAGTTCGCAAGGTGATCCGCCGCAGAAAAGAGGTTCAATGGGGTATACCCCTCTATTTATAAACCCCCCCGAGGGGAGTTTCCCCCCTTGAGGGGTGCAAATTTCTAAAAAACAAAATCCCGCAAATCGCGGTGTAGATTTCAAAAGATCCTGCCAAAGTCGAAATGACCTTGGTCATCATTGCGGGCATTAAATGCCCCTAGGTACGCATCATTTCGCTACAATAATAGCAATCAAGTCGCTAACGAGTATGATATTTAAGGCAATTATGTCTCATTACGGCAGCAATTAATGCTAGTCTTATCACACAACAAGACAAAAATGGATTCCAGAAGTGATTGGCCGCTACTCGTGAAAGGTGACGCTTATGTCATGTTTTTTCCCAGGATGCTGACCTCTTAAGGCCAGCAAGAACTCAGGCGGTGATATGTCTATGTTCCTTTTATAAAATGCTGACCTCTTAAGATCAACAGGGACTCGAACGGCGATACAACCACGATCCCTTTATTATGTGCTGACCTCTTAAGGTCAACAAGGACTCAGGCAGCAATATGCCCACGTTCCCTTTATTATCTGTTGACCTCTTAAGGTCAATAGGGACTCAAGCGGCGATACGCCCATGTTCCCTTTATTATCTGTTGACCTCTTAAGGTCGACTAGAACCCAGGTGGAACACGCTTACATTCCTTTTATTATTTGATGACCTCTTAAGGCTGACAGGAATTAAGTCGAAGCAAGCCTATGTTCCTCACTTAGTTTAACAATCATGCAATGCATGAACAAAGGCACCTTGCTCGCCTGAAGTTAAAACTTCTGCTTCATGACAAATGCTCACGCCGCTTGAAAAATAGTCGAAAAATCATTTGGGGGCATCATCTACTACGAAGTTTTAAGCACTTTGAGTATTCTCTCAACAACATTTGCTAGTTAGAGAGTGGGGGCATATGATAAGGGCAAAAAGCACGCTTGGACTTAAAACTTTGCATGAAGTCCGAAGAAGGATCCGACTATCTGGATACCAAGTAAACAGGCGGATTCGGCTCTGCCCGACCCGCCTACACTCAGATGGATCCGGAACCATCGAAGGACTTGGATTGACTGGAGTTGAAGAGGTGGCAACAACACCCACGACGCCCACGTCGACATTAAGAGTAGTGTTATCTGTGCTATTAATGGCCAAATAACGGATGTGTCGGAGAATCCGCGAGGACCGTTATAAGAGATTTAATATTGTTGGGATATTTCTTGTACTATAAACAGGGAAGAGAAGACCTCCGAGGCAAGCTTCACATAATCTAAGAGAGAGAAAATTAAAGATTCTGTACTATCCACTAATTTAAGTGGAAATTCAAGAGGATTGCTCTTCACCTAGACATACACCCCTTTGAATGAAATTAGATCACTAATTCTTGTATCTCTTTTTTGTGATTACATTATTTTTATTATTGAATCGAAGCCTCCTTTAATCACGTCATATCCATTTTAGGTTATAAATTTGAATGGGTATGGAAATTGGCACAAGTTTGAAAATTTACTCTTTTACTTGGCCCATTATGACTCGGTGGATCTCATGTGTTTTTTCATTTAGTTTCATGATTTTTGGCCCTATACTATTTTTAGTTTTGAGATATGGAGCGTTTGTGAATGTACTTAAAGGATTTATCGGTGACCCTAGATGGTGAAATTGCACCTAAGCCTCTGTAAGATTATTTCATTCACTTTTGTGTGCTTTCGAGGGTTTTTTAAGGGTTTATAGGGATCTATATGAAGACTTTGAGTTAGGAGGGCAAATCGCGAGCGTACCCTTTTTCTCGGAAGGACTCCTTAATACTTGCTATATATATTTGACTCTTACGCGCTTGTTTTTACTCGGACCCAACATGACGGTTGTCGTCCAACTTCCGGTGACACAATTTCCTTTTAAGGCCTCCTTTTGCATGCAAATCTCATTTCAGGAACCTTAATGGTTTAGATCAAACATGTAATTAATGCTTCGTTCTTCATGCCAAGCCATTCTCCGTGATGTTCCATGCTTCTGGCTAAGTCTTCTTGGGAACCCTTTTGCAAGGTAATTTCATCTCATTGACGAGCATCCGTGACATTGACATGATCAAAACACTTAATTGGAAAAATGATCGATAAAAGAAATTACATCCACATCATTAATCACACTCTTGCCTATTTATCTTCTCTTAAAATGAAGATAAGATTCATATCATCTTCACCCCCAACATATATGATTACAATCAACTAGCTAGATCATAACTAACTGCATCATTGGACATCACTGTAATCTCACATACACGCAAGCACGGTACATGCTTCACCAGAAAACACCTACGTTCATATATGCATGCACATGCATAAGGGTCACAATCCAACCGCAGATCTGATGGACACATGGATACGTATCTTTCCACACAAGTTCTATTACGTACGTATTTAATTAAATAGATGGACTAAACATTTGAGGACTCTCCAGTCATATATATATATATATATATATATATATCAATTAACCTTGATATAGCCATGCAAGTAGGAGTGATTAATTACATGCATTAGTTTATATATCAGTCACCAGGGGGCTCCTTGTGACCAATGCCTGGGCTATTGCCAGGGAGGGTTGGCGGGAAGCCATAAGAGTCGTATTTCATGGACTTGCCCCCACTAGATGGATCCTTCTGGTCATTTGTGTGGCGACGACGACCAGCAGGTGGCACGTACTTCTCCAAGGACGACCTTGCCCTCGATAAGAGGAAGCATTGAGAGATGATGAGAATACCAATCACAAATATTGTTGCAGTACTCAGGGGGCTCCCTCTTGAAGTGAGAGGCGCCATTGGGGTTGAGGATATATTAGGGATAAGGAATGTCAGGGTCTGCTATACTGGTGTGCATGTAAGAGCTAGCTCATTACCCCCTTTCCTATATATAGCGATTAAAGTAGCCGATGGATTATATATAGTATTGCACAAATGCTACCAAGTTATAGTGATGGATTAAATAAATGCGTATAAGAGGTGCCTCCCATATCTTGAATGCTGATGCTCCCATCAAAAATGAAATGGAGTGGCAGGAATCATTTCCCCATAAGTCAAGTTCTCGGCAGCTCCAATTTGGTGTTTCCAAAACAAGACCCAAAACATTGAGGTTAAAGCCTCCAGTGGCATCATTCAAAGGTTCCTTTCGCCACCGATAAGACATCACATATGGCAAAACAAACTTTTTGGGGGAATAATCTTCCACTCGTTTGGTTAGTGGATATCACTTCAGGTTATGCTCTGAATCCCAATTCTCTTTTGTTTTCTAGAGGAAGCTCAGATTCCAAACGGAAAGTTTTGCATACGTGTCTCTGTTGTTGTAAAATAACAACTGATTCAAAATTACTTTGGGTGAACTTTATCACAGGATAAAGTTATCTTGGGATAAGGATCTAAAATTCAAGATAAATTTATTCCAGAAAAAAAGATGGGTAGGATAAATTTATCTCCTTATTTTGTGAGACATCATTTTCATCTATCTTTCAAATAACTTTATTTATCTCATAATTTAACCTATACCTTTCCTAAACTCTAAAATTAATTTATCATCCATTTATTTCTTAATTTTATCACTTACAAAATTTATCCTTTAAATTTTATCTCACAATCCAAGCAGGAGCTTAGTTTGTGAGTAAAGAGGTCAATTATTTATAAATTAATATACTTTTTTCTTTGAAATCCACTTAGAATTACTCAGAGTTCAAGAATAATTATCATTTCATCTAAAATTTTGGGATTCAAATTATTATCCTTCCCGAGGGAAAATAAATCACAATTTCACGTCTAACCATCCCTTTGAATGTGAGCTCAAATGAGACTTCTTTTGGGTCCAATGTATACAAAAAAAAAACATCAAGTCAGTATTGCCGAGAATTAAAATTCAACGTTTAATATGCATATCCGATTCAAATTAGATTGATTAAACATCCAAAATAGAAATATAGACTACGTGATCTTAATTAACATCTATTTAAGTGTTAGGTTCTTCCTATGTAATCCTGTTATGTGCATCTTTTGTGCTAATTAAGGATGATAGTCTTTTAATGCTCAAAAAATGAATAGAATTTGACAAATTAATTATTACACGCGGATGGGAAAAGATTAAACCTATCTGAGTATCTTATATATCCCGTGGACCAGCCATTATGGTGTGTATGCACATGTCTAATGTGTATTAATCATCTACATATAGATACACACAAATACATAAATACATGTATATATATATATATATATGTATATTTACACTCTATTCAATAAAAAGATATGTACATGTGTGTGTTGCTCTACAGAAAAAAAAAAAAACCACATCTTAACATTTGAATTTTCATCCGATGACCATCATTTATAAGTAAAAAAGACCATCCACGATCTTTCAAAGCCACCATTATAGTGCAACGAAAGTGGAATTTTAGATGTCACTTCCATTCCAGTATTCACTAAAAAAAGTTATCTTTACACCTTTTCGTTTTTTAATATATAATTCTTTTTAATTCTGATTTTTGCTCTTTTCAAGGACCAGTCACTGCTGGATTGGCCACCATTGGCTACCTCTGATTATTGCCACCTGCTATGTATTATCATTGGCCATTCATTTGTGAAAAAGTAAATCTTCATGCGAAAGGAAGAGCAAAAGATTTGAAAAATACATTGATTTATCATGAAATAAACCTTATCGGATTGTTAAAAAAATGTGCAAACACTTGTTTCAAAAGATAACAATTACGTGTTAAAATGACAAAAATAGAGTTGTGATATATGCTATTAGTTTGTAACTAATAATAGAATAACTTGCAAAATAAATTCTTGATTGGTAAAAAAAATCAACTAATGAAATACAAGTACAAAATAATCTTGCAAAGTGAGAAGAAATAAATCCCTCCCGCTCTCGCCCTTCCTCCAATGACATGACAAACACCTCCTCGATTATTAAAGCCACAACCATTGATTATTGCAGACCATCACCTTAATTGTTCTCCTCCTCTCTCTCCTCATCCATCACATCTTGATTCTCTTTAACCACCTGCACTGCTCACAGCTATCCTCACTGCAACCACTTTAGACCAACATGGAGCACCATTGATCATTTGTTTGTATATATTTTGGGAAAGATATATTATCACTTATAAAATAAACATCATCGAGTTATAGAGCAAAATATGGAGTCCTCGTAATATCCTAAAAATTTCTTCATATTGAAAACTCACAATTTGTAAAGTATATATAACTTGTAAGAGTTGAGAATCACAACTTGGAATTTAAAATTACGTGTTTAGATGGTTAATTATTTAGATCCATCACATCGAAATATGATTTAATAGGATCAAATTTTTGTAATTTGGTACAAGTAGATCTATAGTATTGTTATAAATGATATTAGAGTTAGAACTCCCTACGATAGAAAAAAGAATTACTCATGTACGTAATGGTTATGTCTGGATTCAAGTTTAATCGAGAAAAACTAATATTGATAATTTGTTGTATATAAATCCAATGGATCCAAAGTAGTCACCAAAAATGCTTAAATTTTAAGTAGTAATTCTCAATCATTTATATCGCATTATTTATTTTCATGAGTTTTTTATATGAGATTATTTTGAAAATGTTACAATCTTTTCTACTTAAACTCCTAATAACCTCGTAAGTGTTCTATTAATCAATTGCTATACTTCCAATAGTAGGAGTGACTCCACCACATAGTACACTCTTTCACTATCCCAAAGGTAACCCTTTCTTCCTATCAAAAGGAGTTTGGTTCTAATATCATTTTTACGACCCATGTATAGACTCAAGTTTGATTGAAAAAACTAATTAACTTTGCTAACTTATTGTTATAGGTTCAATTAATCTAAAGAAATCATAAAAAATGTTTAAGTTAAAGTTATTAAGTAGTAATTTTCAATCATTTATATCCCACTAATCATTTTCATGAATTTCTTTCCTAAAATTATTTTCGAGTGTTACAACTCAAGAGTTAAACTTACCGATATACAAGAAAGGACAACCGCAAACATCAATTAAAAACTCCCTAAAACATGATCTCAAACATTGGGAATCAGCAACAGTAAGCGATTTATAAGTTCTAGGAATGAACAACTACCTTTCTACTTGGAAATAAGTACTTTGGTGAATGTTTTAGCCCATTACATTCAAACCCAAATAAATTGTAAAGATTAATTGGCTTCCTTCACTTTGAATTGAGTTCATGCTTGGGTTATTACTTGTCATTTTCATTTTCTAAGATCAAGCACTAGTTATAAACTTGAAATTCAATATATTGGATCAAAAGGCTGATCACATTATACCATACCATAAAAACTCACCTCCACAACATATGAATTCTTTCATGTCAATATGCCTCGAAGATCTTGAACTTCGAAAACCACACGTACTTTAATTCGTCACTTCTACAAGTAACACGAAATACTTAAATTTCTAAGGCTGCTAAATTCTGCGTATGTTTATGTCATAATGCTTCATTCTTATCCTATTATCTTAATCAAGGTGAAAGGAACATATGCAACAACTTCCTCCTAAAACTTAAAGTTACATTCCATACCAATTATGTCAAATGAAATGGTTGATTGGTTGAGTTTAAGTATATCTCGGACCACCACCAATTGAAAAATAATAGTATTAATATTCCCTCTATTTGCTTTGAACTCCTAATCGCTTTAAGCATGAGGGACCTACTCGTGGGTTTCTTTCTAAGTTAGGGAAACCCTAGCTGCCCGATATGTATCTTGGAAAATTTTTTAAGAGAAGTCACCATGTTGATGCCACATGTTGGTACCTTTATTCCTTAGCTTGAAGACCATTAATTACCTGAAAAGAGAGAAGCCCCATTGAATAATCAGGTGACCCATCTCTTTTTTGCGGATGAGCATTAAGCATCAAGAGAACCCACGAAAGTTTCACATTACAAGATGACGTACGTATTCGGTTAGTCATATAATTCCTTAACACATATTCGGTTTTGTCATATAGTTCTTTAACTTTAACATTAACTTATTCATCCAAACATTTAACAAAAAGGGTCTACAACCTTTTTCTCGGTTTTTCCCATGTATGAATTCACTTGCATTTCCTTGCTCTGTTTCGTCGCTACAGGAATTTCATTTCAAACGCCCCACTTACTTAAATCTTAGGGAAAGAGATGCCCCACTTATTTAAATCTTGGGGAAAGAAATAAATGCTGCCACTATGTATGCCCTTGGGATAGCTATGGTGGACCTCCATTAGCTAACTGAAGTGCCAAGGCTCGTAGATTTTACAACTAATTCAAGGTTGAGTTGGGTCGGCCCATTTACACTTATCCAACTATTTGGGTAAAAACAAAGGAATATAATAACTTCTGCAACATGAAAATCGAGTCCAAATAATCACAAATTAATATCATATACATTTTATATAAATTTGCTCTTAATATTCCCTTCACAAATCAAAGCAATTGATTAAGGAATGATGGAAGAAATTGCTCCCCTCGTGGCTAATGGTTGGATGGAGTTAAATAAAAATGAACTCCAAGGCCGTCAAATTATGATAATTGAGCCCGTGGGTCCAGATACCCTTATCTTTTCATAGGTTTGCCATGTACAAAATGAGGTCGAAATCTTCACCTGACCTGAACCTAAGATGATTGTCAGCTCAGGCTTTGGATCGGATTACATATATATATATATATATATATATATATATATATATATATATATATATATATATATATATATATATATATATATATATATTAAGCTCTAGACTTAGTCTGGAATCTGGATCACACCTAGGTGTAGTTGCCAACGTATTCACGGCATTTGGTTATTGTACAAGCTTGAGGCGTGAAGCAATGCTGCCTTTCCAATGATTCTAAATCAAGAAGTCCTTTGCTTCCTTTTCGATTTTTTGCATGGTGCCCTCTTTAAATTGGGGGAAGGAGAGGTTTGTGCATACTTCCAGTTAGCTTTTTGGTTACGTCTACATGCTCACATTTGGCTCACGAAATGAAAGATGAAGAAGGGTGATATGGTCCATCCACATAAAAAAATAGTGCAATTGTTAATACCATCCACTGCCGGGGGAATGTTTGAGTGCTAAATCAGAAAGAAAGAAAAAAAAGGTAGGTAAAATGTGGCTACCCAAGGGGAAGAGTCGATTGGTCATTTTTTATGCTTTTTGACTTTGTTATGAGGATTATTTATCGTCATGAAATTTTAACAATTAAAATAAATTAATATAAGAAAGATGTGTTTCATATTTTAGTTGGTATTGGAGACCCTTAACCTCTCTGGTAAGTGTGGTTAATTTTTAATGTTATTTTGGTCGTTAGAATTGTTAGTTAGTGAAATTGAGATGAAATTCTATATAACTCTTACTTATATTAAGCTAGTTAGTGATACAATATTTTATGGTGATATATTATCTGTAAATGAGGTTAAAAGAATTGGAGGTAACTAATTGACTCCTCCACGAAGGTAGTCACATTTTACCCAAGAAAAATAGATGCTTCCTTGTTCATGGCCCCCATAGGTTGGGACCGTTTGCATAATTTATGCTAAAAGTGTGATGAATAAATTAATCAATTGATTGGAATGCTAGTAATAATTCTTCAAGCTACAGATGTGGAGCTTAAAATAGAGTTGCATCACTCATATGAGTAACACGTGTTAGAATAAAAATGTGACTATTTTTAATTTGGGATTAAGATAAGTAAAGAATATAAAAATTCAAAACTTAAGATGAAGAGAAATCCTAAGGATCATGTCAAACTTAGTTACAATGGACTAGATGCAATCCTAGTGAACTAACATATATATCCTGCTCTTGATCGAGCACATGTGCCCAATTAGCTGATGGTAGTAGAGATGCATGTTTTGATAAGCAGATAGACATTTCTTGACTTCAACATTCAAGCTATCTAAGTGCCTTTAGAACCAAGCAAGGTACATACGCTTGCTCACAACCTTCCTAAAGCTTGATGAGTCTAATTAGCTAGATTTAAGTAAAACGATAGAAACACACTTCGATTACACATGCTTTCATGAATGATACATTTATTTTCACAATTTATGGCTAAGAAATGCATTGTGGTGAAGATGAGCCACTCTTTGAAAGCTTATAGAGGTGATAAGTTCGACAACATATCTATATTAAAGACATGACCGAACAAGTGAGATTTCATTGTGAAATCACAAGGATTTTATGTACAAAAATATTTAGCACAGCCTTAATCTCCCCCATGAAGCCTTAGCCATTCATGGGAAAGAATAAAACAAAAACCCAACCCCTAATTTCTATAGGTTGGAAAAGAGATGAGGCCAATTGACCTTCATATGGGTTATGAAGCATTTAAGAAACGTGAAATGTATGCAACATAGCAAATAACAGAGGTAAAATAGTTAACCTACTAGTTAACAGAAGAATAGATCTAAGATATTGCCAATGCCCTACTTGACTGTGCAAACTTTCTAACTAACAAGTTATTAAACCTATTGAAGAGTTTGAATGTTTAAGTCAAGTTGGTGGGTTTGACTCTTTTTGACAACCCTAACTAGGAGGAAATAAAGGCATAAGATGCTAATTTGTGTTCTAGATAATTAGACTAAGCTCCATATCAGCTAGCATCAATGTTATAATTCTTGGTCATGTGGTCACACAAGTATGGTTGTTGGTTGATGATTGGAGCCTTTCTTTTCTAAGTCTTATTAGGTTCAAAAATAGGAGAAGAGGTCTGCTCACATGAAAAGACAATCGCACATAAGACAAGAAATTGTGACCCAATTTCACTTGGGATAAGTGTATGTCTGGGGAGAGTGTAATCACTCTTGAATATTTATTAAATTAATTGAGAATACAAGAATTCTCACACTCTCTCTCTTGTGCTATGCGTGCATGCCTCCTTGTGGAGGTCACAACTCACTTAAATAACCAAGATCCACATAACTTATCCATTTCCACTTGGGCATAATCCCCAGGTCTTGCATGTAACAGTCTGTCAAAGCATTGACACATAGAAGACGTTTTGGACCATATTGCCTAAGTTCCACAATGAATGCGGAGATGGAGCAATGAATAATGTATTGACACATCTAGTTGAATTCTCTCAAATCAACCTACCAACTTGTGTGTTAGGTCATTTAGCCTAATAAGTATCTGCCTGTTTGCCAAGCCATTCAGTTGAACGGCGAAAACACCTCTTCGCCAAGCCTTTCAATCGATTGGGAAATCTGTATGTTTGCCTATATCCGTAGGTGGATAGAATGGGTTATCCAACTAACAAGGCATTTGTTGGGTCGAATTGATGGTAATGATCTATTACGACCCGATTCCCGAATCCCTACGAGACACAAGAATTAGACTGACTCGACTGATCCCAAGACCTAGTCGTCCAACGAGAAAGTAACCAAAAGAGTAGTAAAATAAACCACATTCACCATACATGTAACTAGCAGTAACAAAAGTACAGCAGTAAAGAAAAGAACTACTACAGTACACACCACCACAACAGTAGAGAATTAAACAGGTACATAAATATGATACTTACAATAAAAGAGTACAATCGTAGCAGAAAATACTCACTACAACAGAAGAAACGGTACAGTAGGTACAACACAAGTAAAACTACTGGACTCTACTAGGTCCAGCGCCTTCTGCAGCCGTAGGCTCTAGCTGCTCAACATCTGGTCCTGAAAAGGTGACAAAGGTGACACGTCAGCGAAACGCTGAGTAGAGTGGCAACCAGCTAGCTAAGGAAACAGTAAAGGTGGACAAGTAGCTGCTATTTTTTTTTTCTTTCTTTATTCCTATATTTACTCGTTCTCGAATTATTTCTCAGATCTTTCTCTTGATCTCGAATGTTCCTCGTGGGAATGATCTTGATTGCAGTCTTTCCCGAAAAGTAGAAGTAGCACGTGGTGCTCTCCTGGCCGGGAGAGTCCCCCGTGGTGGTCTTACCCTCAGTCAACCACCCCAAGGTCACTGACAGATGTAACGGTGACTACAGCACGCGTGATAAACGCACGGGTAGCTACCCCGCACTGGCACGTGGTCAGTCGTTTCCGTTAACGGGGGCGCCCCAAAGCACAGCATGGAACCAGTATAGGGCAGAGCCCTCTCAGTAATAGGGGTCCAGCCCCTCCACAGTAACCAAATAGGGGTCTTGCCCTTCCACAGTCCGCGCACCCTCGCCTGACTACCCTAGTTTGCCCAGTGGGCCTAACAAGTCGTTGTAGGACGGCTAGCTGAACCTTGGGGCTCGTGGGGTGGCTAGCTCCCTCCCTACACTAGTAGCTTTCCCCGGTACGGTGTACGCGAGGGCCAAGAGTCGGTACAAAGTGGCCAGACCTAATCCTGGGTCCCTAGGGCAGCTGGCTCTCTTTTGTACTAAGAGGTAACAGGTGCTTTCCCTGGTACTACGTACCCAAGAGACAACAAACTTTCCCATTCACTTTTTCTAGTTCCATCCCATTTATTTCCAGGAGTTCTCCTAATTCCCCGTAGGGTTTATGCTCATGTTTCTCAGGTCAAGCCATACTAGGTTTCATCATTTTAGGTTTATTTGCATATAGTACGTGTTCCAACATTCAACTTCTTTTCCTTTCCAATTTATATACAAGCAGCTTGTATTTAATCTCAACCAACAGAATTTACATGCAATAGTTACTAGTAACAGTACTCTACATTTCACAGGCAGCTGTTATCCAATTACAAGCAATTATCATTATTTTATCCACTTATCCAAGACTGTAATTTAGGCATTCAAGACATTTGTTTCAATGTTTTCTGTTCCTATGATTCATGCCACATCCTAGGATATATCATTCAATTTAGTTTTCAGGTCCTAGGATTCATGCCATACCCTATGATCTATCATTTAATTCAGATATGCATTAATGTTTGTAATTAACTAAGGGAAGCCACTCTACCTGCAAAATCGGGAGTAATGGGGGCATGATCGGCAAGCCCGCGCGCCTCCGCAACCTCCAGCGCCGCAACGGAACGGGATCCTAACACAAGGATCAATTACAAGGAGCTACTCAGAACAGGATATGTTGCGACCCGGTTCCCGAGTCCCTACGAGACACGAGAACCGGACCGACTCGACTAATCCCAAGACCCAGTCGTCCAACGAGGAAGTAACCAAAAGACAGTAAAATAAACCACATTCAGCATGAATATAACTAACAGTAAGAAAGTACAGCAGTAAGGAAAGAAACTACTACAGTAGGCACCACCACAACAGTAAAACAACATTTATCATATAACAAAAACTGCAGATAAAGAAGGTACAGCGGAAACAAAACTACTCACTAGAACAGAAACAAAAGAAGGTACAAAGCTGTGGCAACTCTACTGGACCCTACTCGGCCCAGCGTCCTCTGCAGCCGCCGACCCTGGCTGCTCAACACCTGGTCCTGAAAAAGGTAACGAGTGTAACACGTCAGCAAAACGCTGAGTAGAGTGGCAAACTAACTAAAGGCAACAGTAGAGTGTACAGTAGCTGTTATGTTCTATTACTTCCTTTTATTTACATCTTTCAATTTTTCTCACTATTTCATTTACTTCTCAGATCCTTTACTTGATCTCGGATGTCCTCGTGGGACGATCTTGATTGCAGTCTTTTCCAAAAGTAGAAGTAGCATGTGGTGCTTTCCTGGCCGGGAGAGTCCCCCGTGGTGATCCTACCCTCAGTCAACCACCCCAAGGTCACTGACAGACGTAACGGTGACTACGGCACGCGCGATAAACGCACAGGTAGCTAGCCCGTACTGGCACGCGGTCAGTCGTTTCCGTTAACGGGTGCGCCCAAAGCACAGCACGGAACCAGGGCAGAGCCCTCTCAGTAACAGGGGTCCAACCCCTCCACAGTAACCAAACCGGGGCCTTGCCCCTCCACAGTCCGCGCACCCTCGCCTGACTACCCTGGTTTGCCCTAGTGGGCCTAACAAGTCGGTGAAGGAGGCTAGCAGAACCCCGGGGCCCGTGGGGTAGCTAGTGCTCTCCTAACACTACTAGCTCTCCTCGGTACTACGTACACGAGGGCCAACAAGTCGGTACAAAGTGGCCAATCCTAACCCCGGGTCCCTGGGGCGGCTGGCCCCACTCTGCACTAAAACAGGTACAGGTACTTCCCTTGGTACTGCGTACCCAAGAGACAGTACAAACTACATCTCAGTTCCATTCCTTTTCTTTCCAGGAGTTCCACTCCTATTTCCCCGTAAGGTTCCAGCTCTTTATCTCAGAACATCATATGTTTCACTTTCCAGATTCTCGTTCTCACATTCCATGATCTCAACATGATTCTTTATGCATAACATGCAGCTGTTAATTAAATTTACAGGCAGCTTTATATATTCCTTTCCATTTTTCCAAGACTGCAGTAATGTACATTCCACTAGTTTTTCCATCCTAGGATTCATGCCATATCCTAGGATCTATCATACAATCTAGTTTTCCGGCCCTAGGATTCATGCAACACCTAGGAGCTATCATTCCATATATTTCTCATTCCTAGGATTCATGCAATGCCCTAGGTTCTAGTTATGGTTCCATACTTTAACAGATTTTATTAATACTTAAAACCACTCTACCAGGTACAACGGGAGTAATGGGGGCGTGGTCGGGAATCCCGCGCGCCTCCGCGACTCTCAAGACGGCAACCAAACGAGGTCCTATCACAAGGTCAAACACAAGGAGTGTCTCAAAACAGTGTATAGCTACTGTAGGCGGGTAGAGGAATAAATTCTGAAACGAACGCAACTCGAATCGCGGAAAACGGAGCCCAAACGGGCCCTAACGGGTCGAGAAAGACAATACTGTGCAAAATCAGACGTCTGGAACTCCTTCCAGACGTCTTAAACGGTGGATCAGAGAATTACCTGTTCGGCTTGGTTCCCCGGACGTCCAGAAGTCTGTGGGGACGTCTCTCCTAGATCCCAGACGTCCGATGGTCTCTCCGGACGTCTGGAGGTCACTCCCGCCGTCTGGTACAACTTCCAGACGTCGGATTCGCAAAGGATGACGAATCCGAACACCTGCGCACAGCCAACCCTCCTCCCTCAGTACGGTCAGTCGACAAAAAGGAGAAAGCGGAACTCACCTTTCAGACGTCTGTATGATCTCACAGACGTCGACCTTGCCGTCTGGATATCAGTCCAGACGTCTGATTCTGGAGATTTTTCCAGAATCAGAACCTTGCTCGGCCTCCGCTCGCGACGCCGCCCGCGTCGCACCTCGCACGTCCGCTGCTCCGCCCGCAGCAGGTCCCTCTCCGCGACGCTCTGCGCCCCCTGCGCCCTCCGCCGGCCGGCCAAGCCGCTCCCGGCGAGCTCGCCCTCACGGCAGAGCCCCGCCCTCGCACGCCGCAGCTCCTCCGCGCCTACTGCGGCCGCCGCTGCCGCTGCGCCCTCGCGTCCGCTCGCTCTCGCGCACAGGCAGGAGAGAAGGAGGAAGATGGTGGAGACGGGAGGGGAGGCGCGCCCCCTCCCCCTTTTAACGCCGCGCGGAGAGGAGGGAGAGACGGTCGCAGTCGCCTGCAGCCGCAGAGAAGATGCGGGATCGCAGGTCTGCGCGCACAGGCGCGCAGACGAATATCCCGTGCGAGCATAACTGTTCGCCAGACGTCTGTAAACTATCCCGGACGTCTGGTCAGACGTCCGGATGTGATCCCAGACGTCTTTACAGACGTCTGGGCCACCTCCCAGACGTCTTAAAAGACGTCTGGGGCACGCGCTCGTTACAGGATACAAATACTGTAAACAGGTAGAGGAACTAAATCTGAGAAGAACGAAACTTGAAACGCGGAAAACGGACTTCGAACGGACCCTAAACGGGTCAAAAGCGACAAGTCTGTCCAAAATCAGACGTCTGGAACATCTTCCAGACGTCTTAAACGATGGATCAGGTCATACCTTGATCCTGCGCGATCCTTCAGACGTCCAGAATCCCGTTGAACCGTCTGGACTTAGTTTTCAGACAT
The DNA here is from genome assembly GCA_037157565.1 of Thalassia testudinum. Classification (NCBI taxonomy): domain Eukaryota; kingdom Viridiplantae; phylum Streptophyta; class Magnoliopsida; order Alismatales; family Hydrocharitaceae; genus Thalassia; species Thalassia testudinum. The sequence goes on along the minus strand of JAZHRO010000076.1, from coordinate 17,356,261 downwards.
CCGACTGTCACTCCGGACGTCTGGAGACCCTCTCCGTCGTCTGGTGCTGTGCCTAGACATCTGATCTGTGTGGGAGGACGTGCCCTTGCGCCTTCCTGAACGAGACCTATACACATATGCGACCGTCCTCAACACGGAACGAAGCAGAACCCTTTGGCAGAACGGCTGCATGGCCGTACATGGGAAAGAAGAAGGGGAGGAAAAATATCGTACCTTTCAGACGTCTGGACCTTCCTCCAGACGTCTCCTGGGTCGTCTAGACGTATGTCCAGACGTCTGATTCTGGGAAATTTTCCTAGAATCAGGACCTCCTTGCCCTCCGCCTGTTGCGCACGGCCGTGCCGCGCCGCGCTCGCCTGCTGCCTAAGCTGCAGCAGCTCCTCCCCAACACCATGCTCCTGCTGCACACCCGCCGGCCGGCCATGGCTGCTCCGGCGAGCTCGCACCCTCGCGATCTAGCTCTCTCCCTCTCGCAGCAACCCCTCCTCCCCACGCACTCACGGCAGCAGCTGCTGCTGCCCTCGCCTGTTCGCTCTCTCGCTAACAGGAAGAAGAAGAAGGTGGTGGAGTGAGGGTGAGTGAGAGGAGAGGGGGAGTATTTGAAGGCTGCCGTGGGGAGAGAGAGAGAAAGAAAGAGAAGAAAGGAGGGCGGCGGTTCAGTCTGCGCGCGTATGCGCGCAAATGCGAAACCGTACGTCGAAAAAATTAAATTCCAGACGTCTACGAAGGCTTCTAAATGTCTGACCAGACGTCTGGAACAACTCCCAGACATCTTAGACGACATTTGATGCCAGGGTCATAACATGCTCCGTCTATTTATGAGGTAGTTGTTTGCTTCTTTAATTTAGGCAGATCTTGCAATGTAGCTCTTTTTACCCTCTATTACTTGGGCCTCTTTAGGCTTCTTCTTAAGCCTTTGCAACGCCGTATTAGTTAAGTTTAGATGGTGATTTTCCTTCCGTCATCAATTAATGAAGTAATAGTTGACTAACCATGACTTCTAGGAAGTCAAATCTGATTAACAACTTAAGCCTTAATAGGACATGATTGAATCTTTCATAGAATGAAGGAATGGAAAATACCATAACCTATTCATAATTGAAGCTAACTAAAAGTCTAAAATTTTAAAATAATTTTTAGATGCATGCCTCTTATTTTGCCCCTGAACCTCCCTTTCTCGAAACCCCCTCCTCCCCCAAAAACCCCTCTCCTTCAATCCCTCCTCTTCCTGCCTCTTGCCGCTCCTCCCATGTCGTTGTTGTCGTTGGTCCCCTCGATGTTACTGTCACAGCTATGGGTTCGCAAAGGGGAGATGATGGATGGGAGGTGGAGGAGGTGAGGGACGAGAGATGGACAATTGATTTAGAAAATAGATAACAAATTTAGGCATCATTTAAAAAAATCTTTAACTTTTACTCTAATATTCTCTGATGCAACTTAATAAATTAAAATTTATGAGGAAATATATTTCAATACAAAGGATATATACATAGATACAAAATAAGTAGATATATATATATATATATATATACACCTCAATTTTAAATAGGGATGCCAATTATAACTTAAGATCTAGTATTGGTCACCTGTAAAGTGAAATGCCAACATTTATAACCACTAAATACTCTCTTGATTCACCATAACGATTGTCACTTGACTACAAGGGAAATAAGAACTCCCCATACGTATGCTAATGATTTGAGAATAGCATATCATTGATCAATGTGGAGGATGATGCACCGATTGATCATGTAGGTTGTTGCCATTTGTAAATTCAATTACCATCTCTCCAAAATTAGTAAATTTGCTTAAACCCATTCTTCCTTCTTTGCTTTTTTTCTTTTTTTCTTCCCCCCATTCTTTCTGTTTCTTTCTTTTGGTGCTTTATCTTTCTTAAGCCCTTTTTTGTGCTTTCTTTTTTTTTTTCATCCTTCTCAAGAGTTAATATTTTAACATCTATGTTTCGAAAATTAGTTACTATTCTAATATGTATTCAAATGCGGCAGATACTATAGTCACGCTTCCTATGAAGTATGAATATTGGCTTTAAGGAAGCAGATGATAGCATTGCACATAGGTGCGAATGTTGAGCAATTAGATGACCCATTGTGTAGAGCTTACATGTTATCTAATAGAAAAATATGTGAGTTTTTCTGTCTTTGCTCAAGTTAGAAGTGCCTTCCACCATCAGTTACCATGACTTCCATCCCCAAATATGTAATTGAAGCTCAATTAGACCCACTAACTCACAAAAATCACTTCAGTGCCCACTAACTTACAAAGTAGTGGTGGCCATTCTAGGATGTAGGTGTAAAAATGTAAAAATTGACGTATTTTGTAACGTAAGTCATTTTGTATCCATACAAAATCATCTTGCACAGATGTAAAACCAGCTAGAATCATTTTGCATCGGTGCACCACGTTTGTGCGTTGAAAAACATGTCGCATAATACATTTTTTTACATTTCCTCATCTTTTTAATTGGGATGAAACTCTATCATGTAATATAATTTACATCACTTTTTAGGTTTCTTTATATTAAATATCAGCGGTAAAGATCATGCATGTAATATCCGCAAAACATATTAACTTTCATGTTTTTGTACAATTTTGCAAAAAGTAAATCCATAAACCAACAAAAAAGGATTTTATTACACGGAAGAAACTCCTATCCTAACCATGTATATACCAACACATGATCTATAAGCAATGAGACTAACAAGCTGTAGTTGGTTTACAAGTCAGATCACCGGTAATGCCTGCTAATATCTAGTTCTTGAGCCTTGAGAGTAGGTAGAGGCCACAAGAAGTGACCAAGATAGAAGCTGCAAAGCAGAGGACGTCCTGGGGACTGTTCATCGTCAAATTCAAGCTCTTCTCCAAAAACCCCACCAGCAAGATCATCACTATAACATGTCCAAGCTTCGTCTTCAGTTCATTTACAGATTCGATCTCTAACCACCTCGGCCTCTCCTGCACACAAACAGGAAAGTAGAGTTAGACCACAATACATGAAACCTGTTTGTTCAATCAGTTATCTTGGTGGTAAGACCAAAATTCGGATTTTTAAGTTGCAATTGCAAAATTGCATCCTGGGGTCTAGCCATCAAGGCCCAAATGGATACATGCGTAAAACACGAAACCTGTTAAGAGTAAGCAATCCTTGAATCAAGTAAAGGATACTTCAGATAAATATTAGCAATGTTGGACCCCATGTTTAGCCTCTACGGGGATCCACGTTTGGGCTTGGGTCATTAAATAAGCAACCATGGCTTGATACTGAACGTATGCCTGAATTCAATTAGGGAAAAAAGACAAGCTGACTGACCTTAAGTGTAAAGAGACCAAAGAGATTTGACCTTTCAGATGGCGTCTTTGAAGGGTCAAGGTTGCATATGAAGAGCTCATAAAGTCCCATCCCAAAGACAAGCATGACAGTGCCTATCAAGTATATATCTGCAAGTAGAGATTTTGATAAATGTGAGCAAAGTAGTTACTGGATTCATAAGTTCACCATCATTTATCTGTTGAATTTAATCCCATGAAATGGTTCATAAGACTTGGATCAAATAGTAAGTGTTTAATTTATTCAATGGGTTTAGCCAAATCGAATAAAAGACCCACATTGATGGTTAGTGGGATGAATCGAAGGCAGGGCAGGGACGGAGAAAATGTGCACATGATTGTGATCGTGATCGTGCATGCGCTTTGACTCTCTTTTGCTTCATTGCTGTGCAAGGTATTCCTCCCTCTACAAGTCATGGAAAGAGGTAATCTCTAATCCTAATGTCTCTTGGTATTAATTTGAGAATCAAATTAGTCTTGATGGATGTAGCGTGATGGATAAATTCATCTACCATAGTAATCAATATATAAAATCACGTAATTCTTCTTTTGATCGAATTTGACGTGTGATTTCCAAATATTTTTTGGCCTAGATGGATAAATGCTTAATAATTGATCGTAGAAGAAACACTTTCATCATCAACTAATGCTAGAGAAAGACAAATGGCAATTGCTGAATCTATTGATGCGCAATGCCTAATAGCATGCTGTGCTGTATATAAACATAGTTTGTGCTGATTTTTCAAACGGATATATATGTCTAATTTAGTCTAATTTCCCCCTTGCAAAGTTTTGTGTGGAGTGGGGGGATCAACAAGAGAGAACGTGAACTTCAAAGTTAACGGAGTATCGGAATCGTTACAAGAGCTAACGTAAATCATGGTTTCTTTATGTGCCTTTTCTCCATGGAGTAGTCTTGAGCTTAGAATTGTTTTGTGGAAATTGGAAAGGACACAAATTTACTTAGCTTCAGGACCTGAGGGTTCTCACCTATGGCTTCTATAAGAGTAGATATTACTTTTCCTCGTCGCACAAAGTACTCCATGAATGAACTAGCTATGAACACAGAACCCTGCACATATTTCAACATAAACATAAGTTGGCTATACATACATAACATATTTAGGCTTGCAAATACTTTTAACGTTAGTGCAACCAAACTAACTGTAATAAGGTTGCTACCATGAATTGGGAATATTTTAGGGGAGACAGCGCCTTGACAATGGAAACACTTGAACAAAAAAGTCAAGAAATGCAATGGGCAAATATTATCCACCAAACCTCAGAGTCGGGGTAGCCACAGAGATCCCATCTCTCATCTCTTATTCATTGTGGTTAGGAATTTCTTAGACCAAGAATTATTTTTGAGGGATAGAGTTTGTTTGGGGTGGGACTATGCGATAAACTTGGTATAGAAGACAAATCTTGTTTGGTTGATAAGTGGGTCAACTCAAAGGTTTGGAGAGTGTGAATGTGTTTGTTGGAAGGGATTGTTTTTGAATTTGGGTGAGGGCAGTGGGTTGAAACCTAGGATTGAGATGATCCCATGCCCCCCCTGGAATGATTCTATCTTGGGATTGCAAGCTCAATCTCGGGATGGTCTAATCCTAGGATTAAAAGACCTAAACAAGGGATTGAAGGGGCAATCCCGAGAAACAAACAATGCCTCAAAGAAGTCGCACAGGGTGACATGATAGAGCGGTATAAAAATCAAGGATGCAGATACACAAACATAAAAAGTGGTGTATTTTGCAATGTGAAGAGGAGGGGACCATGTCATGTGTTGCCTTCATGCAAAAAAATAATGCAACCACTATTGCTAAAAAAAAAGCTACCATCATTTTTAAATCAGAAGGCATATTTTGCACCACCCATACATTTAATTTAAAATCAAATTACATTGGCACAAATAATAGTTATACAATGGGAACCACGTCCAACATGTCCATAACATCTATGTGATATAAAACACATCATATTTTACATTTTTGTACATTTCTACACCAAATAAAATCACCTGAAGAGGATCTAACTAACCTCCAATTCACGGATGATTTATTGATTTTTCTGGATTGGGACATCCCGAACATCAAAATTTTCAAAATCATCCCATCCATTATCTTCTTGCTATCGGACCTAAGGGTCAGTGGGGGAAAAACCACCTTATTCCCAATCAACCTCGGAGATAGGGAGATCTTTGAGGCTTTGCAAATCTTAAGCTGGCAAAAGGTGGATTTCCCCATTATCTATCTTGGTTTCCCCCTTACTCCCGACCACCTCCTCACTTTGGATTGGGCTTTTCTGATGGAAAGATTTCACAAAAACTTGTCTGGATGGAAGGCAGATCAACTACCCTCCCTGCCATCTAGAGTGACTCTGCAACCAACCCCTGATTCAACAGTAAGGGATGAAATCTCCCTCCTTTGCATTGTGCCCAAAACAAAACAATCACCGGTGTGCTTGTGTTACAGAATTGCTAGTTGATGGTGGCTTGTGAGCCTCCCTTCACCCTACCATGATCCGGGGGGCATTCCCTTAACCACAAGACAAAGGATTTGCCTGAAAACTCCTCCAGTGTAGAGGGCAAAAACCATAGGCAGAGAGGGAGAGAGAGAGAGGGAGTAATTCCACTATCTGGTGAATGATGGAGTACAAAACCCACGCCTCCGAACAACGTTGAGATAGACCTCACAGACGATGCTCTCTCTGAAAGCAAGAAAAAATGGTGACACCCTTCTATAAAACCCCTAACACACAAATATATATATGGGTCACATCAAATGGGTCCTTAATCAGACACCTTGGACTTCCCCATTTATCGGGTTAATTTTATGTGTCGAAACATAGTCAAGTCGTGGCCGTTGAAGACATGATCGACAAGCCTCTTCTTTGTGGATGGTCAGGAAGGAACGCTGCTATGCTATTTTTTCCAATACCCCTCACCAAATCCTAAGGCCTAGTTTACTTAGAAGTTTAACCCCTTTTTACCTGACTACTTAACCCCCAATTTACTAACCCGAGTTTACCCACTTTAACATGGGTTTGTCTAACATGAGTTTCAATTTATGTTAGCCAAACCCATATTAAAATTATACACCACTTGTATCTCTGACATCTCTTGTATTTTATATACTTAACACCACTATCAAGTAAACACCACAACTTAACACCAATTCAAGTAAACACAAACTGATGTTAATACCACTCTGTAAATAAATACAATTATGGGTTAATACTAATTTCATATTTCTTAATACCACTTTTTTAACTCTCTAAGTAAACTAACCCTAAGTGATTATCGTAAAAGATAGAGAGTTTTCTTTTTGCCCACTTCGCTGCAAACAAGCTGAAACCTGAAGGGAGGGGTGAGTCTTTTGCTGATATTTTCTTTGTATCGGTAAAATATCAGTAAGCTATCCTCGTGCAATCCCCATTATAGAATTGCAAGAATGAGCCAAAAGTTCATTCTTCTTCCCAGCCCACATATTTCCTCATCTTTGTTACCTTTCCACTTCCAGCAGAATGAGAATGTCATGTATGAATAAAAATTGAAGTACGAGAAAGTATCATATATGGTATGCTTTGAAGAATTCTCTGGAACTATCTTTTCAAATCGAATTACTCAATCAATTCTGAGAGAAACCTTTTGGTTTTAGGGAAAAAGTTACAATTGGTACCTTCTAAAACCAATGCCTATTCCTAATGTTTGCTAAAAATATACGCTTTGCAAGCAATGCCGGGAAAAAAGGAAAATGTGCTCCTGATCCAATGCTGTACACAGGAGTTAGTTGCTTTACCTGTAAGTTTTAGAAGGCATCATGTAGAATATTCTTTATGATGCCTTCTAATAAAATGATGCCTGCTAACGGCAACTGGCTTTTAAAATTTGACTTTCAAAAGCACCTCCGGCAGATATCAAGAACTTTATTAGAAAAAATTTTCGATTGCCTCCCTCTGCTTTTCGTTGTTCTGTTCATTGAGTATTGATCAAGTAATCAGAAGACGAATCAATCTTGGGGATATCCTAGATCTGTTCTTTGGCCTGTGAGCTTGCAAAAAGGTTGGGGGATACCTTTCGAGGCGTTTAATTAAAGGAAGACATTGATCTTGCAAGTCCCAAAAATGGCCATGCTTGATGTAGGGAACCACCTGTTCTTAGTTTGAGACAAGGATAAGATTACTTGTTTTGAGTTTTTGTTTGAAATTTAATCCCTCCTCTAAATTCAGGTTGTCAAAGATGGGGATAATTCAGAAGGACTTGTGACTTAATAAGTAGAGGATAATGGAATATGATGGAATGTTCCATTACAAACTTCAGATTTTTGGATCAGACAATCTAAAATCTAGAACTATGTGGAAGAGATTCAAAACAATAAAATCAATACAATTGAATCATGCAAAAATCATGTACACCTTTATACACCGTGTAAATTCATCAGGAGATACTGTATCAAAATCATCATTTATCATGATTCAATGACTATTTTAAAAAAAAATCCAGATAAAGCTTTCGAATTTTAACCTTGATGAAACATAAGAAAGATCCCACCAGTGAACCTGACACCCCCAACAACGTGAAGAACCTGCAGCCATATATAAACTGCAGCAAGAAACGACACAACGAAACCTTTTTCAGATAGAGCAGCATAAAAGCAAGAAACTAACAACAGACGGGGAAAAAAACATTAATACCTTCAGAATCTGTTCTTCAGATATCTTTCGCGGCACATTTATGGATGATTTCTCGAGCTCTCTGATTCGAAGATCCGAAGCGATCGCAGTAAGAGGGCGGTGCGTTGACTGATTTCCTGAAGCATCACTTCTTGTTGCCAAAGAATTGTGCACAGAAAATGCAAATTTGGGCCGGGAATTCGACTTAAACGACTTATGGGTCAAACCCGGTTGCCTATTTCCATTGTGGATTGGTGCTCTTGTCCTAAAAGCAGACCCATGCAGAGGCTTCATCATGGAATTTTTCACAGAGAAAAAGAGTATTTGCAGCTCAAAACTTGTAGCATGAAATTATATTTGCTCCTATATATGGAACATGCATTGTCCCTTTCCCACTGAGGTGATGTGGAGTGTTTAAAGGGCACACGTATGCTAATTTTATATGACCAGATTGATCCACTGCATCTTGATGAGTGGCGGAGGAAGAGACTGGAAGGAGGGAGGGGATTGGGATACGGTCAGTGCATAGAGAGCCCTCGACCACAAAAATTTGGTTAGGTATACAATGAAAATAATACATGGTCTCTTCAAACGTGAGAAAAGAAAAAAACAAAATACATAAGAATGCAAGATGAAAATACTTAGTTGCTTACCATCTACTCTAATCGTGGTAATTGTCACCATCATAGTTGGATTTGTCATTGGAGTGCTTTCCCTTTTTCAAGATCCTAATTTAGAAATGCAATAGTTTACTTAAAAGTTCACACATCTTTTAGAAAAGTGAATGTTACCAGTAATATTTGTTATATTTTACGGGTGATATTCAAACATCATCGATAATATTTGATTTAAAATTAAAATATTCAAATATTATGTGTAATATTTAATTCATTATTGAAATATCACATTTGTGACTAAAAATCAACGATGCAATTCGATTCAAAAGGAAGACACACAAATTTTTATGTTATCATATATTTATGGTTTTTTTTTATTAGATTGTTGAAGTTTACGGTTGAAATCTCATGTTGTACTCGCATGCAATTTATTCCTTTGGGCACTGGGATCGCTCCATAATCCTGCATTTGGTCACTTGTAATTTTGAAATTGCACAATTCCAGGGATTGCATGGGAAATTCCTGAATTGTGCAACTCCATCATCCCCATGCCAGACGCTACCTCAAAGGCAGTTAATTGTCCTAGTTTTTTCCACCCTCCTCTCCAAAGTAATCTACCATTACTTCTAGACATAGGCATCTTTTTAACATAGCCCACAAATTTCGTGGACAGATGTATATATAGAAGAACGGTGGAACGGGACAAGTTCTCGTAAGGGCCACCGAGATCCGCGAATACAGTGATCAGAAAACGATAGCTAACTCACCACCAAGGTAAAATTAAATTAGAAAAGCAAAGAAAAATTAAATTGATTTCTCCAAATTTATCTCATTATCATTTACCATATCCATAAGTGTAGGATTATTTTTTTTTTTAAGAGACCGTTTAATTCTCGTTTGAGATGTTTCTTTTTTTATTCTATTTATTTCTTATGTATTAATTTTTTATATTTTTATTTTTCTTCATTTATAGGGGAGATAACCTTTCCCTCTCGAAGGCATTCAGGTACTTCCCCCCTTTCCTTATCAAGAATATATTTCCCCAAAAAAATAAAATAAAAAACTCACCACCAGAGCAGCACACGTATATGCATATCTGACCGGAAATGAGGCTGCTCTAGAGAGTTCGTTTTACAAATAGAATATCCCGTGGACCTTCCCGTATATGTATATACACTAATCAGTTGACTCACCATTCACAACGGAAATAATATTATTACCGATATATCATAAAAAAATATAATATAATCGTATCTCTCGAGTGAATGTGCATTTGAGATTTTCAACTCCTTTGTACTTAAGATTTTAAGATGGGATGAAGAGATATTTTTGTATTTATTATTACTATTAAATATGAGGGAGGGATTTTTGTGACTAGTTGGGTGAGTGAGATTTAACGAGAGAATGATATCTATGTTCACCAAAATAGAGATGTAAGGAAGGGGGTATTCTTACTTTTTTTGTTTTTAAATTTCTTTTTTAAAGCAATTGAGAGAGAGTAGTTGGGTAAGTGAGATTTAATTGAATAATGTACAGAAATGTAGCAAAGAAATAAGGAGAAAGTGAGAAGGTGTCTGGAGGGCGTGACATATAGATGTGTTGTTTTAGGTTTTTTATTTAAAATCAAGGGGAAGTTATATTTTATTTATTGCATAATTGGGATTCAATTTAAGTGAGATAAAGTGGGAGAGGGCGAGAGGGTGGGGAGGAGGGCATGAGGGAGGGGTTTTTTGTTTTTGATTTTCTTTATTTTATTAAAAAATAAAGGGGATGTCATATTTTATTTGTTAGGTAGATATGATTTAATTTGAGTGATACTAAGATAGGGAGAGAGAGAGAGAGAGAGAGAGCAAGGGATGGGGGGAGGGCATGAAATAGGAATTTTTAAATTTTATTTATTTATTTATTTTTAATGTAAGAAGGTTGAGTTATTAAAATAAGAAAAAAAATTATTTAAAGTGAGAGAGAAAGGGAAGGGGAAAGGGAAGTGGCTGGAGGTGGGAGGGTGACACCTTACACATCTAACCCTCCTTACCCTCCTTTAATTTATAAGTAAAGATATAAGGATTTGCATTTCTTGAAAATTCAATGTCAAGGAGTAACTTTATGAGGTCAAATGTGAAAAGAACATCAAAATTGCAATGTTGGTATATTTATCTAAAACCTAGAAGGTAATTGCTTGAGAGAAGTCCTCGTAAATGCTTAAAACCTAACAAAAGCACCATTCTTATATATTCTCTATTATAGGTTACCATTATTACGTGTCTTAGTAATTTTTATAGGGATTCTATGGGGTAGAATTTGGCAACGAGAGGAGTTGTAACTTGGATGAGTTGGGGGTAATGGTGAACGGAGAAAATATTACACTTGGATGAGTTAAGTGTAATAGAATATATGTACTTTGATGTTAGGTAGGTAATTTGAATTTTTCTGGGAAATGGAATAAATAGCTTTGGTATAATATATTTCATAAGTTGTACAACAAAATGAATTTTTTGTGGAACGAATACATCTGATATGAATAAGATAGTTTGGTTGTATATGTATATTATAAGGGCCCTACCAAGAATATCTAGTTGAAATCAAAAAAAGCGATCGCTACAAAATTGAGACGTGAAAGAGAAATTAAACAATTATATAAAGATTTATACCTTAAGAAAATAGCTATTTTCGTGGGAACAAAACAAAAACAAAGGCAACAAAGTGGAGTCCTCCAAGGATCAAGTAGAGCATGCAACATCAGATGATGGCATCGATGTACATGCACGAGAAGTGCTGCTTTCCCCTTGAACGGAAACAGCAGCGGGCACTTCATGACCTTCTTCTTGCAATCCACTTGATGATGCGCCGAATTCTTGTTTAATGCGTCGCTGAAACTCACGAAAAATATGATCATTGACATCTCCTTCCGCTATGGATCTCAACGCACTCCCTTCGAAATCGAAGCGCCCTTTTGGCAGGCGACCTCTTACGCGCATCGGAGATGTATTGTTGAACTCCAAGAAGAAGGGAGTGTTGGGGCAATAGGCACCGACGTGATCCACGTTCATGATAAGTGACCAATCTACACCAATCTCCCACGGACATAACCTACGAAGCAGCCTGCAACCAGTGGTATTTATGTAGACATTTTGCAACGACGGGGCACGCGGCGTGACATTGTGACTCTTCAGCAATCCCAACCATGGAGATAAAACTTGGTTGGTATCATCTGCCCAATGTACATCTTCTAACGTTTCGAGCATCCCAATGCGGCTTAATGCAGGGCAATTTGCAATGGATAGCATTTTGAGGGTAGGGAGATCGGGAATGGCCTCTAAATTCTCGAGATTTTTCAGATGCAATGTTGACAAAGAGGTGGCTCGCGACAAGCATCCCCAAAGCAACGATAGCTTCGGGCAATCGATGAACCTGAGATCTTTCAAGTGCATGAATGGGGACCCCCCACAACTCTCATTGTTCTCCACGCCATCGAAGCAACATTCTTCTAAATTAGGTAATCCTTGAAAGGACATCAACTCCAACTTCGAAAAGGGTTGTTGAGAGCCACCTCCAAGGAAGAACTCGGGGCCTAATACAACAATGGATGTTGCATTGTTCACTATAAGCTCCTTCAATTGACCCATCTGTCCCAGGCACGGGAGCTTTCGACAAAACTTGCAATTCTCTAGGCGTATCTTTCTTAGTTCTCCAAGAGAAGAAATCCAACTTGGCATATTGTGCCCATAGAAGCCTGACATTTGAAGATCCTTTAGACATGGTGGAGGTTGAAGCCCCTCAAATACCTCCTCGATCTTCCTAACACCCTCCTCATCAATGCAGCCACTTGGTAATTCGCAACATAGATGAAGACTTCTTAGGTGTATCTTATCTTGAAGCCTTGCTTCCTTGGCCTTTTGGGCACCATTTAAGTTTTCGAGGTTTCTCAAGGACAATTCTGTGAGGTTTACCAAGTGAAATAGCTCTTCAATGGCTGACCACGAAGCTGCCTCGCCCTTGTCCTCCTCCACCCTCCACACTAGCACTTGGAGTTGTTTTAGCTCTCGTATCATCCTCGGCATTTGACGGATTGCAGTATTGGAGAGGTTAATGGTGCATAGGCTTTGCAACTTCACGATGCTATTAGGAAGTGCATGTAGAGACTTGCATGCCATGAGGAGAAGAAACATCAAACTACATAGATCACCCAATTGCTCAGGAAGTGACTTGATAGGAGTAAAAGAAACATCAAGGAGCTTGAGATGAACCAAGTATTTGATGGAGTTTGGCAACATCTCAATCCCCGTCCCGCGCAAGCCTAACACCCTTAAATATTGCAACTTTTTGAACAAGCTCTTTGGGATTTCTCTCAACTCTGGACTGTTAAAGAACATCATTGTTCTAAGCCTCTCGTGATGCTTCGTGAGATTGTAATCTCCCAAAGAATTCTCATCTGTAAATGATGACCTGCGTATTGATCTCTTATTGATATCTTTTCTGTTCCCATAGAAGTTCTCTTCTTTACATAAAAGATTGGCGAGAAGGTGCATCAGATTATGGATCTTCTTTCCATCCTTACAATTGAAATTGGATACCAAGAAACCTCTATCAATAAGCCCATTGAAAACCTTTTCTCCCATGATCTCCATTTGAGGCACATCCTCGATCTTCAACAAGTTTTCAGCTATCCAATACTCAACAGTGGGTTGCTTGTTGAAATCATGGTTCTCAGGGAACATTGAGCAATATATTAAGCATTGCTTGTGTGGCAAAGGCAAGTCTAGATAGCTAATGACCAGTGCATTAATGACCTCCACATCTACATGGTTTTGATTAGCATCCAAAGTGGCCATCAAATCCAGAGACCATACAGCATGACGAAGAACCACCTCCCATTCAACCCTTTCCCTTGGTTTTGACCTTAATACCCTTCCAATGGTCTCTACTGCTTGTGGAATACATTGACATTTCTTCACAATTTCAACACCAATCTCCATCAAGTCTTGAAGATCTTTTTCCTCTTCGTTGCAACTGAAAGCATTCTTGCAGAGTAACAACAGAGCATCTGATTCAAGCATCACTTGCAACCTTCGGAGTTGGGAAGTAGGAATCTTTGCACAAACTTCTTGACACCGAGTGGTGATCAGGACCCTGCTACCATCCCCAGCAACTTCAAGGAGAGCACTCAACCAATTTTCCCATGAATTGTCATCATGGACACCATCCATGATTAGTAAAATATCCTTTGCAGCAACAACATCTTTGAGAACCTCAAGAAGCTCCCTGATGGACAATCCAACACCCGCATAGTTTATGCCAACCATCTCCCTAACCATTTCTAGCAGCATGCTTTTCTCATCGAGAGCTTTGCTGGGCATAGAAACCCACATCCTCTTCTTAAAGAAACATCCGCTTTCTATGGCTGGATGGTGAAATACTCTTTGAGCTAGTTTAGTTTTCCCCACCCCTGCCTTGCCTACAATTACCATCACTCTAACAAGCTTCCCATCTTCATGCTTTTGAATGCCTTCACTTGTCAACCATTCAACTATCTCCTTGACATCCTTCTTGATTGCTTCTCCAAGGGTTTCAACTGGACTATGTGTGGTCATCCTAGCTTGCACTTGATCAGTCCAGGCATGTTGAACACCTTCAACGAAACTAAGTAGGCCATATCGCTCTTCCCCCTGTTCAATCTTCCTTAGCTTGTCATTTGCCACCTTGATCATCTCACTGATTCTATGCTGAGGCCTTTTTGAGCTGAAGCAAGTGATGTCACAAGAGAGGCACGAGCATATTGCTGTAGATGTAGCCCTTGGTGTAGAAGGTGCAGTTATTGGCTGGTCAAGTGACCGAGCTTCTATCCCGCAATCATCGATGATGTCGTCTATGATGTACGTTGCATCCTGCAACTCCAACAACCAAGTGTTGATTGAAGTGTCAGTTAAAGCCTTTGCCTCTGCTTGCTTAATGAGGATCTCCATCTTGGCCATCCTGCTATGAAGATCTTCTAGCTCATCCTTCACTCCCAGCAAGGCGGGCACTTCACCCTCGAGCAAAGATACCAGCTTTTGGAGGATTGTCGAGAAGAGCCCCGAGATAAAGGGTGATGATATCATCATTGAAGAAGACTTTTTCCCATACTATGATCACTTACCATTGCAATAGGAAACACAAGATAAAAAGGGTATAATTGGGATAATTGTGGTTTCTTGGTGGTAGAAAGGAGGAGGCTTCATGACTTCGAAAGTAATGGGTTGAATGTTCTAGTAGTCCGAGTAAAATCAAAGCTCCTGAAATGCAGTGAAATGGATATGATCAAGTTCAATCGGATAATGCGACCTACTACTATCAGTGGAAACAAAAATATAAAGCAAAAGGAGAATATATGTATACGACCAATCAATTTAATTGATTTGGTTTTAAAAATTTCTTTAAGATGGTTAACATCCATCAATCAAAATGGTGAACCTATGTTTGAGGGTGACGATAAACTAATTATAAAAAAAAAAAACTAAAATTTAAAATTTAAATAATTATTTAATTTGCTTTTGACACAAAAATGCATGGGCATGCATTAACTAGACATGAATGCTACTTTAAAATATCATCAAAATAAATGATAAAACAAATTAACTGACAATCATGTAATTACAACAATCAAAAGATAAGCAAACTATTATTTGCAATATCATATCATATATGGAAGTATATTAATAGTTAGGTGTTTTTACGTAAATATTATTAATATTTTTTTAAAATTACTTAAATATCATTCCCTTCAGGATATTTTTGATTATACCATTAAAAAAGTCATGTCAGTTTTGTATTTGATATGATGTTAGTCATAGTTGTTCAATTTAAAGATTTTAAACTTAAATATGGTAAAATTTTATTTTTTTATCTTAATTTTTTTTTTTTTTTTTTATTTTCACCCCCACTTCACCTCCCTCTACCCCGATTACCCCTGACCACCCCCAACCACCCCTGATTACCCCTCCACCTCCTACTACCTCTGAACACCCCTTTTCATCCCCGACCACCTAAGCGGAACCGCTGAGACAATGGGATAACCCGACATAGACTTAATTGGGCAGAGTTTTAGAAATTACGACGTGGTTGATTCGATCAATGGCTCGTCCCAACGTAGCCCACAAATAAGCCTCGGTAGGATTAAGCAGGATTTTGATTTGGGACCATGTTGGCCAGGAGTTCAAGTTCGGATCCATTTTCATTCGGATCGGATTGCCAAATAAGCCCGAACCAATGTTCAGATGGAGCACTTAGATATTAACAGATTTTCATGGAATCTACTAAATTAATAATTGCCTTTCGGACAAGGGTAGTGGCAAGCAAAACATGACCAGCCTACAGGTGGAACCCTAAGCTAGCATAGGTTCCATTTGGATTCCGACAATTGCTATTATTCCGGAGTACATGAAAGTTTTCGGCATTAATATTTATGCCTCCACAGAATAAGTGCAAAAGAACAATGTATTGCCAATCCATTCATAGAACTCATTTTCACGAATCGATACAAACATTAACGGAACACCCAAAAAAAAATACAGAAAAGAAAGAAGACAAAAATCAAAGAATATAACGTGTATGGCTGATGGAAATCCGTTGTCGATGACGAGAAACTCAGGGTACCTGAACAAAGATGCGTAAATAATGCAATCTTGTTTTGGGAAGTTTAATTGTATTACTTGAAATGTAATTAATATACTGTTGTGATGTGAAAATTCATGTTAATATTAATAATGTTTGGTATAGGTTGTTAGCGTCACGTTGGAAGTGATAAATCTTCTCATGGGAGTAAAAGATTTTTTATTTCTATAATTTATGTAGTAAAGAGTAAGATGTGAGATTGAGGATCACACATACACTCGTACATCCCAGTTTGATGCGGGTTTGGATTCGAGTAAAAATAAATTTGGAACTCAAGTTTAAGGTTTTTTTTTATAGATTTTTAATTTCATTAATTTGATTAATTGATCTCATAAACGTCGAGTTGTGTACTCTGTATAAATATTATGAGAGGATTCCCATTTAACACATAATATAGCAGAGAAACTTTACAGCATGCTCCTTTTCTAAGATTGGTCAACTGACCTGTAATCAAATTCATCAAACATCTTGTGTAAAGAGTCAAGAGTTTACATTTGAGAAGTGATTGATTAATCAATCACATTGATCAATAAATTTGAAATTTGATCGATCAACTAATTAAGTTCATCGATCTAATTGACTAAGCTAAATTTTGATGAGTTGATTTTCGAAGACACCTAAACTTAAAATATGTTAATTCTTAGAGTTAAATCATCGTATTGATGCATCGATATTACATAGGATAGTACATTTCCTGGAAAAAATCCTTTGTAGATGCCGAAGTAACATATAATTTAGTTTTATTTTTTTTGTTTGTGTTCAGGGTCGGCTTTCAACATGCAAACATATCAGAAAATCATATGGCGACTGCAACAAAATCTGGATGCCTTCACCGACAGATTCTTAGCAGGTGCCTTCGCACTTCTTGCAGTCGAGGACGCAGGCGGCAGCGCCGCCAACACCGTTGCCGTTCCTCCACGACTCGAAGCATTCTGAGCCGCATGAGATGGTCACATTGTAGCATCCCTCCTCATAGCACACCATCGATGTAGGCATCTCGAAGCCACCGATGCCCATCCATGGGAAGCCACTAAAGCTGCGACCTTCGGCCGGTTCGGGTTCAGATGCAGGTGCGGGGGTCTCAGCAAGCCTTCGAGCAGCTTGGTTCGGAATGAAAGCACCGGCCACGAGGAAGCCGAGAAGGACAACGGCGAACACGATCCTCATTGCTGCCGTTTAATTAGTATTGCTGCGCTGGTGGTTATATGTATATATATATATATATATATATATATATATATATATATGCTACCTCTGGTGTCTGGCGATCATGGTGATGTTCTGTGTCGCTTTTATATATAGCAACTGAGGGGGTAGAGGAGAAGTTGAGATCACGTTCAGAACGCGGTTGTTGGCAGATACGAAGGGGCCATTATGTGCGTGCGGACCATTAGCATTTACCGGCTTAATGAAAGTCAGAGTTGTAAGGTTCTTAGCCTGAGATTAATCTAATATGCATGGTTTTCATGTTCGAATCTTTTAATCTTTTTTCTCCCAATGCTCGAGGAAGTAGCTGTGGATTCTCAGCTTTCCATTTATAAACGGACATAATGGTTAAGCAAGATCCAAGGAAGAATCCTACTTGACATCACAAAATGATCAAAATCACCAAGATTGATTCTCCGTCTAGTAAGAGGCAACCAAAAAAATAGATCAATCAATCTTCTTTCCTAAAGTTGTCAAGAATCCACCAATGACTTCGGAGGCTACATAAGAAGTCCCAAACTCCTTTGAGAAGGAACCAACACTAATTTGGGAATCTACCAAATCTGTACCAAGTGAATCAGAGGGGAAAATTTCCTTACCTCCAATCACTACCAATTGAAAAAGAGTTTGACTAAGGTAGGCAACCCATGAGCTCTCGAATGATACAAAAAACCCCCAGTTCCGCTCATCGGATGCACTGCAATCCCCTATTTTTTGTGGAACTGCTAATTCTCTGCACTTTTCCTCTCAAGAAAAAAATTGAGAACTCAAAGTGAGTTCTCCGCTATAACTAGAGCACTTTATCTACAGCGAAAGCTTGAGACCTTCTGTAGTCAACTAGATGATAATCTACCAGCAATCATCATAAATTCACATGCAAAAAAAGCTTCACAATGCCTAAGCCTACAATACATGTGAGTTGCATGAATTCCCACTCAAATCCCACGTTTTCCCCCTTAAGTCAGAACCATTCAGAAATTAGATGGAGTGTGAAGCCCCATGAGATGGTGACCTCTGAGATTCCAATGTTAATTGCATGACATCTAATTCCATATTATAGTTGTTAGTGCATAAGGTTTACAGCCATACGTAGCTGCAATTAGGATAGCCAGTTATTAAAGTATTACAGATGGTTTTAAGTTAGGAAGTATAGTCTGCTACAACTTCTTCGTAGCTAGCTATAATACTAAAAATTATTATCTTATAAGTTTATTTGTCACACACATTAGTTTGTTTAACTTATTTACATTTTGTCTCCTGCCTACGATGAAATTTACATTTTAAAATCCTAAACTTATAGGATAATGCACCTCCCCAAGTTGAAACTAATGTGAAATTCGAGCTAAACCACAAAGCTATTCAAACAGGGTTGTTGTTTGATAGTTAGTTAATAATATCTCTACTAAGAATCACTCTTATTATGGGTTGAGAGAGAGAGGCTAATGGCATTCAGATATGTTGTTAAGTCGATAAATGGCAAAGAAGATATGAGAACATTCGGAAGAGGAGATCACAGTTTGTGGAGGATGAGGCTATGGAAGGAGGGGTATTTTTGAGTGCACAACATGCAAGGGGGAGGCCTAGCTATAGATAAGGCCAATGAGAGATGGGTGAGCTGCAGACATTGGGCGTTGGAGGCCTAGCTATAGATGGATAAGATAAAAAAACAGATACCGCTTTGTCTAGATTTACATCCTTTTGATTTTCAAATTATTCAATATCTGACTTTTCATCCTCCAAATAGCAAGTTTGATATTCAAATATATATATGAATGGTGAAATGGTGATCAAATGAAGAGGAAAGGGTTGGTTTGAGGTAACGGAAATGGGATAGCTGCATCAGATATATAAATGGATTGCATAATCAAATCCAAATTTACATTCATTTAATTAAAAACTCATGGAAAAATGTGCTTCTAATTGGGTACTCACTCTGTCCATAATTATATAAGCAACTAAATTACTTTTATTAGATCTTGCTACATAATATTATAGAATATCACAATATAATACTTTGAAAAAGGAGAATCCAATAACTTCGTACATATATCTAAATCCAAATCTAATATACACTACAACAGTCATACACTAACGGTAAAAAATTGTAGATGTAGGTATAAAATACCATCAACATAGATCCAAATACCTATTTGAATAGGGTATCTTAACTGTAAAAATTGTCGGTTATGTCCCACGGTGGAATGGCGACAGTTCCGTTGTCGAGAAGCTACAATTTGGCAAAATTTCAATAGCCATGTTTTTATTAGTTGGTATAGATTATTTTCACTAGCCAAAAAACTGTTACGTGAAACTATCGTTATATATAGCTGGTGATGTGAATTTGGTGTTCTAAGAAATATCATCCTCATCGAAAGTAGTGGCCAATGGTTTTTGACATTGTTTGTTTCAAAAACCTAGACGGGGATATTTAGGTGCTCAGAAATTTCCATCTTAAAATCCTTGCTTGCCTGTGATTTATGGTTTATATTGATTTATTTGCTACATTTAAATCTTTTAAAGCACTCGTTGGTTGCTGTTTGAAAACCTTCGTGTACATTACATAGTTTCTCATCCTTATTTTACCCGTTTTTACTTTTAGGATGAATAGCACCACTATGTTAAAGGACTAGGAGATACTCCTAACCCTACGATGGTAAACCCTGTTATGTTTTTCTACTCGTGCATATTGCATGGTACGCTGCAATTAGTACTTCCAAAGTTAAGGATCCAAATAAAGGTTTCGCAATGTTACACTTCATGATTGTTTGAAAGTTATACGTATATACTTGAAGTCGACATGGTGGCTTTTCTTTTCTTTTGCTCATGGCATTTTATTTAAGGGTAGAATTATATATAATCTATTTTATATTTCAAAATTTATCCTAATTTTAGGTGGATTCTATTAGAATTTCACGTAAAATCCCTCCCTCTATCTCCCTTAAATTTTGACTATAAAAAAATATCTCAACTATAAAATTTCTTCTGCCATATCACCCACCCACCCACAACCTCCTGCAGTCACCATTGCCGTCACCTCCGCTACCGTTGCCACTGCGTTGCTGCCACTCGCCAGCGCGACGAGGAACTCCGTTGTTGCCATCGCGCCACTGTCGCCCACCAGCTTGACGAGGAGCTCCGTGCCAGGCAGCATCACCTCCACTACACCAAGAGCTCATTGCCGAGGAGCAGAGCCACCACCACCGCACCTTCGCCGCTCGCAAGTGCGACAAAGATCTGCGCCACACAATGCCTCGTCAAGAAGCAGAGCTGCCGCTCCTCATCTGATTCCCCAATTTGCACCCTCCACCTCGAGGACCACCTCTCCCACATGCACACCGCCAACCACCTCCTCCTTGTCATCGGCGACCTTAAAGATGAGGCCCTCATCGCCGTGTAGCCCGGTTCTCTCCACTCTCGTCTTCGTCACCGTCTCCAAGGACCTTCTCACCATCAGCCACCTCGGCCTCACCGACAGGGTTTGCAGTGCCCCCCTCTAGCCCCACCTCTCCCTCGACAATGCTTTTGATGCAGGATGATTTTTTTGCCCTTTTAGAGTTCCTATTGAGTTAATTCTTAATTAGAAGCGAAGGGTGTATTTCTGAACTTGCAATTGGTGCTGTTGATGTTGTAGGATTTTTTTTTTTTTTTTGCTTGTTGTGGTTGTTTGAATAAGTGTTACAACTGTGAAATGTGATTGTTATGTCTGTTTCAACTAAGCTTTCTGATTTACTTATATACCTAAAATAAAACTTATCAGTTGAATTCTCTTATGTAATTATGGTCCATGTATAAGAATTAATGTGTGCGTCCAGTGATCTTAGTTTGAATTGTCAACCTGAATAATTATGATAACATTGATGCCGTCAGCACCAATGGTGATGCTGTCAGCACCAATGGTGGTGCCGCCAACACCTACTTGTCTTCATCGAAATTTGAATTGGTGGTGCCGTTAGCATCTATTGTAGTGCTGACGACACTTATTAGAGACAGAGTTTCTCACTCCCTCCACCTCATCCACATGGCATCTACCTTAACAAAATAAGTGATAAGTAATTGATGCTAACAACAACATGAAAATGTACGTGGTGACATTGGTATCTAAACTTATGTAACTGGTAGTAATGTCATTAGCACCAATAGGGATGCCGTCAGCATCTACGGTGGTGCCGTCAGCATCTACTTATCTTGATAGAAATTTGAGATGGTAGTGCCATTAGCATCTATTGTAGTGTCAACGACACCTATTGGAGACAATTTTCCTCTCCCTACACTGAAATTTGAATTTGAATGTGAGGGGTACTTGTGACTCCATGTGAGTATCCTTTCTCTTAATTAAAAATGATAATAGTACTTCTAAGGTATAAAAAGTTGGTTTAACCTTTTATATCTATGAATACAGGTGACTCGCCTATGTAGCTTTATGTCATCCACATGGCATCCACCTCAACAAGATAAATGATAAGTAATTTAAACTTACATTGATATCTAAACTTATGCGATTGATGGTGATGCCATTAACACCAATGGGTGATGCCGTTAATACCTATGGTGGTGCTATCAGCACCACAATAGGTGTTTACATAATTGAAGCCAACAACAACAAGATAATTGATGAGTAATTGATGCGAACAATACTAAGAAAAGTGATAACTGTTTGTAATAAATACTTGAGCATCATAAAAGTTACTGAATAGGTGGCAGGGGCACTAACATGACAATGTACGTGGTGACATTAGTATCTAAACTTACGCGACTGGTGGTGATGCCATTAATAGTAATGGTGATGCCGTCAGCATCTACAGTGGTGCCGTCAACATCTACTTGTTTTCATCGAAATTTGAGATGGTGGTGCCGTTAGCATATATTGTAGTGCCAACGGCACCTATTGGAGACAGTTTCCCTCTCCTTCCACCCAAATTTGAATTCGAATGTGAGTAGTACATGTGACTTCATGTGACTCTTCTTTCTCTTAATTAAAAATGATAATAGTACTTTTATAGTTTAAAAAGGTGGTTTGACCTTTTATATTCATGAGTACATGTGACTCTCCTATGTAACTACATCTCATCTACATGGCATCCGCCTCAATAAGATAAGTGATAAGTAATTTAAATTTACGCAACTACTGGTAATGCTATTAACACAAATGGTGATGCCATCAGCATCTACGGTGGCGTCATTAGCATTTACTTTCTTCACTGAAATTTGAGATTGTGGTGTCGTTAGCATCTATTGCAGTGCCAATGGCATCTATTAGAGACAGAGTTTCTCTCTCCCTCCACCGAAGTTTAAATTCGAATGTGAGGGACACATGTGACTATATGTGACTTTCATTTCTCTTAGTTAAAAATGATAATAGTACTTTTAATGTAACGAACGCGTGCCCCAGACGCCTTTTAAGACGTCTGGGAGGTGGCCCAGACGTCTGAAAAGACGTCTGGGAGAACATCCAGACGTCTGACCAGACGTCTGGGATCGTTTCCAGACGTCTGTAAAACAGTTATTTTTCGCACGAGAGATTCGTCTGCGCGCCTGTGCGCGCAGGCCTGCGATTCCTCTCTCTCTCTTTCCCTCTCTCTCTCTCTGCGGCTGCAGGCCTGCCGCGCTCTCTCTCCCTCCTCCTCGCGCGGCCTTAAAAGGCCACGGCTCCCCTCCTGTCGTCTCCACCGTCCCCTTCCTCTTCTCCTTCCTGTGCGCGAGAGCGAGGGCGGCAGCGGCGGTCACAGTGAGCGCGGAGGAGGTGCGGCGTGCGAGGGCGGAGCTCTGCCGAGAGGGCGAGCTCGCCGGAGCGGCTTGGCCGGCCGGCGGAGGGCGCAGGAGGCATGGAACGACGCGGAGAGGGACCTGCTGCGGTCTAAGCAGCAGACGCGCGAGGTGCGACGCGGGCGACGTCGCGAGCGGAGGCCGAGCGGTGCCCTGTTCTGGAAAAATTTCCAGAATCAGACGTCTGGGTTTATAGACAGACGGCGAGGGAGACGTCTGGAAGATCATACAGACGTCTGAAAGGTGAGTATTCCACTTTCTTCTTCCTTCCTGTCGACTGACCGTACTGAGGGAGGGAGTTGGCTGTGCGCAGGCTCGCTGATTCGCCATCCTTTGCGAATCAGACGTCTGGAAGTTGTACCAGACGGCGGAAGTGACTTCCAGACGTCCGGGGTGACCATCGGACGTCTGTGAGCTAGGCCAGACGTCCCCGCAGACTTCTGGACATCTGGGAAACCACGCTGAGCAGGTAATTCTCTGATCCACTTTTTAAGACGTCTGGAAGAAGTTCCAGACGTCTGATTTTACACAGTGTCGTCGTTTTCGACCCGTTTAGGGCCCGTTCGGGCTCCGTTTTCCGCGATTCGAGTTGCGTTCTTTTCAGAATTAATTCCTCTACCCGTCTACAGTAGCTATACACTGTTTTGAGACTTCCCTTGTGTTTGATCCTTGTGATAGGACCTCGTTCAGTTGCAGTCTTGGGAGTCGCGGAGGCACGCGGGATTCCCGATCACGCCCCCATTACTCCCGTTGTACCTGGTAGAGTGGCTTTAAGTTATAAAAATCTGTTAAATTATGAAACCATAAATAGAACCTAGGACATTGCATGAACCCTAGGAATGAGGAATAGATGGAATGATAGCTCCTACGTGTTGCATGAATCCTAAGACTGGAAAACTAGATTGTATGATAGATCCTAGGATATGGCATGAATCCTAGGATGGGAAAACTAGTGGAATGTATAATACTGCAGTCTTGGAAAATGGAAAGAGATAAAAAGCTGCCTGTAATTTGAATTAACAGCTGCCTGTTGTGAATAGAATAACGTGGTTGAGAACATGGATTGTAAGAATGTGAAACTGGAAAGTGAAACCTGGATGTTTGAGTAAAAAGGATGGAACCCTACGGGGAAGTAGGAGTAGAACTCCTGGAAAGTGAATGGAATAGTTTTGGGGAAGTGAGCTGGCCCTTGAGTACGGAGTACCAAGGAGAGCGACTGTCCCCCTGTTTAGTGCAGAGCGGAGCCAGCCGCCCTAGGGACCCGGGGTTAGGACTGGCCACTCTGTACCGACTTGCTGGCCCTCGCGTACGTAGTACCGAGGAGAGCTACTAGTGTAGGGAGGTACTAGCTACCCCACGGGCCCCGGGGTTCTGCTAGCCTCCCACACCGACTTGTTAGGCCCGCTGGGGCAAACCAGGGTAGTCAGGCGAGGGTGCGCGGATTGTGGAGGGGCAAGGCCCCGGTTTGGTTACTGTGGAGGGGTTGGACCCCTGTTACTGAGAAGGCTCTGCCCTGGACTGGTTCCGTGCTGTACTTTGGGCGCACCCGTTAACGGAAACGACTGATCGCGTGCCAGTACGAGTTAGCTACCTGTGCGTTTATCGCGCGTGCCGTAGTCACCGTTACGTCTGTCAGTGACCTTGGGGTGGTTGACTGAGGGTAGGATCACCACGGGGGACTCTCCCGGCCAGGAGAGCACCACGTGCTACTTCTACTTTTGGAAAAGACTGCAATCAAGATCGTTCCCACGAGGAACATTCGAGATCAAGTAAAAGATCTGAGAAATAAATGAAATAGTGAGACAATTGAAAGATGTGAATAAAGAAAGTAATAGAACATAACAGCTACTGTACACTCTACTGTTGTCTTTAGTTTTAGTTGCCACTCTACTCAGCGTTTTGCTGACGTGTTACACTGGTTACCTTTTTCAGGACCAGGTGTTGAGCAGCCAGGGTCAGCGGCTGCAGAGGACGCTGGGCCGAGTAGGGTCCAGTAGAGTTACTACTGTCTTTTGTACCTCTTTGTTTCCGTTATAGTGAGTAGTTCTTGTTTTCGCTGTACTTTTCTTTACCTGCAGTTCATGTTTTATGATAAATGTTGTTCTACTGTTGTGGTGGTATCTACTGTAGTAGTTTCTTTCCTTACTGCTGTACTTTCTTACTGTTAGTTATATTCATGCTGAATGGGGTTTATTTTACTGCTCTTTTGGTTACTTCCTCGTCGGACGACTAGGTCTTGGGATTAGTCGAGTCGGTCCGGTTCTCGTGTCTCGTAGGGACTCGGGAACCGGGTCGTTACAAGATGGTATCAGAGCAAGGTCGTCCCGAGAAGTGAATCAACTGACTGGAAAATAACCAATTCGCATGTTTATAGCTAGAGTAGCCACCACAACATATCTCCTGACTTGAGCTCTTAGAAGTTTCGTTAGGTACTGTCTGTTCTGACGTTTTCGTTTGGTTTCGCGTCTCCTTGCAGGAGATGCCTCGTCGCGGGACTGGCGAGACTGGCCGCGGGCGCGGCCGAGGGCGAGGTCGGCGAGGTGGACGTGCTGTTGTTGACGTCTCGGTGGACCAGCCACCACTCCCGGGCATCCAGGCCCAGGACCTCGCCAGACTGATACGAGATATTGTACGAGAGGAGCTCCACCCATCGCCCCGAGCGCCTCCTCCTGGGGCTGCAGAGGGGGAGTCCTCTGTGGGACCACGCGACGGACACGGCGCTGGACACGAAGGAGGGGATGGGCCCCTACCGCCCCCACCTTCCTCCGACACTTCTGTACACGAGGCACCTTCGCCTGGAGGTGCACCAGCACCTCCCCTACAGCGCCACTTCGAGCTTTTCGGACAGTTCCGGAAGCTGAAGCCCCCTCCTTCAAGGGGGATGAGGACCCGACCGAGGCAGATGACTGGCTTGAGCAGCTGGAGAAGATCTTCGACACCCTTCGCCCCCCGGTGGAGTGTCGCGTGGCCTTTGCCACGTACCAGCTGGAGAGTGCGGCACACCGGTGGTGGAGGGTGGTCCGGGGATAGGAGAGGGACGAGCCGACGTGGGACCAGTTCGTCACCCTCTTCTGCGAGCAGTACTTTCCCCAGACGTGGCAGGACCAGAGGAGGCGGGAGTTCCACACTCTCCGCCAAGGGATGATGACTGTGAGCGCATACCGCACGCGTTTCTTGGAGCTGTCCCGCTTTGCAGCGACAGCGGTAGCCACTGAGGAGGAGCGCCTTTGGAGGTTCACCGAGGGGCTCCGGCCTGCGATCCGGGGGTATGTCAAACCCCTGAAGCTGCCTACATTTTCGAGGGTGGTAGAGGCAGCTATGACTTACGAGGAGACCAACCCGTCCGCGCGAGAGACCGATGGCGGGCGGAAGAGGCCCTTTCAGCCAGACTTCTCACAGGGTCAGCGAGAACGGAGACACGTGGCGTCCGCAGGAGAGCCGTCACGTTGTGCAGGGCCATCAGTGGCCTTTGGGGGCCCTCGACAGGGGCCAGTCGCCAGCATCGGACCCCCGCCTAGTCGACAGCAGGGACTCACTGAGGGCGGGAGTCGGGTTCCCCTCTGCTACCAGTGTGGCCAGCCGGGCCACGTCAGGAGGGACTGCCCATCTAGGGCAGGAGGTCTGCAGATACTTTCCGTGCAGAGCACTGGAGGGCGCGCAGGAGGCCGCGGTTCCCAGGCGCGAGGAGGAGGACAGCAGTCGCGAGGAGGGTACCGGCCAGCACCTACCCGTCCGACGCAGAGTGTGGCTGCTTCGTCCGCACCTAGAGCTGAGGGGCGTATCAATGCCCTAACACACAGGGACGCCAGAGCTTCGGGATCCGTGGTAGCAGGTATGGTTGCAGTTTCTGGCAGCCTTATTTACACACTTTTCGATTCCGACGCTACGCACTCGTTTGTCGCAGCCAGTTTCGCAGTTAGTTTGGACCAGGATTATACACTGTTAGAAAATCCGTTCGTAATCAGAGGTCCGAGTGGTCAGCTGTTTGTAGCTGAGGAGGTGTACACGGATTGCGAGGTCAGCGTTGGAGGACATAGCCTGCCAGCTGACCTGATTATGATCCAGATGGAGGACTTTGGTGTGATTCTGGGGATGGATTGGCTGTCCGCTTACCACGCCTTGGTGTTCTGTTTTGAGAGGAAGATTGTCTTCTCCATTCCGGAGTTGCCTTCTTTCGAGTTTCACGGACAGCCAGTGGACGGGGGTTTCAGGTCCATTTCGGCACTTCGGGCGGCGAGACTTTTGAGCCAGGGGTGTGAGGGCTTCCTAGCCTGTGTGGTGGCAGAGCGCAGCCCTGTGGCAGACTTCCAGAGCATCCTGGTGGTCAGAGAGTACCCCGACGTGTTTCCAGACGAGTTACCAGGACTACCGCCCGAGCGTGAGATCGAGTTTGAGATTTCACTAGTACCAGGGACCAGCCCCATCTCCACCGCGCCATACAGGATGGCACCGCTTGAGCTGCGAGAGCTCAAGTCCCAGTTGCAGGACCTTTTGGAGAAATGTTTCGTGAGGCCCAGTGCGTCTCCCTGGGGGTGCCCCGATACTGTTTGTGAAGAAGAAGGATGTGACCCTACGCCTTTGTGTGGACTACCGACAGTTGAATAGGGTCACCATCAAGAACAGATATCCGCTGCCGAGGATCGACGATTTGTTTGACCAGTTGCGGGGTGCCACGGTGTTTTCCAAGATAGACTTGAGGTCTGGATACCACCAGTTGAGGATCAGGGAGACCGACGTCTCCAAGACAGCTTTCCGCACCCGGTACGGACACTACGAGTTTTTGGTTATGCCGTTTGGGCTGACCAATGCCCCCGCTGCTTTCATGGACCTGATGAACCGGGTGTTTAGACCGTACTTGGACCAGTTCGTGGTGGTTTTCATAGATGATGTACTCATCTATTCTAGAGATCGGACGCAGCACGGACAGCACTTGCGGATGGTTCTGGACACTCTGAGACGACGCAGGCTGTACGCCAAATACAGCAAGTGCGAGTTCTGGTTGAGGGAGGTGACCTTCTTGGGTCATGTGATCTCTGGAGACGGCCTGGCGGTGGACCCCGCCAAGGTCGAGGCAGTGCTCAGGTGGGAGAGACCGCGTTCAGTCACTGAGATCCGCAGTTTCCTGGGACTAGCTGGCTACTACAGACGGTTCATCAGAGGATTTTCGCAGATTGCGCGTCCTATGACACAGTTGACCCGGAAGGACGTGCCTTTCGCTTGGACAGACGCCTGTGAGGCGTGTTTTCTGGAGCTGAAGGAGAGGTTGACCTCGGCTCCCGTGCTCACCATCCCTGACAGTAGTGGCGGGTTCGTTGTGTACACGGACGCTTCCTTGCAGGGGTTAGGAGGTGTGCTCATGCAGAGGGGACATGTTGTCGCTTACGCTTCGTGGCAACTGAAGCCCCATGAGCATACCTACCCTACCCACGACCTAGAGTTGGCAGCTGTTGTCTTCGCGCTGAAGACCTGGAGGCACTACTTGTACGGTGAGACCTTCGAGATTTTTACAGATCACAAGAGCCTCAGATATCTTTTTGACCAGAAGGAGCTCAACATGAGACAGAGACGTTGGTTGGAGCTCCTGAAGGACTACGATTGCAGCATCTCCTACCACCCGGGGAAGGCCAATGTGGTGGCTGACGCCTTGAGCCGTAAGGCGCCCGCACGCTTGGCCAGTCTACACTTACAGAGTTGGAGCCTTTTGGAGGACGTGGGAAGTTGGAGACCTCTAGAGTTACGAGGGTACTGTGGGGCAGTGACGGTGACACGGCAGACCAGGCCAGAGCTGATAGACCGTATCATCACAGGACAGATGGCCGATCCGTACTTGCAGTCTTTGCGCGACAGAGTACTATCAGGAGACCCAGGGGACTTCTCTTTCACAGACCAGGTGCTACGTTTGAGGGGACGGCTGTGCGTTCCCAGAGACGAGGAGCTGTTGAGAGAGCTCCTGACTGAGGCACACGGTTCCAGATTCACCATACATCCCGGGAACACGAAAATGTACCACGACTTGAGATGCGAGTTTTGGTGGAGAGGGATGAGGCGGGATGTGGGTGAGTTCGTGCAACAGTGCTTAGTGTGCCAGCAGGTGAAAACCGAGCATCAGAGCCCTGCAGGGCCACTTCAGCCGCTTCCAGTGCCAGAGTGGAAGTGGGAGAGCATCACCATGGACTTGGTGGTGGGCTTACCCGTTACCCAGCGGGGACAGGACGCAGTCTGGGTAATAGTGGATAGACTGACGAAGACAGCGCGTTTCTTGCCGATCCGAGTCACTTTGGGACCAGCACAGTTAGCAGAGAGGTATATCCGTGATGTGGTACGACTACACGGAGTTCCGCGGGAGATCGTATCCGACCGGGATACCCGCTTTACGTCCCAGTTTTGGGCTGAGTTTCAGCAGGCCTTGGGGACGAGGTTGAGGTTTAGCACGGCTTGCCACCCCCAGACGGACGGACAGTCTGAGCGCACGATACAGACACTTGAGGACCTTTTGCGTGCCTGTGTACTGGACTGGAGGGGCTCTTGGGAGGAGCACCTGCCCCTGGCGGAGTTTGCATACAACAACAGTTATCACTCGAGCATCGGCATGGCTCCCTACGAGGCTCTGTACGGACGGAAGTGTACGGCACCCTTGAGTTGGGTTGAGGTGGGGACCAAGTGGGATGTTGGCCCCAGGTTGATCCGGCAGAGTCAGGAGGTAGTTGAGCAGATCCACAGGCGACTCCGCACTGTCAGGAGCAGACAGAAGAGCTACGCGGATCGGAGACGCAGAGAGGTGCAGTTTGAGGTTGGGGACCATGTCTTCCTTCGTGTTTCACCCATGAAGGGCCTACAGCGGTTTGGGGTGAGAGGGAAGCTCGCGCCGAGGTTCGTCGGGCCCTTTGAGGTCCTGGAGCGGGTTGGACCCGTTGCTTACAGACTTGCCCTTCCCCCGCAGCTTTCTGGTGTGCACGACGTGTTCCACGTGTCCAACCTCAGGAAGTACGTAGCCGATTCCAGTCACGTACTGAGTCACGAGAGCTTCGAGGTGAGCGACGACCTGACCTACCCCGAGCGGCCAGTGCAGATCCTAGACCGAGCCGTCCACAGTTTGAGACGAAAGCAAGTACCCCTGATAAAGGTTTTGTGGAGGAGCCAGCGGTACGAGGAGGCTACCTGGGAGCCTGAGGCGGCAATGCGGGAGCGGTACCCGGAGCTTTTCACGGGTACGTCTTTTCGGACCGGCTTTGGTCCTCTTTGAGTTTGTTATGGTTATTTGGACGTCTTTTCCCGCACCCTAGTTGGCGCAAGTTTCGGGGACGAAACTTCCTTTGAGTTTGTTATATTGTAACTAACGCGTGCCCCAGACGTCTTTTAAGACATCTGGGAGGTGGCCCAGACGTCTGAAAAGACGTCTGGGAGAACATCCAGACGTCTGACCAGACGTCTGGGATCGTTTCCAGACGTCTGTAAAACAGTTATTTTTCGCACGAGAGATTCGTCTGCGCGCCTGTGCGCGCAGACCCGCGATTCCTCTCTCTCTCTCTTTTTCCCTCTCTCTCTTTGCGGCTGCAGGCCTGCCGCGCTCTCTCTCCCTCCTCCTCGCGCGGCCAAGCCTCTCCGGCCATCCTTTGCGAATCAGACGTCTGGAAGTTGTACTAGACGGCGGAAGTGACTTCCAGACGTCCGGGGTGACCATCGGACGTCTGTGAGCTAGGCCAGACGTCCCCGCAGACTTCTGGACATCTGGGAAACCACGCTGAGCAGGTAATTCTCTGATCCACTTTTTAAGACGTCTGGAAGAAGTTCCAGACGTCTGATTTTACACAGTGTCGTCGTTTTCGACCCGTTTAGGGCCCGTTCGGGCTCCGTTTTCCGCGATTCGAGTTGCGTTCTTTTCAGAATTAATTCCTCTACCCGTCTACAGTAGCTATACACTGTTTTGAGACTTCCCTTGTGTTTGATCCTTGTGATAGGACCTCGTTCAGTTGCAGTCTTGGGAGTCGCGGAGGCATGCGGGATTCCCGATCACGCCCCCATTACTCCCGTTGTACCTGGTAGAGTGGCTTTAAGTTATAAAAATCTGTTAAATTATGAAACCATAAATAGAACCTAGGACATTGCATGAACCCTAGGAATGAGGAATAGATGGAATGATAGCTCCTACGTGTTGCATGAATCCTAGGACTGGAAAACTAGATTGTATGATAGATCCTAGGATATGGCATGAATCCTAGGATGGGAAAACTAGTAGAATGTATAATACTGCAGTCTTGGAAAATGGAAAGAGATAAAAAACTGCCTGTAATTTGAATTAACAGCTGCCTGTTGTGAATAGAATAACGTGGTTGAGAACATGGATTGTAAGAATGTGAAACTGGAAAGTGAAACCTGTATGTTTGAGTAAAAAGGATGGAACCCTACGGGGAAGTAGGAGTAGAACTCCTGGAAAGTGAATGGAATAGTTTTGGGGAAGTGAGCTGGCCCTTGAGTACGGAGTACCAAGGAGAGCGACTGTCCCCCTGTTTAGTGCAGAGCGGAGCCAGCTGCCCCAGGGACCCGGGGTTAGGACTGGCCACTCTGTACCGACTTGCTGGCCCTCGCGTACGTAGTACCGAGGAGAGCTACTAGTGTAGGGAGGTACTAGCTACCCCACGGGCTCCGGGGTTCTGCTAGCCTCCCACACCGACTTGTTAGGCCCGCTGGGGCAAACCAAGGTAGTCAGGCGAGGGTGCGCGGACTGTGGAGGGGCAAGGCCCCGGTTTGGTTACTGTAGAGGGGTTGGACCCCTGTTACTGAGAAGGCTCTGCCCTGGACTGGTTCCGTGCTGTGCTTTGGGCGCACCCGTTAACGGAAACGACTGATCACGTGCCAATACGGGTTAGCTACCTGTGCGTTTATCGTGCGTGCCGTAGTCACCGTTACGTCTGTCAGTGACCTTGGGGTGGTTGACTGAGGGTAGGATCACCACGGGGGACTCTCCCGGCCAGGAGAGCACCACGTGCTACTTCTACTTTTGGAAAAGACTGCAATCAAGATCGTTCCCACGAGGAACATTCGAGACCAAGTAAAAGATCTGAGAAATAAATGAAATAGTGAGACAATTGAAAGATGTGAATAAAGAAAGTAATAGAACATAACAGCTACTGTACACTCTACTGTTGTCTTTAGTTTTAGTTGCCACTCTACTCAGCGTTTTGCTGACGTGTTACACTCGTTACTTTTTTCAGGACCAGGTGTTGAGCAGCCAGGGTCAGCGGCTGCAGAGGAAGCTGGACCGAGTAGGGTCCAGTAGAGTTACTACCGTCTTTTGTACCTCTTTGTTTCCGTTATAGTGAGTAGTTCTTGTTTCCGCTGTACTTTTCTTTACCTGTAGTTCATGTTATATGATAAATGTTGTTCTACTGTTGTGGTGGTATCTACTGTAGTAGTTTCTTTCCTTACTGCTGTACTTTCTTACTGTTAGTTATATTATGCTGAATGGGGTTTATTTTACTGCTCTTTTGGTTACTTCCTCGTCGGACGACTAGGTCTTGAGATCAGTCGAGTCGGTCCGGTTCTCGTGTCTCGTAGGGACTCGGGAACCGGGTCGTTACATTTAATGTCTAAAAAGGTAGTTTAACTTTTTATATCAGTAAGGACATGTGATTCTTTTATGTGGCTATACCTCATCCACGTAGCATTTACCTTAAAAAGAAAAGTGATAAGTAATTTAAACTTACGTAACTTGTGGTGATGCCGTTCACATATACGATGATGCCGTTAGTATTTATTTGTCTTCACCGAAATTTGAGATTGTGATGACGTTAATATCTATTGTAGTGCCGAGATACCTATTGGAGACAGAATTTCCTTTTCCTTCACCAAAATTTGAATTTAAATGTGAGGGATACATGTGACTTACCTTTCTCTTAACTAAAAATGGTAATAGTATTTTTAGGATCTAAAATAGTAGCCTAACTTTTTATATCTGTGATTCTCATATATGACTCTACCTCATCCACATGACCTCTACTTCAATATGTCATGTGAGATGAATATTGCGATGGATAAATAATAAAGCACCTTTCCCTTTCTTTTCTTTATGTAATGCACATATTTTATTTTAAAGTTGCTAGCAACATTGTTCCGTTTTTTTCCCCTTTAAGTTGCATATTGAAAGATGCATCATGATGTGGATTACGAAGATTTAATCTCGAACCAAAAAGCTAGTTACATTTTTCACTTTTGGTCATGTTTTACCGCACAAAAGTAGACATATTGAGCCATAGGATAATTTGTCTTTAGATGTGGTCCTGTCTTGCTCCCTTATATTATCAATTTTAGATTATATGATCATATCATGCCATAAATTCTTATTTCTATATGTCAGATGTAATGAGTTATGGCTCGTACATAAATCCTCAAGTCGCTCTCAATTGAGGATATGTGCATGACATCATTTTTGTGCAATTTTTACTATGTAATCATTTTAATCGATAGGTTTTTTTTTGGTTATTTTATATAAGCCATTCTTTTAGCCATTGCATTCTGCATTCAAACATATATGGATTAAACGACAACCAGAATGTGAGATTGCAGATTAGTACTTCCGTAAAAACAATTGATTCATGTTCTCACTAATGGGCGAAGTTCACAAATAGTTTTATAATGTTTGTTTTTAAGTAAAGAGCAATCCAATGATAACCTTCAACTCTTTAGCCTTTAACAGGAGTAACTATTTTACTTTTGAAATATACTATGTTCCTCTCACCATGGGCAGTTAAGATCCTCAAACAATTGAAACATAACGGCTAGGCCTTGGCCCAGGTTTGACCCAAACCTTGATACGTGGGGCCTAAGCTGAACCAATGGGACAATGGGATGATCCAACATAGACTTGGACGGAATTTTAGGAAATACGACCTGGTTGGTCCGATCAATGGCTAGTCCCAACCCAGCCCACAAATAGGACTTGGTAGGATTAAGCAAGATTTTGATTTGGGACTATGTTGGCCTAAAGGTTTGAGCTTGGATCCGTTCTTATTCGGCTTGGATCGCCAAATAAGTCCGAACCAATGTTCAGATGGATCACTTAGATATTAACAAATTTTCATGGAATTTCTCCTGATACCAACGTAGTTGAAGTCGTGATCTCCCAACGCCCCAACTTTCATCGTATTTTCCCTTTTATATTAGGAATTTTCTTGTGAAGCTTTATGGAAGTCTTGCTTATTAATGTAGTTTACATACGCTTGATAGGCGAATGATGGGAAATTTATATGGAGATTTTTCCGTTTCCCCCCACTGTAAAAGAGCATGCTGTTTTCGCCTGCACAAACTCCCTTATATTTGGGTCATCTTAAAAATGCCTACAACATAATATGATCGATCTTGCATTGGCGTTGCATTGCCTTTGACTTCATACCTAGTGATTTCGAATGCCATTAATAACTCTAAAACAAAACTAGCTAGAAAATGTCGCTAAAAAGCTAATCTCTTTCTCTAAACTTCAATATCCACATTAAAAATTCTTGCTCAATGAGGAAATTTCAATGTCCCTAATTTAAAACTGTTCGCAATCAATTCCAAAACAATCAAGTCGACATTAGAATAAAGATGGAAGAGCTCCTTACCTGCAAACGGCGAGCTTTGTGGGAAATCTTCATAACACGAGACAAAGCCACAGACGGTAAATGGGTTGCAATCCAAAGGGCAATCACCTCAATTAGTCGTATGTCGCAAAGGGTGGAAATCATTATAAACTGTTGGCACTAGAAAAAAAAACCAAACAATAAACGTGCAATCCATCAAATGACAGTATATATATATATATATATATATAACACTACAGGCTAGCTGGCACGACCGGCCTTCTCCCAATTGGAGCGATCGATTTACAGAGGAAAATTGGAGTTAACATGTTCATTCCCATCAACGGAGTGAAGTTAATTACAGGGACATTAGAAAGATGAATGAAGGCGTCATCAAGTTCAAATTTAGTGGGGTTGAATTTTTTAGGTGATAGGGGTGTCCATTTGACCTAGTGATATCAAGCATCTAATACAACCCATGATTTTTGAGCCAACCGGATCAAGTAACCAATTACTGAGTATGAATTAGGTATCGATTAATGCTAATCTGTCACTTACCGGAATCCTATTCGGGTATCCGTTGGGCATCCACCGGTATCAATTAAGTGACATATCCAATTTAGGTACTCATTGGACCATCCCAATTTCGAAATTCCCAAAGGTTGTGGAGGTTGAGTTGCCCTACGTGCAACAGCGGCACCCTCCCCAAACATCTTTGCTACTTAGGCACCACACATATGAGGTGTTGCTCACTCTCTCTCGCATCGTCACCTCCAGAAGGACCTAAATTGTATTACTCTCCTCTTGCAACCTCCCCAATGTCGAGTCCCTCTTCTGTCACATGCTTGAGAATAAACCATCTCCTTCATTGTCATGCTCCATGCCTTCCTCCATGACCTCTCCCGTCTCGACGATGCCTACAAGCAGTTCAATGAAATGCCCCATAGGGACATCATCACCTAAATCACCATGAAAAATGACTACTCCCTTGCCGACCGCATCAACGACGCCCGCGATTTCTTCGACTCCATGCTCAAGAGGAACGTCATCTCCTTGACCCCCAAGATTTTTGGGTACATTCATAACTCTATGTCGACGTTGCCCACAAGTTGTTTGAGGTTATGCCTAAAAGAAACAAAATTTCCTGGACCACTATGATCACAGGATACATCGTCACCTGCTACGGCATAGAGGCACTTAAGCTATTCCATAGCATGCCCAATAAGCCTATCATCGCATGCGACATTATGATCCCCAAGTTTGGGTAGAACAGACGTGCAAAGGATGCAAGAGTCTCACATATCCCGTCTAAGCTATTTATTAAGCTATATTCAAATGCATTCTATTTCTTTTTTTAATCAATTTTTCATTTTTATTTTATTTTTAACATGTTTCTATAATTTTTTATAATTTTAGTTTAACTATTTTTAAAATTTTTATTTTTATTTTTTCTAAATACTTTAGATTTTAATGATTACTATATATTTTAATGATTACTTTTAGGATTTTTTTTAATTACATTTTATATTTTTAAATTTTATATTTAACGAGATTAGTTAGCTCGATACCCAATGGGTACCCATAACCTAATTTGACAAAGTTAGATAACCTATCCTTTGAGTATCCATTTGGGTGCCTAGTCGATTATGCAATCTCTTAGATAACTTTGTCTATTTCTAGCTGACCAACCAAGATCAGTGAATGAATCGAGAATTTTCTTCTAGATTAATGTCATTTCTATCTAAATTAGTCACATAAACTTGATTGAACCTTGAGAACCTCCGGCCATCCCAAATCTACCTCGCTACATTTTCATGCTAACCAATTAGAATTGTAGCTGAGGACTAGACCTCTTGCCTCTCTTGCTATGCTAGCCTCATGATAGTTGGCTAGGATATATAGTCAACACCGTAAGGTTCTTAATCTGAAATGCGCATGGTTTTCATGTTCGAATCTTTTAATCTTTTTTCCTAATGCTCAAGGAAGTAGCTAAGGACACCTATTTAGATTTATCAACAAATATAATGGTTGGCAAGACCCAAAGAACAATCCTACTTGACATCATAAATTGATCGAAGCACCAACATTCATTTTCCATCCAGTAAGGGGCAAGAAACAAAACAGATCAATCAATCCTCTTCCTAAAGTTGTCAAGAATCCACGAACGACTTCAGAACTTACGCAAGAACCCAAACTCCTTTGAGAAGGAACCAACACCGATTTTGAAATATACTAAATCTATACCAATTGAATTTGAGGGAAAATTTTGAGGGAAAAATTCTCCTTGCTTGACATTGCTACCAATGGAAAAAGAGTTTAACTAAGGTGGGCAACCCAAGAGCTCTCAAATGGTACCAAACTATCACGCCCCAAAAATCCAAGTTCCTAGATGAGGATCGGAATTTCGAGGAATGACAACGAAAGATGTGCTAGCTTATTTAATTCATGTTATACTTAACTAAGTTGAGCTATCAAAGAGTCCCATTAATCAAGAAAAATAGAAGAAAATATTAGAAAAATGATACAATAGACATTGTAAAGCAGTAACTAAACATACATCTACTTTAAACCAAAGTATGCATCCAGCAGGCATATAACAAATAGAAAATCAGCTATAAACTTAGAACATAAAAGTTACTTGTTAATAGTATCACCAAAACTTGCATAGCGAAGAATCCCAAGCATTGATGACCCACGACAGCAATGACCTGAAAGTAGTTCACAAGATAGGAATGAGTCAACCAGCTAAGTAGGAAACAAACAACTCTTGTATCGCAACAAAGACACAGGGTAATGTACAATTTCACTAACCGACTAGATTCCTAGCCCACAGTCAACACCCTAGGTTTTGACTCCCAAACCTGGTGGTATCTGACCAACTATCGCGATCCAATTAGAACATCATCATGAACCCTAACTAGCACAATCTAATCCAAATATGTGTAAAAAAGCTCCTACAAAACCTAAAGAGAGGCTTAACTCAGAGAATTCTGAGTTAAAGAATAAAACAAATCATCAGGGGTAAAATTGCAATTTCACCAATGCAGTATGCAAACAGGGTAATTAAGGGTCTAAACACAGGTCAAACAAGCTTAACAAGGAAGGAAGTGGGATGATCTGATCTGAAAAGGGCTATAGCAACTTCTAGGAATTTAATGACATTCTGTAACCCTAAAACAAACATACTTGAATCCACGAGGTTCGAGGCAGGATAAAAATCAACTAAATCCTCTAAAATTCATGGAAAAATATTCCCTAGGGTTTAGAACCTTCAATTTGACCTTTACAACATATTTTGACATAAAATGAGAACCATGCCCAATTTATGACTTAATTTGAATTTTTACGCAAATTGACTGGTCAAACATGGTCTAACCTCAAATCAAATTTTACCATTAAAATCCTTAAGCTTAAATTAGTCTGGTATAAAAAATCGGGCCTAAGAAAAGACCATCTTGACTGACTTTACAAATTGGTCCTCTTAATTTACTTTCTGACCCTTATCTTTTGAAACCCTTACGATTTGCCCCCATCTTTTCATCATTCTTTGCAGAACGGTCCCTCCTGCCATTTCTGCGTAGCACCATACCTCTGACGACCTTGCGCGGAGTATGGCGCTGCGCAGGGTAGGGCGGTCGTCCTCAAGAACAAACGGGGGGTTCCCTACGTCATCCTCTGTCGCAAGGACCCTCCCCTGACCCCTGTAACCGGCCATGCCTCTTGTGCGAACGCACGAAAGGCATGGGTGTCCCTTGCCGGCCATCTCCGGTGAGGTAGGCACGTCGCCTCCTCGGTCCTCTCTCCTCGCCAAGGCCTTTATAAGGAGTAACAGGGTTTGTCGTCTCCTTCAAGCTTCTTCTGGCGGAGAAACACCCTACATTTCGTCACTTCCCTCTCCGGTTAGAACGCCCGAGCTTCCGGTGATCTCCTCCTCGTCGCTCTGCTGCCCTACCTGCAGCAAAGTCCACTTTGTCCTGTCGTCCGCGCCAGGCTGTACCAGCTGGCGCCCTTAGATCGCCTCCTCGTTGCCGATAACCTCCTCTTGGGCATCTTCGTCCTCAGCTCCGGCAGGCACGAGCCGGACGCCTCCCTCTCCCCCTTCGTCGATTAAGTAGGCAGGAATCTTCCTCTCTCTCTCCCTTACATTTTCCCCTTCCTGATTTTACCCTTTTAATCCACCGACCGCCACTTCCACCTCCATCTGCTCCATCTCCGATCACCATCTCCGGCGAGGACATTCCACTTCCACAGACCACCTCACCCCTCGCCGACAAGCCCAGAAGATCCCCCTCACTCCACTTAACCGTTTCCCCCACTCCATACACCGCCATTCACCGCCCGACCACCCCCCAAACAGACCCATTTCCGCGCACACAGTCTGACCTAGGCGCACCTCCACAGGCGCTCTCGCGCCTCGCCGACCCCCGCACTGCCTTCGCCACACTCCGGCGAAGCTTCCTACATTATCTGATGCAGCCGCGAGGCTATCCTTGTGTTTTCAGGTCAGTGCCCCCTCGTCGCCATTGAGGAGCTGCTAAAGCTCCTTCGCAAGCAGCTCCAGGCCATCTCCAGCCCAGGCGTAAGCCCCAGGCAGCGCGGACTGCTTCTGCGAGTGCGCCCAGGCTTGCAATTCAGGATGCAAGCCTTGAAGCTGCCCCAATTGGCAGCGACTTCCTCGATTGCGGGCGCGCAGTCTGGAGGTGGGACTTTAGTCCCACCTCGTAAGTGTGTGGCCTCGCGCCCACACTTAAATTGAAAAAGTGTATCAGGCTGTTTGCCTTAGATACAAAGGGGTCAGGTCCATCACACGCACGCAGCGTGCCACGCGCTCGCCCGCCCTCGCCCGTGCTCACGCCCGCGGGTCTGGGCCGAATCCAACTACCCGACCAAGCACTCCTCGCCCACCACCGCACGCCGGTGGGCCTGGTCCCGGGCGCGCTACTCGAACCCGATTACCCGGCTCTGGGAGAGCATTCCAAAGAGAGATTCAGAGAGAAAGAGAGACACGGGTAAGGGGTAGGGGTAGGTTTTGCACTAATGGGTGTCTATGCGCGCAGGGAAGAAGGAAAAAGAAGGAAGAGGCAGGCGAAGGAAGGAAAGGAACTGTAGCAAACACGCAGTTAAGTCGTCTGAGCGCCGCATCAGACGACGGAAGGGCAGTAGCCAGAGCAGAAGAAGGCAGGCTGAAGAAGGAAGAAGAAAAGAAGAAGGCAGGCCGGAGCAGAAAGAAGAAAAAGAAGAAGATCACTACAGCCGCAGGCTGAAGAAGAAAGAAGAAAAAGAAGAAGAAGATCACCACAGCCGCAGGTTGAAGAAGAAAGAAGAAGGCAAGCCGAAGAAGAAAGAAGAAAAGAAGAAAGAAGACACAGCCGCAAGGAAGAAAAGAAGAAGTAGAGTAGAAGAGAAAGAAAAGAAGAAGAGGAACGGCCAAAGCAGAAGAAGAAGAAAAAGAGAAGAAGAGAAAAATTAGCAGAAAGAAGAAAAGAGAGAAGAGGAAGAAGCCAACAAAAAAAAGAGAACTTTAGCTCTCTCTCTCTCTCTTGTTATTTTTGTAACATAATTGTGAACATTTATGCTTCTAGAATCACAGTTGCTCCCTGAGTTTGACCTCGGGAAAACTTGTTATTCCGAGTAAAAAAATTTGTATTAATCTGGTAGCTATTTTGTCATATACCACAACGACCATAAAAATCACAAAGACGAAACTCGCGACCCAGCATTATTTTAGCGCCGTTGCTGGGGAGCAATGGCTATTCTAGAAGCCATAAAATCTCTATTTTTGAGTTTCTAGTAATCTCTTCTCTTTTGTGTGTAGGCACAGGAAATCAAGAGGACAACAAGAAGCCGCACAACAGCCACACAACAGCCACACCTAAGACAAGTAATTTTCTATCCTCTCATTTTAACCCCTAAATTCTAAAGAGGAAGAAAAAGAAGGAACAAGCAATATAGGTATAACCTGTCTTCCATATTTAGTAAATCATCGAAGCTGCCTGTTTTAAATTTCAACACACTATTGCTGTACATCCATTAAGGGTATTTAGGGCTAACACTTTCTTGCCTGAGCCCTAATTACCCAATCAAAAGGAAGCTAACTGGATCAAGTAGAGCCAACATAAGATTCAAAATTAGGGTTTTAGAGACACACTTCTTAAGCAAGAATTGAGAATTCCCAAAAGAAGTGTGCCCAAACCATTGTTTGAAAATATCTATTCAGAGAAACCCTAAAGAAATTTGGCTCCTAAAAACACTTGAACCCTAAAAGACAAAAACCTAATTAGCTCTCAAAGGAACTAGCAAGTGAAGTTGACCTCTTAGGTCAACCAACCTTAAACTTAGGTCACTCTTTGCACTAAAAACGCTAAAGTTCAAGTGAAAACCTAAGCACCTTGATCCTAATTAAAAGTGGTAGACTTAAGAGATCAAGATCCCCATTCTGGTTTACCTGGAATCTCAGTGACAAGAGAGGTCGGGTGGAGGAAACCCTGTAACCCGTGGGGACGCTTTACCGTGTAGGGGTCTTCGCGGGACCC
This sequence comes from Thalassia testudinum, assembly GCA_037157565.1. NCBI lineage: Eukaryota > Viridiplantae > Streptophyta > Magnoliopsida > Alismatales > Hydrocharitaceae > Thalassia > Thalassia testudinum. The sequence continues at coordinate 17,314,921 of JAZHRO010000076.1, read as the reverse complement.
ACCCTCTCTGGCTGCCCAAGTAATTCTCAGGTGGACGATCTTTTGATTAAGGGGTCCATCTGCACCGAACCTCTATAGTCACCCAACATTCTGGGTGTCTTGATTGGGTACAGCACCTGCTAAACTCATCCTCTCCATCAGTGTATGTTTGGTAGGAGGTCATTGAAACCTCCTTTAGAAATTCACTCTCCTCGAGGCCGAGCCTCAGTGCCCTTGTTTGAGCAAACAACACTTCACATAAACCTCTCCTCCGACTCCGAACTCAACTCAACGTCTTCTTCCACAATGGCTCAGCCAGTTGAGGAAGAGAACAATCTGGAGCACCAGCTCCAGCGACTCAATGACCTCTTCCAGAACTTCATGCACCCACCGCAGCGTCCTATGATGCGGGACCATTATAATCCTGCTGCGGTGGCTATTGAGCCTCGAGTCAGAATCCCGACTGGAGGACCTGATTCTGAACTAAAGCCCAATATGATTCATGCCATACTTAAATTTCATGAGCTTAATTCTGAAGACACCTTCCAGCACATAAAACAGCTAAAGCATCTGGCCCAGACTTTTGGGTCAGATGTACAAAATCGGGATATTCTCCTCATGAAGATGTTCTCCTTCTCCCTTATGGACAAGGTCGCTCATTGGTACCAAACACAGACCCGGCCGATCAACAATTGGGAGGAACTTCAGTCCGAGTTCTTGAAGAAGTTCTTTCCCGTTGGTCGGACCAATGCCTTGCGCCATCAGATTACCCACTTCACGCAGCAAACGGGAGAACCTCTCCATGAGGCATGGGATCGCTTTTAGGATCTCATGAGAAAGTGCCCCCATCACGGAGTTCCTAAATGGGAACAAGTCCAGTCTTTTTACCAGGGACTCCGTGAAGATATTAGGCTTTTCATCAATGCAACTTGCGGAGGGATATCATGGGTCAGCATGAGGACACCGTGTGGGAGATTCTCGAAAATATGTGCGAGAACTCCATCAATAATGACTCCATGGGATTATTCGACATGATGAATACCCGCGCATCGACGAACCTTAGGGGAGCACACGAGACGCAGGGCCTGTCCGCATCAGTCGACCTGGAATTGATGGCCAATCGATTGGATAAGGTCTCAATCATTGAGAAGAAGGTGGATGAGCTGACTCAGCACTTGCAGTGAGCCACCTCTGCACATAATTCCTTTGCACAGCCTCCTTCCACACAGGAGACTGTGCAAAACATTCTCCACCGACCTTCTCTTGGGATGGATCCGTATCTACCCCCATCTGATTCTCTGATCGGAGGATCCTCCGATCCTTTCTATACTAGCCAGGGGAATTCCACTCCCCCATTCTTTGACTCTTTGGAGGTTCCTGAGACCTGCGATGACCTCAACGCCATCTAGAATGATCCATTTTCCAATACCTACAATCCTGGATGGCGAAACCATCCCAACTTCTAGTGGACGGAAAATTCCCAAACTCAAAGACCACCCTTTCAGCTCCGTCCAGAACCACCTCGTCCTTACCAGTCGCCTCAGCCTCGGCCCAACCCTACTTATCCATCAGGGCCAAACCAAGACCAAATGTCCCTCATCCTTCAGACTCTGGCTGACATTTAAAGAACAAATGCGGCTATTCAGAAGCAACACAAGGACGAACCCACAGAGGTTCGAAACCAACTAGCCTAGTTGGCAAATTCTCGCCAACCAGGCACACTTCCGTCCCAACCTCTTCCTAACCCTAATAACGTGCCAACCCAGCGGCGCGTTATGAACCTAAACCCAGGCCAAGCACACATGATTTATCAGGCCCCCTCTATTCCTTTACCTGACGGGATGGAGGCTTCCACTTCTTATGCGAGTTATCAATAGCAACCCATCTTATCAAACCCTAACCAAAACCAGGCAGGACTAAATTCTGTAATCACCCGTAGTGGTAAGGAGACCCAAGATCCACCCTATCTAGACCACTCCAAGCCTGGTAGTGATCCAAACCCTAGGACAGTAATCTAGGACGTTCCTATCCCTGTCCCAGATCAAAGACCTGGACCTATCATAGAAGAACCAACCAAGGTTCTATTTCCCGAGGCCTTGACCAAGGGAAAGAAGACAACCAAACCTGTGGCACCTGAGGAGGACCTGGTCACGCTCTTTGAGTAGGTCCAAATAAACATCCCCTTGATGGACGCGATTCGCCACGTACCGACTTACGCACGATTCTTAAAGAATGTATGTACACCTCAGCGTAAGCCGCAAACCAAGAGTGGGAGTCCAATTGTACTGTCAGAGCAAGCCAGCTCTGTAATCCTGAGCAGACTTCCACCCAAGGCAAAAGATTCAGGTACTCCCCTGATTTCCTGCAAAATAGGTGAAACCCAGTTTGACAGAGCATTGCTAGACTTGGGTGCTTCCATAAATCTGATACTTACATCCTTACTTAACCACCTAGAAGAATCTGACCTAAAACCAACTGAGGTGACATTACAGTTAGCAGATCGATCTATAAAGTCACCTAAAGGGATTCTTGAGGATGTTATTGTAAGAGTGAGGGATTTCTATTTCCCTGTAGACTTTATAGTCTTGGACATGGACGCACCTGAAAACCCTAGGGGTACACCGATCATTCTAGGGAGATCTTTTCTAGCAACTTCTAGAGCCAACATCAGTTGTGAGGAGGGCCAAATAGAACTGAAATTTGGGAATCAAACCCTCAAAATTGATATCTTTAAGGCCCAACAAGGAATCAATTGCGGTGTCATTAAACAAATCTGTGATATTAGGGCTTTGGTTGATGAAACACATTTTGAGAATAACCTGATTATGCCTCATCAACCACAGAAAGATCTTGAACCGCAATTAGAGGAGTCAGACCCTCATTTAGACAAACCCATAACTCCTATCCTTGAACCTCACACTTGCCCTGACCCACTCGTTGCTGCTAATAACCCCATCCTTGAACTAAAACTCCTTCCCGATCATTTGAAATACATCTTTTTGGGTTCTAATCAGACTTTTCTTGTGATTATAAATTCCAAGCTCACTCCTGATCAGGAATCCTGTCTGATTGCTGTTCTCCAGCAACATCGTAGAGCCATTGGTTGGACTCTCGATGACTTGACTGGAATAAGTCCCTCTTATTGTACACACCATATTTATTCTGAAGAGGGCTCACGACCTTCCCGTGAGATGTAGAGACGTTTGAATCCTAATCTGCAGGAGGTCGTGAAAAAGGAGATCATTAAGTGGTTAGATGCAGGGATCATCTATCCGATCTCCGACAGTCGTTGGGTGAGCCTAATTCAGGTCGTGCCTAAAAAGGCAGGGCTCACCACCATTACGATTGAAATCGGAGAAATCATACCTACTCGAATAGCCAACTCGTGGAGAATCTGCATAGATTACCGACGACTCAATTCCTCCACGAAGAAGGATCATTTCCCACTACCTTTCATTGATCAGATTCTCGAGAAATTAGCGGGAAATCGATTCTTCTGCTTTCTTGACGGGTACTCCGGTTATAACCAAGTGGCTATTCATCTTGAGGACTAAGAGAAGACCACATTCACCTGCCCCTTCGGAACTTACGCATTCCGAAGGATGCCTTTCGGTCTCTGCAATGCACCCGCAACTTTTCAGCGGTGCATGCTTGCCATATTCTCTGATATGGTAGGTGATTATTTAGAAGTCTTCATGAATGACTTCTTAGTTTTTGGGGCATCATTTGATGATTGCCTCCAGCACTTGGTTCATATACTCAGGCGCTGCATCGATGTTAATTTGGTTCTTTCTTGGGAAAAGAGCCATTTTATGGTGCCTGAGAGGATCGTCCTAGGACATCTAATTTCTGAGAAAGGCATCCAAGTGGATCGAGCCAAGGTTGATTTAATTTCTCGACTGCCTATGCCTAGCTCGATCAGGGACATCCGTTCTTTTCTGGGGCACATCGGTTTTTACTGTCGTTTCATTCCTGATTTTTCAAAAATCGCGCGCTCCCTGACTACTCTTCTTTCTAAGGATGTATGCTTTGAGATCTCCAAGGAATGCACTCAAGCCTTTGAAAACCTTCGTGACCGAGTCACCCAGGCCCTGATCCTACAATCCCCTGATTGATCTTAACCCTTTGAGATCATGTGCGATGCATCTGATTTCGCTGTAGGAGCGGTTCTAGGGTAGAAAGTTGACGGGAAACCCGTGGTCATTTACTACGCTAGCAAGACACTTGACGAGGCTCAGCGTAACTATACAGTTACGGAGAAAGAGCTGCTAGCCGTAGTATTTGCCCTTGAAAAATTTCAATCTTATCTCCTAGGTTCCCACGTCATCATCTACTTGGATCATACGGCTGTGAGGCATCTCTTTGCCAAGAAGGATGCAAAGCCCCGATTAATCCGATGAATATTGCTGTTGCAAGAATTCGACCTCGAGATTCGCGACATGGCAGGAAGACAAAACGTGGTAGCTAACCATTTGTCTCGCCTTCCTTCTGAGATCATCAACCCTTCTGGACTCATCACGGAGCATTTCCCTGATGAGCACCTACTGATTATTGGTACTAGACTTCCATGGTTTGCTAATATAGTAAACTACTTGGCATCTCATCAGATCCCGTCTGATTGGCCGAAGGCCAAGAAAGACAAATTGCGCTCTAATGCCAAGTACTACATTTGGGAAGATCCGTACCTCTTCCGCATAGGTGCTGACCAAATCATCCGGCGATGTTCCCGGAAGGTAAAATCAATGATATTCTCTCCTGCCATGACCAGGCATGCGGTGGCCACTTCTCTGGGCACAAAACCGCATCGAAAATCCTCCAATGTGGCTTTTATTGGCCCACTCTGTTCAAAGACGCATACAATCACTGCAAGGCATGCAGTCGTTGCCAAACTTTGGGCAACATGAGCCATCGTGACATGATGCCTTTGCAGCCGATTCTCGTATGCGAAATCTTCGATATTTGGGGGATTGATTTTATGGGCCCCTTTCCTGTTTCGGATGGCTTCGAGTACATTTCGTTGGCTGTGGACTACGTGTCCAAATGGATCGAAGCCATACCGACCCGAACCTGTGATAATAAAATCGTTCTCAAATTCATTCATAACAATATCTTCTCACGGTTCGGAATTCCTCGTGTAATCATTTCTGACGGAGGGACCCATTTCACGAATGCCCAGTTCAGGTCACTGATGACCAAATACGGGGTGTCTCACCGAATCTCCACTCCTTATCACCCCTAGACTAATGGTCTAGCTGAGCTATCAAATCGGGAGATCAAGAAAATCCTGCAGGTCACTGTTCGACCTGACAGGAAGGACTGGTCGTCCCGACTTCCGGAAGCTTTGTGGGCTTATAGGATCGCCCACAAAACCCAATTAGGCATGTCTCCTTTTAGACTGGTGTACGGAAAGGCGTGTCACATTCCCTTCGAACTGGAGCACAAAGGCTATTGGGCAGTACGGAGCTGTAATTTAGATCTTTCTAAGGCTGGAACCCACGGAAAGCTTCGGATAAGTGAGATCGATGAGTTACGCCTTGATGTGTATGAGAACTCGCGAATCTACAAGGAGCGGGTTAAAGCCTTCCATGACAAGCACATATCTAGAAAGATCTTTCATCCTGGTCAGATGGTCCTACTCTTTGATGCCCGACTCAAACTCTTCCCTTGGAAACTGCGATCCAAGTGGGTCAGACCATACCTTGTCCGACAGGTTTTTGAAAATGGAGCCGTCGAAATCAGTCTGCTCAGCCATGATTCCGAACCTTTCATCGTGAACGGTCAGAGACTCAAACCGTTCATTGATGTAACCTCTACTGATATGGTTGAATCATCATTTATCCTCCATTTTCCCTGAGTATATTGCGCCCAGCCGATGGCGTAAAACTCAGCGCTCAACGGGAGGCAGCCCGTCATTCTTTTTGAAAAGACCCGAAACCTTTTTTTTTGACACCTTTTTGCACTTAAAGTTCACCCTTTAGGATAGCTGACTCCACCTCAGGTGCTTGCATCTGAGATTAGAAATCGTCCGCAACTGTCACCCCGACTCATTCACTCATTAAAACATCTGTCCTAATGAATGAACTAAGTTAAATAAAAACCCTCCTAAGTTACAATGAGGACATTGCAAATCTTAGGCATGGGGGGTATGAAAGTGCAAAACTCACAAGAAAATGTTTTAAACAAAAAAATTCACATATGCCAAAAATACCATAAAAATTAAAAATTTTTTTGAAAAAAAATAATAATAAAATGAGAGGAGGAAAGAAATTTTGTAGACTCTATAAAGGAGGAGAAAAAGAACAAAATAAGGAGCACAAAATAAAAGAAAAGAGATAGTCATTAGTAAGAAATTAAGGAGTTAACCTAAGTTCTAGACCTCATTAAGGAAAAGAAATGGAAAGTGCACAGTGAGATTAGTAAGAATGCAAACCTTAGGCATTCTTGGATAGACTCTTAGTACCCATTAAGATCTAGATATTCCTCAAAAGGTTGAGGAAAATGAAAAGCTTAAGTATTAGGTCCAAGGCTTAGGGAGTATTTGGCCTCATTAACTAACTTTTGGTTTACGGGACTCAGTAACTTAAGCACCCTAACTTCACACACAGCCTGGTTCAGTAAGCATAAAAATTAAAATCACGTAGAAGCGTTGCAAAAATTCTGAAAATGACACCTAGAGTAGGAGCGGCAAATCAACATAAGTTGATTTGGACGAGTTCCCAGCGTAGAGAGGTGGAAAATTCCCCTCGAAGATGCGTAACAAAATATCATCTCCTCGATGCTTGTCTCTTAGGATATTTACATATCCTACTAGGGGCATGTAAGCACTCTGCTGGTTCAGATTCCATGGATGGCATTATCACGAAATGTCAATTGCTAGAGTCTGAATTCGGCCACGAAACACCATGGATGAGATTATCTCGAAATCTCAACAGCCAGGGTTCTGGGGGTTACCATGGGTGGTGCTATCTCGAAGCATCGACTGTCAGGAACCCTTGTGGATTGATGATGGGGACAAGGAATCTGATACAGATCGTGTTGAGAAGCCAATCCTAAGCTAGAATTAAAAAGAAAAAGAGCGAGAAAACTCTCCAAACATATAAATCTTCTACTTCTCTTTCTTACAAAACGCATTGCGAACTAAGCCAGGACTAAAATTATCTCAAGCATGGGTGCTTTAACCACAAAGGCCAATAAGCCTTAGGTTAGTTCTTGTAGGCCTTAAAAACCTTTGCTAAGGATTGAGGCTGAGGCTAGACAGATCTGGATCTTGGTTGGTACTAGAGTACCTTTTAGGCCTATGGATGGCATTTTGACCTAATCAAGGTTACAAAAGAAAAAACACTTATCTGAAATCATTAAGAACTTCATGGTCTAGAACAAGGGTTGAAACTTTAAAATTTTGCTAAGGGACTAGAAAAAGGTAGGCATGGGGGTATGATGAGAACCTCATCATGAACCCTAACTAGCACAATCTAATCCAAATATGTGTGAAAAATCTCCTACAAAACCTAAAGAGAGGCTTAACTCAGAGAATTCTAAGTTAAAGAATAAAACAAATCATCAGGGGTAAAACTGCAATTTCACCAATGCAGTATGCAAACAGGGTAATTAAGGATCCAAACACAGGTCAAACAAGCTTAACAAGGAAGGAAGTGGCATGATCTGGTCTGAAAAGGGTTATAGCAACTTCTAGGAATTCAATGACATTCTGTAACCCTAAAACAAACCCACTTTAATTTACGAGGTTCGAGGCAGGATAAAAATCAATTAAACCCTCTAAAATTTATGGAAAAATATTTCCTAGGGTTTAGAACCTTCAATTTGGCCTTTACAACTTATTTTGACCTAAAATGAGAACATGTCCAATTTATGACTTAATTTGGGTTTTTACGCAAATTAGCCGGTCAAACATGGTCCAACCAAATCAAATTTCACCATTAAAATCCTTAGGTTCAAATTAGTCTGGTATAAAAATTTGGACCTAAGAAAAGACAATCTTGACCGACTTTACAAATTGGTCCTCTTAATTTACTTTCTGACCCTTATCTTTTGAAACCCTTGCGATTTGCCCCCTATCTTTTCGTCATTCTTTGCAGAACGATCCCTCCTGCCATTTCTGCGCAGCACCATACCTTCGGCGACCTTGCGCGGAGGATGGCGCCACGCAGGGCAGGGCGACCGTCCTCAGGAACAGACAGGGGCTCCCTGCATCGTCCTCTGTCGCAGGGACCCTCCCCTGACCCCTGCAACCGGCCATGCCTCTCATGGTGTCCCTTGCCAGCCATCTCCGGTGAGGTAGGCACGTCGCCTCCTCGATCCTCTCTCCTCGCCAAGGCCTTTATAAGGAGCGGCAGGGTCTGCCGTCTCCTTCAAGCTTATTCTGGCGGAGAAACACCCTACATTTCGTCAGTTCCCTCTCCGGTCAGAACGCCCGAGTTTCCGGCGATCTTCTCCTCCTCCTCGTCACTCTGCTGCCCTACCTACAGTAGAGTCCACTCTGCCCTGTCGTCCCACGCCAAGCCGTACCAACTGGTGCCCTCAGACCACCTCCTCGTCACCGATAACCTCCTCCTAGGCATCTTCGTCCTCAGCTCCGGTAGGCACGAGCCGGACGCCTCTGTCTCCCCCTTCGTCGATTAAGTAGGTAGGAATCTTCCTCTCTCTCTCCCTTACATTTTCCCCTTCTTGATTTTACCCTTTTAATCCACCGACCACCACTTCCACCTCCATCTGCTCCATCTCCGATCACCATCTCCGGCGAGGGCATTCCACTTCCACAGGCCACCTCACCCCTCGCCGACAAGCCCAGAAGCTCCCCCTCACTCCACTCAACCGTTTCCCCCACTCCATACACCGCCATTCACCGCCCGACCACCCCCCGAACAGACCCATTTCCGCGCACACAGTCTGACCTAGGCGCACCTCCACAGGCGCTCTCGCGCCTCGCCGACCCCCGCACTGCATTCGCCACACTCCGGCGAAGCTTCCTATGTTATATGATGCGGCCGCGAGGCTGTCCTTGTGTTTTCAGGTCAGCGCCCCCTCACCGCCATTGAAGAGCTGCTGAAGCTCCTTCGCAAGCAGCTCCAGGCCATTTCCAGCCCAAGCGTGAGCCCCAGGCAGCGCGGACTGCTTCTGCGAGTGCGCCCAGGCTTGAAATTCAGGACGCAAGCCTCGCAGTTGCCCTAATTGGCAACGACTTCCTCGACTACGAGTGCGCAGTCTGGAGGTGGGACTTTAGTCCCACCTCGTAAGTGTGTGGCCTCGCGCCCACACTTAAATTGAAAAAGTGTATCAGGCTGTTTGCCTTCGATACACAGGGGTCAGGTCCCTCGCACGCATGCAGCGCGCCACGCGCTCGCCCGCCCTCTCCGGCGCTCACGCCCCGGGGGTCTGGGCCAAATCCGACTACCCGACCAAGCACTCTTCGCCCACCACCGCACGGCGGTGGGCCTGGTCCCGGGTGCGCTACCCGAACCTGATTGCCTGGCTCTGGGAGAGCATTCCAAAGAGAGATTCAGAGAGAAAGACACGGGGAAGGGGTAGGTTTTGCACTAATGGGTGTGTATGCGTGCAGGGAAGAAGGAAAAAGAAGAGGCAGGCGAAGGAAGGAAAGGAACTGTAGCAAACATGCAGTTGAGCCGTCTGAGCGCCGCGTCAGACGACGGAAGGGCAGCAGCCAGAGCAGAAGAAGGCAGGCTGAAGAAGGAAGAAGAAAAGAAGAAGAAAAGAAGAAGAAAAGAAGAAGACAGGCCAGAGCAGAAAGAAGAAAAAGAAGAAGAAGATCACCATAGCCGCAGGCTGAAGAAGAAAGAAGAAGGCAGGTTGAAGAAGAAAGAAGAAAAAGAAGAAAGAAGACATAGTCGCAAGGAAGAAAAGAAGAAGCAGAGCAGAAGAGAAAGAAAAGAAGAGGAACAGCTAAAGCAGAAGAAGAAGAAAAAGAGAAGAGAAAAATCAGCAGAAAGAAGAAAAGAGAGAAGAGGAAGAGAGAAGAAGAAGAAGCCAACAAAAAAAAGAGAACTTTAGCTCTCTCTCTCTCTTATTATTTTTGTAACATAATTGTGAACATTTATGCTTCTAGAATCACAGTTGTTCCCTGAGCTCGACCTCGGGAAAACTTGTTATTCCGAGTAAAAAAATTTGTATTAATCTGGTAGCTATTTTGTTATATACCACAACGACCATAAAAACTACAAAGACGAAACTCGCGACCCAGCATTACGATCCAAACTCACTAATCGAGTTGTCTCTTTTTCTCGTTATTTAGTAATATGAAATTTATTTTCTCACTTGCCTCAGTGATTAGATTATGGGAATCATCCCTCTCTACCAGAGGAGATTGAGATGTATTGTTTCCTTGGATTTTCAGCCTGATAGTCTCGCTCTAGCTGAGGGAGAGGCTAGCAGATTTGTTGATCCTCAAAATGGTGTACCCGTTCTCGACGTATTGAGAGCGTTGCCGACCTCAGTCAGAAGAGTTGGGCCTCTTGAGTGCTACCCAGGCCTATACTTTACGACCACGAAGAACAAGCTTGGTTCGTGTCCAACAAGGACTAGTCACAAATCAAATCAGATAAGCATCGCATGATTGGCTAAAATTGTCGAGCCACACCAATGCTCCCGCTAAGAGCAACTCCTTGTATGAGCGCAATCTTAGGGTGTGCCCTCTCAATCCACTGTCGGACAAGATCTCAACCATTCCATTACGGTACCTAGGTGAATCTCGTACATACAGGGGCCAAGTGAGCCTCTAGCTATGAGTATCAAGTACCCCGATGTCTCCTGCTACACATGCGGGCACCTATGAGCCTAAAACGACGAGTACCTCCACATCAAGTCGGATTCAGGTACATCTAAGTACCAAATATCGATGACAGCTTAGGGTCTGTCACAAACCCAGGAACTCTCCAAGTTCTGAGGCAAAATTCCTTGGTAGCCTCCAACTACCGCAATAGCTCAGGTCCTCTATCCGATTAGTGAACCCATGGTTCACCAAGTCCAAGGGTACAACCTTATGAGCTCACCTAGTCGACCTACTATCACTTAATTTCATTCGGTTCCGTGTCCGAAATGAAGCCTTGGAGACCTAGTGGATTACTTAAGGTCTTACTTAAGACCTTCAGATCCAGGTATTCCATTTATTAGACTCCGATTGAGTCTCAAATATCATCATGTGAGGTTTAAGTCATTACTTTAGCCAATTTAGATTACTTATAATCCATTTAGAGAGCTTCAAGCTCAATGTAAAAACACACATACACATACATTATCTATCTAGGGTTCAACTACAATTTCACCTTTTTCTCGCCTATGAGGGCATCTACCAGACAAACAATTAGGCTATAATGTAGGCTTAATCATTCCTTAGGATTCATAGTATCAGAAACTCTAATTTCAAGCTAATTAGTAGTTCCAATAAGCTACCTAACATTAGGGGTATGCGACATCTAGCAGCCACCTAACATTAGGTAAATCCTACCTAACATTAGGTCAGGCTGCAACAGTCAAGCAGACCTACAAAACTGACCTTCCACTCAACCCAACATAAATTCACTACCATTTATTATAAGTCTTTACAAGCCAAAACTATCGTGTCTTCCGAATCTTTTCCAATCAAAAGTGGAGCATTCTAATCTTCACTAATTCCTGAATGCAACCAAGAATGTGGCTTCCCATGGACTGGGCCATCATGCAAAATAAAGGTCTATAAGAAAAGAACTGACGAGATCTTGTATGAAAACATAATAATAATAATAATAATAATAATAATAATAATAATAATAATAATAACTCATTCACTAATCCCTATAGGCATCAATTGGGTGCGGAAAGAGGTGGCCAACCTATAATAAACTAGTCTGGAGCAAACACAAAAAAAAAATCACATGCATGCAAATAGAGTCCACACTCTTGTTCCCAATAGTAAGAATAACTTTCATTCATTATACCATGTAAATACCATACGGGTTATTCTCTAGAAACCAAGAAATTGTATATGCAAGTATAACAAATTTAGAAGGGTGTAGCCATACAAAGTGAAATTCACACAACAAAGTAAATACTGCAAGCTTGCGATGTCCAAAATACAAGAACAATTCCATCCATTCTTCACCCAGACACGTATATACAAAGAAAGAATGGACCAGAAATTAATCCAATAAGAACAAGGAAATCAAGCTTCTGTGTCCAAAGATGACAAACTTTGTAAACAAATCACCTCCGGTAACCAACATGAAATGCTCAAACTCTTTTTTTTTTTTTGTTTATCCTTTTTTAAGATGAATGGAACCCCTTGGTCATTGGCCTTTTTCTAAAAAAAATGCAGTCCGATACATATGGGGGAAAATTCAATATTAAAATAATTGACATCCAGGATGTCAAACAAGAGTAGATTTTCATGATAGTGCAGGAGGATCATGTGAAAATGATAAAACATAAAGCCTCGACTTTCTAAGTAGGAACCTCAAAAATCAACACTTAGACATGGTAGAAAAGATTGCTTCCACTAATCAAACAATCGACAAAAAATAGATAGTCTCAGAACAATTGCACCAGATGATTTTTGCATGCCAATCTAGGAAAGTTTCAGACTTGAGAATCAGGAATCAGGCTCGTTTGACGAAGTGCACTGTCCGAATAAGGGGGGTAGAGAGGGATTTCCTTACTTTGTTCATTTATGCTTTCTATGGAAGGAAAATGAATTGGGTGGATAGGATGTTCTCAGTTAGAGGTCCCTCTGCTTTCTGAATATTAAAATCAAGCTGTGCTGGTGGGAGATAGACAGAGTTGACAAGCAGCATCTCACATTACCACTCTCCTTGTTTCTGGAGGCACTCCACCTCTACGTGGACATTTTAAACACCTATGTCACATCCAAATCTTTCCTTCTCTTCCTCCAGCCTTTCACCCAAGTCTCCAGGTGCCTCTCCCATGTGTATTGCCTCCTGAAACCAATTACTCCTAAGACTAATCCAAGCCTCGTCAGTTCCAACGAGCAATGACTAATCCATCACATCAACGTTCGTCCAAAAAATGAAGTATCATTCCAAACAGCTCACTGCAATAACCTGTGTACAAGAAATCAATGGTGATCGAACACCTCATAAATCACACACTCAACTCATTCAAATCTGCTGCAAGTTACCACTCATGCAAGGAACACTTTGGACCAAAGAAGTCCCTCATCCAACAATAGGGAAACCCCTAACTAGAAAAATCACATTACCACACCTCTAATCCACTAAGAGATGAAAACACCACATACATCACCCAAAAATCTTGCATTCGACCACACGATTTTCATGTTCAAAACCTCCCTTTTATTACCCCTGGTAACAGGAACAAAAGGTAGAACAAGATGGGGAAAAATCACTACCTTTCAGAGGAGCTTCTTCTCACTCTCTTATTTGTTCTTCCCTTCCCACGCAGCAGCTGCAACCGCAACAACGGCAACAGCTACTACAACAACAGCAGAAACGGCATCCACGTCGGGGACGGTGGCGGCGGCCAAGGTCGGCAAGGAGGTTGGCCGGCAGTGGAGTAAGGTGGAGGTGGTAGTGGAGCTCTCCACCGATGGAGGAGGAGAAGAGTTCGCTGGAGAGGGAAGCAAATGAATTTTTGTTTTTATTTTTTCGTCTCTTCTACGTGGGTAGGAAATTTATGGAGTGGTCCCCTACCTAAAAATATACATTAATACAAAGTTCTTCAAATTAAGTTTTCTTACAGGTTGCCCCTCATATTTTCATAACGTAATCTTAGTTAATGTTTTCAAGAGTTTTTTAATTCCCAAGACCACCATTATCAAAATTTAAGTTCTCAAAGCCCTTAATTCATTATTAAGCAAGCAATTAAAACTTTAATTAACCCATTAAGTTTATTAGAAATCCAAGCCCTTACATCCTACCCTCCTTAGAAAGGATTTCGTCTTCAAAATTAGCTAATGCAATCGGGTCTAAGCATGGGTAGTTACCAGGAATTACTTTACACTGGTGTAAAATCACTTCATAATCATTTTGCATTGGTGCAAAATCACCCACAATCATTTTGCATCGATGTAGAATCACTTTGCATCAATCTGCTACGTCAACGCATTTCAAAACACGTCACATGATTCATGTTTATACATTTTGGCTAAAAGTTATTATCTTCTAAGTCTAATTCTCACAAATATTAGTTTATTTAACTTATTTACTTTCCACCTCTTTCCTACACTGAAATTTACATTTTAAAGCCCCAAACTAATAAGGATAATGCATCTCCCCAAGTAGAAACTTACGTAAAATTTCAACTAAACCACAAATCTTTTCAAATAAGTTCTTGTTCGATAATTAGTTAATAATATCTTAGCAAGAATCATTTTATTATGTTGAGAGAGAGAGGCTAATGATATTTGATGAGTCTATTTTAGTGGACTATAACTAAAGTTGAAGCTTTCTAGAATTAACATGTTAGAATGCATTAGGTCGTACAAATAAATATGGAATAAACATATTCAATAATAGTTAGCATGAGTATCATTTGCTTGCATTATGAATATTCATATGAGTCCTAAAATCATTGTGCATTAGAAATAAATCATTAGTTTCCATCCTTGTGTGCGTGACTTTTCTTAAAGAGGGAAAGTAAATAAACATACTTTACAATGTGTTTTCCAATGCATGGATGAGAATGATAGTTTTAACCAGTGCATTACTTTTCATTGATGAAAAATCACCTTTCAAGTGAAAAATCACCTCCCTTAGATGAAAAATCACGTTCAAGTGAAAAAATATTTTCCATTGGTGAAAAGGCAAAGCGCACTAATGTATTTTCTTCAACCAATGCATTTTGATTTTCAACCGTTGTATTTTAATCTACCTGATTTTCAACCAATTGATTTTAATTTTCAACCACACATTGCAAAACGCATTGCAACTTACGTTTCCCTACACACATCCTCCTAAATCCACGATCAACGAGGTAAACAGGGAACAAAACCCTACATCCGAGGGGTGAACTGATGATAATGTCATCATCAGTCATATATAGTTTTATTTAGTCAATTTCCACCATTAAATACTCCTACATAACCATCAGAAGGCCATAATTTATTACAAATTCTTTCTGAGAGAAATACAAGAAATCAGGGTTAAAACTGTAAGTTTACCATCATATCATGAATGCAGAATAACCGTGGGTTTCTCCAGGGGTTAGTTAACGGTCAAATGGTCTTAAGAGTCTAACAAGTGAGTTAGAATAGACAGAAAAGGGTTTTGCGCGTTACAAGAATTAATGGACATCTAAAATCCTAAAAATAGACCTACTTAAATAAATGAGGTTCCAATAAGGATAAAATTCATCTAAGCCCTCTAAAAACTATAGAAAATATTATCTAGGGTTTGATACCTTCAATTTAACCATCAGAACCCATCTTGGCCCAAAATAGAGCCATAGATAAACCTATGTCCTAATTTAGGTTTTTGCACAAATTACCTAGTCAAACTAGGTCAAAACTTAAATCTAACTTCACCATTGGATTCTTTGGGTCTAAATTAGGTTTGTACCAAAATTTGGGCCCAATCTGAGATTGTTTTGACCTTATTTGCACTTTGGTCCAAGTCCGACTTTCTTTATCTCCAATAACCCCTCAGCTTTTGAATTCCTCACAAAAAGCCCCTCAGCTTCTTTGTCTTCTTCACAAAAAGTCCCTGCCGCCCTAGAATCCTAATCCTACAACTTCGGCGACCTTTGATTGAAGAGAACTCCTTCTTTGATCAATGAATCCCTTCCAAAATTGGAACAGAGATTCTTTATGGTGTCCTCTTTCCAATGAATCCGGTCTTGAGCCCAACAACCTTCCCAATCTCTCATGCGAACGCATGAGAGATTCGAGTATCTTTCGAGTTTCCTACTCCAGCAACCTTCCAAGCTTCCCAAGCTCTAATCACCCTCTAACGGCCTATATAAGAATCCCCAGGGTAGACCGTTCTCTCCACTCTCGAATTCGATCAGAGTTACCCTCAATTTCGTCTCTCCTCATTTGGCCGAAGCTCCTCGACGTCCAGTGAACTCCTCCAACTCCATTCGTTGTCCATTTGTAATACCGGCGGTGGATTTATCTTCCTCGCTCTCTTCTGCGTCGTGCTGTACCCACCGACGCCCCGTCCTTCGTCTTCCTCGTCTATTCCTTCTCACCGGAGCATTTTCTTCCCCGACGCCAGCCATACCATAACCGGCGCCGCTCCGTCCCCTTCGTCCATTAAATTAGGATTAGTTTAGTTAGGTGAATATCTTAGGTTAGTTCACTCCCTCAAAAACCTTGTTTCAACCCCCGATGCCGCAAATCACCATTGTCTTCTTCATCTCCAATTGCTCCTCTGGTGAGGCGTATCCTCCGCTACACCCCTCCATCCACCTCTCCAACCACCACATAACCTTCACCTCATCCACCCACACAAAACCCCCATCCTATTTCGCCCTATTACGCACCCAACCGCTACACCAAACAGACCCACCATGAAGTACCATCTCCGACCTCTGCAGACCTCCTCAGCCACTCTCACTCCATGCTGCACCCACCACTACGTTCGTCGACCTCCGGCGAAGCTCCTGAAGTATTTTAATGGGGCCGAGAGGCTGTACTTGTGTTTCTCAGGCGTATGTTGGACTTCCACCACCCTCCGCTCGTCACCGCCTTCATTCTTCGAGTTCTAGCCACGAAGCTCCAAGCCACACCCTCCAGGCACTGTGAAATCACCACAGGATTGACACCAGGTTTTCAATTAGGGACCTTGAGCTCAAACACTGTCCCAATTCAACGGAGAGGCATTAGCAACCACTCGTGCAAAGACGGTGGGACATTTAGTCCCACCTCGGAAACCAGTGGCACTGTAACGCCGAATAAATTGAGAAAGTTAAGCGGGTTGTTTGCCTCAGTCACTTGGGGGGTGAGGTCCCTTGCCTCACCCTTCACCTGCCTCACCCGTGACAAGTACCACGCGGGCTTGGCTCTGACCCAACCCACCTAACCTGCACACACCTCAGCTGCTACCCCACGCCGGTAGCCCTGGTCCCAGGTGTGCTCTAGACCCAATTACCCGTTACTATGGAAGGCTCTGGGAGAGCAGAACCCAGAGAGAGAGAGCGCAGGGGTAGAGGGGTTTTGCTCTGTTGTGGATTGGCTAACACCTAGCCAATTTCGTAAGGTCCCCCCCTGTGCATCAGAAGGGCCGAAGAAGAGAAGAGACAGAAGCCAAAGAGAGAAAGAAAGAAGAAGAAGCAGAGAGAGAAGGCAAGGAAGAAGAAGAATAGCAGAAGCAAAAGAGAAGAGGCATCACTGTAGCAACACATTAAGATGTTTAATTTACAGTCTGATTCATTAGTTGTTCACTTAGTTCTATTTGAGTAAATGCCATATATGTTAGACTTATAATTGGTGATCCAAATCACCATTATTTTATCTAAGATTACTTTTTACTCTTCATATACACTTGTTCTACATTGCAAATTAGATTTTGAGTAATATATTATGCTCATTTACATTATATATTGAGATTAGTGCGTGAATCCCTACTTGCTCCCAGTGAACGACCTCGGACTTTCGTTCGAGTATAAATTTTATCTGTTTTGAGCGATTTTGTCCTATACTACAACACATCTCTTAAATAACGACGAATTCACTCACTAACATGAACTGTCCATCCTCCTCCCACGCATCAAGGAGAACCCCGACCTTCTCCCTCGTGCCCTGCGCTTTCACCATCAATCTCCCCCTCTTGAGCGAGGACCCCGCCTCCTCACCGCACGAGTGCCCCCTCTACGTCGACCACGCCATCAAAGAGCGCTCACACTCTCTCACCCTCACCACACCACCACACCCTCGTCGCACCCTTCTCTTAACGACCGCGCCCCTCCACCTCCTCTAGCCACATGGTGACTCCATCTTCGACCATGAACCTCTCTACACACCTTCCTCCTCACTGCACCTCTGCCCACTTACTCGACCTTTTTCCTCTGATTTCTACCCTTGATGTCGATTGTGAAGCTTTAGGGCTCCATGCCGCCACTTCCATCTCCACCAGCTCTGGCCGCACCTCGTCGTCACCACCTCCTTTTCGCTCATCTCCTCAGCCTCATCGTGCTCCCCTTGTTTGCCGACCGTGCCACTTGCACCGTCACTGCACTCTCGTCTCTCTCTCTCTCCCACGGGATGACAAGGGAGGTACCATTGCTTGACCTATGCTCACCACCCTCGGTTGCCTTCGCACCGACTCACACGCAGCCTCGACCGCAGCCCCTCTCGCCGTCTCCAACCTGCAGCGACTTTGATCGTCCTCGACTCCTTCCTTATGCTTGATGGTTCGCACGTTCCACGTCATCTCCTTAGAGTATTATTTCAATTTTAAACAAAATACATTGCAAGGCATTTTGCAATGCATAAAGTGAGAGTGTTGGTTTTAACCAGTGTATTTTAATTTTTCATTAGTGAAAATTATTTCTAAGTGAAAAATTATTTATCACCAATAGAAAGATAAAATACACTAATGTATTTTCATTTTCAATCGGTGTATTTTGATTTTTAATCGGTGTATTTTGATTTTCAACTAGTTAAAAATCATTTCTAACTAGTGTGTTTTACTTTGCTTGATTTTCAACTGGTTGATTTTCATTTTTAATTAGTTAATTCTGACTATGTGTTGTAAAATGCGTGGTAATGTGTATTTCCATACTCGCACCATTTTTTGAAATGGAGATTCAAATAAACCTATGCGCATTCATGTGTGTTGATGACTCAATAATGGCAAAGAAGATATAAGAACTTTCGGAAGGGGATATCAGAATTTGTGGGGGATGAGGCTGTGGAAGGAGGGGTATATATTTTTGAGTGCTCAACATGAAGAAACAACTCTGTGACGTGAGTTAGAGGTCGATTTATATGTATACTACTTAAATTATGTACATATAACAAGTGATTTCGTGTATTACACTATTTATACTTAGATTATATGTATAATACCCTAAAATCACTTATTTAAGTATAAATAAATTAAAATAAAACATGTAAAATATAATAAAAATATGTAATAAATACTTTATTATGTATATTAACTCTGTACAAGGTCAATTACACCATTATTTAACTAATTTAAGCAATAATTAGGAAATAAACCCAATTAACAATATGTATAAATTGTAAACTTTGGCTAATTTATTTATATAGTAAATATAATTAATTTTGTAAATAAATTATATAATCAAGTAGTCCTATGTAAGTACTTTAAAACCCTATAATTTAATTTTAAATTATAATAATTTATGGCCCTCAAATTGAGGGTCAAACTTCATGAAATCAGGACATTAGCATTGAGGCAACAGTGCCTGTGAGGCGCCTAATATAGTGTTACATCGTGTGTGGCGGAGAGCCTATGTGCGCATTTAAGTTATTCTTGCTGGAGCTCTCTCAGTCGTCATGGCGCAGGGCACCCGAAATGCCAAATGTCTTTCCCATTAGTATGATCATGAGCTTGAATTGATTTGAGCATTACGGTGCAGTGTGTGGCCAGGGGCCATGCACTGTAGGTGGTTGTCTCTGCCCTTTGGTAGAACCATAAAATGAAATTAATGGGTCTAACTAACAATTAAGGCGGTCTTAGTAGAGGTTTGATCCCACCCATTAGGGTGTTGCGTATCCCTCGAAAAGATCGCCTGTCAATTATAAATTAATTTTTTTGTTAACTAAGGCCTAATCATGGATTAATATAAAGGAAAGAAGAGCTCAAAATCTGACTAAGTGTCGAAGGGTTGAGAGCCTTAAGAAACTAAGTACAAAGAAAGAAGAGAATAAGTATATAGAGCTTTAGTGACGGATAAGTATGTCACTGTAGATAGAATAAACGTCACTATAAGCCCCTATTTTTACCTAAGGTTTAGCGACACCCCATGTGTGATTCAATGAAGTATCTCAACATCTGAGTTAGTAAATTTGATCCAAGTAGAGGTGGAGTTCACGAATCAAGACTGTCTAAATTAACAATAAATGTCCACTGAGTAAACCTGGACTCATACATTGAGTGGGAGTTGCATAACTACAACCATGGCAATAATTGCAACTATGACAAATACAAGTCCAAAACATGGACTCATACATTGACTGCAAGTTGCATAATCTGATCCAAAGAGTATTATTGGCAAGTATGGGATGGAGCTGGCTGGAATACCTTATTTGAGGATGAAATAAAGTTTGTTTCACTTTCAAGAAGTGCACTCATCTAATTTTGAGATGTGTACACAAAAGTTAAGTTTAAATTACTACCATATTTTTCTTTTGCTTAGATTTTGAGATTCTTGGAAATGGTTGCTAGCAGTTTGCTTAATTTTGACTATATGAACTAAATCTGCTCGTTGAGCGATTTGGTTCTCATGAATTTATGGATGGAAGGATCTTGTGAGGAAATCATTAATTGGAAGTGTGCATATCCAAAAGGGTATGCCCATGGGAGTTAAGTCCTTTCGCTTGTTCTATTTTGAATTTGAACGCATCAAATATGCAAGTTATGTTTTGTTGTCAAAAATTTGTGTTGTGGCATTTGGCAAACTTTAGGGTTCTTTCAATTTGGAGGAGATGGCTATTTGAGATGAGGATTTTGACTTGAGAATGAGGAAATGTGCATGCGCACAAAAGATGGATATTCATTCAATGTAGAGCATGGTGACGTCAATATTTTGCACCCTTCTAGCCTTTTGCTACCTTACCGGCTGCCTTTCAAAGAAATCCCATGCAAATTGCTTTTATGCTATGAACAATATCTTCAACGTCAGAGTAAGTAAAATGTAATTATCTAAGAAACTCATAGGAACAAGCAAAACCTTTGAACACTTATCTAGTGGACATAGTGTACTTCAATGAAGTATCTCAACATCTAATATAGTAAATCTGATCCAAGTAGAGGTGAGATTCACTAATCAAGACTCTGTCTAGATTACTAGTAAATGTCCACTGAGTAAACATCAATTCATACATTAAGTGCGACTTGCATAACTACAACCATGACAATAATTGCAACTATGACAAATACAAGTCCAAAACCTATCACATAGCTCTTAATGACTTCAATTTTGTCACCTAACATAACTTCCATAGCTTCAACTCTTTCGACTTGTCATCGCAGCTCTTGTAATTCTTTTTCCAATAAAGTGATCTTCTTCATTAGCTTCTCTTGATGTTCCTTCATTGTATCAATTTGATGCTGACTTTCAGAGCTGCGAACATAATGATTATCAACCCATTCAAAAAAATTACATGACTTCATTTCTTATAAGAAAAGACAACAAATATTATAAACTTACAAATATGAACAAAATACAATAATATATTTAACATTTTATAAATGGCATTTTAATATGCCTTACCTGTCATCTTGGACTTCGATAAAATTTTAGTCCTTTGCTGGATTCCTTACGAGATGTGTACAATGCTGCGTTTAATCCACAATGGCATTTTTGTAGCACATGTCCTTGCGACGATGATTTCATGCTCATTTTCTTAATTTGTTGACAAACTGTAATTAAATTAAAATTACTACATAAATTCTTAAGCATTTACTTAAGCTGACATTACACAATGACAGATCAAAAAAAAAAACACAAATTAAATGGGCAAGTTAGTGGTGAAGGAAGGGAAGGGGTTGGGCAAGGATGGTGGCTGTCATTGCTGGAGGAAAGGGAAAGGGAGGGGCTGTGGAAGGTGCTCGGCAGGTCGTGGGGATGCGAGAGGTGTTGGGCAAGGGGAGGGGCTATGAGAGGGGAGGGCTGGCGCAGTGGTGTTCTCTTGGGGGAGGAGCTGGGAGGGTCGAGGGTCTAGGGAAGTTGTTGGGTAGGGGTGTTGGTCTGGGGAAGGGGAGGGGCAGCACGTGGAGGGGAGGGGTGATGTGGTAGGGTTTTGGCATGGGGGAGTGATGTAAACACATTTACACTACTTAAAATGTCTATTTATGCATGTTCTTAAGCATAGGATTGCATTTCATGATATAAATATTGCATAACATGCATCATCTCGCATTTAGAGTAGTTTGAATAAAATGGAGGTTAATTATCTCCTTTTATGTGCTTGGACAGGGCAAAAATTTTATCGGGGCCTCCGATCAAAGATCCAACCGTATGGATGTGATCAGGGCGACGATTGAAGTTCAACGACTCCAAGATCGCCCTAATCAGGCATCCGTAGCATCAGATAGAGATCGGGGAACCTTAGAAGATCAAGGGCCAGGATGGTGTAAATCTGCACTTCAGATGACAAATCCGACCGCACGGATGAATTCGGATCGACGATCGCAGCCCAATGACACAAAAATCGAGTCAATCCGACATCCGTGGCACCATCTACAACTTCCAGAAGATGGACGGCCAAGATGGCGCCATGTGGCGCGATCTCAGCCGCCCAAACGGCCGCTGGCATTTTGTGAAGGCCCCCGTCCGATCGCTCTCCGCCGTCAGATGGAGATCCAACGGCTGTGGCCGCCCGGCGCTTAAAACATGCGCTCGACCATCCGCTCCCCGCAGTGCAGCGGTCGAGCGCGCTTACGCGAGCACGGGGCGCGGGTTCGAGCCGCGGCGAGGGGATTGGAGGCATGAGTAATTGAGGCGCGTAGAGCGTCGGATGGAGATAGTGTGGTCGTGGGCGCCCGATAGCGCCGACGCGTGATTGGACGCCCCGCGTAACGCGCGATCGCACGCGCAGGCGGGCGGGTTGCAGCGGGCGCGGACGCGTTTTAAGCTGTCCGATCTCGCGATCGGACGGCTGAGACTTCGCGAACGTGCATAGGCGTTACGCACGCGGGCAGCCGAGCGGGCGCGCGTGAGCGCGGCGGCGACGGCCACGTCGGGGCTTTAGTGATGGATTTATCCGTCACTAAAGACCCCTTATTTATTATTTTGAAGATGTAATGTCCATTTTGCCCCCACTCCTTGCAACTATGATAGGAGACCCCCTCCATACGAAATTTTCATCCCTTCTTTCTCCTCTCTACCCCTCCAAAGCTCAAGAGAAGCTTGTCCCACATCCAGGATGCTTCTCGCGAGATAAAGTCCAATTTTCGTTCCCCTTCGAAAGTGGATCCCGCGACGACGACGGCGTGCTGCTTCGTTCCCGTTCTTCTGCTTCGTCCTCCTTCGTCCCTCTTCGTTCTCCTTCGTCCATGCGTCGTCCCGTCCGGCTCGTCCTCCAAGCAACCGTCGAGGAGGATTTCTCTCTCCCTATTCTTTTTACCGCTTTGTAGTATAGATTTACTGCTTTCTAGATTAAGCTACTCGTCCTCCAAGCAATCGTCGAGGAGGACATTTCTCTCTCCATTCTTTTAATGCTTTCTAGAGTAAATTTATCACTTTCTAGAGTAATTGTTTTATGCTTTCTAGTTGTAATGAACAATCTCTTCAATACAAAAATTCCTTGTTTATTCTACATCTCATTTTGATTTCTCTGTGTAATATTCTCTTTCTCTCTTACTCTCTCTCTCTCTTCTATTTATTGTAAATAATTAGATGGTTCTAAATTTAATTATTCTGTAACAAATAAAAAGAAACGCGTAGTTTTTAAATCAAACGTCTGCCTCCTTGTGTTCGACCTGGAATTTTAATTTCGGTATAAATTTTATTTGTTGAACACGAATTCTTCGCTTTCGAACTACAACGACAGGTTTTCCAAAACCAATCTCGTTAGCGTAGGTTCGTAGCGTTCAACAGGGAGGGGAGGGGCAATGCGGCGGTGGCCCTCACAAGGGGCTGGGGGAGGGGAGGGGTGGCACCGTGGAGCCGTTGGCATGGGGGAGGGGTTGGGCTGTGGTGTTGGTCCCCACGAGGGGTTGGGGGAAGGGACGGCGGCACCGTGGAGCCGTTCGCGTGGGGGAGGGGTTGGGCAGTGGTGTTGGCCCCCAAGAGGAGCTGGGGGTGGGGAAGGGCGGCACTGTGGAGGCATTGGCGTGGGGGAGGTGCTGGGTGGATGTGTTGGTCATTGTTGGTCGAGGAGGAGCAAGAAGGCCAGAGGTTGGGCAGGTTGACGGGATGGGGACGACGAGGGGAGGTAAGGGGTGTTGGTAGGGAAGGAAGAGGAGGAAGAGGAAGAGGGAAGGGTGGGTCAAGGAGGAGCATCACCTTTTGCGGCCGACTGAGTCCGGAGGTGGGCTCCAATGGGTGACACACGGATAAGGAGGAGGTGGAGGAGACTCTCTGCTGGAGGAGGAGACGGAGGAATCCAATGGGTGACACACGGATGAAATTTCGAATTTAAGGGGTGAAGCGAGGAATGAATTTTTATCGTATGGTTGAAACCCTTGCAGACGATCCTACGGCTGGGACCGTGCACCTGTACGTAACTATGTGCAGTTGAGTTGCACGAACTTGGGCCCTTATATATATATATTACAATGGTCTATATCTACTCCAACCAACCGTCAATGATGATGTTTTAGGGTGCAATGGTGATGATCACCTTGTTAATAAGTTGTAATTTGGCAAATTTACAATAGTGACACTTTTAAACGTTGCTATAGATTGTATTCACCAGCTAAAGAACTATTCAGTGTAGATATAAAATATTTCAAAGAAAATGATATTATATGGTATTTTATTTTGGGGCTTTACGATATTGATCTGTTGACGATTGGTCTGTACTAAAAAGAGTTTTTAAAATGTTGTTATTGTAGTATACAAACCAATGTTATGTCAATTTTATTTATATACTTAATTTTTACTAGTTTATTCTACATTGTTCGCTGAGAGGCAATTATTAATATACATCACTCTCTAAGTCTAAAAATATTCTTTAATTCTAAAAATATTGATTTTATTTCCAAAAAAAATGAAAAAATTAATGAATAAAAGAATTTGGTTAATTATTTACCAAAGAATGAATTAACAAACATTACAATACTTGAAATAACTGTACACAAATAAGTATTAAAAACTATGTATAACTACTCTATATTAGTTATTTACAACTAATGCAGTTAATACCTAAGTATAGGTACAAAAATAGTTAATAATATTTACTATACTAACTCATTATAACATATTAATATCTATAGTAACATATATAATATATACAGTAGCATATATAAGTGTCGCTAAAACTTTAGTAAAATTATATACCTAACACAAGGTAAAAACTATTATTTATATTAACATATAATCCTATGTACAATGACATACATAAACGTCAATGTAGCCTTAGTAACATATTTACACTACCTAAGGCAAAAACTACTTATACTAACATACACATATATATATACAGTGACAGATGCATTTGTCACTAAATCCATTAGTGTTATATAAATACATACAAGAGTTCAAACACTTATACTCTATATACACTATACCAGTATACTTATTTATTTACCTTCTATTTCGTTATTTATATATACATATAGACATATATATTGAGATATCTATATCCATATATGTGTGTGTGTGTGTATCCATATATATGTATGCATATAGATATGTGTGTGTGTGTATACATATATATATATATGTACACACATATATACATAACAGACACACACAATACATGTTACAACCTGATCCCAGATCCCTACAGGACCCAAGATCGACCCGCCTCGACTAATCCCAAGACCTAGTCGTCCAACGGGAAATAACCAAAAGTAGGAAAATAAATCACAACCACACATGTAATGTAATTAAGCAGAAATAAATCAAAAGGCAGTAGCAGGAACAGAGCAAAAAGGGTCTATCAAAGTTACAGGCTGTCACAACTACGACAGAGAAAAGTACAGCTGAAAGTACTGAAACAGTATTGCATAGAACATAAGAATACTCACTACAACAACAGGAGCTAAGGAAAAACAGTAAGAACGCAGCTACGGTTGGGCCCAGCTCCCTTTGCAGCCGGTGGTGCTGGCTGCTCAACTCCCTGACCTGAACAAGATTATAAAATTTCTGGAGTCAGCGAACGCTGAGTAGAGTGGTAATTTAGCCATTTACATGTAATTAAGGTAAACAATTAATTTAAGCAACTAAACAACTATCCATTTTCATTTAGTTCAATCAAGTACTGCTAATTTGTTGCTCCTTTATTTACTTAAACATTTCTTGATCTGGCCTGTTCCTCACTGGAACGATCTTGATTGCAGTTTTTTCCATGATGTAGGTGGTGCACGTGGTGCTCTCCTGGCCGAGAGAGTCCCCAGTGGTAATCCTACACCCAGTCAACCACCCCGAGGTCACGGTCATGACGTAGCGGTGACTACGGCACGCGTGGTAAACGCACGGGTAGCTATCCCACACTGGCATGCGGTGAGTCGTTTCCGCTAGCGGGTACGCCTAAAGGTACAACACGGGACAATACAAGGCCTTGCCCTCTCAAAACAGAATAGAACATGGGTTCGCCTCTCCACAATTTGCGTACCCTCGTTCAACTATCCCGGTTTGCCTAGTGGGCCTAACAAGAGTTGGCGTAGGGCAGCTAGTCCTAACCCCCGGTCCCCTGGGGTGGCTAGCTCCCTCTCTATACTAAGTAGCTCACCTCGGTACCACGTACACGAGGGCCAAATTGAGTCGGTGTAGAGTGCCTAGGCCAAATTAAGTAGCTCTCCTTGGTACCACGTACACAAGGGCCAGCTCACTTCCCGTCTACAGGAGTCCTCCTCCTAATTCCCAGTAGGGCTCATGCTGATATTTCTTTCATTTCATAATCCAGACTTTCAGATTTCTCTATTCATGTTTCTGGTTCCATTCTTAAAATAGGCAGCTCATGATTTTCTAGCAACAAGACATCATACTAAGTAACCAGTACATTTGCTAGCATTTAAAGTTCTTACAGGCATCTCAAGTAAACAATATAGCTCAAACCACCTGTTTCTACTCTAGGGTTCATTCTCATCCTAGGGTTCATTCAAGTTATTCTAAGCATGCAGTTCATTTATTTAAATCATAATATTTATGTAAACCACTCTATCGGCAAATACAGAAGGAATGGGGGTTCGAATCGCAGATCCCGTCGCCTCCGCGGCTCCCACGTACTCGACTGGTTGGAGACTTATACAATTGACCAACCACATCAAACGAGTCCAAAATCATATACAAGTGACACTAACTCATAGAGAAACTTAAGCGAAAGCAATGGTACTTCGTTTGCGAAAATCCGATTCCGTTTGGACCCCGCACCATTCCAACGGCCTACCCCCTCCGTACGTACACAGACTTCAGAAAAGGCTAGACAAGATCCCCACAGTGAGGCCTGCATGGCCGTAACCGCACAAAAGCACGTACCTTAGCACTGCGCGTGCTTTCAGACGTCCGACTTTAGCTCCGGACGTCCTTCTGCTACTCTAGACATCTGGGAGATGATCTAGACGTCTGATACTGGAAAATATCCAGTACGCAGAACCTCGGCGAGCTTCTCCTCCGTGCAAAACCCTTTGTGTCGCCCGCAGCTGCGACTCCGGCAGCTTTAGTAGGCCGCGAGCTCCTCCTCCTCAAGCACGAGCTCCTCCCACGCCCTGCGGCTCCCTTGTGAGCTCCCCTTCTCTCGAGCTCTCCCCTCCTCTACGTCTCATCTCTCTTTCTCAGCTCCCTTTCCTCTCGCCGCTCTGGAAGGAAGGGAGGAAGGAAGGATGGAAGTGGATGAAGGTGGCGGTGGCTGGTGGAGAGTGGCGTAGGTGAGGGGGGTTTAAATAGAAGAGGTTTAGGGTTTGGGGTGAGGAGAGAGAGGTGAGTGCGCGTGCAACGCGTGCGCGGAAAAGAACAACACATCTAGTTCTTCTACTTTCAGAGGTCTGACCCTCCATCCAGACGTGTTAAACGGCCTAAAAGGGCCATGGGTCATTTCATGTTACGAACGCGGCTTCAAGACGTCTTTTAAGACGTCTGGGAGGTGGCCCAGACGTCTGACCAGACGTCTGGAACCCCTTCTAGACGTCTGGGATTTGATTTCTGCGGCACGCGCGATTTCGTCTGCGCGCCTGCGCGCGCAGACATGCGACGCCTCTTTTCCCCTCTCTCCTCCGTAGGCGCAGCGCTGCCCCCTCCCTCTCTCTCTCTCTCTCTCTCTCTCCCCACGCGGCTTTAAAAAGGCCTCGCCCTCTCCCTCACTCTCATCCCCTCCGCTCCCTTCTTCTTCTTCTTCCAGCCGGTGCGAGAGCGAGCGGCGACAGCGGCGGCCGCGGCGAGTTGCGGGAGGAGGTGTTGCGCGAGGGAGGAGACGCTCGGCTGTGAGGGCTCGAGCTTGCCGGGGCAGCGAGAGTCGGCTGGCGGGGGAACCGCGGGCGTGGACCGTCGCTGGAGGGCTGCTGCAGCTCGAGCAGCAGGCGGATGAGGCGCGGCGCGGCCGTGCGTCGCGGGCGGAGGGCGAGTCGAGCTCTGATTCTGGAACTTTTTCCAGAATCAGACGTCTGGGCTTCCAACCAGACGACGGTGAAGACGTCTGGCAAGTAAGTTATTTTTGTCCTTCTTCCTTTTCTGCGATCGTTCATACTGAGCACGAGGAGTGGGTACGTGCAGGCTCTGAGATTCGCATCCAACGCGAATCAGACGTCTGGCCGCAGTGCTAGACGACGGGAAGGACTTCCAGACGTTCGGGGTGACCATCAAACGTCTGGGAACTAGGTCAGACACCCCCGCAGGCTTCTGGACGTCTGAGAGACTACGCAGAACAAAGGTACCATCTGACCCACATTTTAAGACGTCTGGAAGATATTCCAGACGTCTGATTTTGGACTGTTTCGTCGTTTTCAACCCGTTTAGGGCCCGTTCGGAGTCCGTTTTTCGCGTTTCGAGTTGCGTTCTTTTTGGAATAAAATCCTCTACCCGTCTACAGTAATTATATACTGTTCTGAGAAACTCCTTGTATTTGATCCTTGTGATAGGACCCCGTTCCATTGCAGTCTCGGGGGTTGCAGAGGCGCGCGGGATTCCGACCACGCCCCCGATACTCCCGTTGTAGCTGGTAGAGTGGCTTTAGAAATATTTAACATAATTTATTACAATTATGGAACAATTAATAGAACCTAGGGCATTGCATGAATCCTAGGAATGAGAAACCAGATTGAATGATAGATCCTAGGGTATTGCATGAATCCTAGGGCTGGAAAACTAGATTGAATGATAGATCCTAGAGTATGGCATGAATCCTAGGGCTGGAAAACTAGTGAATTGAATATAGACTTTGCAGTCTTGGAAAATGTCGAAAGGAAATAATAACTGCCTGTAAATTGATTTAACAGCTGCCTGTTATGAATAAATGAACATGATTGAGAATATGGGTTGTATGAACGTGAAATTGGAAAGGTGAAACCTGAATGTGCTGAGTTAAAAGAGCTGGAACCCTACGGGGAATTATGAGTAGAACTCCTGGAAAGAGAATGAATTGGAACTGAGAAAGAAAGACGTGGAAGTGTGTTGTCTCTTGGGTACGTAGTACCAAGGGAAGCACCTGTTACCTGCTTAGTGCAGAGCGGAGCCGGCCGCCCCAGGGACCCGGGGTTAGGTCTGGCCACTTTGTACCGACTTGTTGGCCCTCGTGTACACCGTACCGGGGAGAGCTACTAGTGTAGGGCGAGTACTAGCTACCCCACGGGCCCCGGGGTTCTGCTAGCTCACCTACACCGACTTGTTAGTCCCATTGGGCAAACCAGGGTAGTCAGGCGAGGGTGCGCGGACTGTGGAGGGGCAAGGCCCCTGTTTAGTTACTGTGGAGGGGTTGGACCCCTATTACTGAGAGGGCTCTGCCCTATACTGGTTCCGTGCTGTGCTTTGGGCGCACCCGTTAACGGAAACGACTGACCGCGTGCTAGTGCGGGGTAGCTACCCATGCGTTTACCACGCGTGCCGTGGTCACCGTTACGTCTGTCAGTGACCTTGGGGTGGTTGACCGAGAGTAGGATCACCACGGGGGACTCTCCTGGCCAGGAGAGCACCACGTGTTACTTCTACTGTTCGGAAAAGACTGCAATCAAGATCGTTCCCACGAGGAACATTCGAGATCAAGTGAGGGATCTGAGAAATAGATAAACTGTGAAACAATAGAAAGACGTAAATAAAGGAAGAAAGAAAATAAAACAGCTACTGTACACTTTACTGCTTCCTTAGTTTAGCTGCCACTCTACTCAGCGTTTTGCTGACGTGTTACACTCGTTACTTTTCAAGACCAGGTGTTGAGTAGCCAGGGTCAGCGGTTGCAGAGGACGCTGGGCCGAGTAGGGTCCAGTAGAGTTACCACTGTTCTTTTGTGCCCTTTTTGTTCCACTGTAGTGAGTAGTTCTTGTTACTCTCTGTACTTTTCTTTACTTGTAGTTAATGTTATGTTATGAATGTTGTTCTATTGTTGTGGTGGTACATGCTGTAGTAGTTCTTTTTCTTACTGCTGTATTTTGTTACTGGTAGTTATATTTCATGTTGAATGTGGTTTATTTTACTTCTCTTTTGGTTACTTCCTCGTTAGACGACTAGGTCTTGGGATTAGTCTAGTCGGTCCGGTTCTCGTGTCTCGTAGGGACTCGGGAATCGGGTCGTTACATTTCAATATACAACGCACACACTCAACACACACACAAACACAAGCATAGAGGGGCTCAACACTTAGTTGCATTTCAACCGTTCTTCTCCTCTTCTTTCGCAGTCGATTCAGACCGGTTCGGTTCACGTTTTTAACCCAAAAATTAGTTTAGTTGGAGGGCGACCTTTTCGAGGGATACACAGCACCTATTTCTGGGTGCGATCAGGCCTCTAATAGGACCACCCTAGTTCATTTTTAGGTGCATTTTATCCAGTTTATAGCTCCTCATTGGGCCCACATAGACCCACGCATAGTGCACGACCCCTCGCCCATGCACCGCACCCATACATTCATGTCATATGCTCATATCAAGTTCGTAAGAGAGGGAGAGAGTAATGTGTATGTGGGGACCCGACTCCATGACGACTAGGAAGCCCACATCACAAAAACAACTTACAGCGCTTCGCTTGCTTCGCCATTTCCAGTATGGGACTATCTGAAGCGCCCGCTTGGCACTGCCAAGCGCGCACAGGGCTATTTGATTTGGTGATTTTGGACCTTGATTTAAGAGTCATAATTTAATCTAAATTAAAATTAAATTATGGGATTTTAAAGCCCTTACATAGGGCTACATAATTATGTAGTTAGTTTACAAAAATAAGTTAGTTTATTATATAAGTTAGTTTATAATTTAATTAGTTATACACGTTAAATTAGAGTTTAATTTGTTAATTATAGTATAAATTAGTTAATTAATCATTAAATAGACTTTGTATAATGTTAATATACATGGTAAATTATTTATTACAATTTTTTATCATATTTTAGAAGCTTTATTTTAATTTATATAGATTTAAATACATGTTTTAGTTAGTTATACATATAAATAAATAATAAATACTATAATACAGTATAAATACAATTTAACTTAGCTGAAAGTACTTATTATAACATAGTACAAGTATACAATATAAATCATCTCAGTGTTAACTTAATTTACTAATTTATTTCATTTTAACTTAATAAATTACCTATTTAATTTAATAACTTAATTATTTACTGTATATATATAATTAAATTACATTACAGGTATTTTATGGTACATAATACATATAAATACATATGTATAGTATGATTTATAGATATGTACACTTAAATAGGTTTGTATAATTACATAGTTATTTTACAATTAAGTTATATAAATTAATATAAAATAATACACTAATATTTTATATACATTAAATTACTCTAAATACTTATTTTACTATATAGAATACAGATATGAGATATTTATATACAATATATACATATTATATAATATTTACTTATAGCTTAAATTTAATTAGTATATACGAGTATATACATAGTATACATGATATTTTTAGGAGTTTTTAGGATTTTTCTGATTTTTATGAGTTTTATAGGTATAGTAGAGATAAGGGATGAGAGAGAAATAAAGAGATGAGAGAGAAGAAGATGTTTTTGGTGTTTTTGATGTTAAGTTCTTCTATGAAGTTCTAAGGTATATTGAATCGTTAGCTGGTATGTTTTACTAAGCTGAGGATTCAGAATGCTTTGAAACGTGTCACACACCTAAAAATATACTTAATCTTCACCAAGACAGGTTTATTTTATTTTTTTGAAATTTTTTTATAGTTTTTATTTATTTACGAAGTTCAACAAAGTAAGGCCTCAAAGGGTGTTTTCAAAAGGAACCTAAGGCCTTAAAAACAATCCAAGTGGCTGGCAAAGTGGTTTTAACACATCAAAACACTCAACACACTATATGAAACATGTATAAGCAATTAAACTTGATTTTTGCTGTGATTTCATTAAATTTCAAGTTTTGGACAAGTTTTCACATTAAAAGTAGTTGACAAAGATTTCAAAACTAAATAGTAAGCAATTCTAATTGGATTTCAGTCACTTAAAAACACATGAATGTTTATTACAATAATTCTAACATTACAAAATATGTCAGCCTCTCAAAATCTCCAATTTCGACCCAAAATCCCAAACTGATCAGACCATACAGTGGCTGCAACTGCTTCATAAAGATAGCAGCAGCAACTACTAAAATCAGATCTGCTGCCATCTCAGCAGTTGATCTGAAGCTGCTATCTCAGTAGGAATCAAATCAAGGAACCAACTACTAGACATCTTAAACTCAGGTGGCTACTACTGCTATTTTAGCAGCTATCCAACCAAAAGGTCAGCGGCTGGAAATACCCAGCAGCAACTCAGATCAGAACAAGTAAACCTCACTCTTAAAGGACCTAAACAATTAATTAATCATTCTCTTGTGTCATAGACAACACAAGGAGAATAAATTCATTAGTTATTCAGATCCTAAAGGTGCATCAATTTTCTCTGAAAATCAGCCCAAATCAAACCTAAGAAGGTTTGATCTGAGGCACACTAAATCCACAAAAATACATCTGGCAAATTTGCCCAAAATCCTTTTAAATTCAAAATTGAAAATCTAAAATTCCACTGATGAACACAATTTCCCATATTGAATTTTGTATATATCAAAAACCCATGTTGCCCTAATTTGGGCTTTTTAATGTGATTTGATATCTGAATAATCATTTGATCTGCTTAAACACCATTGCTTGGTGTTCAAGATGATCTAGTGATTAACTCAGAATCAATTGGGTCCTCGTTTGACCTTAAATCAGTATTACTAATTATCCTTGGGCAAACTCTCCAAATAATACTTAAATTAAGTGCATGCTCATCCACAAATGAAAACTAAATCCAAAACCTTGGATTTATTGCATGACACTTAATTAAGTAATTAAAAACCTCAAAAAGCTTGATTGAATCCGATAAAACCAAATAATCACCAAATCATAAGATTGGGCACTAAAAGCAAATTGAAAGATAATCGAGCAATTTAAGACAATCAAATCAGATCGGGGGATCTTTGTGAAATTATGAAGTGAGTGGGAGGCCCCCCAAGTGGGTTTTTAGGCGCAAATTCAGATCTAGAAGCCAAGGCTTCAGATCTGAGTTTGACCTTTATGTAGGAGTGGATTATGAATAAAATTGCGAGGGAAAATCAGAAGCGAATCGTGAAGCGAAGAGAAAGTTGAATGCATTGAAATGGCGGTGGAAAAATACCTCTCTGATTTGAATTGATCAGAGAGAGCGTAGTTGATCTACACTAATCTACTCCTAACTAAACTAATCCATCACCAAATTTGATTTCTAACATCTAATCTACTCCTAAATTACTCTAACTATTACTACAATTAATCTAGAAAGAAGGAATTCTATCTAACAATGTGGGAAATCTATCAAAGGGAAGAAGTTGTCCAAGGTCACCAACCGACGGCTGATGACGACGAAAGGGGAGGAGACCCTTCAACTGACGAAGATGTCCATGAGCCAACGGTCAGTCTGCAGGAGGCGATTGAAGGAGGGAGAGGAGTGGTCTCTGTCACCGACCACTGAGGAAAGGAGGTGGGGAAGTTGAGGGAGTGGACATAGGGAACCACTTTGGTGGAGGGAGCCGGTTAAGTTTGGGCGTGGCTGAGGGGAGTTCCTTAAGTAGGTTGATCACTGGATCAGAGCACCATAGTGGTACGATTAGGCACCTAGGTCTTGGGTAGTGAAGATGGAAAGAAGAGTGCATGAGAGGTTCCAATCAAAATGCGACCGTTGGATTGGATTTGGGGCAAGGGGTGACTACACGCGCTGAAGCGTGCAAAGCTTCGATTGGAGTAGGGCCACAAGATCATGGAACAAGAGATGGACAGTCGAGATTTGGCGAGTTCTTCAGCTACAATACTCCCGAGCGACTGTAGGTCTATTAGAAGATTTGCAGAGAAGTCCTTATGGGTGAAGGGATAGAAGGTTTACAAGGAAGCCCGTATGTGGCTAAGAAGTTCTGTAGAGTTGTCCCTAGAATTTGCAAGGAGGCTCCTGCGACTTTCAACTTGATCCCTGGAAGGTTTTTAAATGAATAAAATGTAGGTGACTTGAGGACCTATATGAGAAAAGATAAATGCAAGGTCCTAATGATATCCAAATACAACCAAATTTTTATTTAAACCTAATTGGACATTTAGAAAGTTAATTGTACTTTTGATTTAAACTTTTGGACTCAAATGTTTGTTCAATTTTGCAAATAGATCATCAATTTATATTAATGATTAGAATACCTCATTTAATGACCTAATTTCGCATTGTTAACATAGATTTGATGTTTAGGTCTTTTTCTTTATTTCCTACACTTAACCTGTCACGACCTGATCCCAGGTCCCTACAAGATTTGAGATCGGCTTAATTCGATTAATCCCAAGATCCAGTCGTCCAACAAGAATTAACAAAGTAACATTCACCAAACTACAATCACATAAGTACAGTTGCTAAGCAGAAAGAAATTGACAATAACCGGGGAAAAGGAATAGTAATATTATATGTCATAATACAGTCATCACAACAAAGACGAGTACATATAGCAGAAGACAAAGCTATAGAAACTCACTACCAAACAGTAGAACTAAAGCTAGGCTCGACTAGGCCCAGCGTCCTCAGCAGCTGGTAGCTTGAGCTGCTCAAATCCCCGACTTGTACAAAATTTATTTAACTGGAGTTAGCTAACGCTGAGTAGAGTGGTGGCTAAGAAGTAACATGCATTTAACAAGTAGTTAACATAAAATTTTCCGTTTTCCAATTATATTATACATGTAGGTACGTAGATATCTCTAATTAGGATTTATTAATTAATCTTCGTGTTCCCTATAAGAACGATTTTGCTTACAGCTTCCCATGATATAGGATACCCACATGGCACTCTCCTAGCCGGGGGAGTCCCTCCATCGTAGTCCTACACTCGGTCTACCACCCCGAGGTCATGGTCGTGACGTAGCGGTGACTACGGCACACGTGATAAGCACGCGGGTAGCTACTCCGTACTGGCACGCGGTCAGTCGTTTCTGCTAGCAGGTACGCCTCAATGTATGTTCGACCATGGTTCATATAAAAAAAAGAAATGTCGTTGTTGTTGTAGTACGTGTCGCAAATACAAACAGTTATCGCGTGAATTTTATTTAATTACCTAAAATTTACTAGTTTATTCCAGGTCGTTCACTAGGAGGCAGTTATTGATGTACATCACTCTCTAGGTCCAAAATTATTCTTTAATTCCAAAAGCAATTAATTTTATATACAATCAATAATGAATGATTGAATGAATCTATAAAGAATGAATTAAAGGTTCCATGATGTACAAAAAGAGTCAATGAAAAATGCTTGCAAAAATCTACTACAATCAAGCATCAAATAATACATAGGTATATTCTATACTATCCATTTATAAGTTATATTACTAATACTTACATAAATATACACTATTAACTAATATTACATAGCATACTAACTTAACTTACTATATTGATATATATAGTAACACATATAATAGCTACAGTGACATATATAAACGTCGCTGGACCTCAAAAAAACTATATACAAACTATAAGAAGGAACCCAGGGTCTATAGCGACAGTTATTTCACCTACAGTGACATTTTATTTTGTTAGTGAAAGTATGAGGTTATATGTAAATTTAAATAGCTATACTACGTATATATATACTTTATTTATCTTATACATATTTATTTACAAATACTATTTATACGGGTCTTTGTTACATACTATACACATACATACTTCTCTCTTTTATTCTTCTTTTCTTCTCGGTACTGCTTCTTCTTCTCTTAATTTCACTCTTCTTATGATCTCAGTGACACTTAGGCATTTAATACTTACGTGTTTTGACAGTGTCATTACGGCTCTTACTTAACAAAAAATTTGTTTAATTTGCGGGCATGCATTTCGAGGGATACACATCACCCTAAGGGTGGGACCAGACCTCTACAAAGCGCACCCTAATTTCTTAATTAGGCCGCTTAAGTATGTTTTCATGCTCAGACATTTGGGCTTAACAAACCCGCACACTCACAAGCCCCCGGCCCCACATAGATGCTCAGAATATATGCTCAAGATGCTTAGAGATATTCGGTTGTTCGGGCGCCCGGTGCCCGTGACGACTGAACATCGTAGGGAACAAAAACAACTTAAAGTGCTTTTCTGGCGCCTGTGCAACATTGGAATTCCAGCGGCTGTGCACAAATTTGTGATTTTGGCCCTCAATTTGAAGGCCATAATTTATTAGGTATTAAAAATAAATTATGTGAAAATAAAGTATTTATATAGTACTATACAATTGTATAATTAATTTAGAATTTTAATTATATTTACTGTATAAATAAATTAACTAAAGTATACAGTTTATATATACTTATTTTTAAGTTTTGTTTCTTAATTACGTATAAATTAGTTATCATATGGTCTAATTAACCTTATACAGAGTTAGTATACATGTCTAAATATTTTATACAGATTTTTATTGTATTTTACAGGTTTAATTTCTATTTTATTTATATTTAAATAGCAACTTTTTGGACTGTTTTATTTGTAAATTAAATTTAAATAGTGTATACATTATAAATATACTTAAATTAGGTTAACTTACTTAAAATACAGTAGTATACATATATAATATAAATTC
Source organism: Thalassia testudinum (assembly GCA_037157565.1). Lineage (NCBI taxonomy): Eukaryota > Viridiplantae > Streptophyta > Magnoliopsida > Alismatales > Hydrocharitaceae > Thalassia > Thalassia testudinum. The sequence goes on along the minus strand of JAZHRO010000076.1, from coordinate 17,277,879 downwards.
ACTTAGTTTTAACTTAATCTACTAATTTATTTTAATTTAATCTAATAACTTAACTATTAAATTAATAAATTAATTATTTATTCTATATGTATAATTAAATTAATTTACAGGGTGTAGTATGTTTATTATATACATATAAATACACATATTCAGTATTATAACTTAATAAGGTTATTTATAGTACTTATTACTTATATAGCTTTATTGTACATATACATTAGTTTAATTAATAATTAGTTGTATAATTTAGATGTATACAGTATACTCTAACTTAAATATTTAGTTTACATACTTCAATATATACATAATTTATTTATCTTATAAATATGTATAATTTACATTATAGATAAGTAGACTTACTATATAGCTTAAATATGTGCTTATATACATATTATACAAGAGATTTTTACTATTTTTGGAGTTTTTTTTTTCACTTTTTATGGTTTTTATCTATCTTATGGAAGTAGGAGAGGAGAATGAAAGAAATGCATGAGAAGGAGATGTTTTGGGTGTTTTTAAGGGTAGATTCTTTTATTAAATTTCATGGTATACAGAACCGTCGACTGGCAAATTACACCAAGTCTGGGGTTCAGAATACCATGAAACATGGTATGCATTTAGGGAAATATCTAATCTTCAATCAGACAGGTTTATTTTATTTTTTAGATCTTTTATATAAATTTTATTAAAATCCCAAGTTCACTCATCCTAAGCCTTTAAAGAGGTGTCTAAAGTGTCCTAAAGGCTTAGAATGAAACCTAAGAGCCTAAAAGGCAGGGAACTGCCTTGAACATGTTTAGTATAGACTATGGTAAGGATATAAGCAGTTAAGCATTCAAATTAAGAGAAATTTCATTTAATTTCATATAGTGGACAGTTAGACTCGCTAGTTAGCTGACAAAGGATTAAAAAAATTTCATTACAAGCATTCAAAGGATATTAAAAGTCAATTACAATATAGGAAAGCTTGTATACAAGTAACACAACATTGTACATCAGTAAGCTGTTCTAAAAAAATTAAACCTAAGCTACTGTCCACAGGGTTATTCAAACTTGGGATTTTTGCTAAAACAGCAGAAAGAAGCTAGCAGCTGCAGCAGCTAAGCAGAAGGGTATTCAACAGTAAGCAACTGTTGAAACTCCTCTCACTGCAACAGATTGGACTTTACTTTAGACGTCTTAACTGCTGCTGCAGTTAAGACATCTTCCATAGAACCAGATCTGCAACAGGGAGAACTTAGAACTAACTACTTATTAACTTGAATCAACCAATCAAATTCCAGATCAGGCTATAGACAACCTGATCAGGATTTTTAAATGATTGTTTCAGGAATTACATAGCTAGGTTTGAGGAGAAATGTAGCTGCAATTGCAGCACTTTGCTCTAAATCTAGGATTTGTACAAATAAAACACACATCAGAAATTCCCTCAATACAATCTGACAAGGGTTTCAATTCATATAAAAACCACTCGAAAATACAAATCAAAACTAAGATCCCTTGTTAATAACATATGATCAAATCAGAGTTAAAAGAGCAGCTGATCTAATTCTTTCTAATGCTATAGACAGCATGTAGAAAGAATCAAATTAGTCAATTTGAATCATATACTCCTATCCCAGAATTCTGGAACCTAAAGGAATATGGAGAATTCCTTAGGTTAGGAAAACATATTTACTCCTCAAAATCAACTAGAGGATGCAAGGTAGTCTCTATAACGACCGATTCCCGAATCCCTACGAGACACGAGAATCGGACCAACTAGACTAATCCCAAGACCCAGTCGTCCAACGAGAAAGTAACCAAAAGAGCAGTAAAATAAGCCACATTCACCATGTATATAACTAGCAGTAACAAAATACAACAGTAAAGGAAAGAAACACTACAGTATACACCACCACAACAATAGAGAAATAAACATGTACATAACAGGAAGCTTACAATAAATAGAGTACAGGGAGTAACAGAAAACTGCTCACTACAGCAGAAAGAAAAGTGCAGAAGGTACTACAGGTAACTCTACTGGGCTCTACTAGGCCCAGCACCCTCCGCAGCCGCTGACTCTGGCTGCTCAACACCTAGTCCTGAAAAGGTAACAAGGGTGACACGTCAACGAAACGCTGAGTAGAGTGGCAACTAAAAGCTAGAAGAAGCAGTAAAGTGGACAGTAGCTGTTATGTTTTTACTTTCTTTATTTATATCTTTCCATTTATTTACTGTTGATTTATTTCTTAGATCCTTCTCTTGATCTTGAATGTTCCTCGTGGGAACGATCTTGATTGCAGTCTTTTCCAAAAAGTAGAAGTAACACGTGGTGCTCTCCTGACCGAGAGACTCCCCCGTGGTGGTCCTACCCTCAGTCAACCACCCCAAGGTCGCTGACAGACGTAACGATGACTATGGCACACGCGATAGACGCACGGGTAACTACCCCGCACTGGCACGCGGTCAGTCGTTTCCGTTAACGGGTGCGCCCAAAACACAGCACGGAACCGATATAGGGCAGAGCCCTCTCAGTAACAGGGGTCCAGCCCCTCCACAGTAACCAAACAGGGGTCTTGCCCCTTCACAGTCCGCGCACCCTCGCCTGACTACCCTGGTTTGCCCAGTGGGCCTAACAAGTTGGTGTAGGAGAGCTAGCAGAACCCCGGGGCCCGTGGGGTAGCTAGTGTTCTCCCTACACTAGTAGCTCTCCTCGGTACTGTGTACACGAGGGCCAAAAGTCGGTACGAAGTGGCTAGTCTTAACCCTGGGTCCCTGGGGCGGCTAGCTCCGCTCTGCACTAAACAGGGGGACAGTTGCTCTCCTTGGTACTTCGTACTCAAGGGCCAGCTCACTTTCTCAATTCTATTCCATTCACTTTCTAGGAGTTCTACTCCTAATTCCCTGTAGGGTTCATGCTCTTTTAACTCAGTCAATTTAGGTTTCACCGTTCCAGCTTGATATCCATACAATTTATATTCTCAACCGTAATTATCCATTTATAACGGGCAGCTGTTAACCAATTTATAGGCAGTTATCATTTCCTTTCCACTTTTCCAAGACTGCAATGTTTATATAATCAACTAGTTTTCCAGTCCTAGGATTCATACCGTACCTTAGGATCTAGCATTCAATCTAGTTTTCCAGTCCTAGGATTCATGCAATACCCTAGGATCTATCATTCAATCTAATTTCTCAGTCCTAGGGTTCATGCAATGCCCTAGACTCTATTAGTTGTTTCATAATTGTACAATTTTTGTTAAATAAATTAAATGGCCACTCTACCCACGAAACCGGGAGTACTGGGGGTGTGGTCGGTAATCCCACGCGCCTCCTCAACGGAACAGGATCCTAACATAAGGATCAATCACAAGGAGTTTCTCAGAACAGTATACAATTACTGTAAATAGGTAGAGAAAATAAATCTGGAAAGAACGCAACTCGAAATGCGGAAAACGGACTTTGAACAGGCCCGAAACGGGTCAAAAACGACGAATCTGTCCAAAATCAGAAGTCTGGAACCTCTTACAGACGTCTTAAAAGGTTGATCATGTCGTACCTCGGTCTGCGCAGTCCTTCAGACGTCCAGAAGCTCGCTGGATCGTCTGGCCTTAGTTTCCAGATGTCCGATTGTCACCCCGGACGCCTGGAGGTCCTCTCCGTCGTCTAGTACTATGGCCAAACGTCTGATTTGTGTGGGATGGCGAGCCCTCACGCCCTCCCGAACAACACCTGCGCACACACGCAATCTCTCTCATCACGAAAAGGCGCAGAAGAAGCGGCAGACGGCTGCATGGTCGTACACGCGTAAAAGGAAGAAGTCGGAAAATATTGTACCTATCAAACGTCTGGATCTTCCTCTAGACGTCCTACGCGTCGTCTGGACATAAGTCCAGATGTATGATTCTAGGAAATTTTCCCAGAATTAGGACCCGGTTCGTCTTCCGCCCCCGACGCACGGCCGCGCTACGCCGCGTCCGCCTGCTGCCCGAGTTGCAGCAGCCCCTCCGCGACAACCCACGCCCGCTGCTCCTCCGCCGGCCGGCTCTAGCTGTCTCGGCAAGCTCGCACCTCGCGATCGAGCCTTCTTCTTCCTCCTGGACACTCCTCCCTCCCACACGCTTGCTGCAGCCGTTGCTGCTGCACCCGCTCGCTCGCTCGCTCATGCTGGCAGAGATGAGGAGAAGGAGAAGGCGGTGGAGTGAGGGTGAGGGAGAGGGCGGTGCTATATAAAGGTAGCGCGGGGAGAGAGAAAAGAGGAGCGGCGCATCTGCAAGGAGGGAGAGAGAGCAGAACGAAGGCGGCGGGTTCAATCTGCGCGCAGACACGCAGACGTGAACCTGTACGCCGAACAAATTTAATACCAGACGTCTGGGAAGGGTTCCAGACGTCTGGGCCACTTCCCAGACGTCTTAACTGCGTCAAATGCTGTGTTTGTAACAGTCTCAAATCAACTAAGTGATTTTTCATTGACTCAACCATGCATTCAGGACATTTAAAACCTCACGAGAATCCAGTTAAGATCATGGCTCTTTTGAGGTGAATTTTGACTTCAAAATCACCTCAGATTCCTTGCCAAGCAGTGAATCACAATCAAAATCGTCAGTCTACTAGAGCAAACGTTCAAAGCTTAAGTGATTCAAATTCATTACAATCCAAATTCAATATCAATCCAGCAAACCAATTCTCTTTAAAGCTCAGATCAGGGGCTTTCGTGAGCAAAATGGAATGAATGAGAAGCCGTTAACATGATCTTTGATGCTAATTTCAGATCTGATATCAGAAGACAATCAGATCTAAAATTAGGTCTAATGAGTGGGTGAAATTGCGAGAAATAAATCACAGGAATCAGAAGCGAATTGGAAAACATGAAGAGGGAGAAAATTCATGATCAATGGCTGTGTGAAACCGTCCCCTCTGATCTGGAATGATCAGAGGAGGTGAGGGGGGGGGGGGAATTTACTCTAATTCTACTCCTACTGCTAAACTAACAGAACAACAAAATTAATCACTAAAATTTACTCAAATTCTACTGCTAATCTACTTAGCTACTGCTACAGCTAAACTACAAAGTAATAAAACTATTCTAACAGGAAGAATAGGACCTATGGGTCCTTAGTCGGTGGTTAAGGAGGAAGAAGGGAGGGAGGTGAGCTCCAGCGGAGGGACAAGCCTTCTAGTGAAGCTTCAGGGTCGTACTCAGGTGCTATGAGGTCCTTAGCGATGAGGAGGGTCGGAGAGAAGTCGAGGATTTCACAGCCGGTGGCTGTGAAATTAGGGATTTGGTGGGGAGGGGTAGCTGGAGTGGAAGAACGACCGTTAAGAAGGTAGGAGAGAGCGATCATTTGCGTGCGCGACCACTGAGGTGCTTAAGTAGCAATCTCAGTGGCTCAGATCACCGCATGGGTGAGGATAATCGTCGATGGAACTGGTAGCAAAGATGAGAGGAGAGGAGCGCGCGGGTTGCCAAATTGAAAACTTACTGTAGGATGGGATCTGGGGAGTTGGGTGAGCATACGCGCCGCTTTGCGCGAAGCTTCGATTCAGATCGAGCCGCAGATCAAAATCAAGGGAGATTGGATGGCCGATATTCGCCGAGTTCATCGCGCGCTACAGTGCGTGCGAGGGGCAACAGGTGGCTCGGGTCTTTTGGGTAATTTGCAGGGAGAGGCCCCTCACGAAAGGGTCGAAAAATTATGAATAGGTCCATAAGTGGTAAGAAATAGTAACTAAACGGACCCTAAGGGCTTTCAAAGAGGTCCTTGCGGGTTACAAATAGGTCCGGGAAAGTTTTCTAAAGAAGAAAATGTGATGCATGAAGGACGTAAATGTAAACTCTAAGTTTCAAGGCCTTAATGATGTCCAAATGCCTTCAAGTTTTTATATGTTCTCAATTGAACATTTGAGAAATTAATTGTACTTTTGATTTGGACTTTTAAACTTGTTTGTGTGTTCAATTAACACTTGGATCACCATTTGACCTTTATCTTAAGAATATCTTATTTTATGACCTAATTATGCAAGTTTAACACAGAATTAAGGTTTTAGGCCTTTTCCTTTGATTCCCACACTTAACCCTTTTTATTTGTTAATTTGATATTGTTTAACCCAGTTTCTAGCTTAACTTTAGCTTTTTAGCTATGATGAGTAGCCACTCATCATACCCCCATGCTTAGGTTTTGCTAGTCCCTTAGCAAACAATTTATAAAGTGCAGAGCAATTTAAGTATCAGCAAGGTAAGTGTGAAAAGATATCTTTTCTTCTTTTCATTTTTCTCAAAGTTTTAAGTGTTTGAAGATGATCTTTAAGCTGAAAGATTTTTCTGAAAAACCAACTGTGTTTATGTTTAGACATTGTGAGAACCTTATTACTGAGGAAGACTCACCAGAACTCAAGACTTAAATGACATAGACCGTCTCTCAACTAACAAGGACTCTTGATATTTAAACCTTAAGTTGAATTCCAGGACTTAGGGGGTTTTACAGAGACTCAGAATGCTGTGAGGTTATGGCTGTGCTTTGTGATAAGTCAGGACTAACCAAGTGAATTCTAAAACTCAATCCCGGGATTTCACCTCTTTTTAAGTCCAGGTTGGTCCTAACTTCAACTCATGTTTTCGGATAACTCTCAAGAAATGACAAGTATTCAAACCCAACTCTTATTGTGTTTGTGGCTCAAAGAATTTTTGGTGGAAAAACAGGGTATTTATATTGAACCCTGAAACATTTTTGGTGGAACTTTTGTATTTATAGACTTTGGAGAACATACTTGACTTATTCTAAAGAACTTTTCTTTTTAGACTTTTCTGATTCTTTTTTTCTTCTGTCAGTATGTCTCCGACAACTTTATGTGGTAGAGCGCACCTTATTTGGTGGGTGAGTTTTTTGTGGAAAGAGCTTCTCCTAAACATAAGACTAAAGATTAAGACAAAGAGTCTACCTGTACGCACAAGTAAGGACTCCACCTTCCTTAATGAACACTAGGGTTGAATTTCAGGTTCAAATGGTTTTTCCTGACATTGTGTAGTGTAAGCCAAGATTACTTAGACTTCTAAGTCAAAGCAAACTAGCGAATCCTGTACTGGTGACTTAGGTACAAGAATATGTCCTAAAGTTAGGAGAGACTGTGGTTTATCTTGTCAAAGCTCAAAGTGTATTAAGCCAAAGCTTGAATCAAGCTACAGTGGCCTGGTAAGTCAAACCAGCAAAGGTTGAATGTCCATAAACACTTATTCTATTTTTATTTTCAGCTAGAAGATCATAGTTAAACTCTTATTTTTCTTCTTTTAAGACTTTTTCTCTCTCTCCATAGAAATTTCTTTAGATTCATCCCTTGACAATAGGGTGCATGTCCCTTATTGTATTTTTGGAGTTTTTATGTTTCATTTTTTTTTGTATTTTTGGCCTTTGAATATATATATATATATATTTTTAAGCATTTTTTGATAATATATATATATATGTCTACAATTGCATTTCAGTTGAATGGTTTCACCATTTACACCCCCCCATGCTTAAATGTTGCAATGCCCTCATTGAATGAATAGGGTGGATGCAAATGCATACTCTGCTTTTCACTATCCTAGACTGGGTGATGGAAGGAAGTTGGAATGAGGAGATAAAATCTCTGTGCGAACGATTTCAAGTCTGATACAAGATCAGAGTGGACAGTCGGGCTAGGAAGTGAAATGCATGACATGTGTGTCAATGAAAGTATGCTAAAAATGCAAAGGTAGACACCTAATGCAAATAAAGGTAGAAGTAAGAGAGGTGAAAAACAACTATATACATGGAGAGGTCTTGCTAAGTTTAACGCCTTCAGCTAGGCGTAAACCCAGTCAGTAATTCAAAATGTAGGAGCGAAATGGTGGAATTGACAAGTCTGAAATCATGTGGCTCAATGAAAGGTTTTAGTCTTTGTCCATTTACGTTGAAATGTTCAGATTTGTCAATTTCAGTGATCTCAACGGCTCCATTGTCAAAGATTCTCATGATTTTGAAAGGTCCAGTCCATTTTGATCTTAGTTTCCCTTGAAAGAGTTTTTGTCTAGAGTTGAAGGGGACTTTTTGACCAGGGTGAAATGATTTCCTATGAATGTGACGGTCATGGAAGGCCTTAAGTTTATCCTTATAAATCCTTGAGCTTTCATAAGATTCATTCCTTAACTCATCTAGCTCAGAAATTTGTAATTTTTTATGATCACCGACCCTCTCTAGGTCCAAGTTACATTTTCTGATGGCCCAATAGGCTTTGTGCTCAAGTTCTACGGGAAGATGGCAGTGTTTCCCGTACACAAGTCTAAAAGGAGACATGCCTAATGGGGTTTTGTGAACTGTCCTATATGCCCAAAACGCATCAGAAAGGCGGGAAGACCAATCTTTTTTATCTGGTTGGATGGTAGTCTGTAAAACCATCTTGATCTCCAGATTGGACAATTCAACAAGTCCATTGGTTTGAGGGTGATATGGTGTAGCAATCCAATGTAACACCCCATACTTTTGAAGTAGGGACTGAAAATGTGTGTTTCTAAAATGAGACCCTCCATCACTAATGATGGCTTTTGGTACCCCAAATCTAGAGAAGTTGAAATCTTAAACTAATTTTGTCACAACTGTTACGATCCGGTTCCCGAATCCCTACAGGACACGAGACCGGACCGACTCGACTGATCCCAAGACCCAGTCATCCAACAAGGAAGTAACCAAAAAGCAGTAAAATGAACCACATTCACCATGCTAGCAACTAACAGTAACAAAAGTACAGCAGTAAAGAAGTAACTACTATAGTACACACCACCACAACAGTAAGAAAGTAAACGAGTACGGGAATATAACGTGCAGAACGAAAAAGTATAGAATATAAAAGTACAAGAGGCTACTCACTACTACAAACGAGTACAAAAGAACTACAACTACTGGGCTCTACTGGGCCCAGCACCCTCTGCAGCCGTGTGCTCTGGCTGCTAAACACTTGGACCTGAAAAAGGTTATGAGTACAAACGTCAGCGAACGCTGAGTAGAGTGGCAACCAACTACTAAAGCAGTAAAGGTGGACAGGTAGCAGTTGGTTTTCAATTTCTTTCTTTCTTTAACTAATTGTTCTTTCTTTCACCACATAATTTAATTATCAGGTCTCTTTTTTGATCTCGAATGTTCCTCGTGGGAACGATCTTGATTGCAGTCTTTTCCGAAGAGTAGAAGTAGCACGTGGTGCTCTCCTGGCCGGGAGAGTCCCCTGTGGTGGTCCTACACCCAATCAACAACCCCAAGGCGACGGACAGACGTAACAGTGACTACAGCACGCACGATAAACGCACAGTTAGCTATCCTGCACTGGCCCGCGGTCAGTCGTTTCCGTTAGCGGGTGCACCCAAAGCACAGCACAGAACTAGTATAAGGCATAACCCTCTCAGTAACAGGGGCCTTGCCCCTTCACAGTCTGCGCACCCTCGCCTGACTACCCTGGTTTGCCCAGTGGGCCTAACAAGTCGATGTAAGGCGGCTAGCTGAACCTCGGGCCCCATGGGGTAGCTAGCTCTCTCCCTACACTAGTAGCTCTCCCCGGTACTACGTATGCGAGGGCTAAGAAGTCAGTACAGAGTGGCCAATCCTAACCCTGGGTCCCAACCCAAGGGCGGCTGGCTCCGCTCTGCACTAAACAGGGGGACAGTCTCTCTCCTTGGTACTTCGTACTCAAGGGCTAGCTCACTTCTCCACTCACATTCCCAGTTCCATTCCATTTATTTCCAGGAGCTCTACTCCTAATTCCCCGAAGGGTTCATGCTCATATTTCTCAGGCCAAACCAAACCAGGTTTCATCGTTTCTATTTCAATTCTCAGGTTATACACATGCAATTTGTAACTCTATTTCATATTCAGTTTATTCATAGATAGCTCGTGTTTCCAACATTCACCCTTCCATTTTCAAATTATATACATGCAGCTCATATTACGTCATTTCACGGGTATGATAGAAAGGTTACATTCAACAGTTAACTAACACAAATACTATATATTTCGCAAGCAACTGTTATTCATTTACAGGCAATTGTTATCATTCTATCTACTCATTTAAGACTGCAATTCATTTATTCGATACAGACAATCCAGTATTTCTAGTCCTAGGATTCATGCCATATCCTAGGTTCTAATCATTCATTCCACACATGCAATTAGGTTGTAATTAAATTAAGGGGAAGCCACTCTACCAGTAAACCCAGGAGTAATGGGGGCTTGAACGGCAGGCTCACGTGCCTTAGCAAGCCCCGAACCCACAACGTAACAAAGTCCTATCACAATGATCAATCACAAGAGAATACTCAGAACAGCATAGAAAGTATTCCAACAAGTAGAGCAGATCATATGGGAAACATCAATATCTTAATTGCGGAAATCGGACCCTAAACAGGTCAAAACAAAGATTCTGACTCAAATCTGACGTCTGGAACACCTTCCAGACGTCTTAAAAGAGTCCAGAGCCATACCTCAGTTCTACGCTACTCCTCAGACGTCCACGAACTCCGTTGGATCGTCTGGACCCAGTTTCAGACGTCCGACCACCTCTCCGGACGTCTGAAAACGCTTCTCGTCGTCTGGTGCCTCGCCTAGACGTTTGAAGTGTGTGTCGTGCGCCTTCCTGAAGCAACACCTACGCGAATCAATTGAAATCTTCTAAAAAAGGCAAGGAACAGTGTCTCGGCAGAGCGGCCTGCATGGCCGTATCCGCAAAGGAGACGTACCTTTGCGAAGCCTCCTTCTCAGACGTCTGGCACCACCTCCAGACGTCTGTACAGTCGTTTGACGGTCACTCCAGATGTCTGATTCTGGGAAAATCCCAGAACCAAAACCTACCTTCGCCTTCTCGCGTTGCGCGTGGCCGCGTCGCGCCCGTTCACCTGCTGCTCCGGCTGCAGTAGTGTCGGGAAGGACCTCCCCGACGCACTCCTTCGCCTTGAACACGTGCCGACCAGCCGTGAGCTCACCGGCGAGCTCCCACGCAAGCTCGCAAGCCTTCTCTCCTCTCCTTCTCACGCTGCTCCTCCTCTCCTCTCACGACACTCCTCTCCGCCGCTCTCGCTCGGCTGCACTCGCTGGAGGGTAGAGGAAGGAAGTGGCTAGAAGTGGGGGTGGTGTGAGGGAGAGGGGGGTTTATATAAGGTGTGGGGTTAGGGTTTCGTCGGGGGCGGAAGGAGAGAGAAGAAGAAGAAAAGCGAAGTAGGTACTGTTTGCCCGCAGCACGCACGCAGACGCAAGTTCGTACACGAGATTTTCGATTTCCAGACATCTGGGAAGGTGGCCAGACGTCTCACAAGACGTTTGACTCTCAGTCCAGATGTCTTACCAGATGTTTGACCTAAAGTCCGGATGTCTTAAAAAGGCTTAACAGCACGGGTCTTAATAGCAACTCTATGATCATTAGTCCTCGAGGGGATGGCTTCTATCCATTTGGGAACATACTCAACTGCCAACAAGATATACTCGAAGCCATAAGATTTAGGAAAAGATCCCATGAAGTCAATGCCCCAAATGTCAAAGATTTCGCACACTATGATCGGATTCAAGGGCATCATGTCCCGGCAGCCAATACTGCCGAGAGACTGACAGCGTGAACATGCCCTGCTATATTCGTGTGCATCTTTAAAGATTGTGGGCCAATAAAAATCGCTCTGCAAAATCTTTGCAACAGTCTTTTTGCCAGAGAAATGACCGCCGCACGCCTGGTCATGGTAGAACGACAAGATGCTTTCTATCTCCTTATCAGGGACACACTTCCTAAGGATATGGTCTTTGCAGTATTTGAAAAGCCATGGTTCTTCCCAGTCATAGTGCTTGGCCTCGAATCTAAGTCTGTCTTTTTGATGTCGAACCCAATCGGTGGAGAGGATTCCAGAAGCCAGGTAGTTGACAATGTCAGCATACCAGGGAAGATCAGAATGAATGACCAGCAATTGCTCGCTAGGGAAGTGGTCAGAAATAGGTAAAGAAGGAGAAATCACTTCAGAAGGAAGGCAGGATAAGTGGTTAGCTACCACATTCTACTTTCTAGCCTTATCACGAATCTCTAAATCAAATTCCTGTAAAAGTAGGATCCATCTAATCAGACGAGATTTTGCATCCTTCTTGGCGAGAAGATGTCGAACTGCAATGTGGTCGGTGTAGACTATAATGTGGGAACCTAAAAGATAAGGTTTGAATTTTTCCAATGCAAATACGACAGCTAGCAATTCTTTTCCATGACGGTGTAATTCCTTTTAGCTTCATCTAAGGTCTTGCTAGCGTAATAGATGATTGTGGGTTTCCCGTTCTGTTTTTGACTAAGGATAGCCCCTACTGCATAATCAGAGGCATCACACATGATTTCAAAAGGGTGAGACCAATCTGGAGGTTGCAGTATTGGTGCCTTGGTGACCAGATCACGAAGTGTCATATAGGCACAAACACAATCGTCAGAGATCTGGAAGTCTACATCTTTAGAGAGGAGATTAGTGAGAGGTCAGGCTATTTTCGAGAAATCTGCTATAAAGCGGAGATAAAAACCAACATGCCCGAGAAAAGATCTAATTTGTTTAACCGACGAAGGTAGTGGTAATTCAGAAATCAATTTTACCTTCACACAGTCAACCTCGATTCCTCTCTTAGAGATAAGGTGACCTAATACTAGTCCTTCTGGTACCATGAAATGTGATTTCTCCCAGGAAAGTACCAGATTCACATTTATGAATCTTTGCAGGACCTTAGTCAGGTGGTCTAAGCATGCATCAAATGTGCTCCCGAAGACCGAGAAGTCATCCATGAAGACTTCTAAGCAATCACCTACCAAGTCAGAAAAGATTGCAAACATATATGTAGTAGGTGCGTTGCACAATCCAAAAGGCATCCTACGGAATGCAAAGGTTCCGTAGGGGCAGGTGAATGTCGTTTTTTCCTGATCAATTAAGGTATCCTCAACCAACCAATCCAAAGAATCCAAGGAACAAATTTCCTCAATTGAACTACAAGTCGATCCTCTTTGGGCCTGAAAAATATCAATTTTTATTTTCTGATCTCTGAACTTCAATTCTATAAGGCCCTCCTCACAATTAATGTTTGCCTTGGCCGTAGCCAAGAAAGGTTTTCCTAAAATGATAGGTGTGTTCTGGATATCCTCAGGTACTTCCATGTCAAGGACTATAAAGTCTACGGGAAAGTAAAAATCCTTGACCCGCACTATAACATCTTCCAACACTCCCTGAGGTGTCTTAACTGATCTATCAGCTAATTGCAGGGACACCTCGGTTGGCTTCAAATTGCCAACCTCGAAATGTGTCAGTAGAGAGGTTGGGATAAGATTGATGGAAGCACCCAAGTCAAGTAGTGCTTTGTTAAATGTGGTGTTACCTATCATGCAGGATAGGAGAGGGGTGATGAATCTTTCATCTTAGTAGGGAGGGTACTGGAAATAATGGAACTAGCTTGTTCCGAGAGGATGATTGGACTACTCCCTTTTTGAATCCTTGCTTTACGCTTAGGTGTGCATAGGTCTTTTAAAAACCTAGCGTAAAGAGGTATGTGGTGAATCGAATCCAACCAGGGGATGTTTATGTGGACTTGCTCAAAGAGCTTAAGTAAATCCTCCTCAGGTGCCACACAGGTCTTTTTCTTTCCTTTCTCCTTCTTCTTTAAAGCCTCAGGAAATGGTACAGAAGTGGTGACAAGAGGTTCAGTCCTAGGTATAGGAGAAGCAGGAAATGGTGAATCAGATGGAGGAGTGGGAGTAGAAGACTTGGGATAAGAAGTAGAAGCAGGAAAAGGTGGATCTATGGTGCTTTTACCACTCCTAGTGACTATGGCATTCAGTTCAACCCTAGATGGAGATGGTAATTCGGAATTAGGTAGCAGAGGTGGTTGGGTTTGTGCATAGGAAGAATTTGGGTCAGTGTAAAATTCAGTGTTGTGCAAGGGTTGTGAAATGACATGTGCTTGCCCTTGCACTGCCGGTCTAGGTTGAACATACCTCTGGGCAGGTATGTTCTTAGGGTTGGGTTGTGCTTGAGATGGGAGTGAATGTGGTTGACGGGACTCCGTCAAGTGTGATAGCTGGGCTCTCATCTCAGCTAAGGTCGCGTCCTGTCTCTGCTGCATTGCAATATTCTGCTGTTGCATATCAGCTAGAGCTTTCATAATAGACCCCAACTGGTCGTCTCGTGTAAGCCCAGGTTGAGAGTATTAGGCGGGCCTGGGTTGGGGTTGCTGGTAGGCACGTGGTGGATATCCATGTGATTGTGGAGGTGGTGCTCGGATCGGGTTGTACTGTGGTGGTGCAGAAGGTTGTTGAAAAGGAGGTCTCTGTGAATTTCTCGACCACGAGAAATTTGGATGATTGAGTCCAGGGTTGTATGTCTATGCAAAAGGGTTATTGTGAATGGCATGGAGCTCCTCTGAAGCTCCAGAAGGTGCTGGGAAGTCAGTGTAGGGTGGAACAAAGGTTCCTTCAACCGGTGAAGGATATAGAAATGGAAAATCCGATAGTGCAGATTGTGTCACAGAAAGCTTATTCACAATTTCCCTCCCTGTGGGAAACTGAGAAGAAGTGTTTTGTGCTGGTGACTGAGAAGGAGATGATGAAGGTTATGAGAGAAATTTCCATACTTCATCTACTTTCTTCTCGATTAAGCCTACCTTATCCAGATGACTAGCCACTATCTCTAAGTCTTTGCTACTGGATTGGGCTTCGTGTACCTCCGTATGTGAGTGGGAATGTGAGGACTTTCGATTAGACATGCTCATTGAAGCATTATTAATAGAATTTTCTACCATACCTTCGAAGAGCTCAAAGGCTGAGTCCTCGTCCTGACACAGGAAATTACCTCCACCAGCGGCATCTTCAAAATTCCGTGTGTCATCATGGAGCCCATGGTAGAAGATTTGGACTTGTTTCCAGTGTGGGACACCAAGGTAGGGACATTTTCTCAAAAGCTCGTGGAATCTCTCCCAAGCCTTGTGCATTTGTTCTGCTGAATTCTGAGTGAATGTGGTGATAGCACGCCTTAAGACGTTAGTGCGGCTTACAGGAAAGTACTTCTTTAAGAACTCATGTTCTAAAGAAGCCCAAGAATCTATAGGTGTAATCCGTGCAAGTGTTCTAAACCAAAAGACGGCCTTATCTTTTAATTAAAAGGAGAACATTTTCATTAAAAGCGTGTGCTGATCATGACCTTGCAGACCTAGAGTTTGAGCAAGATTTTTCAGCTCCTCTAAATGCTGAAAAGGGTCCTCAGAAGTAAGTCCATGGAAGTGAGGAATGAGTGCTATAATGTTCGGTTTCAATTCAGTAGCACAAACCCCATCGGGATAACGTATCACAGGCATCGGTTGAGCAACTGCGGGATTATAGTAATCCCGTAGTTGAGGTCTGCGAGG
Organism: Thalassia testudinum; assembly: GCA_037157565.1. NCBI lineage: Eukaryota > Viridiplantae > Streptophyta > Magnoliopsida > Alismatales > Hydrocharitaceae > Thalassia > Thalassia testudinum. The sequence goes on along the minus strand of JAZHRO010000076.1, from coordinate 17,262,499 downwards.
TTAGGGTGGTGCCTGAGGGTTTCTAGGTAGGGGTGGTTGTGGTTGGGGGTTAGCTAGGAGATTAACAGCTTGAGCAAGCTGTTGCACCTGTTGGGCTAAGGCATTCATTTGTAATTGTGTTTCAAATAGGTGTTGAAGATGAGGCATAGGTCCTCTCTCCGGGGGTGGGTTAGGAAGATTAGGATATGGTGGAGGTTGGAACCTATGGATAGGTGGTGGTGGTGGAGGAGGATGTGCAATCAGATGTGGAGGAAGTTCTTCAAAATCCTCAAATTGTGATGACTCATGATCATCATCTTGGTGAGTGGAATAGTGAATAGGAGTTTGAGACTAGGGAGGTAAGGGATTGGAAGTGGAAGGCAAAGAAGTGGATGCAATTACTTGGGTATCAGTACCCAAGGGGAGTACTAACTCTGGGTTCTGGGATCTCCTACCTTCCATTGAGTTGGTTTTTGAAAACAAGTTTAATTCAATCCGTCACAACTCAATGGAAAAGTAAAGTTTTAGCTTAGTTCACAGAAAGCGGAAAATCCCAATTAAATCTCAATCAACTCAAGAGACCAATTCAAGCAAGAGAGAAGAATCAAATTTTTACCTAGAGGCTACTACGCAAAATTATATAGTACGCAAACAATTGTATGTGTCCTAAAATAGACTTAGCAATCTGCAGACCTCTAAAATCCACTGGGAGTTTGGATAAGACTAGCGTGCGAATCCAGAACCTGTGGTTGCAGAAGGAGATGAGGTAGAAACCCGTGTGTTGTGATCTTAAGTGATCGTGCTGTATGCATAATAGCAATCAACACAATACGGTAAAATCTCAGTCAAGGTTTCACTTAGATTAAGTGTCTCCTTTTGATTTAATTCAAATGATTATGAAATGACTTCTATGTTGCTTGTCTCGCTTTTTAATCAATTCAATACAAGAGATGGTCTTCTTAGATTTTAAGTCAAATGCACTTATGATAGAAGTTTAAGAAAGGTAAAGAATATGTACTTGACTCCAGCAATCTACAATATGCAAATTTGACTTGGAATTAAAATCTAGCAAGAAAAATATGCAACCTAAGATGGATGCCTAAGGTTATGCTGCTGCTAGATAAAGATGAGATCTTTTTGATTTTTTTTTTGAATTTTTAATTTTTTTGGATTTTCAATAATGAAACAAACAAAAACAAAGAAAGAAATCGATTCGGAAAACTGCGAATGGAAAACCGTATCGATGAGAGATGAGTCTAAGAGATAGAAAAACAAAGTCCAGAAAGTCCACAGTTATTACAATAAATGTATGAGAATAGGCTCTCACAACTTATGACTAACAAATGGTCCTAAGTAATAAAACTAAGTCTAACTAAAGTATTCTGTACTATTACTATACTACTACTCCTATAGGTACTTTGAGGGAACACTCCGCCTGGAAGTCGGGTCAGAAGCGCAACGGTTCCTCTAGGAAGACGACCTCCAGCTGGAAGGTGATGCTGCTCCTCCTCAAGTGCTGTGGAAAAACAACATATGATTAGTAAAAGAATAAAAGAATGTATACACAACAATGAATTAATCAATGGAAGAAAATAATTATGTACAATCAATGGGTTTGAATGAAATGAAATCAAGAATTATATACAAATCAAGAATTAAAAAGTAATTTTGGTGTAAAGAGAGTTGCCTCCCCGGTAACGACGCCAAAAATATGTACGTTCGACCACGGTTCATATAAAAAAAAGAAATGTCGTTGTTGTTGTAATACGTGTCGCAAATACAAACCGTTATCGTGTCAATTTTATTTAATTACCTAAATTTTACTAGTTTATTCCAGGTCGTTCACTGGGAGGCAGTTATTGATATACATCATTCTCTAGGTGCAAAATTGTTCTTTAATTCCAAAAACGATTAATTTTATATACAATCAATAATGAATGAATGAATGAATCTAGAAAAAATGAATTAAAGGTTCCATGATGTACAAAAAGAGTCAATGAAAAATGCTTGCAAAAATCTACTACAAACAGGCATCAAATAATACATAGGTATATTCTATACTATCCATTTATAAGTTATATTATTAATACTTACATAAATATACACTATTAACTAATATTACATAGCATACTAACTTAACTTACTATACTGACAAATACAGTAACACATATAATAGCTACAGCGACATCTATAAACGTCGCTGGACCTCAGAAAAACTATATACAAACTATAAGAAGGAACCCAGGGTCTATTTCACCTACAGTGACATTTGATTTTGCTAGTGAAAGTATGAGGTTATATATAAATGTAAATAGCTATACTAGGTATATATATATACTTTATTTATCTTATACATATTTATTTACAAATACTATTTATACGGGTATTTGTTACATACTATACACATACATACTTCTCTCTTTTATTCTTCTTTTCTTCTCAGCACTGCTTCTTCTCTTAATTTCACTCTTCTTATGATCTCAGTGACACTTAGGCGTTTAATACTTACGTGTTTTGATCGTGTCATTATAGCTCTTAATCAAAAATTTGTTTAATTTGCGGGTATGCTTTTCGACGGATGCATAGCACCCTGAGGGTGAGACCAGATCTCTACTAAGCGCGCCCTAATTTCTTAATTAGCCTGCTTAAGTACGTTTTCATGCTCAGACATTTGTGCTTAACAAGCCTGCACACCCACAGGCCCCCGACCCCACACGGATGCTCAGAATATATGCTCAAGATGCTCAGAGATATTCGATTGTTCGGGTGCCCGGTGCCTGTGACAACTAAACATCGTAGGGAACAAAAACAACTTAAAGCGTTTTGCACACTCCTCAGCACATGATGTGGCGCTTTTCTGATGCCTGTGCAGCGCTAGAATTCCAGCTGCTGTTCACAAATTTATGATTTTGGCCCTCAATTCGAGGGCCATAATTTATTAGATATTAAAAATAAATTATGTGAAAATAAAGTATTTATATAGTACTATACAATTGTACAATTAATTTGGAATTTTAATTATATTTACTGTATAAATAAATTAACTAAAGTATACAGTTTATATATACTTATTTTTAAGTTTTGCTTCTTAATTACCTATAAATTAGTTATCATATGGTCTAATTGACCTTATGCAGAGTTAGTATACATGTCTAAATATTTTATACAAATTTTTATTGTATTTTACAGGTTTAATTTCTATTTTATTTATATTTAAATAGTAACTTTTTGGACTGCTTTATTTGTAAATTAAATTTAAATAGTGTATACATTATAAATATACTTAAATTAGGATAACTTACTTAAAATACAGTAGTATACATATACAATATAAATTAACTTAGTTTTAACTTAATCTACTAATTTATTTTAATTTAATCTAATAACTTAACTATTAACTTAATAAATTAATTATTTATTCTATGTGTATAATTAAATTAAGGTACAGTGTTTAGTATGTTTATTATATACATATAAATACATATATACAGTATTATAACTTAATAAGGTTATTTATAGTACTTATTACTTATATAGCTTTATTGTACATATACATTAGCTTAATTAATAATTAGTTGTATAATTAAGATGTATATAGGATACTCTAACTTAAATATTTAGTTTACATACTTCAGTATATACATAAGTTATTTATCTTATAAATATGTATAATTTACATTATAGATAAGTAGACTTACTATATAGCTTAAATATATGCTTATATACATATTATACAAGGGATTTTTACTATTTTTGGAGTTTTTTTTCACTTTTTATGGTTTTTATTTATCTTATGGAGGTAGGAGAGGAGAATGAAAGAAATGGATGAGAAGGAGATGTTTTGGGTGCTTTTAAGGGTAGATTCTTTTATTAAATTCCATGGTATACAGAACCGTCGACTGGCAAATTACACCAAGTCGGGGGTTCAGAATACCATGAAACATGGTATGCATTTAGAGAAATACCTAATATTCAATCAGATAGATTTATTTTATTTTTTTAGATTTTTTATATAAATTTTATTAAAATCCCAAGTTCACTCATCTTAAGCCTTTAAAGAGGTGTCTAAAGTGTCCTAAAGGCTTAGGATGAAACCTAAGAGTCTAAAAGGTAGGGAACTGCCTTGAACATGTTTAGTATAGACTATGGCAAGGATATAAGCGGTTAAGCATGCAAATTAAGATAAATTTCAATTAATTTCATATAGTGGACAGTTAGACTTGCTAGTTAGCTAACAAAGGATTAAAAGAATTTCATTATAAGCTTTCAAAGGATATTAAAAGTCAATTACAATATAGGAAAGCTTGTATACAAGTAACACAACATTGTACATCAGTCAGCTATTTTAACAAAATTAAACCTAAGCTACTGTCCACAGGGTTATTCAGACTTGGGATTTCTGCTAGAACAGCAGAAAGAAGCTCGCAACTGCAGCAGCTAAGCAGAAGGGTATTCAACAATAAGCAACTGTTGAAACTCCTCTCACTGCAACAGATTGGACTCTACTTTAGACGTCTTAATTGCTGCTGCAGTTAAGACATCTTCCATAGAACCAGATCTGCAACAGGGAGAACTCAGAACCAGCTACTTATTAACTTGAATCAACCAATCAAATTCTAGATTAGGCTATAGACAACCTGATCAGGAATTTTAAATGGTTGTTTCAGGAATTACATAGCTGGGTTTGAGGATAAATGTAGCTACAATTGCAGCACTTTACTCTAAATATGGGATCCGTACACATAAAACACACATCAGAAATTCCCTCAATACAATCTGACAAGGGTTTCGATACATATAAAAACCACTCGAAAATACAAATCAAAACTAAGATCCTTTGTTAGTAACATCTGATCAAATCAGAGTTAAAAGAGCAGCTGATCTAATTCTTTCTAATGCTATAGACAACATGTAGAAAGAATCAAATCAGTCAATTTAAATCATATACCCCTATCCCAGAATTTTGGAACCTGAAGGAATATGGAGAATTCCTTAGGTTAGGAAAACAGATTTACTCCTCAAAATCAACTAGAGGATGCAAGGTAGAGTCTCAAATCAACTAAGTGATTTTTCATTGACTCAACCATGCATTCAGGACATTTAAAACCTCACAAGAATCCAATTAAGATCATGGCTCTTCAGAGGTGAATTTTGACTTCAAAATCACCTCAGATTCCTTGCCAAGCAGTGAATGACAATCAAAATCCTCAGTTTGCTAGATCAAACGTTCAAAGCTTAAATGATTCAAATTCATTACAATCCAAATTCAATATCAATCTAGCAAACCAATTCTCTTTAAAGCTCATATCAGGAGCTTTCGTGAGCAAAATGGAATGAGTGAGAAGCCCTTAACATGATCTTTGACGCTAATTTCAGATCTGATATCAGAAGACAATCAGATCTAAAATTAAGTCTAATGAGTGGGTGAAATTGAGAGAAATAAATTGCCGGAATTAGAAGCGAAATGGAAAACATGAAGGGGAAGAAAATTCATGATCAATGGCTATGTGAAACCGTCCCCTCTGATCTAGAATGATCAGAGGAGGTGGGGGGGGGGGGGGGGGGGGGGGGAATTTACTCTAATTCTACTCCTACTGCTAAACTAATAGAACAACAAAATTAATCACTAAAATTTACTCTAATTTTACTGCTAATCTACTTAGCTATTGCTACAGCTAAACTACAAAGTAATAAAACTATTCTAATAGGAAGAATGGGACCTATGGGTCCTTAGCTGGTGGCTAAGGAGGAAGAAGGGAGGGAGGTGAGCTCCAGCGGAGGGAAAAGCCTTCTAGTGAAGCTTCAGGATTGTCCTCAGGTGCTATGAGGTCCTTAGCGACGAGGAGGGTCAGAGAGAAGTCGAGGATTTCACAGCCGGTGGCTGTGAAATCAGGGATTTGGTGGGGAGGGGTAGCTGGAGTGGAAGAACGATCGCTAAGAAGGTAGGAGAGAGCAATCCTTCGCGCGCGCGACCACTAAGGTGCTTAAGTAGCAATCTCAGTGGCTCAGATCACCGCGTGGGTGAGGATAATCGTCGATGGAACCGGCAGCAAAGATGAGAGGAGAGGAGCGCGCGTGCTGCCAAATTGAAAACTGACCGTAGGATGGGATCTGGGGAGTTGGGTGAGCATATGCGTCGCTTCGCGCGAAGCTTCGATTCAGATTGGGCCGCAGATCAAAATCAAGGGAGATTAGACGTCGCAGATCAAAATCGTCGAGTTCATCGCACGCTACAGTGCATGCGAGGGGCAGTAGGTGGCTCAGGTCTTTTGGGTAATTTGCAGGGAGAGGCCCCTCACGAAGGGGTAGAAAAATTATGAACTGGTCCATAATTATGAGTAGGTGGCTCGGTGTAGGGCGGCTAGCTGAACCCCAGGCCCCGTGGGGTGGCTAACTCTCTCCCTACACTAATAGCTCTCCTCGGTACAGTGTACATGAGGGCCAAAAAGTCGATACAGAGTGACCAATCCTAACTAGTAACGTTGTTCTGTGTTTCGTCTTTGTAGTTTAAGTACAGTCGTTATAGTATAAGACAACACAGCTACCAGATTACTATTACAAATTTTTTACTCTGAATAAGGTTTTCCCGAGGTCGAACTCAGGGAGCAACTATGCTTCTAGAAGTCTAATTAAGTTCTCTATTATGTTACAAAAATAAGAGAGAGAGAGAGGGCTAGAGTTCTCTTGGCTTCTTCTTCTTCTCTCTTTTTTTTTCTTTCTTTCTTTCTTCTTTCTTCTACAGAGTCTTCTTTTCTTCTTGCCTGCTTCTTCTGTTCTTGTCTTCTCTTTTCTCTTTTTTTTCTCTACGGCAGTGGTGATCTTCCTCTTCTTTTTCTTTCTTTCTTTTCCTTCCTTGCTTGTGGCTATGCCTTCTTTCTTTCTTTTCTTCTTCTTCTTCTTCTTCTTCTCTTCTTCTCTTCTTGCCTTCTTCTTTCTTCTTTTCTTTCTTTAGCCGGCAGCTGTGGTGATTTTCTTCTTCTTCTTTTCCTTCTTGCCCTCTGCAGCTGTGGTGATTCCGACGTCTGATGCTGTGCTCAGACGACTTATCTGTGGCTTTGCTACAGTGCCTACCTTCTTCTCTTCTTCTGTTTCTCTCCTTCCTTCTTTCTTCTTTCTTTCTTCCTGCACTCTTCTTCTTCAAATGCCCTGAGTGGCTATGGCTTCGACCGACTCTCTTCTTCTTTCTTCCTGCACGCTCACACAAGGGTCAGAGCAAAACCTACCCCTACCCTTCCCCGTGTCTCTCTCTTTCTCAGATTTCTCTCTTAGGACTGCTCTCCCAGAGCTGGGTAATCGGGTGCGGGTATCGCGCTCGGGACCAGGCCCACCGGCATGCGGTGGTGGGCGAGGAGTGCGTGAAGAGGCTGACCTAGGTCAGACTGTGGCCGGAGAGGTAGGTTTGTTCGGGGGGTGGTCGGGTGGCGTTTGGCAGTGAATGGAGATGGGGAATCGATAGAGTGGAGTGTGAGGGAGCTTGTGGGATGGTCGGCGAGGTGCGGGAGTGTCTGTGGTCGTGAGATGGTCTCGCTAGAGGGGGTGATCAGAGGTGGAGAGGGTGCTTTGGACAGTGGCGATCGGGTGGTCGAAAAGGTAGTTTAAAAGGGGGGAAATGCAAGGGAAATAGAGAGGAAGCTATCTACCTAAGTATTCGACGAAGGGGGAGGGCAAAGCAGCCGGCTCGTATCTTCCAGAGCTGGAGACGAAGATGCCCTGGAGGAGGGTTTCGGCGACGAGGAAGCGGGCGGAGGGTGCCGGCGGGTACAGCCCAGCGTGGACGATGGAGCAAGGCAAACCCTGCTGCAGGTAAGGTAGCAGAGCGACGAGGAGGAAGAGGAGGAGCTCGCCGAAGCTTCAGGCTCTCTGATCGGAGGAGGAAGGGATGAAGAGGGGGGTGATTCTCCGTCAAAGAAAGCTTGAAGGAGCCGGCAGGGTCAGCCGGTCCTTATAAAGAGCTTGGCGCGTAGAGAAGGGCGAGGCGCGAAGGGGTTTACCTCGCAGGAGTATGGCCGGAAGGGACACCCATACCTTCCGTGCGTTCGCATGGAAGGTATGGTGGTCGGCAGAGGGCATGGGCAAGTCCCTGCGACGGAGGACGTCACAGGGAACCCCGCTTCTGCTTTGCAAGAAGCAGCCCTGCCCTGCGCGGCGCCATGCTCCGCGCAAGGTCGTTGGAGTATGGCGCTGCGCAAAAGTTGCAGGGAGGACCGTTCTACAAAGAATGATGAAAAGTAGGAGACCTAAATGCAAGGGTTTCAAAAGATAAGGGTCAAAAAGTAAATAAAGAGGACCAAATTGTAAAGTCGGTCAAGGAGGTTTCTTCTTAGGCTCAAGTTTTTATACGAGACTAATTTGAACATAAGGATTTTAATGGTGAATTTTAATTCTAGGTTGGACCATGTTTGATCAGCCAATTTGCGTAAAAACCTAAATTAAGTTATTAATTGGGCATGGCTCTCTTTTTAGGTCAAAATAGGTTTCTAAGGTAAAATTGAAGGTTCTAAACCTTAGATAATATTTTTCTATGAATTTTAGAGGGTTTAGTTGATTTTTACCCTGCCTCAAATCTCGTGAATTGAAGTGGGCTTGTTTTAGGGTTACAGAATGTCATTTAATTCCTGGAAGTTGCTACAACCCTTTTTACATTAGATCATCCCACTTACCTTCTTGTTAAGCTTGTTTGACCTGTGTTTGGACCCTAAATTACCCTGTTTGCAAACTGCATTGGTGAAATTGCAGTTTTATCCCTTATGATTTATTTTATTCTTAAACTCAGAATTCTCTGAGTTAAGCCTTTCTTTGGGTCATGTAGGCCCTTTTTCTCACATATCTGGGTTAGATTGTGCTAGTTAGGGTTTATGATGAGGTTCTCATCACTAACCCCGGGTGTTACGACCCGGTTCCCGAATCCCTACAGGACACGAGACCAGATCGACTCAACTGATCCTAAGACCCAGTCGTCCAACAAGAAAGTAACCAAAAAGTAGGAAAGTAAACCACATTCACTATGCTAAGTAACTAACAGTAACAAAAGTACAGCAGTAAAGAAGTAAAACTGCTATAGTACACACCACCACAACAGTAGAAAAGTAAACGGGTACAGGAATATAATGTGCAGAACGAAAGAGTACTGAATATAAAGGTACAAGAAGCTACTCACTACAACAAACGAGTACAAAAAGAGCTATAACTACTGGTCTTTATGGGCCCAGCACCCTCTGCAGCCGTAGGCTCTGGCTGCTCAACACCTGGACCTGAAAAGGGTTATGAGTACACGAAGTCAGCGAATGCTGAGTAGAGTGGCAACCAATTAACTAAACGGTAAAGGTGGACAGGTAGCTGTTGTTTTCCAATTACTTTTCTTTAACTACTTAATCTTTTCACCATTTAGTTCATTTATTAGGTCTCTTTCTTGATCTCGAATGTTCCTCGTGGAAACGATCTTGATTGCAGTCTTTTCTGAAGAGTAGAAGTCGCACGTGGTGCTCTCCTGGCCAGGAGAGTCCCTCGTGGTGGTCCTACACCTAGTCAACCACCCCAAGGTTACGGATAGACCTAACGGTGACTACGACACGCACGATAAGCGCACGGATAGCTACCCTGCACAGCACGTGGTCAGTCATTTCCATTAGCGGGTGCACCCAAATCACAGCACGGAACCAGTATAGGGCATAGCCCTCTCAGTAACAGGGGTCTAGCCCCTAAGAACCAAACAGGGGTCTCGCCCCTCCATAGTCCGCGCACCCTCGCCTGACTACTCTGGTTTGCCCAGTGGGATTAACAAGTCGATGTAGGGTGGCTAGGTTGTAACGACCCGGTTCCCGAGTCCCTACGAGACACGAGAACCGGACCGACTCGACTAATCCCAAGACCCAGTCGTCCAACGAGGAAGTAACCAAAAGACAGTAAAATAAACCACATTCAGCATGAATATAACTAACAGTAAGAAAGTACAGCAGTAAGGAAAGAAACTACTACAGTAGGCACCACCACAACAGTAAAACAACATTTATCATATAACAAAAACTGCAGGTAAAGAAGGTACAGCGGAAACAAAACTACTCACTAGAACAGAAACAAAAGAAGGTACAAAGCTGTGGTAACTCTACTGGACCCTACTCGGCCCAGCGTCCTCTGCAGCCGCCGACCCTGGCTGCTCAACACCTGGTCCTGAAAAAGGTAACGAGTGTAACACGTCAGCAAAACGCTGAGTAGAGTGGCAAACTAACTAAAGGCAACAGTAGAGTGTACAGTAGCTGTTATGTTCTATTACTTCCTTTATTTACATCTTTCAATTTTTCTCACTATTTCATTTACTCTCAGATCCTTTACTTGATCTCGAATGTCCTCGTGGGACGATCTTGATTGCAGTCTTTTCCAACAGTAGAAGTAGCACGTGGTGCTCTCCTGGCCGGGAGAGTCCCCCGTGGTGATTCTACCCTCAGTCAACCACCCCAAGGTCACTGACAGACGTAACGGTGACTACGGCACGCGCGATAAACGCACAGGTAGCTAGCCCGTACTGGCACGCGGTCAGTCGTTTCCGTTAACGGGTGCGCCCAAAGCACAGCACGGAACCAGGGCAGAGCCCTCTCAGTAACAGGGGTCCAACCCCTCCACAGTAACCAAACCGGGGCCTTGCCCCTCCACAGTCCGCGCACCCTCGCCTGACTACCCTGGTTTGCCCTAGTGGGCCTAACAAGTCGGTGAAGGAGGCTAGCAGAACCCCGGGGCCCGTGGGGTAGCTAGTACTCTCCTAACACTACTAGCTCTCCTCGGTACTACGTACACGAGGGCCAACAAGTCGGTACAGAGCGGCCAAGCCTAACCCCGGGTCCCTGGGGCGGCTGGCCCCACTCTGCACTAAAACAGGTACAGGTACTTCCCTTGGTACTGCGTACCCAAGAGACAGTACAAACTACATCTCAGTTCCATTCCTTTTCTTTCCAGGAGTTCCACTCCTAATTCCCCGTAGGGTTCCAGCTCTTTATCTCAGAACATCATATGTTTCACTTTCCAGATTCTCGTTCTCACATTCCATGATCTCAACATGATTCTTTATGCATAACAGGCAGCTGTTAATTAAATTTACAGGCAGCTTTATATATTCCTTTCCATTTTTCCAAGACTGCAGTAATGTACATTCCACTAGTTTTTCCATCCTAGGATTCATGCCATATCCTAGGATCTATCATACAATCTAGTTTTCCGGCCCTAGGATTCATGCAACACCTAGGAGCTATCATTCCATATATTTCTCATTCCTAGGATTCATGCAATGCCCTAGGTTCTAGTTATGGTTCCATACTTTAACAGATTTTATTAATACTTAAAACCACTCTACCAGGTACAACGGGAGTAATGGGGGCGTGGTCGGGAATCCCGCGCGCCTCCGCGACTCTCAAGACTGCAACCGAACGAGGTCCTATCACAAGGATCAAATACAAGGAGAGTCTCAAAACAGTGTATAGCTACTGTAGGCGGGTAGAGGAATAAATTCTGAAACAACGCAACTCGAATCGCGGAAAACGGAGCCCAAACGGGCCCTAAACGGGTCGAGAAAGACAATACTGTGCAAAATCAGACGTCTGGAACTCCTTCCAGACATCTTAAACGGTGGATCAGAGAATTACCTGTTCGGCTTGGTTCCCCGGACGTCCAGAAGTCTGTGGGGACGTCTCTCCTAGATCCCAGACGTCCGATGGTCTCTCCGGACGTCTGGAGGTCACTCCCGCCGTCTGGTACAACTTCCAGACGTCTGATTCGCAAAGGATGACGAATCCGAACACCTGCGCACAGCCAACCCTCCTCCCTCAGTACGGTCAGTCGACAAAAAGAAGGAGAAAGCGGAAACTCACCTTTTAGACGTCTGTATGATCTCACAGACGTCGACCTTGCCGTCTGGATATCAATCCAGACGTCTGATTCTGGAAATTTTTCCAGAACCAGAACCTTGCTCGGCCTTCGCTCGCGACGCCGCCCATGTCGCACCTCGCGCGTCCGCTGCTCCGCCCGCAGCAGGTCCCTCTCCGCGACGCTCTGCGCCCCCTGCGCCCTCCGCCGGCCGGCCAAGCCGCTCCCGGCGAGCTCCCCTCACGGCAGAGCCCCGCCCTCGCACGCCGCAGCTCCTCCGCGCCTACTGCGGCCGCCGCTGCCGCTGCGCCCTCGTGTCCGCTCGCTCTCGCGCATAGGTAGGAGAGAAGGAGGAGGATGGTGGAGACGGGAGGGGAGGCGCGCCCCCCCCCTTTTAACGCCGCGCGGAGAGGAGAGGGAGACGGTCGCAGTCGCCTGCAGCCGCAGAGAAGATGCAGGATCGCAGGTCTGCGCGCACAGGCGCGCAGACGAATATCCCGTGCGAGCATAACTGTTCGCCAGACGTCTGGATGTGATCCCAGACGTCTTTACAGAGGTCTGGGCCACCTCCCAGACGTCTTAAAAGACGTCTGGGGCACGCGCTCGTTACATAGGTGAACCCCAGGTCCCGTGGGGTGGCTAGCTCTCTCCCTACACTAGTAGCTCTCCCCAGTATTGCGTACGCGAGGGCCAAGAAGTCGATACAGAGTGGCCAATCCTAACCCCGGGTCCCAAACCAAGGGCGACTAGCTCCGCTCTGCACTAAACAGGGGGACAACTGCTCTCCTTGGTACTCCGTACTCAAGGGCCAGCTCACTTCCCCACTCACATTCCCAGTTCCATTCTATTTATTTCCAGGAGCTCTACTCCTAATTTCCCGTAGGGTTCATACTCATATTTCTCAGGCCAAGCCATGCCAGGTTTCATCATTTCTATTTCCATTCTCAGGTTATACACATGAAATTTGTAACTCTATTCCATATTCAGTTTATTCACAGATAGCTCGTGTTTCCAACATTCACCTTTCCATTTTTAAATTATATACATGCAGCTGATATTACGTCATTTCACAGGTAGGACAGGAAAGTTACATTCAACAGTTAACTAACACAAATACTACATATTTTGCAGGCAACTGTTATTTATTTACAGGCAATTGTTATCATTCTATCTACTCATTCAAGACTGCAATCCATTCATTCAATACAGACATTCCAGTATTTCTAATCCTAAGATTCATACCACATCCTAGGTTCTAATCATTCATTCCACACATGCATTTAGGTTTTATTTTAATTAAGGGGAAGCCACTCTACCAGTAAACCCAGGAGTAATGGGGGCTTGAACGACAGGCTCGCATACCTCAACAAGCCCTGAACCCGCAACGGAACCCAGTCCTATCACAAGGATCAATCACAAGAGAATACTCAGAACAATATAGAAAGTCTTCTAGCAAGTAGAGGAAATCATACGGGAAACATCGGTATTTGAATTGCGGAAATCGGACCTCAAACGGATCCTAAATGGGTCAAAAATAATGTTCCTAACTCAAATTAGACGTCTAGAACAACTTCCAAACGTCTTAAAAGTGTCCAGTGCCATACCTCAAGTCTTGAGCTACTCCTCAGATGTCCAGGAACTCCGCTGGATCATCTGGACCTAGTTCCAGACGTCCGACCACCTCTCCGAACGTCTAGAAATGCTTCCCGTCATCCGGTGCCTTGCCCAGACGTCTGAAATGCGTGGGAGGGCATGTCCCGCGCCTCCCAGAGCGAATCCTACATGCGTAACCGAATCTTCTCAAATCGGGCATGAAACAGCGCCTTGGCGGAGCGGCCTGCATGGCCGTATCAACAAAGGAGACATACCTTCGCGAAGCCTCCTTCTCAGACATCTGGCACCACCTCCAGATGTCCGTACAGTCGTCTAGCGGTCACTCTAGACGTATGATTTTGGGAAAAACCCAGAACCAGTACCTGCTTCCACCCTCTCGCGTCGTGCGTGGCTGTGCCGCGCCCTCTCGTCTGCTGCTCTGGCTGCAGCAGTGTCGGGGAGGACCTCCCCGACGCACTCCTCCTCCTTACGCACGCGTCGCTCTGGCTGTGAGCTTACCGGAGAGCTCCCACGCAAGCTCACAAGCTTGCTCTCTTCTCCTCCCCACGCTGCTCCTCCTCTCCTCTCACGCTCCTCCTTCTCTTCGCCATTCTAGCTCGCTCGACTACTCTCGCTGGAGGGAGAGGGGAAGGTGGCGGGAAGGTGGGGTGAAACGAGGGAGAGGAGGGGGCTTATATAAGGGGGTGGGTTTAGGGTTTCGTTGGGCGGAAGGAGAGAGAGGAAGAAGAAACGAGGGAAGTGTACTGTCTGTGCGCAGCACGTGCGCAGACGTGAGCTCGTACTCAAAATTTTCGATTTCCACACGTCTGGGAAGGTGTCTAGACGTCTGACCAGACGTTTAACCCAAATTCTAGACGTCTTAAAAGGCTCAAATAGCACGGGTCTTAACACTGGGTCCCAACCCAAGGGCGGCTAGCTCCGCTCTACACTAAACAGGGGGACAGTCGCTCTCCTTGGTACTCCGTACTCAAGGGCTAGCTCACTTCCCCACTCACATTTCCAGATCCATTCCATTTATTTCCAGGAGCTTAACTCCTAATTCCCCATAGGGTTCATTCTCATATTCCTTATGTCATTCCATACTAGGTTTCATCATTTCTATTTCCATTCTCAGGTTATACACATGCAACTTATATTGCTATCGTTCACATTTCCATACTCAGGTTATACACAGGTAGCTCGTATTTCCATCATTCACATTACCATTTTCAAATTATATACATGCAGCTCATATTATGTAATTTCACGTGTATAACAGGAAAGTTACATACAATAGTTAACTAGCACAAGTACTACATAATTCGCAGGCATCTATTATTCGTTTACAGCCAATTGTTATCATTTTATCTACTCATTCCAGACTGCAATTCATTCATTCAATACAGACATTCCAGTATTTCTAGTCCTAGGATTCAAGCCATACCCTAGGTTCTAATCATTCATTCCACACATGCATTCAAGTTTGTATTTAAATTAGGGGAAGCCACTCTACCAGTAAACCCAAGAGTAGTGGGGGCTTGAACGACAGGCTCACGTGCCTCAGCAAGCCCCAAACCCGCAACGTAACGAAGTCCTATCACAAGGATCAATCACAAGAGAATATTCAAAATAGTATAGAAAGTCTCCTAACAAGTAGAGGAATTCATACGGGAAACGTCGGTATCTTATTTGCGGAAAATAGACCTCAAACGGATCCTAAACGTGTCAAAAATAGCGTTTCTGACTCAAATCAGATGTCTGGAACAACTTCCAGATGTCTTAAAAGTGTCCAGTGTCATACCTCAAGCCTTGTGCCAATCCTCAGACATCTAGGAACTCTTCTAGACTGTCTGGACCCGGTTCCAGACGTCCGACCACCTCTCCGAATGTCTGGACCCGGTTCCAGACGTCCGACCACCTCTCCGAATGTCTGGAATCGCTTCCCGTCGTTTGGTATGTCGTCCAGACGTCTGAAAAGCATGGGAGGGCGTGTCCCGCGCCTTTCCAAAGCGAATCCTGCACGCAGAACCAAATCTTCTCAAAAAGGGGCACGCAAAGAGGGATCAGTAGAGCGGCCTGCATGGCCGTATCCGCAAAGAGAACGTACCTTCGCGAAGCCTCCTCTTCAGACGTTTGGCACCACCTCCAGACGTTTGGCACCACCTCTAGACGTTCGCACCATCGTCTGGAGGTCACCTTAGACGTCTTATTATGGGAAAAACCCAGAACCAGAATCTGCTTTCGCTGCTCCCGCACCGCGCCATGCACCCTCGCCTGTAGCTCCAGCTGCAGCAGTGTTGGGGAGGACCTCCTAGACACACTCCTTCGCCTCACGCACACGCCACTCCGACCGTGCGCTCACCAGTGAGCTCCTACGCGAGCTCGCAAGCTCACCTCCTCCTCTCCTTCTCACGCCGCTCCTCTCTGTCGCTCTCGCGCTCTCTCTCACTCTGGGAAGAAGAGAGGAAGGTGGTGGGTGGCTGAGAAGTGAGGAGAACGAAGGTGGAGGAGGGGTTTTATAAGGTGGGGTTAGGGTTCTGCTGGGGATGGAAGAGAGAGAAGAAGAAGGGGAGGAAAAATGAGGGGTACTGTCTGCGCGCAACACGTGCACAGATGCGAGCCTGTACTCAAAATTTTTGATTTGTAGACGTCTAGAAATTTGTCCAGACTTCTGACCACAGTCCAGATGTCTTAAAAGGCTCAAACAACACGGGTCTTAATAGAAGCCCCTCACGAAGGGGTAGAAAAATTATGAACAGGTCCATAAGTGGTAAGAAATAGTAACTAAACGGACCCTAAGGGCTTTCCAAGAGGTCCCTGCAGGTTACAAATAGGTCTGAGAAAGTTTTCTAAAGAAGAAAATGTGATGCATTAAGGACCTAAATGTAAACTCCAAGTTTCAAGGCCCCTTCTTCTCTCTCTTCCAAATACCTTCAAGTTTTTATATGTACTCAACTAAACATTTGAGAAATTAATTGTACTTTTAATTTGAACTGTTAAACTTGTTTGTGTGTTCAATTAACACTTGGATCACCATTTGACCTTTATCTTAAGAATATCTTGTTTTATGACCTAATTATATAATTTTAACACAAAATTAAGGTTTTAGGCCTTTTTCTTTGATCCTCACACTTAACCCTTTTTATTTGTTAATTTGATATTGTTTAACCTAGTTTCCAGCTTAACTTTAGCTTTTTAGCTATGATGAGTAGCCACTCATCACTTAACGTACAATGCAGAATAGTATAGGGCCTTGCCCTTCTCAAAACAGAACAGGGGTCTCGCCCCTCCTCAGTCCACGTACCCTCATCCGACTACCCCAGTTTGCCCAACGGGCTAACAAGAGTCAGTGTAGGGTGGCCACACCTAGCCCCAGGCCCCCTGAGGCGGCTAGCTCCCCCCTACACTAAGTAGCTCACCTCAGTACCACGTACACGAGGGCCAGTAAGAGTCGCCGTAGAGTGGCCAAACCCACCCCGGGTCCCGACCCAAGGGTGGCAAGCTCCTGTAACGACCCGATTCCCGAGTCCCTACGAGACACGAGAACCAGACCGACTCGACTAATCCCAAGACCTAGTCGTCCAACGAGGAAGTAACCAAAAGAGCAGTAAAATAAACCACATTCAGCATGAATATAACTAGCAGTAACAAAAATACAGCAGTAAGAAAAAGAACTACTACAGCATGTACCACCACAACAGTAGAACAACATTTATAACATAACATGAACTACAAGTAAAGAAAAATACGGGGGGTAACAAGAACTACTCACTACAGTGGAACAAAAGGGGTACAACAGAACTGTGGTAAGTCTACTGGACCCTACTCGGCCCAGCATCCTCTGTAGCCGCTGACCCTGGCGGCTCAACACCTGGTCCTGAAAAGTAACGAGTGTAACACGTCAGCGAAACTCTGAGTAGAGTGGCAGCTAAACTAAAGAAGCAGTAAAGTGTACAGTAGCTGTTTTATTTTCTTTCTTCCTTTATTTACGTCTTTCTATTGTTTCACAATTTATCTATTTCTCAGATCCTTCACTTGATCTCGAATGTTCCTCGTGGGAACGATCTTGATTGCAGTCTTTTCCGAAGAGTAGAAGTAACATGTGGTGCTCTCCTGGTCAGGAGAGTCCCCCGTGGTGATCCTACTCTCAGTCAACCACCCCAAGGTCACTGACAGGCGTAACGGTGACTACGGCACGCGTGGTAAACGCACGGGTAGCTACCCCGCGCTGGCACGCAGTCAGTCGTTTCCGTTAACGGGTGGCCCAAAGCACAGCACGGAACCAGTATAGGGCAGAGCCCTCTCAGTAACAGGGGTCTAACCCCTCCACAGTAACCAAACAGGGGCCTTTCCCCTCCACAGTCCGCGCACCCTCTCCTGACTACCCTGGTTTGCCCAGTGGGCCTAACAAGTCGGTGTAAGTGAGCTAGCAGAACCCCGGGGCCCGTGGGGTAGCTAGTACTCGCTCTACACTAGTAGCTCTCCTCGGTACAGTGTACACGAGGGCCAACAAGTCGGTACAAAGTGGCCAGACCTAGCCTTGGGTCCCTGGGGCGGCTGGCTCCGCTCTGCACTAAGCAGGTAATAGGTGCTTCCCCTGGCACTGCGTACCCAAGAGACGACACACTTCCACATCTTTCCTTCTCAGTTCCATTTCATTCTCTTTCCAGGAGTTCTACTCCTAACTCCCCGTAGGGTTCCAGCTCTTTTAACTCAGCACATTCAGGTTTCACCCTTTCAGTTTCACGTTCATACAACCCATATTCTCAATCATATTCATTTATTCATAACAGGCAGCTATTAAATCAATTTACAGGCAACTACTATTTCCTTTCCATAGTTTCCAAGACTGCAATATCTATATTCATTTCACTAGTTTTTCAGTCCTAGGATTCATGCCGTACCCTAGGATCTATCATTCAATCTAGTTTTCCAGCTCTAGGATTCATGCAATACCCTAGGATCTATCATTCAATCTAGTTTTCCAGCCCTAGGATTCATGCAATACCCTAGGGTCTATCATTCAATCTGGTTTCTCATTCCTAGGATTCATTGAATGCCATAGATTCTATTAATTGTTCCATAATTGTAACAAATTATGTTAATAATTTTTAAAGCCACTCTACCAGCTACAACGGGAGTACTAGGGGCGTGGTCGGAAATCCCGCGCGCCTCCGCAACCCCCGAGACTGCAATGGAATGGGGTCCTAACACAAGGATCAAACATAAGGAGTTTCTCAAAATAGTATATAATTACTGTAAACGGGTAGAGGATCTTATTTCGAAAAGAACGCAACTCGAAATACGGAAAACGGACTCCGAACGGGCCCTAAACGGGTCGAAAACGACGAAATAGTCCAAAATCAGACGTCTGGAACCTCTTCCAGACATCTTAAAATGTGGGTCAGATGGTACCTTTGTTCTGCGTAGTCTCTCAGACGTCCAGAAGCCTACGGGGGCGTCTGGCCTAGTTCCCAAACATCCGATGGTCACCCCGGACGTCTGGAAGTCCTTCCCGTCGTCTGGCACTGCGGCCAGACGTCTGATTCGCGTTGGATTGCGAATCTCAGAACCTGCACGTACCCACTCCTCGTTCTCAGTATGAACGGTCGCGGAAAAGGAAGAAGGACGAAAATAACTCACTTGCCAGATGTATGGACAATCCTCCAGATGTCTTCACCGTCGTCTGGTTGGAAGCCCAGACGTCTGATTCTGGAAAAATTTCCAGAATCAGAGCTCGACTCTCTCTCTGCCCACAACGCACAGCCGTGTCGCACCTCGTCCACTTGCTGCTTGAGCTGCAGCAGCCCTCCAGCGACGCTCCACGCCCGCGGCTCCCCCGCCGGCCGGCTCTAGCTGCCCCGGCAAGCTCGAGCCCTCACGGTCGGGCGTCTCCTCCCTTGCGCAACACCTCCTCCCGCAACTCGCCGTGGCTGCCGCTGCCGCCGCTCGCTCGCGCTCGCACTCTTGCACCGGCTGGAAGAAGAAGAAGGAAGCGGAGGAGATGAGAGTGAGGGAGAGGGCCTTATAAGGCAGCGCGGGGAGAGAGAGAGAGCGCAGTCTGCGCCTGCACAGAAAAATAGATCCCAGATGTCTGTTCAGACGTTTGGGCCACCTCCCAGACGTCTTAAAAAAAAACATCTTGGAAGGCGTTCGTAACAATATAATAAACTCAAAGGAAGTTTCGTCCCCGAAACTTGCGCTAACTAGGGTGCGGGAAAAACGTCATATAAAAACATTACAAACTCAAAGAGGACCGAAGCCTGTCCGAAAGACGTACCCGCGAAGAGCTCCGGGTACCTCTCCCGCATTACCACCTCAGGCTCCCAGGTAGCCTCCTCGTACCGCTGGCTCCTCCACAGAACCTTCACCAGGGGTACTTGCTTTCGTCTCAAACTGCAGACGGCTCGGTCAAGAATCTGCACTGGCCGCTCGGGGTAGGTCAGGTCATCGCCCACCTTGATGCTCTCGTGACTCAGTACATGACTGGGATCGGCTACGTACTTCCCGAGGTTGGACACATGGAATACGTCGTGTACACCAGAAAGCTGTAGAGGGAGGGCAAGTCTGTAAGCAACGGGTCCAACCCGCTCCAGGACCTCAAAGGGCCCCACGAACCTCGACGCGAGCTTCCCTCTCACCCCAAACAGCTATAGGCCCTTGATGGGCGAAACACGAAGAAAGACGTGGTCCCCAACCTCGAACTGCACCTCTCTGCGTCTCCGATCCGCGTAGCTCTTCTGTCTGCTCCTGACAGTGCAGAGTCGCCTGTGGATCTGCTCGACTACCTCCTGACCCTGCCGGATCAACCTGGGGCCAACCTCCCACTTGGTCCCCACCTCAACCCAACTCAAGGGTGCCGTACACCTCCGTCCGTACAGAGCCTCGTAGGGAGCCATGCCGATGCTCGAGTGATAGCTGTTGTTGTATGCAAACTCCGCCAGGGGCAGGTACTCCTCCCAAGAGCCCCTCCAGTCCAGTACACAGGCACGCAAAAGGTCCTCAAGTGTCTGTATTGTGCGCTCAGACTGCCCATCCGTCTGGGGGTGGTAAGCTGTACTAAACCTCAACCGCGTCCCCAGGGCCTGCTGAAACTCAGCCCAGAACTGGGACGTAAAGCGGGTATCCCGGTCGGATACGATTTCCCGCAGAACTCCGTGTAGTCGTACCACATCGCGGATATACCTCTCTGCCAACTGTGCTGGTCCCAAAGTGACTCGGATCGGCAAGAATCGTGCCGTCTTCATCAGTCTATCCACAATTACCCAGACTGCGTCGTGTCCTCGCTGGGTAACAGGTAAACCCACCACCAAGTCCATGGTGATGCTCTCCCACTTCCACTCTAGCACTGGAAGCGGCTGTAGCGGCCCTGCAGGCCTCTGATGCTCGATTTTCACCTGCTGACACACTAAGCACTGCTGCACGAATTCACCCACATCCCGCTTCATCCCCCTCCACCAAAACTCGCGTCTCAAGTCGTGGTACATCTTTGTGTTTCCGGGATGTATGGTGAATTTGGAACCGTGTGCCTCAGTCAGGAGCTCTCTCAACAACTCCTCGTCCCTGGGAACGCACAACCGTCCCCTCAGGCGTAGCACCTGGTCTGTGAAAGAGAAGTCCCCTGGGTCTCCTGACAGTACTCTATCATGCAAGGACTGCAAGTACGGATCGGCCATCTGTCCTGTGATGATGCGGTCTATCAGCTCTGGCCTACTCTGTCGTGTCACAGTCACTGCCCCACAGTGCCCCCGTAACTCCAGGGGTCGCCAACTGCCCACCTCCTCCAAGAGGCTCCAACTCTGTAACTGTAAACTGGCCAAGTGTGCGGGCGCCTTCCGGCTCAAGGCGTCAGCCACCACATTGGCCTTGCCTGTGTGATAGGAAATGCTGCAGTCGTAGTCCTTCAGGAGCTCCAACCAATGTCTCTGTCTCATGTTGAGCTCCTTCTGATCAAAAAGGTATCTGAGGTTCTTGTGATCTGTGAAAATCTCGAAGGTCTCACCGTACAAGTAGTGCCTCCAGGTCTTCAGCGCGAAGATGACAGCTGCCAACTCCAGGTCGTGGGTAGGGTAGGTATGCTCATGGGGCTTTAGTTGCCGCGAAGCGTAAGCGACAACGTGACCCCTCTGCATGAGCACACCTCCTAACCCCTGCAAGGAGGCGTTCGTGTACACAACGAACCTGCCACTACTGTCAGGGATGGTGAGCACAGGAGCCGAAGTTAACCTCTCCTTCAGCTCCTGAAAACACGCCTCACAGGCGTCTATCCAAGTGAAGGGCACGTCCTTCCGGGTCAACTGTGTCATGGGACGCGCAATCTGTGAAAAGCATCTGATGAATCGTCTGTAGTAGCCTGCCAGTCCTAGGAAACTGCGTATCTCAGTGACTGAACGCGGTCTCTCCCACCTGAGCACTGTCTCGACCTTGGCTGGGTCCACCGCCAAGCCGTCTCCAGAGATCACATGACCTAAGAAGGTCACCTCCCTCAACTAGAACTCGCACTTACTGTATTTGGTGTACAGCCTACGTCGTCTCAGTGTGTCCAGAACCATTCGTAAGTGCTGTCTGTGCTGCGTCCGATCTCGAGAATAGATGAGAACATCATCAATGAATACCACCACGAACTGGTCCAAGTATGGTCTAAACACCCTGTTCATCAGGTCCATGAAAGCAGCAGGGGCATTGGTCAACCCAAACGGCATCACCAAAAACTCGTAGTGTCCGTACCGGGTGCGGAAAGCTGTCTTGGAGACGTCGGTCTCCCTGATCCTCAACTGGTGGTATCCAGACCTCAAGTCGATCTTGGAGAACACCGTGGCACCCCGCAACTGGTCAAACAAGTCGTCGATCCTCGATAGCGGATATCTGTTCTTGATGGTGACCCTATTCAGTTGTCGGTAGTCCACACAAAGGCGTAGGGTACCATCCTTCTTCTTCACAAACAGTATCGGGGCTCCCCAGGGAGACGCACTGGGCCTCACGAAACCCTTCTCCAAAAGGTCCTGCAACTGAGACTTGAGCTCTCGTAGCTCAAGCGGTGCCATCCTGTATGGTGCGGTGGAGATGGGGCTGGTCCCTGGTACTAGTGAGATTTCAAACTCGATCTCACGCTCGGGCGGTAGTCCTGGTAACTCGTCTGGGAACACGTCAGGGTACTCTCTGACCACCGGGATGCTCTGGAAGTCTGCCACAGGGCTGGGCTCTACCACCACATAAGCTAGGAAGCCCTCACACCCCTGGCTCAAAAGTCTCGCCGCCCGAAGTGCCGAAATGCACTTGAAGCCTCCGTCCACTAGCTGTCTGTGAAACTCGAAAGAAGGCAACTCCGGCATGGAGAAGACAATCTTCCTCTCAAAATAGTCTACCAAGGCGTGGTAAGCGGATAGCCAGTCCATCCCCAGAATTACGCCAAAGTCCTCCATCTGTATCATAATCAGGTCAGCTGGCAGGCTATGTCCCCCGACGCTGACCTCGCAATCCATGTACACCTCCTCAGCTACAAACAGCTGACCACTCGGACCTCTAATTACTAATAGATTCTCTAACAGCATATAATCCTGGCCCAAACTAACTGTGAAACTGGCTGCGACAAACGAGTGCGTAGCGCCGGAATCGAAAAGTATGTAAACGAGTCTGCCGGAAACTGAAACCATACCTGCCACCACCGAGCTCGAAGCTCTGGCATCCCTGTGTGTCAGGGCGTTGATACGCCCCTCAGCTTTAGGTGCAGACGAAGCATCCACACTCTGCGTCAGACGGGCAGGTGCTGGTCGGTACCCTCCTCGTGACTACTGTCCTCCTCCTCGCGCCTGGGAACTGCGACCTCCTACGCGCCCTCCAGTGCTCTGCGCGGGAAGTGTCTGCTGACCTCCTGCCCTAGACGGGCAGTCCCTCCTGATGTGGCCCGGCTGACCACACTGGTAACAGAGGGGAACCCGACTCCCGCTCTCAGTGGGTCCCTGTTGTCGGCTGGGCTGGGGTCCGGTGCTGGAGACTGGCCTCTGTCGAGGGCCCCCAAAGGCCACTGATGGCCCTGCAAAACATGATGGCTCTCCTGCAGACGCCATGTGTCTCCTCTCTCGCCGACCCTGTGAAAAGTCTGGCTAAAAGGGCCTCTTCCGCCCGCCGCCAGTGTCTCGCGCGGACGGGTTGGTCTCCTCGTAAGTCATGGCTGCCTCCACCACCCTCGAAAACGTAGGCAGCTTCAGGGGTTTGACATACCCCCGAATCGCAGGCCGGAGCTCCTCGGTGAACCTCCAAAGGCGCTCCTCCTCAGTGGCTACCACTGTCGCTGCAAAGTGGGACAGCTCCAGGAAACGCGTGCGGTACGCGCTCACGGTCATCGTCCCTTGGTGGAGAGTGTGGAACTCCCGCCTCCTCCGGTCCTGCCACGTCTGGGGAAAGTACTGCTCGCATAAGAGGGCGACGAACCGGTCCCAGGTCGGCTCGTCCCTCTCCTGTCTCCGGACCGCCCTCCACCACTTGTGTGTCGCACTCTCCAGCTGGTACGTGGCAAAGGCCACGCGGCACTCCACCGGGGGGCGAAGGGTGTCGAAAATCTTCTCCAGCTGCTCTAGCCAGTCCTCTGCCTCGGTCGGGTCCTCATCCCCCTTGAAGGAGGGGGGCTTCAGCTTCCGGAACTGTCTGAAGAGCTCGGAGTGGCGCTGCAGTGGAGATGCTGGTGCACCTCCAGGCAAAGGTGCCTCGTGCACAGAAGTGTCGGAGGAAGGTGGGGGCGGCGGTGGCCCATCCCCTCCCCCGTGTCCAGCGCCGCGTCCGTCATGTGGTCCCACAGAGCACTCCCCCTCCGCAGCCCCAGGGGGAGGCACTCGGAGCGGTGGGTGGAGCTCCTCTCGCACAATATCCCGTATCAGCTGGGCAAGGTCCTGGGTCTGGACGATCGGGAGTAGTGGCTGGTCCACTGAGGAGTCGGCAACGGCACACCCACCTCGCCGACCTCGTCCTCGGCCGCGCCCGCGGCCTGCCTCACCAGTCCCGTGCGAAACAAAACGGAACACGTCAATATGGAACGATACCTAACGGAAACGTCTAAGAGCCCATGTCAAAAGATATGTTGTGGTGGCTACTCTAGTTATAGACATGTGAATTGGTTATTTTCCAGTCAGTTGATTCACTTCTCGGGACGACCTTGCTCTGATACCATCTTGTGACGACCCGATTCCCGAGTCCCTACGAGACACGAGAACCGGACCGACTCGACTAATCCCAAGACCTAGTCGTCCAACGAGGAAGTAACCAAAAGAGAAGTAAAATAAATCACATTCAGCATGAATATAACTAGCAATAACAAAAATACAACAGTAAGAAAAAGAACTACTACAGCATGTACCACCACAACAGTAGAACAACATTTATAACATAACATGAACTACAAGTAAAGAAAAGTACGGGGGGTAACAAGAACTACTCACTACAGTGGAGCAAAAGGGGTACAACAGAACTGTGGTAAGTCTACTGGACCCTACTCGGCCCAGCGTCCTCTGCAGCCGCTGACCCTGGCGGCTCAACACCTGGTCCTGAAAAGTAACGAGTCTAACACGTCAGCGAAACGCTGAGTAGAGTGGCAGCTAAACTAAAGAAGCAGTAAAGTGTACAATAGCTGTTTTATTTTCTTTCTTCCTTTATTTACGTCTTTCTATTGTTTCACAATTTATCTATTTCTCAGATCCTTCACTTGATCTCGAATGTTCCTCGTGGGAACGATCTTGATTGCAGTCTTTTCCGAAGAGTAGAAGTAACACGTGGTGCTCTCCTGGCCGGGAGAGTCCCCCGTGGTGATCCTACTCTCAGTCAACCACCCCAAGGTCACTGACAGACGTAACGGTGACTACGGCACGCGCGGTAAACGCACGGGTAGCTACCCCGCACTGGCACGCGGTCAGTCATTTTCGTTAACGGGTGCGCCCAAAGCACAGCACGGAACCAGAATAGGGCAGAGCCCTCTCAGTAACAGGGGTCCAACCCCTCCACAGTAACCAAACAGGGGCCTTGCCCCTCCACAGTCCGCGCACCCTCTCCTGACTACCCTAGTTTGCCCAGTGGGCCTAACAAGTCAATGTAGGTGAGCTAGCAGAACCCCGGGGCCCGTGGGGTAGCTAGTACTCGCTCTACACTAGTAGCTCTCCTCGGTACTGTGTACACGAGGGCCAACAAGTCGGTACAAAGTGGCCAGACCTAGCCCCGGGTCCCTGGGGCGGCTGGCTCTGCTCTGCACTAAGCAGGTAACAGGTGCTTCCCCTGGCACTACGTACCCAAGAGACAACACACCTCCACATCTTTCCTTCTTAGTTCCATTTCATTCTCTTTCCAGGAGTTCTACTCCTAACTCCCCATAGGGTTCCAGCTCTTTTAACTCAGCACATTCAGGTTTCACCCTTTCAGTTTCACGTTCATACAACCCATATTCTCAATCATGTTCATTTATTCATAACAGGCAGCTGTTAAATCAATTTACAGGCAGCTACTATTTCCTTTCCACAGTTTCCAAGACTGCAATATCTATATTCATTTCACTAGTTTTTCAGTCCTAGGATTCAAGCCGTACCCTAGGATCTATCATTCAATCTAGTTTTCCAGCCCTAGGATTCACGCAACACCCTAGGATCTATCATTCAATCTGGTTTCTCATTCCTAGGATTCATGCAATGCCCTAGGTTCTATTAATTGTTCCATAATTGTAACAAATTATGTTAATAATTTTTAAAGCCACTCTACCAGCTACAACGGGAGTACTGGGGGCGTGGTCGAAAATCTCGTGCGCCTCCGCAACCCCCGAGACTGCAATTAAACAAGGTCCTAACACAAGGATCAAACACAAGGAGTTTCTCAGAATAGTCTATGATGAGAACCTCATCATGAGCCATAACTAGCTCATTTTGACCCAATACAAAGGATAAAAGCTCCTACATAACTCAAGGAAAGGCTTAACTCAGAGAATTCTGAGTTTAAGGAGAAAACAAGTCATAAGGGGTAAAAATGCAATTTTACCAGTATAATCTGCATACAGGGTAATTCAGGGCCCAAACACAGGTTAAAGCAACTTAATAAGAATAAAAGTGGGATGAAATGATCTAGCAAGGGCTACAGCAATTCCAAGAAACTAAATGATAATCTGTAACCCTAAAACAACCCACTTCAATTCACGAGGTTCGAGGCAAAGTAAAAATAGAATAAACCCTCTAAAATTCATCGAAAAATAATCTCTAGGGTTTAGAACCTTCAATTTGGCCTTCAGAACCCATTTTGACCTACATTGAGAACCATGCCCAATTAATAACTTAATTTGGGTTTTCGCATAAATTGACCGGTCAAACAAGGTTTAATATAGAAATGAAATTCACCATCAGATTCCTTAGCTCCTAATCAGTCATGTATAAAAACTTGAGCCTAAGAAGAGACCTCCTTGACCAACTTTACACTTTGGTCCTCATATATTTACTTTTTGGCCCTCAACTTTTGAACCCTCGCATTTTGGCCCCTAACTCTCCTTCGTTCTTTGCGATCAGGTCCCCCCTGCAAAACCTGCCAGCACCATGCTCCGACGACCTTGCGTGGAGCATGGCGCCGCGCAGGGTGAGGGGGAGAACCTGGCAAGTAAACCAGGGGTGCCCTGCGTCGTCAGCCGTCGCAGGGACGCCCCCTGGTCGTTGTAACCCACCATACCGGCCGTGCGAACGCACGGACGGTATGGGTCTCCATCTCCGGCGTCCTCCGGCGAGGGAGACACGTCGTCTCCCTCCGCCTTCCTCCCTGTTTTGATCCCTATAAATACCCCCGTCGCTCCACCGACCTGGGCAGCTCGGATCTGACGGAGAAAACCCCCAACTTTCCTCTCCTCTCCCTCCGGCAGACGCCCACCAGCTCCGGCGGTTCCTCCTCCTCCTCCTCTTCGCTCTGCCGCAATACCAGCAGCAGAGACCTCCTCCCCTGCTCTTCCCGCGCCACGCCGTACCCAGCTGGCGCATCTCCGGCTCTCTGCTCGCCGCCGCCCCTTCCCTGGGCATCTTCTTCTCCGGCGACAGTCGATACGACTGTCGCCCTGCCCCGGCCCCTTTCGTCTCCATAGCTAGGTCAGAACTCCTCCCATCTCCCCCTCTTTCTTTTCCCCACTGTCTTTTATTTGATTAAGCCCTCGACCGACCCTGACCATCGTCACCCCCTTCGTCTCCGGCTACCCTCCGGCGAGATGCTCCCATCGCTCCACAGCCTCACACACCTCGCCGACCCTCACCGAACCTCCACCTCATCACACTGAGCACCCCCCACCCCTCCACTGCCACTCCACACCTCCGTAACGCTCCCCCGAACAAACCCATTCCTCCGGTTGCAGTCCAACCTAGGGCTGCCGCCAGACACCACCTTGCGGCTTGCCGCGCAGCTCCACACCTTCGCCGTGCCACGGCGAAGGTTCCCCAGTGGTTTGATCAGGCCGAGAGGCCATATTCGTGTCCGACAGGTTTTGAGGTTCGACCGCCATTAACGCACATTGAAGCAGCTTCTCCCGCGCTCCAGGCTTGAGGACTCCAGGTCTCCAGCTGCTACGGATTACGGGAAGTCTTGCGAAGGCAGCCAGCCAGCAACCGACGCAAATCGAAGCCGCAGCTGCAGAAGCTAGGCCGCGGTCTCCCAGCAGGCGCACGCGAGGAGAGGCCTCCGTTTAGTCCCACATCAGTAAGCCTCACAACCTTTTCACCGTTTAAATTGATTTTGTGCATTAGCCTTACTGCCTCAGCACACGGGGTGAGGTCCCCTTCACCCGCCCGGTTACCCGGTCTCGTCCGCGCTCACGCCCCGCGGACCTGACCCGACCCGACTTAGACTGACCTGCACTCCTCGCCCACCACGCACGCCGGTGGGCCTGGACCCGGGTGCGACCTGTACCCGACTACCCGGCAGCTCTCGGAGAGCTTTCCCAAGAGTGGTTTCAGAGAGAGAGAGAGACGCGGGGGGGGAGAGGGTAGAGTAGGTTTTGTCCTCTGACGTAAGCTCTGAAGTGTGCAGGCACAGGTGAAGAAGAAGGACCGCGGAAGAAGAAGGAAGCTGAGGGAGACACTGTAGCAACAGGCAGTTTAAGTCGTCTGATTTGGAAATCAGACGACGTCCTGAAGGGAAAAGAAGAAAGAAGGAGGGGCGACGTCCTGACTGGAAAAAGAAAAGAAGAAAGAAGGAGATCTGAAGAACAACAGAAGAAGGCGAGGCAGAGGAGAACACAAAAGAACAAGGGAAGAACTGAAAGAAGAAAAACAAAGAAGAAAGAAGAAGATCTGAAGAAAGACAGAAGAAAAAGGAAGAGCAGGAACAGCTGGAAGAAGAAGAAGAGCATCACCACTGCAGAAGAAGAACATCACCTCTGCAGATAAAGAAGAAGAAGATCTGAGACAAGGAGAAACAAAGAGAAAAGAAGACAACAAATTCTTTCTCTCTCTTTCTTTATTTTTGTAAAAGAAACATGTATATCTCTAGAATACAACTTGCTCCCTGAGTTCGACCTCGGGAACTCTTTTCCGAGTAAAAAAAATTTTTATATTTGAAATGATGGCAACAACCGGCTATACTACGACGCTATAACAATAAAACCCGGTTGTCAACACAAACGAGGGGCCATCAGTCTATAATTACTGTAAACGGGTAGAGGATCTTATTCCGAAAAGAACGTAACTCGAAACGCGGAAAACGGACTCCGAACGGGCCCTAAACGGGTCGAAAACGACGAAACGGTCCAAAATCAGACGTCTGGAATCTGGAACCTCTTCCAGACGTCTTAAAATGTGGGTCAGATGGTACCTTTGTTCTGCGTAGTCTCTCAGACGTCCAGAAGCCTGCGGGGGAGTCTGGCCTAGTTCCCAGACGTCCGATGGTCACCCCGGACGTCTGGAAGTCCTTCCCGTCATCTGGCACTGCGGCCAGACGTCTGATTCGCGTTGGATGGTGAATCTCAGAACCCGCACGTACCCACTCCTCGTTCTCAGTACGAACGGTCGCAGAAAAGGAAGAAGGACGAAAATAACTCACTTGCCAGACGTCTGGACAGTCCTCCAGACGTCTTCACCGTCGTCTGGCTGGAAGCCCAGACGTCTAATTCTGGAAAAATTTCCAGAATCAGAGCTCGACTCGCTCTTCGCCCGCGACGCACGGCCGCACCGCACCTCGTCTGCCTGCTGCTCGAGCTGCAGCAGCCCTCCAGCGACGCTCCACGCTCGCGGCTCCCCCGCCGGCCGGCTCTAGCTGCCCCGGCAAGCTCGAGCCCTCACGGTCGGGCGTCTCCTCCCTCGCGCAACACCTCCTCCCGCAACTCGCCGCGGCTGCCACTGCCGCCGCTCGCTCATGCTCGCACTCTCGCACCGGCTGGAAGAAGAAGGAAGCGGAGGAGATGAGAGTGAGGAAGAGGGTGAGGGCCTTATAAGGCCGCGCGGGGAGAGAGAGAGAGAGCGCAGTCTGCGCCTGCAGGAGGAGAGAGGGAAAAAGGGGGAAGGTGCGGCGGTTGCAGGTCTGCATGCAGACGCAGCCCCGCACGCCACAGAAAAATAGATCCCAGACGTCTGGAAGGGGTTCCAGACGTCTGTTCAGATGTTTGGGCCACCTCCTAGACGTCTTAGAAAAAATCATCTTGGAAGGCATTCGTAACAGCTCCCCTCTACACTACAAGGGATAGTTGCTCTCTTCGGTACCATGTACACGAAGGTCATCTTACTTCCCTTAACAGCTGCCCATGGGCAGCAATTTTCAGAACCATCTGGTTCTCCATATTACGGTGTTCTTGTCTACATTCCCCGTGGGGTTCGTACAGGAGTTTCTTTTTCACATCCGGGTTGAAATGTACGGAACAAGCAGTTCAATTTCCATTTTTATCATAGTAGGGGTCCATTTTAGATAAAGCAGGTAGCTTTTGATTACTCAATCATTCACATGTAATTTCCTCTATCCCTAATGTTCATACCATGACCTAGGGTTCAAGAATTTACTCTCGAGTATGCATTTATTCGTTCCTAGGGTCCATCTCAAGTCCTAGGATTACTTGAGATTTAAGGTTTTAACCACTCTACTTGGGTAACCGGGTGGAATGGGGACTTGTACAGTAGCTCCCGACGTCTCCGCAGGTCCCGCACACTCGACGGACTGGAACCTAAAACATGGATTGATGGGCCAAAAGGTTCAGAATGATACAAACAAGGTATCATTATATAGAAAAACTCGTATGGAAAACAGAGACGTTTTGTTTGCGGGAAAATCGATAATATTAGGGCCTTGCACTGGCCCAAAAACGCGCGGTCAGATAGAAATCAGATGTCTAGGAAAGGTCCCAGACGTCTTAAAACAGTTCTCAGGGATATCTCTCTCGGTGTTCCTCTATCAGACGTCTGGAACTCAGTGCCAACGTCCAAGGGTTCCGTCAGACGTCTGAGGGTGCTCCTGGACGTCTGAAACTGCCTCGGTCCGCTCTCCACCTTTTGAGACATATACGTACACTGTCAGGATTTTGTCAAAGAGAACATACAAAAAGTAGATCTCTACCAGACGTCTTTCCCTACCTTTGGACGTCCGGTAAGATGTCCGGGTGTCTCTTTGGTCGTCTGATTCCATGGAACCGCTCTGCGTTCCCTCGCCTGCAGGCACTGCAGTAGAATGGCACAGCACCCTTCGCTCTCGCGCTGTTACGACTCAGTTCCCGAATCCCTACAGGACACGAGACCGGACCGACTCGACTGATCCTAAGACCCAGTCGTCCAACGAGAAAGTAACAAAAAAGCAAGAAAATAAATCACATTCATTATGCTAAGAAATTAACAGTAAAAAGGTACAGCAGTAAAGAGGTAAAAGCTGCTACAGTACATACCACCACAATAGTAAAAAAATAACCAGGTACAAGAATATAAAGTATAGAACATAAAAGTGCAGAACATAAAGGTACAAGAGTCTACCCACAATAGCAAATGGACTCTACTAAGCCCAGCACCCTCCGCAGCCGTAGGCTCGGGCTGCTCAACACCTGGACCTGAAAAGAGTTATGAGTACACAAAGTCAGCAAACGCTGAGTAGAGTGGTAACCAACTAACTAAAGCAGTAAAAGTGGATAGGTAGCTGTTGTTTTTCATTTACTTTCTTTAATTAATTATTCCTTTTCACCACCTCGTCTATTTATCAGATCTCTTTTTTGATTTTGAGTGTTCCTCGTGGGAATGATCTTGATTGCAGTCTTTTCTGAGGAGTAGAAGGTACACGTGGTGCTCTCCTGGCTGGGAGAGTCCCCCGTGGTGATCCTACACCCAGTCAACCACCCTAAGGTCACAGACAAACGTAACGGTGACTACGGCACGCGCGATAAGCACACGGGTAGCTACCCCACACTGGCACACGGTCAGTCGTTTCCGCTAACGAGTGTGCCCAACAAACAGCACGGAACCAATATAGGGCCTAGCCCTCTCAGTAATAGGGGTCCAGCCCCTAAGAACCAAATAGGGGTCTCGCCCCTCCACAGTTCGCGCACCCTCGCCTGACTACCATGGTTTGCCTAGTGGGCCTAACAAGTCGGTCTAGGGTGGCTAGCTGAACCCCGGGTCCCGTGGGGTGGCTAGCTCTCTCCCTACACTAGTAGCTCTCTCCGGTACAGTGTACACGAGCGCCAAAAAGTCGGTACAGAGTGGCCAATCCTAACCCTGGGTCCCAACCCAAGGGCGGCTAGCTCCGCTCTACAATAAACAGGGGGACAGTCTCTCTCCTTAGTACTTCGTACTCAAGGGCCAACTCACTTCCCCACTCACATCTCCAAATCCATTCCATCTATTTCTAGGAGCTCTACTCCTAACTCCTCGTAGGGTTTATGCTCATATTCCTCAAGCAATGTCATACCAGGTTTCATCATTTCTATTTCCATTCTCAGGTTATACAGATGTAGCTTGTATTGCTATCGTTCACATTTCCATACTCAGGCTATATACAGGTAGCTCGTATTTCCATCATTCACATTACCATTCTCAATTATATACATGCAGCTCATATTTTGTCATTTAACGTATACAACAGGAAAGTTACAAGCAACAATTAACTAGCACAAGTACTTCATATTTCACAGGCAGCTATTATTCATTTACAAGCAGTTGTTATCATTTCTATTTACACATTCAAGACTGCAATTCATTCATCTAATACAGACATTTCCAGTATTTCTCGTCCTAGGATTCATGCCAGATCCTAGGTTCTAATTATTCATTCCACGCATGCATTTAGGTTTGTAATTAAATTAGGGGAAGCCACTCTACCAGTAAACCCAAGAGTATTGGGGGCTTGAACAGCAGGCTCACGTGCCTCAACAAGCCCCGAATCCGCAACGGAACGAAGTCCTATAACAAAGAATAATCACAAATGGACATTCAGAACAATATAGAAAACCTTCTAACAAGTAGAGGAACTCACAAGGAACACATCGATATCTTATTTACGGAAAACGAACCTCAAACTGATCCTAAACGGGTCAAAAGCAAGGTTTCTGACTCAAATCAGACGTCTGGAACAACTTCCAGACGTCTTAAAAGTGTTCAGTATCATATCTCAAGCTCTGCGCCAATCCTCAGACGTCCAGGAACTCTTCTGGATCGTTTGGACCCTGCTCCAGACGTCCGACCACCTCTCTGGACATTTGGAAGTGCTTCCAGCCGTCTGGTAAGCTCCCCTGACGTTTGAAATGCGTGGGATGGAGTGTTCGCGCCTTCCCGAAGAAAATCCTTCACGCAGACACCGAATCCCCTCAAAATGGGCATGCAAAATGGTAGCAGCGGAGCAGCCTGCATGGCCGTATCCGCAAAGAGGACGTACCTTCGCGAAACTCTCACCTCAGTCGTCTGGAACCGCATCCAGACATCCGCATCGTCCTCTGGAGGTCACTCCAGACATCTGATTCTGGGAAAAATCTAGAACCAGAACCTGCTTCCGCTGTGCTCGCGCCACGCGTGGTCGTGCCTCGCCCCTCCTCGCCTGCAGCTCCAGCTGCAGCAGCGTCGGGAAGGACTCCCCCGATGCACTCCTCACGCACGCGCCGCTGCGACCGTGCGCTCACCGGTGAGCTCTTACGCGAGCTCTCGAGCTCACCTCCTTCTCTCCTTCTCACGTCGCTCCTCCTCTACACTGCTCTCGTGCTCTCGCTCGCTCTAGGGAAGAAGAGAGGAAGGTAGCTGGTGGCTGAGAAGTGAGGAGAACGAGAGAGGAGGGAGGTTTTATAAGGTTGGGGTTAGGGTTTGCTTGGAGGCGAGGGAAGAGAGAGAGAAGAAGGAAAAATGAGAGGGTACTGTCTGCGCGCAGACGCGAGCTTGTACCCAAAAATTTTGATTTCCAGACGTCTGGGAAGGTGTCCAGACGTTTGACCCACAGTCCAGATGTTTTAAAAGGATCAAACAGCACGGGTCTTAACATGCGCTCACTCTCGCTCTGGCTTCCCTTGCTCTCACTCGCTCTCGCCCTCGCTCTACTCTCGTCCGACTACGGGGTAGGCAACGAAGAGGAGGAGAGGTTTATAAAGGGAGAGGAGGTGAGGGGGACGAGATGGCGAAGTGTGGCGTAGAGTGGCATCGCAGGAGAAGGTGTGGTGAGGTGCGGTGAGGGAGGAAGCATGGCGTACGTACGGTCCGTGCCAAAGAGAAAAGTATTTCAGACATCCATTGATCTTTCCAGACGTCCGGACAGACGTCTGGTGAACATCCCAGATATCTTAAATGACCAAAGGGTGATGGGTCGTTTCATAACCCATTCCATGTGTTAATTCATTAGTATTTAACCTAGTTTCTAGCTTAACTTGGACATTTTAGCTATGATGAGCCACACCTCATCAGATGTCTTTAAAGGCTAATTTATTTGAAGTGTTATAAAATTTGGATCGGTAAAAATGCAAAGGGTGTTAACATTCCTTGTTGTTTACTTTGCAAGAAGGGTTAACACATTTTTATTTACTCAAAACTAGTGCTAACCTATGGCATCAAGAAGGAGAAAGGTAAAAAAAGGAGGGTCAACACCAATTCCATCTTAATATCAATGTGAACTTGGGTTTTGCAAAACACATGTTCTCTTCAAAACATAAGCTTTCAAGGGTAGTGTTAACCCATAAAGTAAACAGAGATTAACTCCAATTTATTGAGGTTAACACTACAAGTAAACTAGGCCTAATAAATTTTGAGGTTTAAACTTTATCACTAACAAAATCTTTACCTTTCATTAAAATGAAATTAAAGAAAGAAAAACACACAAAATATAGCTATCTTTGAAATCACCAACTAAATTGTTTGTACAATCACACATCCACATGCAATGCAATAATTCCCTTAGAAAGATACTCAAGAGGAACCACACACCCTAACCATTGCAATATCTATGAGCATTATATAAGCATCAAGTGCCATAAGTGCCTATCAATTTCACCGTGCAACCTCTTAAACTAGTGGACAATATTCCAACCTATGACTAAAAGGTACAAGTAGCTTCTATCCTTAGTTCTCTAAAATGCAAGCCCTTAAGGCATCTTCTAGTTGTTCAAAACACAAGAAAGGACCTCAATTAATGCCTCTACCAACATAACAGTTCTTGATACGTTAGTTGTAGTACTTGTGTCATCTCTAGAATGTATTTTTAAAACAAGATGCATTCCATTAAAGGGGAAGACCCAAATACAATAGGATGTAGCCCTACTTAAGGGCAAGGGGAGGGAAGACAATAACTAGATGACCTCGTAAGGAGGGGTGTAAAAACAGGGGAACTCAACTCCCAAAAGGAAGACAAAAACATGACAAAATAAGAAAAAGAATACAGCAAAATCAACAAATAACAAACAAAGCATCCTCTATAGAACAAATCTAGAGCACTCTTCCAATCTTGAAAAAAGCAGTAACTCCCACTCGCAGAAAGTGACTGCACCACCAAATATGAAACCCAACAATCAAAGTGATCCGTGCAAATGGTAAACCAATAACGTATTGAAACTCGAAACAAGTCGAGTAATTTCACGGTCACATGTGATCCGGAGTCACATATGATCCCCTGCTTCTTCAAAATGTCGGTCACAGCGGAACTCAAACATCAACACAACACTGAAACTAGATTCGGGTGAGGATGACGAGGAGGAATGAGCACAACGACCCATGATCATGATGCAAGTCATACACGCCCCCTCTTCAACCCAAACTCATGCAGGGACGCAACCAAACGAGATGCTCCGCGGCGAGCACCACTAGCACGAGCTTTGCTAGAAGACAGCTGGCAACACCAATGATCTACAATGATGGTCGACACCGCCAACACAGCAGGAGGCGCCCCCACAAGGAACAACCCAACAACTAGCAAGGCACCTTCCGGAGCAACCCGCCATCACCGCTAGCTCCACCCCAGTGAGGGCAAACGCCGCCACCAGTGCTCATCACTGATGTTGCAACCACCACCTCAGCTAACAGCACCCCAGTGAGGCAAAGAGTCACCCCAGCAAGCCCACAGAACCCTCGGGGATAACCCAGCTGCGAGAACCCAAGGACAAAGGAGACCAACTAAAGCAGAGACCAAGAAGGGAGGGCGGAATCAACGGAAGGAGAGGTGGGGGTCCCTGGCCGTCACGGCGTCGCCACCTGAGGACCCGACGGTGGAGGCCTAGGTTTCCTGAGTTTGGGGGGGCAAGGTTTCAGGTTCGGTAGAGAGACGAGATCCATCATCTCTAGAATTAATAAGGCGCATAGTTCTACAAGAGCATTGACTCTTTCTATACTTCTATACTGACTAGATAACAAACATGACCTGCCTTCTTCCGATGAATTCTCAAACCAAATCGATTACCCAATCTTATTAGTGCACGAAATTGCCAAGAAAACTCATGTCATTGATATTTTGACCTTGCAAATCAAAATAAAATGACATAACACATTTACGTAAACCTAGGATCTAATCCTCCTTCATTCATAGAATGCCCATCTATATTCCAATCCGTTGTGGTTATCAAGCTGCCCTGATACAATGGCCGCTGATTCTGGGTTGTGGCGGTTCTCTCTGGTTCTTGAAATGAGATATGATTTGTAGAGGCACAAGGTGGTTTGGCATTTCTATTACATGATGCCACATTTATTACAACACCTATGAGTTGTGCTCTAACGTACGCTGATGTACATACTCTTAAGCTTCATCTGCTTTAGTAACAAATGCAAATCTTCTCTGGGGAAATGACATTCTGCATAATGCTCTATCACAAGGTCTTCCAACACACTATGATTTCCGCAGAAACATACATTATCCTTTGAAGCTTCTTGAGATCGTACTCCATCACGAAGTCCACCGACAGTTTAGGTTCTGCAGAAATGTATTGGCACATTCTAAAGATTCTTGTAATCATCCTTGGGAAAGCCCAAATCCAAGAAGATTCATCTGAGAATATTCCCCCATGACATTGGAACTTGAGAAGCATTGGAACTTGCATTACACCCATGACATTCCCTTGATGGGACTCATATCTATCATCTAAAGAAGCATCCACCATTCTATGTGCATGGTTAAACTGCTTGACAAAGTAGGAATACAGGAACTTTCCTTGACGGCTCTACCGAGCAAGAGAACATCACCACTGTGGAAGTCAAAACAAGAATGAAATAAAAATGAAGAGTTCGAGACTATAACATTTTCGTTGAAAGTGCTTTAGATTCTTTAATACCTCCACCCAGCCTGGTGATGTCATTGGACAAACCAATATTAGCTTGTGGATATTTAACATGAGATCTGAGTTATTCCTGTTGTCTTGACCACATGCCAATTTATGTGATGTTAGGAGCTTTATACTTTCCGCATTTCTTAATTATGAAGCAGAAATTCAAAAAGAGAGATGACAATCTGTTTCCATTTCTCATTTCTTTAAAAGCTAAACTTTATTAGAAATAATGAAATTTTCCAATAATTTCATTCTGGGAAACAATTGAGTTCCAAAAGGAATTACAATGCATCATCAATAGAACTCGACACCGATAACAAATTATACATAATGTTACATCAACATCCTACATAGACAAAGAACTTATGCTTTTGACCCGAGAAACAATTTAATTGCCATATTCTAAAGCTTTCTACTTGAGATATATTTCACCATAGATATAATGCAACAAAGAACAGCAGCATCACATAGCTGCTGCTCTGCAGTAGTTGCCTTGTGCTAATGGCATCAGATATCCACTTCCTCCTCATCCTCCTCAGCTTCGTCCTTCTTAAAAAGACGATTATGGCATGATTTATTACAAGGATAAGGGCAATCAATCTTTTTAAAGGACTTCCTATCAAAGTACCAATCTCCAACGGCTTTTGCAATTGCCTGCAAGCAGAAAAAATATAGGATTAATTTGCCAAAACTTGTATAATACAAAACAATGCAACTAGCAGTGAAAAATTTCAACGTAATGATCTAATCCTAGTAAAAAAACTCATGTGCATGTACATCTTCTACGTCTTCAAGAGTGTGGTTCTCAAACACATCCATCCATCTTGAAACGTACCGCATTGTTTCCTGGCTACCTAAATGAGCTAATCCTTTCGACTTCGTTTGTTTGGAGGCGAACAAACTATTAATTCTATACATTCCAGTGCAAACCCAAATTTGGAAAAAGCTGGGATTAACAACTCATCGAGTTGAGCAAAAGCAATAACCTAAATGCTTAAGCAAAAGTCGCAATACTAGGTCTGACACCCTTTGAATTTTATATTTTTACTCTAGTCGTGCATAAAAGAGCATCGTACCTACGAAGTTTAGCAGCATAGTTCCCTAAAATTAGGTGGTTGATGAGGATCAAGGAACAATTCCAGGATCGAGAAGTAGATTTTTGAGATAAAGGATAATCATCCTTTCCTTTTTCCAGTTGGTGACTAGAAAAATGAAGGAGAAATCCAGCCAAAGTGCTCGAGGGAATGAATACACCTGTAACCGACTTAAAAGCAAGAGAAATTTCTTGAAATTCAAAAACAGGTAAAGGAAATTGCAACAGATGAAGCATGCATGATATGCAGTGGATATATGACTCTATAAAACCCATTTCTTTGCAACTTACAGTGTTATCAACTCTTGGTGAATCTTTTGCTAACCACGTAGACTGCTTTCCTAACTCGCAATGGGCATAGCATGAACTTATGTAATAGCCTCTGGATGATGGGCTTCCACCATGTGCTAAAGCACGGAGAAATGTTTTCCTATAATCTGCGAAGAAACATGTTTCATAAAATCTTATTCAGCATTGCAATTTCTAACAATTGGATAATTACCAGGAGAACTGAAATTTCAAAATTAAAAATTACTATGTAGTGTTAGACACAAGCATGCATGGAATCTCATGCTTTTAAATTTAGCACACACAGAACTATATTGTATCAAATGGCAAGACAACGTAACTTGATCAACGTAGTAACAAAATGTATACTAAGATTTTCTGATGATTGTCTACCAACGCAGGGTTTTTTTCTTTTTTTTCTATTTTTGATGTAAACCGGTTGTGGCAATGCTCACCGTTTATTTCGGATTGGCATTGCCATCAAATACAATGGTGCCAGAGGTGGCATAGCATTTGCTTAAAAGCAATAAACAACACATCCAACAGTATCGGCACTATAGATATGGTCGGCAAGTGATTTGAGGAGAACTAGTTTTGTAGAAGACCAGGACTTTTGACAAACAATTTTAACCAATGATTCTATGCAAACCTGACTTCAGTTACTTAGATATTATAAGAAGCTAATTAATCAATAAAGAAAATCAACTAAAATATGTTTCTAAGTCTTCATTTAAATTCTTGTACGCTTCATGTTAGCAGAGAAGCTAATTGATCAATGAAACAAAATCATCTAGAATATATTCTTAAGAGAGAATTCAAATTCGTGCATATTAGATGTCAAATTAACCAGATCATAAAGTTACAAAATGAGCCAAAAATGTATAAATTAAAATTACAAATTCGTCCCTTGGATTTAATCCTACCATGGAATTTGAAACTTGAAAGATTGGTTATGAAGCAAAAAGTGCAGATATAGATGTCTACTCAAAGCATTGAGGCTGTCAAACCTTGCATGGTGCTGACTTGGGCTGAAGAGCACTTTTTTATGTCAGCTTTGCAGTTATGCCATTTTCCATGAGGGTCGGCCGCACCAGGTGCCAGTATGTTTTTTATCTGAAAATGCAGATAGAAGAATTTTAATTACAGTTATTTCTAGATAAAGATAAAGGAGAAAAACGGTGAAGATGCCACGTCCCATTACATTGTTAGTTGGTGAAACTTTATGAATTTCCAATGTTCTGAGCAAAGACAAGAGAGGACTTTCTGAATAATAAAGGGAAGCTAAAATCGTAAACTTGTGGACTACCATCAATTTTTGAGTGTTTATTGTGAAGGTTGACTCAATGTTAAGAGTGAAAGGTCACATCCATCCAGATGCTTTAGCAATTTGAATCGTTTTAGGGATAACAATTGCATTACACCTTCTGGTCTCACCTTTTGATGATGCCCAATGAGTTTCTCAAAATACATTGGCATGGGTTGCTTAGCAAACTATGTTCGTCTTATCAGCATTTTACTTTTAGATGGTGCTTTAGAAGATCCAAACAAAAGATTGATGCATCAGGACAGTAGGTCTATGTGCATCACACAAAAAATTACCTGCCAAGCATCATATGCCGCATTCAAAATAAAAAGTGGCGTGCGAATATGACTGGCCACATTTTCAGGAAAGAAACACTGCATTTTGATTCAAATTGTAAGTAAACAAGAATATGTATTATCCTTTTCTTAAGAAAAAAAAAGAAGCGATTTTCATGTACCAGGCCAGGACTCATTTTTGATGTGCATGATGAGGGTAAATTCTTTGCAGATCCCTGTAATTGTAAATTTATACGAATCAGAAATGTGAAAGGCAACTTGAGTTAACATATATCAAACATATAGCAAATTCATGAAGCATGATGATATTGATAATGGAACGGAAATCATACGTGTGTTTTGGCAACATTTTCAAAGAATCGTTGCATGCGTGAAGTTCCAGTAATATCTCGTCTGGATTTTTTCAAAAGAGAATCA
This sequence comes from Thalassia testudinum, assembly GCA_037157565.1. Lineage (NCBI taxonomy): Eukaryota > Viridiplantae > Streptophyta > Magnoliopsida > Alismatales > Hydrocharitaceae > Thalassia > Thalassia testudinum. The sequence goes on along the minus strand of JAZHRO010000076.1, from coordinate 17,222,000 downwards.
ACATAAGCAAAACATAAAGCAACATTGGAAATTAAGAAGTTAATTTTTCAAAACATGCCAGAAATAAGACAACAGCTTACGCATTTATGAAGTAACCGGCGTCCGATAGGCATTTGACCGTTGCACTCCCAGGCATAAGTGAACGGAATTTATCACAATGCAAAATGGCTGCTAAGCCTCCCGCAGAGCATCCAGCAAAAAGTGCCTGCAAGAATTTTTTGAGTTGATATCTTAACGTCAACTAATTGAAGAGATTGCATTGCACTGGAGATTCAAAGAAAGGGAAATTTCAACAAATGACTTGTGCTTATGAAAATTTACAGAGCATTACCCTTGTAACGTGCTTGTCTTTAGAAAGTGAAATTGAAATAAACAAAAAAATATGTGGACTAATTGATAAAGAAAAGAAAAAATTGGGAACGTGGGAATGGAAAGAAAAAAGATAAAAGAAAACTTGGAAGACAAAAAGAAAAGAGAGAAAAAAAAAAAAAAGGAACACAGAAGGGTACAAGCGCATGACCCTCCGATTTGGATGCTTTTCCCACTCAGATCAGATATCCTTCAATCTGTTTCAATCCTTAACAGACAGACATCTTTTGAGATTACCTTTCTTTGAATAATCACATAAGCAACACTCGCCTTTAAACACAAATCACTTACACAAATGCCACCACTATCAAGACACCTTCCCATTATTAGCACAACACATCACTTCCACTTGACATCAGGAGTTCAATTGACAACAACCACATCATGTCTCTCAGATTAGGAGTTTGATTGACAGCAAGAGTAACAAATGAGAGACGTAGAGAAAGATGGGGAAATGAAGATAGTAGCCTTACATAAACAAAGGAATGCATCATAACACACTATATTTGAAATATTTTTTGGTTGAACTTACTTTCTTAGCACGCTTCATCCCTCTTGCCAACAAATCATCCATGACAGCTTGAAAGACTCTTGCCCCTCTATAATGAAGCTCGGTATGCTACCACCAGATTGAAAATAGAAACTCATGAGCTTGATAATTTGGAGAATAGTTGCTTCGAGAATTTAAATTTATGGCTTCCATTAACTCAAAGCAGGGATTGTATGGAAATTCAAAGGACTCACAGGATCAACATCTTCAACATCTCCAGTAAAGGAAGACCCATCACAATAACGAACTTTCACCTTATTCCAGTTATAGAAGTCTGGGAATGAGAGAATACAGTCAGAATGGAGCTTTAGGAACTTTATTTGGTTTGGAATCATCAATACAAATGAATTGGTCTTCTCAAATTTGCAATACCACATTTGAGCTGATTGTGTTCTAATGCATACAGTTCATACACCATTTCTTTGGGAAAGAAGGCAAACTTGATAGCACATAGCTGTGGCATTTGTTTAAAGAGGGTGAAATGGATTCAAATAGAAAAGAACTAGCCTAAGATAAGTAATTCTGATGTAGGTAGCAATCCTTTGATTCACAAGGTTGTAAAATATCACAGCAAGAACCAATGCGTTAAGTTTTTTATTTTGAGGTAATGGCACGAGCAACGATTTCGAGAAGATGTACTACCTGGATTTCTCCCCTTGCTATTGCTGAAAATTCCCGAAAATTGAAGTGTTTTAACCATTCTGTTAGAAGAACCTAAACGAGTGCGCCTCCGTTGAAGGCAACGTTTAGGACTGTCACACCATGCTCCACCCTGTGAAACAAGTGCAGAAAAGATCAAAAACTAACTAGAATGTATTTGGAATTGTTTCGTACAATGATCTTTGGATAATCCCAAGTGCAAGAAAAAGATTGGTTTTGGAATGAATTCAAGACATTGGTTTTTCTGACCAAAATCCCAAATAGTCCAGTTGTACAATTATCTTATAATATTGCCTCATTCACAGAATGGACCTCCAATTAAAGTAAACTTACAAAGTCGTCTGACACAAGACCCAAGACCTCCCCTAGGCCCTAGCAATCTAAGCATAACAAAATTGGCAAATGGTATTTTGGGCTTCTTGACAATATTCTAAAACTAATTACTCCAAACAAATGACCAAAATATCACCTCTTCTTGATCAAACTGTTTCTCGCGTACCTTAGGTGCACCACTATCTTTTGAGATGGAAATAAAGAAATGTCTAGCCTGTTACGATATTTAAGAAGCATGTAAATTCAACGGGAAGTTTAAAATCAAGTCCCAGCATATGCCTTCTGTGCTCTGATTAGTATTCATGTAGGACATAACATATCATTCGAGAAAATAAAACTTTCTTGTCCTATGGCTCGGTGCATGATAAAATCCATATCCAACAACTTCTGAAAATTGAATAGGCGAGGTACTGACCAATTACTTACCTCAAGTAGGATGAGCCAATTATTAGCTCCAGCACCAGAACCTTGCGAAAGGTGATAAGCTGGTGGGCTACCATCCAGACAAACTGCATTCCTTGCACCAAAGCAATATTCCCTCCATGAAAATACATACTTGCATCCGCGGAATTGAAATGTGAAGAGCAAGGAATGAGAATCACCTGCGCCTTTTGAGACTGCACTCTTCACAAGAGTAATGCCCACAGGATGGCTGTCAACTTCAAACAAGCCCAGCAAGCAGACCAGGAGAACAATCCATTGACATGCTTTACAACCGCCCATACTGCATATCATTGACATTTGATTAAATAACTATTCCATGTGATTTGCCAACTAGGCCAGGTCCCATTATCAGTTCCACCTGTTATTCAGGTGTCAAGATTTAAAACAATAATATTGACGCTGAACATTAGAACTTTTCATGGCTAGGGTCATAACTCCACCCAAACATCAATACAGACGAGGTCTCCTTTTAACAAAGATTAAGCGCATAACTGCATAAGATCCCTTTTTTTTTTTTTTTTTTTGGAAAGCGATGAGAAGCTCACCCTAACCTATTGTTTGGTTATATTTAATTTCAGAAAAGAACCCTCTCTAGAATATTAGTAGCCATGCAAACTTGTTAAAGAAAATCAAGCAAACTTCTTGCCCTTTTGCCTCTATACCCATTGATTCCTAAAATTAGTTCAACATCTATACACTTCATCAAGACAAAATTAGTTCAGAGGCGCTCCCCTTCTAGAAATTTTAGTTTTGCCAAAAAAAGTAAAGGCTTTTACATATTTGCCATCAAGAACTTTTGAGATTACTGGAATGTCATAAGAAAATCTATTTTTACACAAAGGTCGTACAAAAGATCCCTTTGTTTGCATAAATGCCAATTTCTGTGTCAGATCCTCGTGGAGATCAAACGGAAATTTGGACCATTAATTTACACTTTCAGATTTGCATTGATATAGGGAATACGGTTTAGATTTCACCTTGATTAACATGGGGATTGACAAGATAATTGGCATTTATATAAACAAAGTGGACTTTTTCATGCCATATATGTAAATATAGATTTTCCTATGACATTTAAGTAATTTTAAATGTTCTTAATGTCATTTATGTAAAAATCCCAAAATAAGCAGTACATGTTATGGCAATGAATAATTGAGATCGAAGAAGGTTTTCAGATTAGATCAGAAATTACGCACCATAACCTAAGGGGAGACATACAAAGGCTAAAAAAGATAGTGGATTTTTATATAAATGACATAAAAAACGTTTGATATTACATAAATCCCATCATGAATTTCATGATGGCATATATGCCACTGTAAACATCACATTTTGCAGCCATACCATTAAATTAATGTATGGCTAGACTTTAGCTGCATTCAAGTAGCCAAAAAGGTCAAAAAGGCTATGGTAGATACAAAGGTGGTATAGTCCAACATTTCTTTGAAGATGTTGGATGTGTTTTATCAAGGTATTTTAGTCCAACCATGCCAAGTTAAAGGGAGCAACAAACAAAGCAAGAGGTATGGTTAAAGAGGTAAAGAGATGAGCGGGGATGAAGAGAAGAAATGCAATTACTTTTTTTGAGGTTCATGATACAACCCAGAGGGCAAAAACCGTTTCATAATATTATTAGTTGAAAATAACAGATCATCCTCGCTAACTTAATGTGAGTGGCATGTTTGTAAGGATAATCAATTTTACGGTGGCATATGTGTAATACGAAAATTATAATGTCAATTATGTAATTTCTAAGTTTATGATGGCATTTATGTAAAAAACCCAACAAAAAATGTCAAAAAGATATACTTCTTAGTTTTTTTCTCTATTTGGCATTGGCAAGAAACAAGCAAGGCAAGTATGAACCAGGCCACTTGAACACCCTCTGTACTAAATTTCTCCTCTCAATGTATACAACACTACAATGAGCAAATATGTAAAATCGACCAATTTAGATGAGACTAAAATCCCATGTTGCCTAATACAACGAAGCCTTTTTCCTATACCAAATATGGTCAGCCTAATTAGACCAAAAAACAGAGAGAAACATTTTGGCAGTTCTTATCACTGATTCCTGTAAGAATTAAAAGTCTATGGTCAAACTGAAGTCATACGCAACGGCACTTGTATCTTGCTTCCAACTTGCGGTCAACATTCAAGAAAAATATTTTATGTTAACTGAAGATTCAAACAACTTCCATTGATCCAAAAGACACTTAAAGATCCTCTGCAACAGATCGCTGAAGATCACCTAACTTGCTGAATCATAGAGAGAGAATTTTATAACATTAGGTTACACTGGAAGTTAAAAAAATACATGTAAATATAATATAAAATTAGGATACGAAATAGATCATGTATTACATTCCATTTTTTTTTTTTCATATTTTTTTAATATAAATTTATTTTTCATATACGTGTAGTATTAATAATGTTGGGGAATTCCTTGCCCAGTCCTCTAAGCAACAGCATTTAAGAAAGTTACATAACATGCATCCTCCAGTTCACCTCTGTCAGTCTATTACTCCCAACAGGAATCCGATGCTGCAGTTCAGCACTGGAAAGGACCCAACTCGCTCCTCCGGTAAGATCCACATACTAAAAAAAATAATTCAGAATCTAGCGATCTAACCCCAAGTTAAAGAATTGTAAAACCTAAAAAGCACCGATAAAATCTCAAACAGATCGGGTTTCCCTTCTTTACAGTTTTCACTAGAAACGAAGGCTTGCCTGGTAAAAGGAAGAAAGCTGGCGGAAGGATGGACTAAAAGGAGGAGGAACAAGTAGAAAATATATATATATGGAGATCGATCTCGATGCAACCTTATCTTCCTTCTGGTATAACACTACGAGTCGAGCATTCATAATTCTGAAAGGAGAACTCCTATTCCACTAACCAAACACAGAATATCACTTCACTTACTAACAGTCCGCTAAGCCAAAGCATAAGAGATCAGAGTATAAGCAGAAACAGAGGGTCACATCATCAATATACATGGGACAGATCGCGCAAAAGCAATATGGGTTCTCCATCGATCACATGGGAAAAAAAAAAAAAAAAAGTAGGCTTGAGTAAACAACACTCTCGTAAATTCGGCAGCAGCAAGATCAAGGAACAGAAAAACCCAGGTTGAAGGAAAAGAAGTCCTGAAAGATCTCATCTCACCTCCCCATTAAGCCGATTACCATAGTTCCTTCTCCTCCCTCCTCACCTCCTCCCTCTCCCTCTCTCTGCAGTCTGCCCGGCTCAGGTAGAGAGCCCTCCTTTACCCTGCTATTTATAGGCGTCTCGTGGGGGACCAGAACTTGCAACTTATGATCCCGGGGAGGGAGTATCATAATAGAAAACGGGTTTGATCTCCAAAACAGTTCCCTCGTTGCGTGATGCGGGACCCTAACTTGTAGCAGGAGGATACCCATTTGAACTCTCATTCTGCTTTATCTACTGGCTGGCTTTGTGGAAGACCCGTCTCCCTCAACTTACCATGAACTTTGTGGAACCCCACGGATTCCGGGTCATAAAACAAGAAGGGCGGGGGTGGATTGGGTGTTAAGGAGTCCATTCCACACCACAGCCTCAACTCTCTCTGCATTTGCCTTTAACGACAGTAACAGCAGAGTGACAGAGAGGGAAAGCGTGGCATTGGTGGGCCCTCACCGACACCGGTTAATGCGGCGAGTAGATTCGCCAAACAATGACTCCGACGGCCAATCTATGGCTCTCTCTCTCTGCCATTGAAGTTAACCACTGTTGGTTTCTTAAATTTCTCCAATGGGTATGTGTGCGTCGTTACCCGACACCGCGTGCCTGTGCATACCGGGAAGGAGCGGGAAGGGTCGTTTTCCCACTCATAAATTCCTCGAGGGGCATTTTGCAAGAAGATCGAAAAAAAAAAAAGGAGCCTCGAATGGAAATGGGTTTTCCCCTCGTGAATAATTGTGGATTACAATCTAAGCCATGAAGTAAAGGGCGCACGTCCGTGCCATGAAATAATTTAAATGAACACTGTGCATCGATTGGCAATAATGGAATTACCATGTCAGAGTAAGTTGGTGCCATTTTTTCTCAAAAATAAAGTCAGTGACATTGAATAATTGTCCTTGACTTCTCTGCACCAATTGAAAATAACAGAGCGACGTGTGTGGTTGTGGTTTTTAAGTGATCTCCCTTTCTTTTGTTTTCTTAGGACAAAGTTATCAAGGCACGTTAATCGTGAAGCGATAAGCGTGTGGTTAAATAAGTCAGGACTATATATAATTAAACAGATACAAATCTTTCCAAGTTGAGATAAACTGCAATCACCATTAATGGAATGATGGAACAAATCGACACCGGAAAAAGATTTCCATCACTAATGTTACCAACAATTAAGAAAAATCACAAAAGGCATTGGTTCGACTAATTAATATTCAAATCCTACTCCTACTCGTTCTCCTCCCTTTCGCATCTCATCACTTCTGTGCCATCAAATGGTTTGGATGAGCACCCTGCATCGATTGGGAATGGTGGAATTACCATATGAACGTAGGTTGTGCCATTAGTTTTTTCTTCTTACAAAAAATTCAATGCCATTAAATAATTGACACGAGTTATCTGCATCGATAGAAAATAACAAGGAGAAGAGTGTGGTTGGTCTACCTTTCTTTTATTTTCCTAGGATGGAGTTGCTATTTTTTAAAATTTCGAGGAATACGATTAGATTCTTTACTTGTGTGGACTTTTTTATTTTTTCTTATATTTTTAATTTTTAATTTTATTTTTTCTGTCGTAGTTGACTCGATTTCAATGAAATTCTCCCATTATCATTTCCCTCTTCAAAGGGCAATTGAATTTTCCTTTTCCTCTTTTCCCTTATCGTATAACGTCCTTTGTATCAGAGTGTTGTATCGGATTCTTCTTGTTAAACGAAGTGTTTGTTTTCAAAAAAATGATAGTAATAATAAAGCAACAAATGTATGATTAAACAAACAATTAGGAGTACCATCAACTATCAAGGGATTCAGATCTTTCTTTGCAATTTTTGGATAAATTGCAATCTCTTCGAACGACACAAAAGAACAAGTCGACACTAGATAAAATTCCATCCCTAATTTTACCAACAATTGACAAAATCTACCAAGGGCATTAGTTCCACTATTTGATAGAGATATATTTCCTCTTCTATAATTGTTCACTCCACTCTTGCATCTCCCTCCTCTCCATGTCTCCTCACCTCATCTTCATGCAATGTTCCCTCACTCTCTCTCTCTCTCATCTCCACTTCTCTCCGAATCTTAGCCAACGAGAAAAGCTCCCCATATACATGTAGGGACCCGAAATCTCAGCCGACCATTATCCGATGAAAAAGGAATTTGCATCACAAATGAATAAATAAACATTTATGATACTTTAGGTGATGTTTGTTTAGTGTATTAAGTATTTAACATGTCACTTAATAAGTCTAGAATTTATGATGGGTTAAATAGACTTAATACGGATTAAAGTTATTTTACTATCTCTGCGGAATAACTTTAATACGCTAAAATATTGAAACAGGTTAACTTACTTGTTCCATTATTTATTCCACTTTTTTCTTATTCCTCTACATATTCCACAAACTTATTCCCATTACCAAATGAAGCTTTAATGTGCTCCACAAGGTTTCTTCTTTCCAATTTGATTTATACTTGTGTTTGTGTGCCAGTATGTAAAAGTGAAAACTTGACTAAGAGGGGAATCCCTTACAAGTTATTGTTGAATTTTGTATATCTTAAGAGAGTCATTCAAATAATGTAATATAATTACATTTGCATTTAAATAAAAAGAATTTAATTATTTTTCAATATATGAATTTATTCCCTTAGTATAAATAGAGTAATATACTTAATCAGATCGAATAAACCAAATGTATGTTGATTCAAAGATTTAAATGACTTAGAAGATCCAATAGCATATCAAAAAATCATCAAATTCAAACAATTGTTTCGTGACTACCTTGAGATGGTAACCTTCTATAGAGGTTGTTGCCTGATTGATGTTGAATGAAGATTCAGAACTATCATATGCGTCTAGTTAAAGAGTTAACCTAATAAAACATGGGATAGCCAAAGGCCTTCTTCAATGCTATCATGAAGATGACATATCCTTTAACTTGAAATAGATATATGTCTCTATTTACGAACACATGAATTTGGTAGACCAATAACAAATGCACCCACTTTGGGGCAAATACTAGAAAATTGTACGTGTGAGAAGGGACATGAGGTGCATGATCTCTTGAGGGGATCATAAAAAATTTGTTACATAGGTGTAGATGCCAAATTGGAAGAATGAGCTCACTCCAACTATAGTGGGAAAAGATAATTCCACATGTAATCGAAGAGCCTTTATCAGACTCAATGCAAGAAAAAGAAAATGACAATACTTTAGGAAAAAAATTGGCTTTTATTTTCATCCCAATGATATAAAAAAATGTTAGAAATAATATTATTTAAGAAGGAATAATGGTTATTTAATGGACTTAGACCTCAAAATAATATTATCATCATTGTGTAAAGAATTTACAAGCATTTAAACTACGTAAGGAAGCATAGTATCATAATTTTACAAATTCTAAAAGATTCATTATTGTTGTAATAAAATCAATAATAATTTTGATGGGTTCTATCGTGACTCGCTCTCGATTCCCTACAGGACCTGAGAACGGCTCGCCTCGACGATCCCCAAGACCTAGTCGTCTAGCGAGAAAGAACCAAATGTCATAATTATTCCACAACCACACATGCAATCTAATTAAGGAGAAAATAAATAAGTAGATAGTAAAGGAAACAGAATGAAAAGTCTCACAATATTACATACCATCATAACTATAACAGCAGAAAGTAAGGTGAAAACGTAACAGAAACAGTAATACATGCTAAAGTACTCACTACAACAACAGAAGCTAGAAAACAAAAGAAAGGGAACAACAACTAAGGCTGAGCTCAACTGGACTCAGCTCCTTCTGCAGCCGATGGCGCTAACTGCTCAACTCCCTAACCTGAACAAGGTTATAAAATCTGCAGTCAGCTAATGCTGAGTAGAATGGTGGTTAACCAATTTATATGCAATTAACATAAGATAAGTAACTAATTTATTTTTTTTAAATTTCATTTAGCTCAACTAAGTAGTTCTGATTTGTTCAATCCCTTAAGAGTCCGTTCATTTCTTGATCTTGACTGTCTCTTAGGGGAACGATCTTGATTGCAATCTTTCTCGTGATGTAGGATGTACACGTGGTGCTCTCCTAGCCAGGAGACTCCCCCGTGGTAGTCCTACACCCAGTCAACCACCTCGAGGTCACGGTCGCGACATAGCGGTGACTACGGCACGCTCGATAAGCGCATAGGTAGCTACCTAGTACTGGCACGCGGTCAGTCATTTCCGCTAGCGGGTATGCCTAAAAGTACAACACGGAACAACATAAGGCCTTGCCCTCTCAGAACAGGGGTCTCGCCCCTCCACAGTCCGCGTACCCTCGTCTGACTATCTCGGTTTGCCCAGTGGGCCTAACAAGAGTCGATGTAGGGTGGTTAGTCCTAACCTTGGGCCCCGTAGGGCAGCTAGCTCCCTCCCTACGCTAAGTAACTCACCTCGGTACCACATACACGAGGCCAAGCAGGTGTCGACGTAGAGTGGCCAAACCTACCCCCAGGTCTCAACCCAAGGGGCGAAAAGCTCCCCTCTACTCTATGTAGCTCACATCGGTACCATGTACGCGAGGCCAAGCAGGAGTCGATGTAGAGTGACCAAACCCACCCCGGGTCTCAACCCAAGGGGTGGCAAGCTCCCCTCAACTCTATCTAGCTTACCTCGGTACCATGTACACGAGGCCAAGGTCACTTCCCTTAATCAAGTCCAAACAACCGCCCGTAGGCAAGATGTTCCAAAACCCGCAGGTTTCTTGTACTACAGTATTCCTGGTTTCTTTCTAAATTCTCTGTAGGGTTCACACATAGACCTTCTTATTCCTATATCTGGTTCGTTGTACGTAGAACATGCAACTCAAATTCTAACATTAATTACTTAGTACAAGTAGGCATGACGTAGTTCATTACAGGCAGCTCATGGTTTATTTCTTTTCAAGAAATAATAATTTAATCATTCACTAAATATACATTCATTTCTTTCAGCTCTAAGGTTCATTTCACAATACTAGGGTTTGATTCTATAGCATCATGCATTTTTCTCTTTTTAGTCATAGGGTTCATCTCACAACTTAGGTTTAGTTAATTCTACACATGCAATTTAGTTATTACATCCGAGATTAATGTGAGAACCACTCTACTAGGATAATCGGAAGATGTGGAGGCACAGTCGACAGAGCTTGCAATTCCCGCAGGTCCCATGCACACCACAAACGAATGACGCATCACATTGACCCATATGTCAAAATGAGCTCAGAATTGTATAAACATTATACCATTACGTAGGGAAACTCGAATTGAAATCAACGACGTTTCGTTTGCGGAAAATTGACATCGTTTAGGCCCTGAATGAGCCCAAAAACACCAATCCTGACCAAAATCAGATGTCTGGGAAAAGTCCCAGACGACTTAAATGAATTCGCAGGCATACCTTGCTCTGGGCACCTTTCTCGGACGTCTGGAACTCAGTGCAGACATCTGAGGGTGTCTTCAGACGTCTAGAGACACGTCCGAACGTTTGAAACTACCTCGATCTTCGCACGAGCGTGCTTCCCAATCTCTGACATATGCGTGTGCATGGTCAGAACTTTGGCAGGAAAAATAATCGAAAGAAAAATGCTCTACCAGATGCTTGAGGTTACCTTCGAATGTCCGACCCAATGTCTGGAGTTCACTCCAGACGTCTGATTCTGTGGAAAAATGATTCTGTAGAACCATTTTTTAATATTTTCTCGCCGCAGAAACGGCAGTAGCTGCAGCACCGCCTCTTTCCCTCATGAGTCCTCCGCTCTTGGCCTCCAACCTCTCTACTCTTCGCTCTCCCTCTCCTTCTCCCCTCGCTCAGCTGCTTGTGTGGGGACGAATGGAGGAGGAGGGGTATATATGGAGCTAGGGGGATACAGGAGACGGCATGGAGGAGGGTGAGGGAGGTGAGGTTGGCGTAGGGGGCAATGGTGTGGGTGTGAGTTGGGGTGAGGGGGGAGGAGAGGGCGCGCGTGGGTAGGGGGATGGTGGTGGGGAAATTTGCGGGGATGCCCCTGCAAATTTTCCCTTCTCCTTCAAAAACCCCAAAACAAAATCAAAGGGATTTAAAACTGCACAAAAACCCTTACGAATTCTGAAAACACAAATGACCCTAGAAATGGGTCATTTCATGTTCCTACTTGTAAAATAAATCAATTGTAATTTAAAGAGTTAAATTACACATAATTTAGTAATTAATTACATCTAATTTGATTAAGTTAAAAATCTAAGAATTGGATTGAAATTAATTTATGTTTAAATGCTAAAAGCAAACTTCCCATACGTTATCATAGCCTTATCTTATAAATTCAAGAAGAACTTGATCCCCATCCTTGGATGAAGATCTAAAGGCTCCCATTATACTGGGATTAGAGTTTGAGTCCCTACAAATATCTCCCAAGGAAACCCTAATTCTCGCTTAATCACAATTCCAATCAATTAATCCTTTAATTCCTTTGCCTCCTTTAAGTAGGACTTGATCCCCATCCTTGAATGAAGATCAAAGGTCTCCCATCATATTGGGATTAGGGTTGGAATCCCTATAACTATCTCTCAAGGCAAATCCTAATTATTTCTCAATCATATCAATAAAAGCTCTCCTGCATTGTTATCGGTGGTTCGATAACATTCCTTTTCAGTTCAAAAAAAAAAATCTCTCAATCACTATTCCAATCAATTAATCCTCCAATTCCTCCACCGCTGGAGAGAGAGAAAGGAAGAGAAGAGAGAGCGGCAGCAACACTCTCAAATCGTCCAAAATTGAGCTTTTGATGATTGCATCAAAAGTCTTGTGGCTCTTCCAAACATCCAGAAAATGTTCCAAACATCCAATAAGGAAGACATCTAACACCTAAAAGCTATTTTGAATGTCTGATCCTGCAAATCTCTTGTGCTCCTAAACGTCAGAGGTATGGTGTCGAGACAATAGACAGAGGATCATCATCCTCAATTCTCGCAAAGAAGTTCACGAGATTCGATTGGGATTGATTGCCCTCGACATGAAGGGTTTCATCTACCTGTAACGGAGGAGAGTTCTAAGAGGGTTGGGATTTATGGTAGGAACTAGGCAACACACGTGAGATGTTGATCTACGTAAATTGCAAAAGTATTATCATATGTCTAGTGGGAGTCTAAAACAAGAGAAAAATAATTTCTCCCACGTGATTCCAGTGTTAAGATAGTTTTATTTCATTACATAATCAAATTATAACATCCATTCAATTACTATTTTAAAATTTTTAAAATGTCCATTTTCGGGCTTCCGTGTCGTTTTTAAATTGGTATTCTAATCGATCTCCTTCGATTATGACTCCACAGTAGGATGAGAAACATGCACAATGTAAGGATGATGTCATGTTTGGCTTAGGGATGACACGTGGATGGTAAACACGCACTCATCATATGCATTATTGTAAGCAGCTGACGGTAGCAATTGGACGGGAGCTCGTGACTGTCTCGGTGGCCTTTTTCTCGTGCAAGCGAGGCGGACCATCTGCGCGTGTACGTGTTGCATGTTTTTTTTTTCTTTTATGGAGCAGTTTGGTGGGAGGAATTTGGGGCCACTTTCTCTGCATCCCATTCCCTTTCAAACAGAATTTCTGATTCCTTCTCCTTCTGAACGAGGAATGTCAATTCACCAATATTATACTGCCTCGGTTCCATCGCATAATTCAGTTAAGGAGGTCATTCCTTTTCACTCAGCATCACATTAATACGTATCTATTATTTTTATGAATATCAATATGGAAATACATATTGTAACGTATTTTGTAGCATACGATCAGGATCAATTAATTGAAAATAAAGATTCATCAATTAAAAGTCAAGAAAATCGATTCAAAATCAAAATACATCGGTTAGATATGATTTCCAACCGATTGAAAATTAATGTGCAGGTTGAAAATTAAAATACGTCGATTAAATATGAAAATACACAGGTATATTTTACCGTTTTATTAGTGGTAAATAATTTTTCACTTAAAACATAATTTTTCACCTATAAAAAATGATTTTTCATTTAAAGAGTGAATTTTTCACTTAAATATTTTTATTAGTGGTAAATAAAAAGTGATTTTTCACTTAAATATTTAATTTATTACCAAGCAGACTACTCACAAGGTCGATGAGAGAGGAGGCATGCGACGCCTGCAGGAGAGCTGTCACGCTTTGCGGGACCGTCAGTGGCCTATGGGAGACCCCGACAGGGGCCAGCTGCCAGCACTGGACCCCCACCAAGCCGTCAGTAGGGACCTACCGAGGGCGGGAGTCGGGTTCCCCTTTACTACCAGTGTGGCCAGCCGGGCCACATCCGGAGGGACTGCCCGTCTAGGGCTGGAGGTTAGTAGATGCTGTCCACACCAAGCACTGGAGGACAAGCAGGAGGCCGTAGTTCCTAGGCGCGTGTGGGAGGACAGCAGTTGAGGGGAGGGTACCAGCCAGCGGCTACCCGTCCGATGCAGAGTGTAGCTGCTTCGTACGCACCTAAAGCTGAGGGGCGTATCAACGCCCTGACACAGAGACGCCAGAGCTTCAGGTTCAGTGCTGGCAGGTATAGTTACAGTTTCCGGTAGACTAGTTTACACACTTTTTGATTCCGGCGCTACCCACTCATTTGTTGCTGCTAGTTTTGCTGTCAGTTTGGGGCAAGACTGTGTGTTGTTAGAGGATCCGTTTGTGATCAGAGGTCCAGGTGGTCAGCTGTTTGTAGCTAAGGAGGTTTACACAGGCTATGAGGTCAGTGTTGGGGGACACAGCCTCCCCGCTGATCTGATTGTAATACCGATGGAGGACTTTGGCGTGATTCTAGAGATGGACTGGCTGTCCGCTTACCACGCTTTGGTGGACTGTTTCGAGAGGAAGATCGTCTTCTCCATACCGGAGATGCCTTCCTTTGAGTTTCACGGACAGCCGGTGGACGGAGGTTTCAGGTGCATTTCTACACTTCGGGCGGCGAGATTTTTGGGCCAGGGGTGTGAGGGCTTTCTGGCTTGTGTAGTAGCAGAGCCCAGTCCTGTGGCAGATTTTCAGAGTATCCGGTAGTCAGAGAGAACCTGGATGTGTTTCCAGAGGAGCTGCCAGGACTACCGCCTAAGCGTGAGATCGAGTTCGAGATCTCACTTGTACCGGGGACTGGCCCCATTTCTACAGCACCTTACAGGATGGCACCACTTGATCTGCGAGAGCTCAAGTCCCAATTGCAGAACCTTCTAGAGAAGGGCTTTCTGAGGCCCAGTGCGTCTCCATGGGGAGTACCGGTATTATTTGTGAAGAAGGATGGTACCCTACGCCTTTGTATGGACTACAGACAGCTGAATAGGGTCACCATCAAGAACAGGTATCCGCTGCCGAGAATTGACGACTTTTTTGACTAGTTGCAAGGTGCCACGGTCTTCTCTAAGATAGACTTGAGGTCTAGCTACCACCAATTGAGGATCAAGGAGGCTGACGTCTCCAAGACAGCTTTCCGTACTCGGTACGGACACTACGAGTTTTTGGTCATGCCGTTTGGGCTGACCAACGCCCCCGCTGCTTTCATGGACTTGATGAACCAGGTGTTCAAACCATATCTAGATCAGTTCATGGTGGCATTTATTGATGATGTGCTCATCTACTCGCGGGACCAGGCGTAACACGGACAGCACTTGCGGATGGTTTTGGACACATTGAGACGACGTAGGCTGTATGCCAAGTACAGCAAGTGTGAGTTCTGGTTGAGGGAGGTGAAATTCTTAAGTCATGTGATTTCAGGGAATGGCTTGGCTGTGGACCCAGCCAAGGTTGAGGCAGTGCTCAAGTGGGAGAGACCACATACAGTGACAGAGATCTGCAGTTTCTTAGGACTGGCAGGCTACTACCGACGATTTATCAGGGATTTCTTACAGATTGCACGTCCTATAACACAGTTGACCCGGAAGGACGTGCCCTTTTCTTGGATAGACGCTTGTAAGGCGTGTTTTCAGGAGTTGAAGGAGAGGCTGACTTCGGCTCCCGCACTTACCATCCCAGATAGCAGTGGCAGTTTCGTTGTGTACAAGGACGCCTCTTTGCAGGGGTTAGGGGGTGTGCTCATGCAGCGGGGTCACGTTGTCACTTACACTTCGCGGCAACTGAAGTCCCATGAGCATAGCTACCCTACCCACGACCTAAAGCTGACAGCTGCCGTCTTCGCGCTGAAGACTTGGAGGCACTACCTATATGGTGAGACTTTTGAGATATTCATAGATCATAAGAGCCTCAGGTATTTATTTGATAAGAAGGAGCTCAACATGAGACAGAGACGTTGGTTAGAGCTCCGAAGGACTATGATTGCAGCATCTCCAACCATCCGGGGAAGGCCAATGTGGTGGTTGACGCCTTTAGCCGGAAGGCGCCCGCCCACTTGGCTAGTTTACAGGCACAGAGTTGGAGACTCATGGAGGAGATGAGCAGTTGGTGACCCCTGGAGTTACTAGGGATCTGTGGGGCAGTGTCTGTGACACGAAAGACGAGGCCAGAGCTAATAGACCGCATCATTATAGGACAGATGGTAGAGCCGTACCTGCAGTCGTTGCGTGGCAGAGCACTGTCAGGGGACCCTGGAGACTTGTCCTTTACTGACGAGGTGCTGCGCATGAGGGGACGTTTGTGCGTTCCCAGGGACGAGGAGTTGGTGAGAGAGCTCCTGACCGAGGCACACAGTTCCAGGTTCACCATACACCCCGGGAACACAAAGATGTATCATGATCTGAGACGTGATTTTTGGTGGGAGGAATTTGGGGCCACTTTCTCTGCATCCCATTCCCTTTCAAACAGCCCAAATTTAGGAATTTCTGATTCCTTCTCCTTCCGAATGAGGAATGTCAATTCACCAAAATTATACTGCCTCATTTCCATCGCATAATTCAGTTAAGGAGGTCATTCCTTTTCACTCAGCATCACATTAATACGTATCTATTATTTCTATGAATATTAATATGAAAATATATATTGTAACGTATTTTGTAGCATACGTTCGAGATCAATTGATTGAAAATAAAGATTCACCATTTAAAAATCAAGGAAATCGACTCAAAATCAAAATACATCGGTTAGATATGGTTTCCAATAGATTGAAAATTAATGTGCTAGTTGAAAATTAAAACACGTCGATTAAATATGAAAATACACCGGTATATTTTACCTTTTTGTTAGCGGTAAATAATTTTTCACTTAAAACATAATTTTTCACTTATAAAAAGTGTTTTCTCATTTAAAGAGTAAATTTTTCACTTAAATATTTTTATTAGTGGTAAATAAAAAGTTATTTTTCACTTAAATATTTAATTCACTACCAAGTAGACTACTCACAAGGCCGACAAGAGAGGAGACATGCGACGCCCGCAGGAGAGCTGTCACACTTTGCGGGGCAGTCAGTGGCCTATGGGGGACCCTGACATGAGCTAGCTGCCAGTACTGGACCCCCGCCCAGCCGTCAGCAGGGACCTACCGAGGGCAGGAGTCGGGTTCTGTTATGACCCTGGCATCAAACGTCGTTTAAGACGTCTGGGAGTTGTTCCAGACGTCTGGTCAGACATCTGGAAGCCTTCCTAGACGTCTGAAATTTAATTTTTTCGGCGTACGGTTTCGCGTCTGCGCGCATGCACGCATAGACTGAACCGCCGCCCTCCTTTCTTCTCTTTCTTCCTCCCTGCAAGCGCAGCCATCTTTCTTTCTCTCTCCCCACGGCAGCCTTCAAATACTCCCCCTCTCCTCTCCCTCACCCTCACTCCACCACCTCTTCGTCTTCATCTTCCTGTTAGCGAGAGAGCGAGCGGGCGAGGGAAGCAGCAACTGCTGCCGTGAGTGCGTGGGGAGGAGGGGTTGCTGCGAGAGGGAGAGAGCTAGATCGCGAGGGTGCGAGCTCGCCGGAGCAGCCACGGCCGGCCGGCGGGTGCGCAGCAAGGGCGTGCTCAGGAGGCAAGCGAACGCGGTGCGACACAGCCGTGCGCAGCAAGCGGAGGGCGAGGAGGTCCTAATTCTGGGAAAATTTCCCAGAATCAGACGTTTGGACATACGTCCAGACGACGCAAGAGACAACTGGAGGAAGGTCCAGATGTCTGAAAGGTACGGTATTTTTCCTCCCCTTCTTTTACGTGTACAGCCATGCAGCTGTTCTGCCGAGGGGTTCTGCTTCGTTCCGTGTTGAGGACGGTCGCATATGTGTACAGGCCTTGTTCAGGAAGGCGCAAGGGCACGCCCTCCCACACAGATCGAACGTCTGGAAACTAAGTCCAAATGGTTTAGCGGGATTCTGGACGTCTGAAGGACCGTGCAGGATCAAGGTATGACCTGAGCCATCGTTTAAGACGTCTGATTTTAGGCAAACTTGTCGTTTTTGACCCGTTTAGGGTCCGTTCGAAGCCCGTTTTCCGCGTTTCAAGTTTCGTTCTTCTCAGATTTGGTTCCTCTACCTGTTTACAATATTTGTATCATGTTTTGAGTAGCTCCATGTAATTGATCCTTGTGTTAGGACCCCGTTCCGTTGCGACGCTGGGGTTGCGGGGGCGCGTGGGCTTACCGATCACACCCCCAGTACTCCCAGTTTAGTGGGTAGAGTGGCTCCCTTTAATTGTTTATCAAAAATTATGCACTTGTGAAATAATTAATAGATTCTAGGGTATGGCATGAATCCTAGGACTGAAAAACTAGATTGAACGATAGATCCTAGGGAATGGCATGAACCCTAGGATTGGAAAACTAGATTGAACGATAGATCCTAGGGAATGGCATGAATCCTAGGACTGGAAATCTAGATTGAATATATATATATATTGCAGTCTTGGAAAAGTAGAAAGGAAAACGATAACTGCCTGTAATTGGTTAACAGTTGCCTGTTTTTGAATGGATAATTACTGTTGAGAACATGGGCTATATGAATATAAAGCTGAAATGATGAAACCTAAATTGGCTGAGTCAAAGAAAAATGAGCATGAACCCTACGGGGAATTAGGAGTAGAGCTCCTGAGAGGTAAATGGAATGGAATTGGGGAAGTGAGCTGACCCTTGAGTACCTCTACCAAGGAGAGCGACTATCCCCCTATTTAGTGCATAGCAGAGCTAGCTACCCCAGGGACCTCGGGGTTAGGTCTGGCCACTTTGTACCAACTTTTGGCCCTCGTGTACACAGTACCGAGGAGAGCTACTAGTGTAGGGAGAGCACTAGCTACCCCACGGGCCCCGGGGTTCTGCTAGCCCTCCTATATCGACTTGTTAGGCCCACTAGGCAAACCAGGGTAGTCAGACGAGGGTGCGTGGACTGTGAAGGGGCAAGACCCCTGTTTGGTTACTGTGGAGGGGCTGGACCCCTGTTACTGAGAGGGCTCTGCCCTATATTGGTTCCGTACTGTGCTTTGGGTCGCACCCGTTAACGGAAATGACTGACCGCGTGCCAGTGCGAGTAGCTACCCGTGCGTTTATCGTGGGTGCCGTAGTCACCGTTACGTCTGTCAGTGACCTTGGGGTGGTTGATTGAGGGTAGGACCACCATGGGGGACTCTCCCGACCAGGAGAGCACCACGTGTTACTTCTACTTTTCGGAAAAGACTGCAATCAAGATCGTTCCCACGAGGAACATTCGAGACCAAGAGAAAGATCTGAGGAATAACTCAATAATGAGTAAATAGAAAATAAAGAAAGAGATAAAAAATATAATAGCTATTGTCCACCTTACTGTTTTTCTTAGCTTTTGGTTGCCACTCTACTCGGCGTTTCGCTGATGTGGCACCTTTGTCACCTTTTCAGGACCAGGTGTTGAGTAGCCAGAGCCGGCGGCTGCAGAGGGTGCTGGGCCTCGTAGAGCCCTGTAGTTTTACTTGTGTTGTACCCACTGTACCTTTCCTTCTATTGTAGTGAGTATTTTCTGTTACCGCTGTACTCTTTTATTGTAAGCATCATGTTTATGTACCAGTTTATTTCTTTACCATCATGTTTATGTACCTGTTTATTTCTTTACTATTGTAGTGGTGTATACTGTAGTAGTTCTTTTCTTTACTGCTGTATTTTGTTACTGCTAGTTATATACATAGTGATTGTGGTTTATTTTACTGCTCTTTTGGTTACTTTCTTGTTGGACGACTAGGTCTTGGGATCAATCGAGTCGGTCCGATTCTCGTGTCCCGTAGGGATTTGGGAATCGGGTCGCAACAGGTTCCCCTTTGCTACCAGTGTGGAGAGCCGGGCCACATCCAGAGGAACTACCCGTCTAGGGCTGGAGGTTAGTAGATGCTCCCCGCACCGAGCACTGGAGGACAAGCAGGAGACCGTAGTTCCTAAGTGTGTGGGGGAGGACAGTAGTTGAGGGGAGGGTACCGGCCAGCGGCTACCCATCCGACGCAGAATGTGGCTGCTTCGTTTACACCTAGAGTTGAGGGGCGTATCAACGCCTTGAAGCATAGAGACGCCAGAGCTTCAGGTTCAGTGGTGGCAGGTATAGTTACTGTTTCCAGCAGACTAGTTTACACACTTTTTGATTCCGGCGCCACCCACTCGTTTGTTGCTGCTAGTTTTGCTGTCAGTTTGGGGCAGGACTGTGTGTTGTTAGAGGATCCGTTTGTGATCAGAGGTCAGGGTGGTCCGCTGTTTGTTGCTGAGGAGGTTTACACAGGCTATGAGGTCAGTGTTGGGGGACATAGCCTCCCCGCTGATCTGATTGTAATACGGATGGGGGACTTTGGCATGATTTTGGGGATGGACTGGCTGTCCACTTACCACGCTTTGGTAGACTGTTTCGAGAGGAAGATCGTCTTCTCTATACCGAAGATGCCTTCTTTTGAGTTTCACGGACAGCCGGTGGACGGAGGCTTCAGGTGCATTTCTGCACTTCGGGCGGCGAGACTTTTGGGCCAGGGGTGTGAGGGCTTTCTAGCTTGTGTAGTGGCAGAGCCCAGCCCCTTGGCAGATTTTCAAAGTATCCCGGTAATCAGAGAGTACCCCGACGTGTTTCCAGAGGAACTACCAGGACTACCACCTGAGTGTGAGATCGAGCTCGAGATCTCACTGGTACCGGGGAACAACCCCATTTCTACAGCACCTTACAGGATGACACCACTTGAGCTGCGAGAGCTCAAGTCCCAGTTGCAGGACCTTCTGGAGAAGGGCTTTGTGTGGCCCAGTGCGTCTCCGTAGGGAGCCCCAGTATTATTTGTGAAGAAGAAGGATGGTACCCTATGCCTTTGTGTGGACTACAGACAACTGAATAGGGTCACCATCAAGAACAGGTATCTGCTGCCGAGGATTGACGACTTGTTTGACTAGTTGCGAGGTTCCACAGTCTTCTCCAAGATAGACGTGAGGTCTGGCTACCACCAGTTGAGGATCAAGGAGGCTGACGTCTCCAAGATAGCTTTCCGCACTCGGTACGGACACTACGAGTTTTTGGTCATGCCGTTTGGGCTGACCAACGCCCCCGCTGCTTTAATGGGCTTGATGAACAGGGTGTTCAGACCATATCTGGATCAGTTCGTGGTGGCATTTATTGATGATGTGCTCATCTACTCGCAGGACCAGGTGTAGCATGAACAGCACTTGCGGATGGTTTTGGACACATTGAGACGACGTAGGCTGTATGCCAAGTACAGCAAGTGCGAGTTCTGGTTGAGGGAGGTGAAATTCTTAGGTCATGTGATTTCAGGGAATGGCTTGGCTGTGGACCCAGCCAAAGTTGAGGCAGTGCTCAAGTGGGAGAGACCATGTACAGTGACAGAGATCTGCAGTTTCTCGGGACTGGCAGGCTAGTACCAGCGGTTTATCAGGGGTTTCTTGCAGATTGCACGTCCTATGACACAGTTAACCCGGAAGGACGTGCCCTTTTCTTGGACAGATGCTTGTAAGGCGTGTTTTCAGGAGTTGAAGGAGAGGCTGATTTCGGCTCCCGTGCTTACCATCCCAGACAGCAGTGGCGATTTCGTTGTGTACACGGACGCCTCTTTACAGGGGTTAGGGGGTGTGCTCATTCAGCGAGGTCACGTTGTCGCTTACACTTCACCGCAACTGAAGCCCCATTAGCATAGCTACCCTACCCACGACCTAGAGCTGGCAGCTGTCGTGTTTGTGCAGAAGACTTGGAGGCACTACCTGTACGGTAAGACTTTTGAAATATTCACAGATCATAAGAGACTCAGGTATTTATTTGATCAGAAGGAGCTCAACATGAGACAGAGACGTTGGTTAGAGCTCTTGAAGGACTATGACTGCAGCATTTCCTACCACCCGGGGAAGGCCAACGTGGTGGTTGACGCCTTGAGCCGAAAGGCGTCAGCCCACTTGGCCAGTTTACAGGCATAGAGTTGGAGACTCATGGAGGAGATGGACAGTTGGCGACCCCTAGAGTTACTGGGGCACTGTGGGGTAGTGTCTGTGACACAACAGACGAGGCCAGAGCTGATAGACCGCATCATCACCGGACAGATGATAGAGCTGTACCTGCAGTCGTTGCGTGACAGAGTACTGTCAGGGGACCCTGGAGACTTCTCCTTTACTGACGAGGTACTACGCATGAGGGGACGTTTGTGCGTTCCCAGGGACGAGGAGTTGTTAAGAGAGCTCCTGACCGAGGCACACGGTTCCAGGTTCACCATACACCCCAGGAACACAAAGACGTATCATGATCTGAGACGTGATTTTTGGTGGAGGGGAATGAAGCGGGATGTAGGTGAATTCGTGCAGTAGTGTTTGGTGTGCCAGCAAGTGAAGGCTGTGCATCAGAGGCCTGCAGGGCTGTTATAGCCACTTCCAGAGATAGAGTGGAAGTAGGAGAGCATCACCATGGACTTGGTGGTGGGCTTGCCCGTTACCCAGCAAGGATACGACACAGTCTGGGTGATTGTAGACAGATCGATGAAGACAGAGAGCATCACCATGGACTTGGTGGTGGGCTTGCCCGTTACCCAGCGAGGACACGACGCAGTCTGGGTGATTGTAGACATATTGATGAAGACGGCACGTTTTTTGCCGATCTGAGTCACTTTGGGACCAGCACAGTTGGCAGGAAGGTATATCCGTGACGTGGTACGTCTGCACGGAGTTCCGCGGGAGATTGTATCCGATCGGATACTCGTTTTACGTCTCAGTTTTGGATTGAGTTTAAGCAGGCTTTGGGGACACAGTTGAGGTTCAGCACAGCATACCACCCCCAGACGGACGGACAGTTGGAGCTTACGATACAAACGCTTGAGGACCTCTTGCGTGCCTGTGTACTGGACTGAAGAGGCTCTTGGGAGGAGCACTTGCCCCTGGTAGAGTTTGCATGTAATAACAGCTACCACTCGAGCATCGGCATGGCACCCTATGAGGCTCTGTACGGACGGAGGTGTACTGCACCCTTGAGTTGGGTTCAGGTAGGGTCCAAGTGGGAGGTTGGCCCCAGGCTGATCCGGCAGAGTCAGGAGGTGATTGAGCAGATTCACAGACGACTTCGCACTGTTAGGAGTAGACAGAAGAACTATGTCAATCGGAAGTGCAGAGAGGTGCAGTTTGAGGTTGGGGATCATGTCTTCCTTCGTGATTCGCCCATGAAGGGCCTACAACGTTTTGGGGTGAAAGGGAAGCACGCACCGAGGTTTGTGGGGCTCTTTGAGGTACTGGAGCAGGTTGGACCTATTGCTTACAGGCTTGCCCTTCCTCTCAAGCTTTCTGGTGTGCATGACTTGTTCCATGTGTCCAACCTCAGGAAATACGTCGTCGATCCCAGTCACGTTCTAAGCCACGAGTGTGTTGAGGTGGGTGACGACTTGACCTACCCCGAGCGACCAGTGCAGATACTAGACAGAGTCGTCCGGAGTCTGAGACGGAAGCTGGTACCCCTGGTGAAGGTCATGTAGAGGAGCCAGAGGTACGAGGAGGCTGCCTGGGAGCCTGAGGCGGCGATTCGAGAACGGTACCTGGAGCTTTTTGAGGGTATGTGGCAAACGAGGGCGACAACTGGATTTTGTTATAGCGTTGTAGTACAGTTAGTTATTGCCATCATTTACTAATATTTGTTACTCGGAAAATAAAGTTCTCCCGTGGTCGAACTCAGGGAGCAAGTCGTATTCTAGGAGTACAAATTCTTATTACAAAAATAAAGAGAGAGAGAGAGAGAGATGGAAATTTGGCTTCTTCTTCTCTTCTTTCTTCTTCTTGTCTTTTTGGTTGTTCTTCACCTGTACTTTCTTCTCTTCTCTTTCTTTTTCTTCTTGGTCTTCCTTCTTGTTCTTCAGATCTTCTTCTCGTGCTCTTCTTTCCTCTTTGGCTTCTCTTCTCTCTGACCTTAGCCTTCTCCTTCTGCTTCTTCTTTTCTTCCTGCCTTGGTCTTCACCTTTCTTCCTTTTTCTTCTTCTCTTCTTGGTTGCCTTCAGGACGTCGTCTGATTTTCCAATCAGACGACTTAACCCACGGCTGCTACAGTGTCTCTTCAGTTCTTCTTCCGCAGTCCTTCTTCTTCTTCTTTGTGTTCTCTTCACCTGTGCCTGCACGCTCAAGAGTTCAGCATCAGAGGGAAAAACCTACTCTAACCCCCCCTCCCCGCGTCTCTCTCTCTCTCTCAGAATTCGCTCTTAGGACAGCTCTCCCAGAGCAACCGGTTAATCAGGTACGCGGGTCGCGCTCGGGTCCAGGCCCACCGGCGTGCGGTGGTGGGCGAAGAGTGCAGGTCGGGCTAATCGGGTCGGGCCAGGTCCGCAAGGCGTGAGCGCGGACGGGGCCGGGTAATCGGGCGGGTGAAGGGGACCTCACCCCGTGAACTGAGGCGAACAGCTTAAGGCACGTTTTGCCTTTAAGCGCCGGTTCGCCTCAGCGGGTTTCCGAGGTGGGACTAAATGTCCCACCCCCAATTTGGGCGCCTGCGCAGAGGAAGCAGCGGCAGCCAAACTTCGCGCGAGGGCTTCGGGCGAGGGCTTCGCCTCAACTGCAGCCTGGCACTTCGCGAAGCTACCCCGCGCAGCCTGGGAGTCTGATCTGGGCGTGGTGTGCCTGGAGCAGCAGGTCGAAGGAGCTTCGCTACTCAGCAATGGCCATGGAGGGCGCAACACCTGTTCACAGAAGCACGACCTCTCGGCCTAATCAGATATGCGGAGAACCTTCGCCGTGGCACGGCGAAGGTTGTCGGAGGGTTTGCAGGTGGCGGGGCGGAGCCTAAGGGCTGCGCTAGGTCGGACTGTGGCGCGGGAAATGGGTATGTTCGGGGGGTCTGCAGGTGGTGAGTGGCGGGAAGTGGAAGGGCAGAAGTGGATCAGGGTGAGGAGGCGGAGGTTCTGTGCGGGTCGGCGAGCTGTGTGGGGTGCTGGAGTGATGGGAGCGGGTCGCCGGAGGGTGGCCGGAGATGGAGAAGGTGAGGGCGATTAGGCGCGGTCGAGGGGTAATTAGATACAATAGCAGGAGGAAAAGAGAGAGAGAAGGCAGGGAAGTAGTTCTAACCTAACTAAAGGGACAGAGGGGGGCAAGGAGGCGGACGGCTGTACCTGCTGTCGCCGGAGAAGAAGGTGCCCAGTGGGGGAGGACGGCGGCGACGACGGGGCAGAGGCAGCGCGCGCTGGTATTGCGCGACGCGGAGGAAGATCAGGAAGGTGGCTCTGCTGCTGGTATTGCAGCAGAGCGACGAGGAGGAGGAGGAGAGACTGCTGGAGCAAGGGGGCGTCTGTCGGAGTGGGAAGGGAGGAATTGAGGGGGTGTCTCCGTCAGATCCAAGCTCAGAAGAACGGCGGAGCGACGAGGGTATTTATAGGGGCAGCATCAGAGAGGAGGGCAAAGGGAGACGACGTGTCTCCCTCGCAGGAGGACGCCGGAGGAAGGATACCCATACCATCCGTGCATTCGCACGGCCGGTATGGGTGGGTGCAGCGCTCAGGGGGGTGTCCCTGCGGTGGCTGACGACGCAGGGTACCCCCATTGACTTGCCAGGGCCCCTCCCTCACCCTGCGCGGCGCCATGCTCCGTGCAAGGTCGTCGGAGCATGGCACTGCTCAGGTTTTGCAGGAGGGACCTAAATGTAAAGAATGAAGGAGAGTTAGGGGCCTAAATGTGAGGGTTCAAAAGTTGAGGGCCAAAACGTAAATATATGAGGACCAAAGTGTAAAGTTGGTCAAGAAGGTTTCTTCTTAGGCCCAAGTTTTTATACATGACTAATTAGGACCTAAGGATTCTGATGGTGAATTTTATTTCTGGATTAAACCTTGTTTGACCAGTCAATTTACGTAAAAACCCAAATTAAGTTATTAATTGGGCATGGTTCTCAATGTAGGTCAAAATGGGTTCCTAAGGCCAAATTGAAAGTCCTAAACCCTAGAGATTATTTTTCTATGAATTTTAGAGGGTTAAGTTGATTTTTACCTTGCCTCGAACCACGTGAATTGAAGTGGATTTGTTTTAGGGTTACAGGTTGTCATTTGATTCTTAAATTGCACATGAACCCATTTCTGATTGATTCAAACCACTTCTTATCTTATTTAGATCATTTAACCTATGTTCAGTTTCTGAGAAATTTCGTTTATGTACTGCAATGGTGAAATTGTAGTTTTTAACCTTTATTTCATGTTTTCTTCTCAGAACACTTATTCCTCAATTTAAGCCCTTTGCTAAGTTATGTAGGAGCTTTTATCCTTTGTATTAGGTCAAAATGAGCTAGTTATGGCTCATGATGAGGTTCTCATCAGTATATATTTTTGGACCGACCTCGATCCTCTTTGAGTTTGTTATGCGTATGTTGTTCTTTTTCTGCACCCTAGCAAGCTTAAGTTTCGAGGATGAAACTTCCTTTGAGTTTGTTATGATGTTAAGACCCATGCTGTTTGAGCCTTTTAAGACGTTTGGAATTCGGGTCAGACGTCTGATCAAACATCTGGACACCTTTCCAGACGTCTGGAAATAAAAAATTTTGAGTGTGAGCTCCCGTATGCGCGTGTGCTGCGTGCAGACATTACACTTCCTTCATTTTCTTCTTCTTCTCTCTCCTTCAGCCCGATGAAAACCCTAACCCCACACCCTTATATAAGCCCCCTCCTCTCCCTCGTTTCACCCCACTTTCCAGCCACCTTCCCCTTTCCCTCCAGTGAGAGCAGCTGAGCGAGAACGGTGGAGAGGAGCGGCGTGAGGAGGAGAGGAGAGTAAGCTTGCAAGCTCGCGTGGGAGCTCGCCGGTGAGCTCATGGCTGGAGCGGCGTGTGCACAAGGCGAAGGAGTGCGTCAGGGAGGTCCTCCCCGACACTGCTGCAGCTGGAGCAGTAGGCGAGATGGCGCGGTGCGACCACATGCGGCGTGAGAGGGCGGAAGCAGGTTCTGGTTCTAGGTTTTTCCCAGAATCAGATGTCTGTAGCGACGTCCATACGACGTAGCAGATGTCTGGAGGAGGTTCCAGACGACTGAGAAGCAGACTTCGCGAAGGTACGTCTTCTTTGCGGATACGGCCACGCAGGCCGCTCCGCCGAGGCACTGTTTAATGCCTTTTTTATGGAGATTCGGTTGATTCGTGCAGGAGTTGCTTCGGGAAGGCGTGGGACATGCCCTCCCACGCATTTCAGACGTCTGGGCTAGACACCAGACGACGGGAAGCGTTTCCAGACGTCTGGAGAGGTGGTCGGACGTCTGGAACTGGGTCCAGACGGTCCAACGGAGTTTCTGGACGTCTGAGGAGTAGCGCAGGACTTAAGGTATGGCATTGGACACTTTTAAGACGTCTGGATGTTGTTCCAGACGTCTGATTTGAGTCAGGAACACTATTTTTGACCCATTTAGGATCCGTTTGAGGTCCGATTTCCACAATTAAGATACCGATGTTTCTCATATGAATTCCTCTACTTGTTGGAATACTTTCTATACTGTTCTGAGTATTCTCTTGTGATTGATCCTTGTGATTGGACTTGTTTCCGTTGCGGGTTCAAGGCTTGCTGCGGCACATGAGCCTGCCGTTCAAGCCCCCACTACTCCTGGGTTTACTAGTAGAGTGGCTTCCCCTTAATTTAATTACAACCTAATTGCATGTGTGGAATAAATGATTAGAACCTAGGATATGGCATGAATCCTAGGACTAGAAATACTGGAATGTCTGTATTGAATGAATGAATTGCATTCTTGAATGAGTAGATAGAATGATAACAATTGCCTATAAATGAATAACAGTTGCCTGCAAAATATGTAGTAATTGGGCTAGTTAACTGTTGCATGTAACTTTCCTGTCGCACAAGTGAAATGACATAATATGAGCTGCATGTATATAATTTGAAAAAGGAAAGGTGAATGTTGGAAACACCAGCTACCTGTGAATAACCTGAATATGGAAATGTGAACAATAGAATTACATGTTGCATGTGTAGAACCTGATAATGGAAATAGAGATGATGGAACCTAGTATGGAAAGACATGAGGAATATGAGCATGAACCCTACGGGGAATTAGGAGTAGAGCTCGTGAAAATAAATGGAATGGGACTGGGAATGTGAGTGGGGAAGTGAGCTGGCCCTTGAGTACGGAGCACCAAGGAGAGCGACTATCCCCCTGTTTAGTGCAGAGCGAAGCTAGTCGCCCTTGGGTTGGGACCCGGGGTTATGATTGGCCACTCTGTACTGACTTTTTGGTCCTAGTGTACACAGTACCAGGGAGAGCTACTACTGCAGGGAGAAAGCTAGCCACCCCATGGGGTCCGGGGTTCAACTAGCCGCCCTACACTGACTTGTTAGGCCCACTGGGCAAACCAGGGTAGTCAGGCGAGGGTTCGCAAACTATGGAGGGATGAGACCCCAATTTGGTTCTTAAGGGCTAGACCCCTGTTACTGAGGGGGCTCGGCCCTATACTGGTTCTGTGCTCTACTCTGGGCGCACCCGCTAACGGAAACGACTAACCGTGTACCAGTGCGGGGTAGCTATTCGTGCGCTTATTGTAACGACCCGATTCCCGAGTTCCTACGAGACACGAGAACCGGACCGACTCGACTAATCCCAAGACCTAGTCGTCCAACGAGGAAGTAACCAAAAGAGCAGTAAAATAAACCACATTCAGCATGAATATAACTAACAGTAAGAAAATACAGAAGTAAGAAAAGAAATCACTACAGTATATACCACCACAATAGTAGAACAACATTCGTAACATAATATGAACTGCAGGTAAAGAAAGGTACAGCGGAAACAAGAACTACTCACTATAGTGGAACAAAAAGAGGCACAAGAGAACAGTGGTAACTCTACTAGACCCTACTCGGCCCAGCGTCCTCTGCAGCCGCTGACCCTGGCTGCTCCACACCTGGTCCTGAAAGGTAACGAGTGTAACACGTCAGCAAAATGCTGAGTAGAGTGGCAACTAAACTAAGGAAAATAGTAGGGTGTACAGTAGCTATTATGTTCTATTACTTTCTTTATTTACGTCTTTCAATTTTCTCACGATTTCATTTATTTCTCAGATCATTTACTTGATCTCGAATGTTCCTCGTGGGAACGATCTTGATTGCAGTATTTTCCAAGAAGAAGAAGTAGCACGTGGTGCTCTCCTGGCCAGGAGAGTCCCCCGCGGTGATCCTACTCTCAGTCAACCACCCCAACGTCACGGACAGACGTAACGGTGACTACGGCACGCGCGATAAACGCACAGGTAGCTAACCCGCACTGGCACGCGGTCAGTCATTTCCGTTAACGGGTGCGCCCAAAGCACAGCACGGAACCAGTCCAGGGCAGAGCCCTCTCAGTAACAGGGGTCCGACCCCTCCACAGTAACCAAACAGGGGCCTTGCCCCTCCACAGTCCGCGCACCCTCGCCTGACTACCCTGGTTTGCCCCAGTGGGCCTAACAAGTCGGTGTAGGAGGCTAGCAGAACCCCGGGACCCGTGGGGTAACTAGTGCCCTCCCTACACTAGTAGCTCTCCTCAGTACTACGTACACGAGGGCCAGCAAGTCGGTACAGAGCGGCCAGTCCTAACCCCGGGTCCCTGGGGTGGCTGGCTCCACTCTGCACTAAAAAGGTACAGGTACTTCCCTTGGTACTACGTATCCAAGAGACAGCACACAACTACATCTTTCTTTCTCAGTTCCATTCCTTTCTCTTTCCAGGAGTTCCACTCCTAATTCCTCGTAGGGTTCCAGCTCAGAACATTTAGGTTTCACTTTCCAGTTTCACGTTCTTACAATCCATGTTCTCAATCACGTTTATTTATTCATAACAGGCAGCTGTTAATTCAAATTACAGGCAGCTTTTTGTCCTTTTCCATTTTTTTCAAGACTGCAGTATTCATATACTCCACTAGTTTTCCCATCGTAGGATTCATGCCGTATCCTAGGATCTATCATACAATCTAGTTTTCCAGCCCTAGAATTCATGCAACACCTAGGATCTATCATTCAATCTATTTCTCATTCCTAGGATTCATGCAATGTCCTAGGTTCTATTTATGGTTCCATAATTTAACAGATTATTCTTAAAAGGCACTCTACCGGTTACAACAGGCGAACTGGAGGCATGGTCGGGAATCCCGCGTGCCTCCGCAACCCCCGGGACTGCAACGGAACGGGGTCCTATCACAAGAATCAAACACAAGGAGTGTCTCAAAATAGTGTATAGCTACTGTAGACGGGTAGAGCATTTAATTCCGAAAAGGACGCAACTCGAAACGCGGAAAACGGAACCCGAACGGGCCCTAAACGGGCCGAAAATGACGAAACAATAAAAAATCAGACGTCTAGAACTTCTTCCAAACATCTTAAAAAGTGGATCAGGAATTACCTTGCTCTGTGTGGACTCTCAACGTCCAGAAGCCTGCGGGGGCGTCTGGCCTAGTTCCCAGACGTCCGATGGTCACCCCGGACGTCTGGATGTCGCTCCCGTCGTCTGGTACTACAGCCAGACGTCTGATTCGCGTTGGATGGCGAGTCACCGAACCTGCGCGTACCCATCTCTCTCTCTCTCAGAACGGTCAGTCGAAAGGAAGGAAGGAAGAAGGAAAAACTCACCTTTCAGACGTCTGTACAGTCTTCCAGACGTCTCCCCCGCCGTCTGGCTATAAGCCCAGACGTCTGATTCTGGAAAAGTTTCCAGAACCAGGGCACAACTCTTCCTCCGCTCGCGACGCCCGGTCGCGCCGCAAGTGCTCCGCCTGCTGCTCGAGCTGCAGCAGGCCTCCCGCACCACTCCGCTCCTGCTACGCCCCCGCCGGCCGGCTCCCGCTGCCCCGGCAGGCTCGAGCCCTCACGGCCGACGCCTCCTCCCCCGCGCAGCACCTCCTCCAGCACCCGCCGCGGCTGTCGCCGCTGCCACTCACCCTCGCGCTCGCTCTCGCGCACTATCTGGAAGGAGAAGAGGAAGGAGACGGAGGTGACGGGAGTGAGGGAGAGGGAGTGGCCTTTTAAGGCCGCGCGAGGAGGAGAGAGAGAGCACGACAGAGGGCGCAGGAGGGAGACGGAAAAAGAGAGAGAGGGAATTTCCGCAAGTTTGCGCGCTCAGGCGTGCAGGCGAAACAATCGTGCCAAAATAATCGATTTCCAGACGTCTGTAAATGATCCCAGACGTCTGGTCCAACGTCTGGAGGTGATTATAGACGTCGTGCCAAAATAATCGATTTCCAGACGTATGGAAATGATCCCAGACGTCTTGTCCGACGTCTGGAGGTGATTCCAGACGTCTAGTCCGACGCCTGGGCCACCTCCCAGACGTCTTAAAAGACGTCTGGAGCGCGCGTTCATAACACTTATCGCGCGTGCCGTAGTCACCGTTACGTCTGTCCGTGACCTTGGGGTGGTTGACTGGTGATGAGAACCTCATCATGAACCCAAACTAGTACAATCTAATCCAAATATGTGTGAAAAAGCTCCTACAAAACCCAAAGAGTGGCTTAACTCAGAGAATTCTGAGTTAAAGAATAAAACAAATCATAAGGGGTAAAGCTACAATTTCACCAATGCAGTAAGCGAGCAGGGTAATTAAGGGTCCAAACACAGGTCAAACAAGCTTAACAATGAGGGAAGTGGGATGATCTGATCTGAAAAGGGTTATAGCAGCTTCTAGGAATTAAATGACATTCTCTAACCCTAAAACAAATCCACTTCAATTCACGAGGTTCGAGGTAGGGTAAAAATCAACTAAACCCTCTAAAATTCATAGAGAAATATTCCCTAGGGTTTATAGCCTTCAATTTGGCCTTTGAAACCTATTTTGACCTAAAATGAGAACCATACCCAATTAATGACTTAATTTAGGTTTTTGCGCAAATTGACTGGTCAAACATGGTCCAACCTAAAATCAAAATTCACCACTAAAATCCTTAGGTTCAAGTTAGTCTGGTATAAAAACTTGAGCATGAGAAAAGACCATCTTGATCGACTTTACAAATTGGTCCTCTTTATTTACTTTTTGACCCTTATCTTTTGAAATCCATGCATTTAGGCCCCCAACTTCTCATCGTTCTTTGCATAAAGGTCCTCCCTGCCACTTCTGCACAGCGCCATGCCTCCAGCGACCTTCCACGGAGGATGGCGCCGTGCAGGGCAGGGCGGCCGTCCTCTAGAACAGACGGGGGGTTCCCTGCGTCGTCCTCTATCGTAGGGACCCGCCCATGCCCTCTGCCATCAACCATGCCTCTCGTGCGAACGCACGAAAGGCATGGGTATCCTCTCCGGCCATTCTCCGGCGAGGCTGGCATGTCTCCACCTCGTTTCCCTCTCCGCGCCAAGGTCATTATAAGGAGCGGCAAGGTCTGCCGATTCCTTCAAGCTTCCTCTGACGGAGAAATACCCCACCTTTCGTCTCTTCCTCCTCCGATCAGAGTGACTGAAGCCTCCGGCGATCTCCTCCTCGTCGCTCTGTTGCCTTATCTGCAGCAGAGTTTACTCTACCCTGTCGTCCGCGCTAGGCCGTACCAGCTGGCACCCTCCATCTGCCTCCTCGTCGTCGATATCCTCCTCTAGGGCATCTTCGTCCCCAGCTCCGGCAGGCACAAGCCGGGCGCTGCTCTCTCCCCCTTTGTCGAGTAACTAGGTACAGAGTTTCCTCCCTCTCTCCCTTGTATTTTCCCCCTATTAATTTGCCATTTCAACCACCCGACCGCCATTGCCCAACTCCATCTTCCTCATCTCCGGTTACCTTCTCCGGCGAGGCCATCCCACTGCCACAGACATCCTCACCCCTCGCCGACCAGCTCAGAGGCTCCCCCTCACTCCACTCGACCATTCCCCCCACTCCATTCCCTACCAATCACCGCCCGACCGCCCCCCGAACAAACCCATCTTCCCGCGCACAGTCTGACCTAGGGCTACCTCCACATGCACCCTCGTGCCTCGCCGACCCCTGCACTGTCTTCGCCGCACTCCGGTGAAGCCTCCCCCATTTTCTGATGTGGTCGAGAGGTCGTCTTTCTACTTTCAGGTCAGAGCCCCCTCGCTGCCATTGCTGAGCTGCTGCAACTCCTTTGCTCGCAACTCCAGGTGTTCTCCAGCCCAGGCGCACATCCCAGGCAGCGTGGAAAGCTGCTGCGAACACACCCAGGCATGCAGTTGGGTCGCAAGCCTCGCAACTGCCCCAATTGGTTGCAATTCCCTCGCCTGCGGGCGCGAGATTTGGAGGTGGGACATTAGTCCCACCTCGTAAGTGTGTGGCTGCGCGCCCACACTTATATTGCAAAAGTGTATCGGGCTTACTGCCTTCGATACACAGGGGTCAGGTCCCTCTCACCCGCACGCAGCGCGCCACGCACTCGCTCGCCATCGCCCGCGCTCACTCCCCGCCGGTCTGGGCCAGATCCAACTACCCGACCACGCACTCCTCGCCCACCATCGCATGCCTGTGGGCCTGGTCCCGGGCACGCTACCCGAATCCGAATACCCAGCTCTGGGAGAGCAATCCTAAGAGAGATTCTGAGAAAGAAAGAGACGCAGGGAAGGGTAGGGGTAGGTTTTGCACTGACCACTATGTGTGCATGCATGAAAGAAAGAAAGAAAGATGAAGAAGAAGCAAGCTAGGGAAGAAGAAGAGAGGAGAAGCGGTCGAAGCCTTAGCCGCACTGAACAGTTGAAGAAGAAGAGAAGAAGCAGCACTGTAGCAACCCATAGTTAAGTCGTCTGAGCATCAAGTCAGACGACGGAAGGGCAGCGGCTAGAGCAAAAGAAGAAAAAGAAGAAGGAAGACATAGCTGTAAGCAAGGAAAGGAAGAAGAAGTAGAAAAGAAGAAGAAGAAAAGAAGAAGATTCTGCAGCTGAAAGAAAGAAAGAAAAGAGAAAGAAGAATCAGATCACCACAGCCACAGGTTAAATAAGTGAGAAGAAGGCAGGAAGAAAAGAAGAAAGAAGAAGAAGAAGAAGAAGAGGAACGGCCAAGAAGAAAAGAGAAAAGAAAGAAGAGAGAAGAAGAAGAAGCCAACAAAACTCTCTCTCTCTCTCTTCTTATATTTGTAACATAATTGAGAAAGTTTATACTTCTAGAATTCTAGTTGTTCCCTGAGTTCGACCTCGGGAAAATTTTCTATTCCGAGTAAAAATTTGTAGTAATCCGGTAGCTGTTTTGTCATATACTACAACGATTGTAAACCATAATAACTTAAAGACGAAACTATGCTCCACCAGTCACTAACTGGGTGTAGGATTACCACGAGGAACTCTCCCGACCAGGAGAGCACCACGTGTGCCTTCTACTCCTCAGAAAAGACTACAATCAAGATCGTTCCCATGAGGAACATTCGAGATCAAGAAAGAGACCTAATAAATAAACTAAATGGTGAAAAAGAATTAGTTAAAGAAAGTAATTGAAAAACAACAGCTACCTGTCCACCTTTCCTGTTTAGTTAGTTGGTTACCACTCTACTCAGTGTTCGCTGACTTCGTGTACTCATAACCCTTTTCAGGTCCAAGTGTTGAGCAGTGTTGTCAACGTTTCTGTGCGGATTTAAAGGCGTATTACGTTGCAGTAGAACCGACAAAACGTTTAAACAAATATAAATAATTTTATTACTCGAACAACTAGAGTATCCGAGGTCGAACACAGGGAGCAAACTCAGTACTTTGTAAAACCCAAGAATACAACTGTTAAATGCAAATATAATTGATTCAAAGAGTTTTTAAGAAAGATGTAAAAAAAATAGAATTAGACGTCTGATTTATGTATCAGACGTTTTAAATGTGATCTTTCTTTCTCTTTTCCTTCTTCTGCTTTGCCTTTTGGATCTCTTTGCAATCTTCCCTTGTCCTTCTTCTTCTTCTCTGCGAAGACTTCTAACCTTTCTGCTTTCCTTCTTCTCCTGCGAAGACTTCTTTCTTTCTTCTTCTTCTGTCTTGCTTCTCCTTTCTTCGTTGCCTTCTTCTTCTTCTTTGTCTTGCTTCTCCTTCTTCTGCAGCGGCCAAGTCCTTCTCCTGCAATCAACCTGCCTGCACAGGAGCAAAACCTAACCCTTCTCCCTCTACCCGCGTGTGTCTCTCTCTCAAGCAATTCACTCTAACCGCTCTACCAGAGCCACAGTCTCAATCGGGTCGGATCGTACCCGGGACCAGGTGCACTTGCAGGTGTGTAATGCGCGAGGAGTGCGTTGGTCTAGGTCGGGTCGGATCCGCCAGGTCCGCGTGGTCAGGCCGCGGACGAGGCGGGTGGGGTCAGTGAGGGACCTCACCCCTGTGCTTACTGAAGCGATAAGAGTAAAGCGTAAAAACAACTTATACGGTACCTGACGGTTGCAATCCCACGATGTGGGACTATCTGGTCTCGCCTTCACGCGCGCCTGCAGAAACCTCGTCGTGCGATTGCCCCGCAGCTGCTGGCTCTGCTAGCGCTCCTCGGCTGGATTCGTTCACCTCGCGACACTTGCGTTAGTATGCAGCACCTGTAGTCTGGAAGACCGGGTGCCTGGAGCTTCGCGGGAGCTTCATCAGAGGTCGTCCATGGCGGCAGCGGCTCGAATCCTGTCGTACACAAAACGCGCCTCTCGGCCAAATCAGAATAGATAGAGACCTTCGCCGTGGCACGGCGAAGGCGGTGGGCAGTGCAGCAGGCCGCAGGTCGGCCTAGGCGTGCATGCCTAGGTCAACCTGTGGCCGGAGATGGTGGGTTGGTCGGGGGGTGGTTGTGGAGGGCTGGAGTGGCAGTGGTAGGGTGGAGTGTGTTCCTGGAGGTGAGGCGGAGCTTTCGAGGTGGTTGGCGAGCCGGGTGGAGGGCTGGAGTGGTGTGGGCGGCTCGCCGGAGTGCGGTCGGAGGCGAAGACGATGGAGGTGGTTAGCGTCTGTCGAGGGTCGATCAAGGGAGATAACAGGGGGAAAAGAGAGAGAAGAGGATGGAGAACGTATCTGGGGTTGTCTGGAGTGAAGGGAGGCGGCGGAGAGGACGGCTCGTGACTGCCGTCGTCGGGGAAGAAAGACCCTGGGGGAGGAAGCGGCGACGAAGATGAGGTCAGGAGCTTGCGCGCAGGGTACAGCGCGCCGCGGGAGGAAGAGGCGGAGAGGACTCTGCTGCTGGTATGGCAGCAGAGTGACGAGAAGGAGGGAAGGCGGTCGCCGGAGCTTGTGGGTCGTTTGGCCGGAGATGGGAGAGAAGAAATTTGGAGGGGATCTCCGTCAAAATCAAGCTTAAGATGAGTGGCCGGGTCCGAGGGGTGTTTTATAGGTGCTGGCCGCTCCTATCAGTGCGTGAAAGACGCGCAATTAGGTCAGCCGGTTCGCCGGAGTTGGAAGGAAGAAAGATACCCACATCTCTCGTGCGTTCGCACGAGAGATTGGGTTCACGCCAGCGAATTTGATTGGCTTTAGAAGGAAGGGAATTCCTCAGAGAATCTCCCTTCCATTTCTGGGAGAGAATCTCTGAGGAATTAGAGAGCCATCTCTCTCGAAACTTCGTCGGAGCTCGGTTCTGCCCTAGCAATGGCGGCAGGACCGGTTTGCAAAGAAGGCGAGGAACCTAGGGGGCTCTCTGCAAGGATATTCGAAAGATAGGGACCTCTTTGTGATTTGGGTGTACTAACTTGCAAAGTAGGTCAAGATGACCTCCCCTTAGGTCCAAATTTTGGTACAAACCTAATTTGGCCATAAAGAATCTAATGGTGAAGTTGGATTTTAGGTTTGACCTCGTTTGATTGGACATTTTGCGTAAAAACCCAAATTAGGTTAATTGAAGAGCTAAGACCCTAATCTAGGTCAAACTAGGTTCCAAAGGCCAAATTAAGTGTTCTAAACCCCAGAGGATGTTTTTATATGATTTTTATTCTGACCGGAACCTTGTTAATTTAAGCGGGTCTGTTTTAGGGTTACCAAGTGTCATTTAATTCTTAGATTGCACATAAACCCATTTCTGATTAATTCAACCCACTTTGGACCATTTGACCTATGTTTTGCTTCTGAGAAATCCCGTTTATGTACTGCAATGGTAAAATTACAGTTTTAACCTTTATTTCATGTTTTCTTCTCAGAGCACTTGTTCCTTCAGTTAAGTCTTCTTCTAGGTTATGTAGGAGCTTTTATCTTCTTTATTAGGTCAAGATGAGCTAGTTATGGCTCATGATGAGGCTCTCATCAAGCAGCCAGACCCACGGCTGCAGAGGGTGCTGGACCTAGTAGAGTCCAGTAGTTGTAGCTTTTTGTTGTACTCCTTTTTCAGTTGTAGTGAGTAGTTCTTGCACCTCTGTACTCTGACATTTTGTACTTTATATTCCTGTACCCGTTTACTTTATATTGTTGTGGTGGTGTGTACTGTAGTAGTTTTACTTCTTTACTGCTGTAGTTTTGTTACTGTTAGTTTCTTAGTATAGTGAATATGGTTTACTTTCCTGCTTTTTGGTTACTTTCTCAGTGGACGACTGGGTCTTGGGATCAGTCGAGTCGGTCCGATCTCGTGTCGTGTAGGGATTCAGGAACCGGGTCGTAACACTTTAACTTGTCAAAACGTCTAAACAGGTTAACTCACTTATTCTACCATTTATTCAACTTCTTCTCTATTCCTTTACTTATTCCACAAACAAATTCCCCTTCATAAACGGGGCCTTAAGTTTGTAAAATAAGTAAATGAATAAGGAATAAGTGGAATAAATAGTAGAATAAGTGAGTTAACGCGTTTAAATGTTTGTGGAATAAATGGTGGAAGAACTAGAATCAATGTTAAAATTATGCCTCATTTGGTAAGGGTAATAAGTTTGTAAAATAAGTAAAGGAATATAGAAGAAATGAAATAAATAATGAAATAAGTAAGCTAACCCATTTGTGGAATAAATGGTGGAAGTAGTGGAATAAATGTTAAAATTATGCAAGTTAACTTTTCGCGTAAACAGAGCTTAACCCTCCAAAATAGGGATTACTTACGACCCGAACCCGACTCCTCATGGAACCCGAGAACGACTCGCCTTAACTAATCCCAAAACTCAGTCGTCCATCGAGAAACAATCCAAATGCACGAAACATACAATAACCACACATGCAATGTAGCTAAGCAGTTAAATCAAAAGACAGTAATGGAAATAGAATAAAATTTCACATTGGACAACATGCCACAGGCGGAAAATAGAGTTCACTAACTAGCCATCACACTAGAACGGAAAGACATAAGCAACAACACACATTCCAACATGCCAAAAGTACTCACTATAGTAAAGGTGTCACAAAAGCGGAACGAAAGGAGACAGTCAATTGCTGGGCTCGACTAGGCTTAGCACCCTCTGCAGCCGGTGGCGCTGGCTACTTAACTCGCTGACCTGAACATGTACACATAATTATTGTTAGCTAAATGCTGAGTATAGTGGTACATAAGAACATTCAAGGCGTCTATATATAAAAGAAAGCAGTAAATCATTCATACATTTTTCAGTTACTTAGAGAGTTATCATCTGGCTCCATTCATGCTCACTGCGTGTTTAATATTTGGTTAATCTAGTAAGGGTCCATGACGAGTGGCTACTCATCATAGCTAAAAAGCTAAAGATAAGCTAGAAACTGGGTTAAACAATACCAAATTAACACATAAAAAGGGTTAAGTGTGGGAATCAAAGAAAAAGACTTAAAACCTTAATTCCGTGTCAAAATTGCATGATTAGGTCATAAAACGAGATATTCTTGAGAAAAAGGTCAAATGGTGATCTAATTGTTAATTGAATATGCAAACAAGTTTAAAAGTCCAAATCAAAATTATAATTAACTTCTTAAAAGTTCAATTAAGCGTACATAAAAACTTGAAAGCATTTGGACATCATTAAGGCCTTGAAACGTAGATTTTACATTTACGTCCTCTGTTCATCACATTTCCTTCATTAGAAAACCTTTCCGGACCTTTTTGTAATCCACAGGGACCTCATTGAAAGCCCTTAAGGACCATTCAGTTATGATCTCCTACCACTTATGGACTCACCTATAAATGTCCTACCCCTTCACAAGGGGCCTCTCCCTGCAAATTAAGCAATAGAACCGGCAACCTACTGCCTCCGCACATGCATTGTAGCACGCGAAGAACCCGCACCATCTCGACCGTCCATTCTCTCATTGATCTTGATCTGCAGCTCAATCTGAATCAAAGCTTCGCGCGAAGCGGCGCATGTGCTCACCCAATCCCCCAGATCCCATCCTATGGCCAGTTTTCATTTTGGCAGCCTGTGCGCTTCTCTCCTCTCATCCTTGCCGTCGATGCCCTCGTCGCCTATCTTCACCCGTGCGGTGATCTGGCCACTGAGATTGCTACTTAAGCACCTTAGTGGTCGCGCGCGCAAGGGATCTCTCTCTCCTACCTTCTTAGCAATCATTCCTCCACTCTAGTCTCCCCTCCTCACCAATTCTCTAATTTCACAGCCACCGGCTGTGAAATCCTTGACTTCTCTCCGACTCTCCTCATCGCTAAGGACCACATTGCACCTGAGGATGACCCAGAAGTCTCACTAGCAGGCTTTTCACTCCGCTAGAGCTCACCTCCCTCCCTTCTTCCTTCTTAGCCACCGGCTAAGGACCCATAGGTCACATTCTTCCTTTTAGAATAGTTTTACTGTTTTGTAGTTTAGCTATAATGTTAGTTAGATAGCTTAGCAATAGAATTAGATGTAGAATTAGTGTTAATCTGCTGTACATGTTAGTTTCGCATTAGGAGTAGATTTAGATTAAATTCCCCCCCTCCCCCTCATCTCCTCTGATCATTCCAGATCAGAGGGGACGATTTCCCCCAGTCACTGTTCATTATTTTCCTCCTTTACCTGTTATTCATATCGCTTCTTATTTCCTCGATTTTTCTCTCGCAATGCAACCAATCATTAGATCGAATTTCATATCTGAATGGTTTCTAACCTCAGATTTGAAATTAGCGTCAAAATCCATTTTAGGGGCTTCCCATTCATTCCATTTTATCACAAAAGCCCTTGATCTGAGTTATAAATTGAATCAGCTTGCCAGATTTTCTGTAAATTCAAATTTCAAGGATTTCTATTCATTTTGAGTTTTGAATCCTTGATCCAGCAAACTAAAATATTTTGATTTGATTCACTGTTTGGCTAGGAATCTGAGGTGATTCTAAAGTCAGAATTCACTTTAGATGAGCCATAATCTGATTTGAGTTTTTGTAAGGATTTGAATGTCTTTAATGCATTGTAGAGCCAATGAAAATCAACTTTGTTGATTTGAGACTCTACCTTGCATCTTTTAGTTGACTTTGAAGAGAAATTCTGATTTTCAACCTAAGGAGTTCTCAATACTCCTTAAGGTTTCAGAGATCTGGGATTTAAGTTTATGTTTTAAATTGACTGATTTAACTCCTACATGTTGTCTATAGCATTAGAAAGAGCTAGATCATATCTCTTTTAGCTTTGATTTGATGAGATTTTATCGACAAGGGATCTTGAGTTTAAGTTGTATCCCTAAGTGATTTTTATGAGAATTTAAACCCTTGTCAGATTTTGTCTTTAGGTTGATTTCTATTTTTGTTTTAAATCCAGATTTATAGCAAATTGCTGCAATTGTAGCTACATATCCATCAATCCCAGTTAAATAATTCCTGAAACAGTCACTTTAAATTCTTGATCAGGTTGTCTTGAGTCTGATCTGGAATTTGATTGGCTATCTCAAGCTATTAGGTAGTTGGAATTGAGGTTCTTCCCTGCTACAGACTGAGCTTTCTTCCAGATGAATTAATTGCAGCAGCAATTAAGACGTCTGAAGAGGAACTAGGCTTGTTGCAGTGGTTGGAGTTTAGTAGCTTATGCTGCTGCGTGTGCTTCTATTAGATTTCCAGCAGAAGAATTTCAGCAATTGGTTTGCTGCTGTTAAGTTGTGTTGTTTCTATTCCAGCAGTTTTTGCTTGAGAAGATCTGTGGACAGTAGCCAAGGATGTAGTTGGTTAAATCGTTGACTGATGTATAATGTTGTGTTTAACTTTTGCACAAACTTTCATGTAAACTCAATGAATTTTTAAGCTCATTTGAATGCTTGTAATCTTAATTTAAATTCTTTTGTTAGCTTGTATCAATACCTGACTGTCCATAAACATAATTAACTGAAATCGATGTTGATTTACGTGCTAATTTGGTTATATCCTGTCTAGATATTGTATTGAGTCAGTTGAGATAGTTTACTGCCTATCAACTTTCTGGAGTTCTATTCTAAGCCCTCTGCTTACCTTAGAAAACCTTTAAAAGGCTTAGAATGTGTGAATTTTGTAATTTAATAAAAATTAGATAAAAAAACTAAAAAAATAAAATAAACCTGTTCAATAGAAGATTAGGTTTTTCCCTAAGTTCATACTAAGTTCTATGGTATTTCGAAACCCTGGCTTGGTAAAATATACCAACCGACGGTTCTGTATACCATGGAATTCAATAAAAGGAACAAAACATAAAAAGACCAAAAACATCTCCTCATCTCTTTCTTTCCATCTCATCCCATACCTCCATAACAAATATAAAAACCATAAAAAGCTGAAACAACTCAAAAAAATACCTAAAAATCCTTTGTATACTATGTATATAAGTGTATATATAAGCTATTTTGTAAGCCTATTTATCTATAATGTAAATTATACATATTTATAATAAAAATAATTTATGTATACATTGTTGTGTTTAAATTAAGTGTTTAAGTTAGATTGTACTGTATATAACTAAATTATATAATTACTTATTAAGTAAACTAAATTATATGTACTAAATAGCTATGTAAATTAATACCTTCTATAAATAACCATATTAAGCTATAATACTGTATATATGTATTTATATGTATATAATGAACATATTTAACTGGGTTCCATAATTTAATTGTATATATAAAATAAATACTTAATTTATTAAGTTAATAGTTAACTTATTAGATTAAATTAAAATAAATTAGTAGTTTAAGTTAAAACTAAGTTAACTAATACTGTATAGTTATTCTACTGTATTTTAAGTAAATTAACATAATTTAATTATATTTATAATGTTTATACTATTTAAACTTAAATTACAAATAAAACAGTCTAAAATTATGTTATTTAAATATAAATAAATTAGAAATAAAGCTTGTAAAATACAATAAAAATATATATTAAATACTTTAACATATTTAATAACTCTGTATAAGGTCAATTAGACCATATATTAACTAATTTATATGTAATTAAGAAATAAAACCCACAATTCTGTTTGTATAAACTGTATACTTTACTTAATTTATTTATATAGTAAATATAAGTAAATTTCTAAATTAACTGTACAATTAAGTAGTACTATGTAAATACTTTATTATCATATAATTTATTTTTATTTTATAATAAATTATGGCCCTCGAATTGAGGGCCAAAGAC
This sequence comes from Thalassia testudinum, assembly GCA_037157565.1. Taxonomy (NCBI): domain Eukaryota; kingdom Viridiplantae; phylum Streptophyta; class Magnoliopsida; order Alismatales; family Hydrocharitaceae; genus Thalassia; species Thalassia testudinum. The sequence continues at coordinate 17,179,779 of JAZHRO010000076.1, read as the reverse complement.
CTTAAATCAGCACAGCAGCGGCTGAATTCCAACGCAAAGCAGGCGCTCGAATAGTGCCACATTGGAAACTGCAAAGCGATCGTAGCGCTATAAATTGAGTAAGTTATAAGGCTTTAGCAGTCGTCACGGGTGTCGGGTGCCCGAAACACAATACTTTTCTCTCTGACCATTTTGAGCATATATTGAGCATTGTGATGAGTTTGCGGTGTGGGCTGGGAGCCCGACATGTGCGAGGGCTTGATTAAGCTCAAAACTGAGCATAAAATGTAATTAAGTGACCTAAGTAAGAAACTAGGGCACGCTTAGCAGAGGTTTGGTCCCACCTTCCTCAGGTGTTGTATATCCCTCGAAAGGTGTACCCGCCAATTAAACACATTTTTGTTAAGGCCCCAATGACTCATTAAAAACAGAGAAGAAGAGGGTAAGCGGAACAAAAACTAAGTGTTAGCTGTAGAGAAAGTTAAGACGTAAAAGAAGAGAAGAAAGAACACAGAAGAACTTAAGAAGAAAAAGAAGAGAAGAAATGTATTTGTATAATGGATAGCGTATATGTGTATATAAATAAAAAAGTATAAGGTAAATAATAAGTATATGTATAAGCAGTATAGCTATTTATATATATAAATAACCACGTATCATTACTGACAGAATAAAACATCACTAAAGGTAAAATAAATGTCGCTATAGATTCTAGTGCCTACTTTAGTGTTTGTATATAGTTTTCTAGGGTTTAGCGACGCTTGTATCTGTCGTTGTAGCTCCTATATATGTTACTATATATGTTAGTATATTAGGTTAAGTTAGTATGATATGTATTATTAGTTAATATTGTATATATATGTAAGTATTAGTAATATAACTTATAAGTATATAATATAGAGTATGTCTATGAAGTGTTTGATGCTTGTTTGTAATTAGTATTTGCAAGCATATTAATTGATTCTTTTTGTACATAATTAAACATTAATTCATTCATTCATTCTTTATTATACACAAAAGTGATCTTTTTGGAATTAAAGAATAACCTTGGACTTAGAGAGTGATGAAAATCAATAACTGCCTCCCAATGAACGACCTAGAATAAATCAGCAGAAATTATGTAATTAAATAAAATTAACGCGATAACGGTTTGTATTTGTGACACATATTACAACAACGACATTTCTTTTTTATATACGAACTATTTTTCCAGTGATCATTATTAGTCCACATCATCACGTAATCCACAGGGTCCCTAAGGGAACGATCTTGATGCAGTTTTCCCGCGATGCAAGATGCACACGTGGTACTCTCCAAGCTGGGAGAGCACCCCGTGGTAGTCCTACACCCGGTCTACCACCCCAGGGTCACGGTCACGACATAACAGTGACTACAACTTGTGCGATAGGCACACGGGTAGCTACCCTGCACTAGAACGTGGTCAGTCCTTTCCGCTAGCGGGTACACTCAAACGTACAGCACAGAACAAAGCAGGGACCACACCCCTCAACAGTCTGTGTACCCTCACCTGACAATCCCGGTTTGCCCTGTGGGGCTAACAGGAGTTGGTGTAGGGAGGCCAATCCTAACCTCGGGTCCCAACAGAAAGGGAGGCTAGCTCTCACCCTACACAAAAGTGACGGTAGGTCTCCTCGGTACCACGTACACGAGGGCCAACTCACTTTCCATACCCAACTCCAAACAGCCAACCAACATACCTGTATAGGCAACGTGTTCTATCATACATCAATATCCATGTCACTATACTTTGATTCCTTTCCTAGTTCCCCAAAGGGTTTGTGCATAGTACTGTCTCATTTGAATACATGACATGCTTCTCTATTCACATTCTAGTTTCATAATCATAAAACAGGCAGTTCATGATTCAACAGGATAAGCATTCAATCTTATCAATTTACATAGTCATTTGCTTACAGTAGGTAAATGTAACAACAAGCATTCTCAAATTATAACAAGCGAGGTTCAAATAGTGTACATACAATATTCTCAGCCCTAGAGTTCATCGCATGTCCTAGGCTTCAAACAGATATTTTTAAGCATACACTGAACAAATTAAATCACATGAGTAGAGAGGACCACTCTACCAAAGTGTAAGGGAGATATGGGGGCACGAATGATGGATCCCGATGTCTCCGCAGGTCCCATGTGCACTACGAACTGGAGACCTATTTCGAACAGTTGGTTAAACTAAACATTAACCTTGTTGACCAACAATCCAGTATGTCAAAACAAGCTCAAAATAGTATGAAAATGTACAGACCCATCACACTTTTAGTCTTTTAAGACGTCTGGAGTTTCAGTCAGATGTCTGTCCAGACGTCTGAAAATGAAATTTTTGTACGCACACTGCGCCCTGCACGCGAGCGACGAGTAGGACCTCCTTCCTCCCTCCCCTTTACCTACTTTCACCGAACCCTAAAACCCCCACGCCACCTATTTAAGCCCCTCCCCTCCTCTCCTCTCCACTCCACACACCACCACCTTCACCTTCAAAGCTTACGGGAGTGGCGAGAGGAGGTAAGCGAGGAGGAGAGCGAGAGGGAGAGGGAGGAGATTGCGGGAGGAGGAGGAGGCCGAGGTCAGAGAGCTTTGGTGGAAGCTTGGTGGAGCTCGCAAAGCCACCGTGGGCTCGTGCGGGAGGAGGGGAGAACTCGAGGAGGCAGCCCCCCGACCATCTGCAGCGGCTGGAGCTGCGACAGCACGAGGCGGAGTGCAGTGGAGAGAGCTGGGAGGAGATTCTGGTACTGGAAGTTTTCCAGTATCAAGCGTCTGGAGTGGAGTCCAGATGGTTGACGGGGCACCTGCACGTCTAGGGTTAAAGCCAAGCATCTGAAAGCTCATTTATCGCGAAGGTACGCTCTTTTACGTTGTTACGGTCATGCTGGCCTCACCGCAGATGAATGTTTGGTCTGATTTGGGGGCTGCGGCTGTCGTACGCAGGAGCAGCCTTGGGAAGGAGTGCGAAACGCTTTCCCACACACTTTTGGACGTCTGATCAGATCACCAGACGTCCAGAGGTGCTTCTAGACGACCAGAGGCGTGGTTCAACTTCTGGAACTGCCTTTAGACAATCGCATAGGAGGCCTGGACATCTGAGAACACCGCATGGACTTAAGGTAAGGTTCTAGTACCTTTTAAGATGTCTGAACTAAAAGTTCCCTACTCGAAGGGGGTGACGTAATAATTGCGGAAATAAAATAAACAATCTTCACAAAATAAGCAATCACACAAGTACACAAGAATTTTTAGGTGGAAACCCAAACCGGGTGAAAACCACCACCTAACCCTCTCGAGTTAGGATTTTCCGATCAACCAAGTTGATCAAAATCCACTAAATCGAATCACTTTAAATGAGGGTGATTCAACCTCAATACAACCATGCTACTTAAACGAGGGTAGCGTACCTCAACCCCTTCTCTCCACGAGAAGGATTTTGTCTCGCGAAGGAGATGGGAATTCAAAAAGTGAATACCCAACCAAATAACAAAGATAAAAGAAACAACAAGTCCTATAGAGCCAACAAAGTAATTATAAACCTAGCTTCTATAGGAATTAGGAAACTCCCCTTTGCAAGGAGTGCGTCGAGTTGATGACGCGGTGCGTGTGCCACGTGACGGCGCAACTTCGCTCTCGTGAACTACGGCGGGAGAGCGGGTGCGCGAAGCTTGATGCTCTCAAGAGAATGGAGCTTGAGCTTGGAGAGCAAAAGCTAGCTAAGACACAAGAGAGTGGAACTAAGTTGCTTAAGTGTGTCTTATGTTTCTCTTAGTGTGTATGTGTGTTTCTAGGTGTGTAAAGGCTCCCCTCTATTTATAGAGGCCTTAGGAAGGCTTTGGAAGGCTTAGAAAAGCTTCCATAGCCGTTGGGTACAAAGCCCAAGTGAATCAGCCCGAAATCAGGAACAATCATTGTTCTGACAGGCTTATCAGACGTCTAATTCTGGCATCAGACGTGTGGAAGTTCACTTTAAGACGTCTGATTCCAAGGTCAGACGTCTGATTTTGGGCAGGTCTCTTCCTGACTTGGATCAGATCTAAACAGGGTTTTTGTGCAAGTCCATCAGACGACATACAGGACGTCTGGCACTATGTCTGGACGTCTGGAAACCTACTTTTTCTGTGGGAATGGATTTCCAAACGTTGCAACAGCTAGAAAATCTCTGAGAAGAGATTTTGGGTCAGCCGAGGCAAAACGGTCAATTATCAGACGTCTGGAAAGGCCTAAGGACGTCTGATAAAGCTCTAACGGTCATAATCTTGAGTGTTTGCTAAGCCAGCCAACGGTCTACTAATTGGACGTCTGGCAAATCCATCAGACATCTCCTAAAACATCTGGTCTAAGGTCTGGACGTCTGATTTCATCAGACAGAACTAACTATGTCCAGCCTAACAATTATCAGACGTCTGAAACAACAGTCAGACGTCTTAAAATACTTTATCAGACTTCTAATTTGGGATTTAGACGTCTGGAAACTCTGTTTGAACCCTATATTGGTTTTCTAAGTGTTCTACAGAAAACCTAAGTATCCTAGGGTTGTGCAGGTGTTCCTAGGACTACTGTTAGGGTACTTTGAGGCTCTTTAACATGAATTATCTAAGGAAATAAAGAGCAACAAAAGAAATGAAAAATACAACAAGTACAAAAGAAGGAAATCTATCCTATTCTTCATTTCCTTCCATCTTCAATATATCGCTCCTCGCGAATCTCTTCTACTCTCAATCGAGCTCCTCCAATTCATCCTGGATGCGAGCTCGAACTCCGTCTAATCACGTATCCATGTGCGATTGACCTGAAATCTAGGACTCAAAGCGCAAATATTAAATGACACGTGTTTTGTTATCATCAAAACAAATGATCGTGGTGCTCTAGCACCAACATGAACTTGTTCCCAGATTCCTGATTTTGGACAGTAGGCACGTTTTTGACCCATTTTGGGTCCAATCGGGGTCCGTTTTACGCAAACAAAGTACTTGTAGTTTCCTTACCAGTTTCTCTACGTACTAGAGACCTTTGTACACTATTCTGAACACTACTTTTGTGATGTATTCCCTGGTATAGGGTTTCAGCCTACTACGTGTTTGGGGCTCGCATAGACGCTTGGGTTGCGGTTCGAGCCTCTATTACTCCCGAATTGTCTTGTAGAGTGGTTAATTCTGTTAATGATATTTAAATAAGAATGTGCTTTGGAAATAGCCAATGGCACCCTAGGATGTGGCATGAACCTTAGTATAGAGAAATGAACAAACCGTTTGTGCTATATAATGTACTTGCATGCATTATTGAGCTAAACTGTTAGCAATTGTCTGTATTTTAGTTATGAGCTGCCTGTAAATTATGAACAATTATATGTGAAATCACTAGTTGCATGTATGCAATTATGGAAACACGAGCTACCTGTTTATGGACGAGAAATGAATTATGAATGGTGAAATCTGGATCTGAATAAATGGGGTGAACATGAGCATGAACCTTACGGGGAATTAGGAGTAGAACTCCTGTGGTTAGATGGAAACCTGGAATATAGACGGGAAGTGTGCTGACCCTTGAGTACGTGGTACCAAGGAGAGCGACTGTCCCCTTTTTGTGTAGAGCGGAGCTAGCGCCCTTAAGTTGAGACCCGGGGTTAGGATTGGCCACTCTACATTGACTCCTGATGGCCCTCGTGTATGCGGTACCGAGGCGAGCTACTAGTGTAGGGAGAGAGCTAACCACCCCATGTCTGGTCATGGCAAAAAGAGATTATGTCATTGATTTCAACCTCCAGGACACATCGCCGGATAATTTGGTCAGCACCTATGGGAAATAAGTACGGGTCTTCCCAGATGTAGTACTTGGCATCGGAGCGCAACTTGTCTTTCTTGGCCTTCGACTAATCAGACGGGATCTGGTGTGATGCCAAGTAGTTTACTAAATCAACAAACCATGGAAGCCTGGTACCAACAGTCAAGAGGTGCTCATTAGGAAAATGCTCCATGATGGGTCTAGAAGGGTCGATGATCTCAGAAGGAAGGCGAGACAAGTGGTCAGCTACCACGTTATGTCTTCCCGCCTTGTCGCGAATCTCGAGGTCGAATTCCTACAACAGCAAGATCCATCGAATTAGTCGAGACTTCGTGTCCCTTTTCGCAAGGAGATGCCTTACAGCTGTGTGATCCGAGTAGATTATGACGTGAGAACCCAGGAGATAAGATCTGAACTTTTCGAGGGCAAATACTATAGCTAGCAGCTCTTTTCCGTAACCGTGTAGTTACGCTGAGCCTCGTCAAGTGTCTTGCTAGCGTAGTAGATGACCACAGGTTTCCCGTCAATCTTCTTCCCCAGAACCGCTCCTACAGTGAAGTCAGAAGCATCTCACATGATCTCAAAGGGTTGAGACCAATCAGGGGACTGTAGGATCAGGGCTTGGGTGACTTGGTCACGAAGGGTCTCAAAAGCTTGGGTGCATTCCTTGGAAATCTCAAAGGGTACATCCTTGGAGAGAAGAGTGGTCAGGGGACGCACAATTTTTGAGAACTCAGGGATGAAACGAGGGTAAAAACTGACGTGCCATAGAAAAGATCGGATGTCCCGAATCAAGATAAGCAAGGAAGTTTAGAAATCAGGCTAACCTTGGCTCGATCCACCTGGATGCCTCTCTCAGAAATTAAGTGCCCCAGGACGATCCCCTCAGGCACCATAAAGTGGCTCTTTTCCCAGGAAAGAACCAGATTTACGCCAATGCAACGCTTGAGTATGTGAACCAAGTGCTAGAGACAATCGTCAAATGATGCCCCGAAAACTGAGAAGTCATCCATGAAGATTTCCAGATAATCACCAACCATATCAGAGAATATGGCAAGCATGCACCGCTGAAAAGTTGTGGGTGCATTGCAGAGACCGAAAGGCATCCTTCGGAACGAGTATGCCCGGAAGGAGCAGGTGAACATGGTCTTCTCTTGGTCCTCTGTATGATTTGCCACTTAGTTGTAACCGGAGTACCCGTCAAGAAAGCAGAAGAATCTATTTCCCGCTAGTTTTTCGAGAATCTGATCAATAAACGGTAGTGGGAAATGATCTTTCTTCATGGAGGAATTGAGTCTTAGGTCATCTATGCAGACTCTCCACGAGTTGGCTATACGGATAGGTATGATCTCTCCGATTTCGGTTGTGATGGTGGTGAGCTCTGCCTTCTTAGGCACAACCTGGATTGGGCTCACCCAGCAACTATCGGAGATCGGGTAGATGATCCATGCATCTAACCACTTAATGATCTCCCTTTTCATGACCTCCTGCAGATTGGGGTTTAAACGTCTCTGCATTTCACATGAAGGTCGTGCACCCTCTTCAGAATAGATGTGGTGTGTGCAACAAGAGGGACTTATTCCAGTCAAATCTTCTAGAGTCTAACCAATGGCTCTCCGATGTTGCTGGAGAACAGTAATCAGACGAGATTCCTGATCAGGTGTGAGTTTGGAGTTTATAATTAGCAGAAGTTTCTGATTGGAACCCAAAAAGACATATTTCAAATGATCGGGAAGGGGCTTGAGTTCAAGAATGGGTTATCAGCAGCAGCGGGTGGTTCAGAGTGGGTGTGGGGAATAAGGGTAGGAGTTATGGGTTTGTCTAGATCAAGTTTTGACTCCTCTAATTGCGGTTTTGGATCTTCTTGTGGTTGATGAGGGATAATCATGCTATCCTCAATTTGTGGTTTATCAACCACGGCTCTGATGTCACAAATTTGCTCTATCACACCGCAATTAATCCCTTGTTGGGCCTTAAGGATATCAATCTTGAGATTCTAATTCCCAAATTTCAGCCCTATTTGGCCCTCTTCACAACTTATGTTGGCCCCTACAGTGGCCAGAAAAGGTCTCCCTAATATGATTGATGTATCCCTTGGATTCTCAGGTACATCAATGTCTAGAACTATGAAATCTACAGGGAAGTAGAAATCCCGTACCCTAACAATAACATCCTCAAGAATTCCCTTAGGTGACTTGATAGATCGATCGGCTAATTGCAATGTCACCTCAGTCTGTTTCAGTTTAGATTCTTCTAAGTGGTTAAGCAGGGATGTGGGTATCAGGTTTATGGAAGCACCTAGGTCTAATAATGCTTTATTAAACTAGGTTTCACCAATCTTACAAGAAATCAGGAGAGTGCCTGGGTCTTTTGCCTTGGGTGGGAGTTTACTCAGGATCACAGAGCTAGCTTGCTCTGATAGTACAATCGGACTCCCACTCTTGGTTCACGGCTTACGCTGAGGTGTACACACGTATTTCAAGAATCGTGCGTAAGCCGGTACGTGGAGGATTGCATCCATCAAGGGAATGTTTATTTGGACCTACTCAAGGAGCTTGATCAGGTCCTCCTCAAGAGCCACGGGTTTAGTTGTCCTCTTTCCCTTGGTCAAGATCTCAGGAAATGGAACCTTGGTTGGTTCCTCTAGGATAGGTCCAGGTTTTTGATCTGGGACAGGGATAGGAACATCCTGGATAGATATCCCAGGGTTTAGGTCACTACCAGGCTTGGAATGGTCTGGATAAGGTGGATCTTGGGTTGTTCTACCACTAGGGGTTGTTACAGAATTTAGTCCTGCCTGGTTCTGGTTGGGGGTTGGTAAGATGGGCTGTTGCTGTTGGAAACCCGCATATGAGGTTGATGCTTCCATCCCTTGATCATCCCGTCAAGGGATGGAACAGAAGGGGCCTGATAGATCAAGTGTGCTTGGCCTGGGTTCGGGTTGATAACGCGCCGCTGAGTTGGCACGTTATTTGGATTAGGCAGAGGTTGAGAAGGAAGTGTGCCTGGTTGGCGAGAATTCGCCAACTGGGCGAGTTGGTTGCGGACCTCTGTGATTTCGTCCTTGTGTTGCTTCTGGATAGCCTCATTCGTTCTTTGAATATCAGCCAGAGTTTGGAGGATGAGGGACATTTGGTCTTGGTTTGGCCCAGATGGATAAGTGGGGTCGGGCTGAGGCTGAGGCGACTGATAAGGACGAGGGGCTTGTGGACGAGGCTGAAAGGGTGGTCTTGGGTTCTGAGAATTTCCCACCCACTGGAAATTGGGATGGTTTCGCCATCCAGGGTTGTAGGTGTTGGAAAATGGATCATTCTGGATGGTGTTGAGGTTCTCGCAGGTCTGAGGAACCTCAGGAAAGTTGGAGAATGGGGGAGTAGAGTTCCCTAGGCAAGAATAAAAAGGATCGAAGGTCCCTCCGGTCCTGGAGTCAAATGGGGGTGGATACGGGTCCATCGCAGGAGGTCGGTTGAAAATGTTCTGCACATTTTCCCTTGCGGGAGGTGGCTGTGCGATGGAATTCTGCTTAGAGGTGGCTCGCTGCAAATGTTGAGTCAGCTCGTCCACCTTCTTCACAATAATTGAGACCTTGTCCAACCAACTGGCCATTAATTCCAGGTCGACTGATGCGGACAGGCCCTGCGTCTCATGTGCTCCCTTAAGGTTCGTCGCTGCGCGGGTATTCGTCCGGTCGAATAATCCCACGGAGTCATTGTTGATGGAGTTCTCGCACATATTCTCGAGAATATCCCACACGGTGTCCTCATGTTGACCCATGAAATTCCCTCCACGAGTTGCATTGACGAACAATCTAATATCTTCATAGAGTCCCTGGTAAAATGACTGGACTTGTTCCCATTTAGGAACTCCGTGATGGGGGCACTTTCTCATGAGATCCTGGAATCGATCCCATGCCTCATGAAAAGGTTCTCCCGTCTGCTGTTTGAAGTGAGTAATTTGATGGCGCAAGGTGTTTGTCCGACTAACGGGAAAGAACTTCAAAAACTTAGACTGGAGTTCTTCCCAAGTGTTGATCAGGAGGGTTTGTGTCTGATACCAATGAGCCGCCTTGTCCATAAGGAAGAAAGAGAACATCTTCATAAGTAAGATATCCCGATTCTGCACATCTGACTCGAATGTCTGGGCCAGATGCTTAAGCTGTTTGATATGCTGGAAGGGATCTTCAGAGTTAAGCCCATAGAATTTAGGTATAACATGAATCATATTGGTCTTCAATTCAGAATCAGGTCCTCCAGTCGGGATTCTGACTCGAGGCTCAATTGCCACCGCAGCGGGATTATAGTGATCTCGCATCATGGGGCGCTGTGGTGGGTTCATGAAGTTTTGGAAGAGATCATTAAAACACTGGAGCTGGTGCTCAAGATTATTTCCTTCTTCAACAAGTTGAGCCACGGTGGAAGAAGAAGGGAAACTAGGTTCAGAGTCAGAAGAGAGGTCTATGTGGAGTGGTTGTCGCACAAACAAGGGTACCGAGGCTTGGCCTCGGGGAGAGTGGATTTCTAGAGGAGGTTTCAAGGACCTCCTACAGAACATGCACTGATGGATTGGATGAGGTTAGAAGATGTTGGACTCAATCAAGACACCCAAAATATGTTGGGTGACTATAGTGGTTTGGGGCAGATGATACCTCTTGATCAGAAGGTCGTCCACCTGAGAATTACCTGGGCAGCCAGCGAGGGTGAGTCCCGCGAAGACCCCTACAGGTAGAGCGCCCCCACGGGTTACAGGGTTTCCCCCACCCAACTTCTCTTGTCACTGAGATTCCAGGTAAACCAGAATGGGGACCTTGACCTCTTAAGTCTACCACTTTTAATTAAGATCAAGGTGGTTAGGGTTTCACTTGAACTTTAAGCCTTTTGTGTGCAAAAAGTGACCTAATTTAAAAGTTGGTTGATCCAAGGGATCAACTTCACTTGTTTGTTCCTGTGAGAGCTTATTAGGTCCTCTCTTTTAGTGTTCAGGTGAATTAAGGGCCTGATTGCTTAGGGTTTCTCTTAATAGATCTTTTCAAGTAATGGTTTAGGCACACCTCTTTTTGGAATTTTCAGTTCTTGATTAGAAGATGTGTCTCTAAAACCTTAGCTTAGAATCCTAGGTTGGCACTAGTTGGTCCAATTAGTTGCCTCAGAATTGGGTAAGTAGGGCTCAAGCAAGAAGGTTTTAGCCCTAGTTACCTTAAGTGGATATGTAGATAAAATGTGTTGAAATTTAAAAGCAGGCAACTCTGTGAATTACTAAGTATGGAAGACAAGTAACTCTAGATTGATTTTTCTTTTCTTTTTCCTCTTTAGAATTTGGGGGGGCTTAAGAGAGAGAGAGGGTAGAAGGTTACCTGTCCCTTGGTGTAGTTGTTGTGCTGCTGCTTGTTCCTTCTCTTTAGAGTAGAGGGGAGCTTGCCGCCCCTTGGGTTGAGACCCGGGGTGGGTTTGGCCACTCTACATCGACTCCTATTTAGCCCTCATGTACGTGGTACCTTGGTGAGCTACTTAGTGTAGGGGAGGAGCTAGTCGCCCCATGGGGCCTGAGGTTAGGTACAACCACCCTACACCGACTCTTGTCAGCCTGTTGGGCAAATCGGAATAGTTGGAATAGGGTATACAGACTGTGAGGGGCGAGACCCCTGTTCTGAAAATGGCAAGGCCCTGTGCTGTTCCATGTTGTACATTTGGAAGTACCCGTTAGCGGAAACGACTGACCGCATGCCAGTGTGGAGTAGCTATCTGTTCGCTTATCACGAGTGCCGTAGTGACCGCTACGTCGCGACTGTGACCTCGGGGTAGTAGACCGGGTGTAGGACTTCCACGAGGGACTCTTCCGGCCAGAAGAGTGCTACGTGTACATCCTACATCGCGGGAAAACTGCAAGCAAGATCTTTCTCTTAGGGAACAAGAAGATTAAGAAATGTTATGGTACCTGATTAAAACACTTGGATCAGAAAAACGATAATTGGAAACGGACGATAATAAATAAACTATTAAACACGTGTTTAGCTAGTTGCTTGTTTAAATTATATCATAAGTGATTTAACCACCACTTTATTCAGCGTTAGCTGACCACATATTTTATAACCTTGTTCAGGTCAAGGATTAGAGCAACCAGAGCCACCGGCTGTTGAGGATAAACTATTAAACACGTGTTTAGCTAGTTGCTTGTTTAAATTATATCATAAGTGATTTAACCACCACTTTATTCAGCGTTAGCTGACCACATATTTTATAACCTTGTTCAGGTCAAGGATTAGAGCAGCCAGAGCCACCGGCTGTTGAGGGCATTGGGCCCAGTTGAGATCAACTGTAGTTTTCTTCTGTTTCTTTTACAAAGAGTTTTGTAGTAGTGTTACGACCCGATTCCCGAATCCCTACAGGACACGAGAATCGGACCGACTCGACTGATCCCAAGACCCAGTCATCCAACAGGAAAGTAACCAAAAAATAATAAAATAAACCACATTCACCATGCAAGCAACTAAAAGTAACAAAAGTACAGCAGTAAAGAAATAAACTACTACAGTACACACCACCACAACAGTAGAGAATTTAAGAAGGGAACAGGAATGTAAAATTACAATAAAAGAGTACAAGAATGTAACAAAATACTCACTACTCCAGAAAATAGGTACAACAAAGGTACAACTACTAGGCTCTACTGATCCCAGCAGCCTCTGCAGCCGTAGGCTCTGGCTGCTCAACACCTAGACCTGAAAAAGGTGGTAAGTGTTGGTGCTAGAGCACCACGATCTTTTATTTTTATGATAACAAAACACGTGTCATTTAACATTTGCACTTGGAGTCTTAGATTTCAGGAAAATTGCAAATGGAGATGTGACCAGACGGAGTTCGAGCTCACATCCAAGATGGATTGGAGGAGCTTGATGGAAAACAGAGGAGATTCGCGAGGAGCGATAGATTGAAGAAGGAAGGAGATGAAGAATAGGATAGATTTCCTTCTCTTGTACTCGTTGTATTTTCGTTTCTTTTGTTGCTCTTTATTTTTGTTACTTAGATTCATGTTAAAGAGCCTCAAAGTACCCTAACAGTAGTCCTAGGAACACCAGCACAACCCTAGGATACTTAGGTTTTCTGTAGAGAACTTAGAAAACCAATATAGGTTTCAAACAGCATTTCCAGACGTCTAATTCCAAGATCAGACGTCTGATAATGTGTTTTAAGACGTCTGACTGTTGATTCAGACATTTGATAACATTTAGGCTGGACTTGTTGTTATGTCTGATGAAATCAGACGTTCAGACCTTAGACCAGACGTCTGATGACTTTCCAGACGTCCAATTAGTGGACCGTTGGCTGGCTTAGCAAACACTGAAGATCTAACCGTTAGAGCCTTATCAGACGTCCTTAGGCCCTTTCAGACGTCTGATAAATGACCGTTTTGCCTCGGCTGACCCAAAATCTCTTCTCAGAGATTTTCTAGCCGTTGCACTCTCTTGGAAATCCATTCCCACGAAAATGTAGGCTTCCAGACATCCAGACATAGTGCCAGACGTGATGTATGTCGTCTGATGGACTTGTACTAGAACCCTGTTTAGATCTGATCCAAGTCAGGAAGAAACCCGCCTAAAATCAGACGTCTGATGTTGTTCCCAGACGTCTTAAGGTGATCTTCCAGATGTCTGATGCTAGGATCAGACATCTGATAACTCTGTCAGTGCAATCATTGTTCCTGATTTCGGCCTAATTCTCTTGGGCTTTGCTCCCAACGGCTATGGAAGCTTTCCTAAGCCTTCCAAAGCTTTCCTAAGGCCTCTATAAATAGAGAGGAACCTCTTGCACACAAAGATACACCTAGATACACAAGAAACACATTGTAATACACATTCAAACTCTTTTGTGCCCTAAAAAAGCTCTTGCTCTCCAAGCTCCAATTCCTCATCTAGAGAGCATCAAGCTGTTGCGCACCCGCTCTCCCGCCGTAGTTCACGAGAGTGACGTTGCGCTGTCGCGTGGCTCACGCACCCGCGTCATCAATTCGACGCACTCCTTGCAAAGGGGAGTTTCCTAATTCCTATAGAAGCTTAGGTTAAAAATTACTTTGTTGGCTCTATAGGATTATTTGTTATTTTATTTTGTTATTTGATTGGGTATTCGCTTTGCGAATTCCCGTCTCCTTCGTGAGACAAAATCCTTCTCGTGAAGAGAAGGGGTTTGAGGTACGCTACCCCCGTATAAAGTAGCGTGGTTGTAATTGAGGTTGAATCACCCACGTTTAAGTGATTCGTTTAGTGGATTTGATCAACTTGGTTGATCGGAAAATCCTAACTCTAGAGGGTTAGGTGGTGGTTTTCACCCGGTTTGGGTTTCCACCTAAAAATTATTGTGTACATTGTGTGTTTGTCTATTTTGTGAGATTGGTATTTGATGAGAACCTCGTCATAAACCCTAAACTGGCACCATCTAATCCAGATTTGCAAGAAAAAGCTCCTACATAACTATAGAAAGGCTTGACTCAGAGAAATTCTGATTTTGTGAAGAAAATAGAAACTAAAGGGTAAAAATGTAATTTAGCAACTCAATCTGAAAACAGGGTAACTCAGGGTCCAAATATAGGTCAAACCAACCAAATAAGAAGAAAATTGGGATGAATTGATCCAATAAGGGCTACAACAACTCCAGGGAATTAAATGACATCCTGTAACCCTAAGAACAGACCCACTTCAATTCACGAGGTTTGAGGCAAAGAAAAAATTGACTAAACCCTCTAAAATTCATAGAAAAATAATCTCTAGGGTTTAGAACCTTCAATTTGGCCTTAGGAACCCATTTTGACCTACATTGAGAACCATGCCCAATTAATGACTTAATTTGGATTTTTACGTAAATTGACCGGTCAAACAAGGTCTGATCTAGAAATAAAATTTACCATCAGAATCCTTAGGTCCTAGTTAGTCATGTATAAAAACTTGAACCTAAAAAGAGACCTTCTTGACCAACTTTACATTTTGGTTCTCATCTATTACTTTTTGGCCCTCAACTTTTGAAACCCTCGCATTTTGGCTCCTAATTCTTCTTCGTTCTTTGCATTTGGGTCCTCCCTGCAAAACCCTGAGCAGCGCCATGCTCCGGCGACTTTGCGCGGAGCATGGCGCCGCGCAGGGTGAGGGAGGCCCTCTGCCAAGACAACCGGGGGTTCCCTACGACGTCTACTGTCGTAGGGACACCTCCATGGTCTCCGCGGCTGCCCATACCTCCCGTGCGAATGCACGGAAGGTATGGGTCTCCATCTCCAGCGTCCTCCGGCGAGGGAGGCACATCGCCTCCCTCCGCCCTCCGCTCTGATTTCACCTCTATAAAAGCCGCCTCCCTCTGCCGCACTCAGCAGCTCGGATCTGACAGAGAAACACCCCCCTCTTTCCTCTCTTCCCACTCCGGCAGAAGCCCTCCAGCTCTGGCGGTTCTTCCTCCTCCTCCTCGTCGCTCTGCCGCATTACCAGCAGCAGAGCCGCCTTCGCCCGCTCTTCCCACGCCACGCCGTACCCAGCACGTGCTCTCCCGCTCTCTCCTCGCCGCCGCCCCCTCTCTCTGGGCATCTTCTTCTCCGGCGACAGTCGATACGACTGTCGCCCTGCTCCGTTTCCCACTCTTCCCTCCAAGTAGGTACAGTTCTTTCCTTTCCTCCCCTCTTTCTTCTCCCTACTTCAATTTGCTCAACAACCCTTCGACTGCGCCTAATCACCCTCACCTTCTCCATCTTTGGCCAACCTCCGGCGACTCGCTCCCATCATTCCACCACCCCACACGACTCACCGACCGACCCAAAACCTCCGCCTCTTCACGCTGAACCACTTCCACCCCTTCACTCCCTGCCGTTCGCTGCCTAAAGACCCCCCGAACAAACCCATTCCCCCAGCCACAGTCCAACCTAGGGCAGCCCTTGCACGCCACCCCACGCCTCGCCACCACCTGCACGAGCTTCGCCGCACTCTTGCGTAGCTCCCTGCACCTTCTGACTAGGCCGAGAGGCCGTATTGCTGTGAACAGGTCACCCGCCCTCCGCCGCCATTGTTGAGCAGGTGAAGCTTCTTCCGCTTGCAGCTGTAGCCTCGCTTCGCCCAGGTCTGACTCGCCAGCACGAGCGGTTCGCCCTCACGCACCTGCCCAGGCCTGCAACTGGGGTGAGAGCCCCGTGCACAGCCGCGATTGCCTGCAGCTTTCTCAGCTACAGGGGCCCAATTGGGGTGGGACATTTAGTCCCACCTCGGAAGACTCTGAAGCAGCGCACCCGCATAAATGCAAAAAGTGCTATAGGCTTATCGCCTCAGCACACGGGGTGAGGTCCCTCTCACCCGCTCACCCGGCCTCGTCCGCGACCACCCCCCGCGGACCTGGCCCGACCCGTTTACCCGACCTGCACTCCTCGCCCACCACCGCACGTCGGTGGGCCTGGACCCAGGCGTGACTCGTACCCGAATACCTGGCAGCTCTGGGAGAGCTATCCTATGAGTGAATTCTGAGAGAGAGACGCGGGGGAGGGTAGAGTAGGTTTTTGCCCTGACCCAACTGTGAGTGTGCAGGCACAGAAAAAGAAGAAGAGAAGGAAAACCGCTGAGGAAGAAGAAAGAAGAGAAAGAAGGAAGGAGCAGCCAGAGCAGTGGCTGCTTGAAGCAAAACAGAAGAAAGGCAAAGAAGAAGAAGAAGAAAGAAGGAAGGAGGGCGCACTGTAGCAGAGGCTACTTAAGTCGTCTGATTGAAAAATCAGACGATGCCCAGAAGAACAGAAGAAGGAAGACAAAGAAGAGAGAAGCAGAACACGAGGAGAAAGAGAAGAAGAAGCTTGGAAGAAAAAGAAAGAAGGAAGAAGACTGAAGAACCAAAGAGAAGAGAAGAGAAGAAGGCAAAGACAAGAGAAAGAAGAGAAGAAGAAAAAGCCAACAAGATAAATCCCTCTCTCTCTCTTTCTTTCATTTTTGTAATAGAAACTTTGTACTTCTAGAATACAGTTTGCTCCCTGAGTTCGACCTCGGGAAAACTCTTGTTTTCCGAGTAACAAATTATATTAAACTGGTAACCGCTCCTCTATACTATACTACGACGAAATATTAGAACCATAGACAAGACTAGCAGCCAGTATTTTTTAAATTCAGCATTTTTTACGTTACGCTGATCTCACCCCCTCCGAGTAGGGAATCTACAGTAAGTACGACATGTCAACGAAACGCTGAGTAGAGTGGCAACCAACTAACTAAGAGAAACAGTAAAGGTGGACAGGTAGGTGTTATTTCAATTCCTTTCTTTCTTTAAATAATTATTCTTTCTTTCTTCACTTGGTTTATTTAACAGGTTTTTTTCTTGATCTCGAATGTCCCTCGTGGGAACGATCTTGATTGCAGTCTTTTCCGAAGAGTAGAAGTAGCACGTGGTGCTCTCCTGGCCAGGAGAGTCTCTCGTGGTGGTCCTACACTCAGTTAACCACCCCAAGGTTGCTGACAGGCATAACGGTGATTATGGCACGTCCGATAAACACACGGGTAGCTACCCCGCACTGGCACGCGGTCAGTCGTTTCTGTTAACGGATGTGCCCAAAGCATAGTACAAAACCAGTATAGGGCAGAGCCCTCTCAGTAACAGGGGTCTAGCCCCTCCACAGTAACCAAACAGGGGTCTCGCTCCTCCACAGTCCGCGCACCCTCGCCTGACTACCCTGGTTTGCCCAGTGGACCTAACAAGTCGGTGTAGGACAGCTAACTGAACCCCGAGCCCCGTGGGGTGGCTAGCCCTCTCCCTACACTAGTAACTCTCCCCGGTACTGTGTACGCGAGGGTCAAAAGTCGGTACAAAGTGGCCAGACCTAACCCCGGGTCTCAACCCTAGGGCGGCTAGCTCCGCTCTGAACAAAGAGGTAATATGTGCTCCCCTTGGTACCACGTACCCAAGAGACATCACACTTTCCCATTCACTTTTCTAGTTCCATTCTATTTATTTCCAGGAGCTCTACTCCTAATTCCCCGTAGGGTTCATGCTCATGTTCCTCAGGCCAAGCCATACTAGGTTTCATCATTCAGGTTTATTCGCATATAGCATGTGTTTCCAACATTCAATCTTTCTTTTCCAATTTATATACAAGCAGCTCGTATTTGATTTCAAATAACGGAAATTACATGTAGCAGTTACTAACAACAGTACTCTACATTTCACAGGCAGTTGTTATCCAATTACAGGCAATTATTATCTACTCATTCCAAGACTGCATTTCAGGCATTTAATACAATCGTTCTAGTGTTTCTAGTCCTAGGATCTATCATTCAATCTAGTTTTTCTGGTCCTAGGATTCATGCCATACCCTAGGATCTATCATTCAATCTAGTTTTTCTGGTCCAAGCATTCATGAGATACCCTAGGATCTATCATTTATTCCAGATATGCATTTATGTTTGTAATTAACTCAGGGAAGCCACTCTACCCGCAAAACCGCGAGTAATGGGGGCTCGATCGGCAGGTCCGCGTTCCTCCGCAACCCCCAAATCTGCAACAGAACGAGGTCCTACACAAGGATCAATCACAAGGAACCACTCAGAACATGGTAAAAAGCATTCCAACAGGTAGAGGAACTTATACGAAGAAGAACAGGATCTTAAACGTAGAAATCGGACCTCAAACAGATGTCTGGAACATCTTCCAGACGTCTTAAAAAGGGGGCTACATCATACCTTACTCTGTGCTGCTCTTCAGACGTTCAGGGGTCCTGCTGAACTGTCTGGACCTAGTTCCAGACGTCCGACTATCTCGTCGGACGTCTGGAGATGCTCGTCGCCGTCTGGTGACTCGTCCAGATGTCTGAACCGCATGGGAGGGCGTGTCCCATGCCTTCCCGGAGCGAAACCTGTACGCATACGCAAAATCTCTCAAACACGGCATGCAACAGACGTCTGCAAAAGGAAGCTAGGAGGCAAAACGTACCTCTCAGTCGTCTGGAGCCTCCTCCAGACGTCGTATGTGTCGTTTAGATGTAGGTCCAGACGTCTGATTCTGGGAAAAAAATTCCAAAATCAGAAGCTCCTTTGTCTTCTTCCTACTGCGTGCGGCCCTGCCACGCTTGTCCGCCCGCTGCTCTAAATGCAGCAGCGTCGGGGATGACTTCCCCGACACAACACTCCTCCTCGTGCACGCCCAACCAGCCGCAAGCCTCTCCGGCGAGCTCTCTCTCTCTCACGGCTCGCTCGCACTCTTCTCTTCCCTCTCGCTGCTCTTCTCCTCTCCACCGTTGCACTCGGCTGCGGCTGCTGCTCGCTCTCACTCTCGCTCTCGTGCTGGAGGAAGGGGAAGATGGGTGGGGTGGTGAACGAGGGATTGGGGAGAGGAGTATTTGTAGGCACGGGGGTGCAGCTCTGCAAGTCGGCGAGGGAAGAAGAAAGAGAAGAAGGCGGCTGGGGCTCAGTCGTGGTTGTACGCACACAAAAATTGATTTCCAGACGTGTGGGCAGGTGTCCAGACATCTGACCAGATATCTGGACCAACTCCCAGACGTCTTAAAAGGGCCTTGGTGGCACGAGTCTTAACAACATAACAAACACAAAAGAAGTTTCATCCCCGAAACTTGCGCTAACTAGGATGTGGAAAAAGAACAACTTACGCATAACAAATTCAACAAGGATCGAAGCCGATCCGAAAAGATGTACCCTCAAAGAGCTCCGGATACCACTCCCTCATCGCAACCTCAGGCTCCCAGGTAGCCTCTCCATACCACTGGCTCCTCCACAAGACCTTCACCAGGGGTACTTGCTTCCGTCTCAGACTTCGGACTGCTCTATCGAGTATCTGCACTGGCTGCTCTGGGTAGGTCAGGTCGTCACCCACCTCGACGCTCTCGTGGCTCAGAACGTGATCGGGATCAGCGACGTACTTCTTGAGGTTGGACACGTGGAACACATCGTGCACACCAGAAAGTTGGGGAGGAAGGGCAAGCCTGTAAGCAACGGGTCCAACCCGCTCCAGGACCTAGAAGGGTCCCACAAACCTCGGCGCGAGCTTCCCTCTCACCCCAAACCACTGCAGGCCCTTCATGGGCGAAACGCGAAGGAAGACGTGATCCTCAACCTCAAACTGCACCTCTCTGCACTTCCGATCTACATAGCTCTTCTGTCTGCTCCTGACAGTGCGGAGTAGCCTGTGAATCTGCTCGATCACCTCCTGACTCTGTCGGATCAGCCTGGGGCCAACCTCCCACTTGGTCCCCACCTCAACCCAACTCAAGGGCACCGTACACCTCCGTCCATACAGAGCCTCGTAGGGTGCCATACCGATGCTCGAGTAATAGCTGTTATTATATGCAAACTCTGCCAGGGGCAAGTGCTCCTCCCAAGAGCCCCTCTAGTCCAGTACACAAGCACGCAAAAGGTCCTCAAGTGTATGTATCATGCGCTCATACTGTCCATCCGTCTGGGGGCGGTATGCTGTATTGAACCTCAACTGTGTCCCCAAGGCCTGCTGAAACTCAGGCCAAAACTGAGACGTAAAGCGGGTATCCCGAATGGATACGATCTCCCGCGGAACTCCATGTAGACGTACCACATCGCGGATATACCTCTCTGCCAACTGTGCTGGCCCCAAGGTGACTCAGATCGGCAAGAAACGTGCCATCTTAGTCAATCTGTCAACGATCACCCATACTACGTCGTGTCCGCACTGCGTAACGGGCAAGCCCACCACCAAGTCCATGGTGATGCTCTCCCACTTCCATTCTGGCACTGGAAGTGCTGCAACGGCCCTGCAAGCCACTGATGCTCGGCCTTCACCAGCTGGCACACTAAACAATGCTGTACGAATTCACCTACATCCCACTTCATTCCCCTCCACCAAAAGTCGCGTCTCAAAGCATGGTACATCTTTGTGTTTTCGGGATGTATGGTGAACCTGGAACCGTGTGCCTCATTCAGGATCTCTCTCAACAACTCCTCGTCTTTGGGAACGCACAAACGTCCCCTCATGCGCAATACCTGGTCTGTAAAAGAGAAGTCCCCAGGGTCTCCTAACAGTACTCTGTCATGCAACGACTGCAAGTACGGGTCGGCCATCTGTCCTATGATGATGCAGTCTATCAGCTCTGGCCTCGTCTGTCGTGTCACGGTCACTACCCCACAGTGCCCCAGTAACTCTAGGAGTCACCAACTTCTCCTTCAAGAGGCTCCAACTCTGCGCCTGCAAACTGGCCAAGTGGCCGGGCACCTTCCGGCTCAAGGCGTTAGCCACCACGTTGGCCTTCCTCGGGTGGTAGGAAATGCTGCAGTCACAGTCCTTCAGGAGCTCCAACCAACGTCTCTGTCTCATGTTGAGCTCCTTTTGATCAAACAAGTATTTGAGGCTCTAATGATCTGTGAAAATCTCAAAGGTCTCACCGTACAAGTAGTGCCTCCAAGTCTTCAGCGCGAAGACGAAAGTTGCTAACTCCAGGTCGTGGGTAGGGTAGCTATGATCATGGGGCTTCAGTTGCCGTAAAGCGTAAGCGACAACGTGACCCCTCTGCATGAGCACCCCCCCTAACCCCTGCAAAGAGGCATCCGTGTACACAACGAACCTGCCACAGCTGTCTGGGATGGTGAGCACGGGAGCCGAGGTCAGCCTCTCCTTCAGCTCCTGAAAACACGCCTCACAAGCATCTATTCAAGAAAAGGGCACGTCCTTCCGGGTCAGCTGTGTCAAAGGACGTGCAATCTGCAAGAAGCCCCTGATAAACCGCCTATAGTAGCCTGCCAATCCTAAGAAACTGTGGATTTCAGTAACTGTACGTGGTCTCTCCCACCTGAGCACTACCTCAACCTTGGCTGGGTCCACAGCCAAGCCATCCCCGGAGATCACATGACCCAAGAAGGTCACCTCCCTCAACCAGAACTCGCAGTTGCTGTATTTGGAGTACAGCCTACATCGTCTCAGGGTGTTCAAAACCGTCTGCAAGTGCTGTCCGTGCTGCGCCTGATCTCGAGAGTAGAGAAGCGCATCATCAATAAATACCACCACGAACTGGTCCAAGTACGGTCTGAACACCCGGTTCATCAAATCCATGAAGGCAGCAGGGGTGTTGGTCAGCCCAAACGGGATGACCAAAAACTTGTAGTGTCCCTACCGGGTGTGGAAAGCTGTCTTGGAGACGTCTGCCTCCCTGATTCTCAACTGGTGGTACCCAGACCTCAAGTCTATCTTGGAGAATACTGTGGCACCTCACAACTGGTCAAACAAATCGTCAATCCTCGGCAGCGAATACCTATTCTTGATGGTAACCCTATTCAGCAGTCTATAGTCCACACAAAGGCGTAGGGTACTATCCTTCTTCTTCACGAAAAATACCGGGGCTCCCCACAGAGACGCACTGGGCCTCACAAAGCCCTTCTCCAGAAGGTCCTGCAACTGGGACTTAAGCTCTCGCAACTCAAGTGGTGCCATCCTGTAAGGCACTGTAGAAATGGGGCTGGTCCCCGGTACCAGTGACATTTCAAACTCGATCTCAAGCTCGGGTAGTAGTCTCGGCAACTCATCTGGGAACACGTCGGGGTACTCCATGACCACCGGGATACTTTGAAGGTCTGCTACAGGGCTGGACTCTGCCACCACACAGGCTAGGAAGCCCTCACACCCCTGGCCCAAAAGTCTCGCCACCCGAAGTGCAGAAATGCACCTGAATCCTCCGTCCACTGGCTGCCCGTGGAACTCGAAAAGAGGCAACTCCGGTATGGAGAAGACGATCTTCCCCTCAAAACAGTTCACCAAGGCATGGTAAGCGGACAGCTAGTCTATTCCCAGAATCACGCTAAAGTCCTCCATCTGTATCACAATCAGGTCAGCGGGAAGGCTATGTCCCCCAACACTGACCTCACAACCTGCGTACACCTCCTCAGCTATAAACAGCTGACCACCCGGACCTTTGATCGCGAACGGATCCTCCAACGACACACAGTCCTGTCCCAAACTAACAGCAAAACTGACAGCGACAAACGAGTGCGTGGCGCCGGAATCAAAAAGCGTATAAACAAGTCTGCCGGAAACTGTAACCATACCTGCCACCACTGATCCTGAAGCTCTGGCATCCCTGTGTGTCAGGTCGTTGATACGCCCCTCAGCCCTAGACGGAGACGAAGCATCCACACTCTGAGAAGGACGAGTAGCCGTTGGACGGCACCCTCCTCGCAACTGCTATCCTCTTCCACGCGCCTGGAAACCGCGGCCTCCTGCTCGCCCTCTAGTACTCGACGTGGGGAGCATCTGCTGGCCTCCTGCCCTAGATAGGCAGCCCCTCCTAATGTGGCCCGGCTGGCCACACTGCTATTAAAGGGGAACTCAACTCCCGCCCTCAGTGGGTCCCTGCTGACGGCTGGGCGGGGGTCTGATGCTAGCAGCTGGCCCTTGTCGAGGGCCCTTAAAGGCCACTGACGGCCCCGCAAAGCGTGACGGCTCTCCTGCGGGCACCACGTGACTCCTCTCTCATCGGCCCTATGAGAAGTCTGGCCGGTAGGGCCTCTTCCGCCCGCTGTCAGTGTCACGTGCGGACGGGTTATTTTCTTCATACGTCATGGCTGCCTCCACCACCCTCGAGAACGTAGGCAGATTCAGGGGTTTGACGTACCCCCGAATAGCAGCCCGGAGCCCCTCGGTGAACCTCCAAAGGCGCTCCTCCTCGGTAGCCACGGCTGTCGCGGTGAAACGAGACAGCTCCAGAAAACACGTGCGGTACGTGCTCACGATCATCCTTCCCTGGCGGAGAGTGTGGAACTCCCGCCTCCTCTGGTCCTGCCACGTCTAAGAGAAATACTGCTCACAGAAGAGGGTGACAAACTGGTCCCAAGTCGGCTCGGCCCTCTCCTAACCCCTGACTGCCCTCCACCACCTGTGTGCCGCGCTCTTCAGCTGGTACGTTTCAAAGGCCACGCGGCACTCCACAGGGGAGTGAAGGGTGCCAAACACCTTCTCGATCTGCTCGAGCCAGTCCTCTGCCTCGGTCTGGTCCTCATCCCCTTTGAAAGAGGGGGGCTTTAGCTTCCGAAACTGTCCGAAAAGCTCGTAATGGCCCTGAAGTGGAGACACTGGTACTCCTCTAGGTAAGGAGGCCTCGTGCTCGGAAGTGCCGGAGGAAGGTGGGGGCGGTGGAGGCCCACCCCCTCCCCCACGTCCAGCGCCGTGTCCTTCTCGTGGTCCCACAGAGGACTCCCCATCCACAGCCCCAGGGACAGGTGCTCGTGGTGATGAGTAAAGCTCCTCTCGCACGATCTCCCGTATCAGCTGGGTAAGGTCCTGGGCTTGAATGATCGGGAGCAATGGTTGTTCCACTAAGGCGTCGAGCTCAATGAGCCCGTCCCTCCGACCTCGTCCTCGGCCGCGTCTGCGACCCGCCTCGCTACCTCCTCGTCGAGGCATCTCCTGCAAGGAGACGCGAACATGGAACAGAAAAGACGTCAATACTAACCGACTTTCGACGAAGGAACCCTAGAACAAATGTCAAAAGGTACGTTGTGGTGGTTACTTTAGTTACAAGCACGTGAATTGGTTATTTTCCAACTAGTTGATTCACTTCTCGGGACGACCTTGCTCTGATACCATCTTGTTACGACCCGATTCCCAAATCCCTACAGGACACGAGAATCAGACCGACTCGACTGATCCCAAGACCCAGTTGTCCAACGAGAAAGTAACCAAAAAGTAGTAAAATAAACCACATTCACCATGCAAGCAACTAAAAGTAACACAAGTACAGCAGTAAAGAAATAAACTACTACAGTACACACCACCACAACAGTAGAGAATTTAAGAAGGGTACAGGAATGTAAAATTACAATAAAAGAGTACAAGAATGTAACAAAATACTCACTACTACAGAAAATGGGTACAACAAAGGTACAACTACTGGGCTCTACTGGGCCCCGAACCCTCTGCAGCCGTAGGCTCTGGCAACTCAACACCTGGACCTAAAAAAGGTGGTAAGTACGACACGTCAGCGAAACGCTTAGTAGAGTGGCAACCAACTAACTAAAAGAAACAGTAAAGGTGAACAGGTAGTTGTTATTCCAATTTCTTTCTTTATTTAACTAATTATTCTCTCTTTCTTCACTTGGTTTATTTAACAGGTCTTTTTCTTGATCTCGAATGTCCTTCGTGGGAATGATCTTGATTGCAGTCTTTTCTGAAGAGTAGAAGTAGCACATGGTGCTCTCCTGGCCGGGAGAGCCCCACGTGGTGGTCCTACACTCAGTCAACCACCCCAAGGTCGCTGACAGGCGTAACGGTGACTACGGCATGCACGATAAATGCACGGGTAGATACCCTACACTGGCACCCAAAGCACAGCACGAAACTAATATAGGGTAGAGCCCTCTCAGTAACAGGGGTCTAGCCCCACCACAGTAACCAAACAGCGGGCTCGCCCCTCCTCAGTGTGCGCATCCTCGCCTGACTACCCTGGTTTGCCCAGTGGGCCTAACAAGTCGGTGTAGGACGACTAGCTGAACCCCAGGCCCCGTGGGGTGGCTAGCTCTCTCCCTACACTAGTAGCTCTCCCTGATACTGTGTACGCGAGGGTCAAAAGTCGGTACAAAGTGGCCAGACCTAACCCCGGGTCTCAACCCTAGGGCGGCTAGCTCCGTTCTGCACTAAGAGGTAATATGTGCTCTCCATGGTACCACGTACCCAAGAGACATCACACTTTCCCATTCACTTTTCCAGTTCCATTCTATTTATTTCCAGGAGCTCTACTCCTAATTTCCCGTAGGGTTCATGTTCCTCAGGCCAAGCCATACTAGGTTTCATCATTCATGTTTATTCGCATATAGCATGTGTTTCCAACATTCAATCTTTCTTTTCCAATTTATATACAAGCAGCTCGTATTTGATTTCAAATAACGGAAATTACATGTAGCAGTTACTAACAACAGTACTCTACATTTCACAGGCAGTTGTTATCTAATTACTAACAACAGTACTCTACGCGGTCTGCCCGCTGCTCTAGCTGCAGCAGCATCGAGGACGACTTCCCCGACACAACACTCCTCCTCGCGCACGCCCGACCAGCCGCAAGCCTCTCTGGCGAGCTCTCTCTCTCTCACGGCTCGCGCGCTCTCTTCTCCTCCCTCTCGCTGCTCTTCTCATCTCCGCCGCTGCACTCGGTTGTAGCTGCTGCTCGCTCTCACTCTCACTCTCGCGCTTGAGGAAGGAGAAGACTGGTGGGGTGGGGTGGTGAACGAGGGAGAGGAGTATTTGTAGGCACGGGGGGGAGGGGGGGCAGCTCTGCAAGTCGGTGAGGGAAGAAGAAAGATAAGAAGGTGGCTGGGGCTCAGTCTGCGCACGGCACGCACATAGACTCGCGGTTGTATGTACGCAAAATTTGATTTCCAGACGTCTAGGAAGTTGTCCAGACGTCTTAAAAGGGTTTTGGTGGCACGGGTCTTAACAAGTAATGAGTACCTGTTGCTCATAGTTATATTCTATTAGATCTGTATCAATTTCTATTGTGATGGCTATGCTTGTAAACGTACTTTCCGCTGTATAATGTGAGATACTAGTGGTTTGCTGTTTTCTTTCCTTTATTTTTAGTCATATATTTTTTTGCTTAGTTACATTACTCGTGTGGTTGTTGAATGATTATGACATTTGGTTCTTTCTTGTTGGATGACTGGGTCTTGGGGTTCGTCAAGGCGAGCCGTTCTCAGGTCCTGAAGGGAGCCGGGAGTGGGTCCCGACAGTAATATACTTAGTCTGATTAAATAAATCTAGTTTGATGCAAACAGCTTAGATGATCTGATAGCACATCAAAAAACCAATTGATTCAAACATTTGTTTCAGGTGATCTAAATTGAGATGGCAACTCTCTCTAGAGGCCGTCGCTTGATTGATCTTGAATGGAGATTTAGAATTGTCATGCAGGTTGAGTTAAAGAGTTAATATGATGAAATATGGATAGCCACTCGTTAAGGGAGCCTCGTGTACGTAGTACTGAGGAGAGCAACTATCTCTTTAGAGTAAAGGGGAGCTTGCCGCCCCTTGGGTTGACACCCGGGGTGGGTGATGGGAACCTCATCATAAACTCTAACTAACACAATCTAACCCAGATATGTGAGAAAAAGCTCCTACATGACCCAAAGAAAGGCTTAACTCAGAGAATTCTGAGTTTAACAATAAAACAAATCATAAGGGGTAAAATTGTAATTCCACCAATGCAGTTTGCAAACAGGGTAATTAAGGGTCCAAACACAGGTTAAACAAGCTTAACAATGAGAGAAGTAGGTTGATCTGATCTGAAAAGGGTTGTAGCAACTTTTAGGAATTAATGACATTCTGTAACCTTAAAACACACCCACTTCAATTCACGAGGTTCGAGGTAGGATAAAAATCAACTAAGCCCTCTAAAATTCATAGAAAAATACTCTCTATGGTTTAGAACCTTCAATTTGGCCTTAGAAACCTATTTTGACCTAAAAAGAGAATCATACCCAATTAATAACTTAATTTGGGTTTCACGTAAATTGGCCGGTCAAACATGGTCCAAACTAGAATTAAAATTTACCATTAAAATCCTTAGGTTCAAATTGGTCTTGTATAAAAATTTGAGCCTAAGAAGAGACCTCCTTGACTGACTTTACAATTTGGTCCTCTTCATTTACTTTTTGACCCTTATCTTTTGAAACCCTTGCATTTAGGCCCCCAACATTTCATCGTTCTTTGCAAAACGGTCCTACCTGCAACTTCTGCGCAGCGCCATCCTCCGGCGACCTTGCGCGGAGCATAGCGTCACGCAGGGTAGGGCTACCATCCTGCAAAGTAGAAGTGGGGTTCCCTGCGACGTCCTCCGTCGTAGGGACCCGCCCATGCCCTCCGCCAACTACCATACCTTCCGTGCGAACGCGCGGAAGGTATGGGTGTCATCTCCGACCTTACTCCGGCGAGGCTGGCACGACGTCAGCACGCCCCTCCCTCTGCGTCAATCCCTTTATAAGGAGCAACACACCTTGTTGACTCCGATAAGCTTCCTCTGGCGGAGAAATACCCCACCCTTCATCTCTTCCTCCTTCGGTCAGAGCGCCCGAAGCTTCCGGCTATCTTCTCCTCTTCCTCCTCATCGCTCTGCTGCCTTACCTGCAGCAGAGTTTACTCTGCCCTGTCGTCCGCGCTAGGCTGTACCAGCTGGCGCACTCCGACTGCCTCCTCGTCGCCTGTACCCTCCTCCTGGGTACCTTCGTCCCCAGCTCCGGCAGGGACAAGCCGGGCGCTGCTCTCTCCCCCTTCGTCGAGTAACTAGGTACAGAGATTCCTTTCTCTCTCCCTTGCATTTTCCCCATATTAATTTGCCGTTTCAACCACATGACCGCCACTGCCCAACTCCATCTTCCCCATCTCCGGTCACCTTCTCCGGCGAGGCCATCCCACTGCCACAGACATCCTCATCCCTCGCCAACTAGCCCAGAGGCTCTCCCTCACTCCACTCGATCATTCCCCCCCTCTCCATTCACTGCCAATCACCGCCCGACCACCTCCCGAACAAACCCATCTTCCCGCGCACAGTCTGACCTAGGTCTACCACCACACATGTTCTCGCACCTCGCCGAACCCCGCGTTAGCTTCGCCACACTCTGGCGAAGCTTCCCACGATATCTGACTTGGCTGCGAGGCCGTCTCTGTGTATTCAGGTCAACAGCCCCTCACCGCCATTGCTGAGCTGCTGCAGCACCTTCACTCGCAACTCCAGGCTTCCTCCAGCCCAGGCGCGAGTCCCAGGTGATGCGGATTGCGTCTGCGAACAAGCCCAGGACTGCAATTGGGTTGCAAGCCTTGCGGCTGCCCCAATTGGCAGCAGTTCCTTCGCCTGCGGGCGCCAATCTGGGAGGTGGGACTTTAGTCCCACCTCGGATGTGCGTGGTCAAGTACCCGCACTTAAATTGAAAAACTGCCTAAGACTAATCGCCTTCAAACACAGGGGTCAGGTCCCTCTCCCGCATGCGGTGCGCTACGCGCTCACTCGTCCTCGCCCACGCTCACGTCCCACGAGTCTAGACAGGATCCGATTACCCAAATCACACCCCGTTGATTTGTGACTCTCGTTGCACCTCCATTCCATACCACCGTAGCCTTTTTCCGATGCAAGGGAGGGATCATTCTCGATCAAGGAATCGTGTCAATTCAAGGAGTTTACATTCCCTCAATTTCATCAAATAATTCAACCGAAGGCGTTGACGTTAAAATAATTTATTTTCTCTCTATATCACGTCATTATTTATCGTTTGTTTTAAATTTTTATTCCTCTTGCGTAATTCCTTAAACAAGGATTCCAAACAGTGCCTGAGAAAATATAGTCTCCATTTCGCTTCTGGACAACCATCCCTTACGATACCGGTCACTACGTCGTTTTATAAGAAACACACTTAGGATAGGTAACTAACAAGAAATGCACCTACGAGGTGGTGCTGATGCCTGCAAAATTAGCTTCATCGTATTCTCTCACAAGTTTGGTATGCAGTCTGCCTTTCCACGTCATATTTTACCCATCTTTTTGTTGCTGTATAATTTGATAATTAATCTTCAATGTCAAGAGTTTGACGTTTAGCCATATTTTTGAATGTCTATTTATTTCGACGGCTCAACTGTCTAAACGAAGGCTCAAAATCAAATTCTTAGGCGTATCATTCTTTCTTTTCAATTACTTTCCAAGATTAGGCTGAGAGGACGTTGTAGCACATTATGTACCTCAAATATTTTCTTTTGAAATACACATCACAAACAGGACTCGTGATCATCTATTCTAATCACGGAGTTAGTAGGTCCTGTGACACCGCTCCTCCCCTCCCCCTCGAACTAAACACTCGTGATAAATGCCATCAATTTTTAAAATGTTATCGGTGATTTCAATCAAATATAACTGATAATTTCTAAATTTAATTCAAATATACTCAACAATTTTCCGCATTCAAATCAAAAGTTACTAATAACTTTTAAAATATTATCCATAATTTTTATATTTAAATAAAATGTCAAGGGTAATTTTTACATTTAAATCAAATAATATCAATAATTTTTAAAATATTATCAATTATGTTTAATTGTGAATCAATTATATAAAAAAAAGTTATTGATAATTTATTGATCGTACGTGAGTAATGGATCATACCATATATATTACAAGAGATGTATGATCTTCTACGTAGTAATAATAAATATCACTAATAATATTTGAACGCATAGATCTATTCCACTAGTTGGTCTCACTCGGTTGAGGGGAGTGCGCGTCCGAGGAGAACATGTGGCGGATAAATTTGGATAAGGGGCATGCGGTGATGAATAAATTAGGAGAGAGGGTAGGAATTAAAAATCTAATAAGAAAAAGGTAATAGGTTGCTAGGGAATATGGAAGGACCTATAAAAGTTACTGCATCACCTGATGACCTATGATCTCAGATGGGGTGGAAAAAGTGGAGTAAAGGTTGTCGGATCATCGAGTGACCTTCATCCTCACCTCTTATCGTGTGTGTGTATATATATATATATATATAAGGTTTAGTTATATAGAAAAAAAATTATTAATTTGTACATAGAAATAATTTTTATTTATTAATTTCTTTATAAATCCTTTATAGTTATATGAATGAAAAGTGAAATAATATGGCATTGATATTTTCTTTTAAGATATTGAAGTAATTGAATTTTGAAATCAAAGTTTATAATTTTTATTTCCTTTTTATAATAATAATATCTCATGGCTTTGCAACCATAGCTAAATATATTTACTATACGAATAATCACCAAAATATCAAAATTGTACTTAATCAAAATATACATATAATTGTTTCCAAAAGAAAAGAGTAATTGATACTAAATTATGAAGCATTAAATATAACATTTGAGATATTTAGATAAACATTTTTTACAACTCACATTTTTTATAATTAATGTCGCCAAACAACACTTTTAAATGTATCAAAAAATCCTCTATGTCGCCTACCTTCTCTTCCTCCGCATTCACCCCTCCCTTGTGATGATTCTTCTTGTGTAACCCTTCCTCTTTCTCTCTCAAGGATGTCTTGATTTAGGTGACTAGACCTACTGCCAACATTAGATCGGCCACGTACACTTCTTATGTCAGGTAGATAACTCTCATTGCCACTTTCAGTATCGTCGATTTCTTGTTACATTTGTAGTTCATTCCAAATAGACGGAGGTCTATAATCACTACAAGAATATTGAGTATTCTCAACCGTTAAAAACAGTCGCAAATGTTCAAATAACCGTTGAGAAAAATGGTCGAGGAAGGTACAGTCGCGATTGGGTTTTCTCAACCGTTCTCGAACAATACGGTCGAGAAAAAGTCGCACCACCACTCGACGTTTGGTTAGTTCTCTTGTCAATTTTCAACCGTTGGTAATGCTATTTCCCAACCGTTTAATATCCATGGTAGGCGAAAGTATTTACCTCGACCATATTTAGACATTCGAGTAGGAGCATATTTCTAATCGTTTATTAATAACGGTCGAAAATATTGATATTCTCGTCGGTTTATGAAAGGTCGATAATGTTAACTTGTGACGATCATTATTAACGGTCGAGAAAACTCGTATTGTACACTATTTTTAATAGTCGAGAATGTTAAATATTGGTGACGGTTATTTGGTTACGGTCGGGAAAACTCATATTAATGACCATTTTTAGCAATTGATAATATTAACAATTCTTGACCATATTTAAATAACGGTCAAGAATAATAAGGATTTTTTTTTTAAATATATTTAATTTATGTGAAAGACCTGTAAATAATGCATAAATCTATTAAGAGTATAAAACAATCACACAACTTAAAATTTTATGCATTTAAATAAAACAGAAGAAATGAAAATTAAAATTTTATAAACAAAAGTAACGTATACAAAATTCATTACAAATGGTAATATATATAAAAAATACAATTATGCTGTGGCACCAACACCTCCAGCACCGCTACCACCTAAATCGACGTCATCACGACGATCTCTAAACTCATGAAGGGTGGGGTGATCAATTCCTCCCTTCTGAAGTAATGCCAGGAGCTCCTTCATGGTCTTGTTGGATTCCTTGAACTGTGTCGCATTCTCGTTGACTAACGTCGTCAGCTCCTCGATTCGCAACACACTCTCCTCATCTCTGCGACGTAATGCTGCAATCTCCTTCCTCATCTTCTGCACCTCAGCTGAAGAGGATGATGCTCCCCTTCTCCCATACCACCCCTAGACAATCTCGCTCCTCCCTGCATTATAGATGTACCCGCCATACTTAAGTGGCATGATGGTTCGGTAGACCTCCTCTGCTGTTAAGAGCAGTTGAACTGTACCAGAGTTTGCATCCTCAAGAGAATGCATTAAGTTGATAATATTATCCTGAAAGATATTGAATTACATTAAGTAATTTTATTTAATTATATAATTACAAAATAAAATAAAAGTATTATATTTTTTTAACTTACGTGTCTCTGTTTGTATGCGTCGTGAAGGCATTCTCTATTTCCCTCTTCACTCATCTTGTTATGAGTGGTCTTATATACTCCCACCCAATCAAGTTGGGCACTTTGATGCATCGCGGACTACAATAATTTGAAACAGTTAATTTTAACAAATTATAAATTTTTTTAAGGTTTAAAAGAAAATATTAATTAAAGATATTTATGTATATAGATTTCATCCCACCTATGCTCCTCCTACCCAAGACATGGGTCTTCGGTGGAGCCTTAGCCTTATTTTCCTTATTTTTTTTAGCTTGCTCTTGAAAATGAAGATACAATTTCTTAACTTAGAAATTGTTTAAATAAATGATAATATATGAAATACTTTTACCTGTGTTGCTGGATCATGCCAATGCTCGCACGCTTCCTTCCAAGTGTACCGATGTATCAAAAGAGGCATATTATGCAATACCTCATTATGATTCCCGTTCTTAAAATACTAAAAAATATCACTTACTGTTAGAAATAATGTTTGAATTCTGGTAAAGGAAATAAAGAAATACAGTTAAAATTTATCTTTTACCTTATTCTTCATCTCAAATCTCCAATCTTTATGAATCCTCGCTGCGTGCTTGATGAAATATTTAGGGATGTTTGGATTATCACCCCATTCGAACGTGGCCTACATTAGAAAGAGAACAGAAATTGTTACATAATTTAAACTTATATAAAGCAATTTATAGAAGTTATTAGTTTTTACCAATTATCTCTAACTCTTTAATGAGTTGCCTTTTTAGCTTGTTTGGCACCTTCCTCCAATTGAAGTGGGACAGTGGGATGATTGCCTTCGTCAGTGTATCCAGTCTGCTGACGAATGGAGGATAGTCCACTGTTTCCCCTACTGGTATATCCGCACTAAAATGTAGGCCCCAAGTGGAATTCTCTCTAAGTCCTTGTTTCGCGTGGGACCTCTCCCCCTACATGCACCTATAAGACAGAATTATAATATAAAATTAAATAACAAAAAAAAAAAGAGAACATAACATTTACCAAACCTTAAATTCATTACTAAACCATGGGCTTGTGGTGATGATGCAGAACATCCTGTCTGAGAAGGAAATGGGTCAGCCGTCTGCTCTAGTTGATCATCCAATCTAACGTTCTCTTCATCAAATGAAGTACTATCCTCCTCCTCATCGGCGGGTGCATCGTCCTCGTAGTCAGAATCCTCTCCTGGGAGATCTATCGAAGGAGGCATCGGACTCTTTCCCTTCCCCCTACCTCCCTTCCCCTTACTGCGGAAATATCGAGCTACATCTTCTGGCCTTAGAAACTGCTGGCGAGGTGCCTGGGGCTGAGGCTGAGGATGCTGGTGGGGGGGCCTTAGGCTGTTGGGAGGCTTAAGCCTCCTCCCTGCTCCTCCTATTAAGCTTTTTCTTGAAAATAACCTGCGTAAAAAAATCACAAATAATTAGATATTTTTAAAAAAATTCCGTAACATTTCCCCTATATATTGTGATATTTCAAAAATCTTGTATGAAATAAGTATACAAATAAATGAAAATGAAATGAGCGTATATAAATGAAATAACCTTTCCTTTCTCCATTTCCCTCCCCTTCCTCTTTCTCCTATTCTGTTTCCCCTTCCCTTACCCTCCCATTCCTCTTTCTTCTCCTTCTCTCTCTCCCTTTCTCCTTAACCTCCCCTTCCTCTTCTCCTTCTCTTTCTCCCATTCCCTTTCCCCTTCCCTTACTCTCCCCTCCTCGTTCTCCCTTTCTCCTTAACCTCCCCTTCCACTTCTCCTTCTCATTCTCCCATTCCCTTTCCCTTTCCCGTACCCTCCCTTTCTCTTTCTCCCTTTCTCCTTAACCTCCACTTATCTTTCTCCCTTTCTACCTTAATTACCCTCCCCTTGTTATTTCCTCTCCTCTTTCCTCTCCTCTTTCCCCTTCTCCTTCTCCCTTTCTCCTTAACCTCCCCTTCTCTTTCTCTCCTTTCTTAGTTACCCTCCCCTTCGTATTTCCTCTCCTTTTTCTTCTCCTCTTTCTTCAACACAAAACATTCAAGTGGGCACACCCAACACAAAAAATGAACCTAAGTGGGCACACCCCACATCTAATATGATAATAGCATTTTAAAAAAAACTAGTAAGAAACTCACCATATTGACGAAATGGAAACAGTCGATACACAAACAGTAGGAGAATGTGAATAACCTATATGAGAAGGCAATAAAAAAAAAATTCAGTTTTGATATATAAATGAACGTAACCTTTAATAAAAGATAAAACAATATAAAGGTAATTTAAATAAAACAAACTAAGGATTTCATAATTTATTTATATTTATGGTTATGAATTAAAAATTTTGAAAATTTACCTTATATGTCAATATCAGTTGCACCAGCGGCAAGTTCTTCACTTTGTGGGTTTTGTTGATATGCTTCAGACTCAACATCTGTGTGTAGATCTTTTCTCGCATCTTATTGTTCACATGGTTGAACTCTAACTAGTATAATCCACCCATTTTGCTATTATCAGGCACGTAAAATACTTGTGCTACCTGACAAGCTATTGTAAATGGTTCTAATGATTGGAGGATGTGACGGTTCTTACTTAAGATCAAGAATCCATGCTTCTTATCGATTTTGAATCCAATTCCTTCTTTAAAAATATCAAACCAATCACACTTGAATAGAAACAACTTACGGTCAAACCTGAAACTCATTTCCACAATCTCTTTATTTTGACCATAATACCCATCACAACCAGTGCTCAGGTCACAACTAACAAGAACTCCCGCCGGTTGCATGGCCTTCGCATCATCAATGGATCGTACTCTAAATTTGAAACCGTTAATTATGTATCTGGAATGGTAACGTCCGTATGTCAAAGGTGTATTGGTAATTACATCAAAATCTTATATCCACCGTGGATCCCCCATCTTCTTTTAGTTTATTTACACGATCCTTGAACCAATGAAGGAACTGCAAGTCGTGAGTAAATGTATTAGATGATTCTTTAAATTTATTGTAAAATTCATCAACTTCTGGAATTTGCCTCAGAATGTACAAGTGTACAAAACGTTAGTCCATTTCCGAGATGGGCTTAACCTCCGTCCGTATGATTGACCATCCTCCAATGTTAAAAATGGATAGACAATTTTTATCATTACGATTAAATTCTATTTCATAGTTTCGTTCAAGACAATTAAATCTATTATCTGTTTCATTCATGTACATGGCACAAAAGTTAATATATTCTTCTACAAGATAGCCTTCAATAATTGACCATTTTGGTTTAGCCTTATTCAAGACATAATCTTTCAATTTCTTCAAAAATCATTCAATTGGATGCATCCATCTGTACTGCACGGGTCTAACAATTCTCGCTTCATTTGAATGATGAAGCGTGACATGAACCTTAACGTCAAAAAATGTAGGCAGGAAAATCTGCTCTATTTTACAAAGTATGATCACAATTTGTTTATCCCAATAGTCTAGCAATTCGGTATCTAATGTCTTTAAATAGATAACTTTAAAATATTTGCTCATCTCCGTCAAAGAATCGAATACCGGATCATGCATCACTCGACGTATCGCTAGTGAGAATCATAACTTTCTAACTCAGTAATCTTCTTTTGCACTTCATTTACGCAATGTGATAGTTGCGATGAATACACATCTGGAACCCGAATGCCTTTAAGAAACGAGAAAATCCTTTGCCTCTACTCTCCAGCAAGACTTTATATAGCTTTGGGAAAGTAAGGCCCTCTTTCTTCAACATGCAACTCAGGACGAATACCCAAACTTTTCATGTCATTTCTTATTTTAACTGTATCTTTCAGGCTGTCTATTAGGTTTAATACATCAAGATTGCTGTCCATTACATTCTTTTCGATGTGCATAACATCTAAATTGTGTCGCATTGTCAAATCCTTCAAATATGGAAGCTCCAGAAACAATATGCATTTCTTCCTAAACCCTGAGTGTCGCAAGGAAGCCAAGTCATTCTTGAAAAGACAACCCAAACGTATTTCTTCGAGCTGTTGCAATGTCTCCACAATTTTCATCCCCGACAGCCTAATGGAATTTGTACTGAGTTTATTCTTCGGATTCCTCGACGAATGACGACATGCTTTACCATCAAATATGTCCTTGTATTGTGACATTCCCACCTGTGTTCAATGGGCAAAAACTTGCGGCGTCCTAAGTAACAAAACTTCTTGCATTCAGGCAATATCAGGTGATGAGTATCATCCATACAGATTGGACAGGTGAACTTCTCCTTCGTATTCCATCCTGACAAATTCACATATGATGGAAAGACATTGATTGTCCCCAGCAATGCTCCTTGCAACTGGAAGAATTGTTTCTTGTGTGCGTCATATGTTTGAACACCACTGTACCACAACACTTTCAGTTCATCAATCAATGGCTGAAGTAAACATCTATTGCATTCTATGGTTGCTTGGGTCTTGGGATAAAGAGTGTCAACATCATGAATGAAGGTTGCATGCATAGCCATGGGGTAAGTTGTAAGTTTCCATGACCACCGAGCATATGGAATATGACGGATACAAGCTTTTGAATGGATTGAATCCATCGCTTGCAAGACCAAATCTCACATTCCGTAACTCCTCTGCGAATAATGCGTGATTCTCGTTAAATCTGTTCCACTCATCAGAATCTGCTGGATGATGGATGCGTCCATCTTTCGATTTATTATCCTGATGCCACGACATCAGTTTCACTATTTTACTAAAAATGAATAGGCGTTCTAGCCTAAGGATCAATGGAAAATAACGAAAAACCTTCTCTGATTGTTTCTTCCCGCCAGTGTTTGTTAAGTTACTCACCTTATATCTCTTCTCACCACATTTAGGATAGTTAGCCAACCCTGAGTACTCATTTCTGTACAGGACGCAGTCATTACGACAGGCATCAATCTTCTCGCATTTCAATCCGAGCTCAGGTATCTGCTTCTTGGCATCATACCATGACTTACGATATCCAACAAGATTATTCAACATATCTCCAATAAATTCT
This sequence comes from Thalassia testudinum, assembly GCA_037157565.1. Classification (NCBI taxonomy): domain Eukaryota; kingdom Viridiplantae; phylum Streptophyta; class Magnoliopsida; order Alismatales; family Hydrocharitaceae; genus Thalassia; species Thalassia testudinum. Next base: position 17,142,551 of record JAZHRO010000076.1, on the reverse strand, counting down.
AGAACCTAAGATATTAATTTCGCTGTAGCTCTATTCATCACTTTCATCTGAAACAATTTCAAAAGGAATGACAACTTCGTCATTGACGTTATTCTAGGAGCAATTGGATCCTCTGCTCCCTTGACTGCATTGTACAACTCATTATAATCTCATAATGCCTTATCATCATCTACATTCTCATGGTTTGCACCTCTCATATCATGTAACATTTCATCCAATTCATCTCATTGATTATCATCACTTCCTTCAAAGGCTTCAGTTGTCTCATTCCTAACTTTTCTCATTTGTTCACCATGAGTTTGTCCACCTAACTTCTCTCATTACGTGCTCCAAAACTATGTCTCAGTTATAGAAAAACTCATTCAACCATTGTCTACATGGGCATAAAATCAACTAAAGCAATTCACCTCGTTGAAATGCCTACCCCAGAAACAAAATCACTCCACTCTTGTAGTTGTGGTAATTCAAATTCCTCATACTGATCCATAACCTATCCATGGTAATTATCCTAAATGTAAAAGATAACCACTCATAAGTTGGACTGAAATAAGGTCAGAATGTGTATTTTTAGATCATTCAGAAGTTATGCTCGAATAAAGAAGAAATGTGTATTTTAAGAAGATTTTCACTTGATAGCCTATCCTTGAAGATTTAATCACAACATTACTTCTTACATGCAACTAGTGTTTGAAGAAATTTCGACAGCATTTCCCAGCACTTCTCTAGTATACCTCCCAAGACTAAACTTAACAACATTTCCAATGGCCCCCACTAAAAGGCACTTCGGGAACAGAGTAAGATTAGTTGGTATACCATAGAAGAGCGAGAAAATGCAACCAAAATTTCTCCAAACACTAGCTATATATAAGAAGTAACCCTAAGTTGTAATCAAATCTATAAGGATCCCTTCTGAACAAAGGACGACACTTATGGCATGTTATAAAAAGAACGCATTGTGCATGTGAGGTATACACACACTCTGTATTGTCTATATAACGGTTCAAAATGGTCTCAACTTCCTCAGCTGTTTTCTAGATGACAAAGTTATTAATCGGACTTTTGGCAACCGTTCCTATTAAAATGGTCGAGAATAATATTATTGCTGACCGTTACTTGAATGGTAAAAAAATCCGTCGCGAACAGTGCTTTTTCTACTAGTGAATGTTGATAGCTAGACATATGCTATAATGGAAGATCATGGTGAAATGGTGAACTAGATGGGCCGGGACCCAATATAGAATACTGTGAAATGTATGGATTTTACAAAGGATCTCCAAAAAGCATATTTACAAAACTACCTTGATGACTTTCAGAAGTAGAAAAATGTGGAACTTGTAAAGATTCTTCTCCAAACGAATTATAAGTATACAATGGTTGGGTAGACTACGTCAAGAGGTCGCTGTAATGAGTTGCCAACTGGCTATAATCCATTAGCTGCACGGTGTAGTTTATCGAAGGAGGCTGGGTAAGGTGTATCAGAGGTTAGGTGTACTACATATGAGGTGGGCCGTCATCCTCCTCAAAAACAACATCGCCGGATTCATATCCAGCTCAATGGTCTTCAATATCTCGCAATCCATGCTCTTCTATCTTCTTCGTGACTTGGTCAAGTAAGTGTTTATCACGACCTGGGCATCAAGAGTCGTTTAAGGCGTCTGGGAACTGGCCCAGACGTCTGGTATTAAATTTTTTCGGCGTACGGGTTCGTGTCTGTGCGCCTGCGCGTGCAGACTGAACATGCCGCCTTCGTTCTTCTTTTTCTCTCCCTCCCTGCAGACGACGCAGCCTTTCTCTCTCTCTCTCCCCTCGCTGCCTACAAATACGCTTCCCCTCTCCCTCACCCTTACTCCACCGCCTTCTTCTTCTCCTTCTCCCTGCCAGTGAGAGTGCGAGCGAGTGAGAGCGGCAGCAGCGGCTACTGCGAGCATGTGGGAAGGAGGGGTTGTTGCGAGAGGAAGTAGAAGCTCGACCGTGAGGGTACGAGCTTGCCGAGCAGCTAGAGCCGGCCGACGGGAGAGCAGCGAGCGTAGGGTGTCGCGAAGGAGCTGCTGCAGCCCGGGTAGCAGGCGGATGCGGTGCGGCACGGCCGTGCGCTGCGGGCGGAGAGTGAGAAGGGTTCTGATTCTGGAAAAATTTCCCTGAATCAGACATCTGGACTTATGTCCAGACGACGCATAAGCCGTCTGGAGGAAGGTCCAGACGTCTAACAGGTACAATATTTTCTTATCTTCTCCTTTTTACGCATGTACAGCCATGCAGCCGTCCGCTGCAGTCTTCTGCACCCCTTCGTGATGAGAGTGAGTGTGTGTGTGTGCAGGAATCGTTCGGGAGGGCGGTAAGGCTCGCCATACCACACCGATCAGACGTCTAGACACAGTGCCAGACGACGGAGAGGACCTCCAAACGTCCGGGGTGACAATCGGACATCTGGAAACTAAGTCCAGACGATCCAGTGAGATTCTGGACGTCTGAAGGACTGCGCAGACCAAGGTATGGCATGATCGACCTTTTAAGACGTCTGGAAGAAGTTCCAGACGTCTGATTTTGGGCAGACTCGTCGTTTTTGACCCGTTTAGGGTCTGTTCGAAGTCCGTTTTCCGCGTTTCAAGTTTCATTCTTCCCAGATTTATTTCATCTACCCGTTTACAATAATTGTATACTGTTCTGAGTAGCCCCTTGTCTTTGATCCTTGTATTAGGACCCTGTTCCGTTGCAACTCTAGGGGTTGCGAAGGCGCGCGGGATTGCCGACCACGCCCCCAGTACTTCGAATTTTGCGGGTAGAGTGGCCCTTTAATTTAATTATCAAAAATTATACAATTATGAAACAATTAATAGAGTCTAGGGTATTACATGAACCCTAGGGCTGAAGAATTAGATTGAATGATAGATCCTAAGGTATTGCATGAATCCTAGGACTGGAAAACTAGATTGAATGATAGATCCTAGTTTATGGCATGAATCCCAGGACTGGAAAACTAGTTGAATATATACATTGTAGTCTTGGAAAAGTGGAAAGGAAACGATAACTGCCTGTAAATTGGTTAACAGCTGCCTGTTATGAATGGGTAAATACGGTTGAGAACATGAATTGTATGGATATAAAGCTGGAACGGTGAAACCTAAATTGGCTGAGTTAAACGAGCATGAACCCTACGAGGAATTAGGAGTAGAACGCCTGGAAAGTGAATGGAATAGAATTGGGGAAGTGAGCTGGCCCTTGAGTATGGAGTACCAAGGAGAGCAACTGTCCCCCTGTTTAGTGCAGAGCGGAGCTAGCTGCCCAGGGACCCGGGGTTAGGTCTGGCCACTTTGTACCAACTTTTGGCCCTCGTGTACACAGAGCTACTAGTGTAGGGAGAGCACTAGCTACCCCACGGGCCCCGGGGTTCTACTAGCCCACCTACACCGACTTGTTAGGCCCAATGGGCAAACCAGGGTAGTCAGGAGAGGGTGCACGGATTGTGGAGGGGCAAGACACCTGTTTGGTTACTGTGGAGGGGCTGGACCCCTGTTACTGAGAGGGCTCTGCCCTATACTGTAATGAGCGCGTGCCCCAGACGTCTGGTAAGACGTCTGGGATCGTTTGAAGACATCTGGAAATCAGTTATTCTGGCACGAGTCTTCGTCTGCGCGCCTCAGCGCGCAGGCCCGCGAATATCCGATATTCTCTGCGGCTGCAGACGCTCTGCCGCGTCTCTCCCTCCTCGCGTGGCCTTAAAAGGGCACGCCTCCCCTCACTCCGTCACCACCGTCTCCTTTCCCTTCTCCTTCAGCTAGAGCTTGAGCGCGAGCGCGAGGGCTGCAGCGGCGGCCGCAGTGAGCGCGGAGGAGGTGCGGCGTGCGAGGGCGGAGCTCTGCAGGGGAGGGCGAGCTCGCCGGAGCGGCTTGGCCGGCCGGCGGAGGGCGCAGGGGGCGCGGAACGACGCGGAGAGGGACCTGCTGCGGTCTGAGCAGCAGACGCATGAGATACGACGCGGGCGGCGTCGCGAGCATAGTCCGGGTCGCGCCCTGATTCTGGAAAAATTTCCAGAATCAGACGTCTGGGTTGATAGGCAGACGGCGAGGACGACGTCTGGTAGCTCATACAGACGTCTGAAAGGTTAGTATTCCGCTTTCTTCTTCCTTCCTGACGACCGACCGTACTAAAGGAGGGAGTTGGCTATGCGCAGGTTTGCTGATTCGCCATCCTTTGCTAATCAGACGTCTGGAAGTTGTACCAGACGGCGGGAGTGACCTCCAGACGTCCGGGGTTACCATCGGACGTCTGGGAGATAGGACAGACGTCCCCGCATACTTCTGGACGTCTGGGAAACCACGCTGGACAGGTAATTCTCTGATCCACTGTTTAATACGTCTGGAATAAGTTCCAGACGTCTGATTTTGCACAGTATCGTCTTTTTCAACCCGTTTAGGGCCCGTTCGGGCTTCGTTTTCCGCGATTCGAGTTGCGTTCTTTCCAGAATTAATTCCTCTACCCGTCTACAGTAGCTATACATTGTTTTGAGACACCGCTTGTGTTTGATCCTTGTGATAGGACCTCGTTCAGTTGCAGTCTTGGGAGTCGCGGAGGCACGCAGGATTCCCGATCACGCCCCCATTGCTCCCGTTGTACCTGGTAGAGTGGCTTAAGTTTATTATTAAAATCTGTTAAAGTATGGAACCATAACTAGAATCTAGGACATTGCATGAATCCTAGGAATGAGAAATGTATGGAATGATAGCTCCTAGGTGATGCATGAATCCTAGGGCTGGAAAACTAGTTGTATGCTAGATCCTAGGATGTGACATGAACCCTAGGATGGGAAAACAAGTAGAATGTATAATACTGCAGTCTTGGAAAAATGGAAAGGAATATAAAGCTGCCTGTAAATTGAATTAACAGCTGCCTGTTATGAATAAAGAAACATGATTGAGATCCTGGATTGTGAGAACGTGAAACTGGAAAGTGAAACATATGATGTTCTGAGATAAAGAGCTGGAACCCTACGGGGAATTAGGAGTGGAACCCTTGGAAAGGAAAAGGAATGGAACTGAGATGTAGTTTGTACTGTCTCTTGGGTACGCAGTACCAAGGGAAGTACCTGTACCTGTTTAGTGCAAAGTGGGGCCAGCCACCCCAGGGACCCGAGGTTAGGATTGGCCGCTCTGTACCGACTTGTTGGCCCTCGTGTACGTAGTACCGAGGAGAGCTACTAGTGTTAGGAGAGTACTAGCTACCCCACGGGCCCCGGGGTTCTACTAGCCTCCTTCATCGACTTGTTAGCCCCACTAGGGCAAACCAGGGTAGTCAGGCGAGGGTGCGCGGACTGTGGAGGGGCAAGGCCCCGGTTTGGTTACTTTGGAGGGGTTGGACCCTTGTTACTGAGAGGGCTCTGCCCTGGTTCCGTGCTGTGCTTTAGGCGCACCCGTTAACTGAAATGACTGACCGCGTGCCAGTGCGGGCTAGCTACCTGTGCGTTTATCGCGCGTGCCGTAGTCACCGTTACGTCTGTCAGTGACCTTGGGGTGGTTGACTGAGGGTAGGATCACCACGAGGGACTCTCCCAACCAGGAGACCACCACGTGCTACTTCTACTTTTGGAAAAGACTGCAATCAAGATCGTTCCCACGAGGAAATTCGAGATCAAGTAAAGGATCTGAGAAATAAATGAAATAGTGAAAAAAATTGAAAGATGTGAGTAAAGGAAGTAATAGAACATAACAGCTACTGTACACTCTACTGTTGCCTTTAGTTAGTTTGCCACTCTACTCAGCGTTTTGCTGACGTGTTACACTCGTTACCCTTTTTCAGGACCAGGTGTTGAGCAGCCAGGGTCGGCGGCTGCAGAGGACGCTGGGCCGAGTAGGGTCCAGTAGAGTTTACCACAGTCTTTTGTACCTCTTTTGTTTCTATTCTAGTGAGTAGTTTTTGTTTCCGCTGTACTTTCTTTACCTGCAGTTCTTGTTATATGATAAATGTTGTTCTACTGTTGTGGTTTCTACTGTAGTAGTTTCTTTCCTTACAGCTGTACTTCCTTACTGTTAGTTATATTCATGCTGAATGTGGTTTATTTTACTGCTCTTTTGGTTACTTCCTCGTTGGACGACTAGGTCTTGGGATTAGTCGAGTCGGTCCGGTTCTTGTGTCTCGTAGGGACTCGGGAACCGGGTCGTTACAAGATGGTATCAGAGCAAGGTCGTCCCGAGAAGTGAATCAACTGACTGGAAAATAACCAATTCACATGTTTATAGCTAGAGTAGCCACCACAACATATCTCTTGACATGAGCTCTTAGAAGTTTTGTTAGGTACCGTCTGTTTTGACGTTTCCGTTTTTTTCGCGTCTCCTTGCAGGAGATGCCTCGTCGCGGGACTGGCGAGACTGGCCGCGAGCGCGGCCGAGGGCGAGGTCGGCGAGGTGGACGTGCTGTCTTTGACGTCTCGGTGGACCAGCCACCACTCCCTGGCATCCAGGCCCAGGACCTTGCCAGACTGATACGGGATATTGTACGAGAGGAGCTCCACCCACCGCCCTGAGCGCCTCCTCCTGGGGCTGCAGAGGGGGAGTCCTCTGTGGGACCACGCGACGGACACGGCACTGGACACGAGGGAGAGGATGGGCCCCTGCCGCCCCCACCTTCCTCCGACACTTCTGTACACGAGGCACCTTCGCCTGGAGGTGCACCAGCACCTCCCCTACAGCGCCACTTCGAGTTCTTCAGACAGTTCCGGAAGCTGAAGCCCCCCTCCTTCAAGGGGGATGAGGACCCGACCGAGGCAGAAGACTAGCTTGAGCAGCTGGAGAAGATCTTCGACACCCTTCGCCCCCCGGTGGAGTGTCGCGTGGCCTTTGCCACGTACCAGCTGGAGAGTGCGGCACACCGGTGGTGGAGGGCGGTCCGGGGACAGGAGAGGGACGAGCAGACGTGGGACCAGTTCGTCACCCTCTTCTGCGAGCAGTACTTTCCCCAGACATGGCAGGACCAGAGGAGGTGGGAGTTCCACACTCTCCGCCAAGGGACGATGACTGTGAGCGTGTACCGCACGCGTTTCTTGGAGCTGTCCCGCTTTGCAGCGACAGCGGTAGCTACTGAGGAGGAGCGCCTTTGGAGGTTCACCGAGGGGCTCCGGCCTGCGATCCGGGGGTATGTCAAACCCCTGAAGCTGCCTACGTTTTCGAGGGTGGTAGAGGCAGCTATGACTTACGAGGAGACCAACCCGTCCGCGCGAGAGACCGACGGCAGGCGGAAGAGGCCCTTTCAGCCAGACTTCTCACAGGGCCGGCGAGAACGGAGACACGTGGCGTCGGGAGGAGAGCCGTCACGATGTGCAGGGCCATCAGTGGCCTTTGGGGGCCCTCGACAGGGGCCAGTCGCCAGCACCGGACCCCCACCTAGCCGACAGCAGGGACTCACCTAGGGCGGGAGTCGGGTTCCCCTCTGCTACCAGTGTGGCCAGCCGGGCCACGTCAGGAGGGACTGCCCATCTAGGGCAGGAGGTCAGCAGATACTTCCCGTGCAGAGCACTGGAGGGCACGCAGGAGGCCGCGGTTCCCAGGCACGAGGAGGAGGACAGCAGTCGCGAGGAGGGTACCGGCCAGCACCTACCCGTCCGACGCAGAGTGTGGCTGCTTCGTCCGCACCTAGAGCTGAGGGGCGTATCAACGCCCTAACACACAGGGACGCCAGAGCATTGGGATCCGTGGTAGCAGGTATGGTTTGAGTTTCTGGCAGACTCGTTTACATGCTTTTCGATTCCGGCGCTACGCACTCGTTTGTCGCTGCCAGTTTCACAATTAGTTTGGACCAGGATTATACACTGTTAGAGAATCCGTTCATACTCAGAGGTCCGAGTGGTCAGCTGTTTGTAGCTGAGGAGGTGTACACGGGTTACGAGGCCAGCATCGGGGGACATAGCCTGCCAGCTGACCTGATTATGATACAGATGGAGGACTTTGGTGTGATTCTGGGGATGGATTGGCTGTCCGCTTACCACGCCTTGGTAGACTGTTTTGAGAGGAAGATTGTCTTCTCCATTCCGGAGTTGCCTTCTTTCGAGTTTCACGGGCAGCCAGTGGACGGAGGTTTCAGGTGCATTTCGGCACTTCGGGCGGCGAGACTTTTGAGCCAGGGGTGTGAGGGCTTCCTAGCCTGTGTGGTGGCAGAGCCCAGCCCTGTGGCAGACTTCCAGAGCATCCCGGTGGTCAGAGAGTTCCCCGACGTGTTTCCAGACGAGTTACTAGGACTACCGCCCGAGCGTGAGATCGAGTTTGAGATCTCACTAGTACCAGGGACCAGCCCCATCTCCACCGCGCCATACAGAATAGCACCGCTTGAGCTGCGAGAGCTCAAGTCTCAGTTGCAGTACCTTCTGGAGAAAGGTTTCGTGAGGCCCAGTGCGTTTCCCTGGGGAGCCCCGGTACTGTTTGTGAAGAAGAAGGATGGGACCCTACGCCTTTGTGTGGACTACCGACAGCTGAATAGGGTCACCATCAAGAACAGATATCCGCTGCCGAGGATCGACGATTTGTTTGACCAGTTGCGGGGTGCCACGGTGTTTTCCAAAATAGACTTGAGGTCTGGATACCACCAGTTGAGGATCAGGGAGACCAACGTCTCCAAGACAGCTTTCCGCACCCGGTACGGACACTACGAGTTTTTGGTCATGCCGTTTGGGCTGACCAATGCCCCCGCTGCTTTCATGGACTTGATGAACCGGGTGTTTAGACCGTACTTGGACCAGTTTGTGGTGGTTTTCATAGATGATGTACTCATCTATTCTAGAGATCGGGCGCAGCACGGATAGCACTTGCGAATGGTTCTGGACACTCTGAGACGACGCAGGCTGTACGCCAAATACAGCAAGTGCGAGTTCTGGTTGAGGGAGGTGACCTTCTTGGGTCATGTGATCTCTGGTAACGGCCTAGCGGTGGACCCCGCCAAGGTCGGGGCAGTGCTCAGGTGGGAGAGACCGCGTTCAGTCACTGAGATTCGCAGTTTCCTGGGACTGGCAGGTTACTACAGACGGTTCATCAGAGGATTTTCGCAGATTGCGCGTCCTATGACATAGTTGACCCGAAAGGACGTGCCTTTCACTTGGACAGACGCCTGTGAGGCGTGTTTTCTGGAGCTGAAGGAGAGGTTGACCTCGGCTCCCATGCTCACCATCCCCGACAGTAGTGGCGGGTTCGTTGTGTACACGGACGCTTCCTTGCAGGGGTTAGGAGGTGTGCTCATGCAGAGGGGTCATGTTGTCGCTTACGCTTCGCGGCAACTGAAGCCCCATGAGCATACCTACCCTACCCATGACCTAGAGTTGGCAGCTGTTGTCTTCGCGCTGAAGATCTGGAGGCACTACTTGTACGGTGAGACCTTCGAGATTTTTACAGATCACAAGAGCCTCAGATATATTTTTGACCAGAAGGAGCTCAACATGAGACAGAGACGTTGGTTGGAGCTCCTGAAGGACTAGGATTGCAGCATCTCCTACCACCCGGGAAAGGCCAATGTGGTGGCTGACGCCTTGAGCCGTAAGGCGCCCGCACGCTTGGCCAGTCTACAGTTATAGAGTTGGATCCTTTTGGAGGAGGTGGGCAGTTGGCAACCTCTAGAGTTACGAGGATACTGTGGGGCAGTGACGGTGACACGGCAGACCAGGCCAGAGCTAATAGACCGTATCATCACAGGACAGATGGCTGATCCGTACTTGCAGTCTTTGCGCGACAGAGTACTATCAGGGGACCCAGGGGACTTCCCTTTCACAGACCAGGTGTTACGCTTGAGGGGACGGTTGTGCATTCCCAGAGATGAGGAGCTGTTGAGAGAGCTCCTGACTGAGGCACACGGTCCCAGATTCACCATACATCCCGGAAACACGAAAATGTACCATGACTTGAGACGCGAGTTTTGGTGGAGAGGGATGAAGCGGGATGTGGGTGAGTTCGTGCAGCAGTGCTTAGTGTGCCAGCAGGTGAAAGCCGAGCATCAGAGGCCTGCAAGGCCGCTTCAGCCGCTTCCAGTGCCAGAGTGGAAGTGGGAGAGCATCACCATGGACTTGGTGGTGGGCTTACCTGTTACCCAGCGGGGACACGACGCAGTCTGGGTAATAGTGGATAGATTGACGAAGACGGCGCGATTCTTGCCGATCCGAGTCACTTTGGGACCAGCACAGTTGGCAGAGAGGTATATCCGTGATGTGGTACGACTACACGGAGTTCCGCGGGAGATCGTATCCGACCGGGATACCCGCTTTACGTCCCAGTTTTGGGCTGAGTTTCAGCAGGCCTTGGGGACACGGTTGAGGTTTAGCACGGCTTACCACCTCCAGACGGACGGACAGTCTGAGCGCACGATACAGACACTTGAGGACCTTTTGCGTTCCTGTGTACTGGACTGGAGGGGCTCTTGGGAGGAGCACCTGCCCCTGGCGGAGTTTGCATACAACAACAGTTATCACTCGAGCATCGGCATGGCTCCCTACGAGGCTCTGTACGGACGGAAGTGTACGGCACCCTTGAGTTGGGTTGAGGTGGGTACCAAGTGGGAGGTTGGCCCTAGGTTGATCCGACAGAGTCAGGAGGTAGTTGAGCAAATCCACAGACGACTCCACACTGTCAGGAGCAGACAGAAGAGCTACGCGGATCGCAGACGCAGAGAGGTGCAGTTTGAGGTTGGGGACCACGTCTTCCTTCGTGTTTCGCCCATGAAGGGCTTACAACGGTTTTGGGTGAGAGGGAAGCTCACGCCGAGGTTCGTGGGGTCCTTTGAGGCCCTGGAGCGAGTTGGACCCGTTGCTTACAGACTTGCCCTTCCCCCGCAGCTTTCTGGTGTGCACGACGTGTTCCACGTGTCCAACATCAAGAAGTACGAAGCTGATCCCAGCCACGTACTGAGTCACGAGAGCGTCGAGGTGAGCGACGACCTGACCTACCCCGAGCGGCCAGTGCAGATCCTAGACCGAGCCGTCCGTCGGTTGAGACGAAAGCAAGTACCCCTGGTAAAGGTTTTGTGGAGGAGCCAGCGGTATGAGGAGGCTACCTGGGAGCCTGAGGCGGCAATGCGGGAGCGGTACCCGGAGCTTTTCGCGGGTACGTCTTTTCGGACCGGCTTCGGTCCTCTTTGAGTTTGTTATGGTTATTCGGACGTCTTTTCCCGCACCCTAGTTGGCGCAAGTTTTAGGGACGAAACTTCCTTTGAGTTTGTTATATTGTAACGAGCGCGTGCCCTAGACGTCTTTTAGGACGTCTTGGAGGTGGGCCAGACGTCTTACCAGACGTCCGGGATCGTTTCCAGATGTCTGGAAATCAGTTATTCTGGCACGAGTCTTCGTCTGCGCGCCTCAGCGCGCAGGCCCGCGAATATCCGATATTCTCTGCGGCTGCAGACGCTCTGCCGCGTCTCTCCCTCCTCCTCGCATGGCCTTAAAAGGGCACGCCTCCCCTCACTCCGTCACCACCGTCTCCTTTCCCTTCTCCTTCAGCCAGAGCGTGAGCGCGAGCGCGAGGGCTGCAGCGGCGGCCGCAGTGAGCACGGAGGAGGTGCAGCGTGCGAGGGCGGAGCTCTACCGGGAGGGCGAGCTCGCCGGAGCGGCTTGGCCGGCCAGCGGAGGGCGCAGGGGGCGCGAAACGACGCGGAGAGGGACCTGCTGCGGTCTGAGCAGCAAACGCGTGAGGTACGACGCGGGCGGCGTCGCGAGCAGAGTCCGGGTCGCGCCCTGATTCTGGAAAAATTTCCAGAATCAGACGTCTGGGTTGATAGGCAGACGGCGAGGACGACGTCTGGTAGCTCATACAGACGTCTGAAAGGTTAGTATTCTGCTTTCTTCTTCCTTCCTGACGACCGACCATACTAAGGGAGGGAGTTGGCTGTGCGCAGGTTTGCTGATTCGCCATCGTTTGCGAATCAGACGTCTGGAAGTTGTACCAGACGGCGGGAGTGACCTCCAGACGTCCGGGGTGACCATCGGACGTCTGGGAGATAGGACAGACGTCCCCGCATACTTCTGGACGTCTGGGAAACCACGCTGGACAGGTAATCCTCTGATCCACTGTTTAAGACGTCTGGAATAAGTTCCAGACGTCTGATTTTGCACAGTATCGTCTTTTTCAACCCGTTTAGGACCCGTTCGGGCTTCGTTTTCCGCGATTCGAGTTGCGTTCTTTCCAGAATTAATTCCTCTTCCCGTCTACAGTAGCTATACACTATTTTGAGACATCCCTTGTGTTTGATACTTGTGATAGGACCTTGTTCAATTGCAGTCTTGGGAGTCGTGGAGGCACACGGGATTCCCGATCACGCCCCCATTGCTCCGGTTGTACCTGGTAGAGTGGCTTAAGTTTATTATTAAAATCTGTTAAAGTATGGAACCATAACTAGAATCTAGGACATTGCATGAATCCTAGGAATGAGAAATGTATGGAATGATAGCTCCTAGGTGATGCATGAATCCTAGGGCTGGAAAACTAGTTGTATGCTAGATCCTAGGATGTGACATGAACCCTAGGATGGGAAAACAAGTAGAATGTATAATACTGCAGTCTTGGAAAAATGGAAAGGAATATAAAGCTGCCTGTAAATTGAATTAACAGCTGCCTGTTATGAATAAAGAAACATGATTGAGATCCTGGATTGTGAGAACGTGAAATTGGAAAGTGAAACATATGATGTTCTGAGATAAAGAGCTGGAACCCTACGGGGAATTAGGAGTGGAACTCCTGGAAAGGAAAAGGAATGGAACTGAGATGTAGTTTATACTGTCTCTTGGGTACGCAGTACCAAGGGAAGTACCTGTACCTGTTTAGTGTTGAGTGGGGCCAGCCACCTCAGGGACCCGGGGTTAGGATTGGCCGCTTTGTACCGACTTGTTGGCCCTCGTGTACGTAGTACCGAGGAGAGCTACTAGTGTTAGGAGAGTACTAGCTACCCCACGGGCCCCGGGGTTCTGCTAGCCTCCTTCACCGACTTGTTAGGCCCACTAGGGCAAACCAGGGTAGTCAGGCGAGGGTGCGCGGACTGTGGAGGGGCAAGGCCCCGGTTTGGTTACTTTGGAGGGGTTGGACCCCTGTTACTGAGAGGGCTCTGCCCTGGTTCCGTGCTGTGCTTTAGGCGCACCCGTTAACGGAAACGACTGACCGCGTGCCAGTGCGGGCTAGCTACCTGTGCGTTTATCGCGCGTGCCGTAGTCACCGTTACGTCTGTCAGTGACCTTGGGGTGGTTGACTGAGGGTAGGATCACCACGGGGGACTCTCCCAGCCAGGAGAGCACCACGTGCTGCTTCTACTTTTGGAAAAGACTGCAATCAAGATCGTTCCCATGAGGACATTCGAGATCAAGTAAAGGATCTGAGAAATAAATGAAATAGTGAAAAAAATTGAAAGATGTGAGTAAAGGAAGTAATAGAACATAACAGCTACTGTACACTCTACTGTTGCCTTTAGTTAGTTTGCCACTCTACTCAGCATTTTGCTGACGTGTTACACTCGTTACCCTTTTTCAGGACCAGGTGTTGAGCAGCCAGGGTCGGCGGCTGCAGAGGACGCTGGGCCGAGTAGGGTCCAGTAGAGTTTACCACAGTCTTTTGTACCTCTTTTGTTTCTATTCTAGTGAGTAGTTTTTGTTTCCGCTGTACTTTCTTTACCTGCAGTTCTTGTTATATGATAAATGTTGTTCTACTGTTGTGGTTTCTACTGTAGTAGTTTCTTTCCTTACAGCTGTACTTCCTTACTGTTAGTTATATTCATGCTGAATGTGGTTTATTTTACTGCTCTTTTGGTTACTTCCTCGTTGGACGACTAGGTCTTGGGATTAGTCGAGTCGGTCCGGTTCTTGTGTCTCGTAGGGACTCGGGAACCGGGTCGTTACATATACTGGTTCCGTGCTGTACTTTGGGTGCACCCGTTAACGGAAACGACTGACCGCGTGCCAGTGCGGGGTAGCTACCCGTCCGTTTATCGCACGTGCCGTAGTCACCGTTACATCTGTCAGTGACCTTGGGGTGGTTGACTGAGGGTAGGACCACCACGGGGTACTCTCCCGGCTAGGAGAGCACCACGTGTTACTTCTACTTTTCGGAAAAAACTGCAATCAAGATCGTTCCCACGAGAAACATTCAAGATCAAGAGAAGAATCAGAGAAATAAATCAATAGTGAATAAATGGAAAAATATAAAAAAGAAAGTAAAAAATAAAACAGCTACTGTTCACTCTACTGCTTCTTCTAGCTTTTAGTTGCCACTCTACTCAGCGTTTCACTGATGTGTCACCCTTGTTACTTTTCAGGACCAGGTATTGAGCAGCTAGAGTCGGCGGCTGCAGAGGGCACTGGGCCTAATAGAGCCCAAGAGTGTCACTTGTAGTACCCACTGTACTTTTTTGCTGTTGTTGTGAGTAGTTTCTGTTACCCCTTATACTCTCTTTATTGTAAGCTTCATGTTTATGTAAATGTTATTTCTCTATTGTTGTGGTGATGTATACTGTAGTATTTCTTTTCTCTACTACTGTATTTTGTTACTACTAGTTATATACATGTTGAATGTGGTTTATTTTACTGCTCTTTGGTTACTTTCTCGTTGGACGACTGGGTCTTGGGGTCAGTCGAGTCGGTCTGATTCTCGTGTCTCGTAGGGATTCGGGAATCGGGTCATTACAGTGTTTAACGTGCAAAATCACTGTTTAAGATTGATACGTTATAGTACAGACAAAATCGCTCATCAACAAATACAATTTATAGCTCGAAAGAAATCTGATGTCGAAGGTAGGGAGCAAGTGTTTCAATAAATCTCAAAATTGCAATTCTATCACAAGATATCAATATATGATGAAATTTCTAAACTCAAATAATATGTATATAAGAACCAATGTTGAAAAAGTAAAAAGATTAGGATAAAATGGTGATTTGAATCACCAATTACCTTAATTACAATAATATCAAATATCTCAATAGTATCAACCAAGTTTAATCCACGTAGGATAAGTGCACAGTGCACTCTCTCCCAGAATGCCTTCAATCTCCGCAGTTGTGACACTCTCTCAAAGCCACTCCCTGGCTGGAAGTATGCGTGAGACAATCCCGCACCTCCTCGACTTGTTCTCCTGGAGTGCTGCAGCCTGGAGCGAGCTTGCAAGCAAGCTCGCTCGTGCTTCAATGGCAGCAGGTGGGTGAATCTGAAACTCACAAATACGGCCTTGCGGCCCTGTTAAACCACATGGGGAGCTTCGCCGTGTCAAGGCGAAGGTGAGGCGGGAGTTGGTGTGGCGCGGAACGGCTAGGCGTGTGCGCCTAGGTCGCTCTGTGGCCGTGGAAGTGCGTGTGTTTGGTGGGCACTTGGGGGGGTGTTGGTGGTCGATGGATGGGTGGACGGTAATCAGTGGACAATGGTGGAGGTAGTGAGGTGTCTGGCGAGGCATGTGGAGGTGTGACGCGGTGGATGCTCCTCGTCGATGGGCTGCCGGTGATGGAGAAGATGGTGGTGGTCTGCGGTGTCGAGGGGTCGAAAATGCAAAATAAGAGAGGGGAAATGAAGAGGGGGGAGAGGAGAAGAGTTCTAACCTACTTAACAGACAAAAGGAGGGAGGAGGCAGTTGGCGCGTATTTGCCAATGCCGGAGACGAAGATGTCCAGGGGAGGGGTGTCGGCGACGACAACGGGGCTTGAGGCGCGTGCGCGGGTGTTGCACGACGCGGAGGAAGGTGGTGAAGACAGCTCTGCCACTGGTATTGTGGCAGAGCGACGAAAAAGAGGAGGGCTTGCTGGAGCTCGCTGGACTTTCTGATTGGAGGAGGAGGAGACGAAATTGGGAGTATTCTTCGGCCAAGTCGAGCTTAAAGGATGCGGCAGGGGCTGGCGCTCCTTAAATAGGCGTCGGACGGGAGAGAATCGCGAGGAGGAGGTGGGAATACCTCGCCGGAGGTATGGTCGGGACGAGACCCATACCTCTCGAGCGTTGGCATGAGAGGTATGGCGGCCAATATGGCATGGGAGCCGACCCATGCTGCAGGGGACAACGCAGGGAGTCTCCTTTTCAAATCTGGGGTCGACTCCCCATGCATGCGCGGCGCCATCCTCCGTGCAAAGTCGCCAGAAGTATGGCCTGCGCAGGCGGGTGGCAGAGGGACCCGATTGAAGAAAATGACGAGAAAGGTAGGGGGTCCTTTCAAGGTTTCAAAAAGCTAAGAGTCGAAAGTAATTGTTGAGGATTATTTTGTAAAGTGGGTCAAGGCGACCTTCCCTTAGGTCCAAATTTTAGTATAAACCTAATTTTGACCTAAGGAATCCAATAATGATGTTGGATTTTAGGTTTGACCATGTTTGAGTGGACATTTTACACAAAAATCCAAATTAGGTATGGTTCTAAATCTAGGTCAAGATAGGTTCCAATGGACAAATTGAAGATTCTAAACCTGGGGGATATTTTTTTATGAATTTTAGAGGATTTAATTATTTTTATCTTGTCTGGAACTTCGTGAATTAAAGTGGGTTTGTTTTAGAGTTATAGAATGTCATTTAATTCCCAGATTTTGTCATAACCCTTTTATGACCAAACCATCCCACTTTTTCTCCTATTAAGTCAATTTGACCTGTGTCTAGACCCTTAGAAATCTCGTTTGTGTACTGCAATGGTAAAATTACAGTTTTACCCCTTATATAATGTTTTATTCTCTGCTCGACAATTTCCTGATTTAGGCTTTCTCTTAGGTTATTTAGGAGCTTTTTGTTCGATTTCTTATGTCAAAATGTACTAGTAATGGTTCATGATGAGGTTCTCATTAGGGGGATGTGTGTCGTTGGGTGTGGAGAGAGTGGAGGGGGGTGTTTTATAGGGAGGAGGTAGGGTTTGGGGGTGTACGTGGGGGTGAGTTGGGTAGGATAAGGTGGGATCAGGAAAATTGTACCCGACCTCACAGAAAAATTTCTAGGATGTTGGAATTGCACAAAATTTCTCTTGAAAGTCACAAACTCCGCACAGGATATTTTTGGTGTATAGAAAAATTACGAGAAAACCCCCAACATTCCAGAAAAGCTCAAACGACCCTTGGAAAATGTTATTTCAACCTCTGTTTCGTTAATACCAATTCTAAGGAGTGTTGGCTTTGTAATTCTTCCACACTTAAATTCTATCATTCATAAACTGATGTTAACATCAATTTAAGTAAACATCACAAAGATTAATAACATAACTTATTATCAATTTTAATAAACAAAAATTAGTGTTAATACTACTCTATAAGTAAAAAAAATAAAAGTTAACATTAATTTTATATTTCTTAAGATCAATTTTCTAACTCTGATATTCACTAACCCTTACATTAAAAAATTAATAGATTAAATTTAAATCGATTATAGATAGGTCCAACCCATGCTTATTTACAAAATCAATATTCATGCACTTTCCATTCAACCTTAAGTAAATACAAGTCCGAATTCATACTTATTTACCTATTGTGAGGTTGTCATATCCTTCACAATATTTTACTCTCGTGATAATGTGCCTTACTATAAACTCAACATGCAACCATGCAATATATATCTAATTCGAAAAAATAGGATGCGTGGTTGGAAGGAGGGACCAGGGTTGGCGGGTAAAAATATATATAATATATACATACATACCTGGCTGGTTAGACAGGTTTAGTGTATGAATAGATGTTGGACCTGAACCAAAACTATCTGGAATATGAGATCATCTTTCCAAGTCAAACCCACGTCTATTTTTTCTTGGGATTTTCAGGTTTCTTTTTCACCCATCCTTTAAAAATTAAAATTTCATCCGCAATATTTTCTTATATGTCATGGATAATTACATGTGACATTTAATTTTGAAAAGTGGCGTGTTACAAAGCATGTAGAATTTGACGTTACTATACATTTGTCCTTTTTCTAAATAATGTCAGGTTTTACGTACTTCGTTTGGTTTGAGTAGAGTCCAGTTTGGGTTAGACTTAAACCGAAATGGGAACAGTGACAAACACATACGCAATGTCAAAATCCTTTCCTGATCAGAGTTTGGGTTCTTACTCAATTTGCTTAGGCGCACAAAAACGAATAATATGATGGAATGGTAGGAAAATTTAACTTTGTTCAGTCAGATTTAGGTTAAGTCCACGTCTTTGTATTACTTGGAGGATAGGCATGCATGTGTAAAATGACCTATTATTTATTATTTACTCAAATGAAATTCTAGCTAGATCTTTAAAAAAAAAAAGAAAAAAGGTAATAATCTTTATAAACGGTATATCTTATGAGAACACATCTGCTTTTGTATGTGCAAAAACAGGTATTCGTTTGCATATATGACATGAAAGTCGTTTCGGATCTACAAAGTTTACATTGGAATCTTCTTAATAAAAGAACACAATTGCGGATGGATGATGATGATTAATCGTATTCATCTGCATCTGTGGATCTCATTTGGTTAGGAAAATTATCGATACGAATAAAAATTAAAAATAGGAGTGAAAAAATGGAGAAGTTTTGTTATTTGGTGGTATACGTTATCTTGTAAAGTTATTAAGAAGTTTTATTCTACGTTCGATGTTCATACGATGAGATAAGTAAAAAATTAACAGAAAAATATGATTAAGTGAAATTAATACGAAGAATTAGATAATTCTATAAGTTACAAATTATATGCTTAATATTTAAAATTAAACATCCAAATGAATAACGAAAGGTTTTTTTTTTTTTTTTTTTTTAAGTGAAAAGGTAAATATTTATTTAAAAATGAGTCAATCAGTCCGAATCGAACTTACGCTCATACAAATATACATCATATTCCGGTTGAAAACCAAGGTCCGAATAGAAAAGTCCAATTCAATGAAATGAACAGCACCCTATGTCGTGTCTCTGGCGAATAGGCGAGGTCCAGTCTGTGGTCCATCTATGTTAGCGATTGGTACATGGTATCATCCATGAGAACATAGAGAAACCAAGCATAACAGAGCTACCAACCACTACTGTGCTCCTGTGGCATTGAAGGGAGGAGGCCACTGGCGTGCGTACATACAGACAGATGGAGACACCGAGTAGCTTCGGTCTGACGAAGTCGGAAGCCGCGAGTGGATGGAATTGCGCGGCAGCGTAGGGCCGCTTGGATTTCGTCAAAAAAAGGTAGGCTGTTCAACTAATTTGATTATCATTAAATTGAGTAAAAGAAACAAAAAAAAAGCAGCGCTCAAGCTATTATTCTTACTCTAACCTTAAATTGAGATCGAGCCAAGAGAAAAATAGATTAAACAGGTAAGTTTCATGCGCAAATCAAGTTGCAAATCGACGTGCTGGAACGAAAAGGACATGGAAGACTCGATACAGCCTTCTTCGTTAGTTGGGACGTCCATCGTCGAGACACCTGATCTAAGTGAGGATGGCATGTTCCCATCAGCAACTTGAGGGGTTGTCCAAAGTGAGTGGAGATGAAATAGAACACTCGTTACGACTGTTTGGTTGTTGTTTACAATGTCGTTTAGCCTGCAACGAAATGAACTTCAAATGCACCTTTGCGGGTGAGACGTAGCTGTTAATGATGGATGTTCCACCAACAAGTTAAAGAATTTCTACTTGTACTTTTGGGGTTTATTTGGTCGGTGAAATTGAAGAGAAATTAGGGATGAATGGTGTGTTTGGTGGTATTTATTTTGGTGTACGTGGATTTCGAAATTAAGAGATGGATGTCTAAGTTCGTTTATTTTATTGATTTATTTCATTTTTTTTATTTTCCTCCTTTAACTTCATTACATTAAAAATTATTTATTCCTCCTATCAAATATCTCAATGAAATAAATACTTCAAATTATTTGATGTGACAATAAATGCAACGAAATGTTTAGGAGGAAAAGATATTTGATGTGACGAAAAGATTTATTCCTTCTATCCTTTCTTTGTTATCCTTCCTAATTATTTCTTTAACCAAATATCACCTTAGGTGATGTTTAGGTGATGTTTGGTAAGAGAAATTATTAGGAGGAATAAAAATTAGAAATAAGAAGAATGGTGAAATTAAGGGATTTTATTCCTTAAGGAGCTATTTGGTTTGTGGAATAGTAAGGGAATCAGGGTCGAATTCTATGTTTAGCAGCTTTATTCCGACATCGGCAGGTTCTAAAATTGAGAAGTGGATCCCAGAATAAATGAATTCCGCTGAAGAATTAGAATTCGTTTATTCTGCTGGTTTATTCCACCTCTCTCATCCCCCTCTCTCAACTTCACGACATAAAATTCGTTTATTTCTCATATAAAACATCTCAGGAGAAATAAATACTTCTAAATTTTTAAGTTGACAAGAAACATAACCAAATATTTAGGTAGAGTGAAAAGTCCTGATTCCTCCTAGTTTTTTTACATCTTCTTTTGTTCCTCGTAATTATTTCTCCAACCAAATAGATTTCTAGAGTATTTGATTGGATTTAGTGTCTTGTCAAACAGATTATAAAATTTTATTCTACTTAAAATACTTATTTAGTGAAATGAATTATTAGAATAAAGAAAAAATTAATTGAAAAGATAAAATATACGGAATTAACGGACGAAATGGGTGAAATTATCTAATTTTAAAATTATATTCCTAATTCGAAATCACATAATTTTTTAATTAAAGATGATAAATATAAATTTAGATACGAAATTAACATTTATTCTGTCAATCGATCCGGATCCTAAAATCTGAAAGGATCTCGGGTTACCTGCGAGGCCCGTTTGCATCATCGAATGGGATGGGGCCGTTGATGTCCCCGAATGCTTGCGCACCGCCATCAGCCATAGACGAGTGTAATCTAAATTCTCAAAAAAGACGGGAAAAAAAAAATAAAAAAAGAGAAAGAGAAAGAGAAAGGAACACTTTCTCCACGAGGAGTTCCTTTCGGTGGTTCGGCTGTGCTGTTGTTGTCAGTTGTCACAACTGGACAGGCGGCATCTTTCAAAAGATAAAGTATGGAAAAAAACAGAAAAGATCGCCGATCTTCGCCTTCCCCGTGAAGGGGATAAATCCGAAAGGTTCGAGAAGACATTTTAATATGGTTCAATAAGATTGATGAGAACTCCGACTTTCCTTTTCTGCTGACCTCCTTGACTTTGCGAAAGTGACGTGGATGTGCACTTGAGTTGTGAGTTGGGAACAGATCAGAAATTTGTTTTTTTTTTTATTTTTTTTAAATAATAATAATTTCTACTGGCAAATTTCCTACGTCAAATTTTAAAGAGAAATATTTTGATAAATTCAAAATTCACAGCACAATCCACGACTCTCTTAACAAAAACGGTCGGGGTTGGGGCGGTCCGGAAGGAGGATGCAAAGGCCTAAATGAGTTGCTTGTATCTGTAGCGGGGGTGTTTGACCATGTGTGGTGGTTGGTTGGTGTGAGAATGATTTTTTTGGTTTATGGGGATTTGGGTTGATATCTGGGTCGAATACTGACTGTTGAGGTTAGTTCGATTATTTTGCTATATGTTTTTATTTTTGTTCGTGGTTAATTTGTTTGGTTTTTCTTTGTTACTGGTATATTCTTCTCACCTAGGGGATGAAATGTTCTTTTCCTAAGGGGTTGATGTTAGTTTGTGGGGGATATGTGAGAATCCATAATTCTTACGATCGAGATTTGTTAGGTGATGTACCGGTGCCAACTTTGAATGGATATCCTGTTTGTGCTGGTGTCTAGAATTTTCTTGGTAACACAGTCGTATCTTGAGCATGTTACGGTCACTTGTTTCCCGATCACTGTTTAAAGTCCATATTAATGATGCTTCTTTTCTATCTATTTTAGACTTTGGTTGAAATTTTATTCCCTTTCCTGGATGGAGGTTATTTTTCTATTCTTACGCTACTTGTATGGTTTCAATCTCTTTTAATGAAAGGAACTTCCTTTGCAAAAAAGAAAGAGTTGCTTGTGCTGGGTATTCGTATATGTATTTATGTGTATGGATAAGCATTTAACATATAGATTATGGATTATCATAATATCCATTTGTATGAAAGTTATCAACTAATGTTGTTAAGTTCGTATCGATGTAAAATACAAAAGTAAGTGTGATTTTCAAATGCAATGCGTAAAGATCTTTTGGTACTTTACATTTACTTGGTATGTAAATTATCCACAACAATTACTGTGATTAATTACTAATTATAGGTAGTTATGATCTCCATTAGATCCCGTGAGTTATCTTTAGAGTCAATCCCATCGTGACCCTTGAGAGAGATTTTTATGAGAGACTCTAAGGCTGTGTTGGGTTCCCGAATAGTGGATGGGACAAGGGTGAATGTACGGGATTAGGGTGGAATTGGGTCACACTAATCATTATGATGCCACCAGCCAAACACTTTCTATACTTATTCCACTCCTATTCTATCTTGGTATATTACTATCCACCTAACAAACGCAGCGTAAGAGTGTGGCAATAACTGGAGAAGAAGTAGAATACTCTTCTTCCAAGTGACATCTAAGGAATTGAAGGTTGAGGATCTATTGGAAAACCTTCATTGTAGCCCCTTTAATCTTTATTAAGGATGAATACGAGTAACTTATACGTAGACAAATTAATGTGCTCTTCATGTTATTTTGTCAAAATCTTGTTCACAATCAATGTATCTTCATTTCTATATTGCACCATTTAGCAATCCATTAGGATCAGCATAAATTAGGATTGATGACTCAACTTCAATGAAAACTCAGAAACCATCTCGTAATTGTTGTTGATATCGGTACTCCTTCATAAGTATCGATACACAGGCGTTACAATTGGGAACTGCAACTTACTAGTATTGATACACAGCATGAGTTGGGCACAGATTTAGTTAAAGTGACCAAAATCTATATGTCACACGTATGAATACTAACCATTAGTACCGATACATGTTGTCTACAGGTTAAGAGACAATATTCAATAAGTACCGGTACTCGTTGAGATAAGTAAGTTTTTGGAGAGTTACCAATACATCAGAAGTACATGTATTAATCATTAGCACCGGTACACATTAAGTATTGGGCAAGTTATAAGTGAACTCATATCCCAAACTATAATCTTTCCACTCCGATCCGAGGGAACGAAGAAACTTCCCTTGAAGCTCCTCTTTGAAGAAAGTCCTCCTTGATGCTTTTAACTCATTCATAATGAGAGTGAACCAAGTGTTCATCTCACTCAAAGATTCGTTAGGCCTCATAGAAAAAGATTCAAAATCCTGTGATAAAATATTAATCTTAGAAGCTTTTACCTTGGAGGTACCCTTGTGATTTATCTCGAATGTGTGCCAAATCTCGTATGCGGTGGCGCATTGCGAGATTCTGTTGAACTCCTCTAAACTAAGAGCGCAATATAACGCGCTCATCGTCTTTGCGTTGAGAGAGCTCCCGAATCTCCTGCTACGAGTAGCCTGCGGCAGGTCTCTCTAGGATGTCGAAGGGGCTCTCGCATCGGGCCCAGATGGTGAAGTCGTTGGCTTAAAGCCACATCTTCATCCGCAGCTTCCAGTATGGGTAGTTGTTCCCATCAAAGAATGGTGGTCTAGTGGTAAACTATCCCTCCAGAATCCTCGTCGCAGAGCTGCTCCCTTCCATTTGATCTTTCGCGAATATTACTCTTAGAAAGTGGAAACCTGCTCTGATACCAATCTTAAACTCTTACGGGAGGGGGTGAGATATGCGTGACGTAATAAAAGTGAAAATATAATAGCAATCTCACACAAATAAGCAATCACACAAAGGTACAGAAGATTTTTAGTTAGAAACTCAAATCGGATAAAAATCGCCACCTAACCCTTTCGAGTTAGGATTTC
Source organism: Thalassia testudinum (assembly GCA_037157565.1). Classification (NCBI taxonomy): domain Eukaryota; kingdom Viridiplantae; phylum Streptophyta; class Magnoliopsida; order Alismatales; family Hydrocharitaceae; genus Thalassia; species Thalassia testudinum. Next base: position 17,118,816 of record JAZHRO010000076.1, on the reverse strand, counting down.
CCGATTAACCTAGTCGATCAAATCCACTAAATGAACTACTTAAAACGATGGTAGTTCAACCTCAGTATAACCACGCTACTTTATACCCGAGGGTAGTGTACCTCAAAACCACTCCTCTTCAAGAGGAGTATTTTGTCCTACAATGGAGAAGGGAATTCGCAATACATATATCCAACCAAAGAAAATAAAACACAATAATCCTATAGAGCCACAAATATTAAAACCTAACTTCTATAGGAGTTAGGAAACTTTCCCTTGGTGGAAGTGCGTCGGTGTGACAACGCGGGTGCGTAAATCACGCGTCAGTGCTTTGTCGCTCTCATAATCGCGGAGGGAGAGCGGATGCGCAAAAGGATTGAATCTCTCTAGATGTAGAACAAGGCTTGGAGAGCTAGAGCTTCTTCTAAAGTGTTTTGGATAGAAATTGATGTTGCAATGTGTTGCTTGGTGTCCCTTCACAAGTCAAGGGTACTCCTCTATTTATAGAGGGCCTACAAAGGCTTTGGAAGGCCTTAGAAGGCTTCCATAGCCGTTTGGGTTGAACCCAAAGCAAAACAAGTAATAATAAGAATCATTTACGATTTTAACAGGGTCATCTAACGACTGGTCCAGGTATTAGACGTCTGGAAAGATAGTTTAAGAAGTCTGGGAATTAAGTCAGACGTCTGATTCTAGGTGTATTTCCTTGCTGACTTGGTTCAGACCTAAACAAGGTTCTAGTATAAGGCCATCAGACGACGTACAGGATGCCTGGCACTAGGTCTGGACGTCTGGAAACCTATTGTACTGTGAGAATGGATTCCCAAGATAGGTTAACGACTAGAATAATCTGACAAAGGTGATGTTACAACTCGGTTCCCGAATCCCTACAGGACACGAGACCAAACCGTCTCGACTGATCCCAAGACACAGTCGTCCAACGAGAAAGTAAACAAAAAGCAGGAAAGTAAACCACATTCATTATGCTAAGTAACTAACGGGAAAAAGGTACAACAGTAAAAACGTATAAACTGCTACAGTACATATCACCACCACAACAGAAGAAAAGTAACCAGATAGAAGAATATAAAGTACAGAACGTAAGAGTATGAAACGTAAAGGTACAAGAGTCTATTCACTACTACAAAAGAGTACAACAAGAGAAACTACAGCTACTAGGTTCTACTAGGCCTAGCACCCTTCGCAGCCATAGACTCAAACTGCTCAACACCTAGACTTGAAAAGGGTTATAAGTACACGAAGTCAACGAACGCTGATGAAATGGTCTCGGTACAACCGGGTTTTATTGTTATAACGTTGTAGTATAGCCAGTTATTACCAACATTTCAAATATATAAATTTTTTTTACTCGGAAAATAAAAGAGTTCCCGAGGTCGAACTCAGGGAGCAAGTTGTATTCTAGAGATACACATGTTTCTTTTACAAAAAATAAAGAAAGAGAGAGGGAAAGAATTTGTTGTTCTCTTTGTTTTCTCCTCGTGATGTTCTTCTTTCTTTCTTTCTTCAGATCTCCTTCTTCTTCTTTGTTCTGCAGAGGTGATGCTCCTCTTTCTTTCTTCAGATCTCCTTCTTCTTCTTCCTTGGTTTCTGTCTTGGCCTCTCTTCTTCTTTTTCTGCAGTTTCTTCTGTGAAGGTTTCTTCTTCCTTGGCTCTGCTGTACTTCTTCTCTGCAGCCTTTCCTCTTCTTCTGCCTTGCTCAGCCTCTTCTTTAGAGTTTCTTCTTGTTTCTCCTCCCTGCGGCTAAGTGTCAGCTTCTTCTTTTCTTTTTCAGCCGGGGACGTCACCCCTCCTTTCTTCTTTTCCCTTCAGGCCGTCGTCTGATTTCCAAATCAGACGACTTAAACTACCTATTGCTATAGTCAGCTTCCTTCTTCTTCCGCGGGTCTTCTTCTTCGCCTGTGCCTGCACACTTCAGAGTTTTTCGTCAGAGGCAAAACCTACTCTACCCTCCCCCCCCCCCCCCCCCCCCGCGTCTCTCTCTCTCTCTGAAACCACTCTTGGGAAAGCTCTCCCAGAGCTGCCGGGTAACCGGGTTCGGGTCAGGCCCGGGTCCAGGCCCACCGACGTGCGTGGTGGGCGAGGAGTGCAGGTCAGTCTTAAGTCGGGTCGGGTCGGGTCAGGTCCGCGGGGCGTGAGCGCGGACGAGACCGGGTAACCGGGCGGGTGAAGGGGACCTCACCCCGTGTGCTGAGGCAGTAAGCCTCCAGCACTTTTGCATCTTATATCGCTGCGCCTCTTCAGGCTTTTCCGAGGTGGGACTAAATGTCCCACCTCAATTGCGCGCCCGCAGCGGGGAAATCAGCGGGAGATCGCGGCGTCACGCGAAGCCCTCTGCCTTAGCTGCGAGCCTGGTGTTTTGTCGAAACGCCTCGCAAGGCCTGGGAGTTGAATCTGGGCGTGACGCTGAAAGTGGCGCACCTGTAGCTGCAGGCGGAAGCAGTTCCTCCTGCACGGCAATGGCGGCGGAGGTCGGGTGGCCTGTTCACAAGAAAACGGCCTCTCGGCCTAATCAGAAAGTGCCAGGAGCTTCGCCAGGGTGCGGCGAAGCTCGTGTGGGTGGTGGCGAGGCGCGGGGCGACGTGCAAGGGCTGCCCTAGGTCGGACTGTGGGTCGGAGGATGGGTTTGTTGGGGGAAGCGTTACGGAGGTGTGGAGTGGCAGTGAAGGGGTGGGGGGTGCTCAGTGTGATGAGGCGGAGATGCGGTGAGGGTCGGCGAGCCGTGTGGGTTGCTGAGGTGATGGGAGCGGCTCGCCGGAGGGTGGCCGGAGACGAAGGGGGTGACGATGGTCAGGGTCGGTCGAGGGCTTAATTGAATAAATTGAAAGCGGGGAAAGAAAGAGGAGAAGAAGGGGAGTAGCTCTAGCTTACTTGCAGGGACGAAGGGGGAGGAACAGGGCGACAGTCGTATCGACTGTCGCTGGAGAAGACGATGCTCAGGGAAAAGGGGCGGCGGTGAGCAGAGAGCCGGAGAGGCACCAGCTGGGTGCGGCGTGGCGCGGGAAGAGCAGGGGAGGAAGTCTCTGCTGCTGGTATTGCGGCAGAGCGAAGAGGTGGAGGGGGAGGAAGCCGCCGGAGCTGGTGAGCGTCTGCCGGAGGGAGAAGAGAGGAAAGTTGGGGATTTTCTCCGTCAGATCCAGGCTGCTCCGGTTGGTGGAGCAACGGGGGGTATTTATAGGGATCAAACAGGGAGGAAGGCGGAGGGAGACGACGTGTCTCCCTCGCCGGAGGATGGCCGGAAACAAGAACCCATACCGTCCGTGCGTTCGCACGGCCGGCATGGTGGGTTACAACGACCAGGGGGTGTCCCTGCGACGGCTGACGACGCAGGGCACCCCCGGTTTACTTGCCAGGTCCCCCACCTCACCCTGCGCGGCGCCATGCTCCGCGCAAGGTCGCCGGAGCATGGTGCTGGCAGGTTTTGCAGGGGGGACCTGATCGCAAAGAACGAAGGAGAGTTAGGGGCCAAAATGCGAGGGTTCAAAAGTTGAGGGCCAAAGAGTAAATATATGAGGACCAAAGTGTAAAGTCGGTCAAGGAGGTTTCTTCTTAGGCTCAAGTTTTTATACATGACTAATTAGGACCTAAGGAATCTGATGGTGAATTTCATTTCTATATTAAACCTTGTTTGACAGGTCAATTTACGCAAAAACCCAAATTAAGTTATTAATTGGGCATGGTTCTCAATGTAGGTCAAAATGAGTTCTGAAGGCCAAATTGAAGGTTCTAAACCCTAGAGATTATTTTTCTATGAATTTTAGAGGGTTTATTCTATTTTTACTTTGCCTCGAACCTTGTGAATTGAAGTGGGTTATTTTAGGGTTACAGATTATCATTTAGTTTCTTGGAATTGCTGTAGCCCTTGCTAGATCATTTCATCCCACTCTTATTCTTATTAAGCTGCTTTGACCTATGTTTGGGCCCTGAATTACCCTGTATGCAGATTATACTGGTAAAATTGCATTTTTACCCCTTATGACTTATTTTCTTCTCAAACTCAGGATTCTCTGAGTTAAGCCTTTCCTTGAGATATGTAGGAGCTTTTATCCTTTGTATTAGGTCAAAATGAGCTAGTTATGGCTCATGATGAGGTTCTCATCATACCCCCATGCCTAGCTTTTGCTAGTCCCTTAGCAAAAACTTAAGGTTTCAACCCTTGTTCTAGACCATGAAGTTTTTAATAGTTTTAGATAGGTGCCTTTTTTATTTGAGCATAGATTAGGTTAGAATGCTGACCATAGGCCAAAAAGGTACTCTAGTACCAATCAAGATCCAAATCTATCTAGCCTTAGCCTCAGTCTTTTAGCAAAGGTTTTTAAGGCCCACAAGAACTAACCTAAGGTTTATTGGACTTCGTGGTTAAAGCACCCGTGCTTGAAATGATTTTAGCCCTGGCTCAGTTCGCAGTGCGTTTTGTAAGAGAGAGATAGAAAGTTTTTCTGTTTGGAGAGTTTTCTCTCTCTTTTTCTTTTTAGTTCTAGCCTAGGATTGGCTTTTCAACACGGTCTGTATCAGATTCCTTGCTCCCATCATCAATCCTTAAGGGTTCCTGGCGATCGATGCTTCGAGATAGCACCGCCCATGGCAACCCCCGGAACCCTGGCTATTGAGATTTCGAGATAATCTCATCCATGGTATTCCGTGGCCGAATCCAGACCCTGGCAATTGACACTTCGAGATAATGCCATCCATGGAATCTGAACCAGCAGAGTACTTACATGCCCCCAGTAGGATATGTAAATATCCAAAGAGACAAGCACCGAGGAGATGATATTTTGTTACACATCTTCGAGGGGATTTCCCGCCTCTCCGTGCTGGGAACTCGTCCAAATCAACTTGTGTTGATCGGCCGCTCCTATTCTAGGTGATCTTTTCAGATTTTTGCGACGCTTCTGCGTGATTCTGATTTTTACGCTTACTGAACCAGGCTGTGTGTGAGGTTAGGGTGCTTAGGTTACTGAGTCCCGTAAACCAAAAATTAGTTAACGAGGCCGAATACTCCCTAAGCCTTAGACCTAATACTTCAGCTTTTCATTTTCCTCAACCTCTTGAGGAGTGTCCAGATCTTAATGGGTACTAAGAGTCTATTCAAGAATGCCTAAGGTTTGCATTCTTTACTAATCTCATTGTGCACTTTTCTTGAATGAGGTCTAGAACTTAGGTTAATTCCTTAGTTCCTTACTAATGACTATCACTTTTTCTCATAATTTTGTGCTCCTTTTTCATTTTGTTTCTTTTCTCCTTCACAAAATTTCCTTCTCCTCTTTTCCTCTTATTCTTTTTCGAAAAATTTTTTAATTTTTATGGTGTTTTTGGCATATGTGAATTTTTTTGTTTGAAACCTTTTCTTACAAGTTTTGCACTTTCATACCCCCCCATGCCTAAGATTTGCAATGTCCTCATTGTAACCTAGGGGGTCTTAGTTCATTCCTTAAGACAGAAATTTGGATGAGTGGATGGGTCGGGTTGAATTTTTGCGGACGATTTCAAATCCCAGATGCAAACATCTGAGTTGGGGTCGGCTGTCTACAAGGGTGAACTTCGAGTGCTAAAAGGTGTCAGAACAAGTTTCAGGTTTACAAAGAGAATGACGGGCTGCCTCCCGTTAAGCGTTGAGTTTTACGCCATCGGCTGGGCGCAATAAGCTCAAGGGGAAAGGAGGGTATAAGATGCCTCAGCCAAATTAATAGAAGTTACATCAATGAACGGCTTGAGTCTCTGACCGTTCACGATGAAAGGTTCAGAATCGTGGCCGAGTGGACTGATTTAGATTGCTCCATTTCCAAAAACCTGTCGGACCAAATATGGTCCGACCCACTTAGATCTCAGTTTTCCTGGGAAGAGTTTGAGTCGGGCATCAAAGAGTAGGACCTTTTGACCAGGATGAAAGATCTTTCTCGAGATGTGTTTGTCGTGGAAGGCTTTAACCCGCTCCTTGTAGATTTGCGAGTTCTCGTACGCGTCTATGCGTAATTCATCGATCTCGCTGATTTGGAGTTTTCTGTGGGTCCCAGCCTTGGAAAGATCTAGATTACAGTTCCGTACTGCCCAATAGGCTTTATGCTCCAGTTCGACGGGAAGGTGGCATGCCTTTCCGTACACTAGTCTAAAGGGAGACATGCCCAATTGGGTCTTGTGGGCGGTCCTATAGGCCCACAATGCTTCCGGAAGTCGGGACGACCAGTCCTTCCTGTCAGGTCGAACAGTGACTTGCAGGATTTTCTTGATCTCCCGATTAGACAGCTCAGCTAGACCATTAGTTTGGGGGTGGTAAGGAGTAGAGATTCGGTGAGACACCCCGTATTTGGTCATCAGTGACCTAAACTGAGCATTTGTGAAATGGGTCCCTCCATCAGAGATTATTGCACGAGGAATCCCGAACCTTGAGAAAATGTGTTGATGAATGAATTTGAGAACGATTTTGTGATCACAGGTTCGGGTCGGTATGGCTTCGATCCATTTGGACACGTAGTCCACAGCCAACAGAATGTATTCGAAACCATCCGAAACAGGAAAGGGGCCCATAAAATCAATCCCCCAAACATCAAAGATTTCGCATACTAGAATCGGTTGTATAGGCATCATGTCGCGATGGCTCATGTTGCCCAAAGTCTGGCAACGACTGCATGCCTTGCAGTGATTGTATGCGTCTTTGAACATTGTGGGCTAGTAAAAGCCGCACTGGAGGACTTTTGATGCGGTTTTATGCCCGGCAAAATCGCCACCGCATGCCTGGTCATGGCAGAAAGAGAGGATATTGTTGACTTCCCCTTCCGGGACACATCTCCGGATGATCTGATCGGCACCTATGCGGAAGAGGTACGGATCTTCCCAAATGTAATACTTGGCATCGGAGCGTAATTTGTCTTTCTTGGCCTTCGGCCAATCGTACGGGATCTGATGAGATGCCAAGTAATTTACAATATTAGCAAACCATGGAAGGCTAGTACCAATAGTCAGCAGGTGCTCATAGGGAAAATGCTCAGTGATGGGTCCGGAAGGGTCAATTATTTCAGAAGGAAGACGGGACAAGTGATCAGCTACCACGTTTTGCTTTCCCGCTTTGTCGCGAATCTCAAGGTCAAATTCTTGCAACAGCAAGATCCATCGGATCAATCGAGGTTTCGCGTCCTTCTTCGCAAGGAGATGCCTCACAGCTGTGTGATCCGAGTATATGATGACATGGGAACCCAGAAGGTACGATCTGAACTTCTCTAGGGCAAATACTACAGCTAGCAGCTCTTTCTCAGTAACCGTATAGTTACGCTGAGCCTCATCGAGTGTTTTGCTGGCGTAGTAAATGACCACAGGTTTCTTGTCATTTTTCTGCCCCAAAACCGCTCCTACAGCGAAGTCGGATGCATCACACATGATCTCAAAGGGTTGAGACCAATCAGGGGACTGTAGGATCGGGGCTTGGGTGACTCGGTCACGCAGGATTTCAAATGCTTGAGTGCATTCCTTGGAGATTTCGAAGGGAACATCCTTGGAGAGAAGAGTGGTCAGGGGGCGTGCGATTTTTGAAAAATCAGGGATAAATCGTCGATAAAAATCGACATGCCCTAAAAAGGATCGGATGCCCCTGATTGAGCTAGGCATAGGAAGGTGAGAGATCAGATTAACCTTAGCTCGATCCACTTGGATACCTTTCTCCGAAATTGAGTGTCCCAGGACAATTCCCTCAGGCACCATGAAATGGCTCTTTTCCCAGGAAAGAACCAAATTCACATCGATGCACCGCCTGAGTATCTGGACCAAGTGTTGGAGGCAATCGTTGAATGATGCTCCGAAAACTGAAAAGTCATCCATGAAGACTTCCAGATAATCACCTACCATATCTGAGAATATGGCAAGCATGCATCGCTGAAAAGTAGCAGGTGCATTGCAAAGACCGAAAGGCATCCTTCGGAAAGCGTATGTTCCGAAGGGGCAGGTGAACGTGGTCTTTTCTTGGTCCTCAGGATGGATTGCCACCTGGTTATAACCGGAGTACCCGTCAAGAAAGCAGAAGAACCTATTTCCCGCTAGTTTTTCGAGAATTTGATCAATGAAGGGTAGTGGGAAATGATCCTTCTTCGTGGAGGAATTGAGTCGACGGTAATCTATACAGACTCTCCACGAGTTGGCTAATCGGGTAGGAATGATTTCTCCGGTCTCAGTCGTTATAGTGGTGAGTCCGGCCTTCTTGGGCACGACCTGAATTGGGCTCACCCAACGACTATCGGAGATTGGGTAGATGATCCTGGCATCTAACCACTTGATGATCTCCTTTTTCACGACCTCCTGCAGATTGGGGTTTAAGCGTCTCTGCATTTCACGAGAAGGTCGTGTGCCCTCTTCTGAATAGATATGATGAGTACAATAAGAGGGACTTATTCCAGTCAAATCATCGAGAGTCCATCCGATGGCTCTGCGATGTTGCTGGAGGACATCAATCAGACGGGATTCCTGTTCAGGACTGAGGTTGGAGTTGATAATTACAGGAAGGGTCTGATTAGAACCCAAAAAGACGTATTTTAAGTGAGCAGGAAGGGGTTTCAGTTCGAGGATGGGGTTTTCAGCAGCAGCGGGTGGTTCAGTATAGATGTGAGGTTCAAGGGTGGGAGTTACTGGGTTGTTCACATCTGGATTTGACTCCTCTGTTTGCGGGTCAAGATCCTTCTGTGGTTGATGAGGCATACTTGAGTCATTCTGGAGGTGTGATTCATCAACCAAAGTCTTGATGTCACAAATTTGCTCGATGACGCCGCAATTAATTCCTTGTTGGGCCTTAAATATATCAATTTTCAGTGTTTGATCTCCAAACTTAAGCTCTATTTGGCCCTCCTCACAGCTGATGTTGGCTCTAGCAGTAGCCAAGAAAGGTCTCCCTAGAATGATTGGTGTATCCCTAGGGTTCTCAGGTGCATCCATATCTAAGACTATAAAGTCCACTGGAAAATAGAAATCCCGCACTCTCACGATAACATCCTCGAGAATCCCTTTTGGTGACTTTATAGATCGATCTGCTAATTGTAATGTCACCTCGGTTGGTTTCAGCTCAGATTCTTCTAGATGGTCAAGTAAGGATGTGGGTATCAGGTTTATGGATGCACCCAAGTCTAACAATGCTCTATCAAATTGGGTACCACCTATCTTACAGGAAATCAGGGGAGTTCCAGGATCTTTTGCCTTGGGTGGGAGTCTACTAAGGATTACAGAGCTGGCTTGCTCTGACAGAACAATTGGGCTCCCTCCCTTGGTTCGCGGCTTACGCTGGGGTGTACATATATTCTTTAGAAATCGTGCGTAAGCTGGTACGTGGCGGATTGCATCCATCAAGGGGATGTTTATGTGGACCTGCTCAAAGAGCTTGACCAGGTCCTCCTCAGGGGCCACGGGTTTTGTGGTCTTCTTTCGCTTGGTCAGGGCCTCGGGAAACGGGATCTTGGTTGGTTCTTCTAGGATAGGTCCAAGTTGTGGATCTGGAACAGCGGTACCTTGGATAACTATCCTAGGGTCATGGTTATCAGGCTGGGAGTGGTTTGGATAATGCGGGTCTTGAGTTGTCTTACCACTACGTGTTGTTACCGAATTTAATCCGGCCTGATTTTGGTTTGGGTTTGGTAGGAGGGGTGGCTGCTGCTGAAATCCCGCATAAGAAGTTGAGGCTTCCATCTCGTCTGGAGATGGAGCCGTAGGGGCCTGATAAATCCATTGAGCGTGGCCTAAATTTGGATTCATAACGCGCTTCTGGGTTGGCACGTTATTTGGGTTAGGAAGGGGTTGGGAAGGGAGTGTGCCTGGCTGGCGAGAATTTGCCAACTGGGCCAGTTGAGTTTTAACTTCAGTAAGCTCGTCCTTGTGCTGTTTTTGAATAGCCGCATTCGTTTTTTGAATGTCAGCCAGAGTCTGAAGGATTAAGGACATTTGATCTTGATTTGGCCCTGATGGATAAGTAGGGTTGGGCCGAGGCTGAGGCGGCTGGTAGTGACGAGAGGGCTGTGGGCGGGACTGAAAAGGTGGTCTTTGGGTTTGGGAATTTCCCGCCCACTGAAAATTGGGATGGTTTCGCCATCCAGGGTTGTAAGTGTTGGAGAATGGGTCGTTCTGGATGGCGTTGAGGCCCTCGCAGGTCTGAGGAACCTCCTGAGAATCAGGGAGAGGAATGGAGTTCCCCCGGCTGGTGTAGAAAGGATCGGATGATCTTCCAGTCCAAGAATCAGATGGGGGTGGATATGGATCCATCCCAGGGGAAGATCGGTGGAGGATATTTTGCACAGTCTCCTGTGTGGAAGGAGGTTGTGCAAAGGAGTTATGCGCGGAGGTGGCTCGCTGCAAGTGCTGAGTCAGCTCATCCACCTTCTTTTCAATGATTGAGACCTTGTCCAATCGACTGGCCATTAATTCCAGGTCGATTGATGCGGACAGGCCCTGCGTCTCATGTGCTCCCTTAAGATTCGTCGCTGCGCGGGTATTCGTCCTGTCGAATAATCCCATGGAGTCATTGTTGATGGAGTTCTCGCACATGTTTTCGAGAATCTCCCATACGGTGTCTTCATGTTGACCCATGATGTTTCCTCCGCAAGTTGCATTGACGAAAAGGTGGATGTCCTCACGGAGTTCCTGGTAAAAAGATTGGACTTGTTCCCATTTAGGAACTCCGTGATGGGGGCACTTCCTCATGAGATCCTGAAAACGATCCCATGCCTCATGAAGAGGTTCTCCAGATTGTTGAGTGAAGTGTGTAATCTGATGGCGCAAGGCGTTGGTCCGACCAACGGGAAAGAACTTTTTCAAAAACTCGGATTGAAGTTCTTCCCAAGTGTTGATCGGCCGGGTCTGCGTTTGATACCAATGGGCGGCCTTGTCCATAAGAGAAAAGGAGAACATCTTCATGAGAAGAATATCCCGATTTTGCGCATCTGATCCAAAAGTGTGGGCCAGATGCTTTAGCTGTTTGATGTGCTGGAAGGGATCTTCAGAATTAAGCCCATGGAATTTAGGTATAGCATGAATCATGTTGGGCTTTAATTCGGAATCAGGTCCTCCAGTCGGGATTCTGACTCGAGGCTCAATGGCCACCGCAGCAGGATTGTAGTGGTCCCGCATCATAGGACGCTGTGGTGGGTGCACGAAGTTTTGGAAGAGGTCATTGAGTCGCTGGAGCTGGTGTTCCAGATTATTTTCTTCCTCAACTGGCTGAGCCATGATGGGGGAAGAAGAAGAACTTGGTTCTGAATCAGAAGAGAGAATAATGTGAGGGTGTTGCTGCACAAACACGGGCGTCGAGGCTTGGCCTTGACGAGAGCGAATTTCTAAAGGAGGTCTTAAGGGTGGTCTTAGAGATCTCCTTCCGTACATGCACAGTTGGGAGAGGTAAGTTAGAAGGTGCTGGACCCAATCAAGGCACCCAAAAATGTGTTGGGTGACTATAGAGGTACGGGGCAGATGGACCCCTTGATCAGAAAGATCGTCCACCTGAGAATTACCTGGGCAGCCAGAGAGGGAGAGTCCCGCGAAGACCCCTACACGGTAGAGCGTCCCCACGGGTTACAGGGTTTCCCCCACCCGACCTCTCTTGTCACTGCGGTTCCAGGTAGACCAGAATGGGGATCTTGACCTCTTAAGTCTACCAATTTTAAGATCAGGGTGCTTAAGGTTTCACTTGAACTTTAGTCTTTTTAAGTGCAAAGAGTGACCTAATTTAAGGTTGGTTGACCCAAAGGGGTCAACTTTACCTCTTGTTTTCTTTGAGAGCTATTTGGGTCCTTTCTTTTAGGGTTCAAGTGTTTAGAGAGAGCCAATTGTTTAGGATTTTTCTTGTTAATTATTTTCAATCAATGGCTTAGGCACACCTCTTTTGGATTTCCTCAATTCTTGATTAAGGGGTGTGTCTCTACTGAAATCCTAATGTTTTACCTTATGTTGGCTCTACTTGGTCCATTTAACTCTTTGTTGGGCAATTAGGGCTCAAGCAAGAATGTGTTAGCCCTTAAATACCCTTAATAGTGTGCAGGAGTGATGAGTTGAAAACATGCAACTCTTTATGGTTACTAAGTATGGAAGACAGGTTAGCCCTATATTGCTTGTTCTTTTCTTTTCTTCCTCTTTAGAGTTTAGGGGTTAATAGTGAGAGGAAAAATTTACCTGTCTTCGGAGTGGTTGTCGTGTGGTTGCTTGTCTTCTTGAGTTCCTGTAGCTGCACAAAAGAGAGGAGATTATCAGAAATTAAAAGAAACAGGAATGTTTACCTTTAGAATAGCCGTCGCTCCCCGGCAGCGGCGCCAAAATGAAATGGTCTCGGTACAACCGGGTTTTACTGTTATAATGTTGTAGTATAGCCAGTTATTACCAACATTTCAAATATATAAATTTTTTTTACTCGGAAAATAAAAGAGTTCCCGAGGTCGAACTCAGGGAGCAAGTTGTATTCTAGAGATACACATGTTTCTTTTAGAAAAAATAAAGAAAGAGAGAGGGAAAGAATTTGTTGTTCTCTTTGTTTTCTCCTCGTGATGTTCTTCTTTCTTTCTTTCTTCAGATCTCCTTCTTCTTCTTTGTTCTGCAGAGGTGATGCTCCTCTTTCTTTCTTCAGATCTCCTTCTTCTTCTTCCTTGGTTTCTGTCTTGGCCTCTCTTCTTCTTTTTCTGCAGTTTCTTCTGTGAAGGTTTCTTCTTCCTTGTCTCTGCTGTACTTCTTCTCTGCAGTCTTTCCTCTTCTTCTGCCTTGCTCAGCCTCTTCTTTAGAGTTTCTTCTTGTTTCTCCTCCCTGCGGCTAAGTGTCAGCTTCTTCTTTTCTTTTTCAGCTGGGGACGTCACCCCTCCTTTCTTCTTTTCCCTTCAGGCCGTCGTCTGATTTCCAAATCAGACGACTTAAACTACCTGTTGCTACAGTCAGCTTCCTTCTTCTTCCGCGGGTCTTCTTCTTCGCCTGTGCCTGCACACTTCAGAGTTTTTCGTCAGAGGCAAAACCTACCCTACCCTCCCCCCCCCCCCGCGTCTCTCTCTCTCTCTGAAACCACTCTTGGGAAAGCTCTCCCAGAGCTGCCGGGTAACCGGGTTCGGGTCAGGCCCGGGTCCAGGCCCACCGGCGTGCGTGGTGGGCGAGGAGTGCAGGTCAGTCTTAAGTCGGGTCGGGTCGGGTCAGGTCCGCGGGGCGTGAGCGCGGACGAGACCGGGTAACCGGGCGGGTGAAGGGGACCTCACCCCGTGTGCTGAGGCAGTAAGCCTCCAGCACTTTTGCATCTTATATCGCTGCGCCTCTTCAGGCTTTTCCGAGGTGGGACTAAATGTCCCACCTCAATTGCGCGCCCGCAGCGGGGAAATCAGCGGGAGATCGCGGCGTCACGCGAAGCCCTCTACCTTAGCTGCGAGCCTGGTGTTTTGTCGAAACGCCTCGCAAGGCCTGGGAGTTGAATCTGGGCGTGACGCTGAGCGTGGCGCGCCTGTAGCTGCAGGCGGAAGCAGTTCCTCCTGCACGACAATGGCGGCGGAGGTCGGGTGGCCTGTTCACAAGAAAACGGCCTCTCGGCCTAATCAGAAAGTGCCAGGAGCTTCGCCAGGGTGCGGCGAAGCTCGTGTGGGTGGTGGCGAGGCGCGGGGCGGCGTGCAAGGGCTGCCCTAGGTCGGACTGTGGGTCGGAGGATGGGTTTGTTGGGGGAAGCGTTACGGAGGTGTGGAGTGGCAGTGAAGGGGTGGGGGGTGCTCAGTGTGATGAGGCGGAGATGCGGTGAGGGTCGGCGAGCCGTGTGGGTTGCTGAGGTGATGGGAGCGGCTCGCCGGAGGGTGGCCGGAGACGAAGGGGGTGACGATGGTCAGGGTCGGTCGAGGGCTTAATTGAATAAATTGAAAGCGGGGAAAGAAAGAGGAGAAGAAGGGGAGTAGCTCTAGCTTACTTGCAGGGAAGAAGGGGGAGGAACAGGGCGACAGTCGTATCGACTGTCGTCGGAGAAGACGATGCTCAGGGAAAAGGGGCGGCGGCGAGCAGAGAGCCGGAGAGGCGCCAGCTGGGTGCGGCGTGGCGCGGGAAGAGCAGGGGAGGAAGTCTCTGCTGCTGGTATTGCGGCAGAGCGAAGAGGTGGAGGGGGAGGAAGCCGCCGGAGCTGGTGAGCGTCTGCCGGAGGGAGAAGAGAGGAAAGTTGAGGATTTTCTCCGTCAGATCCAGGCTGCTCCGGTTGGTGGAGCAACGGGGGGTATTTATAGGGATCAAACAGGGAGGAAGGCGGAGGGAGACGACGTGTCTCCCTCGCCGGAGGATGGTCGGAAACAAGAACCCATACCGTCCGTGCGTTCGCACGGCTGGTATGGTGGGTTACAACGACCAGGGGGGTGTCCCTGCGACGGCTGACGACGCAGGGCACCCCCGGTTTACTTGCCAGGTCCCCCACCTCACCCTGCGCGGCGCCATGCTCCGCGCAAGGTCGCCGGAGCATGGTGCTGGCAGGTTTTGCAGGGGGGACCTGATCGCAAAGAACGAAGGAGAGTTAGGGGCCAAAATGCGAGGGTTCAAAAGTTGAGGGCCAAAGAGTAAATATATGAGGACCAAAGTGTAAAGTCGGTCAAGGAGGTTTCTTCTTAGGCTCAAGTTTTTATACATGACTAATTAGGACCTAAGGAATCTGATGGTGAATTTCATTTCTATATTAAACCTTGTTTGACCAGTCAATTTATGCAAAAATCCAAATTAAGTTATTAGTTGGGCATGGTTCTCAATGTAGGTCAAAATGGGTTCTGAAGGCCAAATTGAAGGTTCTAAACCCTAGAGATTATTTTTCTATGAATTTTAGAGGGTTTATTCTATTTTTACTTTGCCTCGAACCTTGTGAATTGAAGTGGGTTGTTTTAGGGTTACAGATTATCATTTAGTTTCTTGGAATTGCTGTAGCCCTTGCTAGATCATTTCATCCCACTCTTATTCTTATTAAGCTGCTTTGACCTATGTTTGGGCCCTGAATTACCCAGTATGCATATTATACTGGTAAAATTACATTTTTACCCCTTATGACTTGTTTTCTTCTCAAACTCAGGATTCTCTGAGTTAAGCCTTTCCTTGAGATATGTAGGAGCTTTTATCCTTTGTATTAGGTCAAAATGAGCTAGTTATGGCTCATGATGAGGTTCTCATCAGCTGAGTAGAGTGGCAACCAACTAACTAAAGCAGAAAAAGTGGATAGGTAGCTGTTGTTTTCTAATTACATTATTTCACAAATTATTCCTTTTCACCCATTGGTTTATTTAGCAAATCTCTTTCATGATCTCGAATGTTCCTCATGGGAACGATCTTGATTGCAGTCTTTTCCGAAGAGTAGAAGGCACACGTAGTGCTCTCCTAGCCAGAAGAGTCCCCCATGATGATCCTACACCCAGTCAACTACCCCAAGATCACGGACAGACGTAACGGTGACTACGGCATGCGCGATAAGTGCACGGGTAGCTACCCCGCACAAGAATGCGGTCAGTCGTTTCCGCTAACGGGTGCATCCAAAGTGCAACATGGAATAGTAATAGGGGTCAAGCCCCTCACAGTAACCAAACAGGGGTCTTACCCCTCCACAGTCCACGCACCCTAGCTTGACTACCCTGGTTTGCCCAATGGGCTTAACAAGTCGGTGTAGGGTGGCTAGCTGAACCCCACGTCCAATGGGGTGGCTAGCTCTCACCCTACACTAGTAGCTCTCCCTGATATAGTGTACACAAGGGTCACCGAGTCGGTGCAAAGTGGCCAAACCCACCCCGGGTCTTAACCCGAAAGGCGGCAAGCACCCCTTTACACTAAGAGGTAACGTGCGCTCCCCTTGATACCACGTACTAAAGGGCCAGCACACTTCCCAAAGCATTTCTAGATCTATTCTATATATTTTCCAGGAGCTCTACTTCTAATCTCCCCATAGGGTTCATGTAACGACCCAAATCCAGAGTGCCTAAGAGACACGAGAACCGGACCGACTCGACTAAACCTAAGACCTAGTCGTCCAACAAGGAAGTAACCAAAAGAGCAGTAAAATAAACCACATTCAACATGAATATAAATAACAGTAAGAAAATACAGCAGTAAGGAAAGAAACCACTACAGTATGTACCACCACAACAGTAGAACAACATTCATAACATAATATGAACTGCAGGTAAAAAAAAGTACAGCGGAAACAAGAACTACTCACTACAGTGGAACCAAAAAGAAAGTGGTACAAGAGAACAGTGGTAACTCTACTGGACCCTACTCGGCCCAGCGTCCTCTGCAGCCGCTGACCCTGGCTGCTCAACACCTGGTCCTTAAAGGTAACGAGTGTAACACGTCAGCAAAACGCTGAGTAGAGTGGCAACTAAAACAAAAGAACAGTAGAGTGTACAGTAGCTGTTATGTTCTGTTACTTTCTTTAATTACGTCTTTCTATTTTCCCACAATTTATCTATTTCTCAGATCCTTCACTTGATCTCGAATGTTCCTTGTGGGAACGATCTTGATTGCAGTCTTTTCCGAACAGTAGAAGTAGCACGTGGTGCTCTCCTGGCCGGGAGAGTCCCCCGTGGTGATCCTACTCTCAGTCAACCACCCCAAGCTCACGAACAGGCGTAACGGTGACTACGGCACACGCGGTAAACGCACGGGTAGCTAACCCGCACTGGCACGCGGTCAGTCGTTTCCGTTAACGGGTGCGCCCAAAGCACAGCACAGAACCAGTACAGGGCAGAGCCCTCTTAGTAACAGGGGTCCAACCCCTCCACAGTAACCAAACAGGGGCCTTGCCCCTCCACAGTCCGCACACCCTCGCCTGACTACCCTGGTTTGCCCCAGTGGGCCTAACAAGTCGGTGTAGGAGGCTAGCAGAACCCCGGGGCCCGTGGGGTAGCTAGTACCTCCCTACACTAGTAGCTTTCCTTGGTACTACGTACACGAGGGCCAGCAAGTCGGTACAGA
This sequence comes from Thalassia testudinum, assembly GCA_037157565.1. Taxonomy (NCBI): domain Eukaryota; kingdom Viridiplantae; phylum Streptophyta; class Magnoliopsida; order Alismatales; family Hydrocharitaceae; genus Thalassia; species Thalassia testudinum. The sequence continues at coordinate 17,101,920 of JAZHRO010000076.1, read as the reverse complement.
GTGGCCAGTCCTAACCCCGGGTCCCTGGGGCGGCTGGCTCCGCTCTGCACTAAACAGGGGGACAGTCGCTCTCCTTGGTACTCCGTACTCAAGGGCCAGCTCACTTCCCCAATTCTATTCCATTCACTTCCAAGAGTTCTACTCCTAATTCCCCGTAGGGTTCCAGCTCTTTTAACTCAACACAATCTGGTTTCACCTTTCCAGTTTCACGTTCATACAATCCATGTTCTCAATCACGTTTATTTATTCATAGCAGACAGCTGTTAATTCAATTCACAGGCAGCCATTAATCCCTTTCCACATTTTCCAAGACTGCAGTATTGTAACGACCCGATTCCAGAGTCCCTACGAGACACGAGAACCGGACCGTCTCGACTAATCCCAAGACCTAGTCGTCCAACGAGGAAGTAACCAAAAGAGCAGTAAAATAAACCACATTCAGCATGAATATAACTAACAGTAAGAAAATACAGCAGTAAGAAAAGAAATCACTACAGTATATACCACTACAACAGTAGAACAACATTTGTAACATAATATGAACTGCAGGTAAAGAAAAGTACAGCGGAAACAAGAACTACTCACTACAGTGGAACCAAAAAGAGGTACAAGAGAACAGTGGTAACTCTACTGGACCCTACTTGGCCCAACGTCCTCTGCAGCCGCTGACCCTGGCTGCTCAACACCTGGTCCTGAAAGGTAACTAGTGTAACACGTCAGCAAAACACTGAGTAGAGTGGTAGCTAAACTAAAGAAACAGTAAAGTGTACAGTAGCTATTTTAATTTTCTTTCTTCCTTTATTTACGTCTTTCTATTATTTCACAATTTATCTATTTCTCAGATCCTTCACCTGATCTCGAATGTTCCTCGTGGGAACGATCTTGATTGCAGTCTTTTCCGAACAGTAGAAGTAGCACGTGGTGCTCCCCTGGCCGGGAGAGTCCCCCGTGGTGATCCTACTCTCAGTCAACCACCCCAAGGTCACTGACAGACGTAACGGTGACTACGGCACGCGCGGTAAACGCACGGGTAGCTAACCCGCACTGGCACGCGGTCAGTCGTTTCCGTTAACGGGTGCACCCAAAGCACAGCACGAAACCAGTACAGGGCAGAGCCCTCTCGGTAACAGGGGTCCAACCCCTTCACAGTAACCAAACAGGGAACCTGCCCCTCCACAGTCCGCGCACCCTCGCCTGCCTACCCTGGTTTGCCCAGTGGGCCTAACAAGTCGGTGTAGGAGGCTAGCAGAACCTCCGGGCCCGTGGGGTAGCTAGTACCTCCCTACACTAGTAGCTCTCCTCGGTACTACATACACAAGGGCCAGCAAGTCGGTACAGAGTGGCCAGTCCTAACCCCGGGTCCCTGGGGCGGCTAGCTCCGCTCTGCACTAAACAGGGGGACAGTCGCTCTCCTTGGTGCTCCGTACTCAAGGGCCAACTCACTTCCCCAATTCTATTCCATTCACTTTCCAGGAGTTCTACTCCTAATTCCCCGTAGGGTTCCATCTCTTTAACTCAGCGCATTCCGGTTTCACCTTTCCAGTTTCACGTTCATACATCCCATATTCTTAATCATGTTCATTTATTCATAACAGGCAGCTGTTAATTCAATTCACAGGCAGCAATTATTTCTTTTCCACATTTTCAAGACTGCAATGTTCACATATTCCACTAGTTTTCCCATCCTAGGATTCATGTCATACCCTAGGATCAATCATACAATCTAGTTTTCAGCCCTAGGATTCATGCAACACCCTAGGATCTACCATTCAATCTATTTCTCATTCCTAGGATTCATGCAATGTCCTAGGTTCTATTTATAGTTTCATAATTTAACAGATTATACTTAAAGCCACTCTACCGGTTATAACAGGCGAACTGGGGGCATGGTCGGGAATCCCGCGTGTCTCCGCAACCCCCGAGACTGCAACGGAACGGGATCCTATCACAAGGATCAACACAAGGAACTTCTCAAAACAGTATACAGCTACTGTAGACAGGTAGAGGATTTAATTCCGAAAAGAACGCAACTCGAAACGCGGAAAACGAAACCCGAACGGGCCCTAAATGGGTCAAAGACGGCGAAACAGTGCAAAATCAGACGTCTGGAACTTATTCCAGACGTCTTAAAAAGTGGATCAGCGAATTACCTCGCTCTGCATGGGCTCTCAGACGTCCAGAAGCCTGCGGGGGCATCTGGCCTAGTTCCCAGACGTCCGATGGTCACCCCGGACGTCTGGAAGTCGTTCCCGTCGTCTGGTGCTACAGACAGACGTCTGATTCCCGTTGGATGGCGAATCACCGAACCTGCGCGTACCCATCTCTCTCTCTCAGTACGGTCAGTCGAAGAAAAGGAAGAAGACGGAAATAACTCACCTTTCAGACGTCATGCCCGTCGTCTGGCTATAAGCCCAGACGTCTGATTCTGGAAAAGTTTCCAGAACCAGGGCGCGACTCGTCCTCCGCTCGCGATGCCCGGCCGCGCCGCGAGTGCTCCGCTTGCTGCTCGAGCTGCAGCAGGCCTCCCGTGCCACTCCGCGCCCGCTGCACCCCCACCGGCCGGCTCTCGCTGCCCCGGCAGGCTCGAGCCCTCTCGGCCGACGCCTCCTCCCCCACGCAGCACCTCCTCCCGCACCCGCGGCGGCTGTCGCCGCCACCGCTCACCCTCACGCTCGCGCTCGCTCTCGCGCACTGGCTGGAAGGAGAAAAGGAAGGAGACGGAGGTGACAGGAGTGAGGGAGAGGGCGTGGCCTTTTAAGGCCGCACGAGGAGGAGAGAGAGAGAGCGCGACAGAGGGCGCAGGAGGGAGAGGGAAAAAGAGAGAGGGAATTTTCGCAGGTTTGCGCGCTCAGGCGCGCAGACGAAACAATCGTGCCAAAATAACCGATTTTCAGACGTCTGTAAATGATCCCAGATATCTGGTCCGACATCTGGAGGTGATTCCAGACGTCGTGCCAAAATAATCGATTTCCAGACGTCTGGAAATGATCCCAGACATCATGTCCGACGTCTGGAGGTGATTCCAGACGTCTGGTCCGACGTCTGTGCCACCTCCCAGACGTCTTAAAAGACGTCTGGAGCGCGCGTTCATAATAATATAACAAACTCAAAGGAAATTTCGTCCCCGAAACTTGCTCTAACTAGGGTGCGGAAAAGATGTCAAAATAACGATAACAAACTCAAAGAGGACCGAAGCTGGTCCGAAAAGAATTACCCGCGAAAAGCTCCGGGTACCGCTCCCGCATTGCCGCTTCAGGCTCCCAGGTAGCCTCCTCGTACCACTGGCTCCTCCACAAAACCTTTACCAGGGGTACTTGCTTTCGTCTCAAACTGCGGACGGCTCGGTCTACAATCTGCACTGGCCGCTCGAGGTAGGTCAGGTCGTCGCCCACCTCAACGTTCTCGTGACTCAGTACGTGACTGGAATCGGCTACGTACTTCCTGAGGTTGGACACGTGGAACACGTCGTGCACACCAGAAAGCTGCGGGGGAAGGGCAAGTCTGTAAGCAACGGGTCCAACCCGCTCCAGGGCCTCAAAGGGCACCACGAACCTCGGCGCGAGCTTCCCTCTCACCCCAAACCGCTGCAGGCCCTTCATGGGCGAAACACGAAGAAAGACGTGGTCCCCAACCTCAAACTGCACCTCTTTGCGTCTCCGATCCACATAGCTCTTCCGTCTGCTCCTGATAGTGCGAAGTCGCCTGTGGATCTGCTCGACTACCTCCTGACTCTGCCGGATCAACCTGGGGCCAACCTCCCACTTGGTCCCCACCTCAACCCAACTCAAGGGTGCCGTACACCTCCGTCCGTACAGAGCCTCGTAGGGAGCCATGCCGATACTCGAGTGATAACTGTTGTTGTATGCAAACTCCGCCAGGGGCAGGTGCTCCTCCCAAGAGCCTCTCCAGTCCAGTACACAGGCACGCAAAAGGTCCTCAAGTGTCTGTATCGTGCGCTCAGACTGTCTGTCCGTCTGCGGGTGGTACACTGTAATAAACCTCAACCGCGTCCCCAAGGCCTGCTGAAACTCAGCCCAAAACTGGGACGTAAAGCAGGTATCCCGGTCGGATACGATCTCCCGAGGAACTCCGTGTAGTCGTACCACATCACGGATATACCTCTCTGCCAACTGTGCTGGTCCCAAAGTGACTCGGATCAGCAAGAATCGCGCCGTCTTCGTCAGTCTATCCACTATTACCCAGACTGCGTTGTGTCCTCGCTGGGTAACAGGTAAGCCCACCACCAAGTCCATGGTGATGCTCTCCCACTTCCACTCTGGCACTGGAAGCGGCTGTAGCGGCCCTGCAGGCCTCTGATGCTCGGCTTTCACCTGCTGGCACACTAAGCAATGCTGCACGAACTCACCCACATCCCGCTTCATCCCCCTCCACCAAAACTCGTGTCTCAAGTCGTGGTACATCTTCGTGTTTCTGGGATGTATGGTGAATATGGAACCGTGTGCCTCAGTCAGGAGCTCTCTCAACAGCTCCTCGTCTCTGGGAATGCACAACCGTCCCCTCGGGCGCAGCACCTGGTCTGTGAAAGAGAAGTCCCCCGGGTCTCCTGACAGTACTCTGTCGCGCAAGGACCGCAAGTACGGATCAGCCATCTGTCCTGTGATGATGCGGTCTATCAGCTCTGGCCTGGTCTGTCGTGTCACCGTCACTTCCCCACGGTGCCCCCGTAACTCCAGAGGTCGCCAACTACCCACCTCCTCCAAAAGGCTCCAACTCTGTAACTGTAAACTGGCCAAGTGTACGGGCGCCTTACGGCTCAAGGCGTCAGCCACCACAATGGCCTTTCCCGGGTGATAGGAGATGCTGCAGTCGTAGTCCTTCAGGAGCTCCAACCAACGTCTTTGTCTCATGTTGAGCTCCTTCTGATCAAAAAGGTATCTGAAGCTCTTGTGATCTGTGAAAATTTCGAAGGTCTCACCGTACAAGTAGTGCCTCCAAGTCTTTAGCGCAAAGACAACAGCTGCCAACTCTAGGTCGTGGGTAGGGTTGATATGCTCATGGGGCTTCAGTTGCCGCGAAGCGTAAGAGACAACGTGACCCCTCTGCATGAGCACACCTCCTAACCCCTGCAAGGAGGCGTCCGTGTACACAATGAACTCGCCACTACTGTCAGGGATGGTGAGCACGAGAGCCAAGGTCAACCTCTCCTTCAGCTCCAGAAAACATGCCTCACAGGCATCTGTCCAAGCGAAGGGCACGTCCTTCTGGGTCAACTGTGTCATAGGATGCGCAATCTGTGAAAATCCTCTGATGAATCGTCTGTAGTAGCGTGCCAGTCCCAGGAAACTGCGAATCTCAGTGACTGAACGCGGTCTCTCCCACCTGAGTACTGCCTCGACCTTGGCTGGGTCCATCGCCAAGCCGTCTCCAGAGATCACATGACCTAAGAAGGTCACCTCCCTCAACCAGAACTCGCACTTGCTGTATTTGGCGTACAGCCTACGTCGTCTCAGAGTGTCCAGAACCATCCGCAAGTGCTGTCCGTGTTGCGTCTGATCTGTAGAATAGATGAGTACATCATCTATGAAAACCACCACGAACTGGCCCAAGTACGGTCTAAACACCCGGTTCATCAAGTCCATGAAAGCAGCGGGGGCATTGGTCAGCCCGAACGGCATGACCAAAAACTCGTGGCGTCCGTACTGGGTGCGGAAAGCTGTCTTGGAGACGTCGGCCTCCCTGATCCTCAACTAGTGGTATCCAGACTTCAAGTCGATCTTGGAAAACACCGTGGCACCCCGCAACTGGTCAAATAAGTCGTCGATCCTTGACAGCGGATATCTGTTCTTGATGGTGACCCTATTCAGCTGTCGGTAATCCACACAAAGGCGTAAGGTCCCATCCTTCTTCTTCACAAACAGTACCGGGGCTCCCCAGGAAGATGCACTGGGCCTCACAAAACCTTTCTCCAAAAGGTCCTGCAACTGGGACTTGAGCTCTCGCAGCTCAAGCGGTGCCATCCTGTATGGCGCGGTGGAGATGGGGCTAGTCCCTGGTACTAGTGAGATCTCAAACTCGATCTCACGCTCGAGCGGTAGTCCTGGTAACTTGTCTGGAAACACGTCGGGGTACTCTCTGACCACCGGGATGCTCTGGAAGTCTGCCACAGGGCTGGGCTCTGCCTCCACACAAGCTAGGAAGCCCTCACACCCCTGGCTCAAAAGCCTCGCCGCCCGAAGTGCCGAAATGCACCTGAAACCTCCATCCATTGGCTGTCCGTCAAACTCGAAAGAAGGCAACTCCGGAATGGAGAAGACGATCTTCCTCTCAAAACAGTCCACCAAGGCGTGGTAAGCGGATAGCCAATCCATCCCCAGAATCACTCCAAAGTCCTCCATCTGTATCATAATCAGGTCAGCTGGCAGGCTATGTCCCCCGACACTGACCTCGCAATCCGTGTACACCTCCTCAGCTACAAACAGCTGACCACTCAGACCTCTGATTACGAACAGACTCTCTAACAGTGTATAATCCTGGTCCAAACTAACTGCGAAACTGGCTGGGACAAACGAGTGCGTAGCGTCGGAATCGAAAAGCGTGTAAACGAGTCTGCCGGAAACTGAAACCATATCTGCTACCACCGATCCCGAAGCTCTGGCGTCCCTGTGTGTCAGGGCGTTGATACGCCCCTCAGCTCTAGGTGCGGACGAAGCAGCCACACTCTGCGTCGTACGGGCAGGTGCTGGCCGGTACCCTCCTCGTGACTGCTGTCCTCCTCCTCGCGCCTGGTAACCGCGGCCTCCTGCGCGTCCTGTAACGACCCGGTTCCCAAGTCCCTACGAGACACGAGAATCGGACCGACTCGACTAATCCCAAGACCTAGTCGTCCAGCGAGGAAGTAACCAAAAGAGCAGTAAAATAAACCGCATTCAGCATGAATATAACTAACAGTAAGAAAGTACAGCAATAAGGAAAGAAACTACTACAGTATACACCACCACAACAGTAGAACAACATTTATCATATAACATGAACTGCAGGTAAAGAAAAGTACAGCGGAAACAAGAACTACTCACTATAACGGAAACAATGAGGTACAAAAGACAGTGGTAACTCTACTGGACCCTACTCGGCACAGCGTCCTCTGCAACCGATGGCCCTGGCTGCTCAACTCCTGGTCCTGGAAAAGGTAACGAGTGTAACACGTCAGTGATGAGAACCTCATCATGAGCCATAACTAGCTCATTTTGACCTAATACAAAGGATAAAAGCTCCTACATAACTCAAGGAAAGGCTTAACTCAGAGAATTCTGAGTTTAAGGAGAAAATAAGTCATAAGGGGTAAAAATGCAATTTTACCAGTATAATCTGCATACAGGGTAATTCAGGGTCCAAACATAGGTCAAAGCAACTTAATAAGAATAAAAGTGGGATGAGATGATCTAGAAAGGGCTACAGCAATTCCAAGGAACTAAATGATAATCTGTAACCCTAAAACAACCCACTTCAATTCACGAGGTTCAAGGCAAAGTAAAAATAGAATAAACCCTCTAAAATTCATAGAAAAATAATCTCTAGGGTTTAGAACCTTCAATTTGGCCTTCAGAACCCATTTTGACCTACATTGAGAACCATGCCCAATTAATAACTTAATTTGGGTTTTCGCATAAATTGACCGGTCAAACAAGGTCTAATATAGAAATGAAATTCACCATCAGATTCCTTAGGTCCTAATTAGTCATGTATAAAAACTTGAGCCTAAGAAGAAACCTCCTTGACCAACTTTACACTTTGGTCCTCATATATTTACATTTTGGCCCTCAACTTTTGAACCCTCGCATTTTGGCCCCTAACTCTCCTTCTTTCTTTGCGTTCAGGTCCCCCCTGCAAAACCTGCCAGCACCATGCTCCGGCGACCTTGCGCGGAGCATGGCGCCGCGCAGGGTGAGGGGGAGAGCCTGGCAAGTAAACCGGGGGTGCCCTGCGTCGTCAGCCGTCGCAGGGACACCCCCCTGGTCGCTGTAACCCGCCATACCGGCCGTGCGAACGCACGGACGGTATGGGTTTCCATCTCCGGCGTCCTCCGGCGAGGGAGACACGTCGTCTCCCTCCGCCTTCCTCCCTGATTCGGTCCCTATAAATACCCCCGTCGCTCCACCGTTCTTCCGAGCTCGGATCTGACGTAGAAAAACCCCCAACTTTCCTCTCCTCTCACTCCGGCAGACACCCACCAGCTCCGGCGGTTCCTCCTCCTCCTCCTCTTCGCTCTGCCGCAATACCAGCAGCAGGGACTTCTTCCCCTGCTCTTCCCGCGCCACGCCGCACCCAGCTGGCGCCTCTCCGGCTCTCTGCTCGCCGCCGCCCCTTCCCCTGGGCATCTTCTTCTCCGGCGACAGTCGATACGACTGTCGCCCTGCCCCGGCCCCTTTCGTCTCCATAGCTAGGTCAGAACTCCTCCCCATCTCCCCCTCTTTCTTTTCCTCACTGTCTTTTATTTGATTAAACCCTCGACCGCTCCTGTCCACCGTCACCCCCCTCGTCTCCGGCCAAACTCCGGCGAGACGCTCCCATCACCCCAGCAACCCACACGGCTCGCCGACCACCGCAGAACCTCCGCCTCCTCACCCTGATCAATCCCCGCCCTTCCACTTCCCCCACATCACCCTCTGCAACCCCACCGAACAAACCCATCCTCCGACCCACAGTCCGACCTAGGGCAGCCCTTGCACGCCGCCCCACGCCTCGCCACCACCCACACGAGCTTCGCCGCACTCTGGCGAAGCTCCCGGCACCTTCTGATTAGGCCGAGAGGCCGTTTTGCTGTGAACATGCCACCCGACCTCCGCCGCCATTGCCGTGCAGAAGGAGCTGCTTCCGCCTGCAGCTGCAGGCGCGCCACGCCCAGCGCCACGCCCAAATTCGACTCCCAGGCCTTGCGAGGCATTTCGACAAAGCATCAGGCTCGCAGCTGGGGAGAAGGCTTCGCGTGAAGCCGCGATCGCCCGCTGCTTTCTCCACTGCGGGCGATCAATTAGGGTGGGACATTTAGTCCCACCTCGGAAAAGTCTGAAGAGGCGCAGCGGTTTAAAGCGAAAAAGTGCTGGAGGCTTACTGCCTCAGCACACGGGGTGAGGTCCCCTTCACCCGCCCGATTACCCGGTCTCGTCCGCGCTCACGCCCCGCGGATCTGACCCGACCCGACTTAGACTGACCTGCACTCCTCGCCCACCACGCATGCCGGTGGGCCTGGACCCGGGCGCGACCCGTTCCCGGCTACCCGGCAGCTCTGGGAGAGCTATCCTATGAGCGGATTCTGTGAGAGAGAGACGGAGGGGCGGGGGGGTAGAGTAGGTTTTGCCCCCTGACGTAAACTCTGAAGTGTGCAGGCACAGGTGAAGAAGAAGGACCGCGGAAGAAGAAGGAAGCTGAGGGAGACACTGTAGCAACAAGCGGTTTAAGTCGTCTGATTGGAAAATCAGACGACGTCCTGAAGGGAAAAGAAGAAAGACGGAGAGACGACGTCCTGACAGGAAAAAGAAAAGAAGAAAGAAGGAGATCTGAAGAACAACAGAAGAAGGCGAGGCAGAGGAGAACACAGGGAAGAACTCAAAGAAGAAGAGCAGGAACAGCTGAAGAAAGAAGAAGAACATCACCACTGCAGAAGAAGAACATCACCACTGCAGATAAAGAAGAAGAGGATAACAGAAGATCTGAGACGAGGAGAAGCAAAGAGAAAAGAAGAAAAGACAACAAATTCTTTCTCTCTCTTTCTTTATTTTTTGTAAAAGAAACATGTATATCTCTAGAATACAACTTGCTCCCTGAGTTCGACCTCGGGAACTCTTTTATTTTCTGAGTAAAAAATTTATATATTTGAAATGTTGGCAATAACTGGCTATACTACAACGCTATAACAATAAAACCCGGTTGCCGCCAACGTTTCAGTCAGCAAAACGCTGAGTAGAGTGGCAACTAAAACTAAAGACAACAGTAGAGTATACAGTAGCTGTTATGTTCTATTACTTCCTTTATTCACATTTTTCAATTGTCTCACTATTTCATTTATTCCCCAGATCTTTTTCTTGATCTCGAATGTTCCTCGTGGGAACGATCTTGATTGCAGTCTTTTCCAAAAAGTAGAAGTAGCACGTGGTGCTCTCCTGGCCGGGAGAGTCCCCCGTGGTGATCCTACCCTCAGTCAACCACCCCAAGGTCACTGACAGACGTAACGGTGACTACGGCACGCGCGATAAACGCACAGGTAGCTAACCCGTACTCGCACGCGGTCAGTCGTTTCCGTTAACGTGTGCGTCCAAAGCACAGCACGGAACCAGTCCAGGGTAGAACCCTCTCAGTAACAGGGGTCCAACCCCTCCACAGTAACCAAACCGGGGCCTTGCCCCTCCACAGTCCGCGCACCCTCGCCTGACTACCCTGGTTTGCCCCAGCGGGCCTAAAAAGTCGGTGTGGGAGGCTAGCAGAACCCTGGGGCCCGTGGGGTAGCTAGTACCTCCCTACACTAGTAGCCCTCCTCGGTACTACGTACGAGAGGGCCAGCAATTCGGTACAGAGTGGCCATTCCTAACCCCGGGTCCTTGGGGCGGCTGGCTCTGCTCTGCACTAAACAGGGGGACAGTTGCTCTCCTTGGTACTCCGTACTCAAGGGCCAGCTCACTTCCCCAAAACTATTCCATTCACTTTCCAGGAGTTCTACTCCTACTTCCTCGTAGGGTTCCATCCTTTTTACTCAAACATCCAGGTTTCACTTTCTAGTTTCACATTCTTACAATCCATGTTCTCAACCACGTTATTTATTCACAACAGGCAGCTTTATATCTCTTTCCATTTTCCAAGACTGCAGTATTATACATTCCACTAGTTTTCCCATCCTAGGATTCATGCCATATCATAGGATCTATCATACAATCTAGTTTTCCAGCCCTAGGATTCATGCAACACCTAGGAGCTATTATTCCATGTATTTCTCATTCCTAGGATTCATGAAATGTCCTAGGTTCTATTTATGGTTCCATAATTTAACAGATTTTATTAATAACTCAAAGCCACTCTACCAGGTACAACGGGAGTAATGAGGGCGTGATCGGGAATCCCGCGTGCCTCCGCGACTCCCAAGACGGCAACTGAAGGAGGTCCTATCACAAGGATCAAACACAAGGAGTGTCTCAAAACAGTGTATAGCTACTGTAGACGGGTAGAGGAATTAATTCTGAAAAGAACGCAACTCGAATCGCGGAAAACGGAACCCGAACGGGACCTAAACGGGTCAAAAACGACGACACTATGCAAAATCAGACGTCTGGAACTTCTTCCAGACGTCTTAAAAAGTGGATCAGAGAATTACCTGTTCAGCGTGGTTTCCCAGATGTCCAGAAGTCTGCGGGGACGTCTAGCCTAGCTCCCAGATGTCCGATGGTCACCCCGGACGTCTAGAGGTCGCTCCCACCGTCTGGTACAACAGCCAGACGTCTGATTCGCGTTGGATGGCGAATCACCGAGCCTGCGCACACCCATCTCCCTCCCTCAGTACGGTTAGTCGACAGGAAGGAAGAAGAAGACGGAAAACTCACCTTTCAGACGTCTGGAATGTCTTCCAGGCGTCGCCTTCGCCGTCTGGCTATCAACCCAGACGTCTGATTCTGGAAATTTTTCCAGAATCAGGGCGCCACCCGGCCTCCGCTCACGACGCCGCCCGCGCGCACCTCGCGCGCCTGCTGCTCATACCGTAGCAGTCCCTCCTGCGCCGTTCCGCGCCCCCTGCGCCCTCCGCCGGCCGACCCTAGCAGCCCCGGCAAGCTCGCCCTCACGGCAGAGCCCCGCTCTCGCACGCAGCACCCCCTCCGCTCTCACTGCGGCCGTCACCGCCCAGCAACCTCGCGCTCGCTCGCTCTTGCGCACAGGAAGGAGAAGAGGAAGGGGTGGAGACGACGGGAGGGAGCACGTGGCCTTTTAAGGCCGCGCGAGGAGGAGAGAGAGGACGCGGCAGGCGTCTGCAGCCGCAGGGAATAACGAATAAGCGAATATCTGGTTGGCGCGCTCAGGCGCGCAGACGACCCGCGCATGTCGAAATTAACGGATTTCCAGACGTTTGGAAACGATCCCAGACGTCTGGTCAGACGTCTGGATGTTATCCCAGACGTCTGGTCCGACATCTGGGCCACCTCCCAGACGTCTTAAAAGACGTCTGGGGCACGCGTTCGTTACAATATAACAAACTCAAAGGAAGTTTCGTCCCTAAAACTTGCGCCAACTAGGGTGCGGGAAAAGACGTCCAAATAACCATAACAAACTCAAAGAGGACCGAAGCCGGTCCGAAAAAACGTACCCGCGAAAAGCTCCGGGTACCGCTCCTGCATTGCCGCCTCAGGCTCCCAGGTAGCCTCCTCGTACCGCTGGCTCCTCCACAAAAACCTTTACCAGGCGTACTTGCTTTCGTCTTAAACTGCGAACGGCTCGGTCTAGAATCTGCACTGGCCGCTCGGGGTAGGTCAGGTCGTCGCTCACCTCGACGCTCTCGTGACTCAGTACGGCTACGTACTTCCTGAGGTTGGACACGTGGAATACGTCGTGCACACCAGAAAGCTGCGGGAGAAGGGCAAGTCTGTAAACAATGGGTCCAACCCGCTCCAGGACCTCAAAGGGCCCCACGAACCTCGACGCAAGCTTCCCTCTCGCCCCAAACCGCTGTAAGCCCTTCATGGGCGAAACATGAAGGAAGACGTGGTCCTCAACCTCAAACTGCTCCTCTCTGCGTCTCCGATCCGCGTAGCTCTTCTGTCTGCTCCTGACAGTGCGGAGTCATCTGTGGATCTGCTCAACTACCTCCTGACTCTGCCGGATCAACCTGGGGCCAACCTCCCACTTGGTCCCCATCTCAACCCAACTCAAGGGTGCCGTACACTTCCGTCCGTACAGAGCCTCGTAGGGAGCCATGCCGATGCTCGAATGATAACTGTTGTTGTATGCAAACTCTGCCAGGGGTAGGTGCTCCTCCCAAGAGCCCCTCCAGTCCAGTACACAGGCACGCAAAAGGTCCTCAAGTGTCTGTATCGTGCGCTCAGACTGTCCGTCCGTTTGGGGGTGGTAAGCCGTGCTAAACCTCAACCTCGTCCCCAAGGCCTGCTGAAACTCAGCCCAAAATTGGGACGTAAAGCGGGTATCCCGGTCGAATACGATCTCCTGCGGAGCTCTGTGTAGTCGTACCACATCACGGATATACCTCTCTGCCAACTGTGCTGGTCCCAAAGTGACTCGGATCGGCAAGAATCGCGCCGTCTTCGTCAGTCTATCCATTATTACCCAGACTGCGTCGTGTCCCCGCTGGGTAACAGGTAAGCCCACCACCAAGTCCATGGTGATGCTCTCCCACTTCCACTCTGGCACTGGAAGCGGCTGAAGCGGCCCTGCAGGCCTCTGATGTTCGGCTTTCACCTGCTGGCACACTAAGCACTGTTTCACGAACTCACCCACATCCCGCTTCATCCCTCTCCACCAAAACTCGCGTCTCAAGTCGTGGTACATTTTCGTGTTCCCGGGATGTATGGTGAATCTGGAACCGTGTGCCTCAGTCAGGAGCTCTCTCAACAGCTCCTCGTCTCTGGGAGCGCACAACCGCTCCCTCAAACGTAGCACCTGGTCTGTGAAAGAGAAGTCACCTGGATCTCCTGACAGTACTCTGTCGCGCAAAGACTGCAAGTACGGATCGGCCATCTGTCCTGTGATGATGCGGTCCATCAGCTCTAGCCTAGTCTACCGTGTCACCGTCACTGCCCCACAGTACCCTAGTAACTCTAGAGGTTGCCAACTGCCCACCTCCTCCAAAAGGCTCCAACTCTGTAACTGTAGACTGGCCAAGCGTGCAGGCGCCTTACGGCTCAAGGCGTCAGCCACCACATTGGCCTTTCCCGGGTGGCAGGAGATGCTGCAGTCGTAGTCCTTCAGGAGCTCCAACCAACGTCTCTGTCTCATGTTGAGCTCCTTCTGATCAAAAAGGTATCTGAGGCTCTTGTGATATGTAAAAATCTCGAAGGTCTCACCATACAAGTAGTGCCTCCAGGTCTTCAGCGCGAAGACAACCGCTGCCAACTCTAAGTCATGGGTAGGATAGGTATGCTCATGGGGCTTCAGTTGCCGCGAAGCGTAAGCGACAACGTGACCCCTCTGCATGAGCACACCTCCTAACCCCTGCAAGGAGGCTTCCATGTACACAACGAACCCGCCACTACTGTCAGGGATGGTGAGCACGGGAGCCGAGGTCAACCTCTCCTTCAGCTCCAGAAAACACGCCTCACAGGCGTCTGTCCAAGCGAAAGGCACGTCCTTCCGGGTCAACTGTGTCATAGGATGCGCAATCTGCGAAAATCCTCTGATGAACCGTCTGTAGTAGCAAGCTAGTCCCGGGAAACTGCGGATCTCAGTGACTGAACGCGGTCTCTCCCACCTGAGCACTGCCTCGACCTTGGCTGGGTCCACCGCCAGGCCGTCTCCAGAGATCACATGACCTAGGAAGGTCACCTTCCTCAACCAGAACTCGCACTTGCTGTATTTGGCGTACAGCCTGCGTCGCCTCAGAGTGTCCAAAACCATCCGCAAGTGCTGTCCGTGCTGCGTCCGATCCCTAGAATAGATGAGTACATCATCTATGAAAACCACCACGAATTGGTCTAAGTACGGTCTAAACACCGGGTTCATCAGGTCCATGAAAGCAGCGGGGGCATTGGTCAGCCCAAACGGCATGACCAAAAACTCGTAGTGTCCGTATCGAGTGCGGAAAGCTGTCTTGGAGACGTCGGTCTCCCTGATCCTCAACTGGTGGTATCCAGACCTCAAGTCTATCTTGGAAAACACCGTGGCACCCCGCAACTGGTCAAACAAATAGTCGATCCTCGGCAACGGATATCTGTTCTTGATGGTGACCCTGTTTAGCTGTCGGTAGTCCACACAAAGACGTAGGGTCCCATCCTTCTTCTTCACAAACAGTACCGGGGCTCCCCATGGAGATGCACTGGGCCCCACGAAACCTTTCTCCAGAAGGTCCGGCAACTGAGACTTGAGCTCTCGCAGCTCAAGCGGTGCCATCCTGTATGACGCGTTGGAGATGGGGCTGGTCCCTGGTACTAGTGAGATCTCAAACTCGATCTCACGCTCGGGCGGTAGTCCTGGTAACTCGTCTGGAAACACGTCAGGGTACTCTCTGACCACCGGGATGCTCTGGAAGTCTGCCACAGGGTTGGGCTCTGCCACCACACAAGCTAGGAAGCCCTCACACCCCTGTTTCAAAAGTCTTGCCGCCCGAAGTGCCGAAATGCACCTGAAACCTCCGTCCACTGGCTGTCCGTGAAACTCGAAAGAAGGAAACTCCGGAATGGAGAAGACAATCTTCCTCTCAAAACAGTCCACCAAGGCGTGGTAAGCGGACAGCCAATCTATCCCCAGAATCACTCCAAAGTCCTCCATCTGGATCATAATCAAGTCAGCTGGCAGGCTATGTCCTCCAACGCTGACCTCGCAATCCGTGTACACCTCCTCAGCTACAAACAGCTGACCACTCGGACCTCTGATTACGAACGGATTCTCTAACAGTGTATAATCCTGGTCCAAACTAACTGCAAAACTGGCTGCGACAAACGAGTGCGTAGTGCCGGAATCGAAAAGCATGTAAACGAGTCTGCCAGAAACTGAAACCATACCTGCTACCACCGATCCCGAAGCTCTGGCATCCCTGTGTGTTAGGGCGTTGATACGCCCCTCAGCTCTAGGTGCGGACGAAGCAGCCACACTCTGCGTCGGACGGGTAGGTGCTGGCCGATACCCTCCTCGCGACTACTGTCCTCCTCCTCGCGCCTGGGAACCGCGGCCTCCTGCGCGCCCTTCAGTGCTCTGCGCGGGGAGTATCTGCTGACCTCCTGCCCTAGATGGGCAGTCCCTCCTGACGTGGCCCGGCTAGCTACACTGGTAGCAGAGGGGAACCCGACTCCCGCCCTCAGTGGGTCCCTGCTGTCGACTAGGCGGGGGTCCGGTGCTGGCGACTGGCCCCTGTCGAGGGCCCCCAAAGGCCACTGATGGCCCTGCAAAACGTGACGGCTCTCCTGCGGACGCCACGTGTCTCCTTTGAGTTCTCCTAACACGCCTAGTGTGACGGCGGAAATCTCGTTCCACCACCAACTCCCCTGTCGTACGCTCAGAAGGGGGAGGAGGGGGTGGGGATGTGGATGGAAGCTGAAATTCTTCACCAACCACCTCTCGAATTAGTTGGACGAGGTCCGGAGATGGTATGCTCAGGAGAAGAGGAGGGGTAGTATGTACTCCAAGCCCGACACATCTGTCCCTCGGGCCCCGACCTCGGCCGCGCCCGTGGCCCACCCTCCTAGTTCCACGACGAGGCATCTCCTACAAGGAGACGCGAAACAACGAAATACGTCAGTACGGAACAGTACCTAACGAAAACGTCTAAGAGCTCATGTCAAGAGATATGTTGTGGTGGCTACTCTAGTTATAGACATGTGAATTGGTTATTTTCCAGTCAGTTGATTCACTTCTCGGGACGACCTTGCTCTGATACCATCTTGTAACGACCCAGTTCCCGAGTCCCTACAAGACATGAGAACCAGACCGACTCGACTAATCCCAAGACCTAGTCGTCCAGCGAGGAAGTAACCAAAAGAGCAGTAAAATAAATCGCATTCAGCATGAATATAACTAACAGCAAGAAAGTACAGCAGTAAGGAAAGAAACTACTACAGTATATACCACCACAACAGTAGAACAACATTTATCATATAACATGAACTGCAGGTAAAGAAAAGTACAGCGGAAACAAGAACTACTCACTATAACGGAAACAAAGAGGTACAAAAGACAGTGGTAACTCTACTGGACCCTACTCGGCCCAACGTCCTCTGCAGCCGATGACCCTGGCTGCTCAACACCTGGTCCTGAAAAAGGTAACGAGTGTAACACGTTAGCAAAACGCTGAGTAGAGTGGCAACTAAAACTAAAGACAACAGTAGGGTGTACAGTAGCTGTTATGTTCTATTACTTCATTTATTCACATCTTTCAATTGTCTCACTATTTCATTTATTCCCCAGATCTTTTTCTTGATCTCGAATGTTCCTCGTGGGAACGATCTTGATTGCAGTCTTTTCCAAAAAGTAGAAGTAGCACGTGGTGCTCTCCTGGCCGGGAGAGTCCCCCGTGGTGATCCTACCCTCAATCAACCACCCCAAGGTCACTGACAGACGTAACGGTGACTACGGTACGCGCGATAAACGCACAGGTAGCTAACCCGTACTGGCACGCGGTCAGTCGTTTCCGTTAACGGGCGCGCCCAAAGCACAGCACGGAACCAGTCCAGGGTAGAGCCCTCTCAGTAACAGGGGTCCAACCCCTCCACAGTAACCAAACCGGGGCCTTGCCCCTCCACAGTCCGCGCACCCTCGCCTGACTACCCTGGTTTGCCCCAGCGGGCCTAACAAGTCGGTGTGGGAGGCTAGCAGAACCCCGGGGCCCGTGGGGTAGCTAGTACCTCCCTACACTAGTAGCTCTCCTCGGTACTACGTACGCGAGGGCCAGCAAGTCGGTACAGAGTGGCCAGTCCTAACCCCGGGTCCCTGGGGCGGCTGGCTCCGCTCTGCACTAAACAGGGGGATAGTCGCTCTCCTTAGTACTCCGTACTCAAGGGCCAGCTCACTTCCCCAAAACTATTCCATTCACTTTCCAGGAGTTCTACTCCTACTTCTCCGTAGGGTTCCATCCTTTTTACTCAAACATCCAGGTTTCACTTTCCAGTTTCACATTCTTACAATCCATGTTCTCAACCACGTTATTTATTCACAACAGGCAGCTTTATATCTCTTTTTTTATTTTCCAAGACTGCAGTATTATACATTCCACTAGTTTTCCCATCCTAGGATTCATGCAACACCTAGGAGCTATTATTCCACGTATTTCTCATTCCTAGGATTCATGAAATGTCCTAGGTTCTATTTACGGTTCCATAATTTAACAGATTTTATTAAGAACTCAAAGCCACTCTACCAGGTACAACGGGAGTAATGGGGGCGTGATCGGGAATCCCGCGTGCCTCCGCGACTCCCAAGACTGCAACTGAAGGAAGTCCTATCACAAGGATCAAACACAAGGAGTGTCTCAAAATAGTGTATAGCTACTGTAGACGGGTAGAGGAATTAATTCTGAAAAGAACGCAACTCGAATCGTGGAAAACGGAACCCGAACGGGCCCTAAACGGGTCAAAAATGACGACACTGTGCAAAATCAGACGTCTGGAACGTCTTCCAGACGTCTTAAAAAGTGGATCAGAGAATTACCTGTTCAGCGTGGTTTCCCAGACGTCCAAAAGTCTGCGGGGACGTCTGGCCTAGCTCCCAGACGTCCGATGGTCACCCCGGACGTCTAGAGGTCGCTCCCGCCGTTTGGTACAACAGCCAGACGTCTGATTCGCGTTGGATGGCGAATCACCGAGCCTGCGCACACCCATCTCCCTCCCTCAGTACGGACAGTCGACAGGAAGGAAGAAGAAGACGGAAAACTCACCTTTTAGACGTTTGGAATGTCTTCCAGACGTCGCCTTAGCCGTCTAGCTATCAACCCAGACGTCTGATTCTGGAAATTTTTTCAGAATCAGGGCGCAACTCGGCCTCCGCTCGCGACGCCGCCCGCGTCGCACCTTGCGCGCCTGCTGCTCAGAACGCAGCAGTCCCTCCTGCGCCGTTCCGTGCCCCCTGCGCCCTCCGCCGGCCAGCCCTAGCTGCCCCGGAGAGCTCGCCCTCATGGCAGAGCCCCGCTCTCGCACGCAGCACCCCCTCCGCACTCACTGCGGCCGTCGCCGCCCAGCAATCTCACGCTCGCTCGCTCTCGCGCACAGGAAGGAGAAGAGGAAGGGGTGGAGACGACGGGAGGGAGCACGTGGCCTTTTAAGGCCGCGCGAGGAGGAGAGAGAGGACGCGGCAGGCGTCTTTAGCCGTAGGGAATAACGAATAAGCGAATATCCGGTCTGCGCGCTCAGGCGCGCAGACGACCCGCGCGTGTCGAAATTAATGGATTTCCAGTCGTCTGGAAACGATCCCAGACGTCTGGTCAGACGTCTGGATGTTATCCCAAACGTCTGGTCCGACGTCTGGGCCACCTCCCAGACGTCTTAAAAGACGTCTGGGGCACGCGTTCGTTACACGTCCTCCAGTGCTCTGCACGGGAAGTATCTGCTGACCTCTTGCCTTAGACGGGCAGTCCCTCCTGATGTGGCCCGGCTGGCCACACTGGTAACAGAGGGGAACCCGACTCCCGCCCTCTTTGGGTCCCCGCTGTCGGCTGGGCGGGGGTTCGGTGCTGGCGACTGGCCCCTGTCGAGGGCCCCCAAAGGCCACTGATGGCCCTGTAAAACGTGACGGCTCTCCTGTGGACGCCACGTGTCTCCTCTCTCGCCGGCCCTGTGAAAAGTCTGGCTGAAAGGGCCTCTTCCGCCCGCCGTCAGTGTCTCGCGCGGACGGGTTGGTCTCCTCGTAAGTCATCGCTGCTTCTACCACCCTCGAAAACGTAGGCAGCTTCAGGGGTTTGACATACCCACGAATCGCAGGCTGGAGCCCCTCGGTGAACCTCCAAAGGCGCTCCTAGTCAGTAGCTACCGCTGTCGCTGCAAAGCGGGACAGCTCCAGGAAACGCGTGCGGTACGCGCTCACGGTCATCGTCCCTTGGCGGAGAGTGTGGAACTCCCGCCTCCTCTGGTCCTGCCACGTCTGGGGAAAGTACTGCTCGCAGAAGAGGGCGACGAACCGGTCCCAGGTCGGCTCGTCCCTCTCCTGTCCCCGGACCGCCCTCCACCACCTGTGTGCCGCACTCCAGTTGGTACGTGGCAAAGGCCACGCGGCACTCCACCAAGGGGCGAAGGGTGTCGAAAATCTTCTCCAGCTGCTCAAGCCAGTCCTCTGCCTCGGTCGGGTCCTCATCCCCCTTGAAGGAGGGGGGCTTTAGCTTCCGGAACTGCCCGAAGAGCTTGGAGTGGCACTGCAATGGGGATGCTGGTCCACCCCCAGGCAACGGTGCCTCGTGCACAGAAGTATCGGAGGAAGGTGGGGGCTGCGGTGGCCCATCCCCTCCCCCGTGTCCAGCGTCGCGTCCGTCGAGTGGTCCCACAGAGGACTCCCCCTCCACAGCCCCAGGGTGAGGCACTCGGGGCGGTGGGTGGAGCTCCTCTCGTACAATATCTCGTATCAGCCGGGTGAGGTCCTGGGCCTGGACGCCCGGGAGTAGTGGCTGGTCCACTAGGGTGTCGGCAACGGCACGCCCGCCTCGCCGACCCCGTCCTTGGCCGTGCCCGCGGCCTGCCTCACTGGTCCCACGACGAGGCATCTCCTGCAAGGAGACGCGAAACAAAAACGGAACACTTCACTACGGAACGATACCGAACGGAAATGTCTAAGAGCTCATGTCAAAAGATATGTTGTGGTGGCTACTCTAGTTATAGACATGTGAATTGGTTATTTTCCAGTCAGTTGATTCACTTCTCGGGACGGCCTTGCTCTGATACCATCTTGTAACGACCCGATTCCCGAGTCCCTACGAGACACGAAAATCGGACCGACTCGACTAATCCCAAGACCTAGTCGTCCAACGAGGAAGTAACCAAAAGAGCAGTAAAATAAATCACATTCAGCATGAATATAACTAACAGTAAGAAAATACAGCAGTAAGAAAAGAAATCACTACAGTATATACCACCACAACAGTAGAACAACATTTGTAACATAATATGAATTGCAGGTAAAGAAAAGTACAGCGGAAACAATAACTACTCACTACAGTGGAACCAAAAAGAGGTACAAGAGAACAGTGGTAACTCTACTGGACCCTACTTGGCCCAACGTCCTCTGCAGCCGCTGACCCTGGCTGCTCAACACCTGGTCCTGAAAGGTAATGAGTGTAACACGTCAGCAAAACGCCGAGTAGAGTGGCAGCTAAACTAAAGAAACAGTAAAGTGTATAGTAGCTGTTTTAATTTTCTTTCTTCCTTTATTTACGTCTTTCTATTGCTTCACAATTTATCTATTTCTCAGATCCTTCACCTGATCTCGAATGTTCCTCGTGGGAACGATCTTGATTGCAGTCTTTTTCGAATAGTAGAAGTAGCACGTGGTGCTCTCCTGGCCGGGAGAGTCCCCCGTGGTGATCCTACTCTCAGTCAACCACCCCAAGGTCACTGACAGACGTAACGGTGACTACGGCACGCGCGGTAAACGCACGGGTAGCTAACCCGCACTGGCACGCGGTCAGTCGTTTCCGTTAACGGGTCCTCCCAAAGCACAGCACGGAACCAGTACAGGGCAGAGCCCTCTCAGTAACAGGGGTCCAACCCCTTCACAGTAACTAAACAGGGGCCTTGCCCCTCCACAGTCCGCGCACCCTCGCCTGCCTACCCTGGTTTGCCCAGTGGGCCTAACAAGTCGGTGTAGGAGGCTAGCAGAACCCCGGGGCCCGTGGGGTAGCTAGCACCTCCCTACACTAGTATCTCTCCTCGGTACTACATACACGAGGGCCAGCAAGTCGGTACAGAGTGGCCAGTCCTAACCCCGGGTCCCTGGGGCGGCTAGCTCCGCTCTGCATTAAACAGGGGGACAGTCGCTCTCCTTGGTGCTCCGTACTCAAGGGCCAGCTCACTTCCCCAATTCTATTCCATTCACTTTCCAGGAGTTCTACTCCTAATTCCCCGTAGGGTTCCATCTCTTTAACTCAGCGCATTCCGGTTTCACCTTTCCAGTTCCACGTTCATACATCCCATATTCTTAATCATGTTCATTTATTCATAACAGGCAGCTGTTAATTCAATTCACAGGAAGCTATTATTTCTTTTCCACATTTTCAAGACTGCAGTGTTCACATATTCCACTAGTTTTCCCATCCCAGGATTCATATCATACTTTAGGATCTATCATACAATCTAGTTTTCCAGCCCTAAGATTCATGCAACACCCTAGGATCTACCATTCAATCTATTTCTTATTCCTAGGATTCATGCAATGTCCTAGGTTCTATTTATGGTTTCATAATTTAACAGATTATACTTAAAGCCACTCTACCGGTTACAACAGGCGAACTGGGGGCGTGGTCGGGAATCCCACATGCCTCCGCAACCCCCGAGACTGCAACGGAACGGGGTCCTATCACAAGGATCAAACACAAGGAATTTCTCAAAACAGTATACAGCTACTGTAGACAGGTAGAGGATTTAATTCCTAAAAGAACGCAACTTGAAACACGGAAAATGGAACCCGAAAGGGCCCCAAACGGGTCGAAGATGGCGAAGCAGTGCAAAATCAGACGTCTTAAAAAGTGGATCAGCGAATTACCTCGCTCTGCATGGGCTCTCAGACATCTAGAAGCCTGCGGGGGAATCTGGCCTAGTTCCCAGACGTCCGATGGTCACCCCGGACGTCTGGAAGTCGTTCCCGTCATCTGGTGCTACAGACAGACGTCTGATTCCCGTTGGATGGCGAATCACCGAACCTGCACATACCCATCTCTCTCTCTCTCAGTACGGTCAGTCGAAGAAAAGGAAGAAGACGGAAATAACTCACCTTTCAGACGTCTGTACAGTCTTCCAGATGTCGTGCCCGTCGTCTGGCTATAAGCCCAGACGTCTAATTCTGGAAAAGTTTCCAGAACCAGGGTGCGACTCGCCCTCCGCTCGCGACGCCCGGCCGCGCCGCGAGTGCTCCGCCTGCTGCCCGAGCTGCAACAGGCCTCCCGCGCCACTCCGCACCCGCTGCGCCCCCGCCGGTCGACTCCCGCTGCCCCGGCAGGCTCGAGCCCTCACGGCCGACGCCTCCTCCCTCGCGCAGCACCTCCTCCCGCACCCGCCGCGGCTGTCGCCACCGCCGCTCACCCTCGCACTCGCTCTCGCGCACTGGCTGGAAGGAGAAAAGGAAGGAGACGGAGGTGATGGGAGTGAGGGAGAGGGCGTGGCCTTTTAAGGCCGCGCGAGGAGGAGAGAGGGAGAGCGCGACAGAGGGCGCAAGAGGGAGAGGGAAAAAGAGAGAGAGGGAATTTCCGCAGGTCTGCGCGCTCAGGCACGCAGACAAAACAATCGTGCCAAAATATCCGATTTCCAGACGTCTGTAAATGATCCCAGACGTCTGGTCCGACGTCTGGAGGTGATTCCAGACGTTATGCCAAAATAACTTATTTCCAGACGTCTGGAAATGATCCCAGACGTCTTGTTCGACGTCTGGAGGTGATTCCAGATGTCTGGTCCGACGTCTGGGCTACCTCCCAGACGTCTTAAAGGACATCTGGAGTGCGCGTTCATAACAAGTATTCATACATTCCACTAGTTTTCCCGTCCTAGGATTCATGCCATGCCATATCCTAGGATCTATCATACAATCTAGTTTTCCAGCCCTAGGATTCATGCAACACCCTAGGATCTACCATTCAATCTATTTCTCATTCCTAGGATTCATGCAATGTCCTAGGTTCTATTTATGGTTTCATAATTTAACAGATTATACTTAAAGCCACTCTACCGGTTACAACAGGCGAACTGGGGGCGTGGTCGGGAATCCCACGTGCCTCCGCAACCCCCGAGACTGCAACGGAACGGGGTCCTATCACAAGGATCAAAAACAAGGAATTTCTCAAAATAGTATACAGCTACTGTAGACAGGTAGAGGATTTAATTCCGAAAAGAACGCAACTCGAAACGCGGAAAACGGAACCCGAACGGGCCCTAAACGGGTCGAAAACGACGAAACAGTACAAAATAAGACGTCTGGAACTTATTCCAGACGTCTTAAAAAGTGGATCAGGGGTTACCTTTGCTCTGCGTGCTCTCTCAGACGTTCAGAAGCCTGCAGGGGCGTCTGGCCTAGTTCCCTGACGTCCAATGGTCACCCAGGACGTCTGTAAGTCGCTCCCGTCGTCTGGCACTTCAGCCAAACGTCTGATTCGCATTGGATGCGAATCTCAGAACCTGCGCATACCCATTTCCTCTCTATCTTAGTACGGTCAATCAAAGAAAACGAAGAAGACGGAATAACTCACCTTTCAGACGTCTGAACAGTCCTCCAGATGTCCTCCCTGTCGTCTAGCTAGACTCCAAGACATCTGATTCCGGAGAAGTTTCCAGAATCAGGGCACCACTCGCCCTTCGCTCGCGACGCTCGACCGCGCCACGTCTCGTCCGCCTACTACTCAACTACAGCAGTCCCCCCCCGCGTCGCTCCGCGCCCGCTGCGCCCCCCGCCGGCAGGCCCTAGCAGCCCCAGCGAGCTCGCCCTCACAGCCGAGCGCCTCTTCCATGCAGAGCACCTCCTCCCACGCTCACCGCGACTGTCGCCGCCGCCGCTCACTCGCGCTCGCTCTCGCGCACTGGCTAGAAGGAGAAGAGGAAGGGGGCGGAGGTGACGGGAGTGAGGGAGAGGGCGTGGCCTTTTAAGGCCGCGCGAGGAGGAGAGAGAGAGCGGACAGGGTGGGTCTGCGGCCGCAGGAGAGAGGGAAAAAGAGAGGGAGAGAGAGCGTACGCAGGTCTGCGCGCTCAGGCGCACAGACGAATCATGCGTGCCAAAAATAACCGTTTCCCAGACGTCTGGAAGTGGTTCCAGACGTCTGGTCAGACGTCTGGGCCACCTCCCAGACGTCTTAAAAGACGTCTGAAGCGCGCGTTCATTACAGTTCATGTTCAAATGCCTCATGCCATTCCATACCATGTTCATAATTTCCATTTCCATTCTCAAGTTATACACATGCAACTTGTATTACTATCATTCATATTTCCATATTCAGGTTATACACAAGTAGCTCATAATTCCATCATTCACATTACCATTCTCAATTTATATACATGCAGCTCGTATTATGTTATTTAATGTATACAACATGAAAGTTACATGCAACTGTTGACTAGCACAAGTACTTCACAATTCACAGGCAGCTGTTATTCATTTACAGGCAGTTCTTATCATTTCTATCTACTCATTCAAGACTGCAAATCATTCTTCTAATACAGAGATTTCCAGTATTTATCATCCTAGGATTCATGCCATATCATAGGTTCTAATCATTTATTCCACACATGCATTCATGTTTGTAATTAAATTAGGGGAACCCACTCTACCAGTAAACCTGAGAGTATTGGGGGCTTGAACGGCAGGCTCACGTGCCTCAGAAAGCCCCTAACCCGCAACGGAACGAAGTCTTATAACAAGGAACAATCACAAGGGAACTATCAGAATAGTATGGCAAGCCTTCTAACAAGTTGAGGAACTCACAAGGAACACATCGGTATCTTATTTGCAGAAATCAGACCTCAAACATACCATAAATGGATCAAAAATAGGGTTTCTGACTCAAATCAAACGTCTAGAACATCTTCCAGATGTCTTAAAAGTGTCCAGTATCATACCTCTGGTTCTGCGCCAATCCTCAGACGTCCAAGAACTCTTCTGGACCGTCTGGACCCAGCTCCAGACGTCCGACCATCTCTTCGAATGTCTGGAACTGCTCCTAGTCGTTTGGTAAGCTTTCCAGACATCTGAAATGTGTGGGAGGGCGTGTCCCGTGCCATCTCGAAGTGAATTCTGCGCAAAATCCACACAATCTCCTCAAAATAGGCATGCAACAGGGTAGCAGCGGAGCGGCCTGCATGGCCGTATCCGCAAAGAGGACGTACCTTCACGAAGCCCTCTCTTCAGACGTCTGGAACCACCTCCAGACGTTCGAACTGTCGTCTGGACGTCACTCCAGATATCTGATTCTGGGAAAAACCCAGAACCAGAACCTGCTTCCGCTCTTCCACGCCGCGCGTGGTCGCGTCGCGCCCCTCCTCGCATGCTGCTCCGACTGCAGTAGTCTCGGGGAGGACCTCTCCGATGCACTCCTTGCTCACGCGTCGTTCCGGCCGTGCGCTCACCGGTGAGCTCCCACGCGAGCTCACGAGCTTGCTCTCCTCCTCTCCTCACGTCGCTCCTCCTCGACGCTGCCCACGCGCTCTCTCGCTCACGCTGCCTCTCTCACTGGAGTGGGGAAGAAGGGGGGAAGGGGCTGGTGGCTGAGAAGTGAGGAGAAACGAGAGAGGAGGGGGTTTTATAGATCGGTGGGTTACGGTTCAGCTGGTGGCGGGGACAGAGAGGAGGAAAAACGTTGGGGTACTGTCTGCGCGCAGCACGTGCGCAAACACGAGCTCGTACTCAAAAATTTTGATTTCCAGACGTCTGGGAAGGTGTCTAGACATCTGACTAGACGTCTGACCCACAATCTAGACATCTTAAAAGGCTCAAACAGCACGGGTCTTAATAGTTGATTTTGGCTCACAACGAGGCTCAATGGTCACATATCAGAAGTCTGGGGTTATCTACGAACGTCTGATAAAAGCGTAATGGTTATTTTCCACAACATTTACTTTGCTAGCCAACGTTCCACTAATTGGACATCTGACACAACCATCAGATGTCTTTTAAGACATCTGAACTAAGGTCTGGTCGTCTAATTTCATCAGTCAGAACCTAGTAAGTCTAACCAAAGTTATTGGATGTTTAAGTCAATAGTCAAACGTCTTAAAAGTCACTATTAGACGTCTAATTTCAATATTAGACGTCTGATTTAGACTGTCAGAACTTTATTTTGATTTTCTAAGTTCTCTACAGAAAATGTAAGTATCCTAGAGTTGTGCAAGTGTACCTAAGACTACTTTAAGGGTACTTTAAAGCTCTTTAACAAGTAATCTAAGAAAGATAAAGAGCAACAAAAGAAATAAAGATAAATTACAATGAATAAGAAGGGAAATCTATCTTCTTCCTCATCTCCTTCCTTCTTCAAGCTTTCGCTCATCACGAAGCTCCTCCGTCGTTAGCCTCTTCCAATTCGCCATGTATGTGAGCACGAGTTCTGTTTAAACACGTTTCCATTTGCAATTAACCTGAAATTTTAGACTTCAAGTGCAAATGTTAAATAACACGTGTTTTGTTATCATCAAAATAAATGATCGTAGTGCTTTAGCACCAATAGGATGCGCAGGTTCAGACCTTGGAGAGGCGTGTAAGCACGTTTTTCGAGGTGCTTTAGGACGTTTGGACGTCTCCACAGCCATCTAATAGACTTTTCATACATTCGGACGCACTGACAGACGTCTGGAAAGACCCCAGGGTGACTGTAAAGGGCTTCCCGACGATCACTAGCAATGCAAGAACATAAGGTAAGTTACTGACGTCGTTTAAGATGTCTGGGCCTATCTGCAGACGTCTAATTTTAGTCTGTATGCACGCTTTTGGCCCATTCGGGACCCAAACGGAGTCGGATTTACGCAAACGAAGTATCGTTGTTTTGCATTCTCGTTTAAGATGTCTGGGCCTATCTGCAGACGTCTAATTTTAGTCTGTATGCACGCTTTTGGCCCATTCGGGACCCAAACGGAGTCGGATTTACGCAAACGAAGTATCGTTGTTTTGCATTCTAGTTTTTCTACGTGTTGGTAACAGTTATATATTGTTCTGAACTCATCTGATGTGTTTTATTCACTAGTGTAGGTCTGCAGCCTGTAGCGTGTTCGAGGCCTACGGAGACGACATGATCTGCGATTCTAGGCCCCATTCCTCACGTGTTTTCGGATAGGGTGATTTACCTCAATACTAAGATTTAAATAAGTAAAGTGTATGTTTAGAATAATTTGATTGAATCGTAGGTTATGAAATAAACCATAGGGTAGAAATGAATGAACATTACTTGAGCTATACTGTTTACAAGAAATGACTGAATCTTTAAGGGTCAGTGAAGATCGTCCCCTTGAGGGACAGTTAAAATCAAGAAATGACTAAATCCTAATAGAATAATCTAAGCAGAACCACTTAGTTGAGCTAATCGGAAATGAATGGTTAATTAGTTGCTTGTTCTTATGTAAATTGCATGCAAATGGCTTAACCATCACTCTACTCAGCGTTAGCTGACCACGGATTTTATAATCTTGTTCAGGTCAGGGAGTTGAGTAGCTAGCACTATCGACTGTAGAGGGAGCTAAGCCCAATTGAGCCCTGCCTTAGCTGTTGTTCCCTTTCTGTTTCTGAGCTTTTTGTTGTTGTGAGTACTTTAGCATGTATTAATGTTTCTGTTATCTTTCTGTTTTACCTTCCACTGTTGTAGTTGTGATGGCATGCAATACCCTGAAACTTTTCGTTCCGTTTTTCCTTTACCGTATTTTGTTTATTTCTACTTAGTTACATTACATGGGTGATTGTGGGGTATTTTCTATTTTTGGTTATTTCTCGTTGGACGACTAGATCTTGGGATCTAGTCGAGGTGAGCAGATCTCGGATCCTGTAAGGAGCAGGAATCGGGTAGTAACAAGTTAGCCACTCAAATAAATTAACCCTAAGGCCTAGTTTACTTGAAGGATTTTAACCCCTTAAAAAAGAGGTTAACTCTCATTTACTTGACTACTTAATCCCTTATTTACTAACCCAGATTTAACAAATTTAACACGGATTTTACCTAACATCAATTTCAACTGATGTTAGTCAAATTCGTATTAAAATTCTACACCATTTATGTTTATGACATTTTTCATATTTTATATACCAACACCATTAAAAAAAAAAAAATATATTATAAAAATTAACACCACACCTTAATATTAACATCCTACAACAAATAATCATAATTACAAATTAAAAATAATATTTCATCTCTTAATGTTATTTTACTAACCTCATAAATAAATTAACCCTAAAAATCTCGTAACTCCGCTGTAGGTCGTTTCCCTGGAACATTTGAGGCTGAAATCAAATGATGGGACAAACTAATCTGGCTGTAGGTCGAGATTCACCGCGCTTCCGTGACAGAGGTCGCCGTCACGAATGAGTGGCGTGCACGCAAGACGCTGAACCATATATCGTCCTCCACGTTGTAATCAACATCCTACATTGCGTGTTTTTTTTTTTTTTTTTTGCACTGGACACAAATTTCATATACCTAATAAGTTTACTAATTTAGTGGTCAAACAGAAGAGGAAAATTTAGAAAAAGGAGCAGGAGCGGTAGACTTATGGCCATCCCGGTCTCATGCTAAAATTCTACCTCAATCATCGAGAACGGGACTTTCAAGCCCGCCGCGTCCCAGTCATGTGTGACGAGCTTACTAAGCTTGTCCTCTGCCTACCTCCGGATTGCATTTGCATCATCCGAGTTCATTGAAATTGTTTTGCCAAGGAGAGATACGACATTAAATTACACCCTCATCAAGACATGCCCTTCCCCTCGTTCAATCTGCAATGCAACCTAGAATACCATAATCACAGCTTCGCTGCCACACGACCACAATCAAAAAGGGACCAGAAATCTCGGATGCCTGCACCTGAACGAACTCAACCTCGACTGGTCCCAGACCATCTCTCTATCCGATCTCGCCCTCACTTTATCCCAACGCAAAGGCTTCAGCTTTGGGCTTGGGATGTCCTCATCGCTCCTCTCCACGGGGAACGCCAGCACTGCGGCACCCTTCACGACACTATTGCCCTTCTCGCTCTGTATCTTCTGCTCCCAATTACCCACCGGTAGCGGGGGAGGCGGTTGGCGACGTCACGGTTCGCCCCGCCGAGGCGTCGATTCTCTTCTCTGAAAACACGTGCCCACGCAAGGGAGGCGAGCGTAGAGGGTGCTGTTAGAATTATTATATGGTCATACATATATATTATTATTATAAGAAAATCTCCATATATATATATATATATATATATATATATATATATATATATATATATATATGTTAGTTATATGATCCAATAAAAATTGAGAAAATTATACTTTTAATGATATAAGGTTATTACATAGAAATCATTTGAAAAACTATGGTTGGTGGAAAGAATTGTTAATTTCAATACGACAATTATGATCTCTAGGGGCATGCAAGTAGGTAGTGGGTGTGATTTTCTAGACTCCATCCAAGCGTCATGATGGTGTCGCTGCCTTCTCTCTCTCTCTCTCTCTCTCTCTCTACGTGCGTCACTGCACGAAGACGGTGACGTGAAATGGTAAATGAATACAAAAATTTCGAAGGATCATAGAAATTTTTCAAAATCATCGTCAGACTTTTAAACTATCACGAGAACTAATTAAGAGCCTATATGCATAATTAGATTCTCACAATAAGGGAAATCATAACGAGGCTACTTGCGTGACAAGGAGATGATGTTGGCATGCGGCCCCGTCGCAGCGACCTTTTGGGACGAGACGGGGTTAGCATGTCGCTAGTGCGTCGTATGCGGGTCCCATGCCCCTTTTACTAAAATTTCTAACGGTAGACTAGACGCTTTGTCCCAAACGCGAACTCGAAATCTTGGCGGTGATGCCTTGCAGTCGAGATCTTTGTTACCGATCGACTTTTATTGCACGGGTTTTTCAGTGCCTGCACAACCTTCCCCGTGACTCCACCCGTGGACATTTTGTAAGCTTATCCTTATGGTTTTCCTTCCTATGATTTGTTCTTTTCTTTGACGCCGATTGGTTTGTTCTTTACTCCCTATTTTATGGCACGGGGCTTCTCTACGCTTGCACACATTACCATTGGCTCAACCTGTGGTTTTTTTTAATAATCTTATAGTTTTTCTTCCACTTAGGTGCTCTTTCTTCCCCAACGCCGATTGGTTTGACGCTCCCAGATCCTCGAGGTGGCCATTTAGTTTCGATGCTTCCGGATCATCGAGTGGCCATTACATGGTCCACACCCTCCTAATGGAAAAGAGGGCTTCGCTCTTGCGTTATTGCTCGATACCTACTGTCATGGAAGAGGATTCTATGCAGGTTTGGAAGGGAGGAAGGAAGAAGGTGATAAGCGCATAAACCACCATCTCTTGGGGGGCGATAGGGTTCGGCTTCCTCTATTTTTTTTGTTTCTTCCTAACATCATTCCCGGCTGTTTTAGGGATTTAAGTTTTTGTTTGATACTCTTAATTTTGAAAACATATTTGTTTAAATTAGTTATTTAATATAAGAAAATTATTTCACTTCTCATTTTAATCTCTTACAATTTTATGCTGTGACATTATTTTCTTCCAAACACGACTTTAATTTCAACTTTTATTAGTGAATTCCCAATTTCATTTTCTTCATATTTGTCTTGCAATTCTATTCTTTTCAACATACCAATCGTTCATTACAAATTAAGATGTAGGTATAATAACGTAAAAGTTGACGTATTTTATAATGTGCTGACATGATATATCAATGTAAAATCACTGTGAATCACTTTACACAGGTGTAAAATTATCAAGAAATTACTTTACATCGATGTAAAACCATCTTGAATCACTTTACACTGATATAAAATCACTTAATGATCATTTTACAACGATGCAGAATCACTTTGTACCAATGTGTCACCATATAGCTAGCATATGTCTCTATAGCTAGGTATGTACCAACTTTCATCCCAATAAAAGCCGACAAATATATCTGTCCAAAAAATCTATCCGTGTAGATATAAAATATTTCAAAGAAAATGACAGTAGATGCTATTCTATTTTGAGCTCTTGCGATATTTTTAAGGTTAATTTACTTGAATTTATAAAAAAGTAAGGGGTGTTCATTTTTCTTTTTGTTTACTTTGCCAGAAGAGTGAACACATGTTTTTCTTTACTATAAACGAGTGTTAACCCATGGCATCAGGAAGGAGAAAGCTAAAAAAACATGGGTCAAAACCAATTCCATCTTAATACCAGTGTAACGTGGGGTTCTGCGAAACACATATTTTCTCTCCAAAACACAAGTTTTCAAAGGTGGTGTTAACCTATGAAGAAAACAGAGATTAACCTCTCTTTATTAGGATTAATCCTCCAACTAAACTAGGCCTAATGAATTTTAACGTTTAAGCTTTACCATTAGCAAAATCTTTACCTTCCTTCAAAATGAAATTAAAGCAAGAAAAACATACAAAAAGTAGCTATCCCTTGGAAACCACCAACTAAATTATTTGTACAATCACACATCCACATGCAATGCAAAAATTCCCTCGGAAAGATACTCGAGAAACCACACACCCTAACCCCTGTAATATCTATAAGCATTATATAAGCACCAGGTGCTACAGGTACCTATCAATTTCACCATGCCACCTCTTAAACTAGTGGACAATATTCCAACCCATGACTAAAAGGTACAAGTGGCTTCAATCCTTAGTTTTTCTCCAAAATGCAAGCTATCAAGGCATCTTCTAGCTGTTCAAAACACAGGAAGGGACCTTAATTAACGCCTCTGCCAACATAACAGCTCTTGATATGCTTGTTGTAGTACTTGTTTCATCTCTGGAATTAATAGGGTGCATGGTCAATGACTCATTCTATACTGACTAGATAACAAACATGATCTGCCTTGGTCCGATAAATTCTCAAACTGATTACCCAATCTTCGTAGTGCACGAAATTGCCAAGGAAACTCATGTCATTGATATTTTGACATAGCAAATCAAAATAAAATGACATAATAAGTTTACGTAAACCTAGGATCTAATCGTCCTCCTTCATTCATAGAATGCCCGTCTATATTCCAATCTGTTATGGTTATCAGTCTCCCCTGATACAATGGCCTTTGATTCTAAGGTTGTGGTTGTTCTCTCTCGTTCTGGAAATGTTAGAGATATGATTTGTAGAGGCAAAAGGTAACTTAGCATTTCCATTAGAAGATGGCACATTTATTACACAATCTATGAGTTGTCCTCTACTATAAGCTTCATCCGCTGAAGTAACGAGTGCAAATATTCTCTTAGAAAATGACATTCTACGCAATGCTCTATCACGAAGTCTTCCAACACACTATGATTTCTGCTTAAACATACATTATCCTCTGAAGCTTATTGAGATCGTACCCTATGATGAAGTCTGCCAACACTTTAGGTTTTGCTAAAATGTACACACCTTCTGAAGATTCTTGTGATCATCTTTGGGAAGGCCCAAATCCAAGAAGATTCATTTGAGAATATTCCCCCACTCCACCACTGGAACTTGCATTACTTCCAAGTGCATTTACAGCTAAAGCTACAGCCGTGCCATTCCCTTGATGGGCTCATATCTATCATCTAAAGAAGCGTCCACCATCCTATGTGCATGGTTAAACTGCTTGAAAAAATAGGAATACAAGAAGAAATTTCATTGGCTGCTTGCTGTACCGAGCAGGAGAACACCACCAGTGTGGAAGTCAAAACAAGTATGAAATCGAATTGAAGAGCTTGAGGCTATAGCATTTTCGTTGGAAGTGGGTAACATAGATTCTTTTCTACGTTCACCCAGCCTGGCAATGTCAAGAGACAATGCAAAATTAGCTTGTGGATATTTAACATGAGATCTGAGTTACTCTCATTATCTTGACCTCATGATAATTTATCTGGTGGCATGAGCTTTATATTTTCGACCTTTTCTTCATTATGAAGCAAAAATTCAAAAATGGGGATGATAATTCATATGTTCACTTTCCATTTCTCATTATCGTGAAATCTTTGGGTCATTAAATTGTAAACTTTATTACAAATAATGAAATTTTCCAATAATTTCATTCTAGAAAACAATTGAGTTCCAAAGAAATTACCTTTGTTTATTTTAGAAATCACAATGTATCAATATATCTTGACACAGGTAGCAAATTATATATAGCGGTACATCAACATTTGCATAGACGAGAGCTTGTGCTTTTGACTCGAGAAACAATTTTAAATGCCATATTCTAAAGCTTTCTACCTGAGATATATATCACGATAGATATTGCGTAACAAAGAACAGTAGCACCACATAGCTGTTGCTTTGCAGTAATTGCCTCGTGCTACTAGCATCAGATATCCACTTCCTCCTCCTCAACTTCATCCTTCTCAGAAACACGATTATAGCATGATTTATTACAAGGATAAGGGCAATCAATCTTTTTGAAGGACTTCCTATCAAAGTACCAATCTCCAACGGCTTTTGCAATTGGCTGCAAATGGCAAAAATATATGATTAATTTGCCAAACCTATGTAATACAGAACAATGCAACTAGTAGTAAAAAATTTCAACGTAATGATCTAATTCTAGTAAAAAAACTCATGTGCATGTACATCTTCTACATCTTCATGAGTGTTGTTCTCAAATGCATCCATCCTGAAATGTATCACATTTTTTCCTGGCTAGCTAGATGAGCTACTCCTTTCAACTTCGTTTGTTAAGTGGTAAACAAACTATTTACTCTAACCATTCCAATCCAAACCCAAATTTGGAAAAAGTCGGGCTTAACAACTCTGTGAGTTGACCAAAAGCCTTAACCTAAATGCTTGAGCAAAAGTCAGCGAGTAGCAGTCCTAGTCCGACACCTTTCAATTTTATGTATTTACACTATTGGTGTGCAAAAGAGCAACCTACCTACGAACTTTAGTAGCATAGTTCCCTAAAGTTAGGTGGTTGATGAGGATCAAGGAACAAATCCAGGATTGGGAAGTACATTTTTGAGATAAAGGATCATCATCCTTTCCTTTGTCCAGTTGGTGACTAGAAAAATGAAGGAAAAATCCAACCAAAGTGCTCAAGGGAATGAATACACCTGTAACTGACTTAAAAGCAAGAGAAATTTCTTGAAATTCGAAAAGAAGTAAAGGAAATCGCAACAAATGAAGCATGGCATGCGGTAGATATATGACTCCATAAAACCCAATTCTTTGTAACTTACAGTGTTATCAACCCTTGGCGAATCTTTTGCATACCACGTAGGCTGCTTTCCTGACTCACAGTGGGCACGGCATGAACTAATGTAATAGCCTCTGGATGATGGGTTTCCACCTCGTGCTAAAGCACGAAGAAACGTTTTCCTATAACCTGTGAAGAAACATGTTTCGCAAAATCTTAATCGGCAACGCAATTTCTAACAATTGGACAATTACCAAGTGAACTGAAATTTCAAATTTTAAAATTACCATGTAGTGTTAGACAGAAGCATGTGTGGAATCGCATGCTTTTTAATTTAACATACATGGAACTATATTGTACTAAATGGTAGAGATAACGTAACCTGATAAATGTAGTAACAGAATGTATACCAAGATTTTTCCGATAGTTGTCTACCAGCCCAAGTTTTTTTTTTTTTTTTTTGTGTTTTTGATGTAAAGCAACTTCGACAATTCTGACCCTTTATTTTGGGTTGGCATTGACACCCAACACAATGGTGCCATAGAAGTTACTTAATGGAAATAAGCAACGCATCCACCACTATTCGGGTTGGGATTGATACCCAACACAATGGTGGCATAGCATTTCCTTAAAAGCAACAAACAACACATCCAGCACTTTTAGCACTATAGGTATGGTCTGCAAGTGATTTGAGGATAATTAGTCTTGTAGAAGACCGGGTTTTTGAGAAACAACTTCAACCAATGATTCTGTGCAAACCTGACTTCAGTTCCTTAATTATTATGAGAAGCTAATTAATCAGCGAAGAAAATCAACTAAAATATGTTTCGAAGTCTTCACTTAAAGTCTTGCACGATACATATACCAGAGAAGCTGATTGATCAATAAACAAAATCGTCTAGAATATATTTTTAAGAGAGAATTCAAATTCTTAAAAATTAGATACCAAATTAACCAAGTCATAAAGTTACAAAATGACCCAGAGATGTATAAATTAAAAACACAAATTCGCCCCTTGGATTTAACCCTACTGTGGAATTCGAAAGACTGGTTGTGAAGCAAAAAGTGCAGAAATCGATGTCTACTCAAAAGCATCGGGGCTGTCAAACCTTGGATGGCCCTGAGCTGTGCTGAAGTGCACTTTCTGATGTCAGCTCTGCAGTCGTACCATTTTCCATGAGGGTCGACCTCACCAGGTGCAAGTACGTGTTTTATCTGAAAATGCAGATAGAAACTTGTGGACTACCATCAATTTTTTTAGTGTTTATCGTGAAGGTTAACTTGACGTTAAGAGCCAATGGTCGCATCCAGATGCCTTAGCAATTAGAATCGTTTTAGGGATAACAATTGCATTACACCTTTCTGATCTCACCTTTTGATGATACCCAACGAGTTTCTCAAAAAATATTGGCACGGGTTGCTTAGCAAACTCTGTTCGTCTTATCAGCATTTTAATTTTAGATGGTGCGGCAGAAGATCCAAAACAAAATATTGAAACATCAAGACCATAGGTCTATCTACATCAACAGAAGAAAGAGAATTACCTGCCAGGAATCATATGCCGAATTCAAAATAAAAAGTGGCGTTCGGATATGACTGGCGACATTCTCCGGAAAGAAACACTGCATTTTGATCAAAATTGTAAGTAAACAAGAATGTGAATTTTTTAAGGAAAAAAAAAAAAAAGAAGAAGTGATTTTCACGTACCAGGCCTGGACTCATTTTTGATGTGCATGATGAGGGTAAATTCTTTGCGGACCCCTGTAATTAAAAATTGAAATTTTTTCATGAGTGTTACTAAAATTTTTTTAGATTACTTAAATATCATTCACTTTATTATATTGTTGGTTATGTCATTCAAAACGTCACGCTGTTCTTATATTTACCACTTCGATAGTCATAACATTAAACTTAATTATTTCAAACTAAAATATAATTAAAATTTTATTTTTAGTCCAAAAAAATTATTTTTTAATCCTTAAATTATTTTTTTCAAATTTTCACCTCTACCCCCTAGCCAACTCAAAGTCATCATCAACCACCACCAATGGTACTCCTCCCTCCTTCGCGTGCTCTTCCTCCTCCCCATCGTGACCTCCTCCATGGGCACTTCCAATGGGAGGTCCTTCTACCCCCACGCCAGCATCCTCGACCCCGACCTCTTCCCTCCGAAGTTGTAGGGTGGCAACTGGAAGCGGTAGTGAGATCGACATCATTGACACCATGGATGGCAAGGTTGCAAAGAGCAAAGGAGGTGGTCGGAAATTGGAGAGAGGTAAGGTGAGGGAATTAAAGGGGGTTGAAAATAAAAAATTTAAAATATGAGGATTAAAAAATAAATTTTTGTTACATTTCAGTCAAAATCGTTAAGTTTAACGAATATGGCTAATGAAATGACAAATACGAAAGAAGAGTGACTTTTTCAATGCCATAACTGATAATATAGTAGAGTGAATGACATTTAAGTAATTTTAAAAGATTTTAATGACATTTACGTAAAAATCATTAAAAATTTAGACAAAACAGAAATGTCAAAAATGAGTAGAGTTAACTTATATCAAACATATACCAAATTCATGAAACATAATAATATTGATAATGGAATAGAAATCATACATGTGTTTTAACAACACTTTCAAAGAATGGTTGTATGCGTGGAGTCCCAGAAATATCTCGTCTGGATATTTTCAGAAGAGAATCAACATAAGCAAAATATGAAGCAACATAGGAAATTAAAAAGGTAAATTTTCAAAAGATGCTAGAAATAAGACAACAACTTACGCATTTATGAAGTAACCAGCGTCAGATAGGCATTTCACCTTTGCACTCCCAGGCAAAAGTGAACGGAATTTATCACAATGTAAAATGGCTGCTAATCCTCCAGCAGAGCATCCAGCAAAAAGTGCCTGCAATAATTTTTTGAGTTGATATCTAAATGTTCACTAATTCAAGAGACAGCATTGGAGATTCGGAGAAAGGGATTTCAACAAACGAGTTGTGCTTATGAAAATTTACAGAGCATTAGCCATGTCACATCGTTGTCTTAAGAAAGTGAAATTGAAAAATAAAGGAAAAAAAAAAGTGGACTAATTGATAAAGAAAAGAAAAAATTAGGAATGTTGGAATGGAAAGAAAAAATATAAAAGAAAACCTGGGAGACAAAAGAAAAGAGAATAAAAAAGCAACACAGAAGGGTGAGGGCGCATGCCACCTCCGATTTGGATGCTTTTCCCACTCAGATCAGATATCCCTCAATCTGTTTCGGTCCCTAAAAGACAGACTTCTTTTGAGATTGGATTTCGTTGAATAATCACATAAGTAACACTCATCACTTCCACTTGACATCAGGGGTTCAATTGACAACAACCACCTCATGTCTCTTGAATTAGGAGTTTGATTGACAGCAAGAGTAATAAACGAGAGACGTAGAGAAAGATGAGGAAAATGAAGATAGTCGCCTTACATAAACAAAGCAATGCGTCAAACCACGACACTAGCTATATTGAAATCTTCTTTGGTTAAACTTACTTTCTTAGCACGCTTCATCCCTTTTGCCAACAAATCATCCATGACAGCTTGAAAGACTCTTGCCCCTCTATAATGAAGCTTCGTATGCTATCACCAGATCGAAAATAGAAACTGATAATTTGGAGAATAGTTGCTTCGAGAATTTAAATTTATGGCTTCCATTAACTCAAAGGAGGGATTGTATGGAAATTCAAAGGACTCACAGGATCAACATCTTCAACATCTCCCGTAAAGGAAGACCCATCACAATAACGAACTTTCACCTTATTCCAATTATAGAAGTCTGGGAATGAGAGAATACAGTCAGAATGGATCTGTATGAACTTTAGTTGGTTTAGCATCATCAATACAAATGAATTGGCCTTCTCAAATTTGCAATACCACATTTGAGCTGAACGTGTTGCAACGCATACAGTTCATAC
This sequence comes from Thalassia testudinum, assembly GCA_037157565.1. Classification (NCBI taxonomy): domain Eukaryota; kingdom Viridiplantae; phylum Streptophyta; class Magnoliopsida; order Alismatales; family Hydrocharitaceae; genus Thalassia; species Thalassia testudinum. The sequence continues at coordinate 17,063,359 of JAZHRO010000076.1, read as the reverse complement.
ACCATTTCATTGGCAAACAACGCAAAATTGATAGCACGTAGCTGGTGAAATGGATAGAAATAGAAAAGAACTAGCCTAAGACAAGTAATCCTGATGTAGGTAGTAATCCTTTCATTCACAAGGTTGTAAAATATCACAGCAATTACCAATGCGCTAAGTTTTTGGTTTTTAGGTAACGGCACATGCAATGATTTCTGGAAGATGTACTACCTGGATTTCTCCCCTTGTTATTGCTTAAAATTCCTGAAAATTGAACTGTTTTATCCATTTTTTCAGAAGAACCTAAATGAGTGTCCCTGCGTTCAAGGCAATGTTTAGGACTGTCACACCATGCTCCACCCTGTGAAACAAGTAAAGAAAATATCAAAAAGTAACTAGAATGTACTTGGAATTGTTTCATACAATGATTTTAGGATAATCCTAAGTGCAAGAAAAAGACTGGTTTTGGGATGAATACAAGACATTGGTTTTTCTGATGAACCAATGTCTAAGCATAACAAAATTTGCAAATGTTATTTTGGGCTATTCTGAAACCAATTGATCCAAACAAATGATAAAAATATCACCTCTTCTTGATCAAACTGTTTCCACTATCTTTTGAGATGGAAATAAGGAAATATCTAGCCTGTTATGCTATTTAAGAAGCATGTAAATTCAAAGGGAAGTTTAAGATCAAGTCCCATCATATTCCTCCTGTGCTCTGATCAGTATTCATGTAGGACATAACATAGGAATTGAGAAAATAGAACTTTCTTGTCCTCTGGCTCGGCGCATGATGAAATCTATATCCAACAACTTCTGGAAATTTGATAGCCGATGCACTGACCAACCACTTACCTCGATGTGGACCAGCCAGTTATTAGCTCCAACACCAAAACCAGGGGAAAGATGATAAGCTGGTGGGCTACCATCCAGACAAACTGCATTCCTTGCACCAAATCAATATTCCCTCCATGAAAATAGATACTTGCATCCGCGGAATTGAAATGTGAAGAGCAAGGGATGAGAATCACCTGCGCCTTTTGAGACTGCACTTTTCACAAAAGTAATGTCCACAGCATAGCTTTCAAATTCGAACAAGCCCAGCAAGCAGACCAGGAGAACAATCCATTGACATGCTTTACAACCTCCCATACTGCATATCATGCACTGACATTTTATTATTAAATAACTATTCCATGTGATTTGCCAACGAGGTCTCTTTTTAGGAAAGCTTAAGCACATAACTGAGTAAGATCGTTTTTCTTTTTTCTTGGGAAAGCCACGAGAAGCTCACCCTAACCTATTGTTTGGTTATATTTAATTTCATAAAAGCACTCTCTCTAGAATATTGGTAGCCATACAAACTTGTTAAAGAAAATCAAGCAACCTTCTTGCTCTTTTGCTCCTGTAACCATTTACTAGTTTTTAGCCCACGCCTTATCGTAGGGGCATAAAAGTCAAAATCTCATCAAAACTTTACTGTGATTTTGATTAAGGAAAAGTTTTAAAAAGAAATGACGTAAGGTTTTATTTTGGAAATCAGGATCAGAGTATCATAATTTTTGATTAATGAAAAATAAAAAATATCGATAGAAAATCAAAATATATTATTCCATATATCTAATTAAGTATCATTTTACTTATATATTATTTTATACTCCCGTAAACACACACTCAATATTGTTATCTAATTAAATAATATAAGATAACAAGGTTGATGGTGAAGATGAAATTTCAAATAAATATACATGCTAAAAAGTGTGAAAAAAAAAAGTAGAAATAAGTAAAATATAAAAGGAAAGAGAAGCGAGAGGAAAGGAAATTCATGGAAAAGAAAAATGACAGACATGCACAGGCACGCACACATGAAATCGGAAGGGCCACCAGGACAGCAACTATAGTCACACCAGGATTGAAACTATGATCTCGAACCGCTATGACTCTTATGCAGTATTGAGCACCAGCTATGCTAGAAATAAATTCAAATACTATACCGTAGTAGTGACTTAAATAATGATAATCGACCGTTACAGACAAATAAATACATAATATATGCTACAAATTGAATCCCACACGGGATTTCAGTATATATATTGATTCCTAAAAGTAACTCAACATTTTGACACTTTATCAAGACAAAATTAGTTCAGCTGTTAGCTTCCAAAAAAATTAGTTCAGCGGCGTTCTCCTCCTAGAAATTTTAGTTGTGCCAAGTAAGTAAAGGTTTTTACATATTTGCGATCAAGAACTTTTGAAATTACTAAAATATTGTAATAAAATTTATATTTACATACAAATCATGCAAAAGCTCACTTTGTTTACGGCAATGTCAATTCCTGTGTCGATCCTCATGCAAATCAAGAAAAAATTTAGACTATTAATTCACAATTTCATATTTACATTGATATAGGGATTAATATGACTTAGATTTTACCTTGGCATGATAATTGACATTTATACAAACAAAGTGGACATTTTCACATCATTTATGTAAATATAAATTTTTTCGTGACATTTAAGTAATTTTAAATATTTTTAATGATATTTATGTAAAAATACCATAAAAAAGTAGTACATGGTATGGCAATCAATAATTGAGATCAAGAAGGTTTTCAATCAGAAATTATGCACCAGAATCTAAGGTCGTATGTACGAATGCTGAAAAAGATAGGGATTATTTACATAAAAGGGATAAAAAGCTTTTCATATTACATAAATCCCAGCATGAACTTCGTGATGGCATATGTGCCACCGTAAACATCACCTGTTGTAGCCATACCATTAAATTAACGTATGACGAGACGTAACCTAAATTCAACTAGTCAAAAAGGAGGCATAGGGTATTCCTTGAAGATGTTGATGTGTTTTATCAAGGTATTTTAGTCCAACAATGCCAAGTTAAAAAGGAGAAACAAACCAAGTAAGAGGTATAGTTAAAGAGGTAAAGAGATGAGTGGGGAGAAGAGAAGAATTGCAATTACTTTTTTTTTTTGATGCTCATGATACAACCTAGAGGGAAAAAATCATCTCATAATATTATTAGTTGAAAATAATCGATCACCCTAGCTAACTTAATGTGAGTGACATCTTTGTAAGGATAATCAATTTTACGGTGGCATATGCATAATACAAAAATTAGAATGTCAATTGTGTAATTTTTAAGTTTACGAAGGCATTCATGTGAAAAATCTAAGAAAAATATGTCATTTTATTTAATTATTCTAGAAACCACTGTAATATATACATAACTATATCAATATTATTACATCTATTTATAATATTTTTAAGAGTAGGCCTTCATTTTATTATGATATTTTTAATTTTTAATTACTTTATTTGTTCATCATTACTTAGCTTTATCATTATATAGGAGCAAAATTTTCATATTTTGTGTATTATAATTATCCATTAAATGTAATTTTTATATTATAATTTTCATAACTAAAGTAAAAATCTAATTTTTTAATTACAAATATACACACAATGTATTCTTATATTACATATTTTATCAAGGAAGTTGACAACACATTTTTACATTAAAAATGTACATATAAAATAAGTTTATAATAAAATTTTCTTAGCAAATGTGTACATAACAAATTTATTTAACAAGTGTGCATACGGATTAATTTTGTATTATAATTTTTGTAACTAAAGTATATAACATAATTTTATCTTACAAACGTACATGGAACATAATTTTATATTATAATTATATAACCAAAGTTGACAACATAATTTTGGATTACAAATTTTCATGTAACATGATTTTGTATTATAATTATCATAATTGAACTGTATAGGCCAATTTATACTATAAATATGCATATAACTTGATTTTTTGTTACAATATATAATAAAATATTTTATAAAAAGATACACGTAACGTAATTTTATAATACAAATTTTTATTACAACTATACATGTAACGTAATTTTTATATTATAATTTTCATTCACATATTTCATATTTTTGTATCAGTTACAACATATACTTTTCTATTACTAAATACCTATTTAGTTATTACAAATACATATTTATTTGTTATAACATATTAACTCTATAACTAAAAGAATATTTTGTAGTGGAATGTACATAACTATAGTGTGAATATCTCCACAATTAACTCTCAAATGTCTTTTATTTCTCTTACAGTAAAATTTTTTATTTTTTGTAATACTACATGTTAATATATTTCGTATATGAAATATTTTCAATGACTACTATTTTTATAGTATCGGTCATTGGGATATTGCATTAATTTTTTTTACATGAAAAGTGGTAGATTACGATGCATTCAAATGCATTGATGATAGATAGAAAGCATCGTCTCCAATTTAATTCTCGAGGTATCCTAATATAAGTTATTTTTATTTAAACTTTAACATTCGCATCCAACGATTTTAGTACCAGCTCATTTAATTATTTATGAATATTATGGCCATAGGTTAAGGCAAGTGCGTGGGCGCCCGCGCGGGTGTATATATATATATATATATATATGCTCGGAAAAAGTTCAGACTATTGGAGGAGAAACACATAATGGGGACACTCTACGGGTTCTTCACCGCGGGAGAGAAGCAGAAAGATAGGTACATCGACCTCCCATTACCATCAAACGGAACAGATCGCGCAAAAGCAATATGGGTTCTCCATCGATCATATGAAAAATAAAAAAAGTACGCTTGAGAAAACTGCACTCTCACAAGTTCGGCAGCAGCAAAATCAAGGAACGGAAAGCCCACGTTGCAGGAAAAGAAGTACTGAAAGATCTCATCTCACCTCCACTTTAAGCTGATCACCATCGTTCCTTCTCTTCCCTCCTCTCCTTATCTCTCTCCCTGCAGTCTCCCGGGCTCAGTCGGGTGAAGAGCCCCTCCTCTGTCCTCCTGCCTTTTATAGGCCACTCGTGGCGGGCCAGAACATGTAGCGTATGGTCCGGAAGCGGGGGTATCTATATCTATATCATACCATAATCTACAAGAAGGCGCTTCGTAATTTGGCATAACACGTGTCTCCATCTTCTCTCAATTTAAAAAATAAAAAAAAAATCATCTGCTGTCCGGTCAAACCTCTCCTCCCCATTCTTCAATTTTCTGCAAAGCTACGTATCCCAATCTCTTCCTCTCTGCTCCCATTCTCAACTCGACACCGACACGATTATCAAACCCGATGTATGTTACGGAAAACCACAACTTCTACGTACACATTGTTTTCGTGCATCTGTAATCATACGAAAATATGAGTGAAGATTAAAATAGTGGACCCGATTTTCCTTCGATGTTACGAAAGAAAATAACGCAGAAAAAAATATTGCCGAGTGTTTAGGGATTGAAATTTATTCTCAAATGTAGCTTTTCAAAAATAAAAAAAATTCAAATTCTTAAGTCTAGATACTTAACTGATACTTAATCATCTATCCACACATCTATATTTATATATCATCTAAAGGGTATCGGAACACACCTATCACATCAAAGATCATCGGAAGTCTTATTATTTTGCATTTTTTCTTTCAAATGTTCTGTTGCCAATATTACCATGCAACAACCCACCTTCTCCAACCTTTTGAATGTTTTATTTTTAATATTAGTATTTTATATTTTTCATTACTCATGATGTGCACAACCTAACATTCCTTAACATTTTAAAATATTTTGTAAGCTTATATTCAGGCCTTCGATCAATCAACACAATCTTCTTTTAGAAGAATTATCTTAGTAGATAATTAATGTTACCAATTTTCATCGGTGACGAAAAAAATTATTATTTTTTTATAAGATTGATTAATAGTCTACCATTGAGTAAAAGGATATCTATATATCATCTAAAAAATGGTGTGAAAGTGTACCTTCTACTACGTCACCTCACACCACCACCTCTCATCTCCTCTCCCACTCAAATCTCCATGAAGCCCTCCGCCTCCCTCCCCTCCTCACCTCCACCGCCGATGACCTCAACAAGGACAAGCATTGTTGGCGTCATTCCAATTGCCAACCCAAGCAAACATACTCCCCATCTCCACCCCACCAATATTTCCCCTCTCCCACCTCTCGATTAGGGAAACATACATAAGATATTAAATCACGAAACCTTCCTAAGGAATCAAGAGGGCTGATCTTGATCGAGTAAGAAAATCGAAGGATAGAACAAGATTGTTATTATGAAGGGATTTGCATCGAGATTGAAGAGAGTGGTGGATTACCTTTCTTTATCATTTTTGTTTAAGTCATTGTTCTTTAAATGCATGTTTAGTCCTATCAATATCTCATGATCCATATGAAATAACCACAACCAACAACTTCTTCCCTCCCATTCATTACTTTCACTGATTGCACCGCCAACTACTCAAACTCTCATTTTTATTGGCAATGTGTAAGAACCTCTATCCTTTTCCTCCATATTGTATCTCTTCCAAATTAAACTTTTAAATAATAAAAATACAATGAACTTTATCTAAGAAGACTTCATCGAACTCAAATTTAAATTATAACAAAAGAACCAATGTATAAGCTACATATTATCATAGATATAAAAATAAATATTCAAACAATCTTCCTAACCATTAGAATATTGCATTTACCAAATTAACAAGAAAAAATAATTTTACATGTCAAGTCATTTCAAGCTATTTTTTAAATATCAAATAAAAGATTTAACCCATGAAATTTAAAAAGATATTTTTTTCTTGAAAAAATTACTTATTTAAAATATAAATAAATATCATAATCTAATTTAAAAACTATACATCTACAATTTCATTAAATTATTAAATTATTTAGAGTATCTTTCTTTATGCAAATAAATTAATATCAATCATATTTAAATTTTTAAACAAATTACCATACATCCCACAACATAGCATAGGTTTAATCAGGTAAAAAAATTTAAATGAAAATAGCTTTGAGCTATGTGGAAATTACTTTACTAAAGATGTTATTGCATCGTATATTAGATATAATTAATATATCCCCAGGATACAACAAAACACTTTACTGAAATCTCTTAGAAAAGGTATTTTGACTTAGATTAAGGGACATTTATTTATATAGAAATATGACCTATGTAATTACTTTTTCATAATCGAAAGACAATTCTAAATGAAAGGACACATATGTTAGATCATTATCATAGATTCATAACTGTTCATAATTTTTGAAATTAAAATTAAAATTAAAATTAAAATTCAAATCTCAAATGCTCTTGCCAAGATTTATTAAATATAAAGATCCAGCATATTTTATTTTTATAGGTCTTATTCTATTTAGGATATAATAGAAAATTTTACAAATAAAATTATCCAAACTTCTTTTCCCAAACGACGTGATACCAAACCATATCATAAACTCCAACATAATCAACTAGTCATGATAGAAAACGATCTTCGATCTCCAAAACAATTCCATGACAACATAATCGGCATTTGACACCAGCGCTCGTCGACAAAATCTTGTTAAACCTCTCCCTTCAGTTAAGATTTTATAATTTTTCTCTTTTGAAAGGGCATAATTCAGTGGAAAGGGAACTACATGATGCAAGAGGATGCACCTAAGGGGGAAAGGATAAATGGAGAAGTCTAATGCCCTTAACAAGAGAAGGTTATCTCTGGTGGAATTGGATGAAGGATAAAACACAAAGATAAGAAATAAAGAAAAAATAAAAAGAAAATATCCTAACAATCGGACATCAACCAGACTTCTAGAGGAAATTGATCCCACACCGTGAAAATTGTAAAGTGGCAAACGAGATAGAAATATCGAAAATCACCCTGATGAAAGATCAAATAAATCTGACTTGTATCAAAAAATTCAACTATAATAAATACGAGATCACATGTGATTCAATATAAAATTGATCAACACTATAAAATAAGAAAAAAAAAAATCAAAACTCCCATAGATCAACCTATGCTTGATTGTCGCCAGCTCCCACGAACCAAATGCCAGTGGTGCCTCGACATCTGTACACCTGCAACCCACGTTGAAAATGCAACCACCATGACTGGACGTCGCAAAACCACTGTCCTTCGTGCCACATCAGTCGCACCACGACCTTCGACGCTGCATAGCCACGCCACTCCCTCATGCCGCACCACGATCATGGTCGAAACATCACCGTCCACGTGCTTCGCCACGATCGGAACTCCACCGCCAACTTCGGAGCCGCACCAATGTCGAACAATGATTGCGACCGTCAATCTATGGCTCTCTCTCTCTTTCTCTCTCTCTCATTGAAGTTAACGACCGTAAATTTCGCCAATGGTTGGGTATGTGTGCGTCGTCAGCCAACACCACGTCTTCTGTGACGGACACTTCTCTCTGTTTTTTTTTTTTTATCAATGAAATATATTTCCTGTCAATAAGAAAAAATCACCGCGTGCCTGTGAACGTCGGGAAGGAGCGAGAAGAATCGTTTTCCCACTCCTACATTCCGCGAGGGTCATTTTGCAAGAAGATTGAATAATAAAAAAAAAAAAAAGCCTCGAATGGAAATGGGCTTTCCTTTCGTGATTGGTTCTTCCTTTCTTTCCGTGCCGGTGATTACAACCAAGCCATATATTAAAGGGTGCACGTCCGTGCCATCAAATAATTTAAATGAACACAGTTGCATCGACTGGCAATAATGGAATCACCATGTGAGAGTAAGCCGGTGCCATTATTCCTCATAGATAAAAGTCAGTGATATTGAATAATTGTCATTGAGTTCTCCAAACCAATTGAAAATAACATAGGGAAGTGTGTGCTGTGGTTTTTATGTGTTCTACCTTTCTTTTGATTCCTTAGGACAAAATAATTGACGCACGTTAATCATGAAGCAACAAGCGTACGGTTAAATAAGTCAGGACTATATATAATTAAACAGATACAAATCCTTCCACGTTTGAGATAAACTGCAATCACTTTGAATGGAATGATAGAACAAATCGACATTGGAAAAAGATTTCCATCACTAATGTTGCCAACAATTAACAAAAAGCTCAAAAGGCATTGGTTCCACTAATTAATATTCAAATCCCACTCCTACTCGTCCCCCTCCCTTGGACATCTCATGACCTCTGTGCCATCAAATAGTTTACATGAGCACACCGTATCGACTGATGGAATTACCATATATGAATGTAGGTTGTGCCATTAGTTTTTTGTTCTTAAGAAAAATTCAATGCCAATAATAATTGACACGAGTCATCTGTATCGATAGAAAATTGCAAGGAGAAGTTTAGTTGTGATTTCTACGTGGTCGACCTTTCTTGTACATTCTCAGGACAAAATACGATAAAAATGACGCAACCAGGGTATGGTTAAACAAATAATTACGGGTACTATCAACTATCAACATATTCAAATCTTTTCAAGTTCTAGATAAATTGCAATCTCTGTGAATGGCACGAAAGAACAAGTCGTTACCCAAAAAAATTCCACCACTAACGTTACTAACAATTTACAAAATCCAGCAAGTGCATTGGTTCTACCCTTTAATACTCATAATTTTCCACTCCACTCCTGTTCCATCCCCCTCCTCTCCACATCTCCTCACCACCTCTTCATGCAACCTTGCCTCTAACCCTATTTCTTTCTCCAGCAATAGTTGACAGTAGCCTCAATCCTAGCTATAGTCCAAACAAGTCATCCTAATCCTTGATTTCACCGCACATGTGCCTTTCCAAGACAACATATGTTCTACCCCCTTTTAATTTTTAAGGAAGGACGACAGTTTTGGCCTTGGAAAAGGCACGTACAAAGCATCTCTTTTCTCTCATCCCCACTTCTCTTCAAATCTTGGTTGACAAGAAAAGCTCCGCATGTATAGGGACCTGAAATCTCAGGTGACCACCATCCAATATTGAAAAAGGAATTTACATCACAAATGAATAAAAAACAATTATGGTATTTTAACATGCTTCTCAAGGTTTTTTCTTTCCAATTAGATCTATACTTGTGCGTTGTAGTATGCAAAAGTGAAAACTTAACAATGTAGGGAACCTCTCACAAGTTATTATTTGGATTTTGTATATTCTGAGTGAGTCATCCAAATAATATAATATGATTACATTTGCATCTAAAAAAATAAAATAAATTATTTTTCAATATATGAATTAGATCTCTCAATACGAATAGGACAATTGAAATGACTCTTTTCTAGGGTCATTTAGTGTTTTCAGAATTCTTAGAGGTCTTAGTGCAATTTTCACCCCCTTGGATGTTTGCTACGAAGGTGCGGGGGAAAAGAGAAAACTTGCGAGGACATTCCTGCAATTCTCCCATCCCCATACCTATTGTACGTCACCCCCTCACCTCACCTCCCATGCACACACACCATCCCCCTACGACGCCATCTCCACTCACTCCCCTCCATGCTGCACACCACTCCTCCCCCATGCTCTCCTTCACCCTTATAAACCCCCGCCCCTCCTCCATTCTCCCCACACCACAGCCGAGAGGGGGAAGCGAAGGAGAGCGGGGAGCAGCAGCAGGAGGATCTAAAGGGGCAACCGGAGAGATCTCTGCGAGGAGGGGCGAAGTGGCTATAGGAGCCCTGCAGCTGAAGCGAGAGAAACTCGCAAAACGATTTTATGGAATCATTTTTCCACAGAATCAAACATCCGAAGTGACATCTAGACGAATGATCGGACATCCGTAGGTAAATCTCATACGTCTGATAGCATGTATTTTTGTTTATTTTCTTGCCAAAATTCTAACCATGCGTGCGCGTATATCAGAGGATTGGGAAGCACGCTGATGCGAGGGCCAAGGCTGTTTCAGATGTTCGGAAGTGTCTCCAGACGTCTGAAGACACCCTCAGACGTCTACACGGAGTTCCAAACGTCTGGAGAAGGCGCCCCGAGCAAGGTGAGTTCCTAAGACCATTTAATACGTCTAGGAGTCTTCCCAGATGTCTGATTTTGATAAGGGTTGGTATTTTTGTGCCAGTTCAGTACCCAAATAGAGTCGGTATTCCGCAAACGAAACGTCGATGGTTCACATTCAAGTTTCTCTATGTAGTGATACATTGTCCATACCATGTTGAGCTCATTTTTGACATATGGGTCAATGTAATAGGTCATTCGTTCTTGGTATGCACGGGACCTGCAGGGGTTGCAAGCTCTGTCAACTGTGCCTCCACATCTCCCGGTTATCCTGGTAGAGTGGTTCTCACATTAATCTTGGAATTAATAATTAAATTGCATGCATAAAATTAATTGAACCTAGGTTGTCAAATGAACTATAGGACTGAAAAGTGATAAATGCATGCATGCTGCTATAAAATATATTCGATCGAATCCTAGGATTGTGAAATGAACACTAGGGCTGAGAGAAATACATGAATGATCAAGTTACCGTGATGTTTCCAAAAAAGAAATAAACTATGAGCTGCCTGTAATGAACCACGTCATAAATGGAAATCCATGCTTGTACTGAAAAATAAATGGTGGAATTTGAGTTGCTTGTTCTACATATAATGAACCAGATGTGGAAATGAGAAAATTCATGTACGACCCCTACGGGGAATTTAGAAAGAAACCAGGAATACTGTAGTACGGAAAACTTACTGGTTTTGGAACATGTCGCCTACGAGCGGCTGTTCGGACTTCGTTAAAGGTGGTGAGCTGGCCCTCGAGTACGTAGTACTGAGGAGAGCAACTATCTCTTTATAGTAGAGAGGAGCTTGCCGCCCCTTGGGTTGAGATCCGGGGTGGGTTTGGCCACTTTACATCGACTCCTGTTTGGTTCTCATGTACGTGGTACCGAGGTGAGCTACTTAGTGTAGGAGAGGAGCTAGCCGCCCCATGGGGGCCGGGGTTAGGTACAACCACCCTACACCGACTCTTGTTAGCCTGTTGGGCAAACCGGGATAGTCGGAATATGGCACACGGACTGTGAGAGGCGAGACCCCTGTTCTAAAAATGGTAAGGCCCTGTGTTGTTCCGTGTTGCACATTAGGAAGTACCTGTTAACGGAAACGAGTGACCGCATGCCAGTGCAGGGTAGCTATCCATTCGCTTATCACGAGTGCCGTAGTGACTACTACGTCGTGACCGTGACCTCGGGGTAGTAGACCGGGTGTACGACTACCACAGGGGACTCTTCCGTCTAGAAGAGTGCTACGTGTACATCCTGTATCGTGGGAAAACTGCAAGCAAGATCGTTCCCTTAGGGAACAAGAAGATTGAAAAATGTTATGGAACCTGATTAGAATACTCGGATCAGAAAAATGATAATTGGAAACGGATGATAATAAATAAACTATTAAGCACATGTTTAGTTAGCTTCTTGTTTAAATTATATCATATGTAAGTGATTTAACCACCACTCTACTCAGCGTTAGCAGACCACATATTTTATAACCTTGTCTAGGTCAGGGATTCGAGCAACCAGAGCCACCGGCTGTTGAGGGCATCGGGCCCAGTCGGGGCCAACTGTAGTTTTCTTCTGTTTCTTTTACAGAGAGTTTTGTCGTAGTGAGTACATGTTGTTTATAGTTATATTCTATTAGATCTGTATCAATTTTTGTTCTGATGGCTATGCTTGTAAACATACTTTCCGCTGTATAATGTGAGATACTAGTGGTTTGTTGTTTTCTTTCCTTTATTTTCAGTCATATATTTTTTTGCTTAGTTACATTACTCGTGTGGTTGTTGAATGATTATGACATTTGGTTCTTTATCGTTGGACAACTGGGTCTTGGGGTTCGTCAAGGCGAGCTGTTCTCAGGTCCTGAAGGGAGCTGGGAGTGGGTCCCAATAGTAACATACTTAGTCTGATCAAATAAATCTAGTTTGATGTAAACAGTTTAGATGATCTGATAGCACATCAAAAAATCAATTGATTCAAACATTTGTTTCAGGTGATCTAAATTGAGATGGCAACTCTCTCTAGAGGCCGTTGCTTGATTGATCTTGAATGGAGATTTAGAATTGTCACGCAGGTTGGGTTAAAGAGTTAATATAATGAAATATGGATAGCCAAAGTCTTTCTCTAATGCAGTCATGAAGAGGACATATTCTTTGACTTGAGATGAATATGAGTCTCTGTTGATAAACACATGCATTTAGTAGATTAATAGTAGATGCACCCACCTTGGTGTTGATTCTGAAAAACTGGTATATATGTGAAAGGGACAGGAAGTGTATGATCTCTCGAAGGGATCACATAAAATTGTTACATAAGTGCATGTAACAAATTGGAGGACTGGGCTCATTTCGAGTATTATTGAGAAAAGACAATTCCTCATGTGGTTGCAAAGTCCTAACTAGACCTAATGTAAGAAAGTGAAAAAGGCAGACCTTCGGGAAAGAATCTGGTTTTTATTTCCATCCCAATGATGCAAAGAGATGTTAAAAATGATATTATCTGTTAAGAATGAGGCATCAGACGGGCTTTTAAGACGTCTACGAAGTGTCCAGACGTCTGGAACCCCTTCCAGACATTTGGTAATCAATTTTTGCGGCGTACGGGATTGCGTCTGCGCGCCTGCGCGCACAGAATGCACCCGCCGCTCTCGCCCCTCTTTTTCTCTCTCTCCTCCTGCAGACACGCCATCTCCCTCTTTTCTCTCTCCCCTTGCTGCCTATATAAGCTCGCCCTCTCCCTCACCCTCGTCTCCTCCGCCCTTCTCTTCTCCTTCTCCCTGCCAGTGCGAGAGTGCGAGCGAGTGGGGGAGCGGCGGGCGTGGGGTGTCGCGGAGGGGCTGCTGTAGCTCGAGCAGTAGGCGGACTGGGCGCGGCGTAGCCGTGCGTCGCGAGCGGAGAGCGAGTCGGGCTCCGATTCTGGAAAATTTTCCAGAATCAGACGTCTGGGCTTACGACCAGACGACGATGAAGACGTCTGGAGGACTGTCCAGACGTCTAGCAAGTAAGATATTTCTATCTTCTTCCTTTTTCGCGTGTACGGCCATGCAGTCATCCGCCGTGCCTTCGTCTGCAATCCGTCCTGCTGAGAGCAGGTGCGGGTGCGTGCAGGTTCTGCTCGGGAGGGCGCAAGGGCTCACCATCCCACGTGAATCATACGTCTGGCCGCAGTACCAGACGACGAAGAGGTCCTCCAGACGTCCGGGGTGACAATCGGACGTTTGGAAACTGACTTCAGACGATCCAGCGAGCTTCTGGACGTCTGAAGGACTACGCAGAAGAAGGTATGGAATGATCGACGTTTTAAGACGTCTGGAAGAAGTTCCAAACGTCTGATTTTGGACAGTTTCGTCGTTTTCGACCCATTTAGGGCCCATTCGGAGTCCGTTTTCCGCGTTTCGAGTTGCGTTCTTTCCAGAATAAAATCCTCTACCCGTTTACAGTAATTGTATACCGTTATGAGATACTCCTTGTGTTTGATCCTTGTATTAGGACCCTGTTCCATTGCAGTCTTGGGGGTTGCGGAGGCGCACGGGACTTCCGACCACACCCCCAGTACTCCCGTTGTAGCTGGTAGAGTGGCTTTTAATTTACTTAATCAAATTTGTTACAATTGTGGAATAATTAATAGAGTCTAGGGCACTGCATGAACCCTAGGACTGAGAAACTAGATTGAATGATAAATCCTAGGGTATTGCATGAAACTTAGGGCTGGAAACTAGATTGAATGATAGATCCTAGGGTACAGCATGAATCCTAGGACTGAAAAACTAGTGATATGTATATAAATATTACAGTCTTGGAAAGGTGGAAAGGAAATAATAGCTGCTTGTAAATTGATTTAACCGCTGCCTGTTATGAAGGAATAAATATGATTGAGAACATGGGTTGTATGAACGTAAGACTGGAACAGTGAAACCTACAATGGCCAAACAAAAAGAATACGAACCCTACGGGGAATTAGGAGTAGAACTCCTGGAAAGAGAATAGAATGGAACTGAGAAAGTGAAATGTGGAAGTGTGTTGTCTCTTGGGTATGTGATACCAAAGAGAGCACACATTACCTCTTAGTGTAGAGGGGAGCTTGCCGCCCTCAGGTTGAGACCGGGGTGGGTTTGGCCACTCTACACCGACTTGCTGGCACTCGCGTACGCAGTACCGAGGAGAGCTACTAGTGTAGGGAGAGCACTAGCTACCCCACGGGTCCCGAGGTTTTGTTAGTCTCCTACACCGACTTGTTAAGCCCACTGGGCAAACCAGGGTAGTCAAGCGAGGGTGCGCGGACTGTGGAGGGGTTGGACCCCTGTTACTGAGAGGGCTCTGCCTTATACTGGTTCCGTGCTGTGCTTTGGGCGCACCCGTTAACGGAAACGACTGACCGCGTACCAGTGCGGGGTAGCTACCCGTGTGTTTATCGCACGTGCCGTAGTCACCGTTACGTCTGTCAGCGACCTTGGGGTGGTTGACTGAGAGTAGGATCACCACGGGGGACTCTCCTGGCCAGGAGAGCACCGTGTGTTACTTCTACCGTTCGGAAAAGACTGCAATCAAGATCGTTCCCACGAGGAACATTCGCGATCAATTGAAGGATCTGAGAAATAAATAAATCGTGAAAGAACAGAAAGACGCAAATAAAGGATGTAAATATATAACAGTCGCTGTATACTCTACTACTTCTTTAGTTTTTCGTTGCCACTCTACTCAGCGTTTCGCTGGCGTGTTACACTCGTTACTTTTTAGGACCAGGTGTTGAGCAGCCAGGGTCAGCGGATGCAGAGGACGCTGGGCCGAGTAGGGTCCAGTAGAGTTACCGCAGTTCTTTTTGTACCCATTTTGTTCCACTGTAGTGAGTAGTTCTTGTTACTCTCTGTACTTCTTTACTTGTAACTTCATGTTATGTTATAACTGTTGTTCTACTGTTGTGGTGGTATATACTGTAGTAGTTCCTTTTCTTACTGCTGTATTTTGTTACTGCTAGTTATATTCATGCTGAATGTGGTTTATTTTACTGCTCTTTTGGTTACTTCCTCGTTGGACGGCTAGGTCTTGGGATTAGTCGAGTAGGTCCGATTCTCGTGTCTCGTAGGGACTCGGGAATCGGGTCGTTACATTATCTTAGGAGAAATAACGGCTATCTAATGAGATTAGATCCCAAGTTAATATTATCATCTACATGTAAAGGATTTATGAGCATTTGAAATATGTAGGGAAGCGTAACGTCACAATTCACAAATCTTAAATGATTTATTATTGATGTGATAAAACAAATAATAATTTTGATCTCTTCTTACTTGCAGAATAAATCAATTGTAGTTTAAAGAGTTAAATTTTACTTGATTTGGCGATTAATTAAATCTAATTTGATTATGTTACAATTTCAGTGTTGGATTGTAATTAATTTATGTTTGGATGCTAAAAGCAAACTTTTTATAGGTTGTTATGAGCTTATCATATGAAATTTAAGTAGAAATTGATCCCGATATTCATCCAAGGGCTTCCATCATATTAAGATTAGGGTTAGAATCTCTATAAATATTTCTCAAGGCAAACCTTAATTTCCTCTCAATCACAATTCCAATCAATTAATCCTTCAATTCCTCTACAATCGAAGAGAAAGAGAAAGGAAGAGAAGAGAGAGCAGTGGCGACACTCTCAGATCCTCCAGAATCAAACTTTTGATCATTGCTTCAGAAGTCCGATTAAAGGTTCTTCCTAACATCCAGAAAACATTCTGGACATTTGATACAAAAGACATCGGATGTCTAAAAGCCATTTTGGATGTCTAATCCTGCAAATCTGTTGTGCTCCTGAATGTCAGGAGCATTGCATCGTGGAAGTAGATGAATGATGGTCATCCTCAATTCTTGAGAAGAAGTTCACAAGATTCAATTGTCGTTGATTGTCCTCGCGACATGAAAGGTTTCATCCACCTCTAGAGAAGGAGGGCTCTAGCTGTGTTAGGACCCATTGTAGGAAGCAACGCACACGTGATGCTAATTTACACCACTTGCGAAGGTATAGAAAAATTAATTTCTCGCATGTCTTATGAAGATGAGGTATTTTTGTTTCATTATGTGGTTAAATTTTGATATCGATTTAATTATTATTTATTATAAAATTTTAAAAAATATCACTTTTTATGCTTTTGCGATATAGTAGTCTATCCGATCGATCCCTTTCGATTACGACTCCATATTAGGGTGAGAAACACATGTTGACTGGCCTAAGGATAATATCATGTTTAGCTTAGGGATGACACGTGGAAGTTGAGAGAGACGGATGGTAAACAAGCACTCATCGTGTTTCTCTCGAAAAGAAAAGAAAACGAAAAAAAAAACACACACGTACTCATCATATGCATTATTGTAAGCAACTGATGGTAGGGATTGGATGTTGGCTTGTGACTGTCGTTGCACCTCCGTTCCGTACCACTGTGTTCTTTTTCTGGTGCAAGGGAGGGATCATTCTCGATCAAGGAATCGTGTCAATTCAAGGAGTTTACAATCCCTCCATTTCATCAAATAATTCAACCGTAGGAGTTGACGTTAAAATAATTTATTTTCTCTCTATATCACATCATTATTTATCGTTTGCTTTAATTTTTTATTCCTCTTGCGTAATTCCTCAAACAAGGATTCCAAACAGCGCCTGAGAAAATATAGTCCCCATTTCGCTTCTGGACAACCATCCCTTACGATACCGGTCACTACGTCGTTTTATAAGAAACACGCTTAGGATAGGTAACTAACAAGAAATGCACCTACGAGGTGGTGCTGATGCCTGCAAAATTAGCTTCATCGTATTCTCTCACAAGTTAGGTATGCAGTCTGCCTTTCCACGTCATATTTTACCCATCTTTTTGTTACTGTATAATTTGATAATTAATCTTCAGTGTCTAGAGTTTGACATTTAGCCATATTTTTGAATGTCTACTTATTTCGACGGCTCAACTGTCTAAACGAAGGCTCAAAATCAAATTCTTAGCCATTTCATTCTTTCTTTTCAATTACTTCCCAGGATTAGGCTGAGAGGACGTTGTTGCACATTATGTACCTCAAACATCTTCTTTTGAAATACACATCACAAACAGGACTCGTGACCATCTATTCTAATCACGGGGTTAGTAGGTCCTGTGACACCGCTCCTACCCTCCCCCTCGAACTAAACACTCGTCATAAATGCCAGCAATTTTTAAAATGTTATCGGTGATTTCAATCAAATATAATTGATAATTTTTAAATTTAATTCAAATATCCTCAACAATTTTCTGCATTCAAATCAAAAGTTACTAATAACTTTTAAAATATTATCCATGATTTTTATATTTAAATAAAATGTCACTGGTAATTTTTATATTTAAATCAAATAATATCAATAATTTTTAAAATATTATCAATTATTTTTAATTATGAATCAATTATATAAAAAAAATTATTGATAATTTCTTGATCGTCCGTGAGTAGTGGATCATACCATATATATTACAAGAGATGTGTGATCTTTTATGCGGTAATAATAAATATCACAAATAATATTTGAACGCACAGTAGGTCTCACTCGGTTGAAGGGAGTGCGCGTCCGAGGAGATCATGTGGCGGGTAAATTTGGATAAGGGGACATGCGGTGATGAATAAATTAGGAGAGAGGGTCGGAATTGAAAATATAATTAAAAAATGGTAATAGGTTGCTGGGGAATGTGGAAGGACCTATAAAAGTTACTACATCATCTGATGACCTATGATCTCCTCAGGTGGGGTTGAAAAGGTGGAGCAAAGGTTATCGGATCATCGGGTGACCTCCATCCTCACCTCTTATCGTGTGTGTATATATATATATATATATATTAGGAGTATATACGTATGTTTATATATAAGGTTTAGTTACATAGGAAAAAAATTATTAATTTGTACATATAAATAATTTTTATTTATTAATTTTTTTACAAATCCTTTATAGTTATATGAATGAAAAGTGAAATAATATAACATTGTTATTTTCTTTTGAGAAATTGAAGTAATTGAATTTTGAAATCAAAGTCTTTAATTTTTATTTCGCTTTGATAATAATAATATCTCAGGGTTTTGCAACCATAACTTAGTATATTTACTATATGAATAATCACCAAAATATCGAAATTATACTGAATCGAAATATACATATAATTGTTTCGAGAAGAAAAGAGTAATTGGTACTAAATTTTGAAGCATTAAATACAACATTTGAGATATTTAGATGAACATTTTTTACAACTCACATTTTTTATAATTATTGTCGCCAAACAACACTTTTAAATGTATCAAAAAATCCTCTATGTCGCCTACCTTCTCTTCCTCCGCATTCACCCCTCCCTTGTGATGATTCTTCTTGTGCAACCCTTCCTCTTTCTCTCTCAAGGATGTCTTGATCTAGGTGAATAGACCTGCTACCAATATTAGATCGACCATGTACACTTCTTATGTCGGGTAGATAACTCTCATTGTCACTTTCAGTATCGTCGCTTTCTTGTTGTTACATTTGTAGTTCATTCCAAATAGACGAAGGTCTAGAATCACTACAAAAATATTGAGTATTCTCGACCGTTAAAAACGGTCGCAAATGTTTAAATAACCGTCGAGAAAAATGGTCGAGGAAGGTACAGTCGCGATTGGATTTTCTCAACCGTTCTCAAACAATACGGTCGAGAAAAAGTCACACCACCACTCGACGTTTGGTTAGTTCTCTTGTCAGTTTTCAACGGTCAATAATGCTATTTCCCGACCGTTTAATGTCCATGGTCGACGAAAGTATTTACCTCGACCATTATTTTGACAGTCAAGTAAAAGCATATTTCCGACCGTTTATTAATAACGGTCGAAAGTATTGATATTCCCGTCGATTTACGAACAGTCGATAATGTTAACTTGTGGCGGCTGTTATTAACGATCAAGAAAACTTGTATTGTAGATCGTTTTTAACAGTCGAGAATGTTAAATATTGATGACGGTTATTTGGTTACGGTCGGGAAAGCTCACATTAGCGACCATTTTTAACAGGTGATAATATGAACAATTCTCGACCATATTTAAATAACGGTCGAGAATAATAAGGATTTTTTTTTGAAATATATTTAATTTATGTAAAAGACCTGTAAATAATGCCTAAATCTATTAAGAGTATAAATCAATCACATAACTTAAAGTTTTATGCATTTAAACAAAATAGAAGAAATAAAAATTAAAATTTTATAAACAAAAGTAACGTATAAAAAGTTCATTACAAACGGTAATATATATAAAAAATACAATTATGCTATGGCACCAACACCTCAAGCATTGCTACCACCTAAATTGTCGTCATCACGACGATCTTTAAACTCATGAAGGGCGGGGTGATCAATTCTTCCCTTCTGAAGTAATGCCAGGAGCTCCTTCATAGTCTTGTTGAATTCCTTGAACTGTGTCGCGTTCTCGTTGACCAACATCGTCAGCTCCTCGATTCGCAACACACTCTCCTCGTCTCTACGGCGTATTGCTGCAATCTCCTTCCTCATCTCCTGCACCTCAGCTGAAGAGGATGATGCTCCCCTTCTCTCATACCACCCCGAGACGATCTTGCTCCTCCCTGCATTATGAATGTACCCGCCACGCTCAGGTGGCATGACGGTCCGGTAGGTCTCCTCTGCTGTTAGTGGCTGCTGAACTGTACCAAAGTTTGCATCTTCAAGAGGATGCATTAAGTAGATCATATTACCTTGAAAGATATTGAATTACGTTAAGTAATTTTATTTAATTATATAATTACAAAATAAAATAGAAATATTGTATTTTTTTAACTTACGTGTCTCTATTGATATGTGTCGTGAAGTTACTCTCTATTTCCCTCTTCACTCATCTTGTTATGAGTGGTCTTATATACTCCCACTCGATCAAGCTGGGCACCTTGATGCATAGCGGACTACAATAATTTGAAACAGTTAATTTTAACAAATTAGAAATTTTTCTAAGGTTTAAAAGAAAATATTAATTAGAAATACTTACGTATAAAGATTTCATCTTGCCTATGCTCCTCCTACCTAGGACATGAGTCTTCGGTGGAGCCTTAACCTTATTTTCCTTATTTTTCTTAGCTTGCCCCTGAAAATGAAGGTACAATTTATTAACTTAGAAATTATTTAAATAAATGATACTATATGAAATATTTTTACCTACGTCGCTGGATCTTGCCAATGCTCGCACGCTTCCTTCTAAGTGTACAGATGTATCAAAAGAGGCGTATTATGCAATTTCTCATTATGACTCCTGTTCTTAAAATACTAAAAAATATAATTTTAATGTTAGAAATAATATTTGAATTGTGGTAAAGGAAATAAAGAAATACAGTTAAAATTTATCTTTTACCTTATTCTTCATCTCGAATCTTTAATCTTTATGAATCTTCGCTGCATGCTTGATGAAATATTTAGGGATGTTCGGATTATCACCCCATTCGAACGTGGCCTACATTAGAAAGAGAACAGAAATTGTTACATAATTTAAATGTATATAAAGCAAATTACAAAAGTTATTAGTTTTTACCAATTACCTCTAACTCTTGAATGAGTTGCCTTTTTAGCTTGTTTGGCACCTTCCTCTAATTGAAGTGGGACGGTGGGATGATTGCCTTTGTCAGTGTATCCAGTCTGCTGACGAATGGAGAATAGTCCATTGCTTCCCCTGCTGGTGCAACCGCACTGAAATGTAGGCCCCATGCGAAATTCTCTCTAAGTCCTTGTTCCGCGTGGGACCTCTCCCCCTAGGTGCACCTATAAGATAGAATTATAACATAAAAGTAAATAACAAAAAAAAAATTTGAGAACATAACATTTACCAAATCTTAAATTCATACCTAAACCGCAGGCGTGTGGTGATGGTGCAGAACATCCCGTCTGAGAAGGATCTGGGTCAACCGTCTACTCTGGCTGATCATCCAATCTAACATTCCCCTCATCAAATGAAGTATTATCCTCCTCCTCCTCATCAGCGGGTGCATCCTCCTCGTAGTCAGAATCCTCTCCTGGGAGATCTGTCGGAGGAGGCATCGGACTCTTCCCCTTCCCCCTACCTCCCTGCCCCTTACTACGGAAATATTGAGCTACATCTTTAGGCCTCAGAAACTGCTAGCGAGGTGCCTGGGGTTGAGCCTAAGGATGCTGGTCGGGAGCCTGAGGTCGCTGTGGGGGGGCCTTAGGCTGCTGGGAGGCCTGAGCCTCCTCCCTACTCCTCCTATTAGGCTTTTTCTTGAAAATAAACTACGTAAAAACATCACAAATATTTAGATGTTTTTTAAAAAATTCAGCAACATTTTCCCTATATATTATGATATTTCAAAAATCCTGTATGAAATAAGTATACAAATAATTGAAAATGAAATGAGCGTATATAAATGAAATAGCCTTTCCTTTCTCCATTTCCCTCCCCTTCCTCTTTCTCCCATTATGTTTCCCCTTCCCTTACCCTCCGATTCCTCTTTCTTCTCCTTCTCTCTCTCCCTTTCTCGTTAACCTCCCCTTCCTCTTCTCCTTCTCTTTCTCCCTTTCTCCTTAACCTCCCCTTCCTCTTCTCCTCTTTCTCCCATTCCCTTTCCCCTTCCCTTACCCTCCCCTCCTCTTTCTCCCTTTCTCCTTAACCTCCCCTTGCACTTCTCCTTCTCTTTCTCCCATTCCCTTTCCCCTTCCCTTACCCTCCCCTTCTCTTTCTCCCTTTCTCCTTAACCTCCCCTTATCTTTCTCCCTTTCTTCTTTAATTACCCTCCCCTTGTTATTTCCTCTCCTCTTCTCCTCTTTCCCCTTCCCTTATCCTCCCCTTATCTTTCTCCCTTTCTCCTTAACCTCCCCTTCTCTTCTCTCCTTCTTTCTTAGTTACCCTCCCCTTGTTATTTCCTCTCCTCTTTCTTCTCCTCTTTCTTCAACACAAAACATTCAAGTGGGCACACCCCACTCTTAAAATAAAGCTAAGTGGGCACACCTCACATCTGACATGATAATAGCATTTTAAAAAAAATGTAGTAAGAAACTCACCATAGTGACGAAATGAAAACAGTCTATGCACAAACAGTAGGAGAATGTGAGGAACCTATATGAGAAGGCAATAAAAAAAAAATCCAGTTCTGATATATAAATGAACGTAACATTTAATAAAAGATAAAACAATATAAAGGTAATTTAAACAAAACAAACTAAGAATTTCATAATTTATTTATATTTATGGTTATGAATTAAAACTTTTGACAATTTACCTTATATGTCAATGTCAGTTGCACCAGCTGCAAGTTCTTCACTTTGTGGGTTTTGTTGATATGCTTCAGATTCAACATCTGGGTGTAGATCTTTCCTCGCATCGTATTATTCACGTGGTTGAGCTCTAACTGGTATAATCCACCCATTTTGCTATTATCAGGCATGTAAAATACTTGTGCTACCTGACAAGCTATTGTGAATGGTTTTAATGATTGGAAAATGTAACGGTTCTTACTTAAGCTCATGAATCCATGTTTCTTATTGATTTTGAATCCAATGCCTTCTTTAAAAACATCAAACCAATCACACTTAAATAGAACCACCTTACGGTCAAACTTGAAACTCATTTCCACAATCTCTTCATTTTGACTGTAATACCCATCACAGCCAGTGTTTAGGTCACAACTGACAAGAACTCCCGCCTGTTGCGTGGCCTTCGCATCATCAATGGATCGTACTCTAAATTTGAAACCGTTAATTATGTATTTAGAATGGTAACATCCGTATGTCAAAGGTGTATTGGCAATTACATCAAAATCTTATATCCACCGTAGATCCCCCATCTTCTTTTAGTTTATTTACACGATCCTTGAACAAATGAAAACCTCATCATGAACCCTAACTAGCACAATCTAACCTAGATATGCAAGAAAAAGCTCCTACATAACTCAAAGAAAGGCTTGACTCAAAGAATTCTGAGTTTAAGAAGAAAACAAGTCATAAGGGGTAAAAATGTAATTTCACCAACACAATCTGCAAATAGGGTAACTCAGGGCCCAAACATAAGTCAAACTAACCTAATAAGAATGAAAGTAAGATGATCTGATCCAACAAGGGCTACAACAAATCCAAGGAATTAAATGACATTCTATAACCCTAAAACAAATCCACTTTAATTCACGAGGTTCGAGGCAGGGTAAAAATCGAATAAATCCTCTAAAATTCATATAAAAATAATCTCTAGGGTTTAGAACCTTCAATTTGGCCTTAGAAATCCATTTTGACCTACATTGAGAACCATACCCAATTAATGATTTAATTTGAGTTTTTACATAAATTGGCCAGTCAAACAAGGTCTGACCTAGAAACAAAATTCACCATTAAAAACCTTAGGTCAAATTTAGTCATGCATAAAAACTTGAGCCTAAGAAGAGACCTTCTTAACCGACTTTGCAATTTGGTCCTCATCAATTACTTTTTGACCCTCAACTTTCGAAACCCTTGCATTTTGGCTCCTAATTTCCTCGTCGTTCTTTGCATTTTGGTCCCTCCTGCAAGCCTCTGTGCAGCGCCATGCTTCGGTGACTTTGCGCGAAGCATGGCACCGCGCAGGGTGACGGGGATGTCCTACAAATTGAACCTGGTGTTCCTTGCGACGTCTGCTGTCGTAAGGACACCGCCATGCCACCTGACGACGCCCACACCTTCCGTGCGAACGCGCGGAAGGTATGGGTCACCCCTCCGGCCATTCTCCGGCGAGGGAGGCACGTCGCCTCCCTACGTCCATGTAACGACCCGATTCCCGAGTCCTTACGAGACACGAGAACCGGACCGACTCGACTAATCCCAAGACCTAGTCGTCCAACGAGGAAGTAACCAAAAGAGCATTAAAATAACCTACATTCGACATGAAATATAACTAGCAGTAACAAAATACAGCAGTAAGAAAAATAGCTACTACAGCATGTACCACCACAACAGTAGAACAACATTTATAACAAACAAGAACTACAAGTAAAGAAAAGTGCGGGAGTAATAAAAACTACTCACTACAGTGGAAACAAAAAGGGCACAAAAGAATAGTGGTAACTCTACTGGACCCTACTCGGCCCAGTGTCCTCTGCAGCCGCTGACCCTGGCTGCTCAACACCTGGTCCTGAAAAGTAACGAGTGTAACACGTCAGCGAAATGCTGAGTAGAGTGGCAGCTAAAACTAAAGAAGCAGTAAAGTGTACAGTAGCTGTTTTATTTTCTTTCTTCCTTTATTTACGTCTTTCTATTGTTTCACAATTTATCTATTTCTCAGATCCTTTACTTGATCTCGAATGTTCCTCGTGGGAACGATCTTGATTTCAGTCTTTTCCAAATAGTAGAAGTAACACGTGGTGCTCTCCTGGCCGGGAGAGTCCCTCGTGGTGATCCTACTCTCAGTCAACCACCCCAAGGTCACTGACAGACGTAATGGTGACTACGGCACGCGCGGTAAATGCACGGGTAGCTAACCCGTAGTGGCATGCGGTCTGTCGTTTCCGTTAACGGGTGCGCCCAAAGCACAGCACGGAACCAGTATAGGGCAGAGCCCTCTCAGTAACGGGGGTCCAACCCCTCCACAGTAACCAAACAGGGGCCTTACCCCTTCACAGTCCACGCAGCCTCGCCTGACTACCCTGGTTTGCCCAGTGGGCCTAACAAGTCGGTGTAGGTGAGCTAGCAGAACCCCGGGCCCGTGGGGTAGCTAGTACTCGCCCTACACAAGTAGCTCTCCTTGGTACTGCGCACACGAGGGCCAGCAAGTCGGTACAAAGTGGCCAGACCTAACCCCGGGTCCCTGGTGCGGCTAGCTCCGCTCTGCACTAAACAGGGGGACAGTCGCTCTCCTTGGTACTCCGTACTCACGGGCCAGCTCACTTCCCCTATTCTATTCCATTCACTTTCCAGGAGTTCTACTCCTAATTCCCCGTAGGGTTCCAGCTCTTTTAACTCAGCACATTCAGGTTTCACCTTTCCAGTTTCACGTTCATACAACCCATATTCTCAATCATGTTTATTTATTCGTAACAGGCAGTTGTTAAACCAATTTACAGGTATCTATTATTTCCTTTCCACATTTTCCAAGACTGCAATATGTATATTCATTTCACTAGTTTTCCGGCCCTAGGATTCATGCCGTACCCTAGGATCTATCATTCAATCTAGTTTTCCGGCCCTAGGATTCATACAATACCCTAGGATCTATCATTCAATCTGGTTTCTCATTCCTAGGATTCATGCAATGCCCTAGGTTCTATTAATTGTTCCATGATTGTAACAAATTATGTTAATAATTTCTAAAGCCACTCTACCATCTACAACGGGAGTACTGGGGGCATGGTCGGAAATCCCGCGCGCCTTCGCAACCCCCGAGACTGCAATGGAACGGGGTCCTAACACAAGGATCAAACATAAGGAGTTTCTCAGAGCAGTATATAATTACTGTAAATGGGCAGAGGATTTTATCCCGAAAAGAACGCAACTTGAAACGCGGAAAACGGACTCCGAACGGGTCCTAAACGAGTCGAAAATGACGAAACAGTCCAAAATCAGACGTCTGGAACCTCTTCCAGACGTCTTAAAAAGTGGTTCAGAGGATACCTTCACTCTGCGTAGTCTCTCAGACGTCCAGAAGCCTGCGGGGGCGTCTGACCTAGTTCCTAGACGTCCGATGGTCACCTCGGACGTCTGGAAGTCCCTCCAGCCGTCTAGCACCGCTGCCAGACGTCTGATTCGCGTTGGATGCGAATCTCAGAACCTGCACGTACCCACTCATCGTTCTCAGTACGGACGGTCGCAGAAAAGGAAGAAGGACGAAAAATAACTTACTTGCCAGACTTCTGGATAGTCCTCCAGATGTCTTAACCGTCGTCTGGTTGGAATCCCAGACGTCTAATTCTGGAAAAAAATTCCAGAATCAGAGCTCAACTCGCCCTCCGCCCGCGACGCACGGCCGCGCCGCGCCTCGTCCGCCTGCTGCTCGAGCTGCAGCAGCCCTCCAGCGACGCTCCACGCCCGCGGCTCCCCCGCCGGCCGGCTCCAGCTGCCCCAGCAAGCTCGAGCCCTCACGGCCGAGCGTCTCCTCCCTAGCGCCACACCCCCTCCCGCAACTCGCCGCGGCTGCCGCTGTCGCCGCTCGCTCGCGCTCGCACTCCGGCTGGAAGAGGAAGAAGAAGGGAGCTGAGGAGATGAGAGTGAGGGAGAGGGCGAGGGCTCTTTTGAAAGCCGCGTGGGGAGAGAGAGAGAGAGAGAGCTCCTGTGCCCGCCGGAGAGAGGGGAAAAGAAGGTATCCGCAGGTCTGCGCGTGCAGGCGCGCAAACGAAACCCACCGTGCCGCGGAAATTAAATCCCAGACGTCTAGAAGGGGTTCCAGACGTCTGGTCAGACGTCTGGGCCAGCTCCCAGACGTCTTAAAAGACGTTTTGAAGCTGCGTTCGTAACAATATAACAAACTCAAAGGAAGTTTCGTCCCCGAAACTTGCGCTAACTAGGGTGCAGGAAAAACGTCATATATAAAAACATAACAAACTCAAAGAGGATCGAAGCCGGTCCGAAAGACGTACCCGCGAAGAGCTCCGGGTACCGCTCCCGCATTGCCGCCTCAAGCTCCCAGGTAGCCTCCTCGTACCGCTGGCTCCTCCACAAAACCTTCACCAGGGGTACTTGCTTTCATCTCAAACTGTGGACGGCTCGGTCAAGAATCTGGACTGGCCGCTCGGGGTAGGTTAGGTCGTCGTCCACCTCGACGCTCTCGTGACTCAGTACGTGACTGGGATCGGCTACGTACTTTCGAAGGTTGGACACGTGGAACACGTCGTGTACACCAGAAAGCTGAGGAGGGAGGGCAAGTCTGTATGCAATGGGTCCAACCCGCTCTAGGACCTCAAAGTCCCCACGAACCTCGGCGCAAGCTTCCCTCTCACCCTAAACCGCTGTAGGCCCTTCATGGGCGAAACACGAAGAAAGACGTGGTACCCAACCTCGAACTGCACCTCTCTGCATTTTCGATCCGCGTAGCTCTTCTGTCTACTCCTGACAGTGTGGAGTCGCCTGTGGATCTGCTCGACTACCTCCTGACTCTGCCGGATCAACTTAGGGCCAACCTCCCACTTGGTCCCCACCTCAACCCAACTCAAGGGTGCCGTACACCTCCGTTCGTACAGAGCCTCGTAGGGAGCCATGCCGATGCTCGAGAGATAGCTGTTGTTGTATGCAAACTCCGCCAGGGGTAGGTGCTCCTCCCAAGAGCCCCTCCAGTCCAGTACACAGGCACGCAAAAGGTCCTCAAGTGTCTGTATCGTGCGCTCCGACTGTCCGTCCGTCTGGGGGTGGTAAGCTGTACTAAACCTCAACCGCGTCCACAGGGCCTGCTGAAACTCAGCCCAAAACTGGGACATAAAGCGGATATCCCGGTCGGATACAATCTCCCACGGAACTCCGTTTAGTCATACCACGTCGCGGATATACCTCTCTGCCAACTGTGCTGGTCCCAAAGTGACTCGGATCGGCAAGAATCGTGCCATCTTCATCAGTCTATCCACAATTACCCAGACTGTGTCGTATCCTCGCTGGGTAACAGGTAAGCCCATCACCAAGTCTATGGTGATGCTCTCCCACTTCCACTCTGGCACTGGAAGCAGCTGTAGCGGCCCTGCAGGCCTCTGATGCTCGGCTTTCACCTGCTGACACACTAAGCACTGCTGCACGATCTCACCCACATCCCGCTTCATCCCCCTTCACCAAAACTCACGTCTCAAGTCGTGGTACATCTTCGTGTTTCCGGGATGCATGGTGTTTCCGTGTAACAACCCGATTCCCGAGTCCCTACGAGATACCAGAACCGGACCGACTCGACTAATCCCAAGACCTAGTCGTCCAATGAGGAAGTAACCAAAAGAGCAGTAAAATAACCCACATTAAACATGAAATATAACTAGCAGTAACAAAATACAGCAGTAAGAAAAAGAGCTACTACAGCATGTACCACCACAACAGTAGAACAACATTTATAACAAACAAGAACCACAAGTAAAGAAAAGTGCGGGAGTAACAAAAACTACTCACTACAGTGGAAACAAAAAGGGCACAAAAGAACAGTGGTAACTTTACTGGACCCTACTCGGCCCAGTGTCCTCTGCAGCCGCTGACCCTAGCTGCTCAACACCTGGTCCTGAAAAGTAACGAGTGTAACACGTCAGCGAAACGCTGAGTAGAGTGGCAGCTAAAACTAAAGAAGCAGTAAAGTGTACAGTAGCTGTTTTATTTTCTTTCTTCCTTTATTTACGTCTTTCTATTGTTTCACAATTTATCTATTTCTTAGATCCTTCACTTGATCTCGAATGTTCCTCGTGGGAACGATCTTGATTTCAGTCTTTTCCGAACAGTAGAAGTAACACGTGGTGCTCTCCTGGTCGGGAGAGTCCCCCGTGGTGATCCTACTCTCAGTCAACCACCCCAAGGTTACTGACAGATGTAACGGTGACTACGGCACGCGCGGTAAACGCACGGGTAGCTAACTCGCATTGGCACGTGGTCAGTCGTTTCCGTTAACGGGTGCGCCCAAAGCACAGCACGGAACCAGTATAGGGCAGAGCCATCTCAGTAACGGGGGTCCAACCCCTCCGCAGTAACCAAACAGGGGCTTGCCCCTCCACAGTCCGCGCACCCTCGCCTGACTACCCTGGTTTGCCCAATGGGCCTAATAAGTCTGTGTAGGTGAGCTAGCAGAACCCCGGGGCCCGTGGGGTAGCTAGTAGTCGCCCTACACTAGTAGCTCTCCTCGGTACTGCATACACGAGGGCCAGCAAGTCGGTACAAAGTGGCCAGACCTAACCCTGGGTCCCTGAGGCGGCTAGCTCCGCTCTGCACTAAATAGGGGGACAGTCGCTCTCCTTGGTACTCCGTACTCAAGGGCCAGCTCACTTCCCCAATTCTATTCCATTCACTTTCCAGGAGTTCTACTCCTAATTCCCCGTAGGGTCCAGCTCTTTTAACTCAGCACATTCAGGTTTCACCTTTCCAGTTTCACGTTCACACAACCCATATTCTCAATCATGTTCATTTATTCATAACAGGTAGCTGTTAAACCAATTTACAAGTAGCTATTATTTCCTTTCCACATTTTCCAAGACTGCAAAATGTATATTCATTTCACTAGTTTTCCGGCCCTAGGATTCATGTCGTACCCTAGGATCTATCATTCAATCTAGTTTTCCGACCCTAGGATTCATGCAATACCCTAGGATCTATCATTCAATCTGGTTTCTCATTTCTATGATTCATGCAATGCCATAGGCTCTATTAATTGTTCCATAATTATAATGAATTATGTTAATAATTTCTAAAGCCACTCTACCAGCTACAACGGGAGTACTGGGGGCGTGGTCGGAAATCCCACGCGCCTCCGCAACCCCCAAGACTGCAATGGAATGGGGTCCTAACACAAGGATCAAACACAAGAAGTTTCTCAGAACAATATATAATTACTGTAAACAGGTAGAGGATTTTATCCCGAAAAGAACGCAACTCGAAACGCGGAAAACGGACTCTGAACGGGCGCTAAACGGGTCGAAAACGACGAAACAGTCCAAAATCAGACGTCTTAAAAAGTGGTTCAGAGGATACCTTCTCTCTGCGTAGTCTCTCAGATGTCCAGAAGCCTGCGGGGGCATCTGGCCTAGTTCCCAAATGTCCGATGGTCACCCCGGACGCCTGGAAGTCCCTCCAGTCGTCTGGCACCGCTGCTAGACGTCTGATTCGCGTTGGATGCGAATCTCAGAACCTGCACATACCCACTCATCGTTCTCAGTACGGACGGTCGCAGAAAAGGAAGGACGAAAAATAACTTACTTGCCAGACGTCTGGATAGTCCTCCAAACGTCTTAACCGTCGTCTGGTTGGAATCCCAGACGTCTGATTCTGGAAAAAAATTCCAGAATCAGAGCTCGACTCGCCCTCTGCCCGCGACGCGCGGCCGCGCCTCGTCCGCCTGCTGCCCGAGCTGCAGCAGCCCTCCAGCGACGCTCCACGCCCACGACTCCCTCGCCGGCCGACTCCAGCTGCCCCGGCAAGCTCGAGCCCTCATGGCCGAGCGTCTCCTCTCTAGCGCGACACCTCCTCCCGCAACTCGCCGCGGCTGCCGCTGCCGCCGCTCGCTCGCGCTCGCACTCCGGCTGGAAGAGAAAGAAGAAGGGAGCGGAGGAGATGAGAGTGAGGGAGAGGGTGAGGGCTCTTTTTAAAGCCGCGTGGGGAGAGAGAGAGAGCGCCTACGCCCGCAGGAGAGAGGGGAAAAGAAGGTATCCGCAGGTCTGCTCGCGCAGGCGCGCAGACGAAACCCACCGTGCCACGGAAATTAAATCCCAGACGTCTGGAAGGGGTTCCAAACGTTTAGTCAGACGTCTGGGCCTGCTCCCAGACGTCTTAAAAGACGTTTTGAAGCTGCGTTCGTAACAGTCCACCCCTCCACCACCGCCTTTATAAAGGCCAGCGTCACCAGCTGGTTCGGGCAGCTTGGTCTTGACGGAGAAACCCCCAACCCTTCCTCTCTCCCCACTCCGACAGGAAACCCACCAGCTCCGGCAACCGCCCCTCCTCCTTCTCGTCGCTCTGCTGTAACACCAGGAGCAGGGTTTGCTCTGTCTCATCTTCCTGCGTCGTGCTATACCCGCCGACGCCCCTTGCCCATTTCCTCGTCGCCGTTCTCTCCCCCTGGGTTCTTCTTCTCCAGCTCCGGCAGGTACGAGCCGGCGGCTCCGCCCTCCCCCCTTTGTCCCTATAGGTAAGTAACAGTTATTTCCCTTCATCCCCTCTTTCTTTTCTCCAACTTATTTTGCTCGATTACCCTATGACCACGCCTAACCGCCCTCATCTTCCCCATCTCCAGCAACTCTCCAGCGAGTCGTCCCCGTCATCCCACAACCCCATCCGGCTCGCCAACTGTCCCAAAAGCCCTGCCTCACCTCACCCAACACCCCCCCCCACCTCCACTACCACTCCACACTTCCACAACGCTCCCCCGATCAAACCCATTTTTCCGGTTGCAGTCCGACCTAGGGCTGCCGCTCTACGTCGCCCCGCAACCTGCCACACCCCGCACTACCTTCGTCGTGCCGTGGCGAAGGTCCCCCTTGTTGGTGCTAGAGCACCACGATCATTTATTTTGATGATAACAAAACACGTGTTATTTAACATTTGCACTTGGAGTCATAGATTTCAGGCCAATTGCAAATGGATACGTGATTAGACGAAATTCGAGCTCGCATCCAGGATGGATTGGAGGAGCTTGACGGAAAATAGAGAAGATTCGCGAGGAGCGATAGATTGAAGATGGAAGGACAAGAAGAATATAATAGAATTCTATTTATCTCTTTCTTGTACTCTTGTCTTTATTTTTCTTGCTCGTTATTTCCTTGGAACGTTATGTTAAAGAGCCTCAAAGTACCCTAACAGTAGTCCTAGAAACACCTGCACAACCCTAGGATACTTAGGTTTTCAGTAGAGAACTTAGAAAACCAATATAGGGTTCAAAAAACACTTCCAGACGTCTAATTCCCAAATCAGACGTCTGATAATGTATTTTAAGACGTCTGACTGTTGATTCAGACGTCTGATAACATTTAGGCTGGATATAGTTAGTTCTGTCTGATGAAATCAGACGTCCAGACCTTAGACCAGACGTCTTAGGAGACATCTGATGACTTTGCCAGACGTCCAATTAATGGACCGTTGTCTCTCTTTGCAAACACTCGAGGATATGACCGTTAGAGCCTTATCAGACGTCCTTAAGCCCTTCCAGATGTCTGATAATTGACCGTTTTGCCTCGACTGACCCGAAAATCTCTTCTCAGAGATTTTCTAGTAGTTGCAAATCCATTCCCACAAAAAAGTAGGTTTCCAGACGTCCCAACATAGTGCCAGACGTCCTATATGTCGTCTGATACACTTGCACAAGAACTATGTTTAGATCTGATTCAAGTCAGGTAGAGACCCGCCTGAAATCAGACGTCTGACATTATTTTTAGACGTCTGATAACCCTGTCAGTGCAATGATTGTTCCTAATTTCGGGTTGATTCACTTGGGTTTTGCACCCAACGGCTATGGAGCCTTTCCTAAGCCATCCAAAGCCTTCCTAAGGCCTCTATAAATAGAGGGGAACCTCTTGCACACAAGACACACCTAGCTACACACTTTCACACTCTTTTGTGTCCAAAAAGACTCTCTTGATCTTCAAGCTCTAATTCTTCATCTAGAGAGCATCAAGCCTTCGCGCACCCGCTCTCCCGCCGTAGTTCACGAGAGCGACGTTGCGCCATTGCGTCGCTTACGCATCCACGTCGTCAACGCACTCCTTTCAAAGGGAAGCATCCTAATTCCTATAGAAGCTTAGGTTCAAAATTACTTTGTTGGCTCTATATGCTTTTTGTTTTATCTTTGTTATTTGGTTGGGTATTCGCTTTGCGAATTCCCGTCTCCTTCGCGAGACAAAATCCTTCTCATGAAGAGAAGGGGTTGAGGAACGCTACTCTCGCACTTGTAGTGTGGTTGTAATTGAGGTTGAATCACCCTCGTTTAAAGTGATTCGTTTAGTGGATTTTGATCAACTTGGTTGATCGGAAAATCCTAACTCGAGTGGGTTAGGTGATGGTTTTCACCCGTTTTGGGTTTCCACCTAAAAATCTTTGTGTCTTTTGTGCGATTGTTTTTTGTGAGATCGTTTTATTTTATTTCCGCAATTATTACGTCACCCCTCCTGGTAGGGACGAAAACTACAATTGGTATCAGAGAAAGTTCTTGCTGTTTCGGCGTAACAACCCGGCAAGAAGATCATGGAGGGAAGCAGTTCCGCGGGTAGGATTTCTGAGGGCCAGTCTACGACTCGTCCGCCGTTCTTCGACGAGAGCAACTACCCTTACTGGAAGCTGCGGATGAAGATGTGGCTTCAAGCCACCGATTTCACGGTCTGGGCCAAGTGCGAGACCCCCTTCGACATCCCAGAAAAACCCGCCGGAGGATACTCGCTGCAGCAGATTCGGGAACTCTCGCTCAACGCCAAAACAATGAACGCGTTGTATTGCGCGCTCAGCTCGGAGGAGTTCAACAGAATCTCGCAATGCGTCACCGCATACGAGATTTGGCACACACTCGAGGTAACTCATGAAGGTACCTCTAAGGTAAAAACTTCTAAAATAAATTTACTTTCTCAGGAATTTGAATCTTTTTCTACGAAGCCTAACGAATCTTTGAGTGAGATGAACACTAGGTTCACTCTCATCGTAAATAATTTGAAAGCATTAGGGAAGACTTTCATCAATGGGGAGCTTCAAGGGAAGCTTCTTCGTTCCGTCGGACTGGAGTAGGAACAGAAAGTCACCGCCATCGAGGAGGCGAACGAAGTGGAGGAGCTTAACATGGAAGATCTCCTAGGAAATCTAATGGCCTACGAGACTAAGTTGAAGCAAAACAAGAAGGATATACCAGAGCCTAAACCAAAGAAGACTCTCGCCTTCAGAGCCGCGTCGGAAAGCGAGGTAAGTTCCGACGACGAAGACTTTAGAATTTTACTTAAAAAATTTTCCAACTTTTGTAGCGAATTAAAGAAAGAGAAAAAGGAGAAGAAGGAAAGTCCGAGACATTGCTACCACTGCAACGAGAAAGGGCACCTACGACCAGAGTGCCCTCTACTCAAAAAGGAAAATAAGAAGGAAAAGGAAAAGAGATCTAAGAAGAAGGCGTTCCAAGCCACTTGGGACGACTCTAGCTTAGAGGAAGAAGAAGAAAAGTCCATAGAAGAAGAAACCGCTTGCTTCTGTTTCATGGCCAGAGGAAGCGACAGCGAAAGAGGAAGCGACTCAGACAACGAGGTAAGTTACGACTTACAAGAAGCTTTTAATGAACTTTTTGAAGTTAGAAAAGCACTTAAGATAGAAAATAAAAGCATGAAAAAGAATCTTAGTTTTCTTAGAAGTGAAAATGATAGGTTAGAAATAAAACTTAAGGATCTAGAAGCTAGTCCAAAAAATGATAACCTATTATTAGAAAATCATAACCTCATCAATGAAAATAATAAATTGATTGAGGAAAATGTTAGTATAAAAATAGAAATTTCTGATTTAAAGACTAAGACGAGTATTATAGAAAATGAACCTGCATGTCTTAGGGAGAAATCAAATAAATTGATAAATAGGGTAGATAACCTACATAGCCCTAAGGTTGAGAAAGGATCTCCGTCAAGGAGACGTGCTAACAGATCCGGATCCAAGCTCACTTGGATACTAAAGAAAAATTTGGAATCTTATTTTGTAGGTTTCAGGGATAACTACAGCAAGAAGGACTGGACCTACAAGCTCAAGGCTGGTCAACTCGAGTTGGGAGAACCAAGGAGTAGACCAAGGAGGAGAACAAGAAGACCGACGAGACAGCGAACAAACGACGGACTCGCCGCACGTCGACCACCAGACTGGAGATTGGCACCGATGCCCGGGCCTCCAAGCTACGGATGGGAGCCCCATCCGATGTGGCATTCACCACCACCATTCGGGCCATTTTATTAGCCATGGTAGGTGAGGTAAAAACCATTTACCCTATATTTTTATCATAAGCATTTAGATAAGGGGAGCAAAAAAATTATAAGCTAATTGTCAATTTTTAAGGGGGAGATATAAGGTAGCTAAATTTCCTTTAGAAAGGGGGAGAAAAATAATAGCTATCTTGTTGTTATAAAAAAGGGGGAGGACATTACCTTTGTTAAAAGAAATTTATAGAAGAGCATGTTTTAAGGGGGAGTTATAAAAATTTTTAAATTAATCAAACCTTTTTGATAATGTCGAAAAGGGGGAGGATTTTTTGCATTATTATTTATGATTTTGTCATCATCAAAAGTGGGAGATTATTGGTGCAAGAGCACCACGATCATTTATTTTGATGATAACAAAATACGTGTTATTTAACATTTGCACTTGGAGTCGTAGATTTCAGGCCAATTGCAAATGGATATGTGATTAGATGAAATTCGAGCTCTCATCCAGGACAGATTGGTGGAGCTTGACGGAAAACAGAAAAGATTCGCAAGGAGCGATAGATTGAAGATGGAAGGACAAGAAGAATAGGATAGAATTCTGTTTATCTCTTTCTTGTACTCTTGTCTTTATTTTTCTTGCTCTTTATTTCCTTAGAACATTATGTTAAAGAGCCTTAAAGTACCTTAACAGTAGTCCTAGGAACACCGGCACAACCCTAGGATACTTAGGTTTTCTGTAGAGAACTTAGAAAACCAATGTAGGGTTCAAACAACACTTCCAGACGTCTAATTCCCAAATCAGACGTCTGATAATGTATTTTAAGACGTCTGACTGTTGATTCAGACGTCTGATAACATTTAGGCTGGACATAGTTAGTTCTGTTTGATGAAATCAGACGTCCAGACCTTAGACCAGACGTCTTAAAAGACATCTGATGACTTTGCCAGACGTCCAATTAATGGACCGTTGGCTCGCTTTGCAAACACTCGAGGATATGACTGTTAGAGCCTTATCAGACGTCCTTAAGCCCTTCCAGACGTCTGATAATTGACCGTTTTGCCTCGACTGACCTGAAAATCTCTTCTCAGAGATTTTCTAGCAGTTGCAAATCCATTCCCACAAAAAAGTAGGTTTCCAGACGTCCCGACATAGTGCCAGACGTCCTATATGTCATTTGATACACTTGCACAAGAACCATGTTTAGATCTGATTCAAGTCAGGAAGAGACCCGCCCAAAATCAAACGTCTGACATTATTTTCAGACGTCTTAAAGTGGTCTTCCAGACGTCTGATGCCAGGATCAGACGTCTGATAACCCTGTCAGTGCAATGATTGTTCCTGATTTCAGGTTGATTCACTTGGGTTTTGCACCCAACGGCTATGGAGCCTTTCCTAAGCCATCCAAATCCTTCCTAAGGCCTCTATAAATAGAGGGGAACCTCTTGCACACAAGACACACCTAGCTACACACTTTCACACTCTTTTGTGTCCAAAAAGACTCTCTTGCTCTTCAAGCTTTAATTCTTCATCTAGAGAGCATCAAGCCTTCGCGCACCCGCTCTCCCACCGTAGTTCACGAGAGCGACGTTGCGCCGTCGCATGGCTCACGCATCCGCGTCGTCGACGCACTTCTTTCAAAGGGAAGCATCCTAATTCCTATAGAATCTTAGGTTCAAGATTACTTTGTTGTCTCTATAGGATTTTTGTTTTATCTTTGTTATTTGGTTGGGTATTCACTTTGCGAATTCCCGTCTCCTTCGCGAGACAAAATCCTTCTCGTGAAGAGAAGGGGTTGAGGAACGCTACCCTCACACTTGTAGCGTGGTTGTAATTGAGGTTGAATCACCCTCATTTAAAGTGATTCATTTAGTGGATTTTGATCAACTTGGTTGATCTAAAAGTCCTAACTCGAGAGGGTTAGGTGATGGTTTTCACCCGGTTTGGGTTTCCACCTAAAAATCTTTGTGCCTTTTATGCGATTATTTTTTGTGAGATTGTTTTATTTTATTTCCGCAATTATTACGTCACCCCTCCTGGTAGGGACGAAAACTACACCCCTATGGTCTGATTCGGTCGAGAGGCCCTGTTTGTGTTCAGCAGACCTTCAGCCCCAGCCACCATTGGCGACAAGGCAAGGAGCTTCTAACCGAGCTCCAGGCCTCGAAGCAGCAAGACTCCAGCTGAGGCGAATTGGAGGGACTTGGGCGAAGGCAGGCAGCTGGTTTGCGAGGAGAAGCGAGCACGCAGCTGCTGAGGCAAGGGAGCGTTCTTCCTGCAGGCGCGCGTGAGAAGGGACGAAGTTTAGTCCCACATCGTGGGATTTCGAAGCGCCGCACCCGTTTAAATTGATTTTGTGTTTTTACTTAAGCGCCTCAGAACACGGGGTGAGGTCCCCTCACCCACTCGACCGCCTCGTCCGCGACCCAGGTCACGGGTATGCTACCCGACTTGATAACCCGGCTCTAGGAGAGCTTCCTATGAGCGGTATACAGATAGAGAGACGTGCGGGTAAAGGGAAGGGTTAGGTTTTGCCTTGTGCAGGAACAGGGCGCGAAGGAAGAAAGCTCACCACTTGGCCGCAGGAAGAAGAAGAAGAGCGGAAGAAGAAGCTCTGAAGAAGCCTTGCAGCTGAGCAAGGCAGAAGACCAAGGAAGAAGAAGCAGGAAGAAGAAGAGAAGAAGAAGAAGCAGCAAAGGAAGAAAAGAGGGGAAGCATTGTAGCAGACCGTCGTTTAAGTCGTCTGACTGTGATATCAGACGACGGATGAAGCTCCAGAGGAGACAGAGCAGTAAAGAAGAAAAAGAAAAGAAAAGGCTCCGCAGTTGAAGAGAAAGAAAAGAGAAGAAGGAAGAAAGAAGATAACGACAAGAAAAAGAAGAAGAACTGAAGAAGAAAAGAACTAGAAGACAAGCAGAAGAAGAAGAGGA
The DNA here is from genome assembly GCA_037157565.1 of Thalassia testudinum. Classification (NCBI taxonomy): domain Eukaryota; kingdom Viridiplantae; phylum Streptophyta; class Magnoliopsida; order Alismatales; family Hydrocharitaceae; genus Thalassia; species Thalassia testudinum. Next base: position 17,025,084 of record JAZHRO010000076.1, on the reverse strand, counting down.
ACTGAAGGCAATCAGAGCCAAGGAAGAAGACCCGTAAAGATAAAGAAAAGAGAAAGAAGAGAAGAAGACAAGCACAAAGAGAAGAAGAAGCCAAAAATAGAAATCTATCTCTCTCTCTCTCTTATTTTTTGTAAAGAAACTTTGTACTTCTAGAATTCCAGTAGCTCCCTGAGTTCGACCTCGGGAATACAACTTCCGAGTAAAAAATCTTTTGTAATGATAACCGTAGCTGTGTTGCCTTATACTATAACGATTGTACTACAATAAACATAAAACGGCAAAAGCGGTTACCATGAACCAATGAAGGAACTACAAGTCGTGTGTAGATGTATCAGATGGTTCTTTAAATTTAGTGTAAAATTCATCAACTTCTGGAATTTGCCTCAGAATGTAGAAGTGTGCAAAACGTTAGTCCATTTCCGAGATGAACTTAGCCTCCGTTCGTAGGATCGTCCTTCCTCCAATGTTAAAAATGGATAGACAATCTTCATCGTTACCATTAAATTCTCCTTCATAGTTTCGTTCAAGACGATTAAATCTATTGTCTGTTTCATTCATGTACATGGCACAGAAGTTAATATATTCTTCTACAAGATAGCCTTCAACAATTGACCATTCTGATTTTGCCTTATTCAAGACATAATCTTTGAATTTTTCAAAAATCGTTCAAATGGATACATCCATCTGTACTGCACGGGTCCAACAATTCTCGCTTTATTTGAATGATGAAGCGTGACATGAACCTTAATGTCGAAAAATGCAGGCGAGAAAATTTGCTTCATTTTACAAAGTTTGATCAAAATTTGTTTTTCCCAATAGTCTATCAATTCGGTATCTAATGTCTTTGAACAGATAACTTTAAAATATTTGCTCATCTCCGTCAAAGAATTGACTACTGGATCAGGTATCACTCGACGTATCGCTAGTGAGAATCATGACTTTTTAACCCACTAATCTTCTTTTGCACTTCATTTACGGAACATGAAAGTTGCGATGAATACCCATCTAGAACCCGAATGTCTTTAAGGAATGAGAAAATCCGTTGCCTCTACTCTCCGAAAAGACTTTATATAGCTTCAGGAAAGTGAGACCCTCCTTCTTCAACGTGCAACTCAGGACAAATACCCAAACTTTTCATATCATTTCTTATTTTAACTGTATTTTTTGGGCTGTCTGTTAGGTTTAATATATCAAGATTGTTGTCCATTACATTCTTTTCGATGTGCATAACATCTAAATTGTGCCGCATTGTCAAATCCTTCAAATATGAAAGCTCCATAAACAATATGCTTTTCTTCCTAAACCCTAAGTGTCTCAAGGAAGCCAAGTCATTCTTGAAAAGACGACCTAAACGTATTTCTCCGAGCTGTTGCAATGTCTCAATGACTTTCATCCCCGACAGCCAAATAGAATTTGTACTGAGTTTATTCTTCAGATTCCTCGATGAATGCCGACATGCTTTACCATCAAATATGTCATTGAATTTTGACGTTCTCATCTGTGTTCAATGGGCAAAAACTTGCGACGCCCTAAGTAACAAAACTTCTTACTTTCAGGCAATCTCAGGTGATGAGTATCATCCATACATATTGGACAGGTGAACCTCCCCTTCGTACTCCATCCTGACAAATTCGCATATGCTGGAAAGTAATTGATTGTCCACAGTAATGCTTCGTGCAGATGGAATTGTTTCTTGTGTGCGTCATATGTTTGAACACCACTGTACCATAACACTTTCAGTTCATCAATCAATGGCTGGAGTAAACATCTATTGCATTCTATGGTTTCTTGGGTCTTGGGATAAGGAGTGTCAACATAATGAATGAAGATTGCATACATAGCCATGGGGGTAAGTTGTAAGTTACCATGACCACCGAGAATATGGAATATGACGAATACATGCTCTTGAATGGATTGAATCCATCGCTTGCAAGACCTAATCTCACATTCCGTGACTCCTCTGCAAATAATGCATGATTCTCGTTAAATCTGATCAACTAATTAGAATCTGTTGGATGATGGATGCGTCCATCTTTCGATTTATTATCCTGATGCCACGACATCAGTTTCATTGTTTTACTGGAAATGAATAGGCGTTGTAGCCTAGGAATCAGTGGAAAATAACATAGAACCTTCTCCGGTTGTTTCTTCCCGCCAATGTTTGTTAAGTTACCCGCCTTATATCTCTTCTCATCACATTCAAGATAGTTAGTCAACCCTGAGTACTCATTTTTATACAGGATGTAGTCATTACGACAGGCATCAATCTTCTCGCATTTTAGTCCGAGCCCACGTATCTGCTTCTTAGCATCATACCATGACTTACGATATCCAACAGGATTATTCAATAGATCTCCAATAAATTCCAGAACCTCAGACATTAATTTCGTTGTGGCTCTATTCATCACTTTCATCTGAAACAATTTCAGAAGGAATGACAACTTCGTCATTGACGTTATTCCAGGAGCAATTGGATCCTCTGCTCCCTTGACTGCATCGTACAACTCATTACAATCTCGTAATGCCTTATCATCATCTACATCTTCATGGTCTGCTGCACTCATATCATGTAACATTTCATCCAATTCATCTCCTTGATTATCATCACTTCCTTCAAAGGCATCAATTGTCTCATCCGTAACTTTTCTCATTTGTTCACCATGAGTTTGTCCACTTAACTTCTCTCATTATGTGCTCCAAAACTATCTCTTGGTCATAGAAAAACTCATTCAAACACTGTCTACATGGGTATAAAATTAGCTGAAGCAAGTCACCTTGTCTAAATGCCTTCCTATCATCATGAAATGCCAACCCCAGAAATAAAATCACTCCACTCTTGTAGTTGTGATAATTCAAATTCCTCACACTGATGCATAACCTATCCATGGTAATTATCCTAAATGTAAAAGATAACCACTCATAAGTTGGACTCAAATAAGGTAAGAATGTGTATTTTTAGATCAATCATAAGTTATACTCGAATAAAGAAGAAATGTGTATTTTAAGAAGATTTTCACTTGATAGCCCATCCTTGAAGATTGGATCACAACATTACTTCTTACATGCAACCAGTGTTTGAAGAAATTTCGGTAGTATTTCCCAACACTTCTCCAATATATCTCCCAAGACTAAACTTAACAACATTTCCAATGGCCCCCACTAAAAGACACTTCGGGAACAGAGTTAAGATTAGTTGGTATACCGGAGAAGAGCGAGAAAATGTAACCGAAATTTCTCCAAAAACTAACTATATGCAAGAAGTAACCCTAAGTTGTGATCAAATCTTTAAGGACCCCCTCTGAACAAAGGACGACACCTATGGCATGTTATAAAAACAACGCATCATGCATGTGAGGTATACACACACTCTGTATTGTCCGTATAACATGATCATAAGCCTTAACGGGCTAGTATTTTAACACAATTATATCCCTCCCACAAGCTGTTGCCTAGGGTTAGAATTCCAATTGTTTGTCATACCGTGCATCTAAATTTATGAAAATATGTGTATCTACAAAGTTGTAATAAAAATTTCATAATCAAACATAAATAACAAATAATTCAAACAATTTGGGAACACAATTCAAACATAGTTTAGAATTATCGAAAGAAAGCTCCCTATTTTCCAATTTAGGTGGAGTTTTATAGCAACAACTACATTAATTTAGAAGTGTGGAAGAACTAGCTTGAGCTCCAATCCAGGCTTTCAAAAATTGACCTTTGGGAGGCTTCACCATTGCTGTAATCAAGATCATCAAACCTAAACTAAAACCAAAAAACCTAAACTTAAACCTTAAATTGAAAACATTAAATCTAAAATAAACCCCCTATAACCTAAATCCAGAACTCAAAACCTAATACTAAAATCCAATAAATTAAAAAATCCTAAACCTAACCTTAAACCTTAAACACTATACCTTAAAACCTAACCTAAAAATAAATAACCATAATTAAACCCTACTCCTAAACACAAAACCCTAAACACAAAACCATAAACCCTAAACACAAAACCCTATGCACAAAATGTAAAACCTAATCATAAACCCTACTCTTATACTTGTAGCAAATCGTAAGCCGAAAAGGTTTGCCAGAGTTTGCACTATAATATGGGATTTCTCTCAAATCCTACATACACAATTTATCACAACAGATGTGGGTACTCAAATAATAATTACCAACAATTTCACTAAACCATATGTGGGCACACCCCACAATAACAATTACTAACAATTTAACTAAACAAAAAATCACAAATAAAAATCATGGATAAAAATCATGTTATCGCATGTTATTTAATACCATGTTATTTAAATCAAACCTAGGTACCTAATAAAAAAAATCATGTTATTTAGTTTAATAACATGTTATTTAAACTAATAACTTGTTATTGCATTCACAAATAAAAATCAAACCTAAGTACCTAATAAAGAAAAATAACCTAGCTATTTAAGGGGAGGGGGGAAGTGGTAGAGGGTGCTAGTGGTGGTGGTGGTGGTGGCTGCAGGGGTGGTGGCCGTGGTGCTTGTGGTGGGGGCAAGGGGTGGTGGTGCTGCTGGCAGGGGGATGGGGTGGCGGGTTGCGATGGTGCTGGTGGTGGTGGCTGCAGGGGGAGTGGCTGTGGTGGCGGGGGTGGTGGTGTTGGTGGCAGTAGGGGGTCTTCATGCTGGTGGCGGGGGGTAGTGGTGGTGACGGGTGGTGGTTGTGGTGCTGGTGGTGGCTGCAGGGGCAGGAGGTGGTGGGAACAGAGGTGGTGGCGACGAGTGGTGGTGGTGGTGGGCGCAGGAGGTGGTGGTGCTGTGGGTGGTGGTGGTAGAGGTGCTGGTGGTGGCGGCAGAGGTGGTGGCAGCAGGTGGTGGTGGTATTGGTGGTGGGCGAGGGGGAGGGTCAAGGAAGGTCGGCGACGATGGGGAGGGGAAGGCGGAGGCAAGCAGAGGAGGAAGAAGAGGAGGAAGGCTACCCCTTGAGGTCGCGAAGGAGCCGAAGCGGAGGAGGAGCTGCAGCGGCGCTCGAGGAGGAGGAGCCGAGGGGAGGTCTCACGGAGGGGAGGGGCAGGAGGAGGTTGCAAGGCGGAGGAGGAGCCACTTCAGATTTAGGATGAAGGGGGAGGGAGTCAGGTTTGCACTAGGGATTTAACTGAACATTCTCGACCGTTCCTAATAAACAGTTGATTATACTCTTAGTACCGATTAATGATAACGGACGGGAATAACTCATTTTCCGACTGTAAAGGTCGAACGGTCGATAATAGACTTTGAAAATTTGCCCACCCGCGCTCGCGTGTTATGAAAACATTATCGTCGGCCGTTAATATGGAAATAGTCGACAATGGTGTCATCCAAACATCTTAATTTTACTTTACTTTCTCGACCGTTATATATTGCACAATCGAGGATTTCATTTATCCTCAACCATTTATATAACAACGGTTGAGAATGGTCTCAACTTTCTCAACTGTTTTCTAGATGACAAAATTATTAACCAAACTTTTGGCAACCGTTCCTATTAAAACAGTCGAGAATAATACTATTGCCAACCATCACTTGAAAGATTGAAAACATCCGTCGCGAACAGTGCTTTTTCTACTAGTGAATGTTGATAGCTAGACATATGCTATAATGGAAGATCATGGTGAAATGGTGATCTAAATGGGCTTGGACCCAATATAGAATACCGTGAAATGTATGGATTTTACATTGATCTCCAAAAAGCATATTTACAAAACTATTTTGATGACTTTTAGAAGTAGAAAAATGTGAAACTTGTGAAGATTCTTCTCCAAACAAATTACAAGTATACAATGGTTGGGTAGACTACGTCAGGAGGTTGCTGTAATGAGTTGGCAACTGGCTATAATCCATCGGTTGCACGGTGTAGTTTATCGGAGGAGGCTGGGTAAAGTGTATCAGAGGTTAGGTGTACTGCATATGAGGTGGGCCGTCATCCTCCTCGAAAACAGCATCGTTGGATTCATATCCAACTCAATGGTCTTCAATATCTCACAATCCATGCAATTCTAACTTCTTCGTGACTTGGTCAAGTAAGTGTTTAACGCGTTAAATCGGTGTTTAGGATTGATATATTGTAGTACAGATGAAATCGCTCATCAATAAATATAATTTATAGCTCGAAAGAAATCCGAGGTCGAATGTAGGGAGCAAGTGTTTCAATAAATCTCAAAATTACAATTCTATCACAAGATATCAATATATGATGAAATTTCTAAACTCAAATAATATGTATATAAGAACCAATGTTGATAAAGCAAAAAGATTAGGATAAAATGGTGATTTGAATCACCAATTACCCTAATTACAATAATATCAAATATCTTAACAGTATCAACCAAGTTTAATCCATGTAGGATAAGTGCACAGTGCACTCTCTACCAGAGATCAGACGATGGAGCTCTCAACCAGACAGCTTAACCGTCCAACTGCTACAGTGCCAAGAGGGCACCCTTCTTCTTCCTTTCCTTTCTCTCCTCAAGCTCAGGGGAAGGCACAACACAGAGCTCAACACCAACACTAGTAGAGGCAAAGGCCTCCCTTAGAAATCACTAAGTGTCGAGAGGTGGCAAGCAGAGCAAAACCCCCCTCCCCTCTCCCTCTTTTCCTCTTCCTTTCCCTTTCTTTCTCTTCTCTCAAAGACAATCGGATCCAAATATATAGGTAAACGGTTCAGAGCCCAGACCCACGTGGCGTGGCTGTGGGCAAGAGCGTGCGTGGGCATGTGCGAGGGGACCTCACCCCATGCTTACTGAGGTGGACAGCTGAGGAGCGAAAGACAATTTATGTCACGCGGGTGCTTCAGCAATATCCGAGGTGGGACTATATCCCACAGCTTTTTTTGTGCAATCATGAGGCAACTCCTTTGTTCAATTCGGGCTCAAGGGTGGTCAACACCCTCAATCTTCTGTCCACACGAGCTGCTGGAGTGGTTCCGTGTCTCCTGATGCCGAGACTTGGAGCTGTAGATGTAGAACAAGCTTTAAAGCTTGCTTCGAAGGAGGTCCTTTAATGGCGATGGAGGATGGCCCCTGAAAGTCACAAAAAGGGCCTCGCGGCTGCGTCAGAGGATTTCAAAAGCGTCACAGTGTGACAACGAGTGCAGTGCAGGTGTTTAGGTGCGGTGGCGTGGTCAAGAACCTTCGGGCGAAGGCCGTGAGTACAGGTGAAAGCGTGTGTTCGGTGGTGTTATAGGGCAAGCAAACCACTCAATTTCTTGAGGGGCTTTGCTTGCGAGGATGAGATGAAGCTTTTGGGGTAGGTGGCGAGGCTTATGGTGTGGTGTAGCGGATGGAGACCCTCGCCAGAGTGGTTGCCAAAGGCGGAGGAGACGGAGATGGATATGAGTGGTTGGCAGTCGCGTATGTGTTGTGGGTGAGGGAGAGAGAACTAGAGGGCCTTAGGAGTGGAGGAGATAGGCGGAGGGCTCCGGTTGTGACTGATCGGAGCCGAAGAGGTTTAAGGCTTGGAGACCAAGCTTCCAAGCTTGGTAAGCTTGCTAGTGAAGGATACCCACATCTCTCAAGTGTTTGCATGAGAGATTGGGAAAGAATTGGAGCCCATAAATATGTTTGAAAGGAAGACGATTACTTGACGAGTCTCCCTTTTAATTTTGAGAGGGATTCGTCAAGTAATCGCCAAGTTCTTGCCAATCAAAGCTCGCTGGAGTAGGATTCCTTCTGAAAATGGTGGAAGGACCTATTTGCAAAGAGTGATTACAAAGATAGGGGGCTTTTTGTAATAAATTAAAAAGTTGAGGGTTTATTTGGGATAAAAAGAGTCAGACATGGACTAAATTGTAAACAAGATTAAGGCAATCTTTGATTGGGTCCAAATTTTGATACAAACCTAATTTGGACCTAAGGAATCCAATGGTACACTTGGATCTTGGTTTTGACCTAGTTTTTCTGAGGAATTTATGCAAAAATCTAAATTAGGGTAATAGCCTGTCTGTGATTCTGTTTGGGTCAAAATGGGTTCTGATGGTCAATTTAAGGATGCCAAACCATAGAGAATATTATTCTATGAATTTTAGAGGATTTATGAGAGTTGTATCTTGACTAGAACCTCGCTTAATTAAGCGAGTCTATTTTTAGGGTTTAAGATGTCCATTAATTCTTGAAATGCGTGAAAACCCATGTCTATATGCACGAACCCACTTATTAGACATTAATGACTAAATGACCTTTAATAAACCCCTAGCATAACCCGTGGTTATTCTGTATTTTTTATGAGATAGTAAAATTACAGAAATAACCCTATTTTCATCTTTTCTTCTCAAAACAACTCTCCTCGCTCTGGAGACCTTCTGACTGATATCTAGGAACTTCTTTTTACTTTATAAGATCAAATTGAGCTAGTTATGGCTCATGATTGTGTTCCCATCATACCCCCATGCTTAGCTTTTGTTAGTCCCTTAGCAAAATTTTATGAATCGAATCAGTTATTTAGGTCCGATGTAACCATCAGGATGCCCTACTAGGCTGCATCACTAGAAATCAGATCTTAATACCATCAATAGGCCTAGAGGTACTCAAGTACCAGCTCAGATCCAGACCTAACTAGCTTTCGCCTCAATCTACTGCGAAGGCTTCTAAGGCCTGCAGGAACTAACTTAAGGTTTGTTGTACCTGGCGATTAAAGCACCCATGCATGAAACATGGTTTGTTCAAGTTTAATTTTTCAATGCATTTTGTAAGAGAGAGATATAGAAGGAGAATTTAATTTGTGGAGATCCTTCTCTCTCTTTTTCTTTTCATTATATTTTTCCTTAGATCCATTTTTTGATTGGCTTAAAGTGCCTACGCCCACGCCGCGCACCTGCGTGCGATCACGCATAAGCGCCGCGCGTCTGATCACACATGGGCGCTATTGCTTGATCTCTGCCGTTGGATCGGCATCGCATGGCTCCAATCGCGCACCCGCTCGCAGTGAATGCGGGCTCGAACGTGCGTTGCGTGCTCGACCGCTGCAGTGAGCGTGCGTTTGTGTCACGCAGAGTGTTTAGCGCACGGTCGATCTCGGCCGTTGGATCTTCATCCAACGGTCGAGATCAAATGTTGCATGCGCCTTCAGAAAAAGGAGAGAGTTGGATGAGCAGTGGCGTGGCGCAATCTCAGTCGTTAGATGGACATCCAACGGCTGAGATTTGTCGAGCGGGTGAAGAAGGAGAGCTGCGGCTGGTGTTGGGCGGCTATGATGGCGTCCTGTGGTGCCATCTAGGCTGTCCATCATCTGAGTGATGTAGATGGTGCCACGGGTGTCAAATTGGATTGATTTTCGCACCGTTAGGCTGCGATCGTCGATCCGGACCCATCCGTGCTGTCGGATTTGTCATCTGAGGTGCGGATTAACACCATCTTGTCCCTTGCTCTTTATGGTTCCTCGATTTCTATCTAGTGTTACGGATGTCCGATTAGGACGATCTTGAAGTCGTTGAACTCCAATCGTCACCCAGATCAGATCCGTACGGTTGGATCTTCGATCTAAGACACTGATAAAAAGCCACCCTGTCCCTAACCATAAAAAGGAGACAATTAATATACAATTTATACAACTTGATCTAAATGTATGATTATGTATGTTATGCACTATTTACAATGTATGATGCTAATGTGGCACTAAGAACATGGATTAATAGACATTTTAGGTTAATCAGATGTATGCACATCAGGTCTCACTTTAGAAACACACATTTTCAGTCCCTACTTCAAAAGTATGGGGTGTCACATAGGTTTGCTACACCGTATCATCCTCAAACCAATGGACTAGCTGAATTGTCCAAGCGGGAGATCAAGAAGATTTTGCAGATTACCATCCAACCTGATAGAAAGGATTGGTCTTCCCGCCTTTCTGATGCATTGTGGGCGTATAAGACAGCTCACAGAACCCTATTAGGCATGTCTCCTTTTATACTTGTGTACGAAAAATTTTTACTCAAAAGCGAAATATTCTGTGTACATAGAAATTTGCACAAATTTACGTTTTGTATCCTTTGTGGTTTGATTGTTTGTGCAAATTTTCGTGTACTACTAACATTTCAATTTTGAGTATTTGTGCGCATAGCGATATTCTATCTTTAGATCCTATCAGGATCTTGCCTACTCCTTGTCATTGTCTTCTCTTTCTCATCATCATGCCTCCATTTTCTGTTTGCCTTGATCCTTCACCTAGATCTGAAAAACACTTAATGGCAAACATTAATCCATAATAATTTTATTAACACCAAAATAATATATGGAACAAAATTCCACCAGGGGTTTGTCCAGGAAGAGGGGTCTTATGATATTACTTGTTGTTAGTAATTCTTACTTGGGTGTGGGCAAAATCCTATATTGAGAGATCAAGGTAGATATTTTTCCCACAAGGATTTCCTCTTTAAATACTTATATTAGTGCTGTGATTGTTTGTATTTAATTTTGTTGTACAATTCAACTCCCATTCTTGTGTCACTAACTGTGGTAGTTTTTTTGAATTTGATAGGGATCATCACATAATAAACTTTACGATTTTTCTATTTCTTTACATTAAATATTAATTATCAAGTGGACACACATTGTTATTTTATTTCTTTAAATTAAATATTAATTATTAAATAAACACACATTATTCTTTTATTTTTTTATATTAAATATTTATTATAAAATAGATACACATGCTCAACACCATGTGAAATACAAAAATAACACTAATAAATTTTTCTACATCTCTTTTCACTTAAATTCCTATATTTTCCTACTTTTTAACATTCTATAAAAGATACATCTTAAGCGTGCCTATATTCTATTGTTCAAAAACCAAGTATAAGCAGGCATATATAATATCAAAGTAGTTTCGGATCTATAAATTTTACATTGGTATCTTCTTAAGAAAATAGCACAATTGCGGATGGATGTTGATAGTTGATCATATCCATTTGCAGCTCTGGGTCTCATTTGGTTAAGCAAATTATTACGAGAATAAAAATCAGTAATAGAAGAAATCAAGGAAATTAGGTGTATTGATTGTTTTGTCAAAGAAATTAGTGAACTTTATTTAACTTTGGATATCTGTGTAATAAAATAAGAAAAAAATTAATTGAAAAAAGTGATTAAGTAAAATTAATAATTAAAATTATATAATTTCACGAGACGGTTAAAATTGCTTAAGCTCAAAATTAAGGGCTCGATCCCATCACCCGTGGATTTCAAAATTAGACATCCCAATTAGAAGATAGAAGTCCATCAAATGAACAGCACCCTATGTCTTCGCGAACAGGCGAGGTCCCGTTTGTGGTCCATCTATGTCAGCGATCAGTACACGGTTATCATCCATGAGAACGTGGAAAAACGAAGCGTAACAGAGCTATTGACCACCGCCATGCTCCCGTGGCATTGAAGGGTGGCCACTGGCGTGCGTATATACAGATGGATGGCGACAACGAGTAGGTTCGGCCGGACGGGGTCAGAAGCCACCGGTAGATGGAATCGCGTGGGGCTGTTTGGGTCCCGCGGTGGATTTCGTCAAAAAAGGTTGGCTAATTTGATTATCATTAAATTGAGTAAAATATATATATATATATATATATAAAAAAAGAAGCAGCGCTCAAGCTATCATTCATACTCTAACCTTAAATTGAGATCGAGTCAAGAGAAAAATAGATGAAACAGGTAAGTTTCTTGCGCAAATCAAGTTCCAAATCGACGAGCTGGAGCGATAAGGACATGGAAGACTCGATACAGCCTTCTTCGTTAGTTGGGACGTCCATTGTCGCGACACATGATCTAAGTGAGGATGGCATGTTCCCATCAGCAACTTGCGGGGTTGTCAAGTGACTGGAGATAAAATAGGACACTCATTACGACTGTTTGGTTATTGTTTATAATGTTACTTAGCGTAAAACGAAATCAACTTCAAATGCACCTTTGCTGGTGATAAGTACCTGTTAATGACCGATGTTCCACCAATAAGTAAGAGAATTTTTTTTTTCTTTTTTTTCATTTTTCACTCTTTTAAAATCAGAAAGGATCTCCGGTGAGGATCCCTGTGCATCCTTCTCTGTGAGGCCCGTATGCATCATCGAGTGGGATGTCTACCAATCAGCCATAGATGATTGCAATGTAAATACTCAAAAAGAGAGGAAAAGAAAAAAAAAAAAAAAAAAAGAGAAAGGAACACTTCGAGCAGCAAAAATGGTTCACTTTCTCCACGAGATTAGAGTGTCTGAGCCGATGTTTGATAAGGTGAATAAATTTGTACAACAAGTAAAGGAATATGAAAGGTATAAATTGAAATGATGGAACAAGTATATTAACCTATTTGAAAGGTTTAGTAAGTTAAAATTATTTCATGGATAGAAAGTGATGAAATAATAACTTTACTTTGAGTTAAATCCTCTATTATCGGATGCAAGTAAAGGTGGATTAAGTACAACCATACAAAAATTAAGTTCACTTAGGCTCAATTTGTAGGTAGATTAGTCGAGGGGTAGTTATCCTGGGGGTTAGTTTACTTGTAAGGTTAGAAAAGTGATATTAGGAAATGTAAAATTAATGTTAACCTCAAATTGTATTTACATGTAAAGTGATATTAACATCAATTTTTACTTACTTGAATTAGTGTTAAGTTTTTCTATTACTACTTGAAACATTTACTTGGTAGTCATATTAGATATATAAAACATAAACGATATTAAAAACATAAGTAGTGTACAATTTTAACATGAATTTAGCTGACACTAGTTAAAATTAGTGTTAGACAAACCAATATTAATATAACTAAACCTAAGTTAACAAATAAAAAATTAAATAATTAAGTAAATAATGATTAACTTTCTTTACAAAAGAGTTAACTTTTAAAGTAAATTAAACCTTAGAGTTTTTGTTATATTTTTTTCAAAAATTCTTCCAATCAAATCATAATAATCTCTACTTCTACTTTAATATTAAATAAATATACTTTAACATCTTATACTTCTACTTTTTACTATTAAATAAGTATCCATTATTTTTTTTATGACAATTTTAATATATAACAAATAATAATAAGATTACATTAATACACTAATTAATTTATTTCTCCAATTATCAGATTAATCATTTCACCACTTAAACAAATATGTTTCTCTACTTATTTTACAGTAAGCTATCCCAATGATTTTTATCTCACGTCCAAACATGCCCTTTTAACTTATTTAACTCGCCCACCAACAGCATCCTTCAAAGGCGATTTCCACCAAGTTATCCATTGAATGGTATCCAGAAAAAAATAGCCGCACGCGTTCCTTTCGGTGGTTTGGCTGTGCTCTGGTTGTTACGACTGCACAGGCGACAAAGTATGAAAAAACAAAAGAAAAGTTCGCTTATCCTTTGCTTTCAAACGCCAGCAATCTTTCCCGTGAAGGAGTCAGTACTGTTTGCTAAGGAAATTTATTGGAAGGAATAAAAATTAGATACAGGAGGAATGAAAAATTTAAGAAATTTTATCTTATAAGAAATTTTGTTTTGTTTGAGACGTTTATCTGGTAGAATGAATTGGTAGAATGAAACAGAAATTATTAGTTGAATGAAAAGAAACAGATAGAATTTGATGATTTCACGGAGGAAGATGGAATTATCTAATTTTAAAATTACATCTTAATTTCGTAATCGCATCATTTCGAATTTGTGGCCAAATTAATATTAATTCCGTGTGCCCAACATCCCCCAAAGGTTCCACGAAGATAGTTTTAATATAGTCAAAACGTAAGAAAATATAAATCCTACCGTAAAAAGTGATGCGGCGATATTAGGAGTATTATTTTTTTTTTTTGTAAAGTTTCAAGAATGTTCATCAGTTTGGTATTTAATATTTAATGTAAAGATATAAAAAAAATATAAAATTTGTTATGAGGTAGTTCGAAATTAAATTCAAAAAATTCACTATATTACTTTAACATAAAATTCATAAGTGATAAATAACTTTACAATAATGATAAAATACTTTATATCGGTGATAAATTATTCTAAGATATCTTTCTACTAGTGTAATTTCATTTTTTTTCATGTGTCAGCACTTTTCTTACATAAAAAAGAGGAATGCAGGTTGAGATCATGTTCACATTGATATACGTCAATTTTTACATTTTCCAACCCACATCCTTTGATATAATACAATGAGATTTACGAGAATTTTTTTTCGTTTGAAGATAGTTTCGTTAAAGAGAAAAAACTTGATCCAAGTGAACGCATAAGGGTAGATAGAAAATCCTCACCCATAAGGGAGGAATACGCCCCGTAAAAATGGGGGAACTCAAAATACAAAAACATGACAAGAAATAAATGATAAAGAAAATGAAATGCGTCACTAGATCGGGAATCAAACAATCTCCCCGAGGAGGGCGACCCTATGCTTGTAAATATGGTAAAGCGCCAACGAGAAAAATTCGAAAACCACGCTAACGAGAAGTCGAATACAACGACCCGAGGGTCGAATTCGACTACTGACTTGCATCAGTACCTCAACCGTAAGAAACCTAGGGTCACACGTAGTCCCTAACAAAACAAGCGACACAACAAAAAAAAGAAAAGAAAGGAACAAACCATCTATAAACGAGTGACAACAAGCAATCCCAACCACCACACGACTTGCACGAAGAAAAGGACAAAACAACACACACTATGACTACGCCAACGTTGGAGCAGGCCCAATGTCGTCGCATGCTGCCGCGCTGCCCCCGCCACCACACATCGTGGAGCCCGCCGCCACTTCCACGAAATGGACCGCAGTAAGCGAAAGACACAACAAACGGAGAAGACACCCCTCGCATACGTCGGCCAACCCGCTACTACAACCACCTTTGCCTCGCCAGTGTCTAGCCACATCACTCCGTGCATGTCAATGTTGTAGCTGAAGGAAGGTTCCCAAGGGGGGAGAAGATAAGCCGACGGGAGTGGGGGGGCTCCGGTCAGCCGCAATCGGTCGATCGGTGCCCCGTACAGACGTCACAGTGGTTTTCACGAGCGGAAGAAGAAAGGAGGGAACTTGGTCCGCGGCGGCTGCTAACTTTCTTGACATGTGAACGTGACGTGGAAGTGGAATTGATTTGTGAGTTGGGCACAGATCAGAAATTTGCCCTTCTTTTTTTTCCCGCAAAGCATGACTAACTTTTATTTGTATTTTAATTTGGAAAGCTATGCAAGTCGCATTAATTATCTGCCCAAGTAAAAAATAATGATATTTTAGCACGACCAAAATCGAAAGACATTCACGCGCTCCTACACTCCACGCTCGCGTACCTCCCATGGATGTGCAGAGGGCATAGGAGAAAGCTTCGAGCAGGGAAAAGGGATGGGGAGACAAATGGATCTTCTTCTTTCCACAAATCCTTTCTGTTGCATGTAGAAAGCTACCGATCAGAGGACGGGAGGTGGAGGAGAAAAAAGTAGCAAAGGAAGAGAAGGTGTGAAGATAAAAGAAGATTGCTTATGTTGAGTTCTCTGCATTGCTTAGGATTAGTTTATTTAAGGAGTTAGAAAGGTAACGTTAAGAAATATAAAATTTATGTTAATCCGTAATTGTGTTTACTTACGGTGCGGTGTTAAAACTAATTTGTATTTACTCAAATTAATATTAAGTTGTGGTGCTAATCTTTATCGTATTTACTTGCTATGGTATTAGGTATGTAAAATATGAGAGATGTCAGAGATATAAGTGGTGTAGAATTTTAATATGGATTTGACTAACACCAGTTGAAACTGATGTTAAACAAGCCTGTGTTAAAGTTATTAAATTTGGATTAGTAAATGAAGGATTAAGTAAACTAGGCCTTATAGATCATGAGTTTGAGGAAGAAGATGAAATGGTTCATATAAAAGTCTCATGATACCGCTGTAAGTCATTTCCCTTGAATATTTGAGGTTCCAACCAAATGATGTGACAAAGTTTTCTCTGTATAAATCTGTCTTCCTGACCTCATTGCACCTCACGTATTGGGTGTTCCGTGTGGTACTCCCCTCTTTGAAGGTCATAAAAGTGTGATAACCTCATTCATGAAAGATTTTTTAAGCCCGTAAGAATAGGAAACAATGATTAATTTCTTCATCGTTGCTCGAGCAAAGTCCTATTGGCGTTGGACATACAGATGCTCAAGTGATTGCCTACAAGTCAAGATTCACCCCCTTCTATGACAAAGATCGCCATCACTAATAAGTGGTGTACATGCATGACAGTGGTTTACTTGAGGGGTTAACTCTCTTTTTGAGGTGTTAACCCTTGTTTACTTGAAGGGTTAACCCCCTTTTGGTTAACACGGGTTAAAAGTTCTTAACACTGATTTATCTAACATCAATTGCTAATGGTATTAGACAAACCCGTGTTTAAGTCCCATGATTTTATTGTGCTCTCATAATCTTTGATTCAAATTCTTAACACTACTAACAAGTAAACACCATAAGGGTTAACACTCAAACTTAACACTAACGCAAGTAAACACAAATTAGTGTTAACATCACTCTGCAAGTAAATACAATTGAGGATTAACACTAATTTCATATTTCTTAATACAACTTTCTTAATCCTTTAGGTAAACTAACCTTCAGTGACTAAGATTGCCATTACTAATGAGTGGTGTACATGCGAGGTGCTAAACCACATCTTGCCCTCCATGTTGTAAACATCCCACATTGTGTGAGGGTGTGTGTGTGTGTTTTTGTATATTGGACACAATTTTATATACCTAAGTTAGCTAATTTAATGGTCAAACAACGAGGAAAAATTTAGGTTTCTTTTGATTGGGGAGATAGTACTATTTTGAGATAGAATTGAAGTAGAATAATTATAAAAGAATATATGGTTGGTAGATTTGTAATGATTGTTTGGATTGTAGTGATTGGGAGGCGTGCTAATATTGGTATGGTAGTTTTGTGTGAGAAAAGAAAAAGTTAATGGATTTTTGATGTAAAGAATTGTAATTATTAAATATTATTTTTTAAATTACATGTGAGAAGAGAGAGTGTCAGTGAACTTTAAAATTTATGTGGATACAACTTTTGACGATGCCTCCTATCTTATCCAACCCAAACTCAAACTCATCCTTATCCCACTTGTTAACCCTTGTCCCACTTATTATCCCTCAACCAGACACGACCTCAGAAGAAGAATCAGAATGATAGGCTTATGACCAACCAAGTCGGGTCCCAATCATAGGAAGTAGTAGCATCAGTGTTGGAGTTTGGGAGGAGGTGTCATATGTTACAAAATGTATGATCAAGTAAAAATCATAATTATTTACGATCGTAAGATACAGTTAAAAAACTCAAGATCAATCCAATAAAATCACACTGGAATATTTTTCTCCGTGAGAAGTTGCACAAAATCAACTCTCTTTTTCAAGAATAAATCTTAACGAAAACAACTGCACAATAATAATTGAAAGTGAAAGAAAATCGTTCTATAGTTGATTCTTTCCGGCATCTCTCTTTCCTTCCTTCATCCATACGTACGTAAGAAAAGTTGAGAAAAATAGGGACTCCGATTTGCGTCGCAAAGGAAAAATAAGGAACGTCGTGCTACCTTCTTTTTATATCTCTGTCCTTATGTGCATCACAACGCAAAGACAGCACCGTAAAATAATAAATAAATGGGAAAATTTGAGATATGTCGAAAGGCATTTTCCAAAAACGACATCAAACTTTTCGAGTACTGTGACAGGGAGATGAGGTTAATTAGCAGCCTCATCCCAACGACCTTTTGAGATGGGATGGGGTTAGCATGTCGCTAGTGCGTTATCCGTGGATCCCATGATGTCCCTTTTACTAAATTTTCTAACGATAGATGCTTTGTCGCAGACGGGAACTCGAAACGTCTGTGGTGATGGCTCGTGGTTGAGAACTTTGTCACTCAACTTCTATGGCACGGGTTTTTCAGCGTTTGTAAACGTTTCCGTTGACTACCAGTGGACATCTTATAAGCCTATCCTTATGGTTTTCCTTCCTACGAGGTTCTCTTTCCCTGACGTCGATTGGTTTGTGCTTTACTCCCATTTTTATGGCATGGACTTCTCAGCGCGTGCACACCTTACCATTGATTCAACTCGTGCATTTTTTACAATCATCTGTTTGGCACACCTTATCGGGATTTAATCTTCTGTTTGGCACTAATAATTTTAAAATTATTTTATTTTAAAATTAGGAGTTTAATTTCAAAAGATTGTTTTATTTTTCTTTTTTTTTGCATCTTACAATTTTACTATGTGATATTCTTTTATTCTAAACATCTAATATAATTTTAATTTTTCACTAAAAGCAAAGAAATATCAAATTCTTCTCTTCATTCCATTTTCTTCCGTTCCTCTTACAATTTCTTTTTTTCATTCCTCTACTCAAACAACGCCTTCATGTTTGGTGCTATCTTTTGCATAGCAATCGGCCATTGTAAATTAATAATAACGAGATGTTCCTCGAAATGACTTGACACCAATTTGGTCTATGTACCATGACTACCTTTAGATATCCAAGATTGTTCAGCAAAGCACCAAACCTATTCTCCACCAAACCCTCACTTCATGAAAAAAGTGATCTTCGGTGGTGGTTGGCAACGGAGGTATGAATGGTGGAATTCGACATGAAATTGAATTCTATTTTGGAATTGAGGAGAAATCATACTTGGATTCTATTCTAAAATTAAGCACTCTTTCAAGTCAATGAATTAATTCAAGTTGGAATTGAGATCCCTCTTCCCACGGGAGCACATGGCCCCCTCTAGACCTTCGTGTAAATATAAATATTCCCCTAAAGTTCGGGCATAAATGAAAATATGATAAAATGCATTTTGTGTCAAATTAACCAAGAGCACCCCCTTCGTTACCCAAATAAGAAAGTCCTAGACAACCCAACATCGATGGGCTCTGATCGACCTCCCTTGCTGGTCGGGCCCCTCGTTCCCTTCTCATCTCCCTTCTCTACCCCTCCCTCCCCTTTTGGCCTCCTATTCCCCCTAGATCTATGCTTGTTGGCTTCCTTGTTTGATCTTCTCACGTCACTCATCCTTGACATAGCTATGTTTTGTGGTCACCACACTTCAATTGAGGAGGCATGCGCTTGCTAGACGGGTGGTGACGGTAGCTGCATTGCTTGTGGACATTGAGATTGCTACAGCCCACCATGGTGTAGCACCTCTTAGTTTCATGCTCACTAAGATAGGAGTGGTGGTGGTGGTGGCGTGTGCTACTCAACAGATGTTGCTTGAGCCGTGGCCGATGAGAGTGTGGTTGGCCCTCCTTTTTTGCTGCATTAGGACCACGCGAAACCCCGTGCCTTACATGATCGAGATTTCCCGACCCTTGTCGGGTGCCGATGTCTATTGGTTTTCTTGCTAGCACGAATTATGTCGATCGTCGAGATTCCTTCTTGGTGACGTTGTCTTTTCTACGAATGTGGAATTTACAACTCTTTTAAGCTTTGGAGGAGCACAACTAGAACCCTTTCATGAGATGCCTTCTTCTTTTAATTATTGTATTTTCTGTTTCTTTTTGTAGTTTTATTTGCCTCAATTTAGATGAAGTTCCCACAATTCAATCATGGTTGAATCAAGAGAAATAACATCCAAATTAGTTAATTATGTTATTTTAATAGAAAACTACAAGTGCATATTAACTAAAGGATAAACCTACACTTAATTGAAGGTCGATTAAGCTCAAATTCTTAATAAGTGAGCTTGCATTAATTGATTTAGGGTTTCTATTAAGATCAAAGGATAATGTTCGAATCAAAATCTTAATTTCAGTCACACTTTAATTCAAGGGATTTTAATTAAAATAAATATAATCTAAACCTTCTAAAAATCGTTAAAAATTATTACTTATGGTTTATACTGATTAAGTTTACAAAATGACCCCAAATTTGACCTAAGTCAACAACCAAGGTTAATAATTAATACATTTTTAGGGTTAAAATGTAAATTAACCAATCAAACTTCATACAAACCTAAAATTAAAGTCACCAATAGATTCCTTGGATCTATATTAGGTTACCATAAAAGTTTGAGACTTGTTGGACTGTATCTTAATCTATTTTGTAAATTTACTCTTAACTTTTGAATTCCTTCCATTTTGGTCCAAATCTCTTTCTTTATTGCCCTTAGTTGATGTCATGCTTGAATCAGCCTTCTTTTCCAACGCAAGGATAGCAACAGCAAGTTTCTCCTCGCAAGGAGCTTGTTTTGCAACATTGATTAATTGAGATTCTCGAAAGGAAATCCCACCAAACTAGGTGGGATTGATCCCCAGATCATAGCAAACCTGGCAAGCTTTTTTAGGGCACCCAAGTTGGAAAGATCACCCTTCTTTTTGGCCATGAATATGGGGATTTAATCCTGTTAAATTCATGCTCTTGAGTGCCATTTGAAACTCAATTGAATCCCCTATTAAGCTCTACATAAGCCCTTATGTTTCACCAAGTATTTTTTGTGCTTAATTTGGTCGAAAATCTCTTTTTCTTCCTCCTCCGGTCATTGCCATTAACGCACCTCAAAGCTTCTTCAACTTCCTCGTTTGCTGCTCTTTCGTTGAAATTGGGAGAGGATTTCTCTTTCCCATCGTCTTACAGAGCTTCATGCGAAACTTCGCGGCTTACTTCCCCTTCCTTTACTCTAATTTCATCTTCTCCTTCCTCGTCATTCCTTCTTCGCTAGGTAATTCCTCTCTTCCTTTCACCAAAATAGGTTAGGGTTTTGTTTAGTTGGGATCTCAATTAGATATTTGGAGCTTTGTAGCTCCGTTCATAGCCTCCTCTTCTCTCCTCGACTTCCACCATTAATGCCCACCACCACCTTCACCATCATCACACCCCACGCACCTGCACTTCAAATTAGGATGGGGTTTTTTTCCATTCACCTTCACCGACGTTACCCCCAACCTAATTGGATCCTCCAACGTCCACGTTGCCATCCCCCAAACCAACCATTAACACTGTTGACAGGCTTCTTCGTGAGCTCTTGTCGATCATCATCGCCACCCATTAGCTTGGGGCTGTGCTCCAACGTGTCACGTCGGAGCATTTGAGACCTTAATCGGAATCGAAAGCCCACGTTTTGCTTGTGTAGGAACTCGTCGAACTCAACGTCTTTGCCACCATCGAACACCACCGTCGTCACCTTTGACCGACCATTCGTCGTTGCCATCGTGTCATCGGTCAGTAGTTAATCCTCCTCCGTCGATCGTTGGAGTAATCCGTTGGTTGAAACTCAACTCCAATCGACCTACGACGAGTCTCGCTAGTGAAGAAGATGAAGTCCCCTACCGGTAGGGACCAAATTGAAAGAAAAAAGTTTCTACAGACCTAAGCGTGAAAAAATGAGATTTATAGGAACTAATTTGTGATTTCACTCATTTTATTGACAATTTATTTCAATTTTTAAATATTTAACATATTTAATGCAACATTATCATTGACCGGACATATTTAATGCTTAATTACATCGTTCAGTCGTTATTTTAAAATACATTCTTAGACTTCATAGCTTGCAAGAAATTGCATTAACAACTGTTTGGTTTTGCTTGCTTCAATAATGGTGGAGGCATGGGACATGTTGCTTGTCTAGGTGTGACAAGTGTGAGGTGGAAAGCAGATTAAATATTCTTGGTTCGTCTTACTTGAACTGTATATACAAATTATTAATTATGCATGGAACAATGGTTGGTTTAGGGGATTGGACTTAGCAACATAAATGGCCATGACGCTATACATTTTTATTTATTGGATTTGGTGAGAACTGCATGCGACAGTGCGAGCCACGGAGAAAGTGAGGCTACCACCCTAGTTTGTGCGAATATATATATCGTATCTAGGTATGGTTGTCAATGTTCTTAGGGTTGAAAATGGCCACAGGAAGCATTTCTGGGTATTGTTTGAATAGAAATGGGACCCTTATTACTCATTTAATGTACGTAGAAGAGATCATTTTATTTGCAAAGGTTACAGTCCAAGAGACGGAAGAAATTAGGAGATTACTTGTTGTGTATGAGATGTGCTCGGGATAGAAGGTAAATTTCCCCAAATCTAAAATTTACTTCTGTAAATCTATTGCAAAATGTGACAGGCAAAGTGTAGCGAACATCTTGAAAGTAGATGATATGAAAAAAGAAGAGCTATATCTTGCAGGGCCTTTGCTTAATGATGGGAATCAGGCTAGGTCGATGGAATTGGTAGTCTCAAAATATCTAAATAGACTGGCTAGTTGGCAGGCTAGAACCTTATCGCAAGCAAGTAGAAGTGTATTAATATAGAGTGTCCTCAACCACATGACAAATTATCTCGTGACTACGAATTTATTCTCTAATAAGCTATGTTCCAATTTAGATAGAATGACCAGAGATTTTTGGTTGGGATATTATGAAGAGAAGAGGCATGTGTATGTGAAAGCTTGGAGCCATATTTGCATGCCAAAGCACTTAGGTGGTGTTGGATTTAGATTGACAAGATTGATGAATCTTGTATTTATCATGAAGATGGGGTGGTTGTTGTGTACCAACTCGGAGGGCCTATGGCATAAGCATATAAAAAGTAATTACTTTCAAGGTGGTTCTTTTTGGGAGTTCCTTCCCAAAGCTAGGGATTCTTCTTTTATGAAATCACTACATCAAGTGAAAGATTGTTTGTTTAATAATACTATATGGCAAGTGGGGACAAGGTCATCTATTAACATTTGGAGCGATAACTGGTTAAGCCAAGAAGATGTGAATCTATTGTCATCGAATATGAATGCCCTTCAATTATTAAAGGTAGAGGATTTGCTATCTAGCGGAGAGGCAACTTGGAATGTAGATCTAATTTGCTCTTTATTTCAATCAGGAACCACCAATGCAATTTTGGCAACCCCTATTCATTAAGATGCAGATATGCTTGTCTGGAAGTCGCACCCAAAAGGGGTTTTTTCGATCAAATCAGCTTACCTGAAATTAGTTTCAGATCTTCCAAGATGCAATCAGTTAATGGGAGAGCAGATATCAGCATGTAGAAAACTCTGGTCGATAAAAAATTTCCCCTCGCGAACTAAGGTTTTCCTTTTGAAGGCAATAGTAGGTGCACTACCTTTGAGATCCAAACTAGCGGTAGGATTAAGGAATGTAGACTCAATTAAGCTACCCACTCTACCTGGAAGTGGTGGAGAGTTGGAATCATTTGATTGTAGAATGTCAAATGATGAGGGTTGTGTGGTTCAATTGGGGCCTGACTACTCTTCCTAGGGATGAAAATTGGTGGATTGATTTGATGGCGATTAATTAGCAGTTTAATCAGGTTGGGCAGTTGGAGAATGTCCCTCTATTTACGCTCCATGCTATGTGATTGCATCGATGTAAAGTGGGATGAGCCCTTCCCCTTTTGAGGTAATTAATTTGGCAAAGAATTTGGTAGCTTTTTATGCTATAAATCAAAGGGTTCAAGAAAGATTGCATCCTGTTTCTAATGAAGACAATTCAAATAGTTCTCCGGTTGACTCTGCTAGGAGGTATCGTATACTAGTGGATGCAGTAGTAGGGAAGGATAGCTCTTCAGTGGCTGCTGTTTTACTGGATGAGCAGAATAATTATTTGTGCTACTCTTGTCAATACCTCAAATAGTGAATTAGCAGAGTCTTGGGTCATTCAAAAAGGCCTTCTTCTAGCCTTAAATGCTAGTTTGCAAAAGGTGGAGTTTCTCTCAAATGCCTTCAACCCTGTGATGTATACACACCCATTTAGGATAAAATGTCTATTTGTGCAAGTTTCTAAGCTTATAGATGCATTTAATATTGTAAATATTGCATAGCATGCATCATTATGTAATTAGAATAGTTTGTATAAATTTCAGGTTAATTCATGTCCTTTTTGTGGCTAAGAGAGAAGGGAAATTATTTCAAAGTCTCGGATTGACAATACAACCGTACAAATTTGATCAAGACGACGATCGGAATCTAACACCTCCGAAATCATTTTGATCGGAGTCCTATAGCATATTATGCAGTTCAAGGAAAATAAAAGGCCAAGGGGCAAGGTGGCACCAATCCAAACCTCTAATGCTAAATCCGACCGCATGGATTGTTACGATCATGGGCGTCAAAAGCAGTTTAAGACGTCTGGGAAGTGTCCCAGATGTCTGGAACCCTTCCCAGACGTCTGATAATAAATTTTTTCAGCGTACGGGTTCGCGTCTACGCGCTTGCGCGCGCAAACTGAACCCGCAGCCTTCGTTTTCTCTCCCTGCAGGCGTCGCTTTCCTTCTCTCTCTTCCCGCTGCTGCCCTATAAGAATGCTCCCCCTCTCCCTCACCCCCACTCCACCATCTTCCCTTCTCCTTCTCCCTGCGAGCGAGCGAGGGCGCTGTAGCGGCTGTAGGGGGTGTGTGGGAGGGAGTGTTGCGAGAGGAAGAAGAAGCTCGACGGCGGAGGTGCGAACTTGCCGGGGCAGCTAGAGCCGGCTGGCGAGGGAGCGGTAGGCGTGGGGTGTCGCGGAGGGGCTGCTGCAGCTCGGACAGCAGGCGGACGGGGTGCGGCGCGGCCGTGCGTCGCGGGCGGAGAGCGAATTGGGCTCTTGTTCTGGAAAATTTTCCAGAATCAGACGTCTGAACTTACGTCCAGACGACGGCGAAGACATCTGGATGACTGTCCAGACGTCTGACAGGTAAGATATTTCATATCTTCTCCTTTCTGCACGTGTACGGCCATGCAGCCGTCCGCCGCGACTTCTTCTGCGTTTCGTCGTGCTGAGAGCCGATGGTTGTGTGCGCAGGTCTTGCTTGGGAGGGCACGGGGGTCGCCATCCCACGTGAATCAGACGTCTGGCCGCAGTGCCAGACGACGGAGAGAACCTCCAGACATCCGAAGTGACAATCGGACGTCTGGAAATCAAGGCCAGACGTTCCAGCGGGCTTTTGGACGTCTGAAGGACTGCGTAGAATTGAGGTACGACATGATCAACCTTTTAAGACGTCTGGAAGAGGTTCCAGACGTCTGATTTTGGACAGTTTTGTCATTTTTGACCCGTTGAGGGCCCGTTCGGAGCCCATTTTCCGCGTTTCGAGTTGAGTTCTTTCCAGAATAAATTCCTCTACCCATTTACTGTAATTGTATACTGTTCTGAGAAACTCCTTGTGATTGATTCTTGTGTTAGGATCCTGTTCCGTTGCAGTCTTGGGGGTTGCGGAGGCACGCGGGATTGCTGACCATGCCCCCAGTACTCCTGGTTTCGCTGGTAAAGTGGCTTTTAATTTATTTAACAAAATTTGTTACAATTGTGGAACAATTAATAGAGTCTAGGGCATTGCATGAACCCTAAGACTGAGAAACTAGATTGAATGATAGATCCTAGGGTATTGCATGAATCTTAGGACTGAGAAACTAGATTGAATGATAGATCCTAGGGTATTGCATGAATCCTAGGACTGGAAAACTAGATTGAATGATAGATCCTAAGGTACGACATGAATCCTAGGACTGGAAAACTAGTGAAATATATAAATATTGCAGTCTTGGAAAGTAGAAAGGAAATAATAGCTGCTTGTAAATTGATCAACAGCTGTCTGTTATGAATGAATATATGATTGAGAACATGGGTTGTATGAACGTAAAATTGGAACGGTGAAACCTAAATGGCCAAACGAAAAGAACATGAACCCTACGGGGAATTAGGAGTAGAACTCCTGGGAAGAGAATAGAATGGAACTGAGAAAGTGAAACAGGGAAGTGTGTTGTCTCTTGGGTACGTGGTACCAAAGAGAGCACACCTTACCTCTAAGTGTAGAGGAGAGCTTGCCGCCCTCGGGTTGAGACCGGGGTGGGTTTGGCCACTGTACACTGACATGCTGGCCCTCGCGTACGCAGTACCGAGGAGAGCTACTAGTGTAGGGAGAGCACTAGCTACCCTACGAGCCCCGGGGTTCTGCTAGCCTCCTACACCAACTTGTTAGGCCCACTGGGCAAACAAGGGTAGTCAGGCGAGGATGCGCAAACTGTGGAGGGGTTGGACCCCTGTTACTGAGAGGGCTCTGCCCTATACTGGTTCCGTGCTGTGTTTTGAGCGCACCCGTTAACGGAAATGACTGACCGCGTACCAATGCGGGGTAGCTACCCGTGCGCTTATCGCGCGTGCCGTAGTCACCGTTACGTCTGTCAGCGACCTTGGGGTGGTTAACTGTAACGACCCGGTTCCCGAGTCCCTACGAGACACAAGAACCGGACCGACTCGACTAATCCCAAGACCTAGTCGTCCAACGAGGAAGTAACCAAAAGACAGTACAATAAACCACATTCAGCATGAATATAACTAACAGTAAGAAAGTACAGCAGTAAGGAAGAAACTACTACAGTAGGTACCACCACAACAGTAAAACAACATTTATCATATAACAAGAACTGCAAGTAAAGAAGGTACAGCGGAAACAAAAACTACTCACTAGAACAGAAATAAAAGAGGTACAAAAGGCTGTGGTAACTCTACTGGAGTAGTTTCTTTCCTTACTGCTGTACTTTCTTACTGTTAGTTATATTCATGCTGAATGTGGTTTATTTTACTGTCTTTTGGTTACTTCCTCATTGGACGACTAGGTCTTGGGATTAGTCGAGTCGGTCCGGTTCTTGTGTCTCGTAGGGACTCGGGAACTGGGTCGTTACAAGATGGTATCAGAGCAAGGTCGTCCCGAGAAGTGAATCAACTGACTGGAAAATAACCAATTCACATGTTCTAACTAGAGTAGCCACCACAACATACCTCTTGACATGAGCTCTTAGAAGTTTCATTAGGTACCGTCTGTTTTGACGCTTTTCATTTTGTTTCGCGTCTCCATTGTAGGAGATGCCGCGTCGTGGAGCTAGGAGGGTGGGCCACAGGCGCGGCCGAGGTCAGGGCCCGGGGGACAGATGTGTCGGGCTTGGAATACATACTACCCCTCCTCTTCTCCTGAGTATACCATCTCGGGACCTCGTCCAACTGATTCGAGAGGTGGTTCGAGAAGAATTTCAGCTTCCACCCACGTCGCCACCCCCTCCCCCTTCCGAGCGTACGACAGGGGAGTTGGTGGTGGAACGAGATTTCCACCGCCACACCAGGCGTGTTAGGAGAACTCAACGGAGACACGTGGCGTCCGCAGGAGAGCCGTCACGTTGTGCAGGGCCATCAGTGGCCTTTGGGGGCCCTCGACAGGGGCCAGTCGCCAGCACCGGACCCCTGCCTAGCCGACAGCAGGGACTCACTGAGGGCGGGAGTCGGGTTCCCCTCTGCTACCAGTGTGGCCAGCCGGGCCACGTCAGGAGGGACTGCCCATCTAGGGCAGGAGGTCAGCAGATACTTCCCGCGCAGAGCACGGGAGGGCGCGCAGGAGGCCGCGGTTCCCAGGCGCGAGGAGGAGGATCGCAGTCGCAAGGAGGGTACCGGCCAGCACCTACCCGTCCGACGCAGAGTGTGGCCGCTTCGTCCGCACCTAGAGCTGAGGGGCGTATCAACGCCCTAACACACAGGGACGCCAGAGCTTCGGGATCCGTGGTAGCAGGTATGGTTTCAGTTTCTGGCAGACTCGTTTACACGCTTTTCGATTCCGGCGCTACGCACTCGTTTGTCGCAGCCAGTTTCGCAGTTAGTTTGGACCAGGATTATACACTGTTAGAGAATCCGTTCGTAATCAGAGGTCCGAGTGGTCAGCTGTTCGTAGCTGAGGAGGTGTACACGGGTTGCGAGGTCAGCATCGGGGGACATAGCCTGCCAGCTGACCTGATTATGATCCAGATGGAGGACTTTGGAGTGATTCTGGGGATGGATTGGCTATCCGCTTACCACGCCTTGGTAGACTGTTTTGAGAGGAAGATTGTCTTCTCCATTCCGGAGTTGCCTTCTTTCGAGTTTCACGGGCAGCCAGTGGACGGAGGTTTCAGGTGCATTTCGGCACTTCGGGCGGCGAGACTTTTGAGCCAGGGGTGTGAGGGCTTCCTAGCTTGTGTGGTGGCAGGGCACAGCCCCGTGGCAGACTTCCAGAGCATCCCGGTGGTCAGAGAGTTCTCCGACGTGTTCCCAGACGAGTTACCAGGACTACCGCCCGAGCGTGAGATCGAGTTTGAGATCTCACTAGTACCAGGGACCAGCCCCATCTCCACCGCGCCATACAGAATGGCACCGCTTGAGCTGCGAGAGCTCAAGTCCCAGTTGCAGGACCTTTTGGAGAAAGGTTTCGTGAGGCCCAGTGCGTCTCCCTGGGGAGCCCCGGTACTGTTTGTGAAGAAGAAGGATGGGACCCTACGCCTTTGTGTGGACTACCGACAGCTGAATAGGGTCACCATCAAGAACAGATATCCGCTGCCGAGGATTGACGATTTGTTTGACCAGTTGCGGGGTGCCACGGTGTTTTCCAAGATCGACTTGAGGTCTGGATACCACCAGTTGAGGATCAGGGAGACCGATGTCTCCAAGACAGCTTTCCGCACCCGGTACGGACACTACGAGTTTTTGGTCATGCCGTTTGGGCTGACCAATGCCCCCGCTGCTTTCATGGACCTGATGAACCGGGTGTTTAGACCGTACTTGGACCAGTTTGTGGTGGTTTTCATAGATGATGTACTCATCTATTCTAGAGATCGGACGCAGCACGGACAGCACTTGCGGATGGTTCTGGACACTCTGAGACGACGCAGGCTGTACGCCAAATACAGCAAGTGCGAGTTCTGGTTGAGGGAGGTGACCTTTTTGGGTCATGTGATCTCTGGAGACGGCCTGGCGGTGGACCCCGCCAAGGTCGAGGCAGTGCTCAGGTGGGAGAGACCGCGTTCAGTCACTGAGATTCGCAGTTTCCTGGGACTGGCAGGTTACTACAGACGGTTCATCAGAGGATTTTCACAGATTGCGCGTCCTATGACACAGTTGACCCGGAAGGATGTGCCTTTCGCTTGGACAGACGCTTGTGAGGCGTGTTTTCTGGAGCTGAAGGAGAGGTTGACCTCGGCTCCCGTGCTCACCATCCCTGACAGTAGTGGCGGGTTCGTTGTGTACACGGACGTTTCCTTGCAGGGGTTAGGAGGTGTGCTCCTGCAGAGGGGTCACGTGGTCGCTTACGCTTCGCGGCAACTGAAGCCCCATGAGCATACCTACCCTACCCACGATCTAGAGTTGGCAGCTGTTGTCTTCGCGCTGAAGACATGGAGGCACTACTTGTACGGTGAGACCTTCAAGATTTTTACAGATCACAAGAGCCTCAGATATCTTTTTGACCAGAAGGAGCTCAACATGAGACAGAGACGTTGGTTGGAGCTCCTGAAGGACTACGACTGCAGCATCTCCTACCACCTGGGAAAGGCCAATGTGGTAGCTGACGCCTTGAGCCGTAAGGCGCCTGCACGCTTGGCCAGACTACAGTTACAGAGTTGGAGCCTTTTGGAGGAGGTGGGCAGTTGGCGACCTCTAGAGTTACGAGGGTACTGTGGGGCAGTGACGGTGACACGGCAGACCAGGCCAGAGTTGATAGACCGCATCATCACGGGACAGATGGCCGATCCGTACTTGCAGTCTTTGCGCGACAGAGTACTATCAGGGGACCCAGGGGACTTCTCTTTCACAGACCAGGTGTTACGCTTGAGGGGACGGTTGTGCGTCCCTAGAGACGAGGAACTGTTGAGAGAGCTCCTGACTGAGGCACACGGTTCCAGATTCACCATACATCCCGGAAACACGAAAATGTACCATGACTTGAGACGTGAGTTCTGGTGGAGAGGGATGAAGCGGGATGTGGGTGAGTTCGTGCAGCAGTGCTTAGTGTGCCAACAGGTGAAAGCCGAGCATCAGAGGCCTGCAGGGCCGCTTCAGCCGCTTCCAGTGCCAGAGTGGAAGTGGGAGATCATCACCATGGACTTGGTGGTGGGCTTACCTGTTACCCAGCGAGGACACGACGCAGTCTGGGTAATAGTGGATAGATTGACGAAGACGGCACGATTCTTGCCGATCCGAGTCACTTTGGGACCAGCACAGTTGGCAGAGAGGTATATCCGTGATGTGGTGCGACTACACGAAGTTCCGCGGGAGATCGTATCCGACCGGGATACTCGCTTTACGTCCCAGTTTTGGGCTGAGTTTCAGCAGGCTTTGGGGACGAGGTTGAGGTTTAGCACGGCTTACCACCCCCAGACGGACGGACAGTCGGAACGCACGATACAGACACTTGAGGACCTTTTGCGTGCCTGTGTACTAGACTGGAGGGGCTCTTGGGAGGAGCACCTGCCCCTGGCGGAGTTTGCATAACAACAGTTATCACTCGAGCATCGGCATGACTCCCTACGAGGCTCTGTACGGACGGAAATGTACGGCACCCTTGAGTTGGGTTGACGTGGGGACCAAGTGGGAGGTTGGCCCCAGGATGATCCGGCAGAGTCAGGAGGTAGTTGGGCAGATCCACAGACGACTCCGCACTGTCAGGAGCAGACAGAAGAGCTACGCGGATCGCAGACGCAGAGAGGTGCAGTTCGAGGTTGGGGACCACGTCTTCCTTCGTGTTTCACCCATGAAGGGCTTACAGCGGTTTGGGGTGAGAGGGAAGCTCGCGTCGAGGTTCGTGGGGCCCTTTGAGGTCCTGGAGCGCGTTGGACCCGTTGCTTACAGACTTGCCCTTCCCTCGCAGCTTTCTGGTGTGCACGACGTGTTCCACGTGTCCAACCTCAGGAAGTACGTAGCCGATCGCAGCCACGTACTGAGTCACGAGCGCGTCGAGGTGAGCGACGACCTGACCTACCCCGAGCGGCCAGTGCAGATCCTAGACCGATCCGTTCGCCGTTTGAGACGAAAGCAAGTACCCCTGGTAAAGGTTTTGCGGAGGAGCCAGCGGTACGAGGAGGCTACCTGGGAGCCTGAGGCGGCAATGCGGGAGCGGTACCCGGAGCTTTTCGCGGGTACGTCTTTTCGGACCGGGTTCGGTCCTCTTTGAGTTTGTTATGGTTATTTGGACGTCTTTTCCCAGACCCTAGTTTGCGCAAGTTTCGGGGACGAAACTTCCTTTGAGTTTGTTATATTGTTATGAATGCGTGCCCCGGACGTATTTTAAGACGTCTGGGAGGTGGCCCAGACGTCTGACCAGACGTCTGGGATCACATCCAGACGTCTTGCCAGACGTCTGGGATGGTTTATAGACGTCTGAAAAAAACGTTATCGTTGACACCCGCGAGTCGCCTGCGCGCCTGAGCGCGCAGACCGCATATTCTCTCTTTTTCTTCTGCGGCTGCAGACGCCTGCGGCGCCTTCTCTCTCTCCTCTCCGCACGGCGTTAAAAGGGGCACGCCTCCCCTCCCGTCTCCACCGTCTCCTCCTTCTTCTCCTTCCTGTGCGCGAGAGCGAGCAGACGCGAGGGCGGCAGCGGCGGCCGCAGTGAGCGCGGAGGTGCGGCGTGCGAGGGCGGAGCTCTGCCGTGAGGGCGAGCTCGCCGGAGCGGCTTGGCCGGCTGGCGCAGGGGGCGCGGAGCGACGCGGAGGGGGACCTGCTGCGGTCTGAGCAGCAGACGTGCGAGGTTCGACGCGGGCGGCGTCGCGAGCGGAGGCCGAGCAGGGCCCTGATTCTGGAAAAATTTCCAGAATCAGACGTCTGGGTTGATAGCCAGACGGCAAGGTCGACGTCTGTAAGATCATACAGACGTCTGAAAGGTGAGTTTTCCGCCTTCTTCTTCCTTCTTGACGACTGACCGTACTGAGGAGGGGGGGTTGGCTATGCGTAGGTTCGCTGATTCGCCATCCTTTGCGAATCAGACGTCTAGAAGTTGTACCAGACGGCGGGAGTGACCTACAGACGTCCGTATGGACCATCGGACGTCTGGGGTATAGGACAGACGTCCCCGAAGACTTCTGGACGTCTGGGAAACCACGCTGAACAGGTAATTCTCTGATACCATTACCTTTTTCTGGACCAGGTGTTGAGCAGCCAGGGTCGGCGGCTGCAGAGGACGCTGGGCCGAGTAGGGTCCAGTAGAGTTACCACAGCCTTTTGTACCTCTTTTGTTTCTGTTCTAGTGAGTAGTTTTTGTTTCCGCTGTACCTTCTTTACCTGCAGTTCTTGTTATATGATAAATGTTGTTTTACTGTTGTGGTGGTACCTACTGTAGTAGTTTCTTTCCGTACTGCTGTACTTTCTTACTGTTAGTTATATTCATGCTGAATGTGGTTTATTTTACTGTCTTTTGGTTACTTCCTCGTTGGACGACTAGGTCTTGGGATTAGTCGAGTCGGTCCGGTTCTTGTGTCTCGTAGGGACTCGGGAACCGGGTCGTTACATTAACTGAGGGTAAGACCACCACGGGGGACTCTCTCGGCCAGGAGAGCACCACGTGTTACTTCTACTTTTCGGAAAAGATTGCAATCAAGATCGTTCCCACGAGGAACATTCGAGATCAAGTGAAGGATCTGAGAAATAAATCAATCTTGAAATAATAGAAAGACGTAAATAAAGAAAGTAAAAATATAATAGTTACTGTACACTCTACTGCTTCCTTAGCTTTTAGTTGCCACTCTACTCAGCGTTTCGCTGACATGTTACCCTCGTTACTTTTCAGAACCAGGTGTTGAGCAACCAGGGTCAACGGCTGCAGAGGACGTTGGGCCTAGTAGGGTCCAGTAGAGTTACCTGTAGTACCTTCTGTACTTTTCTTCCACTGTAGTAAGTAATTTTCTTGTTTACTCCCCTGTACTTCTTTATTGTAAGCTTCATGTTATGTACATATTTGCTGCTCTACTGTTGTGGTGGTATATACTGTAGTATTTCCTTTTCTTACTGCTGTATTTTGTTACTGCTAATTATATTCATGCTGAATGTGGTTCATTTTACTGCTCTTTTGGTTACTTTCTCGTTGGATGACTAGATCTTGGGATTAGTCGAGTCGGTCCGATTCTCGTGTCTCGTAGGGATTTGGAAATCGGGTCGTTATATGGATGGATCCAGATCAACGATCACAGTCCAACGAGGCAAAAATCGATCCAATCCGATGTCCGTGGTGCCACCTACAAAGCAAAGAAAATGGACGACAATGATGGTGCCACGTGGTGCTATTACAGCCGTGCCAACCCACTCAGGCCCCTCCACTCATCTTCATCGAGCAATCCCAGCCGTTGAATCTCAATCCAATGGCTGAGATTCACACACGCGCATGCCATTTCGACTCAAAGGAGAAGGCAGAGATAAGATCTCGAATGTTGGATTGAGATCCAATAGTCGAGAGCGCTTGCACACGATTCCATCCGCGCAATAATCCACGCTAGTGACACATTGGTTCACGCCTTCACCCACAACAAGCGGATGCACGTTCGAGACTCCCTGTACGCCCCTCAGCGCGTCCAATTGAAATTGGAGTGTCTGATGGTGATCGGGCAGCGAAGAGAGCGATGACGTGGCGCTATGAGCATTACGGGATCTACATGCAAGAGATAGCGCATGAACGGTCGCACGATTGTACGTGCAAGCAGGCGTGATCTCAAGCACGCGATGCGTGCAAGATTTGGTGCATCCATCAAAGATCCAAAGGCCACGATTCATCTACACCTAATTCAGCTTGCACGCACACGCAGACACCAGCGGTGGAGAGTAATGACCTTCAGCGATGTCCAAGGCAGATCTACAGTGACGTCTTTGATGTCGCTATTGACCCTTGAATGACCAAGCCCCTTCTCCTCTACTATAAAAGGACCCTACCCTTTCCATTCTTCTTCATCTCTTCCTTTCTCTCCCTCACCACCTCCAAGGCTCTAGAGAGAGCTTGTCCCAAGCCCAGGATGCTCCTTAGAGTAGAAAATCAAACATTTTTCCCGCTTCTCATCCCCCTTTGTGGATCATCCTCTCACCACCTTCCGAAAGAAGATTCTCTCCGCGATGCCGTCCCACCCCATCCTCCTTCCTTTGACGCCATTCTTCTTCGTCCAGTTTCCCGCTACATTCGTTCGGGGCGTCGTCAAAGCGAATTGTACTCCAAGCAATCGTCAAGAGGGATTCTTCTCACCTTTATCTTTATCGCTTTCTACTATAGTTGCAATTTCTCCACTGTAGCAAACACTTGTTTAGACATATATATGATTGTTTCTCTCTCTCTCTCTCTCTATCTGCAAGTAGATTAGTTAGATAAATATTTTGTCAAGCTGATCTCTTGCCTATTAAAATACCAAAAAAAATTGCAAAAGATAAGACCAACAAAAACAAATAAATCGAAGTGCGGATTTCAAAACCAAACATTCGTCTCCTTGTGTTCGACCTAGGATTCACTTTGAGTTTCGGTTATAAATTTATTTGGTAGCGATATTTTGTGACTACGATGACGGATTCTCCAAAACCTTGATTTTACTTGCAAAATTTACGCTCAACACCCAGTACGCCAAATCCAAACCCTTTAGCAGCCTAAATGGGTATGTCATTGGCTTATTCAGAACTGCTCCTCCATTTTCAAAGCTAACGATGGCTTCCTACTTCGTAAGGTACCAATACCTCTTATACAGCCAGCATACTTGCTGGCTAGATATTGTTTGCATTGTAATGTCTATGGAAATTGGGTGTTTCCCAATTTCCCTTGTGATGTATAAGGCTACTTAACAAAGGTTTCTTTACCTGCAAAAAAAAAATGTACTTAGGGTTGAAAATCATGTAACTAACAGAGATCTGAACTGTTCTACTCATAAATATCTGTGGTGAGCTTTTGAGATCAGCTCAATCCACTTCACCAAGTTTTTCACATTCTTTTTGTGCTTAATAAGATATCAGAGCCATTTCTTGGGTTCTAATTGTGACGGTTGGCACTCCTTTACATCAAGTCATTGATCTTCTTTGGCAAATCGCTTTTCCTCTCCAATCAATTGCTAATACGGTATTAGGTTTCTACGAAGAATTGAGGCTGATCATATCAAATTAAGCTATAATCCTTAAGGTCGAGTGATCACAACAGCTCTGGATCATCTTGTTCAACCTTCTTCAAGTTACCTCCAAGAGGGTGATTTATGGTATTACGTCTCTCTTAGGTATTTTAAATATCCATAAATCCTTCACACCAGAAGATTTATATAATCCTGAGGTTAAATTTTCAAATCCACTATCCACTATCCACATATTCATGCTCTCCTTTTATCATTAGAATGAAAATGAAGACCAGCTCCATTTCAAAAGGGTTGTCTTCTTTTTTTCCATGTATGAGTCTAATCGGGACTTATATGACCATTAATAAAATTTTGTATATCTCAATATATGTGAAGTGAGCCCATATTTTTTGATCCACTATGTAGCACTCCTACAATAGTAGATCTATGTGACCTTTTTTATATATCATGTGTCTCTTGTTCTCTTACATGCATACGAGCTTGTCAATCTAATCAACACCAAGGTTGGTGCATTGATCATTGGTCCACCAAATTTGTATATTCAAGTATAGAGACATGTATCTACCTCAGGTTTAAAGATATATCTTCGAGATAGTGATAAGAAAAGGACTTCATGTATCTTTGTTTCATTTAGTCAATTCCTTAACTCAACTTACATAATAGCCTAGAATCTTCAATCCTATGCAAAGGGTGTGCATCAAGGGCATCCGTCAAAAAATAGACTTTTGAGAAGATTGCCATATCTTATTAAACTAGAGACAATTCGTTGGATTTCCTGATGGTTCTTAATGACTTATTAAAATCTTCAATCTAAATCATTTATATCTTCGATACTTGTTATCGGTATATCCAACATGACTATAGTACATTTTTTCACTTATATTTAGGGACCCTACCAACCACATTAATGCATCCATATGATCTAACATTTAGATCTAAATAATTGATCAAATGATTTTCATGAAGGTTGGCTCGGATAGGGTACACAATTCCAACATTCTAAATTAAGTTCTTTAAAGCAAAGCTAGACAGATCTATCTCAAACTTGCAATAGGTGGTAAAGGAATTGATGATGATGATCATATCCTTGCCATACTTAATGGAATGAGTGCAGAATATGATTCAATTGTTATGTTATAACTTCAAGAGGTGCATTAACCTTAGATGAGGTTGTTATAGGTTATTTATTGATCATGAATAGAGGCTCCTGTGACAACAACCTCATGATGAAATTTCTAAAAATCAAGCTACTAGAGGGGGCCCAAATAACACTCTAGCTGCTTATCGTGAAGGATGCAATAGTGGAGGATGTTCTCGTGGGAGTCACAATGGCTCTAACAACATATCTCAATTTGTTGCAGGCATTCAATGTTAAATATGTAGACACTTACATCATTTTGCACTCACTTTTTGGTGCAGGTATGATAATCCTCCTCCTCAAGCCAATTATTCGACTTCTCAAACCAACACAGATGCTCAACCTTAGTCTTGGGAAACAGATTCTAATGCTTCTCACTACATATATAACAAACTCCATTTCCAATCCTAATCTTGGATCATACTTATTATATGTAATTATTTGCTTTTCGAGGACCAAATTTGTCTCCTATGTTTCCCGAGATCCGCCTTGCCTCTGCATCGCTTCATCTTCCAGGTTGTCGCTTTGCTTTCTTGGTCAACGTTGTTTGGTCTTCATTGTCCTAAAGGCACGATGCACCCGTGTACTGGATCGGTTGACCACTTAGTTCTTAGCAAGCATTGCTGCCCGAGGTTATGATAGGTCATGCAGAAAAGGTAGTCCAGCCATTCTAAGCAAGTACAATTGAATGATTGCTCGATTTTGGCAACAATGCTATGGCACAAGCCTATGGCTCCATAGGTCAGCTAGAAAACTAATTGTGCCATCTAAAGTGGTTAAGCAACCTTGGCTCATTCTTTGGATCTGCTAGACTTAGCTATTTTGGGCCTCACTTTTCTTGCCTCGTGAGCCATGCATATTCTGATTATCGAATCTCAATGAAAAATATCATTTTAAATGTAAGATTTTGACTTAAATTACATATATTTTTTTGACCATGCATTTGACTTATGTTTAGGATAATTTCATTTTATTCTCGACAATTTTTCCTACTTACATAGAGGTATGAATAAGGTATTGGACCATCTCAGCCTGACCAGTCCGAAGCCTAACTTATCTAGCTCGGTGCAAGCTTGAATATGGCAAAGCTACTGTATGTTAGGTTTGGAGTGGAAATTAGGACCATTTATTGAATAACTAGGCTTAGGTCTAGAGTTGATCAATGAGATTGACTTGCTTTGGCCCAATCTGAGCCCGACCACTAAGTGGTCCGAAAATACTCTAAATTAATATTGTACACAATATGTAGACATTGTTTAATATTTTACATGTTATCTATCATATTACAGCCAATTTAAATGGCCCAACCTGACCTTAATTTGTTGGATGGGGGGATTGAGAAATCATCCCAAAATACTATGGTTCAATAAATCTATTTCCTTGATTTGGTGTTACCTGTATGGAGGGTTATCTGAGTTCAATTTTTTTTAATTAAATTACTTGTTGTAGATAAATTCAGATTTTACAGTTCTTTAGCACGTCATATATACCCGTGGATCCTTGAACGGTTATAACTAATTTAATTTTATAGAGAAAATAGGAAATCCCTGTGACTAAAATGGGCAAGTCTAGCGAGACCTAAGCTGCCTATTTTGGGTTAGGCTTGGATCAAGCAATTGCTAACTTTTGATCTCAGTTGAGACCTAACAGTTCTGACTCGTCTACCCCTCTCGACCTTCCACCGAAGCTATCCTTTGTTCCAAGCGGTACCAATTCGCTGACCTAAATCCTACCCATCTAATTCGTACCTCCACTGCTACTCAACGCGCGATTCTTCGCCTCTTCCTCCTCTTTAAGAGGAGACGGTATTGGAAATTGACTGCTAATGGCTTGGATTCGCGATTTCACATTGCACCGAAACACTTATTTGATGATTACGTTTGATGGAAACCCGATGTCGTGCAAATTGATCGGAATCGGAACGATCCGACTTTATTTTTTTTAGAGGAATTGTTTAATTAGTTCCTGTGCTTATTTAATTAGTTTTGGTGGGGGGTTAGCGGGAATGAGTTGTCGCGAACCGAGGCCCCGTTTTCTGCATGGAACGAGAGATGGAATTGGAATAGGTCGTCTCAATAAATATTTTCATATGTCATTTTATTAAATTACATTGATATCGATATAGATTAAAATATAACTACTTTGATATATATATATATATATCTTAAAATTAAATAAAATATCTATTATTATCACATCAATATCATCAATTATTTTATTT
Source organism: Thalassia testudinum (assembly GCA_037157565.1). Taxonomy (NCBI): domain Eukaryota; kingdom Viridiplantae; phylum Streptophyta; class Magnoliopsida; order Alismatales; family Hydrocharitaceae; genus Thalassia; species Thalassia testudinum. The sequence goes on along the minus strand of JAZHRO010000076.1, from coordinate 16,986,926 downwards.
CTACATCATTTTATCGTAAAATAACTCTTATTTCACTATCAAATGCAACCTTCTCATAGATGAGCTTTCTTAAATTATAGTGCCGTGGAGATCATGTAATTAGACACTAATTCTTTAGAGGTGTTGTGAGTAGTTATTTGGGAAGGCTTGCGCACTTGGAAATAGTAATGATGACATTGGTGAGATCCAAAATCATGACCTTAAATCTAGAATCATTGAATTCCACCTCTCCTGGAATTATTTTGTTTCATTTATGTAATGACCCGATTCCCAAATCCCTGCGAGATATGAGAATCGGACCGACTCGACTAATCCCAAGACCCAGTCGTCCAACGACAAAGTAACCGAAAGAGCAGTAAAATAAATCACATTCACCATGTATATAACTAGCAGTAACAAAATACAGCAGTAAGGAAAGGAAATATTATAGTATACATCACTACAATAGAAGAGAAATAAACATGTACATAACATAAAGCTTACAATAAAGAGAGTACAGTGAGTAACAGAAAAACTACTCACTACAGCGGAAAGAAAAGTACAGAATGTACTACAGGTAATACTACTGGGCTCTACTAGGCCCAGCGCCCTCTGCAGCCGCTGACCCTGGCTACTCAACACCTGGTCCTGAAATGGTAACAAGGGTGATACGTCAGCAAAACGCTGAGTAGAGTGGCAACTAAAAGCTAAAAGAAGCAGTAGAGTGTACAGTAGCTGTTATATTTTTTACTTCCTTTATTTATATCTTTCCATTTATTTACTGTTGATTTATTTCTCAGATCCTTCTCTTGATCTTGAATGTTCATCGTGAGAATGATCTTAATTGCAGTCTTTTCCGAAAAGTAGAAGTAACACGTGGTGCTCTCCTAGTCAGGAGAGTCCCCCGTGGAGGTCCTACCCACAGTCAACCACCCCAAGATCGCTGATAGACGTAACGGTGACTACGATACGCGCGATAAACGCACGGGTAGTTACCCCGCACTGGCACGCGGTTAGTCGTTTCCGTTAACGGGTGCACCCAAAGCATAGCACGGAACCAATATAGGGCAGAGCCCTCTCAGTAACAGGGGCCCAGCCCCTCCACAGTAATCAAACAGGGGTCTTGCCCCTCCACAGTCTGCGCACCCTCGCCTGAGTACCATGGTTTTCCCAGTAGGCCTAACAAGTCGGTGTAGGAGGGCTAACAGAACCCCGGGGCCGGTGGGATAGCTAGTACTCTCCCTACACTAGTAGCTCTCCTCGGTACTGTGTACACGAGGGCCAAAAGTCGGTACAAAGTGGCCAATCCTAACCCCGCATCCCTGGGGCGGCTAGCTCTGCTTTGCACTAAACAGGGGGATAGTTGCTCTCCTTGGTACTCCGTACTCAAGGGCCAGCATACTTCCCCAATTCTATTTCATTCACTTTCCAGGAGTTCTACTCCTAATTTCCCGAGGGTTCCGACTCTTCTAACTCAGCCAATTTAGGTTTCACCGTTCCAGGTTTATATCCATACGATTCATGTTCTCAACCGTATTTATTCATTCCTAACAGGCAGCTGTTAACCAATTTACAGGCAGTTATCATTTCCTTTCCACTTTTCTAAGACTGCAATATTTATATAATCAACTAGTTTTTCAGTTCTAGGATTCATGCCGTACCCTAGGATCTAGCATTCAATCTAGTTTTCCAGTCCTAGGATTCATGCAATACCCTAGGATCTATCATTCAATCTAATTTCTCAGTCCTAGGGTTCATGCAATGCCCTAGACTCTATTAATTATTTCATAATTGTACAATTTTTGTTAAATAAATTAAAGGGCCACTCTACTTGCGAAACTGGGAGTACTGGGGGCGTGGTCAGCAATCCCACGCGCCTCCGCAACCCCCACAGCTGCAACGTAATGGGGTCTTAACACATGGATCAATCACAAGGAGTTTCTCAGAACAGTATACAATTACTGTAAACAGATAGAGGAAATAAATCTAGAAAGAACGTAACTCAAAATGCAGAAAACAGACTCCGAATGGGCCCTAAACGGGTCAAAAACGACGAATCTGTCCAAAATCAGACGTCTGGAACCTCTTCCAGACGTCTTAAAAGTTCGATTATGTCATACCTTGGTCTGCGCAGTCCTTCAGACGTCCAGAAGTCCGCTAGATCGTCTGGTCTTGGTTTCTAGACGTCCAATTGTCACCCCGGACGTTTGGAGGTCCTCTCCGTCGTCTGGTACTGTAGCCAGACTTCTGATCGGCGTAGGATGGCGAGCCCTCGCGCCCTCTCGAACAACACCTGCGCACACACGCAACCGCTCTCATCACGAAGAGGCGCAGAAGAACGTGGCAGACGGCTGCATGGCCGTACACGCGTAGAAAGAAGAAGGTGGGAAAATATTGTACCTGTCAGACGTCTGGACCGTCCTCCAGACGTCTTCAGAGTCGTCTGGACATAAGTCCAGACGTCTGATTCTGGGAACTTTTTCTAGAATTAGGACGCGGTTCGCTCTCCACCCGCGAAGCACGGCCGCGCCGCGTCGCGTCTGCCTGTTGCCCGAGCTGCAGCAGCCCCTTCGTGACAACCCACGCCCACTGCTCCTCCGCCGGGCGGCTCTAGCTGCCCTGGCAAGCTCGCACCCTCGCGGTCGAGCTTCTTCCTTCCTCTCGCAACTCTCCTCCTTCTTGCACGCTCGCTGCGGCCACTGCTACCGCACTTGCTCGCTCACTCTCTCGTTGGCAGGGAGAAGGAGAAGAGAAGACGATGGAGTGAGGGTGAGGGAGAGGGGGAGCGTTCTTATAAGGCAGCCGTGGGGAGAGAGAAGGAAAGCGGTGCCTGCAAGGAGAGAAAAACAAAGGCTGCGGGTTCAGTCTGCGTGTGCAGGTGTGCAGACGCGAACCCGTACGCCGAAAAAATTTATTACCAGATGTCTGGGAATGGTTCCAGACATCTGAGACACTTCCCAGACGTCTTAAACTACGTTTGATACCCATGTTCGTAACAATTTATAACCCCACCACGTTAATAATAATTCTCTTATCCCTCCCCCTCGACCCCCTTGCCTTAACTTTGAGTCCTAATTTCACCCACCATGCCCATCTCCAGCAAATGAGTAATCGCTTCATCCTTTTTATCCTTGATCACCCCTTCCTCCTCCGTGGATCAATGAGAAGGTGCAACATTATTGCAACCTCAAAATGGTAGTGGTGGCTCAAATATGGTGATGAATCATTCAACGGATATGTTCACTAGCATATTATTAGATTATTTTCATTTTTTCTTGGTTGATTTCTCGTGATTTGTAGTTATGTTTATCACGATGTGTTGAATGAAGTTATTGGATTTTTGCAGTTGGAGGGTTTGAATAAAATTGATTCTATGGTTTAGTGTTCCAACTTAATATTGTAATAAAGTTCATCATAGGATTTGTAGTCTGCAAAATAACTTAAACCTTTGCCTAGAGGTGGCAGCTTTCGACTCTTCCAATAAATTCCAAGTGACATCTAGGCAAGAACAGATAATATTTGAACTATCAAGCATGATATTCAATTTTGAACCAAATGTCTATCATCCGTGACATTTGAATAATTTTATCCATTATTTATTTTTCAACTAACTTTCTCACTCTTACCCTATCAATTTATTCCACTAAACAAACATCCCATGTAAAATAAAATTTTCTAATTCCTTACAAGATAATAAAATTAACTATATATCAAAACCTCTCAATCCCTTCGTTTCTTTCCCTTTTTATTTTTACTTTTAATAATTTTCCTTACCAAATTGATCCGAAAAGATCCAATGAGACTGTAGGTAGAAAGAGAGGCAAAGAGGAGGCGAAACTTGTGGAGAAGGTGTGAAGGTGCCGAGGTGGTGATCCAGAAGTGATGTTAGAGATGGAGGTTTTCCGAGTTTATTGTTTTTTTATATCACTGAATATGGAAGTTGGTCAATAGTGATTAGAAGATGGATATACCTTGTCGACCATGGAACTTGGAGAATCATGTCAAGTGGCTTGTGTCTTTGGAAGTGCTCTTGTAACAAAAATCACATATTTCAGGAGAAGTTGATTATCATCTAGAGAGGATTTTAGAATATGTGAATGTAGAGTGTGTTTTCTTTTTCCTTGAATTGTAAATCCTCATGTTAGAAGTTAGCCATCTATGGTGGTAGATCCACGGAAAAATTTGAAGAGTCGCTTTCGATCCAAATACTAACTTTCACCCCAACTCCTTCCTAAAGGTTCACACATAGATAAAAGTGGTCTACATAAAATGTGTCATCATTTGGAGCTAGTGTTGCCTTGTAGTTAGGGCTGTTAAAAAGGTTTGGCCTCAGCTTAATAAGGGCTTGCAAGGCCAACATGATCAATTAATGAGCTGAGTTTGATTTGAGATCAAGGCTTAATAGCCTTATGAAGTGAAGCGCAAATGGTTCAATAAGGGTTTGAACGATGAGGAGGTATGTATGTGTGTAATTTGTGAAAATTTCTAATATATATCAAATACTAGTCAATAACAAAATCAGTACAATCTTGAGGTTAAAATTTATAAAAACATAAAAGGTGATGAGTTTTACAAAACACCAACTCCACTACAAAATTGCTATTTAATGTAAAGAAAACCAAAAGTTAGCGTAAGTTTTGTTACAAAATGGATCTCACCCCACTTAAAAAAGTCAACACTACTTTGTGAGTTAGTGAAAACAGGGGTGCATTTTGATTTTAAACCAAAATGACTAGTGCAAAATAGTTCTAAAGTATCTCTTGTGATTTTACACTGATGTAGAATAGTTTTAAAGTGTATTTTGTGATTTTGCATCGATACAAAATGATTTTGAAGCTGATTTTTTTTGTTTTACATTGATGCAAAAGGTTTTTGCAGTATCTTGTGATTTTATACTGATGCAAAATGATTCTAAAGCTTATTTTGTTATTTTGCATCAGCTTAAAATGATCTGAAGGTTATTTTAATGATTTTAAAGCAGTGTAAAATTATTCTAAAGATAATTTTTTTATTTTTACACTAATGTAAAATCATTGAATCCGTATATTTTGATTTTGTACTAGTCTAATTTTTATTTTACACCTGCATATTTTTTATTTATAAGTGGTGGTATCTTTTTGAGTATAGATGAGCCCCACCATACGACTGTAGTGGGTACAAATTCAATTTTTAACAAAGTGGGCTCGTTGATGAGCTCCACAGAAGCTTCTCTGCCTTTAGGCATTAGACGGAAGTAGATAAATGTGATTCATTAAACGGTAGCAAATGGTAGCATGAGTGGCAATCTCTAGTGTACGAACGCTACCACATTTGTGTTTGAGTTTTATGTTAATTATATGCTTTTTCGTGAGAATGGGCATGTTAACGGCCTCAAGCTCGGTTAGCCTCAGCCAACCTCATAATTAAGCTCAACAAACTTACTAATTTGCTAGTTGGTCCAGTAAGATCTTCAGGTAGGCATCCAACAACCAGAATATCCACAAATCCTATCCCACAAACTGGACCCGCAACCACTTCCTCCACCCACTACCCTCAATCATCCTATTTCTCCGTGTCGCAGTATTATACTCAAATCGACCCAACCCAATCGATCCGTACGCACCCCTAAATCACAAGTCACGAATGGCAAGCACAGTCAGCATTTTTGCAGTAAATGACAATCCAATATCTTGACCTTTTAGATGCGATTGAAACTAACGTCAAGTTGCCTGCTTACTTTTCATCTGTCATTATTGTAGGCACACCCGATGTTGTGAAAGGCTAACTAATAAAAGCAGTGAAAACTCCCAATCATTTCATTGTAGAAACGAATTGAGCTCAAATCATTTAATTTTACATTTCAAGAATCAATTGTACTAATATGCTGACACAGATAGCAACTGATCATGTTACGTAAACAATGCCTACGTAGATGGGAACTTGCACCTTTTTTTTAACTGGAGAATAAATTTTAACTGTCATCTTCTAAAAGATTCTGCTTTGGCTATCCCCACAGATGTAATGCTACGAAGATCGGTAGCATCACATAGCTGCTTCGCTGTAATTACCATGTGCTAACGGCATCAAATGGAATCATCAAGTTCGTTTTCCTTGTAAACGCGATTATGGCATGATTTATTACAAGGATAAGGGCAATCTATCTTCTGAAAGGGCCTCCGATCGAAATACCAGTCTCCAACGGCTTCTCCAATTCGCTGCAAATTAACAACAAAAAAAAATAGGGTCAATTTGCAAGACCTTGTATAATACAGAATAATGCAATTGCGACAACGACAATTTTCAATATGACCATCTAAAACTAGTAAAAAATCACGTGCACCTGCATCTTCTACGCCTTCAAGAATGTTGTTCTCAAACGCATCCATCTTGAAAGAGCGTTTTTTTATAGCTAGATGAGCTACTCCTTTTGATTTCGGTTGTGAGGTGGTAGAAGAATTATTAACTCTAACAACCTTGGTACAAACCCAAATTTGGGAGAAGATGGCCGCAGCAACTTATCAAGTTAGACGATTAATTTACACAGAAGTTTACATATTATTCAAAAATAAATTAACTTTTAAATATTATCTGTGATATTTAATTTTGGCAAGGAAACATGTAAACTTCCGTGTTGGGAAGAGAGACGTGTGAACTTTTCTATCAACGTACACCTATGACAGCATAAACGCTTATGCAAGCAGTTGACAAGTAGTAATCTTGATTCTTACATGACATCCTCCAATTTTATATTTTATTCTAGCCATGTATCAAAGAGCATCAGCCTACAAAGATTAGTAGCACGGTTCCCTCAAATTAGGTGGTAGATGCGGATGTACGAGCAATTCCAGGATCATGAATAGATTTTTGGGATAGGAGGGTATAATCATTCTTTCCTTTAGTCAGCTCGTAATGAGAAAAATGATGGAAAAATTGCAACCAAAGTGCTTAAGCAAATACACGTTTAATTTTTTGAAATTTGAAAGGAAGGAAATGACAATAGATGAAGCATGATATACAGTAGATACATGATCCTAGAAATCCCAATTGTTTGTAACTTACAGTGTCATAGAGCCTTGGTGAATCACCAGCTAGCCATTCACCCTGCCCTCTTGCCTGACAGTGGACATAGCACGAACTTATGTAAAAGCCTCTGGATGATGGCATTCCACCTTGTTCTATGGCAATGAGAAACCATTTCCTGTAAACTGTGCACAAGCATGTTTCAGAAAATCCTAGTTGACGTTATGCAAATTCTGACGCCCGGATATTTACCAGGTGAACTCGAATTCCAAAATTAAATTCCTATGTTAGTGCTAGACATGCACAAGCTTGCCTGGAATCTCATATTTTTAAATATAACATGCAAATAACTATTTTATACAACACGCCTTTTATCTTTCCCTTTGTAAGTACTCATTCCTTTTATCATACTCATGGATAAAAGATCAGAGATATGGTACATTGACATGATCATCCCTGTCACTGGAACTAAAACGAAGAATATCCTACCCTACGAGGAATCAAACGTGGATTCCGTCCATCAGTCACGATTAACCTTCATAGCACCAAATGGTAGGGACACCATTACTTGATCAATATGGTAATAGAACCCATACTAGCTAATATTTTGTGATGTCTGTCTACCAGCTAACCCAAGCAACCCCTTTTTTTTCTTTTTCTTTTCCTTTTTTTATGTAAACCAGCACAAGCAATTTTCATCGTTTATTTCGGGTTCGGACGCCTCTGGGATAGGCACCCAACACAATGCAAGGTGGCATAGAAGTTTCTTAAAAGCAGTAATCAACACATCCAGCACTCTTATCACTGCAGTATGTCTGCGAGTGATTTGAGGTGACTAGTTTTGTAAAAGATCAGGTTTTGAATAAATAAGTTCAATCAAGGTTTCCATATATGCAAATCTGATCGTAGTTTCTTAGTTATTATAAGAAGTTGATTAATCAATAAACAAAGTCATCTAAAGTATATTCTATAATGATAATTCAAATTCTTACATGTTAAATATCAATCTACCATTTAATTGTAAAGAATGATCATAAGGTTACAAAATGCCCCCAAAGATCCATATAAATTAAAATCATAAGTTCACTCCTTGGATTTAACCCTAATGTGGACTTGGAAAGATGTGAAGCAAAAAATGTAGACGTATAGATGTGTAATCAAAGTATATTTGGGGTAGTCAACCTTGCATGAAATGGAGTTGATTTCTAGAACACTTTCTTATGTTAGCTTTGCAGTCCTTCCAAGTTCCCCGAGGATCAGCAGAACGAGGTGCCAGGATGTTTTTTATCTGAAAATGCAATAAGAAGAATTGATTTTTAATACAATTATTTATAGATAAAGATCAGGAGAAAAGCAACAAATGATGTCACATGCCATTACATTGTTAATTGGTAAAACTATGTGAATTTCTAATTATTTGAGCCCTTCCAAATTACCGGGAAGCGAAGACAGTAGGGGAGTTTCTAAATAGTAATTAAAGCTAGAGAAGTTAAAATCATTAATCCATGGACCATATACCGAGTGGACTCTACCGCACTCTCTGGAGATAGGCGTTGTTTACTAGCAGATGCTAACCCCATAGGAAGAGCTGTCACTCTTATTTAGTGCATTTGGCTGGAGTGGAATAATATGATTTTCAAAGGGGAGAGGACCTCGATGGATGGGGTTCATCTTTTTAATTCCCTTTACATCTCTCGGTGTATTTAACTTCTTGATTTATAAAATTGAGGGTTTACAACTTTTGTTAAGAGAGAGAGAGATCAGCTCATGGACTACCATCAATTTGTTAGTGTTTATTGTGACGGTTAACTTGATGTCAGAGAAAATAATCACACTGATTTCGATGCCTATGAACAAATGGAATCGCTTTAGGGATAAGAATTGCTTTACACCTTTCTGGTTTCAACTTTCTATGATACCCAACAAGTTTCTCAAAACATATATTAAGGCATGAGTTGAATAGAAGACTATGTTCCGCTTATCAGGATTTTTGTCCTTAGATGGTGCTTCAGAAGAAGATCTAAACAAAAGAATAATACATCAGGATAGTAGGGCTATGTGCATCACAAGAAAAATTACCTGCCAAGAATCATATGCCCCATTTAAAATAAAAAGTGGCGTTTGAATATCACGGGCCACATTTTGAGGGAAGAAACACTGCATTTTGATCCAATTGTAAGTAAACAGGTATATGTATTATCTACCTTTGTTTCCCCTAAAAATAGGTATATGCATTTTCGTGTACCAGGCCTGGCCTCATTTTTGATGTGCATGATGAGGGTAAATTCTTTGCAGATCCCTATAATTGCAAATTTATACAAATCAAAAATGTGAAAGGCTACTTGAGTTAGCATATCTCAAACATATACCGAATTCAAGGAGTATAATAACATTGATAATGGAATAGAAATCATACATGTGTTTTGACAACACTTTCAAAGAATGGTTGTATACGTGGAGTTCCAGTAATATCCCGTCTGAATTCTTTCCAAAAAGAAAATCAACATAAGCAAATCAGGAAGCAACATATAAAATTAAAATGTAATCTTTTTAAAATATGTCAAAAATAAGAAATCAACTTACGCATTTATGAAGTAACCAGCGTCGGATAGGCATTTCACCTTTGCACTCCTAGGTAGAAGCGAGCGGAAGTTATCACAATGCAAAATGACTGCTAATGCTCCAGCAGAGCATCCAGAGAAAAGGGCCTGCAATGATTTTTCCGGTTGATATCTTAGGGAATGTTTATTTCGCAGTATGAATTTTAAGGGATAAATTTTGTAAGTGGTGAAATTGAGGGATAAGAGGGGAATATCTTGATTTTGATGTTTGACGGAGATATGCATCAAATCATAGGATAAGTAAGAATATTTGAAAAGATAAGTGAGGAACTTGTTCGGCAAGACGGGAGGGTAAGTTTATGCATATTGTAAGTTATGGGTTAATGTGAGAGAGAGAGAGAGAGAGTTGTTTATTTATTTTATGTTTAATGTTGGGTTATTTTTTATTTAATTTGGGGTTAGATGTGATAGGTTAAGCTCTCGCTGTCTATACAGTATTCACTCACTCCATGCCATGTGCATACTCCACTCCCATGACCCACGGGGGGTGGTGGGTGTTGGGGTGGTGTGCGTGCGAAACATTTTCCTAATAAATAAGAGATATTAAAAAAGATGAGAAAGTGAAGATAGTTTTGCCTTACATATACAAAGAAACACATCAAATCAAGATGCTGTATTGAAATCTCCTTTTGTCTAACTTACTTGCTTAGCGTTGTTCATCCCTTTTGCCAACAACTCCTCCATGATGGCTTGAAAGACTCTTGCCCCTCTATAATGAAGCTTGGTATGCTACCACCGGATGAAAAATAGAAACTCATGAGCTTGATAATTTCTCGAATAGTTACTTCGAGAATTTATATTTATGCCTTCCATAACTCAAAGCAGCCATTGTATGGAAATTTAAAAGACTCACGGGATCAACATCTTCAACATCTCCAGTAAACGAAGATCCATCACAATAACGAACTCTCACCATATTCCAATTATAGAAGTCTGGGAATGAGAGAATGCAGTCAGAATGGAGCTTTGTGAACTTTAGTTGGTTTTGTTGGATTAAAATCCAATGTATAGACTAGTATGTGTAAATATATATAGATATAATCAAATAACTATAAGTAAAGTGACCGGCATCTAAAGCTCATATCTTAAAGTAATCAAATAAGGTTATTGGTTTGATATGGGTTAAAATACAAAATGATGGTGTGATTATGTCTATACATGTGCAGAGATCCTTTTCTAATATTTTACATTTCCTCGATGGGCGGCTATGTAAAATGCTCAGCAATTAGTGTGACTAATTGCTAATTAGAGGAGGTCAGGTCCCAAGAGACCCACTATTATTCTCTGAAAAATACCACCCCATCTAGATTTGAGAGAGACTGAGGAGAACTCTCTAGGGCTGACGACTGGTGGAAAGAAGAAGAAATTCTTCTTCAGAGAGTCATTTGAAGAGTCACAGGTGGGAATCTCTTCGAAGACCTAGACCACAACCCCTTTCTTATCTCTAAAAAGATGAATACAGGTAACCTTACATCAATTATATATTTGTAGATCATATGAAGATGCATGTTTACATAGAGATACCAGAGATTTGTATACCAAATTAATATCTTGTGAAAAGGTTGTTCAATGTTTCATTTTTATGTCTATACATATGTTAGCATAGATTTGGTTAGATCATTCCTCTTCTCAGAATAATCAAAACATATCCCGTAACTACAGGGAGTATCGGTACCTCATCATGAGTACTAGTACTTAGGCATTATAGTTTTTAGACTCAAAATATACTGTAGGTTGCTAGTACCAATACTTTTCATGAGTACCGATATTCATGAGTTCCAGGTCAGGTTCTAGACTTGAAGCCATCAGAACTTGTAGCTTACAAGTACCGATACTAGTAGGTTACAGGTGGTGTATCCAATATCCAACAAGTACCGGTACTCTTCATGAGTAAGGGTACTCATTAAGACCAGTCCTTTCCTGGAGTGATACAAGTATTTATTGAGTATCGGTACTCAACACAAGTACCGGTACATAGTGAGTACTAGATGAGTACTCTTCTGGATATGAGTTCTAAACTGTAGTTCATGAGTACCGGTACTTGGCATCAGTACCAGTACTTGTTTGGATATAAAACTCATACCTGTGGTTTAAGGATACCGGTGCTGGTTCACGAGTAGTGGTACTCAGTATATGTGATATCGGATTGGACCAGTAATGGTATCCAAACAGTATTAAGTCCAGTTAAAACAAGTTGTAGTACAGATCCATCCTAAGTTATAGGTGGATTAATTACAGCTAATCCCTTAAGGGTTTAAAGAATTTAAGAGGTTTAGCATCATCAGTACAAATGAATTGGCCTTCTCAAATTTCCAATACCACAATCGAGCTGACCACGTTAATGCATACAATTCAGACACCGTTTCAGCTATGAAAAGAGGGTGAAATGGATAGAAATAGAAGAAAAACTAGCCAAGGATAAATAATTCCGATGTTAGTTGCAATCTTATATCACAGCAAAAACTAATGCTTCAAGTTTTTTATTTTGAAAAAACCGACAACTGCAATGATTTCCACAAGATGTACAACCTGGATTGCTTTGCTGGATATTGCTCAATATCCCTGAAAAATCAACTTGTTTCTCCATTGCTTCAGAGGAACCTAAACCAGTGTCCCTGCGATGAAGGCAACTCTTAGGAGTGTCGCACCACCCTCCACCCTGTGAAACAAGTAAAGATTGAAAAGCCAACGAGAACATATTTGGAATTATTTGGTACGTCGATTTTAGGATAATCTTAGTGAGAAAAAAGGATTGGCTTTGGAATGTGTTCAGGACATTGGTTTTTCTAACGAATCTGATCCCTCCTACTCAAACACCAAAATCCCAAAAACTCCAATCGTAAAATTATCTTATAATATTGCCGCCTTCGAAGAATGAGCCTCCAGTTAAAATGAATTCACAAGGTCATCAATGTAAGACCCAAGACCTCCCCTAGCAATCTAGGCACAAGGAAATTCGCAAATGGGATTTTGGGCTTCCCGACAATGTTTTGAAAGCAATTATTCCAAACAAATCACAAAAATATCACCTCGTTTTGATCAAATTGTTTCTTGCATATCTTAAGTGCACTGCAATCTTTTGAGATGAAAATAAGGAAAAGTCTACCAGGTTATGATATTTAAGAAGAAGGTCATCTCAAATTGAAGTTTAAGATCAACAAATCCCAGCTGCAAATGCCTTCTGTGATCTGATTAATGTTCATGTAGGATGTAGCATATGAATCACGGAACCAAAACCTTCTTGCCCTATAGCTCGGCGAATGATAAAATCTATATCCAAAAACCTCTGGAAATGTGATGGATCATATACTGATCAATTACTTACATCAAGTTGGATCAACCAGCTATCAACTCCAGCACCAAAACCTGGGGAAAAGTGATAAGCCGGTGGGCTACCATCCAGACAAACTGCATTTGTATCACTTAATCAGCATCCACTTCTAGAAAATACTTGCATCCACGGAATTGGAGTGTAAAGAGCAAGGAACGAGAATTACCTGCCCCTTTTTCGACTGCACTCTTGACATAAGTGATGTCCACATGATGGCTTTTGACTTCAAACGAGCCTTGCAAGAACAGCAGGAGAACAATCCATTGACATGCTTTGCAGCCACCCATACTGCATATTATTGATGTTTGATTAAATAACTACTTCGTGAGATTTGCCAACTTTGTTAGGTCCAATTACTAGTTCCATCCGTCATGCGGTTGGCAACATTTAAACAGTGATTCCGGCACTGATTATTGGAGCTTTTCATGGCTGGAATCATAATTCCACTCAAAAATCAATATTGACATGACCTCTTTTGAAGAAAGCTTAAGCACATGACTGCATAAGAAGCCTTTTTCTTTTTTGTAAGAGATGAGAGGCTCGTATTAACGTATTGCTTGCTGGTACTTGATTTCATGAAAGCACTCTCTCCAGAATATCAGTAGCAATGCAAACTTGTTAAAGAAAATCAAGCAAACTTCTTGCTATTTTGCCTAAGTACTCATTTATTCCGAAGAGTGGTTTAACATTCATGAGCTTCACAAAGACAGAAATAGTTATGAGATAATCCCCTTCTACATATTCAGTTTTCCCCAAACAAAATAGTGCATGGTATGGCAATCAATTGTTGAATTGGAGCGAGGTTTTCAGAAACTAAGTATGCACCGTAACCCAAGGAAACATGTACATAAGCCTGAGGAAAATATGATAGGTTTACAGGACACACTTTTAATTTCTTATACCACTTGGCATTAGAGATACAGTCGTACAATGAGGAAATATATAAAATTGACCAATTTAGGTGCAACTAAAATCCCCTTGAACAGCATAGCTTTCCGCACACCAAATGTGGTAAGACAAAACAACAAAGAGAGAGAGAGAGAATCACTTCGCAGTTCTTATCACCGATTCCTAAAAGTAACAGTTCCTGATCAAGACAAAGTCATATATAACAGGACTTGTATTTTTCTTCCATGCACAAGTGTAAATCCACTTCGAGCCAACATTCAAGAAGAATTTTTATGCTAACAAAAGAATCAAACAACTTTCATTGATCCAAAACATACAGAAGAACCCACTGCAACAGATTGTTGGAGATCACCTAAGCTGTTGAATGATAGAAAGAGAACCTTTTTAATAGGAGGGTATGCTTCAAGTCAAAAAAATACATTAAAGGGAATGTGAAGTTTAGCTACACTCAAGTCATGTCGAGATTCGTTAATATCTTTTACTACCAGCAACATCTTGAAGTAAAATTTTGAGGATTAAGATAATTTCTTATGAGCATGTTGAGTACAAAAATTCAAGTCAATCTCCCTACATGGAAGGGGGATCAACTTAAATGGCATAAGTGTGTATTACAAAATTTTGCCTCATTTAATAAAGGTATTAAAGTCATTAAATTTAATGAAAATTTGTGTACTTCACGTTGTTAATAAATTGCTTCATTCCAAAAATTTTCATTTTATGATATTAATTGTGTACAAAAATATCATTTAAGCTACACGTAATCTAACAACCCCACAAATGGTTTGACATAGGAAATTCATAAAAATGAGTAGTATGATATAAAGGATTGAGAATTAATACTTCATAATTTGAGCTTAACTCAATAAATTGTCAAAGGTAATTTTTCTCATGTGACTCGGTTTAGACCTTGATCGTTATAAATAATATCGAAGTCAAACTTTTTTAGTAGTAGAAAAGGGTTATCCCTTCGATGGCCAGAGAGTGCGCTATGAAGTAGAGTCGTCATTAATATTGATGAATCTTGACAAGGATGTCGGGATTTCAAGTGAGAAATTATAACAACCCTAAAAATAGTCTCATGTAGCAAACTTACGAAAAGGAGTAATGAGATATAAAGGATTGAGATTTTTTTTTTTTTTGAAGAGAAAAGATTGAGAATTATTACTTGATAACTTGAGTTTAAGTATATAGTTTGGGTGGTGGTCTTGAGTCCATTAGACTCATACTCAACAAGTTGTCAAAACTAATTTTTCTCATTGGACTTAGGTTTAGATCCAAGTCGTTACACGTAACTTTGGTGTAGCTAAGCTATACACTCCCGGTCCTCTAAATATAATGTAAAATTACGATATGAAGATAGATCATGGGATACTTTCCAAATTATTTTTCATATATTTTTATTTTTCCATATGTGAAGTATTATGTCAGGGAATTCCTTTCCCAATCCTTTAAGCCACTGTAATTGAGAAAGTTATATATCATGCATCCTCCTTCATCATGTCCGTCTATTCTCAATTTCAGATTGTACAGCTTATTTGCAGTTGTTGCACATGTTCCTCCTAACGGGAATCTAATGCTGCAGTCCAACGCAAGAAAGGGTCTAAGTTGCTCCTCTAGTAATATCCACATACTAGGAAAGGAATTCAGAGTTTGGTGATCCTAATCACTAATCACCCCTCGCAGGTTAAGATCATCCTAGAAGCACCAACAAAATCTCAAATAAATCCCTTATCTGCAGGTTTCACCATTCCAAACAGTTCTAGTAATGGCAAACGCTAGAGAGGAGACTTGGCGTGATAAAACGAAGAAAGTTGGCATAGAAGGATGGACTAGAAGGAAAAAATGGAGGGCATTGAGAAGCAGATGTCAATCTCGATGTGATATTATCTTCCTTCTATTGTAACATTCGGAACTGAAGATTCATAATTCTCAAGGGATAAGTCCCGTTCCACTAATTAAATCTAGAATATCACTTCATCCACTAAGTCCTATCCTCATAGGATAAGAGTGTGTTGGCTTGGAGGATAAATTCCATCCTGGGATAAATTTCGGTGGGATAAGTTGGGTTGGATATCCGGCTGGATGGTAGAATAAGTAGCATGACATAAATGATTGGCAATGTTTTAACTTAGATATGAGAGTTGGATGCATTGATGTAATGCTGTGAGTATACGTTAGTGAATATTTTATATTAGAATGGGTATATTTTAATATATGTTGTTGTCGATATTGATGTGGTGGGATAAAACTTATCCCATTAGTTGGAGAAGCCATCCTACAAGTTTTCCCTCTGGTTATCCTCCAGGGATATCCCTACTGGTGGTGGATATTCCTCGTGCAAACGAGGCCTATCAATCTGATAAGCCAAAGCGGAAGCAATTAGAGTATAAGTAGGAGTAGAGGATCACATCAAGAGGAATAAAAAAATGCACGGAGAAAGATCAGATTTCTGAACCAGAAACACATAACAGAAGCCATATGTGGGCTCTTCTGCTAGAAATGTGTAGAGAGATTACTATATCGACTTCCCACTACCATCAAATCGAGAGACAGAAAGGACCACATCTCTCTGCAGTAACAAAACAGATCACGCAAGAGTAGCAAAATGGGTTCTTCATCACTTGAAAAGAAACACTTGAGAGAGCAACATTCTCGAAAGTTTTTTCCAACCCAATCACTTGACAAATCAAACAAGAGCAAAACCAACGTTGCAGAAAACAGAGTCCAGCAGAATCTCACCTTCCCTTTAGACCGATTACCAGAGTTCCTTCTCTTCCCTTCTCACGTCTGCTCTCTGCACAGCTCATGTCTTGCGCCACTCCTCTGCCCTGTTATATATAAAGGCCAGAGCATTTAACGTTTGGTCCAGGGGATGGAAGATCAGAACAAAACTGTAATATCCTGAATTTTTAGGGGTATAATAGAAATATGAATTTTTATGAAATGGGAAATGGGAATGGGAATTGGGAATGTGAATTGGGAAAAAATCCATGGGATGAGGGATTGGGAAAAAAATCGGTGGGATTTTAACTGATCGAAGATTTTTTCTTGTTACTTCTTCCTACCAATTCTCCATTAAAAAATATTTTCATATAGCAACAAACCAACCTCTAGGACCTTAACGATCTTGATCAAAATCACCCCAACTCCATCAGCTACCATCCCTAAATCACAAATTAAAATCCGAGGCGAAGGTTGCTGGTGGTGATTACTATTGTCGTTGGGAGACGTGGATTTAGGGGTCAAGTGGAGAATAAACTTAACATTGATTCTTCCTTCACGGAGGTATAATTCTTAATCATCTTGATTATTCTTTTTATTGTCAATGTGTAGCTGTGTTAGTACTTAAAATGATCCATTTTCGTTTTTGTATTTGGCGGCTGTTTTATTGCTATTGTTGGATCTCCGAAGCCCTATTATGAACAGAGGATTGCGAGAAGACGACTTGTCTATCTTTGAAAACAAAAAAACAAAAACGATCAATGGATTGATTTTATTTATAACGATACTTTATCAATAGCAAAGGCTATGCAAAGATGAGGCTGACATGAAAGAGGGATGCTTTGGTCCTCGACTTTGGTAGATGGCTGCCCCTCACGAAAAGAGGAAAATAAGGATGCGAGATGGAACGTAAGGTCGATGGGACCTTACTTCCGGCCATAATTAGCGTCCATCGTTGAAAAAGGAAGAGGATGTATTTATTAAGGCCGTGGGAGTGGTTAACGTATTTGCTAAAAGTGATCATGTCCACCGACTTTGGAGATATAGACAGAGAGGGTGGGGAAGAGCAGAAGGTGAAAAAGTGGAAAAAAGAAAAACCATCGACCTTGTTAAAAAAAAGAAAAATTAAAGAAATGCATTGCAATATATTTTGTGATACATGAATGAGAGAATGGTGAATTGCTGTATCAGAGGATTTTAATTGACATATTTTAATATTTTACTGGTTAAAATTATTTTTCATATATAAAATATTATTTTTTAAATGAAAAACCACTTATTAAATGTAAAATTATTTCTCACGGGTTAAAAAGTTGAACCACTGATGTGTTTTCATTTTTAATCAATGAAAAATTATTTTCAACTGATATATTTTTATTTTTAATTAATTTATTTAATTTTCAACTGATATATTTTTATTTTCAATAAATGTATTTTAATTTTCAATTGATGTATTTTATTTTTAACCGATATATTTTCCTTTTTTGTTAAATTAGGTCATGAGTGAAGGTTACACATTATAAAATACGTTACAATACATATTTTTCTACTCATATCCATCAAACTTCAATTTAATGTTGGGTAAATTGATTCTTAATATTATAGACATTTGGAAACAAAGTCTAAGTGTGCCTTTTTTTTTTATCCGTAAAATCATCGCACATGGGTAAAACTTAGGATATCTTTTTATGTTATAATATATTTTCTTATCTATGATCTAGGTAGATTAAGATTAATGGAGGTGATTTATAGGAGTTCCAAGGTTAAGATTTATTTTCTTCTACTTCAGGGATCAGATGTAATAAATTTTTAAATTAATTACTTTCTTTTATACTAAAATCAATTTTATGTTTCCATATGGATAAGGGGCTATTTTTATTTCTTATTCATCGACGATGCTCTGATTATTTTCTTTACGATGAATTAATGATATTCATGATCGATTCGACACTCTCTCTCAAACCGTCTAAAAGATTGTTGATGTAAAATATTTATGTAAATTTAACATATTTCTCAAGGTCAGGAGGTGACAGAAACAGTCGTTGATCCCCAACCAGTTGAGTGATTAGGGTGCCGTTTGGATGGGCAATTGCATCGTTGATTTCGCGTTTGGGAAAGTTTATTCCGGAATCATGTTATTTTGAAATTAAGTGTAAAATTTTGAATTTTCGTAATTCTATCCTTCTCCGCCATCCCATTTCTTCGTAGAATTATCTAATACCATCTATTCATTTTTTAAAAAAATTAATTTTCTTCTCGTTTCATCGAATAAAACAAAATGCTCTAATTTCTTTTGATAAGATAACGAATCTAACCAAACCAAATGACACCTTGGAGTCTTAGCTGCCTCCGCTCTCCTTTCACCTTTGGCAACGGGCTGCGACGGAGATCCGGAGAAACATTGGTGGACCGTCATCGACGCCAGTTAATGTGGTGAGTAGATCGGATTCGCCTGTTACTGCCGACTGCGGGCGGTCAATCGCACCACATTCCGATACACCAATAATACACCCAATAATACACCAAAATTAACCGTGGGTTCTTAAGGGCCCATCTACAGGTGGCGCCAATTTTTGGTGGAACTTTCAAGGAGGCTTGTTTTATCAAATTATAATTATAATTATTTTTATTTTTAATATTAAATAAATACTTATTAACATCAAATTAAATCAATAATTTTATCACACCATTTAATCATTTACTTATTTCAAACACCTAAATAAACACATCTCTTTACTCATTCTATCCATGCAATATCTTACCCTCTGTCCAAATAGGCGCTAAATTTCTCCATTGGATATACGTGTGCCTTCACACGTCACCTTGTGCGTGGGAATGCCGGGGAATCATGGGAAGGATCGTTTTCTAATTTCTACATTTCGCAACGGGTGTGTTGCAAGACACCTGATAAAAATTATTTTCTTTTTTTCCGTTTTCTAGGAGACGGGATTTCGTGATTGGCTTTCTCCTTTCTGCTGTAGCCGGTGGGATTTCATTTTTCACCCAAAGAAACCTACACGATAACTTACACGTTCAATATGACCCATTGGGTCTTAGGGAGCAAGACCAAAGGTAGATCGATCTACCTCTCCATTGTGGATCCAATTTTTTTTTAGGACGTGTTCCATTTATATAAAATTATGTATACTTTCATGTAACTCTTGACATTTTCCCATAAATAAAGAGAGTTGGGAGAGCAACAGTCGATTCCACGATCAAATCAACACAAGTCCATCTCATCTCAACCCTCTATTTTTATCCTTCCGACGGTGAGATGTTCTAGGGATGCATGCCCCTTTCTGATAGGCCCACAAGGTATGAATTCATATTAGATCATTTTCAAATAAAATAAGATAACAAATAAGAATAGATTATCTCGAACAACATCTTTGTATATCATCTTATTATATTACATTAATATCATTATATAATAAAATATATTAAATCTAACATGATATATTTATTAAATTATATTATATAATATCATATCAATTCACTTACACCCGCATCATGATATTAAACAAATACCCAAGCTCTTATCTCGTTCTAAAGTGTACCCTTCATGTGAGAAAAGACATAAGGATGATTCAATGTTTGACTTGGGGATGACAAGGAGAATATGAGAAAATAGTCTCCTTTACCATCTTTATTGCACTTAGTTTACGGCAAGGGCTAGTTAATATAGGTTGCCTTTTGTAGCAATTGGGGATAAATCTTGTTTGTATTTATCGAACAAGAGTTAGGAATGGAGGTTAACCTGTGATGGGAAAGAATGGTACTTTTTAGATATAAAGGTTAGAAGGGAGTGTTACGAATGCACTCCAAGACATTTTTTTAAGACGTCTAGGAGGTAGCCTAGACGTCTGGAATCTATTTTTGGGTGGCACGCGGGACTGCGTCTGCGTGCAGGGCGCGCAGACCCACAACCGTCTTCCTCTCTCTTTTTCCCTCTCCCCTCCTGCGACCGCAGTCTGCCTCGCTCTCTCTCTCTCCCCGTGCGGC
Organism: Thalassia testudinum; assembly: GCA_037157565.1. Classification (NCBI taxonomy): domain Eukaryota; kingdom Viridiplantae; phylum Streptophyta; class Magnoliopsida; order Alismatales; family Hydrocharitaceae; genus Thalassia; species Thalassia testudinum. Next base: position 16,966,364 of record JAZHRO010000076.1, on the reverse strand, counting down.
TTTAAAAAGCCACGCCCTCTCCCTCACTCTCATCACCTCCGCTCCCTTCCTCTCTCCTTCTAGCTGGTGCGCGAGTGCGAGCACGAACGAGCGGTGGCAACGACAGCCACTGTGAGTGCGGGAGGAGGTGCTGCACGAGGGAGGAGGCGCTCGGCCGTGAGGGCGAGCTTGCCGGGGCTGCGAGAGCCGGCCAGCGGGGGCACAGCAGACGCGGGGTGACGCGGGAGGCCTGCTGCAGCTCGAGCAGCAGGCGGACGAGGCGCGGCGCGGCTGTGCGTCGCGGGCGGAGGGCGAGTCGCGCTCTGATTCTGGAAGGTTTTCTAGAATGAGACGTCTGGGTTTCCAACTAGACGACGGGGAAGACGTCTGGAGGACTGTCCAGACGTCTGAAAGGTAAGTTATTTCCGTACTTCCTCATTCTCTTCGATCGTCCGTACTGAGAGCGAGGAATGGGTACTCGCTGTCCTAAGATTCGCATCCAACGCGAATCAGACTTCTGGCAGAGGTGCCAGACGACTGGAGGGACTTCCAGACGTCCGGGGTGACCATCGGACGTCTGGGAACTAGGCCAGACGCCCCTGCAGGCTTCTGGACGTCTGAGAGACTACACAGTACAAGGTATCATCTGATTCCCATTTTTAAGATGTCTAGCAGAAGTTCCAGACGTCTGATTTTGCACTGTTTCGTCGTTTTCGACCCGTTTAGGACCCGTTCGAAGTCCATTTTCCGTGTTTCGAGTTGCGTTCTTTTCGGAATTAAATTGTCTACCCGTCTACAGTGATTAGATACTGTTTTGAGAAAATCCTTGTGTTTGATCCTTGTGATAGGACCCCGTTCCATTGCAGTCTCAGGGGTTGCGGAGACACGCGGGATTCCCGACCACGCTCCCAGTACTCCCGTTGTAACTGGTAGAGTGGCTTTTAAGTTTATTAGTATAATCTGTTAAATTATGGAACCATAAATAGAACCTAGGACATTGCATGAATCCTAGGAATGAGAAACTAGAATGAATGGTAGATCCTAGGGTGTGCATGAATCCTAGGGCTGGAAAACTAGATTGTATGATAGATCCTAGGGTATGGTATGAATCCTAGGATAGGAAAACTAGTGGAATATATGAATACTGCAGTCTTGGAAAATGTGGAAAAGAAATAATAGCTACCAGTAAATTGGTTTAACAGCTGCCAGTTATGAATAAATGAACATGATTGAGAATATGGGATGTATGAACGTGAAACTGGAAAAGGTAAAACCTGAATGTGCTGAGTTAAAAGAGCTGGAACCCTATGGGGAATTAGGAGTAGAACTCCTGGAAAGTGAATGGAATAGAATTGGGGAAGTGTGTTGGCCCTTGAGTATGGAGTACAGAGGAGAGCGACTGTCCCCCTATTTAGTGCAGAGCGGAGCCAGCCGCCCCAGGGACCCGGGGTAAAGTCTGGCTACTTTGTACCGACTTGCTGGCCCTCGTGTACGCAGTACCGAGGAGAGCTACTAGTGTAGGGCGAGTACTAGCTACCCCACGGGCCCCGGGGTTCTGCCAGCTCACCAACACTGACTTGTTAGGCCCACTAGGCAAACCAGGGTAGTCAGGCGAGGGTGCACGGACTGTGGAGGGGCAAGGCCCCTGTTTGGTTACTGTGGAGGGGTTGGACTCCTGTTACTGAGAGGGCTCTGCCCTGTACTGGTTCCGTGCTGTGCTTTGGGCGCACCCGTTAACGGAAATGACTGACCGCGTGCCAGTGCGGGTTAGCTACCTGTGCGTTTATCGCGCGTGCCGTAGTCACCGTTACGTCTGTCCGTGACCTTGGGGTGGTTGACTGAGAGTAGGATCACCACGGGGGACTCTCCCGGCCAGGAGAGCACCACGTGCTACTTCTACTGTTCAGAAAAGACTGCAATCAAGATCTTTCCCACGAGGAACATTCAAGATCAAGTGAAGGACCTGAGAAATAGTTAAATTGTGAAATAATAGAAAGACGTAAATAAAGGAAGAAAGAAACTAAAACAGCTTTTGTACACTTTACTGCTTCTGTAGTTTAGCTGCCACTCTACTCAGCATTTCGCTGACGTGTTACACTCGTTACTTTTTAGGACCAGGTGTTGAGCAGCCAGGGTCAGCGGCTGCAGAGGATGCTGGGCCAAGTAGGGTCCAGTAGAGTTACCACTGTTCTTTTGTACCCCTTTTGTTTCCGCTGTAGTGAGTAGTTTTTGTTACTCTCTGTACTTTTCTTTACTCGTAGTTCTTGTTATGTTATAAATGTTGTTCTACTGTTGTGGTGGTACATGCTGTAGTAGTTCTTTTTCTTACTGCTGTATTTTGTTATTGCTAGTTATATTTCATGTTGAATGTGGTTTATTTTACTGCTCTTTTGGTTACTTCCTCGTTGGATGACTAAGTCTTAGGATTAGTCGAGTCGGTCCGGTTCTCGTGTCTCGTAGGGACTCGGGAATCGGGTCGTTACAAGATGGTATCAGAGCAAGGTCGTCCCAAGAAGTGAATCAACTGACTGGAAAATAACCAATTCACATGTCTATAACTAGAGTAGCCACCACAACATATCTTTTGACATGAGCTCTTAGACGCTTCCGTTAGGTATCGTTCCATATTGACGTGTCCCATTTTGTTTCGCGTCTCCTTGCAGGAGATGCCTCGACGCGGAACTGGTGAGGCGGGCTGCCGGCACGGCCGAGGACGAGGTCGGCGAGGTGGGCATGCCGTTGCCGACGCCTCAGTGGACCAACCACTACTCCCTGGCGTCCAAGCCCAGGACCTCGCCCAGCTGATACGGGATATCATACGAGAGGAGCTCCACCCACCGCCCCGAGCGCCTCCCCCTAGGGCTGCGGAGGGGGAGTCCTCTGTGGGACCACCTGACGGACGCAGCGCTGGACACGGGGGAGGGGATGGGCTGCTGCAGCCCCCACCTTCCTCCGATACTTCTGTGCACGAGGCACCGTTGCCTGGAGGTGCACCAGCATCGCCACTGCAGCACCACTTCGAGCTCTTCGGGTAGTTCCGGAAGCTGAAGCCCCCCTCCTTCAAGGGGGATGAGGATCCGACCGAGGCAGAGGACTGGCTCGAGCAGCTGGAGAAGATTTTCGACACCCTTTGCCCCCCGGTAGAGTGCCACGTGGCCTTTGCCACGTACCAGCTGGAGAGTGCGGCACACGGGTGGTGGAGGGTGGTCCGGGGACAGGAGAGGGACGAGCCGACCTGGGATCGGTTCGTCGCCCTCTTCTGCGAGCAGTACTTTCCCCAGACGTGGCAGGACCAGAGGAGGCGGGAGTTCCACACTCTCCGCCAAGGGACGATGACCGTGAGCACGTACCGCACATATTTCCTGGAGCTGTCCCGCTTTGCAGCAACAGCGGTAGCTACTGAGGAGGTGCGCCTTTGGAGGTTCACCGAGGGGCTCCGGCCTGCGATTCGGGGGTATGTCAAACCCCTGAAGCTGCCTACGCTTTCGAGGGTAGTGGAGGCAGCCATGACTTACGAGGAGACCAACCCGTCCGCGTGAGACACTGACGGCGGGTAGAAGAGGCCCTTTCAGCCAGACTTTTCACAGGGCCGATGAGAGAGGAGGCACGTGGTGTCCGCAGGAGAGCCGTCACGTTTTACCGGGCCATCAGTGGCCTTTGGGGGCCCTCGACAGGGGCCAGTCGCCAGCACCGGACCCCCACCCAGCCGACAGCAGGGACCCACTGAGGGCAGGAGTCGGGTTCCCCTCTGTTACCAGTGTGGCCAGCCGGGCCACATCAGGAGAGACTGCCCGTCTGGGGCAGGAGGTCAGTAGACACTTCTCGCGCAGAGCACTGGAGGGCGCGCAGGAGGCCGCTGTTCCCAGGCGCGAGGAGGAGGACAGCAGTCACGAGGAGGGTATCGGCCAGCACCTGCCCGTCCTACGCAGAGTGTGGCTGCTTCGTCCGTACCTAGAGCTGAGGGGCGTATCAACGCCCTGACACACAGGGATGCCAAAGCTTCGGGCTCGGTAGTGGCAGGTATGGTTTTAGTTTCCGGCAGACTCGTTTACACACTTTTCGATTCCAGCGCTACGCACTCGTTTGTCGCAGCCAGTTTCGCAGTTAGTTTGGGCCAGGACTATACGCTGTTAGAGAATCCGTTAGTAATCAGAGGCCCAAGTGGTCAGCTGTTTGTAGCTGAGGAGGTGTACACGGATTGCGAGGTCAGCGTTCGGGGACATAGCCTGCCAGCCGACCTGATTATGATACTGATGGAGGACTTTGGCGTAATTCTGGGGATGGACTAGTTGTCCGCTTACCACGCCTTGGTAGACTATTTTGAGAGGAAGATTGTCTTCTCCATGCCGGAGTTGCCTTCTTTCGAGTTTCACGGACAGCCAGTGGACGGAGGCTTCAGGTGCATTTCGGCACTTCGGGCGGCGAGACTTTTGAGCCAGGGGTGTGAGGGCTTCCTAGCTTGTGTGGTGGAAGAGCCCAGCCCTGTGGCAGACTTCCATAGCATCCCGGTGGTCAGAGAGTACCCTGACGTGTTCCCAGACGAGTTACCAGGACTACCGCCCGAGCGCGAGATCGAGTTTGAGATCTCGCTAGTACTAGGGACCAGCCCCATCTCCACCACGCCATACAGGATGGCACCGCTTGAGCTACGAGAGCTCAAGTCTCAGTTGCAGGACCTTTTGGAGAAGGGTTTCGTGAGGCCCAGTGCGTCTCCTTGGGGAGCCCCGGTACTGTTTGTGAAGAAGAAGGATGGTACCCTACGCCTTTGTGTGGACTAACGACTGCTGAATAGGGTCACCATCAAGAACAGATATCCGCTGCCAAGGATCGACGACTTGTTTGACCAGTTGCGGGGTGCCACGGTGCTCTCCAAGATCGACTTGAGGTCTGGATACCACCAGTTGAGGATCGAGGAGGCAGACGTCTCCAAGACAGCTTTCCGCACTCGGTACGGACACTACGAGTTTTTGGTCATGCCGTTTGGGCTGACTAATGCCCCCGCTACTTTCATGGACCTGATGAACCGGGTGTTTAGACCGTACTTGGACCAGTTCGTGGTGGTATTCATAGATGATGTACTCATCTATTCTCGAGATCGGACGCAGCACGGACAGCACTTGCGGATGGTTCTGGACACGCTGAGACGGCGTAGGCTGTACGCCAAATACAGCAAGTGCAAGTTCTGGTTGAGGGAGGTAACCTTCTTAGGTCATGTGATCTCTGAAGACGGCTTGGCGGTGGACCCAGCCAAGGTCGAGGCAGTGCTCAGGTAGGAGAGACCGCGTTCAGTCACTGAGATTCGCAGTTTCCTGGGACTGGCAGGCTACTACAGACGTTTCATCAGAGGCTTTTCACAGATCGCGCGTCCTATGACACAGTTGACCCGGAAGGAAGTGCCCTTCACTTGGACAGACGCTTGTGAGGCGTGTTTTCAAGAGCTGAAGGAGAGGTTGACCTCGGCTCCCGTGCTCACCATCCCTGACAGTAGTGGCGGGTTCGTTGTGTACACGGACGCCTCCTTGCAGGGGTTAGGAGGTGTGCTCATGCAGAGGGGTCACGTTGTCGCTTACGCTTCGCGACAACTGAAGCCCCATGAGCATACCTACCCTACCCACGACCTGGAGTTGGCAGCTGTCGTCTTCGCGCTGAAGACCTGGAGGCACTACTTGTACGGTGAGACCTTCGAGATTTTCACAGATCACAAGAGCCTCAGATACCTTTTTGATCAGAAGGAGCTCAACATGAGATAGAGACGTTGGTTGGAGCTCCTGAAGGACTACGACTTTAGCATCTCCTACCACCCGGGGAAGGCCAATGTGGTGGCTGACGCCTTGAGCCGTAAGGCACCTGCACACTTGGCCAGTTTACAGTTACAGAGTTGGAGCCTTTTGGAGGAAGTGGGCAGTTGGCGACCCCTAGAGTTACGGGGGTACTGTGGGGCAGTGACGGTGACACGACAGACTAGGCCAGAGCTGATAGACCGCATCATCACAGGACAGATGGCCGATCCGTACTTGCAGTCCTTGCGTGACAGAGTACTGTCAGGAGACCCAGGGGACTTCTCTTTCACAGAACAGGTGTTGCGCCTAAGGGAACGGTTATGCATTCCCAGAGACGAGAAGCTGTTGAGAGATCTCCTGACTGAGGCACACGGTTCCAGATTCACCATACATCCCGGAAACACGAAGATGTACCATGACTTGAGACGCAAGTTTTGGTGGAGGGGGATGAAGCGGGATGTGGGTGAATTCATGCAGCAGTGCTTAGTGTGCCAGCCGGTGAAAGCTGAGCATCAGAGGCCTGCAGGGCCGCTACAGCCGCTTCCAGTGCCAGAGTGGAAGTGGGAGAGCATCACCATGGACTTGGTGGTGGGCTTGCTTGTTACCCAGCGAGGACACGACGTTGTCTGGGTAATTGTGGATAGACTGACGAAGACGGCACGATTCTTGCCGATCCGAGTCACTTTGGGACCAGCACAGTTTGCAGAGAGGTATATCCGCGATGTGGTACGACTACACAGAGTTCCGCGGGAGAAAGTATCCGACCGGGATACCCACTTTACGTCCCAGTTTTGGGCTGAGTTTCAGCAGGCCCTGGGGATGCGGTTGAGGTTTAGTACAGCTTATCACCCCCAGACGGACGGACAGTCTGAGCGCACGATACAAACACTTGAGGACCTTTTGTGTGCCTGTGTATTGGACTGGAGGAGCTCTTGGGAGGAGCACCTGCCCCTGGCGGATTTTGCATACAACAACAGTTATCACTTGAGCATCGGCTTGGCTCCCTACGAGGCTCTGTACGGACGGAGGTGTACGGCACCCTTGAGTTGGGTTGAGGTGGGGACCAAGTGGGAGGTTGGCCCCAAGTTGACCCGGTAGAGTCAGGAGGTAGTCGAGCAGATCCATAGGCGACTCCGCACTATCAGGAGCAGACAGAAGAGCTACACGGATCGGAGAAGCAAAGAGGTGCAGTTTGAGGTTGGGGACCACGTCTTCCTTCGTGTTTCGCCCATGAAGGGCCTGCAGTGGTTTGGGGTAAAAGGGATGCTCGCGCCGAGGTTTGTGGGGCCCTTTGAGGTCCTGGAGTGGGTTGGACTCGTTGCTTACAGGCTTGCCCTCCCTCCCCAGCTTTCTAGTGTGCACGACGTGTTCCACGTGTCCAACCTTAGGAATTACGTAGCCGATCCCAGTCACGTACTGAGTCACGAGAGCGTCGAGGTGGACGCCAACCTGACCTACCCCGAGCGGCCAGTGCAGATTCTAGACCGAGCCATCCGCAGTTTGAGACGAAAGCAAGTACCCCTAGTAAAGGTTTTGTGGAGGAGCCAGCGGTACGAGGAGGCTACCAGGGAGCCTGAGGCGGCAATGCGGGAGCGGTACCCGGAACTCTTCGCGGGTACGTCTTTTCGGACCAGCTTCGGTCCTCTTTGAGTTTGTTATGGTTATTATGACGTTTTTCCCGCACCCTAGTTAGCGCAAGTTTCGGGGACGAAACCTCCTTTGAGTTTGTTATATTGTTACGAATGCACTCCAAGACGTTTTTTTAAGACGTCTGGGAGGTGGCCCAGACGTTTGGACAGACGTCTGCAACCCCTTCCAGATGTCTGGGATCTATTTTTGGGTGGCACGCGGGACTGCGTCTGCACGCAGGCGCGCGCAGACCCGCAACCTTCTTCCTCTCTCTTTTTCCCTCTCTCCTCCTGCGACCGCAGTCTGCCTCGTTCTCTCTCTCTCTCCCCGTGCGGCTTTAAAAAGCCACGCCCTCTCCCTCACTCTCATCACCTCCGCTCCCTTCCTCTCTCCTTCCAGCCGGTGCGCGGGTGCGAGCGCGAGCGAGCGGCGACAGCGGCAGCTGCGGTGAGTGCGGGAGGAGGTGCTGCGCGAGGGAGGAGGCGCTCGGCCGTGAGGGCGAGCTTGCCGGGGCTACGAGAGCCGGCCAGCGGGGGCGCAGCAGACGCGGGAGCCCTGCTGCAGCTCGAGCAGAAGGCGCGGCGCGGCCGTGCGTCGCGGGCGGAGGGCGAGTCGCGCTCTGATTCTGGAAGTTTTTCCAGAATCAGACGTCTGGGTTTCCAACTAGACGACTGGGGAGACGTCTGGAGGACTGTCCAGACGTCTGAAAGGTAAGTTATTTCCGTACTTCCTCCTTCTCTTCGACCGTCTGTACTGAGAGCGAGGAATGGGTACGCGCAGGTTCTGAGATTCGCATCCAACGCGAATCAGACGTTTGGCAGAGGTGCCAGACGACTGGAGGGACTTCCAGACATCCGGGGTGACCATCGGGAGTCTGGGAACTAGGCCAGACGCCCCCGCAGGCTTCTGGACGTCTGAGAGACTACACAGGACAAGGTACCATCTGATTCCCATTTTTAAGATGTCTGGAATAAGTTTCAGACGTCTGATTTTGCACTATTTCGTCATTTTTTACCCGTTTAGGGCCCGTTCGGAGTCCGTTTTCCGCGTTTCGAGTTGCGTTTTTTTCAAAATTAAATTGTCTACCCGTTGTAACGACCCGATTCCCGAGTCCCTACGAAACACGAGAACCGGACCGACTCGACTAATCCCGAGACCTGGTCGTCCAACGAGGAAGTAACCAAAAGAGCAGTAAAATAAACCACATTCAGCATGAATATAACTAACAGTAAGAAAATACAAAAGTAAGGAAAGAAACCACTACAGTATATACCACCACAACAGTAGAACAACATTCATAACATAATATGAACTGTAGGTAAAGAAAAGTACAGCGGTAACAAGAACTACTCACTACAGTGGAACCAAAAAGAGGTACAAGAGAACAGTGGTAACTCTACTGGACCCTACTCGGCCCAGCGTCCTCTGCAGCCGCTGACCCTAGCTGCTCAACGCCTGGTCCTTAAAGGTAACGAGTGTAACACATCAGCAAAACGCTGAGTAGAGTGGCAACTAAACTAAAGAAACAGTAAAGTGTACAGTAGCTATTTTAATTTTCTTTCTTCCTTTATTTACGTCTTTCTATTATTTTAAAATTTATCTATTTCTCAGATCCTTCACTTGATCTCGAATGTTCCTCGTGGGAACGATCTTGATTGCAGTCTTTTCCGAACAGTAGAAGTAGCACGTGGTGCTCTCCTGGCCGGGAGAGTCCCCCCATGGTGATCCTACTCTGTCAACCACCCCACGGCCACGGACAGACGTAACGGTGACTACGGCACGCGCGATAAACGCACAGGTAGCTAACCCGCACTGGCACGCTGTCAGTCGTTTCCGTTAACGGGTGCACTCAAAGCACAGCATGGAACCAGTACAGGGCAGAGCCCTCTCAGTAACAGGGGTACAACCCCTCCACAGTAACCAAACAGGGGCATTGCCCCTCCACAGTCCGCGCACCCTCTCCTGACTACCCTTGTTTGCCCAGTGGGCCTAACAAGTCGGTGTAGGAGGTTAGCAGAACCCGGGGCCCGTGGGGTATCTAGTACCTCCCTACACTAGTAGCTCTCCTCGGTACTACATACACGAGGGCCAGCATGTCGGTACAAAGTGGCCAGTCTTGACCCCGGGTCCCTGGGGCGGCTGGCTCTGCTCTGCACTAAACAGGTACAGGTACTTCCCTTAGTACTACGTACCCAAGAGACAGCACACTACCACGCCTTTCTTTCTCAGTTTCATTCCTTTCTCTTTCCAAGAGTTCCACTCCTAATTCCCCGTAGGGTTCCAATTCTTTTAACTCAGCACATTCAGGTTTCACCTTTCCAGTTTCACGTTCATACATCCCATATTCTCAGACATACTCATTTGTTCATAACAGGCAGCTGTTAAACCAATTTACAGGTAGCTATTGTTTTCTTTCCATATTTTCCAAGACTGCAGTATTCATATATTCCACTAGTTCTTCCCATCCTAGGATTCATGTCATACCATATGATCTATCATACAATCTAGTTTTCCAGCCCTAGAATTCATGCAACACCCTAGGATCTACCATTCATTCTAGTTTCTCATTCCTAGGATTCATGCAATGTCGTAGGTTCTATTTATGGTTCCATAATTTAACAGATTATACTAATAAACTTAAAAGCCACTCTACCGGTTACAACAGGCGTACTGGGGGCATGGTCGGGAATCCTGCGTGCCTCCGCAAACCCCGAGACTGCAACGGAACGGGGTCCTATCACAAGGATCAAACACAAGGAGTTCTCAAAACAGTATATAACTACTGTAGACGGGTAGAGGATTAAATTCTGAGAAGCACGCAACTCGAAACGCTGAAAACGGACTCCGAACGGGTCCTAAACGGGTCGAAAACGACGAAACAGTGTAAAATCAGACGTCTGGAACCTCTTCTAGACGTCTTAAAAAGTGGATCAGATGATACCTTTGCTCTGCGTGATCTCTCAGACATCCAGAAGCCTGCGGGGGCGTCTGGCTTAGTTCCCAGACGTCCGATGGTCACCCCGGACGTCTGGAAGTCCCTCCAGTCGTCTGGCACCACTACCAGACGTCTGATTCGCGTTGGATGTGAATCTCAAAACTTGCACGTACACATCCTCGTGCTCAGTACGGACGGTCGAAGGAAAGGAAGAAGGTACGGAAAATAACTTACTTACCAGACGTCTGGACAGTCCTCCAGACGTCTTCCCAGTCGTCTGGTTGGAAGCCCAGACGTCTGATTCTGGAAAAATTTCCAGAACCAGGGCGCGACTCGCCCTTCGCTCGCGATGCTCGGCCGCGCCGCGTCTCGTCTGCCTGCTGCTCGAGCTGCAGCAGGCCTCCCGCGTCACTCCGAGCCCGCTGCGCCCTCGCCGACCGGCTCCCGCTGCCCCGGCAGGCTCGAGCCCTCCCGGCCGACGCCTCCTCTTCTCGCGCAACACCTCCTCCCGCACTCGCTGCGGCTGCCACCGCCGCCGCTCGCTCACTCGCGCTTGCACTCGCGCACCGGCTGGAAGGAGAAGAGGAAGGGGGTATAGGTGAGGGTGAGGGAGAGGGCGAGGCTTTTTAAAGCCTCGCGGGGAGGAGAGAGAGAGAGCGGGACAGGGGGGCAGCGCCTGCGGAGGAGAGGGAAAAAGAGCACCCCCAGGTCTGCGCGCGCAGGCGCGCAGATGCGACCGCGCGTGCCGCCGTAACCGAATCCCAGACGTCTGGAAGGTGTTCCAGACGTCTGGGTCACCTCCCAGACGTCTTAAAAGACGTCTGAAGCCGTGCGTTCGTAACACCCGTCTACAGTGATTGGATACTATTTTGAGAAACTCCTTGTGTTTGATCCTTGTGATAGGACCCCGTTCCATTGCAGTCTCGGGGGTTGCGGAGACACACGGGATTCCCGACCACGCCCCCAGTACTCCCGTTGTAACTGGTAGAGTGGCTTTTAAGTTTATTAGTATAATCTGTTAAATTATGGAACCATAAATAGAACCTAAGACATTGCATGAATCCTAGGAATGAGAAACTAGAATGAATGGTAGATCCTAGGGTGTGCATGAATCTTAGGGCTGGAAAACTAGATTGTATGATAGATCCTAGGGTATGGTATGAATCCTAGGATGGGAAAACTAGTGGAATATATGAATACTGCAGTCTTGGAAAATGTGGAAAGGAAATAATAGCTATCAGTAAATTGGTTTAACAGCTGCCTATTATGAATAAATGAACATGATTGAGAATATGGGATGTATGAACGTGAAACTGGAAAGGTGAAACCTGAATGTGCTGAGTTAAAAGAGCTGGAACCCTATGGGGAATTAGGAGTAGAACTCCTGGAAAGTGAATGGAATAGAATTGGGGAAGTGTGCTGGCCCTTGAGTACGGAGTACCAAGGAGAGCGACTGTCCCCTTGTTTAGTGCAGAGCGGAGCCAGCCGCCCCAGGGACCCGGGGTTAGGTCTGGCCACTTTGTACCGACTTGCTGGCCCTCGTGTACGCAGTACCGAGGAGAGCTACTAGTGTAGGGCGAGTACTAGCTACCCTACGGGCCCCGGGGTTCTGCTAGCTCACCTACACCGACTTGTTAGGCCCACTAGGCAAACCAGGGTAGTCAGGCGAGGGTGCGCAGACTGTGGAGGGGCAAGGCCCCTGTTTGGTTACTGTGGTGGGGTTGGACCCCTGTTTCTGAGAGGGCTCTGCCCTGTACTAGTTCCGTGTTGTGCTTTGGGCGCACCCGTTAACGAAAATGACTGATCGCGTGCCAGCGCGGGTTAGCTACCTGTGCGTTTATCGCACGTGCCGTAGTCACCGTTACGTCTGTCCGTGACCTTGGGGTGGTTGACTGAGAGTAGGATCACCACGGGGGACTCTCCCGGCCAGGAGAGCACCACGTGCTACTTCTATTGTTCGGAAAAGACTGCAATCAAGATCGTTCCCACGAGGAACATTCAAGATCAAGTGGAGGACCTGAGAAATAGTTAAATTGTGAAACAATAGAAAGACATAAATAAAGAAAGAAAGAAATTAAAACAGCTTTTGTACAGTTTACTGCTTCTGTAGTTTAGCTGCCACTCTACTCAGCGTTTCGCTGACGTGTTACACTCGTTACTTTTTAGGACCAGGTGTTGAGGAGCCAGGGTCAGCGGCTGCAGAGGACTCTGGGCCGAGTATGGTCCAGTAGAGTTACCACTGTTCTTTTATACCTCTTTTGTTTCCACTGTAGTGAGTAGTTTTTGTTACTCCCTGTACTTTTCTTCACTCGTAGTTCTTGTTATGTTATAAATGTTGTTCTACTGTTGTGGTGGTACATGCTGTAGCAGTTCTTTTTCTTACTGCTGTATTTTGTTACTGCTAGTTATATTTCATGTTGAATGTGGTTTATTTTACTGCTCTTTTGGTTAATTCCTCGTTGGACGACTAGGTCTTGGGATTAGTCGAGTCGGTCCGGTTCTTGTGTCTCGTAGGGACTCGGGAATCGGGTCGTTACAGGGATGATATAAGAATGTAAAAGATATGTTTATCTTTGAAATTGTATGTAAGTTAATTGATTTTTTTGTTTAAATTAGAATTGAGGGGCATGTTGGAAAAAATCTCATGTGAGAAGACAGATGGGAGGACCGACAACATAGGGAAAACGATTTGTGGGCACGTCTTTGTACACAAACTCATACACATGTGACATCTCCTCCCCCTATTGAAAGAGGCTACATAACCCATGACATGTTATGTGGTCAAAAAATATCATATTTTCTATGCGTGTATATGATTCAGTGTACAAAGTCATGCCCTATTATAAGCATCCATAAAGTAGAAGTTAACTTGTAGGTTACCCAACACAAGTTACCCATGACATGTTATGTAGTAAAAAAATATCATATTTTCTATGTGTGTGTATGATTCAGTGTACACAGTAATATCTTATCATTAGTGTCTATAAAATAGAAGTTAACTCATAGGTTATCCAACTTTTACCCCAACATATATTGAGATAACACAGGTTAATAATACAAATAAGGATTTAGTTACCCACCACAATAAACACAAGATAGGGGTTATCCTTAGTAAACTAGGCCTCCGAAGTTAGGTATGGTGTATCCCTTCCCTAGTCATTTTTTTCTCATGTCGTTTTATTGCTATAATTTAATAATTACTTTCAATGTCTACAGTGTGACATTTAACCTTGTTTCTGTTTTGTTTTTTTTATAAATAACTTAGCCAATCTAAACAGCGGTTTAATGTCAAGTTCTCAAGTATATCATTCCATGGCTTTCCTAGGTTAGATCTTTACATTAAAAAGGTAAAGTGCACTTTAACTTGAAAGATGAGGTTCGTCCGGATCGCCATTTTAAAGATGAGAAGTAAATGTAAACTACTCCTTAATTAAAAAAGTTCTTGATATCATATAACTATGTGAAATGGAAATGCTTGGATTTCTTGAGTTTACATCACGGCTTTCTGATCGGTTTCAAGGAGTGTTAGATTAATTTTCACCAGCATTTGCCTTCCTCAAGTAGAGCACCAAGGAAGTACATGTCAGGAAGTCAATTTTCTGGAATTTCTGTCACTTTTTATCTCATTCGAATATAAAGTATCTCTTGTCATAATTAGTTTGCAAATTAAAAAATTAGGTTATTGTAAATTCTATGTATTTTCTGTTTTTTCTCTTTTTTTTTTTTAGGAAAACCTATTTTCTATCTTGAAAAACACATGCTTAGAAAGTGATTTCCTTTTTAAGTCTAACTTATTTAAAGGATTAATCTTTTAAAAAGAGGGTTAATCTCCATTTACTTGACTATTTAATTTCTTATTTGTTAATTTAAGTTTAACAACTTTAACACGGATTTATTTAATGTCAGTGTCAATCGGTATTAGTTAAATCTATGTTAAAATTATAGATCACTCATGTATTTGATATCTCTTATATTTTATATACTTAACATCACTATCAAGTAAACACTACAAGAATTAACACTACAACTTAACATAAATTCAAGTAAATACAAACTGATATTAACACCATTGTACAAATAAACACAATTACATGTTAATACTAATTTCATATTTCTTAACACAATTTTCCTAACCTTCCAAACAAATTAACCCTTATTATCTAACTAAATGCACAAGTAGCAAAAGGCTATTCATTTAGCCATGCATACAAAGTATTTACCTTCACTTTTTATTTCCATGAATTTCATTTTGTTTGAAAAAGGAATCCAAATCTATAGGGTTTCATGATCATAATTAAATACATAGGATATGTGTAAATCTTTTGCACTTATAATTAAGTGACCAGGGATGTCAGTAGATTGTGTTTGGGTTGGATTTAATTAAACTCAAACCTATACTTATCTGCAAAACCTATGTCCAAACCTTACCTATTTATCTATTAGGTAAGTATATTCAAACCTAAACTAATATTTATTTATTCAGCGCGTACCCATTTACCTTATCAACCAAATCACTCGATTATCCAGATAAACCAGAATACCTGGTCGTCCAAATCCTCAACAACCAAGAATATCTGGTCGTTCAATGTGTCGGTAATCCACAAACTAAAAGCAGGATTATTTTGTTATCATCCTTTATCTAGTTGGTTGTATCAAATTCCTATACATACATGTACATGCTGCTGAGTTCAAACCAACAAAATCGGAGAGATCTTCACTCACCTTAGCATGGTAATTGACGAACTTATTATTAAATTATTATATCCTTTACAATATATCACTGTGATGATAATTGAGCCTTCCATTACGCTCAATGTAAAATCAAACAATATCGAATATTAAAAAATATAACCGTTGGGGTAGAGGGATTGGGGATTGTGGGCAAAAATACATATTATACACACATAAGTACATCGATAATCAGATGGATCTAGTATCTGGATAACTATTGAAACTTGAACCCACTCCTGAACAAGAACGCAACCTGATTTCTAAAGTCAAACTCAAATCTTTTCTTTCAAGGCCCGTTTCAATGAAGGGTGGGGGTTAAGGGAATTTTTTTTCTGATTTGTAATTTTTGTTCAAATATTTTTATCATTTTAATATAAATTTTTATATAATTATTTTCAACAGTTACAACCAAATCACAATAATACTTATATTTATTTTTATTATTAAAAAATATCTACCATATATTTCACTCTCACTTTTAATATTAAAAAAAATCTATTAATATTCTTCACTTTTATTTATAATATTAAATAAATATCTACTCATATCACATACATCAATCATTTTTAAGATATTTTTAAATTATTCAAATTCCACCGTTCAAATAAATATTCATCTTTATTTATTTTATTTTAATTTATTTCTACATTATTTTATCCAACCTTCCCAAACGGGATACCTTCGTTTGATTTGATTTGGGTCAGACTCGAATTCACTCCCACGGAAACTGAGAAACGCACAGGCTTTCTTTAGGATTGTATTGCTCGATCCGAGTGTAATCCTTTTACAGGGAAACCGATAAAGGAAAGAAGCAGGGCATTGATTGATTGTCCCGTCGATCTCTTTCTCCTTTTTAACAAATAACCTTTATAAAAAGCACATGCTACTAAATACGGAATGATACAAATGCATGTATTTATACGTATGTATGCACGTATCGGTTAACATGTATCTCCGATGTGTATGGTTTCAAATGGAAAACAAGTATGCGTCTGCGTGTACATAAAAAAAAAGTCGCTATAAAATATACATACAATTCTATATTCATGTCTTCTAAATAATTGAGTACGATATTGGATTGATGTTGACACATCCGTTAGCACCACTAGCGTACATGCACGCCCCGGCGAAGTCCAGGCTGTGATCCACCAGTGGTGGCGATCGATACATTATTTCTTCTACAAGAACGTGGGCAATGCTCCCGCAAACAAGCCGCCAACAACCCTCGTAGCACCGGAGACGGGCCACCGGGAAGTACACGTACCTACAAATGAATGGAGATAACGAATGGGATGTGCAGAGAGCATATGTGGAAGGTGACTCGTACCAATCGTTCACTCAAGTAGCATGGCATAAAAATTAAAAAAAAAGAGGACGTCGGTACAAAAATTACACAAGTTAAATCATTTTGTGACCCAAGATAATAAAAATAAATAAATTTAAAGGTGGAGATCACCCTATCTTTCCTTGATACAAAAAAAATAATGTAAATACTGATATATATATATATATATATATAAAGAAATCATCATTGATTTAAACGGAAAATAAGTATGTGTAAAATAAAAATTACATTAATTTAGAATCAAAATATAGTTGTGTAAATCACAAAAATTACTTTAAGAATCATTTTATATCAGATATTAAATCACCAAAATCATCCTTAAAATAATTTTATATCATTTCAAAATTATTTTATATCGATGTATTTTAATTTAAAATTAAAAAAATACTTGACTTTTTTAAGTAGATTTTGACTACATATGTTACTTGTTTTTTTTTTTTTCATTAAATATCAATTGAATGGTAAAGATTATATTCATGTGTTACAAAATTCGTTACCTTTTACATCTCTATGCATTTTTGACATAAAAAGACAAGTAACTCTAACCAAAATACATAATTTATTATTGGTTTATTTTTCTTATGACCCAAAACCTCATTTGTGGGTCATCAATTAATTATGACTCGGAGATATGCAAAAGTACGTTAATTATAACCAATCTGTAAGTTTAAGATATGACTCACGTAACTGTCTCGATGGAAATCAAGTTACTTAATATACCGAAGGGCTGAGACGAAAATAACAATCTTACTATAAGTCTGACTGGATGGAGGTCCCCCGACAAAATAACAACCAAGACCCAATAAAGCCTTCCTCGTTGGTTGGGACGTCCAGTGTCAATGGCACATGAATTCAGAGCGGCATATATCTCCATCATAACGTGGATACTTGTCGGGGAAGTGACTATAAATATGACCCTCTCATTACACTATCTTTAAAGGTCAACGTTTACAACGGTAATGAACGCCCAATGATATGGACTTCAATGGCACGCTTGAAAAGTGAAAATTAGCTATTGACGAATTTACATCAATAAATAAATGAATTTTTTTTTTCTTTTTCTTTTTTTTTTTTTTTTTTTCTTTTGGTGACGTTCCAGTGCATCCCTCCAAGTGAGGCCCGTGAGAATCACATGTTGCGTGTTGCAAGTTGATGTCTAATAAAGCTCACAACCAACCAAAGAACGATGCATGTAACCTACCTACCAGTCGTGGCCCGGGCAAAGTTCCACTAAGTTGCGCAACTGGAAAAGCATATTCCAAAAAGACAAAGTAGGAAAGAATCTAGAAACGTTGGATTCAAATAATTTTAATAGTTTTATATGTTAGGTTCTATAAAATTTTAGGAGTTTAACTATAGTTAACTTATATTTGACTTAAGATAGATATGTAATATAATTTATCTCAACTGAACTTCATACTAATTAGATACCGATATTGATAGATCAGTATCGGTATCACATATACTGAATATCGATACTAATAGATCAGTATCGATATCTTTAAGTAACAGGTATGAGTTCTATATCCTAATGAGTATCGGTACTGATGTTAAATATCGGTATCCATAGGTTGTATTTTAGAATTCATGTCCAGATGAGTACACATCCAGTACTCACTATGTACTGGTACTCTTGTTTAGTATCGATATTTAGTGAGTACTTGTATTGCTCTAGGAAAGAACTGATCTCAACGAGTACCGGTACTTGTTGAGTACTGGATACACCATCTATAGCCTACCAATATCAGTACTTGTGACCAGTGCCGGTACTTGTAAGCTACAGGTTCTGGTGATTTCAATTCCAGAACCTGACCTGGGACTTATGTGTACTGATACTCATGAAGAGTACCGGTATATGCAAGTTCCAATTTTTGTACTTAAAATGACCTGAAGCTGATATGTAATTTACTTGTACCGGTACTTATGAAGAGTACCGGTACTAACAATCTACAGTATACTTAATAGTTCTAAACAATCTTACGTATGTATCGATACTCATCATGAGTATCAATATTTACGACGGTTACATAATATATTTTGAAGTTTTCTGTGAAGATGAAACATCTATTTATATCCCATATGAATTTGCACGAAACAGAGATTAACAAATATCAGTTTTCTAAACAAAATGACATTTATGGATTTTGAATCAGATAAAATAAATCATGAATTAGATAAACTATGCAACGAGATTCTTTCTACCAATAAGTATCCACACATACACAGGCATGCCTTTGATAATTGAAAAAACTGCTGAAGATAGAAATACATGTACTCATCTTGAAGGAAGAGAGGAGGGTATTACAAAAGGGTGCTTCCAAAGGAACCAACCTCTAATACCTTGATCAAGAACAACAAGAAGGAGTTCTTTCTCTCTTCTTTTCCCTTTCGTTCTATCTCCCCAGAAAAAAAAAGCTCTCTTAGGTACACAATGCGAGTGTAAAACCTAGGATTACTGGTGGATCTTTTGGGGACCGTAACTCCAAAAAAATACTTAATTAGTAATTAGTCCTCCTAATTACTGTATGGTAAATTATATCTCTGCCTATCGAAAAGATATAATTCATAAACAAGTCACTGCACATATGTAATTAAAACCACACTATTATTTTGTATCTTATGTCCATACCCATAGTAAACTTTAATTTGATCACTTTATGTGATAGATATTATATGACAGTCTTTTATATGTTGATTGATTATATGAATACATAACGTATATATTAATCTATAAGTTAGATTAACATTTAATGATCATTTTCTTTTGATTTATTCAAATGAGATTTTGAATTATTAAAAAAATATTGATAATTTGATAATATGGTTAATAACTTTGACATTCCTTTTCTGCCAACTTTATTGACCTGTGAAACTGACGTGGAGTTAATTTGTTTTGGGCATAGAATGCAAAGTTGCTTTAGTTTGAATATTTTCAAAGGCTATGCTTCTCATTATCTTCTAGGTAAATTAATGAGATTTTAACTTGACCACAATCGGAAAACATTCATACTCACGTACACTCCTGCATACCCATTCTCACATTAACGTGTAGAGAGCAAAACGAGGAGGCATCAAGTAGGCAGAGGCATCAAGTAGGCAGAGGAGATGGAGAGACAAGTGTTTCTTCTTTCCACCAAAAAAGCATGATTTGCTGTGGGAAGGGAGCTATTGTTCCGAGGAGGGTAGGTGGACAGGAAATGGGGGCAAAGATATTGTTGATCTTGAAAGTTTAATTGTATTAATTGGAATATAATTGATATGTAATGATGTAAAGAATTTATATTAAAATTTATAAGATTTGGTAAAGATTTTTAATGTCACATTTGAAATAGGTAGACCTCTTATTCAATATAAAAGAATTCCACCTTCAATTGCTTATATAATAAAAAGTAAGAGGTGAGGATGAGGATCAAGCTTGCACATGTGCACCTAGGCCCAACTCCAGCTCAGTTAAAGATTAATTTGAAACTTGGAGTCTTTTATTTGATTACTTCTCCTCTCTCTCTCTCTCTCTCTCTCTCATTTTTATTTCTTTCAAGGTACATTTATTCAACGTAAGATTAGTTGTTTTATCTCCAATTAAATTTATCAATCATCGCATGCAAAGTATTTGAGAGAGATCAATGGAGAGGTAATTGATTGATCAACCAATTTGATTACTCAATCGATTTGGAATTTAGTTGATCAATAAAATTATGTCAACTAAGTTCTACTGAAATGGTTTTCAAAGATGTCTGCACTTGGAGTGTAGCTAATTTTGGAAGTGGACGATCTTATCCTAAGAGAAACTCACTGGATCCCGATCCACCAGTATTATTGGAGGCAATCCTTAATTTCATGAATACCTTAATCAAGGTAATGTATAATCTATTTACAACTTATTTATTTATGTTATTACATGTTATTTATTATTTATTTTATTATAGATCTTATGATAACATGTTAAACTTACATTTTTAACACTTCTAATTTATCCAAAATCGTTAAAAATGTATATATTTTTATTTTTATATTAATTCCAACATATACTTAGAATAGGAACTGCAACGGAGGATAAGGTGCGGAGAGAACAAAAGTGAAGCAGTTATAAAAATGTTGATGTGACAAGGTTTTTTTATGTATGGTTCCTAACCTCCTTGGGACGTAAAATTGCACTGGTACATAAGATTTTGATGCTTGTGAGTACAAGAAACAACGATTAATTACTTCATCGATGGTCAATCTAGTCCGATTCTTGGTAAGCTTCCTAAAGTGGCAGGAGCTAAGATTCATTCCCTTCTGTATGTGGCAGTCGCCATCACCAATGAGTGGTGTCCACGCAAGACACTGAATCACATATCCAAGCTCCTTTTTTTTTTTTTTCTTTTTTAATTTTTATTTTTGAAACCGTCTATATTGTAAAATGTCCCGGCCAGATGTTGGGCCTTTTTTTTAATGAATTATTCCTTCCTCACAAATCGGACTTTCAGCACAAATTTTATAAACCCTACTTTTGCTAATTTGTTGGTCAAATAGTTGACGTGTTGTCATATGCAAGAACTCAAAATTTTCATCGTGATATCTTGCGCTTGAAATCTCTACGGCTCCATTTTTATCGTGCAGGTTTCCCTGCAATCCGTAGAGCCCAGCTGCCATTGACATAATTAACCTATGGTATCTAATTTAGGTTACCTCAATTTCCCGTAAAATAATAATAAAAAAATAACTCAACATTAACTATAAAATAAATAAATAACTCTCTCTCTCTCTCTAATTACATGATATCAATACACAACTTACGATACATTAATTTATCTATCCCATCTATCACTTACTCAATCTTAATACTTAGTGAAAGTAGTGGATACTCCTTTCAATGAGGTTTTCTTTAGATGTATGTAGTCAGAGGAAGTATGAAGGATTAATAAAAATGGTAGGATCACCGGAGTAAAGGAAATGCATGAGGAAAGATACGAAGATGCACTTTGAGATGAGGAAATTAAAGAGGGGTACATCACAAGAATTTTAATTTTTTTTTTAATGCAAATCTATCCTTTTACATCACATTTTTACCCTTTTTCTAAATGTATTTTAACAACCTAAATGATAAAAAAATTTTAATTTATCTCAAATAAAGGTATAATTTACTATAACAACCTTGATAAACAAAAAGAAGAAGAAGAGAAGACACTTAGACTCATCTCAAAATGAAAAGGATAATTTGGAAATAATAGAATAAAAAGATCCTAAACAAGTTGATAAATTATATATACTTCGAGAAAACTATCATATTGATGCTTCCTAATGCTAGCAGCCATTCGTTGAAGGGGGCTTTACCCCGGACTGTTGGGTGGCACTCGAACCCTCCGATCCGGTGACCGGAGAGAATTCCAAACGCCGGTTTTGAATGGTAGAAAGGTGAAGGGAAGAAACCAGCAGCATCTCCTGATGGGATCGGCTTCCCTTATTTTTATTCCTTTCTAAATTCTTTCATGTCTAGTGTAATCTTTCCATGCATGTATATGCCAAATCGTTCGTGACAGATTAATCACGACGAGATGTTCCTCCAGGGGCCCCAACGCCAAAGTTAGTCTGTGCACCGCATCTACCCCCGATATTAACCTGTTCTCCACCAAATCCCTCCCTTCGCGAAGAGTTTGGCCTTAGCCTTTAGTCTTATCCGACCCTACAGAGACTAGAAAGACAAAACTCTGCATCTTGCAAGTTCTACTTGCTTGCTTTTTTCTATCATAACTGAGGTAACAGTTCTTCAATTTGTTTGTTGGAGTAATGGTGGAGACATGGGACACGTGGCGGCATTATTTGTCTGGGTGTGACAGGAATGAGGTGGAAGGTCGACTAAATATTCTTTATTATTCTTCCTGTACGTATCGCCTGTGCAACTGGTCACGATCGAATATGTTCCTCCGTTGGCGACGGCGAATACGAAGTTTTTGCGATACATCAAGCACGGGTACACAGCGACGTTTTGTCCTCTATAAGTCAACTCAACGGCCTTAAAGCAACACATTGGATTACTGCATATCATTCAAGATTGTCAAAGATTTGATCCTTCTACACCCTTCTTTTCGGATCAAGCATGTCCAAAGGTCGCTGGCTCAAAAGGCTCACAATGTAGTTAGATTCACTATTCTGAACGATGTATTTGGTTCTTGGGATACTCATAATATCTCACGTTGAATGAAAGCTGATTTCACCCTTAAAATAAAAAAAAAAAAAAAAAAGGTTACGATGGACTGGTGGTTAGTTTCAGGGATGAGGTACGGCAACCGGAGTGGCCGTAATGCTATGATTTTGACAACGGTAAATACACTCGTTCATCTAAAATTTTATCAATGGGACCTGAGTTATTTATGGAGGGAAATGAGACAAAAATAGGAATTAGATTTTTGCTTTATTTTCCTTCGTTCATGACTCAGATTTTATGGGTATAATTTTGGGTGGGACGTGAGGTGTGTTAAACATTTTCCCATGCTTTTTATTTGTTGGATTTAGTGAGAACTACATGCCAGTTATTGAAAAAAATGAGGCCATGCAACCTTAGTTTGAAGGGTAGACGATGACAAAATAATATTTCTCTTGCAAGCTCAATTCCTTATTTACATGGGATATATTGGTGGCATGATGTTTGGGGTCTTGTCGATGTCTCATGCTACGAAATTAGGATAAGCTATCTTATCAGGCCTCAAATAATCGAGGATCCAACTCAAAAGTAATTACACACAAAAAAATGTGAGAAAATTAGTGATTTAGTTCCACTTGAATATGTGTACGTTTGAGTAAAGTGATAACTCTCAAATTTTCACTATCTTTTTCTCTTGTAAATACAAGATACAAAAAGTCTTCATTCTTTCTATTCTCGATTGCATAACCCTTTACACTTGAACAACCCTGACTTATAAAGGTTACGAGATTCTCAAATATGAAGATTGTGGTCAGTTAAACAAGCAAACATGAGTCAAAGGCCATGATACCATGATCTCCTTAAGTCTCAATGACGTATCCTTCAATTAATCATCCTGCCTATGGCAACCGCCCTGTAATCATATTCTAATAGGGGTAAAACCTTACCCTTTCTGCCAGCAATTGTTGGCAGCCAAGCTCTGTCAATCCACCTGACTAAACCAACCTAATAAATGATGTCTTCCTACCCATCTTTCGTGCCAATGCCTTCAAGTGGACATCATCAACATGCTCGTTTGGCAGGCTTACCGAAGTGGGGGCATCAAGATGACTTAGCAAGAATGCTTAAGTCTTCATCAATAGATTAACCCGACTATCTATCTCATGGTTTATCGGGTTAAACCTGCCTACCAGGTTGTTAGATTAAACATGTCCACCGGGTAGTTGGATTGAACCCGCCTCCTAGGTAGTCAGATTGAGTCAATGCAGGCAATCCAAGATACCTTCCTTATCTTTAATGAGCCTTATTCGTAGGATCCAATGAAACAACTTTTCTTCCCTCAGCGATTTTTGTCCACTTACTTTATTGTCAAGCGAGATAGGAGTATCATTTGCGAGATTATTCGATTAATGACATCTTCCCCGTCGACTGGAGTCCTACTCCACAATGGAATACACACGTCTGAATGGATTGGGCCTACTCATATTGTTACGAACGTAGCTTCAAGACAGGTTTTTAAGACGTCTGGGAAGTGGCCCAGACGTCTGGAACCCTTTCCAGACGTCTGGTATTAAATTTTTGCGGCGTACGGGATTGCGTCTGCGCGCATGCATGCGCAGACTGCACCCGCCGCTCTCTTCTCTCTTTTTTCCCTCTCTCCTCCTGTAGGGCGCAGCTCCTTTCTCTCTCTCTCTCTCCCCGCGCGGCCTTATAAGGCCCCTCGCCCTCTCCCTCACCCTCATCTCCTCAGCTTTCCTCTTCTTCTTCTCCCTGCCAATGCGAGAGCGCGAGCGAGCAAGTGAGCGGCAGCAACAACGGCCGCTGCGAGTGTGCGGGAGGGGGTGTTGCGAGAAGAAGACGCTCGACCGTGAGGGCTCGAGCTTGCCGGGGCAGCTAGAGCCGGCCTGCACAGGAGCAGCGGGTGTGGAGTGTCGCGGAGGGGCTGCTGCAGCTTGGGCAGCAGGCGGACGGGGTGCAGTCGTGCGTCGCGGGCGGAGAGTGAGTTGAGCTCTGATTCTGGAAAATTTTCCAGAATCAGACGTCTGGGCTTACGACCAGACGACGGTGAAGACGTCTGGAGGACTGTCCAGACGTCTGGCCGGTAAGATATTTCTATCTTCTTCCTTTTTCGCGTGTACGGCCATGCGACCGTCCGCCGCACCTTTGTCTGCGAACCGTCGTGCTGAGAGCAGGGTGGGTGCGTGCAGGTTCTGCTCGGGAGGGTGCGAGGACTCGCCATCCCATGTGAATCGGACGTCTGGCCGCAGTGCCAGACGACGGGAAGGATTTCCAGACGTCCGGGGTGACCATCGGACGTCTGGGAACTAAGCCAGACGCCCCCGCAGGCTTCTGGATGTCTGAAGGACTACACAGAGCAAAGGTACACTCTGACCCACATTTTAAGACGTCTGGAAGAGGTTCCAGACGTCTGATTTTGGACAGTTTCGTCGTTTTCGACCCGTTTAGGGCCCGTTCGGAGTCCATTTTTCACGTTTCGAGTTGCGTTCTTTCCAGAATGAAATCCTCTACCCGTTTACAGTAATTATATACCGTTCTGAGAAACTTCTTGTGTTTGACTCTTGTGTTAGGACCCCGTTCCATTGCAGTCTTGGGGGTTGCGGAGGCACGCGGGAATTCCAACCACGCCCCCAGTACTCCCGTTGTAGCTGGTAGAGTGGCTTTTAATTATTTAGTATAATTTGTTACAATTGTGGAATAAGTAATAGAATCTAGGGCGTTGCATGAACCATAGGACTGAGAAACTATATTGAATGATAGATCCTAGGGTATTGCATGAATCCTAGGACTGAAAAACTAGATTGAATAATAGATCCTAGGGTACGGCATGAATCTTAGGACTGGAAAACTAGTGGAATATATACATATATTGCAGTCTTGGAAAAGTGGAAAGGAAATAATAGCTGCATGTAAATAAATAGCTGCCTGTAATAAATAGCTGCCTGTCATGAATGAATAAATATGTTTAAGAATATGGGTTGTATGAAGTAAGACTGGAACAGTGAACCCTACAATGGCCAAACAAAAGAATACGAACCTTACGGGGAATTAGGAGTAGAACTCCTGGAAGGAGAATAGGACGAAACTGAGAAAGTGAAACGTGGAAGTGTGTTATCTCTTGGGTACGTGGTACCAACGAGAGCACACATTACCTCTTAGTGTAGAGGGGAGCTTACCGTCCTCAGGTTGAGACTGGGGTGGGTTTGGCCACTGTATACCGACTTGCTGGCCCTCGCGTACGCAGTACCGAGGAGAGCTACTAGTGTAGGGAGAGCACTAACTATCCCACGGGCCCGGGGTTCTGCTAGCCTCCCACACCGACTTGTTAGACCTACTGGGCAAACCAGGGTAGTCAGGCGAGGGTGCGCGGACTGTGGAGGGGTTGGACCCTGTTACTGAGAGGGCTCTGCCCTATACTGGTTCCGTGCTATGCTTTGAGCGCACCTGTTAACGGAAACGACTGACCGCGTGCCAGTGCGGGGTAGCTACCCATGCGCTTATCGCGCATGCCGTAGTCACCGTTACGTCTGTCAGCGACCTTGGGGTGGTTGACTGGGGGGTAGGACCACCACGGGGGACTCTCTCGGCCAGGAGAGCACCACATGTTACTTCTACTTTTCGGAAAAGACTGCAATCAAGATTGTTCCCACGAGGAACATTCGAGATCAAGTGAAGGATCTGAGAAATAGATAAATTGTGAAATAATAGAAAGACGTAAATAAAGGAAGAAAGAAAATATAACAGCTACTGTACACTCTACTGCTTCTTTAATTTTTAGCTGCCACTCTACTCAGCGTTTCACTGACGTGTTACACTCGTTACTTTTCAGGACCAGGTGTTGAGCAGTTAGGGTCAGCGGTTGTAGAGGACGCTGAGCCGAATATGGTCCAATAGCATTACCGGCAGTTCTTTTTGTACTTTCTACCACTGTAGTGAGTAGTTTTCTTGTTACTCCTTGTACTTCTTTATTGTAAGCTTCATGTTATGTACATATTTGTTGTTCTACTATTGTGGTGGTGTATACTGTAGTAATTCCTTTTCTTACTACTGTATTTTATTACTGCTAGTTATATTCATGCTGAATGTGGTTTATTTTACTGCTCTTTTGATTACTTCCTCGTTGGACGACTAGGTCTTGGGATTAGTCGAGTCGATCTGATTCTCGTGTCTCGTAGGGACTCGGGAATCAGGTCATTACACATATGCACGTTGTAAACAACAAAGATTAGCCCAAAAACACCTATTTGGGGAAGCTTCTTCCACCAAATGCTTAATAGGCCCATATCATGCGTATTCGAGTTGAACTCATGTAGTCTTGTTGGATTTTAAACGAGTAAAGGTCTCTTCAATGTTAATATCAATAAAAAATTACATTTATGAAGAACAACATAATCGAAATTTTAAATATAAAAATACTTCATTATATAACAAATATCACAATTATCGAATTTGAATAGAAAAAGTGGTGGAAATCGCTTTTAAGAAACCAAGCATTTTAAGCACAAAGTTTTCCATGACTTCAAGTATTAATATTTTCTTGAACAATGTACATATTTGATTTATTTCTAGGATAACTTCTTTTTTTTTTTGACAAATTTTGCTACTTTTTCTCTTCAAAAAAAATTTTTTTGCCACTTGTTTAGATATATGGATGAGCATTGGGCTAAATTGGCCCAGCCTATTTCGAAGTCTAATCCATCCAGTTTGGGCCAAGCTTGAAAATGATGAAATTATCCTAAGTTAGGATTAGATTGAAAATTAGGCCCATTATTGAATAGAGTAGGCGACGCTATGAAGAATCCAAAAGAATTGGCTCGCTTTGGTGAACCTAAGTTTGGCCTATAAGGGACAAGAAAACATCGATATATTCATACATTATATGAACATTATATCACTTTTGTATAATGTTTTATTTTCTCGATAACCTTTGAAATGTCAGCGGCAATTCCCCTGTCCTTCTCCTACGCCCACCCCGAGCACTACTCCATCCTATCGTCCTCGACAACTCCCTTTCCTCCATTGTTGTTGCAACTCTACTCAATTCATGTCTCTGTAAATCAACGAGGATGCGCTATGTCATTGTGGCCTTGAAAGGGCAGTGATGATCCAAACACGATAGTGAATAGTATCATTAAACAAATATGTCTATTATCATATTATTTGATTATTTTCCATTTTTGTTTTCTTAGATGATTTCTTATGATTTTAGATTGTTGTGTTGTTGTCTCAGTATGTTATTGAAGTTGTTGGATTTTTGCAATTGGATGTTTTGAATAAAATTAAGTTTAGGTCTTATTGTTCTTACTTGATCTTACAATAAGTCCATCATAGAACTTGTAGTTTGCAAGATGACTCGAACCTTTGTTTAGAGGTGAGAGGTCTTGTCTCTTCCAATAAATTCGAGGGATATTTAATCATGAACAGTCCATGATATTTAATTTTAAATTAAATATCATTGATAAAAATTAAATATTTCAATTTTGATCTTTAAGGGTAATTTTGTCGATTCTTTCATTCCTTTTACTTTTAATTTTTATTTCTCCTAATTATTCTCCTTACCAAACGGATTTGGAAAGATCGGATGAGACTGTGGGAAGGAAGAGAGGCAAACAGAAGAGGAGAAACTTGTGTATAAGGTGTGGAGGTGTTGAGGTGGTGATCTGAAAGTGATGTTAAAAGGAGTTTTTCGAAGTTTATTATTGCTTTTGCTGGATACTTGTGGTCTGTTTGTTTAGATACTGCTATCGAAAGTTCTGTTGGAGTTAGAATTTCAAGTTAGGTAGATTTGTATGAGGACTTTGTGCGTATCTGTGAAGGAGTGTAGAATCCATGTCTCTAGGATGCTTTTAGATCGTGGAATATGGAAGTTGGTCGATAGTGATTAGAAGATGAGCGTACTTCGTCGAACAAGGACCTTGGAGAATCATGTCGAATGGGCTATGTCTTTGGAAGTGCTCGCGTAACATAAATCAGAAAGCTACAAGAGAAGTGGAGTACCATCTAGGTAGGATCTTAGAATATTTGAATGTACAGTGTCATTTATTTTCCTTCAACAATAAATCCTTATGCGAGGAGTTAGCCATTTAGGGTGGTAGCTCCACTAAAAAATGTGTAGAATCGCTTTCAATCCAAGTATATTTTTTTGCCACAACTCCTTGCTAAAGGTGCACACAAAGGAAAAAAAAAAAGTGATCTATATAAAACATGTCATCACGTGGAGCTAATGCCACCCGATCGTTAGGGTCCTAAAAAAAGCTTGGACTCAACCCAATAAGGGTTTGCTAGCCCAACACGATGAGCTAATGAGTTGAGCTTGGATGAAGATCAAGGCTTAAAAGCCTCATGAATCATGAGCGGCTCAATCAGGGTTTGAACAACAAGAATGTATGTATATGTGGATTTTGTAAAATTTTATAACATACATCATATGCTAGTTAATAACAAAATTACTGCAATCTTGCTTGTCATAATAATATGAGGTCAAAATGTACTAAAATGCAAAAAGGTAATGTGTATTACAATGCACAAATATTACAGTCCTGATTTTCACTAATTGTTGTTTAATGTAAAGAAATCTAAAAGTTAACATAAGTTATGTCACGTGATGGACTCTACCTGGAACGCTCAAATTGTGATTTTGTGAAGTTGCATATTTATCATTGTAACACAAATCAAGAGCTCAACTTTCAAATTTATAAGATCGGAAACTTGGGAGTAACCAAGTTGTTCTCAAGGAGGCTAGGTGTTCAATCTAAATCATTTTCTTATCTTGCTTTCCTTTTTTTTTTGGGGGGAGGGGGAGGGGGGTTGGGTGGGGTTCTCTTTTTTTTTTTGTCTTTTTGTTTGAGTATAAAAAATGCAAGTCACAAGATCACTTGGCTTTCTCTCTCTTTTTGTTTGTTTTCAATCAAGCTTAAGATGATAATGTAAAGTAGATTGGTAGTCAACCAAACTCACTAAATCCACAATATAAAGAGACGCAAGTATAGAGAGATGCAAGTATGCACGTTCAAGTAGAAGGGAAGTCAAAAATAAAATGCAATCATAATTCTCATTGCCTCAATATCCAAAGGTACAAATGCTAAATGAACAATGCAAATGTCAAATAGTTACATCCACTATAGCTTCCAAAAATCACTGCAATTACTACATGCAAAATGAAGGAAGAAGGTAGAGAGTGGCTTATGGAAATGGTGGTGATGAACTCGAGGATGGTGATGTGGACGTCCTCCTTCCTTGGTGTGGAAGGGGAAGCTCTTCCCCAAGCTTGGGCATGCTCCATCTCTTCCTTACTTTCCTAAGGTGATGTGAATATGCAAAGGTGATGGAGGATGTGGGTGTGGATAGATGTTTGAAGGGTGGTGGTAGGAAGCTCCCTCTTAAAGGCCTATTCCACACTACCTAAGGCTCTCCACTCTATATTTTTTTCTCCAAGCTTTTCTTCTTATCTCAAAGGTGTATTAAGGGGCCCATTATATCGAAGTGGTGGAAGGGTAGGATGGGAAGGAGGAGGGTGGTGTTGGAAGAGCTTGTCATGGTTTAATTGGGTGGCTTGATTAATAGTGCATAGGAAGTGGGTTGGGTGTATTTATGATTATGAAAATGGGATCTTCCAATTGGGTGCGAGAGAGAGAATAGGATGGTTTCATCCTATGCCTAATGTCGTGGGGTTGGTGTTTTGGGATGGCGTTGGGATTGTGGGAGGAGGGGCTCTCGATGTGGGCGATGTCTCTCATTACTACACTTACTGGCAGTTGGTGGAGATTAATGGGGAGAAAGTTTGGCGATGGTGTTGTGGTCAGGCACTAGAATGTTTTGGGGCATGCTTTGTGGACTAGGGGGAGCTGGCAAGGGCTCCCTACCGACGGATTCCCAATTTATTCCTCAATCAATCACGTGAATCTATGTTGCATTGTGTAGTAATGTCGAATAGCATTTTGCAATTCTTTATCATGAACCCTACCCGACTTTTCTTGCGAGTCTATGTTGCATTGGAGTGGAGTGTACCCATTGTGTTGCTTTGTCATGAATCCTACCATGTGCATTTTGTATTAAATTGCTCGAACCTTTTCCATCCTTCCCGACAGATGGATGAGATTTTTACCTGGTTGGCAAGTGCTTAGGTCTCTGTATTGTCCTCTGATAGACACCTCGAGTTGTTCGCATGCATCTGACATTACACCTGAAAGTTGGAGGAGATTAATGGAGAGGAGGTCTCAAAGTGGCTATATAGGGAATGGCGATCTAAGATATTGTTTCATGCTTCCTGTACTCTTTTTAACTTTGCTAAAAGGCAAGGAGGACGACAAGGATGAGGCATCAAATCAAGAAGGTGATTTACTAATGGCGAAGGTTAGATTCGATGTTTGTGTTATTGGTAAGTTTCGTAATACTATTTTCTTGTGAATATCGAGTGCAATCACATTGGAGAGGAAGGCCTTCACGTGGAGATTGTTCAAGCTCTATCTTCGTCATTTGCATAGGTGGTACGCCTATCATTCATTATGGATCTACATTGTTTGTTTTTCCAATTGCCATTGGTAAGTTGTCATTTTCCAACAGTGGGGAATGAAATCCCACTAGTGAGTCCCCTTTTCCAACGGTGGAAAGTGATCATAGATCGGTGTGTTTTTTGAATCCATCGGTTGGGACATGAATACACCAATGTGTTCCTTCTTTCCAACCAGTGGAAAGAGGAATCACACATTGGTGGCTTTTTCAAATCAATCTGTGGAGAATATAAAATTGGAGAATATAAAATTACCGATGTATTTCAGTCTCTACCGGTTGATTTTAGAAATCATCGGATGTGTTTCTTCTCTTAATTGGTTGGAAATAAAAATATGTCAACGTCGGTATATTTCCATTTTTCATCGATTGAATTTTGAAAATCTACTATTCCTCTCTCTACCAATTGAAAATAGAAGCACACTGATGTATTACCATTCTCCACCGGTTGATTTTAAAAATTTCACCTGAAATTTTCCCAACTTCATTAGTTGAAAATGGAAACACGTATTTCCATTGTGCATGAGTGGAAATTGATAGAAAGCCGTAGACGTGTGTATTTTTCTCCCAACCGCTGAGATTCTGAAATCAACCTATGTGTTTCGTAGAATTTAAGATATATCATTCTTGGTACAAGGCTAACGTGTGCTATTTCGAGAATGTTGGCATGTATGTGTCTGTTTTGTAAAAGATATATGTTGTTCGTCGCAAATAGAATTTAAGATACATCCTTATTTGTTGGAAGTAATTTGCATATCATTTCTTAATCTACATCAGTAACAATAAATAAATTTGGACATTGCTATGTTCTAAGTTAATTCGGTAACTTAAATTATGTTACTATGTTCTAATTGAAATGAAAATATTGACATATTTGATGTCAGTTGGAATTCGGTGAAAGGGTGATCAGTAAAATAATCACAATAATTTAACACTGTTATGAAACTTGAATATGGTAACACTTATTGAAATAATTACAGTGACTTTTGCGGTACATGGAGGAGGCCTTTTGAGTTAGTATACTCTCATTTTGACATCATGTTTTTGTATGCGTGAACTTTGATAGAAACCTCCCCTAAACACCAGAATGGGACAACGATCCCTCTGGTTGATTAACGGGCAGAATGTACAAAAGTAAAGAAAAAAGTCAACTAAATATGAGAAGAGGAGTTGCTCAATGGTCAATTCGTTCCTTTTCGGTAGATGACGTAATAATTGGCCATTCTCATTTGTTTAACTACATTATTTGTAAGAATCTCTCTTCTTCCCATAGAATGTTATCATCTCTGTCTTTCTCTTCCAATCCAAAAAAAGGTGAGAGAACAGATACCGAGTCACAAAAATGGCATGGAATCGCATCGATAATCCCAACCAAAATCAAATATTCAATCGATAGAAGGAGCTTAAGGGAAAATATAATTTTACCTATAACTTTTGAGCAAGAGTGATTGGGGGATGGATCCTCACACTGGTTACCCTGTAGCAACCTTACCATCGATTTGAAACGAGGTAAATAACTCTTTTCCCACCATAACTTTTTATAGAATCCTTTCTTTCCCTAGGTGAGAATAAATGTAACTGTTTTAATGACATGTAACTCACATCTGGACTTACAGAATTGTGAAATAAATCTTTCATTTATTTTGAGGATGTCCATGCCCTCATGAGCAAAGATATAGTAACTAGCGAGCATGCAATATCCTCTGGTGTCCACGAACAAGTTAATGAGCCTATTGAAGAGCAGATCGAGGTAATTAATGAGGATGCTATTGCTTTTGTTACAACACCGAACATGATAATGCTACTTCAGCAAGTTGCTACGTATCGTTTGAGATCACATGTCTAGATGATATGTGAACCTTCTTTTAGACATCATATATGGGCCCTTCCTTATTTGACACTACCACTAACCCCACAACATCTTCCAATAACCTTCCTTAAATGCAAGGAAGTTTTCTTTCACCTTCATTATTTGAGTCATTAAGCTCGAAGCATGCTTTTGAAGAAACTACAAATGGGGGAAAACATAGGAAGAAAGTGGGCTCAACTACAAGTGATTTGGCATCTTCGATGGGGGATTTGTTGGAATTGTGATTGGGGATTTACGGTGCCATGGGAGACGTGGTGCTGTGCTTTAGGTGGCATAGAGTGGCATGAAGGGTACCTTGGTGAATGTCTTTTTGAGGTGAAATTATAAGGGAAGCATGTGGTTGTAGTGGAGTTAGGATGGGGCACCATTATGGAGGAGAATTTGAGTTCATCCAACAAAGTGAACTTAGAGGTAGCCTTTGTGTTCTAGCTTAAAAAATAGGTTTCCTTGCTCAGCTCCCAAATAGTGAAGTGACTTTCACCTAGACTTGCCTGAATTGTATCGGCATTACCTCAATTTCTTGTATTAATTCTTCATCTTCGTCGAGACAAAAAGCATAAGATAAAAACTAAATTTTGTTACCAAATGGATGCATGCCTACCTTAATGCACATGATGATGTATGATTGCAAATTACTTGGATATTCTACCCAAAATTCCTAAGTTCTTAACAAAATCAAGTCATCAATGCATCAAAATATGGTTTTATCACTTCATTACTTTAAAAAGTCACCACCACTTTGTAAGTCAGTTGGCACAAGGGTGATTTTTGGTTTCGAACTAAAAAGCACCGGCGTAAAATAGTTCTGAAGTATATTTTGTGGTTTTGCATCAGTGTAAAATGATTCTTAGGGTGATTATAACATGATTTTACACCAATGTAAAATGATTATGCAAAATCTTGTGATTTTTCATTGGTACAAAATAGTTTTAAAGCATATTTTATTAGTTTACACTGACGTAAAATGATTTGAAAGTAATTTATTAGTTTTACACCGATGTAAAGTGATTCTAAGGTAATTTTTTTTACTTTTGCACCTGTGCAAAACCATTGTATTGTACATGTGCATTTTGATTTTGCACCAGTGAGTTTTGATTATGCACTGGTGTGTTTTTTATTTTACACCTATGCATTTTTCTTAGAAGCGGTTGTGAATTTCATCACATGACAGTATTTATATTACTTTTTTTTGTGTAAAAGAGGAACTTTCGGTGCGATCCTTCTAAATTTATATTTTTAGTTGCTCCCATCTCCTTATACTTTAAAATGCATCACCTTTTACAATTTTTATATCGCATGCCAATACAAGACATGAGTTGAGTCTACTCATGATGTATAATTTTTAACAAATTGGTCTCGTTA
The DNA here is from genome assembly GCA_037157565.1 of Thalassia testudinum. Lineage (NCBI taxonomy): Eukaryota > Viridiplantae > Streptophyta > Magnoliopsida > Alismatales > Hydrocharitaceae > Thalassia > Thalassia testudinum. The sequence continues at coordinate 16,932,083 of JAZHRO010000076.1, read as the reverse complement.
ATGAGCTCCGAAGATGTCCTCTAGGGATAGACAGAAGTAGTTAAATGTGATTCATTAGACAATAGCAAATGGTAGCATGAGTGGCAATCTCTGGTGTTCAAAAGCTAACACATCCGTCTTCGAGTCTTATGTAAATTATATGCTTTTTCACGAGGATTGGCTTGTTATCGGGCACGACCTCGGTTAGCCTAAGCCAACCATATAAGCTCAACAAACTCATTAATTCACTAGTTGGACCAGCAAGATCTTCAGCTAGACATCCAACAACCAAAATCCACAAATCCTATCCAACAAACTGAACCCCCGCAACCCCTTCTTCCACCCACTACCCTTAGTCATCCTATTTCTCTTTGTCGCAATCTGCTCAAATTGACTCAGCCCGATCCATGTGTACCCCTAAATCCTAATTAACCGTCAAGTTGCCTGACTCACTTTCCATTTCTCATTATTGTGGGCACGTTTGATGAAGATTCTCAGGCATATTGATTCGTGAACATTAATAGAAGCAATGAAAATTCCCACCCATTTCATTGTGGAAACTAATTGAGCTCCAAATCATTTAATTTTCCATTCGAAGAATCAAATGTACTAATATATATACTCACACAGATAGCAAATAACCATGTTGAGCGATGCCTGCATAGATGGGAACCTGTACTTCTTTATATCAGAGACTAAATTCTAACTGGCATCTTCTAAAAGATTCTGCTTTAGCTATTATCACCACAGATGTAATGCTACAAATATTGGTAGCATCACATCGCTACATGCTTCGCTGTGATTGCTATGTGCTAGAGGCATTGAATCGTGAACATTAATAGAGGCAGTGAAAATTCCCAAATCATTTCATCGTGGAAACTAATTGAGCTCCATATCATTTAATTTTCAATTTCAAGAATCAGTTGTGCTAATATATATCCTCACACAGATAGCAAATAATCATGTTACGTAAGCAATGCCTTCATAGACGGGAACTTGTAGTTTTTACCGAAGGGTAAATTTTAACTTGCATATTGTAAAAGATGCTGCTTTAGCTATCATGCACCACAGATATAATGATAACAAAGATCGGTAGCATCACATAGCTGCATGCTTCGCTGTAATTGCTATGTGCTGATGGCATCGATCAAATGTCATCATCAAATTCATCCTCGTCGTCAACATGATTGTGGCATGATTTATTGCAAGGATAAGGGCAATCTATCTTCTGAAAGGACCTTCGATCGAAGTACCAGTCTCCAATGGCTTTTCCAATTTGCTGCAAATTAACGGCAAAAATATAGGATCAATTTGCATGACCTTGTATAACATCGATCGAATAATACAATTGCGGCAATGATAATTTTCAATTTGACTATCCAATCCTAGTAAAAAAAATCGTGTTCAGCTACATCTTCAGAAATGTTGTTCTCAAATGCATCCATCTTAAAAGGGCACTGTTTTCTAGCTATATGACCTACTCCAATTCTGATTTCGATTGTGAAGTGGTAGAAGAATCATTAGCTCTGACCACTCTAGCCCAAACCCAGATTTGGCAAAAGATAGCCTTGACAACCTATCAAGGTGAACAAAAGAAATAGCCTAAAGGATCAGAGTTAATTCACACAAAAGTTCACACCCTATACGAAAGTAACGTATCATCGGTGATATTTGATGTATAACTAAATATCACCGGTTATATTTAATTCTTGGAGGGAACATGTGAATTTTCACGTGAACCTTTTGCATTAATTTTCAAATATCACCGGTGATGGTTAGTTTTAACATGGTGGCATGTAAACTTCTGTGTTGGGAAGAGACGTGTAAATTTTTGTATTAACGTACATCCATGCCAGCCTAAATGAGTAAGCAATAGTTGACTGAGTAATAATCCTTGATTCTTACATGACACCCTCAAATTCTACATTTCATTCTAGCCATGTATCAAAGAGCATCAACGTACAAAGATCAGTAGCATAGTTCCCTAATACTAGCTAGGTGGCTGATGCCGACGAACGAGCAATTCCAGGATCAGGAATAGATTTTTGAGATAAAGGATAATCCTTCTTTTCTTTAGTCAACTGGTAGTGAGAAAAATGAAGGAAAATTGCAACCAAAGTGCTTAAGGAAATACACGTTTAATTTTTTGAAGTTTGAAAAGAAGGAAATGACAATAGATGAAGCATGATATGCAGTAGATACATGACCCTAGAAAACCCAATTGTTTGTAACTTACAGTGCCATGGAGCCGTGGTGAATCATCCGATAACCATGTCCCCTGCCCTTTTGCCTGACAGTGGGCATAGCATGAACTTATGTAGAAGCCTCTGGATGATGGGGTTCCACCTTGTTCTAAAGCTTTAAGGAACAATTCCCTGTAACCTGTGAGCAAACACGTTTCAGAAAATCTTAGTTGTTATTATGCGAATTCTGATGCCCGGATACTTTCCAGGTGCATTCGAATTCCAAAATTAAATTACTATGTTAGTGCTAGACACAAGCATGCATGCATGCAATCTCATATTTTTAAATAAAACATGCAAAAAAACTACTTTATATACGATGCCTTTTATCGTTCCCTCTCTAAGTACTCATTCCTTTAATTAATGTCAGAGATATGATACTTTGACATGATCATCCTTGTCGCTGGAGCCAAAACTAAGATTATCCTACCCTACAAGAAACCAAACGTGGATTCCGTCCACCAGTCATGATTAACCTTCATAACACCAAATGGTAGGGACACCATTACTTGATCAATATAGTAATAGAACCCATACTAATATTTTGTGATGTCTGTCTACCAGCCCAAGCAATCCCATTTTTCTTTTTTCTTTTCTTTTTTTTTTGATGTAAACCAGCACAACCAATTTTCGTCCTTTATTTTGGGTTGGGATGCCTATGGGATTGACACCCAACACAATGCACGGTGGCATAGAAGTGTCTTAAAAGCAATAATTAACACATACAACACTCTTATCCCTACGGTATGTCTGCAAGTGATTTGAGGTGACTAGTTTTTGTAAAAGAACAGGTTTTTGAATAAATAAGTTGGAAATCAAGGTTGCTACATATATGCAAATCTGATTGTAGTTCCTTAGTTATTATGAGAAGCTGATTAATCAATAAATAAAGCCATCTAAAGTATATATTTTTTTTAATGAGAATTAAAATTCTTGCATGTGAGATATCAATTTACCACTTAATTGTAAAGAATGATCATATGGTTACAAAATGATATAAGTTAAAATCAGAAGTTCACTCCTTGGATTTAACCCAACTGTGGGATTCGGAAGATCTGAAGCAAAAATACTAATCAAAGCATATTGGGGCAACCAACCTTGCAAGATGTGGAGTTGGGTTCTAGAACACTTTCTTATGTTAGCTTTGCAGTCCTTCCAAGCTCCCCGACGATCAGCATCATGAGGTGCCAGGACGTGTTTTATCTGAAAATGCAATAAGGAGAATTGATTTAAATATAATTCTTTCTAGATAAAGATCAGAAGAAAAGCAGCAAATGATGCCATGTGCCATTACATTATTAATCGGCAAAACTATATGAATTTCCAAATTTCTAAGCCCTTCCAAATGACTGGGAAGTAAAGACAAGAGGGGAGTTTCTAGATAGAAATCAAAGAGAAGTTAAAGTCATAAACTCATGGACTATATATTGAGTGGACCCAATCGCACTCTTTGCAGATGGAGTTCTGGAGTAGTTTACATGATCCGCTAGCAGATGCTAACCCCATAGGAAGAGTTTTCACTCTCATTTAGTGCATTTGGCTAGAGTGTAATAACGTGATTTTCAAAGGGGAGAGGACCTCGATGGTCGGGGTTCATCGTTTTAACTTCCCATCTCTTGGTGTATTTAACTTCTTGATTAATAAAATCAAGGGTTTACAACTTTTGTTAACCCCTCTTCTCACTTTCGAAGACAGTGAGAGAGAGAACAACTCGTGGACTGCCATCAATTTTTGAGCATTTATTGTGAAAGTTTACTTGATGTTAGAGAAAATGATCACACCCATTCTGATGCCTATTAACAATTGGAATCGTTTTAGGGATAAGAATTGCTTTGCACCTGTCTTGTTTCAACTTTCAACTTTCCGTGATACCCAACAAGTTTCTCAAAACATATATACTATTGGCATGAGTTGAATCGAAGACTAAGTACCGCTTATCAGCATTTTGTGTTTTAGATGGTGCTTCAGAAGAACATCTAAACAAAAGAATAATACATCAGGACAATAGGACTATGTGCATCACAAGAAGAATTACCTGCCAGGTATCATATGCCGCATTCAAAATAAAAAGTGGCGTCCGAATATGGCTGGCCACATTTTGAGGGAAGAAACACTGCATTTTGATCCAAATTGTAAGTAAACAAGCATGTGTATTATCTACCCTTTTTTTTTCCCCCAAAAAAATATCTCTTTTCGTGTACCCGGTCTGGATGCATTTTTGACGTGCATGATGTGGGTAAATTCCTTGCAGATCCCTGTAATTGTAAATTTATATGAATCAGAAATGCGAAAGACTACTTGAGTTAACATATATCAAACGTATACCAAATTCAAGAAGCATAATAATATTGGTAATGGAACAAAGATCGTACATGTGTTTTGACAACATTTTCAAAGAATCGTTGTATGCGTGGAGTTCCATTAATATCTCGTCTGTATTTTTCGGAAGAGAATCAACATGAGCAAAACGTGAAGCAACAGAGCAAATTAAAAAGGTAATTTTTCAAAATATGTCAGAAATAAATAAGACGGCAGCAGCTTACGCATTTATGAAGTAACCAGCGTCGGATAGGCATTTAACCTTTGCACTTCCACGCAGAAGTGAACGGAATTTATCACAATGCAAAATGGCTGCTAACCCTCCAGCAGAGCATCCAGCCAAAAGTGCCTGCAATAAATTTTTGAGTTGATATCTGAATGTTCACTAATTGAAGAGACTGCATTGGAGATTCAAAGAAAGGGAAATTTAGACAAACCAGTTGCGCTTATGAAAATTTACAGAGCATTACCCTTGTCACATCCTTGTCTTAAGAAGGCCAAATTGAAATAAAAGAAAAAAAATGTGGACTAATTGATAAAGAAAAGAAACAATATAAAAGAAAACTTGGGAGACAAAAAGAAAGCAACACAGAAGGATGTAGGCGCATGCCCCTCCGATTTGGATGCTTTTCCCACTCAGATCAGATATCCTTCAATCTGTTTCAGTCCTTAACAGACAGACATCTTCTGAAATTGGCTTTGTTTGAATAATCACATAAGTAACACTCACCTTTAAACACAAACCACTCACACAAATGCCACCACTATCAAGACCCATTCTCATCATTAGCCCAACACATCACTTCCACTTGACATCAGGAGTTCAATGACAAACAACCGCATCACGTCTCTCGGATTAGGAGTTTGATTGACAGCAAGAGTAACAAATGAGAAACGAAGAGAAAGATGGGGACATGAAGATAGTTGCCTTGCATAAACAAAGGAATGCATCATATCAAGAAACTATATTTGAAATCTTCTTTGGTTGAACTTACTTTCTCAGCACGCTTCATCCCTTTTGCCAACAAATCATCCATGACAGCTTGAAAGACTCTTGCCCCTCTATAATGAAGCTTCGTATGCTATCATCGGATCGAAAATAGAAACTCATGAGCTTGATAATTTGGGGAATGGTTGCTTCGAGAATTTAAATTTATGGCTTCCATTAACTCAAAGCAGGGATTGTATGGAAATTCAAAGGACTCACACGATCCACATCTTCAACATCTCCAGTAAAGGAAGACCCATCACAATAACGAACTTTCACCTTATTCCAGTTATAGAAGTCTAGAAATGAGAGAATACAGTCAGAATGGATCTGTATGAACTTTAGTTGGTTTAGCATCATCAATACAAATGAATTGGCCTTCTCAAATTTGCAGTACCACATTTGAGCCGACCATGTTAATGCATACAATTCAGGCACCGTTTCAACTATGAACAGAGGGTGAAATGGATAGAAATAGAAGAAAAGCTAGTCTAGGATAAATAGTTCCGGCGTTGGTAGCAATCTTTTGATTCACAAGGTTATAAAATATCACAGCAATAACTAATCCTTCAAGATTTTGATTTTGAAAAAATCGGTAACTGCAATTATTTCTGTAAGATGTACAACCTGGATTGTCATTCCGGGCATTGCTCAATATCCCTGAAAATTTAAGTCGTTCATCCATTGCTTTGGAGGAACCTAAATGAGTGTCCCTGCGACGGAGGCAAGATGAACGACTGTCGCACCACCCTCCACCCTGTGAAACAAGTAAAGATTGAAAAGCTAACCAGAACGTATCCAGAATTATTTGGTACAATGATTTTAGGATAATCTTAGTGAGGAAAAAGGATTGGCTTTGGAATGTGTTCAGGACATTGGTTTTTCTGACAAATATGCTCCCTCCTACCCAAACACCAAAATCCCAAATACTCCAACTGTAAAATTATCATGTAATATTGCCGTCTTCTAAGAATGCGCCTCCAGTTAAAATGAATTCACAAGGTCATCAATGTAAGACCCAAGAACTCCCCTAGCAATCTAGACATAAAGAAATTTGCAAGTGGAATTTTGGGCTTCTCGACAATGTTTTGAAACCAATTATTCCAAATGAATCACCAAAATATCACCCCGTTTTGATCAAATTGCTTCTTGCATATCTTAAGTGCGTTGCTATCTTTTGAGATGGAACTAAGGAAAAGTCTACCAGGTTATGATATTTAAGAAGAATGTCATCTCAAATTGAAGTGTAAGATCAGCAAATCCCAGTTGCAAATGCCTTCTGTGCTCTGACTAATGTTCATGTAGGATGTAACATATGAATCAAGGAACCAAAACCTTCTTGTCCTATAGCTCGGTGAATGATAAAATCTACATCCAAAAACCTCTGGAAATGTGATAGATCATGTACTGATCAATTACTTACCTCAAGTAGGATCAACCAATTATGAACTCCAGCATCAAAACCTGGGGAAAGGTGATAAGCCGGAGGGCTACCATCCAGACAAACTGCATTCGTTTCACTTAATTAGCATCCACTTCTAGAAAATACTTGCATGCACAAAATTGAAGTGTGAAGAGCAAGGAACGAGAATTACCTGCCCCTTTTTTGACTGCACGCTTGACATAAGTGATGTCCACAGAATGGCTTTTGACTTCAAACGAGCCCAGGAAGCAGAGCAGGAGAACAATCCAGTGGCATGCTTTGCGGCCACCCATACTGCATATTATTCATGTTTGATTAAATAACTACTGTGTGCGATTTGCCGACTTTGTTAGGTCCAATTACTAGTTCCATTTGTTATGCGGTTGGCGACATTTAAACAATGATTCTGGCATGGAATATTGGAACTTTTCATGGTTGGAAACATAAGTCTACTCAATAATCAATATTGACAAGTTCTCTTTTTAAAGAAAGCTTAAGCACGTGACTGCATAAGAAGCTTTTTTTTTCTTTGAAGAGATGAGAAGCTCGTATTAACCTATTGCTTGCTGGTACTTAATTTCATGAGAGAACTCTCTCCAGAATGTCAGTAGCAATGCAAAGAAAATCAAGCAAACTTCTTGCTGTTTCGCCTCTGTACTCATTTATTTCTAAAAGTAGTTTAACATTTACGAGCTTCATAAAGACAGAAATTGTTATGAGATATTCCCCTTCTACATATTCCGTTTCCCCCCTAAAAAAAAAATAGTGCATGGTATGGCAATCAATTGTTGGATTGGAGGGAGGTTTTCAGAAACTAAGTACGCACCGTAACCCAAGGAAACATGTACGAAAAGGTCAGGAAAATATGACAGTTTTACAGGACACACTTTTAATTTCTTCTACCACTTGGCATATGAGATGCAGTCCTACAATGAGCAAATATATAAAATTGACCAATTTATGTGCAACTAAAACCCCCTGCAACGGAGCTTTCCGCACAGAAAATGTATTTTTCTTTCATGCAAAGTGTAAATCCACTTCGAGACAATATGTCCGGAGAATATTTGACGAGGAAAGAAATTGACCTCACGAAATAAATTCAATCAGCTCGTGATTAAATCAACGGAATCCACTTAGACCCAATTTGCACGGGAACATGAAGAGGAGTGGACCTATCAAGTGGTTACGCAATCAACTCAATAACTCTTTATCACTATCCATTGATTTGACGGTTATACTTCTTCAAATGTGTAATGTCTACATTTTGTATTTTATAAATTCATCTCAAACTTGCATAGGAGGGGACACACGAATTGGGGTAACCCAAAGGGCCTAACCCATTATTTCTTGCATCATATCACCTATAGTAGAGATTAAGGATTAGATCTCCTCTCCAAACATACACCCATAATGGGTGGAACTAGACAACAATTCCCCTTGTTTTGTATGGTTGCATGTTCTGTTTTATTTTTGGTGACTATGCTACATTTCCCGCATATAGAAATTTTTTGATGGCCATCGATGGCCTCCGAAATCCATCAAATGTCGTCATCTATGAGAAACTGCGAAAAAAAAAAAATCTTGCTCTTCTCATACATGAGCCATAGTCTCCCCTTCATAGGAAGGGGCCTATACCCTACTGAAATTGGCCCCCAACTGAGAGCTACCGTTTTCTGCAAGAGGGTGGGTGGCTTTCTTACAGAGATTCATCAAATGACCCGATGTGAGAGGTCCAGCCAAGGGGGGCACGCCCAATCGAGTACTACAGTCAAGTTGCCTCCTTAATTGACTACCCCAATTCATGAAGAGGGTTAACTGTTTCCTTGTATTAACCGGTGGGTTGATGCTCTCACCTTCATGAAGAGCCTCTTAATTGCTTGACATTGGATATTGCTACGTACTTTTAGAGTAGCTAATCATCACAGAAGAAACCAAACTCTCAAAGGTCCATATTCCTCCCATATTCCTTTGAGAAGAAATATAGAAACATCAAAGCCCTATATATAGGGACACTTCCCCCATGATTTTCTCCCTGCTCTTCTTGAGTGGAATTTTCACGTAAATCCAAGTGTTCTTATTATTTGATTACTTTTGATATGTTGCTTCCGCTTTATTTCAAAATTCAACTTGGTATCAGAGCAATCGATTCTTGGGTTTATTTGATTGTTAGATCATTATCCTTATTTTATTACGAGTCTTTTTTGTTCATCCAGAAGAGGAGGAAGATCTCGATGCAAGCCCTAATGACCGGAGGAGTTCAACATGGAGAAGGCAAGCACTGCAGATGATGGCGACATCGATCTTACAGCGATGATGGTGGTAGATGATGCGATGACACTACAGATGAAGACCACCCAATTGAGGTGGTAGTGGTGCTTTATGCCTGCCATGGCAGATTGAGCAGAAGGAAGGTGGAGAAGAAGGTGGTGCTCAGGCCACCAAAGGCCTTATGTGCTCTCATCGGGGTCCATTGCCGCGTCGTGCAAGAGCACTCGTTGGAGGAGAAGCACACGCAGACCAGAGTGCAAGGGTTGGCTGCACTGCGCTGTTGCTAACCGCAGTTGTGAGGCATTGACCCTAGGGCTTGTGTCCTTCGTGAGGAGTTGCGATCCTCCTAGGCGAGCGAGGTGGTAATGGCGAAGTTGATCTTGCCTACGGAGAAGAGGTGGCGCGGTGTTGACTCAGCGAGGAGATGATGGTGGCGCTAGGGCTTTGCGTGGTTGAAGCGATGGAGGAGGACATCTCGCTCAAGAGATCGCGCGTTGTTAAGACCCATGCTGTTTAAGCTTTTTAAGATGTTTGGACTATGGGTCAGACGTCTAGTCAGATGTCTGGGAATCAAAAATTTTGAGTACGAGCTCCCGTCTGCGCGCAGGCTACGCGCAGACAATACTCTCGTTTTCCTTCCCTTCTTCTCTCTCTTCCCGCCTCCAGCAAACCCTAAACCCCCAACTTTATAAACCCCTTCTCCCTCTCTCGTTCTCCCCACACCAGCCATCTTCCTCTCTTCTTCTCCACTCCAGTGAGAGAGCCAGCGCGAGCGAGAGTGCGAGAGCAGCGTCGAGGAGGGGCGATGTGAGGAGAGGAGGAGGAGAGTGAGTTCGCGAGCTCGCATGGGAGCTCATCGGGAGCGCATGGTCGAAGCAACGCGAGCACGAAGAGGAGTGCGTCGGGGGAGTCCTCCCTACACTGCTACAGCTGAAGCTACAGGCGAGGGGGCGAGGCGCGGCTACGCGCGGTGAGAGCGAGCGGAAGCAGGTTCGAGTTCTGGGTTTTTCCTAGAATCAAACGTCTGGAGTGACCTGCAGACAACGGTGCGGACGTCTAGAGTCGGTTCCAGACGTTCGAAGAGAGGTCTTCACGAAGGTACGTCCTCTTTGCGGATACGGCCATGTAGACTGCTCCACAGGCACCCTTTTGCATACCTATTTTGAGGAGATTTGGTGGATTTCGTGCAGGATTTGCTTCGGGAAGGCGCGGGACACACCCTCCCACGCATTTCAGATGTTTGGGCGATGTACCAAACGGGTAGAAGCACTTCTAGACGTCCGGAGAGGTGGTCGGACGACTGGAGCTGGGTCCAGACCGTCCAGAAGTGTTCCTGGACGGTTGGGGTGGACGCAGAAACTGAGGTACGATACTGGACACTTTTAAGACGTCTGGAAGTTGTTCCAGACGTCTGATTTGCATCAGTAATCCTGTTTTGACCCGTTTAGGATCCGTTTGAGGTCCGTTTTACGCAAATGAGATACCGACGTTTTCCTTGTGAGTTCTTCTACTTGTTAGAAGGCTTTCTATACTGTTCTGATAATTCCTTTGTGATTGTTCCTTGCTATAGGACTTCGTTCCATTGTGGATTCGGGGCTTGTTGAGGCACATGAGCCTGTCGTTCAAGCCCCCAATACTCTTGGGTTTACTAGTAGAGTGGTTTCCCCTAATTTAATTACAAACCTGAATGCATGTGTGGAATGAATAATTAGAATCTAGGATATGGCATGAATCCTAGGACGAGAAATACTGGAAATATTTGTATTGGATGATTGAATTGCAGTCTTGAATGAGTAGATAAAAATAATAACTGCTTGTAAATGAATAACAGCTGCCTGTGAAATATGAAGTACTTGTGTTAGTTAACTGTTGCATGTAGCTTTCTTGTTGTATACGTTAAATGACATAATACGAGTTGCATGTATATAATTTGAGAATGGTAATGTGAATGATGGAAATGTGAACGATACTAATACAAGCTGCATGTATATAGCCTGAGAATGGAAATAGAAATGATGAAACCTGGTATGGCATGGCATGAGGAATTTGAGCATGAACCCTACGGGGAATTAGGAGTAGAGCTCCTGGAAATAAATGGAATGGATCTGGAAATTTGAGTGGGAAGTGAGCTGGCCCTTGAGTACGGAGTACCAAGGAGAGCGACTGTTCCCCTGTTTAGTGCCAAGCGGAGCTAGCCGCCCTTGGGTTGGGACCCGGGGTTAGGATTAGCCACTCTGTATCGACTTCTTGGCCCTTGCGTACACAATACCGAGGAGAGCTACTAGTGTAGGGAGAGAGATAGGCACCCCACGGGGCCCGGGGTTCAGCTAGCCACCTTACACCGACTTATTAGGCCCACTGGACAAACCAGGGTAGTCAGGCGAGAGTGCGCAGACTGTGGAGGGGTGAGACCCCTGTTTGGTTCTTAGGGGCTAGACCCCTGTTACTGAGAGGGCTAGGCCCTATACTATTCCATGTTGTACTTTGGGCACACCCGCTAGCGGAAACGACTGATCGCGTGCCAGTGCGTGGTAGCTACTATGCGCTTATCGCGCGTGCCGTAGTCACCATTACGTTTGTTCGTGACCTTGGGGTGGTTGACTAGGTGTAGGATCACCACAGGGGACTCACCTGGCCAGGAAAGCACCACGTGTGCCTTCTACTCTTCGGAAAAGACTGTAATCAAGGTATGGCTGCACTGCGCTGTTGCTAACCGCACTTGTGAGGCATTGACCCTAGGGCTTGTGTCCTTCGTGAGGAGTTGCGATCCTCCTAGGCGAGCGAGGTGGTAATGGCGAAGTTGATCTTGCCTACGGAGAAGAGGTGGCGCGGTGTTGACTCAGCGAGGAGATGAAGGTAGCGCTAGGGCTTGTGCGTGGTTGAAGCGATGGAGGACATCTCGCTCACGAGATCGCGCGTTGTTAAGACCCATGCTGTTTAAGCTTTTTAAGATGTTTGGACTATGGGTCAGACGTCTAGTCAGATGTCTGGAAATCAAAAATTTTGAGTACGAGCTCCCGTCTGCGCGCAGGCTACGCGCAGACAATACTCTCGTTTTCCTTCCCTTCTTCTCTCTCTTCCCGCCTCCAGCAAACCCTAAACCCCCAACTTTATAAACCCCTTCTCCCTCTCTCGTTCTCCCCACACCAGCCATCTTCCTCTCTTCTTCTCCACTCCAGTGAGAGAGACAGCGCGAGCGAGAGTGCGAGAGCAGCGTCGAGGAGGGGCGATGTGAGGAGATGAGGAGGAGAGTGAGTTCGCGAGCTCGCATGGGAGCTCATCGGGAGCGCATGGTCGAAGCGACGCGCGCACGAAGAGGAGGAGTGCGTCGGGGGAGTCCTCCTTACACTGCTACAGCTGAAGCTACAGGCGAGGGGGCGAGGCGCGGCCACGCGCGGTGAGAGCGAGCGGAAGCAGGTTCGAGTTCTGGGTTTTTCTTAGAATCAGACGTCTGGAGTGACCTGCAGACAACGGTGCGGACGTCTAGAGTCGGTTCTAGACGTCTAAAGAGAGGTCTTCACGAAGGTACGTCCTCTTTGCGGATACGGCCATGTAGACTGCTCCACAGGCACCCTTTTGCATACCTATTTTGAGGAAATTTGGTGGATTTCGTGCAGGATTTGCTTCGGGAAGGCGCGGGACACACCCTCCCACGCATTTCAGATGTTTGGGCGATGTACCAGACGGGTAGAAGCACTTCTAGACGTCCGGAAAGGTGGTCGGACGACTGGAGCTGGGTCCAGACCATCCAAAAGTGTTCCTGGACGGTTGGGGTGGACGCAGAAACTGAGGTACGATACTGGACACTTTTAAGACGTCTGGAAGTTGTTCCAGACGTCTGATTTGCATCAGTAATCCTGTTTTGACCCGTTTAGAATCCGTTTGAGGTCCGTTTTACGCAAATGAGATACCGACGTTTTCCTTGTGAGTACTTCTACTTGTTAGAAGGCTTTCTATACTGTTCTGATAATTTATTTGTGATTGTTCCTTGCTATAGGACTTCGTTCCGTTGTGGATTCGGGGCTTGTTGAGGCACATGAGCATGTCGTTCAAGCCCCCAATACTCTTGGGTTTACTAGTAGAGTGGTTTCCCCTAATTTAATTACAAACCTGAATGCATGTGTGGAATGAATAATTAGAATCTAGGATATGGCATGAATCCTAGGACGAGAAATACTGGAAATATTTGTATTGGATGATTGAATTGCAGTCTTGAATGAGTAGATAAAAATAATAACTGCTTGTAAATGAATAACAGCTGCCTGTGAAATATGAAGTACTTGTGTTAGTTAACTGTTGCATGTAGCTTTCTTGTTGTATACGTTAAATGACATAATACGAGCTGCATGTATATAATTTGAGAATGATAATGTGAATGATGGAAATGTGAACGATACTAATACAAGCTGCATGTATATAGCCTGAGAATGGAAATAGAAATGATGAAACCTGGTATGGCATGGCATGAGGAATTTGAGCATGAACCCTACGGGGAATTAGGAGTAGAGCTCCTGGAAATAAATGGAATGGATCTGGAAATTTGAGTGGGAAGTGAGCTGGCCCTTGAGTACGGAGTACCAAGGAGAGCGACTGTTCCCCTGTTTAGTGCCAAGCGGAGCTAGCCGCCCTTGGGTTGGGACCCGGGGTTAGGATTAGCCACTCTGTATCGACTTCTTGGCCCTTGCGTACACAATACCGAGGAGAGCTACTAGTGTAGGGAGAGAGATAGCCACCCCACGGGGCCCGGGGTTCAGCTAGCCACCTTACACCGACTTATTAGGCCCACTGGACAAACCAGGGTAGTCAGGCGAGAGTGCGCAGACTGTGGAGGGGTGAGACCCCTGTTTGGTTCTTAGGGGCTAGACCCCTGTTACTGAGAGGGCTAGGCCCTATACTATTCCATGCTGTACTTTGGGCACACCCGCTAGCGGAAACGACTGATCGCGTGCCAGTGCGTGGTAGCTACTATGCGCTTATCGCGCGTGCCGTAGTCACCATTACGTTTGTTCGTGACCTTGGGGTGGTTGACTAGGTGTAGGATCACCACAGGGGACTCACCTGGCCAGGAAAGCACCACGTGTGCCTTCTACTCTTCGGAAAAGACTGTAATCAAGATTGTTCTCACAAGGAACATTCAAGATCAAGAAAGAGTTCTGATAAACAAACCAAGTGGTGAAAAAGAATAATTGGTTAAAGAAAGTAATTGAAAAACAATAGCTACTTGTCCACTTTTACTACTTTAGTTAGTTGGTTGCCACTCTACTCAGCGTTCGCTAACGTTGTGTACTCATAACCCTTTTCAGGTCCAGGTGTTGAGCTGCCAGAGTCTACGGCTGCAGAGGGTGCTAGAACCAGTAGAGCCCAGTAGCTATAGTTCTTTTGTTGTACTCCTTTTGTAGTAGTGAGTAGACTCTTGTACCTTTATGTTCTTTACTTTTACGTTTTGTACTTTATGTTCCTGTACCTTGTTACTTTCTACTGTTGTGGTGGTGATATATACTGTAGCAGTTTTTACTTCTTTACTGCTGTACCTTTTTACTGTTAGTTACTTAGTATAGTGAATGTGGTTTACTTTCCTGCTTTTTGGTTACTTTCTTGTTGGACGACTAGGTCTTGGGATTAGTCAAGTCGAGCCGGTCTCAGGTCCTGTAGGAATTCGGGAACCGGGTCGTAACAAGCGTGGTGGTTGAGATCTCTCGGCGTCGATATCGCGATGGTGCAACAATGATCTCAGTGTAGATCTTGCAAGGACAGCTAGTGCGTGCAATCAGCGATGGAGGCACCGCGATGGAGAGCGAGGAGTGGGGATCTGTTCCCGATGGCCTGCTTAGAGAGGTGAGCTGATTCGACGACGCTCGCAACACCAGCTGGTGTAGGACATTGGTGGCTCCCTGATCGATGGCCTTCGGGTAGAGACCTCAAGGACGCGAATGGCAAAAGGGGGCCAGAGAGAAGCAAGCGATGCAGAGGCTCAGAGGAGGTGCTTCTTCACATCGCCTCCACCATGGGCCTCTTTGATTTGGGTTCTCCCGAACCCTATGGGGAGAGAAAGAGAATTTAAAAAGACGAAAAAAAAGGGGGAAGAAAAAGAGAACAGAAAAAAAAGGAAGGAAAGAGAAAAGAAGAAGGGAGCGAAAGAAAAAAGGGTGGAAGAGAAACATCATGATGATAAAAAAAAAAAAGAGGAAAAGGAAGAAGAAAAAAACATGTTTGTAGAGAAAAGGGGGAGAGGCTCTTCTCTAGTTTTATTTTGTCTTCTTCTCGTTGTTTGTTTCTTCTCCCATATGACTATGGGAGAAATGGGGAGTGTGGAAGCTGAAATGATCCTTTCCAAGGACCGTTCGAAGTTTTCCAGAAAGTTAGGGGCATAAACGAAATTTTTGACCCCTTGAGTTTGGATGTGTGGGCCTTGCAAGAACAAGAGAGATTAGCAGGGAAATTTCCGCAAGTTTTCCCTCTCTCTCTCTCTCTCTTCCCACTCACACACCCACACACCCACTCACGCATACACACACTGACACCTCCTTCTCCCCTCCTAACCCTAACCTCCCTCTACTTAAACCCCACCACCCTCTCCATCTCCACACCCCTAACCACCACCTCCACCTCCTTCCATTGTCTGTCGGCGAGCGCCACCAACCCCTTCCCGTCCCTCTGCAGCCACGAAGAGGAAGGAGAAAGGCGGAGCGCGGAGGAGAGGAAGAGAAGGAGAGCGAGGGTGTGGGAGAGAAGAGAGTGCGCGGTCGGAGGACCACAAGCAGGAGAGCTCGCACGCGAGGAGCACCCTTGCTGCAGGTGCAGCAGCGAGCGCGCGGAGTGCGAGGGGAGTAGTCGCGGTCGGAGGATCCATGGGAGCTCAGAGGAGCTCGTGCGAGAAGAGACGAGGATGTGCATGAGGAGGACATCATGGAGAAGAGTTCCTTACCTCTTGCAACCTTTGGAGCAACTGTTGCTGCTCTATGGACGGAACTCATGAGAAGACAAGCATCGCGAGGAATTTCTGCATACTAGATTTTTCCAATATCAAACATCTGGAGCATCTGCCAGACGTCTAGAGTAGCAGCGGACGTCTAGAGCTGAAGCCGGACATCTGAAAGCTCACGGAGTGTTGACGTAAGCGTCCTGAACTCTCATGCATGCGCGTACGTGAAGTATGTGGCGTTGCGCTATCGTGGTTTTGAACTTGCGAACGTATGTGCAGGTACAGGCCTTGGAAAGGTGCGTAAGCACGCTCTTTGAGGTAGTTTAGGACGTCTAGACGTCTTCACAGACGTCTAATAGACCTATCGGATGTCCGGGCGCACCGACAGACATCTGGAAAGACCCCGGATGACTGTAAAGGTGTTCCAAATGTCCGCCAACAACGCAGGGAAGCAAGGTGAGGTTCTGAGATCGTTTAAGACGTCTGGGTCTAGTCCCAAACATCTGATTTTAGACAGTATGCACATTTTTGGCCTATTTAGGGCCCAAGTGAAGTCGAATTTCCGCAAACGAAGTATCATTATTTTACGCTCGAGTTTCTCTAAGTGTTAGTGTCAATTATATACTATTTTGAACTCGTCTGATGTAACTTAGTCATTGGTATAGGTCACCAGCCTATAGCGTGTTCGGGACCCACGGAAACGACAGGACCTGCGGTTCTAGCCCCCATTCCTCACATGAATCTCGGTAGAGTGGTTTACTTTAATATGAAGATTTAAATAAGTAAAGTGCATGTTTAGAATAACTTGATTGAATCCTAAGATGTGAAATGAACCCTAGGGCAGAAGTAAATGAACATTACTTGAGCTACACTGTTTACTTGGAGATGCATGTTAAACCCTAATTGCTAGCAACTGTATTAAGTATTTGATGTGATGTTTTCTCAATTATTAAAACATGAGCTGCCTGCAATAAAAATGAAACTCGAGATGTGAACGGTGAGATCTAAATGTTGAGAAATGAAATGAAAGTGTAACGACCCGGTTCCCGAGTCCCTACGAGACATGAGAACCGGACCGACTCGACTAATCCCAAGACCTAGTCGTCCAACGAGGAAGTAACCAAAAGACAGTAAAATAAACCACATTCAGCATGAATATAACTAACAGTAAGAAAGTACAGCAGTAAGGAAAGAAACTACTACAGTAGGTACCACCACAATGGTAAAACAACATTTATCGTATAACAAAAACTGCAGGTAAAGAAGGTACAGCGGAAACCAAAAACTACTCACTAGAACAGAAACAAAAGAGGTACAAAAGGCTGTGGTAACTCTACTGGACCCTACTCGGCCCAGCGTCCTCTGCAGCCGCCGACCCTGGCTGCTCAACACCTGGTCCTGAAAAAGGTAACGAGTGTAACACGTCAGCAAAACGCTGAGTAGAGTGGCAAACTAACTAAAGGCAACAGTAGAGTGTACAGTAGCTGTTAAGTTCTATTACTTCCTTTATTCACATCTTTCAATTTTTCTCACTATTTCATTTATTTCTCAGATCCTTTACTTGATCTCGAATGTCCTCGTGGGAACGATCTTGATTGCAGTCTTTTCCAAAAGTAGAAGTAGCACGTGGTGCTCTCCTGGCCGGGAGAGTCCCCCGTGGTGATCCTACCCTCAGTCAACCACCCCAAGGTCACTGACAGACGTAACGGTGACTACGGCACGCGCGATAAACGCACAGGTAGCTAGCCCGCACTGGCACGCGGTCAGTCGTTTCCGTTAACGGGTGCGCCCAAAGCACAGCACGGAACCAGGGCAGATCCCTCTCAGTAACAGGGGTCCAACCCCTCCACAGTAACCAAACCGGGGCCTTGCCCCTCCACAGTCCGCGCACTCTCGCCTGACTACCCTGGTTTGCCCTAGTGGGCCTAACAAGTCGGTGAAGGAGGCTAGCAGAACCCCGGGGCCCGTGGGGTAGCCAGTATTCTCCTAACACTAGTAGCTCTCCTCGGTACTACGTACACGAGGGCCAGCAAGTCGGTACAGAGCTGCCAATCCGAACCCCGGGCCCCTGGGGTGGCTGGCCCCACTCTGCACTAAACAGGTACAGGTACTTCCCTTGGTACTGCGTACCCAAGAGACAGTACGAACAACATCTCAGTTCCATTCCTTTCTCTTTCCAGGAGTTCCACTCCTAATTCCCCGTAGGGTTCCATCCTTTAATCTCAGAACATCTTATGTTTCACTTTCCAGTTTCACGTTCTTACAAACCATGATTTCAGTCATGTTCCTTATTCATAACAGGCAGCTGTTAATTCAATTTACAGGCAGCTTTATATATTCCTTTCCATTTTTCTAAGACTGCAGTAATATACATTCCACTAGTTTTTCCATCCTAGGATTCATGCCATATCCTAGGATCTATCATACAATCTAGTTTTTCAGCCCTAGGATTCATGCAACACCTAGGAGCTATCATTCCACATATTTCTCATTCCTAGGATTCATGCAATGCCCTAGGTTCTAGTTATGGTTCCATACTTTAACAGATTTTATTAATACTTAAAGCCACTCTACCAGGTACAACGGGAGTAATGGGGGCGCGATCGGGAACCCCGCGTGCCTCCGTGACTCTCAAGACTGCAACCGAACGAGGTCCTATCACAAGGATCAACACAAGGAGTGTCTCAAAACAGTGTATAGCTACTGTAGACGGGTAAAGGAATTAATTCTGAAAAGAACGCAACTCGAATCGCGGAAAACGGAGCCCGAACGGGCCCTAAACGGGTCGTAAAAGACGATACTGTGCAAAATCAGACGTCTGGAACTTCTTCCAGACGTCTTAAAAAAGTGGATCAGAGAATTACCTGTTCAGCGTGGTTTCCCAGACGTCCAGAAGTCTGCGGGGACGTCTGGCCTAGATCCCAGACGTCTGATGGTCACCCCGGACGTCTGGAGGTCACTCCCGCCGTCTGGTAAAACTTCCAGACATCTGATTCGCAAAGGATGGCGAATCAGCGAGCCTGCGCACAGCCAACTCCCTCCCTTAGTACGGTCAGTCGACAGGAAGGAAGGAGAAGGCGGTAAACTCACCTTTCAGACGTCTGTAAGGGCTTAAAGACGTCTATCTCGCCGTCTGGCTGTCAACCCAGACGTCTGATTCTGGAAATTTTTCCAGAATCAGGGCGCTGCTCGGCCTCCGCTCGCGACGCCGCCCGCGTCGCACCTCGCGCGTCTGCTGCTCAGACCGCAGCAGGTCCCTCTCCGCGTCACTCCGCGCCCCCTGCGCCCTCCGCCGGCCGGCCAAGCCGCTCCGACGAGCTCGCCTTCACGGCAGAGTTCCGCCCTCGCACGCCGCACCTCCGCGCTCACTGTGGCCGTCGCTGCCGCCCTCGCGTCCGCTCGCTCTCGCGCACAGGAAGGAGAAGAAGGAGGAGGCTGTGGAGACGGGAGGGGAGGCGTGGCCCTTTTAAGGCCGCGCGAGGAGGAGAGAGGGGGTGGCAGGCCGCCTGCAGCCGCAGAGAGAGAGAGGGAAAAAGAGGGAGAGAGAGAGAGGAATCGCGGGTCTGCGCGCACAGGCGCGCAGACGACTCTCCCGTGCGAAAAAAACTATTTTCCAGACGTCTGGATGTGATCCCAGACGTCTGTACCGACGTCTGGGCCACCTCCCAGACGTCTTAAAAGACGTCTGGGGCACGCGTTCGTTACAGAAAGGAATACAAGCATGAACCCTATGGGAAATTAGGAGAACTCCTGTATATGGAAAGAACCTTGTAAGTAGACGAGAAGTGAGCTAGCCCTTGTATACACAGTACCAAGGAGAGCCATTGTCTCTTTAGAGTAGAGGGGAGCTTGCCGCCTCTTACGTTGAGACCCGGGGTGTGTTTGGCCACTCTATGCCGCTCTTGTTTGGCACTCGCGTATATGGTACCGAGGTAAGCTACTTAGTGTAGGGAGGGAGCTAGCCGCCCCACAGGGCCCGACGTTAGGACTAGCCACCCTACACCGACTCTTGTTAGGCCCACTGGCCAATCCAGGATAGTCGGACGAGGGTACGCGGATTGTGGAGAGGCGAGACCCCTGTTCTAAGAGAACAAGGCCATGTGTTGTTCTGTGCTTTACTTTTAGGCATACCCGTTAGCGGAAACGACTAACCACGTGCCAGTGCGGGGTAGCCACTCGTGCGCTTATCGTGCATGCCGTAGTCACCGCTACGTCGTGACCATGACCTCGGGGTGGTTGACTGAGTGTAGGACTATCACAGGGGACTCTCCCGGCCAGGAGAGCACCACGTGTACATCCTACATCATGGGAAATACTGCAATCAAGATCGTTCCCTTGAGAGACAGACAAGATCAAGAAATGACCAGTTTCTTAAGAGAATAAATAAATCAGAACCACTTAGTTGAGCTAAATGAAAATGAATAATGAGTTAGCTGCTTATTTCATGTTAATTGCATGTAAATGGCTTAACTATCACTCTACTTAGCGTTAGCTGACCACGAAGTTTATAACCTTGTTCAGGTCAGGGAGTTGAGCAGCTAGTGGTGATAGCTGGGCCTAGACAAGCCCAACCTTAGCTGTTGTCCCTTTTTCGTTTATGAGCTTCTGTTGTTTAGTGAGCATCTAATATCTGTAATACTGTTTCTATTACATCTACGCTTTCTTTTCCGCTGTTGTAGTTGTGATGGCATGTAATATTGTGAGACATTTCGTTCTGTTTCCTTTACTGTCTACCTATTTATTTTCTACCTAGTTACATTGCATGTGTGGTTTGGGATCTTTTCTACTTTTGGTTATTTCTCGTTGGACAACTGGGTCCTGGGATTAGTTGAGGCGAGCTGATCTCGGGTCCTGTAGGGGTCTGAGATCAGGTCGTAACGGAAGCCTATTGTAGTCACCCGGAAGTACCTTTGTTGCAGTCCTAATGAGGGGCAAAAAGTACCCTCAAAATTAACACTTCACACAAAGCCCAACATATCCATTTCTCCCATTGCTCGATGATGGTAACATCATCATTCGCCATAACTAGCATGAATTAGTTGGAATCAAGTGATAAATGCTCTTAAATGATCGCTTGAGGACCATAATTCCACTCAGATCTATTTTGAGAAGAAAATAATAAAATAGGGTTAATTCTACAGTTTTAACATCACATCACAAAGGCAAAATAACCACGAGACTACTCAAGGGTCAATTGAAGGTCAATTGAGCATTAAAGACCAAGAAGTGGGTCCACATTGACAAAAACAGGATTTCACGCATTTCAAGGGCGTAAACAGTACACAAAACCCTAATTATCAACCCACTTAATTTGAAGAGGTTTTTCTCATGATAAAATCAATCTAAAGCTCCTAAAATTCATAGAAAAATATTTCTAAGAGGTCTAGTAACTTTGGTTTGACCATCTGAACCTATTTTGACCTAGAATACAGATTCATATGAGAATTTGCTCTGATTTAAGCTTCTATGCAATTTACCCAGTCAAACATGGTCAAAACTCAAATCCAAGTTCACAATTAGATTCCTTGGAACCAAATTAGGTTAAAACCAAAATTTGGGATCAATCAGGGTCCATCTTAACCTAGTTTGCACTTCAATCCCTAAAGACCTCTGTCTCTTACAATCAGCCCCTCAACTTTCATGTTTCTTGCTTTTACCCCCTAACTTTCTCATCACTTTCACATATATGCCCCTGCCACCATTGATGGGTCAACTGTGTAGCACCGACCTTTGACAAAGCTTGAAACTTCATCAAACCTACACCAAACCCCACCAAATTTGGTGGGATTGGTGTTCACATGCTGAGAAATCATCTGAACACAATTTGAGACATAAATCTTGAGCAAGAGGAGTGCATGAATATGAGGAAATCGTGGGGAGTTTCTTGATTCCAAATCTGAAGCTTAGGCATCTGATTTTCTATAAGAGCTCCCCTAGTGATGAGGTGTGACTCATCATAGGTAAAATGCCCAAGTTAAGCTAGAAACTAAGATAAACATTATATAATTAACACATAAAATGGGTTAAGTATGGGAAATAACGAAAATAACTTAAAACAACAAATTTCTGCTAAAAACACGAATTTAGGTCATAAAATGAGATATTCTATTCATTAATATAAATTAATGATCCATTTGTAAATTGAACACATTTCTGAGTCCAAAAGTTCAAATCAAAGGTGGAATTGACTTCATAAATGTTCAATTAGGCTTCAAGAAAAACTTTGTGGCATTTGGACATCATTAGAACCTCGCATCATTGACATTACATTTAGGTCCTTAGTTCATATACATTTATTAATTTAAAACCTTCTGGGGCCATTTTGTAAGTCACTAGAGGACCCATTGATAACCACCAGGGACCTATTTGAAAATTCCAAGGGCTACACTGCAAGAGTCTTTGCCACTAATGAGCCTCTGCATAATTCTTCTACCCCTTCACATCTTAGGGCTGATCTGCAAATTCACCTTTAGACTTGAAGCTGGCGTCCACTGTGTAGCAAAGAACACAGCCAATCTGGGCTGTTGATCCTATGATCTCTTGATCCAGCGGTCAATCCTCGATTAATCTTTGCGCACCTTTGCGTTTAGGTTCATCCCTGTCTCTAGATCTCATACAATGGCCTTGATTTGTGTTGAACCTTTCCCACCTCTCTTCCTCTCCATCTCACCATTGAAACCCTACCCACTTAATCACACCTCCACGATGATCATACTCACTCCTTGAGTTACTTAAGCAACTCTAGAGCTCCCTGCACGCACGATCGACTCCCTACCCCACTGAGCCGATCAATTCGTCTACCCTCCAGTTCTTCTTCCTCCTTCATCAGAGCCGCCGATGACATGGGCGATTCTCCCTCCTCAACTTTGTCATGTAGTGTGACCAATTGCAACCCAGGGACCTCATTCCTGGCTAGAGATCCTCGCATCCCCATTCGTCGTCACAGCAACCCACTGTGGATCCAGGGACCTCATTCTTCTGAGTAGATAGATTTATTGCTTTCTAGATAGTGTTTACTGCTTTCTAGATCAGATAGGAGTAGATTAGACACCAAATTCAGTGATGGAATTGGTTAGATTAGAGTTAGATTACGATTAATTTGCCTTTGCCCTCTCTGATCAATTCTGATCAGAGAGGTGATTTCCAGCTTTCACTTCGATACCCTGATCTCCCCCACATTACATCGACCATTTTCACTGATTTCCTCGCACGTTTTTCACCGATCACCCACTCATCAGGCATCAAATCAGATCTAATGCTCTTGAGCATTTAGATCTGATTTGAGCGGCCAATTTCATTTAAGGGTCATCTCACTCGTCTCACTTGTTCACAATGATCCTCACATGTTTTTGAATGAAGTAGCTCCCATTCTTGTTGAAAGACCTGAGGATTTGGGATTCAATCTTATTAGATTTCTTCTATTGATCTAAATTCCCTCTTCGTACTGTCTATGGCAAAAGAAAGAGAGTAGATCAGAATTTTCCTTAGTTTTTGAGCTTCCATCGGGAATGAATGAACTAATTTAATACCTATAAACTAATTTAATTGTATATTTATAATAAATAATTTAGTAAGTTAATTAGGTAATTTATTAACTTAAAATAAAATAAATTAGTAATTTAATCTAATACTAAAGTAAGTTATAATGTACACTTGTATTATATTATATTAAGTATTTTCAACTTATTTATACTGTATTATAGTATTTACAAATTATTTATATGTTAAAATAACTTAAACCAATATTA
The DNA here is from genome assembly GCA_037157565.1 of Thalassia testudinum. Taxonomy (NCBI): domain Eukaryota; kingdom Viridiplantae; phylum Streptophyta; class Magnoliopsida; order Alismatales; family Hydrocharitaceae; genus Thalassia; species Thalassia testudinum. The sequence goes on along the minus strand of JAZHRO010000076.1, from coordinate 16,908,193 downwards.
AATTGTATATAAATTAAAATAAAGTTTATAAAATATAATAAAAATGTGTAATAAATAACTTATTATGTCTATAAAGCCTATATAAGGTCAATTATACTATTAATTAACTAATTTAATACTTTAATTAAGTAATTAACTTGTAAATTAACATGTACAAATAGTCAACTTTAGTTAATTTTATTATATATTTAGATAACTTATTTTTATAAATAATTGTTCAATTAGGTAGCCCTATATAAGGGCATTATAATCCTATAATTTATTTTTAATTTAAAATAATTTATGACCCTCAAATCGAAGGCTAAAATCAAGCTTTAAGAATGCAATCATGTGCAATTGCAGTTCCTGATGGGCTCTACAAATGGTGCCACATCGGTAGTGGCAGACCGCCATCCGTAGTATAAATGGCTTTTGTGATGCCGGCTACTCAATCGTCATGGGTGTTGGGCACCCACACACCATTACCTCTTATCCTTTGATCTGAATGAGCACATGACACTGAGCATTTGTACACAGTGGTGGGCCGGGGGCCACGCACTGTGTTGAGCCTGTATGGGTCCAATATTGGGCCTGAAAGAATAAAAAAAAATGCACATAAATGAAACTAGAACCGAGTTTAGTAGTGGTCTATTCCCACCCATATGGGTGCTATGTATCCCACGAAAGGCCGATTCGCCAATAAAAAATCCAAATTTTTGGTTAAGTGAATAGTAGTTGAACCGTTTGTGTGAGAAAGGCCCTGGAAGATTGACTAAATGTTGACACAGAGAAGAGTAGTCGTAAACGGCTAAGTGTTGGACAGTGTTGAGAGTTACCTCTGTGTGTGTGCATGTGTTGTACTGTGTATATGTATAATATGTATAATATACATATAAAGCATATATGTATATAAATAATGTAAATAAGTAATTATAAGTATGTATACGTATACTGTAATATATATATGTATATAGTAGTATAAGTAGAATAGGTACTTGTTTGAGCTTTGATGTATATAAATAACTAGAGCTTTAGTGACAGATATATATGTCACTATATATATATACGTTAGTGTAAGTAAAAAAATTTAGTGACAGATATATATGTCACTATATATATATATATATACGTTACTGTAAGTAAAAAAATTTACCTTAGGCTATGTAAATATGTTACTAAGGTTTTGATAATGTATATATATGTCACTGTACATAGCTATATATGTCAGTATAGATAACTATTTTGTGTTAAGACCCGAGGCACCAAGACCATTTTAAGACGTTTGGGAGTTGGCCCAGACATCTGATCAGATGTCTGGAAATTAATTTTGCGTGCGTACGAGAGCGAATCTGCACGCATGCGTGCCCAGACTGATTCCCAGCCGCCCTCTTCTCTTTCTTTCTTCCCCCTCTGACTTGCAGAGCCCCCCTCGTGCCTACATATACCCCTCCTCTCCCTCATGCCACACCACTCCCTTCCACCCGTCTTCTCCTTCTCCCTGCCAACGAGAGCGGCAGAGCGGCTGCTATGAGCGTGTGGGGAGAGAAGCTGCTGCGAGAGGAAGAAGAAGCTCGACCGCAAGGGTGCGAGCTTGCCGGGGCAACTAGAGCCGGCCGGCGGGAGAGCAGCGAGAGTGGGGTGTCGCGGAGGAGCTGCTGCAGCTCGGGTAGCAGGCGGACGCGGCGCGGCGCGGCTGTGCGTCGCGGGCGGAGGACGAACCGGGTCCTAATTCTAGGAAAATTTCCCAGAATCAGACATCTGGACTTACATCCAAACAACGCGTAAGACGTCTGGAGGAAGGTCCAGACGTCTGACAGGTGCTATATTTTCCTATCTTCTTCTATTTACACGTGTACGGCCATGCAGCCGTCCGTCGCGTTCTTTGCACCTCTTCGTGATGAGAGCGGTTGCGTGTGTGTGCAGGTGTTGTTCGGGAGGGTGTGAGGGCTCTCCATCCCACGCGAATTAGACGTCTGGCCACAGTACCAGACGACGGAGAGGTCCTACAGATGTCCGGGGTGACAATCGGATGTCTGGAAACTGACTTCAGACGATCCAGCGAGCTTCTAGACATCTGAAGGACTGCGTAGAAGAAGGTATGGCATGATCGACGTTTTAAGACATCTGGAAGAAGTTCCAAACATCCGATTTTGGACACACTCGTCGTTTTTGGCCCGTTTAGGGTCTGTTCGGAGTCCGTTTTCCGTGTTTCAAGTTGCGTTCGTTCCAGAATTAATTCCTCTACCTGTTTACAGTAATTGTATACTATTCTGAGAAACTCTTTGTGTTGATCCTTGTGATAGGACCCCGTTCTGTTGCAGCTCTGGGAGTTGCGGAGGCATGCGGGATTGCCGACCATGCCCCTAGTACTCCCAATTTCGCGAGTAGAGTGGCCCTTTAATTTATTTAACAATATTTGTACAATTACGAAATAATTAATAGATCCTAGGGAATTGCATGAATCCTAGAACTGGAAAACTAGATTGAATGATAGATCCTAGGGAATTGCATGAATTCTAGGACTGGAAAACTAGATTGAATGATAGATCCTAAGGTATAGCATGAATCCTAGGACTGGAAAACTAGTTAAGTATATAAGCATTGCAGTCTTGGAAAAGTGGAAAGGAAATGATAATTGACTGTAAATTGGTTAACAGCTGTCTGTTAGGAATGGATAATTACGGTTGAGAACATGAATTGTGTGGACATAAAGTTGGAACGGTGAAACCTGAATTGGCTGAGTTAAAAGAGCTTGAACCCTACGGGGAATTAGGAGTAGAACTCCTGGAAAGTGAATGGAATAGAATTGGGGAAGTGAGCTGGCCCTTAAGTACGGAGTACCAAGGAGAGCGACTGTCCCCCTGTTTAGTGCAGAGCGGAGCTAGCCACCCCAGGGACCCGGGGTTAGTATTGGCCACTTTGTACCGACTTTTGGCCCTCGTGTACACAGTACCGAGGAGAGCTACTAGTGTAAGGAGAGCACTAGCTACCGCACGGGCCCCGGGGTTCTGCTAGCTCTCCTACACCGACTTGTTAGGCCCACTGGGCAAACCAGGGTAGTCAGGAGAGGGTGCGCGAACTGTGGAGGGGCGAGACCCCTGTTTGGTTACTGTGGAGGGGCTGGACCCCTGTTACTGAGAGGGCTCTACCCTATACTGGTTCCGTGCTGTGCTTTGGGCGTACCCGTTAACAGAAACGACTGACCGCGTGCTAGTGCGGGGTAGCTACCCGTGCGTTTATCGCGCGTGCCGTAGTCACCGTTACGTCTGACAGCGACCTTGGGGTGGTTGACTGAGGGTAGGATCACCACGGGGGACTCTCCCGGCCAGGAGAGCACCACGTGTTACTTATACTTTTCGGGAAAGACTGCAATCAAGATCGTTCCCACGAGGAACATTCAAGATCAAGAGAAGGATCTGATAAATAAATCAATAGTGAATAAATGGAAAAATATAAATAAAGGAAGTAAAAATATAACAGCTACTGTCCACTCTACTGCTTCTTCTAGCTTTTAGTTGCCACTCTACTCAGCGTTTCGCTGACGTGTCACCCTTGTTACCTTTTCAGGACCAGGTGTTGAACAGCCAGAGTCAATGGCTGCGGAGGGCGCTGGGCCTAGTAGAGCCCAGTAGGGTTACCTGTAGTACCTTCTGTACTTTTTGATGTTGTTGTGAGTAGTTTTGTTTTCCCCCTGTACTCTCTTTATTGTAAGCTTCATGTTCATGTATATGTTTATTTCTCTACTGTTGTTGTGGTGTATACTGTAGTATTTCTTTTCTCTACTGCTGTATTTTGTTACTGCTAGTTATATACATGGTGAATGTGGTTTATTTTATTGCTCTTTTGGTTACTTTCTCGTTGGACGACTGGGTCTTGGGATTAGTCGAGTCGGTCCGATTCTCGTGTCTCGTAGGGATTCGGGAATCGGGTCGTTACATTTTGCCTTATGCCATTTAAATATTTTACTAAGGCTATAGCACGTTTATTTATGTTACTGTATATATAATATATGTTGCTACAGATATTAGTATGTTATTATGATTTGGTATAGTAGATATTACTAGATATTTTTGTACATATACTTAGGTATTCCTTGTAATAATTGTATATAACTAACATATTGTAGTAGTAAATAATTTTTTATGCCTGTTGTATATATGTTTTAGGCATTGTAATGTATATTAACTGATTCTTTTGTAAATAATTAATCAATTCTTTCATTGATTGATTTATTTATTCATTTTGTAAATAAAATTAATATTTTTGAAATAAAATAACATTTTTGGACTTAAAGAGTGATGTATATCAATAACTGCCTTCCAATAAACGACCTAAAGATAAACTAGTAAAAATTATAAATAAATAAAATTGACGTGACATCAATTTGCCTTTGTGACACATATACTACAACAATGATACATTAAAAAAAATATTTTTATTGCAAATCGAAAATCATTGATCATATTTTTGTCGCTAATAATGCTTTCTTATGATTGTGGACGTCACGACCAACACTTAGGTTCCAACGTTCGAGGGAGTCGGCTTAGGCCACAAAAACTCTTCTTCCTCCTCTCTCTCTGGCCGCCTCCGCTGTGACTCTGGCGAGCTTCTCAATCCTCCTTCGTCGCCTTCTGCCACGTACAATAGACAAAGGAAACATCTTCCCCGACCTCGTTCTCTCCTTGCTAGCCAAAGCAAGAGTGTCCAACCCCTTCATCGTCGCCGCTTCTCACCACCAAAAAATTCACCTCCTCTGGCGCCAGCCAATCAAAGCCATCATGAATCCTCCCTCTTTCGACCCATACTTTAAGTCTCTCTCTCTCCCTTAATCTCTAGGTTAGGAATATACACTTAAGATCTAGTTTAGACCACCATTCACCACTCTCCCCTATCATCTTCTCCAACGACAGCCAAAGCTCCGGTGAGGCCGCCACACCGCTACACCGCTGTAACTACCACACTATCACGTCCTACAGCTTCGCCACACGCACCTGAGCAAAATCCCTCAAGAAATTGAGGGTGTTGCTCACCCAAATCATCGACCGAAGAACCCACCAACTCGCCGATCACCCCTTCACCCTCCGACCACCACACGTCGCCATTCACCCAATCGACACCACCACATGCCGTCGATCACCCAATCGACACCACCATGCACGCACCAACGCACGCCCTCGCCCACACTCATGCACACGCGTGTCTAGGTCAAATCCAATTACTCGTTACTATGCAACTCGATTACCCGATTTACAAAGAGAAAAATCTGAGGAGGGTGGGGGGTGGCTCTGCACTGTTCATGCCTCGAGGTGTGTGTCAACACTTAGTGTTTCTGAGGCTTTGTGCTTGTGCTGAGACTTGCAAATTTAAGGCGTCTGGTCTCTATGGCCGGCGTCTAATCTTGAAGCACTGTGGAAATATTTGAGGCTTGAATCTGACATTTGGCGGACGTGGATATTGGAATAAGTTGTTGAAAGTCACTATAACGAAATTGAGTTAAATTAAATACTATGGGATATGTGCTTAATGGTGGAATTAATTAGTGATTCAAATCACCATTTTTAGGATTTTTATTATTCTTTTTATCCCATTATTTCCTGAAATACAATTGCTATTATTGAATATTATTTTGAGTAGATTTTATTCATTCAATATCTTTATTGTGCTCGTTTATTCTTTATATTTCAACTAGTGTTGCGAATTCCATATTTTCTCCCTACGAATGAGCTCGGACTCATCCGTTTCTTGAACTTACAAATTTAAATGTTGATTCTCTTTGGTTGACTATACCACGACGCATATTTTAAACTCAACGAAAGCGTAAAAACATTCGATGAATCCAACTACCCAACTATCCAAAATCTAGGTGGATCTAGGCGGCCCCAACCCACCAAAGGATCCAGTTGACCGGAGTTGAAGACGCGGCAACAACATCCACATTAGCGCTAATGGTTTGCATTGTAAAGGCTATTTATAGCCAAGTAATGGATGAGCTGGGCAATCTACGATGACTGTTGTGGAACAAAAAGTTGTTGCGATATTTTTTATATTATAAATAGAGAAAAGAGACCTTTAGGGAGGGACTTCACATATTAATGAGAGAACGAGTGATTGTACTACTAACCACCATAATAGAATCTTAGGAGCATTGCCTTCCCCCTAAACGTACACCCCTTCGGATGAAACTGGATGACCAATATCTTGTGCCTTTATCTTTGTGATTGCTTGTGATATTTGTTGATTCGAGTCCTCTACTGATCAGGGCCGCAATTAATTGGCACTGTTTGTGGGAAACGATTATCATTTGATATCGTTTCCTTTCTCTGAATCGAAGCAATAGCTCCCACAACTTGCAATTCCTCTCACGCTAACCCCGAGAAGGTTGCCCTGGAGAAATCCAGCATTTCAGTGTCCAAGGAATGCCATCTTCATGCCGGACCTAGCAGGGAGAAGCTCATACAGCCTAGCCAGCAACCTAAGCCTTCTCATCGTGAGAATCCTCAGCGGGACTCTCTCCTTGAGATGCAGGCAAAGGAAGAGGTGTACGAGCCAGGCTGGCGATTTTAAAGGCTAAACAATAGTTGATTGCGGATCAACTCCTTGAAATTGAGTTGATCGAGGAAAATCGCAAGATTCAACCAGTGAAGCCCTAAAACTTCAGTCCTACTAACAACTAGCTGAGTCATATGGTAGAAGAGAACGCCCTCTTGCGCAAACAACTTGAGAAGCTAAAACTCAAGGTTAGTAGCCAGAAAGGGGAAGTTCCTCCTAGCCTGCCTAAAGCTCAACGTCCGCCTTCGTCAGGGGAGCAATCTGAGGCTCACCCCACGGTGACCAACGAAGGGGACTCGTTACCTAAGATTGTCTGCTAGGTCACTCGAGCGATGAGAGGCATACGCCCACGAGCATATGTCACCACCTACCCCTTCATGGAGGAGATAATGATGGCACCTCTGCTGGAGAAATTTAAGCAGCCCATCATGGCCCAATGTGACGGAACGGCGGACCCCAACAACTTTATGAGGAGCTATTGCTAGATGATTCTCATTCACGGATGTCCTAACAAGGTGCCCTATGAGTATTCCCATCATATCTCTCAGGCATGTCTCATGAATGATTCAACGAGTTGCCGGCAAATCAGATTACCTACTTCCAAGAATTAGCAGATAAATTCTGCCAATATTTTGCAAGACAATAGTGGGTTAGGGATAACCCAGAAAGGCTGTCGGAGATCTGGTAGTGGAAAGATGAATCTTCCCAGTCATATCTAGATCGATTTAAGGCTCAGTACTTTAAGTGCAAAAGGCTTCACGATGCCATCGCCATCCAATACTTCAAATTAAGCCTCCTAACTCAAAGGTTCTGGTATGATATTGACGATTTTTTGGCTAGAGATGTGGTGGAATTATGGACCAGGATATGAGGTTTGCAAAGGAGGATGCCTTATTCCGCTCCCGTAGCTGACTGGTGGGTGGATACGGAGATGACTTCAGTTCTACGGAGGAAAAAAGAATCTCAGGAGAACTAGCCCTTATATCCATCCACGAAGGCAATTGCTTTAGCAAACAGGAGACACACTTCCAAGTTCAGAGGAGCGAAAGGTCCAGCAACGGTCGAAACAACAGACCTTGCCATCCCAAGCAGGAGTTCTTTGAAGAATACACTCCCTGGGCCGTGAATCAGGCGAATGTGTTGGCGAAGGTATGGTCCACCAACAAGGATCTTCTACCCCCGCCAAAGCCTCTCAAGGAGAAGGCTATCACTGGGCCCTACTGCAGGTATCATCGGGCCTAAGGTTATGCTATGAAAGGCTGCCAGGATCTGCGTGACCAGATTGAGTCCCAAATCTAGTACGAAAACTTGGCCCATTTCGTCAAGAAGAATGAAGGCCAAGATAAGGGTAAGAGACCTATGGAGGATCTGAAGGAGTACCATATGGAGAAGCTTCAATAGCTTCAGAGGGTCAATATGGTCTTTGTGGCAAACTAGGAGTCTGAAGCTCATCAAATTGAGTAAGTAATGTCTCCATGGCTCCCCCCTGCAGAATATCACTGTCAGGTCCTGATGGTGAAGGTAGCGCTACCCCAAAACACTTACCTCCCGCCACCTGAGACAATGGGTGCAGAGGTTGAGGTCATTTTCGAGGTCAACGTTACCCCAAGCCAGCAAACTACTCCTCCTGAGTGGATGCCTCATAGTGCATTCCCCACCCTTCAATAGGGTAAGAGATGCTCTATCAAACAGGCGGCCTCAAGCTGTTTTCCGCATTGCCAAACCTGGCAAAGCACTCAAACCCACTCCTAGTGACTCTTGTTGGCGAGGCAACTTCAGCCTAGGCTCCTAGTGGATGAAGGTAGTGCAGTTAACATTTTATTCTGGAAAACACTGCTAAGGCTGGGGTTCAAAGAAGAACACCTTTCCCCATCAACTCACCCGATTTTAGGGTTTGGAAATCACAAGGTGATGCCGAAAGGAGAAATAAGTTTACCCCTATCTATCTGTATGGGAACAAGCACTTGAACAGAACAGCCACATTCACAGTGGCAAGGTTGACGGCATCATTAACCACCCAATGACCCATGCCTTTCTGGTGATCCCCTCTTCTTATTTCCAAATGATGCTCTTCCAAACTCCTTGAAGAGTGGGGATAGTGCATGGGGATCAATCAACCAGGCACGAACTCCTTCGGATCGAGTTGGAGCGATTCATGTAACCAAGGGTGCCAAAGTGATAAATGCCAGTTTATCATCATCCTTAATAACCATTCATATCTAGTTCATAAGGTTTTATCAATTACATTGCATTATATCATTGAATTTAGCATGCATGTGCATTTAGGGTTTAGAGCATACATTGGCATTCATTTCACATTATCTCATGTAGTTTCCATTTGATTGTCAGGGATGAATGCATTGAAAATCAGAAAAACCTTAGCAGTATGGAAGGCACTTGGAACATTTGTGAAGATAGAAAGTCTAGTAGTTGGATCCCAACCCAACTCAGCTGGATCCAACTCAAATCCACCTCATCCCAGCTCATGGTAGCTCATTACCACTTAGTTTAGCTAGTACTCATGGACTAGCTAAGCTAAGATAGCTGAGGAGTCATCATTCAACATCAACTGGCTCATCTCAACTTTAGAAGAGATATGGCCAGCTTAAGATTGCCCTACTTAGATCTACTTAGTATCTCAGTGATGGTAACACCATCATAAGCCATAACTAGCTTCATTTAGTTGTAATCAAGTGACAAATACTCTTACATAATCGCCTGAGAGCCATAATTCAATATAAAGCCAATTCGAGAAGAAAACATTAAAACATGGTTAATTTTGTAAGTTTAACATTACATCATGAAAACAAAGTAACCACGGGGTTTCCTAGGGTTTAATATAAGGTTAAATGAGCATTAAAATCTAATAAGTTGGTCCATACAAAAAGAAATGGAGTTTCATGCGTTTCGAGAACCAAATCAGCATACAAAATCCTAATTTCAGTTCTGCTTGAATTATAGAGGTTTTAGTCAGGATAAAATTCATCTAAACCTCCTAAAATTCATATAAAAATATTCCTTGAGGTTTTGTACCCTTTGTATGACCATCTGAACCTATTTTGACCTTGAATAGAGTCTAAGAAGAAATTCTATCATAATTTGGATTTTTGCTCAAATTGCCCAGTCAAACTTATTCAAAACTCAAATCTGACTTTACCATCAGATTTCTTGGATTCAAATTAGGTTTGTATCAAAATTTGGGCTCAATCAGAGTCCATCTTGACCTTGATTGTATTTTAGTCCATTTAAACTATGTTCCTCTCAATTAAGCCCCTAACTTTCGAAAATCCTTGCAAATGAATCCCTAAGTTCCTTATCTTCTTTGCAAATGGGTCCTTGCAGCCATTGGAGGCCAACCGACCTCCAAGCAACTGTTGACCACCTCAAATTCTATTCAAATCATCACTAAATAACCTAAATTTGGTGGGATTGGTATTCACACGATAAGGAACCAATTGGGACTGGTCTTGGATCCCAAATCGCAAGGTTGCGTTTGTGTGAACGCATGAAATTTGTGGGTGTCTTGTGCTTCAATCACAAGCCAATTTGAACTTGTTTCCTAATCTAAAGCTCGATCAGAACCTCATGCCGCATTCCTTAACTCGGTTTGGCCATACTTCAACAAATCCCTCTCGTCGGCCACCTCCATAGCGCTTCGGCAACTCCTCTCCCTCTGGCTTCCTCACCCGCTGCCACATACCATAGGCAACGGGATCGTCTTCATCTCCTTTCGCTCCTCAACGGACAAATCAGGTGCTCCCAGGTCCCCTTCTTCCTCGCCGCTCTATTACCGAAGGAATTCCCTTCTCTAGCGTCGGCCAATCAAAGCCGACGCAATCTCTTCCCTTCCCTCCATTAGTTTAGGTCCCTTAGCTTCCTCGCTCTCTTTAGGTATTAGATTCGATTGCCAGTTCGCCCTCAACCCCATCGTCTTCCTCCGCTTCGGCGAAGCCTTCTACACTCCACAGTCCACCAAACACCCTCGCGTCACTTCCACAACCTCCGCCACACCTCCATGACCAAAACCCCTCTACCTATTCACCGTTCCATCCACTCAATCACCCCACCAAACTCCATCTCCTCCGCACACCCTCCTCGACTTCGCCAGACCTCCTCACACCAAATTGCCACCGCCACCACCTTCGCCATCCTCCGACAATCCTCTTAGACCATCTGATTGCGGCCTTTGAGCCCATATTCCTCCTTTCAGGTCTCATTGTCGTCGCCTATCATCGCCTATCGCCGCCACCATCTCCGGTTCTGCCCACCGTACTTCGGCTGCCATCCTAACCAGCATTGCCCCTAGCTGAGTAGGACACCTTCACGAAGACATCCAGGCCCCTAACTGAAGAGAAGAGCACCAACAGTTGCTTCAATTGGAGAGATGACCTTGACTGCATCGTGTAAAGGAGGAGCAAAGGACTTAGTCCCACATCGTAAGGCAAAGAGCAACTACAGCAGTATAAAGTGAAATTTTGCATTAAGCTTTCCGCCTAGGACACCGGGGGGTCGGGTCCCCCGCTCATGGATGCACTCCTCACCTGTGCACATGGCACGTGGACCTGGTCTAAACCTGGTACTGTTCGTGACCTGTTTACCTGCCTGTATACCCGATTAGCCCCAGGTCTACGAGAGAAAGATTAGAGGATTTGGGAGAGGAGGGGGAGGGTTTTGCTTCACGACTAAATGCCTCGAGATGTGTGATAAAGGAAGAGGCTTTACACTTAGCCACTGAGAGAGTTGGCTCTTGTGCTATGCTTAAGAAGGCTTGAAGAAGAGAAGGCCGTGAGAGGTCGTTGCCCTTGTGTGCTTACTGTGGTGATATCTGTGATAGTTAAGACGTTTGAGGCATTGAGTTGATTCAACTGGTTACTATGGAAATATTTGAAGTAGCTAACGTGGATTAGTAATTGAGGATTACTATTGAAATATTTAAGTAGGTTGTGAGCTTAAACTTGAAGGTTAAATTGGTGATTCAAATCACCATTTTAACTCGATCTTTTTGCACTAATACTTTATTCTTCATTGAAATATTATTCTGAGCAATTTATTCATTGCATATCTTTTATTATACTTAATTTACTATGCTCATCATTCCTGAATTGAGATTAGTGTGTGAATTCTATTTTCTCCCTGCAAACGACCTTGAACTCCAACTAGATTTCGAGTTTTATAAATTTAAGTGTTTATTCTGCAATTTAGGAGTATACTACAATGTCTATTTCATAAATCTCCTCGTTCGCGCTCCAAACACTCAGCTAGCTAAGCTACTTGTAGAGTTCACCAGCAGCTCTCCATCAGCTCCACTAAGCTCCAAGGCAACTCATACCAGCTCAAGATAGTTCCTTCCAGCTCCTCCTCCACTTAGCTGAGCTACTAGCTAGCTTAGCTAGCTCCTCCACTACCCCAACTCCTACCTTACTACCTCTCCACCTGAATGGTCATCCATCATAGCCTTTAAACATCACCAATTGGCACCGAATAATCCTCCTACACACCCCTTCAAGTTAGCGCCCAACAGCCCCAACATAACTATCATGGCCGACTCCCATAATTGCATTCACACTTAGCGCCAAAAGTGTTTGGTGCCTCTTCATGTGGACGGCCATGAAGAGGTGCCAAGCACCCCTTAACTCCCACCAATTTAGGTGCCAAAAGCCTCCTTCCATCTCCACCATTCAACTAACCTAAAGCTATCCTATCCACTCATCCTTGACGCCAACCTAGAACTTTCTAGAAAACCTAAAGTTGGCGCCAAGATTGAAGGCATCCCTTCATGATGGCACCCACCAAAAGGTGCCACTCCCATTCACACTTGGCACCTAAATCCAAGCCATTTCCACCATCCAAAATGGCGCCAATCCATCCTTTTCCTTCATCCAAAAGGCACATCCACCCTCCTCTCCACACCTATAAAAAGACCTCCCCTTTAACCATTCCAAACCATCCTTGGCAAGCAACAATTCTTCCTATCAAACACCTATAGCCACTATACATCCCACGGCCAAGAAAGGAGAAGGAGAGAAGAAGATTAAGGGAGCAACCTACCTGCTCCCTTGATGCCTCTTCTCTCTCCTTCCTTGTGCCATGCCAAAGAGCAAGCTCTTCACTAAGGAGGTCGGCCAGGTAGGAGGAAAGAAGGGTGGAGAGCATCCACTCTTAAGAGGAGCAACTCAAGGAGCTAGAAGGAAGTCTTCTTTAAGTCTAGGAGCCACCATTCTTGGAGCGAAGGCTACCTCAACTACTCGGGAGAATTTTCTGTTCTTTACTTTATTTTCTTTTAATTCTTGTTAGTAGAAGCTTTCATCTACCTAGGGATCAATTAAATAGAATGCCAGTTTATCATCATTCCTGCTGATAAATGCCAGTTTATCATTATTCTTATGCATTAAAACAAACCTAGCTCTTAGGATTTTACTCTGCAAACGGATTTTTGGGATGCATTAGGCATAAATTAGGTTAGGCATGCATTTTTCATTTTGTTGTCTTTTTAATATGTTTTTGTCAGTGTTAAGGATAAGCATATTGTCAGATCTCTAAGAACCCTAGCACTCAGGAAGGCAATTGGTGAAGGAGAAGCTCAAACCAGCTACGACTCAGCTTAATCCAACTCACCATAGTTGGATTCCAGCTCACTTGAACTAGGGTTAGCTCATCCTAGCTCCATTCAATTCATCTTAGCTGAATGGTAGCTTAATAGAGCTCATCTTAGCTCACCTTAGCTCAAGTCAGCTCAGATCCAGCTCAACTTAATTAAGTCTAGCTCATCTCAGCTCTCATCAGTTCACTGGGAGCTCTAGCTAACTCAAGTGAGTTAACTAGAGTTCACCTTAGCTTAGGACCAGCTACATCTAGTTCCACTCAACTCCAGCCAGCTGAAGATGACTTCATCTTAGCTTAGGAAGCTCAAGTCCAACTCTCGAGGACTCTGCTTAGCTCAACTTAGTTGAGCTAAGCTACCTTAGCTACTCAACTATCTATGTCCTCCTCGAGAACATCTGACCCAGCTCACCTTAGCTCATTCAGGAGAAGCCAGCTTGCTTTAGCTTGGCTTAGCAGCTAGCAAAGAACTAGCAAGCTAAGCCAGCTAAAGTAGCTCCATGCCACCATCTTCAACAGTTGCTAGCTCCAGTTCAGCTCTAGACTTCTCCTGTCCAGCTCCTCTCCTCAAACCCTAGCTCCAATTGCCTCCTCCTCTACTTCACTACTAGCTAAGCTAGCTAGCTAGCTTAGCTTAGTTAAGCTCGAGCTCCCTTGGCCATCCACCACCCTAAAACCCTACCTAAGTAGCTCCACCAATTAAGCCCACCTAAGACCATCTAAGCTAGCTCCACCTCCACTCCAAGTTGGTGCCAACACCATCACCACCTCTCAACCCACCACCACCACCAAGAGAGACCTACCCACTCCAAGTTAGACACCTTGATTTTGGTGCCAAAAACACCTACTACCCTCTCCATTTTGGCGCCAAAATCCCTTTCCATCTCAACCCTCCATCCAACACCTAAACCTATTATCCTACCCATCCAATCTTGGCGCCACCTAAGATCCCTTCTAGAAGGCCCATTTTGGCACCAAAACCAAGGGTCACCAAGGGTAAAAACCACCCATGACTACCACCTATGTGACCCTTGGGTTGGCGCCAACTATTCCTAGCCTTAAGATCTACTGACTACCCTTAAATCCCATCCTAGCCATCCATTCCAAGAGCCACCTATACCTCCCATCCTACTCTATAAAAAGACCCTTAACCACCACCATTTTCCCCATCCTCTCTTTAGTTTAATTCCACCCTACTTCCATCCATACTCACAGCCAAGGAGAAGGAAGAGAGAAGAAGATTAAGGGGGCACACCACCCGCCCCCTTAGTGCCTTCTTCTTCTCATTCCTTCACCTTGTGCCATGCCAAGGAGGAGGAGCATTCCACTAGGAGAACGGCCAGGCAATTGGAGGAGGAAGGGTGGTGCATGTCCACCCTTGGGAGAAGCATAGGCATGCCCCTCCTTTTAGGGCTTGCCTTGGAGGACATCATCTTGGCAGAGCATTGCAAGGAACGAGTTGGAAAGTTCCTTTTCAAGCCCAGGAGCCACTGAGCTTGGAGCAAGGAGCCTCCCATCTTCACCATCATTACAGGAGGATTGGTGTTATTGTCATTTTTTGTAGTTTTTCTAGTAGTAGAAAGCATTCCTCTACGAGGGTTCTCGTATAAACAATCTTCCTTGTTAAATCAAGTTGCTTTCTTTACAAATCTTTTGTCGCATTTATTTTCTCTCTCTAGCACTCTTCACTCCCTCTCCCTAATTAGTCTAGGCCTCCACATGCCTAGGGTGAGCTTAGGGAGAGGAATTAATTGTCACTTAGGTTTTAGCTTAGTGATTGTATGTGTTAGTTGCTTTCCCGCCAACAACTCGCGTATTTGCCATTATTTCAAAACTATAAAAAATATAAATTTGAAAAGACCAAAAAGAAAGTTGATTTCCATTTCCGGGCAAGAGATTCGATTTTGTAACATATTGTCTCCTTGGACGATCCTAGATACTTCCCTATCTAGGTTTACAAATTTTAAAAGCGAATCCATTTTTGTGCATTGCAGCGACTTAAAACATTACTTTTACAAACCGTACAAAAATGCAAGCAGTTGCCAACCAAGTTAACGACGAATACCAAGCTAGGGATCTAAATATGAGTCTATATGCTGACAAGGTCAAGGAGAAGTTGTCAGATTTCAAGATCATCTCGGTTAGTTGGGTACCCCGATCAGACAATAAGAGGACATGTGCCTCCAAACATTAAAAGAGTCGACGGTACTCACTTCCAGAACGTTCATGATAGAACAATCCACATCTTAGATAACGCCTATCATTAGATACTTGAACACTGGCGAGTTGCCCTACAAGGAACCGCGACCTAAGGCATTCCACCTAAAGGCCTCCAGGTATACCTTGATAGAGGGGCAACTATACAAGCGGGGATATTCCACCCCCTTGTTGCGCTGCCTTGCACAGGAGGAGGCATCACAAGCCCTCTATCAAGGAGGAGGCAAAAAGTACCCTCCGAATTAAAACTTTGCACAAAGCCCAACGAATCCATTTCTCCAATAGCTCGATGAATCCAGCCACCCGACTATCCAAAATCCAGGTGAATCTGGGTGGACCCGACCCGCCAAAGGATCTGGTTGACTAGAGTTGAACAGGCGGCAACAACATCTATGTCATCGCTAACAGTTTGCACTGTAAAGGTTATTTATAGCCATATAACGGACGAGTTGGGGAATCCGGAAGTCTGTTGTGGAACGAAAAGTTGTGATATTTTTTATATTATAAATAGAGAAGAGAGGCCTTTAGGGAGGGACTTCACACATTTTTTGAAAGAAAGAACAAGGAGTGATTGTACTACTAACCACCATAGTAGAATCTTGAGAGCATCGCCCTCCCAGACGTACACTCCTTCAGGTGGAACTGGGTCACCAATTTCTTGTGCCTCTATCTTTATGATTGCTTGTGATATTCGTTGATTCGAGTCCCCTCCTGATCAAGGCTGCGATTAAGTCCCAAGGCACGATGGGTGACATCGGATACTGCTACGGACTTTTGGAGTAGCTAATCATCATATGAGAAATCAAACACTGGAAGGTTCAGAGTTTCGAGATCTCCAGAGAGGGAGATCCATTATCGAGGTCCTCAGAGGAAGGGCCCAGTCGATTTCTATGTGAAAGATACAGCTTCGACATCTTCAGAGGAAGATCCATTTTAGGGATATTGAATGGAGAGCCACCAGCACCAAGTCTCCGAAGGAGAGGCCTCTTTTCAAAGCCAGCTACAGTCCGTCCAGCAGCTCAAGCACATGTTCCCGCCTACAAGCAAGAATCGGTCTAGAAGTTGTGTTTCTGCTATGTAAAGTGGATTCTTTTTCTATTATAAGTTGAACATTCCATGTTCCAACTTAAGGGGGGGAGTTGAAAGGATTGAGTTGTTAATTTAGTGTTATATTGGAGGATGTAGACTTTGTGTAGTGAGTGAAAAGCTATAAATAGGCATATATTCCTCTCATATTCCTTTGAGAAGAAATATAGAAACATCATAGCTTTATGGGACACTTCTCCCATAATTTTCTCCTCACTTTTCATAAGTGAGGTTTCCATGTAAACTCAAATATTCTTATTATTTTATTACTTTTAATATTTTACTTTTACTTTATTTCAAAATTCAACTTAGCCAAATTTCTTCCACCAGCAGCTGGACCACTTTCCACGATTAACCAAACCTTTCATCCTTCAACTATGAGAAATCAACTTCAGGTCACATGCAGGTGCCCATTAATTCGTACATTGATAGTATAAAAATGGTGGCTGGCCCCTTTACGTCATGAAAAAGCCCCCTTGAGTTGAGTTCCTTGCTATAGGCTTAAGGCAAAATCCCTTCGTAATATTTGTTGGCCATCCTACAATGTGATTGATCGGGTTCTTCAGAATATGATACCCAAATCAAATGCAATTATAAGTAATAGTATATAAAAAATTGTCAACATAATTCCATCAGAAAAGGCGTACATCTCGGGAGAGGTGATACCTCTAAAGATTTACTAGTTTTGGTGAGGAATACACATAAACTTCTCATATTCTTACTTCTCTTAGATTGTGTAAAAAATACTATCTTACGTACTCCAAATATATGTAGCTGCGCAATCCTATGCGTGTCGTGAGGTCTTCCCACAATCCCACAATCTAGTCATTAAAGAGAGGGTAATCCGTAGCCATCAAAAGACCGCTGGCACAATAATCGACACAACAACTCACGCGTTACGTATTTAGTCAACCGAATCCATTGATAGGTTGACGGATCTATAGGTGTACCAAGTTGCCCAAGGTAGCTGGATCCCCAAGGTTGCTGGGTAATCAGATCCACTAACGACGCCAGGTAAGTCATGAAGTTTATTTCATGATCAAATTTTTCACAAGACAATCCCATCCTGATTGACATGAGCGTTGGCTGCCATACAAATTGACATTTATTCACCATGGGCATTGATGTCCTTTCTTAACCTAGACAGGGCAACCCTTGACATTTGGTGAGGTTAGTGGTTGATGAATTAAATATTTAATCTGTCACTTAATTTATTTTATATTTATATTAAATTAAGTAAATTTAATTTGATATAAAATTATCCACCATTTCTATAAAATAATTTTAATTTATCAAAATATTTAAATAAATTAACTTACTTATTTGATCATCTATTTTACTCTTTAAACTTATTCTACATATTTAAATCCAACAATCAAGTAAAATAATACCACCCACCTCCCCACGTCTAGGATCGGAGCCTCCCAACGTGGGGAGGAAGTACAGGACCCCACCCAGAGGTCCCCACCGGCTGGCCTTCGTCAACCGACCCCTTCCAACTACATTTAGAAGTAAAATTTTGAGGATTACAATAGCTTCTTGTGAGCATATAAGTTTTAAGTCAATCTCCCAGGGTTAAAGGGGGGATCAACTTCAATGGCACAAGTATCATTAGCTTAAGTATTTAGAAATTTTACCCCATTTTATAAAGGTATTAAAGTTGTATGATTTTAATAAAATTCAATACACTTCGTGATGTTATCAAATGACTCTGTTCCGAGGATTTCTATTTTAAGATATTAATTGTGTGAAAAAGTATCAATTGAGTCATATATGATATAACAATTTTAAAAATTATCAACATAGGCATCATTTGATAAGAGAAATAAATTTGTAAAATAAATAAATGAATAGACAAGAAGTAAAATAAATATTGGAATAAGTGAGTTAATCTATTTTGACGTTTTAACAGGTTAAAGTTATTCCACAGAAAGGATGACATAAATTTATCGAGGGTTAAATTTACTTAACTCAATGTAAATAAGAGACAGGTTAAGTGACATGTTAAATATTTAACCTGACACAAATCCACTTAACTTGCCAATCAAACACTCAGATAGGAAATTCATAAAAAGAAGTAGTCGAATATAAAAGATTGAGAATTATTATTTGTTAATTAAAACTTAGTCATTTTACGTGATTATCTTGAGTCAATTAGACCCCTATTTAATAATTTATTAAGGCTTAAAGTCCAACTTCTTTCGATGGTTGAAAAGAATTACCTTTGGGATAGTCAAAGAGTACACCATGAGATAGAGTCATCACAACTGGTGGGTATATATTAATTAATTGATGAACTTTGATGAGGATCTAGAGATTTTACATGGGGAAAGTTGTAACCCAAAAATAATCCTATATTAAAAACTTATGAAAATGAATATTAAGATATAAAGGATTGAGAATTACAACTAGATAACTTGAATTTAAATATTTTAGTTGATTGTTTTGAATCCATTGGACTTATATCTAACAAATTGTCAATACTAACTTTTTTTATTTGACTTGGATTTAAACCCAGATTATTACACCTAACTTTGGTGTAGCTAAGTATACAGCCCCTGTCCTCTGTATATGATACAAATTTAGGACACGAAGATAGATAATGGGCAACTTTTCAATTTATTTTTTATATATTTTAATTTTTCCATATGTGAAGTATTATGTCAGGGAATTTCTTTTCCAATCCTTTTAGGTGGTATTTGATTATCAGGTTAAGTGGATTTGCATCACATTAAATATTTAAACCACTACTTAATTTAGGATAAAATTATTTTACTCTTTTTAAGGAATGACTTTAACATGTCGAAACATCCAAATGAATTAACTTATTTATTTTACCATTTATTCCACTCACTTTATATTCCTTCATTTATTTTACAAACTTATTTCACTTATCAAACACGACCTTAGTTACTGTATTTAAGAAAGTTATATATCATGGATCCTCCGTCATCATGTCCGTGTATTCTCAATTTCAGATTGTACAGCTTATTTGAAGTTGTTGCACATGTTCCTCCTAACGGGAATCTAATGCTGCAGTCCAACGCAAGAAAGGATTTAAGTTGCTCCTCTAGTAATATCCACATACTAGGAAAGGAATTCAGAGTTTGGTGATCCTAATCACTCCTCGCAGGTTAGGATCATTGTAGAAGCGCCAATAAAATCTCAAATAAGTCCCTTCTCTGCAGGTTTCACCATTCCAAACAGTCATAGTAATGGCAAACGCCAGACAGGAGACTTGAGTGATAAAACGAAGAAAGCTGGCATAGAAGGATGGACTAGAAGGAAAAAATGGAGAGCAATGAGAAACAATTGTCAATCTCGATGTAATCTTGTCTTCCTTCTGATATAACACTCAGAACTGAAGATTCATAATTCTCAAGGGATAAGTCCCATGCCACTAATTAAATCTAGAATATCACTTCATCCACCAAGTCCTATCCTCAAGAGATAAGAGTGCGTTGGCTTCGAGGATAAATTTTGGTGGGATAAGTTGAGTTGGGTATTCAGCTGGATGGTAGAATAATTAGTGTGACAGAAAATATCGATAATATTTTAATTTATGATATGAGTGTTTGAATGAATTAATGTGATATATTAGTGAATATATTATGTTAGAAGGTACATATTTTAAGACATGTTGGCGTAGATATTGATATAGTGGGATAAAACTTTTCCCATTAATTGGAGAATTTATCCTACAAGTTATCCTTCTAACTGGGATATCCCGACTGGAGGATATCCCTCGAGCAAACGAGACCTAGCAGCCTGATAAGCCATAGCAAAAGCAATTATTAGAGTATAAGTACGAGTAGAGAATCACATCAGGAGAAAAATAAAATGCACGGAGAAAAATCAGAATCCTGAACGAGAAACACGTAATAGAAGCAATATCTGCTAGGGCCGAGTAGAGAGATTCCTATATCGACTTCCCGTTACCATCAAATCGAGCGACAGAAAGGACCACATCTCTCTGCGGTAACATGACAGATCACGCAAAACAGCAAAATGGGTTCTCCATCACTTGAAAAAAAACACTTGAGAGAGCAACATTCTCGAAAGTTTTTTCCAACCCAATCATTTGACAAATCAAACAACAGAAAAACCAACGTTGCAGAGAACAGAGTCCAGCAGAATCTCACCTCCGCTTTAGGCCAATTACCGTTGTTCCTTCTCTTCCCTGCTCACCTCTGCTCTCTGCGCAGCTCAATGTCTAGAGCCGCTCCTCTGTCCTGTTATATATAAACGCCAGAACATTTAACGTTGGGTCTGGGGGCTGGAAGATCAGAACAAAACTGTAATATCCTAAATTTTTAGGGGTATGATAGAAATATGAATTCCAAAATCGCTGGGATTTTAACAGATTGTAGTTTTCTTTTTGCTATTTTTTCCTACTAATTCTCCATTAAAAAATCCTTTTCACATAGCAACAAACCAACATCTAGAAACTTAGTGTTAACTAGCTTAAGTTGTGTTTAAATCTCATTGTAGCATTATTAACTAAGTTAATTAACACTTGAAATTTCTATTATTGCTCAAAATAAAATATCCCATGATCATTTGCTAGGAGCAAGATATGTATAAATATCAATACTTAGTTATGCACAAAAAATCTAAGCTCATGGCTTTGATAAAAAGAACATATAAGTATATAAGAATAGTTATTCTAATGAATTCCAGCAACTATTCAAAGCAAAAAAATAAAGGAATTGATACATACCAAAAAATTTAGTTTCCTTTGACAAAGGAAAGGGCATGTTCAGATCAAGTCAGCAATACGCCAAGTTCTTCTCTTTTTCTTTTCTTTTTGCAATAAAACCAGGCCCAATCCAGTTGGGCCATGCCCCCAATGGGCCTACTTTCCCTTTAAGCTCAGAACAGGTCAGCCAAGGCCTGTGCATTTGGGCAGGCTGTGCATGTGAGGATGAGGACTCAACCCCTGGTGCTTGGGTGATCGGTATCGAGCGTTATTGTTGAAATAGTGCATGGGTGCTCTATCTGCTACCGAGGTGAGACTAAAGGTCCCACATGTTCCTCACTCTCATCTACTCAGATGTTCAAGCTCGATTCACTCGCTCCGCCCATCTGATCTTCCAGATGAGACTAGGGATCCGTCGAGGTGGCTGTTGCGCTCTCGATTGATGTGCTCCTCCCTTGATCAAGGACTTGGATGGCATGATGAGCTTCATCAGAGATGATCGGAGAGCTGCTGTCGAAGACAGAGATGAAGGCTAAATTCGACGAAAACCTTTGATCAATATAATGGACCTTTTGGTCCCAAGTCAAACCTAAAAGCTTAAAAGGCAAACCCCGAAGCTTGTCCTTAGGTCTAGGTGTTGTGTGTGTGTGGTTGGTGGCTTAGCGAAGGAGCTCACCGAAGCTCCTATTTATCGCTCTAAATCGGGTTTTAAAATCGATGCGTTGTAGTATAGATTGAATCAGTGCGAAAAATACATAGAATTTATACTCGAATGGAAGTCTGAGGTCGAATACAGGGAGTAATTAGTAAAATAATTCTCAAGATTGCAATTCAAGCACAATATAAGCAATTTATAATAGAGCTCCAAACAATAATGATATATAAATGAGTGCAAATGTCAAATAGTGCAAAAAGAATTGGGTAAAATGATAATTTGAATCACAAATTATCCCTCATAATAATATCAAATATCTCAACAGTAACAATCAATTTAATTCCATGAAGGATAAGTGCACAGTGCACTCCCTTCAGAGATCAGCCGATGGAACTCTCAGTGCCAAGAGGGCACCCTTCCTCTTCCTTCCCTTTCTCTCTTTTTCTGCCTCCTTAAGCTCCAGAGAAGGCACAACATAGGGCTTAGCAATGACAGTAGAGGCAAAGGCCTCTCTCAAAGATCACCAAGTGTTGAGAGGAGGGCGGCAGAGCAAAACCCCCCCTCCCCTCTCTCTCTCTTCTCTTCTTTCTCTCTCAGAACTAGGCAAACCAGAACAGACCCGGGTATCCAGGTAAACTGACCGAGGCCCAGACCTGCAAGGCATGAGCACGAGCGAGGGCATGCGTGAGGTGTGTGTGCAGGGACCTCACCCCTGTGCATGCTGAGGCGATAAGGCTGAAGCAGAAAAATAATTTAAGTTGCGTAAGCGCTCTAGCGGTTTCCAAGGTGAGACTACCCCACCTAAGCTTCGGCGCAAGCGACTGCAGATGGACTCCCCATCAATTGCAGCTACAGTTGGGGTTTAACGCTCAACTGCAGGCCTGGAGACTTGCCTGGAGCTTCTCCGCACAACCTGGAGGTGTTGTCGATGAATAACATGGCTAGAAAATGACGAACGAAGTCGAAGAAGATGTCGTGGCGGCGGAGCTCCGATGAAGCACTGAAAACCACAACACGACCTCGCAGCCTCGTCAAAATATCTCGGAAGGTTCGTCGGACCACAACGAGTGCAACGGTGGCCGTGGTTTGGTGTGTACGCGTGTGTGGAGGGCTGACAGTGATGAGAACGAGGGCGGAAGGTGGGTGTGTTCGACGGGGGAGGGTAGAGAGTGTTAAACCCTAAATTTCTTTAGGGCTCTTGGAGGGTGAGTCGTGGCGGATCTTTTGGAGTTGGTGGGGAAGCGGATGGAGGTGTGGAGCGGTGGAGGTGCTTCGCCGGAGATGTGGCCGGAGTGGAAGAAGGTGAAGGTGGTTGGGGTAATACAACGGTCGAAATGAGGTTTTGAAGGTGTAGAAATGATCGAGGGAGAGGGAGAGGGAGAGAGAGTTTAGGGAACTTAGGAAGATGTTGAGAGGTGGAGACGACCAGTTGTGGTAGATCGGTGCCGGAGAAGGAGGAGAAGACGATGAGACAACGATGATGAAATAGGTGGAGGTACGCCCTCCCTTTGGCTGGGGAGGGTTGCGATGAAGAGAGGAGTACGATAAGCCGACCAATTTGGTCGTTGGATAGCCGGAGGAGGAGGATTGAAGAAGGTCGCTGGAGCAGTGGTCTTGAAGGCCGAAGGAAGGGGAATAGGGGGCTTTTGACAATCCAAGATTTGTTGAGATGATACACAAGGCCACAGAGGTCCTTTTATAGGACTCTAGATGGAGTTTCAAGCTTGGAAACAAGCTTAGAAACTCCGAGCTCCTCACTGGTGTAGGATATCCATTTAATCAAATCATTCGCATGAGGATTCTAGAGAAATTTAGAATCCCTAGATGAGCTCATTTGGAAGGCAATTACTTGACGAGTTTCCCTTTCAAAAAGATTCATCAAGAAACCACAAAGATCTTGCCAACTTAAGGTTGCCAGAGTTTGTAGGATTAGGATTTCATGGATGTAGGGACCTATTTGTGCAAATAATGATAAAGATATGGACCTAAATGCAAATGATTTAAAAGTTATGGGCATATGTGAAATAAAGAAAATCAGACTTGAACCAAAGTGCAAATTAGGTAGAAATAATCTCATATTGGGCCCAAATTTTGGTACAAACCTAATTTGAACCTAAAAATCTAATGGTGAAGTTGGATTTTGGTTTTGACATAGTTTGACTGGATAATTTGGATAATTACCCAAATTAGGGCAAATGTCTATCTGAGACTCTATTTTGGGTCAAGATGGGTTCTGATGGTTAAATTGAAGGTACCAAATCCTATAGAATATTTTTATATGAATTTTAGATGGTTTAGGTGAATTTTATCTTAACCAAAACCTCAGTTAATTAAGCGGGTCTGCTTTTAAGATTTTGGAAGTCATTTAATTCCTGAAATGTGTGAAAACCTATTTTTGTTGGTTCTAACCCACTTGTTAGACTCTTAAGATCATTTGACCCTTAATTAAACTCTGAGAAAATCTGTGATTGTTCTGCATTCAAGATTTGATGGTAAAATTACAGTTTTAACCCTGGCTTCTTGTATTTCTCTCTGAAAGGATTTGCAATGAATTATGACCTTCTATTGGTTATGTAAGAGCATTTAATCACTTAATCAGATCAAATTGAGCCAGTTATGGTTCATGATGGTGTTCCCATAAGCTCCTGATGGTGGTGGTTAATGGACGTGATGCATGGTTGAAAGATCATGATAAGAAGTCGAGAAGATAGAGTAAAAGGGGAGTAAAAACCCTAATACTATTTGAAGGAAGGGGATGAGGATACCGTTGGTGGTGGCAAGCCTCTGGCGACGAAGTGTAGGGGAAATTGAGCTCAAGTGTAACGACCCGATTCCCGAGTCCCTACGAGACACGAGAACCGGACCGACTCGACTAATCTCAAGACCTAGTCGTCCAACGAGGAAGTAACCAAAAAAGCAGTAAAATAAACCACATTCAGCATGAATATAACTAACAGTAAGAAAATACAGCAGTAAGGAAAGAAACCACTACAGTATATACCACAACAACAGTAGAACAACATTCATGACATAATATGAACTGCAGGTAAAGAAAAGTACAGCGGTAACAAGAACTGCTCACTACAGTAGAAAAAAAAGAGGTACAAAATAATAGTGGTAACTCTACTGGACCTTACTCGGCCCAGCGTCCTCTGCAGCCGCTGACCCTGGCTGCTCAACACCTGGTCCTGAAAGGTAACAAGTGTAACACGTCAGCAAAACGCTGAGTAGAGTGGCAACTAAAACTAAAGAAACAGTAGAGTGTACAGTAGCTGTTATGTTCTGTTACTTTCTTTATTTACGTCTTTCAATTGTCTCACGATTTCATTTATTTCTCAGATCCTTCACTTGATCTCGAATGTTCCTCGTGGGAATGATCTTGATTGCAGTCTTTTCCGAACAGTAGAAGTAGCACGTGGTGCTCTCCTGGCCGGGAGAGTCCCCCGTGGTGATCCTACTCTCAGTCAACCACCCCAAGGTCACGGACAGACGTAACGGTGACTACGGCACGCGCAATAAACGCACAAGTAGCTAACCCGCACTGGCACGCCGTCAGTCATTTCCGTTAACGGGTGCGCCCAAAGCACAGCATGGAACCAGTACAGGGCAGAGCCCTCTCAGGGGTCCAACCCCTCCACAGTAACCAAACAGGGGCCTTGCCCCTCCACAACCCGCGCACCCTCGCTTGACTACCCTGGTTTTCCCAGTGGGCCTAACAAGTCGGTGTAGGTGAGCTAGCAGAACCCCGGGGCCCGTGGGGTAGCTAGTACTCCCCCTACACTAGTAGCTCTCCTCGGTACTACGTACACGAGGGCTAGCAAGTCGGTACAAAGTGGCCAGTCCTAACCCCGGGTCCCTAGGGCGGCTGGCTCCGCTCTGCACTAAACAGGTACAGGTACTTCCCTTGGTACTACTACCCAAGAGACAGCACACTACCACGTCTTTCTTTCTCAGTTCCATTCCTTTCTCTTTCCAGGAGTTCCACTCCTAATTCCCCGTAGGGTTCCAGCTCTTTTAACTCAGAACATCTAGGTTTCACTTTCCAGTTTCACGTTCATACAATCCATGTTCTCAGTCACGTTTATTTATTCATAACAGGCAGCTATTAATTCAATTTACAGTCAGCTATTTGTTCCTTTCCATTTTTCCAAGACTGCAGTATTCATATATTCCACTAGTTTTCCCCGTCCTAGGATTCATACCATATCCTAGGATCTATCATACAATCTAGTTTTCCAGCCCTAGGATTCATGCAACACCTAGGATCTATCATTCAATCTATTTCTCATTCCTAGGATTCATGCAACACCTAGGATCTATCATTCAATCTATTTCTCATTCCTAGGATTCATGCAATATCCTAGGTTCTATTTATGGTTCCATAATTTAACAGATTATACAAATAAACTTAAAAGCCACTCTACCGGTTACAACAGGCGTACTAGGGCGTGGTCGGGAATCCCGCGTACCTCCGCAACCCCCGAGACTGTAACGGAACGGGGTCCTATCACAAGGATCAAACACAAGGAGTTTCTCAAAACAGTATACAACTACTGTAGACGGGTAGAGGATTTAATTCCGAAAAGCACGTAACTCGAAACGTGGAAAACGGACTCCGAACGGGACCTAAACGGGTCGAAAATGACGAAACAGTGCAAAATCAGACATCTGGAACTTCTTCCAGACGTCTTAAAAATGGGGATCATATGGTACCTTGTCCTGCGTGGTCTCTCAGACGTCCAGAAGCCTGTGGGGGCGTCTGGCCTAGTTTCCAGACGTCCGATGGTCACCCCGGACGTCTGGAAGTCGTTCCCGTCGTCTGGCACTGCAGCCAGACGTTTGATTCGCGTTGGATGGCGAATCCAGAACCTACGCGTACCCATTTCTCCCTCTCAGTACGGACGGCCGAAGAAAAGGAAGAAGGACGAAAATAACTCACCTTTCAGACGTCTGGAAAGTCCTCCAGACGTCCTCTCCGTCGTCTGGTTGGAAGCCCAAACGTCTGATTCTGGAAAAATTTCCAGAATCAGGGCGCCACTCGCCCTCTACTCGCGACGCACGGCCGCGCCGCGTCTCGTCCGCCTACTGCTCGAGCTGCAACAGGCCTCTCGCGTCACCCCGCGTCTGCTGCCCCCCCCGCCGGCCGGCCCTAGCAGCCCCGGCAAGCTCGCCCTCACGGCCGAGCGCCTCCTCCCTCGCGCAGCACCTCCTCCCACACTCACCGCGGCTATCGCTGCCGTCGCTCACTCGTGCTCGCACTCGCGCACCGGCTGGAACGAGAAGAGGAAGGGGGCAGAGGTGATGAGAGTGAGGGAGAGGGCGTGGCGTTTTAAAGCCGCGCGGGGAGGAGAGAGAGAGCAGGACAGAGGGCGCAGCTTGCAGAGGAGAGAGGGGAAAAGAGCATCTGCAGGTCTGCGCGCGTAGGCGCGCAAACGCAACCGCGTGTGCCGCCGAAATCGAATCCCAGACGTCTGGAAGGGGTTCTAGACGTCTGGTCCGACGTCTGGACCACCTCCCAGACGTCTTAAAAGACGTCTGAGGCCGCGCGTTCGTAACATCGAGGAAGGGGTCAAAGAATTGCCTCCTTTGCTGGGGAGCATGGCGAAGAAGAGGAGAGGGTAGCCACGCTCTCTTTTGGTGGCGAGGGTCGACGAATCGAAGAGTTGACGAAGACCTCAAGGATCTTCAATGGCGAGGCACAGAAGAGGAAGAAGAGGGGAGTAGGGTGCATTATTTCCAGATGAAGACACTCGGAGGGATTGCACAAAGCTTTATAAGAAGGTCAAGGATCTTAAGAGGGCTTACAGTTGCGAGAAATACTCTGTGAGCTCACAACTGCAACACTGCTGTTTGCGTGTCTAGATCATGTTTTAACAGATATCTCGTTGTAATATAGATGAACTCTCCATGAAAACAAATAAAAATTTATAACTCGAAATTTAAAATATCCCGAGGTCAAACTCAGGGAGCAAACGTAATTCTAGAAGCATACAAATTCACAATTTACTACTTTAAAAAAATTAAAGAGAGAGAGAGTGAACAAAAATCCTTTTCTCTTTTTTTTTCTTTTCTTTCTTTCTTCTTCTCTCTTCCTTCTCTTCTTTCTCTACTTTTCCTTTCTCGGACGTCTGGTTCTTTGAATCAGATGCCTTATCTACCCCTTTTCTACAGTGCCTTGCAGGTTCTTCTTCTCTTGGTTTCTTCTTCTTCTCTGCTTGGCTTCTTTCCTTGGAAGGCTTCCTTCCTCTTTTCTTTTTCTTCTTCAGCTCTTTCTTCTGTTGCAGCACTTGGCTGCTTCTCCTTCTCTTCTTTCTTTTGTCTTTAGTTTCTCTTCTTCACCTTCATTTCTCTGCAACTTCTTCCTTCCTGTCTTCTTCCTCTTTCTTCAGCTACTCTGTGCGGCTAAGTGTCCTCAGCCGCTCCTCTGCCTTTCCTTCTTCTTTCTTCAGCAGCTGCGGCTCTTCTTCTTCTCTTCTACTCCGCTCCTCCTCCTTTCTTCCTTTCCTGCTTCCCTGCACATTACACGGTTAGGCAAAACCTAACCCCTACCCGCACCACGTCTCTCTCTCTCTATTTCTTTCTCAAAGGTTCACTCCTAGAGCATTCGTGAGTATTCGGGTCGGGTAACAAGCCCGGGACCAGGCCCATCGGCGTGCGGTGGTGGGCGAGGAGTGCTTGGTCGGGTAATCGGGTTCGAACCCAAGCCCGTGGGGCGTGAGTGCGGGCGAGGGCAGGTGCGAGCACGTGGTGCGCTGCGTGCGTGGGCGAGAGACCTGACCCCTGTGTATCAAAGGGGCTAAGCCTAATACACGTTTTCAATTTATTCATAGAGCCGCCCCAGGCATTTACGAGGTGGGACTAATGTCCCGTCTGCTGTTGCTCGCACACCCGCAGGAGACCTTCCCTCCAATTGCCACATCCTCGGTCGCCTACTAAGCCAATTGCTTGGCTGTGTGGAGCCAATTTGCACGTCCTGGGACTCTGACACCTGGAGTGCACGGCCTGGAGCTCGCGAGCAGGCTTCTTCGCACCCGTGCAATGGTGGAAGAGGGTCGAGACCTGAAATGCGAAAACACGGCCTTGCAGCCCTGTCAGATCAAAGGAAAACTTTCGCCGTATCACGGCGAAGGTGAAGCGGATGCTAGCTAGCCGCGGGGTGGCCTAGGCGTGCGTGCCCAGGTCACTCTGTGGCCGAGAGGATGGGTTTGTTCGGGGGGTAGTTTCAGTGGGTGGCGTGGTCGGCAGAAGGGTGAAAGGTGGTCAGTGGGAAGTGGTGAAGCTTCTGAGGTGTTTGGCGAGGTGGATGGGTGAGTGGAATGACGGAAGCACCTCGCCAGAGGTGGAGAAGGTGGCGATGGACAATAGATGTCGAGGGGTAGAAACAACAAATTAACAAGGGGAAATAAAGGAGAGAGTAAGGGGAAGAGTTTTTACCTAGCTAAGCGGACGAAATGGAGGAGATGGTGATCGACGCGTCTTTGCCGTCGTCGGAGACGAAGGTGCCAGAGGAGGGGGTGGCGACGAAGAGAAGGGGTCGGAGAGTGCCAGCTGGTACGGCCTGGCGCGGAGGAGAATGGCCGAGCTGGCTCTGCCACTGGTATGGTGGCAGAGCGACGAGAAGGAGGAAGAGTCGCCGGAAGCGTCGGGCTATTGGCCAGAGTGAGGAGGGGACAAATTTGGGGGAATTCTCTGGCCAAATCGAGCTTGCTTCAAACAGCAACCCTACTGCTCCTTAAATAGGTGCTGGAAGGGGATGAAAGTACGAGGAGGAGGCGTGGATAGGTGCCGGAGACGTGGTCGGAGAAGAGACCCATACTTCTCGTGCATTTGCATGAGAAGTATGGGTATCGGCAAGGCATGGGAGGGGGTCCATGCGGAAGAAGACAACGCCGAGGACCCCCCTCGTTTCTAGGGCCGATCCCCATACTCTGCGCGGCGCCATCCTCCGCGCAAAGTCATCGGAGGCATGGCAGCTACTACGGGTGGAAGAGGGACCGGCTTGCAAAGAACCAAAAGGAAAGTTGAGGGGCTAAGTGCAAGGGTTCAAAAAGTTAAGGGTCAAAATGTAATTCTTAAGGACCAATTTGTAAAATAGGTCAAGGAAAACTTTCCTTAGGTCCAAATTTTGATATAACCCTAATTTGGAACTAAGGAATCCAATGGTGAAGTTGTATTTTAGATTTGAACATGTTTGATCGGTCAATTTGCACAAAAACCTAAATTAGGTCAAAAATTGGGTTATTTTCTCAATCTAAGTCAAGATAGGTTCCAATGGCCAAATTGAAGGTTCTAAATCCTATGGGATATTTTTTCATGAATTTTAGAGGATTTAACTGATTTTTATCTTGCCTAAAACTTCGTGAATTAGAGCGAATTTATTTTAGGATTATAGAATGTCATTTAATTCCTAGAAGCTGTTATAACCCTTTTCAAATCAATTCATCCCACTTTCTCTCTTATTAAGCCCATTTGACCTGTGCTTAGATCCTTATAAATCCCGTTTGTGTACTGCAATGGTAAAGTTACAGTTTTACCCCTTGTGAGTTACTTTATACTTAAATTTATAGTGCTTTGATTTAGGCTTTCCCTTAGGTTTTGTATGAGCTTTTGTATACTTATTTAGGTCAAAATGTACTAGTTAGGATTTATGATGAGGCTCTCATCAACTGCCTTTGACTTAGAAGATAGGGCAGCAGAGGTGGTCTATGTGACGACCGTGGTCTGAGGTAGTTGCAATACGTGCTTAAATCTCTCCCATGAGAGCTGCTTTAGCTCTGTCAATGGAGGTTGGAGAGGAAGATAGCTGAAGTCAGCTTGATGTCAACCAGGGACTGGAACGTAATGTAAAAAGGATTTAAATGTAATAAATTTGGACAAGATTGAAAGGAGTTTGAAAGCTAACGCCTGTAATGCAAAGTAGGTGCAAGTGAGGTCAAATTAGGCCCAACTTTTTATGGTAGCTTAATTAGGACCTAGGAAATCTATTTGTAACGTTAATTTTGGGTTTCGGTGTCATTGGTTAGTTAATTTATATTCTGACCCAAAATATGTTAATTAATTACTTAGGTCTCTCCTTGCAATTCAAATGGGTTCCTTTGCCTTAATTAATTACCCTAACCCTTATAAAATATTTTTAGATGATTTTAAGAAGGTTTAGGTTACGTTTTTTTCCATTCAAACCTTGTTAATTTGAGTTAGGCCAAAATTAGGGTTTAATCATTCATTATTTAGCCTGATTTTCAGAAAACCTCTAGATTGGCTAGCTTGTGCCTGTTTAGCTACCTTTTGGGTTCATTTCGTCATTTATTTACTATAGGTTCAATTCTAGGTCAATCTGCAATCATATTAGCCTGTTAAAGTAGTAGAATTAACCCCCTTTTTTGCATTATTTCTCTTTATTCAATTATCGTTGAATTATACCCTTTTGTATAATAATTATGTGAATTTAACTTTAGAACTTAACCAAATTGAACTAGATATAGAAAATGATGGCGATGCCATCACTTACAATAACATCATTACCCTTCTTGATCAAAATCTCCCCCACTCCATTCGCTATCATCCGTAAATCATGAATCAAAATTTGAGGTGGAGGTTGCTAGTGGTGATTACTAATGTCGTTGGGGGACATGGATCTGGGGGTCAAGTGGAGAACAAACCCAACATTAATTTTGCCTTTGAAGATGCATAATTCCTAATCATCTTGATTTATTTTATCGTTTATGCGTAGCTTTGTTGGTCCTTAAAATAATCTGTTTTCATTTTTGTACTCAATGGCTATTGATTGTAGACCTAAGAATTCCTTCATTGATGGCTGTTGTTGGATCTTTAGTGCCCTATTAACAACAAAGGATAGCAAGAAGATGATCGATCTATCTTTGTTGAAAAAGCAAAAATGATCAATGGATTTTTTTAAGCACGATCAAAAAAATTTTATACAACCCCAAGGCAAGAAGGAATACAAGCTAATAGTCAAAATGATCAATGGATTGATTTTGTGAGGAAAGAAGAGGACTTTGTGACTCAGATGGAAGGAAAGGCCGATGAGACCTTACTTAATTTGGATATAATGACCGTCCACCGTTGAAACAAGAAAAGGATGTATTTAGTAAGGGTGTGGGAGTAATTAATGTACCTGTTGGTAGTGATCATGTCCGCCCATTTTGGAGAGAGAGAGAGAGAGAGAGAGGGGTAAAAAGGGGTAAGAAAGATAGGGGGAATCAACCTTTAGCTCAAGGTTGAATAAATTGATTCATGATATTCTAGACAAAATCAGATGTGGCATTTTTTTTTTGAAAAATTATTGGATATGGGTAGAACTTAGGGTATCTTTTTGGTTATAATATTAATCAACGCATACTAATTTTGCTTTATAGGTAATTATTGATTTATCATATTCAAGCACTCATAGATTTGTGAATACAAGTATGCAGCCTCCATTTTTTAAGACACCAATTGTGGATTTGCTTATCTAATTGAAAAAAATTATGAAAGATGATTTATTTTCTATAGATGATCAAGATTAATTAAAAATAACTTACTTTTAGTGTGACAAATAATGAAAATGAATTTCTACTTATCATCATTTTATGATTAATTATTCTAATCTATTTATGAGACACATTTGCATGTTATGTTATTTTATTAATTATGCTGCTCAAATGCAATCCAGTATAAGCACTTCACTTATTTTATCTGAAATAGAAAGATCATAAATAAACCAAGTGTTCTATTAAAAATAATTATTTAGCATTGGGAAGGTTACAATCCCACGTGTGATTCTAAAAGTTTATATGTGAATAATATATAAATTAAATTAGAATTTTAATTTTTTTGAGATATATTATGTACTTTATTTATATTTTTAAAATTAATTTTTTACATTGACATCATTAACTCAGTAATACTATAAAATTAATTATTAACACATTAATATAATCAATGAATCAATTTTTGATTATTTTACAATTTTTAACATCAAATAAATTTTAACTTAATAGTTACAAAAATTAGAAACTATGAATTGATTTAAGAGAGACCTATCTTGGTCAAAAATTAAAAGGATAGTTATCACCTTAATGGTCCTCGCAAGTGGAATATTTTTCATTACTCTTGTCATTTAACTTGTCAAAGTGGTAGAGGACTCCACATTGATGTACGTGAAAATGAAATAAATACAATAATAGGTAACCACATGCTTGTCTTTGGTAAAACAATGGGGGTGACGTGGGACTTATTCAAGCTTAGATGGGGCCGTTAGCTGTCAATAGCAAAGAAAAATATAAATATGAAACACTTCGTAATGATTATAAATCATGTATTATTATTTTAAATTTTATGATTAAATGAGAATTTGGTGATTATAAAGATTGATTCATGTACTAACATTATTTAGTTTTGTAAAAGAAGTTTGAGGATGTAATTGATAGTTTAGGATTGATATTATATATTTAGTTATTAAAAATGACTTGACATTGTTAGTTGATAATCATATTTTCATGATCTAGTTAGATTGAGATTAGTGGAGGTGATCTCTGTGAGTTTCAAGCTTATTTGGACTTTTTTTTTTTTTCTGATTTAGTGATTAGATATAATAAATTTTTTAATTAGTTACTTTCTTTCTTCCAAAATCAGTTTCATGTTTTCTTATGGATTAGGGACTATTTTTATTTCTTATTCTATTGACGATGCTCTAGTTATATTTTTTATAATGAACGAATGATATTTATGATCAAATTGTCACATTCGGGCCTTATAAAAAAAATGTTGATGTAAATATTTATGTAAATTATACATATTTCTCAAGATCGGGACGTGACAAAAATAATTGTTGATGGCCAAGCAGTTGAGAGTCTTAACTAAGGCTCCACTCTCCTCTTGCGTTTAGCAAAAGGCTGAGATGGAGATCCAAAGAAAACCTGCCATTGGTGGACCGTCACCGACGCCGATTAATGTGGCGGGTAGATTGGATTCGCCTATTAATGGTGACCGTAGCGGTCAATCGATGTCCCTCTCATTTGAAGTTTTTTTAACTTTTTTTTATAATAATTGATAATGTTCTAATTTTAACAAAGTCAACCAGCAAGAAAGGACGATATAAATAGTATTACAACAACCATGAGGTGGGATCGAGAAAACAAAGCTACATCCAAATTATTGATGATTAATGAGGCCAGGGTGTTAGTCGTCCTGGGCGTTCCTTTCCTTTCAGAGTTTTCAAATTGTGGCATCCATGGTTAGTCATAAGTCAGGACAACTTGGTGTGGTTCGTAGTTGGAAAGGGTTGACAGGTGCGAACTTGCAAGTCCCAAGAAAGAATGAATATGCTGAAATAAATGTATATAAAAAATAAATAAATAAAATATATTTTTTTAATATTTTTTTTATATATTAAAAATATTAAATTAAATAAGTTAAAGATGATTTAATAAGATATAGAATAAAATAAATAATAAATAACATATAATAGTATAAATAAATAAAATAAGAAATGATTAGATTTTACTCCACTTGAATTACCTATTAAGGACTTCTCTTAGGGAAGGTATCGCCTCTCACAATATTGGTACGTCAAGGTCTGACAATCTTCTCCCAAGATATGACGATCCACCTCCAAGATTTGGCGCTCTCCCATCTTAGACGTCCTCGAAAACCACCTCTGGATAACAAAGTCGAGGTAATTTGGTTACCAACTAAATTCCCGATTGATCTATCAACTGAATGGTTTGATCAACCAAAAATTTCTCGTGGATCTCTCAATCTCCTTGTATAAGATCGACAAAAGTGATTCGAAATTTTTCTACCAACCTCACGTCGAACGAACACACTAAGAAAGAGAGACAAGAATGAGAGAGAGAGAGGGAGAGAGTGGAGAGAACTTTTCTGTTTTTGTTGTGTATCAAATGAGAGCCCCATCGTGGCTCTTATATAGAGCCCACGACTAGACGTTGAAGGAAATTTTCGTTTTATGGAAACACAGCAATTGGTCGACCAATTAAGTTTATTAATCGACAAAAACAATTTGGTCGATCAAACTTCACTAATTTGTCGACCAAATCAATTGATCGACCAAACTAAATTTATTGATCGACCAAAACAATTGGTTGACCAATTTTCGACTAATCCAAGTCAAAACAGTGAGATTAAAAATTCGTAGCAAAAGGAGTCCAAATTCCAAATTGATTCTCACCCGAGCCCGAGCTAGTGTCGAAGTCGGAGCCTGGGCGGAGCGGGGTGCACGCACGTGTGTGCGTGGTCCCCAGCCCCACCTCTTACTCTTTGCTACATAAGCCATGAGAAGTAGAAATTTTTTACACCCACCAAGAAGTTTGTCCACTTCCAGTATGTGACTAAAAACCTTTCCCAAATCTTATTAATTTCAACATGAATTCTCATGTCACTATATAGCAATTGCATCCCAATTAATGCAAT
The DNA here is from genome assembly GCA_037157565.1 of Thalassia testudinum. Taxonomy (NCBI): domain Eukaryota; kingdom Viridiplantae; phylum Streptophyta; class Magnoliopsida; order Alismatales; family Hydrocharitaceae; genus Thalassia; species Thalassia testudinum. Next base: position 16,872,977 of record JAZHRO010000076.1, on the reverse strand, counting down.
TAGACTCTCAGATCCAACAGAACATGCATCCAAATTGAATTAGAAAAGGTGTAGGAGAAGAATAGGTGCTCATGGGATTCTTCACATTTGCCGCAAAGCCTGCAAGTAGTATCAATGGGCAAACTCCAATGTGTAAGCCTATCTAAGGTAACTAACTTACCCTTGGCCACCAACTAAGCACAGCAGCACCACTTAGGGGTTGCTTTCTTATTCCAGATTGACTTCTAAACTTCAAGGACAGTCCCTCTATATCAAATAATATCTCTGACCTTCTTTGCTAAAAGAGACCCCCCCTAGAAGCACTGGTCACATCCACCCCTCAGCACTATAAAAGTGAGAAAGTAGAATGTCTCAAAGGGATAATAAGCGTTTCCACCAGAGGGAGTCCAAAGGCGTGGGGGTGGCAGAGACCCAATCATACCTTTGGTGCATCCAAATGCTCCAGATGGAATCCCTAGTAGAGATAAGGGGATGGGAAACCTTTGTAAAAGCACACAACTAAAGTTCCTCGAGACTACACATATTAAGACCCCCCTTCTGAAGGGGTTTGCAAATGTCTTCTCGGGCAACCAAATGAGATTTGCCATCCCAAATGACATCCGCAATCCAACTCTTGATTCTATCGAGAGAGGTCTTCTTAATGATGATGCAAGAGAGCTAGAATTTTAGGAGGCCCTCAAACCCCCACTTGACCCATTTCACTTGCCTCATTCTAGAGAGGGTTTTCCTCCTCCAACCATCCAGGAGATCCCTTACTTTGCTTTCAAGAGTAGTAAAAGGGTTGACCTCCCTCCCAGTTACTAAGGAAATCCCCAAGTATTGACAAAGGAATCTTCTCTCTAACATACCCAAGAGCATGCAGATTTCCATTTTATGGCGGCAATGTTTAGAGATGTAAACATGACTTTTTGCATTATTTAATTTGAGGCTTGATAAATGGGCAAGGGTATCCAGAGCATTACTGCCAACAAAACCTTAAAACCATCATGCTTCCTACAACTACAAGTTGTGCAATCCTTTATTTCTATTTGAACTAGATATGAACCATTAACTTCTTATTACAGAGAAGTATGGACATTCAAGTTCAAACTAAATACAAACACATAAGATGAGTACTTTTATTTTTTATTGTAATTTCCTCCCATTTGATTACATTTAGTTGACTTGACATATGTTATTTTATAAAATATTCAAACAAAATATTTTTGGTTGCATGAGAATTTAAAGATATTTTAATTAATACAAAAGGCAAATATGATAACGTTGTGATTTACACAATTGAAAATGTAATTATCTTTACAAGTTTTTTTTTACTTGTATCAAATTATATTTCTATCCATACCTTTAAAATAATTATTGAGTAAATTTCCCATTTACATAAATATTATTTTGTAAGCATCGATGAAATAAATAACGAGATTATGAATAAATGGGTCGATTCAGCTCGATGTGAACCCAATCTTTTTTTTTGTCGAGCAAGGTTTGGGTCAAAAGAAATTATTTTGGGCTCGACCTTGAGCCGCCTTTTCAACCCATTTATTAAAGTGAAAAAATAAACAACGTTACAATGATTTTACAATGCATAAAGTAAAAGTGGTGGTTTCAATCGGTACCAATGAAACCACTTTCATAGATGAAAAATCACTTCACATAGGTGAAAAATTACATTTCAAGTGAAAAACCATGTACAACTAATAGAAAGGTAAAATACATTGATGTATTTTTATTTTCAATCAATACATTTTTATTTTTAATCAATTAAAATTTATTTCCAATCAATATAATTTTATTTACTTGATTTCAACGGATTGATTCTAATCATATATTATAAAATATATTGAAACATAAGTTTCCATACTCATATCTTGTAACAACCCGATTTTCGAGTCCCTACGAGATACGAGAACCGGACCGACTCGACTAATCCCAAGACCTGGTCGTCCAACGAGGAAGTAACCAAAAGAGCAGTAAAATAGACCACATTCAGCATGAATATAACTAACAGTAAGAAAATACAGCAGTAAGGAAAGAAATCACTACAGTATATACCACCACAACAGTAGAACAACATTCATAACATAATATGAAACTGCAGGTAAAGAAAAGAATAGCGGTAACAAGAACTACTCACTACAGTGGAACCAAAAAGAGGTACAAGAAAACAGTGGTAACTCTACTGGATCCTACCCGGCCCAGCGTCCTCTGCAACCGCTAACCCTAAATGCTCAACACCTGGTCCTGAAAGGTAACGAGTGTAACACGTCAGCAAAACGCTGAGTATAGTGGCAGCTAAACTAAAGAAACAATACAGTGTACAGTAGCTGTTTTAATTTTCTTTCTTTCTTTATTTACGTCTTTCTATTATTTCAAAATTTATCTATTTCTCAGATCCTTCACTTGATCTCGAATGTTCCTCGTGGGAACGATTTTGATTGCAGTCTTTTCCAAAAAGTAGAAGTAGCACGTGGTGCTCTCCTGGCCGGGAGAGTCCCCCGTGGTGATCCTACTCTCAGTCAACCACCCCAAGGTCACGGACAGGCGTAACGGTGACTACGGCACGCGCGATAAACGCACAGGTAGCTAACCCGCACTGGCACGCGGTCAGTCGTTTCCGTTAACGGGTGCACCCAAAGCACAGCACGGAACCAGTACAGGGCAGAGCCCTGTCAGGGGTCCAACCCCTCCACAGTAACCAAACAGGGGCCTTGCCCCTCCACAGTCCGCGCACCCTCGCCTGACTACCCTGGTTTGCCCAGTGGGCCTAACAAGTCGGTGTAGGAGGCTAGCAGAACCCCGGGGCCCGTGGGGTAGCTAGTACCTCCCTACACTAGTAGCTCTCCTCGGTACTACGTACACGAGGGCCAACAAGTTGGTACAAAGTGGCCAATCCTGACCCCAGGTCCCTGGGGCGGCTGGCTCCGCTCTGCACTAAACAGGTACAGGTACTTCCCTTGGTACTACGTACCCAAGAGACAGCACACTACCACGTCTTTCTTTCTCAGTTCCATTCCTTTCTCTTTCCAGGAGTTCCACTCCTAATTCCCCGTAGGGTTCCAGTTCTTTTAACTCAGCACATTCAGGTTTCACCTTTCCAGTTTCACGATCATACATCTCATATTCTCAGACATGCTCATTTATTCATAACAGACAGCTGTTAAACCAACTTACAGGTAGCTATTATTTCCTTTCCACATTTTCCAAGACTGCAGTATTCATATATTCCACTAGTTCTTCCCATCCTAGGGTTTATGCCATACCCTAGGATCTATCATACAATCTAGTTTTCCAGCCCTAGGATTCATGCAACACCCTAGGATCTACCATTCATTCTAGTTTCTCATTCCTAGGATTCATGCCATATCTTAGGTTCTATTTATAGTTCCATAATTTAACAGATTATACTAATAAACTTAAAAGCCACTCTACCAGTTACAACAGGCGTACTGGGGGCGTGGTCGGGAATCCCGCGTACCTCTGCAACCCCCGAGACTGCAACGGAACGGGATCCTATCACAAGGATCAAACACAAGGAGTTTCTCAAAACAGTATACAACTACTGTAGACGGGTAGAGGATTTAATTTCGAAAAGTACGCAACTCGAAATGCGGAAAACGGACTCCGAACGGGCCTTAAACAGGTCGAAAACGACGAAACAGTGCAAAATCAGACATCTGGAACCTCTTCCAGACGTCTTAAAAAGTGGATCAGAGGTTACCTTTGTTCTGCGTGGTCTCTCAGACGTCCAGAAGCCTGCGGGGGCGTCTGGCCTAGTTCCCAGACATTCGATGGTCACCCAGGACGTCTGGAAGTCGCTCCCGTCGTCTGGCACCACTGCCAGACATCTGATTCGCGTTGGATGCGAATCTCAGACCCTGCGCGTACCCATTCCTCGTGCTCAGTATGGACGGTCGAAGGAAAGAAGAAGGTACGAAAATAACTTACTTACCAGACGTCTGGACAGTCTTCCAGACGTCTTCCTCGTCGTCTGGTTGGAAGCCCAGATGTCTGATTCTAGAAAAATTTTCAGAACAAGGCGTGTCTTGCCCTTCGCCCGCGACGTACGGCCGCGCCGCGCCTCGTCCGCCTGCTGCTCGAGCCGCAGCAGGCCTCCTACGTCACTCCGCGCCCGCTGCGCCCCCGCCGGCCGGCTCTAGCAGCCCCGGCAAGCTCGCCCTCACGGCCGAGCGCCTCCTCTTCTCGCGCAGCACCTCCCCCCCGCACTCGCCGTGGCTGCCACTGCCGCCGCTCGCTCACTCGCGCTCGCACTCGCGCACCGGCTGGAAGGAGAAGCGAAGGTGGTGAGAGTGAGGGAGAGGGCGAGGCTTTTTAAAGCCTCGCGGTGAGGAGAGAGAGAGCGAGACAGGGGGGTAGCGCCTGCGGAGGAGAGGGAAAAAGGGCACCCGCAGGTCTGCACTCGCAGGCACGCAGACGCGATCGCGCGTGCCGCCGTAACCAAATCCCAGGTGTCTGGGAGGGATTCCAGACGTCTGATCCGACGTCTGGACCACCTCCTAGACGTCTTAAAAGACATCTGAAGTCGCACATTCGTAACATATCCTTTTATCAAATGAACTTGGATAAGGTCAAACCCAACCCACAAGGTTCCGATCCGACGCTCATCCCTAATATAAAATATCTCTTGTCATTATTTTACAAACTAAAAAATTAGGTTATCGCAGACACTACGTATTTTCTATCTTGAGAAGCATACGAATGGAAAGTGATTTCCTTTACCGTTTAACCAGATGCACAAGTAGCAAGGGCGTATTCATTTGGCCATGCGGACAAAGTATTTTCTTTCACTTTTTATGTCCTTGGAGTCCATTCTGTTTGACAAAGGAATCCAAATCTCTAGGTTTTCACGTTCATAAATATATAGGATCTGTGTAAATCTTTTGCGCTCACAATTAAGCTCCCAGGGAATGTCAATAGATCCTCAGTTTGCAAAACCAATGTCCATACATTAATACCTATTTATATATTAGGTAAGTACATCCAAACTTAAACTAATATCTAGCGGGTACCCTTATACCTTATCAACCGCATCACTCGGTCATCCAGATAAACCAGAATACCTGGTCATCCAAATCCTCAACGACCTAGAATATCTGGCCGTTCAAAGTCTCGGTCAGCCACAAATTAAAAATAGAATTATTTTGTTATTACCTTTTATCTAGTTTGTTACATGAAATTACTATGCGTACATGTACATGCTCCTGAGTTCAAACGAACAAAATCAGAGAGATCTTCGCTCACTTTAGCATGGTAATTAATTGACATATCTATTATTAAATTATTATATCCTTTACAATGTATCATTGTGATGATAAACGAGCCTTACATTACACTCAACATAAAATCATACAATATCTAATATTAAAAAATATAATAGTTGGGGGGAGGGATTGGGGGTTGCGGGCAAAAATACATATAATATATACATACGTATATGGATAATCAGATGGGTCAACTATCTGGATAAACTTGAACCCATTCCCCAACACAACCCAATTCTGAAGTCAAACCGAAACCTTCTCCATTTCTAAACGGGGTAATGTTTTACCGCTTTGATTGGGTTTGAGTAGGGTCGGATTGGACTCGAATTGACGTCCACAGAAAGTGAGAGACGCACATGCAATGCGTACTGGGCCAATATGCATTTAATCTTTACATTGGAATGAATAATAAATTATTTTTATATAGGTATAAGTAATTTAAATAATTTTTAAAATTATTTTATATTAATATAAAATTATTATGTCATCTTCAAAATAATTTTACATTAATGTAAATAAAAAATCATCGTAATACCTTTAAAATAATTTTACATAAATATAAAATAAAATTTCACTCATACAAAATTATCTTAAATTAATTTATTATTTAAAATAATTTTTTATTGATGTAAATTAATTTATCATTAATATAAAATTATTTATTATTTATATATTTTAATTTAAAATGATATAAATTTTCTTTTAATATAATAAAATCTATCATATAATAAACTTTTAATTCTTTTATTTACTTACCTTAAATTTCAATTAAAGATCACACCATGTATTAACTTACGTCACCAAATACATCACACCATTAATTTCTTATCTTAATCTTTTTACAGATAAACCGTTAAAGGAAAGCAACAGGGCATCGATTTCCTTTTCTTCTTTTACACATGACCTTTTAATGTCACTAAATACGGAATGATATAAATGCATATATTTATATGTATGTACGTATGAGTTAACATGTCTCTCCTTTTGCGTGTGTAAACAGTATGTATGATTTCAAATGGAAAACAAGTATGCGTTTGCATGCACATAGCAAAGTCGTTATCAACTATACAATTCTATAGGCATGTCTTACAAATAACTGAGTGTGATGGTGGATGGATGTTGTTGCATCCGTTTGCATCACTAGCATACATGCATGCCCCTACGAAGTCCAGCTGTATCTGCAGATAATTTGGGGGAAGCCCCATGTTTCAAAGTGGTTTTTGCGTGCTAGACTTGCATGCAGAGGGAGACTCCTCGGGAAGGATAGAAAAATGATGAGGTGGGCGTGGTTCTCGGACCCTTTCTGGAGCAAGTACGCTGTGGTGTACATTGATTTATACATTTGAATCTAAAATATATATATATATATATACATATATATATATATATATATATATATTATCATCTAATCATATAAAGATATCATAAGTCATGACATTTCTTTCTAACATGTGAAGTGATAAGTTGGTATACACTTGAGTGTATAACAAATATTTTTCTTTTCTATGTCCCTTGTCTCGTTAATGCTGTAAGTGTGCCCCACCTTTTCTTCACTTGCTTGGGCTAGGATTTCTATGTGACGCAAACTTGTAGAAGTGTAGTAGAGATACGATCAACAAATCCATAGAATGCTCAATGATCTCGTTGGTCTTGATCCCATGATTTGGCCTCATCCATCGTTGCACCATTTGGGACATATGACATGAACGAAATTATTAGTAGCAGTAATTAACATTGGTGCTGTCAAACTAATGTAACAGTAGGTAATTGTCATAATTGTTGTAACAAGAAATACAATTGGGGTTGATAGCAGTTGAGACCACTCTAGTATAATAGGCAATAAGAACACTTTTGGAGTCATGTTATAGAAGTCGAACCCCCTTTCCTGACCTCTTCTTCTCGCTACTATCTCCAGCTCTCTCTTTCTCTCCCTCTTTCTTTTATTCTCTCTGATCTCTCCCTCAACTCACTATGAAATTTCTACAAATTAGTTGTGACTCGATCTAAGAGTCATGCCCAATGTTTAGGACAAAGTCGTCGATATTAAGATATATGCGTTGTAGTAGAGGACGAAAATTGTACAAAATACTTAAATTTATAAACTCTAAAATAGGAAATGTGAGTTTGAGGTCATTCGCAGGGAGTAAAATGGCAATTTCAATCACTAATCACAATAACGAGAGAAGATGTGCAAATATATTCAAAATGATGCTCAATGTATATATTAGAATAATCTAGCAATAAATCAGAAATGAGAGTACAAAAAGATGGGGTTAAAATGATGATTTCAATCACCAAATTAACCATAATGTTTAAGCTCACAATAATCTCAAATAAATGAACAATACGCCCAACCAATTATCTCAGCAATATCAGAACAAGCTTAAGCCTCATATGACAGTGTAAGGCCTCAGACGCCTTAACCTAGTATCAGCAGAACCAATACAGTGGAGGAGCCAAGGCACAACAGACAGAGGCACAAGGTCCTCACACAAAGCCTTTAGATGCTAAGTGTTGAGAGAGGGAGAGGGCACAAATCCCGAGGTAGCAAAACCCTCCCCATCTTCCTCGGCTTTCTTCTTTCTTAGATCAAGTCAGACCCGGGTATTAGGGTAAACGGATCCACCACCCAGACCCACGAGATGTGAGCATAGGTGAGGACGTGTGGACAAGCGCGTGTAATGGGGCGTGCGTGTGGGGACCTCACCCCCGGTGCATGCTGAGGCAATGGGGCTACAACAGCTTTGCGTATTATACGCCTTCGCGAGTTCTTTCTTCCCCAATGTGGGACTAAAGTGAGCAGCCTCTTCCTTCGAGCAGCAACAACTGAAGGTCTCTCTGATTGCGGTTAAAGAGGGTGCCTGCAATTGCAACTGAAGACCTAGAGGGGAGCTTGGAGATGTTCCGTAGTGCCTAGGGGTAGCAGCGGGGATGAACTCGGTCGGGAGATGGCGGACGAAACCAGAGAAGGAGGTGGTAGCGACGGTGCTCCGGCATAGACCTGAAAAGATGAATACGGCCTCTCGGCTCTATCAGAAATGCTCAGAAGGATCGCCTGATTGTGACGAACGTGCTGGTTGTGGTTGCGTGCGGTGAGGAGGTGTGTGTGTGTGGCGAAGTCGAAGAAGGTGAGTGAAGGTGGTGGTGCTCGGTGGGAGGGTTGGGTGGCCAATAGCCCCAGTGATGTCAGGGCTTTTGGTTGCGGGAATGTGGTGGTGCTTCTGGAAGTTATGGCGAGGCAATTAGTGCTGTGGAGCGGGCGTGCGAGCTCGTCGTAGGTACGCCGACGCTGAGGAAGGTGGAGGTGGTATGGGTGATGTAGTGTGTGCACCTAAGTTCTAAGGGTGTAGGAAGAGTCAGGGGATGGAGAGGAGTCGAGAATGAGTGACTACAGACGAGGAGAGAGCGGGGATGTCGCTGGTTATGATTGGTCAACGTCGTAGACGAAGAGAAATTTGGAGAGGGGAATGGTGATGTTTGAAGGAGGAGGAAGCCTCTCGCAGGTATGGCGAGGAGTGGACGACGAAGAGGAAGGGATTCCTGATGCCTATGGTATGTGGCAGAGGGCAAGGAAGTCGGAGAAGGGTCGTCGGAGCAAGCTGGAGCTAGCCGGGGGAAGAGGAAGAAGAGGAGATTTTGACCTCAAAACTAGCTAAGGAGCATGGCCTTGCGAAGGGGGCCTTTTTAAAGTCCTCAGGCAAAGCTCCAAACCTGGGAAGAAGTTTGAGAAGCTTGAGATTTCAGGGGAGAAGATCCCCAAATTTTCTTGCATTTTCCTGATCTGAGGGGCTCGATTTAGGGTTTGAAAGGCAGTGCAATCAATCAGATAGGACCCAGATTCGTGATGGTTTGATCAACAGCAACTGCAACATCTGACTGCTCAGCAACACCTAAGTACGGAACCCGAGACAAATGTCAGCGAAAACTGAGTAGAGTAGTACAATTAAACAAGTAACTCAAGTAACAAAGTACAGTAAAATGACACTATCTTGATTGTTCGTCAGTTTACAATCTTATTTATATCCAATCTCTTTTATGCAATTTGCCCATATTCTTATTGTTCTCAAACTGTTAATCAATGTCTCGTGCATGAGACAATTTCATGTAACTTCCTGTGGTGTAAGACCGATATAAGCCACCCTCCTAGCTAGGAGGGCTGCTTATATCCCTCGAGTCACCATACTCCGTCACCTTGGGGTCATTGCAGAAAGGGGTGGCGGCTACGTCGTGTAGCGTAAACACTTACAAGCACTTTGTACTCTGTACTACAGACAACCAATGACCCACCCACTGATAGAAAGAACTGCTCCAAACCTCGAGCCCTGCGAATCCGCTATCCCAGTTGGCCCTTAAGCCTAACCAATGAGTCGTAGGGAGGCTAGCAACTCCCTAAACCAGCCCCTGAACTTGGTCTGAAAAGACCTAAAGCTACGGCTGAAATCCTGGCAAATAGCAGAGCTGAAACTAGTTATCTAATCGTTTATTATCTTGACATATCTGTTGTATTATATAATCAATTTCTAGATAACTGTATCTCCTATTCTGCTAATTTAGAAAATCCTTAGTAATTTCGTATTACTAATTCCAAGATTTGTAATTATTCACATTATCTTTCAACTTATCCTTTTACAAGTAGATTCAATCTTGTGATAGTGGTCCCATGTTATCTAGAATTTACTGAAAATAACAGAACTTGTTTCACTGAAAACGGAGTTTGTTTTATGCATGCGATAACAATGATACATGTGATCACTAATCTACGACATTTACATAAAAGATATTACTTTTTTTTTTTTAAGAGCACATAAATTAGGGAAAAACATTAGAGGGGTTCCAAACTCAGCAAAAAGGAGAACTCATGCCAACCAAGGCAGTATATGGAAAAAGATTGCACAGGACGAGTCCACAAGTACCCAAAAAAAATCGGCTGAAGTGAAAGAGAGGTAGACTACTCTACCTAATGTCATTGGAGGGACACAGTGACTACGAACCATATGCATTAGTCTTGGAAACAGTCTCCACGCCTGCCTCAAGATCCGTGCACGCACCGGAAAGATGACATGGTTCAATCGAACCCATGATGGGGTCGGAGACACCTAATTACGTTTCTAATTTTTCAATAAGGATCACAGACTCAAAAGAGGAAATAAACCATACCAACGCGTAGTATGCGTTAGTACTATTCCAATGATACCTTATTTGATGAAATCCGAGGTCGGGAAGGCTTTGAATAAGACGAAACAGTGTGAGGGGGTCTAGAGTCAGACCAAATGCCCACACACGCGCCTCCACACAACCCACGTATCGCGCACCCACTCGCTGATGATAACATCATCATCAGCCATATTTAGCTTTAATTAGTCATAATCAAGGATTAAATGCTCTTACATAACCGCCAGAGAGACATAATTCACTGCAAATCCATTTTGAGAGAAATACAGTAAAACATAGGTAAAACTATAATTTTAACAGTATATCTCAATTGCAGTACAATCACAGGTTTTCTCATGGTTTAATTAAGGGTCAAATAATCTTAAAAGTCTTACAAGTGGGTTAATGCAGACAGAAATGGGTTTTCGCACATTTTAGGAATTAAATGACTTTTAAAACCGTAAAAATAGACCCGCTTAATTAAATGAGATTCTGATCAGGATAAAATTCACCTAAACCCTCTAAAAATTATAGAAAAATATTCTCTAGGGTTTGGTACCTTCAATTTGACCATCAGAACCCGTCTTGACCCAAAACAGAGTTACAGGTAGATTTTTGCCCTAATTTGGGTAATTATGCAATTTATCCAATCAAACTTAGTCAAAACCTAAATCTAACATCACCATTGGATTCCTTGGGTCCAAATTAGGTTTGTACCAAAATTTGGGCCCAATATAAGATTGTCTTAACCTAGTTTGCAATTTGGTCCTATCTGATTCTTTTATCTCACATACATGCCCTTAACTTTCAAAATCTTTTCACATAGTCCCCATCTTTGTTGTCTTCTTCACAAAAAAGGTCACTGCTGCCCTAGAATCCTAATCCTACAACTCCAGCGACCTTTGATTGAAGAGAAGTCCTTCTTTGATCAATCAATCCCATCCAAAATTGGAAGGGAGATTCCTTGAGGAGTTCTCTTTCCAATGAATCTGATCTTCAGCCCCAAAACCTTCCCAATCTCTCATGTGAACACATGAGATATTCTGTTATCTTTAGGTTTCCAACTCCGGTGAGCTTTCCTAGCTCAAATCAACCTCTAGAGCCCTATAAAAGAGCCCTTGACACACGGTCGTTTTCCTCAGTTAGGTTTTGGCCAAAAACCTCTTCAAATCCCTATCTCCGGCCTCCTCCGACCTACGCTCTGACGACCTTCTCGACCTCCTTCCTCCATGCCTCCAAAGGCCAAATTGGAAGCTTAGCGACCTTCCCCATCTTCCTCTACACCTCGTCAGTCACAGCAAGCGCCATCTCCCCCTCTCTTCACCACCGTCCCCCTCACGAAGGGTTCGTCTTCCCCACATCCAGCAATCACACCGGCGTGGGAATCTCCCTTATTTCATCCCTAATTTAGGTCCACTCTCTCTCTCTCTCTCTCTCTCTAGGTTCTATCTATCCTTTTTTCCCTTCTTTTCGACCGTCGTTCACGCCACTCACCCTCCATCTTCCCCACGACCGGCCAAGCTCCCACGAGGCTTCCACAGCTCCACAAGCCACCGTTCACCTCCCCACGACTCCCATAAGCACTGCCGTGCTCCACAGACCAAAACTCCTCAAGAAATTGAGGGGATTAGTCCCTCACTCGCCTCACCAAACACGATCACCTCTGCACCACCTTCTCGCCTCTGTCCGGCCACTACACACCCCAATTCACCACAAAACCACCACCACTACACTTGTCGTGGTCCGACGATGCTTACGAGCTATTCTAATATGGCCATGAGGCTATATTTGTGATTCTTAGGTTTCGCCGTCCTCTGCTGTCGCCGCCGCTTCGCTTGACCACGTTCACAGTCCTCCGGCCATGATTCTTCCCTAATTTGTGTTCCATGTGCTGTGGAATAGTCCCAAGAGTCTTCCTGGGCAGTTGATCGAAGGACCCAGCTGCTACCTCATGACAATTGGACAAAGGACCTCGCTGTCGTGCGTAAGGAAAAGAGATGTGGGATTAGTCCCACATCGTAAAGGGACGAGCTTCCAAAGGTGCATATATTGATTTTTTGATATGGCCTTATCGCCTTAGTAGCACGAGGAGAGGTCCCCTCTCACGTGCCACACACGCCCTCGCCTGTAGCCACGCCACGCGGGTCTGGGCTCTGAACCGTATACCCGGATCCGATTAGAAAATAAAAAGAAAGGGAAAGGAAAAGGAAAAGAGAGAGAGGGGAGGGGGTTTTGCTCTCTTGGGATTCGGCTGACACTTAGTCACTAGAGGGATTGCCTCCCTCTATGTGTCAAGAAGAAAGAAGAGGAGAAGGAAGAAGGCCTTGATAGAAGAGAAAGAAAGAAGAAGAGGAGAAGACCTGAAGAGGCAAGGAGGAAGATGAGAGAAAAGAGAAGCCAAGGCAGAAGAGAGGCACATAGAAGAAGAGAAGAAGAAGAAGAAGAAGAAGAAGAAGAAGAAGCACAGTGCCCTCTTGCCACTATAGCAGGGCTGACTTAAGCCGTCTGATTGAGTGCCTTGTCATCTGATAAAGTGCACTATGCACTAAAGATTTGCATAGTTAAACTGTTCATTTATTTAGATGATTAAGTAATTATTATATGTGTATCTAATAATTGGTGATTCAAATCACCATTATTTTGCTTTTGATGTCTTTGAGCCTCATTAGAACCTTCACATACTCATGTGCTACAATACATATTTGATTTTTGAGTAATTAAGTGTGCTCATTTACAATATATATTGAGATTAGCGTGTAAATTCCTATTTGCTCCCAGCGAACGACCTTGGACTTTCATTTGAGTATAAGTTTTATCTGTTGTTCGAGCTATTTTTGAGGATTTATTGCTACAACGAACGCATCTTTATAAAACCTCTATCTAGCCTTGTCAACACCCGCTTATGTGCTCGCTCGTGGATCACTGCACGCATGTGCGCGCATCGTCTAATCGCGCCATGTGGCGCAATCTATCGCGCTTCCACTCGCTAACGCTCGTGCGCCCAAGTGAAACCGCACGCTGCTACTCACCACACGTCGCCCGCTCGCACGCTGCTGCCACCACTGCCGTCGCAAATATTGTAGTGGGAAGCCCGGACTTCTCGGAATTATGAGAAGGTCCTTGCGAAGAAAATTTTAATTTTTGAGAAGGAAAATCCAAGATTTTCCTTCTCTCTTCCTCTCTTGATTTGAGAGAGTTGAAGATGGATGACAACCCAAAGGACCCACGGGGTCCTTAAATAGGCCTTAGGGGCAGTTTTGAGTAGGTTTAGTTGGGTGAAGTACCCAAAATGCCCTTAGGGTTGGGTTCACCTTACATTTAGGTCCATGGTGATTTCTTTTGGCCATAACTTGAGCTATACAACTCGGAATCACGTGAAGCAAGCGTCTTTGGAAAGCTTGCGACGAGAGAAATCCAATGATACCACATATGGCACCCTTTTGAGAAGTTTTCACTGGGATTTAACTCGAAATACGTGATTTTGGTAAATTAAGGGGGTTCTGACACTAGCACCAAATCCTAACCAGGTGTTCGAATTCGAATTGACCCGAATCACTTTGAAATGACTCGAAGCCTGGATTTTGGGATGTTACAATCACCCCAACTTATTAACCAATTAAAAATAAATTAAAGATGGCGAAGACTCAAGAAATAAGTCCACATTTTAGTGGACACCTAGGCTGATTAAGTCCAAAGACCTGAAGATTCTAAGTGTTCAGGTTGTATCGTATTATTTTCTAAGGTTGAGAAATTTCGAATGACTAAGTGCTTTTTTCCTAATTCAAATTTTTTTCATAAATAAATAAAAAATAAAATGAATCTACAAAGCTAACAAAATAATTCAGAGATGAATATATCCATCAACCCCCCATGCCTATCTAATGCAATATCCTCATTGTGTTAAAAAGACATGAAACAGAGCGGAGTAGAGAATAAAGCACGCAAATTCCATCATTAATTGGTCAGCTCCGAGATGAAAACAGACTGTATAAGTGTTGAGTTTAGTGCCTTCAGCTAGGCACACTATACAAACAAAGAAGAAATTAGGAATTCACAAGTGCGGGTTAAGATTAGAATAAAAGGATTGATCTTGAAACCCGTAAGAAGATGTCCACAATATGGATGAGATTGTGATGAGGACCCATGCCCTAAGGTCGAGTATTTCTAAAGTTCTGGATGAAAATTACCCAGAATCAGAGATCAATGTGCTTGCAGGGCTAGGCCTGCGGTTTGTGTTCGTGCAACCAAAGTCTAAAGTATTAGAAAATAGGTAGGTTTTGACTAATAGATGATGTTTTCCAATTAGGTTTCATCTCAAAAAGATAATCCATTAATCTACACTTAGGTTGCACATCCTAGGGAGGGTAAGGGTTGTAATGAGCATATCCTTCTTGTTCATAGGTCGTATTAGGTTGTTTATCAAAGGGAGAAGATCTATACTCGGTGCAGGCAAGAGAGGGATAATAATCACAGTCTAGATGTCCAGGATTAGACCATGGAGATTGAGGTCTGGAATTATTTCCCCAATTAAAATTATCCTAACTAGTGGATGGATAGTCATAAGTTGGGTCAGGATAGTAATCATCTTGGGGATCAGTGGTGGTAGAGGGTAAGAGTGGAAATGCGAGTAGGATGTGGAAGGATCTATATGGCAAAGTAGGAGGGAAAAGAGAAAAGAAAGGTGCCCTTTAATATAAACAATCAAACATGTCCTTAGGTGGGGTATCCTAAAGATATACAGACTCTCAGAACCCGTCTTAAGATTAAAGACGATTTAGTCTACTCCTATCCGATCAATCCAACCAGTTAAGGGAGAGATTTGGGAGAAGGTACTTCCCTTGGCTTTTGCTTCAGGTTCCTTTGATACTCCCAACTTCGGTCGTTTGACGCTACTTCCCTAGCTAGACATTTGATGGACCAGTAGAAGTAGATTAATTGAAAATAATCTTGATCTAGACCCCGAAAAGAGAGTCCAATCCTTAAGGCCAACGCCTACTTGATTTTAGTTAGGCTTAGGTTTGAATGTGCTTGGGAATGTGATGAACCCTTTATCTGGGTTGTGCCCTTAAAGATCAATTTTCAATGTGTGTGTGCACAACCAGAGCTTGCAAACAAGGTTATTTAATGACTTGTCTTTTAGGGTTCAACATTGTTTAGTAGGTTTTAGGGTTCAGTTGTTAGGTTTGTTCAATCAAATTTCAGTTGGCATAGCATCTTTTGAAAGCACAGGTGAAGGTATATTCCTTTAAAACTTAAAAAGAATGTTGAGTGCCTGGTTAATTCTTAACAATTGAATCTTAAGGGGCAAGCTACAAAATGAATATGTTTTAATTAACGTAATGCAGCCCAAACAATTCAATCAAGTGGCCTGATGCACCACCTTTTAAGGCACACAAGGGTGGTTAGTTTACTTTGTTTCAAATCACTTATTTGTATAGATCATGCAGATCTACCGAGTCCTGTTGATGGGAACACCATCATGAGCTATAATTAGCTCATTTTGACCTAATTGAGAGAATAAATGCTCCTACATAACCAACTGAAAGTCCTAATTCACTGCATAACCTTTTTGAGAAAAAAATAAGAAACTAAGAGTAAAACTGTAATTTTACTAATGCAGTGCAACATCGGGTTTTCTCAAGGGCTAAACACAAGTCAAATGGTCTTAACAAGATAAAAAATGAGCTAGATTTGACAGAAAAGGATTTGTGTGTATCCTGTGAATTAAATGACTTATTCAAACCCTAAAACAGACTTACTTGAATAACTAAGGTTATAGTCAAGATAAAATTCACTTAAACCCTCTAAAAATCATAGAAAAATATTCTCTAGGGTTTAGAACCTTCAATTTGGCCATTGGAACCCATCTTAACCTAGAATGGGGTCTCAGACAGATATTTTCCCTAAATTAGGTTTTTGCATAAATTTCCCAGCCAAATATGGTCAAACCTAAAATCCAACTTCACCATTAGATTCTTTATGTCCAAATTAGGTTTGTACCAAAATTTGGACCCAAGTTGAGCTTGCCTTGACATAGTTTGCAAAAAGGTCTAGCCTGATTACATTTCTACCCCTAACTTTCAAAACTCTTACAAACAATCCCCTAGCTTCATCGTTTCTGCAATTAGGTCCTTACTCCATTATAGCGGAGGAATCCTACTCCGGCGAGCTTTAGAAGGAGAGTTCTCCCTGATTGCTCAAAGAATCTCTTCCAAAATTGGAAGGGAGATTCTCTAAGGAATTCTCTCTCGTCTGAACCCATCTTTGATCCCAGATTCTTTCCCAATCTCTCATGTGAACGCATGAGAGACATGGGTATCCTAAAGGCTTCCAACTCCGGCGACTCTGCCTTGCTTGGAAGCTTGGCTTCCAAGCACAAATCCCTCTCCAAATGACCTATAAAAGGAGCCCCAGATCTAACCGCATTCTCCAAGCTTGAAATTGGGCCGATTCTCCCTATATTCCTCTCTCCCTCACCGGCCACAATCTCCGCAAGCCCTGGCGGTTTCTCCCTCACTTACTCATCGCCCAACCACAATACTAGTGGTCGGGTTGTCTTCCTCTCCATCCTCCGCGTCGTGCAACACCGGCCGACATCGCCTCTGCCTCGTCTTCGCTGCCGCCTCATCTACGAAGCTTCGTCTTCCTCACAACCGGCAGCCATACCGGCGTGGATCCTCTATCCCTTTCGTCCCTTAAAAGTAGGTCTTTCGACTCTCTCTCTCCCACTTTCTTTCCCTCTCTTTATTTCTCAAAAACACCCATTGATGCCACTGACCACCGTCACCTTCTCCACCTCTGGCGATACCTCCGGCGAGGTGCTCCCGTCGCTCCGCACCTCCATACTCCTCACCGACCACCCTACGACCTCCACCTCGACTCCCTGACTATATCCCCTCAATCCAATCACTCCATCAACCACCCAAGCACTCCCTCGAACACACCCACTCACACACCCACAGTAAGCCCTAGGTATGCCACCACAGCCACCCACACGCTACAAAACCATGCCCATCACATCTGCCGTGGTCCGGCAAACCTCTCTGAGCGATTTGACGTGGCCGCGAGACCATGCTATTGATTTCAGGTTCAGGACGCCTTCCGCCATTGCTGCCAAGCTTGAAGCAAGCTTCAAGCCACTCTAAGTCGCGCTCTGCTCCAAGAGAGACCACTAGGTTGTGCGCAATTGAAGCTCGCACACGTCACAACCCTCACGCGAAAACTCCAGCAGCTGCAGCCCTTCAATTTGGTCAAGAACTCTTTGCGACAAATGCGTGAAGGGAGGTGGGTCATTTAGTCCCACCTCGGAAGTGGAAAAGCGCTCATGTACGCATAAAAGGAAAAAGTGTTAGAGGTTACCGCCTCCGATAATGAGGGTGAGGTCCTCCTCCCCCCCTCTCACGGACTCATCCGTGATATAGCCCGCAGACCTGGTCACGACTCGATTACCCGACCTGTTCACTCCTCACTCACCACACACGCTGGTGAGCCTAGACTCGGGACTCTGTTAGGTCCGAATACCCGATCGGCTAAAAGGCTTTGGGAGAGCAGCTTTGAAATAGAAAAGAGAGAAAGAGAGAAGAGAGCTACTCAGGGGAAGGGGGGTTTTGCTCTGAGGAGTTTACCTTCGACACTTAGTTGAATTTAGAGAAAGAGTAGGGTTGAAAGGAAGAAGTTGAAGAAGAAGGAGAGGAGAACCGCAGGGCTTAAGGCAAGGCAAAGAAGAGAAAGAGAAGGTAGACAGCAGAGAAAGAAAAGGAGCTGAAGAAGGAGAAGCCAAAGAAGAAGAAGAAGGAAGGAGAAGGCAGAGGCAGAGAAAGAGAAAATCAATCAGACATTTAAGTCGTCTGATTAAAGAATTAGATGATAGATTTTAGCCTCATTGTATTTTTTTACATTGAATCATTTTGGTGATATTGTAGGAGTATTTGGTGATCTACATCACCATTTTACTCCCTTATTTTTGTACTCTTATGCTGCTATTATTACAATTTCTTTCAGAATAAATTATGATCTTGATTTCTAAATACCAATTTGCTCCTTGTGTCCGACCTCGGAATTCTTTTCGAGTAATAAAATTGTATTTGTTTTGAATGCTTTTTCGGCTGTACTACAATGCATTACTTTTAAATACCGATTCAACGCTTTCAACACCTGTTTAGTCAAAATTCATTGATGTTTAGAAAAAACGTGTCGTAGTATAGTGACGAAAATCGTATCGACATTTAAATTTATAAAGCTTGAAAAAGAATCGTGAGTTCCGAAGCCGTTCATAAGGAGCAAAATTGAAATTTAATCCATTAATCAAATAATGTAAATATGAGCATGACAATCAATAATCAAAAGAATAATATGCAATGAATAATCACTCACAAATATATTCAATAATTGATCCAAATTGTATCTCGAAAATTGAATAACAAAATGATAATAAAGAGTCTAAAGAAGTGGTTGTTGAAACCACCAATTAAACTTAACACTTACGCTCAATTCAACTTCTCAAAGCCAATCAAATTAATTGATAAATTTAAACCAAGTAGATGTTCTTAAACAATCAATTCCTTTAGACATCCCAGCTAAGCCTCAAATGACTTAAGTCTCAACTCCAAAACCCTTCACAAATTATCCTAAGTCCATAGGCAAATATGCATAGTGCAACCCCCCCAACTCTCTCACAAATTTCTCTCCTTTCTCTCTCCTCAAATCTAGTTCAGGTCCAATTCGATTCAATGCAGGGGGATCGATCCAGCTCTAATGGCGTGGGTGAGCGGACTGGTGTGCGTGTGGTCATGAGTATGGGACCCGACCCCATGTCTTGGGTGACCAGTTAAGGCACATAAAATGTTATAAACGCATTTCAATTTCAAAAGTTTCCAATGTGGGGCTAATCAGGTGCCATTTTTTTCTTCGTCTCTTCGCGTGTTGCAGCAACTAGAGGTGGAGTTGAATTGATGCAGTTGGATGCTACCTTTTCTTGATTGATGCTGCAACTAAGTTCCTGATGTCAAATTGCATCCGCTGGAGGTAGCATTGAGGTTGGCGGTGTACGGTGGACGATGGAAGATGGAGGTTGTAATCGGAGATGACGCCGGTGATGAGGATCACCACTCTAATCACCCTCCCAATTCACTCTGAAAATTCTATAAACTGGTTATGACTTGATCTAAGAGTCACGCCCAACCTTCGTCATCATCTTTTGACACTTTTTCACCTCACAGAAATAAGCGCCTACACTTCCAGGAGAGGAATTTCATTCCGCAACTAACTGCAGGTATTTGTTCTGACTTGACAATCCTTATCAAGTGATCTACATTTCTATCTCCACTTTTTGATATTGGTTATATTTTCCATTGATCCTCTCCCTTGTTAGATGCTCTAGGCTTTAGTGTCATTAAATTTGAGTAAGAATTACTTTTTTTTTTTGAAGTCCAGGCTGTGATCCACCAATGGTGGCAATATTGATACATTATATCTTCAACAAGAACATGGCAAGCGTTGTCTAACAAAGCCTCCAATTGGCCTCACAGCATCGAAGACGGTTGTTGAAACGACCCTTTCCAAGGACCGTTTTGTTTTTTTTTTCTCGAACTTTAGGGGCCTTATTGTAAATTTTGTGCACTAAAAGGTTTCCGTGCGGAATATTTTAATTCTTGGGGGGTTTAATACAAAAACCTCCCCCATGCCCCATGCATTACACCACACCATACCCCATGACCCTACACCATACACCCTACCATACCCATGCCCATCCCTCACATACCCGGTTCCTGAATCCCTACAGGACACGAGATTGGCTCGACTCGACTAATCCCAAGACCCACAGGAAGCTTGTATTTATTAACAAGTAGTTATTTACAATTCTATTCATTCATTTATGACTGCAATCTCAAACACGCATACAAATAGTGCAAGTATTTCTCGTCCTAGGATTCATGCCACATCCTAGGTTTCTAGTTATCCAATTTCACATATGCATTCATGTTTTATAATTAAAACAGGGGAAACCACTCTATCAGACAATCCGGGAGTACTGGGGGCTTGAACGGCAGACTCACGTGCCTCTGCAAGCCCCGAACACGCAATAGATCGAAGTCCTATACCAAGGAACATACCACAATGGAACGTTCAGAACAATATATAAGGCTTTCTAACATACAGAGGAACTCACAAGGAAACCATAGATATCTTGCTTGCGTAAAACGGACCTTAAACAAATCCTAAACGGGTCAAAAATAGAACTGCATACCTAAATCAGACGTCTGGCACAAGGTCCAGACGTCTTAAAAGTCACCAGGGTCTCACCTCAACTTCCTGCGTCGACTTCAGACGTTCAGAACCCCCTCTTGACCGTCTGGATCCAACTCCAGACGTCCGACCTCTCCTCCAATCGTCTGGGAGTGCTTACGGTCGTCTGGTAAGCTGTTCAGACATCCGAAACGCGTGGGAGGGTGTGCCCTGCACCTTCTCAAAGTTGTCCCTACACGCCATAGACCGAATTGCCTACTTGTAGCCATACAGATTGGCTCTGCGGTGTGGCCTGCATGGTTGTAACCACAAGAGAAATGTACCTTCGCGAAACTCTACTTTCAGACGTCTAGTGCCGTCACTAGACGTCCAACCTGTCGTCTGGACGACACGCCAGACGTCTGATTCTGGGAAAAACCCAGAATCAGAGTAACCTGCCGCTCCCCTCGCCGCGTGCAGCTGCGGCTTCTCCTCCTCATTTGCAGCTCCGGCTACAGTAGGGTGTCGGGGACATCTCCCTCGACGTGCTCCTCCTCCCGCACGCGCCGCTCCGGCTGTGCATCCTCCGGTGAGCTCCCACGAACTCGCGAGCTCAAGCTCCTCCTCTCTTCACGCCCCCTCTCCTCCTCGCTCCTCGCTCTCACGCCCTCTCTCTCACTCGTTCCTCTCGCTGTAGTGGAGAGGAAGAAGGAAGGTGGTGGTGGTGGAGTGGAGAAGAGAGGAAAGGGGGAGAGGGGTTATATAGGGAGTGGGGTTAGGTTTCGGTGAGGGAGGAGAAATGGAGAAGAGAGAGAAGGAAAGCGTCTGCGCGCAGCCAGTGCGTAGAACCGACCCTGCATACAGATATTTCAATTTCCAGACGTCTGGGAAGGGGTCCAGATGTCCGACTGACAGTCTAGACGTCTTTAAAAGGCTCAGAACAAAATAGGACTTTACATCATAACAAACTTAAATGAAGTTTCATCCTCGAAACTTAAGCTAACTAGGGTGCAGAAAAGGAAATATACACGTATAACAAACTTAAAGAGGATCGAAGCTGATGAGAACCTCATCATGAGCCCTAACTAGCTCTTTTCGACCTAAAAAAGAGAACAAAAGCTCCTACATAACCAAGAGAAAGGCCTAATTCAAGGGATCACTAATCTTTGAAGAGAACATGAAATAAAGGGTAAAACTGTAATTTTACCACTGCAGTTCATCAACGGGATTTTCCAGGGGATAAACAAGGTCAATTGGGCTTAATAAAAGGAAAAGTGGGATGATTCAATCAGAAAAGGATTTTGGTGATATTTAAGAATTAAATGACATTCTGTAACCCTAAAACAAACCCACTTAATTTCACATGGTTCCAGTCAGGATAAAAATTGAATAAACTCTCTAAAATTCATGAATAAATATCCCTTAGGATTTAGAACCTTCAATTTGACCTTTGGAACCTATTTTGACCTAGATTGGGGTCCTAGCTCAATATTTAAGCTAATTTAAGTTTTTGTGCAAAATGTCCAAGCAAACGTGGTCAAACCTAAAATCCAACTTCACCATTGGATTCCTTAGGCCCAAATTAGGTTTGTACCAAAATTTGGACCTAAGGGAAGGTCATCTTGACCTACTTTGCAAAAAAGTTCACCTAATTACATTTTGACCCTAACTTTTGAAAACCCATGCGAAAACCCCCTCAACTTCTTCATCACTTTTTGCATTCCGGTCCCTCTGCCATTGCAGTAGAAGACCCATACCTCCGGCGAAGTTTCGAGGGGGATTTCTCCTTGCTTCCCTAGGAAGCTGCTCTCAGATTTGAAATGGGGGTTCTTTGAGAAGTCTCCTACCGCCTGAGCAACTCCCCATGCCCTGATTCACCCCATACCTCTCGTGCGAACGCTCGAGAGGCATGGGTATCGTACCTGCCACAACCTCCGACGTGAATTTTGCTCCCTTGCCAAGCATCTGACCCTCTGCTTATGCCTATAAAAGAAACTCCAGGACCAGTTGCTTCTTTCAAGCTTGTCTTGGCCTGAGAATTCCCTTGAATTCCATCCTCCCTCATCTCCAGCCATCTGCTCGCAAGCTCCGGCGACCTCTCCTCCCTCCTCTCATCACTCTGCCACCATACCAGAGGCAGAGTCATCTCCGCCTTGCTCCTCAGCATCGCGCCGTACCTGCGCGAGCCTCTCTGACCCCTTCCTCATCGCCATCATCCTTACCTTAGGGATTTCGTCTCTGGCGACGGTAGATACGCGTTGTCGGCCTCCTCTGCTCCCTCTCCGTCTAGCACCTCACAGATAAGTCCCCTTCCTCTACTTTTTCTTTTCCCTTTATCTATTTCTAATTTCACGCCCCGACAAGCACATATCACGGTCATCTTCTCCACCTCCAGCAAACCACTGGCAAGGTGCATCCACCACTCCACGCACCCACCCACCTCACCAACTACCTCAGCACCTCCGCCATCATCCACTGAGCACATTCCTCCCTTCCATCGACCGGCATCATCGCCCCAAGCTCCCCCCGACCACACCCATCACCACGGCCACAGAGTGACCAAGGCACGCATGCCTAGGTCAACCCGCGGCCAGCCACCCATCGCTTCACCTTCGCCGTAACACGGCAAAGCTGTCCATGTGGCCTAATGAGGCCACGAGGCCATATTTAGTGATTTCAGGTCCGGCCTCCTTTTCGCCATTGAAGCTCGAGCAATATTGCTTGCAAGCTTCGCTCCAAGCTGCTGCGCTCCAGGTGAACGAGTCCAGGAGGTGTGCGTTGGTCTCCCGCACGCATCTAGACAAGTGAGAAGCCTGGAGAGGAATCACTGCAGCAGCAATTAGGCAAAGTTCTCCCTGCGAGCGCGGGAAGAAGCAGGTGGGACTTTAGTCCCACCTCGGTAGTTTTCAAAGCATGTGAGCATTTTAAATTGTTTTTGTGTTTCTCCTTCGTTGCCTCTTGACACGGGGTGAGGTTCCCTCGCCCACTCATGCCTTGTTCGTGCCCACGCTACGCGGACTTGGCACCCGACTCGATTACCTAGACCTAGCACTCCTCGCGCATCACACCCACGCCGGTGCGCCTGGACCCAAGCGCACACCCAACCCGATTACCCGGCTTTGGGAGAGCATACCAAAGAGAGATATAGAGAGAGAGAGATGCAGGGAGGGTAGGGGCTAGGTTTTGCGTTGTGGTGCTGTGCAGGAGCTAAAGAAGGTAGTAGCAGAAGAAGAAAAGAAGAAGAATGAGGAGCAGCTGAAGACAGAAGAAAGAAGCCTAAAGAAGAAGAAGGAAAGAGAGGCACTGTAGCAGAGGAGCAATAGAGGCAGGGGCTGAAGAAGAATGACAAGGCAGAAGAAGGAAGAAGGAGGAATCAAGGAAAAAGGAAGAGGCACAGCAGAGAAGAAGAAGGGGAAGGCGCGGCTGAAGGAGGCTAAGCAGAAGAAGAAGAAGAAAGTAGCTGGTGAAGAAAGAGAGAAGCAGGAGCGGCCAAGCAGAAGAGGAAGAAGAAGAAAACAGAGAAAGACAAAGAAGAAAAGAAGATTGCAGAAGAAGAAGGACTTAGCCACAGCAAAGAAGAAGGAAGAAGAAGAAAAAGAAAGAGTGAAATAACTGTAGCAACCGCAAGATAAGGCGTCTGACTCACAGAATCAGACGTCTAAAAAGGGAAAGTCAGAGAAAATAAGGAGAAGGTGCGGCCAAGCAGAGGAAAACAAAGAGAGAAGAAGAATAAGAACGAAGAAGTCACAAAGAGAGAAGGAAGAAAAGAGAAGAAGAAAGAGAATCCATTTCTTTTTGCATTTTCCCTTTCTAGCTTTCATATACATTGGATTGCTATCATCTTTTGAGTAATTAGAGATTGTGATTTTAGTTTCTAAAATACCAATTTGCTCCCTGAGTTTGACCTCGAATACTTTAGTTTTCGAGTAATAAAAAATTCTTATTTGTTTATATGACGATTTCATTTATATTGCAACAAGACTGATTTAAAACACGATAAAGCGTTGTAGCATTTTTTTTTTGGCGCCGCTGTCGGGGAGCAACGGGCATTTTAGAAGCTTTGATCACAACTTCTGATTTAATACTGACTTAATTTCTTTCTTTTGTTGTGTTTGTCTCAGGGAAAGCCAAGGAAAAAAAAGCTGCCGCACAACAACCACACTAAGGAACAGGTAAACTTGCATTAGCCCTCTCTCTTAATCCCCTCAAAATCTAAAAAGGAAAATAAAGAAAAATTAATCCAGGGCTATCTGTTTCTATATTTAGTAATTCACAAAAGTTGCTTGATTTTTACTTTCAACACATTTTGAATTGCACATCCAATTAAGGTAACTAGGGCTAAAACCTTCTTGATTGAGCCTTAGTTACCAATTTTTGAGGCAACTAAATTGGACCAAATAGAGCCAACTTAAGGATTATAAGCTAGGATTTTAGAGACACATCTTCTTCTAAGCAAAGAATCAAAGATTTCAAAAAGAGGTGTGCCTAAGCCTTGTTTGAAAAAAATCATTCCAAGAGAAACCTTAAGCAAATCAGGCTCTTAATCTATTTGAACCCAAAAAGCAAGGACCTAAAATCTCTCAAAGGAACAAGAGGTGAAGTTGATCCTTTGGGTCAACCAACCTTAAAATTAGGTCACTGTTTGCACTCAAAAGACCTAAAGTTCAAGTGGAACCCTAAGCACCTTGATCTTAACTAAAAAAGGTAGACCTAAGAGGTCAAGGTCCCCATTCTGGTCTACCTGGAATCTCAGTGACAAGAGAGGTCAGGTGGGAGAAACCCTGTAACCTGTGGGGACGCTCTACCGTGTAGGGGTCCTCGCGAAACTCTCCCTCTTTGGCTACCCAAGTATTTCTCAGGTGGACGACCTTTCTGACTAAAGGGAATCATCCGCCCCGAACCTCTATAGTCACCCAACATATTTTGGGTATCTAGATTGGGTCTAACACGTTCTGATCTCATCAAATCCTTCAATGCATGTTTGGTAGGAGGTCCTTAATACCTCCTTTAGAAATCCACTCTCCCCGAGTCCAAGCCTTGGTACCCTTGTTTGTGCAGCAACGCTACCACATAAATCTTTCCTCTGATTCAAAACCAAACTCTCCTTCTTCCATCATGGCACAACCCGTTGAATAAGAGAACAACCTTGAGCACCAACTTCAGCGCCTAAATGATCTCTTCCAAAACTTTGTCAACACACCGCAGCGTCCTATGATGCGAGATCACTATAATCCCGCTGTGGTGGCAATCAAGCCTCGAGTCTGAATCCCGGCTGGAGGTTCTAAATCCGAACTCAAGCCCAATATGATTCATGCCATACCAAAATTCTATGGTCTTAACTCCGAGGATCCATTCTAGCACATTAAACAGCTCAAGCATATGGCCCAGTCCTTCGGGTCAGATGCACAAAACTGGGATATTCTGCTCATGAAGATGTTTTCTTTCCCCCTCATGGACAAGGCTGCTCATTGATATCAAACTTAGACTCTTCCGATCAACACATGGGATGAACTTCAGTCCCAGTTTTTGAAGAAGTTCTTTCCCGTTGGTCGGACAAATGCTTTGAGCCATCAGAGCACTCATTTCACCCAACAGATGGGAGAACCTCTTCATGAGGCATGGGACCGATTCTTGGATCTCATGCGAAAGTGCCCCCATCACGGAGTTCCTAAATAGGAACAAGTCCAGTCTTTTTACCAGGGACTCCGTGAAGACATTCGATTATTCGTCAATGCAACCTGCGGAGGAAACATCATGGGTCAACATGAGGACACAGTGTGGGAGATTCTCGAAAATATGTGCGAGAACTCCATCAATAATGACTCCAAGGGCTTATTTGACCGGACGAATGCCCACACATTGACGAATCTTAGGGGAGCACATGAGATGCAGGGCCTGTCCACATTTGTCGACTTGGAGCTGATGGCCAGTCTGTTGGACAAGGTCTCTATCATAGAGAAGAAGGTGGGTGAGCTGACTCGACATCGGCAGCGAGCCACCCTGTGCAAAACTCTTTCACACAACCACCTCTCGCAAGGGAAACTGTGCAAAACATCTTTCACCGATCTTCTCAGGGGATGGACCCGTATCCACCCCCGTCTGACTCTAGGACGGGAGGGACCTCCGATCTGCTCTATTCTAGTAGGGGGAACTCTGAACCCCCTACTCTGACTTTCCTGAGGCTCCTCAGATCTGCGAGGACCTCAACGCCATTCAGAATGACCCATTTTCCAACACCTACAGCCCTGGTGGCGAAATCATCCCAACTTCCAGTGGGTGGAAAATTCTCAGAATCAAAGACTACCTTATCAACCCCGTTCACAAGCCCCTCGTCCATATCAGCCGCCTCAGCCTCAGCCTCAACCCAACCCCAACTATCAATCTGGGCCAAACCAAGATCAAATGACCCTTATCCTTCAAACACTGGCTGACATTCAGAAAATGAATGCGGTAATACAAAAACAATACAAGGACGAGATCACAGAGGTTCGCAACCAACTCGCCCAGATGGCAAATTCCCTCTAACCGGGCACACTTTCTTCGCAACCTTTGCTGAACCCAAATAACGTGCCGACCCAAAGGCGCGTTATGAATCTAGGCCACGCACAATTGCCTGACGGGATAGAAGCTTCGACATTTTACGCGGGATTTCAACAGCAGCCACCCATTTTACCAACCCCAAAATAGAACCAGGCAGGATTAAACTCCATAACAACCCATAGTGGTAAAGCAACTCAAGATCCACCTTATCCAAACCACTCCAAGCATGGTAGTGATCCAAGCCCTAGGATAGTTATCCAGGATGTCCCTATCCCAGATCAAGAACCTGGATCTATTCTCGAGGAACCAATCAAGGTTCCATTTCCCGAGGCCTTAACCAAGGGAAAAAGGATAACCAAACCCATGGCTCCTGAGGAAGATCTAGTCAAGCCCTTTGAATAGGTCCAGATAAACATCCCTTTGATGGATGCAATCCGCCACGTACCGACTTACGCATGATTTCTGAAAGACGTGTGTACACCCAAGTGTAAGCTGCGAACCAAAAGTGGGAGTCGGATCATACTATCAGAGCAAGCCAGCTCTGTAATCTTGAGTAAACTCCCACCCAACGCTAAAGACCCAGGCACTCCCCTGATTTCATGTAAAATTGATGAAACCCAATTCGATAGAGCCTTGTTAGACCTAGGTGCCTCCATAAACCTAATACCTACATCCCTCCTTAACCACATTGAAGAGTCCGAGCTTAAACCGACAGCGGTGACATTGCAGTTAGCCGATTGATCCATCAAGTCACCTAAAGGAATACACGAGGATGTCATTGTTAGGGTACGGGATTCTACTTCTCGGTGGATTTTATAGTTCTAGATATGGATGCACCTAAGAACCCCAGGGATACACCGATTATACTAGGGAGACCTTTTCTAGCCACTGCTAAGGCCAACATAAGCTGTGAAGAGGGCCAAATAGAATTGAAATTTGGGAACCAAACTCTAAAGATTGACATCTTTAAGGCTCAACAAGGGATTAATTGCGGTGTTATAAAACAAATATGTGATATCAAGGCTGTGGTTGATGAACCGCATATCGAGGACAACCTGATTATCTCCGAGCAACCACAAGAAGATCAAAACCCTTAAATAGAGGAGTCTGAACCTGATCTAGATACACCCATAACTCCTACCCTTGTTCCCGACACACATCGTGAACCACCCGCTGCTGCTAATAATCCCATCCTGGAACTCAAGCCCCTTCCCGATCATCTGAAATATGTCTTTTTGGGTTCCAATTAGACATTTCCTGTGATTATAAACTCCAGACTCACTCTTGACTAGGAATCCTGTCTGATTGTTGTTTTCCAGCAACATCGTAGAGCCATTAGATGGACTCTCGATGATTTGACTGGTACCAGCCCCTCTTATTGCACACACCATATCTATTCCGAAGAAGGCGCATGACCTTCACGTGAAATGCAGAGAGGTTTGAACCATAATCTGCAAGAGGTCGTGAAAAAGGAGATCATTAAGTGGTTAGAAGCTGGGATCATCTACCCGATCTCCGACAGTCGATGGGTGAGTCCAATCCAGGTTGTGCCTAAGAAGGCAGGACTCACCACCATCACGACTGAAACCGGAGAGGACATACCAACCCGTATAGCTAACTCGTGGAGAGCCTGCATTGATTACAGAAGACTCAATTCCTCCACGAAGAAGGATCATTTCCCACTACAGTTTATTGATCAGATCCTTGAGAAACTAGCGGGAAATAGGTTCTTCTACTTTCTTGACTGGTACTCCGGTTATAACCAAGTGGCAATCCATCCAGAGGACCAAGAAAAGACCATGTTCACCTGCCCCTTCAGGACGTACGCGTTCCGAAGGATGCCTCTCGGTCTCTACAATGCACCCGCAACTTTTCAGCGATGCATGTTTGCCATATTCTCAGATATGGTAGGTGATCATCTGGAAGTCTTCATGGATGACTTTTCACTATTTGGAGCATCATTTGACGATTGCCTCCAACACTTAGTCCAAATACTGAGGCGATGCATTGGTGTGAATCTGGTTCTTTCCTAGGAAAAGTGCCACTTCATGGTGCCTGAGGGAATCGTCCTGGGACATCTGATTTCGGAGAAAGGCATCCAAGTCGATCGAGCCAAGGTTAACTTGATTTCCAAACTCCCTATGCCTAGCTCGATCAAGGACATCTGATCTTTTCTGGAGCACGTCGGTTTTTACTGTCGATTTATCCCCGATTTTTCGAAAATCGCGCGCTTCCTAACCACTCTTCTCTCCAAGGATGTACCTTTCGAAATCTCCAAGGAATGCACTCAAGCATTTGAGATCCATCATAACCGAGATACCCAAACGCCGATCCTACAGTCCCTTGATTGGTCTCAACCCTTTGAGATCATGTGCGATGCATCTGACTTCGTTGTAGGAGCAATTTTGGGGCAGAAAATTGACGAGAAACCCGTGGTCATTTACTACGCTAGCAAAATACTTGACGAGGCTCAGCGTAACTACACTATTACTGAGAAAGAGCTGCTAGCCGTAGTATTTACCCTAGAAAATTTTAAATCTTACTTCCTGGGTTCCCATGTTATTATCTACTCGGATCACACAGCTGTGAGGCATCTCCTTACAAAGAAGGATGCGAAACTTCGATTAAGCCGATGGATCTTACTGTTGCAAGAATTTGACCTCGAGATTCACGACAAGCAGGAAGACAGAATGTGGTAGCTAATCACTTGTCCCACCTTTCTTCTGAGATCATTGACCCTTCCAGACCCATCACGGAATATTTTCCTGATGAGCACCTCCTGACTGTTGATACAGGGCTTCCATGGTTTGCTGACATAGTGAACTACTTGGCATCACATCAGATCTCGTTTGATTGGCCAAAGGCCAAGAAGGACAAATTGCGTTCCGATGCCAAGTATTACCTTTGGGAAGACCCGTATTTATTCCGCATTGGTGCTAATCAAATCATCCAACGGTGTATCACAGAAGCGGAAATCAAAGACATACTCTCTTTCTGCCATAACCAGGCATGCAATGGACATTTTTAAGGACAAAAAATCACATCAAAAGTCCTTTAGTGTGGCTTTTACTGGTCCACAATTTTCAAGGATGCATACAATCACTGTAAGGCATGTACCCGTTGCCAGACCTTGGGCAACATGAGCCATCGTGACATGATGCCTTTACATCGGATCCTGGTATGCGAGATTTTTGAAATATGGGGGATTGATTTTATGGGACCCTTTCCTATCTTAGACGGCTTCGAATACATTTTACTTGGTATTGACCTGTAAATGGATCGAAGCCATTTCGACCTGAACCAATGATCACAAAGTTGTTATCAAATTCATTCACCAAATAATTTTCTCACGGTTCGAGATTCCACGTGCAATCATTTCTGATGGAGGGACCCATTTCACAAACGCTCAGTTCAGGTCACTGATGACCAAATACGGGGTGTCGCATTGAATCTCTACTCCTTACCACCCCAAACTAATGATCTAGTTGAGCTATCAAACCAGGAGATTAAGAAAATCCTCCAGGTTACTGTTCGACCTGACAAGAAGGATTGGTCATCCCAACTTCCGGAAGCTTTGTGTGCTTATAGGATCGCCCACAAGACCCAATTAGGCTCCCCCACCACACAGGCTAGAAAGCTCGCACACCCCTGGCCCAAAGTCTTGCTGCCCGAAGCGCATAAATGCACCTGAAACCTCTGTTCACCAGCTGTTCGTGAAACTCAAAGGAAGGCATCTCCGGTATGGAGAAGATGATCTTCCTCCCAAAATAGTCAACTGAAGAAATGGTGGCCAAAGATAACTAGGTTTTATTATAGCGTTGTAGTATAGCCAGTTATTGCCATCATTTCAAATATATAATTTTTTACTCGGAAAATAAAAGAGTTCCCGAGGTCGAACTCAGGGAGCAAGTTGTATTCTAGGGATACAAATTCCTATTATAAAAATAAAGAGACAGAGAGAGGGAGAGAGATGAAAATTTGGCTTCTTCTTCTCTTCTTTCTTCCTCTTTGTTTTCTCTTCTCTTTGGCTTTTGGTTTCTTCTTCTTTGTTTATCTCCTTGTGGTCTTCTTCTTCTGCCTTCTGTTCTTCAGATCTTCTTCTCGTGCTCTTCTTTTGCTTTTGCTGTCAGGACGTCGTCTCTCCTTCTTTCTTCTTTTTCTTTCTGTCTTCTTTATCTGCAGCAGTGGTGATGTTCTTCTTCTTTCTTTTCTGCCTTCAGAGCGTCGTCTGATTTTCCACTCAGATGACTTAAGTCGTCGCTGCTATAGTGCCGCTCGGTGCTCCTTCCTTCAGTCTTCGTCAGCCTTCTTCTCTGCCTCGCTTGTCTTCTTCTTCTTTGCTTCGACCTGTTGGCTGCTCTTCTTCCTTCAGTCTTCTTCTTCTTCTCTTCAGCCCTTCCGCAGTCCCCTTCACCTATGCCTGCACACTCAAAGTTCCAATCAGAGACGGCAAAACCTACTCTACCCTCCCCCCCCCCGCCCGCGTTTCTCTCTCACAGAAGCCGCTCTTAGGAAAGCTCTCCCAGAGCTGCTGGGTAGTCGGGTACGGGTCGCGCCCGGGTCCAGGCCCACCGGCGTGCGTGGTGGGCGAGGAGTGCCAGACAAGTCGGGTCGGGTCGGCCGGATCCGCGTGATGAGCTCGCAGATGGGCCCGGTGAGACGGTGTGAGAGGGACCTCACCCCGTGTGCTGAGGCGATAAGCCTCCAGCACGTTTTCAATTTGTATCGCTGCGCCACTCCAGAACCTTCCGAGGTGGGACTAAATGTCCCACCCCAATTTGGCGCCTGCGCGGAGGAACCAGCTGGTACTTGCGGCTATACGCGAGGCCCTCGCCCCTGCTGCGGACCTGGGATTCTTCGCGAAGACACCCCATGCAACCTGGGATTCTGAATGGGCGTAGCGAGGCTGCAGCTGTAGGCGGAGGCAGCTCCTTCTGCACAGCAATGGCGGCGGA
Source organism: Thalassia testudinum (assembly GCA_037157565.1). Lineage (NCBI taxonomy): Eukaryota > Viridiplantae > Streptophyta > Magnoliopsida > Alismatales > Hydrocharitaceae > Thalassia > Thalassia testudinum. The sequence continues at coordinate 16,840,831 of JAZHRO010000076.1, read as the reverse complement.
GGACGGGTGACCTGTTCACAGCAAAACGGCCTCTCGGCCTAATCAGAAGGTGCCGGGAGCTTCGCCAGAGTGCGGCGAAGCTCGTGCGGGTGGTGGCGAGGCGTGGGGCGGCGTGCTGGGGCTGCCCTAGGTCGGACTGTGGGTCGGGAAGTGGGTGTGTTCGGTGGATTTGCAGAGGTTGGGTGGCGGGAATTGGAAGGGCGGAAATGGATCAGGGTGAGGAGGCGGAGATTCTGTGCAGGTCGGCGAGCCGTGTGGGGTGCTGGAGTGATGGGAGCGGGTCGCCGGAGTGTGGCCGGAGGTGGAGAAGGTGAGGGCGATTGGTCGGAATCGAGGGTGACAGTAAGGGTTTAAAGTGAGGAAAAGGAAGAGGGGAGAAAGGTGAGAAGTTATACCTACTTAGCAGGACAAGGAGGGGCCGGAACAGGCGACAGTCGTATCGACTGTCGCCGGAGAAGAAGCTGCCCAGAGGAAGGAGCGACGGTGAGGAGAGGGCTGGAGAGGCGCGCGCTGGGTGCGGCGCGGCGCGGCGTGGGAAGAGCAAGGGAAGGCAGCCCTGCTGCTGGTAGTGCGGCAGAACGACGAGGAGGAGGAGGGAAAAACCGCCGGAGCTGGAGGGCTTCCTGTCGGAGTGGGAAGAGAGTGAAAAGAGGGTGTTTCTCCGTCAGGACCGAGCTGACAAGAACGGCGGAGCGACGGGGGTATTTATAGGGGCGGAATCAGAGAGGAGGGCGGAGGGAGACGACGTGTCTCCCTCGTCGGAGGACGCCGGAAGAAGGAGACCCATACCGTCCGTGCGTTTGCACGGCCGGTATGGTGGGTTGCAGCGACCAGGGGGGTGTTCCTGCGACGGCTGACGACGCAGGGCACCCCCATTTGACCTGGCAGGCCCTCCCCCTTACCCTGCGCGGCGCCATGCTCCGCGCAAGGTCGCCGGAGTGTGGTGCTGGCAGGTTTTGCAGGGAGGACCTGAATGTAAAGAACGAAGAAGAGTTAGGGGCCAAAATGCGAGGGTTCAAAACTTGAGGGCCAAAAAGTAAATAGATGAGGACCAAAATGTAAAGTTAGTCAAGAAGGTTTCTTCTTAGGCTCAAGTTTTTATACGTGACTAATTAGGACCTAAGGATTCTGGTGGTGAATTTTATTTCTAGATAAAACCTTGTTTGACTGGTCAATTTACGTAAAAACCCAAATTAAGTTATTAATTGGGCATGGTTCTCAATGTAGGTCAAAATGGGTTCCGAAGGCCAAATTGAAGGTTCCAAACCCTAGAGATTATTTTTCTATGAATTTTAGAGGGTTTATTCTATTTTTACTTTGCCTCGAACCTCGTGAATTGAAGTAGGTTTGTTTTAAGGTTACAGATTATCATTTAGTTCCTTGGAACTGCTGTAGCCCTTGTCAGATCATCCCACTTTCCTTCTTATTCGGTTTGTTTGACCTATGTTTGGACCCTGAATTACCCTGTATGCAGATTATACTAGTAAAATTGCATTTTTACCCCTTATGACTTGTTTTCTCCTTAAACTCAGAATTCTCTGAGTTAAGCCTTTCCTTGAGTTATGTAGGAGCTTTTATCCTTTGTATTAGGTCAAAATGAGCTAGTTATGGCTCTTGATGAGGTTCTCATCATCCACCAAGGCGTGGTAAGCGGACAGCTAATCCATCCTCAGAATCACGTCAAAATCCTCCATAGGTATCACGGTTAGGCCAGCGGGGAGGCTGTGCCCCCAATACTGACCTCACAGTCTGTGTAGACCTCCTTAACTACAAACAACTGACCACCCGAACCTCTGATCACAAACGGATCCTCTAACAACAAGCAGCCTTGTCCCAAACTAACAGCAAAACTCGTAGTGACGAAAGAGTATGTGGCGCCGAAATCAAAAAGTAAGTAAACTAATTTGCCGAAAACTGTAACAATACCAGCCACCACTAAACCTGATGCCCTGGCGTCGTAATGTGTCAGGGCACTGATATGCTCATTAGCTCTCGGTGCAGAAGAAGCGGCCACACTCTGCTTCGAACAAGTAGCTGCTAGCCGGTACCCTCCCCGTAACTGCTATCCTCCCCCACGCGCCTGGGAACCACGACCACCTGCTTGGCCTCCAGCGCTCGATGCGGAGAGCATCTGCTGTGCTTCAGCCTTAGACGGGTAGTCGCTCCACCACTCTCGAGATGGTGGGCAGCTTCAGGGGCATGACATACCCCCTAATGGCTGGCGAGAGCCCCTCAGTGAACCTCCACAGGCACTCCTCCTTCGTAGCTACAACCGTCGCAGCAAAACGTGACAGCTCTAGGAAGCGCATGCAGTATACGCTAACAGTCATCATCCCCTGGTGGAGAGTGTGGAACTCCCGCCTCCTATGGTCTTGCTAAGTCTGCGGGAAGTACTGCTCGCAGAAGAGGATCACGAATTGGTTCCACGTCGGCTCTCCCCTCTCCTGGCCTCTGACTGCCCTCCACTGCCTATGTGCCACACTCTCCAGCTGGTACGTGGCAAAGGTCACGCGGCACTCTGCATGGGGGCGAAGGACGTCAAACACCTTCTCAATCTGCTCCATCCAGTCCTCTGCCTCAGACGGGTCCTCATCCCCCTTGAAGGAGGGGGGCTTCAGCCTCCAGAACTGTCTGAAAAGCTCGTAGTGCAGCTGCAGTGGGGGAACAGGCACGCCTCCAGGCAGGGAGGGCTCGTACTTGGAAGTGTCAGAGTGCGGTGGGGGCGGTGGAGGACCACCTCCTCCCGCTCCTGCTCGTCCAGCACTGCGTCGATCTCTCGGCGCCACAGAAGACTCCCCCTCCACGTCCCCAGGAAGAGGTGCCCGTGGAGGCAGGTGGACCTCCTCTCGTACTATGTCTCATATCAACTGAGTGAGGTCCTGGGCCTGAACGCCCAGGAGAAGTGTTGGGTCAACTGGCACCTCAGGCCCGACACATCCGCCCCTCCGACCTCGTCCACGGTCGCATCCACAGCCCGCCTCAAGAACTCCGAGTTGAGGCATCTCCTGCAAGGAGACGAGGAAGACAGGACAAAAAGAAGTCAACTCTAATGGACTTCAGCAAAAGAACCTCAGAACAGATGTCAAGTGGTACGTTGTAGCGGTTACTCTAGTTACATGCACGTGAATTGATTATTCTCAAGCTAGTTGGTTCATTTCTCGGGACAACCTTGCTCTGATACCATCTTGTTATGACCCGATTCCCGAATCCCTACAGGACACGAGACCGGCTCGACTCGACCAATCCCAAGACCCAGTCGTCCAACAAGAAATAACAAAAAAGTAGGAAAGTAAACCACATTCACTACGCTAAGTAACTAACAGTAAAAGAGTACAAGCAGTAAAGGAAGTAAAAGCTACTAATAGTACATATCACTACCATAACAGTAAAGCGGAAACAAAGTACAAAAATAAAAACAGTAACAATAGTCTGAACTCACTAACAAAAAGGAAGTACAACAACAGGAAACTACTGTTAGGCTCGACTGGGCCCAGCACCCTCTGCAGTCGACGACTCGGGCTGCTCAACTCCTAGACCTATAAAAGGGTACGAGTAAGATGAAGTCAGAAAATGCTGAGTAGAGTGGTAACCAACTAACTAAAGCAGTAAAAGCTAACAAGTAAATTTATCTTTTCCAATTATTCTATTTTACAAGTCATATCTTTTCACCCGTTGGTTTACTTGCAGATCTCTTTCTTGATCTTGTACGTTCCTCGTGGGAACGATCTTGATTGCAGTCTTTTCCGAGGAGTAGAAGGCACACATGGTGCACCCATGGCTGGGAGAGTCTCCCGTGGTGATCCTACACCCAATCAACCACCTCGAGGTCACGGGCAGACGTAGTGGTGACAACGGCACGCATGATAAGCGCATGGGTAGTTACCTCGCACTAGCACGCGGTCAGTCATTTCCGCTAGCGGGTATGCCCAAAGTACAGCACGGAACTGTATAGGGCCTAGCCCTCTCAGTAACAGGGTCTCGCCCCTCCACAGTCCGCGCACCCTCGTCTGACTACCTCGGTTTGCCCAGTGGGTCTAAATAGTCGGTGTAAGGTAGTTTGCTGAACCTCGGGCCCCGTGGGGTGGCTAGATCTCTCCCTACACTAGTAGCTCTCCCTAGTATAGTGTACGCGAGGGCCAACAGAAATCAGCGTAGAGTGGACAATCCTAACCCCAAGTTCCAACCCAAGGGCGACTAGCTCCGCTCTACACTAAACAGGGGACAGTCGCTCTCTTTTGTACCACATACTCAAGGGCCAACACACTTCCCACTCACATTTCCAGATCCATTCCATTTATCCACAGGAGCTCTACTCCTAATTCCCCGTAGGGTTCATGCTCATATTCACCATGTTCTTCCATACCAGGTTTCATCATTCACATTTCCATTCTCGTATTATACACATGCAGCTCGTATTTCCACAATTTAACATATACAACAGGTAATGTCACAGGTAACTGTTTAACTAGCACAGGCATTTCGTACTCCACAGGCAGCTCGTATTTATTAACAAGTAGTTATTTACAATTCTATTCATTCATTTATGACTGCAATTTCAAACACGCATACAAACAGTGCAAGTATTTCTCGTCCTAGGATTCATGCTACATCCTAGGTTTCTAGTTATCCAATTTCACATATGCATTCATGTTTTATAATTAAAACAGGGGAAACCACTCTACCAGACAATTCGGGAGTACTGGGAGCTCGAACGACAGACTTACGTGCCTTTGCAGGCCCCGAACAAGCAACAGATCGAAGTCCTATACCAAGGAACATACCATAATAGAATATTCAGAACAGTATATAAGGCTTTCTAACATGTAGAGGAACTCACAAGAAAATCACAAATATCTTGCTTGCGTAAAACAGACCTCAAACGGACCCTAACAGGTCGAAAACAGAACTGTAGACCTAAATCAAACATTTGGCACAAGGTCCAGACGTCTTAAAAGTCACCAGGGTCTCACCTCAACTTCCTGCATCGACTTCAGATGTCTAGAACCCCCACTTGACCGTCTGGACCTAGCTCCCAGATGACTTGGAGCAGTGCTAAATGTCTGGAGACACCCTCAGACGGCTGTGAAGGGTTTCAAACGTCTGAAAAAGACATAAGAAAGCAAGGTGAGCTACTGCATTCATTTAATAGGACTCGCCCCAGACGTCTGATTTTGGTCAAGATGCATGTTTTTGGGTCGGTTCAGAACTTAAACAGAGTCGATTTTTCACAAATAAGGTATCCTTCGTTTTCCTTCAAAATTCTCTACGTATTAGTATAATCACTATCATATTTTGGACTCGTTTGACATATTGGTCAACAATATAGGTCTCCAGTCCATGGAGCACACAGGACTCGCAGAGATGTCAGGATCCACCGTTCAAGCCCCCATACCATCCGTATACCATTGTAGAGTGGTCCCCTCTACTTCTGTGGTTTGAATTTGTAAGGTGCATTGTTAATTTATAAATATTTTCTTGAAAGCTAGGTTATGAGATGAACCCTGGGATTGAGAATGTGATTCTTTATGTTCAATGTATGAACCTCGCTTGCAATAAACTGAAGAATGCATGTTGTTAAATTCCTTCCTGTGAGAAATGGAATGTTAACAATGATGATTGCTTATCCTGTTTATTCACGAGCTCTGATGGGAACACCATCATGAGCCCTAACTAGCTCATTATGGGCGGGTATCAAAGAATAAAAGCTCCTACATAACCAACTGGAGGTCATAATTCACTGAATACCTTTCTGAGAAAAAAATAAGAAACAAAGGGTAAAAATGTAATTTTACCATTGCAGTACAACAACGGGTTTTCCCAAGGGCAAAACACAGGTCAAAGGATCTTAACAAGATAAAAAGTTGGTTGGATTTGACAAAAAAGTGTTTGTGTGTGTTATGTGAATTAAATGACTTCTTCAAACCTAAAATCGACCCACTTGATTAAACAAGGTTATTGTCAAGATAAAATTCACCTAAATCCTCTAAAAATCATATAAAAATATTATCTATGGCTTAGAACTTTCAATTTGGCCATTAGAACCCATTTTGAGCTAGAATGGGGTCTCAGATCGATATTTGCCCTAAATTAGGTTTTTACGTAAATTACCCAATCAAACATAGCCAAATCCAAAATCCAACTTCACCATTGGATTCCTTAGGTCCAAATTAGGTTTGTACCAAAATTTGGACCTAAGGGGATCTCATCTTGACCCACTTTGCAAATAGGTCCAGCCTTATTACATTTGTAACCCTATCTTTCAAAAACCTTTGCAAAAGTCCCCCTAACTTCTTCATCGTTCTTTGAAATTAGGTCCCTCCACCATTATAGCGGAGGATTCCTACTCTGGATATCTTTAGAAGGTGATTTCTCCCTGATTTCTTAGAGAATCCCCTTCAAAATTGGAAGAGAGATTCTCTAAGAAAATCCCTCCAATGTGAACCCTATTTGATGCCTTACTTGTTGCCCAATCTCTCATGCGAACACATGAGAGATTTGGGTCTCTTTTGGAGTTGCCATTTTCAGCAAGCATACCTTGCTTGGAAGCTTCGCTTCCAAGCACAAATCCCCTTCCAAAGACCTATTTAAGGAGCCCCAGTTCGCCCCGACTCCTCTAAGCTTGAAATCGACCGGAAATCCCCTCAATTTCTTCTCTCCTCCTCCGGCCGACTCTCTCATCAAGCTTCGACGACCTTCCCGGATCTCCTTCGTCGCCTGACCACAATACCAGAGGCAGGTTGTTATTCCTCGCGTTCATCTGCGTCACACAGCACCCGCCGATGCCCTTGTCTCCCCTTCATCCTCGCCGACCGTCCCTCTCTGAGCACCTTTGTCTCTGGCGTCAGCAATACGCGCCTAATTGCACAGCAAAAATACACCAATAAAAATGCCATTTTGTGTTATTTCCTAGCATTGCCATTATGTATTAGGCAACCATAGTTGTATTTGTAAAAATTAACACATGCATGCATTTAATTGAGAGGGGAGGAAAGTGAATAATTGGCCTTGCAATTAACGTCTTCATCAAGGGTTGCATCGCAAATTCGCCATCTTCATTTTTTTATTTGGCTTTGAAATTCTTCTTCTCTGCGCAGCCAGGGCATGGCTGGACTTTCCTCCATCTTCTTTAAAAAGCCCTCCTTGACTCCTTGCACAGGAGAGCCGGGGATCCAACATAGAGACAGCAACCTTCTTTCTCCAAGCCATCTCCTCCCTTTCTCCCCTCCATACGTAGCACCTCTTCCACTGAAGAGATACGCTGCGGGCAGGAGCAACTCATAGTGGTCCACGACCACCACTGTGAGTCCTACCACCGCCCAGCTCATCAAAGAGCCGGTGGGCGTGGTGGTTCATTTCTCTGTTTTCACCGCTGAACACCATCGCCGCCATTGACAGGAGCTTCAAGCTCGGAAGCTCAAGCAGCAGCAGCGGCAGCCAGCAGCAGCATAGGCCACCACGCGCCTCAGGCGCCTGTTCCGCGTACTCTACGCGCGCCAGCTGGTCACCCTCGCCCCTCTCTGAGCGCCCTGTCGCAAATCCCTGCCCGCTGCCCAGCTGGTTTCTTGTGCGCCAGCCGATCAACTTTTTTCCCTTGCACTGTAGCCGCGACCTCACACGGCTACAATGCGGTGACCAGAAAGTTTCTCACTTATCCGGTCACCATGCACTCTCTCTCCACGCCGCAACAGCCTCCAGCCCGCGCCCGCGTCTCTCCCCGCACCCGCTCTAGCGCCTGCGCTCGCGTCTGCACCCACCCACACCCGCGTCCGTGTCTTCGCCCGCAGCGCGCTGCGCTACACTCTCCCCTCACGCCTGCAGCCTCTAGTGCGCGTGCGCATATTCGTGCGCCTGCGTCTGCGCGTGGGCCATCATACGACAAGCACAGCCTCCAGACGGCTTAAATGCCCACGCCCTCTTCCTCTAGTAGACGCTCTCTCTCTCTCTCTCACACAGACACACACCTCACTCACACACACACACCACACTTGTACACACTCACGTGTACACACACTCACTCACTTGTACACGACTATATACGTGTATATATATATACATATATATATATTTATTTATTTATATACGTATATATATATATATATACATATATCTATACATATATTATTACCTATACAACTATGTATAAGTATATATACATATATATATATACATACATACATCTACATACACATACATTTATACATATATATATATATACAAATATACATACATATATACAGATATATCTATAGATATAAATACATACATATATATATATATATATATATATATATATATATATATATATATATCTACATATATCTATATACATAGATACTTATACTAATATATCTATTTACATATATACATATATATATATATATCTATGTAAATATATTACCATATATCTATCTATCTATATATATATATACATACCTATACATCTAATTATAAATATATATATATATACACATACATCTATCTATATATATATATTTACATATCTATATATATACATATATACATACATACATATATATATATACCTATATAATTATAACCCTATATATATACATACATATAAATATATACTTACTTTCATATCAGCTACCACACGTTATATCGCGGGAATATCTGCACTGGTTGCTGATATTCCCCGATACCCGCGTACAGAAAGCGTCTCTGCACACACGTTCCACCCATCCATCCTACACTCTACGCGTCACTTCGTCCTGTTGGTTGCGTCTTCCTAGACGACGATCAACTCGACACTGTGCTACACGCCATTTCCACCTCTACCCCCACCCCTATATATATATATATAATATATAGATATACTATATTTATCTTATTTCTATTTCTCTTTCCTGCTATTAAAAGGATAAAAAATATATATAAAAGAGAAAAGATAATCTTTGACATGCAGGTACTCGGTCTTGCGAATAGCAAGACCAGTTTTGAAACCCTAATTTGGCTTAAAGTCAAGAACTTGATTTTGAGGGTGCACCTCAAGGACAAAAATTATCAGAAAAAAATCTTAAATAGAAAAACACTAAAATGCATAATAAACGAACGGAAGAGATTCATTGTAGGAAAGGTGTAGAAACTTATTCACCTCTAATCCCGCTTCCCTGAGTTCGACCCTGGACCTAAAATTGACCAAGATAAAATCAAGTAGGCTAGGTTAAAAATTATGTAAAAAGATGGTTAGGTTCGATTTAGGTTAACCACTATACTCATTTCAACAATTAAATCACCATATTAAGACAACCTATCTGGGTCTACACCATACTTTTTCTGGCGTCGTTGCCGGGAAAGTGCGCATTCAGGTAAGTTTCTACTCTATTCCTTTAATTTTTCTCTTCTCACACCCTTCTTTTCACGGGTGTTTATGTTTAGTGGTGTGCAGGTGAACCAGCTGCAAGGAGAAGGCAGGCAAACAAAGTCAGAGACGTGGGCTGATCCAATGTAGGAACAAGAGCGTGAAGTCGCAGGCACCGCATTGGAGCTTCGCCCACATTGCTGAACAAGTAGGTCTCTCTTTCTTAGCAACTTGGGTCAACTTGTCACCTTAATAATAATAAAAAAAAACTAAAAACACTTCTTGGGATCTCTTGGGGCAAGTGGATTAAAAATCACTTATTTGATTGTTTGCCATCACTCCCACCGCCCTGGGATTTCCCGCCAAACTTCGCATAGCGAAGATCCAAGAATCTTGATTCTTGAATCTTTCGCCGTGTGAAGTATCCTTTGAGGCAAAAAAAAATAGATTGATTGCCATCCCTCTTTGCCTCATTTATCTGCAATTTGGAATCACATTTTTGGTGGGGAGACTTGGAATTGAGTTGATTCCAACCCCACCATGACCTTTCACGTGCCTAAGATTCGATCCCGAATACTTCAATCCTAACACTTTGATTTTCTTTATCTTTTTGTTGAGCCTTGTGTGTGTGGAACATCATTCTGATGATTGGGAGCACTTGAATTGAAGTGCTTTGGCTCCCTTTCACACTAATCTAAAATTGACTCATGCATCCACACAGAAATCTCCATCTAGGGAAGCCCATTGCATTTTACCATGCATTAACCAATTGACATTGAAGAAGGGTTTGTTGGGCTTAGAAAAGAACTTGTATTCTCTCAAAACCCGGAGATTAGTTGAATTGGTAATTCAGCGAAATCCTAAAATCCATACTACTGAAGGCTGAAACTCTAAAAATCATTCACCAATTAAAACTTCAATTCGGGGAGATTTTCCGTTGCATGCTTGGTTTACACACTTTATAAAATCAACCACTTGGGCATTACCCGTAAATAACACCCTTCACATTCCAGAAGCACTTCATCCTAAGCCTCTAATTAAAACTGGTAGAAACATGACCCTTATTCAGGATTGGAGGTCTAACTACCTGCGTGTATCGCCTACGTGCTGGTGAGGGTTCCCGCGTGCTATCGGGTGTCTAAGACTGGGGCAAATGGCCTTTCAATCTGGCCCGGTGGTTCCGTGGTGCTCGCATTCGGTTTCGTAGGTCGTGATAGTAGGTAACTTAGATCTTTAGGTCTAAGGGCACATTGTAGAGGTTAGGAATTTGATGGTTTTGATTTTTCATCAAGTGTACCTTTACGGCATCATTTCTCTCATCTCCTGTTCCCTTCTTATCTCCCCAATTCTTCCTGCGAAGTGCATGTTTGGGAGGAGGTCACAAAACCATGAATTGTTTGAATTGTCTGATAATTTTAGGAAAGAAGCCGAATCATCCTCCTCCACAAACATGGCTGCATGCCCACCCCCAAATCCCGAGGGAGGAAACCGCCCTCAAAACCCACCAGGTGGTGGAGCCTTGGATCCTATAACCCACCTCCATGCCCAAATGGAAATGTATAATGAACAAATTGAGGCCATATGGGAAACATTGGAGGAAATGCAGAATCCTCCCGAACGGGAGGAGCCTAGGCCTTTTAGCTCCTATTAGAATCCTGCTGCTACAGAGACCATAGGACAAATTCGGGTCCCCATAGGCGGAGACGACTTTGAATTGAAACCTAATGTAATTGGCCTGATAAATTTTCACTTCCATGGTCTTGCAAGTGAAGATCCTTTTCTCCACTTGGAAGACCTAACCCGATTAGCTAAAACAGTTAAACCGAGAAATATTGGGTTACCAATAGTCCTCATGAAAATGTTCCCGTTTTTATTGCGGGATAAAGCGTCGCAGTGGTTACGCACCCTTGGGAGAACCATCCACTCTTGGGAAGAGATGCGAACAGCGTTTCTCAAGAAGTTCTTCCTAATCGGGCGAACCAATGTACTTCGCCATGCTATCACCTCCTTTACGCAACAAAACAGCAAACAGATTCATGAGGCATGGGTGAGATAAAATGACCTCCTCAGGAAGCATCTGCAATCTGCTTCAAAGTCTCATATAACCCAGATTTTCTACTATGGGCTAAATGAGACTTTGAAGAAGATTGCAGACGTTTCCTGCGGAGGGAATTTCATGAATAAAGACGAGAATGGAGCATTCGAATTATTTGAAAATATGAGCGAAAACTCAATGAACAATGCCTCCATTGTCGCCTTTAATCGTACCAGCCTGCCCCGCAATGTCCACGAAGTTGACACGGGACCCTCCTATTCATCCACAGATCTCAGCCTTATCGCACAAAAATTGGATGAAGTCTTCGTCGTGCACAAGAAGCTGGACGAGCTTCTGGCCAATGCCACCCATTCTAGGGCAAACACCCCCACCTCATCACTTCGTCACAATCCCAATTCTTCTAACACTAGGCTTATCCCTAAAAACCCCGTAAGACCTTCCTTACCAAGTGTCGTGCCGAGTGATTCGGTAAGTCATGTGGATCAGGCTTCTGGAAGCCAGTATTTTGACACGGAGGACCAAGCCTCCGTGTGCTCGAAAGCATATTTACATGCGGAAGCGTCTTCTGGCATAGAATACGCTTACGCCATAGGGAACAACCCGTTCTCTGCCACTTAAAACCCAGGGTGGCGAAATCATCCGAACTTCTCATGGTCTAGCAACCCACAGTGCCAAAACCTTGCGGGTGGACCAATGCGATCGTCCGCACCCGTCATCCCAAGAGCCCAATCTATTCCTATGGCGAATTCGCCATCGGGTCCTTGCGTACCGCAAACAGAACACGCATCAAGTCCTCTTGATAAATTGATGCGAATGATGATGGAAATGTCAAAGTGCCATGAAGAGAGCATGACCTCTCTTCAGCACCAATTGACGCAGTAGAACGCTAAGATCAGTCAACTACGCATGGCAACTCGATCTCAGGGCACTCTTCCAGCCCAACCTGTTCCCAACACGCGAAATTTCGTACCCCGTGGTCCTCAACCACAGGTATGACCTTCTCAGGGGCAAGTTCATCAGATTCTGCAGGCTTCGAGCATTCCACCGGGATTTCAGGCTAATCCCGCTGCAGCACCTCACTCTTATGTCCCTATTGCGAACCCTCCTCCGTCTTATGATCCCACTGGACCAGCATCGTCCAATGCGATCACTACGAGGAGCGGTAAGCAGACTGTCGATCTGCCTTGACCTGGGCCTGGCCCATCTTCTTCATCACCCTCTCATTCGGGATGCGTATCGCATTCACGAGAGAACGATACACCCAAATTGGTGCCAGAATTAGTCCCATTCCCTGAGGCTCTACTGAGGGAGCCAAAAGGCAACAAGAAGGATATGTAGGCCTTTGATAACCTGCGTAATTTATTCAGGGATGTTGAAATCAAGGTACCCCTGCTAGAGGCTATCGACCACATACCTATTGTCGCCTGATTTTTCAAAGACTACACAACACCCAGGCGACAGTTAAAGAAAACTAAGAATCCGGTTGTTCTCTTGCCTCATGTGAGTTGTGCTATATTATCAAATCTACCACCGAAGCAGAAAGATCCGGGCACATTGCTTATTTCCTGTAGCATCCAAGGCTGCAATTTTAACCGTGCCCTGCTTGATCTAGGATCTTCCATCAATCCTATACCAACCATCATGCTCGAAAAATTTTCCTTTGGAAATCTGAAACCCACCCCTATCACGTTATAGTTGGCAGATTGTTCTATCAAAATTCCAAAGGGTGTGGTGGAAGACGTGGTGGTTAGGGTCAACAGTCTCTGTTTTCCTATTGCCTTTCTTGTTTTAGATATGGAAGTTCCTAGCTCACTTTATGATTGTCCAATCATCCTTAGTCGACCTTTCTTGGCCACAGCCTGCGCCCATATTGACTGCGAGTCGGGCTGTATTGAGATTGCCGTTGGATCTGAGAAGCTCATGCGTAACATCTTCAAGGTAGCCAAGAACTTTGATTGCGATTGCATCAAGGATGACACGTCTGATGAGGACAAGGCCGTCAGTGCGTGTATCGGACTAATTGGGACCTATTCTGACTGCTACGGACTGCCTTTAAACACTGACGATTGCCTGACCGACCCATATTATGACATTCCCCCATCCCTCCTTATTCCCGTACCTTCTCCTGACCAGACTTCTGATGAGGTTTTCTCGGCTTCCTATACCTCGTGGTCTGAGTCATATCCAGGCTACTCATCGCCGGTCCACACTCTTGAAGACCGGATTGCCCTTTCTTTCCCGCCAAATCAGGCGGAGTTGCAACTCCACACTGGGACCTTGAGCCCATATACTACTCACTGGGGCTATTCCTTTTTGGATCCATCTATCCAAGAAGCCCCTCCTCTTGGCTAATCTGAGGGCCAACTTCTTCCTCCTGACTTGTTTTCCGATCCTCCTGGGACACTCTCGTCCCAAGAAATGCCAAATCTTTCACCATCCACTCCCGAGCTGAAAGAGCTACCTTGTACACTTAAGTATATTTTCTTGGGACCAAATGAAACGCTCCCCGTAATCATTAGTTCAAAATTGACCAGGGAGCAAGAGTGAAAACTAAAGAAGGTCATTATGGAACACAAGGTAGCCATTGGATGGTCTTTATCAGACTTAACTGGCATTAGCCCCTCCTACTGCACTCACTGTATATATACGGAGGAGGAGGCTCGACCTTCCCGCGAGATGCAGCGACATCTCAACCCTAACATGCGGGAGGTCGTTAAGAAGGAAATTATTAAGTGGCCGGATGCGAGTATAATCTACTCGATCAGCGATGGCCCCTGGGTGAGTTCGATTCACGTCGTGCCCAAAAAGGTGGGACTCACCATCCGTGTCAATGACAGGGGCGAATCCACCCTTACACGCACTCCTACATCTTGAAGAGTGTGTGTAGATTATAGGAAACTCAATGCTACAACCAAGAAAGATCACTTTCCGCAACCTTTCATTGACCAAATCCTGGAGCGGTTAGCGGGAAATAAATTTTTCTGTTTCCTGGATGGATTCTCATGATATAACCAGGTGGCAATTGAACCCCGGGACCAAGAGAAAATCACTTTTACCTGCCCCTTCGACACCTTTGCATTTAAAAGGATGCCGTTCAGACTTTGTAACGCATCAGCAACTTTCCAGAAATGTATGCTGGCAATATTTCATGACATGGTGGATGACTTTCTCGAGGTCTTCATGGATGACTTTTCGATCTTCGGACCATCTTTCGATGACTGCCTTGCCAACCTGACCTGTATCCTTAGGAGATGTATTGATGTAAACCTCATGCTTTCCTGGGAAAAAAGTCATTTTATGGTACATAAGGGAATTGTTCTCGGGCATATCATCTCCGATAGGGGTATCGAGGTTGACAGAGCTAAGCTTGATGTAATTACTGATTTACCTGTGCCTGGCTCTGTCAAACAAATCCGCTCCTTCCTGGGACACGTCGGTTTCTATAGGAGATTCATCAAAGATTTCTCTGAGATTTCTCGACCTTTGACTCATCTCCTATCGACCGACGTACTCTTCAATATGGGCCCTGACAGCATACGAGCATTCACGCAGCTGCGTGATGCTGTCACCAAGGCCCCTGTTCTCCAGCCACCTGATTGGCCCTCGACTTTGAACTCATGTGTGACGCTTCTGACCTCGCAGTCGGAGCCATCCTGGGACAAAGACGCGATAGACACCCCTTCGTGGTGTACTACGCCAGTAAGACGTTAGACGAGGCCCAGCGTAATTATACTACCACTGAAAAAGAACTACTGGCGATCGTCTTTAGGCTGGAGAAATTCCGCTCTTACCTTCTGGGCTCACACGTTATTGTTTTCACTGATCACGCGGCCATTCGCCATCTCATGCACAAGAAGGATGCCAAGCCTAAACTGATTCGTTGGATCCTTCTGCTCCAAGAATTTGACATTGAGATCCACGATAAGGCCGGAGCCCAGAATGTTGTGGCTGATCAGCTTTCTAGACTGGACCCTGACCATATTGGACTTACTCTGCCAATTAATGAGATTTTTCCTGATAAGCACCTATTGGCAATTAATGTGGCAAGTGGACCTTGGTATGCCGACATTGCCAATTACCTTGCTTCTGGATCCCTTCCATGTGGTTGGCCTAAAAACCAGCGCGAGCGTCTCCTGCCAGAAGCAAAGTATTATTTCTAGGATAACCCACTTCTTTTTCGAATAGGTGCTGATCAAATCATCCGTCGCTGTATTCCTGACGGCGAATTCCCCAGTGTGCTATCCTTCTGCCACGATCAGGCCTGCGGAGGCCATTTCTCTGGGAGGAAAGTTGCAGCCAAGGTGTTGCAGTGCGATTTCTTTTGGCCCTCCCTTCACCAGGATGCACACGATTATTCCAAACATTGCACTAGGTGCCAGCCGTTAGGGTCAATGTCACGTCGTGACATGATGCCCTTGCAACCCATCCTAGCTGCAAAAATCTTCGACATTTGGGGAATTGATTTCATGGGTCCCTTTCCTCCTTCCAACGGCTTCAAATTTATCCTCGTGGCTGTTGATTATGTTTCGAAATGGATCGAGGCTATTCCCATGCGCCATGCTGACCATGTCATATCCACTCGATTTGTCAAAGACTACATTTTTGCGTGCTTTGGGATCCCTCGAGCCATTATCTCGGATAGAGGAATCCACATTACCCATGCTTCTTTTCGGGCACTTCTGAGGAAATATGGAGTCCACCATCGTATCGCATCCCCATATTATCCTCAGACAAACGGCCAGGCAGAGGTGTCGAACCGGCAAATCAAGCAAATTCTTCAGAAAATGATTCGACCTGACCGTAATGATTGGTCCAACAAGCTGATTGACGCACTTTGGGCGTATCGGACTGCCTTCAAGGCTTCCCTTGGTATGTCTCCTTATAGAATCATTTACGGGAAGCCTTGTCATTTGCCCATGGAGCTGGAGCACCACGCTTATTAGGCGGTTCGCCAATGTAACCTCGACCCAGACTTGTGTGGTCGAGAAAGGAAACTCCAACAACAGGAGTTGGAAGAGCTATGTCGTGAAGCCTATGATTCTGCCTTAACTTTCAAGCAACGCACTAAGGCTTTTCATGACAGCCGTATTCGGTAGAAGGAATTTGAGCCATCTTAGCAAGTTTGGCTCTACAACGCCCGGCTCAAATTCTTTCCTAGGAAATTAAAGTCCAAATGGACTGGTCCTTTTCTAGTCTCGAGACCATTTCCCAACGGGGCCGTTGAGATTAAAGATCCCAAATCTGAGCATAAATTTACGGTCAATGGGCAGCGTTTGAAACCCTATCATACTCATGAACCTACCCCCGTTGGAGAAACTGTTGCTCTGCTGGAGGGTAACTAAGGTTGTGCCTTATTCTGAGTCCAGCTGGGGACGTTAAAATTCAGCGCTCGTTGGGAGGCACTCCAACAACACTCCGCCACTGTCACGCTCACTTCACTTTTCACTTCACCACCCACCATCCACCCACCCTACCACCCTTCTGTATACCCTGCACCTCAGCTCTCGTTACCCGATCTTTCGTCCTTCCTTTACCCTACCCTGCATGCATATGAGGACATAGCATCGTTTGGCATGGGGGGGTGGATAGGCATCCATAGGATCTGGGATTTTATGGTATCATACAGTCTCCATCTATCTATAAATATGTAAAAAAAAAACAGAGAGAGAGAGAAAAAAGGTGCTTAGTAATGATCTGAAGGTTGAAAAAAAAATACAATAAGTGTTTCTGGATATTCAATCGTTGTTTTGAAGACTTTCGTGGCCACTGAAGCTTAATTCGCTCAGGCTCGGCTTAATTCACTTGAGCATTGACAAGATAGATCGGAATCTCTCCTAACTAAGGACGTATTCTTGTACCTGAAACACCAGTACAGGATTCGTGGGTTTGCTTCTACTCGAGAGCCTAAGTAATCTTGGTCCACACTACACATATCAAGAAAGACTAGCTGAACATAAGATCCAACCCTATTGTTCATTAGGGAAGGTGGAGTCCTTACCTGTGCACGCAAGTAGACTTTTTATCCCAGGCTTTACTCTTATGTTTAGGAGAGACTCTTTCCACCAAAAAGGAACTCTCCCACCAAAAAGAAAAGTGTGCTCTTCCAAATAAAGTTGTAAGAGATATACTGACACGTGTTTCAAAAAAAATAAAATAGAGATGCAAATGAGTCAGTATATCTCTCATATGTCTGTAAAGTCTTCTCCCTACAAAAGTTCTTCAGGGCAAGTTACAAATACCCTATTTCCTTTGAGCCACAAATATAATAAAATGGGAGTTGAGTTTACCGTCATCTTTTTAAGGGTCAATCCAGAGACACAAGCTGAAACTGGGACCAACCTGCACTTAAAAATTTGTGAAACCCTGAGCTTGAGTCTTAATGTTCATCTGGTCAGTCTTGATCCTTCACCATGCACAAGCCATAATCTCTTGAGCTCTCCAGTACGACAAAAACCTCCTGGGTCCTGGAAATCGTACTTAAGGTTTAAATATCAAGAGTCCAGGTAAGTTGAGAGATGGTCTATGTCATGTAAGACTTAAAGTACTGGTAGTCTTCTCTGCAATTGGTTCTCACAATATCCAATAAATAAACAAACCTTTGTTGCCTCAGAAGAAAATCTTTAGCTTAAGATCATTTCTAAATATAGTACAAAATGTTTTGCTAGGGACTAGCAAAAGATAGGTATGGGGGTATGATTGCACAACAAAAATACACCAATAAAAATGCCATCTTGTGTTATTTCCTAGCATTGCCATTATGTATTAGGCAGCCATAGTTGCATTTGTAAAAATTAACACATGCATGCATTTAATTGAGAGGGGGGAAAGTGAATAATTGGCCTTGCAATTAACGTCTTCATCAAGGGTTGCATCGCAAATTCACCATCTCCATTTTTTTATTTGGCTTTGAAATTCTTCCTCTCTGCACAGCCAGGGCATGGGTGGGCTTGCCTCCATCTTCTTTAAAAAGCCCTCCTCGCCTCCTTGCACAGGCGAGTCGAGGGTCCAACATAGAGGCAGCAACCTTCTTTCTCCAGGCCACCTCCTCCCTTTCTCCCCTCCATAGGCAGCACCTCTTCTACTGAAGAGATACACTGCCGGCAGGAGCAACTCACAGTGGTCCACGACCACCACTGTGAGTCCCACCACCGCCCAGCTCATCAAAGAGCCGGTGGGCGTGGTGGTTCATTTCTCTGTTTTCACCGCTGAACACCATTGTCGCCATTGACAGGAGCTTCAAGCTCGGAAGCTCAAGTGTTTCTCTTTCCTATCTTATTTCTATTTCTCTTTCCTACTATTAAAAAGATAAAAAATATATATAAAAGAGAAAAGATAATCCTTGACTTGCAGGTACTCGGTCTTGCGAATAGCAAGACGAGTTTTGGAACCCTAATTTGGCTCAAAGCTAAGAACCTGATTTTGAGGGTGCACCTCAAGGACAAAAATTATCAGAAAAAAATCTTAAATAGAAAAAACACCAAAAAACATAATAAACGAATGGAAGAGATTCGTTATAGGAAAGGTGTAGAAACTTATTCACCTCTAATCCCGCTTCCCTTAGTTCGACCCTCGGCCTAAAAGTGACCAAGATAAAATCAAGTAGGCCAGGTTAAAAATTTTGCAAAAAGATGGTTAGGCTCGATTTAGGTTAACCACTATACTCATTTCAACGATTAAATCACCATATTAACACAACCTATCCAGGTCTACACCAGCGCCCGATGTTATCTCCGTCTCCCTTTCATCTCTTCACCTCCTAGATAAGTCCCCTTCACCCTCTACATTCTTTTCCCCTCTATATTTCCCTAAATCGACTACTGCTGCACTCCACCACCATCATCTCCTTCACCTCTGGCTACCAACTCCGGCGAGATCACTCCACCACCACAGACCATCCCCCTCCTCGCCGACAAGACCATAAGCATTGCCTCGACTCCCTGATCATAACCCCCCACTCATATCACCTCAACACTCACCCGAACACACCCACGCATACGCACACAGTGTGCCCTAGGCACGCTCGCGCAGGCATTCCCACACCACGCTGATAAACGTAGCATACTCGCCGTACCACGGTGAAGCTTCTTGAGCGTTCTAATGTGGCTGCAAGGTTGTCGTGGTGATTTCAGGTCCAGGCGTTCTCTACCATTGGTGTAGAGCTTGAAGCAACCTTAAAGAGAGCTCCAGACCGTGCTAGCTCCAGGTCTCTGCCCCAGGTTGCGTGGAGCACCCTTGAGCACAACTCCAGGCTATCAATTGGAGTTAAGGGCAATAGCAGCGGCTGCAATCGAAGGAACACTTCTGCCGTAGGTGTGCGCGAAGAAAGGTGGAAAGATAGTCCGACCTTGGAAAGTTCTAAGGCGCAGCACTGGTATAAATTGAATTCTTGTCAATGGCTTATCGCCTCCGAATTGCGGGGTGAGGTCCCTCTCACCCGAACCGAACTAAACTGGCCTCGTTCGCAACCACTCCCCATGGACCTGGTCTTGACCTGACCCGGCTGCACTCCTCGCCCACCACTCCACGCTGGTGGGCCTGGTCCCGGGTACGTACCTGACCCAATTACCCGAGAAGCATGTAGCTCTGGGAGAGTGGAACCTAAGAGAGAAAAGAGAGGAGAGTGCGTGCGGGGAGGGGGTAGGTTTTGCTCTGCAGGCTGAAGAGGAGGAGAAGCGAAGCTGAAGAAGAGGAAGGAGAAGACAAGGATGCAGAGAAGCTAAGGCAAAGAAAGAATAGAGAAGAGAGAAGCCGAAGGAAGAAGAAGCTGAAGGCAAAAAGGTAGCAAGGCAAAGGAAGACAGAAGGCAATCGGCAGAGAGAGAAAGAAGAAGAGAAAAGGAAAAGAAGAGGAAGTAGGCAAAGAAAGCTAAGGGCTAAGGCAGGAAAGCTAAAGAAAATAAAAGCCAAAGGAAGAAGAAGAAGAAGGAAGGAGAAGACAGGGAAAGAAAGATAGAAAGAAAAGAAGGCTCGCAAAGGCAAAATAAGAAGAAGAGAAGAGAATCAGAGATAAAAGAATTTAGAAGGAGCATAGACATTCTATTTTTTTATTCGTATTCATATACATTGACTTCTTGAGTATTTTTGATCTACATTGTCAATTACTTTTATTTTTGTACTGTGATATTGATATTATTGCATATTCCTTTAATTGTAATCTTGATTTCCAAAACACCAATTTGCTCCCTGTGTTCGATCTTGGACTTTAAATTTGAGTAATAAAATTGTATTTATTTTGAACGCTCTTTTGACTATATTACAATGCGATATTCTTGAAAACCCGATTCAGTTGTCACAAAACAAGCTCCTTGTTATAAGATACCAGAATGCGAGACAGATACATGCCATGTAATGAAATAAGTCGAGTACTATGCATGAACCCTACGGGGAACTAGAAAAGGAATCATAGTACAGTAATGCAGATATTTGATGTATGATGGGTCTCGTTGCCTACGGGCATGCTGGTTGGTTGATCGGACCTGGATATAGGAAGTGAGCTGGCCCACATGTACGTGGTACTGAGGAGAGCTACTGTCCCTTAAGTGTAGGGAGGAGTTAGCCGCCTCTCTAGTTGAGACTCGAGGTTAGGATTGGCCACCCTACACCGACTCCTACAGATATTCGATGTATGACGGGACTCGTTGCCAACGGGCATGTTGATCGATTGTTCGGACTTGGATATGGGAAGTGAGCTGGCCATCCTAAGGGTAGCGGATCGATAGGGAGGAAGGAGCTCCGAGGTCCACCAATGGTTATGCTCGGGGAGGAAGAAGAGGAGAGGAGATGAGAGCGATTTTTGGACGATGGCATTTGTAGGAGTCACGTGAAGCTTTGTAGGATTTTTATGGAGAAAACGGCGGTCGGAGGTTGCAAGAAGAGCTCGCAACAACCTACAACAACCGCGCTAGTTTTGACTGACGATGGCGGGTGATAGATATGGTGGTTGTCAATGAGATTACCGTTATTGGGTGCGTAGATTCGAGGGGAAGAGATCCTTTTTTGTCACCAAGTGATGGGAACACCATCATGAGCCATAACTAGCTCATTTTGACCCAATGAAGAGAATAAATGCTCTGACATAACCAATTGAAGGTCATAATTCATTACATAATCTTTCTAAGAGAAAAATAAGAAACTAGCGTTAAAACTGTAATTTTACCAATGCAGTCCAACCGCATGTTTTCTCAAGGGTTAAATAAAGGTCAAATGGTCTTAATAGGATTATAAGTGGATTGGATCAGACAGAAAAGGATTTGTGTGAGTTCTGTGAATTAAATGCATTCTTGAAACCCTAAAAATAGACCTACTTGATTAACCAAGATTCTGGTTCGGATAAAATTCACTTAAACCCACTAAAAATCATAGAAATATTCTTTAGGATTTAGTACATTCAATTTGGCCTTTATAACCCATCTTGACCTAGAATGGGGTCCCAAACAGATATTTACCCTAATTTAGGTTTTTGCATAAATCACCCAGTCAAACGTGGTTAAAACCAAAATCCAACTTCACCATTGGATTCCTTGGGTCCAAATTAGGTTTATAGCAAAATATGGACCTAAGGGGAACTCATCTTGACCTAGTTTGCAAAAAGGTCCAGTCTAATTATATTTTTGCCACTAACTTTCAAAAACCCTTGCAACCAGCCCCCTATCTTTCTCGTCGTCTTCACAAATAGGTTTCTCTGCTATTATAGCAAAGGAATCCTACTCCGACGATCTTTGAAAGGATATTTCTCCTTGATTGCACAGAGAATCCCTTCCAAAATTAGAAGGGAGATTCTCTGAGAAAATCCCTCCAATATGAACTCGTTGGTGAGCCCTGATTGTTTTCCAATCTCTCATGCGAATGCATGAGAGATTTGGGCCTCTTGAAGCTTCCATCTCCGGCGAGTTTTCCTTGCTTGGAGGCTTGGCTTCCGAGCACAAATCCCTCTCCAATGACCCATTTAAGAAGCCCCAGATCAAAACCGAACTCCTCAGCTTAAAATTGGGCCGGATTCCCTCACATTCCTCTCTCCCTCACCAGCCACAACTCTTCGCAAGCTCCGGCGGCCTCTTCCTAGCCCTTTCATCACCCAACCACAATACCAATGGCCGAGTTATCTCCACCACAGTCGTCTACGTCGCGCAATACCGGCCGACGTCGCCCGTGCCCCGTCTTCGCCGCCGCCTCATCTACGGAGGCTTCGTCTTCCCCACATCCAAAAACCATACCGGTGTGGGATTTCTGTCCCTTTTCGTCCCTTAGAAGTAGGTCTTAGATTCCCTCTCTCTTACACTTTCTCCCTCTCTTTATTTTCTCAAAATCGACCACCGACGCCACTGATCACCGTCACCTCCGCCATCTCCGGCGATACCTCCAGCAAGCTGCTCTCGTCGCTACGCACCTCCATGCAACTCGCCAACCACCCTACAACCTCCACCGCAACTCCCTGATCATTTCCCTCAATCCAATCACTCCATCAACCACCCAAATACCTCCCCAAACAGACCCACTTTCACCGGCCAAAACCGTCACCGTCCGGCCACCACAGCCACCTTCGCTCCACGCCATGGCCACCATTACATTCGTCGTGCCACGGTGATACTGCTGAACGTTCTGATGCGGCCATAAGGCCCTTGTTCTTGATTTCAGGCATCCGACCATGGTCCACCAATGTTGTTGAGCTTGAAGCACACTTGAAGCTTCACCCAGATCTTGCAATCCCAGGCGACACTCCCATGACGTGCGGAACTTGCCTGTGCACGCACTTAGGCTCTCAATTCCAGCCAAAGGCGTCCACAGCTGCTACAATTGGAAGCCTTATCTGCTGCTGCAGTGCGCGAAAAGGAAGGTGAGACATTTAGTCCCACCTCGGAAGTGGAAAGGCGCCTGCACCCACATAAAGAAAAAAAGTGCCAGAGGCTCTTCGCCTCCAACACTGAGGGTGAGGTCCTCCTCCCCCCCTTTCACCGGACTTGTCCGCGACATAACCCGCGGACCTAGCCGACACGAATACCCGACCTGACCTTACACTCCTTGCTCACCACACATGCCGATGAGCCTGGACTTGGGTCTGTGTTAGGTCCGATTATTCGACAAGTTAAGGCTCTGGAAGAGCGATAATTGAAATAGAAAAGAGAGAAAGAGAGAGGAGAGTTGCACGGGGGTAGGGGGGTTTTGCTCTAAGGAGTTTGGCTCCACACATCGAATTCTGAGAGAATAAGAGCCAGAGAAGGAAGAAAAGAAGGAGAAGGGGGTCGCAGAAGAAGAAGAGAAGGCCTAAGAAGATAGGGAAAGAAGAAGGAAGCCAAGGCAAAGGAAGAAAAAGAGGACCGCAGGGCTTAAGGCAGAAGAATTAAGGAGAGAGAAAGCCTAAGGAAGAGAAGAAGAAGAAGAAAGAGAAATCAGAAGAAGAAGAAGAAGAAAAGAGAAATCAAAGAAAGAGATCAGAAGAAGAAAAGGAGAAGAAACATTTAAGACGTCTGATTTTAAATCAGATGTCTGAATTTTATATTTCCTTCTTTAGTTAATTTGAGTAATTATTATTTTGTCTATATTCATATGCTCTACACTCGTAATTAGTTTTTGAGTAATATTTTGTATTCAAATTACATTTATTGTTGAGATTAGTGTGTAAATTCCATTTGCTCCTTGTGTTCGACCTCAGAGACCTTCTCAAGTAATAAAATTGCATTTGTTTTGAACGCTATTTCGGCTGTACTACACGCAACACTTTTTAAAACCCGACTTAGCGCGACCAACACTAAGGTCAGACGAGGCCTGAGGTGGGGAGAATCCGCGAGTGAAACTCGTCGTTCTTGCGCCAATGTTGCCAAGAAGGTTGAGGGACCTTTTTGTGAAGAAGATAAAGAAGCGGGGGGGTAAATGTAAGGAAATTTGGACTTAGGGATCAAAATACAAAGTTGACCAACATAAAGTCCAAATAAACCCAAATTTTTATGGTAACCTAATTTGGATATAAGGAATTTGATGGTGACTTTAATTTTGGGTTTTAATGTCAATTTCATTGTCAATTTATGTAAAGATCCGTTCTATTTTGAGCCTTTTAAGACATCTGAACTGTCAGTCAGACATCTAGTCAGACGTCTGGACCCCGTCCCAGACGTTCGAAAATTGAAAAATCAGTACGTAGGGTCGGTTCTACACGCTGGCTACGTGCAGACAACTTTGCTTCTCTCTCTTCTTTTCTCCTCACTCACCGAACCCTAACCCCACTCCCTATATAAGAGCCCTCTTCCCCCCTTCCTCTCTTCTCCACTCCACCACCACCATCTTCCTTCCTCTCTAGTGCCATAAGAGGGACAAGCGAGAGAGAGGGAGCACAAGCGAGAGCGAGGAGGAGCGGCGTGAAGAGAGGGAGGAGGTTGAGCTCGCGAGCTCGGAGAGGCTCACCGGAGTGCGCACGGTCGCCGCGGCGCATGCGGGAGGAGTGCGTCGGGGAGTTGTCCCTGACTTCCTGCTGTGGCTGGTGTCGCAGTCGAGAGGGAGAAGCCGCGGGTGAGCGCGGCGAGAGGAGAGGGAGCTCGCTCTGGTACTGGGATTTTTCCATTATCAGACATCTGGAGTGCCTTCCAGACGACGGGTTGGACGTCTGGTGACGACACCGGACGCCTGAAAGCAAGGTTTCTCGCAGGTACGTCCTTCTTGCGATTACGGCCATGTAGGTCGAACGTTTGGCTAAAAGGGGTTTTGCTGCTCTGTCGTGCATAGGAGCAGCTTTGGGAAGGAACGCGGCATGCCCTCCCACACGTTTCGGACGTCTAGACAGCTTACCAGATGACTGGAGGCACTACGGGACGATTGGTGGAGAGGTCGGACGTCTGGAGCTGAGTTGAGAGGATCAAGTAGGGGTCCTAGACGTCTGAGGTCGACATAGGGATTTGAGGTGAGACTCTAGTGACTTTTAAGATGTCTGGACTTTGTGCCAGACGTCTGATTTGGTTCTACAGTTCTGTTTTTGACCCGTTTAGGGTCCGTTTGGGGTTCGTTTTACGCAAACGAGATATCTGTGGTTTCCTTGTAAGTTCCTCCACATGTTAGAAATCCTTATATATTGTTCTAAACGTTCCATTGTGGTATGTTCCTTGATATAGGACTTCGACTCGTTGCGTGTCTAGGACTTGTAGAGGCACGTGAGTCTGCCATTCGATTCCCCAATACTCCCGGATTGTCTGGTAGAGTGGTTTCCCTTTGTTTTATTTATAAAACATGAATGCAATTATGAAAATTAGAAAACTAGAAACCTAGGATGTGACATGAATCATAGGACGATAAATAGTTGCCCTGTTTGTATGCATGTTCAGTAACGGCTTTGTCACATGTTTCGTCTTTATGTTTATTATAGTCGTTGTAGTATATGAAAAAATATCTACCAGGTTACTACAAATTTTTTTACTCGGAATAACAAGATTTCTCGAGATCGAACTCAAGGAGCAACTATGATTCTAGAAGCATAAATGTTCACAATTATGTTACAAAAATAATAAGAGAGAGAGAGGGAGCTAGAGTTCTCTTTTGTTGACTTCTTCTTCTCTCTTCCTCTTCTCTTTCTCTTCTTCTTCTGCTTTGGCCGTCCCTCTTCTTCTTCTTCTTTCTTCTTTTCTTCCAGCCTTGTTCTTTCTTCTTTAGCTTGCGGCTGTGGTGATCTTCTTCTTCTTTCTCTTCTCTTTCTCAGCCTGCCTTCTTCTTTCTTCTTCTTCTTCTCTGGTTCCTTCTTTCTTTCAGCTGCAGAGTCTTCTTCTTTCTTCTCCTTCTCTTTCTTTTCTTCTTTCCTTTCTTGCGACTGTGCCTTCTTTCTTCTTTCTCTTTGCTTCTTCTTCTCTACTTCTGCTTCTTTCTTTTCCTCTTCTTTCTGCTCTGGCCGCTGACCTTCCTTCCTCTTTTCTTCTTCTTTTGTCCGTTGCCCTTCCGACGTCTGACGCGGTGGTCAGACGGCTTATCTGCGCATTTGCTACAGTTCTTTCCTTCCTTCTTCTTTCTTTTCTTTCTCAGCTTGCCTTGTTCTTTCTTCTTCTTCTTCTTCTTTGCTTTGCTTCTGGCCGCTGCCCTTCCGTCATCTAACTTGATGCTCAGACGACTTAACTATGGGTTTGCTACAGTGCGGTTTCTTCTCTTCTTCTTCAAGTCCTCTCCCTCCTTTCTTCTTCAGTTGCTCAGTGCGGCTAAGGCTTCGGCCGCTCCTCCTCTCTTCTTCTTCTTTCTTCCCTGCGCGGATACACACCCATCAGTGAAAAACCTACCCCAACCCCTACCCCTTCCCTGCATCTCTCTCTCTCTGAATCTCTCTTAGGAATGCTCTCCCAGAGCCGGGTAATCGGGTTCGGGTAGCGTGCCCGGGACCAGGCCCACCGGCGTGCGTTGGTGGGCGAGGAGTGCTTGGTCGGGTAGTCGAATCCGGCCCAGACCCGCGGGGCGTGTGAGGGACCTGACCCCTGTGTATCGAAGGGAAACAACCCGATACACTTTTGCAATTTAAGTGTGGATGAGTGGCTGCACACTTACGAGGTGGGACTAAAGTCCCACCTCCAGATTGCGCGTCTGCTGGCGAGGTTGTTGCTGCCTATTGGGGCAGCCGCGAGGCTCGCGACCCAAATCACTAGCCTGGGTGCCTTCGCGGAGTCAGACCGCGTTGCCTGGGACTCGCACCTGGGCTGGAGAAGGCCTGGAGCTGCGAGTGAAGGAGCTACAGCAACTCAACAATGGCGACGAGGGGGTGCTGACCTGAAAACATAGTGACGGCCTCTCGGCCAAGTCAGATAACGTGGGAAGCTTAGCCGGAGTGCGGTGAAGGCAGTGTGTTGGTTGGCGAGGCGCGAGAGCGCCTGTGGAGGTGGACCTAGGTCAGACTGCGTGCGTGAAGATGGGTTTGTTCGGGGGGTGGTTGGGCGATGATTGGCAGTGAATGGAGAGGGGGGAACGGTTGAGTGGAGTGAGGGGGAGCCTCTGGGCCGGTCGGCGAGGGAATAGGTGGTCTGTGGAAGTGGAATGGACTCGCTGGAGAAGGTGATCGGAGACGAAGCAGATGGAGGTGGAAGTGGCGGGTGGTGGAGTAAAAGGGTAAATTAAGAGAGGGAAAATGTAAGGGAGAGAGAGAGAGGAAGAGTTCTACCTATTTACTCGACGAAGGGGGAGAGGGAAGCATCCGGCTCGAGCCTGCCGGAGCTGAGGACGAAGATGCCCAGGAGGAGGGTATCGGCGACGAGGTGGCGGTCTGAGGGCGCCAGCTGGTACGGCCTGACGCGGAAGATAGGGCAAAGTAAACTCTGCTGCAGGTTGGGAAGCAGAGGGACGAGGAGGAGGAGGAGAAGATCGCCGGAAGCTCAGGTGCTCTGACCGGAGGGGGAAGAGATGAAATGTGGGGTATTTCTCCGCCAGAGGAAGCTTGAAGGGTCGACAGACCTTGCCGCTCCTCATAAAGGCCTTGGCGTGGAGAGGGAACCGAGGAGGAGACGTGCCTGCCTCGCCAGAGCGTGGCCGGAAAGGATACACATGCTTTTCGTGCGTTCGCACAAGAGGCCTGGTCGATGGCAGAGGTCATGGGCGGGTCCTTGCGACAGAGGACGTCGTAGGGAACCCCCCGTCTGTTCTAGAGGACGGCCGCCCTTCCCTGTGCGACGCCATCCTCCGCGCAAGGTCGCCGGAGGTATGGTGCCGCACAGAAATGGCAGGGAGGACCGTTCTGCAAAGAACGATGATAAGTTAGGGGGCTAAACGTAAGGGTTTCAAAAGATAAGGGTCAAAAGGTAAATTAAGAGGACCAATTTGTAAAGTTGGTCAAGATGGTCTTTTCCTTGGCCCAAATTTTTATACCAGACTAATTTGAACTAAAGGATTTTGATGATGAAATTTGATTTTATGTTGGACCATGTATGACTGGTCAATTTACGTAAAAACCCAAATTAAGTCATTAATTGGGCATGGTTCTAATATTAGGTCAAAATAGGTTGCAAAGGACAAATTGAAGATTCTAAGCCTTAGGGAATATTTTTCTATGTATTTTAGAGGATTTAGTTGATTTTTATCCTGGCTTAAACCTCGTGAATTAAAGTGGATTTATTTTAGGGTTACAGAATCTCATTTAATTCCTAAAAGTTGCTATAACCCTTTTCAGATCAGATCATCCCACTTCCCTCCTTGTTAAACTTGTTTAACCTGTGTTTGGACTCTTAATTATCCTGTTTGCATACTGCATTGGTGAAACTGCAGTTTTACCCCTTATAGTTTGTCTTATTCTTTAACTCAGAATTCTCTGAGTTAAGCCTCTCTTTAGATCCTGTAGGAGCTTTTTCACACATATTTGGATCAGATTGTGCTAGTTAGAGTTCATGATGAGGTTCTCATGATACTCCCATGCTTAGCTTTTGCTAGTCCCTTAGCAAAATTTTAAGGTTTCAACCCTTGTTCTAGACCACGAAGTTCTTAATGATTTCAGATAAGTGCATTTTCTTTTGAAACCTTGATTAGGTCAGAATGCCATCCATAGGCCTAAAAGGTACTCTAGTACCAACCAAGATTCAGATTTGTCTAGCCTCAGCCTCAGTCCTTAGCAAAGGTTTTTAAGGCTTATAAGAACGAACCTAAGGCTTATTGGACTTTGTAGTTAAAGCACTCGTGCTTGAGGTAATTTTAGCCCTGGCTCAGTTCGCAGTGCGTTTTATAAGAAAGAGAGGTAGAAGATTTAGCTGCTTGGAGAGTTTTCTCTCTCTTTTTCTTTTTAATTCTAGCTTAGGATTTGCTTCTTAACATGATCTGTATCAGATTCCTTGTCCCCGTCATCAATCCTCAAGGGTTCCTAGCAATCGATGCTTCGAGATAGCACCGCCCATGGTAACCCCCAGGACACTGGCTATTGAGATTTCAAGATAATCCCATCCATGGTGTTCCGTGGCCGAGTTCAGACCCTGGCAATTGACATTTCGTAATAATTCCATTAATGGAATCTGAACCAGCAGAGTGTTTACATGCCCCCAGTAGGATATGTAAATATCCTAAGAGACAAGCACCGAGGAGATGATATTTTGTTACGCATCTTCGAGGGGAATTTCCCACCTCTTTGCACTGGGAACTCGTCTAAATCAACTTGTGTTGATCAGCCGCTCCTACTCTAGGTGTCATTTTCAGAATTTTTACAACGCTTCTGCGTGATTCTGATTTTTATGCTTACTGAACCAGGTTGTGTGTGAAGTTAGGGTGCTTAGGTTACTGAGTCCCGTAAACCAAAAGTTAGTTAACGAGGCCAAATACTCCGTAAGCCTTGGACCTAATACTTAAGCTTTTCATTTTCCTCAACCTCTTGAGGAATGTCTAGATTTTAATGGGTACTAAGAGTCTATCCAAGAATGCCTAAGGTTTGCGTTCTTACTAATCTCACTGTGCACTTTCCATTTCTTTTCCTGAATGAGGTCTAGAACTTAGGTTAACTCATTAATTTCTTACTAATGACTATCTCTTTTCTTTCATTTTGTGCTCCTTCTTTTCATTTTGTTCATTTTTCTCCTCCTTTGTAGAGTTCACAAAATTTCTTTCCTCCTCTCATTTTATTATTTTTTTCAAAAAATTTTTGAATTTTTATGGTATTTTTGGCATATGTGATTTTTTTTTGTTTAAAACCTTTTCTTACAAGTTTTGCACTTTCATACCCCCCCATGCCTAAGATTTGCAATGCCCTCATTGTAACTTAGGGGTTTTTATTCAACTTAGTTCATACATTAGGACAGATGTTTTGATGAGTGAATGGGTCGGGGTGACTATTGCGAACGATTTCTAATCTCAGATGCAAGCACCTGAGGTGGAGTCGGCTGTCCTAAAGGGTAAACTATAAGTGCAACAAGGTGTCAGAAAAGGTTTCGGGTTTTTTCAAAAAGAATGACGGGCTACCTCCCGTTGAGTGCTGAGTTTTACGCCATTGGCTGGGCACAATGTGCTCAGGGAAAATGGAGGATAAATGATGATTCAGCCAAATCAGCAGAGGTTACATCAATGAACGGTTTGAGTCTTTGACCGTTCACGATCAAAGGTTCGAAATCATGGCTGAGCGGACTGATTTTGACGGCTTCATTTCCAAAAATTTGTCGGACAAGGTATGGTCCGACCCACTTGGATCGCAGTTTCCCAGGGAGGAGTTTGAGTCGGGCATCAAAGAGTAAGACCTTCTGAACAGGATAAAAGATCTTTCTAGAGATGTGCTTGTCATGGAAGGCTTTAACGCGCACCTTGTAGATTCACGAGCTCTCGTACGCATCAAGGCGTAATTCATCGATTTCGCTGATTTGAAGCTTTCTATGGGTTCCACCCTTAGAAAGATCTAGATTACAACTCCGTACTGCCCAATAGGCTTTGTGCTCCAGTTCAACGGGAAGGTGACACGCCTTCCCATACACCAGTCTAAAAGGAGACATGCCTAATTGGATTTTGTGGGCGGTCTTATAAGCCCACAAAGCTTCCGGAAGTCGGGACGACCAGTCCTTCCTGTCAGGCCGAACAGTGACCTGCAGGATTTCCTTGATCTCCCTATTTGATAACTCAGCTAGACCATGAGTCTGGGGGTGATAAGGAGTGGAGATTTGGTGAGACACCCCATATTTGGTCATCGGTGACCTGAACTGAACATTCGTGAAATGGGTCCCCCCGTCAGAGATGATAGCACGAGGAATCTCGAACCGTGAGAAGATATTGTGATGAATGAATTTGAGAACGATTTTATGATCACAGGTTCGGGTCGGTATGGCTTCGATCCATTTGGACACGTATTCCACAGCCAGCAGGATGTACTCGAAGCCATCCGAAACAGGAAAGGGTCCCAAAAAATCAATCCCCCAAACATCAAACATTTCGCATACGAGAATCGGCTGCAAAGGCATCATGTCGTGATGGCTCATGTTGCCCAAGGTTTGGCAACGACTGCATGCCTTGCAGTGATTGTATGCGTCCTTGAACAGAGTGGGCCAATAAAAGCCACACTGGAGGATTTTTGATGTGATTTTGTGCCCAGAGAAGTGGCCACCTCATGCCTAGTCATGGCAGAAGGAGAGAATATCATTGATTTTACCTTCCGGGTCACATCTCCGGATGATTTGGTCAGCACCTATGCGGAAGAGGTACGGATCTTCCCAAATGTAGTACTTGGCATCAGAGCACAATTTGTCTTTCTTGGCCTTCGACCAATCAGATGGGATCTGATGAGATGCCAAGTAGTTTATTATATTAGCAAACCATGGAAGTCTAGTACCAATAGTAAGTAGGTGCTCATCAGGGAAATGCTCCGTGACGGGTCCAGAAGGGTTGATGATCTCAGAAGGAAGGCGAGACAGATGGTCAGCTACCATGTTTTGTCTTCCTGCCTTGTCGCGAATCTCGAGGTCGAATTCTTATAACAGCAAGATCCATCGGATTAGTCAGGGCTTCGCATCCTTCTTGGCAAGGGGATGCCTCACAGCCGTGTGATCCGAGTAGATAATGACGTGGGAACCCAGGAGATAAGATCAAAATTTTTCAAGGGCAAATACTACGGCTAGCATCTCTTTCTCCGTAACTGTATAGTTACGCTGAGCCTCATCAAGGTCTTGCTAGCGTAGTAGATGACCACAGGTTTCTCGTCAACTTTCTACCCCAGAACCGCTCCTACAGCGAAATCAGATGCATCGCACATGATCTCAAAGGGTTGAGATCAATCAGGGAATTATAGGATCGGGGCCTGGGTGACTCGGTCACGGACGCTTTCAAAGGCTTGAGTGCATTCCTTGGAGATCTCAAAGGGTACATCCTTAGAGAGAAGGGTAGTCAGGGGGCGCACGATTTTCGAAAAATCAGGAATGAAACGATGGTAAAAACTGACGTGCCCCAAAAAAGAACGGATGTCTCTGATCGAGCTAGGCATAGGAAGATGAGAAATTAGATCAACCTTGGCTCGATCCACTTGGATGCCTTTCTCAGAAATTAGATGTCCCAGGACGATCCCCTCAGGCACCATAAAATGGCTCTTTTCCCAGGAGAGAACCAAATTAACGTCGATGCAACATCTGAGTATATGAACCAAGTGCTGGAGGCAATCATCAAATGATGCCCCAAAAACTGAGAAGTCATCCATGAAGACTTTCCGATAATCACCTACCATATCAGAGAATATGGCAAGCATGCAACTCTAAAAAGTCGCGGGTGCATTGCAGATACCGAAAGGCATCCTTCGGAATGCATACTTTCCGAAGGGGCAGGTGAACGTGGTCTTCTCTTAGTCTTCAGGATGAATGGCCACTTGGTTATAATCGGAGTACCCGTAAAGAAAGCAGAAGAATCAATTTCCCGCTAATTTCTCGAGAATCTGATCAATGAAAGGTAGTGGGAAATGATCCTTCTTCGTAGAGGAATTGAGTTGTCGGTAATCTATGCAGACTCTCCACGAGTTGGCTATACGGGTAGGTATGACTTCTCTGGTTTCAGTTGTGATGGTGGGGAGCCCTGCCTTTTTAGGCACGACCTGAATTGGACTCACCCAACGACTATCGGAGATCGGGTAGATGATCCCTGCATCTAACCACTTAATGATCTCCTTTTTCATGACCTCCTGCAGATTGGGGTTTAAACGTCTCTGCATCTCACGGGAAGGTCGTGCGCCCTCTTCTGAATAGATGTGGTGTGTGCAATAAGAGGGACTTATTCCAGTCAAGTCATCGAGAGTCCAACCAATGTCTCTGCGATGTTGCTGGAGAACATCAATCATACGGGATTCCTGATCTGGAGTAAGCTTGAAATTTATAATCACAGGAAAAGTCTGATTAGAACCCAAAAAGATGTATTTCAAATGATCGGGAAGGGATTTTAGTTCAAGGATGGGGTTATCAGCAGCAGCGGGTGGTTTAGGGTAAGTGTGAGGTTCAAGGATAGGAGTTATGGGTTTGTCTAAATTAGGGTCTGACTCCTCTAATTGCGATTCAAGATCTTTCTATGGTTGATGAGGTATAATCAGGTTATTTTCAAAATTCGTTTCATCAACCAAGGCCCTAATATCACAGATTTGTTCGATGACACCACAATTGATTTCTTGTTGGGCCTTAAAGATGCCCATTTTGAGGGTTTGATTCCCAAATTTCAGCTTTATTTGGTCCTCCTCACAACTTATGTTGGCTCTAGCAGTAGCAAGGAAAGGTCTCCCTAGAATGATCGGTGTATCCCTAGGGTTTTCACGTGTGTCCATGTCTAAGACTATAAAGTCAACAGGGAAATAGAAATCCCGCACTCTTACAATAACATCCTCAAGAATCCCTTTAGGTGACTTTATAGATCGATCTGCTAATTGTAGTGTCACCTCAGTTGGTTTTAGCTTAGATTCTTCTAGCTGGTTAAGTAAGGATGTGGGTATTAGATTTATGGAAGCACCCAAGTCTAACAATGTTCTGTCAAACTGGGTTTCACCTATTTTGCAGGAAATCAAGGGAGTACCTGGATCTTTTGCCTTGGGTGGGAGTCTGCTTAGGATTACAGAGTTGGCTTGCTCTGACAGTACAATTGGACTCCCACTCTTGGTTCGCGACTTATGCTGAGGTATACGCACATTCTTTAAGCATCGTGTGTAAGCCGGTACGTGGCGAATTGCATCCATCAAGGGGATGTTTATTTGGACCTGCTCAAAGAGCTTGACCAGGTCCTCCTCTGGTGCCACGGGCTTGGTTGTCTTCTTTCCCTTGGTCAAGGCCTCGGGAAATGGAACCTTGGTTGGTTTTTCTAGGATAGGTCCAGGTCTTTGATCTGGGACAGGGGTAGGAATGTCCTGGATTATTGTCCTAGGGTTTGGATCACTACCAGGCTTGGAGTGGTCTGGATAAGGTGGATCTTGGGTCTCCTTACCACTACGGGTGGTTACAGAATTTAGTCATGCCTGGTTTTGGTTAGGGTTTGATAGGATGGGTTTTTGCTGATAACTCGCATAAGAAGTGGAAGCCTCCATCCCGTCAGGTGAAGGAACAGTGGGGGCCTGATAAATCATGTGCGCTTGGCCCGGGATTGGGTTCATAACGCGCCGCTGGGTCGGCACGTTATTCGGGTTAGGAAGAGGTTGAGAAGGAAGTGTGCCCGGTTGGCGAGAATTTTCCAACTGGGTCAGTTGGTTTCGAACCTCTGTAAGTTCGTCCTTGTGTTGCTTTTAAATAGCCGCATTCGTTCTTTGAATGTCCGCCAAAGTCTGAAGGATGAGGGACATTTGGTCTTGGTTTGGCCCTGATGGATAAGGTGGGTTGGGCCGAGGCTGAGGCGGCTGGTAAGGACGAGATGGTTGTGGACGGAGCTGAAAGGGTGGTCTTCGTGTTTGGGAATTTCCCGCCCACTGGAAGCTGAGATGATTTCGCCATCCAAGATTGTAGGTATTGGAAAATGGATCATTCTGGATGGCGTTGAGGTCCTCGCAAGTCTGAGGAACCTCCAAAGTGTCAAAGAATGGGGGAGTGGAATTCCCCTGGCTAGTATAGAAAGGATCGGAGGATCCTTCGATACGAGAATCAGATGGGGGTGGATACGGATCCATCCCAGGAGAAGGTCGGTGGAGAATGTTTTGCACAGTCTGCCGTGTGGAAGGAGGCTGTGCAAAGGAATTATGCGCAGAGGTGGCTCGCTGCAAGTGCTGAGTCATCTCATCCACCTTCTTCTCAATGATAGAGACCTTGTCCAATCGACTGGCCATCAATTCCAGGTCAACTGATGCGGACAGGCCCTGTGTCTCATGTGCTGCCCTAAGGTTCGTCGATACGCGGGTATTCGACCTGTCGAATAATCCCATGGAGTCATTATTGATGGAGTTCTCGCATATATTTTCGAGAATCTCCCACACGGTATCCTCATGCTGACCCATGATATTCCCTCCGCAAGTTGCATTGATGAAAAGTCTAATATCTTCACGGAGTCCCAGGTAAAAAGACTGGACTTGTTCCCATTTAGGAACTCCGTGATGGGGGCACTCTCTCATGAGATCCTGAAAGCGATCCCATGCCTCATGGAGAGGTTCTCCCGTCTGTTGTGTGAAGTGGGTAATCTGATGGCGCAAGGCATTGGTCCGACCAACGGGAAAGAACTTCTTCAAGAATTCGAACTGAAGTTCCTCCCAATTGTTGATCGGTCGGGTTTACGTTTGGTACCAATGGGCGGCCTTGTCCATAAGGGAGAAGGAGAACATCTTCATGAGGAGAATATCCCAATTTTGTGCATCTGACCCAAAAGTCTGGGCCAGATGCTTTAGCTGTTTTATGTGCTGGAAGGGGCCTTCAGAATTAAGCCCATGAAATTTAGGTATGGCATGAATCATATTGGGCTTTAATTCAGAATCAGGTCCTCCAGTCGGGATTCTGACTCGAGGCTCAATAGCCACCGCAGCAGGATTATAATGGTCCCGCATCATAAGATGCTGCGGTGAGTGCATGAAGTTCTGGAAGAGGTCATTGAGTCGCTGGAGCTGGTGCTCCAGATTGTTCTCTTCCTCAACTGGCTGAGCCATTGTGGAAGAAGAAGGTGAGTTGGGTTCGGAGTCATAGGAGAGGTCTATGTAAAGTGTTGTTTGCTCAAATAAGGGCATTGAGGCTCGGCCTCGAGGAGAGTGAATTTCTAAAGGAGGTTTCAAGGACCTCCTACCAGACATACACTGATGGAGAGGGTGAGTTTAGCGGGTGCTGGACCCAATCAAGACACCCAGAATGTTGGGTGACTATAGAGGTTCGGGGCAGATGGACCCCTTAATCAAAAGATTGTCCACCTGAGAATTACCTCGGCAGCCAGAGAGGGTGAGTCTCGCGAAGACCCCTACACGGTAGAGCATCCCCACGGGTTACAAGGTTTCCCCCACCCGACCTCTCTTGTCATTGAGATTCCAGGTAGACCAGTATGGGGACCTTGACCTCTTAAGTCTACCACTTTTAGTTAAGATCAAGGTGCTTAGGTTTTCACTTGAACTTTAGCCTTTTTAAGTGCAAAGAGTGACCTAAGTTGAAGGTTGGTTGACCCAAGGGGTCAACTTCACTTGCTAGTTCCTTTGAGAGCTTATTAGGTCTTGTCTTTTAGGGTTCAAGTGTTTTTAAGAGCCAAATTGCTTAGGATTTCTTTGAATAAGTATTTTCAATCAATGGCTTAGGCACACTTCTTTTGGGATTTCTCAATTCTTGTTTAAGAAGTGTGTCTCTAAAACCCTAATTTTGTGTCTTATGTTGGCTCTACTTGGTCTAGTTAGCTTCCTTTTGATTGAGTAATTAGGGCTCAGGGAAGAAGGTGTTAGCCTTAAATACCCTTAATAGTGTGTGCAGAAATGGTGGGTTGTAATTGAAAACATGCAGCTTTAATGATTTACTAGGTATGGAAGACAGGTTATACCTATATTGCTTGTTTTTTTTTCTTTTTCTTCCTCTTTAGAATTTAGGGGTTAAAATGAGAGGATAGAAAATTACCTGTCCTCGGAGTGATTGTTGTGCGGCTGCTTGTTGTCTTCTTGATTTCCTATGCCTGCACACAAAAAGAGAAGAGATTAGTAGAAGCTTAGAAATAGAGAATTTATGGCTTCTAGAATAGCCGTTGCTCCCCGGTAACGGCGCCAAGAATAGTAACAGCTGTGTCGCGTGTTTCGTCTTTATGTTTATTATGGTCGTTGTAGTATATGACAAAACAGCTACCAGGTTACTACAAATTTTTTTACTCGGAATAACAAGATTTCCCGAGGTCGAACTCAGGGAGCAATTATGATTCTAGAAGCATAAATGTTCATAATTATGTTACAAAAATAATAAGAGAGAGGGAGAGAGGGAGCTAGAGTTCTCTTTTATTGGCTTCTTCTTCTTCTTCATCTTTCTTCTTTTCTTCCTGCCTTGTTCTTTCTTCTTTAGCCTGCGGCTGTGGTGATCTTCTTCTTCTTTCTCTTCTCTTTCTCAGCCTGCCTTCTTCTTTCTTCTTCTTCGTCTCTTCTTCCTTCTTTCTTTCAGTTGTAGAGTCTTCTTCTTTCTTCTTCTTCTTCTCTGCTTCCTTCTTTCTTTCAGCTGCAGAGTCTTCTTCTTTCTTCTCCTTCTCTTTCTTTTCTTCTTTCCTTTCTTGCGACTGTGTCTTCTTTCTTCTTTCTCTTTTCTTCTTCTTCTCTGCTTCTGCTTCTTTTCTTTTCCTCTTCTTTCTGCTCTGGCCGCTGACCTTCCTTCCTCTTTTCTTCTTCTTTTGGCTGTTGCCCTTCCGACGTCTGATGCGGTGGTCAGACGGCTTATCTGCGCATTTGCTACAGTTCTTTCCTTCCTTCTTCGTCTTTCTTCTTTTCTTTCTCAGCTTGCCTTGTTCTTTCTTCTTCTTCTTCTTTGCTTTGCTTCTGGCCGCTGCCCTTCCGTCGTCTGACTTGATGCTCAGACGACTTAACTATGGGTTTGCTACAGTGCGGTTTCTTCTCTTCTTCTTCAGCTCCTCTCCCTCCTTTCTTCTTCAGCTGCTCAGTGCGGCTAAGGCTTCGGCCGCTCCTCTCTTCTTCTTTCTTCCCTGCGCGGATACACACCCATCAGTGCAAAACGTACCCCTACCCCTTCCCCGCATCTCTCTTTCTCTCTGAATCTCTCTTAGGACTGCTCTCCCAGAGCTGGGTAATCGGGTTCGGGTAGTGCGCCCGGGACTAGGCCCACCGGCGTGCGGTGGTGGGAGAGGAGTGCTTGGTCGGGTAGTAGGATCCGGCCCAGACCCACGGGGCGTGAGCGCAGGTGAGGGCGAGCGAATGCGTGGTGCGTCGCGTGTGTGTGAGGGACCTGACCCCTGTGTATCAAAGGCAAACAGCCCGATACACTTTTGCAATTTAAGTGCGGATGCGCGGCAGCACACTTACGAGGCGGGACTAAAGTCTCACCTCCAGATTGCGCGTCTGCAGGCGAGGGAGTTGCCGCCTATTGGGGCAGCTGCGAGGCTCACGACCCAAATCGCAAGCCTGGGCGCCTTCGCGGAGTCAGTCCGCGCTGCCTGGGACTCGCACTTGGGCTAGAGAAGGCCTGGAGCTGCGAGTGAAGGAGCTGCAGCAGCTCAATAATGGCGGCGAGGGGGTGTTGACCTGAAAACACAGTGACGGCCTCTCGGGCAAGTCAGATAACGTGGGAAGCTTCGCCGGAGTGCGGCGAAGGCAGTGTGGTGGTCGGCGAGGCGCGAGAGCACCTGTGGAGGTGGACCTAGGTCAGACTACGTGCGTGAAGATGGGTTTGTTCGGGGGGTGGTTGGGCGGTGATTGGCAGTGAATGGAGAGGGGGGAACGGTTGAGTAGAGTGAGGGGGAGCCTCTGGGCTGGTCGGCGAGGGAAGAGGTGGTCTGTGGAAGTGGAATGGACTCGCTGGAGAAGGTGATCGGAGACGAAGCAGATGGAGGTGGAAGTGGCGGGTGATGGAGTAAAAGGGTAAATTAAGAGAGGGAAAATGTAAGGGAGAGAGAGAGGAAGAGTTCTACCTATTTACTCGACGAAGGGGGAGAGGGAAGCATCTGGCTCGTGCCTACCGGAGCTGAGGATGAAGATGCCCAGGAGGAGGGTATCGGCGACGAGGAGGCCGTCTGAGGGCGCTAGCTGGTACGACCTGGCGCGAACGATAGGGAAGAGTAAACTCTACTGCAGATAGGGCGGCAGAGCGACGAGGTGGAGGAGGAGAAGATCACCGGAAGCTCGGGCGCTCTGACCGGAGGGGGAAGAGATGAAATGTGGGGTATTTCTCCGCCAAGGGAAGCTTGAAGGAGTCGATAGACCTTGCCGCTCCTTATAAAGACCTTGGCGCGGAGAGGGAACCAAGGAGGCGATGTGCCTACCTCACCGGAGAGTGGCCGGAAAGGATACCCATGCCTTTCGTGCGTTCGCACGAGAGGCATGGTCAATGGCAGAGGTCATGGGCGAGTCCCTGCGATAGAGGATGTCATAAGGAACCCCCCGTCTGTTTTAGAGGACGGTCGCCCTGCCCTGCGCGACGTCATCCTCCACACAAGGTTGCCGGAGGTATGGCGCTGTGCAGAAATGGCTGAGAGGACCGTTCTGCAAAGAACGACGAGAATTTAGGGGGCTAAACGTAAGGGTTTCAAAAGATAAGGGTCAAAAGGTAAATTAAGAGGACCAATTTGTAAAGTCGGTCAAGATGGTCTTTTTTTAGGCCCAAATTTTTATACCAGACTAATTTGAACCTAGGGATTTTAATGGTGAAATTTGATTTTAGGTTGGACCATTTTTGACTGGTTAATTTACGCAAAAACCTAAATTAAGTCATTAATTGGGCATGGTTCTCATTTTAGGTCAAAATAGATTTCAAAGGTCAAATTGAAGATTCTAAACCCTAGGGAATATTTTTCTATGAATTTTTGAGAGTTTAGTTGATTTTTATCCTGCCTTGAACCTCGTGAATTAAAGTGGATTTGTTTTAGGGTTACAGAATGTCATTTAATTCCTAGAAGTTGCTATAACCTTTTTCAAATTAGATCATCCCACTTCCCTCCTTGTTAAGCTTATTTGACCTGTGTTTGGACCCTTAATTACCCTGTTTGCATACTGCATTGGTGAAATTACAGTTTTACCCCTTATAGTTTGGCTTATTCTTTAACTCAGAATTCTCTAAGTTAAGCCTCTCTTTAGATCTTGTAGGAGCTTTTTCACACATATTTGGATTAGATTGTGCTAGTTAGGGTTCATGATGAGGTTCTCATCAATGTTGAAATTGCAGTCATAAATGAATGAGTTAAATTGTAAACAATTGCTTGTTAATAAATACGAGCTGCCTGTTGGAATATGAAATGCCTGTGCTAGTTAAACAGTTACATGTGATATCACTTGTTGTATCTGTTAATTTGTGGGAATACGAGCTGCATGTATACAATACGAAAATGGAATTGTGAATGATGAAATCTGGCATGGAATAATATGGTGAATATGAGAATGAACCCTACGGGGAAGTAGGAGTAGAGCTCCTGTAGATGAGTGGAAAGATATGGAAATGTGAGTGGGAAGTGTGTTGGCACTTGAGTACGTGGTACCAAGGAGAGCGACTGTCCCCTGTTAAGTGTAGAGCGGAGCTAGCCGCCCTTGGGTTGGGACCCGGGGTTAGGATTGGCCACTCTACACCGACTTCTGTTGGCCCTCGCGTACACTGTACCGAGGAGAGCTACTAGTGTAGGGAGGGAGCTAGCCACCACACGGGGCCCGGGGTTCAGCTAGCCACCCTACACCGACTTCTTAGGCCCACTTGGAAAACTGAGGTAGTCAGATGAGAGTGCGCGGACTGTGGAGGGGTGAGACCCTTGTTTGGTTCTGAGGGGCTAGACCCCTGTTGCTGAGAGGGCAAGGCCGTGCGCTTATAGCGCGTACCACTTTTAAAACCGAGGTAGTCACCCCTGTTATTTGTCATTTGTTTTTGCGTACCAGTGCGGGGTAGCTACCCGTGCGCTTATAGCGCGTGCCGTAGTCACCGTTACGTCTGTCTGTGACCTCGGGGTGGTTGACTGGGTGTAGGATCACCACGGGGGACTCTCCCGGCCAGGAGAGCACCATGTGTGCCTTCTACTCTTCGGAAAAGATTACAATCAAGATCGTTCCTATGAGGAACATGCAAGATCAAGAAAGAAATATGAAAGTAAACCAATGGGTGGAAAGGAATTACTTAAAGTAAAATAATTGGAAAAGATAAATTTACCTATTATCTTTTACTGCTTTAGTTAGTTTGGTTACAACTTTACTCTGCGTTCGCTGACTCCATTTTACTTATAACCCTTTATAGGTTCTGGAGTTGAGCAGCCTGAGTCACCGGCTGCAGAGGGTGCTCGGCCCAGTTGAGCCCAGCAGTAGTTTCCTGTTGTAGTTGTACTCCCTTTTCTACTAGCGAGTTTTAAACTATTGCTACTGTTTCTGTTACTGTACTTTTTTTTCTACTTTCCTGTTGTTGTGGTGGTATGTACAGTTTAGCAGCTTTTACTTCCTTACTACTTGTACTCTTTTACTGTTAGTTACCTTGCATAGTGAATGTGGTTTATTTTCCAGCTTTACGGTTATTTCTTGTTAGACGATTGGGTCTTGGGATTAGTTGAGTCGAGCCGGTCTCGGGTCCTGTAGGGATTTGGGAACCGGGCCGTAACAAGATGGTATCAGAGCAATGACGTCCCGAGAAATGAACCAACTAGCTATAGAATAACCAATTCATATGCATGTAACTAGAGTAACCACCACAACATACCGCTTGACATCTGTTCTAAGTTTCTTTTGCTGAGATTCGTTAGAGTTGACCTCTTCTGTTCTGTCTTCCGCGTCTCCTTTCAAGAGATGCCTCGTCGTGAAGTTCTTGAGGCGGGTCGCGGACGCGACCGTGGATGAGGTCAGAGGGGCGAGTGTGCCGGCCCCGAGGTGCCAATTGACCGCCACTTCTCCTGTGCATTCAGGCCTAGGACCTTGCTCAGCTGATCCAAGACATAGTACAGGAGGAGCTCCACCTGCCTCCATAGGTGCCTCTCCCTGAGGAAGTGGAGGGGGAGTCCTCTATGGGATCGAGGGACCAACACAGCGCTAGACGAGCAGAAGCGGGAGGGGGTGGTCCTCCACTGCCTCCACCGCACTTTGATACTTCTGAGCACGAGCCCCCCTACCTGGAGGCATGCTCGTTCCCCCACTGCAGCTGCACTACGAGCTTTTCGGATAGTTTTGGAAGCTGAAGCCCCCCTCCTTCAAGGGGGATGAGGACCCGTCTGAGGCAGAGGACTGGCTGGAGTAGATAGAGAAGGTGTTTGACACCCTTCGCCCCCTGCAGAGTGTCGCGTGTCCTTTGCCATGTACCAGCTGGAGAGTGCGGCACACAGGTGGTGGAGGACAGTCAGAGGTCAGGAGAGGGGAGAGCCAACGTGGGACCAATTCATGACCCTCTTCTGCGAGCAGTACTTCCTGCAGACTTGGCAGGACCAGAGGAGGCGGGAGTTGCACACTCTCCGCCAGGGGAGGATGACTGTTAGCGTGTATCGCACGCGCTTTCTGGAGCTATCATGCTTTGCTGTGACAGCAGTAGCTACGGAGGAGGAGCGCCTATGGAGGTTCACCGAGGGTGCCCGTCCTAATATTCGGGGGTATGTCAAGCCCCTGAAACTGTCCACCTTCTCGAGAGTGGTGGAGGCAGCTATGACGTACGAGGAGACCAACCCGGCCGTGTGAGACACCGACAGCAGACGGAAGAGGCCCTACCAGCCATAGTACTCATAGGGCCGATGAGAGAGGAGGCACGCGGCACCCGCGAGAGAGCCGTCTCGTTTTGCAGGGTCGTCAGCGGCCTTCGGGGGCCCTCGACTGGGGCCGGCTGTCATCACTGGACTTCCGCCCAGTCGTCAGCAGGGACCTACCGAGGGAGGGGTCGAGTCCTCTCTGCTACCAGTGTGGCCAGCTAGGCTACATCAGAAGGGTCTACCCGTCTAGGGCTGGAGCGCAGCAGATGCTCCCTACACCGAGAGCTGGAGGCCAAGTAGGTGGTTGTGGTTCCTAGGCACATGGGGGAGGACAGCAGTCACAGGGAGGGTACCGGTCAGCGGCTACTCGCCCGATGCAGAGTGTGGCTGCTTCTTCTGCACCGAGAGCTGAGGGGCGTATCAACACCATGACACACAGAGACGCCAGGGCATACGGTTCAGTGGTGGCAGGTATGGTTACCGTTTCTGGCAAATTAGTTTACGTGCTTTTGATTTCGGTGCCACACACTCCTTTGTCGCTGCGAGTTTTGCTGTTAGTTTGGGGCAGGACTTCGTGTTGTTAGAGGATCTGTTTGTGATCAGAAGTTTAGGTGGTTAGCTGTTTGTAGCTGAGGAGGTCTACACAGACTGTGAGGTCAGTATTGGGGGACACAGCCTGCCCGTCGACCTGATTGTGATACTGATGGAGGATTTTGGCGTGATTCTGGGGATGGATTGGCTGTCAGCTTACCACGCCTTGGTGGACTGTTTCGGGAGGAAGATCGTCTTCTCCATACCGGAGATGCCTTCCTTTGAGTTTCACGGACAGTCGGTGGACGGAGGTTTCAGGTGGATATCTGCACTTCGGGCAGCGAGACTTTTAGGCCAGAGGTGTGAGGGCTTTCTAGCCTATGTGGTGGCGGAGCCCAGCCCCGTGGTAGACTTTCAGAGCATCCCAGTGGTTAGAGAGTACCCCGACGTGTTTCCAGAGGAGCTGCCAGGACTACCACCTGAACGTGAGATCGAGTTTGAGATCTCACTTATACCGGGGACCAGCCCCATTTCTACTGCACCGTACCGGATGGCACCACTTGAGCTGCGAGAGCTCAAGTCACAGCTACAGGACCTGTTGGAGAAGGGCTTTATGAGGCCCAGTGCGAACCCGTGGGGAGCCCCTGTGTTATTTGTGAAGAAGAAGGATGGTACCCTGTGCCTTTGTGTTGACTACAGACAACTGAATAGGGTCACCATCAAGAACAAGTATCCGCTGCCGAGGATTGATGATCTGTTTGACCAGTTGCGAGGTGCCACGGTTTTCTCGAAGATAGATCTGAGATCAGGCTACCACCAGTTGAGGATCAGGGAGATCGGCGTCTCCAAGGCAGCTTTTCGCACCCGGTACAGACACTACGAGTTTTTGGTCATGCCATTTAGGCTGACTAATGCCCCTGCTGGATTTATGGATTTGATTAATCGGATTTTCAGACCGTCTCTAGATCAGTTTGTGGTGGTATTTATTGATGACGTGCTCGTTTACTCGCGGGATCAGGCACATCACGGATAGTACTTGAGGATGGTTTTGGACACTTTGAGATGACATAGGATGTATGCCAAATACAGCAAGTGCGAGTTTTGGTTGAGACATGTGACTTTCTTGGGCCACGTGATCTCAAGGGATGGTTTGGATATGGATTCAGGTAAGGTTGAGGCCGTACTCTGGTGGGAGAGGCCACGTACAATGATAGAGATACACAGCTTCTTGGGACTGGCAGGTTACTACTGGCGGTTTATCAGGGGGTTCTGACAGATTGCACATCCTATGACCCAGTTGACTTGGAAGGACGTGCCCTTTGCTTTGACAGATGCTTGTAAGGCGTGTTTTCAGGAGTTGAAGGAGAGATTGACTTCAGCTCCTGTGCTTACCATCCCAGATAGCAGTGGTGGTTTTGTGGTCTACACGGACACTTCGTTGCAGAGGTTAGGGGGTATGCTCATGCAGTAGGGTCATGTTGTCGCTTACGCTTCACGGCAACTGAAGCCCCATGAGCATAGCTACCCTTCCCATGACTTAGAGCTGGCAGCTGTTGTCTTCGCACTGAAGACGTGGAGGCACTACCTTTACGGTGAGACCCTTGAGATTTTCACGGATCATAAGAGCCTCAGGTACTTGTTTGATCAGAAGGAGCTTAACATGAGACAGAGACGTTGGTTAGAGCTCTTGGAGGACTATGACTGCAGCATCTCCTACCATCCGGGGAAGGCCAATGTGGTGGCTGACGCCTTGAGCCGGAAGGCGCCCGCCCACTTGGCCAGTTTACAGGCACAGAGTTGAAGACTTATGGAGGAGTTGGGCAATTGGCAACCTCGAGA
Source organism: Thalassia testudinum (assembly GCA_037157565.1). Lineage (NCBI taxonomy): Eukaryota > Viridiplantae > Streptophyta > Magnoliopsida > Alismatales > Hydrocharitaceae > Thalassia > Thalassia testudinum. The sequence continues at coordinate 16,795,944 of JAZHRO010000076.1, read as the reverse complement.
GTTATAGGGGTATTGTAGGGCAGTGATAGTGACACGAAAGATGAGATCAGAGCAGATAGACCGTATCATCACAAGACAGATGACAGATCCGTACCTGTAGTCGTTGAGAGACAGAGTGCTGTTAGGAGACCTAGGGGACTTCTCTTTTATAGACGAGGTGCTGTGCATGAGGGGACGTTTGTGCATTCCCAGGGACGAGGAGTTGTTGAGAGAGCTCCTGACTGTGGTGCACGGGTCCAGGTTCACCATACTTCCCGGGAACACGAAGATGTATCATGATCTGAGACGTGACTTTTGGTGGAGTGGAATGAAGCGGGATGTGGGTGAGTTCGTGCAGCAGTGTTCGGTGTGCCAACACGTGAAGGCCGAGCATCAGAGGCCTGTAGGGTCGTTGCGGTCAGTTCCTGTGTCAAAGTGGAAGTGGGAGAGCATCATCATGGACTTGGTGGTGGGCTTACCCGTTACCCGGCAAGGACACGACGCAGTCTGGGTGATAGTGGACAGGTTGATGAAGACGGCACGTTTCGTACCGATCCGAGTCACTTTGGGACTAACGCAGTTAGCAGAGAGGTATATTCGTGATGTGGTACGTCTGCATGGAGTTTCGCGTGAGATTATATCCAACCGGGATACCTGTTTTACTTCCCAGTTTTGGGCCGAGTTTCAGTAGGCTTTGGGGATACGGTTGAGGTTCAGTATGACGTACCACCCCCAGACGGACGAACAGTCAGAGCGCACTATACAGACACTTGAGAACCTTTTATGCGCTTGTGTACTAGACTGGAGTGGCTCCTAGGAGGAGCACTTACCCTTGGCAGGGTTTGCATATAATAACAACTATCACTCGAGCATCGGCATTGCACCTTACGAGGCTCCGTACGGACGAAGATGTACTGCACCCTTGAGTTGGGTTAAGGTGGGGACCAAGTGGGAGGTTGGTCCTAAGCTGATCCAGCAGAGTCAAGAGGTGATAAAGTAGATTCACAGACGACTTCGCACTGTCAGGAGCAGGCAGAAGAGTTATGCCGACCGAAAACGCAAAGAGGTGCAGTTCGAGGTTGGGGATCACGTCTTTCTACGCGTTTCGCCCATGAAGGGCCTGCAGCGTTTTGGGGTGAAAGGGAAGCTTGCACCGATGTTTGTGGGGCCCTTTGAGGTCCTGGAGCGGGTAGGACCTATTGCCTACCGGCTTGCCCTTCCTCCCCAGCTTTCTGGTGTGCATGACGTGTTCCACGTGTCCAACCTCAGGAAGTATGTCGCCGATCCCAGTCACGTTCCGAGCCACGAGAGTGTCGAGGTGGGTGATGATCTGACCAACCCTGAGTGACCAGTGCCGATATTAGACAGAGCCATTCGGAGTTTGAGACAGAAGCAGGTACCCCTGGTGAATGTCTTGTGGAGGGGCCAGCGGTAAGAAGAGTCTACCTAGGAGCCTGAGGCGGCGATGCGAAAGCGGTACCCGAAGCTTTTTGAGGGTACGTCTTTCCGGACCGGCTTCAGTCCTCTTTAAGTTTGTTATGCGTTTATATTTCTCTTTTCGTACCCTAGCTAGCTCAAGTTTCGGGGACGAAACCTCCTTTAAGTTTGTTATGATGTAAAGACCCGTTCTGTTTTGAGCTTTTTAAGACGTCTGGACTGTCAGTCAGACGTTTAGAAATTGAAAAATCAGTACGCAGGGTCGGTTCTGCGCGCTGGCTGCACGTAGACAGATTTCCTTCTCTCTCTTCTTCTTTTCTCCTCCCTCACCAAACCCTAACCCCACTCCCTATATAAGAGCCCTCTTCCCCCCTTCCTCTTTTCTCCATTCCACCACCACCACCTTCCTTCCTCTCCACTGCCGTGAGAAGGATGAGCGAGAGAGAGGGAGAGAGAGCGAGGAGGAGCGGCGTGAAGAGAGGGAGGAGGTTGAGCTCGCGAGCTCGGAGAGGCTCGTCGGAGTGAGCACGGCCACCGCCGTGCGTGCGGGAGGAGTGCGTCTGGGAGCCGTCCCCGACTTCTTGCTGCAGCCGGAGCTACACTCGAGAGGGAGAAACCGCGGGTGAGCGCGGCGGGAGGAGCGGGAGCTTGCTCTGGTACTGGGATTTTTCCAGTATCAGACGTCTAGAGTGCCTTCCAGACGACGGGTTGAACGTTTGGTGCAGACACCAGACGTCTGAAAGTAAGGTTTCGTGTAGGTACATCCTTCTTGCAGTTACGGCCATGCAAGCAGCATCGCAGAGCCGATTTGTTTGGCTAAAAGGGGTTTTATTGCTCTATCATGCGTAGGAGCAGCTTTGGGAAGGCGCGTGGCACTCCCTCCCACACGTTTCGGACGTCTAGACAGCTTACCAGACGACCAGAGGTACTCCTAGATGACTGGAGAGGTCGGACGTCTGAAGTTGAGTCCGGACTATCAAGTAGGGGTCTTGGATGTCTAAGGTCGATGCAGGGACTTGAGGTGAGACTTTAGTGACTTTTAAGACGTCTGGACTTTGTGCCAGACATCTAATTTGGTTCTGCAGTTCTGTTTTTGACCCGTTTAGGGTTCGTTTTATGCAAACAAGATATCTGTGGTTTCCTTGTAAGTTCCTCTACATGTTAGAAATCATTATATACTATTCTGAATGTTCCATTGTAGTATGTTCCTTGATATAGGACTTCGACCTGTTACGTGTCTAGGGCTTGGGGAGGCACGTGAGTCTGCCGTTCAAGCCCCCAGTACTCCTGGATTGTCTGGTAAAGTGGTTTCCCCATGTTTTATTTATAAAACATGAATGCAATTATGAAAATTAGAAAACTAGAAAACTAGGATGTGGCATGAATCCTAGGACGAGAACTAGTTGCCCTGTTTGTATGCATGTTGAGATTACAGTCATAAATGAATGAGCTAAATTGTAAACAATTGCTTGTTAATAAATATGAAATGCCTGTGCTCGTTAAACAGTTACCTGTCATATCACTTGTTGTATTTATTAATTTGTGGGAATACGAGCTGCATGTATACAATACGAGAATGGAATTGTGAATGATGAAATCTCGCAATGGAATAATTTGGTGAATATGAGCATGAACCCTACGGGGAATTAGGAGTAGAGCTCCTGTGGATGAATGGAAAGATCTGGAAATGTGAGTGGGAATTGTGCTGGCCCTTGAGTACGTGGTATCAAGGAGAGCGACTGTCTCCTGTTTACTGTAGAGTGGCGCTAGCTGCCCTTGGGTTGGGACTCAGGGTTAAGATTGGTCACTCTACATCGACTTCTATTGGCCCTCGCGTACACTGTACCGGGGAGAGCTACTAGTGTAGGGAGGGAGCTAGCCACCCCACGGGGCCCGGGGTTCAGCTAGCCACCCTACACTGACTTGTTAGGCTAACTAGGCAAACCGGGGTAGTCAGACGAGGGTGCGCGGACTATGGAGGGGCGAGACCCCTGTTGCTGAGAGAGCTAGGCCCTATACTGTTCCGTGCTGTACTTTGGGCGTACCCGCTAGCGGAAACGACTGACTTGGTGCCAGTGCGGGGTAGCTATCTGTGCGCTTATCGCACGTGCTGTAGTCACCGCTACGTTTGTCTGTGACCTCGTAGCTGTTGACTGGGTGTAGGATCACCACGGGGGACTCTCCCGGCCAGGAGAGCACCACGTGTGCCTTTTACTCTTCGGAAAAGACTGCAATCAAGATCGTTCCCACGAGGAACATGTGAGATCGAAAAAGAAATTTGAAAGTAAACCAATGGGTGGAGAGGAATTACTTAAAATAAAATAATTGGAAAAGATAAATTTACCTGTTAGCTTTTACTAGTTTAGTTAGTTTGGTTACCACTCTGCTTAGCGTTCGCTGACTCCATTTTACTCATAACCCTTTACAGGTCCAGGAGTTGAGCAGCCTGAGTCACCGGCTGCAGAGGGTGCTGGGCCTAGTCGAGCCCAGTAGTAGTTTCCTATTGTAGTTGTACTCCCTTTTCTACTAGTGAGTTTTAGACTGTTGTTACCGTTTCTGTTACTGTACTTTTGTTTCTACCTTCCTGTTGTTGTGGTGGTATGTACTGTTTAGCAGCTTTTACTTCCTTACTACTTGTACTATTTTACTGTTAGTTACCTTGCATAGTGAATGTGGTTTTCTTTCGTACTTTTCGATTATTTCTTGTTGGACGACTAGGTCTTGGGATTTAGTCGAATCGAGTTGGTCTTAGGTCCTGTAGGGATTCGGGAACTGGGTTGTAACAATTTACATTTAAACCCAAAATGTATTAGATACCCGTCACTGATTCTGTTTTAGGTCGAAACGAGTTTCGATTGTGAAATTGATTATGCTAAATCTTATAAACTATTTTTAATTGATTTTTAGAGGGTTTAGATTACATTTATTTTCATCTAAACTGTTTTAATTGGAGTGGGGTTGAAATCAGGATTCTTAATTAGAATTAAACATTCAATTTGAATGTAAATCCTAAATTACTCAATACCAACCCACTTTTGGGACATTTAAGCTCAGTTGACCTTTAATTAATCACAAGTTCACCCTGTAGCTATTTTGCATTCATAATCATTTGTGAAAATTGCACAATTAACCTCTTTTTCTATTAATTCCTCTCTCTTCAACCCTGATTGAGTTATACCCTTTAATGTATTAATTAGGTGAATTTAACCTTAGAACTTAGCTAAATTAGGTTAGTTATAGATAATGATGGCGATGCCATTATTAGGCCCACTAGGCAAACCGGGATAGTCGGGCGAGGGTACTGATGAGAGCCTCATCATGAGCCATAACTAGCTCATTTTGACCCAATAAAGAAGATAAAAGCTCCTACATAACCTAGAAGAAGGCCTAACTGAAGGAACAAGTGCCCTGAGAAGAAAACATGAAATAAAGGTTAAAACTTGAATTTTACCATTGCAGTACGTAAATGGGATTTCTCAGAGGAAAAACAGAGGTCAAATGGTATAAATGAGATAAAAAGAGGGTTGAGTCAATCAGAAATGGGTTCATGTGCAATCTAAGAACTAAATGACACTTGGTAACCCTAAAACTGACCCGCTTAAATTAACAAGGTTCCGGTCAGAACAAAAAGCAAGTAAACCCTCTACAAATCATGGAAAAACATACTCTAGGGTTTAGAACACTTAATTTGTCCTTTGGAACCTAGTTTGACCTAGATTAGGGTCCTAGCTCTTCAATTAACCTAATTTAGGTTTTTACGCAAAATGTCCAGTCAAACGAGGTCAAACCTGAAATCCAACTTTGCCATTGGATTCCTTAGGTCCAAATTAGGTTTATACCAAAATTTGGACCTAAGGAGAGGTCATCTTGACCTACTTTGCAATTTAGTACACCCAAATCACAAAGTGGTCCCTATCTTTTGAATACCGTTGCAGAGAACCCCCTAGGTTCTTCGCCTCCTTTGCAAACCGGTCCTGCCGCCATTGTTAGGGCAGAACCGAGCTCCGGCGAGGTTCGGAGAGGGATTGCTCTCTAATCCCTCAGAGATTCCCTCTCAGAAATGGAAGGAGGATTCTCTGAGGAATTCCCTTCCTTATAAAGTCAATTACAATCGCTGGTGTGAACCCAATCTCTCGTGCGAACGCACGGGAGATTTGGGTATCCTAACTCCTTTCCATCTCCGGCGACCAACCTCAGGCAATTACGTGCCCTTCACGCCCTGCACACCCAGTCCAGCGCCTATATAAGAACCCACAACTCCGGCCGAAGGGGCTAAGCTTGATTTTGACGGAGATCCCTTCCAAATTCCTCCCTCTCCCATCTCCGGCCAAACGACCCACAAGCTCCGGCGACCTCCTTCCCTCCTTCTCGTCGCTCTGCTGCCATACCAGCAGCAGAGTCCTCTCCGCCGCTATCTCCCGCGTCGCGCTGTAACCCGCGCGCGCGCTTCTGACCTCGTCTTCGTCGCCGCTTCCTCCCTCAGGGTCTTTCTTCCCCGACGACGGCAGTTACGAGCCGTCCTCTCCGCCGCCTCCCTTCCCTCCAGACAACCCCAGATACGTTCTCCATCCTCTCCTCTCTCTTTTCCCCCAACTATTTTACTTGATTACCCCTCGATAGTACCTAACCGCCTTCATCTTCCTCGCCTCCGACCGCACTCCGGCGAGCCGCCCACACCACTCCGCCACTCCACACGGCTCGCCAACCACCTCGTGAGCTCCGCCTCACCACCAGGAACTCGCTCCACCCCACAACTGCCACTCCAGACCTCCATAACCACCCCCCGAACAACCCACCATCTCCGGCCACAGGTTGACCTAGGCGCGCACGCCTAGGCCGACCGACAACCTGCAGCATCACCCACCGCCTTCGCCGTGCTACGGCGAAGGTTTCCAGCTATTCTGATTGGGCCAATAGGCCGTTCTGTGGAATCTCAGGTGAACACCCCGGCCGCCATTAACAGCCGAAGCAGCAGGAAGCTTGGAGCAGCAGCAGGCGTCAGGCTTCCCAGGCAGCAGGTGCAGCAGGCTCTCGCAAGCGTCGCGAGGTGACTGAGTTCAGCGAGGAGCACCAGCAGGGCCTTCAGCGTGGGTGATTGCACACGAGAGTCTGCGGGCGCGCGTGAGGGAAGGCCGAAACCTTTAGTCCCACATCGTGGGATTACAAATCTCAGGTACACTATAAATTTCTTTTGTGATATATTCTTATCGCCTCAGTAAGCACAGGGGTGAGGTCCCTCACTGACCCCACCCGCCTCGTCCGCGGCCTGACCACGCGGACTTGGCGGATCCGACCCGACCTAGACCTACGCACTCCTCGCGCATCACACCACCTTCAGGTGCGCCTGGTCCCGGGTATGATCCGACCCGATTAATGCTTGTGGCTCTGGGAGAGCGGCTCTGAGTGAATTGCTTGAGAGAGAGAGACGCGCGGGTAGCGGGAGAAGGGTTAGGTTTTGCTCCTGTGCAGGCAGGCTGATCGCAGGAGAAGGACTTGGCCGCTGCAGAAGAAGGAAAAGCAAGCCAAAGAAGAAGACAGAAGAAGAAGAAAGAAGCCTTCGCAGGAGAAGGAAAGAAGAAAGATTAGAAGTCTTCGCAGAGAAGAAGAAGAAGAACAAGGGAAGATTGCAAAGAGATCGGAACGGCAAAGCAGAAGGTAAGATACAGAAGCAAAAAGGAGAAGAAGGAAGAAAGAAAGATCACATTTAAGACGTCTGATACATAAATCAGACGTCTAATTCTACTTTTTCTAAAAACTCTTTGAATCAATTATATTTGCATGTAACGGTTGTATTCTTGGGTTTTCCAAAGTACTGAGATTGCTCCCTGTGTTCGACCTCGGATACTCCAGTTTTCGAGTAATAAAAATCTTTATTTGTTTTGAACGCTTTCGCGGCTATACTACAACGCGATATTATCTTTTAACAAACCGCACAAAAGCGTGACGAACATTTTGGCGCCGTTGCCGGGGAGCAACGGCCACTTTTAAAACTTTTGAGTACAACTTTTCTATCTAATATCCGACTTGACTTCTCTCTTTTGCTGTGTTCATTCAGGGAAGCAAAACAAAAAGGAAAGAATAGCAACTGCACAACAGACTCTCCAAGGAACAGGTAATCTCCATAAAGTCCTCTCTCTTAACCCTCTCACAATCTAAAAAAAGGAGGGAAATCAACTTAGGGCTACCTGTCTCATATTTAGTAACTCATCAAGTTGCCTGATTTTCATTTCAACATATTTTTATCTGTTCATCCAACTGAGGCAACTAGGGCTAAAACTTTCTTGATTGAGCCCTAGGTGCTAATTTCTACGGCAACTAAATTGGACCCACTAGAGCCAAGTTAGGGATTGTAAAGCTAGGGTTTTTAGAGACACATCTTCTCTAAAACAAAGAAACAAACTTTCCAAAAAGAGGTGTGCCTAAACCGTGTTTGAAAAGATTTATACAAGAGGAACCCTAAGCAAATCAGGCTGATAATCCGTTTGAACCATAAAAGGAAGGACCTAAAAGCTCTCAAAGGAACAAGAGGTGAAGTTGATCCCTCGGGTCAACCAACCTTAATATTAGGTCACTTTTGCACTCAAAATACTTAAAAGTTCAAGTGGAACATTAAGCACCTTCATCTTAAAATAAAAAAAAGTAGACTTAAGAGGTCAAGATCCCCATTCTAGTTTACCTGGAACCGCAGTGACAAGAGAGGTCGGGTGGGGGAAACCCTGTAACCCGTGGGGACGCTCTACCGTGTAGGGGTCTCTGCGGGACTCTCCCTCTCTGGCTGCCCAGGTATTTCTCAGGTGGACGATCTTCTGATCCAGGGGTCCATCTGCCCCGAACCTCTATAGTCACCCAACAATTCTTGGGTGTCTTGATTGGGTCCAGCACCTTCTGATCTCATCACATCTTTCGGTGCATGTTCGGTAGGAGGTCCTTAAGACCACCTTTAAGACCTCCCTTAGAAATTCATTCTTGTCGAGGCCAAGCCTCGACGCCCTTGTTTGTGCAGCAACCCCGCCACATAAATCTTTCATCTGACTCAGACCCTGATTCTCCTTCTCCCATCATGGCACAACCCATTGAAGAGGAGAATAATCTTGAACACCAACTTCAACGCTTGAACGATCTCTTTCAGAACTTTGTAAACACACCGCAGCGACCTATGATGCGAGATCACTATAATCCTGCTGCGGTGGCAATCGAACCCCGAGTACGAATCCCAATTGGAGGACCCGATTCTGATCTGAAGCCCAATATGATTCATGCCATACCGAAGTTCCATGGGCTTAACTCTGAGGATCCATTCCAACACATTAAACAACTCAAGCATTTGGCCCAGACCTTCGGGTCATATGTGCAAAATCGGGATATCCTACTCATGAAAATGTTTTCGTTCTCCCTCTTGGACAAGGCTGCGCACTGGTATCAGACTCAGACCCGCCCGATCAACACATGGGAGGAATTACAGTCCGAATTTTTGAAAAAATTCTTCCCTGTTGGCCGGACAAATGCCTTGCGCCACCAGATCACTCATTTCACTCAACAACCGGGAGAACCTCTTCATGAAGCTTGGGATCGATTCCTAGATCTCATGCGAAGGTGCCCCCATCATGGAGTTCCTAAGTGGGAACAAGTCCAGTCTTTTTACCAGGGACTCCGTGAGGATATTCGTCTATTCGTCAATGCAACATGTGGAGGAAACATCATGTGCCAACACGAGGACACGGTATGGGAGATTCTCGAAAACATGTGCGAGAACTCCATAAACAATGACTCCTTGGGCTTATTCGACAGGACGAATGCCCGCGCATCGACGAATCTAAGAGGGACACATGAGACGCAGGACCTGTCCACTTCTGTCGACCTGGAACTGATGGCCAGTCGGTTGGACAAGGTCTCTATCATAGAAAAGAAGGTGGACGAGCTAACTCGACATTTGCAGCAAGCCACCTCTGCACGAAATTCTTTTACACGACCTCCTCTGGCAAGGGAAACAGTGCAAAACATCTATCACCAACCTGCCAAGGGGATGGACCCATATCCACCCCCGTCTACCTCTCGGACCGGAGTGACCTCTGATCCCTTCTATTCGAGTTGGGGGAACTCTGAACCCTCGTATTCTGACTTTCCTGAGGTTCCTCAGAACTACGAGGGCCTCAACGCCATCCAGAATGACCCATACTCCAATACCTACAACCCTGGATGGCGAAATTATCCTAACTTTCAGTGGGCAGGAAATTCTCAAAAACCACCATATCAACCCCGCCCACAAGCTCCTCGTCCATATCAGCCGCCTCAGCCTCGGCCCAATCCCACCTACCAATCCGGGCAAAATCAGGATCAACTGACTCTTATCCTTCAAACACTGGCTGACATTCAAAAGACGAATGCGGCAATGCAAAAATAGCACAAGGACGAGATCACAGAGGTTCGCAACCAACTGGCCCAGATGGCAAATTCCCGCCAACCTGGCACCCTTCCTTCGCAACCTCTGCCCAACCCAAATAACGTGCCGACCCAGAGGCGCGTTATGAATCCAAATCCAGGCCACGCACATTTGATTTATCAGGCCCCTGCTACTCCATCACCAGACGGGATGGAGGCGTCAACATCTTATGAAGGATTGCAGCAGCAGCCACCCCTCCTACCTAACCCAAACCAAAGTCAGGCCGGATTAAACTCTGTAACAACACGCAGTGGTAAAACAACACAAGACCCACACTATCCGAACCACTCCAAGCCTGATAATCGCCAAGACCCTAGGGTAGTCATCCAAGATACTACTGTCCCAGATCAAGAACCTGGACCTATCCTAGAGGAACCAGCTAGGATCCCATTTCCTGAGGCCTTGACCAAAGGAAAAAGGACAACCAAACCTGTGGCTCCTGAGGAGGATCTGGTCAAGCTCTTTGAACAGGTCCAGATAAACATCCCGTTGATGGATGCAATCCGCCACATACCGGCTTACGCAAGGTTCTTGAAAGACATATGTACACCTAAACGTAAGCCGCGAACCAAGGATGGGAACCCAATCGTACTATCAGAGCATGCCAGCTCTGTCATCTTGAGCAAACTCCCACCTAAGGCTAAAGACCCAGGAACTCGCTTGATTTCTTGTAAAATTGGTGAAACCCAACTTGATAGAGCCCTACTAGACCTAGGTGCCTCCATAAATTTAATACCTACATCCCTCCTTGACCACCTTGAAGAATCTGAACTTAAACCCACCGAGGTGACATTGCAGTTAGCCGATCGATCCATCAAGTCACCCAAAGGAATACTCGAGGATGTCATTGTTAGGGTACGAGATTTTTATTTTCCAGTGGACTTCATAGTACTGGACATGGATGCACCTAAGAACCCAAGGGACACACCAATCATATTAGGGAGACCCTTTTTGGCCACTGCTAGGGCCAATATAAACTGCGAAGAGGGCCAGATAGAATTAAAATTTGGGAATCAAAATCTGAAGATAGACATTTTCAAGGCCCATCAAGGGATTAATTGCGGGGTGATAGAGGAAATTTGTGATGTCGAAGCCGTGGTTGATGAACTGCATATAGAGGACAACCTGATTATTCCTGATCAACCACTAGAGAAGCAAAAACCGCTAACAGAGGAGTACGGACATGATCTAGACACACCTATGACTCCTACCATTGCTCCCGATACAAACCCCGAACCACCCGCTGCTGCTGACAATCTTGTCACGGAACTCAAGCCCCTTCCTGAACATCTAAAATACGTCTTTTTGGATTCAAATCAGACGTTTCCTGTGATTATCAATTCTTGACTCACACCTGACCAGGAACTCCGTTTGATTTCTGTTCTCCAACAACATCGTAGAGCCATTGGATGGACTCTAGATGATTTGACTGGTATAAGCCCTTCATACTGCACACATCGAATCTACACGGAAGAAGGCTCACGACCTTCAAGAGAAATGCAAAGACGCCTAAACCCTAACCTACAGGAGGTCGTGAAAAAGGAGATCATTAAGTGGTTAGATGTAGGGATCATCTACCCGATCTCCGACAGTCGTTGGGTGAGTCCAACACAAGTGGTACCTAAGAAGGCAGGACTTACCATCATCACGACTGAAACCGGGGAAGTCATTCCTACCCGAATAGCTAATTCGTGGAGAGTCTGCATTGATTACAGAAGACTAAATTCCTCCACGAAGAAGGATCATTTCCCACTACCATTTATTGATCAGATCCTCGAGAAACTAGCGGGAAATAAATTCTTCTGCTTTCTTGACGGGTACTCCGGTTACAATCAGGTGGCAATCCATCCAGAGGACCAAGAAAAGACCACATTCACCTGCCCCTTCGGGACGTACGCGTTCCGAAGGATGCCGTTCGGTCTCTGCAATGCACCTGCAACTTTTCAGCTGTGCATGCTTGCCATATTCTCAGATATGGTAGGTGATTATCTGGAAGTCTTCATGGATGACTTTTCAGTTTTTGGACAATCATTTGACGATTGCCTCCAACACTTGGTCCATATACTCAGGCGGTGCATTGAGGAAAATTTGGTTCTTTCCTGGGAAAAGAGCCATTTCATGGTGCCTGAGGGAATTGTCCTGGGACATTTAATCTCAGAGAAAGGCATCCAAGTGGATCGAGCTAAGGTTAACCTGATTTCCAAGCTCCCTATGCCTAGCTCGATTAAGGACATCCGATCTTTTTTGGGGCACGTCGATTTCTACCGTCGATTCATCCCTGATTTCTCCAAGATCGCGCGCCCCCTGACCAATCTTCTCTCCAAGGATGTGCCTTTCGAAATTTCCAAGGAATGCACTCAAGCATTTGAGATCCTACGTGACCGAGTCACCCAAGCCCCAATCCTACAATCTCCTGATTGGTCTCAACCCTTTGAGATCATGTGCGATGCATCTGACTTTGCTGTAGGAGCGGTTTTGGGGCAGAAAATTGACGGGATACCTGTGGTCATTTACTACGCCAGCAAAACACTGGATGAGGCTCAGCGTAACTATACGGTTACTGAGAAAGAGCTGCTGGCCGTAGTATTTGCCCTGGAAAAATTCAGATCATACCTTCTGGGTTCCCGTATTATCGTATACTCGGATCACACAGCTGTAAGGCATCTCCTTGCCAAGAAGGACGCAAAACCTCGACTAATCCGCTGGATCTTGCTATTGCAAGAATTTGACCTCGAGATTCGCGACAAGGCGGGAAAGCACAATGTGGTAGCTGATCACTTGTCCCGCCTTCCTTCTGAAATTATTGATCCTTCCGGACCTATTACAGAACATTTCCCTGATGAGCACCTCCTGACTATCAGTACAAGTCTTCCATGGTTCGCCGATATTGTTAATTACCTGGCATCACATCAGATTCCGCTCGATTGGTCGAAAACCAAAAAGGACAAATTGCGTTCCGAAGCCAAGTATTACCTATGGGAAGACCCGTATCTTTTCCGCATTGGTGCTGATCAGATAATCCGACGGTGCGTCACGGAAGTGGAAATCAAAGACATACTCTCATTCTGCCATGACCAGGCATGCGGTGGACATTTTTCTGGACATAAAACCGCATCGAAAGTCCTCCAGTGTGGCTTCTACTGGCCCACAATTTTCAAGGATGCATACGAACACTGTAAGGCATGTTCCCGTTGCCAGACTCTGGGCAACATGAGCTATAGAGACATGATGCCTCTACAGCCGATCTTGGTATGCGAAATTTTTGATATTTGGGGGATTGATTTCATGGGACCCTTTCCGACCTCGGATGGCTTCGAATACATCTTACTCGCAGTTGACTATGTGTCCAAGTGGATAGAAGCCATTCCGACCTGAACCAACAATCATAAAGTCGTTATAAAATTCCTCCATTAAAACATTTTCTCAAGGTTCGGGATTCCGCGTGCTATAATTTCTGACGGAGGGACCCATTTTACGAACGCTCAGTTCAGGTCACTGATGACCAAATACGGGGTGTCACACCGAATCTCTACTCCTTACCACCCCCAAACTAATGGTCTAGCTGAGCTATCTAACCGAGAGATCAAGAAGATCCTTCAGGTTACTGTTCGACCTGATAGAAAAGATTGGTCTTCTCGGCTTCCGGAAGCATTGTGGGCCTATAAGACCGCCCACAAGACCCAATTAGGAATGTCTCCCTTCAGACTAGTGTACGGGAAGGCATGTCACCTCCCCGTCGAATTGGAGCATAAAGCCTATTGGGCAATACAGACCTGTAATCTCGACCTTTCTAAGGCTGGAACCCACAGAAGATTTCAAATGAGCGAGATCGATGAATTACGCCACGACGCGTATGAGAACTCGCGAATTTACAAAGAACGGGTTAAAGCTTTTCACGACAAACACATTTCTAGAAAGGTCTTTCATCCTGGTCAAAAAGTTTTACTCTTTGATGCTCGACTCAAATTATTCCCAGGAAAGCTAAGATCCAAGTGGGTCGGACCCTACCTAGTCCGACAAATCTTCGGAAATGGAGCTATTGAAATCAGCCCACTCAGCCACGATTCTGAACCCTTTGTCGTGAACGGGCAGAGACTCAAGCCGTTCATTGACATGACCGATATAGATTTGACTGAGTCATCCTTTACCCTCCATTCCTCTTGAGCTCATTGCGCCCAGCCGATGGCGTAAAACTCAGCGCTTAACGGGAGGCAACCCGTCATTCTTTGAAAAACCTGAAACCGTTTCTGACATCTCTATGCGGAACTCATATTGCACTTTAGGGTTCATCCATTAGAACAGCCGACTTCACCTCAGGTATACCTACCCGAGATTAGAAATCGTTCGCAACAAGTCGCTTCGACCCATTCACTCACCACACACCTATCCTAATACATGAACTAAGCTGAATTCGAACCCACCTAATTTACAATGGGGACATTGCAAATCTTAGGCATGGGGGGGTATGAAAGTGCAAAATGTCAGAAAATTCATATCAAGAAAGGGTTTCACAAAAAAAAAAAAAAGAAAAAAAGAGACTTGATAGAGGGGAGGAACAATTCAGGGTCATACAAATGAGAGGAGGAAAAGAAGAAAAAATGACAAAAAGGAGCACAAATCGAAAATGAAAAGAAATAGTCATTAGTAAAAGATTAAGGGGTTAACTGAAGTTCTAGACCGAATTAAGAAAAAGAAAAGAAAAGTGCCACGGAGATATAACAAGAGATTAGCGGGAACGCTGGTCTTAGGCTTTTTGGGCTAGTACCTTTAGCTTAAAAATTCATGTATCCATTAAAATCTGGATAATCCTCAAGAGGTTGAGGAAAATGCAAAACTTGAGTATTAGGTCTAAGGCTTAGGAAGTATTCGGCCTCGTTAACTGACCTTCGGTTTGCGGGATTCGGTAACCTAAGCACCCCAAATTCACACACAGTCTGGTTCAGTGCGCATAAAACATCCAAAACACGCAAGAGCGTTTAATATTCTGAAAAAGTCACCTAGATTAGGAGCGGTCAATCAACACAAATTGATTTGGACGAGTTCCCAGCGCGGAGAGGCGGGAAATTCCCCTCGAAGATGCGTAACAACATATCGTCTCCTCGGTGCTTGTCTCTTGGGATATTTAAATATCCTACCGGGGGCATGTAAGCACTCTGCTGGTTCAGATACCATGGGCGGCATTATCACGAAATGTCGATCGCCAGGGTCTGAATTCGGCCACGGAACGCCATGGGCGGGATTATCTTGAAATCTCGAAAGCCAGGGTTCCGGGGGTTGCCATGGGCGGGATTATCTCGAAATCTCGAAAGCCAGGGACCCTTGAGGATTGATGATGGGGACGAGGAATCCGATACAGATCGTGTTGAGAAGCTAATCCGAAGCTAGAAATAAAAAGAAAAGAGAGAGAAAAGCTCTCCAAACAAATAAATCTTCTATCTTTCTCTTACAAAAAATGCACTGCAAACTGAACTTAGGCTAAAAATATCTCAAGCACGGGTGCTTTAACCGCGGAGTCCAACAAACCCTAGGTTAGTTTCTGTGGGCCGTAGAAACCTTTGCAGAAGACTGAGGCTAAAGCGGAACAGGTCCGGATTTTGGTTGGTACTTGAGTACCTCTAGGCCTATTGTCGGCATTCCCACCTAATCACAAAAGAAAAGGAGAAGCATTATCATTGTTGACAGACACTCAGGGTCTAGAATGGAAGTTAAAACTTTGAAATTTTGCTAAGGGACTAGCAAAAGCTAGGCATGGGGGTATGATAAGAGCCTCATCATGAGCCATAACTAGCTCATTTTGACCCAATAAAGAAGATAAAAGCTCCTACATAACCTAGAAGAAGGCCTAACTGAAGGAACAAGTGCCCTGAGAAGAAAACATGAAATAAAGGTTAAAACTGCAATTTTACCATTGCAGTACGTAAACGGGATTTCTCAGAGGCAAAACAGAGGTCAAATGGTATAAATGAGATAAAAAGAGGGTTGAGTCAATCAGAAATGGGTTCATGTGCAATCTAAGAACTAAATGACACTTGGTAACCCTAAAACTGACCCGCTTAAATTAACAAGGTTCCGGTTAGAACAAAAAGCAAGTAAACCCTCTACAAATCATGGAAAAACATACTCTAGGGTTTAGAACACTTAATTTGTCCTTTGGAACCTAGTTTGACCTAGATTAGGGTCCTAGCTCTTCAATTAACCTAATTTGGGTTTTTACGCAAAATGTCCAGTCAAACGAGGTCAAACCTGAAATCCAACTTTGCCATTGGATTCCTTAGGTCCAAATTAGGTTTATACCAAAATTTGGACCTAAGGAGAGGTCATCTTGACCTACTTTGCAATTTAGTACACCCAAATCACAAAGTGGTCCCTATCTTTTGAATACCGTTGCAGAGAACCCCCTAGGTTCTTCGCCTCCTTTGCAAACCGGTCCTGCCGCCATTGCTAGGGCAGAACCGAGCTCCGGCGAGGTTCGGAGAGGGATTGCTCTCTAATCCCTCAGAGATTCCCTCTCAGAAATGGAAGGAGGATTCTCTGAGGAATTCCCTTCCTTATAAAGTCAATTACAATCGCTGGTGTAAACCCAATCTCTCGTGCGAACGCACGGGAGATTTGGGTATCCTAACTCCTTTCCATCTCCGGCGACCAACCTCAGGCAATTACGTGCCCTTCACGCCCTGCACACCCAGTCCAGCGCCTATATAAGAACCCACAACTCCGGCCGAAGGGGCTAAGCTTGATTTTGACGGAGATCCCTTCCAAATTCCTCCCTCTCCCATCTCCGGCCAAACGACCCACAAGCTCCGGCGACCTCCTTCCCTCCTTCTCGTCGCTCTGCTGCCATACCAGCAGCAGAGTCCTCTCCGCCGCTATCTCCCGCGTCGCGCTGTACCCCGCGCGCGTGCTTCTGACCTCGTCTTCGTCGCCGCTTCCTCCCTCAGGGTCTTTCTTCCCCGACGACGGCAGTTACGAGCCGTCCTCTCCGCCGCCTCCCTTCCCTCCAGACAACCCCAGATACGTTCTCCATCCTCTCCTCTCTCTTTTCCCCCAACTATTTTACTTGATTACCCCTCGACAGTACCTAACCGCCTTCATCTTCCTCGCCTCCGACCGCACTCCGGCGAGCCGCCCACACCACTCCGCCACTCCACACGGCTCGCCAACCACCTCGTGAGCTCCGCCTCACCACCAGGAACTCGCTCCACCCCACAACTGCCACTCCAGACCTCCATAACCACCCCCCGAACAACCCACCATCTCCGGCCACAGGTTGACCTAGGCGCGCACGCCTAGGCCGACCGACAACCTGCAGCATCACCCACCGCCTTCGCCGTGCTACGGCGAAGGTTTCCAGCTATTCTGATTGGGCCAATAGGCCATTCTGTGGAATCTCAGGTGAACACCCTGGCCGCCATTAACAGCCGAAGCAGCAGGAAGCTTGGAGCAGCAGCAGGCGTCAGGCTTCCCAGGCGGCAGGTGCAGCAGGCTCTCGCAAGCGTCGCGAGGTGACTGAGTTCAGCGAGGAGCACCAGCAGGGCCTTCAGCGTGGGTGATTGCACACGAGAGTCTGCGGGCGCGCGTGAGGGAAGGCCGAAACCTTTAGTCCCACATCGTGGGATTACAAATCTCAGGTACACTATAAATTTCTTTTGTGATATATTCTTATCGCCTCAGTAAGCACAGGGGTGAGGTCCCTCACTGACCCCACCCGCCTCGTCCGCGGCCTGACCACGCGGACTTGGCGGATCCGACCCGACCTAGACCTACGCACTCCTCGCGCATCACACCACCTTCAGGTGCGCCTGGTCCCGGGTACGATCCGACCCGATTAATGCTTGTGGCTCTGGGAGAGCGGCTCTGAGTGAATTGCTTGAGAGAGAGAGACGCGCGGGTAGCGGGAGAAGGGTTAGGTTTTGCTCCTGTGCAGGCAGGCTGATCGCAGGAGAAGGACTTGGCCGCTGCAGAAGAAGGAAAAGCAAGCCAAAGAAGAAGACAGAAGAAGAAGAAAGAAGCCTTCGCAGGAGAAGGAAAGAAGAAAGATTAGAAGTCTTCGCAGAGAAGAAGAAGAAGAACAAGGGAAGATTGCAAAGAGATCGGAACGGCAAAGCAGAAGGTAAGATACAGAAGCAAAAAGGAGAAGAAGGAAGAAAGAAAGATCACATTTAAGACGTCTGATACATAAATCAGACGTCTAATTCTACTTTTTCTAAAAACTCTTTGAATCAATTATATTTGCATGTAACGGTTGTATTCTTGGGTTTTCCAAAGTACTGAGATTGCTCCCTGTGTTCGACCTCGGATACTCCAGTTTTCGAGTAATAAAAATCTTTATTTGTTTTGAACGCTTTCGCGGCTATACTACAACGCGATATTATCTTTTAACAAACCGCACAAAAGCGTGACGAACATTTTGGCGCCGTTGCCGGGGAGCAACGGCCACTTTTAAAACTTTTGAGTACAACTTTTCTATCTAATATCCGACTTGACTTCTCTCTTTTGCTGTGTTCATTCAGGGAAGCAAAACAAAAAGGAAAGAATAGCAACTGCACAACAGACTCTCCAAGGAACAGGTAATCTCCATAAAGTCCTCTCTCTTAACCCTCTCACAATCTAAAAAAAGGAGGGAAATCAACTTAGGGCTACCTGTCTCATATTTAGTAACTCATCAAGTTGCCTGATTTTCATTTCAACATATTTTTATCTGTTCATCCAACTGAGGCAACTAGGGCTAAAACTTTCTTGATTGAGCCCTAGGTGCTAATTTCTACGGCAACTAAATTGGACCCACTAGAGCCAAGTTAGGGATTGTAAAGCTAGGGTTTTTAGAGACACATCTTCTCTAAAACAAAGAAACAAACTTTCCAAAAAGAGGTGTGCCTAAACCGTGTTTGAAAAGATTTATACAAGAGGAACCCTAAGCAAATCAGGCTGATAATCCGTTTGAACCATAAAAGGAAGGACCTAAAAGCTCTCAAAGGAACAAGAGGTGAAGTTGATCCCTCGGGTCAACCAACCTTAATATTAGGTCACTTTTGCACTCAAAATACTTAAAAGTTCAAGTGGAACATTAAGCACCTTCATCTTAAAATAAAAAAAAGTAGACTTAAGAGGTCAAGATCCCCATTCTAGTTTACCTGGAACCGCAGTGACAAGAGAGGTCGGGTGGGGGAAACCCTGTAACCCGTGGGGACGCTCTACCGTGTAGGGGTCTCTGCGGGACTCTCCCTCTCTGGCTGCCCAGGTATTTCTCAGGTGGACGATCTTCTGATCCAGGGGTCCATCTGCCCCGAACCTCTATAGTCACCCAACAATTCTTGGGTGTCTTGATTGGGTCCAGCACCTTCTGATCTCATCACATCTTTCGGTGCATGTTCGGTAGGAGGTCCTTAAGACCACCTTTAAGACCTCCCTTAGAAATTCATTCTTGTCGAGGCCAAGCCTCGACGCCCTTGTTTGTGCAGCAACCCCGCCACATAAATCTTTCATCTGACTCAGACCCTGATTCTCCTTCTCCCATCATGGCACAACCCATTGAAGAGGAGAATAATCTTGAACACCAACTTCAACGCTTGAACGATCTCTTTCAGAACTTTGTAAACACACCGCAGCGACCTATGATGCGAGATCACTATAATCCTGCTGCGGTGGCAATCGAACCCCGAGTACGAATCCCAATTGGAGGACCCGATTCTGATCTGAAGCCCAATATGATTCATGCCATACCGAAGTTCCATGGGCTTAACTCTGAGGATCCATTCCAACACATTAAACAACTCAAGCATTTGGCCCAGACCTTCGGGTCATATGTGCAAAATCGGGATATCCTACTCATGAAAATGTTTTCGTTCTCCCTCTTGGACAAGGCTGCGCACTGGTATCAGACTCAGACCCGCCCGATCAACACATGGGAGGAATTACAGTCCGAATTTTTGAAAAAATTCTTCCCTGTTGGCCGGACAAATGCCTTGCGCCACCAGATCACTCATTTCACTCAACAACCGGGAGAACCTCTTCATGAAGCTTGGGATCGATTCCTAGATCTCATGCGAAGGTGCCCCCATCATGGAGTTCCTAAGTGGGAACAAGTCCAGTCTTTTTACCAGGGACTCCGTGAGGATATTCGTCTATTCGTCAATGCAACATGTGGAGGAAACATCATGTGCCAACACGAGGACACGGTATGGGAGATTCTCGAAAACATGTGCGAGAACTCCATAAACAATGACTCCTTGGGCTTATTCGACAGGACGAATGCCCGCGCATCGACGAATCTAAGAGGGACACATGAGACGCAGGACCTGTCCACTTCTGTCGACCTGGAACTGATGGCCAGTCGGTTGGACAAGGTCTCTATCATAGAAAAGAAGGTGGACGAGCTAACTCGACATTTGCAGCAAGCCACCTCTGCACGAAATTCTTTTACACGACCTCCTCTGGCAAGGGAAACAGTGCAAAACATCTATCACCAACCTGCCAAGGGGATGGACCCATATCCACCCCCGTCTACCTCTCGGACCGGAGTGACCTCTGATCCCTTCTATTCGAGTTGGGGGAACTCTGAACCCTCGTATTCTGACTTTCCTGAGGTTCCTCAGAACTACGAGGGCCTCAACGCCATCCAGAATGACCCATACTCCAATACCTACAACCCTGGATGGAGAAATTATCCTAACTTTCAGTGGGCAGGAAATTCTCAAAAACCACCATATCAACCCCGCCCACAAGCTCCTCGTCCATATCAGCCGCCTCAGCCTCGGCCCAATCCCACCTACCAATCCGGGCAAAATCAGGATCAACTGACTCTTATCCTTCAAACACTGGCTGACATTCAAAAGACGAATGCGGCAATGCAAAAATAGCACAAGGACGAGATCACAGAGGTTCGCAACCAACTGGCCCAGATGGCAAATTCCCGCCAACCTGGCACCCTTCCTTCGCAACCTCTGCCCAACCCAAATAACGTGCCGACCCAGAGGCGCGTTATGAATCCAAATCCAGGCCACGCACATTTGATTTATCAGGCCCCTGCTACTCCATCACCAGACGGGATGGAGGCGTCAACATCTTATGAAGGATTGCAGCAGCAGCCACCCCTCCTACCTAACCCAAACCAAAGTCAGGCCGGATTAAACTCTGTAACAACACGCAGTGGTAAAACAACACAAGACCCACACTATCCGAACCACTCCAAGCCTGATAATCGCCAAGACCCTAGGGTAGTCATCCAAGATACTACTGTCCCAGATCAAGAACCTGGACCTATCCTAGAGGAACCAGCTAGGATCCCATTTCCTGAGGCCTTGACCAAAGGAAAAAGGACAACCAAACCTGTGGCTCCTGAGGAGGATCTGGTCAAGCTCTTTGAACAGGTCCAGATAAACATCCCGTTGATGGATGCAATCCGCCACATACCGGCTTACGCAAGGTTCTTGAAAGACATATGTACACCTAAACGTAAGCCGCGAACCACGGATGGGAACCCAATCGTACTATCAGAGCATGCCAGCTCTGTCATCTTGAGCAAACTCCCACCTAAGGCTAAAGACCCAGGAACTCGCTTGATTTCTTGTAAAATTGGTGAAACCCAACTTGATAGAGCCCTACTAGACCTAGGTGCCTCCATAAATTTAATACCTACATCCCTCCTTGACCACCTTGAAGAATCTGAACTTAAACCCACCGAGGTGACATTGCAGTTAGCCGATCGATCCATCAAGTCACCCAAAGGAATACTCGAGGATGTCATTGTTAGGGTACGAGATTTTTATTTTCCAGTGGACTTCATAGTACTGGACATGGATGCACCTAAGAACCCAAGGGACACACCAATCATATTAGGGAGACCCTTTTTGGCCACTGCTAGGGCCAATATAAACTGCGAAGAGGGCCAGATAGAATTAAAATTTGGGAATCAAAATCTGAAGATAGACATTTTCAAGGCCCATCAAGGGATTAATTGCGGGGTGATAGAGGAAATTTGTGATGTCGAAGCCGTGGTTGATGAACTGCATATAGAGGACAACCTGATTATTCCTGATCAACCACTAGAGAAGCAAAAACCGCTAACAGAGGAGTACGGACATGATCTAGACACACCTATGACTCCTACCATTGCTCCCGATACAAACCCCGAACCACCCGCTGCTGCTGACAATCTTGTCACGGAACTCAAGCCCCTTCCTGAACATCTAAAATACGTCTTTTTGGATTCAAATCAGACGTTTCCTGTGATTATCAATTCTTGACTCACACCTGACCAGGAACTCCGTTTGATTTCTGTTCTCCAACAACATCGTAGAGCCATTGGATGGACTCTAGATGATTTGACTGGTATAAGCCCTTCATACTGCACACATCGAATCTACACGGAAGAAGGCTCACGACCTTCAAGAGAAATGCAAAGACGCCTAAACCCTAACCTACAGGAGGTCGTGAAAAAGGAGATCATTAAGTGGTTAGATGTAGGGATCATCTACCCGATCTCCGACAGTCGTTGGGTGAGTCCAACACAAGTGGTACCTAAGAAGGCAGGACTTACCATCATCACGACTGAAACCGGGGAAGTCATTCCTACCCGAATAGCTAATTCGTGGAGAGTCTGCATTGATTACAGAAGACTAAATTCCTCCACGAAGAAGGATCATTTCCCACTACCATTTATTGATCAGATCCTCGAGAAACTAGCGGGAAATAAATTCTTCTGCTTTCTTGACGGGTACTCCGGTTACAATCAGGTGGCAATCCATCCAGAGGACCAAGAAAAGACCACATTCACCTGCCCCTTCGGGACGTACGCGTTCCGAAGGATGCCGTTCGGTCTCTGCAATGCACCTGCAACTTTTCAGCTGTGCATGCTTGCCATATTCTCAGATATGGTAGGTGATTATCTGGAAGTCTTCATGGATGACTTTTCAGTTTTTGGACAATCATTTGACGATTGCCTCCAACACTTGGTCCATATACTCAGGCGGTGCATTGAGGAAAATTTGGTTCTTTCCTGGGAAAAGAGCCATTTCATGGTGCCTGAGGGAATTGTCCTGGGACATTTAATCTCAGAGAAAGGCATCCAAGTGGATCGAGCTAAGGTTAACCTGATTTCCAAGCTCCCTATGCCTAGCTCGATTAAGGACATCCGATCTTTTTTGGGGCACGTCGATTTCTACCGTCGATTCATCCCTGATTTCTCCAAGATCGCGCGCCCCCTGACCAATCTTCTCTCCAAGGATGTGCCTTTCGAAATTTCCAAGGAATGCACTCAAGCATTTGAGATCCTACGTGACCGAGTCACCCAAGCCCCAATCCTACAATCTCCTGATTGGTCTCAACCCTTTGAGATCATGTGCGATGCATCTGACTTTGCTGTAGGAGCGGTTTTGGGGCAGAAAATTGACGGGATACCTGTGGTCATTTACTACGCCAGCAAAACACTGGATGAGGCTCAGCGTAACTATACGGTTACTGAGAAAGAGCTGCTGGCCGTAGTATTTGCCCTGGAAAAATTCAGATCATACCTTCTGGGTTCCCGTATTATCGTATACTCGGATCACACAGCTGTAAGGCATCTCCTTGCCAAGAAGGACGCAAAACCTCGACTAATCCGCTGGATCTTGCTATTGCAAGAATTTGACCTCGAGATTCGCGACAAGGCGGGAAAGCACAATGTGGTAGCTGATCACTTGTCCCGCCTTCCTTCTGAAATTATTGATCCTTCCGGACCTATTACAGAACATTTCCCTGATGAGCACCTCCTGACTATCAGTACAAGTCTTCCATGGTTCGCCGATATTGTTAATTACCTGGCATCACATCAGATTCCGCTCGATTGGTCGAAAACCAAAAAGGACAAATTGCGTTCCGAAGCCAAGTATTACCTATGGGAAGACCCGTATCTTTTCCGCATTGGTGCTGATCAGATAATCCGACGGTGCGTCACGGAAGTGGAAATCAAAGACATACTCTCATTCTGCCATGACCAGGCATGCGGTGGACATTTTTCTGGACATAAAACCGCATCGAAAGTCCTCCAGTGTGGCTTCTACTGGCCCACAATTTTCAAGGATGCATACGAACACTGTAAGGCATGTTCCCGTTGCCAGACTCTGGGCAACATGAGCTATAGAGACATGATGCCTCTACAGCCGATCTTGGTATGCGAAATTTTTGATATTTGGGGGATTGATTTCATGGGACCCTTTCCGACCTCGGATGGCTTCGAATACATCTTACTCGCAGTTGACTATGTGTCCAAGTGGATAGAAGCCATTCCGACCTGAACCAACAATCATAAAGTCGTTATAAAATTCCTCCATTAAAACATTTTCTCAAGGTTCGGGATTCCGCGTGCTATAATTTCTGACGGAGGGACCCATTTTACGAACGCTCAGTTCAGGTCACTGATGACCAAATACGGGGTGTCACACCGAATCTCTACTCCTTACCACCCCCAAACTAATGGTCTAGCTGAGCTATCTAACCGAGAGATCAAGAAGATCCTTCAGGTTACTGTTCGACCTGATAGAAAAGATTGGTCTTCTCGGCTTCCGGAAGCATTGTGGGCCTATAAGACCGCCCACAAGACCCAATTAGGAATGTCTCCCTTCAGACTAGTGTACGGGAAGGCATGTCACCTCCCCGTCGAATTGGAGCATAAAGCCTATTGGGCAATACAGACCTGTAATCTCGACCTTTCTAAGGCTGGAACCCACAGAAGATTTCAAATGAGCGAGATCGATGAATTACGCCACGACGCGTATGAGAACTCGCGAATTTACAAAGAACGGGTTAAAGCTTTTCACGACAAACACATTTCTAGAAAGGTCTTTCATCCTGGTCAAAAAGTTTTACTCTTTGATGCTCGACTCAAATTATTCCCAGGAAAGCTAAGATCCAAGTGGGTCGGACCCTACCTAGTCCGACAAATCTTCGGAAATGGAGCTATTGAAATCAGCCCACTCAGCCACGATTCTGAACCCTTTGTCGTGAACGGGCAGAGACTCAAGCCGTTCATTGACATGACCGATATAGATTTGACTGAGTCATCCTTTATCCTCCATTCCTCTTGAGCTCATTGCGCCCAGCCGATGGCGTAAAACTCAGCGCTTAACGGGAGGCAACCCGTCATTCTTTGAAAAACCTGAAACCGTTTCTGACATCTCTATGCGGAACTCATATTGCACTTTAGGGTTCATCCATTAGAACAGCCGACTTCACCTCAGGTATACCTACCCGAGATTAGAAATCGTTCGCAACAAGTCGCTTCGACCCATTCACTCACCACACACCTATCCTAATACATGAACTAAGCTGAATTCGAACCCACCTAATTTACAATGGGGACATTGCAAATCTTAGGCATGGGGGGGTATGAAAGTGCAAAATGTCAGAAAATTCATATCAAGAAAGGGTTTCACAAAAAAAAAAAAAAGAAAAAAAGAGACTTGATAGAGGGGAGGAACAATTCAGGGTCATACAAATGAGAGGAGGAAAAGAAGAAAAAATGACAAAAAGGAGCACAAATCGAAAATGAAAAGAAATAGTCATTAGTAAAAGATTAAGGGGTTAACTGAAGTTCTAGACCGAATTAAGAAAAAGAAAAGAAAAGTGCCACGGAGATATAACAAGAGATTAGCGGGAACGCTGGTCTTAGGCTTTTTGGGCTAGTACCTTTAGCTTAAAAATTCATGTATCCATTAAAATCTGGATAATCCTCAAGAGGTTGAGGAAAATGCAAAACTTGAGTATTAGGTCTAAGGCTTAGGAAGTATTCGGCCTCGTTAACTGACCTTCGGTTTGCGGGATTCGGTAACCTAAGCACCCCAAATTCACACACAGTCTGGTTCAGTGCGCATAAAACATCCAAAACACGCAAGAGCGTTTAATATTCTGAAAAAGTCACCTAGATTAGGAGCGGTCAATCAACACAAATTGATTTGGACGAGTTCCCAGCGCGGAGAGGCGGGAAATTCCCCTCGAAGATGCGTAACAACATATCGTCTCCTCGGTGCTTGTCTCTTGGGATATTTAAATATCCTACCGGGGGCATGTAAGCACTCTGCTGGTTCAGATACCATGGGCGGCATTATCACGAAATGTCGATCGCCAGGGTCTGAATTCGGCCACGGAACGCCATGGGCGGGATTATCTTGAAATCTCGAAAGCCAGGGTTCCGGGGGTTGCCATGGGCGGGATTATCTCGAAATCTCGAAAGCCAGGGACCCTTGAGGATTGATGATGGGGACGAGGAATCCGATACAGATCGTGTTGAGAAGCTAATCCGAAGCTAGAAATAAAAAGAAAAGAGAGAGAAAAGCTCTCCAAACAAATAAATCTTCTATCTTTCTCTTACAAAAAATGCACTGCAAACTGAACTTAGGCTAAAAATATCTCAAGCACGGGTGCTTTAACCGCGGAGTCCAACAAACCCTAGGTTAGTTTCTGTGGGCCGTAGAAACCTTTGCAGAAGACTGAGGCTAAAGCGGAACAGGTCCGGATTTTGGTTGGTACTTGAGTACCTCTAGGCCTATTGTCGGCATTCCCACCTAATCACAAAAGAAAAGGAGAAGCATTATCATTGTTGACAGACACTCAGGGTCTAGAATGGAAGTTAAAACTTTGAAATTTTGCTAAGGGACTAGCAAAAGCTAGGCATGGGGGTATGATAAGAGCCTCATCATGAGCCATAACTAGCTCATTTTGACCCAATAAAGAAGATAAAAGCTCCTACATAACCTAGAAGAAGGCCTAACTGAAGGAACAAGTGCCCTGAGAAGAAAACATGAAATAAAGGTTAAAACTGCAATTTTACCATTGCAGTACGTAAACGGGATTTCTCAGAGGCAAAACAGAGGTCAAATGGTATAAATGAGATAAAAAGAGGGTTGAGTCAATCAGAAATGGGTTCATGTGCAATCTAAGAACTAAATGACACTTGGTAACCCTAAAACTGACCCGCTTAAATTAACAAGGTTCCGGTTAGAACAAAAAGCAAGTAAACCCTCTACAAATCATGGAAAAACATACTCTAGGGTTTAGAACACTTAATTTGTCCTTTGGAACCTAGTTTGACCTAGATTAGGGTCCTAGCTCTTCAATTAACCTAATTTGGGTTTTTACGCAAAATGTCCAGTCAAACGAGGTCAAACCTGAAATCCAACTTTGCCATTGGATTCCTTAGGTCCAAATTAGGTTTATACCAAAATTTGGACCTAAGGAGAGGTCATCTTGACCTACTTTGCAATTTAGTACACCCAAATCACAAAGTGGTCCCTATCTTTTGAATACCGTTGCAGAGAACCCCCTAGGTTCTTCGCCTCCTTTGCAAACCGGTCCTGCCGCCATTGCTAGGGCAGAACCGAGCTCCGGCGAGGTTCGGAGAGGGATTGCTCTCTAATCCCTCAGAGATTCCCTCTCAGAAATGGAAGGAGGATTCTCTGAGGAATTCCCTTCCTTATAAAGTCAATTACAATCGCTGGTGTAAACCCAATCTCTCGTGCGAACGCACGGGAGATTTGGGTATCCTAACTCCTTTCCATCTCCGGCGACCAACCTCAGGCAATTACGTGCCCTTCACGCCCTGCACACCCAGTCCAGCGCCTATATAAGAACCCACAACTCCGGCCGAAGGGGCTAAGCTTGATTTTGACGGAGATCCCTTCCAAATTCCTCCCTCTCCCATCTCCGGCCAAACGACCCACAAGCTCCGGCGACCTCCTTCCCTCCTTCTCGTCGCTCTGCTGCCATACCAGCAGCAGAGTCCTCTCCACCGCTATCTCCCGCGTCGCGCTGTACCCCGCGCGCGTGCTTCTGACCTCGTCTTCGTCGCCGCTTCCTCCCTCAGGGTCTTTCTTCCCCGACGACGGCAGTTACGAGCCGTCCTCTCCGCCGCCTCCCTTCCCTCCAGACAACCCCAGATACGTTCTCCATCCTCTCCTCTCTCTTTTCCCCCAACTATTTTACTTGATTACCCCTCGACAGTACCTAACCGCCTTCATCTTCCTCGCCTCCGACCGCACTCCGGCGAGCCGCCCACACCACTCCGCCACTCCACACGGCTCGCCAACCACCTCGTGAGCTCCGCCTCACCACCAGGAACTCGCTCCACCCCACAACTGCCACTCCAGACCTCCATAACCACCCCCCGAACAACCCACCATCTCCGGCCACAGGTTGACCTAGGCGCGCACGCCTAGGCCGACCGACAACCTGCAGCATCACCCACCGCCTTCGCCGTGCTACGGCGAAGGTTTCCAGCTATTCTGATTGGGCCAATAGGCCGTTCTGTGGAATCTCAGGTGAACACCCCGGCCGCCATTAACAGCCGAAGCAGCAGGAAGCTTGGAGCAGCAGCAGGCGTCAGGCTTCCCAGGCGGCAGGTGCAGCAGGCTCTCGCAAGCGTCGCGAGGTGACTGAGTTCAGCGAGGAGCACCAGCAGGGCCTTCAGCGTGGGTGATTGCACACGAGAGTCTGCGGGCGCGCGTGAGGGAAGGCCGAAACCTTTAGTCCCACATCGTGGGATTACAAATCTCAGGTACACTATAAATTTCTTTTGTGATATATTCTTA
Organism: Thalassia testudinum; assembly: GCA_037157565.1. Classification (NCBI taxonomy): domain Eukaryota; kingdom Viridiplantae; phylum Streptophyta; class Magnoliopsida; order Alismatales; family Hydrocharitaceae; genus Thalassia; species Thalassia testudinum. Next base: position 16,767,531 of record JAZHRO010000076.1, on the reverse strand, counting down.
TCGCCTCAGTAAGCACAGGGGTGAGGTCCCTCACTGACCCCACCCGCCTCGTCCGCGGCCTGACCACGCGGACTTGGCGGATCCGACCCGACCTAGACCTACGCACTCCTCGCGCATCACACCACCTTCAGGTGCGCCTGGTCCCGGGTACGATCCGACCCGATTAATGCTTGTGGCTCTGGGAGAGCGGCTCTGAGTGAATTGCTTGAGAGAGAGAGACGCGCGGGTAGCGGGAGAAGGGTTAGGTTTTGCTCCTGTGCAGGCAGGCTGATCGCAGGAGAAGGACTTGGCCGCTGCAGAAGAAGGAAAAGCAAGCCAAAGAAGAAGACAGAAGAAGAAGAAAGAAGCCTTCGCAGGAGAAGGAAAGAAGAAAGATTAGAAGTCTTCGCAGAGAAGAAGAAGAAGAACAAGGGAAGATTGCAAAGAGATCGGAACGGCAAAGCAGAAGGTAAGATACAGAAGCAAAAAGGAGAAGAAGGAAGAAAGAAAGATCACATTTAAGACGTCTGATACATAAATCAGACGTCTAATTCTACTTTTTCTAAAAACTCTTTGAATCAATTATATTTGCATGTAACGGTTGTATTCTTGGGTTTTCCAAAGTACTGAGATTGCTCCCTGTGTTCGACCTCGGATACTCCAGTTTTCGAGTAATAAAAATCTTTATTTGTTTTGAACGCTTTCGCGGCTATACTACAACGCGATATTATCTTTTAACAAACCGCACAAAAGCGTAACGAACAGGTACGCAGACTGTTGAAGGGTGAGGCCCCTATTCTATTCTGTGCTGTATGTTTGGGCGTATCCGCTAGCGGAAAGGACTGACCTCATGCCAGTACGGGGTAGCTACCTGTGCATTTATCACACGTGCCGTAGTCATCGCTATGTCACGACCATGACCCCTATGGTGGTAGACCGGGTGTAGGACTACCACGAGGTACTCACTTGGCCAGGAGAGTGTCATGTGTACATCCTGCATTGCGGGAAAATCGCAATCAAGATCATTCCCTTAGAGAATAGGTGGATTAGGAAATGTTGTGGACCCTTGCTAGAAACCGAATAAAAACACATAGATGATTTAAACGAAAATATATAACTGGAAATTATATGATTAGTTAGCTGTTGTTCCTTTATGTTTAATTGCATGTAAAAGACATATACACCACTCTACTTAGCGTTTGATGATGACAGATATACATAACTTGTTCAAGTTAGGGAGTTGAGCAGCCAGCACCACCGGCTGCAGAGGGTGTTGGACCTAGTCGAGCCCAACAATAGTTGTACTTGCTCCTATTCCATTTCTTATATTTTCTGTTGTTAGTGAGTATTTTAGCTTATGTTACGCTTTTGTTGGTTGTGATGGCTAGCTAGTGAACCATACATTTATTTCTCGCCTGTGACATGTCATTTCTGTTGAATTCTATTCCTATTTTTCGTTGCCGACTTTTAATCATTTTAGTTAGTTACATTGCATGTGTAGTTGTGGATATGTTTATCCTTGCATTTGGTTTGTTTCTTGTTGGACAACTGGATCTTGGGGTTAGTGGAGGCGGGTCGTTCTCGGGTTTCGTAGGTAGCCAGGATTGGGTCGTAGCAATGGGCCATCAGGATGCATACATACATGCAAAGGAATGGAGGTAGTTAATGGATGGGATGTGCAGTAATCATATGTGGAAGGAAATAATTACACGACACAGAGGGTCGTTTGGTCCTCGGAATCAACTTTGTCAGACGCGGTGGGCTTTGTCAAAGAACCTTAGGCAATCCTCTCCCCCCTGTCCTTCCCCCCTCTCCTAAAGTGAAATAGAAGTCGAAGGTCAGCCTGATCGATCGGCACCCTCGCTCCCCACCTCTGGATCTTCCTCCTCCCCCCATCGAACCTCACATCTTCATCGATTGAGGCCTCCACTCGACATGCACGACCTTTCATCACTTGTACAGTTCAACACATTGATTGCAGTCGAGATGGTTGCGGTCATGGTGACGTTCGCGGTCATGGCGAGGTTGAGTCGCGGTCGCTATGGGTTGTTGACGATGATGTGGTCGTGCGGTCTGTGGTTAGCTCGTTGCGAGTGTGATCGGTGGTCATGGTTGTAGTGTCTGCGACGTGTGGTGGCCTGGTGCTGCAGCATGTGGAGGTCGATGAGCAGCTGATGGCGTGTGCTTGAGAGCGGTTGGCGATCGATTGTCGTAGTGGGTGTCTCAGTTGATGTTGTAGTTTGGTCATTCTTTTTCTTATTTTTAGTGTAGTTTTTGTTTTGTTTGGGACTATTTGTGACTTCGTGTCCATTACGGCCAAGATTTCTAACGTGAATCAGATGTCGATTTATTTCAGTATTTTCGTTAGCGCGGTTCTTCGAGAGTTGATCTCATTGGTGCTGTCGTATCAACGAGCGTGGGGTTGCTCTCCTTCTGAGAGTTCGACTGATGCCTGTACTTGGGATGCTTCTTGTTCTTTTTACTTTGTGTCTTTCCTTGTAGTTTCTATGTTTTGGCCTTCTCCCGTATTTACGAGGAGTAACCTTTTGCTTTTCAACTTCTTAGGATTTTTCTTCTCTCCTTTCCCCTGTGGGGGTGCATCTTATGTATTGGATTCTTCCCATTTCACTGAAATATTTATTTCCCATCGAAAAAAAGAGAGTAGCTAACTGGTATAATCAATTTTAAATTGAGATAAAAGAGAGAAATATATGTATATCAAACATGCACTCTCTACTTTTAAGGTGTGTTTGGCAGTGGGGTTAAGGGGAGTTAAAATGAAATAAGTGAAAATGGTATTTATCTGGGTGGTGGAATAAGGATAGGGTTAAGTATATGGTTAAAATGATTGATGTATTGATGTGATGTTTGTGGATATTTATTTAATAGTACAAGTGAGAGTGGAGAATGTTAATAGGTATTTATTTATTATTAAAAGTGAGAGTGGAGGATATAGTGGATATTTTTTTAATAGTAAAAGTGAAAGTGGAGAATGATTGATGTATTGATGTGATATTTGTATTGAAATGATAGAAAAAATTTAGGAAAAATTTAGGATAATCCTCAACCTAGGTTAACCCCACCGACAAATCAGACCTTAAGTTATGTATAAAATTAAAAAAATACATATAATTATAAAAATATATAAGTTGATATATTTTACAATACAGGGAGGCGAGTGTAATAAAAGATTGAATCAAAAGTAAAAATCATGCAACGTGCCTATCTTTACACAAAAAAGTAATTAATATAAGTATTGATACATCACTCAAAAAATTATTATCACTTTAACTTAAAATCATATAAAATTGAAATAAAAATATATCTAAATTATCTTTATAATTATTTTACATTGACATGAACTACAAAAATCATCGATAGTATAAAATTATTTTACATCAATATATTTTAATTTAAAATCAAAAAAGTAACTAATAATTTTTTTAACTTAGATGAAGCTACCACGTAACAGTATTTACATTAATTTATTTTATTATTTTACATTAATTATAAATTGTACGTTATGAATTACCTCCATACATTGTAAAACAGGTTACGTTTCGGATTTATGCATATTTCAACATAAAAAAAACAAGCAACTCACACCAAAATATATAATTATTATTGATTGATTTTTTTTTGACCCAAAATCCCATGTCTCGATCATCAATTGATTATGACTCTGAGAAATGCAAAAGTAGGATTATTACAAGGTATCTATAACTATGGTTTTGTTTAGATGTGAGTGAGTAGGTAGGATAAGTGATGTATTATAGATAAGATTAATAGTGATGAAATGATATTTCTAGTAGGTTATAATATATATAAGGATAATGTAAATAACAATCATGTAGAGGTGAATGTAATGATATGCTATCAATATGAAAGGTTAAAATAAATTGTATGAGAATATATGTGTGTAAGATAAATCTCTATTATCTAACAAATTATTCTATTTACCTTAGGTAAAATTTATTCCACGTTCAAACAAAGCTAAGATATAACTCATATAAGTGTCTTGAGGGAAATTAAGCTACTTAATATATCGAAGGGCTGGGATAAAAGTAAAAACGAAGACCAAATTCATCGTCAGGCCCCGGCTCCCCCCCCCCACCCCCCTTCTCTCTCTCTCTCGTAGCATCAAATATCATCAGAAATCTATGTGATTTATTGACGTAGGCATTTATTACCATCGAGGTTAAAATTTGTGAAGGGACCCTTTCTTCCGGTCGATGTGGACTGGAGAAACGATATTACCCTAATACTTTAAAAAAAAAAAAAGAAAAAAAAAAGGAAAGTAACAACCTTGCAATAGGTTGACTGCATGGAGGTCCCCCCTCAAAATAACAACGAACACCCAATAAAGCCACCCTCGTTCGTTGGGACGTCCATTGTCATGGCACATGCAATCAGGGCGTCCTATCTCCATCATAACATGGATGCTTGTCGGGGAAGTGGCTGTAAATATGATCCATATCACAATATCTTTAAATGTCAACGTTTACAATGGCATTGAACGCGCAATGAAGTGGACTTAAAGGACACGTTCAAAAAGTAGCTATTGACGAATTTTCATTAATAAATAAATAAATTTTCTAAAGTAAAAGACAATATATTACTCAATACATACAAAGCGTGAAATAATCTCAAATAATATAGAGGGCTTCACAGAACAAGCACCTAACAGGTAGGTTTAATTCACAAGTTAAGAGAGATGCGTGCAATCAAGTCGGCGGGTTGAGCAGGGGCTTCGCCATGCGTCCTTTCATTTCTTTCTTTGTACACATGTCAAATCACAGCATCAGGGGATGAAATTGTATGTTGGGATCTCTCGTGGCGTAACTTTGGAAGATGCTTTTCCAGTTGTGCAACTTGGTGGAACTTGCCACGACCACAACTGGTAGGCAGATTAGATGCAGTGACCTGATTGGTCGTGGACCCGAGCATTAGTCGGCACCAGCATATACGCACCTTGCACCATGTGATGGCATACTTGCGGGCCTCACGACGCAGGCAGGATGCACAGGGAACGGCACGAGAGATCTCTTACAGGAGGAGCATAAGTTGGACATGTTGGTGTCAACTAATTAATGCTCAGGTCCACAACTAACCATTAGTCACAGCATCTAATCCACCCAACGGTTGTGGTCCGGGCAAGTTCCACCAAGTTGGACAACTAGAAAAGCCTCTTCCAAAAGATGAAATAGGAAATAATTTAGAAACGTTGGATACAAATGATTTTCTTTTTCTCAATTTATTATTAAAAAGAAAATTAATAGTTTGGTAGGATGGTTAATCACTTTGATATTCCTTTTCTGGTAACTTTATTGACTTGTGAAACTGACGTAGAATTAATTTGCTTTGGGCATAGAATATAAATTTGCTTTATTTTGAATATTTGCAAAGATTATGATTATCATAATCTGCAAAGTAAATTAATGGGACGTTAGCTTGACCACAATTAGAAAACATTCATACTCACATGGTGTGTCTTCTTTTCACAAACAAAGTCTGATTTATTGTAGAGAGGAAGTAATTGTTCAGGGAGGCGAAGATGAGAAGAGGGAGCATAGATACATGGAGTAGGAAGAGCAAAGGAGGGTCATTAGGATGCGGAGAGAATGAAGATTAGTGTCGACTCCGTCGAATCTTTTGTTAAAAATAATATTATTAACTAATTAATGTGATTGGTTAATCACGTTATTCTCGACACTTATGCGCCGTGAGTTTGAAAAAGAAGACGAAGCAGTTCTAAGGGCGTTGTAATATCACTTTTGATCGTATCCCTTAAATTAAGGTTGAAATAACGTGATGTGACAAAGTTGTCTACGCATAGATCTTGACCTCATTGGGACCTCCTCTCCTCGAAGGCCAGAAAATTGCCATGGCACATGCATGCATAAAAGATTTTGATGCTCGAAAGAGCAAGAAACAACGATTAATTACTTCATCGTTGCTCAATCATGTTGAAGTAAGTTACCTAAATTGGAAGGAGTTAAGATTCATCTCCTTGTGTATGGCCGTCGCCATCATCAAAGAATGGTGTCCTCGTAAGATACTAAATTACATATCTAATTTCTTTTTCTTATCTTTTAAAATTTTTATTTTTAAAATCACCTATATTGTAAAACTATGGCATGTGTTGTGTTTTTTGTTTTTTTTTATTTTTGTGAATTATTCCTTCTGCTCGTATTTTCTCATATTTTTGAAGTAAATATTTCATTGCAAATGAAGTTTTCGATACAAAGAGATGCATTTCAAATGGAGAAGTAAAAAAATAAAAGAATTTTGATTCGTGAAAGAAAGAAATATATCCCATAAAAATATGGGTATACAAAATCAAAGATAAATTCAAAAAATAAAAGTAAAAAAATTAAAAGTATCTCTAAATTAAATATCAAATCGACTTCCAAAAAAATCAACCCTACACTTATAAAATAATTAAACATTAACGACAGAAAATCTCAACAATCACACTAACGAGTAATCAAATAAATTAATCCTCCACATACATTAAGAAATCCATGATAATCAGGTATCACACACCACCTCCAACCAGAACCACCTCAAATATAATAATGAAAAAAAAAAAACCATACGAATCTACCGACTATTTTACAACAACAAAGAAAAAACCCTACACCACACAACAGCACAATCACAGTACAACAGCAACCGACGAGGATCCATAACCACGACTAGCGCCATCCACATCTACAACACCATACGCCAGAGGAGCCGCCACCCGCCGAAGCCACTCTGCCCTCGCCGCGCTATCCGGCCAACCACGAGGAAGCACCGCAGCCCACACCGTACGGAGGTCGGAGGGAGAGGCTAGGCCGCCGATCGACGGTTGGAGGAGACCCGCCGACCGTAGCACGCGTCGAGCGAGGACCGACCATCGGCAGAAGCTCTCGCCGCCGCGTCGCATGAGAACAGCCGCTGCCGGCCACCGAAGTCTCTGCATGTCACGCACGAAGATGTTGGGAAGATCCGGAGGGAAGGGGAGAAGCTCCGGCGAGAGGGGAGGGCCCCGATCAACCCCGATGGTTGATCGGGGCCCGTACGGACGCAGAGGTGCTTTTTTTTTCTTTCCGCAACGAGAGGGGAGAGGTCCGCTGCCTTTTCTGCCATTCCTTCTTCACAAGTTGGACCTCTCGCATGACCTTTATTAACCCTACTTTTGCTAATTTGTTGGTCAAACAATTCATGCGTTGTCGCAGACAAAAACTCAGAATTTTCATTGTGATTTCCAGCGCTTAATGTCTATAAAAACTCAGAATTTTTATCGTGCAGGTTTGTATGCACTCCTTACAGCTCAGCTGTCATTGGCTCAATTTGCCATTGGGTCCGTTTGGATGTGGAATAATAGAGTAGGGTATCTTATGGGTCACACGATTTAAGAAAATTCAATCTATTGCATCTAACCTTTCCTATAAAACAGCGGTAAAAAATAACTCAACATTAAATGTGAAACAAATAAATAATCTTCTCTCCATGATTACATCACATCAACATATAATTTACAGTACACCAACTTATTTATCACATTTACCATTTATCTCATCTTAGTACTCCGTAACAATCATGTGCTAACTTATAACCAAACGGAGCTATAATTCTCCTTCAGGTAAGGTGCTCTTTAGATAAATGAGTTTTAACAAACTAAATGATAACAAGAAATCAATTATCCCAAATAAAGGCTTAATTTTCTAGAACAATCTAAATAAATAAAAAATAAAAAGATAAGAGACTTGACTCATCCGAAAATAAAAAGAATAATTTACCAATAATAAAAAAAATCTTAAATCAGATGATAAATAAAGACTTTCAACAAATTAAACTTATCCTATAAGAAAAAATAAAATTAACTATTTCTATCCGCTCCTGTAAATTAAAATATCATATTGTTGCATCATCTCTCCCTTACACCTATTGGTTTTGATGCTTCATAATTCTATTAGTCATTCGTTGATCTTGATGCGGGCTCGAATTCCTACTAAAGTACTATTTATTTGTAGAGATTGTATTGGTTATGTTATGTTTGGATCTTTCAATCTTGGATTACAACAATCTCAGAATAGAATCCTCAATCTTGGTAATATCCAATTTCAGGAAAAGGGTGGAATGAACTTATCCAGAAATTATGCGAAAGAACACTCACACCTATCTTTTCTAACATCTCATGATTTAACTCATATTTCTCTCGTAGACAAAAACCTTACAATCCTACCGCTTATTAAATTAATCACCCAAAATCATTCTCTCCATACAAACGGTAGTTAGAGAAGGGGAGTTTACCCGGAGCCGTTGGGTGGCAGTCGATCCCTCCGGTGACCGGAGAGAATTCCAAAAGCCGGTTTTGAATGGTAGAAAGGGGAAGGGAACAAATTAAGCAGCATCTCCTGATCATGGGATCGGCTTCCCTTATACTTTTTCCTTTCTAAATTAGTGTCATCTTTCCAGGCTCATCGTTCATGACAAGTAAATCACCACGAGATGTTCCTCCAAGGGCCCCAGCGCCAACTTAGTTTGTGCACCACGTCTACCCCCGATATCTAAGACTGCTTGGCAAAGCGCCAAGCCGCCTGCTCTCCACCATTCCTCTCTTCGCGAAAGGCATGGTCTTGGCAATATAGTCTTACCCTACCTTACAGAGACTAAATAGACAAAAACTCTGCATCTTGCGAGTTTGTCTGCTTGCTTACTTGTTTGTTTTTTTAACTTTAAGAGAGGTAACTGTTTCTTTTGTTTGTTGCAGTAATGGTGGAGACATGGGACAGGTGGTGGCATTGTTTGTCTGGGTGTGACAGGAATGAGGTGGAAGGTGAGACTACATTTCTTCATTATTCCCCCTGCACAAATCGCCCGTGCAGATGGATAAGATGAAACGGTGGCTAGTTTCGGGGTTGAGGCACAGCAAGCAGAATGGCCATGACGCCGTGCTTTTTATTGGTTGGATTTGGTGAGAACTACATGCGAGTTGTGGGGGAAAACGGGGCTATGCAACCCTGGCTAATTTACAGGGTAGGGGAGAAGAAAATGCTACTTCCCTTGCAATCTCAGTTCCTTATTAACGTGGGATATGTATAGGTGGCATGATGTTTGGGGGTCTTGTCCACGTCTCACGCTGCAAAATTGGGATAAGCTATCTGGAAATAACTCCTCCCGTCCATGCACTCTACCGTCCAGCGAGATAGGAGCATCGTTTGTGGGATTAATGACATCCACCTTCTGGACTGGAGTCCTACTCCACAACCGAATGCACTCGTCTGGATGGATTGGGCCTACTCATATAATGCATATGCGGGCCGAACTCATGTAATCTTGTTTGATTTTAAACGAGTAAAGGTCTCTTCAGTATTAAATATCAATTAAAAAATTACCTTTATGAATAAAAACATGACCGGAATTTCACATATAGAAATACTTCAGTACATAATAAATATCACAATTATCGAATTTGAATAATAAAAGTGGAAGAAATCTCATTTAAGAAATCAAGCATTTTAGGCAGAAAGTTTTCCCTGGCTTCAAGTGTTAATATTTTCTTGAACAATGTGCGTACTTGATTTATTTCTTGGCTAACTTCCTTTTATTTTTGATAAATTTTGGTACTTGTTTAGATATCTGGATATCTGGATGAGCATTGGGCTGAATTGGCCAGGCCTAGTTTGAAGTCTAGTCCATCTAGTTCGGCCCAAGCTTGACAATGATGAAATTATCCTGGATTAGGCTTTGATTGAAAATTAGGTGCATTATTGAATAGGGCAAGCCTGAGCTAAGAAGAATCCAAAAGAATTGGCTCCTTTGGTAAACCTAAGTCTGGCCCATAAGGGACAAGAAAACATGTATATTCTCAATCCATATTGTATACATTATATGAACATTATATTACCATTTGTATATTATGTATATCACATAGAAACAATTTAAATGGCCTGACCCAGACTTAATTTGTTGGATCGGAGAATTGAGAAATCTTCCCGAAATACTGTTGTACAATAACTCTGTTTCACTGACTTGTATTCAACTTATTGATTTGAGTTATTTGCTTCAAAATTATTTTTTATTAAATTGTCTAGTATATATGGATTCAAATTTTATTATTGCGTAACCAGTTGGGGTCATCTTTCGACATCTTTTACGTGCCATAACCCTGGAATGGTTTTAACCTTTTTAGTTTTTCAAATAAAATGGGTAATCCAAATCCTTGTGACTTATAAATGGGTCAAACCTGGGACAGTGTGAGCCTCATTTGTTTTTGATTGGGCTTGAACATGAGTTAGGCAATTGTAAAATTTTGGGACCTCGATTGAGCTGTGAGCCCCATCAATAATTAAATCAGCTCTAGTGATCCAATGCTTATACCTCCATAGATGACATGCTTTGGTAATATTACTTCGACTTGCAATGCAGAAGCACAAACTAATCTTGCACGTATCATTGTCTTCTCCGAAGGACCAGAGCAATAGTTTACAAGACTTTTAACCAAGTAACCATGCACCTCGCAACAAACATCTCTGTCTTCCGTAACGAGATAAAATGTTGCAGACGAGGGTCGACCTCTGGTTCTGTCAAAGCAATGACGTTCATACATGTATAAATGACTCTTGCAAGCTACCTTAAAAAAAAACAGTACAATTAGACTGCATTTGATAGCGGATAATGCAGGGTTCGGGGTGTAGCGGGGTGAGAAAGATCTTATAGGTAGGATAGAAATGAGTAGAGAGTTTTTTAAATTAATTTCATAATTTAATCTACATTGCATCAATTTTATTTTCTATATTATATAGACATCAATATCTACTCACATAATAATATATCTACTCATTTTAATTTCAATATATATTAAAATTTACTTACTCTAATATAATATTTCAACTCATATTATATTATACTATTAAAATATTTACACATTAACATAATATCGCCATTTCAATCGTTACGCATCTTTAATCATTATAAATCCTCAAATTAAATATGTTCTCGACTTGTTTCACTCTAACGCAGCCCAGAAAAAACAGCCACGTATCCCTCCCAAGAAATTTCCGGATCCACCTGCGAGTAGAAAATGCAAACGAAAAAAAGGGTAGAGCCCCCGGGTTGCTTCCGGTTCCCAAATCAAACGTTCCTTGCAGTCCTCCACTCATACATACGTCCTCTCTGGGTCTCACTTCCGCGTTTCTCTCACTCGTAGTCCTCCTCACTATCCAAACGATAAAGGACACAGACGATGCTTAGAGCCCTCTCTCGTCTCCCCTTCCTCCTCCTCCCACCGAAGCCCTCGTTCGTTCCAAGGTATGGAATCGCTGATCTAAATCCTAATCATCCAATTCGTACCTCCACTGCTGCTCTTCGCGCGATTCCTTGTCTGTTCCTTCTTAGAAACAGACAAATAAGAAACATTGTTCCTTCTCACGCGGAATCCTTGTCTGTTCCTATCGTCTGCTCTGACGCAAATCGATCGGAATCGGAACGATCCGACTTGATTTTTTGGAAGCATTGTTCTAATTAGTGTTTGTGCAGAGATTGAAATGTTGAGGAACTGCATAGCGCAAACGGCAGGTTGCACCTGAAAACTTAATGTTGGATTCTGGTGGATGAGGTTGGGTTTGGCGGGTTGGAGTGCGGTGGAGATCTCGTGATTCGACACCGGGAATTGGACGATCTGACGGTTCTCTGGAGGTGTTGTCAGTAGTTTTCTGGGAAAGATCGGGTGACACTGAAGGTAGGGAGAGAGGCAAAGAGGCGAAACTTGTGGATAAGGTGTTGACGTGCCGTGGTGGCTATCCGAAAGTGATGTTAGAGATGGTGGTTTTCGAAGTTTATCACCTCTTTTGCTAGATACCCGGTCTCTGTGTTTGGATGGTGCTGTTGGAAGCTATGTTGGAGATGGAATTTTGTGATAGGTGGTTTTTGTGGGAGGAATTTGGAGGTGCGGATTTTTTGAGGAGTGTGGAAGCTATTATTTTTTTTTTGAAAAGCAGTGTGGAAGCTATTATGACTCTAGGGTTCTTTTGGATTGTGGAATGCAGAAGTTGGTTGATGGTGATCGGAAGAGGAACATACTTTATTGATCAAGGAACTTGAGTTGAAGGTGATTTCAAGAATTTCTTTTCTCCAAAGTTATGAACTTTAAGAGTTTTGTAAGTATGTGCATTGTGTTTGGGGGAGTTTGAGGTAATATTTCAAGTAGATTCATAAGAGATCTTGCATTATGGGTTTTTATGAAAGATTTGCAACACTTGGATTATGTAGTCCATTTTTTTCATCATAGAAGTCAGCATCTAGTTGCTAACAATTTCAGGGGAAAAAATGTTTGTGTAAATCAAAATCTTAGAGGATCGTTATTACATGTGTCGAAAATTTGAGTGAAGCCAATTACCAAGAGGAAGATTTAGAGATATTTGAGTGAAGTCAATTACCAAGAGGAAGATTCAAGTGAAATTGATTACTATAGGAAGATTTGGAAATGTACTCTTAGATGCAATTTTTGATTGTGGGTTTAAGAGAAAATTTCATAAATTTTATATTTTTGGTTGTAAAATCAAAGTGTTAAACTTTTTATCAACATTTTCAAGAGACAAATATTTAATCAAATCAAAATGTCATGTATTTCCTTTAAATGCATGTGGTAGGCCCCAATTTCTTCCCCCTTCTTTATGGAAGTAGAGTTTCTTCTAAGAGGATTGAAATATCATGAGGATTTTGGATGTAATTTCTTTACGATTTTTTGGACGCCTATTCTCTAGAGTAGTTTGGAGTATTCTTCATTGTCGTGCCTTTTGGGATTTTGATCTAAAACCTAAGTTGTTCACAAGTTACAAGTATTCCCAAGAAAATAATTTTTTTTTGAAAAGGTAAAGGGTGACTACTAGAGGTCAGTAGTAATTACAAAAATCTTGTCCAAAAGTTTGACAAAAGTACAACTTCTCTAATAACATTCTCCATACATGCGCTCCCTCCTAAAAGGCCCCTATTGCATTGCGACCAAGTAGATAGAGACTTGTAAAGAGCTTAATGCACTACATTGGAACCGCCTAAGCATGTCTAAAAATTTGTGAGAGATGTGATCGCGGAAGGAGAAGATAACAACTTTACCTATGTCTCCCTTGCAAAAGCATGTGCAGAAAACAAGTGTAAGATGTCCTCTCTTCACTAGACAACAGACTAGAGACCTCTACATCTAGATCCCATCTCCTCTTCATTTTCACAATCCCATCTCCTTTTCATTTTCACAATTACTCCTTTCCCATCTTAGGAGCCACATGAATAACTTCAAAATGCAATCTCTAATTTTCAGCTTGACCCAATCTTTATTCCTTTGCCACTAAACTTTTCATGCACTTGGTCTTTGTTCTACTTACTCAAAAGCAATCATCTAGAAAGTAGAAACGTTCCTCTCCAAAGCTCAAATTTTCTATTTGCTTCATCTCTTGTCTCATCAATTACCACAAAGTAATATACAATACCATGGCACTTCATCTTAAATGTACTTTGTCAACTCATCCACAATCAAAATAAAGGTGTAAAGGCTTAAAGCTAATCCTTGATGCTGATTGATGGTGATATCAAAATACTGTGTCAACCTAGCCTGAGTCCTCACACATATTGTAGCTCAATCCTTTATATCCTTTGTGAGTTTGCCATGCCAAATGCGTATATGCTTCCTCCCAAGATTCTCCTTAAGTATCTTTTTGAACGAAATCACATGTCTTCTCCAATTCAATAAAATTCAATATATAAATCATTCTTCTTGTCTCTAAAATATCCACCATATGCCATAAAAGATGCATTACTTCATTTGCAAACTTGTTAGGCATGAACCCAAACTTGACACTTAGTTACTATGGAGAGCTTTCTCAATCTTATTTTGGTTTCTCTTTGGAAGTTTTGTTCTATGACTTATCAATTTGATGCCTTTATAATTTGAGTAGTTTTGTACATAACTTTTCTTATATAAAGATATTGATAGTTTTCTGACATTTGGTATTCTCTTACTTTGCCAACTAGTATTAAATAATTTTGTAAGATAAGTTATGGCTTCCTCCATCACTTTCCAAATATTTGTAGAAATGCTTTTTTTTAGAGGAAAAAGGAAAATTACCGAAGATTGGTAATCATCCAAATATCATTAATAACAAAAAGGAACATATTTACAATAAATCAAGCTACAACTCTGATAGATAATATGCCTCCTTTACAATTCTTGAGCCACATCTAATCCTTCCTAAAAATAACAACATTCCTCTGACACCAAATAGACCATAAAGCAACCACTGCTTTAATCCAACTAGTCGTGTTAGCATGAACCAAGGGCCTGAAGGAAGCCCACTAGGAATCTGAAGATGTAAGCACTGCTATTTTGACACAAACACTTTGCCAAACCTCCATCGATATCTGACAAGTAAAGAACATATGATCTAATGTCTCTACTGCAGTACCATAGAAAGGAAAAAGTAAGAATTAATTTGGAGCCCATCTAGCCTAAAAGACCTTCGTGACTAACTTCTCTTGCCTAAACAACTATAAGAAGACCTTAATTTTTAAAGGTATAGGCATCTTCCAAAACAATGAACAATCCTCCCATATAAGGCGTAAAGCTCCCTCCTCCAAAGACAATTTTAAAGGCTTTTAAAACATAAAATCTCCCCTCCATCCAAATGAATCCATCCACATTCTCCTCCCCCCACACAAATCACATGTAGGATCTCCAACAAACTCTACAACTCCTGCATGGAGGACTCTGAAAGACCCACTCCAAAACAAGAGACCAAGCACCTGCAGTAGAATCCCAAACATTTGAGACAGTAGCATCCTTAGTTGTAGACAAGCCAAACAAGCGTGGGAACATAACTGAAAAGTTCCACATCCCATCCAAGTATCCTTCCAAAATCAGAAGGAGGATCCATTACCAATCCCTGGAACAAAGAGATTCAAAATAGCACCTTGTAGCATAGATGGCCCAATTGAGCTCCAAAAAGCAGGTGAGCTAACTCTTCTGGGATAACCAAAAAACATATCAATAGGATCTCCATATGAGCCTTCCAGTATCCTCTCAAGAAGTCCACCACTAGCAGAAAGATATTTTACCACTCACTTCATTAAGAGAGTCTTATTAAATCTCTCCAAACTCTTAATGCCAAGCCTACCTCTCTTCTTTGGTTTGCAAATCTTCCTCTGAGGAACTAACTACAAAAAATGACCATCATGATCCGATCCCTTCCAAAAGAAATGCTTCCTTGCAATCTCCAGTCTGGATAAAATGTTCTTAGGTGGCTTGAACATTGAAAGGTAGAAGATCAGTATAGTTGACAAAACAGATTTAATCAAGACCAGTGTTGTCAAGCGCTCGCCTGAGGCAAGGTGAGGTCCTGGCGCCTCGACAACCCTCAGGCGAGGCGATTTGGTTTAGGCGATGCCTAGGCAAGTTCTTCACCTTCAGGTACCAGGCACTAAGGCGCTCGCCTTAGCCAAATACAGAAAGGAATTAAGAAAAAGTCCCTTCCATACCGTATTAACATGGAAATAAGCCCCTTTAAAAGTCCTAAAACAACCCCTTGCCTCTTAAAACCCCATCACACTTCTCTCTCAAATATTGGAGTTCCTTCGCCGAAGTTTCTCCTCATCGTCAAGCTTTTACCACTGGCACTTGTCCTTATTGTTGAGCTTCTCCTTACTACTGGAGCTTCTCCATGCTATCAAGCCTACCTTCGTTACTTGTTGAGGTATTTATCTCTCTCTCTCACACACTCTCTCTCTCTGAGCTTTTGCTTCTACTATCTCTATATCTCTTTTTCACACTCTCTCTGCCTTACTTTTCAAAGTCTCTTTACCCTTCTTTTCCATGCTCTATTTCTATCTCTCTCTTTCTTTTTGAAAGACATGGGACTTCGATTGATATAAGATTTGTTGATTTTATTTATTTTTTTATTGTTTTATTCATGTTTTAGTTATATGGTCTTTGATCATGCTAGGATTTGTTTTTGGACATGTGCTTTATATGAATTTCATGGTTAGATTTATATTTTTGCTGATGAAAAGTAATTTTTATTGGGCATTTAATATTTTTTTTGATATTTTTGCTTATTATATTTTTGCTAATGGATCTGCTAATGGCTATCGAGGAGTTTTAAGTTGTTTCGTTGTAGCAAAATCTCAATCGCTCGAAAATAAATAAATTTATAACTCAGATTCTAAAGAAAAGTCCAAGGTCAAATATATGGAGCAAATATGGAATTCACAATATTAATCTCATTCAGAATTAACGAGCACAATTAAGTGAGCATTAAAATAGATATGCAATGAATATAATTTGTCAGATTATAATTCAAATAATGATGAGATAAAAAGAATAGAGAGAATCTAAAAGGTGATGATTTGAATTATCAATTAAATCCTCTAATTAGGCATGCATCTCATATCCAATTTATTCAACAATACTTAATCAGGATTCAATATTAACTATAGTAACATTCAAATAATGCTACAGTGTTTACAACCAAATCAGACGTCGGGTTTGATGATCAGACGGCTTAAGTATCTTAGGCATAAGGCTTCTCAGAGCCTTCTTCTCTTCTTCAGCTTCCTTCTTCTTTCCTTCTTCACAAACCTTCTCTTTTCCTTTGCAAGCTTTCTTCTCTTTCTTCTTTAAGCTTCCCTTCCTTTCTTCAATGCCTTTTCTTTCTTTCTCAGAGCTTCCCTTTTTCTTCTCAGCACAGGGAACCCAACTCCCTTAGCGACTGTCGCATAGGGCACAAGTCTCAGAGAGCAAAACCCTCCCCCGCTCTCTCACAATTCTTCCTCTTCTTCTCTCAAACTCAGACCCAGAGCATATTCAGATCCGATCACGGGAAAACGGGTCGAGAGCATGGATCAGGGTTATCGGCGTGGGTGGTGACTGAGGTATGCTTAATAGGTCAAGTAATCAGATGTGAAGGGGTATGAGGGACCCAACCCCTCGTGTTATTGAGCGAATAGCTGAGTACACAGAAACATAATAAGTGTTGTGGTTGGTTTGAGATCCTATGATGTGGGACTAAACTCGTGATTCCTTCGCGTGCGCCAGTAGGAGGAGATGCTGCACGATTGGAGCTATTGAGGGCCTTGCAAGTCCAATTGATGCTGCAGCTTGCTATGTAGGTGGAATCCGCACCTTCTGGAAGTGGAATCAGGCGTCGAGCTTATCGGAGTATTGTAGTTGGAGCCGGAGATGAGGGCGGCGATGGCGGAGGGCGGTGTTGACCTGAAACATGAGATACGGCCTCACAGCCACATTAAAACGGCTCAGGAGAACCGCCAAGTGTTGGCGAATGTGATGGTGGCGGTTTCGTGGCATGAGCGTGTGTGTGGTGGTCGGACGATGTTGGGGACGGAGTGCGGTGATGGGTGTGTTCGGTGGGGCGTTGTAGGGGGTATTTGGAGGGATTGAATGAGGGGTTTTGATGGAGAGAGCATGACGATGCTTATGGGAGTCGTGGCGAGGCGAGTGGTGCGGTGTAGTGCCGGGGAGGCGTTGCCGGAGCTTCGCCGGAGCGGAGGAAGACGGAGGGGGAGAAGCATGATCGTCGGTCGAAACTAGAGTTTAAGGGGTTGATTCTAAATTAGAGGAAGGGAGGGAGAGAGAGAGAGACCTATTTTATCTGTTGAAAGGGTGTAGGGGACTTCTGCCGGTATCGCGAGAAGTAGAGGGAGGAGGGGAGTTGTTTCCCTCAGCCTATGGTATGTGGCAGAGGGCGAGGAAGTCTGGGAAGAGAGCTCGTTGGAGCTGGTTGGAGGAGGTTGGAGGGAGAGGTTTTTGGCGAAGAAGAGCGGCCAAACCAAGCTAAGGAGCACGAAAATGCATCCTGAGTCTTTTTATAGGCCTTAGAGATGAGTTCTAAGCTTGGAAACAAGCTTGTGAACTCCAGGGTCTTTGCGCTCAAAAAGTACCTAAATCTGTCATGCATTCGCATGAGAGATTGGGAAGGAGTTAGGATTCATGGTCGGATCCATTTGGAAGGAATCTCTGGTTCAATTTTGGGATAGTTTGATTGAGAATCGAGCGAGAAATTCTCGCTCGAATCTCGATGGAGCTTGGTGTGTTCACACCAATGGCGGCAATGACCCATTTGCAAAGAACGATGAGAAATTTAGGGACCTTTCTGCAAAGGTTTCAAAAGTTAGGGGCATGTATGAGAGAGAAAGAGTCAGACCAGACCAAAATGCAAATTAGGTCAAGATGATCTCTGATTGGGCCCAAATTTTTGTACAAACCTAATTTGGACCCAAGGAATCTAATGGTGTAGCTGGATTTTGGTTTTAACTAAGTTTGATTGTGTAATTTACGTAGAAATCCAAATTAGGGCAACTTTCCATCTGAGACTTTGTTCTAGGTCAAAACCGATTCAAAAGGTCAAATCAACGGTACTAAACCTCATGGAATATTTTTCTATGAATGTTAGAAGGTTTAGATGGAATTTATTCTGACCATAACCTTTGTTATTTAAGCGAATTTGAAATTAGGGTTTTGGGTTGTTTATTCTCGAAATACGTGAAAATCCGTTTCTATCTGTGTGGACCCTCTTGTTAGACTTTAATGCTCATGAAACCTTAGATTAACCTTTAGGAAACCCCGTGATTATTTTGCATTCATAATATGCTGTTAAAACGCAGAATTAACCCTGATTTAATGCACTTTTCTCAGAAAGGATATGTTGTGAATTACGACTCTCCGGCGATTATGTAGGAGCATTTGTCACTTGATTCTGATTAATTAAAGCTAGTTATGGCTCATGATGATGTTATCATTAGGATCCATGCATGAGATTGTGAGAATATCTAATTTTATTGATATTTATTTTCAAAAAAATTATAATTTAGCGCCTCATTTGTCTTAAGCAAGCGCTTAGGCAAGCGCTTAGCACCTAGGTCGTTTTGGACCCCTCTCACCTTTTAGTGCCTTGATCAAGACTATCTTCGACCACAGGAAAGAAGCTTACCACTTCAACCAGTCAACCTCCTCTTCAACCTTTCCTCCACTACCCTCCAATTTGCCGCTATTAACCACTTTCCCTTCAACTAAAGCTCCAAATAAGTAATCGGTAGTTGAACAACTGGTGAATTAAGAACCTCAAAAATTACGGCCTTTCCCGCTCATGTGAAAAGTAACAATGGTGGACTTCCTTCCATTCACAAGTAGGCCAGATAAATCATCAAACATTTAAACCAATTGTGCCATGTGCTTATTCTAAGGTAGGCCCCCCTGGATAAAAAAATCGTATCTTCGTCTTACAGTATATGTGAGATAAGCAAGGAACCATCAAATCTCAAAGTAAACCCTAAAAACAAGCCTCCTCCACATGCCTTGAAAGCCAAAGATGCTAATGTATCAACAACAATGATGAACAACAAAGGAGCTAGCGGGCAACCCTGCTTAACACCTCCCTACGGTTGGATCCAAGATCAACATGGCCTTCCATTAACCAACAAAGATGTTGTCATGATACACCTTTTCATTTTTCGAATCTAAGACTTCGGGAAACCCCTCCTCCTAAGAATCTCTTACAAGTAAGCTTAGGCCACTAAATCATAAGCCTTAATGAAATCTACCTTCGACATAAAAGCAGGGGAGGGACTCCTATTCCAGGCCGCAACCATCTATAAAATGAAAGAGTCATAGAGAGATCTTATAGAAATGAAAGCAAACTGGATCGAAGATATTAGACTAGGGAGAACCAGGTGTAACTGGTTTGCCAAAACTTTTGCTTTAATCAAGTAAATGGCATTCGACAAGGCAATCGGCCTGAAGCTATCCAAAGTATCAGTGCCCTCCTTTTTTGGAAGCAAAAAAAAAAAGAAACGATTGAGCCTCCCAAAACCCATATTACCGTAAAATTCTCAGATCATTGTTACCACGTTTGACCCAATCACATCCCAAAACTCTTTATAAAACAGAACCTGATGGCCATCTGGACTAGGGGATCCCTTTACCTCAAGGCCACACAAAGCAACCAGAACCTCTTCCTCTGAAACCTCTCTGATCAACTTTGCCCTTGAAGCGTCATCCAATCTCACCATATCTGAAGATCCCAACCTCCACCTCCTAGGAACACTCCTCTTGGTAAAAGCATGATATTTTTAAAAATATTATTATGTCCAACAACCTACTCACATTTCAACATCTTTGAAGCATCCTCTACTTTTTTTGTATTCATTAATAGCTTGCATGATTAAGGTAAGCTTTCAAGTTGCCTAACTCCCCAAAGTGATTACAGAAAGCTTGTGAAAACAATGCATCCATCTTGTCTCTAGAAATATCACCCACCCTTTCATGGAAGAATCATTGAATCAAATCAAAGGGACAATAATATTGACATCCTTCCAGAAGCTGATGTTGTGGTTCTTCTTGATGATGTTTTCTGCAGATGAGATTTGTCAATTTTTGTCGACAGATTACTGGTTCCTTTTATTTGCTGAAAACCAAGAACTAATTTATGTGTAGATAATTAAGGGTAAGAGAAGAATTTTGATGTGGACATGCATACCAAAATTTAATTCTTTTTTTATTTTTAAGAATTATGGTTTCTTAGGGAATTTTCAGTTATTGCTCTCTGTTAGGTGGACTTGAACTTTATCGAGCAAGAATGTTGTTAACGTGCTCTGTTCCAATAGAGATATAGGATTCCATCATCATATAACATAGAAACTATTATGTGATACGTTCTCATCCACTCATCCAGAATACTCCAAGATAATTCAGAAGTCTAGTAAACGTAATAATTTTTTCCTATTCATTTTTAGGTGCGGAATGAATGGAATAGCTGCACCAATATTTCCTAAATTTATCTCATTGGAGGATGCTGATAACACCGATGGGAGTACTTCCAGTATGTCAACTTTTAATGGCTGCCAAATTTTTTGTCGCACATAAGAATTTGAGATAGTATTTTTTTTCTTTCTTTTAAAACAGTACATAATATAGATTACCGCTAGTTGTCTATATGTCCCACTCTTGGAGCAATGAAAGTTTGGATCTGGTATTCAGTAAACTATTGTGAACATTTGATTGAAATATGCTTCTACAGTATCTGTATGATGCCTTTATAATTTAAGAAAGGCAATGTGAAAAGGAAATTGTTGGATATCTTACTTGCCGAAATTGCTGTAATATTTTCTCATATTGTAATGATCCAGATCCATATCCAAGTTTAATTGTGAAAAACTAATCATAACAACTCGTTTTGGATTGGTAGTAACTCTCAGTTCTCATATAGCCCACTCCTAGCCGTAATCTTGATTAGGAGATTCAGCATTGGGGTATCAAAATTGGCTGACTCCACTTAGGTTCACAATCTTGATTTGATTGATCCTATAATGTACATCTACTAGTAGTGGTATCTCCGCCTGGCACATGCACTTGGACCATCTGTTGAATGGTCCTTTTCTCCTACTAATCAGGGTTTGCTCTTGTAATGTTCTGGTTTGAACCCAAGTTTAACTGAAAAAAGATAATGATTTTGGAATGACTTGGAACAAATGTTGGCCTAAAATATCCATATTATAGCTTTTTCTGTTAAAAGACTTGTATTTTGCTCATGGCAAATCTCAGTTTCCAGAAATTATGCTATAATGCCCATCATTTATGACAAAATAAGTCTGCACGATCTTCTGAGTCTAGGTATGCTGAAAATATTGGTGCAAGTTGGAAGAATGTAATCAGCATATACAGTGAGAACAATAGAATAATATCCCATTCTTTTGAAAAAATAGGATAATATATCATGCTGTATGCACAGTGAAGATCGAGTGATTTACCGATAGGATTGAATGATGCAATTAGATCTTGTAATTGAAATATTTCCAAAGTTCTATTGTATTTCTGAAACTTGTCAATACTTGGGAGACGTTTTCACCTCACAAATGAATTTTGTGTGATGATGGTTGTTTGTATCGGGGAAGTGGGTGTGGCTTGAGAATGTTTTTTTGGATAATGAGCACTAGTATAACTTGTGGAAAAAAATTATGTAATCTATTAACTTATGTTTAATGGATTTTGGATGATTATTAGTCTCTGGAAATCATATTTTTCTTCATTCAGAAAAGAAAAAAGAAACTACCAAGTTGAAGTGGATTGAATTGGATGGATAATGACGCTATTCAAATGTCATGTTGTTTTCATACTTTTCTTTGAGTGTTTGGTACAAGATCTTAGTTAGTGGAGCTCTTTCTATTGTAGTTTCTTTTTCCTTTGGGTTTCTGCAAAGTTAATTTACGTATACCAATGAAATTTGTGGGGTTCTACTTTTGTTAGGTCAGAGATTTCGGATTGTCTCATACAACATTTTGGCCCAGGTACTTTTATTGGTTAAAACCTTATGCTTTAAATTTCTTTTGTCATTACATTAGTTATTTCCTGTATCTTCCTAAGATGAATTTGGAACTTGAAATTCAGGTTGCAGCTTTTCTATTTGTTGGGATTTCCAGAAGTGTTGGGAATAAAACTAGCCCACGTGGCAGCCAGCAGGCCACGTGGCAACATCTCAGGGCCTATATGAGCTATCAGTTTTGGTGGTCCAAAAGATCAAATTTGGAGTCTTTTCTTATTTATTAAGTTTGCTATTTTTAGCAAATAGATTGTAGGAAAATATGTTAGGAGATTTTGTAAGATTTGGTCTTTACCAAATTTAGAAGATTTGTTTAGATTCTATTATGATTTGTTAAGAGATCGGATTTTTTCAAATGAGAAAAGATCTAAATATCTAATAGGAATTAATTAGGATTTTGAATTATGATTGGTTTCCTACTTTTAACTTTTTCTATTTTTAGAGTTCATGCTCTCTATAAAAGAGATGGAACCCTTCCATTGTATTTACGGCTGTGTGAATATAGTTTCAGGATTTCTCCACATGGTATTAGAACCACCGTTTCTTCGGGGTTAAGAGAAGAAACTCTAGGGGGGAGGCGGCCCTCCGGTGGTCGGTTAGCTGGCCACCGGCGACCTCTGGAGAGGCCCTCTCCCCTTCCGCTCGTTCTCCTTCTCCTCCGTTCCACTGACTCCTCTGATCCAGCACCGTCGTCGGGCGCGAGGCAGCTATCACCGCCGTCATCTTTTATGACCTGAGGCGGACGTCGCTACCGTCGTCCTTTTCTATGGCAGCTTTGCAGACCTGTCTGCAGTAGGGAAAATCAGTTGGTCTGGTGGCTGCAGGGCCTGCTGCAGCACGTGGAGAAGCCGGTCTGGCTCCTGGACCGATCCTGTTGAGCTGCTGAACCGGCACTGGGGGCAGCTGTAGGTTGTGGGTGGTTGGTTCAAGCTTGGACCGGTTGCTGCAGGTTTGGTCAGGAGGCAGGTAGCCCCTTGGATGATCGGCTGGGTTTGTTTGAAGAAAGACCACGTGATCATCTACTCTTTGACGTGAGGCGGGAGGATGCCGCCGTTGTCTTCTATGACTCGAGGTAGGAGGATGCCACCGTTGTCATCTACTCCTGACACCGGGCGGGAGGACACCGTCGTTGTCATCTGCTCCTGACGCGAGGCAGGAGGACGCCGCTGTCGTCTTCTGTGACGCAAGGCGGGAGGATGCTGCCGTTGTCATCTACTCCTGACGCGAGGCGAGAGGACACCGCCGTCGTCATCTACTCCTGACGCGAGGCGAGAGGACACTGCCGTCATCTTTTGTGATGCGAGGTGGACGTTGCCACCATCGTCTTCTGTGATGCAGGCGAGTGTCGCTGCCGTCGTCATCTTCTCCATGACATGAGGCATGCATCGTCGCCGTTGTCTTCTCATCCAAGTCTGCAACCTCCCTAGCCTTGACTTGTAGGGGGGTGTTGGGATTTTCAGAAGTGTTGGGAATAAAACCAGCCCACGTGGCAGCCAACTTGCCACGTGGCAACATCTTCGGGCCGATATGAGTTGTCGGTTTTGGTGGTCCAAAAGATCAAATTTGGAATCTTTTCTTATTTGTTAAATTTGCTATTTTTAGCAAATAGATTTTAGGAAAATATGTTAGGAGATTTTGTAAGATTTGGTCTTTACCAAATCTAGAAGATTTGTTTAGATTCTATTAGTATTTGTTAAGAGATTCGATCTTTCCAAATGAGAAAAGATCTAAATCTCTAATAAGAATTAATTGGGATTTTGAATTAGGATTGGTTTCCTATTTTTAGCTTTTTTTATTTTTAGAGTCCATACTCTATAAAAAAGATGGACCCCATCCATTGTATTTACGGTGGTGTGAATATAGTTTCAGGATTTCTCCACACTATTATATACTTTTTTCTTCAATGTTACAGCTATAATTTTCTGGACTGGACTGCAGCTTCTTGCACTTATTGCTTTCACTTTATATCCTAGCGTTACAATTTTTTCAAGTTCCACATCAAGAGAATCTTGTTTCCTGCCTCTTTTGTGCCATTAGTTCAACTTGTGTTATTTTAGGTAATAGGTTGAAATTGGGACACATTCTATTATGGAAAAAGAGATTTTAAATTCTTGGGGTCAATTTTTCAACAAGATGGGGAAATTAATGTGGATGACGCAACTAGAGCCAATGATTTGCTGCTAGGGATATGGGTGAGTGAACGAGAGAGGTATTAGTAAGGGGAGAACATGATGGTTGGGTCCTTATGGGGGGAGAAGTGCGAGACAAGGACCATCAACCAATGAGGGACTCCTTGCATGATGGGAAGGTTGCCTCTTGATTTATTTGATGCTAGCCTTTCGTTGCACAGATTGGAGAGATGTTACCTGTGACTGCCTTGATAAGGCCAAGTGTGTGGCATGCAGATGGCTTAGTCAAAGGTTCATCGTCCACAAGAGGATTAGGTTGCATACAAGGGGGTCTCGAAGGTGGAGGTTCCTTAGTCCTCCATGATTGAAGCAAATGATAGGTTTCTCAAGGATTACCTGATTGATGGTTTGATTATTAATGGTCCCTTGTGCGAGTTTGTTGCACTAGTGCTTAAAGGCTCTTTGGGAAGAGATGTTCTTTTTTTCCATTAATGATTACGAATGAAAAATTCTTATCCAAGGGGTACTTTGAAGGGGAGAGGGGCAAGTTGCATTTTACAACTATGAGCTATATACATGAGCCAAAGCTGCTAATTGCTCCAATTGAAATGAATGGGATTCCCCTCAAGCTATGATGCATGGAGGCGGTGGAAATAGTGGCCCCTTTTGGAAGGCTAAGATGGTGTGACTTAATTAGGGTCATAGGGGAGTGGTTTGTGTTGGCTTTTGGTGTGGGTAGAGATTTGATCCAAACCTGACATTCCTTAAGCATTAATCTTGTGATGGATGAGCCCATGGTGTGATTGAAGAGGAGCATAGTAGGCGGGGTATTGGTGTTGGGGCCTTGGTTGTCTCCCTTCCACCACATCGATGGCAGTTGGAGCATATCCGTGCAGGAGGAGTAGAGATTGAAACTTAAGGGCCATTTGGCAAGGATTTTGAAAATGCATGGGAGTTGGAGGGGCCATATTCATTCATTCTTTTGACTCTCACACATCATAGCTGATACTCAAGCGCAACCATCTAGAATAGTTGTGAAGGGGTCCTTTGAGTTATTGTGGGTGAGGAGTCCTTCCCCTCCCATGCACACAACATGGGAGGAGACAACACCTTTTAACGTTGATTTTTGGTTGGATTTGGCAATGTTCTGCATACCCATTGCATGCCGACGGAATGACCTTTTTTTGATGTGCGGCCACATTGGAACATGTAATGTCGAAAATGCAGGAGTGTTAGTGATATGTTGCCAAATTTCAATTGAATGTTAGTGAAATAGGTGGTGTTAATTATGATTTTTAGGTTGTTTCCATATTTTAAAGTTGATATGGGTGATGTTAGGTTGTTTCCATATTTTGAAGTTGACATGGTGGGCTCAATAATCCATTTCTATCTGCTATATTGTCAAATGTTCGAAGTGATAAGAGCTCTTGCAAGGATTTTATCTTCCTATCTGTTAGTTCTTTAAGGCTGAGTATGGATGTGGTTTAGCTTTTATCCCTTGGTAAAAGTTAGGGAAGGTGTGAGTAATAAAAGTAGTGGTTTAAGTGTCTAAGTGATGGGTTAGTAGGGGTATAGATTTGACAGGTGAATTGTTGTGTTGTAAGTTGTTTGTTGATGTGGTTTAAATAAAGTGAGGGTTGTAGTTTATTTGTTTTGTATTTGATATTGGGTTGTTTTTAATTATTATTTTGTTAGAAAGTGAAGTGGGGGTTAAAAGTGATAGGTGAATTAACATGTTGTGTATAGAGATTTGGGGTGACATTTCTTGTAAACCATGCCTGATGCATAACACTATTCATCCTAACCCTGTTATGTCACCTAATGCACCGTTTTGATCCACATCCAATTATCCAAACACAATCTAAGGTATTTTAGCTTCTTCAAAGTTAAATAGTATTTATTTCTTTTACTCTAAGCTAGATTTAAACTACAATATCTAGATTGATTGATTCTATTATTAGTTTTAACTTCTAAGGATTATGTTTGTAGATCCATGAGCTTATTCTATGATTGTTAGATCTATATGTTTTATATAGTTAGATTGTATTTATTTTTTTTTTTTGAGAAGATATAGTTAGATTGTATTTATGATTTAATGTGTAAATGTCTTTTTTTGATGGGATTAACATTTAAATATTTATCAAGTTTTGATAGCACAATTATGTGAATTCAATACAATTATAACTTCCAACATGCCTCTAAAATGACTATTTTTTGGGGTGTCGAAGTCATCAAAACTTAATAGCAAAATTATGTCATTTCCTTACCATGCGTTCGAAAAGGATATTTCTAAAATTGTTGAAATGATGCTAAAATCAGCATATAGAACTTTGCATCTGGCAAGATCTAAATTTGAAGATTCTTCAGGATCCAGTGGGAATGAGGGGTCCTCGCTTGGCCTTTAGGTCATTTTCAAGTGTGGGAGCTCCATTTGCACCCATGGTGGAGCTCTATGTCTCTCCCTCATTACTTGCAGTGAGAGCAATGGGATTGGAAGAAGTGGAATTGGGGGGAATTCCCTAGAGCTAATGGGAACTCTTTGGTCGGGGTTAGCACTGATAGAGGTTGGTCTTGAGGGAGTTTGAGAAAGAGCAAGGGGTGGTGAGTTGTGCTGTACATGGGGTGATGAGCAGACAACCTCTGGGTGGCAATCGGATTGAAGCAACAGATGTTTATAAGTTTGGGGGTGGCAATCGGATTGAAGCAACAGATGTTTATAAGTTTGGAGGTCAATCAACTAGTGGCATGGTAGGGATCCAAAGAGGACTGTATGCATCTTCCAGTGGTGCTCATGTTGGTTTTCAACGAGGATTCTTACTTAGAATAACTGGGCCTTGAGATCCCAAGAGAAGGGGGATTTTGAATTGGTATTTAGCAGGCTGGGTTGTTGATATGCTTGGTGTCCAGATCAATGTATCCATTGATGGAGACTTGTGGACAAGAGAATTGGTAGCCAGAGGATGTCTGGTGTCCAGATCAATGTATACATTTAATTGGGTTGTTGACAGTATGATTTTTTTTTTTTTGAAAAGGTGTTGACAGACCATGTTTATCAAAAAAATGGCTTGTTTATCAACCTATCTTATTTTCCACGTAGTTGTAAGTGCCAAATATGGCAGTATCCAATAACCATGACTAGCCTTCTCAAGAAACACAAGTGCCAACTGCTTGATTCTAAATGGTGGGTAAAGCATTTCCTTAAGTATAAGCTCATATATGAGAAAACAACCTCACTCCCATAGGAAGGTCAACATGTCACTGCATGATCTCCCCATGGTAGGCCTTATGACCTAAAATGACTGATTGACTCTTCCCCAGCCAATTAGTAGGGCTCTATTAAATGGATTCTTGTGGTATTTTTTGCGTCCTTTTGCTTTGCCGTTTCCCACCAGTAATTATTTGTTTTTTACTACTTTGACATATACATATCCGAAGAAAAAAACTAGTTGCATTAGTTGCAACAGTCCTCTTTGGCTAGTTGTTTTCAAATGGCAGTTTCTGTTCTGGCATTAGTTGCATTAGTACTAAAAATAAATAACCTGTATAAATGCATAAGATGAATTTGGAAAATTGTCTAATATTTATCCTTTATCCCTGTGTGCCTTCTCTCGTACCCTTCAGACAACAAATGGAAGTGCATTGGTCCTTTTGTCTCATGGAGGCTGCTCTCATCGTCGAATAGGGGGGCGTCGCACTTCATTAAGGGGTTGGTAGAGAATCTAGAGAGTGCCTCGAGGGTCAGAGAGTTCTTTGTGCTGGTGCTGGGGATGGATGGGGTTTCAGGTTTTGGTTGGATGATTGGTAGGGTAATGGACCCCTATGTGAGAGGTTTCCCAAACATTACTTTAGAGCTGTTGATAAGGAGGTGATGGTTAGGGACTTTTGGAGTGGTGCATCGTGCCTGGGGATCAGAGGAGCGTTGTCAGACAGGAGTTGTAATGAGTTGCAAGAGTTATTTGGGACCCTTGAGGGATGGGGCTTGGAACAAGATAGAGATGGCCTATTCTAGGATGACATAGACTTATCTGTGCGAAAGGGCTATTGCAGGCTATCATGGGTCATTCAGCTAATTGAGATTGATTTGGCATGGGACTATAGGCTCCTTTGGGTGGTGGATTGTTTGCTTAAGATAAGGTTCTTTGCATGGTTGCTTAGAAGGGGACGACTGCCGACCAAGGCCAGGAGGGCAAGATGGGCACCTGAGATGGACACAACTTGCTAATTGTGTGGTCTTGAAGAGGACAATCACCATCGCTTCTTCAGATGTGACATGGTCATGTAAGTGTGGGGACGGGTTGGCCCTATGTGCATTGATGCTTCTAATATGGAGGCATTTTGGGCGAGCTTTTGCAAGGACAACGTTGAGCTTGGTGGGTTTGTCTTCAGGTTGAGAATGGAGAGGGCTAGGGTTATGGTGATTTTGTGGGGGATTTGGTTGGGGAGGAATGGAGTAGTGTTCAGGAGGGACAGGCCTTATGTGGAGAATTTTGTTGCCTCCATCTCCTCCCAACTTGTATTTTGGGAAACTGCGTGCTGATATAATTGTTTATCCCTTGGCCCTTGAGGCATGATAATACAGTGAGTGGGAAGTGCAGGGGTTGGCTCCTACTTATTTTGCACTCAACAAAACTCAATTATTGTGGAATTCCTCTTTGTGAGAAGAAACTTGGAGTTCTTTATTATTGAAACTCAAAGACAAATGGGGGGATTTGGTCTCTTTATATAGAAAAACTAGTCCTACTTTACAAATCTCACACAATCTTCTAAAAATAGTAAAACATATCTTTAACACAATCAAATCTATATTTTCCTAAAGAGATAATCCTATAACAAGGAACCATAAAATATGGAAAGTGGATAATAGGAACAAGGGTTTTCTTCTCTATTCAAAGTGGACGATCTTGGAAGATCTCCACAATCTCCAACACTCCCCCCAAGTTCGACGTTTCCAACTTGCGAGAGATTACACGTGTCGATGTTGCATACACGGACGATGGTCAATCTTCGAACTAGACCATAGACTAAAGTTGTAATCTGGGAGACGATTCCAAGTAGTAGTAAGTGAGAGACGATCTCAAGCAGATGGTGGCTGTAGCAGAGTAGCAGTCGCTGTAGAATAGGAGAGGATCCCAAGCACAAGGTGGTTCCCCCACATTGGCCATGGCTTACACATAGGAAGAAATCAATGCATAGAGATTGGTGTGGAAGAAACCTGAGTTTCCTTGGTAAAAAAAAACACCAATCACACATGGGATTGGCCTAGCACAAGGTATAGTGTGGACTTTAATCAATGTATAGGGAGAGAGAGGGTCGCATGCCCCTCTTTCTTCTTTACGTGCCGATGCTAGAGAACCAAGGTCTTGCCTTGGTTATGCCCAACCTTCGGATTACGTGTGAAGTTCTTCATGTAGGGGAGAGATCACGAGATCTTTAGGCACATCAGTGGAGGCATGTTTCCAAGGAGAACTTGCTTTGATACCATGTGGAAGAAGCTTGGAGTTCTTTATTATCGAATCTCAATGACAAATGAGGGGATTTGGTCTCTTTATATAGAGAGACCAATCCTACTTTACAAATTTCACACAATCTTCTAACATAATCAAATCTTCTTAGATATTTTTCTAAAGAGAATCCTATAACAAGAAACTATAAGACATGGGAAGTGGATAATAGGAAAGAGGAGTTTTCTTCTCTTCTGTTCAATGTGGAGGATCCTAGAAGATCTCCACAATCTTTAACATTGAGATCATGTCAATCTCCAACACTCATTCATCTCTTATCCTGCAACAAAATGCTCCCTTAATATTTTATCGAGATAAGTCTTGGTCTTTATTTTTCTTTATTTTTTAGGTTCACATTATTTTTCCCTCGATATACAGGCATACATCAAGAGCTCTTTCTTTCCTCATTCTCCACGCCCTTGCCTCAAGTAAGTCATGACATTGTCTTAATTAATTCTATGTCATCATTGTTTCTAATTTTTGCATTTTTTCCAATAATTACTGGGGTTGTTTGCGCATGTTTTTGTTCAAAGAAAATGTGTGATTGGTCTGTATCTACATCTCTTGATGCTCTTGACTTGGTTGTGATTGGTTGGGTTGTTGGAACCATAACTTTGAGGTCCTGAAAACTTCTTAGCTGAACTTGTTAGCAGACAAGAAGTTGGCTTGCAGATAAAAAGACACATGTTGCTTGATGTTCTTGACATGTTTACAATTGTCTGTTGTCCCCATTCAAAATATGGAACCATAAGTTTGTTGCCTTGAAAAATTTGTCGCTTCAATTGGTAGGGGACCAGAATTTGGATTTCAGATAAAAAGGTCTAGTGCATACCAGAAGGTTGACCATTCAAAATACCATGGTCTGTTATTTGGGTACCAACTTGAGTCTGTCGACGTCCCTTGATGCTTTGAAGGATTTCTTAGAATTTGATTTGCAGAGCCCATTAATGGCATGCTTTGACAGCATTTCTTCTCTCTGACTAGAATTAAATAAGTACATGGAAAAACTCTTTTTCAATGGTTGTAGTTTCTTAATGCAGATTCTTTTAAATGTGATCTCAAGATTCTATCTTTTTGTTTCACATGGTAGTGCTTCTAATGTTGGAGTTGTCATTTTGCAGGTGGAAGGCACGTTCGCAGGCAGTTCTAGAGGTCCTCAAAAGCTTCAATTCGGACTTTCTTTGCCTGCAGGTAGGGGTTTCTTACTTTACCAGCCATGTTTTCCCAAGGTTTTCTTTTAATTCGAAGCGTATTGCATGATTTCTTTTACCCTTTTTACTTGAGGCATTGCATCAAGGTCATGGCTTCAAGAGTCTGCCATAATGTGGATATCTTGCATTTACACTGATGCAGCCTCTTGCATTTTTAGATTTGGTTGTTTTAGTAAAAGGCCATCGTGTTTGTTGGGAATAAAAGAGGTCATGTGGCAGCCAGCCAAGCCATGTGGCACTAGGCTGCCGGTTGTAAGTCCTAGAGTCCTAGGGTTTGGTCCCTTGCTTGGTTTGTAGGATTGTTTATTTGTTAAGTTGATTTTTAAGAAAGTAGTTTAGAGGATTTTATTTTGTTTGTGATTTGTTCTTCCTTATTTAGGAGATAAGATTAGTTTCTTGTTTTAAAGGATATGTTTTCTCTTCTATAAAAGAGAGCCTTCCTATTGTATTTGTTTTTGAGTTAATGAAATAATATTTCTAACATCTCCAACTCCTCTCCCTCCCTCTCTCAATTGCCATCGACCACCATCACCGACCACCAGAAGTTGCTGGTGGCTGCTGCTCTCTCTCTCCCTGTTCCAATGTGGAATAGTCCCACGTGGGCTATTTTTCCCATGCCTAGGAGCCTTCATGCTCCACGTATTGTGCCATTCTTGACATGGTATCAGAGCTTATAGTCTAGGCTCCTCGGCATGCGTATTCGTATACCACACACATGTGGTTCCTCGTCTCCGACAGAGTCCTTACTAGTGCCTTATGTGGAATAGGACCATTGATCGAAGAAGATGACAGATACCTCCGCCACGGCCACCGATGCCACGTTGTCAACAAAGAGGGTAGAGTTCAAGGTCGATAAAATAGCAGAGGAGATCTATCAAGTTATTCGGTTTGCGATCCTCATGTCTTTTCAATTGACACTTTATATTCGATTTTTTACTTTCCTTCAAAAGAGGAGATTTTCCTGGAGAAAAGATGTCAAATATTATGTATGAGGTAGCACATCAGTTGATTACTCCAAGAAGAGGACATCACAATCCATGCAACTACTTTCGTGGTTGCCAAAAGAAGCAATGATTTCCCATGTTGTGAAAAGACTAGTGGTTGATCCTAGGCAAGGTGCAGAGACCACGTGGGGCTACTAGTACCTCACGCATGGTTTCTCTCACGTCTGTCAATCTTGTGAAGATGACCATGGCGGCTGTCGCGATGACTAATGAGGTTGCCACAGACGCAACGACTTCGAAGGTTGCAAGAGGCTACACTGTGGCTGCTTCCACAACAAAGTGAAGAGCACAAAGCTTGAAGAAGAAGAGTGGTGGGGTATCTAGCCTCACAAGTTTGAAGACCAAGTCATTGTCGTCTTAGCTTCAACTTGAGGGGAGTGTTGGGAATAAAAGAGGCCACGTGGTAGCCAGCCATGCCACGTGGCAGTGCCACATGATAGGAGATTACGAAGCCACTAGGGCTGTCGGTTGTGAGTCCTAGAGTCTTAGGGTTTGGTCTTTTGCTTGATTTACAAGTTTGTTTATTTGTTAAGTTTTTTTTTAGGAAAGTTGTTTAGAGGATTTTATTTTGTTTGAGATTTGTTCTTCCTTATTTAAGAGATAAGATTAGTTTCTTATTTTAGAGAATATATTCTCTCTTGTATAAAAGAGAGCCTTCCTATTGTATTTGTTTATGAGTTAATGAAATAATATTTCCAATATCTCCAACTTCTCTCCCTCTCTCTCTCAATAGCCACCGACCACCATCACCGGCCAGCACAAGCAGCCGGTGGCTGCTGTTTGTTCTCTCCCTGTTCCAACATGGAATAGTCCCACATGGGCTGTTTTTCGCATGCCTAGGAGCCTCCACACTTCACGCATTGCGCCATTCTTGATAGTGTTGCTCTTGGAGAAGAAACTGATAGCTTGCATGTTTAACAATCTTACTCTATCAAATGGACATTACGAATGAAAAAAATTATAGGAGACTACTACAACAATAAAATATGGTAATAAAAACCAATGATACACCCCTCTCAAGTTGGGCATAGATGTCAATCATACTTGTCACATCATTAGAGTTAAACATATATGAGGTAGGACCTCAGTGAAAACATCCCCTAATTGTTATTCAGATGAAACATACAGGATGCCAGTTGTTCCCTTTCTCTATGACATTGAGAGCTATCTCAATATGTTTCATCCTTTAGATTTGATACGGCAAATGTGACCACCTTAGTACTTTCAGAAAATGTGAGCACCTTTGACTTTCAGAAAATGTGAGCACCTTTGATTGCAATAAAATTGTAATGGGCTTATTAAAAGGAAAACTAAGATCATTCATTGATTACATACCCCACATCAATTCACAAGCTATATTTGGTTTGCATACTTTTTAATCCTTCATGTTCCTCAATTTCTTTCAAGGAAGGTGCTCTAATTTGAGGTGGATTGTCTGTCATCTGGAGAGCTAGCATAAACCATGTACATGGAATTGAGATATCTTGAGGCAAGATAAGAGCATTCAATTGATGTCAATAGGACTTCTCCATAGCTGATTGACTCTACTCACTGCAAAGCTAAACTGGAGTGTAATAGTTGAACGGAGAGTTGTCCATGCCAAACACCTGTACCTCATGGAATTTTTAAATTCTACATCACATAGACTGGGAAGTCACCATTGGATCCATAGGATTGTAGAGATGATGGTTTTGCACTCAATAGACCTGTCTCTTCAAGCTTTTTCAACACATATTTTTGCTGTCACATGGCAAGTAAAATGTTTCCACTTTTGCAACTTCTATCCCGAGCAAAAGGAAATACGACAATTGCTCATATCTTTGGTCATGGACATACTCTGCAGGAATTTCTTTTTCTCATGTATACCAATATGATCATAACCTCTTAAAACCACATCATTGACATATACAACTAAGATAGTAACTCGATTCATTAAGATGGATATATGGTAGTCCTGCAGAATCCCATCTTAGGGATTTGCTTAGTAATCATAGGCCTGATTCATAGTGTGATGCCTCCGTCTGGATTCTGGAAATTTAAGTGTGTGTGCGTGAAGCCTATAAAAGGCTGCTGGAACCTGGAAGCAATGCCACAATATGATGCTCAGTTCCTAAGGGATTGCAGGCTTATTTGGGCAGGAACTTGTTCCCTAAAGGTAAGAATTTTGCCTAGGTTTTGTGTAAGGGAAGGATAACGACAAGGTTTGGAGGCCAATGTGGGTGCTGGAGGGTTGAACATCTTGTGTCCTCTGTGGAGGAGACCCGGAGGATGGCATCATTTATTTTTTGGTTGCATATTCTCTAGGTAGGTAGATCTGGAACCACCTTCATTTGAGTTTGCTTGATTGTGCTGATGCCCATTTTTTTGGGCTTCATTTGGCAATGTCTTCAAATAAAAAATGGAAAGAAGGGAATTGACTTTTTTATGGGAATTTTTGTTGGGAAGCAATGGGTGATCTTTCAGAATGAAGGAGCTTACGTGGAGTACTCTTTCTTATTTTTCCTCCCCAACTTCCATTTGGGATGAACATGTATAATATTGGCTGCTTGTAATTGAGGCTTTGATTAATATAATTGGGTTGGCTATCTACTGCATGGCCACCCTTTCCACTTTCCCCCCACCCCCCCTCCACCCACCCAAAAAAAAATCCCAATCTTCTTGAGTCTGAATGTAGTCTATGAAAAATGATTTTTGTAATCCACTTAAATGATAGATTACACTTCGTGCCACTGCTTGTCGACTGAAAATTAAGTGATTGAGATTAGCAATCTTCCCGTTGAGATGACCATGTAGGAAGTCATTTCTGCAACTGATATGAATGCTAGTGAACATTCACAACCATGAACAATAATTCTCACAAGCAACAACCAAAAAGTTTTTAAAATAATCACCTTCAAGAGTTCAAGGATGACCCTTTCTTACCAGCCTTGTTAGGGACGAAGCCAGAATCTTTTGCTTGGGGGGATTCCCATTGGGTTGTAAAACTTATCTGCATCAAAGATTTTCAAGTGGTTTAGGTCTTTGTTCTATTTTAGAATTCCCTAAAGACTCTTAATTAGATTCAACTAAGGAGGAATTGATATTGCTAGTTAATGAGGACAACAATTTTCCTTGACATGTGTTGTGCTTTAACTAGAAGAAAGAGTTGCCCATGGATTCTCATCAAGGACTCTTCAATTTTAACATGTATGGAGAAAGATGGCTTTTCTCTCTTGAGTTAACTTGTATACCTCTTTCATTCTCTATCCCACTAGGCATTTGGGAAAAATTTCTCCCTTTCTATTTTCTTCTACACTTCAACTGTACTCTCTACTCTTCTCCCGTGGAGGATTTTTGGAGTTTTATCATCTGTATTTTATTTGTTCAGAATGCTTTACCTTCCAACCGACAGTATATTATTCCTGTTCCTGTGGGGATGCCTTGTAAATGTTGTGGGTATTTAGCGTTGTTTCATTGATTATCTCTCTTTTCTCCCTTTCTCTTTCATAATTTGGAAGGAGGATTAGAGCTCCTACAAAGTAGGCGTGATGCTTGATCATTGTGTTGGGCTTGCAAAGAATTATTGGCGTTTGCCTTTCAATTAATCTTCAATTATTCTACATTGGTAATTATGTTTCATTATTATTTCCCCCTTTCCATTTGCGGCCTTATGAATGATGTAGAATCTTTCTCATTCACTGGAGAAGCCCACATACCTTGTTTTCTCATCAATTCATTCCATTTTTGTATACCCAACCGCATTATCTTCTTTATATTAAAGGTGCCAAGCACCTATTGACACCCTCTCTCCCTATCCCTAAACCTTGTTTTGAGTTTTTCAAGTGAACCATCGACTAGATACTTGAAGATAAACATTTAATATTGATATTGAAGCAACCTTTGGGAGATTCATCAAATATCATGTACCTCAGGTTAATGTCTCATTCATCTCCTTCTGCATGGTCTTCAACCGGGGCTTTAGAAAGCCACAACACAAGATGTTCTTTTTAATAACAACATTAAAATAACAACATTAATCACCAAGGCAAGAAATAAGTTTGAAAGGTTAGATCAAACCACTAATAGATGCATAACAAGACATTAAAAAAGTTTGGAGTCTGGTACCTTTAAGGATAGGATGAAGACTACACAAGTCTGGTACTTCTAAGTATCAAACCACTAATAGACGCATAACAAGACATTAAAAAAGTTTGGAGTCTGGTACCTTTAAGGATAGGATGAAGACCACACAAGTCTGGTACTTCTAAGTTGTGCAAATAGGATGTTCGTTAGTAATGGATGAAGAAGGACATGACCGTTATGGAGATGCATCACAATGCTGTATACTGGTTTGGTGGTAGGACTGCTGTCAGAAACAATATACATGCAGATATTCCCCCCCAACCAAAAAAAAAAAAAAAATCCAGATACTGGAGTCCCGCAAGAAGCACCACTCTTTTACCCGTACTTTGAAGAGGCTTGGGCTGAAGTCTAATAGTGATTGCCTGTTTAGGAAAGCAAGGCATGCCCTCCAAGAATATCACATCTGCATTTGTATAATACTTCCTGCCAATGGGATCAAATCACCAACATCCTCCACAGAACTAGGGTATCTTGGGAAAATGCATTTAATAGCTAAAGGAGACATTCATCAGGAATTCCAAATAGATGTGCAAAGGGGCGCCACCAAAGGTATATAGAGGTAAGTGAAACAACTCATAATCAGGCAACAAAAGCTTGAAGGGCATCTCCTATTAAGCATTATTGGTGGAATTCTATTTATAAGATATTTGGCATGTTGGAATCTTCACATGCAATAAATGGCTCCTAGAAATATCAAGGACATGATGAAGTTTCCTCTCAGTGACATAAGGTACAGGCAAAAATGTTTGATGGAAAATATCATTTTCATGAAGCCAAGCTTGCAAATTGTGATGGAGTTTTTAGAGTTCCAATCATTACGATATGAAATTCCAAATTATGGATGTTGGCATATGGATGTTTTATTGGCTCCTGTCAATGATGATGCCAATTTTAGCCAGGATTGCAGAATGATTTGGAAGTCCCAGATGCCTTCGACGATTGAGATTTTTGCATGGCAATTATGAAGAGGTAAGATTATGACTAAGGATTATTGTCAACGGATTTGTAGTGATTTAGACAAAACTGTGATTGAGGATAGGAGGATTGTAATCATCTCTTTTTTGATTGTCCACTTCTAATATCCCTTAGGGTAGGGGTGGTGCATCCTGGGTGGATTCATCCTCTTTTGTGGAGTTTGGGAGTATTTTTAGTACAGATCCTTTTGTACAAGGAAGGAATATGCGGAGCCTTTTGTGACTCCTTCAGCCGTTTGGTTCTAGAGGAATGCGGGTATCTTTAGGGAAGAGAAAATGCCTATGCGGAGAATGTTTGTAGAGATGTTGAGAGCTTTAAGGGGTTGTGGAGGTAACTCTGATATGAACTTCTTTTCCTTAAAGTGATTTATTTTTTTAATGAACTGGACGAACACTAGTCTCATGTAACCATCCTTCTTCTCATCCAAAAAAAGAAAAGTTTTCTTAGAAGACGAGTAAAATTTGAGCAAACCAACTACTACCTTTTTTTTCTCTCGAATTGGAACACACCAGTTACTTGAGACCGACCTTTATTAAAGTGATCCACCATGCTTGAGACCAATCATCAACCAAAACCTTAGAATATTTGTATCTGGACAAGGTGATTATATGGGACTTGTACATGACAATGAACTAGTGTAAGAAAGGAGGAGGTGCTTTTTTCTATCCCCTCAGAAGTAGGAAGGCATGGTGCTTTCCCAACGGATAAGTTTCACACTCAAAAGTTGACAACAGAGAATATCCAAGGAACATCTAACTTTGGCAGACGATAACCATGGCTAACATGCCTGAGAAAGGATGATTGACTGAAATTAATGCAGCTCCAAGGGGCAAAGATTGTTGGCACATCAAGGTGATATAACCTTTTAATCTCATGACCATCTCCAATCGTTTGCATTGTTCTAATTAGGTACTGAAAATAGGTGGCATTGTTCTAATTAGGCACTGAAAATAGGTGATATTTGGATATTAGGGTTGTGTTCTTCCTGTGGGACCCATTTATGTTGGAGAGAGAGGTTGCCGAGAGTAGCGTCTCACATCTCAAAGGGTTAGGTTCAAGTATGCTTCAAATTGTGATATATTCTTTTCCAGTGTTGGGGGATAACAGCTCATTCAGATCTTAGGAGGATGAATTGATTGTTATGGCACTCTTTCAGAGGGCCTTCCTAGTTTGTTCAGCCTGGTGGTGAAAAGGATGTTAGAGTTACTTCTTGCTGGGAGCACCATGTGGAAAGAAGAGGTGGGATTTGGTTGCTGATTCTTCTGGACAGTTTCCTAATTCAAGGCTTGGGGATCTTCAGCATTGTTGCCCATGATTGATTGCCTTTTCTTGTGTTTGGGTAGGAGGACATTTTAGAGTATGCTGATGGGTCCTTCATGATGAAGTACACATATCTGAGGTCATGTGGGGTTGTGGGTTTGGTACTTTGGTTGATGTTTTCCTTCATGATGAGGCTGGTGATGTTCTTTGTGTGATTGCTTAGAAGAGGGAGATTGGTGAGGAAGGTTTTCAAAAGGAAATGGGTGCCAGGATTGTGATGCTAAGTTGCTCCTTTGGTGGAAGGTGGAGGACTTTAATATCTTATCTTTGGATGTCTATTTGCTGGAGCTGTGTGGAAAAAACTTGGTCCACTTCTTCATGTGCCCCCCTTTTCTTGCACTTGGTGGGAAGGTGCAGCTGATTGATCATTAGATTTCTCATGTGATTCAGCATTCTGGAGCAGCCTTCATAGTGTCTCCATTGAGGGTGACACTGCGAGGGGTGTTTTTATGCTAATTTGGTACATTGACAGGAGTGTAACGGTATCATATTCAGGAAGGAGATAGCCTTTGAGGATGGTATTATCCGTCATTTTACTTTTTGCACTCTTTGGTGTAACTAGCCCTGTTTTAATGAAATTACCGGGGCTAACATCCCTTGTTAACCCCCTTTTTTCCTTCAGAGAAAGAAACTTGGTCCATTTCTCATCTTTGGGCTTCCATACTGCCATTCTAGAGTCTTTCAGGGTGTTTTGAGGTGAAAGGACAAATCCAAAAATGCAGCTGTTTCCATCTTTTTGTGGATACAGAAGAATGATGTGATGTTTAAAGGGGGAGAAAGTTTATGGGGATTGTGATTTTTGAAGTGGAGTATTTTTTTAGACCTTGGTTTGATAACTTCTTGTCTAGTGTTTTTAATAGATTTTGGATGGCTACTGTCCTTCAGTAGTCATCCTTTTCTACTTTCAAGAAAAGAGAGAAATTAATGAAAGAGGTTAGCAAATGATAATGCATGAAATTAGTGCTTCCTTCAACATCATCAACACCATTATTGACATGTATGTCTCTTTACCATTATCATTATTATAAGTTTTTTTCTCTCCTCTTGAAAAATATTACAAGTTCTTTCCATTCTCCAGGAGTTGGACGAGTTAGAAAGATTTTACAAAGGACATATGGAGACCCATGGCTATTTATGTGTATATATTCGCAGGACTGGCCAAAAACGTGATGGATGTGGAATCTTTTACAAGCCTGAAAGGTAAAACATGATGTACATATTGTGATAATATCATCCTCATGCCTGCATATAATAATTCAAATGCTTTGTGGAATTTGGAGTATTCTCATTGATGAACATTGGTTTGGATAAGCAGATAATACTTGAAGCTAATCTAACAAGAGAGTTACCTAAAACAACGAAGAACTAAATGTTATATACATTCAACATTTCCTCTCAAGTTAGAGCATAGACATAAATTGTTAGTACTCTTTATTATTGTTGACAAGAAGTTTCATTCTCTCAACTTGGTATCAGAGTGCGGTCTTAGATTGAGGGTTGATACCCACCTTGATTCTCATCTCTTTCTTTCTTCCACACAAAAAAAACCCTAGAGGCTCCCTTGGGTTCTCCTCGTCACTGCTGATCACTAGGTTGGTCGGCGAGCTCCTCAAGGGCCCTTTCCTTGTTGCAGGGGCCTGCTAACACCACGAGGCACTGCTGTGAGTGGCCCATTGTTGCCAGCAGTCCCCCTCGTCGCCCTCTCCTCGTTGCAGCGTCGCTGGCTACAGCGCCACCCAGCCTGATGTTGTGTGGCTATGGTGTCTACTGTAGTGAGGAGCGATGCTAGGGGCTGGAGCGCCTCTTGTTGCAGCGTGCGGTGATTGGATCTTGGGTCTTGGTGGCCTGATCTTACTTTGGTGATCTTGGATCCTTCTGCCATGGTTTGGAATATTTATTTTCAGGTATGATCTTCATGTTTATGGTTTGAAGATTGCTACTGAAGGTAATTTTTTGTGTTGGTTTTAGCTGTGCGATGGCTTCCTCCTCTACTCAGATGGCCTCTTCTTCCTCGGGATCGATATTAGACACATCGATGGAGATGAGGGCTTATAAAAGCCCATTCTTTGGTCCGATTATTAAATTAGATGAGACCAACTATCTACATTGATTGCAAACATTTCTGATGATAGTAAAAGGCTACGGCAAGGAGTACATCCTGACCCAACTAGAGCCCATACCTAGAACAAATGCCTGGAAAAGGATAATGCAATTGTTATGGCGTGAATTATGAATTGCGTTATACCTAGAATTGGGGATGAGATCATGTACTATTCGATTGTGAAGGTAATGTGGAATCTTCACAAAACATACTCTCAGGCAAAGAATTCTGCTCTTGTTTTCCAGAGCTATCATGACTTATTTTAGATGCGTTAGGAAGGAAAGTCTTTAGCTCAATAGGACTCAACCATGAAGGGCCTTTTGGAGAAGCATATGCCTATCGAGTTGTCTACACTTGTTCTTCTTAGAGAGATTACAGGAGAGAGTTGGCAGTGTCTCTTTTTGTCAGGGTTTGGTCCTAATTCCAGTGCTGCTCGTTCCCAGATTTTGACCATGTCTGAGCTTCCATCCTTGGAGGATAAATATAGTCGTCGGAGCCGTATTGTAGTGCAACTTTCTACACCTGTCACTACTGGGCAAACCTCTGCCCTTGCTGTTGTTCCAGGTCATGGTAGAGGTGCTCCTTCTACTCGTGGATGAGGTTGTGGCTAGGGATCTAGAGGTCATCCTTGTACTACTTGCACCTACTGTGGGAAGTTGGTTCATTTCGAGGATAAATTTTGGATCAAGCATGGCAGACCTAATTTTATCATTCAGGCGATGGATGCTATAGATGCTCTTGATATTGTCTCCTGTGTTGAGTTTAATGATTTTCTATAGAAGTTTTCGCAGCTATCAGAGTCTCATGCTCAACCTGCTTCATAGATAACTGCTCTTGTCTCTTCCTCTTCCTCCTCAAGTATAGAGTTCGTTTGCTCCTCTTCTCAGTTTCAGCGATGTGGTGAGTGGTTAGTAGATTTTGGTGCATCACAACAATTGTGTGGAGATCATAGGTTGTTTCCACATATTACCTTTGTTCCTCTGGGTCGCATAGTACATGTTGCAGATGGAAGACATTCCCAAGTTGTTGTACAAGGAGAGATATTGTTATCATCTACTTTCCAATTGTCTAATGTTCTCTTTGTGCATGATTTTCCTATGAATTTGCTATTTGTTAGTTGCATCATTAAGGAAATGAATTGCAGAGTCATTTTTGATGCATAGTCTTGTGTCCTGCAGGACAAGCTCACGGGGACAACAATTGGTGGACATGAGGAAGGAGGGCATATCACTTGAGCCAGACTGTTTCTACTACTGTTGCTGTTGATTGTAAGGGGGGTGTTGCTCTTGCCATTAGGTCTCCTTTCCAGTGGTACCTTCGTCTCGGCCATCTCTCGTTGGATAGACTCAGGCGTGTCATGCCCCACATATCTTCCACTATTGTCATTACTTGCGATACTTATCAACTTGGCAAGCATTATCGTGACAATTTTCCTTCACACAGTACTGGGTCTACTTTGTCTTTTTAGTTAGTTCATATAGATGTGTTGGGGTCTAGTCGGATTTTTGACTGGTTGGGTCACTGTTATTTCTTAGTTATTGTTGATAATTATTCTAGAGTTTCTTGGGTATTTTTCTTGCGAAATAAATATGATGGAGTTATTATTGAGAACTTTGTAAAAGAAATAAAGACTTAGTTTTCTACTTCTTTGAAAGTTGTTCGGTCTGATAATGCTTTAGAGTTGTGTACTTAGCATTTACGCACATTCTATTTGTCTT
Source organism: Thalassia testudinum (assembly GCA_037157565.1). NCBI lineage: Eukaryota > Viridiplantae > Streptophyta > Magnoliopsida > Alismatales > Hydrocharitaceae > Thalassia > Thalassia testudinum. The sequence continues at coordinate 16,725,104 of JAZHRO010000076.1, read as the reverse complement.
ATGGTATTGTTCATTAGACCACTTGTGTACACTCCTCTCAGCAGAATGGTGTTGCTGAGAGGAAGCACCACCATTTACTTGATGTTGCACGTACTTTACTAAGACATCATTTTGTTCCCTCCTTATATTTGGGTGGTGATGTTTTGATTGCTTGTTTTCTGATTAATAAAATGCCCAATTCTGCTATTCACAAACAAATTTCGTGGCAACTATTATATCCTAACTGGGAGATGTTTCTTGTCACTTCTAGGGTATTTGGTTGTATAGCTTTTGTCTATGACTTTACTTTGGGGAGAGAAACTATCCCCTAAAGTGGTCAAATGTGTTTTCAAGGACTTAAAAGGGGTACCGGTGTTTTGATCGAGTGTCCTCTCGTCATTTTTGTTTGCTAATGTTACTTTACATGAGTCCATTGCTTATTTCTCCACTTCGAGATGAGATTTACCCATGGAGATGACTCATGCTCCTATGCCGATTCACCTGATTGCTATAAAGGAGCTCCCTACTGTTAGACCTCCCACTACTACCACTACACCAAGATTTACTGATCCTATTGTCACTTACAGGAGGCCGCATACTACACTGCAGATACCCCCTCTTCATTGACACCTTCCTCCCTAGTTTAGGTGAGTTTTGAGGCTTTAGATACTGATGATATATTGTCCACTGGTGATTGTACAGGGCAGACAAGGGAGCTTTCTTCTACAGATGATTCTTTAGCTGATATTACTGCAGACTCTGATCTTTCGATTGTTCTTTGGAAGGTTCCTCGAACTTGTGCTCGATATCATGTTATTGGTAGTCTTGTCACTGTTAGCTTGGGGAACTCTTTTGGGAGTTTTTGCTAGGCACTTGTCACTTTTGAGATACTTGCTACATATCAACAGGCTATTCTCCATCCAAAATGGCATCAGGCCATAGAGGAGGAGATGGTTGCACTTCGAGCTAGAGGAATATGGGAGCTTATGACCTTGCCAGCAGGTGCTACTGTTGTAGGTTGTTGTTGGGTGTTTACACTCAAGTACAATATGGATGGGTTAGCTACGAGATACAAGGCTCGCTTGGTGGCAAAAAGCTTCACACAAACGTATGGGGTTGGCTTCTTCGACACCTCCCTCGTGGCACCCTTGTCTATAGTTCGCATACTAGTTTCTATGGAAGCACATAGAGATTGGCATCTTCATTAGTTGGATGTGAAGAATGTGTTTCTCTATGGTGATTTACAGGAGGTATACATGCAGCAACCCCTCAGCTATGAGATTTAGGGGGAGTGTTTGTGCAGATTGCAGAAGGCCATCCATGGCCTTAAACAGACCTCAGGAGCTTGGTTTAAGAAGCTTGCTCAGGTGGTAGAGTCAGTGGGGTTCCTTCGGTCATCTACAGATCATTTTACTTATCTGTTAGATGGACAGAAAGAGTAGTGGTTCTTTAGTTTATGTGGATGATTTGATAGTTATTGGTGATGATGTGGCAGGTGTAGCTGAGATTAAACAGGCTCTGGTAGATATCCCAATGGAAATATGCCTTGGATGTTCTAAAAGATATAGGCATGTTGGGAGTTAAACCAGCAAACATTCCTACGGATCCCAAGGCACAACTATATGACAGTGATGCTAAATTAGTTGATAGCAGGCAATACCAACAGTTGGTGGAAAAATTGTTGTATCTGACAATTACTTGACATGATATTTCCTTTGCAGTAGGGAACAATTTATGTTGAGGCCTACAAGATTGCATTGGGATGTAGCTGTGATGGTGCTCAGATACCTGAAAAGAGTACCAGGATAGGGTTTTCTTTTCATTAGAGGAGCATCCATAACAGTAATTGGATATTTTGATGCAAATTATGTTGGCAGTCATGATGATAGGAAGTCCACTAGAGGTTTTTGTATGTATGTTACAGGGAATCTGGTGACTTGGAAAAGCAAGAAGCAGACAGCTATTTTTAGGTTTAGTGCAGAGTATGAGTATAGAGCTATGGCTCAGACTTTGCTAAGATGATGTGGATAAAAGCCCTACTAATTGATCTGCATATGTAGATTGATGGTCCCATTGAACTGCGGTGTGATAACTGAGCTGCCACATATATTGCAAACAATCCTATGTTCCACGAATTCACTAAGCATGTGGAGATAGATTACCATTATACAAAAGACTTATTTAGAAAAGATTTATTTTTACCTCCCAGGTGGCTTCAGAGGCTCAGACTGTTGGTATATTTACTAAGCCATTAGCAATATCCTCCTTTGATACTTGTGTAACTAAGTTGAATACGATAGATATCTATGCTCTAGTTTGAGGGCAAGGTTTTAAATATCGATATCAATATCGTATTGAAAAGTAAAAAAAGTGTGTGTGTGTCAACTTTGATTTCCTTGCCCGCCTACGAACAAATTTTTCGAAGTTTCCCACTCAACAGCAGCTACTTTCAGCGATATATCGCTGATATTTTGGAGATATTGCCTGTTATCGGCGATATATCGCTGATATCATGGAAAAAAGATACTGCATATAGTATCGATATGCCCAGATCCGGCGATACCCATATATTGGCGATATATCAAACCTTGCTTAAGGGGGAGTGTTGAATACTCTTTATTATTGTAATGGTGTTTGTCATATTTTCTTTTCTTATGGGATTTTTGCACCCACCTCTCTTTGTGCAAAGAGTGGTACGGCTTGAGAATAAAATAAAAAGTTTCATTCTCTCAACTTCAATCAATTATCAACTCAACTTGGAGCATCAAATGTGGGAATAGAGATGTCTGAAACTCTCTTCGTGAATCATGGACAATCAATCTCTATGAATATGATCCTCTTTTGGAGGGAAAACATTGGAGATGTTTATAACTTTTCCATTACAGTACCTTGTAACAAGAGAAGAGCATTAAAATCATCATATTAAGAGTAGTTCAGATACAATGTGAGCCATGGCCCAACATTTTGATTCTACATGACATCCAATAACAATCCCATGTTTCTTGTTTCTTTTGGTAGCCAAATTCCTGCTGGGAAAGGTACAAAATCCAACAGTGCAGTGTTTCGCATCTGGACCCTTGCAAAAAAAAAATGGCATTTGGGAAACTAGCACAATCAGAATATCAGCAGCCAGTACCCACCGTTTCAAGAAAAGACTACTGTCGCTCTGTGAAAGGAAGCATTCGTATCTTTCCAATGCAAATTTTGGTTGTAACAACTATGATATTGTACAACACTTTGGTGGCCTGTGATTGTATTCAAATATGCTCCCTCATGAAGGTTGTTAACCACAAAACTGACATTGTGCTCTGGCAATGTAAATATTAAAATTTCAAAATTGTCAACAAAACTTACAGTCTTGAGTTCTCTTATATATAATCAAAGAAGGTTATGAGATCTATAAATTGTTTTCTTGCTTCAGAGAACCCTTTATGGCTGTTCTGTGCACAATTCTTCCCTAAGATTAGGCTGTCGAAATTTATTCTTGACATTCATATGCTTTGTCCTTTTATTCATGAGAACATGGGCATTCACACTGAAAATTTTCAATCAGTGACGGAAGGTCTATAACATTCAACTCACATGTGCATATTCAAAGGCTTTAGCAACGGATGAGCTCTAGACCTTTTTCTTAGAGGTAAGCTTCAGACCCTTCAATAGGTCTGTCAGACCTGTACTTCATTTTTACATGCATTTTGATCCAACCATATTCTTGTCAGGAGGTCTTTTTAGATAGCCTATCCTTTCTTCATCTTTATGGCTTTGGCCATAATCTCTTGCATTGTTGCTATCTATCCAGGACTATGACATATAGCATCATCGTGCCTTCTCCCTTCGAATTTCGTATTCATCATGGATAATTTGCTCATATATATTGCTGAAAGCTGATAACTGACAAAACTATAAAAGAGGTTGTTGCTTACCCTTTTCTCCTCTTAGCCTACGGTCGTATGCACTTGTTGGTTGTCGCTGCTAGATCCAAGTGGGCTAGAACTCTGACTCATCTAGTGGAATTTCTTATGATTGTTCTCATTTTCCTCGTACTTACTCCATTGTTGCTAGTTTGATGAAGCCTAAAAGTTGATTAACGAAGAGTACATGTGTTTGCTGGCAATTCTTTGTTTCTTTTATTTTATCATCTTTGGTGCCTTTCCAACCAAGGGATGTCTTGGTCTATGGATGTCTCCAAAAGTTATGTATTGAAGGGAAATGGTTATATTTGTATCTCTTAGAAAGATGGTTTGTGCACTTTTAGGCCCTGTTTGGTGTAGATTTAAAGTTTAAGACTGGGTAAAGTTTAGGAAGTCTTAAGGAGGGATAAGCGGGTGGGAAAGAGGAAGGTTTGTGGGTGTGGATGTGATAGTTGATTTGATATGTTGTTAGGAGTATATGTTTTTATTTGTATTGGGAGTGATCAAGTGGATGGAGATTTGATGTTATGGATTTTTTTTTTTTGTAGTGTGAGTGGGTTTGTTGAAAGAGATGTGATGGATGAGATGATTTGATGTGTGATGGAGATGGGTTTCTTGTGGGAGGGTTAATCCCATCTACTGTTCACCTCCTGTAGCTTGTAAAACTGACACGTAGGATGAACCCACCCCTCCAACTTGCACCAAACAGGGCCTTAATGAGTAGACAGTTTGATGAACATGAATGCCTCCTTTGCCTCCATTTTGACTGTGCCTATGGATCTTCACTATGATGACCATGTCCACTAGAAATTGCCAGTGTACAGGTCTCTTGTACTGTACCATAAGTGAAACTATAGGTGGCAAAGCATCCACCTTAGTCTTCTGAAGTTGGCTTTGTACTATATCAAGATTCGGGATGGCATTTGAAGACAAGAGCTAGTCTTTGGCCCATTGAAAACTGGGCCAAAGGCCATCTACAAATTGATATACCTGTCACTTTGAACGTTGTTTGGTTTGATCACCAAAGGAAAAGGTTGAGAAGTAGCTAGTTCTCCATACAAAAAGTCTGCAATATTATGGTAATCAATTGGGAACTACTCCCCTGATTAGGAGAGTAGATGTGCACATATGTGTCATCAATTTGAGAATTCATTGGATATCTAAGAATACTGCTTGGCTAGATTTTCCCAGATCGCACAAGCATTTTTTTGGGTGCACATCACTTTGATCATCATTTTTTTAATGATCAGCCATAAACATTGGCTTTATGTTATTCCTCAGCTATAACTATATGTACTTGTCCTACTCCCAATTTTTGTAGTCAGTGGCTTTGGAATCAAGAACATACTTGGTTAGGATGTAGAGCTTCTTCTATCCTCCAATGAAGGTGTGGAACTAGGACCAAATAATGTAGTTTTTAACACTATTAACCTTGATAGAGGTGCCATAAACTATAACAAGGGTAGTGGAGGCCAAAGGCTTGACCTCAAAGTAGAGGATGATCTTGGAGTGGACATGTTATATGTAGAAGAGGTGGTAGCAGCAGCACCAAACAGCAGTGGTGCATAGAAGGGTGACATGCAACAAGAGGTCGCTTTACCAATCGAGTGCCAAACACATCCCTACTGACACAAAACATGCTATGTTCATTATCGCACCAGATGAGTGGATCGGCAACTCACATCACAACATCTGAGGGATAGATATGAATAGAATTCTGGTACATGCTTAAATTTCATGTATGATAAAATCTCTCTCACAATTGAGGTGAGAATAATATATGGATTATGCAAATGTGCACTGCTGATTTAGTTGTAGATCATTGGAGGATACCTAAGCTTCTTTGCAGACTATGCAAAGGTAATTGGGTCACCATTGTAGATTCATGGCAAGATGCATCCATTACTAGACCTAGTAATTGTTTGGTTGGCTAGTGGCTACAGCAAATAGGATGGTAAGGAACCAGGCCCTTAGTTGTGGCAATACCTTCAGCTACTTGGTGAAATAGGGAGAATCAAGTGATGGCCTTAAGCAGCCACTGGAGATAGATTAGATGAGCTGCTTGATGAGGAGACAGGATAGGGACAATCACTGGGAGCGCTTGTTGTTGCCAGGACTGCTATGGCCTTAAGTGGTGCCCAGGGAGGGGCTGCTGTTGGGAGTGGCAATAACTGCTAGGGCAGCCATAAGGGTAGGTGGTGACCAAGAAAGGCCCCTAGATGGTGGTGGCTAGGTGTGAGTCATTAGGGCAGCATGTGCCAGTGTTGTAACACTGTTGGTGCAAGTTGTGCAAATGGTAAAGAAAAGAGGGCTTGGTGTGTTAAAGCTATCAGAATTCAATGATTTGTTGTTGACCACGTGGGTAGTCAATCTAATTGTGAATGAGGATTCTTTGTGGCATTGATTGTTGGTAGAAAAGTATGGCTCCTCTTTGAATTGGACAGAGCAGGCGATGACATAGCCTGGAGCTTCGGCATTCTGGAGAGTTTGTCTGTGGTGAACTGAGTTTTGCAGTAATTTATCCATGTGCTGGGAAATGGGTGGCTTTTCAGGTTCTGGAAGGATGATTGGACATGCTTTGTTGTGTTGGCAAACCTGGCTCCAAGATTGTATGCTTTGGTATTTGATAAGTTCATGCTGGTAGGTGATTTCTGGGATGTACCTGCACAGAGTGGAGAAGGGTCTTGGATGCTGAGGGTTGGAGGAAGTCTTTCTCAGACAAGTTTGAATGATCTGCATACTTTATTTGGTGCTTATGATGGGGCTGATTCCAATATGGAAGAGGATTAAAAGCAAAGATGCCTTTGAAAGTGAAGATTTTAGAAGGGGGAGGTTGGTAACAAAAGTTAGACGAAGGCATTGGGGTAGGATGTGGAGATGTGAGGCAGGCAAGGAGGATAGCACACAAACCTGTTCTGCTTGTGCAAGTTTTTAAGGGCTGTATTGTATGAAAGCAGATATCTGGTTTGGGCTCTTTTGTGGTATCTTTGGACGACTTATGGATGATGTTTTAGGAATAGAGTTCATGCTGATTGCTTGGTTTGGATCAAGGCCTGTGCTATCTTGTAATTTATTTGGCTACAGTGCAATGGAGCAGTTTTCAAGGGGAAATGGGAAAGAACTTAGGTAGAAAATGTTGCAAGGGAGGTTTTGGCTTTGTTTACTTTTTGCTCTTGGAAGTTGTTGTTTGTGTGCCTTGGAGTGATGAACCAACCAGATGGCTATTGACTCCAGGAGCCATCCTTTACCCTTCAAAAAAGGAAAAAAAACTCAACACTGAGTACTAGTATTGGTCTAGTTGAAGTTCCAATTGCCAAATCTGACTCCAAGTATGTTGCTCTCAAAACTAGAATGACCAGACAAGCCTCCCCCTTGAAGGACCAGCCAAGCCTGTTGTAAGACACCATTGAGGTTCCATCTGAATGTGTGTGTTGTTTATGTCATCTGTCCTTGGTTTTGATTCCCCACACATTATGCATCTTCATTATTCAGTTGGACATGCCCTTCATGTCATTCATATCTTAACATTTGCAATTCAGCAAAAGCTTGCTCATCCTGTGCCTCGTGCTTTCTCTAAACGTCCCATGCTTTCATGTGTGTCCCATTTTTGATTGGAAATTTGGAAGTTGCATAATTGATATTAAGTTCATTGGTTACTCCCTATATAAGTTCCTTGTTTACTTGTTAGTAGTGTAATTATGATGCATAGTAGTTTGTGAGTTGGTAACTTGGATTTCCTCCTGAATAGAAAAATTATGATGTTATTTCCTTGGAGCACATCCTCTTCTCAAACTCATCACTGCCTACCATAAACTTGAGGAAAATTGGTACTTTTCTGGTATATGAGCAAAAACAAACATAGAAATCTTTTACGATCTAAGTTGGTTGCCCGGCAACATGGACAGTTGTTACCATTTTTATTCGAGTAGCAGGTGGGATACTCTGTTTCCCACTCATTTTCAAACCCCCATGTTGTGCGCACGTGCACGCCAGGGAGGGGTGGTGGTGTTGGTCAAACATGGGAAATGGGGGAAAGACTGATGGGGCCCCTCTTTTCTTATAAAGGGGCGTAGGATTTTGGGTATTAGATTGTACTAGCAGAATAGTTTTCCCTTTTTGTTGTTTTTTATTTTCTTGGGTTGTACCTATACTTATACCTGAGAGAGCAAGAGGCTTTTCCCAGACAAATCAGACTAGAATCACCTTCATGGTTTGGTCATATTCCATTAATCATTGTTGAATAATGTCGCTCTGATGTTTCAGGTTTGGCTTGTTGATCAAAACGTCCATGTGAGTGGTCCTTTTATATTGTTCTATGAATGTTATGGAAAGTTATTCACAACATGAAACCGTGTAGCAGTTAACTAATAAAGGTTGTTTCAATGCAGTATAAAGAGATGAATGCTACTAAGAATTGAAAACTGTGAAAAGGACATGTGACAACCCTCTGTATATTTAGCAAATCAGAGTATCCGAATTCCACTGGATACTGATGATAACCTAAACAGATTGAGTGAGTTGGTTCATGTAAATTAACTCACCTGAATTACAACTTGTTGATTTTTCCCTTCGAAAATGTCTTCTTGTAAATTGTAATTATCTTTTCTTTCATTCTGTGCAGTGCCAAGTTGCTTCTCAAGGAGGAAATAGAGTACAATGATCTTGTTAGGAGTGTGGACAGTGAGATGATAAATGATTATGAATCTGCATCTTATAAAACACATTCCGTTGATGAAAAAGTAAGCAGATGTGGGCTATTCTTCTTTGTTAATGTTTTTTGGATTTCTATGGACTTCTAAATGCCTCATTTATGTTGGAGCATTCTGTTAAATATGCAATCACCAAATAACAAGCAAAAGCAAAGACAAGTTTCTAAAGTGTGGTTCAGCAAGATTATATCCTTACAAGGGCTCTTTTTTCTCTATCTTCAATCTTCAAGACGGTTTACATAAAGGTCTTCTGGAGCTTATTAAGTGCAGCTGGATTTCCCTACTTTCAAATGTTTCAAAGAGTACAAAGTTGCCTTACTAACATCCCTCTCTTGCTGGTGTGAAGCACAATTTGCTTCTAATGTGATGGTATGGCATAGATATCAGCTATTTGGTTGTCTAGGGATGTACATGGGTTGGGTCGGGACTCAACCCAAACCCAACTCATGGTTTGCAGGTTGGGATTTTTTCAACCCAACCCAACTCGTTACATTACCGAACCCATCTCAACTCAACACATACAATTGGGTCGGGTTGAGTCAGTTTAAGCAAGTTATTGATTAGTCAAAATTTATATTTATCTTTTACATGCTTTCTATATCTTTCATATTTAATAACAAAAAAATTTTGAACTCATAAACAACTTTATCTTATAAAAAAGAGAATAAAATAGGTTACAACAACAACAACAACAACCAAGCCTTTTCCCACACTAAGTGGGGTTAGCTATATGGATTCTTTGCCTCCACACAGATCGATTTTCAGCTATTTTAGGACTTAAATTAAAGTAATTGAGGTCATACTTAATAGTTTCCTTCCAACACTTGTTTGGTCTTCCTCGCCCCCTCTTAGCGGGTTTAGCCTCCAACTTCTCGCATCTCCTAACTGGAGCATCTAGTGGCCTTCTTTGTAAATGTCCAAACCATCTTAGACGGGTCTCTCTCATTTTATCCTCTATCGGTGCCACCCTAATCCTGTTTCTAATAAATTCATTTGAAATACGGTCCTTTCTTGTATGACCACACATCCATCTTAACATCTTCATTTCTGCCACAGACATCTTCTGTACATGCCTATAGTTTATAGCTCAGTATTCAGAACGGTACAACATGGCTGGTCTTACCACAACTCGATAGTATTTTCCTTTGACTTTTAAAGGAACCCTCTTATCACAGAGAACACCAGAAGCACTCCTCCATTTCAACCACCGTGCATTAATTCTATGTGTAACATCTCCATCAATTCCACCATCATGTTGGAAAATGGATCTCAAGTACTTAAAAATATCTTTCATTGGAATGCACTCTTCTCCAATTTTTACATCAATCCCTTCGTTGTTCCCTCTACTACTAAACTTACATTCTATATACTCAGTCTTCGTCCTACTTATGCGTAATCCTTTATCTTCCAAGGCTTCTCTCCAAAGCTCAAGTTTTCTGTTCACTCCATCTCTTGTCTCATCAACCAACACAATGTCATCAGCAAAAAGCATACACCAAGGCACCTCAACTTGGATATGTTTCGTCAACTCATCCATAATCAAGGTAAAAAGATAAGGGCTTAAAGTCGAACCTTGATGCAGACCAATGGTGATATCAAAGTAGTCTGTCAAATCATCCTTAGTTTTTACAGAAGCTGCAGCTCCATAGTACATATCCTTTATGAGGTTGATATATATAATTGGCATATGTCTCTTCTCCAAAATTCTCCACAAGATATCTCTTGGGACAGAATCATAGGCCTTCTCTAAATCAATAAAAATCATATGTAAATCCTTTTTCTTCACTTTGTATGTCTCCATCATACGTCTCGAGAGATGTATTGCCTCAATAGTAGACCTGCCTGGCATAAAGTCAATTTGATTTTCAGTTACCATAGAGAGTTGCCTCACCTTTATTTCAATTATAGGTAAAAACAAAAAAAAATTGATCTAAAAGATATGATCTAAAAGTAATGAAAAAAGATAAAGGCATACTTGATAATAAAATTGAGCAAAAATCAAATAATACATAAGTGCATTTCTCACAATCATTTAAATTGACAAACTTATAAATACAAATACTTAAAAGAAAAAGGGGAGGGGGGGGGGTTGTCTTGGTGGTGGTGGCTAGTGGGGGGAAGGGTTGTCGAGGGGAGAGGAGGGGGGAAGTGGGGTGGTGGTGCTGATGGAGAGGAGTTGTCTGTTGGTGGTGGTTGGTGGGGAAGGGTTGTTGAGGGGAAGGGGTGGTGCTGAGGGAGAGGGGTAGTCTAGTGGTGATGGCCTTAGTTGGGGGGGGGGGGCTTCGATGGTGGTGGTGGGATCTTTGCAGGGAAGAAGGGAGGAGAGAGGGTTGTTCAGTGGTGGTAGCTAATGGGGGGAGGGTCGTCGGGGGAAGAAGAGAAGAGGACAGGTGGGTTACTTGAAGAGCGCAGGTTGCCGTCAATTGCCACCGAGAAGAGGAGAGGGTACCACCTAAAGCTTGGAGTTGAAGAGAGGAGACGGTGCCTCCTGGAGCTGGTGAAGGTGGAAGAGATGAGGGGTTGGTGAGATTAGGAGTGTTTGTGGGTTGGGTACTCGTGTTTCCACCCGACTTGATTTGATCCAATATTAATTGGGTCATAGGTCTATTCCACTCGTTCAAGCGAGTACCTAAAGGATAGGGTACCCAACTTTATCAAATCGAATCATGGGCACCTGTCGGGTACTCAGCTAACCAATTTAGCTAAAATATAAAATTTAAAAACATAAAATATAATTCAAAGAAAATCGTAAAAAGTAGTAATAAAAATATAAAATAATCATTAAAATTAAAAATAGTTTTAAAAAATAAAAAATAAAAACAAAAATTTTAAAAATAGTAAAAATAAAATTATAAAAATTATAGAAAAATGTTAGAGATAAAATAAAAATTTTAGTAATTGACTTAAAAAAGAAATAAAATTAATGTGAATATTGCTTGGTAACTAGCTTGGACTTAGTGTGCGCATGTGGTGAGCACACTATTTATCAATTGGTAACTAGCTTGGACTCCCACAAATTGCATTGTCTTGAAGATATTAAGTCCATCTTGCATCTGCTAAGCTTCTAAATTTTGGTCATTACACTCCAAGTGGTGTGTTCTTTCTTATCCATTTCATCGAATATGGCTCTTGCATCCTCCACACAGTTGTTTTGCCCAAGTCGAAACATCACGGTGTTGCACATGACGATAGGCTTCTTGGGCATGCTGCTCAACAACTCGAGTGCCTTTTGGTCGTAAAAGGCGTGAAGGTACCCCGTGAGCATGTTGGTCCAGGAGATTTCATTTGTATTAGGCATAACATTGAATAGCTTGCAGGCGACGTCGATGTGGGAGTTGTGGGTGTACCCGGAGATCATGGTAGTCTAGGAGAGGATGTTCCTCTCATGCATAGGATCGAAGAGATTGTGGGCTTCGTTGAGGTGCGAGGGGTTGTAAAGGAGGGCACGAAGCACGACGGTGTAGGTGGTGTTCTCAGGCATGCAGTGGAAAAGAGCCTTGGCGACGGGGAGGTTGAGGGAGGAGAGTAGGGTAGTTTGGGTCCTTTGGAAGACGATGATGCGGGAGGGAGGGGGCAATACCTCGCCTGTAGGGCATGCGAGCCGTAGAAATGGTTGGGACGACGCGACTACCGCACGGAAGGCCAACGTGGTCGCTGCAGCCTTTGGGGATTGCAAGATTGGGGTGGCTAGATGGGTACCTGAATTGGATGGCTCACCTAATGGGTACTTGTGGATGCCTTAATGGGTATCTGAATGAGGCCCCGGTAAGTGACAGGTTAGCACTAACGGGTGCCCAACTCATACTCGGTAAATGGGTACCCGATCCATACTCGATAAATGGGTACTCGACCTAGCAGGGTTAAAAATCATGGGTTGGGTAAGGTACTTGATATCACCAGGCGAAATGAACATGCTTAGGCGAGACTGCAAGGTTTGCGATTGGATCTCCTTTAACAAATTGACTAAATAAAGAAAATAGGTGTCAATTATTCTTAATCTTAATAGGACTCAAAATACCTTTCCTAGAAGACTAAGCTTCACAAACAAGTCACACCAAAATATCTCCTTAACCAAACTTGCCATACAAGGCAACACAACTCACACCAACTTTCACATGCACACATACCCACGCGTGGACTTCCACACCAACTCACCAACCATCCTACGTGGCATTTTATTTAAACTCTCACTACTTTCATTTAACTTTTAAGGGAAGCCTCCTATCACATAGAACATTAGATGTTTGTCAATTTCAATCGTCCAGCATTAATTCTATGTATAATAGCTCTATCAATTTTACCATCTTGTTAAAAAATGAATCCTAATTATTCAAAAACATTTTTCTTGAAGGTGGATTCTATTCCAATTTTCACATCCATCCCTTCATTGTTCCCTTTACCGTTAATTCTATACAGCTTGGCAGGGTTTTATTATTTTCACCATAACATAAAAAAGAGGAGGGCATTTACATATTTATAAAGATATGGAGTATACGGTTTCACACCCAAGGATTGATATGGTTGTTTAGAATACAACTCTTAAGACCCCCTTAAGTTGGGTATAGACGTCAATTGTCCAACATGCCACACTTACAGTCTTCTCATAATGCATTGTAGGAAGGCCCTTAGTGAACACATCAGCAACTTTGCCTTAGACTTGATTTATGGAAGGCATAAATCTCTAGAGATGAAATGTTTGTCAAGCTCAACATGTTTCCTACGGTCAGGAAGAAGTAGATTATTGGCCAAGTTAATAGCAATCTTTTTGTTATGGTACAGCATCTTTGGAAGCTTTGGTTGAATGTTAATATCAGCCAACCAAATTTTCACCCACGACATTCTGTAGTTCTTACTGCTATGGCTGTGTTTGGCTTCAACACTTGATCTAGCATTAATTGACTCCTTTTTACTTATCCATATGATGAGATTTCCTCCCAAATAAATAGAGTAGCTTGAGGTTGAGCGTCAATCATCCACTGATCTAGCCCAGTCAACATCAATATCTCCCTTAATAGTCAGTACATCACTTTTTGTATATAGGATTCCTTTGCCAGGGCTTTTCTTTAAATAATAGTGAACCTTATACACACATTAAGATGAACGTTGGTTGGAGCATGCATGAACTAGTTATTGACATTCATAAGTAATGTCAGGCTGGCAAGAGCGAGTTAGATCAATTTTCCCATTAGTTTTTGATATATCCATTTCTAGGAGTCGTCCAAAGGTTCTCCATATCTTGGGCTTGATTGGTGTCACCACAGGATGACAATCTAATATAACTGTTTCTTTTAGCAAGTCCAGAATATGTTTCCACTGGCATTAAATAGACCATCTTTTGATTTAGCTAACTCAATGCTCAAAAAGCACTTCAATTTCCTAAGTTCCTTAATTTCAAATTCAGATTCTAACCTCCTTTTAAGGCGAATAATTTCCCCTTGAGAATCTCCAGAGATATTCGTGTCATCAACATAAACTAAAAATAAGGCCATTTGTTTATCACAATGTCTTACGAATGACGTATATCACGATTGCCTTATGTGTACCTTGCTTCATCGTTGCAACTTGTAGTTTGTCACACCAGGCTCATGGTGGTTGTTTCAAATCATACAGGGATTTATTGAGGCTACAACACTTTCCTTCCAACTCATAACCTAGGGGGCATGTGCATATAAATTTCTTCTTTAAGATCCTCATTTAAAAGGGTGTTCATCATGTCTAATTAATAGAGTTGCCAACCAAATTGTATTTCAAGAGCCAAAATAATTTTCATAGAGTTAATTTTTGAAGGCTGCAAAAATCGGTCTATGTGGTTGATTAATCGTATGCAGTTGGGGATCAAGATCGATTAATTGGTGAATTAGTTGATCAATTGATTGATTAATCGTCTGATCGAACATTGGGATTCAAGTTTTTGTGTCTTGATTGGCACGTCGAAAAGAAAAAGAGCCTCACCCAACTTCATCCCCTTCCCCCTACATTCGAATCCTATGAAACTCTAAACCTGTGGCCCCCTCTTTGATTCTCCTTAATCCTCCATCACCACCGCCCACCCTGTCACCTGTCGAGTCTCTTTGAGAGAATATGCATGTTAGAAAAGCAATACTAATACATATGTGTATATTTTCAATTTATATATATGTATATATAATATGTATAATAGTACATAAGATTATATTTAAATTTTTGAATACCTAACTGATCAATTCCCGATTAATCACTTGCATACCATATACTCCTTAATTGATGACTTCATTGATTGAATATCGATTGCCAATTTCTGCAACCTTGTTTTTGCCATGCATACAAGTCTCTAGATAATCAATCCCGTATTTTTGAGTAAACCCTTTAACTATCGAACATGCCTCGTACCTATCCACTTGTCTGTGTACTTTGCATTTGGTGATGTATACCCCTTTCGAGCCAACAATATGGGTATCCTTTGGTACTTCTACAACATCCCAAGTTTGATTTTCACCAAGGCTCCCATTTCTTCCTGCATAGAAGTCACCTACTTCGGGTCAAGTTAGCTGAATCATAGTAGGAGAGAGTGATGATAGGAAGCATTTATAAGTGGCACTAAATACTAGTGAAGATCACATATTTGTTTATAGGATGTCAGGCATGAATTCTCACTCCTATTCTGAGAGCAGTGGAGAGATCATCACTTGTACTTGCCGGCTCAACTCATCAGTAGCTTCAAATCCATCGTGATCATCCAAACCTTCAACATGCCCCTCTTTTTCAAGATCAGATTTGGAATCAAGGAGGAAGGGGATGTATCGGGATTGGTTTTACTAGTCTCATCAATATGACTAGCCTGCTTTTGTCTTTGCCATAAACTCTATCATAAAATCTGTTCACTTTCTGCTTACCCTGCCTATTGCAACTATGATCTTGATTTAAGCCAATTAGTGAATCATTGTCATAACTAGCAACAACATGTAACTCCTCTTCCGCCGCACTCTCCCCTTGAATAGTAGTAGTGGAGAAATAAGATTCTCCTTCAGAAAAGGTGACATACTTCAGCACATATATTTTCCCTGTGTTCGGGTCTAGGGACTTATATCCTTTCTGTGTTGTAGAGTATCCAAGAAAAGACTAGTTTAATTGATTGAGGGTCATGCTTCCCGCTTCTAGGTGTAAGATTATGAGAGAAACAAATACCTGAACACCCTAGGTGTTGGAGAATATAGTTCTTTGTCATTTATTAAGAATGCACTTGTGAGGATAGCATTGGCTGGGAATCCTTTTTGCACCTTCCTTTGAAATAACAATGCTCAAGCCACTTTCATGATATGTCTAGTCTTTCCTTCAGCAACTTTATTTTGTTGAGGAGTGATGTATAGCTACATGAGGTTTTATGAATGATTCCTTTGTCTTGGAGGAAGTCTTGGAAAGATGTGTGGAGATATAGTCTTCCATTATTTAATCTAAAGACTTTCACTCGAATATTACGTCAACTTTCAAGCAAGTTCACAAAGGACCGTGCAATGTTTGGAACCTTGGACCTGTTTTTCATGACAAACAAAGGTGCGGAATCATCCACAAAAGTAATGAAGTATTGAAAACCACCCACAGAAGTCACATTCACAAGTCCACAAACATTTGAATGAATAAAAAGCGATGACACTTTTATTTCCTAACTCAAAAAGGTAGTGTGAGCTTGCTTAGCCAACTGACATGTCTTATACTTCAAGGATTGTGTTTCTATTCCAGGAAATAAAGCAGGATGAATCTTCTGTAAGCTATAAAAGGTTAAATGAATAAGCCTATTGTTCCACAAAATAATTTGACTAGTCCACCATAATTAGTCTGACTCGCTGAAAAAATAGAAATAAGAGCATGTGCAATTTTGGTGGCAGGTTATAGAGTCCATTAGAGATCAAACCAATCCGAATCCTCCTCCCCGATCTTGAGATCTTTCAACGCAACCTGATTTTCATAGAATATCAGTCTATGTTTCAACTCTTTGGTGATCTTACTAGTTGACAACAAGTTCAATTGTAAATCAGATACATGTAAAGCACTAGTGAGAGAAAAAAGATAAAGATTAGTAATGCTTCCTTTTCCGGCCATAGTCACACTAGACCCATTTGCAAGAGCTACTTGGTCTTCTTCAGAACCAAATTGAAATTGATGAAACAACTTCGCATTACTTGTCATGTGATATGTAGTACCACCATCAACAATCCACTCACCCGTAGTATTATCAGAGTGTTTGTCACCCTTGTTTCCTTGAATTGCAAGAGCTTGATTGAGATCATTGGCCGTAAGTGGTCCCTCTCTAAATGAAATAGCTCTAGAAAGCATCCCCTACAACTCTCTGATCTGATTTGGGGTAAGATCTTTCAAGATTGGGCTTGGACCACCTTCTTATCTTTGTGACTTCACTGAATCCCACAATTCAAATGCAGTAGCAACCATGGATTTCCCACTTTGATTGTTTTGTGCACAACTCTCATTCCTTTGGCCATTCTTCCTAGGCACCAGCCTCTATTCAGGGTGAAGGCCCCAACAAATGGGGTACTTACGTGGAACATGCGAGGTCTCAATGACCCATCAAGGAGGGCGTCACTGGGGCATTGCATTCGCTTATGGAGAGTGGACGTTGTGTTGCTACAGGAAATGAAGTTGTCCGACTGTGATGTTAGGATTTGGAGGGAGATTAGGGGCTCATGGATGGAGGGGTTTCGGTCTCTTGGAGTATTTGGCCGCTCAGGAGGGCAGATCCTGGGATGGCGAGAAGATGTTTTCTCCATGAAAGATTGTTTCAGTGGAGAGCATGTCATCTCAGCAAGATTGATAAGGAAAATGGGAGGTGCCAAGATGACGGTCACGGGGTGTACGGTCCATTAGAAGTTTAGGCGAGGGGAGTGATGTGGGAGGAGCTCACGTCCGTGGCCATGGAATGCCATGGTTGTCCTTGGCTGCTTGGAGGGGATTTTAACATCACATTACAGATGGAGAACAAACTTAGCAGGCGGGGCAGGCAAGATCTCGGATCAGATCTTTTTGTAGAGTTTGTTGCCACGCATGGCCTCGTAGATTTGATCTCGGCATCCTGTGCGTACACTTGGAGGAACAACTGCGGCCAAATGTCCAGGATTGACAGATTTCTCTCCAATGTGGAGATGGCAGAAGCCTTCCCTTTGGCGGATGTGTCTCCTTTGGAGAGACCTTTTTTAGATCATACACTCCACATTCCCTCTGGCGGATGTGGGGACCTAATGAGTGGGCACACTTTGGCACTTATTTCAAGTTTGATAGATCCTGGCTGATGGAGGAGGGGTTTCGGAGCATGGAGGAGAAGTGGAGTTCTATAGAGGTGGAGGGATCAGCCACGCTTCGCCTGGCAAAGAAATTGAGTGTGCTGCAGGATCACTTGAGGGCGTATAGGATGGAGATCAGGGCATCCAGGAGGGGCAGAAAAGAGGAGGCATTAGCGGAGATTACTAGGATCGATAGATAGGAGGACCAAGCCCCTATCTCGGCAGAGGATAGGGAGATTAGGACGAGGATAAGATGAGTGGTGTAGGACGAGGACAAGAAAGTAGAGGTGGAGTGGAAAATGAGGTCGAGGAAGAAGTGGCTAAAGGAAGGTGACTCTAATACCAGGTTGTTCCACCAAATGGCATCTGCAAGGAGGAGGAGAAATTTGATAGAGAAGATACTAATTCACGGGGAGACCTTCGGTAGGGAGGAGGTGGGACGAGCTGTGGTAGATTACTTCAGAGATTTCATAGGGAGATGCAACAAGGGATGCTAGAGGTGGAAGGGGGGGGGATGTGCAGCGTATCACTGAGGACCAGGCAGAGAGCCTCATGGTCGGCTTCTCGGAGGATGTGGTGAGGCAGGCGGTTTGGGGATTGAATGCGGAGGGGTGCCTTGGCCCAGATGGTTTCCCTATTTCTTTTTTAGGGATTTCTGGCCCCTCGTAGGGGCGGATGTGATGCAAATGATGGAGGAGTTCGTAGCCGGGAATAGAGGTTTCGACAAGCTGAATAGATATTACATGTTTTTGTTGCCTAAGAAGGTGCGGAAGTGATCCAAGACTTCCGTTCGATTGCGCTGTTGAATGTCGTGTACCTTATTGTCACTAAAGTCTTAATGAACAGGCTCAGGGACCTTCTTGGAGACTTGATCTCCCCTGTTTAGACGACTTTCATTCTAGGGAGAGGAATCCTGGATGGTTTTGTTGTTGCTATGAAGACGTTGGCCACTTGGAGGAGGGAGAAGCAAGCATTTCTGTGGAAGGTTGACTTCAGCAAGGCATACGACTCGATGCAGTGGGATTTCTTGTGGGCTTTCTTGGTAAGGAGGGGCTTTTCCATGGTGTGGATTGATTGGATGAAGAGGTATGTGACGATGACATCCTTCTCAGTACTGATTAATGGAAACCCAGCAGGAGGTTGGGTGCAGCCTGGGAGGGGGGTAATACAAGGTTGTCCTCTTGCACCTATGTTGTTTGTGCTTGCGGCAGATGCCTTGGCGAGGGCAACTCACAGGGCCTGTGATAGGGGTCTGGTTAGAGGCTTTTTGGTTGGGGAGGACAAGGAGACAGTGGTCCTGCAGTATGCTGATGAGACCCTGTTTCTAGTTGAGGGAGCGGGTTTGGAGGCTAGGAAGATGAGAATCCTTTTGGAGCTTTTTGGCGAAGTATCAGGCCTGCAGATCAATTATTAGAAGTCCACCTTTGTCCCAATGAACCTGTCAGTCGAAGAGGTGGAGTCGGTAGGTGATGCGTTAGGGACAGATGTGGGCTCTTTACCGCTGGTGTGTTTGGGTCTCCCATTATCAGATCGGCGCCTCAAGTTACAGGATTGGGTTCATCTGCTGGAGAGGATGGAAAAAAGGTTGGCAGGGTGGTCTTCTAGACTTTTGTCTAGAGGAGGGAGGTTGACTTTGGTGAACGCTGTTTTGGCATCCATGCCATCATATTTCCTCTCAGTATTTAGAATACCGTGCGAGGTTGAGAAAAAAGGTATCAAGGTTAATGGGGGACTTTTTCTAGTCTAACGTAGGGACAAGAAAGGTGGTGAGGCTGGTGGCTTGGGAGGAGGCCTATAGGCCGTTGCAGGAAGGGGGCTCGGGGGTTAGGGATGTAGACAAGGTGAATGTCAGCCTCCTTGCGAAGTGGATTGCCAGGTTGGTGGGGCGTGAGCAAGGGCTATTTGGTGATGTCATGCGACACTGCTGCGACCCCTTCCTTTCGGGGGGGCCTTTGGAGTCCCCTCCTTTTGAGGCCTCCCACTTCCTCAGGGGTTTGGCGATGATGGTGGTGAAGGTGCAGACTTTCTTTTCCCCTACCCTGGAGGAGGGGGATGCTTTTCGGTTCTGGCAGGATGATTGGCAGGGGATCGACTCTACCCTCAGCGATAGATACCCCTGCCTCTTTGGGTGTGTGGTGGACCCGTCAGCCATGGTGAGAAGTTGTTGGGCCGAGGCTTGGTGCCTAATTTTTTTGGGAGGGGGGGGGGGAGGGGGGTGGGGCTCCGACCAGAGGTGTGAGGATCTCCGACGATTATTGCAGGAGCTGAAAGGTTAGGCGCCGGAGGAGGGTGGTGATACATATTCCTGGGAAGAGGGAGAGTTCTCCGTGGCGAAGGTCTTCCGCAGATTGGGTAGTGGTGTGGCCAACTCGGACATCAATTTCTTAAGAGATTGGAGGTTGCTCTGGATGGCGGAGTGCCCATTGAAGGAGAAGATTTTCGCCTGGTTGGTAAGGAGGGAAAGGATTATGACGAAGCGGTAGAGAGCAAGATGGGCCCAGACAGATGATTTGAGATGTCCCCTTTGTGAGGAAGCGGATGAAGATGTCTAACACCTCTTTTTCCAGTGTCCGTTTGTGGTGTAGTTTTGGCAGAGGATGGGGATCGACTGGATCATCTCTTCGGACATGGCTAGCTTCTAGTCTTTGTTCCGCAGGAGAAACACCCACGATGGAGGGATCTCCTTTAGATCCATGGATGATAGGGCCAAGGTTTTGATGGTCTTGTGGAGTGTTTGGATGGGAAGAAATGGGGTACTTTTTAGGGGGGAGAGGACCTGTGTTGAAAATTTTGTATCGTCCATTTCTTCCTAGGTAGTGTTCTGGGGATCTACATTGTAACTTCTGATACAATTCAGACTTTTTGGAATGAAATGAATGTGGGTGGTTATCATTTGGATAACCGCCCTTTGGATTTTCTAAAAATTAGTTAGTGGTATGTCCATACTTGAGACGGTGCATTTCCTATTGGTCTTTGCACTATCATGCTCTCCCTTGCCTACACTCACTTTGCTAGCAAAGGCAGTGTGCTAAAGACCCATCACCTCACTGACGCCAGTGGCTTTGGGAATCTTGTGAGGTCATCACCCATCTTTGCTCTTCATCAACTTCAATGTGAAAGAACACTTTTTAATATTGGGAATCTTGTGAGAGTTGAGTATCTTGCTTCTCGTGGCTTCAAATTCAGGATCTAATCCACCCCGAAATGTGAAGGTATGGTTCTTGTACTCTCTCTGTGAAAAAAGAAGCTTATCATCTGCACTCTTGTATGCTTCCTTTACACAATAATCTAAGTCTCCCCACTTGGATTTCAAAGAACCATAATAGGTAGCAACGGACATGGTACCTTGCTACACTTTGTAGATCTCCCACATGAGATGGTAGATCCACACCTCTTCTTTTTCTTCTTTTCTGATTATACATGTTTTCTAACACCACCCACATGTCTTTTGCAATCTTCTTCCTCACAATTAACGACTGGATCTTTGTCAACACAGAGTTGACAATCCATGTCTTGATGTCGACTAGTCTGTAGGTATGGGCTGGTGCTTTGTGCCATCAATATAACTGATATGCCCATGGCCTACTATTGCCATCTCTGCCATGGCTGACCAAATAAGTAATTATCTTTGGTCAACTTGCTAGTAGTAATTAAGATGTTGGTACTTTCTTGGCTCTTCCTGAGTCCTGGATCAATTTTTTCTTCAAATCTGCCATCTATGGCAAGAGGGAGCAGTACCAAACCAAGAGCAAGTGATAGCAAGTCCAAACAAAGCAAAAAGGGCCCCACAACCTCAAGGAACAAACCAAACTGGCGACTGAGCTGATCTGATTTTTGAAGAAAAATACCACAAATCATACGCGAAATCACAAATGGACAGAATGGGGGAGGGAAGGCTGCTGGAGTCACACCAGACATCTGCTGGAGGCCATGGGATGGTTGCTGGCATTGGAATTGAGTGGGGTGGTGTCGTGTTCCTAGCCCAACGATTCGGGTTGAGGCAAACTTGCCTGAGGTGGGGCTTCTGCTGCTGTGAAGGACTTCCCTCAACTGCTAGGAACCACTGTTGGGTAGTTAGATGGTTGCCAACTCAGTAATGGGGCAACTGGAGGGAGAGCATGAAGGCCCTGGATGCCAAAAATGAATTCTGCAGCCTTGGAAAGACGTGTGAAGAGCATCAACAGAGTCCAAAGGCTCTTCAATATGCAAAACCTTGTGTCAAAACTCTCAACATGCACTTGGTGCATGGAAGGTCTCTACTGCAATCTCACAAGCAAGATCAATCTGCTTGGATACCATTTTCTAAAGCCACAATCACAAGTAGACACAATATTACATGGAAAACTCATGAAAGAAGGAAAAAACCATGGGAGGCAAGCCCCACGTAGCCTAGCATGCACTAGTGGCTAGGCTTCCTTCTTTTTTTTTCATTATCAAAGAAAAAGGAGGAGGGGTATTTACATATTTACAGAGATATGGAGTATAGAGACCCACATTCAAGGATCCATATACCTGTTTAACATATAACTCTCAAGAACATGACTCTGTATGCTTCATGACATTCCAGGTTTTTTGCAAGAGTGGGCCATTGTTCCTTATGGATCTGCCTTTTGATCTGCATATGAAACACAACTAGGCATATATTAGGATGCATTCCCCTTCATTGGAAGCTATTCTTACTAGGAACTCATGAAGCAGAGCGGGGATGCTCTGATATGAATCTGTCCAATCTTTAACCAGACTGGTGGTATCTGCAATCGGTTAATATACTAAAAAAAAAACTGACATGGTGGGGTTACTCCATGAGCATCAAGGTGATTTGCCATTTCTGATAAAGGCCAATTGATGCCTCAATCCAAAGCATAAACTGAATGATAAGCCTTATAGGAAGAGTTTTGATCTTTGCTTATTTTGAGCAAAATGAGGGTCTGAAACAAGACATTTGAGAAATAGGTTATCCATTCCGCAAGTCCCATTTAAATTGGGAAAAGCTTTTCTTTGTTTTAATTTTTCTAAAATTTGCTGGTCACCTTTGCTAATTTAGTAACATGGAAATAGTTATTTGCCCAATATCAGCTTCAATATTTTAAATTTCATATATTATAATTAATTTACGTTGTAAGCAGGATTGCTATTGTTAAGATTGTTAGAGTCCTTATTTGCTATTCCTACTCCTAGTCTTTTTATGTGTTTTTGTTATTTTCTATTTCTAGCTGAACTTTATGTAATTTTTCTATCCTCTCCTCCCTGTATAACAGAGGTTAGGGCTTCAGTTTCGTATATGACACTTTATTTAAATTTTTGGGGGGTTAACATCTCTTGTTAAAACCCCCTTCCCTTTTAAAAAAAAGACTTTATTTTCTCAAAGATGGAATGGGAGTGGCGGTCCAAGTCCGGTGTTCTACACCCCCTTGATTTTCATCTCTTTTATTTCTTTCACCTCAAAACAAAAAAAAGGAAAGAAGCAAGCAAGGAATAAAAGAAAAACCAGCTCCTGATGATTCTGTTGGGCTTCTGGCCCACTAGCGAAGGTACGACAACAACCCTCCTGGTCAGGTGACACATTGGTGATGCTCCGATCGGTTAGCTCTGTCGAGTTTCGACCAAATCTGATCCCTGCATGAGGATTCTTGGTATTGCCCCTTGTCCTGGAACCCCCCACCAGTCTAGTGACGGTCTGACAAACCTCTTGCTCGGTACCTGAGGTGTTCACTGGTCAGACCTAGGCCTCCACTGGTCAGATCTTGGTGTCCTGTGCATCGCCTAGATTGGATTTCGAGATCTGCGGCCACCCTCTTTCCCTGATCTCATGATCTGATCGCAATCTCTCCTGATCTAGTGATCTGATCATGGATCTCCTCCTGATCTGGTGATCTAATCATGGATCTCCTTGGTTTTTGCATTGCATGGATCCCTGCGTATGTGATTTCTCCTTGCTACATGTACTAAGAACTTTGTGCTCCTTTGTATCCGTTGTGCACATCCACTATGCACCCTTAGATGATCACTGATTCCTGATTGCTATTATGCCACTGTCACCATGGCTAATGGAGATTCCTAAACGATTACCGCAGAGGCCAAGGTTTTGCCTTTGTTTTGGTTCAGGGGACCACTATCAAACTGATTGGATCCTACAATTATATATTGTGGTCAAGGGCCTTTTGCATCTTCGTTGGGGGACAAGACTGTCTTCATGTTCTAACTAATAAGACTTGTGATCCTAAAGATGCAGTGAAGTACAAGTGGGAGGACAGCTATATGGTGATGAACTAACTGATGAATAGCACTGATCAGATGATTGTTGCAAACATGCTATATAAGAAGACAACCAAGGAGATTTGGGACACTCTAGAGAAGAGGCACTCCCTATTGATGAGCAGCTCTCGTCGTGCTAATATCTACAAGCGTTTATGGAATACCAACCAGGGAGATGTCCTTGGTTGAGTATTTTACTACTCTGGAGGGCCTTTGCTAAATTAGTAACATAGTAGTTATTTGCCCAATATCAGCTTCAACATTTTAAATTTCATATATTATAATTAATTTACATTGCAAGCAGGATTTTGCTATTGTAAAGATATTCTTAATTGAGAAAACAGTGCCACATCTAGGAATTTGATAAGCGGTTAAGATTGGTGGTTTGAGCCTTCCACCCAAGCTAAGATTGTTTTGAGTTGGATGATTTGCATCGCATTCGAGCCACACTAATCTAATGTATGCCACTCGTCAATTTGTCCACATGTACGACCCAAAGAGGGCCTCACATGAAGGGGTGTGTTGAGAAAATAGTGCCACTTCTAAAGATGTGGAAACTGAGAAGTGGTTGATGCTTATGGTTTAGGCCTTTCCAATTAAGAGTATTGGTTCTGAATGGGATTCTCTCACAATTTTGATTCATGTTATCAGAGGCTTCTTAGCTGACTCAAATTTTCATTTTTTAAGGAAGGTGTCCAGGAGATCGGGCCTGATGGATGTGGAAATCAAAGTGACCCATTTGTACGATTGAAACGGGATTGTGTTGGACTATTGACGGCGTTTAAGCTGAAGACTCCTTGTCAGCATGTAATTATCATTGCAAACACACACATTTACTGGTAATAAATCATGGTTGAATTGTTATGAATATTTCAGATTCTATTGCAGTACAGGTGTCTTTCTGTTCAACCAAAATCCGGTCGACAGATGGTTTAAAGAAGAATTCTCTGCTGTCATTTTAGTTTTTTTTCTTCCCTTTTAGAATTGATTTGATTTTGCCAACGACTGCTGGAATTCAAAAATTCTGATGAAAATTACATACGTCCTACCTTAAAGAAATTATGTTTATCTACAATTGTTGCTTGTCATTTATAATCATTTTTTTTTTCATATATTCTGCTAAATAAAATCTTCACTATACCTTGTTAATAAATTAATATAGCATTTTATTTTTATTGGATATATCATTTGTGCATACCTTGTCCAGTAAGATGATTTGGTAAGAACTTAGGACTTGTGGGAGAATTCTTTGCATTGTACGTAGTCCCATTGTAGTTGTTGAGTTTACCTTTTCTTTGATAGTATTGAGCTATTCCATTTTTGTTTGAAAAATGAATGTATTGTCTCCAGCAACGATGCATATCATGAATTGTAATTTATATAATCAGGATACAATGTATAACTCATTGTAAAGAATGTCTCAAAGTTAAAGGTTTTGCACAAACCCACAAATAAAATCTTCTACCATAAAAGATATATTCTTTTCTCCCCACCCACGTGCTCCTTAAAAACTGCCAAAATGGCTGCAAAGTCTTCTATCTAAATTCAGATATCTGTGACAAAGTCATGAATGCATTATTCAGGCCTTTCCAGCATGATAGGTTTTTGAATCTTAGGGGGCATGGGGATGAAGCAAGATGAAACATGGACTAAAAATAATCCAAAGGAGGTCTTCAAAAAAGAAAAAAAAATCCAAAGGAGAATAGACAACTCTACCTAGTAGTTGTTTCAGGTTGGACCTACATTGGCAGCAAGGTTTAGACCATTGATATGTAGTGTTTAGTTAGATAGGTCACAATGAAGGTTTTAAATGCTGATTTTGATGCTATTTCGATGATTTTAGAAATATCCATTTGGAGGCATGCTTAGGAAATGACAAAATTTCGATGTTGAATATTGATGACTTTTGACACCCCCAAAAGTAGGCATTTCAGAGGGCACGCCGTAGGCATGTCGAGGAAATGATGGAATTTTATTCGAATGACCACAATTGTATTGAAGTTATAGCGTTAAAAAAACTTGATAAACATATGAACATTGATCCTATATAAAAAAAATTTAAGTATTGAATCCTAAGATCTAACAATTTAACTCTATAAAACATATAAATCTACCATAAACTTAAGGATTTGCAAATGTAATCATTAAAACTCATAACAGGATCAATAAATCTAAAGATTGCAGCTTAAATGTGGCTTAGAAAATAAGAAATAAATATTATTAATATTATTAATAAACATTATTTAACTTTGGAGAAGTTAAATTACCTTAAAGATCTAACACATAGGGAGAGAATATTTACAAGAGTTCTTATCACTCCAATGAGCATGCCACAATAGTTTGTAGACCTTAAAATATGGTAATAATATAGGAATTGTACCTAGTGCCATCCATTTTATTGAAATTGTCAACATATTATATTGATATTTGACAAGATATTGCTGGTAGTCTTGTGTTTCGATACCACATTTGTGTCGATATGGCCTATGTGGGCATGCCATAGAAAAAGGGCCATTTCGTCGATGTGCCATGGGCATGCTATGAGCATTCAAAACACTAGTCACTGCATAGAGGGTCCTCAGTATGTGAGGGAGTATACATGCAAATAAATGGCTTTTCAATTTTCAATATTTAGACCCTTTCAAAAAAAAAAATCAATAATTAGAAATATAAATAATTAATTTATGCTACTAACGAAATATGAGTACTAGAATAAAAAAGATGAGTATTAACACGAAACTAGCCACCTTTTAAAAAGCATAAGTATGGTAACGAAAATAAGAAGTCTTAACAAAAGCATAAATAAAATGTTCTATTATTGTATGATACAAAATACCGTTGCAGAAAAATTGAAGAGCTTTATTTTGAATATGTGCAACATATATATACTGGCGTTTTAGGGTTTTGGTCAGGAATCTTTGACACTCTCTTAAACCCCAAGTATTTTCGCATCAATCAGGTATGTACAAAGTTCTAATAAACTTCTACTCAGTAATCGTGGCCTGGACTCTGGAGGTGGATTCCTCAAATACAATTAATCCTGAGGAGGATCTGAAAGAGGAATCTGGTACCTCATTTCCCATATTGTTCAGTTTAGGATTGATTGCTCCTTGATATCTTAGTTCCGTCTTGATGGTGCGGACCTGCTTTTCTTTGGCATGGGCCATATGAAAATGAGGCAAGCTACATATGCAGGATTGGGTGATTTATAGAAGATCAAAGTCCAGTCCTCTCAGCACGGGTACTTGTAAAACCCTAGAAAATAGATGAATGAGTTAACATTGAAGGCACCAGTTGTTCCCCAGGAGCTTTGTTTTGTATATGGGCAACGTATGTATACTTGTGTTTTAGGGTTTTGGTCTGGAATCTTTTACGTTCTTTTAACCCCCAATTGTTTATTGTAATGATCAGGTCTGTATAAAGATTCAGTAAACTTCTATTCAGTGATTTGTGATCTGGAGGTTGACTCCTCTAATTCAATTATTCCCGAGGAGCATCTGAAAGAGGAATCTGGTGCCTCATTTCCCATATTGTGCAATTAAGAATCAATCGCTCCTTGATCTCTTATGTCCATCTTGATGGTGCAAACCTGCTTTTCTTTGGTGAGAGCTATATTGAAATGAGGCAAGCTACATATACAAGAATGGGTGATTTATAGATCAAACTCCAGTCCTATCAGCATGGATATTTGTAAAACCCTAGAAAGTACATGAATCTGTTAAGGAACATTGAAGCAATCAAGTTATTCCGAGTGCCAAGAAATTAGTTACCTTGATATTATATTGTGAAGGGCATTTTATAGGCGTTGTTTTATTCTGCATGTCTTGTGTTTTCTGCTTTTAAGTTTGCTAACAAAAATATTATTCTCATTCTTCCATAAGTATTTCATTTTAAAGAATTGAAGATAAGGCTAGTGATCTTCCTCAGAGAGAGAGAGAGAGAGAGAGAGATAGATGGGGTTGGCGATTGGATATTGTTTGATGGAAAGGCAAGAGTGAATCAAAACAAGGACAAAATATTAAAGTGGAGTCACTGATGAAACAATAAAGATAGCATCACTTAATTGGTATCATGCCAACCTCATCCATAAGACACGTGAGATGAGGAATTCTCGTTGTGTCTATGGTTCGTTATCTCTTTTTAAACTCCAAATACTAGGTATGAGCAATGACAAATAGGCACACCAACCCGTTGTATTCTCTTGTCCACAAGTTTGGATCTGACGAAAGAGTTTAAGTGGCAACTTTGGAATCTTGCTAATAGGTTCCATTAGATTAGTTAAGTTAGGCAAATTTGTTTGTTTTATCTCTTTCTATTTTTTGTTGGGATTTGATTTGATCTTTTTGAGTTTTCTTACAAATTAGGCTTAGGATTGGGATTACCATTGTAATCCCCTCTCTATATACAAAGAGGGATTAATCTCTCTTTAATCAATAACAAGAACTGTTTTCAAAAACTTCCACATTTGATATACATCTTTATCACCATGAAGATTATTCTGTAGAGATTTCTTAGTGACAATGTTTTGAACCATCCTTTGGATTGCTAGTTGCTTCAATTCAATTACTGTTGCATAATTTTCACCGGACCTACACTTGCATGCGGTGTCAAGTAGAGACAGTTATTTAGTTACCGGACCCTTAATGGTCCATATACCTACTCTTAAAACATTGGCTAAGAGGAGATGGGAATACCAACATGTATGCTTTCTGTCATAATATAGGATCATGTTCCAAATGCTTAGAGAAAAGGCTCCGCAAGTGCACCTACCAACAGAGCTTTCTTTTTCTCTATTGGTTCTTGTTGCAGTTCTTTCTTGTTACATGTCTGTATGTCTTGTCTTAGGAAATTCTTGGTACACTTTTAAAATCTGTTGGAGAACATAGGGAGTCTAATTTTAATCAGGATTCCCAACCCCTTTTATATAGAGAGTAGGGAGAGAAAAATTACATAAAAAATCCATCAAGAATAGGAAACTGACAAACAAGAATTGGAAAAAGGTGATAACTCTCAAACCTGATTAAATAAACTAAACCTAAATAAAATAGGACTTTTTACTAACTTCTTCTAATACTGTAATAACATTCACACCAAACTTGTTACAATAGACAAAATTTGACTCCCCCTCAATTAAGGCATCTTCTGGCTGGAGTAGGCAGGCAGCATATCGGAGGAGCAGATAGGCACTTAGTATGAGATGATCCCAAGTAGCAACAATGGTAGAGTGGGAGCTGATCCCAAGCAGCAGCAACAGTAGTGGTGGTGGTGGTGATGCTAGTAGTAGTAGTAGTAGTAGTTGTGAGAGGTGATCTCAAATAGACAGTCACAGTAGGTAGGCAGAAGTGGGAGATGAGGGCCTCACTCATATCGCCCACCAGAGTACATAGTTCGGGGGACTCATCAACTTGATTGTGGTCCCCTGAACTAGCTTTGAGGTTGGGATCTTGGCCTTAGAAGTCACAGTAGTAGAGTCAATCTGCCATGGGAACATGGAGTAGATTAGGCAATCAGGTAGCAGGCAAGGAGGCAAAGATGTGTGCACTACACGGAGTTACACACAGGTAGAGCCATGCGCCATGCATGCGACAGAGGGTAGCACCATGTGTTAGGCCCGTGTAGCAGAGGCAGCACCATACGCTAGGCGCTTGTAGTAGGGCAGCACAACCATGTACTGTACGTGTGGTAGGGGGCAAGACCATGCATGCTGCACGCGACAAGGAGAAAGGCCATAAGTAGGGTAGGCGTGTGTAGGTGGAGTAGACCACACGCACTGGGTGTGCAACTAGAGAGTAGCGTGATAGGCGTAGTGCCATTGCTGCTGGTGGGGCAGGGTAGATGTGCGTAGAAGGCAGAGCGTGCACTTAGGTAGGGAGGTGTGGGCTGTTATTGGCAATGTTTAGGGTGCCTCCGGTGCTTGAAGATCATGAATCTTGCTCTGATACCAAGTTGGAGAAAATATGGAGTCTTATTTTAATTAGGTATTGAATCTCCATTTATATAGAGAGCAGGGAGGGAGAAATTATATAAGAAACCTATAAGGAATAGAAAATTGATGAACAAGAATAGCAAAAGGACCATGACTCTCAAATCTAGTTAAATAGATTAAATCTAAATAAAATGACTCTTTACTGACCAATATTAATACTAACAAAATCTTTTCAATTTAGAGGCTTGTGGTGTAATGCTAACCGTTGATGCTAATAATGTGCTTTTGGAAAATACTAAATTTTCTTAGAAGCCAATCCCCTACCATGTCACTTAATGCATTTGCATGAAATTGGGTGTTTTATTTCTTCCATAGTGATTCTATCGTTTGCTTCTATGTCATTGCTGTGTATTAATTTAATGGTGCAGGGACCCTGAATTGATTGATGTCAAACTTGCACAAGTTGATTATTTGCTTTTGCGTGTTGCTCAATTCAAGGAAGTTGTTGCAGAGAAATTTAAGTGTGCACCGTCATTGATCATTGCGGGTGATTTTAATTCAACTCCTGGGGACAAGGTGTGATCTATGATGACTTATTGTTTCCTTGCTCCATTGTCCATCTCTGTTTTCTTCCTCATTTTTGGTGATCATCCATCCATGTTTCTCTCATACACTTTTTGCACTGTTTAATGTCACAATTACATTTTCTTGGTAAGTGAAAACTTGTTACTGCCAGTTACAAATCTCGGATATAGACATTATTTGTTTTTGAAAAAAGTTGGATGTAGACATTATTTGTATTACCTATCTTGTCATGCCAGTGCATTTTATACATCCTGTGATTTTTCATCCTAGAAACAATAAGCTATCTAGTCATCAGTTTCTTTCTATTTGAAGAATTTTATACCTTTGGATAAGTGAAATTCTGTAAACTGCAGAGATAATATGAAGTTCTGTGAGCCACTGCATGTGCAAGTCGCAGGGCATGAAGATGAGCTTTTCTTTTCTCTCTTCTCCACCATGTGTGTATCTCATGCAATTATTAAAAGCTTTACAGCTATGAGTCCCTTTGCACCTTTGCTTACCCCTCTTGACTGATGCAGTCGTTAAGCAACTGTTAAGAGCAAAACAAGGTACAAGCACAGCAGAGCGCAACAAGAAAAGAAAAGTGATCTTTGTCCCCTATGATTCACACTGCACAATGGTTCTAGCTCGAGGTTGTCTCTGTTTCTTTATCCTCATAGGCTCGCACCATGGGCTTGCTTTGATTGAGGATTGTCATGTGAGAGGGGAAAGAGAAATGTGAATGTCTTTCTTCTTCGAAGGAGTCTTCAAAGAGAAATGTTTTCTTGGGTGTTGAACCTAGTACTTAGTTGGACAAAGAGCATTAATCCAAATACGCTTCCTTCTTTCTTATGGTATAAAAAATAACATAAATGAGGGTCACACACCCAACCCAGCTTGAAAGAAAGAGAATGATGATTGTGATTCTCTCATTCTCCTACATTCCTGATGTGAGTGTTAGATGTTAGCTCTTAAGATCCTTGGAAAAAGCATCAACTGAATGTGTAAGTTGCATGGAATTGAGTTACACTCACTCCACTAAAACCACTGCACCATGGGAGTTGGATATGCAATCATGCTAGTCTTCAGAAATAGATATGAGCCTCTTAGAACTATTAAAAAGCTTAACTCTGCAGGTGAGCTAACTCGCAACAAAATTGACTAGCTACTTCCAAAAGACTAGGAACATGATTTGGAGATCAACATAATTGAGCATTAACCAAGTCAATAGGTTTAGAAGAGAACTCAAGGGCTGAGTAAGGTAGAATCCTACTAGAGGGTAGAATGCTAGGATTAAGAGATAGCTCAAGTGAGGATATGATTCGCAGTCTCATTTTCCGAGGGTTTGTCAAATGGTTGAGATAAGAAATGTAGACTAGCTTGAATTTGAGCCTTGTGTGCATCGATCATATTTGGTTGACAATACTAAAGAAAAGGGGTAGAATGCACTTTTACCTTTTAAATGTGAGATGGGCCACCGAGGGGTTGGCTTAGTGGAAGAGCACCCTACTGGCATCCAAGAGGTCATGGGATCAAATCCCATGCCCACTACATTTACCTTCTTAGAAAAAAATGCAAGGAGATGGGAGGAGGAACCTTTGGAAATCTGGTTCAGACTTCATTTGCATTTGCATGTCGAAGAGAGGTATCTTCTGCTTCGGGGAGTGCATTTTAGTGGCATCTCCAGCTTGGACACCTTTCTCTGGATAACCTTCGTCGAGTCATTCCATATATATCCCCTATGACTTGGATTTACTGTGATGCTTGTTAGATGGGCAAGCAATGTGGTTCCGCATGTCTTATGAGTACTCGTCCTAGATCAACAACCTTATTTGAGTTGTTGCACATGGATGTGTGGGAGTCGAGCCAGATACTAGATAGGTAGGGTCACCGCTACTACCTAGTAGTTGATTTTTCACACCTATCATGGGTATTTCTATTGAAGAATAAATTCGATGTTGGATTTGTCATTGAGCATTTCATGTTGGAGATTAAGAATCAGTATTCAGCTACTATTAAAGCAGTAAGATCTGATAATGTACTTGAGTCATGCACCACTAGGCTGTCTGCTTTCTACAGGTCTCATGGGATAGTGCGCCAGACCACCTGTGCTTATACTTCTCAGCAGAATTGGGTGACTGATAGGAAGCATAGATATCTTTTAGATGTGGCATGTACCTTGTTGATCCATCACAGTGTGCTTCTGTTACATTGGGGAGATGTTCTTATAGCTTGCTATTTGATCAACATGATGCCCAGTTTAGTACCTCATGAGCAAATACCTTGGCATATATTGTATCCTAAGTAGGAGCTTTTTCACATGCCTTCATGTGTATTTGGCTGTGCTACATTTGTTCACCTTCTTTCTCCAGGATGAGACAAGCTAGCATCACGGGCAGCCAAGTGCATGTTCTTGGGATATTCACGGACTCAGAAAGGATATAGATACTTCGATCCTCTTACTGTTAGGTACTATGTGAGTGTTAATGTTACCTTTCATGAGTGTATTCCATTTTTTTTACTGCTGCCTAGAGTTTATCTCCTGAGGTTACATAGTTTCCAATGCCTATACCTCTTGTTCCCTTGGAGGAGATATCTATTTGCTCCTACTACAGCTAGTCCTATGAAGTTTTCTGAGGCTTTTGTTACAATTGAATTTTATAATAAGCGAAAGCAAAATATCAAAGCAATAAAACCATAAAAGAATACTTGAGTTTACGTGGAAACTTCACTCATGAAAAGCGGGGAGAAAACTACGGGAGAAGGCTCGATAGGGCTGAGATCTGTATTGATCTTCTTAAATAAATAAGTGGGGGGTACACGCCTATTTATAGGTTACCACACACTCCACATTCCCACAATCTCACGATGTCGTACTAAACACCACACACCTCTTAACACTCCCCCTCAAGCTGGAGCATGGAATGCTCATTGTAACAAAAGACAATCCTCACTCTACAACAGAACACACTCTTCTCAATTGGTTCTCGCATGTAGGTAGAAACACAGGCTGGAGCTACTGAAGGAATTGCTGATGTCTCTGACAAGGGCCTCTCTTCTAGAGACCTCAACTGATGCTAGTGACTCCCTTTAGTATCCCTGATTAGGGTTTTGCTCTGAAGACATCGAAACTGGATCTCTCTCTGAAGTTTACGAAACTGTATCTTCCACATAGAAACCTGACATGGGCCCTTCCTTTGAGGACCTCTAAACTGGATCTTCCTTTCTAGAGACTTCGAAATTCTGGACCTCTCAGAGTTGTGATTTTTCATGTGGTGATATGCAACAAAAGGACTCCTAAATGGGAGTGACTACAATAGGCATTCATATTACCCCTTTTTCCCATACTCGTATGGAAGAAGAAACAAACATAGAGAAGCAATAAAAGTAAAATAGAGAAGATTGTATCCCCCTCTTCTCTTAAATTCAAACTCTTTCCTTTTTTTTTTTGAATTTTTTTATTTTTCCTTTTTGTTTTGTGAAAATTTTCTTCTTTTCCTCTTTTTTTGATTTTTTTCTAAAAGTCTCTCCTTTTTTTTTCTTTCTCTCTCTCTCTCTCCTTTTTTTTCTCTTCACAACTCTGAGGGCAACAAAATAAAAAAAAACCCACTCTTCTCGAGCAAAAACAAAAGAGAGAAGAAACCAAATCACCACACCTCACATCTCCTCTACTTGGTCACGCATCGCTCGTGATCTCCGTCGATTCCTCGCCGCGATCACTCCTTCCTTCTCGTTGGCTTCATTGTCGTCATCATCGCCAAGATCATTTTCGAAGGAGCAGGTGCGTGACCTCTACACGAGGTCGTGTTCTTAGCAAACTGCAAAGGGTTCGAAAGGAACCCAACTTTGCCTCGACTAGTGTCGCAAATCGCTACCCATCACCGCTATCAACGCCACCATTAGCGGCAAAGATCGTGTGAATGCCATCAACTTCGTGTGAGATCCACGTCGCCTCGCCACCTCGTAACAAGAGTAGAAGTGTCGCGGATGCCCTAGTTGCCCTCTCGGGCCACCTCCTGCTACGTCGCCAAGATCGCTGTTAGGCTCGTCGTTGAGATCAATGTCACAAAGCTCGTCATCTCCTTGCGACAGCCACCCCCACCTTCACCATGATCACCTTCTCCTTCGCCATGCTCGTGTGGCCATCGCCACCTTGTGATGGCAAGCGTTACTCACGCAGCATTGATCTTGCGTGACGCCTCAATCAGTGCCTC
This sequence comes from Thalassia testudinum, assembly GCA_037157565.1. Taxonomy (NCBI): domain Eukaryota; kingdom Viridiplantae; phylum Streptophyta; class Magnoliopsida; order Alismatales; family Hydrocharitaceae; genus Thalassia; species Thalassia testudinum. Next base: position 16,690,277 of record JAZHRO010000076.1, on the reverse strand, counting down.
GCCTCGATCAAGGCCTCCTTTGCCACCTTCTTCATCTTCTTTTTCTCCTACTTTTGCTGATACTTGTGATCGCTGCCACCACCACGTGTGCTCACCTAAGCATCTAATGGTAATACTATCATCTTCCATATCTAACTCAATTTGGCTAAATTCTTAGGCTAAATTCACCTAACTAAACTATTAAAAGGGTATATGTCAATTATGATGTAATCAAGAGGGATAAAATTAAAATGGGTTAATTTTACTATTTTAATAGAAAAATACAAGTGTAGACTAACTCCAAGGTAAACCTATCATTAATTGAAGGTCAATAGAACTACAAATTCCAATAATTGAGCTTACTTGAACTGATCTAGGGTTTCTCTAAGAAATTAAAGCTAACTCACATTTTAAAACCCTAATTTCAGCTTCACTCTAATTCAAAGGGTTTTGATGAAAATACATGTAATCTAAGTCTTCTAAAAATCATTAAAAAATATTTCCTAAGGTTTAGAACAATCAATTTTATAAAAAGAGTCCAAATTGACCTATAATAGAAATCAAGGTTAATATTCAATACAGTTTAGGTTAAAATGTAAATTTACAAGTCAAACTTCTTCAAAATCCAAAATTGAAGTCACCTATAGATTCCTTGGGTCTAAATTAGGTTACCATAAAAATTTGAGACATTTTGGATGTCTTGGCCTACTTTGCAGTTTGACCCTTAACTTTTGAATTTCTTACATTCTAGTCCAAATTTCTTGCTTCTCAATCCTTGGCTGATGTCAGCATGACGTCAATCGACTCCTTCCTCCTAGCGAAGCACGCAGCTGCAGCAGCAGATCTTTCACACGAGTTTTTGGCTACGAAATTTCTTAAGAATCTCTTGATCAAATCCCACCAAATTTGGTCCGATAGTCGTGACAAGCCCAATCAAGCCTTCCCATTTCCAACTCCTATTGCCACTTTTGGAGCTTGCAATTTTCGCTCAAAAAATCGTGCAAATTTACTACTCAAATCAATCAAATTAAGGTCGATCTCTTGCCTATTTCGACGCTACCACTCTCCTATAAGTGTCGTCGGGCTCTACTATTTTGAGTGTGAAATTTGGCGAAAAAAATCCTCTTCCTCTTCTTCCTTCATCGCCATTGTTGAGCACCTTGGAGCTCCTCTACCCTGGTCATCTGCAGCTCTATGTTCATAATAGATAGAGGCCTTTCCTTGTCGTCTGGCAAAGCTTCACACGAAGCTTCAACCCCTCTCTCACTGTCTATTGCTCCAACCACCCTTCCCCTTTGTCGCCTATAAGCTCGCCAACACTACAGGTCCCCCTTTCCTCTCTCGATCAATTAGTATAGGGTTTTTATTCTTTGCATTTAGGTTTAGCTTTAGAGTAGATTAATTTGTAGTCTCATCAACTCCATCTCTTCCCCCGACTTCTGCCATTAACGCCCTTCACCACCTTCACCATCTTCACACTCTTATGCACCCACACTTCAAATTATGTTGGGGGTTTTGCTCCATTCACCTTCGCCAATGCTAGCCCCAACCTAATTTGACCGGCAAATGCCCTAAACACCATTTGCCATCACCGCCATTGAAGCTTCTTCAAGATTGTTGGCCACCGCACTCCACCCACCCCCTTGCCCAATTAGACTAGGGTTTTGCTTTGGCGCACTCCGTTGGAGCTTCTCGTGTACCTAATTGGGGTCGAAAGCCCTGTATTGATTTATGCAGGGCCTCATCAGATTCATCTTCTCCGACGTAGACACAACCGCTCGCCGCCCCCGATCGGAGGATCTTGAGTGGTAGCATCTGCTAACCACCTTCTCAAGCCCATCCAGATCATTGATTTGATGATCTAACAGCCAAGCCTCCACGAGCATCACCTGCAGGTTGTTCGAAAGCAGTGAAGAAGAGGGACTTTAGTCCCACCTCATGCAAAACAAAAGCGCTTAAGCGCTATTTTAGGGAACGCCACCCCAACCCCATCGGCATGAATTTGGGGGTTGGTTCCCTACTCTACACACACATACGCACATGCCCACACACTTGCAGACCTTGACTTGCTGAGAAAAATTTGAGAGGCCTGCTTGGGCGACCCATGGGGTGAATTTGGGCTCAGGAGAGACGGGCTAGTTTTGCAAACAAAAAAAAATAAAATAAGTGTTCTTGACTTCTGAGTTTCTGGAGTGCCTTTTAGATTACAAAGAGAATTTTTTTTTATAAGAGCATTGCTCATATATTTTTTTTGGCACTTACTCTGAATTACTCTTTCGTTTGATACCTTAACTTTCTAGTGTATTCCATTTATATCAAACTTGCAAGCTTAAAATTTTGTAGAAATTTGACTAGTGGCATTTATGCACTTGTTTGCTCCCAGTAAATGACCTCGGATTTCAAAGAAATATTTTCGAGTTAAAAATTCTAAATGTTCATTTTGCAATAGTTGTTTATACAACACAAGTTTTGAAACTCGACTAAAGCGAACAAACAGCATCGCCATGACCTCTCATTGATGCTGCCTCCGTCATTGCCCTTGTCTTTTTCTCCTTCCTTCTGATTGCCGCCAACAAGGAGGATTGAGTGGCCATCACCTCCTACGACGTCTTCGCTCTCACAAGAGAGCCTTGCCTCCATCTTCTTCGATTTCCCACATGCTCTTGATCATGGAGAGAAAATAGAACTTCCTGGAAAGATACACTCAATAATCTTAAGAACGAAAAAGATAACCTACGAACCGACTTGCTTTGATATCAAGTTGAATTTTATAATAAGTGGAAGCAAAATATCAAAGTAATAAAATCATAAAAGAATACTTAGATTTACGTGGAAACCCAACTCACGAAGAGTGGGGAAAAAACACAGGAGAAGGCCCTGATAGGGTTGAGATCTGTATTGATCTTCTCAAATAAATAAGTGGGTGGTACACGCCTATTTATAGGACACCACACAGTCTACATTCTTATAATCTCATGATGTGGTACTAAACACCACACTCCTCTGTGGCTCCATAGTACTTTCCAGATGCCATCTTCTGTAACAACCACAGAGACACCACCTCCGCTTAGGTGACCATAGACAGGTTGCATAGTGATGATACGGTACCTGATGATGATGTTATGTATCCAGATGAGGATAATTCTGCTTTACTGCCAGTATAGTAGGATTTGATGGATGATCTCAACCTTCGGATTGTTATTCATAAGGCACCACGAAGCTGTGCCAGATACCCAGTTACAGGGAGTTTGACTACTGAGGGCCTTGGTTCTACTTTTGAGAGCTTCTGCTGTGCACTATCTGCTACACAAATTCCTGCCACATATCAGTAGGCTATGCTTGATCCAAAGTGGTGCCAAGCCATTGAGGATGAGATGGCTGGTCATACTTCACGACATATCTGGGAGCTCACACCTTTACTAAAGGGTGCTCTAGTTGTTGGTTGTAGATAGCTGTTTGTACTTAAATACAACCCAGATGGATCTGTTGCGTGTTACAAGGCATGGCTTATTGCCAAAGGGTTCACCCAGACATATCAGGTGAATTTCTTCGACACATTATCTCTAGTAGCTTAGTTCTCTACTGTGTGGATCCTCATTTTTGTTGTAGTTTAGTGGGATTGGCATTTTCATTAGCTTGATGTGAAGAATGACTTTTTTTATGGAGATTTACATGAGGAGGTATATATGTAGCAGCCCCCTGGTTACGAGGTTCAGGGGGAGTGTGTATGTAGGTTGCAGAAGGCCATTTAGGGCCTCAAGCAGAGCTCGAGAACTATCTGCAGATCATTCCTTGTTTGTCGTGAGGAAAGGGAAAGGAGTTGTTTTTTTGGTATATATTGATGACTTGATTGTCACTGGTGATGATACAACAGGTGCAGCTGAGATCAAGCAGACTTTGGCAGATTAGTTCGTGATGAAGGATTTAGGATCCTTGTAGTATTTCCTTGGGATAGAAGTAGCTCGTAATAAGCATGGTATTGCTCTATCTCAATGGAGCCCTAGATGTGCTAAAGGAGACAAGTATGCTCGAAGCTAAGCGAACAAATATTTTCATGGATCTTAAGGCACAATTATATGACAGTGATGCAAAGTCATTTGATAATAGACAGTATCGCCAACTAGTGGGGAAGCTGCTTTACTTGATGATTATCGGGCCTGATAGTTCCTTTGCAGTAGGGAAGTTAAGTCAATTTATGAAGAGGTGTACTAGACAAATTGGGATGCAGCTATGATGGTGCTCAGGTACTTGAAGAAAACACCAGGACATGGCCTTCTTTTCACCAGAGGAACATTCATGACAGTGGTTGGATATTTTGACGCAGATTATGCAGATAGTCATGGCGACTGGAAGTCTACCATAGGATTTTGTACGTATGTTGTAGGAAATCTGGTCACTTGAAAGAGTAAGAAATTGACTGCTGTGCCCAGATTTAGTGTTGAGTTTGAGTATCGTGTTATGGCTCAGACATCGGTAGAACTGATGTGGGTGAGATCCTTGTTGATGGATCTATGTTGAACGGGATTTCTATGTTAAAAGATTTGAGTTTGAAAATCCGTCGTTGTAGTTGCGTAAAATTCTATCAAATAGATAATTTAATTGAAACTCTGGTGAGTTCCGGGTCGAACACAGGGAGGCGAATGTTTTATCAAAAATTGCGTTGGAATTATTATCACGAAAGCATTGAAATTAATCTACTAGTTATTCTACTTGAGGAATAATTAATTGAAGAGAGAAAGAATAATACAAATAGTGAGAAAATAGGAAGAGAATAAATAAATATTTCATAATGATAGAAACATGTTCATTACATCTATGTGCTACATTAGAAAATAGGAAATTTACAATAGAAAGCGATAAAAGAGAAGGGGATGAGAAATTATCCTCTTCGACGGTTGCTTGGAGGACGAGCTGCGTTGACGCGGCACCTGGACGAGGGTGGTGAGATGCTGGACGAGAGGATGAAGATGGACGAAACAGGGTACGACACAGCGGGATCTGCTTCCTGAATGGTGGCGAGAAAACAACCGCGGGATGCTCCACGAATGAGGGTGAGAAGATGGAAAAATTATCTTTATAACTCTAACGGACCATCCCGGGATTGGGATGAGCTTGTAGAGCTTTGGAGGAGGTGAGATGAAGTGGAGGGTGTAAGGGCCTTTATATAGTTGCGTACACAGGGGCAAAAGGGGCACTTAACATTTTGAAAATTAAATATTACTCTTTAATGACATGCATATGTCGCTAAAGATAAACGTCGGTGAAGGTGCATGGAGAGAGGAGTGTCCAATCCTGATTGCACGGTGTGGATCATGCGTCGTTTCGTGCGTGCGTTATGAGCGCTGAAGAGGCGTTACTTAGTCGGATCACGGATCAACAGTCCACATCGCACGTCGCTTCCACTTTAGATCGTGCAACGCTTCCACTTCAGATCGCGCAACGCTTCCGCGTACGATGGCGCATGCGATCTCGTGTGACCGCTCACGTGATCATGGTGTTCTCATCCAATGCGCCACATGTCACCACGTAGTCGCTACCGGTGCCATCCATCTGCGATCGAATGGTCGAATTTTGACGTGCTCGCGCGCTCGCTTGATTCCGCGCCTCACCATTGCTCGAACTCGTGCCAGCAGGTTGCAAACAATGCTCGCAACTACTGCTCCAAGATCACGGATTGTTGCGTGATCTGATTTGTGCGCACATGCTCTCGACCGTTGGATTCGATCCAACGGTCAACATCTGATGGCACGGGTGGAGGAAGAGGCCAGGTGGTTGTGGGTTACTTGGATGGTGCCATGTGACCCTATATGGGTCGTCCATTTTCCAATGTTTATAGATGATGCTATGGACGTCGGATTGGATCGATTTTTACGTTGTTAGGTTGCGATCGTTAATCCGATCTCATCTGTGCGGTTGAATTTGTCATCTGACGTTCGGATTTTACACCATCTTGCCCCTTGACCTTTAATTTTTCTCGGACGGTATTTAATGCTATGGAAATCCAATTCGGGCGATCTTGGAGGCGTTGAACTCCGATCGTTGTCCTGATTAGATCCATACGGTGGGATCTTCAATCCAAGGCCTCGAAATGATATCGCCCTGTTCCCCGACCACAAAAAGGGAAAATTAACTTATAATTTATACAATTTAACCTAAATGCATGATGATGTATGTTATGCAATATTTGTAATGAATGATGCTTCTATAGACCTAGGAACATGTATAAATAGGTATTTTAGGTCAATTAGATGTGTGCACATTAATCAATATATATATAGATTGATGGGCTTATGGAGCTGTGGTGTGATAACATGGCTGCTACTTATATTGCTAACAACCTCATTTTATGAACGCACTAAACATGTGGAGATAGATTGTCATTATACCAGAGATTTCAGAGGCCCAGACTGTTAATATTTTTACCAAGCTATTAGTTAGATCCTTCTTTGATATATGTGTGTCCAAGCTGAGCATGATTGATATTTATGCTTTAGCTTAAGGGGGAGAGTTATGGATTTCAATTAGTTTATTTTATTAGTACTATATGTAACTTTTATTTTTTTCATGGGATTGTATCATAATTTACACCTCTCTTTCTATATAAAGAGAGGTAGGATTAGAGAATAGATTTGATCATTTCTCCTAACTATCTCCGATGAGATAAAAACAATCACCGAAGGCATGACCCATGACAAGCCTTTCTATAGAGCAAAAGCTTACGGTAGTTACAGCATCTTATCCGTCCAGCTCACCTTCCTACCATAGCACCCCTCAATTACCCTAGTGAATGGGTCCCCTTCCATTCCTGTAATCTTCATATTTATTTTGTTAGCAGTTCCTGATTCATGGTTTTCAAATCCAATATACTAAGTCCCCCATCAGGGATGTGTAAGCAAACCTTGTCGCGGACATATGGCTGTCACTTGTCCCCGTTGTTTAGTGCCTCTCCAGACAAATCTGCATCTCAGTGCATCTAATATTGCAACCATGTTTTTGTGGCATTGAGGTCGAGAAGTGAAATAGGAATGACAAAAACAACAAACTTCAATAAAAGCAATCTTCCTCCCCTAGAAAGTTGATGCGATTGCCACAATGCCACCCTGCCAGCCTCCTCTCCACTTACTACATTACAACTTTCCGATCTGCCACGTTCAGCAGCCGACCTGAAAGAGGAAAACCCAAGTACTGCATTATGAGTGAACCCACAGGTATATCCAATATAGAGGCAGATCACTCTGCTTCCGCTTTATACCGAAAGTTACAAAATTGGACTTCCTCCTATCAACGGACAGTCCTGAAAAGCCACCATCAAGATCAAGCAGTCTAGAAATACTGTTTACACCGCATCCTCTGCTCCCTTGACAGAAAAAATACCGTAGGCATATTGTAAAACAGGGAATGATGTTGGAGGCATCTACTGGACTGAAACCCCTGGGGAAGCAACTATTGCATATAGATCTTTTACAGGATCCATGTATTTGGTACTTGGTGTCCCAAACATGTAACATTAAACTTCTAACGTTTTTTATAAAGAACGAAGAGTGGAATCTGATCTTTTATATCTTTTCTCTAATGCTATAAATTTTTTTAGCACTAAACTTCATATGGTAGCTTTGAAAGCAAAATCCTTCTGTACTTAGTTAAAATTGTGTTTATATTGTATTTACTAGGGCAGAATACGATAGTACCCAGCGAGAGTTGAACTGAGGTTTATTGTATATCCTGATCTTTCTGTCTAACACAATACCAAAATCTGGGATTGATTTGCTTGGATAATTTCCTGACCAATGTTGTATTGTTTTTATTAAATGGACCATAATGCAACGCTTTTCTGAACTCTTTTTCCCTCTATCTCCCGAAACCTAATTGCCAATTATTATTGATGTTCTGGTAACGACTGCACTAAGGAGCATGAACTTGTTGGTGCAACCTTTCTTATATATATTTTGATGATTTTACAAAATGATTTAAAAATTCCTTAATAAATAATTAGAAGCGGTCTATTATATTTCTTGTGCATATCTACTTGTACGACAAGCTTACAGGACCATGGATTGGTATTGAAGATCTTTGGAGATGCAATGATAGCTTTTTATTAATTGTCTTGGGTTATAAATTTAATCTTTGATGTATTATATTTGAAAAGATGTACTTTCATTTTCTTGAGTTGAGATATGTTGTAAAAGAGTCCTAATATACCCCACTAAGTCCTAAGTAGCCTTTAGATAACCCTACAACACTTAGGTAAATCATAGGATCAAAATGAAAATCCAAACTCAAAACAACCTATTTGACCACGTCTTACGTTCGATGATCCATTTTAAGGTTTCCAACCACTTGGTTAGATGACCAATAAACTGAGCCCTTTAGACCAGTTGCATGTCTAGTTCTTCAGACAATCAATGTCTTCTCTAGATGTCTAGACACCCTCTTAGACGTCTAAGACCCTTGCTAGACATCCAATACAGAGATGTTAAGATTTGGATTAAGTCAAATCTATGTTGTCAGACCTAATCATGATTTCCCAACTTTTGAGACATTCGATCTTTGATGACACTCATCATGCGTCCAACACCCCTTTCAAATGTCCACTAAATGTCTGAGCTTTTGGTACAAGTATCCTACACATGATCCAACAAAACAAAAGCCAAACCAGAGACTTCGTTCCTCATCTCTATATGTTTGACTTTGATGACAAACGACCAATTGACTGTCATTAGACGTCTAAGCCTTCCTATTCCAAACGTCTATCACTTTTGGATGACTAATTTACTTGAATTAGACGTCTGATGAAGGAGCCAGACGACTAGTGCTTTTCTATCATACATTGATTGTTTTGCACACATGTTGGATTTCTATCAAAACAATTCTAGATCCTCTCGAACGGCTAGATTACATCTTTAAACCATTCCTAAGCCTTCTCTATATATACTCATGAACACCTCTTGGCCTTGGATACATTTTTTGAGATCAAAAACACCATTCATCACTAAAAAACTCTCCAAGAACTTAAGCTCTCTTACTCAAAGCTCTCTACTACTTAAACCCTTACTTGAGAGCTTCTTCCTTGAGTTTCTTTACTTTGGTTCACCATCATTCTCAGGGAGTATTCTCTTCCTATAGCAATTAAGCTTATCACCTATCTATTGGGACTCTATAGGTTGTAATTGCAATTTTATTTCCTTTCTAGTGATTGTAATAGGGCATCTTGTCTATTGGGTCTCCTCTTCCTAGTGGAATGGTAAAACCTCCAATTTGGAATCGAAGGTGGGTTTGTACTTGAAGGACACCACCCTCGTTTAAAGTGGCGTGGTTAGTGTTTTGTTGATCGCTTAGCAATCGGAAAATCCTAAGTCAAGCTAACTTAAAGTTGTGGTTTTTACCCGTTAGGGGTTTTCCACCCTAATAGTCCTTGTGTCTCTAATGATTGTCTTTGTTGCTTCTTTATTTGACTTTAGATATACTTGTATTGCAATTTATGATATATGACAATTTGATTTTAGATATGCATTCGTTATTTGAGTATGTATTGATTCACATGTATGCCATTTTTGTATAACCTTTAAAGTTAATAATATATGATTTACTTATAATTTTAATTATTTTAAATAAATTTTATCATCTTTGTCGACATGCACCAGTGTGCCGTTTAAATTCTTAAAATCTGACATCGAAATACAAGTGTTTCCACCCCCGAAATGTACACTTGGATATTTATCTGAACATCATCAAAATTTGCACTTAAACCCTTGGGTGGGGGGATGGGTGCTGAGGGTGGGTGTGGAAATGTTTGTCTATATACCATTATTTGTTTCCTGTGTTATTCTTCAGAAAAATTGAGATTCTTTATTTTGGAGATTCGAGATCTGTTTCTAGTTGTCGGGACGATTCAATTACCATCAAACTCTACTCATATATTATTCTTAACACTTTTCAAAAAAGAAAAATTCTTTACACAACTAGAAGTTTTTGTTGGCATGAATTATTTGAACTCATCTGGGTTCTGCTTGCAGGTTTACCAACGTCTTTTATCGCAAACCGATGCAAACTCTGAAGCAGCTGATGTGGGACGATATACACCCTTAAGTAGTCTCTATGCCTCAATAGGAGGGGAGCCTCCATTCACAAATTGCACTCCAGGCTTCACAGGGACACTCGACTACATATTCTTTTCAAATTCAGGTGACTTGAGACCAGTAAGCTTTCTGGAAGTTCCTGGTCCAGACTCGGAGGATGTCCTGGGTGGGCTTCCTAACTACTACCACCCTAGTGACCACCTACCCATTGGTGCTGATTTTGAAGTAATTTGTCATTAGCTTGCATAATTTGAATTTATTTGTCATTGTGGAAGGGGACTAAATCCGTGCTTATTTGCTGATTGAATCTGGTTGATATAGTGGTTCAAATTATTTTGAAAGGCATTGAATTTCCCTTATAAAGTCGCAGGAAGTCTTTAACAGATGGATTGAAGCTTCGAACATCTGTAACACCCTGCAATGAAATATAAGCAATTGCCTTTTATGTTTTTTTGGAATTAATCACCAGCCTAAAATATCTTTTCATGCCAGCGATACTTATTGATTTGTAAGGGCAGCTGGAATGTAATTCCTATTCATTTATTATGTACGCCGTGCCAACTGTTCTATCGACACATTATTTAATACCCAAAAGGTTTGATGTTATGGGTTCTGGACCGTACAGAACTATTTATTTCAATCTCTACCTTTCTACCTGCGTATCTATCCTGATTTTAATTTTTCGCTGTCTGCTGAGGAGGTACAAGATAGTTTTTATGTTCGCAGCTGCAAATATTATTTAGAAACAAAAAAAATATGCATTTCGATCTCCAGTTGTATTTTTCTTCTTTTCCCGTCAACTGTTTATTTCTCATTTTTAGAGTTTAGTGCACTTGGTATCGCACAGCGTGTCCCGAAAAGTGCTACTGTTATGAGTAAGTTAATTGTGTCTGCATTATCCCATTTAATCTGAGGGTCCACCCGTCTTCTACAATGGATTCAGAATGTCACCACCAACTTATTTTCGACTTTTAACTGCCAGCTGTACTAGTTTTTTTACCCTCTCACTGTTCAACGACCTTAGTAAATTTGCTATTTAATTGGGTAGTGAACATCTGGCTGGATGCCTAGATTTAGTGGTCTTCGAATGCACAAACCTTTTTTTGTTTTTTAAATACATGCAGAAACATTTGCATACCTCTCTGCACATGCTTGATGCGTTAAATATTAACCTGAGCATATGGTTCAAAGCAAACGTCCGCTTCAAAGTTAGGTTTCGATGTAAATAGTCAAACTCCAGAAAAATCCATTGCATGATGTTTTTTCTTTTCTTTTTTTCATTTTTAAAGGTTAAAAAGATTGAAGTTCACTCAATATAATTTAGGATGAAATTTCTTCACGAATTCATCACAGAAAATGCTTACCTTAATCTAAACATGGAAAAAGGAAATTTCTACATCCCACCTGTCCATCGAGCCTATCAAGGGAACAAGGGGTTAACTACCTTTGCATGGATCTTATACATGCTGGCATGGCAATCCACAAAGATTCGTACACCGGCAGCTGAATGGCTCTTAAATGAAGAACACACTGTAGAGCAGATTGATAAGCTTATGGGACTTGTGAATGCTGATAGCATTGAGTTAAATCGTTTGATGTTCTCCATGTTGTTCAACGACGTTCGTGGAAATTATGGGGGGTTATATGATCAACTTGTTTGACTCTACCACATGCATATGTGTACGTGCACGCGTCACTTTCCCCACTTTCATTGATGTCAATGGAGACATTAGCATACTTCGTTATTAAGTATTACAGCAATGGTGCTGTAGTGTTTAGGACGTGCGCTGGTGCCATTGCTATCACATTGAAGGCATGACATTGGCGTCCAAGAAAAGAGCTTAAAATAACTAAGTAATGCTTATTTTATTTCCTAATCATCAGAAGAGAGGGAGTCCACAACTATGTGGTTGATCATAAAATCCTTATTGTGATGTTTTGTTGCTAGCCTGTGGAGTAGTTTCATATCATTATCCATCTCAGGAGCCGTTGTGATCTGGCTCTTCTTCTTCATAGACTGTTCTCATTCTTAAGAATCCGTTTGTGTTGAGCACAGAGATATTAAAGGGCATGTGCATTTCGGCTTCCATTTGAAGGTTGTAATTCTGCCTTCAGTAAAATTGTCGATAGAAGCTTCTATTTGATTTTTCCCTTGGACGTTTTCCGTTGTCTAGATTAAAAAATCAATTTCATTTGTGATTTTAGTCAGAAGATTTAAAATTTTAGTCAGGTTTTGTGGTATGGATACAACTTAAGCTAGTGCCTTTTTGCATGTGATTTTTTTTTTTCCGAACTAACAACGGTTCTAAATGTTTTATAATTTAATATTTTCAATTGTTTGATATCATTTGTGGTTCATGGATTTCCGCACAGGCCCAGTTTCTTTGAGAATTTGGGTTACCTACTAGTTGTTTGTTCAAGTGGCTTGTTGTTGGAAGCTTTTTCCATGAAGCTTTTACCGATGGAGATTACAGCAACTATCACCTAAATGTAGTAATCCATTTGCTATAGATTTGTATTACTGAAACATGGTTCTAAACTGGAGGACTAAATGCTCAAATAAGCAACAGGTTAAACAATTGTGAAACAATTAGGATGGCAGCCATGTGAACACTGAAGTAGAAAGATAATATCTAGATTCTCGTGAAATCTTTTGTACAGGAGCAAGTCCCTAGCCGGTGCTTTACTTGCAAAACTTTTGATAGAGATATCGAATGATGTTGGGTGGAATAACAATTTTGAATATCAGTGAAAACACACAGAACTAGAAAGCAGACGAAGGACTTCTCAGGTACCTAAAATTAAGCAAGACAGAACGCCAGTTTTACGAACTTAGTTTTCCTTCCACACGTTTGGTAATTAGCATGGACATTTTTAACTAGAACGGCCAACGCCAACATGTTGTACCTTGGAGGTACACTTATGCTCCAAGGATAGGTTAAACATGTTGATTTCTTAGAGGCATCACACTCGAACGATAAGTTTAAGTATTGTTTAATTTAAAGTGTAGTGGAGTCATCAGAAATAAAAGTAACTGCCATTTTACCTTTGTATCCATTTCATTGAAAATTATCTAAAGGTTGCTCCTATTAGTTCAAATTCTCTCTCTCTCTTGGAGTCTTCTTTTTTTTCGTTTGTAGACTCTATCCTAATTTGTTGAGCTTTTCGAGTTGCTTCTACCGCAAATCTTGCCTTCTTTGTGGATGAAATGAAACCATAACCTGAAAGACCTTATCGGCAACAAAGAAGGAACGCAGTTTAAAGTTACTTCCATTCTGCACGTTTTGCATCCTTCGGAGTCCATCCCCCACCATTTTAGGTACACCGAAACTGAGAGGAAAAACACTCCTGTAGATTTGAAGCCTAAAGGCCAATTTGACTTGTTGATATTTTAGGATTTAGGAGGTCAATAATATAAATAACCTTATGATAGACAGGTTCAATGGTGTGAAAGGACCAATACAAGGGATGTCTTTGTGAGACCATGTGAGATGCCATCCATATGGTTGACACCGTGAGCTACGGAAAAATGTCCTTTCATGTAAGGGGGTGTTTGATTGAAAAGTTAAATAGATTTATATCGGATTAAGTATTTAATTTATCACTTAATTTATCATCTACTTATTTCTAATTAAGTAAATATGATTTAGGAAAAAATTATTTCACACTTACTATATAATAATTTTAACGTATTAAAAAATCCAAATAGATTAATTTAATTATTTTACTATTTATTTCATTTCTTCTTTATTTTTTTACTTATTTTATAAATTTATTCTCCTTACCAAATAAATTATAATATTTTATTTCACTTTCTTAGTTCAATCAAATGATGCCAGTGGAATCTAAACATATATCCCATTTATCGTATCGTGTTCAATTCTTACCTGGAAAAAGGAGGAAAAGAAATTCCGCTGAAAATGGAGCCGTTGTTGCATAATATGCGTAGAGGAACATAAGTAATTGAAAATCGCATTTTAAGTACTTCGTCTTGTGATAACTTAGCTCTACATATGCTTTGTATACCGGGAAAAATTCTCCATGGAGGAAAAATTTCCCTGCAACCATCCACCGTAAACAACGTATCGAGTACGCTCAATATAAAGTAATTATATATCGGAAACCATTCTTTTGCTCCTGACGCCTTCGGTTTTATTGTAATTTAATTTGGTTCCTTAAGTTTCGTTTTCTTCTCGCAAGATTAATTCTTGCGTCTAATCACTTTTATACAAATTAGGCATCGCCATGCACCATTTTGAAACTGTCTTATACGTACGTAGCTGTACGGTTCAAAGGAAAGGAGCTCTTCTCCTTGTTGCCACGTCCATGGCAGTAAACGAACACATAAAGCGAAAAAGTAATGTGACATGCATAGGTGTACGTTATGCAATGTATGGGTTCTCGCTTACGTTCCAACGTCAAAAATTGACATAGGAGGTTAAGATATCCAAAAAAAAACCAAAGAACCGTGGAATCTATCGCCGCTCAGGAAAAAAAAAAAAAAAAAAACCACCACAATATCAATTACGAAAAGATTAAAACTCATGGATTATATAGATTAAAAATAAAAAAATACCAACATATTTTGATCTTTATTTATAAGTGGAAGGTATTTTTTATTAATAAAAAATAAAAATTTAATTTTTCCGTATGTGTGGAAAAGTAATTTTACTTTTTATAATCTATAAGTGAAAAGTAATTTTTTTACCTATAAATGATAATTTAAAATGTGAAATACATTAGTCAAAATTATCAATTGAAAATGAGATCTTTTTTAAGTATATGACTCCACCGCATGCAGCCAAAAAATGTGATTCTTTCATTACACAAATTACAAAGTACGTTACTACACGCGTCTCATAACTTACATCTAATACATAATAGGTGTCTCCTCTTGATCATGAAACTATCCGATTAATTAATTCGATCATCGTTCATGCTCGAGCTAAAATGTAACAGGAAAATCCCAAAATCCAGCTCCTATCCAACTTAACTGGTGCTTCTGTTTGGAATGAAACGCAAGCGAAATCCTTTTAATTCTGCTCGTTACATCTCCATCTTCTTTTATTTTTGCTTAATTTAATTTGCTAACTAAAATATATCAGAAACATATATGGATTATAGAGCTAATATTGACTCCAGAGGCCTTCCATGCATGTAGGACCGTAACGCTGAAAAATTAAAAAAAATGAGCATCGCAATCTTCGAGAATATCCACGTAATAGTATTCGAATCATGTTGTCCACTACTGTCGGGAACATTGAACCCATCTTTTAATTTCCTTGCTCGGAATTGACTATCTCTTCTGATCACCTAACTCGACATTGTTCATATAAAAAGACATTGCACCTGCAATTAATCACGTGGATATATACGGGTTCTAATTAATGTCCCTTCTTTGCTCCTCTTATGATTTTTTTTTCTTTCTTTCAATCGTTGAGATCACATGTAAAATGAATTTTGCATGCACGTTGAGATGGTACAATTATGCGATCCCTTCCACTACGACTGAGATGTGTACGTGGAAGAAAGCTCTGTTTAGCAGTAAACTTTTTTGAGAGGAGTTGAGCAATGACTTCACTGAAATGGTGATGGATGACTTTTACTGTGGGGAGTTTAGATTGTTAGACCATTGAAGGGAAAAGGTTTAAATTGTTCACTTAATTTTCGTCATTAATTTATATATGGTACAGGAGCACTTTAGTTCAGAAAAGTTTCGAGGCAAATTTAGTTCTCTTGACAAATATATATATATATCTCTCTCTCTCTCTCTCTAAATTTGCAAATTACCCATCTTAATCAAAGAAAGACCATTTTAGGTAAAACTGCTTTTGGTAGTACCCTTTCGGTTTGCAGGTAATTAACTACTGTCCCAACTTTTAACATTTTATTCTCAGTCTTTTTTTTTTTTTTTTGCCCCCTCATTTTTCATATAACGAGGGGACAATTATATACCTTCACCTGGTCCCCGGAACAGGAGTGAGGGCATATGGCCCCCGTGGTTCAGATGTTCCCCAGAACAGGAGGGAGGGCGGCATGTGGCCCCCACGATTCAGACGTCATACATGTCGTATTGTTTAATTCCCACCAAAAGTCCACGAGAGAGAGTTGGGGGAGAGAGAGAGAGAGAGAGGGAGTCGTTGAGTACTTGAAGGGTGTAGTGCCCAACAACATCGAACCATATGCCTCCACGGGATTTTGAATTATTGTTACTGATCGGCAATTTCTCCTGCGTCTTAGATTCGAACGATGGAACAAGGAGACGCGTATGTATCTCACGTGGATTTGTCTCGAGGCATCGACGGGGAGTCCCCTTAATTTGTTATACGTAGGGTCGTGGTGGAGGGCATGATTGGAATTTAGCTAAAGACACCATTATTCATGTCGTTGCGCTGCTGCCGAGTAATGATCTTTTGGTTGGATCCGGCAACCAAGTTGTCACGACAGTTGTTAAATCAAGTGGCTGCAGGGAGGTTGTTCGAGCGTGGAGATGACCATCCGGTTTAATTTGGCTCGTTATTAGAAATTGACGAAGCGTCCGTACGTGTTTTGATTAGTTTTATTATTAACGTGGGTTTGGCACCTTTCTAATCCAAATAATTCGATCCGATATCTGCACAATTTTTTTTTGACGCATTCTTCAGGGAAAAAACCTGTGAGTTTTGACTTCTTAATTTTCCTTTGTCCTCTCTCTCTCTCTCTCTCTCTCTGTTTTTTTTTCTCTCTTATTTCATTCGATGATTCTGAAGGAAGGACATCATCTATATAATAATTACGTTACGATCGACGACGCCGAAAAAATTTTTGGAAAGTCAAATCTTAGAAACTTTTATTCGATTCCAGTGAACCAAGGGGGGTGGAGAAGGTACCTAGCGTGAGACGATTTTAGAAAAATAGAGAACATAGATTTAAGTCAACGGTTCAAGTGATATTTTAAGGTATACGTATACGTAGGAGCTGCAAATATTATCCTTTCTTGAAAAGTTACGGATTTCCTTTACCTAATGATTCTGAATGCCGTTTTGGGTTCGCTTCAGGTTGGCATAATTAACTGTCTTTCCCTTCAGGACCCAAACGTTCGACAAGTTGTACGCTCCAGTCATTTTATATAAATAATTTAAAGCACTCCTTCAAGCGAAATGAGACATAAAAATTTGAAAAACACAATATTAAGGGGAAAAATATCAAAAAACTTACTTCTGAAGAAATCTCGAAAGTTAATCTGAAGCCAAAATTAATTTCCCATGGCTTCCGACATATTCAAACGTTAGTCACTTAACCAATTAGAACCACAAAGTAAATCTCAAGTCAAAATTTATTTCCCGTGGCTGCCGACATATTCAAATGTTAGTCACTTAACCAATTAGAACCACAATTGTACGAAATTAAGTTGGAAAGAAAATTCACTACCAAAAGGATACGATGGCTATGCTTAGGACATGGTTAGAGGTAATTTTTCTATTATTGGCAAAGGTTAAAGAGTTAAGTCCTAGGAATTAATAACTACGAGAAGAGGGAAATGAATTGAGCGTCATTCATTTTTTTAGTAAATGGGTAATTTCTATTCTTTAATTGGCAAAGTCAACAATAAATCATAATACAAGAGCATGTCACATATATAGACATTCTCTTCAAGACATCTTTTACAATTTTTGACATTGCAAGAGCACCATGTATTTTTGACAATGAAGATGGCTTCGAAATTACGTTGGAAAAGCTAAAGTAAAATTCAGGTTAGAGGGATTTTTTATTTAACCTAGAGTTGCAATTTGGATATTAATTATGCGTGAATGTGTATAAAGATCCATGCGATGCAACGACCTAAATCCTCCTCCCACCAAAACGGGGAACCCACAACTGATTGTTGGATCGTGATCTTATGGCAATAGGGTCACAACATCCCTTGCTGTTGCAGCAAGGGATACGTGTTTATAAAGAGGGGAAGGCAGTGGATGACTTAACAAATTTTGCTCATTTATGGATGGAGATCGAAGGTGGAGAGTCGAGCAATAATTCTCTATTGGATTAAAATCCAACGTAATATGGACTTGTATATGTACATATGTATATAGATGTAATCAAATGACAACAGATGTCGTGACTGTTATCTAAAGCCTATAACTTAAGGTGATCAAATAAGGTTATTAGTTTCATATGGGCTAAAATACAAAAGCATCAGTGTGGTTATGTTTATATATGTGTAGAGACCTATTTTTGATTAACACTTCTTCGATGGGCGAAAGAGAAAATCACCAATGCAATTAGTGTGATTAATTGCATTTTTACTAAGGGGTTATGGTCCCCATCAGACCCACCACCAATTCTTAGGTAATCACCCCCATCGTGACCTAGAGAAGAAGAAAAAGAGACCTTTAAGGAGAAGAAGAAGGATGGCTGAAGAAGAAGACCATCTTCTTCTAATGCAGTCCATTAGCATCCAGGGTTGGATCAGTTGGAAAACCTATACCACAGCCTTATGTTTTTCTTGAAAGATGTGCACAGATATGATCTTCTTCTATAGGTAGAACTTAGTTTGAATGCTTATGCATGATGCTAAAAACAAGGTACTCCAATGTGTTTATATATAGATGTTTTAGCTTTATACATAAATCTGTTTTTATTTATTTATTCGGATATTTTGCCAAGTTTAGGTCTTAGATTAACAAATTGTTAAATGATCATTTCGTATTCATGTAAAACTCAAAAACACATCTTGTAACCGTTGCATTCATGAGTACTGGTACTCACGCACTACTGTTTTGGACCCTTAAGTGTACTGTAGGTTACTAATACCAGCACTCATGATGATACTCTTCATGAGTATCGGTACATGCAAACTAATAATCAGCTCCAGGTCATCTTAAGTCTAAAACTGAGACTTGCATATATCGGTACTCATCACAAGTACTGATATACATGAGTCCCAAATCAGGTTTTGAACTTGAAGCCACCAGGGCCTGTAGCTTACAAGTGTCGGTACTAGTTACTAGTATCAGCACTGGTTGGCTACAGGCAAAGTATTCAATACTCAATAAATTTCGGTACTCTTCATGAGTACCGGTATTGGTTGAGATCAGTTCTTTCCTGTAGTGATACCAGTACTCTATGAGTATTGATGATGGGAACACCATCATGAGACATAACTAGCTTAATTTGTTCTGATAAAGTTGATAAAAGCTTCTACATAACCATCAGAGGGTCATATAAGCATAATGGGCTGTTTTGAGAAGAAGATAAGAAACCAAGGTTATTTCTGCAATTTTAACCGCATTTCACAAATACAGAATGTTGTAATGCTTGATCGGGTTTTAAACAGGTCGCGTTGTAGTACAGTTGAAAAAGCATTCAAAACAAATAAAAATTTTTATTACTCGAATGTTAAGTCCGAGGTCGAACATAGGGAGCAAATGGAATTCATACTAATCTCAATAAAAGATATAATTTGAACACTTAATGTTACTCAAAATCTAATTCAAAATATAAAACAGGAGTTTATGAATACTAAAATGTGGCAATAAAAGAGAAATTGAGAAGATTGGATAAAAAGTATTTGATTGCTTCTTCTCTTTGACTTGTTCTTTCTTCCTCTTTAGTCTTTCTTTCTTCTTTCTTTCCTTCTTCTTCTTTGGTTTCCTTCTCTGACTTGGCCTTTAGCTTCTCTCTTCTTTCTTTTCTTCTTTGACTTTGCCTTTGCCTTTTCCTCAGCCGTGCCTTCTTTCTTCTTTGTCTTCTTCTTCTTCCTTGATTTCTCCTTCCTTCTTCTTCCTTCTTTTCTACCTTAGCTTTCTCGGCCCTTAGCTTCCTTGGCTTCTGATCTTTTCTTCTTTCTCTGAC
This sequence comes from Thalassia testudinum, assembly GCA_037157565.1. Lineage (NCBI taxonomy): Eukaryota > Viridiplantae > Streptophyta > Magnoliopsida > Alismatales > Hydrocharitaceae > Thalassia > Thalassia testudinum. The sequence goes on along the minus strand of JAZHRO010000076.1, from coordinate 16,670,388 downwards.
TTTTCTTGCAACAGTGCCTTTCCCCTTCCTTTTCCTTATCATCTTTTTCCTTCTTCTTCTTCAACCTTCCTTCCTCTGTGGTCTTCTTCCTTTCCTTTAGCTTCCTTAGCTTCCTCCTTCAGTCCTTTGCTTTGGCTCCTTCTCTGTGGCTGCACCTAAGGCTTCCTCCTTTCCTTCTCTGGCTTTAGCTTCCTCTTCCTTCTTCTTTTCCCTGCACACAAGTGCAAAACCTACCCTTACCCTCCCTTGCGTATGCTCTCTCTCTTTTCTCTCTTACGTTCACTCTCCCAGAGCCAATCAGGTATTTGGGTCGGGTCAGCGCACCCGAGTCCAGGCGCACCGGCGTAGGTGGTGCGCGAGGAGTGTAGGATAAATGGGTCAAGCAAAAAAGGTCCACGGAGCATGGGTCGCGGACGAGGCGGGCATGTGGGCGGGGGGACCTTACCCCGTGTTCGGAGGCAACAAAGCTCAAATACAAATTCAATATAAATTGCTCACCTCACTCAAAAACGCCCGAGGTGGGACTAAAAGTCCCACCCGCTTCTGCGCGCATGCCCGCAAGGGGTCTTCCTTGATCGCGGCGACTGCAGTACTTTGCAAAGTAAATTGCTTGGCTGAATGCACGTGTGATGCGAATCCGCATCACGTAGACCTAGGACCTGGAGCACGGCGCTTGGGCTGAAGCTTGCAAGCTCCTTGACATCTGTGTCAATGGTGGTTGAGGGTAGAACCTGTTCTCACACAACATAGCCTTGCGGCCTCATTAGAATACGTAGGCAGCTTCGCCATGGCACGGCGAAGGTGTCTAGGTGGGTGGTTGGGCGTGGGATGACCTAGGCATGCGTGCCTAGGTCAGTTTGTGGCCGTGGTGATGGGTTTGTTTGGGGAGAGAGTGTGGAGGTTATGGTGGTCGATGGGGATGGGGAAAGTGATCAGTGGATGGTGGTAGTGCTTCTGAGGGATCTGGCGAGGTGGATGGGTGTGTGGAGGTGACGGAGACACCTCACCGGTGGTCTGTCGGAGGTGGAGAAGATGGTGGTGGTCTACGGTGGTCGAGGGGTCAAAAATTGAAATAAAGAAGGGGGAAATGAAGAGTAGAGAGGGGAAAGTTTTTAACCTAATTTAATGGACGAAAGGATAAGGAGAGCGGGTGGCGCGTACCTGCCACCGCTGGAGAAGAAGAGTCTAGTAGAGTGGTGACGGCGATGATGAGGGGGTAGTTGGCGCCAGCGCAGGTATGGTGCGATGCGGAGGAAGGAGGCGGAGATGTCTCTGCCACTGGTATTGTGGTAGAGCGACGAGAAGAGGGAGGAGATATCATTAGAGCCTACTGGATGCTTGGCCTGAGGAGAAGAGATGAAGTTGGAGGTTGTTCTCCGGCCAAACCAAGCTAAAATTGAGCAGTCGGATCTAGGGCTTCTTTTCTAGGCACAGGCAGAAGGCCTTGTGCTTGGAAAGCAAGCTTCCAGGCATAGGTTTCCTTGTCGGAGATGGAATGTGCGAGATACCTAAATCTCTTAAGTGTTTGCACGAGAGATTCGGTGTGAATCAAGGCTTGAGTTTGCGTTCAAATGATAGAGAATTCCTCAGAGAATCTCCCTTTCAAATTTGAGGGGTAGTCTCTGAGGGATTTGGGAGAAATCCTCTTCGAATCCTCGTTGGAGTAGGACTCCTCCGCTGTAATGGCGAAGGGACCCAATTGCAAAGAGGGCGAGGAAGATAGGGGGGTCTTCGCAAGGTTTTCGAAAGTTAGGGGTCTAAAAGTAATTGGGTGGATTGTTTTGCAAAGTAGGTCAAGGTGACATCCCCTTAGGTCTAAATTTTGGTATAAACCTAATTTGGACCTAAGGAATCCAATGATGAAGTTGGATTTTATGTTTGACCACGTTTGACTGGGCATTTTACATAAAAACCTAAATTAGGGTAAATAATTAGCTAGGACCCCTATTTAGGTCAAAATAGGTTCCAAAGGCCAAATTGAAGGTTCTAAACCCTAGAGGATATTTTTCCATGAATTTTAAAGGGTTTAGGTGAAATTTATCCTGACCAGAATCTTGTTGAATTAAGTGGGTCTGTTTTAGGGTTACAAGAAGTCATTTAATTCCTAGATTGCACATTAACCCTTTTCTGATTGAATCAACCCAGTTTTTATCTTGTTAAGACCATTTAACCTATGTTTAGCTCTTGAGAAATCCCATTGATGTACTGCAATGGTAAAATTACTGGTTTACCCTTTGTTTCTTATTTTTCTCTCAAAACCATTTATTCCTTGAATTAAGCCCTTTACTTGGTTATGTAGGAGCTTTTGTTCTCTTTCCTTGGTCAAAATGAGCTAGTTAGGGCTCATGATGGTGTTCCCATCACAGAATAACCACAGGGTAATCAGGGGTTTGTTAAAGGTCATATGGTCATTAATGTCTAATAAGTGGGTCAATGCAGACAGTAACAAGTTGTCACGCATTTCAAGAATTAATGGACATCTGAAATCCTAAAATTGACCCCCTTAATTAAATGAGGTTCTGGTTAGGATAAAATTAATCTAAACCTTCTAAAAATCATAGAAAAATATTCCCGAAGGTTTGGCATCCTTGATTTGACCACTTGAACCCATGTTGACCTAAAACAATCTCTGACAGATAATTACCCTAATTTAGGTTTTTACATAATTTACCCTGTAAAACTTAATCAAAATCTAAAATCAACTTCACCATTAGATTCCTTGGGTCCAAATTAGGTTTATACCAAAATTTGGGCCCAATCAGAGTTTATCTTGACCAAGTTTACATTTTGGTCCAGTCTAACTCATTTCTCTCACACACATACCCATAACTTTTGAATTATTTGCAAATAGCCCCCATATTCTTCATCTTCTCTGCAGATTGGTCCTTGACACCATTGGAGGTCAACTGACCTCCAGGAGAGCTTTGACTAGACCAAATCCTACTCTAATGGCAATCAAATCCCACCAAATTTGGTGGGATTGATGTTCACCCCTAGACAAACTGATTGGGACAGATCCTAACTCTTAAAACCCTTTGATTCGTGCATGCGAACACATTGAATCAATGGGTATTTCTTGATTTCCTAAAGAGCACATCTGAGCTCTTTCCTGATCTAAAGCCTTCTTTGGAGCTCTATTTAAGCCCTAGAACCCCTGCCTTACCTCCTTAGCAAGTTTTGGCAAGCCAAATACCTCTACTTCTCCTCCTCTGGCCACTGAACCTCTACTCTGACGACCTCTCTCCGTCCTGCTCCTTCGCACCTCCAACCATCAAATTGGAGGTGCCACCGTCTTCCTCTCTTCCTCGCGCACCTCTCCAGTCAAAGGGAGGGTGTTTCTTTGCCTTACTCGCCGTCTCTATCTCCTTCTCTGGCTCCGATCAGCCACAATCGGGGCCCTTCTCCTATTTCCTTCCCCTCTAAGTCTCTCTAGTCCTTCTCTCCCTCTACTTTCTTGTCACTTATGCACAAGTCACTCACGACCACTACACCGCCCTTCCTCACTTCGTCTTCCTCACGATCGGTCAAGCTCCAGTGATCACAAGCCACCACCACAGACCACCAAACCACTCTACTCCACTTCCAAAAGATTCGTCGTTCCACCATGACCAAAAGCCCTCTCCTATTTCATTTTTTCGTCCACCCAATCCCCTCACCGAACAACTGTTGAATGCTTTGAATCGGTGTTTTAAAGGTAATGTGCTGTAGTATAGCCTATAAATCACGTAGAAGACCTAAAATTTATAACTCAGAAAAGTCTGAAGTCGAATGTGGGGAGCAATATGGCAATTTATTTCAAGATCACGTTATAAGCAAGAATAAAGCAATGTAATAGCAATTTCAAACACAAATGGTATAAATATAGATTCAAGAGTTAATGTGGCAAAAAGATTAAGGTAAAAATGGTGATTTGAATCATCAAATTACCCTATTACAATTCTACTTAAATAATGCAATAGTATAAATCAACCAAATGCTCCGTCAGATTAAGTGCTACAGTGTCTCAGAATCAACACACAGAGGCAAAGGCCTCTCTTTCTCAAGCCTCAGGGAGAAGCACAGCAGAGAACACCAATAAGGCGAAAGCCCCTCCTCTTCAGATTTTGCTAAGTGTAGAGAGTTAGGGAGGGAGGCAAAACCCCCTGATGTAAACATGTTTACATTACATAAGATGTCTATTTATGCATGTTCTTAAGCATCAAATTGCATTACATACTATAAATATTACATAGCATGCATCATCTTGCATTTAGATTAGTTTGAATAAAATGGAGGTTAATTGTCTCCTTTTATGTTTAGGGACAGAGTAAAATTTTTATCAGGGCCTCGGATCGAAGATCCAACCGTACAGATTTGATCAGGGCGATGATTGGAGTTTAACGACTCCAAGATCGCCCTAATTAGACATCTGTAGCATCAGATAGAGATCGAGGAACCTTAGAAGATCAAGGGCCAAGATGGTGTGAATCCACACTTCAGACGACAATTCTGCCCGCATGGATGAATTCAGATCAACGATCGCAGCCTAACGACGCAAAAATTGAATCAATCCAACAATCGTGGCACCATCTACATCATCCAGAAGATGGACGGTCAAAATGACGCCATGTGGGGCCATCTCAGCCGCCCAATCGGCCGCTGCACCTACTGCTCCCTTTCTTCTTCAATTTGAGCGTCGATTCTTCGTCGTTGGATGATCATCCAACGGCTGTGGATGCATGCGCACAAAACATAAGCGCGGCACAAACGCGCTTATGCGATGAAAAGGCGCGCGTTCGATCCTTGGCGAGCGGCAGCTGAGGTGTGATGAGGGGGCGCGACTGACCACTCGATCGCGATCGAGCAGCTGCAGGCACTCGAAAGCGCTCACGCCGCATCAGATGCCCACGTGTAATGCAGGATCAGACGTGGGCGAGAGTGCGGTTGAGGCACGGCGAGGATGCATCTCAGCCGTTCGATCTCGCGATTGAACAGTCGAGATTTCAAGAATGTGAACGCACGTTTCACGCGCGGGAGGCAAGCGGGCACGTGGGCGCAGCCCACGAAGGCCACGTTTGGATCTTTAGCGAAGGATTTATTCGTCACTAAAGGTCCTGAATTAATGTTTTTCAAATTAAAAGCACCAAATTGCCCTCATTCCTTACAACTATAAAAGGAGACCCCCTCCATATGAAATTTTCATCCCTTCTTTCTCTTCTCTCCTCCAAAGCTCAAGAGAAGCTTGTCCCACACCTGGGATGCTTCTCAAGAGATAAAGTCAAATTTTCGTCTCCATTTTGGAAGTGGATCCCGCGACGACGACGACGTGCTGCCCCTTTCCCGTTCTTCCCGCTTCGTCCTCCTTCTTCCCACTCTGTCCTCTGTCTTCCATGCGTCGTCTCGTCCGGCTCGTCCTCCAAGCGACCGTTTAGGAGGATATTTCTCTCTCCATTCTTTTTAATGCTTTCTAGAGTAGATTTACTATTTTCTAGTGTAATCATTTTCTGCTTTCTAGTCGTAATGAGTGGTGTAATAAACAATCTCTTTGATAATGAATTCCATGTTCATTCTACGTCACTTTTTTATTTTTGTTTGTAATATTCTCTCTCTCTTCTATTTATTATAAATAGATAGATAGTTTCTAATCAATTATTCTGCTTCGTGATAAATAAAACAAATGTGTATTTTTAATCAAACGTCCTCCTCCCTGAGTTCAACCTGGGATTTCTATTCCGGTACAAATTTTATTTGTTGAACACGAGTTCTTCACTTTCAAACTACGACGACAGGTTTCTCAAAACCAAATACGATAGTGTAGTAACTCGCAGCTTCAACATTTTGGCGCCGTTGCCGGGGAGGCAACGATTTCCGATCCTCTTTTCGCATTTCATGCACTTTATTGTCTTCTAACTTACTTTCTCTTGTGTCTATTATTTTGCAGTGACCTCCATCAGGGAATAATCAAGTGGTAGACTGGAGTAAAGTGCAGTTGAAGACAACTGTAAGTGCTCCCCATTCTTCCTCCCTTCCATAGATTTCATTTGTCACATTAAATCCAAATTCCAATTAACCTAGGTGTTTGCATAAATCCTAGGAATAGTTTGGTTGTTTGGATTCTCACTCATATTCATTCCACCCTCGTTTATAAAAAAGAAAACAAAAAGATAATCTTGTGGGGTAATTTTCAACAGACATAACGTAACCCACATTCAAGGCACTTAACGTAATTTATTTGTTTCTACTCAATCGGGTTCTGATCTGTGGAACCGGTACACACAAAGAAACACATAAAAGAGTAGAAATCATTCTCAGTTAATCATCTCTATGTGCCTAACTTAGTGGTGCATTTGTGGCCAATTGTTTGAATTGTTTGGGCCGCACCACTTTAGTTAAAATCAACTCATCATGTAGCTCCTCTTTAGGATTTTCAATCTAGGTCTATTCTAGGCACTCCACTTTATTTCTGGTTTTAAAGGAAAACATCTTCACCTGTGCTTTCAAAATCTGGTGTGCTAACAAAACTTGTTTGAAAAAACCTAAAGTTGAATCCTAAAAGCTACTAAGCAAGATTTGAATCCTAAAATTCACTGCATCAAAAATAATCTTGCTTGAAAACCACTGGTTGTGTACGCACACACACATTAATTAATCATTAAGGGCACAACCCAGATAAAGGGTCCATGTTTTTCAACGTTTCGTGCGGATTTAAAGCGTATTATGTTGTAGTATAACCGACAAAACGTTCGAACAAATATAAAGTTTTTATTACTCGAAGACCGGAGTATCCGAGGTCGAACACAGGGAGCAAACTCAGTACTTTGTAAAACCCAAGAATACAACTGTTAAATGCAAATATAATTGATTCAAAGAGTTTTTAAGAAAGATGTAAAAAAAATAGAATTAGACGTCTGATTTATGTATCAGACGTCTTAAATGTGATCTTTCTTTCTCTTTTTCTTCTTCTGCTTTGCCTTTCAGATCTCTTTGCAATCTTCCCTTGTCCTTCTTCTTCTTCTCCTGCGAAGACCTCTAACCTTTCTGTTTTCCTCCTTCGCCTGCGAAGACTTCTTTCTTTCTTCTTCTTCTGTCTTGCTTTCTTCCTTCTTCGTTGCCTTCTTCTTCTTCTTTGTCTTGCTTTCTTCTTCTTCTTTGTCTTGCTTCTCCTTTCTTCTGCAGCGGCCACGTCCTTCTCCTGCAATCAGCCTGCCTGCACAGGGGAACAAAACCTAACCCTTCTCCCTCTACCCGCGCGTGTCTCTCTCTCAAGCAATTCACTCTAACCGCTCTCCCAGAGCCACAGTCTCAATCGGGTCGGATCGTACCCGGGACCAGGCGCACCTGCAGGTGTGTGATGCGCGAGGAGTGCGTAGGTCTAGGTCGGGTCGGATCCGCCAGGTCCGCGTGGTCAGGCCGCGGACGAGGCGGGTGGGGTCAGTGAGGGACCTCACCCCTGTGCTTTCGAGGCAGTAAACGTATATCACAAAAAAGCTTTATACCATACCTGTGCCTTGAGATTCCACGATGTGGGACTAAACTTTCCGCCCTTCCTTTGCGTGCGCCCGCAGACTCTCGTGTGCAATTGCCCACGCTGAAGGCCCTGCTGCTGATCCTTGCTGAACTCAGTCACCTCGCAACTCTTGCGAGAGTCTGCTGCACCTGCCGCCTGGGAAGCCTGACGCCTGCTGCTGCTCCAAGTTTCCTGCTGCTTCGACTGTTAATGGCGGCCGGAGCGTTTACCTGAACTTCCACAGAACGGCCTATTGGCCCAATTAGAATGGCTGGAAACCTTCGCCGTAGCACGGCGAAGGCGGTGGGTGATGCTGCAGGTTGCCTGTCGGCCTAGGCGTGCCCGCCTAGGTCAACCTGTGGCCGGAGACGGTGGGTTGTTCGGGGGGTGATTATGGAGGTCTGGAGTGGCAGTTGTGGGGTGGAGCGAGTTCCTGGTGGTGAGGCGGAGCTCACGAGGTGGTTGGCGAGCCGTGTGGAGTGGCGGAGTGGTGTGGGCGGCTCGCCGGAGTTCGGTCGGTGATGTGGAAGATGAGGGTGGTCAGCGTCGGTCGAGGGGTAATCAGATGAGATAACAGGGGGAAAAGAGAGAGGATAGGATGGAGAGGAGTTCTAACCTAATTGTAAGGACGAAAGGGGACAGAAGGCGGACAGCAGTACTTGCTGTCGCCGGAGAAGATGACGCCCAGTGGGGGAGAACGGCGGCGACGACGGGGCTGAGGCGGCGTGCGCTGGTACTGCGCGACGCGGAGGGAGGTCAGGAAGCTAACTCTGCCACTGGTTTTGTGGCAGAGCGAAGAGGGAGGGGAGGGAGGCTCGCCGGAGCTAGCTGGGGTATTTGACCGAGCAGGAGGAGAGGAATTGAAGGGGGAAACTCGGCCAAATCAAGCTCAAGATGAGTGGCCGGGTCCGAGGGGTGTTTTATAGGTGCTGGACTTGGTGTGCAGGGCGTGAAGGGCACGTAATTGCCTGAGGTTGGTCGCCGGAGATGGAAAGGAGTTAGGATACCCAAATCTCTCGTGCGTTCGCACGAGAGATTGGGTTCACACCAACGATTGTGATTGACTTTATGAGGAAGGGAATTCCTCAGAGAATCCTCCTTCCATTTCTGGGAGGGAATCTCTGAGGGATTAGAGAGCAATCCCTCTCCGAACCTCGCCGGAGTTCGGTTCTGCCCTAGCAATGGCGGCAGGACCGATTTGCAAAGAAGGCGAGGAACCTAGGGGGCTCTCTGCAAGGATATTCAAAAGATAGGGACCTCTTTGTGATTTGGGTGTACTAACTTGCAAAGTAGGTCAAGATGACCTCTCCTTAGGTCCAAATTTTGGTATAAACCTAATTTGGACCTAAGGAAACCAATGGAGAAGTTAGATTTCAGGTTTGACCTCGTTTGACTGGATATTTTGCGTAAAAACCCAAATTAGGTTAATTGAAGAGTTAGGACCCTAATCTAGGTCAAACTAGGTTCCAAAGGCCAAATTAAGTGTTCTAAACCCTAGAGTATGGTTTTCCATGATTTGTAGAGGGTTTACTTGCTTTTTGTTCTAACCGGAACCTTGTTAATTTAAGCGGGTCTGTTTTAGGGTTACCAAGTGTCTTTTAGTTCTTAGATTGCACATGAACCCATTTCTGATTGACTCAACCCACTTTTTATCTCATTTAGACCATTTGACCTATGTTTTGCCTCTGAGAAATCCCGTTTATCTACTGCAATGGTAAAATTGCAGTTTTAACCTTTATTTCATGTTTTCTTCTTAGAGCACTTGTTTCTTCAGTTAGGCCTTCTTCTAGGTTATGTAGGAGCTTTTATCTTCTTTATTGTGTCAAAATGAGCTAGTTATGGCTCATGATGAGGCTCTCATCATACCCCCATGCCTAGCTTTTGCTAGTCCCTTAGCAAAATTTCAAAGTTTTAACTTCCGTTCTAGACCCTGAATGTTGTCAACAATGATAAGTGCTTCTCCTTTTCTTTTGTGATTAGGTGGGAATGCCGACAATAGGCCTAGAGGTACTCAAGTACCAACCAAAATCCGGACCTGTTCCGCTTTAGCCTCAGTCTTCTGCAAAGGTTTCTACGGCCCACAGAACCTAACCTAGGGTTTGTTGGACTCCGCGGTTAAAGCACCCGTGCTTGAGATATTTTTAGCCTAAGTTCAGTTTGCAGTGCGTTTTTTGTAAGAGAGAGATAGAAGATTTATTTGTTTGGAGAGCTTTTCTCTCTCTTTTCTTTTTTATTTCTAGCTTCGGATTAGCTTCTCAACACGGTCTGTATCGGATTCCTCGTCCCCATCATCAATCCTCAAAGGTCCCTGGCTTTCGAGATTTCGAGATAATCCCGCCCATGGCAACCCCCGGAACCCTGGCTTTCGAGATTTCGAGATAATCCCGCCCATGGCGTTCCGTGGCTGAATTCAGACCCTGGCGATTGACATTTCGTGATAATGCCACCCATGGTGTCTGAACCAACAGAGTGCTTACATGCCTCCAGTAGGATATTTAAATATCCTAAGAGACAAGCACCGAGGAGATGATATGTTGTTACGCATCTTCGAGGGGAATTTCCCGCCTCTCCGCGCTGGGAACTTGTCCAAATCAACTTGTGTTGATTGGCCGCTCCTAATCTAGGTGACTTTTTCAGAATATTAAACGCTCTTGCGTGTTTTGAATATTTATGCGCACTGAACCAGACTGTGTGTGAATTTGGGTGCTTAGGTTACCGAATCCCGCAAACCGGAGGTCAGTTAACGAGGCCGAATACTTCCTAAGCCTTAGACCTAATACTTAAGCTTCGCATTTTCCTCAACCTCTTGAGGATTGTCCAGATTTTAACGGATACGTGAATTTTTAAGCTAAAAATCTAGCCCAAGAGGCCTAAGACCAGCGTTCCCGCTAATCTCTTGTTATATCTCTGTAGCATTTTTCTTTTCTTTTTCTTGACTCGGTCTAGAACTTCAGTTAACCCCTTAATCTTTTACTAATGACTTTTTCTTTTTCTTTTCCTTTTGTGCTCCTTTCTTTATTTTTTGCTCTTTTTTGTCATTTTTTCTTTCTTTTTCTCCTCTCATTTGTATGACCCTGAATTGTTCCTCCCCTCTATCAAACCCCTTTTTTTTTTTTTTTTTATGAATGAAACCCTTTCTTGATATGAATTTTCTGACATTTTGCACTTTCATACCCCCCCATGCCTAAGATTTGCAATGTCCCCATTGTAAATTAGGTGGGTTCGAATTCAGCTTAGTTCATGTGTTAGGACAGGTGTGTGGTGAGTGAATGGGTCGAAGCGACTTGTTGCGAACGATTTCTAATCTCGGGTAGGTATACCTGAGGTGAAGTCGGCTGTTCTAATGGGTGAACCCTAAAGTGCAATATGAATTCCGCATAGCGATGTCAGAAACGGTTTCAGGTTTTTCAAAGAATGACGGGTTGCCTCCCGTTAAGCGCTGAGTTTTACGCCATCGGCTGGGCGTAATGAGCTCAAGAGGAAAGGAGGGTAAAGGATGACTCAGTCAAATCTATATCGGTCATGTCAATGAACGGCTTGAGTCTCTGCCCATTCACGACAAATGGTTCAGAATCGTGGCTGAGTGGGCTGATTTCAATAGCTCCATTTCCGAAGATTTGGCGGACTAGGTAGGGTCCGACCCACTTGGATCTTAGCTTTCCTGGGAATAGTTTGAGTCGAGCATCAAAGAGTAAAACTTTTTGACCAGGATGAAAGACCTTTCTAGAAATGTGTTTGTCGTGAAAAGCTTTAACCCGTTCTTTGTAAATTCGCGAGTTCTCATATGCGTCGTGGCGTAATTCATCGATCTCGCTCATTTGAAATCTTCTGTGGGTTCCAGCCTTAGAAAGGTCGAGATTACAGGTCCGTACTGCCCAATAGGCTTTATGCTCCAATTCGACGGGGAGGTGACATGCCTTCCCGTACACTAGTCTGAAGGGAGACATTCCTAATTGGGTCTTGTGGGCGGTCCTATAGGCCCACAATGCTTCCGGAAGCCGAGAAGACCAATCTTTTCTATCAGGTCGAACAGTAACCTGAAGGATCTTCTTGATCTCTCGGTTAGATAGCTCAGCTAGACCATTAGTTTGAGGGTGGTAAGGAGTAGAGATTCGGTGCGACACCCCGTATTTGATCATTAGTGACCTGAACTGAGCGTTTGTAAAATGGGTCCCTCCGTCGGAAATTATAGCACGCGGAATCCCGAACCTTGAGAAAATGTTTTGATGAAGGAATTTTATAACGACTTTATGATTGTTGGTTCGAGTCGGAATGGCTTCTATCCATTTGGAAACATAATCAACTGCGAGTAAAATGTATTCGAAGCCATCCGAGGTAGGAAAGGGTCCCATGAAATCAATCCCCCAAATATCAAAAATTTCGCATACCAAGATCGGCTGTAGAGGCATCATGTCTCTATGGCTCATGTTGCCTAGAGTCTGGCAACGGGAACATGCCTTACAGTGATTGTATGCATCTTTGAAAATTGTGGGCCAGTAGAAACCACACTGGAGGACTTTCGATGCGGTTTTATGTCCCGAAAAATGTCCACCGCATGCCTGGTCATGGCAAAATGAGAGTATGTCTTTGATTTCCACTTCCGTGACGCATCGTCGGATTATCTGATCAGCACCAATGCGGAAGAGATACGGGTCTTCCCATAGGTAATACTTGGCATCAGAACGCAATTTGTCCTTTTTGGCCTTCGACCAATCGGGCGGAATCTGATGTGATGCCAGGTAATTAACAATATCGGCGAACCATGGAAGACTTGTACTGATAGTCAGGAGGTGCTCATCAGGAAAATGTTCTGTAATAGGTCCGGACGGATCAATAATTTCAGGAGGAAGGCGGGATAAATGATCAGCTACCACATTGTGCTTTCCCGCCTTGTCGCGAATCTCGATGTCAAATTCTTGCAACAGCAAGATCCAGCGGATTAATCGAGGTTTCGCGTCCTTCTTGGCTAGGAGATGCCTCACAGCTGTGTGATCCGAGTATATGATAACACGGGAACCCAGAAGGTATGATCTGAATTTTTCCAGGGCAAATACTACGGCCAGCAGCTCTTTCTCAGTAACCGTATAGTTACGCTGAGCCTCATCCAGTGTTTTGCTGGCGTAGTAAATGACCACAGGTTTCCCATCAATTTTCTGCCCCAAAACCGCTCCTACAGCGAAGTCAGATGCATCGCACATGATCTCAAAGGGTTGAGACCAATCAGGGGACTGTAGGATTGGGGCTTGGGTGACTCGGTCACGTAAGATCTCAAATGCTTGAGTGCATTCCTTGGAAATTCCGAAAGGCACATCCTTGGAAAGCAGATTGGTCAGGGGGCGCGCGATTTTGGAGAAATCAGGGATGAATCGACGGTAGAAACCGACGTGCCCCAAAAAAGATCGGATGTCCTTAATCGAGCTAGGCATAGGGAGCTTGGAAATCAGGTTAACCTTAGCTCGATCCACTTGGATGCCTTTCTCTGAGATTAAATGTCCCAGGACAATTCCCTCAGGCACCATGAAATGGCTCTTTCCCAGGAAAGAACCAAATTCACCTCGATGCACCGCCTGAGTATATGGACCAAGTGTTGGAGGCAATCGTCAAATGATTGTCCAAAAACTGAAAAGTCATCCATGAAGACTTCCAGATAGTCACCTACCATATCTGAGAATATGGCAAGCATGCACCGCTGAAAAGTTGCAGGTGCATTGCAAAGACCGAATGGCATCCTTCGAAACGCGTACGTCCCGAAGGGGCAGGTGAATGTGGTCTTTTCTTGGTCCTCTGGATGGATTGCCACCTGATTGTAACCGGAGTACCCGTCAAGAAAGCAGAAGAATCTATTTCCCGCTAGTTTCTCGAGGATCTGATCAATAAAAGGTAGTGGGAAATGATCCTTCTTCGTGGAGGAATTTAGTCTTCTGTAATCAATGCAGACTCTCCACGAATTAGCTATTCGGGTAGGAATGACTTCCCCGGTTTCTGTCGTGATGATGGTAAGTCCTGCCTTCTTAGGTACCACTTGTGTTGGACTCACCCAACGACTGTCGGAGATCGGGTAGATGATCCCTGCATCTAACCACTTAATGATCTCCTTTTTCACGACCTCCTGTAGGTTAGGGTTTAGTCGCCTTTGCATTTCTCTTGAAGGTCGTGAGCCTTCTTCTGTATAGATTCGATGCGTGCAGTATGAAGGGCTTATACCAGTCAAATCATCTAGAGTCCATCCAATGGCTCTACGATGTTGCTGGAGAACAGAAATCAAACGGAGTTCCTGGTCAGGTGTGAGTCGAGAATTGATAATCACAGGAAACGTTTGATTTGAATCCAAAAAGACATATTTTAGATGTTCAGGAAGGGGCTTGAGTTCCATAACAGGATTGTCAGCAGCAGCGGGTAGTTCAGGGTTTGTATCGGGAGCAATGGTAGGAGTCATAGGTGTGTCTAAATTGTGTTCGCACTCCTCTGTTAGCGGTTTTTGACTTTCTAGTGGTTGATCAGGAATAATCAGGTTGTCCTCTATGTGCAATTCATCAACCACGGCTTTGACATCACAAATTTCCTCTATAACCCCGCAATTAATCCCTTGTTGGGCTTTGAAAATGTCAATCTTCAGATTTTGATTCCCAAATTTTAATTCTATCTGGCCCTCTTCGCAGTTTATATTGGCCCTAGCAGTGGCCAGAAAGGGTCTCCCTAATATGATTGGTGTGTCCCTTGGGTTCTTAGGTGCATCCATGTCCAGTACTATGAAGTCCACTGGGAAATAAAAATCTCGTACCCTAACAATGACATCCTCTAGTATACCTTTGGGTGACTTGATGGATCGATCAGCTAACTGCAATGTCACCTCAGTGGGTTTAAGTTCAGATTCTTCAAGGTGGTCAAGGAGGGATGTAGGTATTAAATTTATGGAGGCACCTAGGTCTAGTAAGGCTCTATCAAGTTGGGTTTCACCAATTTTACAAGAAATCAAGGGGGTTCCTGGGTCTTTAGCCTTGGGTGGGAGTTTGCTCAGGATGACAGAGCTGGCTTGCTCTGACAGTACAATCGGATTCCCATCCTTGGTTCGCGGCTTACGTTTAGGTGTACATATGTCTTTCAAGAATCTTGCGTAAGCCGGTATGTGGCGGATTGCATCCATCAACGGGATGTTTATCTGGACCTGTTCAAAGAGCTTGACCAGATCCTCCTCAGGAGCCACAGGTTTGGTTGTCCTTTTTCCTTTGGTCAAGGCCTCAGGAAATGGGATCCTAGCTGGTTCCTCTAGGATAGGTCCAGGTTCTTGATCTGGGACAGTAGTATCTTGGATGACTACCCTAGGGTCTTGGCGATTATCAGGCTTGGAGTGGTTCAGATAATGTGGGTCTTGTGTTGTTTTACCACTACGTGTTGTTACAGAGTTTAATCCAGCCTGACTTTGGTTTGGGTTAGGTAGGAGAGGTGGCTGCTGCTGAAATTCTGCATAAGATGTAGAAGCCTCCATCCTGTCTGGTGATGGAGTAGCAGGGGCCTGATAAATCAAATGTGCGTGGCCTGGATTTGGATTCATAATGCGCCTCTGGGTCGGCACATTATTTGGGTTGGGCAGAGGTTGCGAAGGAAGGGTGCCAGGTTGGCGAGAATTTGCCATCTGGGCCAGTTGGTTGCGAACCTCTGTGATCTCGTCCTTGTGCTGTTTTTGCATTGCCACATTCGTTTTTTGAATGTCAGCCAGCGTTTGAAGGATCAGAGTCAGTTGATCCTGATTTTGCCCAGATTGGTAGGTGGGATTGGGCCGAGGCTGAGGCGGCTGATATGGACGAGGAGCTTGTGGGCGGGGTTGATATGGTGGTTTTTGAGAGTTTCCCGCCCACTGAAAGTTAGGATGATTTCGCCATCCAGGGTTGTAGGTATTGGAGTATGGGTCGTTCTGGATGGCGTTGAGGTCCTCGCAGTTCTGAGAAACCTCAGGAAAGTCAGAATACGAGGGTTCAGAGTTCCCCCAACTCGAGTAGACGGGATCGGAGGTCACTCCGGTCTGGGAGGTAGACGGGGGTGGATAGGGGCCCATCCCCTTGGCAGGTTGGTGATAGATGTTTTGCACTGTTTCCCTTGCCAGAGGAGGTCGTGCAAAAGAGTTTTGTGCAGAGGTGGCTTGCTGCAAATGTCGAGTTAGCTCGTCCACCTTCTTTTCTATGATAGAGACCTTGTCCAACCGACTGGCCATCAATTCCAGGTCAACAGAAGTGGACAGGTCCTGCGTCTCATGTGTCCCTCTTAGATTCGTCGATGCGCGGGCATTCGTCCTGTCGAATAAGCCCAAGGAGTCATTGTTTATGGAGTTCTCGCACATGTTTTCGAGAATCTCCCACACCGTGTCCTCGTGTTGGCCCATGATGTTTCCTCCACATGTTGCATTGACGATTAGACGAATATCCTCACGGAGTCCCTGGTAAAAAGACTGGACTTGTTCCCACTTAGGGACTCCGTGATGGGGACATTTTCGCATGAGATCTAGGAATCGATCCCAAGCTTCGTGAAGAGGTTCTCCCTGTTGTTGAGTGAAATGAGTGATCTGGTGGCGCAAGGCATTCGTCCGGCCAACAGGGAAGAATTTTTTCAAAAATTCGGACTGTAATTCCTCCCAAGTGTTGATCGGGCGGGTCTGAGTCTGATACCAGTGCGCGGCCTTGTCCAAGAGGGAGAACGAAAACATTTTCATGAGTAGGATATCCCGGTTTTGTACATCTGACCCGAAAGTCTGGGCCAGATGCTTGAGTTGTTTAATGTGTTGGAATGGATCCTCAGAGTTAAGCCCATGGAACTTTGGTATGGCATGAATCATATTGGGCTTTAGATTCGAATCGGGTCCTCCAATTGGGATTCGTACTCGGGGTTCAATTGCCACCGCAGCGGGATTATAGTGATCTCGCATCATAGGTCGCTGTGGTGGGTTTACAAAGTTCTGAAAGAGATCGTTCAAGCGTTGAAGTTGGTGTTCAAGGTTATTCTCATCTTCAATGGGTTGTGCCATGATGGGAGAAGGAGGAGAATCAGGGTCTGAATCAGATGAAAGATTTATGTGGTGGGGTTGCTGCACAAACAAGGGCGTCGAGGCTTGGCCTCGGCGAGAATGAATATCTAGAGGAGGTCTTAAAGGTGGTCTCAAGGACCTCCTACCAAACATGCACCGGAAGATGTGATGAGATTAGAAGGTACTGGACCCAATCAAGACACCCAAGAATTGTTGGGTGACTATAGAGGTTCGGGGCAGATGGACCCCTGGATCAGAAGATCGTCCACCTGAGAAATACCTGGGCAGCCAGAGAGGGAGAGTCCCGCAAAGACCCCTACACGGTAGAGCGTCCCTACGGGTTACAGGGTTTCCCCCACCCGACCTCTCTTGTCACTGCGGTTCCAGGTAGACCAGAATGGGGATCTTGACCTCTTAAGTCTACCTTTTTTTTTATTTTAAGATCAAGGTGCTTAATGTTCCACTTGAACTTTTAAGTATTTTGAGTGCAAAAAGTGACCTAATATTAAGGTTGGTTGACCCGAGGGATCAACTTCACCTTTGAGAGCTTTTAGGTCCTTCCTTTTATGATTCAAATGAATTATCAGCCTGATTTGCTTAGGGTTCCTCTTATAAATATTTTCAAACACGGTTTAGGCACACTTCTTTTTGGAAAGTTTATTTCTTTATTTTAGAGAAGATGTGTCTCTAAAAACCCTAGCTTTGCAATCCTAACTTGGCTCTAATGGGTCCAATTTAGTTGCCTTAGAATTTAGCACCTAGGGCTCAATCAAGAAAGTTTTAGCCCTAGTTGCCTTAGTTGGATGACAGACAAAAATATGTTGAAATGAAAATCAGGCAACTTGATGAGTTACTAAATATAAGACAGGTAGCCCTAAGTTGACTTCTCCCCCTTTTTTTTTTTTTTTTTTTTTTTTGGATTGTGAGAGGGTTAAGGGGGAGGGCTTATGGAGATTACCTGCTCCAGTCTGTTGTGCAGTTGCTATTCTTTCCTTTCTGTTTTGCTTTCCCTGTTTGAACACAACAAAAGAGAAGTTAAGTCAGATATTAAATAGAAAAGTTGTACTCAAAAGCTTTACAAGTGCCCGTTGCTCCCCGGCAACGGCGCCAAAATGTTTTTCAACGTTTCGTGCGAATTTAAAGCGTATTATGTTGTAGTATAACCGACAAAACGTTCGAACAAATATAAAGTTTTTATTACTCGAAGACCGGAGTATCCGAGGTCGAACACAGGGAGCAAACTCAGTACTTTGTAAAACCCAAGAATACAACTGTTAAATGCAAATATAATTGATTCAAAGAGTTTTTAAGAAAGATGTAAAAAAAATAGAATTAGACGTCTGATTTATGTATCAGACGTCTTAAATGTGATCTTTCTTTCTCTTTTTCTTCTTCTGCTTTGCCTTTCAGATCTCTTTGCAATCTTCCCTTGTCCTTCTTCTTCTTCTCCTGCGAAGACCTCTAACCTTTCTGTTTTCCTCCTTCACCTGCGAAGACTTCTTTCTTTCTTCTTCTTCTGTCTTGCTTTCTTCCTTCTTCGTTGCCTTCTTCTTCTTCTTTGTCTTGCTTTCTTCTTCTTCTTTGTCTTGCTTCTCCTTTCTTCTGCAGCGGCCACGTCCTTCTCCTGCAATCAGCCTGCCTGCACAGGGGAACAAAACCTAACCCTTCTCCCTCTACCCGCGCGTGTCTCTCTCTCAAGCAATTCACTCTAACCGCTCTCCCAGAGCCACAGTCTCAATCGGGTCGGATCGTACCCGGGACCAGGCGCACCTGCAGGTGTGTGATGCGCGAGGAGTGCGTAGGTCTAGGTCGGGTCGGATCCGCCAGGTCCGCGTGGTCAGGCCGCGGACGAGGCGGGTGGGGTCAGTGAGGGACCTCACCCCTGTGCTTTCGAGGCAGTAAACGTATATCACAAAAAAGCTTTATACCATACCTGTGCCTTGAGATTCCACGATGTGGGACTAAACTTTCCGCCCTTCCTTTGCGTGCGCCCGCAGACTCTCGTGTGCAATTGCCCACGCTGAAGGCCCTGCTGCTGATCCTTGCTGAACTCAGTCACCTCGCAACTCTTGCGAGAGTCTGCTGCACCTGCCGCCTGGGAAGCCTGACGCCTGCTGCTGCTCCAAGTTTCCTGCTGCTTCGACTGTTAATGGCGGCCGGAGCGTTTACCTGAACTTCCACAGAACGGCCTATTGGCCCAATTAGAATGGCTGGAAACCTTCGCCGTAGCACGGCGAAGGCGGTGGGTGATGCTGCAGGTTGCCTGTCGGCCTAGGCGTGCCCGCCTAGGTCAACCTGTGGCCGGAGACGGTGGGTTGTTCGGGGGGTGATTATGGAGGTCTGGAGTGGCAGTTGTGGGGTGGAGCGAGTTCCTGGTGGTGAGGCGGAGCTCACGAGGTGGTTGGCGAGCCGTGTGGAGTGGCGGAGTGGTGTGGGCGGCTCGCCGGAGTTCGGTCGGTGATGTGGAAGATGAGGGTGGTCAGCGTCGGTCGAGGGGTAATCAGATGAGATAACAGGGGGAAAAGAGAGAGGATAGGATGGAGAGGAGTTCTAACCTAATTGTAAGGACGAAAGGGGACAGAAGGCGGACAGCAGTACTTGCTGTCGCCGGAGAAGATGACGCCCAGTGGGGGAGAACGGCGGCGACGACGGGGCTGAGGCGGCGTGCGCTGGTACTGCGCGACGCGGAGGGAGGTCAGGAAGCTAACTCTGCCACTGGTTTTGTGGCAGAGCGAAGAGGGAGGGGAGGGAGGCTCGCCGGAGCTAGCTGGGGTATTTGACCGAGCAGGAGGAGAGGAATTGAAGGGGGAAACTCGGCCAAATCAAGCTCAAGATGAGTGGCCGGGTCCGAGGGGTGTTTTATAGGTGCTGGACTTGGTGTGCAGGGCGTGAAGGGCACGTAATTGCCTGAGGTTGGTCGCCGGAGATGGAAAGGAGTTAGGATACCCAAATCTCTCGTGCGTTCGCACGAGAGATTGGGTTCACACCAACGATTGTGATTGACTTTATGAGGAAGGGAATTCCTCAGAGAATCCTCCTTCCATTTCTGGGAGGGAATCTCTGAGGGATTAGAGAGCAATCCCTCTCCGAACCTCGCCGGAGTTCGGTTCTGCCCTAGCAATGGCGGCAGGACCGATTTGCAAAGAAGGCGAGGAACCTAGGGGGCTCTCTGCAAGGATATTCAAAAGATAGGGACCTCTTTGTGATTTGGGTGTACTAACTTGCAAAGTAGGTCAAGATGACCTCTCCTTAGGTCCAAATTTTGGTATAAACCTAATTTGGACCTAAGGAAACCAATGGAGAAGTTAGATTTCAGGTTTGACCTCGTTTGACTGGATATTTTGCGTAAAAACCCAAATTAGGTTAATTGAAGAGTTAGGACCCTAATCTAGGTCAAACTAGGTTCCAAAGGCCAAATTAAGTGTTCTAAACCCTAGAGTATGGTTTTCCATGATTTGTAGAGGGTTTACTTGCTTTTTGTTCTAACCGGAACCTTGTTAATTTAAGCGGGTCTGTTTTAGGGTTACCAAGTGTCTTTTAGTTCTTAGATTGCACATGAACCCATTTCTGATTGACTCAACCCACTTTTTATCTCATTTAGACCATTTGACCTATGTTTTGCCTCTGAGAAATCCCGTTTATCTACTGCAATGGTAAAATTGCAGTTTTAACCTTTATTTCATGTTTTCTTCTTAGAGCACTTGTTTCTTCAGTTAGGCCTTCTTCTAGGTTATGTAGGAGCTTTTATCTTCTTTATTGTGTCAAAATGAGCTAGTTATGGCTCATGATGAGGCTCTCATCAGTCCATCACATTTCAAAGTACGTTCAAATCTAGTCCTAAATAAAATAGAGTAGACGTTGGCCTTAAGGATTCGACTCGCTCTTCAGAGCCCAGAACGAGATTATTTTTGATTAATTTATTTCTACTGTTCAATCTGATGTCTAGCTAGGGGAGTAGAATCAAACGATCGCGGCTAGGGGGTACACTAAGAATCGAAGGTGCAAGCCGAAGGAAGAACCTTCTCCCCAGTCCCTCCTAACTGGTTGGATTGAATAGACAGAAGTAGATCAAATCATTTTTTTATCTCAAGATGGGTTCTGGTAGTTTGTAGGTCTTTAGGCTAGCCCACTTAAGGATAGGTTTGATTGCTTTTATTGCAGGGCGCTTTTCTTCCTCCCATCTCTCATGAATCCTTCCACATTTTATACGCATTCCCGCTCTTTCCCTCCTGTTTTGAGTTATCCTTAACATGACGATTATCCCGACTCGTACTATAATCAACCATCAGTTAGTTGTGATAACTCAGATTGGGGATACAGTTCCGGACCTCCGTGTTTAGGGTTTAACCTTGAACACTATGGTTGTAATTTCTATCCTTCTTAGAGCCACATCGATTATAGATCGTCACCCTTTCATGGACAACCTAATATGATCTACAATAAAGAAGGATACACTGATTCTTACCCATCCTCTGATTACATTGCCTTTAGGTCATCACCACCTTTTGAACAGTCCGAAATGACCTATTATCAGGAAAGGTATAACGAATCTCAATTCGTTAACTTCTCTGCACTGATCCCAAACCCACCCAACCTTGAACCAACTCATTTGGTTCAGGGTAACTAGGTTCAAGATAAGGTTCTGGTTAACTTGAGGAATATCGTACAATCTTTAGTAGTTCAGCCAATACATTCCATTGAAAGATTGAAGCCCCTGATTGAAATGATTGATGATTTGAATAAGTATTTGTTGGATTGACTCCAGGATGTTAAGGATAAGAACCAGGGTGAGTTTCTACTTGGGAAGTTAGCGAAATTGAGAATGAGATTTGTGGTTGCTTTGGTTCAATCGTGGGATGATTCCCAGGATGAACCCCCTTCAGGAGAGCCAAGGTCAGAACCCGCTCCGGCACTCGTCAAGGGGGACATGTGTTACGAAGCTGACCAGATTGAATTAGAGCAACCAATTAAGGATGATCTGATTTCTTCACCTGAAATCCCTAAGCCAGGGTACGAGGAAACGTATGTCTCCATGGACCAGAAAATGACAGATGATTTTGGGACATACATTAATACGGATTTGGATTTCTTTGATTCTGATGGTGAAGATTCAAGTTGCGAAGTCTCACGTGAGTTTACGGAATATGATTTCTGTGAGACGATTGGGTCTGAGGAATCTGATAGATCATTTGATAGCCCAATAACTGAGGAAACTGATCTTATTGGGGCTCACATTACGGATCCAGAATCACATTTTCTGGAGGATTCAATCCAATGCCCTGATTGTCAGTTACACCCCATTGAGCTTATCGATGATTCTATTTTTGAGATAACTAGACCCAAGTCAATTCTAATTCAGCCACATCTTTTAGACTTGGAAATTTCAGACGAGGAGATTAATATGCAGGTGGCCCCGGAATTTGACATTCTGAATGAGGAGGATAGGAGTTGGGAAATTTTGATTTGGGAAGCGAATTCCGGAGGAAATATAAGACCGAGTCTAAGGGTTCCAATTCATCTGAAACCATCAAACCAAAACCCTTATGACATTTGTTTTGAGGATGTTCAACCCAAGCATACATTCATTGATTATCCTTTCAATATCAAATTCTCTATAACCCGACTCTTTGGTCTTGGGTTGCATCTTCATAAATAGCAGTCCCGACCCCGCTTGCATACTGATTTTAGGTTTCGGGTAATTTTTATTCAGAACCTTGGATATTCTCGATTATGGGGTATGAGTCAGCACCACAATTTGGTCCACATCTGTGGACATCTGCTGGTAGGTCAGAGGTTTCTTCTTTTATTCTGATTCTGATCTGCACCTGTGAATTCTTTATTTCTCTTCTTTGTATAGTGTGCCTAGCTGAAGGCACTAAATTCAGCACGTATACAGCTTTTTTTAGTTTTATCTTGGAGTGGACCCGATATTCACGCAATTCAGGTGCTTTCTACTTTATTCCACTCTGTTTATGTCCTTTTAATACAATGAGAACATTTCATTAGATAGGCATGGGGGGGTGGATATTCATTTCTGAATTTATTCGTCAACTCCGTAGATTCATTTTATTTTCTTTTATATATATATATAAATGGTGGAATTAGGAAAGAGAACTTGGATTTAAGAAAAATTTTAATCTTAGGAAATACTACATTATGATCTGAACATGAAGACCCTTCAGGTCTTCGGACTTAATCAACCTGTGTATCCACTAAAATGTGGATTTGTTTTTTGAGTCCTCGCCAACCTAAATTTTATTTTAATTTGAGTAAATAAGTTTGGGTGATAAGTACGCGACTTATCAACCCGCCCTCTAATTTGAGGGAACTTTAAGCCTAAAGCATCTACACACTATCTTGCCATAGACTCGTTAATCGGCGGTTCTAACGAAAATTGGGTAGCTAATGAACCTTCTAGGGTGATATTGCTGGCAAGTTATCATGGGTAACAACCCATAGGTAGGTTGTCCAGAGCCCAGTCACTGGACCATTCTCTTTTTGCTGCCTTTAGGTAAATCTTAGACCGGGGAAGCCACCTACTTAAACAAAAAAGAGAAAAAGAAAGTCAAAAAGAAAAGAAAAAGAAAAGGAGAAAAGAAAAAAAAAGAAAACAAAAGAAATAAGTCATACTTCGCCACACGAGTATGGTTGACAAGTTGTCGGTGGTAACAGCTCATCGACCGATTGTCCAGAACCCAGCTCAATAAATGCACTGTAAATTCCCAAAACACTTAAGAAGAAGCAGAGAAGTAGAATAAATAGGGGAGATATACACTGGATTCACCCTTGTGTTGACCCCATAAAAATAAAAGTAGGGAGAAAGCTACCGGTTGTAAAGATACACCTTTAGGCAAAATTCTCTTTTTAAGGTCACTAAGAGGCGTAGAAATCCGAAGTCCATTTCAACTGCCGATTAACGAGTCTATCAAATTCACAATAAGATGCTTAGAATTTAGGATTCTCATTAAATCTTGGGTGAGTTGAATGGTCGTAGAAAGCCACTCTTAAACCCTAAACTCGAAAATCCAAAAAAATTAGAAACGAAGAAAAAGAGAAAAAAAAAATTTTCTTTTAATAAGGCGAGGGCTTGAGGCAGTCTGCATTTTGGCAGATAACTGGGCACTGTTGTGTCTTTCAAAGTTCAGATCCTAAGTATACATTTTCTTAATGTTGAAAATAACTTATGCCTAAATAATCCAACCTAATTCTTTTATAAATAGCATGTAGTTTTTGCTAGGGACTAGCAAAAGATAGGCATGGGGGTGTGATGTAAACATGTTTACATTACATTAGATGTCTATTTATGCATGTTCTTAAGCATAGAATTGCATTACATACTATAAATATTGCACAGCATGCATTATCTTGCATTTAGATTAGTTTAAATAAAATGGAGGTTAATTGTCTCCTTTTATGTTCAGGGACAGGGAAAAATTTTTACCGGGGCCTCGGATCGAAAATCCAACCATACAGATTTGATCAGGGCGACGATTGGAGTTCAACGACTCCAAGATCGCACTAATCAGACATCTGTAGCATCAGATAGAGACTGAGGAACCCTAGAAGATCAAGGGCCAAGATGGTGTGAATCCACACTTCAGACGACAATTCCGACTGCACGGATGTATTCGAATTGACGATCGTAGCCTAACAGCGTGAAAATCGACTCAATCCAACAACCGTGGCACCATCTACATCATCCAGAAGATGGACGGCCAAGATGGCGCCATGTGGCGCCATCTCAGTCGCCCAACCGGCCGCTGCACCCGCCGTTCCCTTTCTTCTTCAATCTGAGCGTCGATTCTCAGATTGAATCGCGCTGTGGATGTGCGTCGATCATCCAACGGCTGTGGATGCACGTGCACAAAACGTAAGCGCGACACAAACGCGCTTATGTGATGAAGAGGCGCGCGTTCGGTCCTTGGCGAGCAGCAACTGAGGCGCGGTGAGGGGGTGCGATTGACCGCTCGATCGCGATCAAGTGGTTGCGGGCGCTCGATAGCGCTCACGCCGCATCAGACGCCCGCGCGTAACGTGGGATCAGACGCGTGCGAGAGTGTGGTTGAGGCACGGTGAGGATGCATCTCAGCCGTTCGATCTCACGATCGAACGACCGAGATTTCAAGAATGTGAACACGTGTTTCACCCATGGGAGGCGAGCGGGCGTGCGAGCGTCACCCACGAAGGCCACGTTCGGACCTTTGGCGATGGATTTATTCGTCACTAAAGGTCCTGAATTAATGTTTTTCAAATTAAAAAGACCAAATTGCCCTCACTCCTTACAACTATAAAAGGAGACCCCCTCCATATGAAATTTTCATCCCTTCTTTCTCTTCTCTCCCTCTCCAAAGCTCAAGAGAAGCTTGTCCCACACCTAGGATGCTTCTCAAGAGATAAAGTCAAATTTTCGTGCCCATTTCGGAAGTGGATCCCACGGTAACGACGACGTGCTGTCCCGTTCCCGTTCTTCTCGCTTTGTCCTCCTTCCCACTCCATCCTCCATCTTCCAGGCGTCGTCCCGTCCGGCTTGTCCTCCAAGCGACCGTCGAGGAGGATATTTCTCTCTTCATTCTTTTTAATGCTTTCTAGAGTAGATTTACTATTTTCCAGTGTAATCATTTTCTACTTTCTAGTCGTAATGAGTGGTGTAACGAACAATCTCTTTGATAATGAATTCCATGTTCATTGTACATCTCTTTTTTATTTTTGTTTGTAATATTCTGTCTCTCTTTCTCTCTTCTATTTATTGTAAATAGATAGATAATTTCTAATCAATTATTCTGCTTAATGATAAATAAAACAAACATGTATTTTTAATCAAACGTCCGCCTCCTTGAGTTCAGCTCGGGATTTCTATTCCGGTACAAATTTTATTTGTTGAACACGAGTTCGTCACTTTCAAACTACAACGACAGGTTTTTCAAAACCAAATATGATAGCGTAGTAACTTGCAGCTTCAACACCCCCTCTCTCTCTTTCTTTCTCTTCCTTCTCTCTCAGAATCAGGCGAACCAGATCAGACCAGGGTAACCGGGTAAATGGGCAGAGGCCCAGACCCGCATGGCGTGAACCGCGGGTGAGGACATGCGTATGCACGTGCGTGGGCGGGGACCTCACCCCCTCTGCGTGCTGAGGCAAATAGCCGTAAGCACAAATTCAACTTATGTGCTACCTCCACCTCTTCTCTTCACGAGGTGGGACTAAGTGCCACCTCCTTCTTCATGCGTCAGCTGCTATGAAGATGCCTCCAATTGGGGCAGTTGCAGATGCTGGCGACCCTAATCAAGGACCTGGGAAGGGTCCTGGGAATACTTTGCGTGACCTGGGGCACTCGCCTGGAGTGGATGCCTAAAGAACGTGATGAGAGCTCGCTTGAAGTAGCTGCAACAATGGCACTGTGGCGCAAACACCTGAAGAGAGAAAAATGGCTCGATGGCCACGTCAAAGATGTTCAAGAGCTTCGCTGTGGCATGGTGAGGGCAATGGTGGTGGTGGTGAGCTATGAGTGGGATCGGAGAGGGCTGGCAAGGGCGTACTATGAACGTGATGGTGGCGGTGTTCAATAGGCAGTTAGGACAAGCAAACCCCTCAATTTCTTGAGGGGTTTTGCTCGCATGGATGAGGTGATGCTTATGAGGTAGGTGGCGAGGCTTATCGTGTGGTGTAGCTGATGGAGAGCCTCGCCGAAGTGGTTGCCGGAGCTGATGAAGGTGACAATGTTGTGGGGGAAACGGTGGTCGTGCGTGTGTCGTAAGTGCGGAAAAAGAAGTAGGGAGAGAGAGAAGTGACCTGAGTAGGTAGCGAACGACGGGGACGAGAGGCGACGCCGGGTCTGGTGTGGCTGGCACCGGAGACGAAGAGAGCTCCGGTGGGAGAGAATCGGTAACGACGAAGGGGATTGGGGCGCTCGCTGGTATGGCGTGATGCAGAAGAGGGAGAGGAAGGAGAATCCACCACTGGTATTGTAAGTGGATGATGAGAGTGGTTGAAGGGATTTGCCGGATGTCCTGGAGCTTTTCGACAAGAGAGGAGGGAGGAAGGAGAAGTATTCTGGCTGAAAACGAGTGTGAGGAGGACGGTTTGTCCTCAGGGGTTTTTAAATAGGCCTTAAATGGAGGTTTGAAGCATGGAAACCAAGTTTTCAAGCTTGGTAGGTTCGTCGGAATAGGACACCCACATCTCTTATGCATTCGCATGAGAGATTGGGAAGGAATTGGAGACTTGGACATGGCTCAATAGGAAGGAGATTACCTGACGAATCTCTCTTTCAATTTTGACAAGGATTCGTCAACTAATCACTGTGTTCTTGCCAAAAGAAGCTCACATGAGTAGGATTCCTCCACGACAATGGAGGATGGACCTCTTTGCAAGGAATGACGACAAAGATTGGTGGTATTTGTAAGGAATTTCAAAAGCCGAGGGGTTGTGCGAGAGAGAAAGAATCAGATTGGACCAAATTACAAACTAGGTCAAGATAATCTCTGATTGGGCCCAAATTTTGATATAAACCTAATTTGGACCTAAGGAATCTAATGGTGAAGTTGGATTTTTGTTTTGACCTATTTTGACTGGGTAATTTATGCAAAAACCAAAATTAAGGCGATAGTCTATCTGAGACTTTATTTGAGGTCAAAATGAGTTCAGATGGTCAAATCAAAGATGCCAAACCCTAACAAATATTTTTATATGATTTTTAGAGGGTTTAGATGAATTTTATCCTAACCAGAACCTTAATTAATTAAGCAAGTTTGTTTTTAGGGTTTCAGATGTCCATTAAATTTTGAAATGCGTGAAAACTCTTTTCTGTCTGCATGGACCCACTTATTTGGTATTAATGACTAAATGACCTTTAATAAACCCCTGGCATACCCTTTGGGTATTCCGTATTTGTGATAAGATGGTAAAATTGCAGAAATAACCCTAATTTCATATTTTCTTCTTAAAACAACTCATCATGCTCAAGAGACCTTCTGATTGATATGTAGGAGTTTTTATTGAATTTATATGACCAAATTGAGCTAGTTGTTCCCATCAACAACCCACCTTCACGCAACCACCTCCGACTCTGATACACCACCATACGCACCTTCATGTTACAAAACCACCACCATCATCTTCACAGTGCCTGGGCGAAGCCTTTGAGCCATCTGATCGGGGCTTTTAAGCCCGTATTTGTGATCAAAGGTTATCGTCGGAGCTCCGCCACTATTTCTCATCTCCGACCCCATTCTTCATGTTCTAGAGATGAACGGTCTAGGTGCACCCTCTAGGACTTGCGGACTCGCTCTAGGATCATGTTTAAGTAGTCAATTGGGTACCACACCAACCGTTGTTGCTTCAATTGGTCGAGACCTTCATCTGCAGCCACACATGGTGAGGAGGATGTGGGACAGTCCCACACCGTGAGAACATAGGCACACAACAACCCATAAATTATTTTTGTGCCTACGGCTCGCTGCCTCAGCATGCACAGGGGGTTAGGTCCATGCTCATGCACGCACATACACACACCCTTGCCTGTGCTTGCCCCACGCTGGTCTGGGCCTTGGTCTGATTACCTGGCTACCCGGGTTTTGTCTAGTCTGATTCTGAAGAGAAGAGAAGAGAAGGAAAGAGAGAGAGGTGGGGGGGTTTTTCCCTCGGTTGCTCTCTACACTTAGCGAATTTGAGAAGCAATCGCCTCTTTGCTATTGTGCTATGCTTGTGCCTCTCCCTAAGACTTGAAGGAAAAGAGAGGCCTTTGCCTCTGTTGCTGGTTCTAGGCTATTGTTACATTATTGAGATACTTAGTTGACGTGGAATATTTGGTTGGATTCACTGTTCATTTATTTGAGATTTTTGAGCTTAATTAAAAGGGTTAATTGGTGATTCAAATCACCACTTTAACCTATCATTTTTTGCACATTGATATTTGAAATCTTGATATATCATTGCTTATATCTTTTAGTTAAAATTGTGATCTTAAGATTGATTTGTCGATTGCTTCCTACGTTCGATCTCGGATTTCCATTCAGGTTATAAATTTTATTTGTTTCCGCACTTTATCGACTATACTACAACGTAGCATTTTTAAAACCCGATTCAGAGTGACAAATAATTGATACTTATAACAAGTACTTGTACACTGTGAGTACTGAACAAGTACTCATTTGGACATGAGTTCTTGTTGAACGTCGGAGGACTATGCTATCGGAGTTGGTTTTGAAAACCTGTCGTTGTAGTTGAGTAGCAAAGAACTTAGGTTCAACAAATAAAATTTATACCGAAAATCTGTTGAGAAATCCCGTGTTGAACTAAAGGAGGCTACGTTGATCAAAATTCGCAGTTATATTTTTTTGTGTTTTTGTTTAAAGGGCGGAATAATCACAATGAAATGGAATCACTATAGATAATAAGAGAGAGAGAGGGAAAACATTCACTTGATATTGTAAAATATTTTTACAACTAAGAAAGAGAGAAAAGATTACACTAGAAAGCGAGAAATTATTACAACTAGAAAGCAGAAAAATTCTACTCTAGAAAGTAGGAAAAAGAATGGGAGAGAGAAGTTATCCTCCTCAACGATCGCTTGGAGGACGAGCTGGAAGAGACAATGCCTGGAAGACGAGGAACGGAGCGGGAAGGAGGTCGAAGCAGGAGGAACAGGAATGAGGCAGCACGTCGTCGTCGTCGCGGGATCTGCTTTCGGAATGGGGGCAAAAACTTGATTTTAGGTCTTGAGGAGCATCCCGGGTGTGGGACAAGCTTCTCTTGAGCTTTGGAGAGGGAGAAAAGAGAAGGAAGGGATGAGAAATCCGTATGGAGGGGGTCTCCTTTTATAGTTGCAAGGAGTGGGGGCATTTTGGACATTACAACTTGGAAAACATTAATTCAAGTGATGGATTTATCCGTCACTAAAGGCCTGAGTGTGGCCGACGTGCGCGCCACTCGCGTGCCCCCTCACCTCCGCACCCTTCAACACATGCGCACGTTCACGCGCTCTCAGCCGTCCGATCAAGAGATCGAACGACTTAAAGTAGCTTTGGCCGCGCAGCGAGCTTGCGTGCGATCACGCGTAAGCGCCGCACGTAGGCGCTATCGCTCGCTTTCCGCCGTTGGATTTGTGTCACGTGGCTCTGATCGCGTGCCTACGTGCTGCGGATGCGGCCTCGATCGCACGTCGTGCGCTCGTGTAGCATGCTCGACCGCTACGCTATTGCGGTGAGTTTGTCGTGTGGATGTTTTAAGGTGCTAGCGTCTTTGGCCGTTGGATGGTGATCCAACGGTCTAAATCCATTGCGCGGATGTGGAGAGAGAGAGGGCGTGACGGTCATGCAGATTTGGCTGGGCGCGATCTCGACCGTTGGATTTGCATCCAACGGCTGAGATTTGTCGAGCGAGAGAAGAAGGAGAGCTGCGGTCGATGTTGGGCGGCTATGATGGCGCCACGTGGCATCATCTAGGCCGTCCATCTTCTAAGTGATGTAGATGGTGCCATGGGTGTTGGGTTGGACCGATTTTTGCACCATTAGACTAGATCGTCGATCCAAACCCATCCGTGTGGTTGGATTTGTCGTTTGAGGTGCGGATTAACACCATCTTGGCCCTTGATTTTTTAGGTTCCTTGATCTCTATCTGGTGCTACAGATGTCCGATTAGGGCGATCTTAGAGTCGTTGTACTCCAATCGTTGCCCTGATTAGATCCGTATGGTTGGATCTTCGATCTGAGGCCCTGAGAAATTGTTACCCTGTCCCTGACCATAAAAAGGAGACAATTATTGTACAATTTATACAACTTGATATAAATGCATGATTATGCATGTTATGCACTATTTACAATGTATGATGTTAATGTGACACTAAGAACATGTATTAATAGACATTTTAGGTTAATCAGATGTATGCACATCACACCCCCATGCCTTTCTTTTGCTTGTCCCTAGCAAAACTTACATGCTATTTATAAAGGAATTAGGTTGGATTACTTAGGCATAAGTTATTTTCAACATTAAGAAACTTCTACTCAGGATCTGAACTTTCAAAGACACAACAGCACCTAGGTATCTGCCAAAATGCAGACCGCCTCAAGCCCTTGCCTTATTCAAAGAAAATTCTCTTTTTCTTCTTTTCTAATTTTTTTTGATTTTTGAGTTTAGGGTTAAAGAGTGGCTTTCTACGGCCACTCAACCCACCCAAGATTTAATGAGAATCCTAAGTTCTGAGCATCTTATTGTGAATGTGATAGACTCGTTGATCGGTAATTAGAACGGACTTTGGGTTTCTACGCCTCTAGGTGACCTTAAAAAGAGAGTTCTGCCTAAAGGTACATCTTTACCATCGGTAGCTTTCTCCCTACTTTTATTTTTGTGGGGTCAACACAAGGGTGAGTCTAGTGCATATCTCCCTAGCTTATTCTATTTCTCTGCTTCTTCCTAAGTGTTTTGGAAATTTTTAGTGCATTTCTTGAGTTGGGTTCTGGATAACCGGTTGATGAGCTGTTACCACCGACAACTTACCAGCTAAACTCGTGCGGTGAAGTGTGGCTTATTTCTTTTGTTTTCTTTTTCTTTTTAAGTAAGTGGCTTCCTTGGTCTAAGATTTTCCTAAAGGCAGCAAGAAGAGAATGGTCCAGTGACTGGGCTCTGGACAACCTAGCTATGGGCTGTTACCCACGATAACTTGCCAGCCATATCACCCTAGAAGGTTCATTAGCTACCCAATTTTCATTAAAATTGTCGTACAACGAGTCAGTGACAAGATAGTGTGTAGATGCTTAGACTTAAAGTTCCCTCAAATCAGAGAGCGGGTTGATAAGTCGTCTACTTATCACTGAAACTTATTTAATCAAATTAAAATAAAATTCAGGATGGCGAGAACTCGAAAAATAAATCCACATTTTAGTAGATACCCGGGCTGATTAAGCCCAAGGACCTGAAGGGTCTTAGTATTCAGATCCTATTGTAATATTTCCTAAGATTGAAAGGTCCTAATGTCTAAGTATTCCTTTATAATTCATTTTTTTTATGTATATATAAGAAGAGATAGAATTTACAAGAATTTCACAGAGCTAACAAAATGATTCAGAAATGAATCCACCCCCCCATGCTTAGCTGATGTAATGTCCACATTGAGAATAAAAGACATGAAAGGAAGGGTAGAGTATGGAAGATATCACCTGAATGTGAGCTCGGGTCAGCTCTGAGTCAGGCTGTACAACTGTTGAGTTTAATGCCGCCAGCTAGGCAAAGTTCAGCCAAAAGAAGTCACAACATGGCTAGAGCAACCGTGTCTGAGATGGGTTCTGGAATAATACGGTCAATAACAGGCTTCAGACGTTGACCTTTGACTTTGAATGAATTACCCATCTTCGGGTCAGAGATTTAAACAGCTTCGTTTGGAAAAATCTAGTCGATAATGAATGGGCCGTTCCATTTTGACCTAAGTTTGCCGGGAAAGAGCTTAAGTCGAGAATCGAATAGCCAGACCTTCTGGTTCGGCTCAAAGCTCTTGAAAGAAATCAATTGGTCATGTAGAGCTTTGGTTTGAGCCTTGTAGATCTTGGCATTCTCATACACATCATTTCTATGCTCCTCCAACTCAAATAGTTGGAGTTTCCTAGTGTTCCCGGCTAAACTCAGTTCCATATTGCACTGCTTGATTGCCTAGAATGCCCTATGTTCAATTTCTACGGGTAAATGGCACGCCTTTCCATACACCAGACGAAATGCAGACATTTCGATGGGCATTTTATACGCCGTACGATAGGCCCAAAGAGTGTCCTCAAGCTTTTGAGTCCAGTCTTTGCGATCAGGCCTAACCATTTTTTGTAGAATATTCTTGATCTCTCGATTGGAGATCTCATCCTGTCCATTCGTCTGGGGATGGTAAGGTGTGGAGATTCGGTGATTAACCCCATATTTTGCCAGCAAATTAGGGAACTGGGCATTAGTGAAATGAGTGCCACCATCACTAATGATGGCCCTCGGAATCTCAAACCTGCTGAAGATGTTCTTAATGAAGTCGATGACCACCTTGTGGTCATTGGTTCGGGTTGGAATCGCCTCGATCCATTTGGACACGTAATCAACAGCGACGAGAATGTATTGATGTCCAAATGAAGGAAGGGTCCTATGAAGTCGATGCCCCAAACGTCAAAGATTTCGACAGGAAGAATAGGGTTTACGAGCATCATATCTCTCTTAGTTATGCTCCCAAGTGTCTGGCATTGGGAACATGACCTTGAGAATTCCTAGACTTTCTTGAATAAAGATGGCCAATAAAATCCAGATTGCAAAATTTTTACAACCGTCTTTTTCCTGGAGAAGTGTCCACCACACACAGATGCATGGCAGAACTCAAGTATATTGTTGAATTTGTTCTCCGAAATGCATTGGCGAATAATTTGATCAGAGCCGATGCGGTACAGTTCAGGGTCCTCCTAGAAGTAATATTTGGCCTTAGATTTGACTCTATCTCGTTGTTGCTTGGTCCAATCCTGGGGGATTTGACCAACGGCCAAATAATTAACAATGTCAGCAAACCATGGGGTTTGGACGCCTGAAACTGTAAGGATGGTTTCATCTGGAAAAGTATCAGCAATAGGAATATCTGGACGAAAAGAATCACTCAGAAGTCTCAGCAGATAATCTGCCACCACATTCTGTACCCCAAATTTATCCTTGATTGAAGGTTAAATTCTTGAAGCAGAAGAATCCAACGAATAAGCCAGGGTTTGGCATCCTTTTTGGCCAAGAGATGTCTCAAGGCTGAGTGGTCGATATATATAATGTCGTGAGACCCTAAGAGCTAAGCCCTGAACTTCTCCAAAGCAAATACTATGGCTAGTAATTCCTTTTCAGTAACAGTGTAATTCCTCTGGGCCTCGTCCAGAGTTTTACTAGCGTCGTAGATAACAGAGAGCTTCCTATCAACTTTCTGACCCAAAACAACCCCAATCGCGTAATCAGAAGCATCGATCATGATCTCAAAAGGGGCTATCCAAACCGGTGGTTGCAACACCGGGGCACAAGTGACTGCTGTTTTAAGAAAATTAAATGCCTTACGGCTTGATTCGTCAAAATCAAACGGCATTTCTTTGGTGAGAAGATTGTTTAGAGGGTGAGCAACCTTCGAAAAGTCCTTGATGAATCTCTTGTAGAATCCCACATGACCAAGAAATGATCGAATTTGTTTGATAGATGTGGGAGGAGAAAGTTTAGCGATAACATCAACCTTAGCTTTATCCACTTCAATTCCTCGTTCAGAGATTACATGACCCAAGACGATGCCTCCTTGTGTCATGAAATGACTCTTTTCCCAGCTAAGGACCAATCATGTTTTGATGCATCGTTTAAGAATCATTTCAAGATTAGCTAGACAAGAGTCAAGCGATTCTCCAGAAATAGAGAAATTGTCCATGAAGACTTCCATAAACTCTCCCACTATGTTTGAGAATATGGCCAGTGTACACCTTTGAAAAGTCGCAGGTGCATTGCATAAGCCGAATGGCATCCTACGGAAAGCAAATGTTCCGTAAGAATAGGTGAAAGTAGTTTTTTCTTGATCCTCAGGATGGATAGGAACTTGGTTGTATCTCGAGTAGCCATCAAGAAAACAGAAGTACTTCTGCCCGGCTAATCGTTCCAAGATTTGATCAATGAAAGGCAGAGGGAAATGATCCTTTCTCGTGGCCATGTTCAGCTTCCTGTAATCGATACAAACCCTCCAAGAGGAAGCTGAATGAGTTGTGACAGATTCTCCTTTCTTATTAGTCACAACAGTAATCCCAGCTTTTTTGGGAACAATTTGCACGGGACTTACCCAAGGGCTATCAGAGATTGGTAAATGATTCCTGCATCGAGCCACTTAATAATCTCCTTCTTGACCACTTCTCGCATATTTGGATTTAATCTCCTCTGCATCTGGCGAGAAGGGCGGGATCCATCTTCCAAAAATATTCTGTGATTGCAATAAGATGGCTCGATCCCCCTAAGGTCATGTATGGTCCAACCAATTGCCTCCTTGTGTTCCTTCAGGACCTTAATCAGTTTAATCTCTTGCTCCTTTGTTAATTTAGCACTCATAATCACATTGAGCATCTTATGTGGTCCTAAAAACTGATATTTCAGATTCTCAGACAATGGTTTCAGTTTGAGCTGGGGCGGGTTGATGATTGAAGGTAAGGAAGATATTGCTGAAGACTCATCAAGAGGAAGAGGTTGAGAGTGAACAAAATCAGTAACCTCTTCAGAAGATGGTGAGTCTGTCATAGAGGGTTGCGGGTCCAATTCATCATCAGAGGAGGAACTTCCAAATGCAGAAACCATCATACACGTCTCAATATTCATTTTAGCGTCCTCAAGTTCCTCAATAAATCTACAATCCTCAAATTTATTAATCGCCTTAAAAATATCCAATTTCATTCTTTGATCCCCAAAAGCAATTTCCATGCTACTGCTTTCATAGTTAATGTTGGCCTTAGCAGTAGCCAGGAACGAATGTCCCAAAATGATAGGCGTGTTCCTTTGATTTTCAGGTACATCCATGTCAAGGACAAGGAAATCTACAGGAAAATAAAAATCCTTAACCTTAACAATAACATCTTCAATAATGCATTGCAGATTTGTGACCGAACCTTTTGCTAACTGCAGCGTTACTGAAGTTGGTCGAAGTTCACCTAATCCAAACTTCTCATAAAGAGAAGTCAGAATTAGATTGATGGATGCACCCAGATCCAGCAGTGCTCTATCAAAAGTGTAATCTCCGATGACATAAGAAATCAAAGGAGCACCTGGATCTCTCTTTTTCTGAAGGAGGTGGTGCAGGATAACAGAACTAGCCTGCTCAGAGAGTACCACCTTCCTCGGAACAAATTCTCTCGACTTACGCTTTTGCGTACATAAATCCTTTAAAAATCTCACGTAAGCCGGTATTTGTTTGATAGTGTCGAGGAGAGGAATATTGATCTCGACATTCTTGAAAATATTTAGAAGCTCCTCATTACTATCAACAGACTTCTTCCTTGAACTGATTAAGGCCTCAGGAAAAGGAACATGAGTCAGATCTTCGGAATTAGGTTCCTAAGCCTTGATATCTTCTCCAGAATTCTCCTTTCTCTCCTCAGGTTCTTCAAGATTCGGTAAATCAAAACAGTGTGGTTGTGGATCCTGAGTTTGTTTACCACTCCTCAAGGTAACAGAATTTGCGGATGCATATGAGTTCGGGTCTTGGGGACAGTTAGGAAAGATTGGAGGGGCTTCATTTGCCAAGAATCGTTGATTTGCAAAAGAAGAAGAGGAAGGACCCTGCTCAACCACCTGAGCATGTGCATGTGGGTCCCTCTGATTTCCGTACCCATGGGTTTGATTGCCTGGATTCAGGATATTTCATGGGTTGGGTACAGGTTGAGATGGTAGAGATCCAGGTTGACGAGAATTAGCTATGAGCTCGGTTTGCAAGTTTTCCAGCGAAGTTTTCATTTGCTGCATAAGCTGGAGCATAGATCCTTGCATCTCTACCATCTGTCAGTTCAAATCAACTTGGCCTACGGGTTGACGGGCGTTCCAATCTAGCTGAATGATATGATTCGGGGGCAACTGGTATAAACATGACCCTGACCCATTGGTCGTTGTGAAGCATAGTTGCTGGGTCGGAATTGGGTCTGCTACCTCAGATTTTTCCAGGAGAAGTTAGGGTGGTTTCTCCAACCTGGATTATAAGCATTGGAGTAGGGGTTGGATCTAACATTCTCTTGTACAGTACAAACATCGTCATAGGGTGAGGATGGAGAGAAAGAAAGGGGAGGATCAGAGAAATTGGGATCAAAGGCCCCTGTTTGGAACCCGTGGGGTTCCGAATAATGCTGGCTCGCAGGTTGAGCCGCATCAAGTTAATTCACGAACTCTCATCCAGAAGGAGCTCGCGACGAATGGAATCCCGAATTCTGGGATTGAGTGGATCGAAAGTTGTTCATTGAGTTTCCAACTATCCACTCCTCCATTCTCTTAGCAACCAAGTCCAACTTATCAAGTTTATTACAAATCAATTCCATATCGAATGAATGAGAGTCGTGGACTTCATTAACATTCGATCTGGGCTGCTGGGACCAGTTAAAAGTATGCATGGAGGCATGATTGATCGAATTCTCACTCATCTCCTCAAACAAATCATGCTCGCTATCTGTGTCTTTGTTAAGGAATTACCTCTGCAAGAAGAGTCCACGTGATTTCTGAGTTGCTTAGTCAACCCATGGTAAAAAATCTGCACGAGTTACCATTTCGGCACCTCGTAGTGTGAACACCTCCGCAATAGGTCCTGGAATCGCTCCCAGGCAACATGAAACTGCTCCCTCGACCGCTGGGTAAAGGTAGTGATTGCCCGTCTCAAAGCATTGGTACGTCCGACAAGGAAGAATTTCTTCAGAATGGTCGATTTCAACTCATTCCAAGTTGCAATTGGTCTTCCTATAGTCCTGTACCAATGAGCGACTTTATCCCTAAGAGAGTGGGGGAAGAGCCTCATGATCATTTGCTCCTCATTCATGTTTCGCGCCTTGGTGGTCTAGACCAAAGTGGTCAAGTCCTCCAAGTGCTAAAACGGGTCTTCAAAGCCATGCCCATGGAAATGTTTGATTAGGCTTAACACCTGGGGCTTGATTTCTACTTCTCTGGCAGGAATGTAGACGCTGGGATGTTCCCCATAATTTGAAGGATTATAAAAATCCTTCAAGGGTTGAGCACCCTGCATTCTCTACATTTGTTCCAGCTACCTTCGAAAGACCTCCTGTGGATCTTGGGGTAGAGGAGGCTATCGATCGGCCATGGGATCAATTTGGCCAAAATTTAATCTACGCCTCCTAGAATACTCTAATGGTCCTTCCAATCGGGGATTCAATGACCTTCTTCCCAGCATAAACTAGGAAAAGGTCGGAAAGATTGGGAATAAGAACCCTGCAGCACAACAAAACAAGCCAATCCTTAAGTAGGGTAGACTAAGGATCTACAGACTACCAGAACCCGCCTTAATATTGTAAACGATTTACTCAACTTATTTTTGTTCAATCCAACCAGTTAGAAGGAGGGACTGGGGAGAAAATTTTTCCTTCAGCTTGCGCCTCCGGTTCCTAGTGTACCCTCCAGCTGTGGTCGTTTGATGCTACTCCCCTAGCTAGGCATTAGATTGATCAATACAAGCAGGTTAGTCATAAAAAATCTCAGACTAGGCCTCAAAGAGCGAATTAGTCCTTAAGGCCAACATCTACTCGATTTTATTGAGGCCTGGGATTGTAGTGCTTATGGAATGTGGTAGGCCCCTAAAATGGGTTGTGCCCTTAATGATCAATTGAGTATGTGTAAGTGCATGCACAACTAGGGCTTTCAAGCAAGATTATTTGTGATGAGTTGATTTTATTATTCAAATCTTGCTTAAGTAGCTCTTAGGGTTTAGAATTAGGTTGATTTCAATCAAGTTTGAGGCAAACTAGGTTTTCAAGCATGGGTGAAGATTGCTTTCATTTTAAAATCATAAATAAAGTGGAGTGCCTGGTATGAACCTAAATTGAAAACCCTAAGAGGAAGCTACTTGGTGAGCTGGTTTTAGATTGAGTGGTGTGGCCCAAACAACTCAAATA
Organism: Thalassia testudinum; assembly: GCA_037157565.1. Lineage (NCBI taxonomy): Eukaryota > Viridiplantae > Streptophyta > Magnoliopsida > Alismatales > Hydrocharitaceae > Thalassia > Thalassia testudinum. The sequence continues at coordinate 16,632,278 of JAZHRO010000076.1, read as the reverse complement.
ATTTGCCACAATTGTACCATTGAATTAGGCACACAGAAATGATTAACCTAGAATGATTTCTATTCTTCTATGTGTTGATTTGTGTGTACCAGTTCCACAGATCAGAATCCGATTTAGTAGAAGAAAATCAATTAGGTTAAGTGCCTTGAATGCGGGTATATGTTGTGTGTATGTTGACTTACCCCACAAAAATATCTTTTTATTTTTTTTTATATGCTAGGGTGAAATGAATGTGAGTGGAAATTCAAACAACCAAACTAATCTTAGGATTTATGCAAACACCTAGGTTAATTGGAATTTGAATTTAATGTGATGAAATGAAATCTATGGAGGGGGAAAGAATGGGGAGCACTTATAGTCGTCTTCAACTGCACTTTACTTCAATCTACCACTTGACGATTCCATGATAGAGGTATCTACAAAATAATAAACACGAGATAAAGCAAGTTAGTAGACAGTAAAGTGCATGAAATGAGAAAAGAAGATCGGAAAATCGTTGCCTCCCCAGCAACGGTGCCAAAATTTTGAACGTCGGAGGACTACGCTATCGGAGTTGGTTTAGAAAACCTGTCGTTGTTGTTGAGTAGCGAAGAACTCGGGTTCAACAAATAAAATTTATACCAAAAATCTATAAAGAAATCCCGGGTCGAACTCAGGGAGACTACGTCGATCAAAATTCGTAATTATATTTTTTTGTGTTTTTGTTTAAAGGGTAAAATAATTATAATGAAATGGAATCAATATAGACAATAAGAGAGAGAGAGGGAAAACATTCACTTGATATTGTAAAATATTTTTACAACTTAGAAAGTGAGAAAAGATTACACTAGAAAGCGAGAAATTATTACAACTAGAAAGCAGAAAAATTCTATTATAGAAAGTAGGAAAAAGAATGGGAGAGAGAAGTTATCCTCCTCGACGATCGCTTGGAGGATGAGCCGAACGAGACAACACCTGGAAGACGAGGAACGGAGCGGGAAGAAGGAGGTTGAAGTAGGAGGAATGGAAATGAGGCAGCACGTCGTCGTTGTCAAGGGACCTGATGAGAGCCTCATCATGAGCCATAACTAGCTCATTTTGACCTAATAAAGAAGATAAAAGCTCCTACATAACCTAGAAGAAGGCTTAACTAAAGGAACAAGTGCTCTGAGAAGAAAACATGAAATAAAGGTTAAAACTGTAATTTTACCATTGCAGTACATAAACGGGATTTCTCAGAAGCAAAACATAGGTCAAATAGTCCAAAGTGGGTTGAATTAATCAGAAATGGGTTTATGTGCAATCTAAGAATTAAATGACACTTGGTAACCCTAAAACAGATCCGCTTAAATTAACAAGGTTCCAGTCAGAATAAAAATCAAGCAAACCCTCTAAAAATCATATAAAAACATCCTCTGGGGTTTAGAACACTTAATTTGGCCTTTGGAACCTAGTTTGACCTAGATTAGGGTCTTAGCTCTTCAATTTACCTAATTTGGGTTTTTACGCAAAATGTCCAGTCAAAAGAGGTCAAACCTAAAATCCAACTTCACCATTGGATTCTTTAGGGCCAAATTAGGTTTGTACCAAAATTTGGACCTAAGGGGAGGTCATCTTGACCTACTTTGCAAGTTAGTACACCCAAATCACAAAGAGGTCCCTATCTTTTGAATACCGTTGCAGAGAACCCCCTAGGTTCTTCGCCTCCTTTGCAAACCGGTCCTGCCGCCATTGCTAGGGCAGAACCGAGCTCCGGCGAGGTTCGGAGAGGGATTGCTCTCTAATCCCTCAGAGATTCCCTCCCAGAAATGGAAGGAGGATTCTCTGAGGAATTCCCTTCCTCATAAAGTCAATTACAATCGTTGGTGTGAACCCAATCTCTCGTGCGAACGCACGAGAGATTTGGGTATCCTAACTCCTTTCCATCTCCGGCGACCAACCTCAGGCAATTACGTGCCCTTCACGCCCTGCACACCAAGTTCAGCACCTATAAAACACCCCTCGGACCCGGCCACTCATCTTGAGCTTGATTTGGCCGAGTTTCCCCCTTCAATTCCTCTCCTCCTGCTCGGCCAAATACCCCAGCTAGCTCCGGCGAGCCCCCCTCCCCTCCCTCTTCGCTCTGCCACAAAACCAGTGGCAGAGTTAGCTTCCTGACCTCCCTCCGCGTCGCGCAGTACCAGCGCACGCCGCCTCAGCCCCGTCGTCGCCGCCGTTCTCCCCCACTGGGCGTCATCTTCTCCGGCGACAGCAAGTACTGCTGTCCGCCTTCTGTCCCCTTTCGTCCTTACAATTAGGTTAGAACTCCTCTCCATCCTATCCTCTCTCTTTTCCCCCTGTTATCTCATCTGATTACCCCTCGACCGACGCTGACCACCCTCATCTTCCACATCACCGACCGAACTCCGGCGAGCCGCCCACACCACTCCGCCACTCCACACGGCTCGCCAACCACCTCGTGAGCTCCGCCTCACCACCAGGAACTCGCTCCACCCCACAACTGCCACTCCAGACCTCCATAACCACCCCCCGAACAACCCACCATCTCCGGCCACAGGTTAACCTAGGCGGGCACGCCTAGGCCGACCGGCAACCTGCAGCATCACCCACCGCCTTCGCCGTGCTACGGCGAAGGTTTCCAACTATTCTAATTGGGCCAATAGGCCGTTCTGTGGAAGCTCAGGTGAACGCCCCGGCCGCCATTAACAGTCGAAGCAGCAGGAAGCTTGGAGCAGCAGCAGGCGTCAGGCTTCCCAGGCGGCAGGTGCAGCAGACTCTCGCAAGTGTTGCGAGGTGACTGAGTTCAGCAAGGAGCACCAGCAGGGCCTTCAGCGTGGGCAATTGCACACGAGAGTCTGCGGGCGCACGCAAAGGAAGGGCGGAACGTTTAGTCCCACATCGTGGAATCTCAAGGCACAGGTATGGTATAAAGATTTTTTGTGATATACGTTTACTGCCTCGAAAGCACAGGGGTGAGGTCCCTCACTGACCCCACCCGCCTCGTCCGCGGCCTGACCACGCGGACCTGGCGGATCCGACCCGACCTAGACCTACGCACTCCTCGCGCATCACACACCTGCAGGTGCGCCTGGTCCCGGGTACGATCCGACCCGTTTGAGACTGTGGCTCTGGTAGAGCGGTTAGAGTGAATTGCTTGAGAGAGAGACACGCGCGGGTAGAGGGAGAAGGGTTAGGTTTTGTTCCCCTGTGCAGGCAGGCTGATTGCAGGAGAAGGACGTGGCCGCTGCAGAAGAAAGGAGAAGCAAGACAAAGAAGAAGAAGAAGGCAACGAAGAAAGGAGAAGCAAGACAGAAGAAGAAGAAAGAAAGAAGTCTTCGCAGGCGAAGGAGGAAAACAGAAAGGTTAGAAGTCTTCGCAGGAGAAGAAGAAGAAGGACAAGGGAAGATTGCAAAGAGATCCGAAAGGCAAAGCAGAAGAAGAAAAAGAGAAAGAAAGATCACATTTAAGACGTCTGATACATAAATCAGACGTCTAATTCTATTTTTTTTACATCTTTCTTAAAAACTCTTTGAATCAATTATATTTGCATTTAACAGTTGTATTCTTGGGTTTTACAAAGTACTGAGTTTGCTCCCTGTGTTCGACCTTGGATACTCTAGTTGTTCGAGTAATAAAATTATTTGTTTAAACGTTTTGTCGGTTCTACTGCAACGTAATACACCTTTAAATCCGCACAGAAACGTTGACAACATTTTGGCGCCGTTGCCGGGGAGCAACGGGCACTTGTAAAGCTTTTGAGTACAACTTTTCTATTTAATATCTGACTTAACTTCTCTTTTGTTGTGTTCAAACAGGGAAAGCAAAACAAAAAGGAAAGAATAGCAACTGCACAACAGACTGGAGCAGGTAATCTCCATAAGCCCTCCCCCTTAACCCTCTCACAATCTAAAAGACAAAAAAAAAAGGGAGAAGTCAACTTAGGGCTACCTGTCTTATATTTAGTAACTCATCAAGTTGCCTGATTTTCATTTCAACATATTTTTGTCTGTCATCCAACTAAGGCAACTAGGGCTAAAACTTTCTTGATTGAGCCCTAGGTGCTAAATTCTAAGGCAACTAAATTGGACCCATTAGAGCCAAGTTAGGATTGCAAAGCTAGGGTTTTTAGAGACACATCTTCTCTAAAACAAAGAAACAAACTTTCCAAAAAGAAGTGTGCCTAAACCGTGTTTGAAAATATTTATACAAGAGGAACCCTAAGCAAATCAGGCTGATAATTCATTTGAATCATAAAAGGAAGGACCTAAAAGCTCTCAAAGGTGAAGTTGATCCCTCGGGTCAACCAACCTTAATATTAGGTCACTTTTTGCACTCAAAATACTTAAAAGTTCAAGTGGAACATTAAGCACCTTGATCTTAAAATAAAAAAGGTAGACTTAAGAGGTCAAGATCCCCATTCTGGTCTACCTGGAACCGCAGTGACAAGAGAGGTCGGGTGGGGGAAACCCTGTAACCCGTAGGGACGCTCTACCGTGTAGGGGTCTTTGCGGGACTCTCCCTCTCTGGCTGCCCAGGTATTTCTCAGGTGGACGATTTTCTGATCCAGGGGTCCATCTGCCCCGAACCTCTATAGTCACCCAACAATTCTTGGGTGTCTTGATTGGGTCCAGCACCTTCTAATCTCATCACATCTTCCGGTGCATGTTTGGTAGGAGGTCCTTGAGACCACCTTTAAGACCTCCTCTAGAAATTCATTCTCGCCGAGGCCAAGCCTCGACGCCCTTGTTTGTGCAGCAACCCCACCACATAAATCTTTCATCTGATTCAGACCCTGATTCTCCTCCTTCTCCCATCATGGCACAACCCATTGAAGATGAGAATAACCTTGAACACCAACTTCAACGCTTGAACGATCTCTTTCAGAACTTTGTAAACCCACCACAGCGACCTATGATGCGAGATCACTATAATCCCGCTGCGGTGGCAATTGAACCCCGAGTACGAATCCCAATTGGAGGACCCGATTCTGATCTAAAGCCCAATATGATTCATGCCATACCAAAGTTCCATGGGCTTAACTCTGAGGATCCATTCCAACACATTAAACAACTCAAGCATCTGGCCCAGACTTTCGGGTCAGATGTACAAAATCGGGATATCCTACTCATGAAAATGTTTTCGTTCTCCCTCTTGGACAAGGCCGCGCACTGGTATCAGACTCAGACCCGCCCGATCAACACTTGGGAGGAATTACAGTCCGAATTTTTGAAAAAATTCTTCCCTGTTGGCCGGACGAATGCCTTGCGCCACCAGATCACTCATTTCACTCAACAACAGGGAGAACCTCTTCACGAAGCTTGGGATCGATTCCTAGATCTCATGCGAAAATGTCCCCATCACGGAGTTCCTAAGTGGGAACAAGTCCAGTCTTTTTACCAGGGACTCCGTGAGGATATTCGTCTAATCGTCAATGCAACATGTGGAGGAAACATCATGGGCCAACACGAGGACACGGTGTGGGAGATTCTCGAAAACATGTGCGAGAACTCCATAAACAATGACTCCTTGGGCTTATTCGACAGGACGAATGCCCGCGCATCGACGAATCTAAGAGGGACACATGAGACGCAGGACCTGTCCACTTCTGTTGACCTGGAATTGATGGCCAGTCGGTTGGACAAGGTCTCTATCATAGAAAAGAAGGTGGACGAGCTAACTCGACATTTGCAGCAAGCCACCTCTGCACAAAACTCTTTTGCACGACCTCCTCTGGCAAGGGAAACAGTGCAAAACATCTATCACCAACCTGCCAAGGGGATGGGCCCCTATCCACCCCCGTCTACCTCCCAGACCGGAGTGACCTCCGATCCCGTCTACTCGAGTTGGGGGAACTCTGAACCCTCGTATTCTGACTTTCCTGAGGTTTCTCAGAACTGCGAGGACCTCAACGCCATCCAGAACGACCCATACTCCAATACCTACAACCCTGGATGGCGAAATCATCCTAACTTTCAGTGGGCGGGAAACTCTCAAAAACCACCATATCAACCCCGCCCACAAGCTCCTCGTCCATATCAGCCGCCTCAGCCTCGGCCCAATCCCACCTACCAATCTGGGCAAAATCAGGATCAACTGACTCTTATCCTTCAAACGCTGGCTGACATTCAAAAAACGAATGCGGCAATGCAAAAACAGCACAAGGACGAGATCACAGAGGTTCGCAACCAACTGGCCCAGATGGCAAATTCTCGCCAACCTGGCACCCTTCCTTCGCAACCTCTGCCCAACCCAAATAATGTGCCGACCCAGAGGCGCATTATGAATCCAAATCCAGGCCACGCACATTTGATTTATCAGGCCCCTGCTACTCCATCACCAGACAGGATGGAGGCTTCTACATCTTATGCAGAATTTCAGCAGCAGCCACCTCTCCTACCTAACCCAAACCAAAGTCAGGCTGGATTAAACTCTGTAACAACACGTAGTGGTAAAACAACACAAGACCCACATTATCTGAACCACTCCAAGCCTGATAATCGCCAAGACCCTAGGGTAGTCATCCAAGATACTACTGTCCCAGATCAAGAACCTGGACCTATCCTAGAGGAACCAGCTAGGATCCCATTTCCTGAGGCCTTGACCAAAGGAAAAAGGACAACCAAACCTGTGGCTCCTGAGGAGGATCTGGTCAAGCTCTTTGAACAGGTCCAGATAAACATCCCGTTGATGGATGCAATCCGCCACATACCGGCTTACGCAAGATTCTTGAAAGACATATGTACACCTAAACGTAAGCCGCGAACCAAGGATGGGAATCCGATTGTACTGTCAGAGCAAGCCAGCTCTGTCATCCTGAGCAAACTCCCACCCAAGGCTAAAGACCCAGGAACCCCCTTGATTTCTTGTAAAATTGGTGAAACCCAACTTGATAGAGCCCTACTAGACCTAGGTGCCTCCATAAATTTAATACCTACATCCCTCCTTGACCACCTTGAAGAATCTGAACTTAAACCCACTGAGGTGACATTGCAGTTAGCTGATCGATCCATCAAGTCACCCAAAGGTATACTCGAGGATGTCATTGTTAGGGTACGAGATTTTTATTTCCCAGTGGACTTCATAGTACTGGACATGGATGCACCTAAGAACCCAAGGGACACACCAATCATATTAGGGAGACCCTTTCTGGCCACTGCTAGGGCCAATATAAACTGCGAAGAGGGCCAGATAGAATTAAAATTTGGGAATCAAAATCTGAAGATCGACATTTTCAAAGCCCAACAAGGGATTAATTGCGGGGTTATAGAGGAAATTTGTGATGTCAAAGCCGTGGTTGATGAACTGCACATAGAGGACAACCTGATTATTCCTGATCAACCACTAGAAAATCAAAAACCGCTAACAGAGGAGTGCGAACACAATCTAGACACACCTATGACTCCTACCATTGCTCCCGATACAAACCCTGAACCACCCGCTGCTGCTGACAATCCTGTCATGGAACTCAAGCCCCTTCCTGAACATCTAAAATATGTCTTTTTGGATTCAAATCAAACGTTTCCTGTGATTATCAATTCTCGACTCACACCTGACCAGGAACTCCGTTTGATTTCTGTTCTCCAGCAACATCGTAGAGCCATTGGATGGACTCTAGATGATTTGACTGGTATAAGCCCTTCATACTGCACGCATCGAATCTATACAGAAGAAGGCTCACGACCTTCAAGAGAAATGCAAAGGCGACTAAACCCTAACCTACAGGAGGTCGTGAAAAAGGAGATCATTAAGTGGTTAGATGCAGGGATCATCTACCCGATCTCCGACAGTCGTTGGGTGAGTCCAACACAAGTGGTACCTAAGAAGGCAGGACTTACCATCATCACGACAGAAACCGGGGAAGTCATTCCTACCCGAATAGCTAATTCGTGGAGAGTCTGCATTGATTACAGAAGACTAAATTCCTCCACGAAGAAGGATCATTTCCCACTACCGTTTATTGATCAGATCCTCGAGAAACTAGCGGGAAATAGATTCTTCTGCTTTCTTGACGGGTACTCCGGTTACAATCAGGTGGCAATCCATCCAGAGGACCAAGAAAAGACCACATTCACCTGCCCCTTCGGGACGTACGCGTTTCGAAGGATGCCATTCGGTCTCTGCAATGCACCTGCAACTTTTCAGCGGTGCATGCTTGCCATATTCTCAGATATGGTAGGTGACTATCTGGAAGTCTTCATGGATGACTTTTCAGTTTTTGGACAATCATTTGACGATTGCCTCCAACACTTGGTCCATATACTCAGGCGGTGCATCGAGGTGAATTTGGTTCTTTCCTGGGAAAAGAGCCATTTCATGGTGCCTGAGGGAATTGTCCTGGGACATTTAATCTCAGAGAAAGGCATCCAAGTGGATCGAGCTAAGGTTAACCTGATTTCCAAGCTCCCTATGCCTAGCTCGATTAAGGACATCCGATCTTTTTTGGGGCACGTCGGTTTCTACCGTCGATTCATCCCTGATTTCTCCAAAATCGCGCGCCCCCTGACCAATCTGCTTTCCAAGGATGTGCCTTTCGGAATTTCCAAGGAATGCACTCAAGCATTTGAGATCTTACGTGACCGAGTCACCCAAGCCCCAATCCTACAGTCCCCTGATTGGTCTCAACCCTTTGAGATCATGTGCGATGCATCTGACTTCGCTGTAGGAGCGGTTTTGGGGCAGAAAATTGACGGGAAACCTGTGGTCATTTACTACGCCAGCAAAACACTGGATGAGGCTCAGCGTAACTATACGGTTACTGAGAAAGAGCTGCTGGCCGTAGTATTTGCCCTGGAAAAATTCAGATCATACCTTCTGGGTTCCCGTGTTATCATATACTCGGATCACACAGCTGTGAGGCATCTCCTAGCCAAGAAGGACGCGAAACCTCGATTAATCCGCTGGATCTTGCTGTTGCAAGAATTTGACATCGAGATTCGCGACAAGGCGGGAAAGCACAATGTGGTAGCTGATCATTTATCCCGCCTTCCTCCTGAAATTATTGATCCGTCCGGACCTATTACAGAACATTTTCCTGATGAGCACCTCCTGACTATCAGTACAAGTCTTCCATGGTTCGCCGATATTGTTAATTACCTGGCATCACATCAGATTCCGCCCGATTGGTCGAAGGCCAAAAAGGACAAATTGCGTTCTGATGCCAAGTATTACCTATGGGAAGACCCGTATCTCTTCCGCATTGGTGCTGATCAGATAATCCGACGATGCGTCACGGAAGTGGAAATCAAAGACATACTCTCATTTTGCCATGACCAGGCATGCGGTGGACATTTTTCGGGACATAAAACCGCATCGAAAGTCCTCCAGTGTGGTTTCTACTGGCCCACAATTTTCAAAGATGCATACAATCACTGTAAGGCATGTTCCCGTTGCCAGACTCTAGGCAACATGAGCCATAGAGACATGATGCCTCTACAGCCGATCTTGGTATGCGAAATTTTTGATATTTGGGGGATTGATTTCATGGGACCCTTTCCTACCTCGGATGGCTTCGAATACATTTTACTCGCAGTTGATTATGTTTCCAAATGGATAGAAGCCATTCCGACTCGAACCAACAATCATAAAGTCGTTATAAAATTCCTTCATCAAAACATTTTCTCAAGGTTCGGGATTCCGCGTGCTATAATTTCCGACGGAGGGACCCATTTTACAAACGCTCAGTTCAGGTCACTGATGATCAAATACGGGGTGTCACACCGAATCTCTACTCCTTACCACCCCCAAACTAATGGTCTAGCTGAGCTATCTAACCGAGAGATCAAGAAGATCCTTCAGGTTACTGTTCGACCTGATAGAAAAGATTGGTCTTCTCGGCTTCCGGAAGCATTGTGGGCCTATAGGACCGCCCACAAGACCCAATTAGGAATGTCTCCCTTCAGACTAGTGTACGGGAAGGCATGTCACCTCCCCGTCGAATTGGAGCATAAAGCCTATTGGGCAGTACGGACCTGTAATCTCGACCTTTCTAAGGCTGGAACCCACAGAAGATTTCAAATGAGCGAGATCGATGAATTACGCCACGACGCATATGAGAACTCGCGAATTTACAAAGAACGGGTTAAAGCTTTTCACGACAAACACATTTCTAGAAAGGTCTTTCATCCTGGTCAAAAAGTTTTACTCTTTGATGCTCGACTCAAACTATTCCCAGGAAAGCTAAGATCCAAGTGGGTCGGACCCTACCTAGTCCGCCAAATCTTTGGAAATGGAGCTATTGAAATCAGCCCACTCAGCCACGATTCTGAACCATTTGTCGTGAATGGGCAGAGACTCAAGCCGTTCATTGACATGACCGATATAGATTTGACTGAGTCATCCTTTACCCTCCTTTCCTCTTGAGCTCATTACGCCCAGCCGATGGCGTAAAACTCAGCGCTTAACGGGAGGCAACCCGTCATTCTTTGAAAAACCTGAAACCGTTTCTGACATCGCTATGCGGAACTCATATTGCACTTTAGGGTTCATCCATTAGAACAGCCGACTTCACCTCAGGTATACCTACCCGAGATTAGAAATCGTTCGCAACAAGTCGCTTCGACCCATTCACTCACCACACACCTGTCCTAACACATGAACTAAGCTGAATTCGAACCCACCTAATTTACAATGGGGACATTGCAAATCTTAGGCATGGGGGGGTATGAAAGTGCAAAATATCAGAAAATTCATATCAAGAAAGGGTTTCATTCATAAAAAAAAAAAAAAAAAAAAAAAAAAAAAAAAAAAAAAAGGGACTTGATAGAGGGGAGGAACAATTCAGGGTCATACAAATGAGAGGAGGAAAAGAAAGAAAAATGACAAAAAGAGCAAAAATAAAGAAAGGAGCACAAAAGGAAAAGAAAAAGAAAAAGTCATTAGTAAAAGATTAAGGGGTTAACTGAAGTTCTAGACCGAGTCAAGAAAAAGAAAAGAAAAATGCTACAGAGATATAACAAGAGATTAGCGGGAACGCTGGTCTTAGGCCTCTTGGGCTAGATTTTTAGCTTAAAAATTCACGTATCCGTTAAAATCTGGACAATCCTCAAGAGGTTGAGGAAAATGCGAAGCTTAAGTATTAGGTCTAAGGCTTAGGAAGTATTCGGCCTCGTTAACTGACCTCCGGTTTGCGGGATTCGGTAACCTAAGCACCCAAATTCACACACAGTCTGGTTCAGTGCGCATAAATATTCAAAACACGCAAGAGCGTTTAATGTTCTGAAAAAGTCACCTAGATTAGGAGCGGCCAATCAACACAAGTTGATTTGGACAAGTTCCCAGCGCGGAGAGGCGGGAAATTCCCCTCGAAGATGCGTAACAACATATCGTCTCCTCGGTGCTTGTCTCTTAGGATATTTAAATATCCTACTGGGGGCATGTAAGCACTCTGCTGGTTCAGATACCATGGGTGGCATTATCACGAAATGTCGATCGCCAGGGTCTGAATTCGGCCACGGAACGCCATGGGCGGGATTATCTCGAAATCTCGAAAGCCAGGGTTCCGGGGGTTGCCATGGGCGGGATTATCTCGAAATCTCGAAAGCCAGGGACCCTTGAGGATTGATGATGGGGACGAGGAATCCGATACAGACCGTGTTGAGAAGCTAATCCGAAGCTAGAAATAAAAAGAAAAGAGAGAGAAAAGCTCTCCAAACAAATAAATCCTCTATCTCTCTCTTACAAAAAAAAAAAACGCACTGCAAACTGAGCGTAGGCTAAAAATGTCTCAAGCACGGGTGCTTTAACCGCAGAGTCCAACAAACCCTAGGATAGTTTTTGTGGGCCGTAGAAACCTTTGCGAAGGACTGAGGCTAAAGCAGAACAGGTCCAGATTTTGGTTGGTACTTGAGTACCTCTAGGCCTATTGTCGGCATTCCTACCTAATCACAAAAGAAGCACTTATCATAACTAAGGACACTTTGGGTCTAGAATGGAAGTTAAAACTTTGAAATTTTGCTAAGGGACTAGCAAAAGCTAGGCATGGGGGTATGATGAGAGCCTCATCATGAGCCATAACTAGCTCATTTTGACCTAATAAAGAAGATAAAAGCTCCTACATAACCTAGAAGAAGGCTTAACTAAAGGAACAAGTGCTCTGAGAAGAAAACATGAAATAAAGGTTAAAACTGCAATTTTACCATTGCAGTACATAAACGGGATTTCTCAGAAGCAAAACATAGGTCAAATAGTCCAAAGTGGGTTGAATTAATCAGAAATGGGTTTATGTGCAATCTAAGAATTAAATGACACTTGGTAACCCTAAAACAGACCCGCTTAAATTAACAAGGTTCCAGTCAGAATAAAAATCAAGCAAACCCTCTAAAAATCATAGAAAAACATCCTCTGGGGTTTAGAACACTTAATTTGGCCTTTGGAACCTAGTTTGACCTAGATTAGGGTCTTAGCTCTTCAATTTACCTAATTTGGGTTTTTACGCAAAATGTCCAGTCAAAAGAGGTCAAACCTAAAATCCAACTTCACCATTGGATTCTTTAGGGCCAAATTAGGTTTGTACCAAAATTTGGACCTAAGGGGAGGTCATCTTGACCTACTTTGCAAGTTAGTACACCCAAATCACAAAGAGGTCCCTATCTTTTGAATACCGTTGCAGAGAACCCCCTAGGTTCTTCGCCTCCTTTGCAAACCGGTCCTGCCGCCATTGCTAGGGCAGAACCGAGCTCCGGCGAGGTTCGGAGAGGGATTGCTCTCTAATCCCTCAGAGATTCCCTCCCAGAAATGGAAGGAGGATTCTCTGAGGAATTCCCTTCCTCAAAAAGTCAATTACAATCGTTGGTGTGAACCCAATCTCTCGTGCGAACGCACGAGAGATTTGGGTATCCTAACTCCTTTCCATCTCCGGCGACCAACCTCAGGCAATTACGTGCCCTTCACGCCCTGCACACCAAGTCCAGCACCTATAAAACACCCCTCGGACCCGGCCACTCATCTTGAGCTTGATTTGGCCGAGTTTCCCCCTTCAATTCCTCTCCTCCTGCTCGGCCAAATACCCCAGCTAGCTCCGGCGAGCCCCCCTCCCCTCCCTCTTCGCTCTGCCACAAAACCAGTGGCAGAGTTAGCTTCCTGACCTCCCTCCGCGTCGCGCAGTACCAGCGCACGCCGCCTCAGCCCCGTCGTCGCCGCCGTTCTCCCCCACTAGGCGTCATCTTCTCCGGCGACAGCAAGTACTGCTGTCCGCCTTCTGTCCCCTTTCGTCCTTACAATTAGGTTAGAACTCCTCTCCATCCTATCCTCTCTCTTTTCCCCCTGTTATCTCATCTGATTACCCCTCGACCGACGCTGACCACCCTCATCTTCCACATCACCGACCGAACTCCGGCGAGCCGCCCACACCACTCCGCCACTCCACACGGCTCGCCAACCACCTCGTGAGCTCCGCCTCACCACCAGGAACTCGCTCCACCCCACAACTGCCACTCCAGACCTCCATAACCACCCCCCGAACAACCCACCATCTCCGGCCACAGGTTAACCTAGGCGGGCACGCCTAGGCCGACCGGCAACCTGCAGCATCACCCACCGCCTTCGCCGTGCTACGGCGAAGGTTTCCAACTATTCTAATTGGGCCAATAGGCCGTTCTGTGGAAGCTCAGGTGAACGCCCCGGCCGCCATTAACAGTCGAAGCAGCAGGAAGCTTGGAGCAGCAGCAGGCGTCAGGCTTCCCAGGCGGCAGGTGCAGCAGACTCTCGCAAGTGTTGCGAGGTGACTGAGTTCAGCAAGGAGCACCAGCAGGGCCTTCAGCGTGGATAATTGCACACGAGAGTTTGCGGGCGCACGCAAAGGAAGGGCGGAACGTTTAGTCCCACATCGTGGAATCTCAAGGCACAGGTATGGTATAAAGATTTTTTGTGATATACGTTTACTGCCTCGAAAGCACAGGGGTGAGGTCCCTCACTGACCCCACCCGCCTCGTCCGCGGCCTGACCACGCGGACCTGGCGGATCCGACCCGACCTAGACCTACGCACTCCTCGCGCATCACACACCTGCAGGTGCGCCTGGTCCCGGGTACGATCCGACCCGTTTGAGACTGTGGCTCTGGTAGAGCGGTTAGAGTGAATTGCTTGAGAGAGAGACACGCGCGGGTAGAGGGAGAAGGGTTAGGTTTTGTTCCCCTGTGCAGGCAGGCTGATTGCAGGAGAAGGACGTGGCCGCTGCAGAAGAAAGGAGAAGCAAGACAAAGAAGAAGAAGAAGGCAACGAAGAAAGGAGAAGCAAGACAGAAGAAGAAGAAAGAAAGAAGTCTTCGCAGGCGAAGGAGGAAAACAGAAAGGTTAGAAGTCTTCGCAGGAGAAGAAGAAGAAGGACAAGGGAAGATTGCAAAGAGATCCGAAAGGCAAAGCAGAAGAAGAAAAAGAGAAAGAAAGATCACATTTAAGACGTCTGATACATAAATCAGACGTCTAATTCTATTTTTTTTACATCTTTCTTAAAAACTCTTTGAATCAATTATATTTGCATTTAACAGTTGTATTCTTGGGTTTTACAAAGTACTGAGTTTGCTCCCTGTGTTCGACCTTGGATACTCTAGTTGTTCGAGTAATAAAATTATTTGTTTAAACGTTTTGTCGGTTCTACTGCAACGTAATACACCTTTAAATCCGCACAGAAACGTTGACAACAGGACCCGCTTCTGGAATGGGGCGAAAACTTGAGTTTAACTCTTGAGGAGCATCCCGGGTGTGGGACAAGCTTCTCTTGAGCTTTGGAAAGGGAGAGAAGAGAAGGAAGGGATGAGAAATTCGTATGGAGGGGGTCTCTTTTTATAGTTGCAAGGAGTGGGGGCATTTTGGACATTACAACTTGAAAAATATTAATTCAGGTCCTTTAGTGACGGATTTATCCGTCACTAAAGGCCTGAACGTGGCCGATGTGCGCGCCGCTCACGCGCCCCCTCGCCTTCGTGCCCTTCAATGCATGTGCACGTTTGCCCGCTCTCAACCATCCGATCAAGAGATCGGATGGCTTAAAGTGGCTACGCCCACGTCGCGTGCTTGCGTTCGATCACATGTAAGCGCCGTGCGTCTGATCGCGCAAGGGTGCTATTGCTCGCTTTCCACCGCTGGATCTGCATCGCACGGCTTTAATCGTGCGCCCACGCATTGTGGATGCGGCCTCGATCGTGCATCGTGCGCTCACGTAGCGCGCTCGACCGCTACGCTACTGCGGTGAGTTTGTCGTGTGGATCTTTTAAGGCGTGAGCATCTGTGGCTGTTGGATGGTGATCCAATAGTCAAGATCCATCGTGCAGATGAGGAGAGAGAGAGAGGGTGCGACGGTCTTGCAGATTTGGCTAGGCACGATCTCGGCCGTTGGATGGGCATCCGACCGAGATTTGTCGAGCGGGAGAAGAAGGAGAGCTATGGCTGATGTTGGGTAGCTATGATGGCGCCACGTGGTGCCATCTAGGCCGTCCATCTTCTGAGTGATGTAGATGGTGCCATGGGTGTCGGATTGAACCGATTTTGGCACCGTTAGGTTACAATTGTTGATCCGAACCCATCCATGCAGTCGGATCTGTTGTCTGAGGTGCGGATGAACACCATCTTGGCCCTTGCTCTTTATGGTTCCTCGATCTCTATCTGGTACTATGGAAGTCCGATTAAGGCGATCTTAGAGTCGTTGAATTCCAATCATCGCCCTGATCAGATCCGTACGGTTGGATCTTCGATCCGAGGCCCCAATAAAAAGTGGCCCTGTCCTTGACCATAAAAAGGAGACAATTCTTATACAATTTATACAACTTAATATAAATGCATTATTATGCATGTTATGCACTATTTACAATGTATGATGCTAATGTGACACTAAAAACATGCATTAATAAACATTTTAGGTTAATCAGATGCATGCACATCAGTTTTAAATTGTAACCTGTGAGTATTAGTACTTGGCATCAATACTAGTACTTGTTTGGATATAGAATTCATACCTGTAACTTAAGGATATTGGTGTAATTACACTAGAGGGGGGGTGAATAGTGAATTTAAAAAAAAATAATTGTAAGTTGAAATATAATCACAAAAAGGAGGCACAAGATTTTTTAGGTGGAAACTCAAACCCGAGTAAAAACCACCACCTAAACCTTTCAGTTTAGGATTTCCCGATCAACCAAGTCGATCAAATCCACTAACAAGTCACTTAAATGAGGGTGACTTAGCCTCTTACAACTACGCTATTTAGATGAGGGTAGTGTACCGCAAACCCCTCTTCTTCAAGAGGAGTATTTTGTCTCGCGAGGGAGATGGGAATTCGCAAAGCAAATACCCAAACAAAGACAATAACAAATATGCTATAGAGCCTCAAAGTAATTGTCTTAAACTTAGCTTCTATAAGCAAAGGGTACTTCCCTTAGATGGAAGTGATGCGACATAAAGTCTGTAGCATGACGGTGCTCTCAAGTGGATGCTAGAGGACTTGGAGAGCAACAACACTTTCTTCTTTGATTCTAATCTCTCCTAGACACAAAATGAGTGGAAAGTAGTATTGTTAGGTGTGTATTGCAAAGGAAAGGTGTTCCTCTATTTATAAAGGTCCTAAGAAGGCTTTGGAAGGCCTTAGAAGGCTTCTATAGTGTTAACGCACGAAATCAACGTTTTAAAATACTTCGCTGTAGTATAGTCGAAATCACACGAAAACAAATATAATTTATACTCGAATATCTAGAAATGAAGTCTGAGGTCGAACACAAGGAGAAAATATGAAATTCACATACTAATATTCAATTAAAATATAATTGAGTACAGGAATAAGCCAGGAATAATGATATTAAAAAAATGTTAATCTGTCACATTAGATATTCAATGAATAACATCAATATTTCAAGACTTTAAGGTACCAAAAAGATAATTAAGATAAAATAATGGTGATTTAGATCACCAATTATTAGTCTAGCCATATATATTAATTACTCAAATAATGTTACAGTAATTTCAACTGTACAACTTAGGTACTTAAATGTTCCAACAGTACTAGCATTAAACCCAAATTAGACATCTGGCAGGTGTATTGGACGACTTAACTGTCGCTTGCTACAATGCTCTTCTCTTATGATCTTCCTCTTCTTCTCTTCCTTCAGGTCCTCTTCTTCTTTTCTTTCCTTGGCCTCTTCTTCTTCTTAGCTTTTGCCTTCTGCTCACAGCGACCAAGTGTCGCTCAAATCCTTCAGAAGTAAAACCCACCCTTTCCTCGCTATCTCTCTCTTTCCTTCTCTCCTCTTTTTATGATATCCGATTTAATCGGGTAATCGGATAGCGTACCTAGGTCCAGGGCTGCAGGTGTGGGTCACAGCCAAGGAGTGGAGGCAATAGGCGCATCGGGTTAAATGAGGCATATAGGGACCTCATCCCTTGTGTTGTTGAGGCAAATAGCCCTAGTGAGAAATTCAATTTATGCGCAGCCGATGCTCTTTCACTTGCCAATGTGGGACTAAATCCCTCTCCTCTTCCCTTTGCGTACCCAAGCAGTAGTAGGCGATCCTGATGTAGACATGTTTACACTACTTAAGATGTCTATTTATGCATGTTCTTAAGTATAGAATTGCATTGCATGCTATAAATATTGTATAACATGCATCATCTTGCATTTATATATCTTTTGATAATGAATTCCATGTGCATTTTATATCTCTTTTGATTTTTATTTGTATTATTCTCTCTCTCTTCTATTTATTGTAAATAGTTAGTTCTAATCAATTAATTTACTTCGTGACAAATAAATCATACACGTGTTTTTTAAATTAAACGTTTACCTCCCTGTGTTCGACATGGGATTTTCATTCCGGTATAAATTTTATTTGTTGAACATGAGTTCTTCGCTTTCAAACTACAACGGCAACGTTTTCAAAACCAAACACGTTAGCGTAGCAACCCGTGCGTTCAACATTTTGGCACCATTGCTGGGGAGGCGACGATCTTTAATTTTTTCTTCGTGTTTTCTAACTTACAAATCATTTACCTCACTTCTCTCTTTTCTTATTGTGATTGCAGGTACTCTTTTGAGACAAGCAAAAGTGGTAGATTTGAGTAAAGTGCTGTGGAAGGTTTTGTAAGTTACCCCCACCTCCCACCCATTAGATTTCATTTCACTACATAATAACACAAACATCAATCAACCTAGGTGTTCTTATAAACTCTAAGGTTAGATTGTTTGTTGTTTGACACCCATACTCGCCCCAACCTCCACATTTAAGAAAAGAAAATAAAAAAAATCTCACAGAGGTACACAACCTCATCTGATTTTCAAACTCAACTGGTAAATCGATCTTTGGAGTCAGTACACACATTCAAACACGTAATTGAGTAGAAATCAGATTAGGTAATCACTTGTGTGCCTAATTAAGTGGTGCAACAGGCCAATTGTTTGAGTTGATTGGGCTGCACCACTTTAATTAAAATCAACTAATCAAGTAGCTGCCACATAGGTTCAACTCTTAGGGATTTACCAGGCACTCCAGATTCTTTTTAAGTTTTAAAGGGAAACATCTTCACCCGTGCTTTCAAAACCTGGTGTGCCAACAAAACTTGTTTGAAAAAATCTAAAGTTGAATCCTCAAAGCTACTAAGCAAGATTTGAACCCTAAAATTCACTGCATCAAAAATAATCTTGCTTGAAAACCACTGGTTGTGCACGCACACACACATTAATCAATCATTAAGGGCACAACCCAGATAAAGGGTCCATCACATTTCAAAGTACGTTCAAATCTAGTCCTAAATAAAATAGGGTAGACGTTGGCCTTAAGGATTTGACTTGCTCTTCAGAGCCCAGAACGAGATTATTTTCGATTAGTCTGTTTCTACTGTTCAATCTGATGTCTAGCTAGGGGAGTAGAATCAAACGATCGCGGCTGGGGGGTACACTAGGAACCGGAGGCCCAAGCCGAAGGAAGAACCTTCTCCCCAGTCCCTCCTTCTAACTGGTTGGATTGAACAGACAGAAGTAGATCAAATCATTTCTTTATCTCAAGATGGGTTTTGGGAGTCTGTAGTTCTTTAGGCTAGCTCACTTAAGGACAGGTTTGATTGTCTATATTGCAAGGTGCCTTTCTTCCTCCCGTCTCTCATGAATCCTTCCACACATTACATGCATTCCAACTCTTCCCCTCCTGTTTTGAATTATCCTCAACATGATGATTATTCTGACTCGTACTGTAATCAACCATCAGTTATTTGGGATAACTCAGATTGGGGATACAGTTCTGGACCTCCGTGTTTAGGGTCTAACCCTGAATACTATGATTGTGATTTCTATCCTTCTTAGAGCTACATCGATTATAGATCGTCAACCTTTCATGAACAACCTAATACGATCTACAATCAAGAAGGATACATTGATTCTTACCCATCCTCTGATTACACTGCCTTTAGGTCATCACCACCTTTTGAACAATCTGAAATGACCTATTATCAGGAAGGTTATAATGAATCTCAATTCGTTAATTCCCCTGCATTAATCCCAAACCCGCCCAACCATGAACCAACTCATTTGGTTCAGGGTAACCAGGTTCAAGAAAAGGTTCTGGCTAACTTGAGGAATATCATACATTCTTTAGAAGTTTAGCCAATACCTTGCATTGAGAGATTGGTGCCTCTGATTGAAATGATTGATGATTTGAACAAGTATTTGTTGGAGTGGCTCCAGGATGTTAAGGATAAGAACCCGGGTGAGTTTCTACTTGGGAAGTTAGCGAAATTAAGGATGAGATTTGTGGTCGCTTTGATTCAATCATGGGATGATTCCCAGGATGAACCCTCTTCAGGAAAGCCAATGTTAGAACCCATTCAGGCACCTATTGGGGGGGACACGTGTTACGAGGTTGACCAGATTGAATTAGAGCAACCAATTAAGGAAGATCTGATTTCTTCACCTGAGATCCTTGAGCCAGGGTATGAGGAAACATATGTCTCCTTGGAACAGAAAGTGACAGATGATTTTGAGACATACATTAATACGGATTTCGATTTTGATGGTGAAGATTTACATTGTGAAGTCTCACGTGAGTTTACAAAACACGATTTCTGTGAGACGATTGGGCCTGAGGAATCTAATAGATCATTTGATAGCCCAAGAACTGAGGAAACTGATCATTTTAGGGCACACGTTACGGATCCAGAATCACATTTTCTGGAGGATTCAATTCAATGCCCTAATTGTCAGTTACACCCCGTTGAGCTTATCGATGATTCTATTTCTGAGATGATTAGAGCCAAGTCAATTTTGATTCAGCCGCATCATTTAGACTTGGAGACTTCAGATGGGGTGATTAATATGCAAGAGGTCCTGGAATTTGACATGCTGAATGAGGAGGATAGGAGCCGGGAAATTTTGATTTGGGAAGTAAGTTCTGGAGGAAGTACAAGACTGAGTCGAAGAGTGCCTATTAAGTTGAAACCATCAAACCATGACCCTTATGACATTTGTTTTGAGGATGTCAAACCCAAGCACACATTCAATGATTATCCTTTTGAGCTTGAATTCCCTGTAACCCGACTTTTTGGTCTTGGGTTGCGTCCTCATAAATCGTAGGCTTGACCCCGCTTGCATATTGATTTTAGGTTTTGGGTAATTTTTATCCAGAACCTAAGATATTCTCGATTGTGGGGTATGAGTCTGCACCACAATCTGGTCCACATCTGTGGACCTCTATTGACAAGTTAGAAGTTTCTTCTGTTTATTCTGATTCTGACCTGTACCTGTAAATTCTTTATTTCTCTTCTTTGTATAGTGTGCCTAGCTGAAGGCACTAAATTCAGCACGTATACAGTTCTTTTTAGTTTTTATCTTGGAGCGGACTTGACATTCACGCAATTCAGATGCTTTCTACTCTATTCCACTCTATTTTATGTCTTTTTAATACAGTGAGGTCATTGCATTAGATAGGCATGGGGTGTGGATATTCATCTCTGGATTTATTCGTCAGCTCCGTAGATTTGTTTTCTTTTATTAAAAAAAAAATTTATGGAATTAGGAAAGAGAACTTGGGTTTAAAAAAATTTTCAATCTTAGGAAATACTCAATTATGATTTGAACACAAAGACCCTTTAGGTCTTTGGACTTAATCAGCCCATGTATCTACTAAAATGTGAATTTGTTTTTCGAGTCCTCGCCAACCTAAATTCTATTTTAATTGGAGTAAATAAGTTTGGGTGATAAGTACACGATTTATCAACCCACCCTCTGATTTGAGGGAATTTTGAGTCTTAAGCATCTACACACTATCTTGTCACTGACTCGTTGTTCGGCGATCCTAATGGAAATTGGGTAGCTAATGAACCTTCTAGGGTGATATAGTTGGCAAGTTATCGTGGGTAACAGCCCATAGGTAGGTTGTCCAGAGCCCAGTCACTCGACCTTTCTCTTTCGTTGCCTTTAGGTAAATCTTAGACCAGGGAAGCCAACTACTTAAAAAGAAAGAAAAAAAAGTCAAAAAGAAAAGGAGAAAAAAAAGAGAAAGAAGCCACACTTCGTCGCACGAGTATGGCTGGCAAGTCGTCGGCGGTAATAGCTCATTGACCGGTTGTCCAGAACTCAGCTCAATAAATGCACAGAAAAATCCTAAAATACTTAGGAAGAAGCGGAGAAGTAGAATAAACCGGAGAGATATACTCTGGATTCACCCTTATGTTGACCCTGTAAAAAAATAAAAGTAGGGAGAAAGCTACCGGTTGTGAAGATACACCTTTAAGTAGAATTATTTTTTTAGGTCACCTAGAGGCGTAGAAATCTGAAGTCTGTTTTAACTGTCGGTCAACGAGTCTATCATATTCACAATAAGATGCTTAGAACTTAGGGTTCTCATCAAATCTTGGGTGAGTTGAATGATCGTAGAAAGCCACTCTTAAACCCTAAAACTTGAAAATCCAAAAAAATTAGAAAAGAGGAAAATGAGAAAAAGAAATTTTCTTTGAATAAGGCGAGGGCTTGTGGCGGTCTACATTTTGGCAGATACTCGGGCATTGTTGTGTCTTTTAAAGTTCAGATCCTAAGTAGACATTTTCTTACTGATTGAAAATAACTCAAGCCCAAATAATCCAACCAGATTCTTTTATAAATAGCATACAGTTTTTGCTAAGGACTAGCAAAAGATAGGGATGGGGGTATGATGTAAACATGTTTATACTACTTAAGATGTCTATTTATGCATGTTCTTAAGCATAGGATTGCATTGCATGCTACAAATATTGCATAACATGCATCATCTTCCATTTAGAGTAGTTTGAATAAAATGGAGGTTAATTGTCCCCTTTTATGTTCATGGACGGGGCAAACTTTTTATCGGGGCCTCGGATCGAAGATCCAACCGTACAGATGTGATTAGGGTGACGATTGGAGTTCAACGACTCCAAGATTGCCCTAATCAGACATCTGTAGCATCAAATAGTGATCGGGGAACCCTAGTAGATCAAGGGCCAAGATGGTGTGAATCCACACTTTAAACGACAAATCCAACCACACGGATGGATTTAGATCGACGATCGCAGCCTAACGGCACGAAAATCGACTCAATCCGACAACCGTGGCACCATCTACATCATCCAGAAGATGGATGGCTCAAATGGTGCCATGTAGTGCCATCTCAGCCGCCCAACTGGCCGAAGCATCCGCCACACCTTTTCTTCTTCAATCAGAGCACTGCTTCTCCGCCGTTGGATGCGCATCCAACAGTTGTGGATGCACACGCCTGAATTCGTCTCCGTGACCAACTCTCCTCTGTAGCACAGTAGGTGCGTGCCTTATCTCGAGGCGCGGGCGCAGGTTTGAATCCGCAGGAGCGTGCGAGCGGGCGCGATTGGCTGTTCGATCGCGATCGAACGGTCGCACCCGCGCAATTGCGCTCACACCGTATCGCACGCCGCGCCTCACGCGAAATCACACGCAGGCGGGCGCGTAGAGGAGGCAGGTGGAGGTGAGATCTAAGCCATCCGATGTCGTGATCAGACGGCTGAGATTAGCTGGTCGTGTGCGTGCGTTACGCGTGAGGAGGTGAGCGGGCGCGTGTGCGCCGCCCACGAAGGCCACGTTTGGTCCTTTAGCGACGGTTTTATCGGTCACTAAAGGTCCTGAATTAATATTTTTAGAGTTGTAATGACCAAATTGCCCCCACTCCTTGCAACTATAAAAGGAGACCCCCTCCATACGAAATTCTCATCCCTTCCTTCTCTTCTCTCCCTCTCCAAAGCTCAAGAAAAGCTTGTCCCACACCCAGGATGCTTCTCGCGAGATAAAGTCAATTTTTTATCCCCCTTTCGGAAGTGGATCCCGTGACGACGACGACGTGCTGTCTCGTTCCCGTTCTTCCTGCTTCACCCTCCTTTGTCCTGCTTTGTCCTCCTTCGTCCAGGTGTCGTCCCATCCGGCTTGTCCTCCAAGCGACCGTCGAGGAGGATATTTCTCTCTCCATTCTTTTAATGCTTTCTAGAATAGATTTTCTGCTTTCTAGAGTAGATTTACTGCTTTCTAGTTGTAATATTTAGTGTAATGAACAATCCTTTCGATAATGAATTCCATGTGCATTCTATATCTCTTTTGATTTTTGTTTGTATTATTCTCTCTCTCTTACTCTCTCTCTCTTCTATTTATTGTAAATAGTTAGATAGTTCTAATCAATTAATTTACTTCGTGACAAATAAATCAAACACGTGTTTTTTAAATCAAACGTCCGCCTCCCTGTGTTCGACCTGGGATTTTCATTCTGGTATAAATTTTATTTGTTGAATACGAGTTCTTCGCTTTTAAACTACAATGACAAGGTTTTCAAAACCAAACACGTTAGCGTAGCAACCTGTGCGTTCAACAAGTCCCTTCGTGCAATTGGAGTGGTAGATGTAGTCCTCTCTCTTAATTGAAGACCTGGACGTGTATGTAGGATGTTCCTGCATCACGTGGAGATGAATTGGGTGAAGAACATGGCTGGAGGACTACGCTCGTGGTCGGACGAGGTGACGACGGCGGAGAACGACAACGAGTACCTAAAAATCATCAACACGACCTTTTTTCCACATTAAAATAACTCATAAGGTTTGTCGAGTGCTTACGAGTGTCGTGGCGGTGGTTTCTTGGCGAATGGTGGTGTGTGGTGGTCAAACGAGGTCGATAATGGAGGATAGATGATGGGTTGTTTGGTGGGTGGTGTGAGTGGTTGAATTAGTGAAATAGGAGAGGGGTTTTGGTCGTGGTGGAATGGTGGAGCTTTTGGGAGTGTTGGCAAGGCGTGCGGTGTGGTGGAATGAGCTGATGAGCTCACCGGAGATGCGGCCGGAGATGGAAGAGATGACGGTGAACGTGTGCGTCGAGGGGTATTTTTAGGTTTTTGAATATGAAAACTAACCTAGAACTCTAAAAGAACCTAACTACCTAGAACAGTGAACGTGATTTGGCACGTCGGCGATGGAGAGGATGAAGATCTCATGAGAGGGATGGTGGCGAGGAACAGGTGGAAGAAGACGTCTGTGGGTATTACGAGATGTGGACGAAGTTGGGGAAGAACAATCCACCCACTATTGTCTGTGAGGGTGAACGAGGAAGGTGGTCAGAGAACTCGCTGGAGTTGGCAGAGAAGGAGGTCGGGGAGAAGGGAAGAGAAGGTGTTCGGCCACCAAACCAAGCTATAGAGCACGGCCTTGCAATAGGCATGCTTTTATAGGGCTTAGGGGGTCATTTCAAGCTTGGAATCCAGGCATGAACCAAGCTTGAAACCTTGGTAACTCGACGAAGAAGGAAACCCCCAAACCTTTGAAAGGTTCGCATAAACTTTTGGGAAGGTTTCAGAGCCCAATGAATGGCTCAAATGGAAGGAGATTGTCTCAGGAGCTCTCCTTCCAAATTTGGAAGGGTTTCGTTAATCAATCACGAAGAACTCTCCAATCAATGGTCGTCGGTGAAGTAGGTTTAGGAGTTGAAGGCAGCAGGGAACTGTTGGTGAAGAAGATGACAAAGTTGGGGGGCTATTTGAAAAGAATTCAAAAGTTAGGGGCATGTGTGTGAGAGAAAAGACTCAAACTGAACTAAAATGCAAACTAGGTCAAGATGATGTCTCATTGGGCCCAAATTTTGGTACAAAGCTAATTTGGACCCAAGGAGTTTAATGGTGAAGTTGGATTTAGGTTTTGACCAAGATTGATTGGGTAATTTGCGTAAAAACCTGAATTAGGGAAACTATTTGTCTGAGACTCTATTTTAGGTCAAAATGGGTTCTGATGGTCAAATAAAGCATACCAAAATTGTTATGACCCGATTCTCGAATCCCAACGAGACACAAGAATCGGACCAACTCGACTGATCCCAAGACCTAGTCGTCCAACGAGAAAGTAACCAAAAGAGTAGTAAAATAAACCACATTCACCATGTATATAACTAGCAGTAACAAAATACAGTAGTAAGGAAAAGAACTACTACAGTACACACCACCACAACAGTAGATAAATAAACAGGTACAAAAACATGATGCTTACAGTAAAAGAGTACAGTGGTAACAGAAAAATACTCACTACACAAAATAAACGGTACAGTAGGTACTACACACGTAAGACTACTGGGCTCTACTAGGCCCAGCTCCCTTTGCAGCCGCCGGCTCTGGCTACTCAACACTTGGTCCTAAAGAGGTGACGAAGTTGACACGTCAGCAAAACGCTGAGTAGAGTGGCAACCAAAAGCTAAGAAAAATAGTAAGGTGGACAGTTGCTGTTATTTTTAATCTCTTTCTTTATTTTTCCATTTACCCATTCTTGAATTATTCCTCAGATCTTTCTCTTGATCTAGAATGTTCCTCGTGGGAACGATCTTGATTGCAGTCTTTTTCGAAAAGTAGAAGTAGCACGTGGTGCTCTCCTGGCCGGGAGAGTCCCCCGTGGTGGTCTTACCCTCAGTCAATCACCCCAAGATCACTGACAGAAGTAACAGTGACTATGGTACGCTCGATAAACGAACGGGTAGCTACCTCGCACTAGCACGTAGCCAGTCATTTCCGTTAACGGGTGTGCCCCAAAGCACAGCACGGAACCAGTATAGGGCAGAGCCCTCTCGGTAATAGGGGTCCAGCCCCTCTACAGTAACCAAACAGGGGTCTTGCCCCTTCACAGTCCGCGCACCCTCGCCTGACTACCTTGGTTTGTCCAGTGGGCCTAACAAGTCGGTGTAGGGAGGCTAGCAGAACCTCGGGGCCCGTGGGATGGCTAGTGCTCTCCCTACACTAGTAGCTCTCCCCTGTACTGTGTACACGAGGGCCAAAAGTCGGTACAAAGTGGCCAGACAAAACCCTGGGTCCCTGGGGTGGCTAGCTCTGCTCTGCACTAAACAGGGAGACAGTCGCTCTCCTTGGTACTCCGTACTCAAGGTCCAGCTCACTTCCCCAATTCTATTCCATTCCCCGCTCAGGAGTTCTACTCCTAATTCCCCGTAGGGTTCATGCTCATATTTCTAAGCCAATTTAGGTTTCATCTTTTCAGCTTTATATTCATATAGCCCATGTTCTCAACAGTTAATATCCATTCATAAATAAGCAACTGTTATCCAATTACAGGCAATTATCATTTTTCTTTATACTTTTCCAAGATTGCAATTTATATATTCACGACATTCGTTTTGGTGTTTCTGTTCCTAGGATTCATGCCACACCCTAGGAACTTTCATTCAATCTAGTTTTTCAGTCCTAGGATTCATGTCATACCCTAGGATCTATCATTCAATCTAGTTTTTCAGTCCTAGGATTCATGCCATACCCTAAGATCTATCATTCAATCTAGTTTTCTAGTGCTAGGATTCATGTCATACTTTAGAATTCTATTAATTATCTCACAAGTGCATAATTGTTGATAAACAATTAAAGGGAGCCACTCTACCTGCAAAATCAGGAGTGCTGGGGGCGTGATCGGCAAGTCCGCGCGCCTCCGCAACCCCTAGAGCCGCAAAGGAACGGGGTCCTAATACAAGGATCAATTATAAGGAGCTACTCAGAATAGGATGCAAATATTGTAAACAGGTAGAGGAACTAATTCTGAGAAGAACGAAACTTGAAATGCGGAAAACAGACTTCGAACGGATCCTAAACGGGTCAAAAATGACAAGTCTGCCCAAAATCAGACGTCTGGAACATCTCCCAGACATCTTAAACGACAGTTCAGGTCATACCTTGTTCCTACGCGGTCCTTAAGACGTCCAGAATCCCGCTGAACCGTCTGGACTTAGTTTCCAGATGTCCGACTGTCACTCCGGACGTCTGGAGACCCTCTCTGCCGTCTGGTGCTGTGCCCAGATGTCCGATCTGTGTGGGAGGGCGTGCTCTTGCGCCTTCCCGAATGAGACCTGCAAGCGTACGCAACCGTCCTTCAACACGAAGACAAGGCAGAACCCTTCGGCGGAACGGCTGCATGGCCGTACACGCGAAAGAAGGGAAGGAAAGTATCGTACCTTTCAGACGTGTGGACCTTCCTCTAGACGTCTCCCGCGTCGTCTGGACGTGGGTCCAGACGTCTGATTCTAGGAAATTTTCCCAAAATCAGGACCTCCTCACCCTCCGCCTACTACGCACGGCCGTGCCGCGCCGCGCTCGCCTGTTGCCTGAGCTGTAGCAGCACCTCCCCAGCGCCATGATCCCATCGTGCGCCCGTCGACCGACCCTGGCTGCTTCGGTGAGCTCACACCCTCGCGCTCTAACCCTTCTCCCTCTCGCTGCAACTCCTCCCCGCACACCCACGGCAGCAGCTGTTGCCCTCACCCTCTCACTCTCGCGCTAACAGGAAGACGGCGAAGAAGACGGGGGAGTGATGGTGAGGGAGAGGAGAGGGGGTGTATTTGAAGGTGCCGTGGGGAGAGAGAGAGAAGGAAAGCTACGCCTGCAGGATGGGAAGGAAAGAGAAAGAAGAAAGGAGGGTGGCGATTCAGTCTGCGCACGGACTTAGAGAATATTTTTCTATGATTTTGAAAAGATTTAGATAAGTTTTATCCTCACCAGAACCTCAGTGAATTAAGTGGGTTTGTTTTTAGGGTTTCAGATGTCATTTAATTCTCGAAACGCGTGAAAACTTGTTTTTGTCTGCGTGATCCCATTTATTAGACATTTATGACCATTTGACCTTCAATTAACCCTTGAGAAATCCCGTGATTGCTCTACATTTAGGATATTCTGTTAAAACTACAGTTTTACCCCTATTTTCTTATTTAACTCTCAGAAAGGATGTGTAATGAATTATGGCTCTTTAGCAATTATGTAGGAGCATTTATCTATTGATTATGACTCAAGAAAGCTAGATATGGCTGATGATGACGTTATCATCATACCCTCATGCCTAACTTTTGCTAGTCCCTTAGTAAAATGTTATGAAATGAACTCAGATTATAGACCATGCCTTGTTGTTCAAAGTACTGATTTTTTTTTTCTTCTCTTTGAAAATTAGGTTGAAATGCTAGTGGTAGGCCTAAAGGTACTGAAGTACCAACTAAGATCTGGGCCTAACTAGCTTTAGCCTCAGTCTGCTGTAAAAGTTTCTAAGGTCCATAGAAATTAACTAAAGGTTGTTGGACCCAACGATTAAAGCACCCGTGCTTTTAACATGGTTAGTCCCAGTTCAGTTTGCAGTGCATTTTTGTAAGAGAGAGGGATAGAAGAATTTTTTTCATTTTTGGAGAGCTTTCTCTCTCTTTTTCTTTTCTTTATTTCTAGCTTCGAATTGACTTAAAAATACGGTCTGTATTGGATTCCTAGTCCACACCATCAATCATCGCAGGGTCCCTGGCAATCAATGCCTCGAGATAGCACCGCCCATGGCAACCCCCAGAACCTTGGCTTTCGACACTTTGAGATAGTGCCGCCCATGGCGTTCTGTAGCTAAATTTTGTCCTTGACAATCGACATTTCTGGATAATCCCACCCATGGCACCTGAATCAGCACAAGGTGCTTACAAGCCCCCGGTAGGATATTTAGATATCCTAGGAGACAAGCACCGAGGAGATGATATGCTATTGCTCATCTTCATGGGGAATTTCCCGCCTCTCCACGTCGAGAACTCATCCAAATCATCTTGTGTTGATAAGCTGCTCTTAATCTAGGCAGCTTTTTCATAATAGAATAAACGCTTTTGCATGATTTTGATTGATTAAGCGCACTGAACCAGACTTGTGTGTAGATTAGGGTGCTTGGGTTATCGAATCCCGCAAACCATAGATTAGTTAACGAGGCCGAATAATCCTTAAGCCTTAGACCTAATACATAAGATTCGCATTTTCCTCGACCTCTTGACTATTTAGATCTTTAACGGATATTTGAATTTTTAAGCCCTAAAATAAGCCCAAGAGGCCAAAGATCAGCACTCATACTAATCTCTATGTCTCTCTGTTATTCTAGGACTTAATTTTTTTTTATTTGGTTTAGAGTTTAAGTAGATTCCATAATCATTCACTAATAACTAACTTTTTGTTTAAAAATGTTGGCCCTTTTTGGAATTTAAATCACCTCTTCTCTTCCTCCTCAAAAATTAAGCTCACAAAATTTCCTCCCCTTTATCCATTTTTTTGTTCTTTTTCAATTTTTATTGTTATTTTTTTTGGATTTTTGAATATGAGTAATTTTTTTGTGAGAACCCTTCAGAAGCTTTAATTTTTATGTGTTTGCACTTTACCTAAGTTTTGCAATGTCCTCATTGTAAATCGGAGGGTATGGAATCAGCTTGGTTCATGGGTTAGAATAGGATCAGAAGAGTGGATGAATGGGTCGGGATGACTGTTGCGGATGATTTCAAGCTTTGATACCAATACCAAAGATGGAGTCGGCTGTTTTAACTCTGAACTCAGAAGTGCAATAGACATGATGCTCAAAAGATGATCAGAAGAGTCTCGGGTTTTTGGAATGATGGGTTGCCTTCCGTTAAGCTCTAACTTTAATGCCTTCAACCGAGCAAAAGGTGATCATGGAGGAGTGGTCAAATCAGATGAATTTTGTAAAACAAGCACCTTGATCAATAACCTGGTTGGTCCAACTAGGTGCTTGTTCAGATCAATAGGCTGATGATGTAACCCAAACCCAATTAGTCTAGTGGGTTGATGGATGTGAATTAATAAATGCAGTTCCCACCAGTTACTCTGTGACTTAGAAGGATGTGTCAATGCGCAACGTGGGTTTAGCTGAATCGGATCAACCTGATCAGAGTAGGGATCCTCAAATAAAAAAGAGTCTGTGGAGAATGTAGGAACCCTACAAGTGTGATCAGAGGAAGATGGGACGTGATTAGTAGTCTAATTGACGTCCGAAACCCGATCAAAAGATGGAGAATCATATGCGATCGGATCATAGAGAGGAGAATCAGAGTAGAAGTTGATTCCAATTGCAAGTCGGGGTTGGGTTTGGATTCGAGAAGGTTTTGTATGTGCTTGCGAAGTGGTGGCTTTCTTGAGAACTATGCGTGTTGAGGGCTCCTCTAGAAATAATTCAATAGTAGGTTCATCTAGAGAGTCTTCGTAATGGCCATCAAAATCAAAAGTAAATGCCTGAAGAGTGCTTATAAGATCATGAAAATCTGAGTAAAAGAAAAATTTGAATTCTAGATTGCAGACACCGTTGGCACTTGTTTATAATTCCTAAAGATCGAAAAGGAATAATTCCATCTCAATGGAACCTGATTTTGAATCAATGATCTCGGGATCAGAGACCTTAAAGTCAAAGTCGAAGAACGGATCATGGATGCTAAGGTCGTAAACTGGTTCATAGTCGTCAGGAAACAAAGGTTCTTTGAAATCAGAGTAGGATTCAAAATCATCGGAGAATTTGCGAAGATCATGTTCTGAATTCGATTCAAGATCAGAGGTTCCACCATAGAAAGGATCAAGACATGTAGAATTAGCAACCTGACTTGGATCTACCCTAGTTTCAGATTCAAAGCTCAAAAAGGTGTCCCTATTAGGCATAGGCTCAGGTTCTTGAATCCTAAGGTAGACCTAATCGATTCCCAACTCTTTCAACTCCTTGATTTCTATATCATAGATTGGCGTGACTTCCGAGAAATCAATTAGTGTCTCTGAGGAGGTTGGAGAGGTGTACTTATCAAATATAGGCCCTGAATCGTATTTCAAGTTTGAAATCTGTATTTCATCACATGGGGCCTCATACTCATCCCAATTAGGCTCAAATCTAGATTTTAGGTTAAAGGTAGGCATTGGGTCACTAGGATCTAGGCTGGGCTCTACAGGGATGTCAGAATCATTCTCGAGAATCACCTTAATAGGATAAGGCTCGTGATTTACATTCTCAAGAAGTTCAGTTTTAAGCTTCTTGATTTTCTAGGGTCGGTTCAGAATCAGGAACACCAGCAATTGGATCCTTCCTACCCTCATCAAGATAAGGAATGTCAATTGTTATGAAATTTAAATCTAAATTCATTTGGGTTAGGGGTCCATAACAACTATGACCATCAAACCTAGGATTTGGGAAATTACGTAGATCACTAGAATTACTCCAAGATGTCATCTTAACTTCTAATGGGTGTTTTTGATTAATGGATCTATATAACCTATTCGGCAATTCTTCCTGTTTTTCTAAAAAATTTTTGATTTCTTCCAGAATAAAGGATTTGACCAATATTGTAGACAATCATTATTGTGTAATTCCACCAATTCAATGTGTTTTGCTAGGAGATCATCCCATGTTGAATCGTGGATGATGTAAACACATTTACACTACTTAAAATGTCTATTTATGCATGTTATTAAGCATAGGATTGCATTTCATGATATAAATATTGCATTACATGCATCATCTTGCATTTAGAGTAGTTTGAATAAAATGGAGGTTAATTGTCTCCTTTTATGTGCTTGGACAGGGCAAATATTTTATCGGGGCCTCGGATCAAAGATCCAACCGTATGGATATGATCAGGGCGACGATTGGAGTTCAACGACTCCAAGATCGCCCTAATCAGGCATCCGTAGCATCAGATAGAGACCGGGGAACCCTAGAAGATCAAGGGCCAGGATGGTGTAAATCCGCACTTCAGATGGAAAATCCGACCACACGGATGAATTCAGATCGACGATCGCAGCCGAACGACACAAAAATCAAGTCAATCCGACATCCGTGGCACCATCTACAACTTCCAGAAGATGGACGGCCAAGATAGCGCCACGTGGCGCCATCCCAGCCGCCCAATCGGCCGCAGGAGTCCTGTGAAGACCACGCAACGTCTCCTCTCCGCCGTTGGATCTCGATCCAACGGCTGCGGTCGCGCGCGTTTAAAAACGTCCGCGCGACCATTTCGCCGCGTAGCGCAGCGGCTACGCAGCTGCGGGCGAAGCGGAGGTCGCGAGTTCGAGCCGCGGAGAGGGGGTCGAAGGCGCGGGCGAGCGGGCGCGCACGAGCGTCGGATGAAGATCCAACGGCCGCGCGCGCCCGATAGCGCCGACGCGCAATTGGACGCCCTGGTGGGCGCGCGATCGCACGCGGGCGGCGCGCTACGCAGCGGGCGCGGGCGCGATCTAAGCCGTCCGATCTCGCGATCGGACGGCTGAGACGACGCGGACGTGCGTCTGCGTTACGCGCGCAGGCCAGCCGAGCGGGCGCGCGTGGCGCGGCGGCGACGGCGACGGCGGGGCTTTAGCGACGGTTTTATCCGTCACTAAAGACCCCTTATTTATTATTTTGAAGATGTAATGTCCATTTTGCCCCCACTCCTTGCAACTATAAAAGGAGACCCCCTCCATACGAAATTTTCATCCCTTCCTTCTCCTCTCTACCTCTCCAAAGCTCAAGAGAAGCTTGTCCCACACCCGGGATGCCTCTCGCGAGATAAAGTCCAAATTTTCGTCCCCCTTCGGAAGTGGATCCCGCGACGACGACGGCGTGCTGCTTCGTTCCCGTTCTTCTGCTTCGTCCTCCTTCGTCCCGCCTCGTTCTCCTTCGTCCAGGCGTCGTTCCGTTCGGCTCGTCCTCCAAGCGACCGTCGAGGAGGATAACTTCTCTCTCCCATTCTTATTTACAGCTTTTCTAGTGTAGAGTTTTCCTGCTTTATAGTGTAATTGATTTCCCGCTTTCTAGTGTAACTTTAATTTCGTTTGCTTGTATAAACAATTGAAATATTGAATGCATGTTCTCTTTCTCTCTCTCTCTCTCAATTTGATAGCTCCATTGTAATTATTTCGCCTTGTTTATCAAAAATCCTAAAAAAACATAATTGCGAATATAGATCAACGTAGCCTCCCTGAGTTCGACCCGGAATTCTTATTTCGGTATAAATCTTATTTGTTGAACACGAATCCTTCGCTTTCGAACTACAACGACGAGTTTTCCAAAACCAAACACGTTAGCGTAGATTCTCGTTCAACATTTTGGCGCCGTTGCCGGGGAGGCAACGATTTCCGATCTTTTCTTCGCATTTCTTGCACTTTATTTGTTTTCTAACTAGCTTTCTCTTGTGTCTATTGTTTTGCAGAGACCTCCATCAAGGAATCAACAAGCGGTAGACTGGAGTAAAGTGCAGTTGAAGACAACTGTAAGTGCTCCCCCATTCTTTCCCCCTCCATAGATTTCATTCGCCACATTAAATCCAAATTCCAATTAACCTAGGTGTTTGCATAAATCCTAGGAATAGTTTGGTTGTTTGGATTTCTACTCACACTTATTTCACCCTCATTCATAAAAAATAATAATAACAAAAAGATAATTTTGTGGGGTAACTTTCAACAAACACACAACACACACCCACATTCAAGGCACTTGATTAACTTGATTTGTTTTCTACTCAACCGGGTTCTGATCTGTGGAACCGGTACACACAGAGCAACACATAACAGAGTAGAAATCATTCTAGGTTAACCATCTTTGAGTGCCTAACTTAGTGGTGCAATTGTGGCCAATTGTTTGAGTTGTTTGGGCCGCACCACTTTATTTAAAACCAACTCATCAAGTAGCTCCTCCTTAGGGTTTTCAATCTAGGTATATTCTAGGCACTCCGTTTTCTTTCTGATTTTAAAGGAAAACTATCTTCACCCGTGTTTTACAACTTGGTTTGCCTAGAAATTTGATTGCAATTCACCTAATTTGAAACCCTAAAAGCTACTTAAGCAGGATTTGAACATTAAAATTCACACATTATAAATAATCTTGCTTGAAAACCCTGGTTGTGCACCCACTTACACAAATTTCAATCAATCATTAAGGGCACAACCCATTATAAGGGCCCATCACATTCCATAAGCACCACAATCCCAGGCTGTAATAAAATTGAGTAGACGTTGGCCCTAAGGTTTGATTCGCTCTTCAAGGCCTAGTCTGAGATTGTTTTTGATTAACCTACTTGTACTGATTAATCTGATGTCTAGCTAGGGGAGTAGCGTCAAACGACCGCGGCTGGGGGGTACACTAGGAACCGGAGGCGAAAGCCAAAGGAAGAACCTTCTCCCCAGTCCCTCCTTCTAACTGGTTGGATTATACAGACGCAAGTAGAGTAAATCAGTTACAGTCTTAAGGCTGGTATTGGGAGTCAGTAGATCCTTAGGCTACCTCACTTAAGGACAGCCTTGTTTTGTTGTACTGCAGGGTCCCTATCCCCGGTCCTTCCGACCTACTCCTAGTTTATGCTGGGAAGACGGTCATTGAATCCCAGATTAGAAGGACCATTAGAACATTCTAGGAGGCGCAAGTTAGATTTTGGTCAATTTGATCCCATGGCCGAACAACAGCCTCTTCTGCCTGGAAATCCACAGGAAGAATTTCGAAGGCAGCTGGAACAAATGCAGAGAATGCAAGAATGGTTCCAGAGAATGCAGGGCGTTCAGCCCTTGAAGGATTTTTATGATCCTTCAAATTACGGGGAACGTCCCGGCGTCCAGATTCCAGCCGGTGACGTAGAAATCAAGCCCCAGGTGTTAAGCCTGATTAAACATTATCATGGGCTTGGCTCCGAGGATCCGTTTCAACACTTGGAGGACTTGACCACTTTGGTCCAGACCACCAAGTCTCGAAACGTAAACGAGGAGCAAATGATCATGAGGCTCTTCCCTCACTCTCTTAGGGATAAGGCCGCGCATTGGTATAGGACAATAGGAAGACCAATTACAACTTGGAATGAGTTGAAATCGGCCTTTCTGAAGAAATTTTTCCCAGTCGGTCGTACCAATGCTTTAAGACGGGCAATCACTACTTTTACCCAGCGGCCGGGGGAGCAGTTTCATGTGGCCTGGGAGCGATTCCAGGACTTATTGCGGAGGTGTCCACACCACGAGGTGCCGAAATGGCAACTCGTGCAGATTTTTTATCATGGGTTGACTGAACAACTCAGAAACCATGTGGATGCTTCTTGCGGAGGCAATTTCCTTAATAAAGATGCAGATAGTGCACATGATTTATTTGAGGAAATGAGTGAGAATTCAATAAATCATGCCTCCATGGATACTTTTAACCGGTCCCAACAACCCAGATCAAATGTCAATGAAGTCCATGACTCTCATTCATTTGATATGGAATTGATTTGTAATAAACTTGACAAAGTGGACTTGGTTGCTAAAAGAATGGAAGAGTGGATGGCTGGCAATTCTATGAACAACTCTCAATCCACTCAATCCCAAAATTCGGGATTCCATTCTTCACGAGCTCTTTCTGGACGGGAGTTCGTGAATCAACTTGATGCGACTCAACATATGAGTCAGCATTTTTCGGAACCCCATGGGTTCCCAACTGGGCCTTTGATCCCAGTTTTTCTAATCCTTCCTTTTCTTTCTCTCCATCCTCACTTTATGAGGATGTCTGTGCTGTACAAGAGAATGCTAGATCCAACCCCTACTCGAATGCCTATAATCAAGGTTGGAGAAACCACCCTAACTTCTCTTGGAAAAATTCGGGGCAACAGACCCAATTCCGACCCAGCAATTATGCTCCGCAACGACCAATGGGTCAGGGTCAAGTATATACTCAGTTGCCTCCGAATCAGGTCAATCAGCCAGCTTGGAATGTCCGTCAACCCGCAGGGCAGGCTGATTTGAACCATCAAATAGTAGAGATGCAAGGATCTATGCTCCAGCTCATGCAGCAAATGAAAAACTCACTGGACAACTTGCAATCCGGGCTCATTGCTAACTCTCGCCAACCCGGATCTCTACCATCCCAACCCGTACCCAACCCACGAAACATTACAAATTCGGGCAATCAAGCCCAAGGGTACGGAAATCAGAGGGACCCACACGCGCATGCTCAGGTGGTTGAGCAGGGTTCCTCATCTTCTTCCTCTGTAAATCAACAATTCATGGTCAATCAAGCCCCTCCAATCTTTCCTAACCCTCCTCAAGACCCAAATTCTTACGCTTCTGCAAATTCTGTCACTTTGAGAAGTGGTAAGAAGACTCAGGATCCACAACCACATTATTCTAATCTTTTGAATCCTGAAGAATCTGAGGAGAGAGAAGAGAATTCTAAAGGAGAAATCAAGGCTCAGGAATCCGATTCCAAAGATCTGACTCGTGTTCCTTTTCCTGAAGCCTTAACCAAAGCAAAGAGGAAGAAGTCTGTTGATAGCAATGAGGAGCTTCTGAATTTATTTAAGAATGTTGAGATCAATATCCCGCTCCTTGATGCTATCAAGCACATACCGACTTACGCAAGATTTTTAAAGGAATTATGTACACAAAAGCGTAAGTCGAGAGAATCTGTTCCGAGGAAGGTGGTACTCTCCGAGCAGGCTAGTTCTGTTATCCTGCACTACCTCCCTCAGAAAAGGAGAGATCCTGGTGCTCCTTTGATTTCTTGCATTATCGGAGATTACACATTTGATAGAGCACTTTTGGATCTCGGTGCATCCATCAACCTAATTCCGACTTCTCTTTACGAGAAGTTTGGGTTAGGCGAACTTCGGCCAACTTCAGTAACGCTACAGTTAGCGGATCGTTCGGTCACAAACCCGCGAGGCGTTATTGAAGATGTTATAGTTAAGGTCAAGGATTTTTATTTTCCTGTAGATTTCCTTGTCCTTGACATGGATGTACCAGATAATCTGAGGAACACGCCCATCATTCTGGGGCGTCCGTTCCTGGCTACCGCAAAGGCCAACATTAATTGTGAAAGCGGTAGCATGGAAATCGCCTTTGGGGACCAACGTATGAAATTAGATATTTTTAAGGCGATCAATAAATTTGAGGATTGTGGAGTTATTGAGGAACTTGATGAGGATAATATTAATATTGAAACTTGTTTGACAGTTTCTTCAATTGAAAGTTCCTCTTTGGTTGATGAATTTGACCCGCAACCCTCTGACTTAACATCTTCGGAAGAGGTTACTGATTTTGTCCACTCACAACCTCTCCCTCTTGTTGAATCTTCAGCATCTACCCGACCATCAATCATCACCCCACCTCAGCTCGAATTGAAACCATTGCCCGAGAATTTGAAATATCAATTTTTAGGACCTCAGAATACGCTCCCTGTGATTATCAGTGCTAAATTGACAAAGGAGCAAGAGATTAAATTGATTAAGGTTCTAAAGGAACATAAGGAGGCAATTGGTTGGACCATTCATGACCTTAGGGGGATCGAGCCATCTTACTGCAATCATAGAATATTTTTGGAAGATGGATCCCGCCCTTCTCGCCAGATGCAGAGGAGATTGAATCCAAATATGCGAGAAGTGGTAAAAAAGGAAATCATCAAGTGGCTCGATGCAGGAATTATTTATCCAATCTCTGACAGTCCCTGGGTAAGTCCCGTTCAGATTGTTCCAAAGAAAGCCGGGATTACTGTTGAGACTAATGAGAAAGGAGAATCTGTCACAACTCGTTCAGCTTCATCTTGGAGAGTTTGTATTGATTACAGGAAGCTGAACACTGCCACTAAAAAGGATCATTTTCCCCTGCCCTTCATTGATCAAATCCTGGAAAAATTAGCCGGGCAGAAGTACTTCTGTTTTCTTGATGGTTACTCGGGATACAACCAAGTTCCTATCCATCCCGAGGATCAGGAAAAAACTACTTTCACCTGTCCCTACGGAACCTTTGCTTTTCGTAGGATGCCTTTCGGGTTATGCAATGCACCTGCGACTTTTCAAAGGTGTATGCTAGCCATATTTTCCGACATGGTGGGAGAGTTTATGGAAGTCTTCATGGATGATTTCTCCGTTTTCGGAGAATCATTTGACTCTTGTTTGGTTAATTTGGAAATGATTCTTAAGCGATGTATCAAGACACGATTGGTCCTTAGCTGGGAAAAGAGTCATTTCATGATCCAAGAGGGCATCGTTTTGGGTCATGTAATCTCTGAACGGGGAATTGAAGTGGATAAAGCTAAGGTTGATGCTATCGCTAAACTTCCTCCTCCCACATCAGTTAAACAAATCAGATCATTTCTTGGCCATGTGGGATTTTATCGAAGATTCATCAAGGACTTCTCGAAGGTTGCCCGCCCTTTGAGCAATCTTCTTGCCAAAGAAACACCGTTCATTTTTGACGAATCATGCCAAAAGGCATTTGATTTCTTAAAAACGGCAGTCACCTGTGCGCCAATTTTGCAACCACCTATTTGGACAACCCCATTTGAGATCATGACCGATGCTTCTGATTACGCGGTCGGGGCTGTCCTGGGTCAGAAAATTGATCGAAAGCCCTTTGTCATTTACTACGCTAGTAAAACTTTGGATGAAGCCCAGAGGAATTACACTGTTACTGAAAAGGAATTACTCGCTGTAGTATTTGCGTTGGAAAAATTCAGGGCTTATCTCTTGGGGTCTCATGTTATTGTTTATACCGACCACTCGGCCTTGAGACATCTCTTGGCTAAAAAGGATGCTAAACCCCGGCTTATTCGTTGGATTCTTCTTCTTCAAGAATTTGATCTTGAAATCAAGGATAAAACCGGGGTACAAAATGTGGTGGCGGATCATTTGTCGAGACTCCTAGGTGATTCTTCTTGTCCGGACATTCCGATTGCTGACACTTTTCCGGACGAAACCATTCTTACAGTTTTAGGTGTCCACACCCCATGGTTTGCTGACATTGTTAACTATTTGGCCGTTGGTCAAATCCCCCAGGATTGGACCAAGCAACAACGGGATAGACTCAAATCTGAGGCCAAATACTACTTTTGGGAGGACCCTGAACTGTATCGCATCGGCTCTGATCAGATTATTCGCCGATGCATACCGGAGAATGAATTCAACAGTATACTTGAGTTTTGCCATGCATCTGGGTGTGGTGGACATTTCTCCGGGAAAAAGACGGCTGCAAAAATTTTGCAATCTGGCTTCTATTGGCCGTCTTTATTCAAGGATGCCCAGGAGTTCTCACAGTCATGCCCTCGATGCCAGGCACTCGGGAGCATAACTAAGAGAGACATGATGCCCTTAAACCCTATTCTTCCTGTCGAAATTTTCGATGTTTGGGGCATTGATTTCATGGGACCCTTTATCCCTTCATTTGGACATCAGTACATTCTTGTCGCTGTTGATTATGTGTCTAAATGGATTGAGGCAATTCCCACCCGAACCAATGATCACAAGGTGGTCATCAACTTTGTCAAGAGAAATATCTTCAGTAGATTCGGGATTCCGAGGGCTATCATCAGTGATGGTGGCACTCATTTTACTAATGCCCAATTCCGGAGTTTATTGGCCAAATACGGGGTTAATCATCGAATTTCCACACCTTACCATCCCCAAACGAATGGACAAGCCGAGATCTCTAATCGAGAGATCAAGAACATTCTCAAAAAACGGTTAGGCCCGATCGCAAGGATTGGACTCAAAAGCTTGAGGACGCTCTTTGGGCCTACCGTACGGCGTATAAAACACCTATCGGCATGTCTCCATTCCGTCTGGTGTATGGAAAGGCGTGTCATCTACCCGTAGAGATTGAACACAGGGCATTCTGGGCAATCAAACAATGCAATCTAGATCTAAATCTAGCTGGGAAGATCAGGAAACTCCAATTATCTGAGTTGGAGGAGCTTAGAAATGATGCTTATGAGAATGCCAAGATCTACAAGGCTCGGACCAAAGCTCTACATGATCAAATGATTTCCCGCAAGAGCTTTGAGCCAAACCAGAAGGTCTGGTTATTCGATTCTAAACTTAAGCTCTTTCCTGGTAAACTTAGATCTAAATGGAGTGGCCCATTCATAATTGATCAGATTTTTCTAAATGGTGCCATTCAGATTTCTGACCCAAAGACGGGTAACACCTTTAAAGTCAACGGTCAACGTCTGAAGCCTGTTGTTGACCATAATCTTCCAGAACCCGTTTCAGACTCTGTTGCTCTAGCCATTCTGTGACTTCTTTGGCTGGACTTCGCCTAGCTGACGGCATTAAACTCAGCAGTTGTACATATAACACAAGGCTGATACGAGCTTCATATCCAGGTGACATCTTTCATATTCTACCCTTTCTTTCATGTCTCTTTTTCAATGAGGACATTGCATCAGCTAGGCATGGGGGGGTGGATTCATTTTTGAATTAGTTGGTCAGCTTTGTGAAATCCATATAAATTGCTCTCTTTCTAAAAAAAAAAAAAAAAAAAAAAAAAAAAATTAGGAAGGATTAGTTGGACATTAGGACTTTTCAATCCTAAGAAATTTTACATTAGGATCTGAACACAAAGACCCCTCAGGTCTTTGGACTTAATTAGCCTGTGTATCTACTAAAATGTGGATTTGTCTTTGAGTTCTCGCCATCTTAATTCTATTATAATTGGAATAAATAAGGTTGGGTGATAAGTACACGACTTGTCAACCCACCCTCTGATTTAAGGGAATTTTGAGTCTTAAGCATCTACACACTTTCTTTGCACTGACTCGTTGTTTGGCGATTTTAACGGAAATTGGGTAGCTAATGAACCTTCTAGGGTGATATGGCTGGCAAGTTATCGTGGGTAACAGCCCATAGGTAGGTTGTCCAGAGCCCAGTCACTGGACCTTTCTCTTTTTGCTGCCTTTAGGTAAATCTTAGACCAGGGAAGCCACCTACTTAAAAAAAAAAAAAAAAAAAAAAATCAAAAAGGAGAAAAGAACAAAAAGAAATAAGCCACACTTCGCCGCACGAGTATGGCTGGCAAGTTGTCGGTGGTAACAGCTCATCGACCGGTTGTCCAGAACCCAGCTCAGAAAATGCACTAAAAATTCCCAAAACACTTAGGAAGAAGCGGAGAAGTAGAATAAACCGGGGAGATATACACTGGATTCACCCTTGTGTTGACCCCGTTAAAAAATAAAAAGTAGGGAGAAAGCTACCGGTTGTAAAGATACACCTTTAGGCAGAATTCTTTTTGAGGTCACCTAGAGGCGTAGAAATCCGAAGTCCGTTTTAATTGCCGGTCAACGAGTCTATCACAATCACAATAAGATGCTTAAAACTTAGGGTTCTCATCAAATCTTGGGTGAGTTGAATGGCCGTAGAAAGCCACTCTTAAACCCTAAAATTTGAAAATCTAAAAAAAGAGAGTAAAAACAGAAAAAGAAATTTTTCTTTGAATAAGGCGAGGCTTGAGGCGGTCTGCATTTTGGCTGATACCCGGGCACTGTTGTGTCTTTGAAAGTTCAGTTCTTAAGTAGACAATTTCTTAATGATTGAAAATAACTTAGGTCCAAATAATCTAACCTAATTCTTTTATAAATAGCATATAGTTTTTGCTAGGGACTAGCAAAAGATAGGCATGGGGGTATGATGTAAACACATTTACACTACTTAAAATGTCTATTTATGCATGTTCTTAAGCATAGGATTGCATTTCATGATATAAATATTGCATTACATGCATCATCTTGCATTTAGAGTAGTTTGAATAAAATGGAGGTTAATTGTCTCCTTTTATGTGCTTGGACAGGGCAAATATTTTATCGGGGCCTCGGATCAAAGATCCAACCGTATGGATATGATCAGGGCGACGATTGGAGTTCAACGACTCCAAGATCGCCCTAATCAGGCATCCGTAGCATCAGATAGAGACCGGGGAACCCTAGAAGATCAAGGGCCAGGATGGTGTAAATCCGCACTTCAGATGGAAAATCCGACCACACGGATGAATTCAGATCGACGATCGCAGCCGAACGACACAAAAATCAAGTCAATCCGACATCCGTGGCACCATCTACAACTTCCAGAAGATGGACGGCCAAGATAGCGCCACGTGGCGCCATCCCAGCCGCCCAATCGGCCGCAGGAGTCCTGTGAAGACCACGCAACGTCTCCTCTCCGCCGTTGGATCTCGATCCAACGGCTGCGGTCGCGCGCGTTTAAAAACGTCCGCGCGACCATTTCGCCGCGTAGCGCAGCGGCTACGCAGCTGCGGGCGAAGCGGAGGTCGCGAGTTCGAGCCGCGGAGAGGGGGTCGAAGGCGCGGGCGAGCGGGCGCGCACGAGCGTCGGATGAAGATCCAACGGCCGCGCGCGCCCGATAGCGCCGACGCGCAATTGGACGCCCTGGTGGGCGCGCGATCGCACGCGGGCGGCGCGCTACGCAGCGGGCGCGGGCGCGATCTAAGCCGTCCGATCTCGCGATCGGACGGCTGAGACGACGCGGACGTGCGTCTGCGTTACGCGCGCAGGCCAGCCGAGCGGGCGCGCGTGGCGCGGCGGCGACGGCGACGGCGGGGCTTTAGCGACGGTTTTATCCGTCACTAAAGACCCCTTATTTATTATTTTGAAGATGTAATGTCCATTTTGCCCCCACTCCTTGCAACTATAAAAGGAGACCCCCTCCATACGAAATTTTCATCCCTTCCTTCTCCTCTCTACCTCTCCAAAGCTCAAGAGAAGCTTGTCCCACACCCGGGATGCCTCTCGCGAGATAAAGTCCAAATTTTCGTCCCCCTTCGGAAGTGGATCCCGCGACGACGACGGCGTGCTGCTTCGTTCCCGTTCTTCTGCTTCGTCCTCCTTCGTCCCGCCTCGTTCTCCTTCGTCCAGGCGTCGTTCCGTTCGGCTCGTCCTCCAAGCGACCGTCGAGGAGGATAACTTC
The DNA here is from genome assembly GCA_037157565.1 of Thalassia testudinum. Taxonomy (NCBI): domain Eukaryota; kingdom Viridiplantae; phylum Streptophyta; class Magnoliopsida; order Alismatales; family Hydrocharitaceae; genus Thalassia; species Thalassia testudinum. The sequence goes on along the minus strand of JAZHRO010000076.1, from coordinate 16,589,379 downwards.
TCTCTCCCATTCTTATTTACAGCTTTTCTAGTGTAGAGTTTTCCTGCTTTATAGTGTAATTGATTTCCCGCTTTCTAGTGTAACTTTAATTTCGTTTGCTTGTATAAACAATTGAAATATTGAATGCATGTTCTCTTTCTCTCTCTCTCTCTCAATTTGATAGCTCCATTGTAATTATTTCGCCTTGTTTATCAAAAATCCTAAAAAAACATAATTGCGAATATAGATCAACGTAGCCTCCCTGAGTTCGACCCGGAATTCTTATTTCGGTATAAATCTTATTTGTTGAACACGAATCCTTCGCTTTCGAACTACAACGACGGGTTTTCCAAAACCAAACACGTTAGTGTAGATTCTCGTTCAACAGTGGCTGAGTCATATCCATATCATCTCTATACAGTTCAAAATGTGGTCCATTATTTTCTTAAATTTATCCTGAATGTCCCTTTTACAATATTCTTCGTGGTGTCTATAAGCATTCTCAATTATCTTTTCTTTCATGCTCATTTGGGACTCAGGTTTCCTAAACAGTCTTCCTAGAGTACCAAGTTGCATTTTCAAATCAAGTGGTGGAATCAAGATGTAGAATCAGAACTCAGGTTAGATTGAAATTGATCAGATCTGAAAAGAGATTCCCAAGAAGATCTAATGCGGTCTCCTAGGTTAAAAAACCTAATGACCTTCTTGTGTATGTGCTCTATAGAGAAGATGAGGGACTGGATGTTATTTGGACCCAATCAAGACACCCAAAGATGTATGGGTGACTAAGGCAGTTTTGAGGCGGATGATACCTCTGAATCAAAAATTCGCACACCTGAGAAATACCTGGGCAGCCAGGAAGGAAGAACCCCACAAAGACCCCTACACGGTAGAGCGTCCCCACGGTTTACAGGGTTTCCCCCACCCGACCTTCCTTGTCACTGCGGTTCCAAATAGACTGGAATGTACGGACTTAAGTCCTTAAGTCTACCAATTTTAGCCTAATTTGTGCCTTGGATTTCACTTGATTAGAAGTTGATTTAACTTGTGACCTAATTTGGAGGTTGGTTGGTGTTGGTATGCGAAAAACTACGCGACCAGAATTGGATTTTGAAAACCCGTCGTGGTAGCTCGATTTACGAAGTTATCCGTCAACAGAAAAATTTTTACCGAAATTTGTAAAGAAATTCTAGGTCGAACACAGGGAGGCTGACATTTGATTAAAAATACGCTTTTGTTTTGTTTGTCACGAAATAGATTAGTTGGTCAAAAACTAGCTATCTATTTATTAAATAATAAATAGAAGCGAGAGAGAGAATATTACAAATAAAGACAAAAGAGAGGTAGAATAAACATGGATTTCATCATCAAATGCTATTCATTACGCAAATCATTACAACTAGAAAGCAGGAAATCTACGCTAAAAGCAGTAAATCTACTCTAGAAATTGATAAAGAGAATGGAGAGAGAAGTATCCTCCTCAACGATTGCATGGAGGACAAGCCGGATGGAGTGACGCCTGAAAGATGGAGGACGGAGCAGAAAGGAGGATGAAGCAGGAGGAACAGAGGGTGAGGCAGGACATCGTCGTCGTCATGGGATCCGCTTCTTGAATGGGGTGAGAGAACAACCACGAGATGCTCCACGAAGGGGGGAGAAGGTGGAAAATTTCTAATTTTTACTCTAGAGGAGATCCCAGGTTTGGGACAAGCTCTTAGAGCTTTAGAGGGAGTGAGAGAAGAGAGGATGGGATGAGAATTTCGTAGGGTGGGGTCTCCTTTTGTAGTTGCAGGGACTGGGGGTAATTTGGTTATTACAAATTCAAAAACATTAATATCAGGTCTTTAGTGATGGATTTATTTGTCACTAAAGACTTGATGTGGGCGACGTGCACGTGCGCCGCGCATGCCTTTTCCTCTTCAGTGTAACCGCACCTGCACATGTGTTTGCGCTGGATTACGCGTATGATCGCGCGTTGGATAGCGCGTACGCGATCCACACGCTCTACGTGCACCTCGTAGCCCACATCTGTGTCATTCACCATGCATCCAACGGATGCAATCCACTGCTCCCGCTCCCCAGCTGAATCGAGGCGCTCAAAGATGCTCGAACCCGCAACCTTTATCTCGTTCGCAGCTGCATGACCATTATGCTAAGGCCGAGAGTTGGTCATGGGTTCATCCAAGGTACACACGCTTGTGGCTATTGGATCAAGATCCAACGGCCCAGATTTGGTGATCATTTGAAGAGGAGAGCAATGGGCGTTCATGGCCAATATTGGGTGGTTGGGATGGCGCCACGTGGTGCCATCCTGACCGTCCATCTTTTGTGACTTATAGAAGGTGCCACGAAAATCGGATTGGACCGATTTTCCCACTGTTAGGGTGCGATCGTCAATCCGAACCCATTCATGCAGTCAGATCTATCATCTGAGGTATGGATTGACACCATCTTGGCCCTTTATTTCTGAGTTTCCTCAGACAATATTTGGTTCTACGGATGTCTGATCGGGGCAATCTTGGAGTCGTTGAACTCCAGTAGATGCCCTGATCAGATCCGTACGGTTGGATCATCAATTCGAGGCCTTGATTAAAAGTCGCCCTGTCCCTGGCCATAAAAGAAGACAATTACTATATAATTTGTACAATTTGGCATAAATGCATGATTATACATGTTATGCAATATTTACAATACATGATGCTAATATGGTACTAAGAACATTCATTAATAGACATTTTTGGCTATTTAGATGCATGCACATTAGTTGACCCACAAAGTAGACCAACTTCACCTGACTTACCCTAAAGATGGCAGAATGAAATCTAGGTCAAGACCCAGAAATCACCCTGAATTGAATCTCAAGTTATTAGGTCCACAATTTTTAAGGTTCAAGTGAAATTAGAGCTTGATTTTTAGGATTTTTTTTGCTTAGATCTTTTCAAATAGGGGCTTGGGTAGCACACAACTGTAGGAGAGTTTATTCTCTTTATGTAGGCAAATGTGTACTAGCACTTCAATCCTTAATGTTGAAAACCCTAATTAGCTCTATTTCAAGTCCAATTAAATCTCAGAATGTTCACCTTGTGCTTCAAGCAAGAAGTGTGTTATCCCAAGGTGATTTAGAAATCAAGCGTGGTCCCTAATAGGTATAGCCAATTTAGGTAAGGAATTCTAAATAGAATTGCCTCAAGCTTCAATCAGATATGAACATTTTTTCGTAAATCTGGAGAACTTTCCTTTTAAATGAAAATTACTATGAAAATGAGGCAAATGAATCCTAATTGATTATTTCCTTTTTATCTTCCCAAGATTAGGAGGTTGATTAGGGAAGAACAGAAAAATTACCTGCCTTGGAGTGGTTGTTTTGCGTAGAAAATCTCCTCGTGACGTACCTTGCAAAATCACAAGAAATCAAACAAGACAAGTTAGTGCTCAAATATAATCAGATAAAACAAAGAATAGTGGTGAATTGTGCGTTGCTCCCCAGCAACGGCGCCAAAACGTTAACGTGCAAAATCAATCTTTTAAAATACTTCGCTGTCGTATAGTCGAAATCACACGAAAACAAATATAATTTATACTCGAATATCTAGAAATGAAGTTCGAGGTCGAACATAGGGAGTAAATATAGAATTGACATGCTAATCTTCAATTAAAATATAATTGAGCAAAGGAATAAGCCAAGAATAATGATATTCAATAAATGTTAATCTGTTACATTAGATATTCAATGAATAACATCAGTATTTCAAGACTTTAAGATACCAAAAAGATAACTAAGATAAAATAATGGTGATTTAGATCACCAATTATTAGTCTAAGCATATATATTAATTACTCAAATAATGCTACAGTAGTTTCAACCATGCAACTTAGGTACTTAAATGTTCTATGAGGTGACAGCGGTGGAGAACGACGGTGAGTACTTGAAAATCATCAACACTACCTTTTGACCACATTAAAATAGCTTATAAGGTTCGTCAAGTGCTTGCGAGTGTAGTGGGGGTGGTTTCGTGGTGGATGGCGGTGCATGGTGGTCAAGTGAGGTCGATAATGGTGGATAGATGATGGGTTGTTTGGTGGGTGGTGTGAGTGGTTGAATTAGCAAAATAGGAGAGGGGTTTTGGTCGTGGTGGAACGGTGGAGCTTTTGGGAGTGTTGGTGAGGTGTTTGGTGCGGTGGAATGAGCGGATGACCTCGCCGAAGGTGCGGCCGAAGATGGAAGAGATGATGGTGAACATGTGCGTTGAGGGGTATTTTTAGGTTTTTAAATAGGAAAACTAACCTAGAACTCTAAAAGAACCTAACTACCTACTCTAAAGGGATGAAGGAGGTAGGATGGTGCCGGCTTTGGCACGTCGGCGACGGAGAAGATGAAGATCTCTTGAGAGGGACGTTGGCGAGGAAGACGTGGAAGAAGACGTTTGCAGGTATTGCGAGATGCAGAAGAAGTTGGGGAAGAAGAATCTACCTGCTATTGTCAGTGAGGGTGGATGAGGAAGGTAGTTGGAGAACTCGCCGGAGTTGACAGAGAAGGAGGTCAAGGAGAGGGGAAGAGGTGTTCGACCTCCAAACTAACCTAAAGAGCACGGCTTTGCAATAGGTGTGCTTTTATAAGGCTCAGAGGATCATTTCAAGCTTGAAAGCTTGGTAACTTGACAAAGAAGGAAACCCCCGAACCTTTGAAAGGTTTGCATGAGCTTTTGGGAAGATTTCAGAGCCCAATGAATGGCTCAAATGGAAAAGGATTGTCTTAGGAGTTCTCCTTCCAAATTTAGAAGGGTTTCTTCAATCAATCAGGGAGAACTCTCCAATCAAAGGTTGCCAAGGAAGTAGGTTTGGGAGTTGAAGGTGGCAGGGACCTATTGGTGAATAAGATGACAAAGTTAGGGGTTTATTTGCAAATAATTAGAAAGTTAAGGGCATGTGTGTGAGAGAAAAGACTAAGACTGGACCAAAATGCAAACTAGGTCAAGATGATCTCTGATTGGGCCTAAATTTTGCTGCAAACCTAATTTGGATCCAGGGAATCTGATGGTGAAGTCGGATATAGGTTTTGATCGAGTTTGAATAGGTAATTTACATAAAAAACCCAAATTAGAGAATTATCCGTCTAAGACTCTGTTTTAGGTCAAAATGGGTTCTGATGGTCAAATCAAGCATTCCAAACTTTAGAGAATATTTTTATATGCTTTTTAGGAGCTTTAGATGAATTTTATACTAACCAGAACCTCAGTGAATTAAGCGGGTCTATTTTTAGGGTTTCAGAAGTCATTTAATTCTCGAAACATGTGAAAACCCGTTTCTGTCTGCATAATCCCACTTATTAGACATTTATGATCATTTGACCTTCAATTAACCCTTGAGAAATCCCTTGATTTCTATGCATTTAGGATATTATGTTAAAATTGTAGTTTTACCCCTATTTTCTTATTTAACTCTCAAAAAGGATGTGCAATGAATTACGGCTCTTTGGCAGTTATGTAGGAATATTTATTTGTTGATTATGAGTTAATAAAGCTATATATGGCTGATGATGACGTCTGGCAAGCCAACGGTTAGATTAAAAGTTAATCCTCTAAGATTAGGTCTGACAAGCCAACGGTCCTCTAGTTGGACGACTGGCAGGGTCATCAGATGTTTGGACTAGGGGCTGGATGTTTAAAACTGGCAGACAAAGAGTGGTTCTCTAGCCTAAATATTTTGGACATCAGATCAAACAGTCCGGCATCTTAAAGTCTAAGATCAGATGTCAAATTTTCAGATTGGATGTCTGACCAGGCTGTCTGATGCCTATTTTAGCTTTCTAAGTTCTTTATGAAAAGCTTAAGTATCTTAGGTTTGTGTAGGTGTTCCTAGGACTATAGTTTTGTTACTTTGAGGATCCTTAACATATAATTTAGAAAAAGTAAAAGAGCAAGGAACAAAAAATACTAAGTATAGAGTACAAGACAAAAGAACATATTCCTATTCTTCTTGTCATTTCTTCAACTTCTTGCTTCACGCGAAGCTTCTTGTCCTCCATCAAGTTCCTCCAATCCACCATGGACGCAAGCTTGAGCTCTTCCTCCACTTGTATCCATTTACAATTATCCTGAAACTCATAAACTCAAATTGCAAATGTTAAATAACAAGTGTTTTGTTATCATCAAAATTAACGATTGTGGTGCCCTTGCACCAACAATTGGGACTGGTCCACCAGTACTAGTACTCAATATATGTGATACCGGTACTAGTCTACTAGTATTGGTACCCAATTAGTATTAAGTCGAGTTGAAACAAGTTATTGTACAGGTCCATCCTAAGTTAGAGGTGAGTTAATTACAGTTAAACCCATTAAATTATCCAACATTCTCTTCCCACAAAAGAGTTCTCTTTTAGGGTGGATGGTCCAATGAGACTATATATAGATAACTCTACTACCTCTTGTGCTTATTTGGTTACTCTTTCTTTAGTATTCCTAGTTTGTACCTTTTTCGAAAACGGTAAATATGATTTGGTCCATGACCTCTAAATATCAATAAAAGTTTATATCACTGTACCAATTAACCCCCCGTGGTGACTTGTTAATTTTGTACTTGATTCTCATGAATACTTGCTCATTAGTACTGAATTCACACAATGCTACTCTTCCAAAGGTTGTTGTCTCTTAGATCGCCCCTTTAATTATTCTTAATTGCCTCCTTTCGTGAGCATTCATTGACTCTTTCTGTAAGCATATATATTATTGGCGAGTTGCTTTTCATCTTTTCATCGTATTTCAACTCTAATATTGTGTTATTTCTTCTTGTACTCTTCTCAATGTTTAATTTTTCCCAAAGATTTATTAACTCACACTTTGATTCTATCACGAGCCAAATTAAATGACACAAGTAAAACATCTACAAAGAAGAATAGCATTGGATTTATGTGGATGACATCCTTCAAAAGAGGGTAAAAAGATCCATAGGGGCAATTCACCTTGCTATGATCCACTAAATTAGTAAACATTATTGGGAGGAATTTGAGATTAATTGTGAAGTAGAGAATGTCTTTTTGAAGGAATAAATTGAGGTTATTGATGATAACATCATCATGAATCATAACTAGCTTTAATTAATTAGGATTAAATGACAAATGCTCCTACATAGTTGCCTAAGAGTCATAATTCCATTCATATCCCTTCTGAGAATAAAACACTAAATCAGGGTTAATTTTACTGTTTTAACAACATATTATGAAAGCAAAGTAACTACGGGGTTTCCCAAGGGACTTCAAGGTCAAATAAGCATTAATATCTAATAAGAGGATCCATACAGACAAAAATGAGTTTTCACACTTTTTGAGAACCACATCAGACCTAAAACCTAATTTTAGATCTGCTTGAATTACAGAGGTTCCGGTCAGGATAAAATTCATCTAAGCCTTATAAAATTCATAGAAAAATATTCCTTGTGGTTTGGTATCCTTGATTTAACCATCTGAACCTATTTTGACCTTGAACAGAGTCTCAGCCGGATTTCTGCCTTAATTTGGGTTTCTACGCAAATTATCCAATCAAAATTTATCAAAACTCAAATCTGACTTCACCACTAGATTCCTTGGGTCCAAATTAGATTTGTACCAAAATTTGGGCTCAATTAGAGTTTATCCTAACCGAGTTTACATTTTAGTCCCCAGATCTCTTTTCCTTACTTTTAACCCCTTAGCTTTCATCTTTTCATTTCAAAAATGCCCCTATCTTCTCACCTCTCTTGCAGACAGGTCCAACCGCTATTGTCTTCCTCACAAAGTAGAGAAGGAAACTCGCAGCTCCTAAATCCAAACTGCTTCATTTAATCCTGCAAATTGATTGATGAAATATCAACCAAAAATCGTCAAACTTTGTAAAATTGATCTCCAGATCATTCCGTGTTGACCGATGTCTTATTTGAGGCCAATCATGGCCGAAAATCATGTTGGCGAGATTGAGGAAACCAAGATCTGTAGAAGTTCACGCACACCTTCATATTAGGAATTTCAGGGGAGAGAAACCTCACCTATAAGAGCGGCTACACCTGTTTAATCCATCTTTGTCTAGTTTTTGGCGCTCCACCCCTCACTTCTCCTTCATCCTCGAGCACCATTAATGAAGGCCTGGAGCTTCACTAATCCCCTTCGTCGGCCACTCCCACATACCATAGGGAGAGGGCTTTCTCTCTACTCCTCCGTGTTGTGCTTCCGAACAAAGAAGGCGGCCCAATTGCCTCCTTGTCAGATACATCTCCACCTCCTTCGTCCACAGCTCCGGCGTACCTCAGGCAAGCTTCCCCGAACTCAATTCATCCAATTACCTTAGGGCTTCTCTCTCTCTACCATCCAATTAGGTTTAGGCTAAACCTTAGGTCCTAATTCCTTCTTCTTCTCCTTCTTTGACTCTAGCAACCACCTCCACAACCACCTTCATCTTCGGAACTCCACCCCGTTCCACCCAAATTAGGTTGGGCAAAAGCTCATGCACACCTCCATTATACTTTTGCCCAACCTAATTTAACACTTCAACACTGCCATCGCCTTCTCCGACTCCGTTTGCCAGAGCTCTGCTCACCTTCACGCTCCGGCGACTCCACTGCACCTCACACCAAATCACCTCCACCATTGCCTTCGCCACACCACGGCGAAGGTTTCCTGCCATTTAATTGGGCCCTAGGTCGTATTATTGTGCAGGTCACCATCGCTGGTCTTCCCCAATGTCGTCAGTCGCTGTTAATTAGTGGATAATGGTTTGTGATGGTTGTGAATTGATGTTGTTGTAATAAATGTAGGAAATACAAACCATTATTACGACCATTTTTATTTAATTAACTAATTTTTACTGGTTTATTCCAGGTCGTTCACTGGGAGGCAGTTATTGATTTACATCACTCTCTAGGTCGAAAATTATTCTTTAATTCCAAAAACGATTAATTTTATATGCAATCAATAATGAATGAATGAATGAATCTATGAAGAATGAATTAAAGGTTCCATGATGTACAAAAAGAGTCAATGAAAGTGCTTACAAAAATCTACTTACAAACAAGCATCAAATAGTACATAGGTATATTCTATACTATCTATTTATAAGTTATATTACTAATACTTACAAAACATACACTACTAACTAATATTACATAGCATACTAGCTTAACTTACTATACTGACATATACAGTAACACATATAATAGCTACAATGAAAGATATAAACATCGCTGGACCCCAGAAAATCTATATACAAACTGTAAGAAGGAAACCAAGGTCTATTGTGACAGTTATTTCACCTACAGTAACATTTTATTTTGTTAGTAAAGGTATGAAGTTATATATAAATGGAAATAGCTATACTACGTATATATATATATACTTTAGTTATCTTATACATATTTATTTACAAATACTACTTATACGGGTCTTTGTGCATACTATACATATACATACTTCTCTCTCTTTTATTCTTCTTTTCTTCTCAGCACTGCTTCTTCTTCTCTTAATTTCGCTTATCGTCTTAACACTTAGGCATCTTAAGCTTTCTCTCTTCACAGTGCTTACAGTGTCATTAGGGTTCTAACTTAATAAAAAATTTATTTAATTTACGGGCACACTTTTCGAAGGATACATATCACCCTGAGGGTGGGACCAGTCCTCTACTAAGCACACCCTAACTTCTTAATTAGGCCACTTAATTACATGTTCATGCTCAGACATCTGGGCTTAACAAGGCCCCACACACCCAGCTACCCGGCCCCACACTGATGCTCAGAATATATGCTCAATATCCTCAGAGATGTTCGGTTGTTCGGGCGTCCAACGCCTATGACAACTGAATATCGTAGGGAACAAAAACAAGCAAAAGTGCTCTGCGTGCTCCTCAGCACACGATGTGGCGCTTTCCTAGCACTTGTGCAGCGCTGGAAATCCAGCGGCTGTGCACAAATTTACGACCTCAATTAGAGGACCATAATTTATTATTTATTAAAAATAAAGTTTGTGAAAATAAAGTATTTATATAGTACTATACAATTGTACAATTAATTTGAAATTTTAATTATATTTACTGTATAAATAAATTAGCTAAAGTATGCAGTTTATACATACTTATTTTTATGTTTTGCTTCTTAATTAAGTATAAATTAGTTATTATATGGTCTAATTGACCTTATACAGAGTTAGTATACATGTCTAAATATTTTATAAACATTTTTATTGTATTTTACAGGTTTAATTTCTATTTTATTTACATTTAAAAAGAAACTTTTTGGACTCTTTTATTTGTAAATTAAATTTAAATAGTGTATACATTATAAATATACTTAAATTAGGTTAACTTACTTAAAATACAGTAGTATACATATACAGTATGAATTAACTTAGTTTTAACTTAATTTACTAATTTATTTTAATTTAATCTAATAACTTAACTATTAACTTATAAATTAATTATTTATTCTATATGTATAATTAAATTAAGGTACAGGGTTTAGTATGTTTATTATATACATATAAATACATATATACAGTATTATAACTTAATAAGGTTATTTATAGTACTTATTACTTATATAGCTTTATTGTACATATACATTAGTTTAATTAATAATTAGTTGTATAATTAAGATATATATAGTATAATTTAACTTAAATATTTACTTTACATAATATAATACATACACAAGTTATTTAACTTATAAATATGTATACTTTACATTATAGATAAGTAGGCTTATTATATAGCTTAAATATAAATTTATATACATATTATACAAGGGATTTTTACTATTTTTAGAGTTTTTCCACTTTTTTTTGGTTTTTATATATGTTATGGAGGTAGGAGAGGAGATGGAAAGAAATGGGTGGGAAGAAGGAGATGTTTTTGGTGTTTTTGAGGGTAGTTTCTTTTATTAAATTCCATGGTATACAAAATTGTCGACTGGAAAATTATGCCAAGTTAGGGGTTTAGAATTCCGTGAAACATGGTATGCATTTAGGGAAATACCTGATCTTTAATCAGACAGGTTTATTTTATTTTTTTCTAATTTTTTTTATAATTTTTATTTAATTCCCAAGTTCACTCATCCTGAGGGTCTAAAAGGCAGGGAACTGCCTTAAACATGTTCAGTATAGGCTAAGGAAAGGATATAAGCAGTTAAGCATGCAAATCAAGACAAATTTCAATCAATTTTACTTAGTGGACAGTTGAACTTACTGTTGGTGCTAGAGCACCACAATCGTTTGTTTTGATGATAACAAAACACGTATCATTTAACATTTACACTTGGAGTCTTAGATTTCAGGTCAATTGCAAATGGAGACGTGATTAGACGGAGTTCGAGCTCGCATCCAGGATGGATTGGAGGAGCTTGATGGAGAACAGAAGAGATTCACGAGGAGCGATATATTGAAGAAGGAAGGAGATGAAGAATATGATAGATTTCCTTCTCTTGTACTCGTATTTTTCGTTTCCTTTGTTGCTTTTTATTTTTGTTACTTAGATTCATGTTAAAGAGCCTCAAAGTACCCTAACAATAGTCCTAGGAACACCGGCACAACCCTAGGATACTTAGGTTTTTTATAGAGAACTTAGAAAACCAATATAGGGTTCAAACAGCATTTCCAGACGTCTAATTCCAAGATCAGACGTCTGATAGTGTGTTTTAAGACGTCTGACTATTGATTCAGACGTCTGATAAACATTTAGGCTGGACTTGTTAGTTCTGTCTGATGAAATCAGATGTCCAGACCTTAGACCAGACGTCTGATGACTTTGCCAGACGTCCAATTAGTGGACCATTGGCTGGCTTAGCAAACACTCAAGATATGACCGTTAGAGCCTTATCAGACATCCTTAGACCTTTCAAGACATCTGATAAATGACCGTTTTGCCTCGGCTGACCCAAAATCTCTCCTCAGAGATTTTCTAGCCGTTGCACTCTCTTAGAAATCCATTCTCATGAAAAAGTAGGTTTCCAGACATCTAGACATAGTGCCAAACGTCCTGTATGTCGTCTGATAGACTTGCACTAGAACCCTGTTTAGATCTGATTCAAGTTAGGAAGAAACCCGCCTAAAATCAGACGTCTGACTTTTATCCCAGATGTCTTAGACTGATCTTCCAGACGTCTGATGCCAGGATCAGATGTCTGATAAGCCTGTCAGTGCAATCATTATTCCTGATTTCGGCCTGATTCTCTTGGGCTTTGCTCCCAATGGCTACGGAAGCTTTCCTAAGCCTTCCAAAGCCTTCCTAAGGCCTTTATAAATAGAGAGGAACCTCTTGCACACCAAGACACACTTAGATACACAAGATACACTTTGTAATACACTTTCAAACCATTTTGTGTCCCTTGATTCTAAGAAGAAAAGCTTTTGCTCTCCCAGCTCTAATTCTTCATCTAGAGAGCACCAAGCATTTGCGTACCCGCTCTCCCGTCGTAGTTCACGAGAGCGACGTTGCATCGTCGCGTGGCTCACGCATCCGCGTCGTCAATGCACTCCTTGCAAAGGGGAGTTTCCTAATTTCTATAGAAGCTAGGTTTAAATCTTTGTTGGCTCTATAAGATTGTTGTTTATTTTATCTTTGTTATTTGGTTGGGTATTCGCTTTGCGAATTCCCGTCTCCTTCGTAAGACAAAATCCTTCTCGTGAAGAGAAGGGGTTTGAGGTATGCTACCCTCGTATAAAGTAGCGTGGTTGTAATTGAGGTTGAATCACCCTCGTTTAAGTGATTCGTTTAGTGGATTTGATCAACTTGGTTGATCGGAAAATCCTAACTCGAGAGGGTTAGGTGGTGGTTTTCACTCGGTTTGGGTTTCCACCTAAAAATAATTGTGTACTTTGTGTGACTGAATTTTTGTGAGATTGTTTTATATTTATATTTCTGCAATTTATCTCGTCACCCCCTCCCGGTAGGGCCTCCGTTTTTCCTACACTTACTAGTTAGCTGACAAAGGATAAAAAAAAAAGTTCATTACAAGCATTCAAAGGATATTAAAAGTCAATTGCAATATAGGAAAGCTTGTATACAAGTGACACAACATTTTACATCAGTCAGCTATTCTAACAAAATTAAACCTATGCTACTGTCCACAGGATTATTCATACTTGAGATTTCTGCTAGAACAGCAGGAGGAAGCTAGCAACTGCAGCAGTTAAGCAGAAGGGTAATCAACAGTAAGCAACTGTTGAAACTCCTCTCACTGCAACAGATTGGGTTCTACTTTAGACGTCTTAACTGTTGCTGCAGTTAAGACATCTTCCATAGAACCAGATCTGCAATAGAGAGAACTCAAAACCAGCTACCTAATAATTTGAATCAACCAATCAAATTCCAGATTAGGCTATAGATAACCTGATCAGGAATTTTAAGTGATTGTTTCAGGAATTACATAGCTGGGTTTGAGGGAAATGTAGCTGCATTTGCAGCACTTTGCTCTAAATCTGGGATTTGTACATATAAAACACACAAATAAGAAATTTACTCAACACAATCTGACAAGGGTTTCAATTCATAGAAAAACCACTCGAGAATACAAATAAAAACCAAAATCCCTTGTCAGTAACATCTGATCAAATCAGAGTTAAAAGAGCAGCTGATCTAATTCATTCTAATGTTATAGACAGTATGTAGAAAGAATCAAATCAGTCAATTTAAACCAAACACTCCATCCTAGAATTCTGGAACCTTAAGGAATATGGAGAATTCCTTAGGTTAGGAAAACAGATTTACTCCTCAAAATCAACTAGAGGATGCAAGGTAGAGTCTCAAATCAACTAAGTGATTTTTCATTGACTCAACCATGCAATCAGGACATTTAAAACCTCAGGAGAATCCAGTTAAGTCATGGCTCTTCTGAGGTGAATTTTGACTTCAAAATCACCTCAGATTTCTTGCCAAGCAGTGAATCACAATCAAAATCCTCAGTCTACTCGATCAAACGTTCAAATCTCAAATGATTCAAATTCATTACAATCCAAATTAAATATCAATCCAGCAAACCAATTCTCTTTAAAGCTCAGATCAGGGGCCTTTGTGAGCAAAATGGAATGAGTAAGAAGCCCCTAACATGATCTTTGATGCTAATTTCAGATCTGATATCAAAAGACAATCAGATCTAAAATTAGGTCTAATGAGTGGGTGAAATTGCAAGAAATAAATCGCAGGAATCAGAAGCGAAATGGAAAACATGAAGAGGGAGGAAATTCATGATCAATGGTTGTGTGAAACCATCCCCTCTGATCTGGAATGGTCAGAGGAGGTGAGGGGGGGAATTTACTCTAATTCTACTCCTACTGCTAAACTAACAGAACAATACAATTAATCACTAAAATTCACTCTAATTCTACTGTTAATCTACTTAACTACTGCTACAGCTAAACTACAAAGTAATAAAACTATTCTAACAGGAAGAATGAGACCTATGGGTCCTTAGTCGGTGGCTAAGGAGGAAGAAAGGAGGGAGGTGAGCTCCAGCGGAGGGAAAAGCCTTCTAGTGAAGCTTCAAGGTCATTCTCAGGTGCTATGAGGTCCTTAGCGATGAGGAGGGTCGGAGAGAAGTCGAGGATTTCACAGCCGGTGGCTGTGAAATCAGGGATTTGGTGGGGAGGGGTAGCTGGAGTGGAAGAACGATTGCTAAGAAGGTAGGAGAGAGCAATCCTTTGCACGTGAGACCACTGAGGTGCTTAAGTAGCAATCTCAATGGCTCAGATCACTACGTGGGCGAAGATAGTCGTTGATGGAACCGGCGGCAAGGATGAGAGGAGAGGAGCGTGTGGGTTGCCAATTTGAAAACTCACCGTAGGACGGGATCTGGGGATTTGGGTGAGCATACGTGCCGGTTCACGCGAAGCTTCGATTTAGATCGGGTCGTAGATCAAAATCAAGGGAGATTGGATGGTCGAGATTTGCCGAGTTCTTCGCGTGCTACAGTGCGTGCGAGGGGCACCAGGTGGCTTGAGTCTTTTGGGTAATTTGCAGGGAGAGGCCCCTTACGAGGGGTAGAAAAATTCTGAATAGGTCCATAAGTGGTAAGAAATAATAACTGAATGGACCCTACGGACTTTCAAATAGGTCCCTGCGGGTTAGAAATAGGTCCGGGAAAGTTTTCTAAAGAAGAAAATGTGATGCATAAAGGACCTAAATGTAAACTCTAAGTTTCAAGGCCTTAATGATGTCCAAATGCCTTCAAGTTTTTATATGTGCTTAATTGAACATTTGAGAAATTAATTGTTCTTTTGATTTGAATTTTTAAACTTGTTTGTGTGTTCAATTAACACTTGGATCACCATTTGACCTTTATCTTCAGAATATCTCATTTTATGACTTAATTAAGCAATTTTAACATAGAATTAAGGTTTTAGGCCTTTTTCTATGATTCCCACACTTAACCCTTTTTATTTGTTAATTTGACATTATTTAACCTAGTTACTAGCTTAACTTTAGCTTTTTAGCTATGATGAGTAGCCACTCATCATACCCCCATGCTTAGATTTTGCTAATCCCTTAGCAAACAATTCATTAAAGTGCAAAGCAATTTAAGTATCAGCAAGGTAAGTGTGAAGAGATATATTTTCTTCTTTTCATTTTTCTCAAAGTTTTAAGTGTTTGAAGATGATCTTTAAGCTAAAGATTTTTCCGATAAGCCAATTGTGTTTATGTTTGGACATTGTGAGAACCTTATTATTGAGGAAGATTCACCAGAACACCAGACTTAAATGACATATACCATCTCTCAACTAACAAGGACTCTTGATATTTAAACCTTAAGTCGAATTCCAGGGCTCAGGAGGTTTTACAGAGACTCAGAATGCTATGAGGTTATGGCTGTGCTTTGTGATAAGTCAGGGCTAACCAGGTGAATTCTAAAACTCAATCCTGGGGTTTCACCTCTTTTTAAGTCTAGGTTGATCCTAACTTTAGCTCATGTTTTCGGATGACTCTCAAGAAATAACGAGTACTCAAACCCAACTCTTATTGTGTTTGTTGCTCAAAGAATTTTTGGTGGAAGAACAGGGTATTTGTATTGAACCATGAAACCATTTTTGGTGGAACTTTTGTATTTACAGACTTTGGAGAACATACTTGACTTATTCTCAAGAACTTTCTTTTGAGACTTTTCTGATTTTCTTTTTTCAGTATGTCTCCGACAATTTTATTTGGTAGAGTGCACCTTATTTGGTGGGTGAGTTTTTTGTGGAAAGAGCTTCTCCTAGACACAAGACTAAAGGTTAGGAGAAAGAGTTTACCTACACGCACAGGTAAGGACTCCACCTTCCCTAATGAACACTAGGGTTGAATTTCAGGTTCAAAAGGTTTTTCCTGACATTGTGTAGTGTAAGCCAAGACTCCTAAGTCAAAGTAAACCAGCAAATCCTGTACTGGTGACTTAGGTACTGATGAGAGCCTCATCATGAGCCATAACTAGCTCATTTTGACCCAATAAAGAAGATAAAAGCTCCTACATAACCTAGAAGAAGGCCTAAATGAAGAATAAGTGCTCTGAGAAGAAAACATGAATTAAAGGTTAAAACTGTAATTTTACCATTGCAGTGCATAAATGGGATTTCTCAGAGGCAAAACATAGGTCAAATGTTCTAAATAAGATAAAAAGTGGGTTGAGTCAATCAGAAATGGGTTCATGTGCAATTTAGGAATTAAATGACATTTGGTAACCCTAAAACAGACCTGCTTAAATTAACAAGGTTCCGGTCAGGATAAAAATCAAGTAAATCCTCTAAAAATCATGGAAAAATATCCTCTAGGGCTTATAACACTTAATTTGGCCTTTGGAACCCAGTTTGACCTAGATTAGGGTCCTAGTTCATCAATTAACCTAATTTAGGTTTTTACACAAAATGTCCAGTCAAACGAGGTCAAACCTAAAATCCAACTTCACCATTAGATTCCTTAGGTCCAAATTAGGTTTGTACCAAAATTTGGACCTAAGGGGAGGTCATCTTGACCTACTTTGCAATTTAGTACACCCAAATCATAATTTGGTCCCTATCTTTTGAAAATCATTGCAGAGAGAACCCTAATTTCCTCGCCACCTTTGCAATTAGGTCCCTCTGCCATTATTGGGGTAGAATCCTGCTTCGGCGAGGATTAGAGAGGGAATACTCTCTGATTCCTCAGAGATCCCCTCCCAGAAATGGAAGGGAGATTCTCTGAGGAATTCCCTTCCATCTAAGGCCAATCTTGATCCCTGGTGTGAGCCCAATCTCTCGTGCGAACGCACGAGGGATTTGGGTATCCACCCTCTTTCCTTCTCTGGCAAGCCGACGGAGGTAATGGCGTGCCCTCCATGCTCTGAAAGCACGGCCTACTGCCTATAAAAGAACCCCCAAACTCGGCCGCTCATTTTTAGCTTGACTTGGCCGGACTTCCACCTCAAATTCTTCTCTTTCTTCTCCGGCCAAGTACCCAGTGAGCTCCGACGAGCCCCCCTCCCCTCCCTCTTTGCTCTGCTACAAAACCAGTGGCAGAGTCATCTTCCTGATTCTCCTCCGCGTCGCGCAATACCTGCGCACGGCGCCTTAGCCTCGTTGTCGCCGCTGTCTTCCTCCACTGGGCAGCTTCTTCTCCGGCGACAGCAGGTACAACTGTCTGCCTCTCCGTCCCCCTTCATCCCTGTAGTTAGGCTTAATACATTCTCCATCTTCCCCCCTCTCTTTTCCCCCTTTTATTTCATTTAATTGCCCCTCGACCGTCGCTGACCACCTCCATCTTCCTTGCCTCCGACCGACCTCCGGCGAGCCGCCCCCACCATTCCGCCCCTCCACACAGCTCGTCAATCATCTCATAAGCTCCGCTTCACCACAAGGAACAACCTCCGCCCATCCACCATCCCTCTACGCCTCCACCACAGTCCCCCGAACACACCCACACCCTCTGCCACAGGTTGACCTAGGCACGCACGCCTAGGCCATCCCACGGCCTGCCGCATGGCTCACCACCTTCGCCGTGCCACGGCGAAGGTGGCCAGCTGGTTTAATTAGGCCAATAGGCTGTATTTGTGTGGCCGTGCCACGACGGAAATTTTTTAATTCTTCTTGAAGTTGGAGCGATTTTTTTTAGATTCCATCCCACAAATTCATGTGCCTAATAGAAATAACGCTTAATCTCTGTGGACAACACATTTCTTGCTTTTAAAGTCCAAAGAGAATTTTTGTGAAAAAGAAAAAAGGATTGGAAATAGAACCAAATTGGGGTTTCTACAGTAGGATCTTGGAGTGTTAGTCACACATGCCTGCATAAAAGAAAATAAACCTTCCCGCATCAGTGTCACCCAAGACCTTGATTGAAGAGATCTAAACAAGACAAACCCTAAAGAAAAAGAAGCTCTAAAATCACTTGAATCTTAAAATTTTGGACCTAATAACCTGGGAGTCAAATTAGGGTAATCTCTAGGCTCCAAACCTAGAATCATTTTGCCATCTATAGGACAGGTCAGGTGAAGTTGACCCCTTGGGTCAACCAACCTCTAAATTAGGTCACAATATCAAAACATCTAAAGCTCAAGTGAGAACCCTAAAGCACCTGTGAAATAAAAGTGGTAGACTTAAGAGGTCAAGGTCCCCATTCTGGTCTACCTGGAATCTCAGTGACAAGAGAGGATGGGTGGGGGAAACCCTGTAACCCGTGGGGACGCTTTACCGTGTAGGGGTCTTTGCGGGACTCTCCCTCTCTGGCTGCCCAGGTAATTCTCAGGTGGACGATCTTCTGATCCAAGGGTCCATCCGCCCCGAACCTCCATAGTCATCCAACCATCTTTGAGTGTCTTGATTGGGTCAAAAACATCTCCAGTCCCTCATCTTTTCTCTTTAGAGCACACATACACATTTTCAGTGGGACTCATTATTCAGATCAGATCGCTTCATAACTTGATTCTACATCTTGATTCAAACTCTGATTCTACATCTGGATTCCACCACCTGATCCAAATATGCAGCCAAACCACCTAGGACTACCATTCAAGAAACCTGAATATCAGAGATCCATGAGAAATAAAATGATTAAGGATGCCCTGAAATTCTATGAAAAAGAAGAAACCTCAACACCAGTAGGAAACATTCAGGTTGATGTCCCAACAACCACAACCTTTATCATAACTTGTGCCCAAGTACTATTAGCAGAAGCCACAAAAGGATCAACCCGTGACTTGATCATTACTGCATACATTGAGATAGAAAAACTGCACAATATTGAATATCTTCAATGTTTGACAAATCCTCGACTTTGGAAGCAACACCAAGATAGTCTTGAAAAACGGGAAGAGATACTGAGATTAGTAAAACAAGTTATTGACCAGAAGTACCCATATATACCACAAACAGAGGAGGAACTATCTTGGGACAACATCGAGGAAAAATTTAATCTCAGGTTTGAGGCACAAAATGGTTGTGGATTCCCAACCCAGATGGAGTATAATGTGCCTGATATTGAAGAAGGTTGGGAAGCTCCAAATGTAGGAAAATACAATGTTGAGCCCATTCTAGAAATCCAAAACTCCTGCAATAATGAAGGTAGAGCTAAACCTCTCGAGGGTATAAATTTCATCCCTTATTCTGATAAGGTGACCCTTGAAGGTTATTCAGACCTAGATTCTAGTAATTCAACCCACATCCTAAGCCTAGAACCTAGGTCTGAAACATATTTTGAAGATTTCAAGGCCCCATATGAAGAAGATCAATCTTTTAATGAAGAATATGATTTTGGGCCTCGATTTGATGAATATCCCTCGCCAACATCCTCAGAGGAACGAATCGATTTTTTGGAAATCATGCCAATCTACGGCACAGAAACCGAGGAGTTGGACGAGTGGGGTGTCGATTGGGTCTGTCCTACTAACTTTGAACCTGAGCCTCTACCAAATAGGGACACCCTTTTAAGCTCAGAATTCACATTTAGGCTAGACCCCAGTCAGGGTGCTGAATCTACAACATATGATTTATTCTATGGTGGAACTCATGATTTGGAATCTCATTCAGACTTTGATTTTCGCAAACTCTCCGACGATTTCGAATCTGACCATAACATCGGAGAAAATCTGCTTCCTGATTATAACATGCCAATTTTCTTTGAAGCCACCTGCTCCACATATACAGAACTAATCAAAACCTGTTCTCTACCTCGACCCGCAACCGGACTCAATTTCTATTCTGATTCACCTCTCATTGAGCCGTTTGCAGATGATTCAACTCCATATCTATATTGGGTATCGGGCATTGATCAGACCGAAAAGCAGGGGCCAACATTCTGTGATCACCCCTGTAGGGATTCCACACCTTACATTGACTATTTTTCGGAACCCTACTTTGACCAGGTTGAGTCGACTCAGCCTAAACCCAAGTTTTCACTTCTATATTCATTTGAACTTCATTGCATATGGTGGGTTTCGCATTTGTTAATCTGCATCTATCAACCCACCAGACTCATTAGGTTTGGGCTGCATCATCAGCCCACTGATCTTAACAAGCACCTGGTTGGACCAACCAGGCTCTTAATCAAGGTGCTTGTTTTACAAAATTTCGTTGATTTGACCACTCCCTCTCCACCCCATTTTCCGCTCGGCTGAAGGCATCAAATTTAGCGCTTAACGGGAGGCAACCCGTCATCCCAAAAACAGAGACCCGTCTGATTATCCGTCTGTACTCCACTTCCATTGCACCTTGAGTTCAGCCTTAGACAGTTGATCCCACCTTTGGTACACGTATCAGAGCTTGAAATCATCCGCATCAGTCATTTTTGACCCATTCACCCACCCGATGTATCCTGTTCTAAGTCCCTGACCTCAACACTATTTCACGCCCTTTGTTTACAATGAGGACATTGCAAAACTTAGGCATGGGGGGTGATAAAGTGCATACATACAGAACCAAGAAAAAGTCAGGAGTCTCACACACAAAAATTTTTGCATATGTCGAAAACACAAAAAAATTGAAAAATTATGAAAAAGAACAAAAAAATGGGGGAGGGAGGAAATTTTGTAAGCCACATATTCATAAGGAAGAGAAAAAGAGTAAAATGACAAAAAGGAGCACAAAATGAAAAAAAGAAAAAGAAATAGTCATTAGTAAAAGATTAAGGAATTAACTGAAGTTCTAGACCAGATCAAGAAAAGAAATAAAAGAAAAGTGCTAAGGAGACATAACAAGAGATTAGCGGGAACGCTGGTCTTAGGCCTCTTGGGCTAGATTCTTTTAAAAATTCACGTATCCATTAAAATCTAGATAATCCTCAAGAGGTTGGGGAAAATGCGAAGCTTAAGTATTAGGTCTAAGGCTTAGGAAGTATTCGGCCTCGTTAACTGACCTTCGATTTGCGGGATTCGGTAACCTAAGCACCCCAAATTCACACACAGTATGGTTCAGTGCGCATAAATATCAAAATCACGCAAAAGCGTTTAATGTTCTACAAAAGTCACCTAGATTAGGAGCGGCCAATCAACACAAGTTGATTTGGACGAGTTCCCAGCGCGGAGAGGTGGGAAATTTCCCTTGAAGATGCGTAACAACATATCGTCTCCTCGGTGCTTGTCTCTTAGGATATTTAAATATCCTACTGGAGGCATGTAAGCACTCTGCTGGTTCAGATACCATGGGCGGCATTATCACGAAATGTCGATCGCCAGGGTCTGAATTCGGCCACGGAACGCCATGGGCGGGATTATCTTGAAAGCCAGGGTTCTGGGGGTTGCCATGGGCGGGATTATCTCGAAATCTCGAAAGCCAGGGACCCTTGAGGATTGATGATGGGGACGAGGAATCCGATACAGACTGTGTTGAGAAGCTAATCCGGAGCTAGAAATAAAAAGAAAAGAGAGAGAAAAGCTCTCCAAACAAATAAATCTTCTATCTCCCTCTTACAAAAAACACACTGCAAATTGAACTTAGGCTAAAAATGTCTCAAGCACGGGTGCTTTAACCGCGGAGTCCAACAAACCCTAGGTTTGTTTCTGTGGGCCTTAGAAACCTTTGCGGAGGACTGAGGCTAAAGCGGATCAGGTCTGGATTTTGGTTGGAACTTGAGTACCTCTAGGTCTATTGTCGGTATCCCTACCTAATCACAAAAGAAAAGGAGAAGCACTTATCATGATTGTTGACAGACACTCTGGGTCTAGAACGGAAGTTAAAACCTTGAAATTTTGCTAAGGAACTAGCAAAAGCTAGGCATGGGGGTATGATGAGAGCCTCATCATGAGTCATAACTAGCTCATTTTGACCCAATAAAGAAGATGAAAGCTCCTACATAACCTAGAAGAAGGCCTAAATGAAGGAATAAGTGCTCTGAGAAGAAAACATGAATTAAAGGTTAAAACTGCAATTTTACCATTGCAGTGCATAAACAGGATTTCTCAGAGGAAAAACATAGGTCAAATGGTCTAAATAAGATAAAAAGTGGGTTGAGCCAATCAGAAATGGGTTCATGTGCAATTTAGGAATTAAATGACATTTGGTAACCCTAAAACAGACCTACTTAAATCAACAAGGTTTCGGTCAGGATAAAAATTAATTAAACCCTCTAAAAATCATGGAAAAATATCCTCTAGGGTTTAGAACACTTAATTTGTCCTTTGGAACCCAGTTTGACCTAGATTAGGATCCTAGTTCATCAATTAACCTAATTTGGGTTTTTACGCAAAATATCCAGTAAAACGAGGTCAAACCTAAAATCCAACTTCACCATTGGATTCCTTAGGTCAAGATTAGGTTTGTACCAAAATTTGGACCTAAGGGGAGGTCATCTTGACCTACTTTGCAATTTAGTACACCCAAATCATAATTTGGTCCCTATCTTTTGAAAATCATTGCAAAGAGCCCCCTAATTTTATTGCCACCTTTACAATCAGGTCCTTCTTCCATTATTGGGGCAGAATCCTGCTCCGGCAAGGATTAGAGAGGGAATACTCTCTGATTCCTCAGAGATCCCCTCCCAGAAATGGAAGGGAGATTCTCTGAGGAATTCCCTTCCATCTAAGGCCAATCTTGATCCCTGGTGTGAACCTAATCTCTCGTGCGAACGCACAAGGGATTTGGGTATCCACCCTCTTTCCTTCTCCGGCGAGCCGACAGAGGTAATGGCGTGCCCTCCACGCTCTGAAAGCACGGCCCAGTGCCTATAAAAGAACCCCCAAACCCGATCGCTCATTTTTAGCTTGACTTGGCCGAACTTCCACCTCAAATTCTGCTCTTTCTTCTCCGGCCAAGTACCCAGCGAGCTCCGACGAGCCCCCCTCCCCTCCCTCTTCGCTCTGCCACAAAACCAGTGGCAGAGTCATCTTCCTGATTCTCCTCCGCGTTGCGCAATACCCGCGCACGCCGCCTCAGCCTCGTCGTAGCCGCCGTCTTCCTCCACTGGGCAGCTTCTTCTCCGGCGACAGCAGGTACAACTGTCCGCCTCTCCATCCCCCTTCATCCCTGTAGTTAGGCTTAATACATTCTCCATCTTCCCCTCTCTCTTTTCCCCCTTTTATTTCATTTAATTGCCCCTCGACCGTCGCTGACCACCTCCATCTTCCTCGCCTTCGACCGACCTCCGGCGAGCCGCCCCCACCATTCTGCCCCTCCACACGTCTCGCCAACCGTCTCATAAGCTCCGCCTCACCACAAGGAACAACCTCCGCCCATCCACCATCCCTCTACACCTCCACCACAGTCCCCCGAACACACCCACACCCCCGGCCACAGGTTGACCTAGGCACGCATGCCTAGGCCATCCCACGGCCTGCCGCATGGCTCACCACCTTCGCCGTGCCACGACGAAGGTGGCCAGCTGGTTTGATTAGGCCTATAGGCCGTATTTGTGTTTGACAGGATTCCAGCCCCTGCCGCCATTGATGGTTGGAGCAGCTCCAGGCTTCAGCAGCTTCAGGCGTCAGGACCTCCAATCTTCAGGTGCAGCATATTCGGGACAGTAGTGCGAAGCACCTAAGTCCAGCAAGGAGCGCAGCAACGTCCGCAGCTGTGGCGATTGCACGAAGGCTCTGCAGGTGAGTGCGAGAGCGGTGCAGAACTAATAGTCCCACATCAGCGAAACGTGAAGCGCAGGTATACTTTAAATTATTTTTGTGATATTGCCTCGTTGCCTCCGAACGCACAAGGGTGAGGTCCCTCACCTTATCCCACGCACGCCTCGTCCGCGGTTTCACCTCGCGGATCTGGTGGGCTCCGACCCGACCCAATCTGAGCACACCTCGCGCATCACCCACCTGCCGATGCGCCTGGTCCCGGGTGCGAAATCCGACCCGATTACCCACGGCTATGGGAGAGCGTCCTTTGAGTGAATTGCAGAGAGAGAGAGACGTGCGGGTAGAGGGGCAGGGTAGGTTTTGCTTCCACCTCTCTGTGCAGGCAGGCTGGTTGAAGAAGTAGAGACTGCTGAGAAGAAGAAGACAGAAGAGAGAAGAAGCAAAGGCAAGGAAGAAGAAGAAGTCTTCGTAGAAGAAGAGAAGAGAAGGAAGAAGGAGAGACTGCAGAGAGAAAGGACTGCAAGAAAAGGAGCAAAGGTAGGAAGAAGACCTGTAGATCTGAAGGAAGAAGTAGAGACTGCTGAGAAGAAGAAGACAGAAGAGAAAAGAAGCCTTCGCAGAAAGAGAAGAGAAAGAAGAAGACAGAAGAGAGAAGAAGCAAAGGCAAGGAAGAAGAAGTCTTCGCAGAATAGAGAAAGAAGAAGAAAGGAAGAGAGACTACAGAGAAAGAAGAAGAAAGCAAAAGGAGAAGGGAAAACACTTTTAAGACGTCTGATCACAAGATCAGACGTCCACTTTCACTCTTTTGTCATAATTACTTTTTAACCGCATACATTCATATTTGAATTCAAGTTTTGAGTAAATTAGAGTGTTCAATTACATTTGAGATTAGTAGTAAATTTCGATTGCTCCCTGTGTTCGACCTCGGATACTCTGGTTTTCGAGTAATAAAAAATCTTTATTTGTTGACGATGCTTGATCACCTATACTACGACGTAATTAACTGTTAAAACACGATCAAGCAGTGTTGCTTCAACAAGTACAAGAATATGTCCTAAAGTTTGGAGAGGTTGTGGTCTATCTTATCATAGCTCAGAGTGTATTAAGCCAAAGCTTGAATCAAGCTACAGTGGCCCAGCAAGTCAAACCAGCAAAGGTTGAATGTCCATAAACACTTATTCTATTTTTGTTTTCAGCTAGAAGATCATAGTTAAACACTTATTTTTCTTCTTTTACAACTTTTTCTCTTTCCTTAGAAATTTATATGGAGTCCTCCCTTGACAATAGAGTGCATGTCCCTTATTATATTTTTGGAGTTTTTGTGTTTTATCATTTTTTTTGTATTTTTGGCCTTTGAATTTTTTTTAAAGCATTTTTGATAATACTAAACTCTAGGTGTGTCTACAATTGCATTTCAGTTGAATGGTTTCACTATTTACAACCTTCATGCTTAAATGTTGAAATGTCCTCATTGAATGAATAGGGTAGATGAAAATGCATGCTCTGCTTTTCACTATCCTAGACTGGGTGATGGAAGGAAGTCGGAATGAGGAGATAAAATCTCTGTGCGGACGATTTCAAGTCTGATATAAGATCAAAGTGGATAGTCGGGCTAGGAAGTGAAATGCACGACATGTGTGTCATTGAAAGTATGCTAAAAATGCAAAGGTAGACACCTAATGCAAATAAAGGTAGAAGTAAGAAAGGTGAAAAACAACTATTTACAAGGATAGGTCTTGCTAAGTTTAACGCCTTCAGCTAGGTGTAAACCCAGTCGGTAATTCAAAATATAGGAGCGAAATGGTGGAATTGACAAGTCTGAGATCATGTGGCCCAATGAAAGGTTTTAGTCTTTGTCCATTGATGGTGAAATGTTCAGATTTTTCAATTTCAGTGATCTCAACGGCTCCATTGTCAAAGATTCTCATGATTTTGAAAGGTCCAGTCCATTTTGATCTTAGTTTCCCTAGAAAGAGTTTTAGTCTAGAGTCGAAGAGAAGGACTTGTTGACTAGGGTGAAATGATTTCCTATGAATGTGACGGTCATGGAAGGCCTTAAGTTTATCCTTATAAATCCTTGAGCTTTCATAAGATTCATTCCTTAACTCTTTTAGCTCAGAAATTTATAATTTTCTATGATCACCGGCCTTCTCTAGGTCCAAGTTACATTTTCTGATGGCCCAATAGGCTTTGTGCTCAAGTTCTACGAAAAGATGGCAGTGTTTCCCGTACACAATTCTAAAAGGAGACATGCCTAATGGGGTTTTATGAGCTGTCCGATTTGCCCACAACGCATCTGAAGGGCGGGAAGACCAATCCTTTCTATCTGGTCAGATGGTAGTTTGTAAAATCTTCTTGATCTCTCGATTGGACAATTCAACAAGTCCATTGGTTTGAGGGTGATATGGTGTAGCAATCCTATGTGACACCGCATACTTTTGAAGTAGGGACTGAAAATGTGTGTTTCTAAAATGAGACCCTCCATTACTAATTATGGCTTTTGGTACCCCAAATCTAGAGAAGATGAAATCTTGAACAAATTGTGTCACAACTCTATGATCATTAGTCCTCGAGGGGGTGGCTTCTATCCATCTAGAAACATACTCAACTGCCAACAAGATATACTCGAAGCCATAAGATTTAGGAAAAGTTCCCATGAAGTCAATGCCCCAAATGTCAAAGATTTCGCACACTATGATCGGATTCAAGGGCATCATGTCCTGGCGGCCAATACTGTTGAGAGACTGACAGCGTGAACATGCCCTGTTATATTCGTGTGCATCTTTAAAGATTGTGGGCCAATAAAAACCACTTTGTAAAATCTTTACAGCAGTCCTTTTGCCAGAGAAATGACCGCCGCACTCCTGGTTGTGACAGAACGACATGATGCTTTATATCTCCTTATCAGGGACACACTTCCTAAGGATCTGGTCTTTGCAGTGTTTGAAAAGCCATGGTTCTTCCCAGTAATAGTGCTCGTCCTCGGATCAAAGTTTGTCTTTTTGATGTCGAACCCAATCAGTGGGGAGGATTCCAGAAGCCAAGTAGTTGACAATGTCAGCATACCAGGGAAGATCAGAATGAATGACCGGCAATTTCTCATCAGGGAAGTGGTCAGAAATAGGCAAAGAAGGAGAAATCACTTCAGAAGGAAGGTGAGATAAGGGGTCAGTGCTGGTGCGTAGGTTTCGTCTTTTATTGTTATTTACAGTCGTTGTAGTACATGACAAAACAGTTACCAGCTTAATACAAATTTCTACTCAGAATAGCAAGTTTTCCCGAGGTCGAACTCAAGGAGTAACTATAATTCTAGAAACAGAAATTCTCAATATAAGGTTTTACAAAAATTAAGAGATAGAGAGAGAGGGAGCAAAAGTCTTTTTTGTTGGCTTCTTCTTCTTCTCTCTTCCTTTTCTCTTTTCTTCTTCTCTTCCTTCAATCTGCCTTCTTCTCTCTTCTTTTCTTTCTACGACTGTGGAGCTTCTGCCTTTAGTTGCTAAGTCTTCCTTTCTTCTTCCTTCTTTTCTTTTCTTCTTCTGCTCTGGCTGTTCCTCTTCTTTCTTTTCTTTCTCCTTCCTGTCTTCTTCTTTGCTTCTTCTTTCTGCTCTGGCCGTTGACCTTCCGTCGTCTGACTCGGTGCTCAGATGACTTAACTATGCATTTGCTACAGTGCGACTCCTTTTCTTCTCCTTCAGCTCCTGTCCTTCCTTTCTTCTTCAGCTGCTCAGTGCGGCTAAGTCTTCGACCGCTCCTCTTCTCTTCTTCTTCCTTTGCCTGCTTCTTCTTTTTCCTTCTTCCCTGCGCGCACACACAATGATCAGCGCAAAACCTACCCCTACCCCTTCCCCGCGTCTCTCTCTCTCTCTGAATCTATCTTTAGGAAAGCTCTCCCAGAGCCGGGTAATCGGGTTCTGGTTGCGCGCCCGGGACTAGGTCCACCGGCGTGCGGTGGTGGGCGAGGAGTGCTTGGTCGGGTAGTCGGATTCGACCCAGACCTGCGGGGTGTGAGCGCGGGCGAGGGCGAGCGAGCGTGTGGTGCGCTGCGTGCAGGTGAGGGACCTGACCCTTGTGTATCGAAGGCAAACAGCCCTATACACTTTTTCAATTTAAGTGTGGGCGCGAGGCCACACACTTACGAGGTGGGACTAAAGTCCCACCTCCAATCTGTGCACCCGCAGGCGAGAAGACGCTACCAATTGGGGCAGCAGCGAATGTTCGCACCCCTAATCGCAAGCCTGGGCGTGCTCGCGGAATCAACCCGCGCTGCCTGGAGCGTGCGCCTAGGCTGGAGACGTCCTGGAGCTGCTTGCGAAGGAGCTTCAGCAACTCTTCAACGGCGACGAGGAGGCATAGACCTGAAAACAAAAGGACGGCCTCTTTGCCACATCAGATAACGTAGGGAGCTTCGCCAGAGGGCAGTGAAGCCAGTGCGAGGGTCGGCGAGGCACGAATGTGCCTGTGGAGGTGCTCCTAGGGTAGACTGTGTGTGCGGAAGTGGGTTTGTTTGGGGGTTGGTCGGGTAGTGAATGGCGGTGAATGGAGTGGGGGAAACGGTTGAGTGGAGTGAGGGGGAGCTTCTGGGCTTGTCAGCGAGGGGTGAGGTGGTCTGTGGAGGTGGAGTGACCTTGCCGGAGATGGTGATCGGAGATGGAGCAGGTGGAGGTGGAAGTGGCGGTCGGTGGATTAAAAGGGTAAATCAGGAAGGGGAAAATGTAAGGGAGAGAGAGAGGAAGATTCCTACCTACTTAATCGATGAAAGGGGAGAGGGAGGCGTCCGGCTCGTGCCTGCCGGAGCTGAGGACGAAGATGCCCAGGAGGGGGTTATCGGCGACGAGGAGATCTAAGGGCGCCAGCTGGTACGGCCTGGCGTGGGACGATGGGGCAGAGTGGACTCTGCTGCAGGTAGGGCAGCAGAGCAATGAGGAGGAGGAGGGAGGTTCGCCGGAAGCTCGGGCGTTCTGACCGGAGAGGGGAAGGATGAAATCTAGGATGTTTCTCCGCCAAAAGAAGCTTGAAGGAGACGGCAGACCCTGCCGCTCCTTAAATAGGCACTGACGAGGAGAGGTGACCGAAGAGACGACGTGCCAGGGTCGCCGATGTGTGGTCGGAAATGGATACCCATGCCTTTCGTGCGTTCGCACGAGAGGCATGGTCGGTTGCAGAGGTCAGGGGAGGGTCCCTGCGACAGAGGACGACGTAGGGAACCCCCCGCTTGTTCCTGAGGACGTACGCCCTACCCTGTGCGGTGCCATCCTCCACGCAAGGCTGCCGTAGGTATGGTACTGCACAGAAATGGCAGGGGGACCGTTCTGCAAAGAACAATGAGAAGATAGGGGGCTAAACTTAATGATTTCAAAAGATAAGGGTCAGAAAGTAAATTAAGAGGACCAATTTGTAAATTCGGTCAAGATGGTCTTATCTTAAGCCCAAATTTTTAGACCAGACTAATTTGGACCTAAAGATTTTAATGGTAAAATTTGATTTTAGGTTGGACCATGTTTGATCGATCGATTTGCACAAAAATCCAAATTAAGTCACAAATTGGGCATGGTTCTCATTTTAGGTCAAAATAGGTTACAAAGGTCAAATTGAAGGTTCTAAACCATATGGAATATTTTTCCATGAATTTTAGAGGATTTATTTGATTTTTATCCTACCTCAAACCTCGTGAATTAAAGTGAGTTTATTTTAGGGTTACAGAATGTCATTTAATTCCTAGAAGTTGCTATAACCCTTTTCAGATCAGATCATCCCACTTCCCTCCTTATTAAGCTCGTTTGACCTATGTTTGGACCCTTAATTACCCTGTTTGTACACTGCATTGGTGAAATTACAGTTTTAACCCTTATGATTTATTTTATTTTTTAACTCAGAATTCTTTGAGTTAAACCTCTCTTTAGGTTTTGTAGGAGCTTTTTCACATTCATTTGGATTAAATTGTGTTAGTTAGGGTTCATAATGAGGTTCTTATCATACCCCCATGCCTAGCTTTTTCTAGTCCCTTAGCAAAATTTTAAGGTTTGAACCTTTGTTCTAGACCATGAAGTTCTTAATGAGTTTAGAGAAGTGCTTTTTCTTTTGAAACCTTAATTAGGTCAGAATGCCAACCATAGGCCTAAAAGGTACTCTAGTACCAACCAAGATCCAGATCTGTCTAGCCTCAGCCTCAGTCCTTAGCAAAGGTTTTTAAGTCCTACAAGAGCTAACCTAAGGATTATTGGACTTTGTGGTTAAAGCACCCATGCTTGAGATAATTTTATCCCTGGCTCAGTTTGCAGTGCGTTTTGAAAGAAAGAGAGGTAGAAGATTTATATGTTTGGAGAGTTTTCTCTCTCTTTTTCTTTTTAATACTAGCTTAGGATTGGCTTCTCAACACGGTCTGTATCAGATTCCTTGTCCCCATCATCAATCCTCAAGGGTTCTTAGCAGTCGATGCTTCGAGATAGCACCACCCATGGTAACCCCCAGAACCCTGGCTTTTGAGATTTCGAGATAATTCCATCCATGGTGTTCCGTGGCCGAATTCAGATCCTGGCAATTGACACTTCGTGATAATGGCATCCATGGAATCTGAACCAGTAGAGTGCTTACATGCCCCCGGTAGGATATGTAAATATCCTAAGAGACAAGCACCGAGGAGATGATATTTTTTTACGCATCTTCGAGGGGAATTTCCCACCTCTCCGCACTGGGAACTCGTCCAAATCAACTTGTGTTGATCGGTCGCTCCTACTCTAGGTGTCATTTTCAGAATTTTTTTGCAACGCTTCTACGTGATTTTGATTTTTATACTTACTAAACTAGGCTGTGTGTGAAGTTAGGGTGCTTAGGTTACTGAGTCCTGTAAGCCAAAAGTTAGTTAATGAGGCCAAATACTCCCTAAGCCTTGGACCTAATACTTAAACTTTTCATTTTCCTCAACCTCTTGAGGAATGTCTAGATCTTAATGGGTACTAAGAGTCTATCCAAGAATGCCTAAGGTTTGCGTTCTTACTAATCTCACTGTGCACTTTCCATTTCTTTCTCCTGAATGAGGTCTAGAACTTAGGTTAACTCCTTAATTTCTTACTAATGACTATCACTTTTCTTTTATTTTCTGCTCCTTTTTATCTTTTTGTTCTTTTTCTCCTCCTCCTTAATAGTGTCCACAAAATTTCTTTCCTCCTCTCATTTTATTATTCTTTTTCAATTTTTTTTTTTAAATTTTTATGGTGCTTTTGGCATATGTGAATTTTTTTTTGTTTAAAACCTTTTCTTATGCATTTTGCACTTCCACCCCCCCATGCCTAAGATTTGCAATGTCCTCATTGTAACTTAGGAGGGTTTTTATTCAACTTAGTTCATACATTAGGACAGATGTTTTGATTAGTGAATGGGTTGGGGTGACAGTTGCGGACGATTTCTAATCTCAGATGCAAGCACCTGAGGTGGAGTCTGCTGTCCTAAAGGGTGAACCTTAAGTGCAAAGAGGAGTCAGAAAAGGTTTCAGGTTTTTTCATAAAGAATGACGAGCTGCCTCCCATTGAGCGCTGAGTTTTACGCCATCGGCTGGGCGCAATATGCTCAGGGAAAATGGAGGATAAATGATGATTCAGCCAAATCTGTAGAGGTTACATCAATGAACGGTTTGAGTCTCCGACCGTTCACGATGAAAGGTTCGGAATCATGGCTGAGCGGACTGATTTCGACGGCTCCATTTCCAAAAGCCTGTCGGACAAGGTATGGTCTGACCCACTTGGATCGCAGTTTCCCAGGGAAAAGTTTGAGTCGGGGATCAAAAAGTAGGACCTTTTGACCATGATGAAAGATCTTTCTAGATATGTGCTTGTCATAGAAGGCTTTAACCCTCTCCTTATAGATTCGCGAGTTCTTGTTCGCATCAAGGCGTAACTCATCGATCTTGCTTATCTGAAGCTTTCTGTGGGTTCTAGCCTTAGAAAGATCTAAATTACAGCTCCGTACTCCCAATAGGCTTTGTGCTCTAGTTTGACGGGAAGGTGACATGCCTTTCCGTACACCAGTCTAAAAGGAGGCATGCCTAATTGGGTTTTGTGGGAGCTCCTATAAGCCCACAAAGCTTCCGGAAGTCGGGACGACCAGTCCTTCCTATCAGGCCGAACAGTGACCTGCAGGATTTTCTTGATCTCCCGATTTGATAGCTCAGCTAGACCATTAGTTTGGGGGTGATAAGGAGTGGAGATTCGGTGATACACCCCATATTTGGTCATCGGTGACCTGAACTGAGCATTTGTGAAATGGTCCCCCCGTTAGAGATGATAGCGCGAGGAATCCCGAACCATGAAAAGATATTGTGATGAATGAATTTGAGAACGATTTTATGATTACAGGTTCGGATCGGTATGGCTTCAATCCATTTGGACACGTAGTCCACAGCCAGCAGAATGTACTCGAAGCCATCCTAAATAGGAAAGGGGCCCATAAAATCAATCCCCCAAATATCGAAGATTTCGCATACGAGAATCGGCTGCAAAGGCATCATGTCGCGATGGCTCATGTTGCCCAAAGTTTGGCAACGACTGCATGCCTTTCAGTGATTGTATGTGTCCTTGAATAAAGTAGGCCAATAAAAGCCACACTGGAGGATTTTTGATGCGGTTTTGTGCCCAGAGAAATGCCACCGCATGCCTGGTCATGGCAGAAGGAGAGAATATCATTGATTTCACCTTCCGGGACACATCGCTGGATGATTTGGTCAGCACCTATGTGGAAGAGGTACGGATCTTCTCAGATGTAGTACTTGGCATCAGAGAGAAATTTATCTTTCTTGGCCTTCAGCCAATCAGACGAGATCTGATGAGATGCAAGTAGTTTACTATATTAGCAAACCATGGAGGTCTAGTACCAATAGTCAGTAGGTGCTCATCAGGGAAATGCTCCGTGATGGGTCCAGAAGGGTTGATGATCTCAGAAGGAAGGCGAGATAAATGGTCAGCTACCACGTTTTGTCTTCCCGCCTTGTCGCGAATCTCGAGGTCGAATTCTTGCAATAGCAAGATCCATCGGATTAGTCAGGGCTTCGCGTCCTTCTTGGCAAGGAGATGCCTCACAGCCGTGTGATCCGAGTAGATGATGACGTGGGAACCCAAGAGATAAGATCAAAATTTTTCAAGGGAAAATACTACGGCTAGCAACTCTTTCTCCGTAACTGTATAGTTACGCTGAGCCTCGTCAAGTGTCTTGCTAGCGTAGTAGATGACCACGGGTTTCCCGTCAACTTTCTGCCCCAGAACCGCTCCTACAACGAAATCAGATGCATCGCACATGATCTCAAAGGGTTGAGACCAATCAGGGGATTGTAGGATTGGGGCCTGGGTGACTCGGTCACGGAGGTTTGCAAATGCTTGAGTGCATTCCTTGGAGATCTCAAAGGGTACATCCTTAGAAAGAAGCGTAGTCAGGGGGCGCGCGATTTTCGAAAAATCAGGAATGAAACGACGGTAAAAATCGACGTGCCCCAGAAAAGAACGGATGTCCCTGATCGAGCTAGGCATATGAAGTTGAGAAATGAGATCAACCTTGGCTCGATCCACTTGGATGCCTTTCTCAGAAATAAGATGTCCTAGGACGATCCCCTCAGGCACTATAAAATGGCTCTTTTCCCAGGAAAGAACTCAATTAACATCGATGCAATGCCTGAGTATATGAACCAAGTGCTGGAGGCAATCATCAAATGATGCCCCAAAAACTGAGAAGTCATCCATGAAGACTTCCAGATAATCACCTACCATATTAGAGAATATGGCAAGCATGCATCGCTGGAAAGTCGCGGGTGCATTGCAGAGACCAAAAGGCATCCTTAGGAATGCGTAAGTTCCGAAGGGGCAGGTGAACGTGGTCTTTTCTTGGTCCTCAGGATGAATAGACACTTGGTTGTAACCGGAGTACCCGTCAAGAAAGCAGAAGAATCGATTTCCCGCTAATTTCTTGATAATCTGATCAATGAAAGGTAGTGGGAAATGATCCTTCTTCATGGAGAAATTGAGTCGTCGGTAATCTATGTAGACTCCTCACGAGTTGGCTATTCGGGTAGGTATGACTTCTCCGATTTCAGTCGTAAGGGTGGTGAGCCCTGCCTTTTTAGGCACAACCTGAATTGGGCACACCCAACGACTATCGGAGATCGGGTAGATGATCCCTACATCTAACCACTTAATGATCTCCTTTTTTACGACCTCCTACAGATTGGGATTCAAATGTCTCTGCATCTCACGGGAAGGTCGTGCGCCCTCTTCTGAATAAATACGGTGTGTGCAATAAGAGGGACTTATTCCAGTCAAGTCATCGAGAGTCCAACCAATGGCTCTGCGATGTTGCTGGAGAATAGCAATTAGACGGGATTCCTGATCAGGAGTAAGCTTGGAGTTTATAATCACAGGAAAAGTCTGATTAGAACCCAAAAAGATGTATTTCAAATGATCAGAACTGGGTTTTAGCTCAAGGATGGGGTTATCAGCAGCGGGTGGTTCAGGGTAAGTGTGAGGTTCAAGGATAGGAGTTATGGGTTTGTCTAAATCAGGGTCTGACTCCTCTAATTGCGGTTCAATATCTTTTTGTGGTTGATGAGGTATAATCAGGTTATTCTCAAAATGTATTTCATCAACCAAAGCCCTAATATCACAGATTTGTTCAATGACACCGCAATTGATTCCTTGTTGGGCCTTAAAGATATCAATTTTGAGAGTCTGATTCCCAAATTTCAGTTCTATTTGGCCCTCCTCACAACTAATGTTGGCCCTAGCAGTGGCCAGGAAAGGTCTCCCTAAAATGATCGGTGTATCCCTAGGGTTTTCAGGTGCATCCATGTCTAAGACTTTGAAGTCTACAGGGAAATAGAAATCCCTCACTCTCACAATAACATCCTCAAGAATCTCTTTAGGTGATTTCATAGATCGATCTGCTAATTGTAGTGTCACCTCAGTTGGTTTTAGCTCAGATTCTTTTAGGTGGTTAAGTAAGGATGTGGGTATCAGATTTATGGAAGCACCCAAGTTTAGCAATGCTCTGTCAAACTGGGTTTCACCTATTTTGCATGAAATAAGGAGAGTACTTGGATCTTTTGCCTTGGGTGGGAGTCTGCTCAGGATTACAGAGCTGTCTTGCTCTGACAGTACAATTGGACTCCCACTCTTAGTTCGCAGCTTACGCTGAGGTGTACATACATTCTTTAAGAATTGTGCATAAGCCGGTACGTGGCGAATCGCATCCATCAAAGGGATGTTTATTTGGACCAGCTCAAAGAGCTTGACCAGGTCCTCCTCAGGTGCCACGGGTTTGGTTGTCTTCTTTCCCTTGGTCAAGGCCTCGGGATATGGAACCTTGGTTGGTTCTTCTAGGATAGGTCTAGGTCTTTGATCTGGGACAAGGATAGGAACGTCCTGGATTATTGTCCTCAGGTTTGGATCACTACCAGGCTTGGAGTGGTCTGGATAAGGTGGATCTTGGGTCTCCTTACCACTGCGGGTGGTCACAGAATTCAATCCTGCCTGGTTTTGGTTAGGGTTTGATAGGATGGGTTGCTGCTGATAACTTGCATAAGAAGTGGAAGCCTCCATCCCGTCAGGTGAAGGAACAGAGGGGGCCTGATAAATCATGTGTGCTTGGCCCAGGTTTGGGTTCATAACGCGCCTCTGGGTCGGCACGTTATTAGGGTTAGGAAGAGGTTGAGAAGGAAGTGTGCCTGGTTGGCGAGAATTTGCCAATTGGGCCAGTTGGTTTCGAACCTCTGTGATTTCGTCCTTGTGTTGCTTCTGAATAGCCGCATTCGTTCTCTGAATGTTAGCCAGAGTCTGAAGGATGAGGGACATTTGGTCTTGGTTTGGCCCTGATGGATAAGTTGGGTTGAGCCGAGGCTGAGGCGGCTAGTAAGGACGAGGTGGTTGTGGACGGGGCGGAAAGGGTGGTCTTTATGTTTGGGAATTTCTCGCCCACTGAAATTTGGGATGATTTCGCCATCTAGGATTGTAGGTATTGAAAAATGGATCATTCTGGATGGCGTGGAGGTCCTCGCAGGTCTGAGGAACCTCCAAAGAGTCAGAGAATGGGGGAGTGGAATTCCCTTGGCTAGCATAGAAAGGATCGGAGGATCCTCCGATCCGAGAATCAGATGGGGGTGGATACGGATCCATCCCAGGAGAAGGTCGGTGGAGAATGTTTTGCACAGTCTCCTGTGTGGAAGGGGGCTATGCAAAGGAATTATGCGCAGAGGTGGCTCGCTGTAAGTGCTGAGTCAGCTCATCCATCTTCTTCTCAATAATAGAGACCTTGTCCAATCGACTGGCCATCAATTCCAGGTCGACTGATGTGGACAGGCCCTGCGTCTCGTGTGCTCCCCTAAGGTTCGTCGATGCGCGGGTATTCATCCTGTCGAATAATCTCATGGAGTCATTATTGATGGAGTTCTCGCACATATTTTCGAGAATCTCCCACACGGTGTCCTCATGATATTCCCTCCGCAAGTTGCATTGATGAAAAGCCTAATATCTTCACGGATTCCCTAGTAAAAAGACTGGACTTGTTCCCATTTAGGAACTCCGTGATGGGGGCACTTCCTCATGAGATCCTGAAAGCGATCCCACGCCTCATGGAGAGGTTCTCCCGTTTGTTGCGTGAAATGGGTAATCTAATGGCGCAAGGCATTGGTCCGACCAACAGGAAAGAACTTCTTCAAGAACTCGGACTGAAGTTCCTCCTAATTGTTGATCGGCCGGGTCTGTGTTTGGTACCAGTGGGCGGCCTTGTCCATAAGGGAGGAGAACATCTTCATGAGGAGAATATCTTGATTTTGTGCATCTGACCCAAAAGTCTGGGCCAGATGCTTTAGCTGTTTTATATGCTGGAAGGGGTCTTCAGAATTAAGCCCATGAAATTTAGGTATGGCATGAATCATATTGGGCTTTAATTCAGATCAGGGCCTCCAGTTGGGGTTCTGACCCGAGCCTCAATAGCCACCGCAGTAGGATTATAATGGTCCTGCATCATGGGACGCTACGGTGGGTGCTTGAAATTTTGGAAGAGGTCATTGAGTCGCTGGAGCTGGTGCTCCACATTGTTCTCTTCTTCAACTGGTTGAGCCATTGTGGAAGAAGGTGAGTTGGGTTCAGAGTCGGAGGAGAGGTCTATGTGAAGTGTTTATTGCACCAACATGGGCACCGAGGCTCAGCTCGAGGAGAGTGAATTTCTAAAGGAGGTTTCAAGGACCTCCTACCAAACATACACTGATGGAGAGGATGAGTTTAGCAGGTGCTGGACCCAATCAAGACACCCAGAATGTTGGGTGACTATAGAGGTTCGGGGCAGATGGACCCCTTGATCAAAAGATCAACCACCTGAGAATTACCTGGGCAGCCAGAGAGGGTGAGTCCCGCGAAGACCCCTACACGGTAGAGCGTCCCCACAGGTTACAGGGTTTCCCCCACCCGACCTCTCTTGTCACTGAGATTCCAGGTAGACTAGAATGGGGATCTTGACCTCTTAAGTCTACCACTTTTAGTTAGGATCAAGGTACTTAGGTTTTCACTTGAACTTTAGCCTTTTGAGTGCAAAGAGTGGCCTAAGTTTAAGGTTGGTTGACCCAAGGGGTCAACTTTACCTGTTAGTTCCTTGGAGAGCTTATTAGGTCTTTGTCTTAGGGTTCAAGTGTTTTTAAGAGCCAAATTTCTTAGGGCTTCTCTAAATAGGTGCTTTCAGACAATGGCTTGGGCACACTTTTTTTGGGAATTCTCAATTCTTGCTTAGGAAGTGTGTCTCTAAAACCCTAATCTTGAATCTTATGTCGGCTCTACTTGGTCCAGTTAGCTTCTTGTTGGATAATTAGGGCTTAAGCAAGAAGGTGTTAGCCCTAAATACCCTTAATGGATGTACAGAAATAGTGTGTTGAAATTGAAAATAGGCAGCTTTGATGATTTACTAAATATGGAAGACAGGTT
Organism: Thalassia testudinum; assembly: GCA_037157565.1. Taxonomy (NCBI): domain Eukaryota; kingdom Viridiplantae; phylum Streptophyta; class Magnoliopsida; order Alismatales; family Hydrocharitaceae; genus Thalassia; species Thalassia testudinum. The sequence continues at coordinate 16,551,494 of JAZHRO010000076.1, read as the reverse complement.
ATGCCTAAATTACTTTTTGTTTCTTTTTCTTTCTCTTTAGAATTTAGGGGTTAAAATGAGAGGTTAGAAAATTACCTGTCCTGGGTGTGGTTGATGTGCGTCTGCATGTTGTCCTCTTGATTTCCTGTGCCTGCACAACAAAAGAGAAGAGATCAATAGAAAGTCAAAAATAGTGAATTAATGGCTTCTAGAATAACCGTTGCTCCACGGCAACGGCGCCAAAAATGCTGGTGCGCAGGTTTCATCTTTTATTGTTATTTACAGTCATTGTAGTACATGACAAAATAGTTACCAGCTTAATACAAATTTTTTTACTCTGAATGGCCAGTTTTCCCGAGGTCGAACTCAGGGAGCAACTATAATTCTAGAAACAGAAATTCTCAATATAAGGTTTTACAAAAATTAAGAGATAGAGAGAAAGAGGGAGCAAAAGTCTTTTTTGTTGGCTTCTTCTTCTTCTTCTTCTCTCTTCCTTTTCTCTTTTCTTCTTCCCTTCCTTCAATCTGCCTTCTTCTCTCTTCTTTTCTTTCTGCGACTGTGGAGCTTCTGCCTTCAGCTGTTAAGTCTTCCTTTCTTCTTCCTTCTTTTCTTTTCTTCTTTTGTTCTGGTTGTTCCTCTTCTTTCTTTTCTTTCTCCTTCCTGTCTTCTTCTTCTTCTTCTTTGCTTCTTCTTTCTTTCTTCTTCTTTTTGCTCTAGTCGTTGACCTTCCGTCGTCTGACCCGGTGCTCAGACGACTTAACTATGCATTTGCTACAGTGTGGCTCCTTTTCTTCTCCTTCAGCTCCTCTCCTTCCTTTCTTCTTCAGCTGCTCAGTGCAGCTAAGTCTTCGGCCACTCCTCTTCTCTTCTTCTTCCTTCGCCAGCTTCTTCTTCTTTTCCTTCTTCCCTGCGTGCACACACAATGATCAGTGCAAAACCTACCCCTTCCCCGCATCTCTCTCTCTCTCTGAATCTCTCTTTAGGAAAGCTCTCCTAGAGCCGGGTAATCGGGTTCGGGTTGCACGCCCATGACCAGGCCCACCTGCGTGCGGTGGTGGGCGAGGAGTGCTTGGTTGGGTAGTCGGATTCGGCCTAGACCCGCGGGGCGTGAGCGCGAGCGAGGGCCGGCGAGCGTGTGGCACGCTGTGTGCGGGTGAGGGACCTGACCCCTGTGTATCGAAGGCAAACAGCCCTATACACTTTTTCAATTTAAGTGTGGGTGCGAGGCCACACACTTACGAGGTGGGACTAAAGTCCCACCTCCAATCTGCGCACCCGCAGGTGAGAAGACGCTGCTAATTGGGGCAGCAGTGAACGTTCGCACCCCCAATCGCAAGCCTGGGCATGCTCGAGGAATCAACCCGCGCTGCCTGGAGCACGTGCCTGGGCTGGAGACATCCTGGAGCTGCTTGCGAAGTAGCTTCAGCAGCTCATCAATGGCGGCGAGGAGGCATAGACCTGAAAACACAAGGATGGCCTCTCGGCCACATCAGATAAAGTAGGGAGCTTCGCCAGTGGGCGATGAAGGCAATGCGAGGGTCAGCGAGGTGCGAATGTGCCTGTGGAGGTGCTCCTAGGGCAGACTGTGTGTGCGGAAGTGGGTTTGTTCGGGGGGGTGGTCGGGCAGTGAATGGCGGTGAATGGAGTGGGGGAAACGGTTGAGTGGAGTGAGGGGGAGCTTCTGGGCTTGTCGGCGAGGGGTGAGGTGGTCTGTGGAGGTGGAGTGACCTCGCCAGAGATGGTGATTGGAGATGGAGCAGATGGAGGTGGAAGTGGCGGTCAGTGGATTAAAAGGGTAAATCAGGAAGGGGAAAATGTAAGGGAGAGAGAGTGGAAGATTCCTACCAACTTAATCGACGAAGGGGGAGAGGGAGGCGTCCGGCTCGTGCCTGCCGGAGCTGAGGACGAAGATGCCCAGGAGGGGGTTATCGGCGACGAGTAGGAGATCTGAGGGTGCCAGCTGGTACGGCCTGGCGCTGGACGACGGGGCAGAGTGGACTTTGCTGTAGGTAGGGCAGCACAGCGACGAGGAGGAGGGAGGTTCGCCGGAAGCTCGGGCGTTCTGACCGGAGAGGGGAAGGATGAAATCTAGGGTGTTTCTCTGCCAAAAGAAGCTTGAAGGAGACGGTAGACCCTGCCGCTCCTTAAATAGGCACTGGCGAGGAGAGGAGACCGAGGAGACGACGTGCTAGGGTCGCCGAAGAGTGGTCAGAAATGGATACCCATGCCTTTCGAGCATTCGCAAGAGAGGCATGGTGATGAGTGGCTACTCATCATGGCTAAAAAGCTAAAGTTATGCTAGACACTGAGTAAAACAACATTAAATTAACAAATAAAAAGGGTTAAGTGTGGGAATTAAAGAAAAAGACCTAAAACCTTTACTCTATGTTAAAACTTCATAATTAGGTCACAAAACGAGATATTCTGAAAGCAAATCACAAATGATGATCCAGGCGTCAATTGAACACATAAATAAGTTTGAAAGGCCAAATCATAAGTATAATTAATGTCTTAAATGTTCAATTAAGCACATATAAAAATTTGAAGGCATTTGGACATCATTTAGGCTATGAAATAGGTATTTTACACTTAGGTCCTTCATGCATTACTCTCTTGCCCTTAAAAATTCCTCTTTAGACCTACTTGTAAGCCGTAGGGACCCTTTTGAAAGGCTATAGGGTCCTTCCTATTATAATTCTTTTTACTTATGGGCCTGCACGTAAATCTTCTACCCCTTCGTGCAAGGGTCTGTCTGCAATTTTCCCATTATTTCAGAGAATGGCCTGCTGCTCTTCGCACGCACTGTAGCACGCGAAGAACATGGCCAATCTCAGCCGTCCGTCGCTTTTCATGATTCTAATCTGCGGTTAGATTTGAATGGAAGCTTCGTGCGATTCGACGCGTGCGATCACCCCTTTTCCCAGATCTCATCTGACGGTCAGATTTTGAGTATAGCTCGCCGCGCTCTCCGCTCCTCTCATCCTCGCCGCCGGTCAAGTCTCTGATTTCACAGCCACCGGCTGTGAAATCATCACCTTCTCTCGACATCCTCGTCGCTAAGGACTTCGTAGCACCTGAGGACGACCCTGGAGCCTCACTAGCAGACTCTTCGCTCCGCTGGAGTCATCTTCCTCTCTTCTTCCTCCTTAGCCGCCGGCTAAGGACCCATAGGTCCCATTCTTCCTGTTAGAATAGGTTTATAATTCTGCATATTAGTTTTAGCTGAAGTTAAGTAGTTTAGAGTAGAATTAATGTAATTGTTAATGTTCAATTTTGCTGTAGGATAAAGTAGCTGTAGTAGTAGAATTAGGCTTTAATTCCCCCCCCCCCCCTCACCTCCTCTGATCATTCTAGATCAGAGGGGAAGATTTCATATAGCAATGTTTTCAAATTCTCTACCTCTCCATACTTTCATATTCTGTTCTGATTTTCCACGACTTGTGTCTCACTTTCCACCCATACGCTCTGACCCAATTTCAGATCTGATTGGTTTTCAACTTCAGATCTGAAATTGGCGTCAAAAAGCACTTAAGGGGCTTCCCATTCACCTCACTCTTGGTCACAAAAGCCCCTGGATTGAATTGAAATTTTCAGTTTGTCAGATTTTGCCTCAATTTGGATTTCAAAGATTTTTCCTTCAATTTGGTTTTAACTATTTGATCTGATAAATTGAATAAAGTCTGATTTGAATTCATTGTTGGCAAAGAATCTGAGAGGTTTTCTGGTGTCAGAAGTCTTCTCAGAAGAGCCATATATAGATCTGATTTGATAAAGTTTTGAATGCATTGAATGCAAGTCAGAACTAAGGATAATCACTGTAGTGATTTGAAGTTTGATCTTGCATTCATGAGTGTGTTTTGAAAGGATGTTTGGTGATTTCCTAACCTAAGGAGTTCTCAATACTCCTTAAGGTTTCAGAAACTGGGATTTTGTAACGACCCGGTTCCCGAGTCCCTACGAGACACGAGAACCGGACCGACTCGACTAATCCCAAGACCTAGTCGTCCAACGAGGAAGTAACCAAAAGACAGTAAAATAAACCACATTCAGCATGAATATAACTAACAGTAAGAAAGTACAGCAGTAAGGAAAGAAATTACTACAGTAGGTACCACCACAACAGTAAAACAACATTTATCATATAACAAGAACGGCAGGTAAAGAAAGTACAGCGGAAACAAAAAAACTACTCACTAAAACAGAAACAAAAGAGGTACAAGGACTGTGGTAAACTCTACTGGACCCTACTTGGCCCAGCGTCCTCTGCAGCCGCCGACCCTAGCTGCGCAACACCTGGTCCTGAAAAAAGGTAACGAGTGTAACACGTCAGCAAAACGCTGAGTAGAGTGGCAAACTAACTAAAGGCAACAGTAGAGTGTACAGTAGCTGTTATGTTCTATTACTTCCTTTATTCACATCTTTCAATTTTTCTCACTATTTCATTTATTTCTCAGATCCTTTACTTGATCTCGAATGTCCTCGTGGGAACGATCTTGATTGCAGTCTTTTCCAAAAGTAGAAGTAGCACGTGGTGCTCTCCTGGCCGGGAGAGTCCCCCGTGGTGATCCTACCCTCAGTCAACCACCCCAAGGTCACTGACAGACGTAACGGTGACTACGGCACGCGTGATAAACGCACAGGTAGCTAGCCCGCACTGGCACGCGGTCAGTCGTTTCCGTTAACGGGTGCACCCAAAGCACAGCACGGAACCAGGGCAGAGCCCTCTCAGTAACAGGGGTCCAACCCCTCCATAGTAACCAAACCGAGGCCTTGCCCCTCCACAGTCCACGCACCCTCGCCTGACTACCCTGGTTTGCCCTAGTGGGCCTAACAAGTCGGTGAAGGAGGCTAGCAGAACCCCGGGGCCCGTGGGGTAGCTAGTACTCTCCTAACACTACTAGATCTCCTCGGTACTACGTACACGAGGACCAACAAGTCGGTACAGAGCGGCCAATCCTAACCCCGGGTCCCTGGGGCGGCTGGCCCCACTCTGCACTAAACAGGTACAGGTACTTCCCTTGGTACTGCGTACCCAAGAGACAGTACAAACTACATCTTAGTTCCATTCCTTTTTCTTTCCAGGAGTTCCACTCCTAATTCCCCGTAGGGTTCCAGCTCTTTATCTCAGAACATCATATGTTTCACTTTCCAGATTCACGTTCTCAAAATCCATGATCTCAAACATGTTTCTTTATTCATAACAGGCAGCTGTTAATTCAAATTACAGGCAGCTTTATATTCCTTTCCATTTTTCCAAGACTGCAGTATTATACATTCCACTAGTTCTTCCATCCTAGGATCTAGCATACAACTAGTTTTCCAGCCCTAGGATTCATGCAACACCTAGGAACTATCATTCCATATATTTCTCATTCCTAGGATTCATGCAATGTCCTAGGTTCTAGTTATGTTTCCATACTTTAACAAATTTTATTAATACTTAAAGCCACTCTACCAGGTACAACGAGAGTAATGGGGGCGTGATCGGGAATCCCGCGTGCCTCCGCGACTCTCAAGACTGCAACTGAACGAGGTCCTATCACAAGGATCAAACACAAGGAGTGTCTCAAAATAGTGTATAGCTACTGTAGACGAGTAGAGGAATTAATTCTGAAGAGAATGCAACTCGAATCGCGGAAAACGGAGCCCGAACGGGCCCTAAACGGGTCGAAAAAAGACGATACTGTGCAAAATCAGACGTCTGGAACTCCTTCCAGACATCTTAAAAAGTGGATCAGAGAATTACCTGTTCAGCGTGGTTTCCCAGACGTCCAGAAGTCTGCGGGGACGTCTAGCCTAGATCCCAGACGTCCGATGGTACATACGGACGTCTGTAGGTCACTCTCGCCGTCTGGCACAAATTCCAGACGTCTGATTCGCAAAGGATGGTGAATCAGCGAACCTGCGCACAGCCAACTCCCTCCATCAGTACGGTCAGTCGACAGGAAGGAAGGAGAAGGCGGTAAACTCACCTTTCAGACGTCTGTATGAGCTTCAAGACGTCTATCTCGCCGTCTGGCTGTCAACCCAGACGTCTGATTCTGGAAATTTTTCCAGAATCAGGACGCGACCCGGACTCTGCTCGCGACGCCGCCCGTGTCGCACCTCGCGCTCCTGCTGCTCAGACCGTAGCAGGTCCCTCTCCGCGTCGCTCTGCGCCCCCGGCACCCTCCGCCAGCCGGCCAAGCCGCTCCGGCGAGCTCGCCCTCACGGCAGAGCTCCGCCCTCGCACGCCGCACCTCCGCGCTCACTGCGACCGTCGCTGCCGCCCTCGCGTCCGCTCGCTCTCGCGCACAGGAAGGAGAAGAAGGAGGAGACTGTGGAGACGGGAGGGGAGGCGTGGCCCTTTTAAGGCCGCGCGAGGAGGAGAGAGGGGGTGGCAGGCCGCCTGCAGCCGCAGAAGAAAGAGGGAATATGCGGTCTGCGCGCTCAGGCGCGCAGGCGACTCGCGGGTGTGGACGATAACGGTTTTTCAGACGTCTGTAAACCATCCCAGACGTCTGGAAAGACGTCTGGATGTGATCCCAGACGTCTGGTCAGACGTCTAGGCCACCTCCCAGACGTCTTAAAATACGTCCGGGGCACGCGTTCATAACAGATTTGAACTAAGGACTTTAATTGACTAAATTAACTCTTTCTTCATGCTGTCTATAGCATTAGGAAGAGTTAAATCAGTGACGTTTATGGATTTAATCTGAAGTGAAGTTTTTTTGATAAGGGTTTTTGCATTTGAATTGGGGAATTTAGTGATTTTAGTGAGAAATGAAACCCTTGTCAGATGGGGATTGAGGGAGTTTTTCTTTTTCAGTTTGGATTTTTGATTCTAATCCCAGTGGTCACAGCAAAGTGCTGCATCTTGCAGCTACATTTTTCTTCTTTTCCAGCTTAGATTTCATCCCAAATGGACTAACTGCCCCAGCAGTTATACCATTTGGAATATGATCCAAGCTACTTCAGGGTTAGTCTAAAATGTCCATGTTGCTGCTACTGTCTGATTGCTCTAAGTTGTAGTAGATAGATTCTACTGTAAAACCCTGTAGATTATGTTTTGAACACAGCTGACATCTGATTGTATTTCATTCCCTGTGTATACAAACCTTCTTGTTTAATAACTGAACTTTAATTTCTGTATATGCGTGTCTTATCTTTCTCAATTGTTGTCAGCTAGTTTATTTGAGAATAACCATCCAAACATGATTTAAAATAGGAAACTTAACTGAGGACTGTTTTAAAATTGGTAATCAAATCCTAAATTTCATGCTATATAGAAAGAAGGCAATCATAAACATGATAAAAAGGGTTAAAACTTTAAAAGATAGTAAAATAAGCCTCTTTCTCTCCTCAGTCAACTCTTCCCTTCTTCTCTCCTAATTCTGTCAGATCTGTAACAACAGTAAAAATTAAAATGAAACACCCAAAAGGACCAAAAATATATGTATATATATATATATATACATATATGTTACTTTGTATATTAGGTATACTCATATAGACATAAGATATATACTAGGCTATATATGTAAATAGGTAGTCGATATATATATATACTGTATAACTAACTATGTACATATATTGTATACTGTAAATTAGGTTTTTGATTTCGTTTAGATAGTAAATACAATAATTATATAACTATCTATAAATTGAACTAATTTATATGTATTATTAAACTAACTAGATCAGTAGATAGTATAATTAAGAAAATTAAACTATAAAACTGTATATATCTATGCATATGTAGATTTTAAGTAAATAAAATCCTTTACCTTAATTTAATCCTTTATACATAATAAATAATGAATTTATTAAGTTTATAGCTAAGTTGTTAAATTAAATTAGTTAAATTAGTAATTTAGAATTATAATTAAGTTAATTGAATCTGTATACTAAGACTAATATACTTTAAGTAATTTAAGCTAATTTAAGTATATTTATACCTGATTATATTAGTTTAACTTAATTTATAAGCAAAACAGTCAAAACTACTATTTAAATGTAAATAACACAGAAATTAATCCGGAAAAATATAATAAAAATGTCTATAAAATACTTATATATATATTCTAACTCTGTATGAGGTCAATTAGACCATTTAGTAGCTAATTTATAGGTAATTAAAGAATAAAACACCAAAATTAGTGTGTAAAAATAGTCTACTTTAGTGAATTTATTTATATAGTAAATCTAATTAAAATTTCAAATTAATTGAACAATTGTATAGTATTATGTAAATACTTTATTTTCCATAATTTATTTTTATTTTTAAACAAATTATGGCCCTCGAATTGAGGGCCAAAATCTCCTTCAGCCTACAGCTGCACACGTTCTTTAGCGCAGATGTAGCGCTCGAATAGCACCACATCGTGCGCTACAAAACGCGTGCAGCAGTATTTATTGAATTCATGTTTAGGCTGTATAATTGTCACGGGCGCCGGCGGCCCGAAACAACATATACATTCGATACCATTGAGCATACTGAGCATATTCTGTGGGGTCGGGGGCCGGGGCCCGGGAGAGAGAGGTCTGTGTGTGCGTGGGCTGGAAGGCCCTGAGCTGAGTTATCAAACATGTAATTAAGCGGCCTAATGAGAATTAGGGCACGCTTAGTAGAGGTTTGGTCCCACCCTCTGGGTGCTGTGTATCCCTCAAAATGCGTGCCCGCAAATTAAACACATTTTTAATTAATTAAAGAGAGCTAATGACGATAGTTAAATGCCTCTTCGCCGCAGTGTGTGAAACTTATTAAGGTAGAGTTAAAACAAAGAAGAAGAATAACTGAAGAATATTTGTGTGGAGTAGAGAGAAAGAGATGTATATACGAAGGTAAATACAAATACAAGAGAAATATAAATATATATATATGTATAAGTAGTATAGCCAATTACTTTTATGTAAATAAACTCATACATTTACTAACAGAATAAAACGTGACCATAATCGTCGCTACAAACCCCAGTTTCCCTCCTTAAGTTTGTATATAGTGTTTTCTGGGATCTAGCGACACTTTTATCTGTCACTATAACTATTGTATGTGTTACTGTAGGTATCAGACTGGTAAGTTAAGTTAATATGCTATGTAATCTTAGTTAATAGTATACTTTCATGTAAATATTAATATTATAACTTCTAAAGACATAGTTTAAAGTATAGTGATGAACTGTTTGGTGCTTGTTTATAGTTAGTTTTTGCAAGCATTACAATTAATTCTTTGTGAGTAGGCAAACCATATCCACATTCATTCATTCTTTATTAAGATGTAAAGCTTCTTTTTGGAATTAGAGGATAATTTTGAGATCAAAGAGCTATGTAATTCAATAATTGCCTCCAAGTGAACGACCTGGAATAAAACCAGTAAAAATTAGATAAGTAAATAATAATGGTTATAATGACTGGTATCCCATACAACTCACTACAATGACACTATTGGTGTTTCAAATCACAACACATCTCAACAAACCTAATTACCGCCATTACCACACATTCATAACACCTTATTACATGGTCGGTTGCAGAGGTCAGGGGAGGGTCCCTGTGATAAAGGACGACGTAGGGAACCCCCCGCTTATTCTTGAGGACGGATGCCCTACCCTGCGTTGCGCCATCCTCCGCGCAAGGTCGTCGGAGGTATGGTGCTGTGCAGAAATGGCAGGGGGGACCGTTCTGCAAAGAACGATGAGAAGATAGGGGGCTAAACGTAAGGGTTTCAAAAGATAAGGGTCAGAAAGTAAATTAAGAGGACAAATTTGTAAATTCGGTCAAGATGGTCTTGTCTTAGGCTCAAATTTTTATACCAGACTAATTTGGACATAAGGATTTTAATGGTGAAATTTGATTTTAGGTTGGACCATGTTTGACCGATCAATTTGCATAAAAACTCAAATTAAGTCATAAATTGAGCATGGTTCTCATTTTAGGTCAAAATAGGTTGCAAAGGCCAAATTGAAGGTTCTAAACCCTAGGGAATATTTTTCCAGGAATTTTAGAGGGTTTAGTTGATTTTTATCCTGTCTCGAACCTCATGAATTAAAGTGAGTCTGTTTTTGGGTTACAGAATGTCATTTAATTCCTAGAAGTTGCTATAACCCTTTTCAGATCAGATCATCCCACTTCCCTCCTTATTAAGCTCGTTTGACATGTGTTTGGATCCTTCATTACCCTGTTTGCACACTGCATTGGTGACATTACAGTTTTACCCTATATGATTTATTTTGTTCTTTAACTCAGAATTCTTTGAGTTAAACCTCTCTTTAGGTTTTGTAAGAGCTTTTTCACATTTATTTGGATTAAATTGTGCTAGTTAGGGTTCATGATGAGGTTCTCATCAGTCAGCTACCACATTCTGCTTTCCAGCCTTATCATGAATCTCTAAATCAAATTCCTGTAAAAGTAGGATCCATCTAATCAGACGAGATTTCACGTCCTTCTTGGCGAGAAGATGTCTAACTGCAGTGTGGTCAGTGTAGACTATAATGTGGGAACCTAAAAGATAAGGTCTGAATTTTTCCAGTGCAAATAGTACAGCTAGCAATTTCTTTTTCGTGACGGTGTAATTCCTCTGAGCTTCATCTAAGGTCTTGCTAGCGTAATAGATGACTGTGGGTTTCCCATTCAGTTTTTGACCAAGGGCAGCCCCTACTGCATAATCAAAGGCATCACACATGATCTCAAAAGGGTGAGACCAATCTGGAGGTTGCAGTATTGGTGCCTTGGTGACCAGATCACAAAGTGTCGTATAGGCACGAACACAATCGTCAGAGATCTGGAAGTCTACATCTTTGGAGAGGAGATTAATGAGAGATAGGGCTATTTTCGAGAAATCCGCTATAAAGCGGCGATGAAAACCAATATGCCCGAGAAAAGATCTAATTTTTTTAACCGACGAAGGTAGCGGTAATTCAGAAATCAATTTTACCTTCACACGGTCAACCTCTATTCCTCTCTCAGAGATAAGGTGACCTAATACTAGTCCTTCTGGTACCATGAAATGTGATTTCTCCCAGGAAAGTACCAGATTCACATTTATGCATCTTTGCAGAACCTTAGTCAGGTGGTCTAAGCATGCATCAAATGTGCTCCCAAAGATCGAGAAGTCATCCATGAAGACTTCTAAGCAATCACCTGCCAGGTCGGAAAAGATTGCAGACATACACCGCTGAAATGTAGTAGGTGCGTTGCACAATCCAAAAGGCATCCTACGGAATGCAAAGGTTCCATAGGGGTAGGTGAACGTCGCTTTTTCCTAATCATCGGGGTGAATTGCCACCTGATTGTAACCTAAATAGCCATCCAAGAAGCAGAAAAATCTATTCCCCGCCAGTCTTTCCAGTATCTGATCAATGAAAGGCAATGGGAAATGATCTTTCTTCATGGCCTGGTTGAATTTCCGGTAATCAATACATACTCGCCACGAACTAGAAATGCATGTAGGGATGACTTCTCTAGAATTAGTGGTGATGACGGTAAGTCCGACCTTCTTTGGCACAACTTGAACAGGACTTACCCATCTGCTGTCAGAAATGAGGAAGATAATTTCGTTGTCTAACCACTTAATTTTTTCATTTTTCACCACATCTTGAAGTGTAGGGTTCAATCTACGCTGGGCTGTCTAGTAGGTCTAGATCCTTCTTCAGTGAAAATCCTATGTGTGCAGTAAGAAGGACTAATGCTAGTCAGGTCAGAGAGGCTCCATCCTATAGCCTATCTATGTGCTCTTAGGACAGATAAGAGTCGTGATTCTTGATCAGATGACAAGAAAGAGTTAATAATCATAGGATAGGTCTGATCAGGTCCTAAGAAAACATACTTAAGAGAATCAGGGAGAGGTTTGAGTTCAACAGGTACAGGCTCAGAAGGAGAAGGTGTGGAAGTTTCAGGAGATCCTAGAGACACTAATGGAATAGGAGGTAAGTCCTCAGTCTCCAAAGTGGGGATCTCAATGAAAGTCAAGTCAGAGTCCAAAGAGTGTTGAGGTTCTAAATTTAGTGAATCAATTAAGGTATCCTCAACCAACTGATCCAAAGAATCCAAGGAACAGATTTCCTCAATTAAACTACAAGTGGGTCCTCTTTGGGCCTGAAAAATATCAATTTTTATTTTCTGATCTCCGAACTTCAATTCTATAAGGCCCTCCTCACAATTTATGTTTGCTTGGCCGTAGCCAAGAAAGGTCTTCCTAAAATGATAGGTGTGTTCTGGATATCTTTAGGTACTTCCATGTCAAGGACTATAAAGTCTACAGGGAAGTAAAAATCCTTGACCCGCACTATGACATCTTCCAACACTCCTTGAGGTGTCTTAACTGATCTGTCAGCTAATTGCAGGGACACCTCGGTTGGCTTCAGATTGCCAACCTCAAAATGTGTCAGCACAGAGGTTGGGATAAGATTGATGGAAGAACCTAGGTCAAGTAGTGCTCTATTAAATGTGGCGTTACCTATCATGCAGGATAAGAGAGGGGTGCCTGGGTCTTTCATCTTAGTTGGGAGGGTACTAGAGATGATGGAACTAGCTTGTTTTGAGAGGATGATTGGACTACTCCCTTTTTGAATCCTTGCTTTACGCTTAGGTGTACATAGGTCTTTTAAAAACTTAGCTTTAAGAGGTATGTGGCGAATCGCATCCAACAAGGGGATGCTTATGTGGACTTGCTCAAAGAGCTTAAGCAAATCCTCCTCAGGTGCCACATAGGTCTTTTTTTTTCCTTTCTCCTTCTTTAAAGCCTCAGAAAATGGTACAGAAGTGGTGACAAGAGGTTCAGTCCTAGGTAAAGGAGAAGCAGGAAAAGGTGGATCTATGGTGCTTTTACCACTCCTAGTGACTATGGCATTTAGTTCGGCCCTAGATGTAGATGGTAATTCGGAATTAGGTAGCAGAGGTGGTTGGGTTTGTGTATAGGAAGAATTTGGGTTAGTGTAAAATTTAGTGTCGTTGAAGGGTTGTGAAATGACATGTGCTTGTCCTTGCACTACTAGTCTAGGTTGAACATACCTCTGGGCAGGTATGTTCCTAGGGTTGGGTTGTGCTTGAGATGGGAGTGAATGTGGTTGATGGGACTCCGTCAAGTGTGATAGCTAGGCTCTCATCTCAGCTAAGGCCACGTCCTGTCTCTACTGCATAGTAATATTCTGTTGTTGCATATCAACTAGAGCTTTCATGATAGATCCCAACTGGTCATATCGTGTAGGCCCAAGTTGAGAGTATTGGGAGGACTTGGGTTGGGGTTGCTGGTAGGCACGCGATGGATATCCATGTGATTGTGGAGGTGGTGCTAGGATCAGGTTATACTGTGGTGGTGCAGAAGGTTGTTGACAAGGAGGTCTCTGTGAATTTCCCGACCACGAGAAATTTGGATGATTGCGCCATCCAGGGTTGTATGTCTGTGAAAAAGGGTCATTGTGAATGGCATGGAGCTCCTCCGAAGCTCCAGAAGGTGTAGGGAAGTCAGTGTAAGGAGGAACAAAGGTCCCTCCAATCGGTGAAGGATATGGAAATGGAAAATCCGGTAGTGCATATTGTGTCACAGAAAGGTTATTCACAGTCTCCCTCCCTGTGGGAAACTGAGAAGAAGGAGATAATGAAGGTTTTGAGAGAAATTTCCATACTTCATCTACTTTCTTCTCGATTAAGCCCACCTTATCCAGTTGACTAGCCACTATCTCTAAGTCTCTGCTACTGGATTGGGCTTCATGTAACCCCGTATGTGAGTGGGAATGTGAGGACTTTCTATTAAACATGCTCATCGAAGCATTATTAATAGAATTCTCGGCCATACCTTCGAAGAGCTCAAAGGTTGAGTCCTTATCCCGACACAAGAAATTGCCTCCACAAGCAGCATCTACAAAATTCCGTGTGTCATCTTGGAGCCCATGATAGAAGATCTGGACCTGTTACCAGAGTGGGACACCATAGTGGGGACATTTTCTTAGAAGCTCGTGGAATCTCTCCTAAGCCTCGTGCTTTTGTTCTCCTAGATTCTGAGTGAATGTGGTGATAGCATGCCTTAAGGCGTTAGTGCGGCCTACAGGAAAGTACTTCTTTAAGAACTCATGTTCTAAAGAAGCCCAAAAATCTATAGGTGTAGTCCGTGCAAGTGTTCTAAACCAAAAGGCAGCCTTATCTTTTAATGAAAAGGAGAATATTTTCATTAAAAGCGTGTGCTGATCATGACGTTGCGGACCCAGACTTTGAGCAAGATTTTTCAGCTCCTCTAAATGTTGAAAAGGTTCCTCATAAGCAAGTCCATGGAAGTGAGGAATGAGTGCTATAATGTTCGGCTTCAGTTCAGCAGCACGACCCCCATCGGGATAACGTACCACAGGCATCGGTTGAGCAACTGCGGGATTATACTAATCCCGTAGTTGAGGTCTGCGAGGTTGGGGTGGTGCCTGAGGGTTTCTAGGTTGGGGTGGTTGTGGTTGGGGGTTAGCTAAGAGATTAACAGCTTGAGCAAGCTATTGCACCTGTTGGGTTAAGGTATTCATTTGTAATTGTGTTTCAAACAGGTGTTGAAGATGAGGCATAGGTCCTCTCTTCAGGGGTGGGTTAGGAAGATTAAGATATGGTGGAGGTTGGAACCTATGGATAGGTGGTGGTAGTGGTGGAGGATGTGCAATCAGATGTGGAGCAAGTTCTTCAAAATCCTTGAATTGTGATAACTCATGATCATCCTCTTGGTGAGTGGAATAGTGAATAGGAGTTTGAGACTCGAGAGGTAAGGGATTGGAAGTGGAAGGCAAAGAAGTGGATGCAATTACTTGGGTATCAGTACCCAAGGGGAGTACTAGCTCTGGATTTTGGGATCTCCTACCTTCCATTGAGTTGGTTTTTTTTTTTTTTGAAAACCAAAACAATCAGTCACAACTCAATGGAATCGTTTTAGCTTAATTCACAGAAAGCAAAAAATCCCAATTAAATCTCAATCAACTCAAAAAACCAAGTCAAGCAAGCGAGATGAATTGAATTTTTACCTAGAGGCTGCTACGCAAAATTATATAGTACGCAAACAATTGTTTCAAACAATTGTATGTGTCCTAAAATAAACCTAGCGATGTGCAGACCTCTAAAATCCACTGGGGGTTTGGATAAGACTGGCGTGTGAATCCAGATCCTATGGTTGCAGAAGGAGATGAGGTAGAAACCCGTGTGTTGTGATCTTAAGTGATCATGCTGTGTGCACGATAGCAATCAACACAATGCAGTAAAATCTCAGTCAAGGTTTCACTCAGATTAAATGTCTCCTTTTGATTTAATTCAAATGATTATGAAATGACTTCTTTACTGCTCATCTCGCTTTTTAATCAATTCAATACAAGAGATGGTCTTCTTAGATTTTAAGTCAAATGCACTTATGACAGGAGTTTGGGAAAGGTAAGGAATGTGTACCTGACTCCATCAATCTACAATATGCAAATTTGACTTGGAATTAAAATCTAGCCGGAAAAATATGCAACCTAAGATGGATGCCTAAGGGTATGCTTCTACTAGATAAGAATGAGATCTTTTTTATTTTTTTGAATTTTTGAATTTTTGATTTTTTTGGATTTTAATAATGCAACAAACAAAAACAAAGAAAGAAATCGATTCGGAAAATCGCAAACGGAAAATCATATCGATGAGAGATGAGTCTAAGAAATAGAAAAATAAAGTCCAGAAAGTCCACAGTTATTACAATAAATGTGTGAGAACAGGCTCTCACAACTTATGACTAACAAATGGTCCTAAGTAATATACCTAAATCTAACTAAACTATATTGTACTATTACTATACTACTACTCCTACAGCTACTCTGAGGGACACTCCGCCTGGACGTCGAGTCAGAAGCGCAGCGATTCCACCAAGAAGACGACCTCCACCTAGACGGTGATGTTGCTCCTCCTCCTTAAGTGCTGTGGAAAAATAACAAATGATTAGTAAAAGAATAAAAGAATGTATACACCACAACGAATTAATCAATGGAAGAAAATAATTATGTACGATCAATGGGTTTGAATGAAATGAAATCAAGAATTATATACAAATAAAGAATTAAAAAGTAATTTTGGTGTAAAGAGAGTTGCATCCCCAGCAACGGTGTCAAAAATAATTGGTGGATAATGGTTCGTGATGATTGTGAATTGATGTTGTTGTAGCAAATGTAGGAAATACAAACCATTATTACGACCATTTTTATTTAATTACCTAATTTTTACTGATTTATTTTAGGTCGTTCACTGGGAGGCAGTTATTAATTTACATTACTCTCTAGGTCCAAAATTATTCTTTAATTCCAAAAATGATTAATTTTATATACAATCAATAATGAATGAATGAATCTATGAAGAATGAATTAAAGGTTCCATAATGTACCAAAGGAGTCAATGAAAGTGCCTGCAAAAATCTACTTACAAGGAAGCATCAAATAATACATAGATATATTCTATACTATCTATTTATAAGTTATATTACTAATACTTACATAAATATACACTACTAACTAATATTACATAGCATACTAGCTTAACTTACTATACTGACATCCATAGTAACACATATAATAGCTACAGCGACAGATATAAACGTCGCTGGACCCAAAAAAACTATATACAAACAATAAGAAGGAAACCAGGGTCTATAGCGATAGTTATTTCACCTACAGTAACATTTTATTTTGTTAGTAAAGGTATGAAGTTATATATAAATGGAAATAGCTATATTACTTATATATATATATACTTTAGTTATCTTATACATATTTATTTACAAATACTACTTATACGGGTCTCTGTACATACTATACATATACATACTTCTCTCTCTTTTTTTCTTCTTTTCTTCTCAGCACTGCTTCTTCTTCTCTTAATTTCGCTTATCGTCTTAACACTTAGGCATCTTAAGCTTTCTCTCTTTGCAGTGCTTACAGTGTCATTAGGGTTCTAACTTAATCAAAATTTTATTTAATTTGCAAGCATGCTTTTCGAGGGATACACAGCACCCTGAGGGTGGGACCAGACCTCTACTAAGCGCACCCTAATTTCTTAATTAGGCCGCTTAATTACATGTTCATGCTTAGACATCTGGGCTTAACAAGCCCACACACACCCAGGCCCTTGGCCCCACACAGATGCTCAGAATATATGCTCAATATGCTCAGAGATGTTCGGTTGTTCGGGCACCCGACGCCCGTGATGACTGAACATCGTAGGGAACAAAAACAATAAAAAGCGCTCTGCAAGCTCCTCAGCACACGATGTGGCGCTTTTCCAGCGGCTGTGCTCAGCACACGATGTGGTGCTTTTCCAGCAGCTGTGCACAGGCGCTAGAAAAGCGCCACATCGTGTGCTGAGTGCACAGAGTGCCTTTTATTGTTTTTGTTTCCTATGATGTTCACTCGTCATGAGCGCCCGGCGCCCGAACAACCGAACATCTCTAAGCATATTGAGCATATATTCTGGGCATCTGTGTGGGGCCGGGGGCCTGGGTGTGAGCGGGCTTGTTAAGCCCAGATGTCTGAGCATGAACATGTAATTAAGCGGCCTAATTAAGAAATTAGGGTGCTGCGTTTCCCTCGAAAAGCATACCCACAAATTAAATAAATTTTTAATTAAGTTAGAACCCTAATGACACTATAAGCACTGTGAAGAGAGAAAGCTTAAGATGCCTCAGTGTTAAGACGATAAGCAAAATTAAGAGAAGAAGTAGTGCTGAGAAGAAAAGAAGAATAAAAGAGAGAGAGCTATGTATATGTATATGATGTGAACACATTTACACTACTTAAAATGTCTATTTATACATGTTCTTAAGCATAGGATTGCATTGCATGCTATAAATATTTCATAACATGCATCATCTTGCATTTAGAGTAGTTTGAATAAAATGGAGGTTAATTGTCTCCTTTTATGTGCTTGGACAGGGCAAACTTTTTATCGGGGCCTCGGATCGAAAATCCTACCGTACATATGTGATCAGGGCGACGATTGGAGTTCAACGGCTCCAAGATCGTCCTAATCAGGCATCTGTAGCATCTAATAGTGATCGAGGAATCTTAGAAGATCAAGGGCCAAGATGGTGTAAATCCACACTTCAAACGACAAATCCGACTACACGGATGGATTCGGATCGACAATCGCTGACTAAAGACGCAAAAATCAAGTCAATCCAACACCCGTGGCACCATCTACAACATCCAGAAGATGGACGGCCAAGATGGCACCACGTGGTGCCATCTCAGCCGTCCAACCGGCCCCCAGCACCGCCGCACCTTCTCTTCTTCAATCAGAGCGTCGCTTCTCCGCCGTTGAATCAAGATCCAACGGCTGGGGATGCAGTGGCTTGAATTTGTCCGCGCGACCATTTGGTTGAGGCAGCATAGCTGTCCAACGCCTTAATGTGAGGCGCGGACGCGAGTTTGAGCCGCAGCGAGCAGGCGAAGGGCGCTGACGAGCAGGCGCGGGCGAGCGTAGGATCGCGATCTAACGGTTCAGCGCACCTGATAGCGCTGACTCGCTATTGCACGCAAGGCGAGGACGTGGCATCGCACGCGGGTGGGCGTGCAGCGCAGCGGGCGAAGGCGCGACTTAAGCCATCTGATCTCGTGATCGGGCGGCTGAGGATCACTAAATGTGCGCAAGCGTTGCACGCGCGTGCAAATGAGCGGGTGCGCGCGGGCAGCGCCCACTACGCCCATGTTGTGGCTTTAGCGATGATTTTATCCGTCACTAAAGACCCCTTATTTAATGTTTTAAAGATGTAATGTCCAATTTGCCCCCACTCCTTGCAACTATAAAAGGAGACCCCCTCCACACGAAATTCTCATCCCTTCCTTCTCTTCTCTACCTCTCCAAAGCTAAAGAGAAGCTTATCCCACACCCGGGATGCTTCTCGCGAGATAAAGTCCAAATTTTCGTCCCCCTTCGGAAGTGGATCCCGCGACAACGACGACGTGCTGCTCCTTTCCCGTTCTTCCGCTTCATCCTCCTTCGTCCTGCTTCGTCCTCCTTCGTCCAGGCATCGTCCCGTCTGGCTCATCCTCCAAGAGACCGTCGAGAAGGATATCTCTCTCCCTATTCTTTTTACTGCTTTCTAGAATAAATTTATTGCTTTTTAGAGTAGTTCAGCTTGTCCTCCAAGCGACCGTCGAGGAGGATATTTCTCTCTCCACTCTTTTACTGCTTTCTAGAGTAGATTTACCGCTTTCTAGTGTAATTATTTTCCCACTTTCTAGTCGTAATATTTAGTGTAATGAACATCCCTTTTGATAATGAATTCCTTATTTATTTTACATCTCATTTTGATTTCTGTTTGTAATATTCTCTCTATCTCTTACTCTCTCTCTCTTCTATTTATTGTAAACAGTTAGATAGTTTTAAATTGAATTACTTCGTGACAAATAAGAACAAACGCGTAGTTTTTAAATCAAACGTCCGCCTCCCTGTGTTCGAACTGGAATTTCAATTCGGTATAAATTTTATTTATTGAACACGAGTTCTTCGCTTTCAAACTACGACAGGTTTTTTTTAAATCCAAACACGTTAGCATAGCAACCCTTTCGTTCAACATTTTGGCACCGTTGCTGGGAAGGAGACGCTCTTGGATTTCTCTTCGTATTTTCTAACTTACAAATAATTACCTCACTTCTCTCCTTTCTTATTGTGATTGCAGGTACTCTTTAGAGACGAGCAAACGCGGTAGATTGGAGTAAAGAGCTGTGAATGGTTTTGTAAGTTATCCCCCACCTCCCACCCATTAGATTTCATTTCACCACATAATAACACAAACATCAATCAACCTAGGTGTTCTTATAAACTCTAAGGTTAGATTGTTTATTGTTTGACATCCATACTCACCCCAATCCCCACATTAAAGAAAGAAAATTAAAACAATCTCACAGAGGTACACAACCTCATCTGATTTTCAAACTCAATCAGTAAACCGATCTTTGGAGCTGGTACACACATTCAAACACATAATTGAGTAGAAATCAGATTAGGTGATCACTTGTGTGCCTAATTAAGTGGTGCAACAGGCCAATTGTTTGAGTTGATTGGGCTGCACCACTTCAATTAAAATCAACTCATTAAGTAGCTGCCACTTAGGTTCAACTATTGGGGATTTACCAGGCACTCCACATTCTTTTTAAGTTTTAAAGGAAAATATTTTCACCTGTGCTTTCAAAACCTGGTGTGCCAACGAAACTTGTTTGAAAACACCTAAAGTTGAATCCTAAAAGCTACTAAGAAAGATTTGAACTCTAAAATTCACCACATAAAAAATAATCTTGCTTAAAAATCACTGGTTGTGCACGCACATACAAATCAATCAATCATTAAGGGCACAACCCATTTAAAGGGCCCATCACATTCCAAAGCACATTCAAACCTAGCCCTAAATAAAACATGGTAGATGTTGGCCTTAAGGATTTGACTCGCTCTTCAGAGCCCAGAACGAGATTATTTTCGATTAGTCTGTTTCTACTATTCAATCTGATGTCTAGCTAGGGGAGCAGAATCAAACGATCACGGCTGGGGGTACACTAGGAACTGGAGGCGCAAGCCGAAGGAAGAACCTTCTCCCCAGTCCCTCCTTCTAAATGGTTGGATTGAACAGACAGAAGTAGATCAAATCGTTCCTTTACCTCAAGATGGGTTTTGGGAGTCTGTAGGTCTGTAGGCTAACCTACTTAAGGATAGGTTTGATTGTTTATATTGCAGGGCGCCATTCTTCCTCCCATTTCTCATGAATCCTTCCACATATTACACGCATTCCTGTTCTTTTCCTCCTGTTGTGAATTATCCTCAACATGACGATTATCCCGACTCGTACTGTAATCAATCATCAGTTAGTTGGGATAACTCAGATTCGGGATACAGTTCAGGGCCTCCGTGATTAGGGTTTAACCCTGAACACTTTGATTGTGATTTCTATCCCTCTCAGAGCCACATCGATTATAGATCGTCATCTTTTCATGAACAACCTAATACGATCTACAATCAAGAAGGATACATTGATCCTTACCCATCCTTTGATTACACTGCCTTTAGGTCATCACTACCTTTTGAACAATCTGAAATGACCTATTATCAGGAAGGGTATAACGAATCTCAATTCATTAATTTCCCTGCAATAACCCCAAACCCGCCTAACCCTGAACCAACTCATTTGGTTCAGGTTAACCAGGTTCAAGATAAGGTTCTGGCTAACTTGAGGAATATCATTCAATCTTTAGAAGTTCAGCCAATACCTTGCATTGAGAGATTAAAGCCCCTGATTGAAATGATTGATGATTTAAACAAGTCTTTGTTGGATTGGCTCCAGGATGTTAAGGATAAGAACCCGGGTGAGTTTCTACTTGAGAAATTAGCGAAATTAAGGATGAGATTCGTGGTCGCTTTGATTCAATCATGGGATGATTCCCAAGATGAACTCCCTTCAGGAAAGCCAATGACAGAACCCGCTCAGGCACCTGTTGGGGGGGACACGTGTTACGAGGCTAACCAGATTGAATTAGAGCAACCAATTAAGGCATATTTGATTTCTTCACCAGAGATCCTTGAGTCGGGGTACAAGGAAACGTATGTCTCCGTGGAACAAAAAGTGACAGATTGTTTTGGGACATACATTGATACGGATCTTGATTTCTTTGATGTTGAAGATTCAAGTTGCGATGTCTCACGTGAGTTTTCTAAACACGATTTTTGTGAGACGATTGGGCCTGAGGAATCTGATAGATCATTCGATAACCCAATAACTGAGGAAACTGATCTTATTAGGGCACACATTACGGATCCAGAATCGCATTTTCTAGAGGATTCAATCAAATGCCCTGATTGTCAGTTACACCCCATTGAGCTTATTGATGATTCTATTTCTGAGATAATTAGATCCAAGTCAATTCTAATTCAGCCACATCATATAGACTTGGAGATTTCAGACGGGGTGATTAATATGCAAGAGGTCCCGGAAATTGACATGCTGAATAAGGACAATAGGAGCTGGGAACTTCTGATTTACGAAGCTAGTTCCGGAGGAAGTACAAGACTGAGTTGAAGGGTTCCTATTAAGCTGAAACCATCAAACCAACACCCTTACGACATTTATTTTGAGGATGTCAAACCTAAGCACACATTCTCTGTAACCCAACTTTTTGGTCCTGAGTTGCATCCTTATAAATCGCAGGCCCGACTCCGCTTGCATACTGATTTTAGGTTTAGGGTAATTTTTATCCAGAGCTTAAGATATTCTCGATTATGGGGTATGGGCCTGCATCACAATCTGGTCCACATCTGTGGACCTCTGCTGATAGGTCAGAGGATTCTTTTGTTTATTTTGATTCTGACCTACACCTGTGAATTCTGCATTTCTCTTCTTTGTATAGTGTACCTAGCTGAAGGCGCTAAATTCAGCACTTATACAGTTCTTTTTAGTTTCATCTCAGAGCGGACCTGACATTCACGTAATTCAGGTGCTTTTTACGTTTTTCCACTCTGTTTTATGTCTTTTTAATACAATGAGGACATTGCATTAGATAGGAATGGTGGGGTGGATATTCATCTCTGAATTCATTCGTCAGCTCCGTAGATTTGTTTTATTTTCTTAAAAAAAAAATTTGGAAATAGGAAAGAGAACTTGGGTTTAAGAAAATTTTCAATCTTAGGAAATACTACATTATGATTTGAATACAAAGACCCTTCAAGTCTTTGGACTTAATCAGCTCGTGTATCCACTAAAATGAGGATTTATCTTTCGAGTCCTCGCCATCTTAATTCTATCGTAACTGGAATAAATAAGTTTGGGTGATAAGTACACGACTTATCAACCCACCCTCTGATTTGAGGGAATTTTGAGTTTTTAGCATCTACACACTATCTTGTCACTGACTCATTGTTCGACGATTTTAACGGAAATTGGGTAGCTAATGAACCTTCTAGGGTGATATGGCTGGCAAGTTATCGTGGGTAACAGCCCATAGGTAGGTTGTCCAGAGCCTAGTCACTGGACCTTTCTCTTTTTGTTGCCTTTAGGTAAATTTTAGACAAGGGAAGCCGCCTACTTTAAAAAAAAAAAATCAAAAAGAAAAGGAGAAAAGGAGAAAAGAAAAAAAGAAATAAACCACACTTCCCGCACGAGTATGGCTGGCAAGTTGTCGGTGGTAACAGCTCATCGACCGGTTGTCCAGAACCCAGCTCAATAAATGCACTAAAAATTCCCAAAACACTTAGGAAGAAGCGGAGAAGTAGAATAAATCGGG
This sequence comes from Thalassia testudinum, assembly GCA_037157565.1. Taxonomy (NCBI): domain Eukaryota; kingdom Viridiplantae; phylum Streptophyta; class Magnoliopsida; order Alismatales; family Hydrocharitaceae; genus Thalassia; species Thalassia testudinum. The sequence goes on along the minus strand of JAZHRO010000076.1, from coordinate 16,528,293 downwards.
GAGATATGCACTAGATTCATCCTTGTGTTGACCCCGTAAAAAAATAAAAGTAAGGAGAAAGCTACCGGTTGTAAAGATACACCTTTAGGAAGAATTCTTTTTGAGGTCACCTAGAGGCGTAGAAATCCGAAGTCCATTTTAATTGCTGGTCAACGAGTCTATCACATTCACAATAAGATGCTTAGAACTTAGAGTTCTAATCAAATCTTGGGTGAGTTGAATGGCCGTAGAAAGCCACTCTTAAACCCTAAAACTTCAAAATCCAAAAAAAATTAGAAAAGAGGAAAAGAGAAAAAGAAAATTTTCTTTGAATAAGGCGAGGGCTTGAGGCGTTCTGCATTTTGGCTGATACTCGAGCACTGTTGTGTCTTTGAAAGTTCAGATCCTAAGTAGACAGTTTCTTAATGATTGAAAATAACTCATGCCCAAATAATTCAACCTAATTCTTTTATAAATAGCATATAGTTTTTGCTAGGGACTAGCAAAAGATAGGCATGGGGGTATGATGTAAACACATTTACACTACTTAAAATGTTTATTTATACATGTTCTTAAGCGTAGGATTGCATTGCACGCTATAAATATTGCATAACATGCATCATCTTGCATTTAGAGTAGTTTGAATAAAATATAGGTTAATTATCTCCTTTTACGTGCTTGGACAGGGTAAAATTTTTATCGGAGCCTCGAATTGAAGATCCAACCGCACAGATGTGATTAGGGCGACGATTGGAGTTCAACGACTCCAAGATCGCCCTAATCAGGCATCTGTAGCATCTGATAGTGATCAGGTAACCCTAGAAGATCAAGGGCCAAGATGGTGTAAATCTACACTTCAAACGACAAATTTGACTGCACGGATGGATTTGGATCGACGATCGCAGCCTAACGACGTAAAAATTGAGTCAATCCAACACCTGTGGCACCATCTACAACATCCAGAAGATGGACGGCCAAGATGGCGCCACGTGGTGCCATCTCAGCCATCCAACCGGCCCCCAGCACCGCCGCACCTTCTCTTCTTCAATCAGAGTGTCGCTTCTCCGCCGTTGGATCAAGATGCAACAGCTGTAGATGCGGCACCTTGAATTCGTCCACACGACCATTTGGCTGAGGCAGCATAGCGGTCCAGCACCTTAACGCGAGGCACGGACGCGAGTTCGAGCCACAGCGAGCAGGTGAAGGGCGCGGGCGAGCGTCGGATCACGATCGAATGGCTCTGTGCACCCGATAGCATTGACGCGCTATTGTACGCATGGCGAGGACGCGGCATCGCACGTAGGTGAGTGCGTAGTGCAGCGGGTGAAGGCGCAACTTAAGCCGTCTGATCTCGCAATCGGACGGTTGAGGATCGTTGAACATGCGCAAGCATTGCACGCGTGAGCAGACGAGCGAGCGGGCGCGGGCAGTGCCCAATACACCCATGTTGTGGCTTTAGCGATGGTTTTATCCGTCACTAAAGACCCCTTATTTAATGTTTTAAAGATGTAATGTCCAATTTGCCCCCTCCTTGCAACTATAAAAGGAGACCCCCTCCACACGAAATTCTCATCCCTTACTTCTCTTCTCTACCTATCCAAAGCTCAAGAGAAGCTTATCCCACACCCGGGATGCTTCTCGCGAGATAAAGTCCAAATTTTCATCCCCCTTCGGAAGTGGATCCCACGACGACGACGACGTGCTGCCCCGCTCCCGTTCTTCCACTTCATCCTCCTTCGTCCTGCTTCGTCCTCCTTCGTCCAGGCATCGTCCCGTCCAGCTCATCCTCCAAGCGACCGTCGAGGAGGATATCTCTCTCCCCATTCTTTTTACTGCTTTCTAGAATAGATTTATTGCTTTTTAAAGTAGTTCAGCTCGTCCTCCAAGCGACTGTCGAGGAGGATATTTCTCTCTCCATTCTTTTACTGCTTTCTAGAGTAGATTTACCGCTTTCTAGTGTAATCATTTTCCTGCTTTCTAGTCGTAATATTTAGTGTAATGAACAATCCCTTTTGATAATGAATTCCTTGTTTATTCTACATCTCGTTTTGATTTCTGTTTGTAATATTCTCTCTCTCTTACTCTCTCTCTCTTCTATTTATTGTAAGTAGTTAGATAGTTTTAAATTGAATTACTTCGTGACAAATAAAAACAAATGCGTAGCTTTTAAATCAAGTGTCCGCCTCCCTGTGTTCGACCTGGAATTTCAATTTCGGTATAAATTTTATTTGTTGAACACGAGTTCTTCTCTTTCAAACTACAACAACAGATTTTTTGAAAACCAAACACGTCAGCGTAGCAACCCGTTTGTTCAACAGTATAGTATGTACAGAGACCCGTATAAGTAGTATTTGTAAATAAATATGTATAAGATAACTAAAGTATATATATATATATATACGTAGTATAGCTATTTCCATTTATATATAACTTCATACCTTTACTAACAAAATAAAATGTTACTGTAGGTAAAATAACTATTGCTATAGACCCTGGTTTCCTTCTTACAGTTTGTATATAATTTTTCTGGGGTCCAGCGACGTTTATATCTGTTGCTGTAGCTATTATATGTGTTACTGTATATGTCAGTATAGTAAGTTAAGCTAGTATGCTATGTAATATTAGTTAGTATTGTATATTTAAGTATTAGTAATATAACTTATAAATAGATAGTATAGAATATACCTATGTATTATTTGATGCTTATTTGTAAGTAGATTTTTACACACACTTTCATTGACTCTTTTTATACATCATGAAACCCTTAATTCATTCTTCATAGATTCATTCATTCATTCATTATTGATTGTATATAAAATTAATCATTTTTGGAATTAAAGAATAATTTTGGACCTAGAGAGTGGTGTAAATCAATAACTACCTCCCAGTGAATGACCTGGAATAAATCAGTAAAAATTAGGTAATTAAATAAAAATGGTCATAATAATGGTTTGTATTTCCTACATTTACTACAACAACATCAATTCACAATCATCACGATCCATTATCCACCAATTATTTTTGGTATGATGAGTGGCTACTCATCATAGCTAAAAAGTTAAAGTTAAACTAGAAACTAGGTTAAACAATGTCAAATTAACAAATAAAAAGGGTTAAGTGTGGGAATCAAAGAAAAAGGCCTAAAACCATAATTCTTTGTTAAAATTGCATAATTAGGTCATAAAACGAGATATTTTGAAGATAAAGGTCAAATGATGATCCAAGTGTTAATTGAACACATAGACAAGTTTAAAAATTCAAATCAAATGTACAATTAATTTCTCAAATGTTCAATTAAGCACATATAAAAACTTGAAGGCATTTGGACATCATTAAGGCCTTGAAACTTAGAGTTTACATTTAGGTCCTTTATGCATCACATTTTCTTCTTTAGAAAACTTTCTCGGACCTATTTGTAACCCACAAGGACCACTTTGAAAGTCCTTAGGGTCCATTCAATTATTATTTCTTACCACTTATGGACCTATTCATAATTTTTCTATCCCTTCGTAAGGGGCCTCTCCCTGCAAATTACCCAAAAGATCTGAGCCACTTGCTGCCCCTCACACGCATTGTAGCGGACGGAGAACTCGACGAATCTCGGCCATCCAATCTCCCTTGATTTTTATTTGCTGCCTGATCTGAATCGAAGCTTCACGCGAAGCGGTGCGTATGCTCATCCAAATCCCCAGATCCCATCCTACGATCAGTTTTCAAACTGGCAGCCCGCGTGCTCCTCTCCTCTCACCCTTGCAGCTGGTTCCATCGACGACTATCTTCACCCACGCGGTGATCTGAGCCCCTGAGATTGCTACTTAAGCACCTCAGTGGTCTCGTGTGCAAAGGATCGCTCTCTCCTACCTTCTTAGCGGTCATTCTTCCACTCCAGCTACCCCTCCCCACCAAATCCCTGATTTCACACCCACCGGCTGTGAAATCCTCGACTTCTCTCCGACCCACCTCGTTGCTAAGGACCTCATAGCGCCTGAGGATGACCTTGAAGCTTCACTAGAAGGCTTTTCCCTCCGTTGGAGCTCACCTCCCTCCTTTCTTCCTCCTTAGCCCATATGTCCCATTCTTTCTGTTAGAATAGTTTTATTACTTTGTAGTTTAGCTGTAGAAGTAGTTAAGTAGATTAGCAGTAGAATTAGAGTAAATTTTAGTGATTAATTCTGTTGATCTGTTAGTTTAGTAGTAGGAGTAGAATTAGAGTAAATTCCCCCCCTCACCTCCTTTGATCATTCCAGATCAGAGGGGACGGTTTCACACAGCCATTGATCATGAATTTTCTCCCTCTTCATGTTTTCCATTTCGCTTCTGATTCCCGCGATTTATTTCTCGCAATTTCACCCACTCATTAGACTTAATTTTAGATCTAATTGTCTTATGATATCAGATCTGAAATTAGCGTCAAAGATCATGTTAGGGGCTTCTCACTCATTCCATTTTGCTCACAAAAGCCCCTGATCTGAGCTTTAAAGAGAATTGGTTTGCCGGATTGATATTGAATTTGAATCATTTGAGCTTTGAACGTTTGATCTAGCAGACTGAGGATTTTGATTGTGATTCACTGCTTGGCAAGGAATCTGAGGTGATTTTGAAGTCCAAATTCACCTCAGAAGAGCCATGATCTTAACTAGATTCTCCTAAGGTTTTAAATGTCCTAAATGCATGGTTGACTCAATGAGAAATCATTTAGTTGATTTGAGACTCTACCTTGCATCTCTAGTTGATTTTGAGGAGTAAATCTGTTTTCCTAACCTAAGGAATTCTCCATATTCCTTACGGTTCCAGAATTCTGGGATGGAGTGTTTGGTTTAAATTGACTGATTTGATTTTTTCTACATGCTGTCTATAGCATTAGAATGAATTAGGTCAGCTGCTCTTTTAACTCTGATTTGATCAGATGTTACTGACAAGGGATTTTGGTTTTGATTTGTATTCCTGAGTGGTTTTTCTATGAACTGAAACCCTTGTCAGATTGTGTTGAGTAAATTTCTGATTTGTGTGTTTTATATGTACAAATCCCAGATTTAGAGCAAAGTGCTGCAATTGCAGCTACATTTCCCCTCAAACCCAGCTATGTAATTTCGGAAACAATCACTTAAAATTCCTGATCAGGTTATCTATAGCTTGATCTGGAATTTGATTGGTTGATTCAAGTTATTAGGCAGTTGGTTCTGAGTTCTCTCTATTACAGATCTGGTTCTATGGAAGATGTCTTAACTGCAACAGTAGTTAAGACGTCTAAAGTAGAACCCAATCTGTTGCAGTGAGAGGAGTTTTAACAGTTGCTTGCTGTTGATTATACTTCTGCTTAGCTGCTGCAGTTACTAGCTTCTTCCTGCTGTTCTAGCAGAAATCCCAAGTATGAATAATCCTGTGGACAGTAGCTTAGGTTTAATTTTGTTAGAATAGCTGACTGATGTAAAATGTTGTGTCACTTGTACACAAGGTTTCTTATATTGTAATTGACTTTTAATATCCGTTGAATGCTTGTAATGAACTTTTTTTTTTATCCTTTGTTAGCTAACTAGTAAGTTCAACTGTCCACTAAGAGAAATTGATTGAAATTTGTCTTGATTTGCATGATTAACTGCTTATATCCTTTCCTTAGCATATACTGAACATGTTTAAGGCAGTTCCCTGCCTTTTAGACCCTTAGGATGAGTGAACTTGGGATTTAAATAAAAATTATAAAAAAAATCTGAAAAAAATAAAATAAACTCATCTAATTAAAGATTAGGTATTTCCCTAAATGCATACCATGTTTCATGGTATTTTGAACCCTCGACTTGGCATAATTTGCCAGTCGATGGTTCTATATACCATAGAATTTTATAAAAGAAACTACCCTTAAAAACACCAAAAACATCTCCTTCTCATCCATTTCTTTCCATCTCCTCTCCTACCTCCATAACATATATAAAAACCAAAAAAAAGTGAAAAAACTCTAAAAATAGTAAAATCCCTTGTATAATATGTATATAAGTTTATATTTAAGCTATATAGTAAGCCTACTTATCTATAATGTAAAGTATACATATTTATAAGTTAAATAACTTATGTATGTATTATAATATGTAAAGTAAATATTTAAGTTAGATTATACTATATATATCTTAATTATACAACTAATTATTAATTAAACTAATGTATATGTACAATAAAGCTCTATAAGTAATAAGTACTATAAATAACCTTATTAAGTTATAATACTGTATATATGGATTTATATGTATATAATAAACATACTAAACCCTGTACCTTAATTTAATTATACATATAGAATAAATAATTAATTTATTAAGTTAATAGTTAAGTTATTAGATTAAATTAAAATAAATTAGTAAATTAAGTTACAACTAAGTTAATTCATACTGTATATGTATACTACTATATTTTAAGTAAGTTAACCTAATTTAAGTATATTTATAATGTATACATTATTTAAATTTAATTTACAAATAAAAGAGTCCAAAAAGTTGCTATTTAAATGTAAATAAAATAGAAATTAAACCTGTAAAATACAATAAAAATGTTTATAAAATATTTAGACATGTATACTAACTCTGTATAAGGTTAATTAGATCATATAATAACTAATTTATACGTAATTAAGTAGCAAAACTTAAAAATAAGTATGTATAAATTGCATACTTTAGCTAATTTATTTATACATTAAATATAATTAAAATTCCAAATAATTGTACAATTGTATAGTACTATATAAATACTTTATTTTCACATAATTTATTTTTAATAACTAATAAATTATGGCCCTCGAATTGAGGGTCAAAATCGTAAATTTGTGCACACCTGACACCCGCAAGCTTTACCTCTGCCTTCAATCTACGTGGCTTGGCACCTTGATGAAGCCCAGACCCTCAATTGAGTGAGGGAGGACTAGCAGCAGTTGCAATCAAGGGAACAACCTCTGCTACTGTGCATGAAGAGAAGGTGTGGAACATAGTCCTACATTGGATATAGCTAAAACATCAACGGGGCTTAAATTGATTGTATCTTCAATTGTTCGCCCAGTAACACAAGGGGTTGGGTCCCCCATGCACGCGCCTCCTCGTGCCCTCATGCCTCGCCTGTGCACACGCACATGCATCTGGCCACTTCCTGGGATCTGATAACCCGATATTGAACCTGATTGACCCGAGTTTGAGAGAGAAGAAAGAGGAGAGTTCTATGAGAGGGGGGGTGGGTTTTGCTCTGAAGTGCTTGCCCCTGTGCTGAAGAGAAAGAGGCTCTCTATACTTAGCCTCTGTGAGAAGAAAAGCCTAAAGGCTTGAAGAGGCCTTGTAATTGCGAAGACCTGAAGAAGAGAAGGCCTTGAAGGAAAGGCTAGAGAAGAAGAAGAGAAAAGGCTCTCTCAAGAGCCTTGTGCTTGTGTGTGCCTTCTGTGAGGCACTATACTATGTGAAGGTTTAGTTGTTTGGTTCTGTGAAGGTGACATCTGATTTAGTTCTAATACTGTTGGATTATTTAAGTACCTAGGTTAATATTGATTAACTGATTGAGATACTATTGAATGATTGAAATGTTAGGGTATATTATTAATTAAGATAAATAATTGGTTATTTAAATCATCATTGTTTTGCCTTTATATTTCTTTTTACCTTATGATTCTTTGAGATATTGATGATTGTTATCAATTGGAGAAGTTGTATTCATTAAATATCTGTTATTATATTCAGTTGATTGTGTTCATTTATTTTAAATGAAGATTAATGTGTGAATTCTACATTTAATCCCTGCGAACGATTTCGAAATTCAATTAGAATATGAATTTATAAATTTAAATATTTATTATATAATTTAGAAATATACTACAACGAACCCATATCTAAAACCTCCTCTTTTACCTCACAACAATTATCTCATGTGTCATTTGTTAAGAATGCTGAATAAGCTATAATTTTACGAGAAGGATAGTGAGATACTATCCTACAACTCAGGAGAAGGTAAAAAAGATAAAAATATATATTGAAAAAGTCCTACAACCTAGAGATTGCCTAATTATTAAAGGATTGGACACATTCAAAGTTCAAGCACTTAATTATTGGACTTAAGTCAATAAATAATGATACTTAAATATATTTTATCCTCTCTGATTCTCCATTATTGCACTTCAAAAAGGATTCTTTCTTTTCACGTGATCTGTTTCCTACGAGTATAGCACGACCATCCATTATCATGCACCAACGTAGGAGTGAATGCTACAGCACCATTCTTACCTTATGTTGTCTACGTCTCGTCGATGCGATGAACGCTAATCGATATCGTCCGTTAATCGGAGTTGGCATTTGCTGTCCCGTCCCGTCAAAATAATTCCCCGCGAAATAAAGGTAAACAGTACAAATATATATGTATTACAACAACACACACACCTATATGACAAACGCATCAAGAGATCATGCATGCATGACACATTTTCTCTTGCACACGAAGTTTTATCAGAGAAGATGCCAAGGAGACACGACACCAGCGTGCTCGATCACCTTGTAACTGTAACCCCCGAAGCATCACATGAACACTTCTCCTTACAGCTAAGACCACAGGGACAACCACATCGATCATCCAAAACAAAAAGGGTTATTATTATATATATTTTATAATATATTTCAATCTTACGTGAAATTCTACTTGAATTTCGTATGTAACCCCTCCTCCTATCCCTCTCTTTTACGAGATTCATCAATTTTGAATTGAAATTTTTCCTATAAAAGGAACATCCTACTTACAATACCCTCCTATTGCACCACCCACCTACCCATAACCTCTGCCGGTGAGCTCCCCCTCATGTGGCCCTGACCTCCAGCCACTAGACCCACCCTTCTCTAGTGAGCTCCTCGGAGCTTCTCCTCCTCCAATCTCAAGCTCGATCGAGCTTGTCCACTGACTCTAACTCCAACGATCTCCTCCGACCCTATCTCAACCCTGATAGAGCTCCTCCTACGGCCGACCCCGATCGAGCTCCTCCTCTGGGCCCATCCCATCTTGACCAAGCTCTTCCGGCCGATCCCAACCTCAACCGAGTTCCCTCGACCTTAACCCTGGCCCAGTCCCAACCCTGACCGAGCTCCTCCAACCTCATCCCGACCTCAACCCCAGCCTCATCCTGACCCCAACCGAACTCCTCCAACCCCATCCCATCCTGATCGAGCTCCTTCGGCCAACCCCGACATCCCAGCTCCTCCTCTAATTTGACCTCCAACTCCGACTCCAACCTCGAGCATCATTCACGTCATTCAACCATCCAACCTCCAAGGAAAGGCTCATGATAGTAAATCCCAGCTCCTCCAGCCAAGCGATTATTTTGATCACACCGTCATGCAGCCATTAGGCATTGGGAGATGTCATTGGGTGTAGCCTGTACATGGCAAGTACGGAAAACACATGGCTTTCATTTTAACAAGTTTTTTCTTTTTATCTTTTTAAACCTAGCCTTTTGACGGGAGAATCATGGATGGGTAGAATGTGCTTATCAAATAATTGTAATGTAAAATGATCATATCCATAGTACACTCATCTCCTATGTCGTTATGATCGAGCTTTGTTGGCAGTTTATTTCAAAGTATCTATTCAAGTTGTCACCAACATATGTATATCAATAAAAATGGTAACAATCTTTGAAGATGCTAACATAAATGATGATGTTGTTAGCACCTACGGTAATACTGTCAACACTATAATAGGTGTTTACATAATTGATGTTAGCATGATACGTATTTGCAATAGATACTTTAGCACTATAAAATTTACTGAATAAGTGCAAGGGGCACCAACATGAAAATATACGTGATAACATTGGTATCTAAACTTACGCGACTGGTGGTGATGCTGTTAGCACCTTTGGTGGTGTCATTAGCACCACAACAGGTGTTTACATAATTGATGCCAATAACAAGATAAGTGATAAGTAATTGATGCCAACAATACCAAGATAAGTAATAAGTGTTTGCAATAGGTACTTGAGCACTATAAAAGCTAAAATAGGTGTCAAGGGCACCAATATGAAAATATACGTGGTGACATTGTTATCCAAACTTATCTTGATATGATTCTTGTCTTTTTCATTTGGGGCGGTGTTGGCATCTCAATGCAGCAGGTGGTGTTGGCATCTAAACTTACACGATTGGTGGTGATGTCCTTAGCACCAATGATGATGCCATTAGCATCTACGGTGGTGCCGTCAGCACCGCAATAAGTGTTTACATAGTTGATGACAACAACAACAAGATAAGTGATAAGTATTTGCAATAAATACTTAGGTACTATAAAAGTTACTGAATAGATGCTAGCAGCACTAACATAAAAATGTACGTGGTGACATTGGTATCTAAACTTTTGTTGATGCGATTCTTATCTTTTTTATTTGAGGTGGTGTTGGCATCTCAACATGACTGGTGGTAATGCCATTAGCATCAATAGTGATGCTGTTAGCACCTTTGGTGGTGCCATCAGCACCACAATAGGTGTTTACATAATTGATATTCTAACAACAACAAGAAAAGTGATAAGTAATTGATAACAACAATACGAAGATAAGTGATAAGTGTTTACAATAGATATTTGAGCACTATAAAAGTTACTAGATAGATGCAAGGGGTACCAACATGAAAATGTACATGGTGACATTGGTATCTAAACTTATGTTGATGTGATTCTTATCTTTTTTATTTGAGGTGGTGTTAGTATCTCAATGCGATAGGTGGTGTTGGCATCTCAACGCTACTGGTGGTGATGCCGTTAACGCCAATGGTGGTGCTGTCAACACCTATTTGCCTTCATCGAAATTTGAGCTGGTGGTGCCGTTAGCATCTATTATAGTGCCGATGTCACCTATTGGAGACAGTTTCCCTCTCTCTCCACTGAAATTTAAATTTGAATGTGAAGGACACATATGACTCCATGTGACTCTCCTTTCTCTTAGCTAAAAATGGTAAGAGTACTTATAGGATCGAAAAAGGTGGAAACCTTTTATATCCATAAGCATATGTGACTCTCTTATGTGGCTCCACCTCAACATGCCACCTTAACATCCCGCATCATCAATGGCCTACAATCTGCATCCAGCATGGTCTGTAAACATGCTCATTGTTGAACGTGCGGATTGCTACGCTAACGTGTTTGGTTTTAGAAAACCTGCTGTTGTAGCTTGAAAGCGAAGAATTCGTGTTCAATAAATAAAATTTATATCGAAAAGAATTCCGGGTTGAACACAGGGAGGCTACGTTGATCTATATTCGCAATTAGATTTTTTTTTAGGATTTTTGATAAGCAAGGCGATATAATTACAATGGAGCTATCAGACTAAAAGAAAGAGAGAGAGAGAGAGAGAGAGAAAGAGAGAGAGAGAGAAAGAGAACATGCATTCAATATTTCAACTATTTATACAATCAAACTAAATAAAAGTTATACTAGAAAGCGGGAAATCAATTACATTATAAAGCAGGAAAATTCTACACTAGAAAAGCTGTAAATAAGAATGGGAGAGAGAAGTTATCCTCCTTGACGGTCGCTTGGAGGACGAGCCAGATGAGACGACGCATGGACAAAGGAGAACGGAGCAGGACGAAGGAGGACGAAGCAGAAGAGCGGGAACGGAGCAGCACGCCGTCGTCGTCGCGGGATCCACTTCCGAAGGGGGACGAAAATTTAGACTTTATCTCGCGAGGAGCATTCCGGGTGTGGGACAAGCTTCTCTTGAGCTTTGGAGAGGTAGAGAGGAGAAGGAAGGGATGAGAATTTCGTATGGAGGGTGTCTCCTTTTATAGTTGCAAGGAGTGGGGGCAAAATGGTCATTACATCTTCAAAATAATAAATGAGGGGTCTTTAGTGACGGATAAATTCGTCACTAAAGCCCCCAACGTGGGCGTAGCTTCCGTGCCCACGCGCGGCTCCTCAGCTGTCCGCGCACAACGCATACACCCACGTACTTCAGATCTCAGCTGTCCGATCGCGAGATCGGACGGCTTAAGACGCATCTCTACCCGCTGCTGCGCGCCCGCCTGGCGCGTGCGATCGCGCTTAACGCCGCGCGTGCAATAGCGCGTGATCTCGATTGAGTGCAGACGGCCATCCGATCGCTATCCAATGCCCGCCATCGCCCGCACGCCCGCACCTTCCTCCCCTTCGCTGCGGCTCGAACCTGCGCCCGGAACTCGCGTAAGCGCGCTCGACCGCTGCGCTACGAGGCACGGATGGTCGAGCGGGCGCTTTTAGGCGCGGCTGACCACAGCCGTTGGATTGAGATCCAACGGCGGAGAGTGAGCGAGTGCGGGGCTTTCAGAGATTGCATGCGGCCGTTTGGGCGGCCGGGATGGCGCCACGTGGCGCCATCTTGGCCGTCCATCTTCTAGAAGTTGTAGATGGTGCCACGGATGTCGGATTGACTTGATTTTTGCGTCGTTGGGCTGCAATCGTTGATCCGAATTCATCCATGTGGTCGGATTTGTCATTTGAAGAGTGAATTTACACCATCCTAGCCCTTGATCTTCTAGGGTTCCTCGGTCACTATCTGATGCTACGGATGCCTAATTAGGGCGATCTTGGAGTCGTTGAACTCCAATCGTCGCCCTGATCACATCCATACGGTTGGATCTGCGATCCGAGGCCCCAATAAAATGTTTTCCCTGTCTAAGCATGTAACGACCCGATTCCCGAGTCCCTACGAGACACGAGAATCGGACCGACTCTATTAATCCCAAGACCTAGTCGTCCAACGAGGAAGTAACCAAAAGAGCAGTAAAATAAACCACATTCAGCATGAATATAACTAGCAGTAACAAAAATACAGTAGTAAGAAAAGGAACTACTACAGCATGTACCACCACAACAGTAGAACAACATTTATAACATAACATGAACTACAAGTAAAGAAAAGTACAGAGAGTATCAAGAACTACTCACTACAGTGGAACAAAAAGGGGTACAAAAGAACTGCGGTATCTCTACTGGACCCTACTCGGCCCAGCGTCCTCTACAGCCGCTGACCCTGGCTGCTCAACACCTGGTCCTGAAAAGTAACGAGTGTAACACGTCAGCGAAACGCTGAGTAGAGTAGCAACTAAACTAAAGAAACAGTAAAGTGTACAGTAGCTATTTTATTTTCTTTCTTTATTTACGTCTTGCTATTGGTTGACAATTTATCTATTTCTCAGATCCTTCACTTGATCTCGAATGTTCCTCGTGGGAACGATCTTGATTGCAGTCTTTTCCGAAAAGTAGAAGTAACACGTGGTGCTCTCCTGGCCGGGAGAGTCCCCCGTGGTGATCCTACTCTCAGTCAACCACCCCAAGGTCACTGGCAGACGTAACGGTGACTACGGCACGAGCGATAAACACACGAGTACCTACCCCGCACTGGCACGCGGTCAGTCGTTTCCGTTAGCAGGTACGCCCAAAGCACAGCACGGAACCAGTATAGGGCAGAGCCCTCTCAGTAACAGGGGTCCAACCCCTCCACAGTAACCAAACAGGGGCCTTGCCCCTCCACAGTCCGCGCACCCTCGCCTGACTACCTTGGTTTGCCCAGTGGGCCTAACAAGTCGGTGTAGGAGGGCCAGCAGAACCCCGGGACTCGTGGGGTAGCTAGCACTCTCCCCACACTAGTAGCTCTCCTCGGTACTGTGTACACGAGGGCCAAAAGTCGGTACAGAGTGGCCAAACCTAACCCTAGGTCCCTGGGGCGGCTGGCTTCGCTCTGCACTAAACAGGTAACAGGTGCTTCCCCTGGCACTACGTACCCAAGAGACAACACACTTTCACATCTTTCCTTCTCAGTTTCATTTCATTCTCTTTCCAAGAGTTCTACTCCTAATTCCCCGTAGGGTTCCAGCTCTTTTAACTCAGCACATTCAGGTTTCACCATTCCAATTTCACGTTCATACAACCCATATTCTCAATCATGTTTATTTATTCATAGCAGGCAGCTGTTAAATCAATTTACAGGCAGCTATTATTTCCTTTCCACATTTTCCAAGACTGCAATATTATATACATATCACTAGTTTTCCAGTCCTAGGATTCATGCCGTACCCTAGGATCTATCATTCAATCTAGTTTCCAGTCCTAGGTTTCATGCAATACCCTAGGATCTATCAATCAATCTAGTTTCTCAGTCCTAGGGTTCATGCAGTGTCCTAGACTCTATTAATTATTCCATAATTGTAACAAATTTGATTATGTAAATTAAAAGCCACTCTACCAGCTACAACGGGAGTACTGGGGGCGTGGTCGGAAATCCCGCGCGCCTCCGCAACCCCTGAGACTGCAATGGAACAGGGTCCTAAAACAAGGATCAAACACAAGGAGTTTCTCAGAATAGTATATAATTGCTGTAAACGGGTAGAGGATTTTATTCCGAAAAGAACGCAACTCGAAACGCTGAAAACGGACTCCAAACGGGCCCTAAACGGGTCGAAAACGACGAAACAGTCCGAAATCAGACATCTGGAACCTCTTCCAGACGTCTTAAAATGTGGTTCAGAGGATACCTTCGCTCTGTGTAGTCCCTCAGACGTCCAGAAGCCTGCGAGGGCGTCTGGCTTAGTTCCCAGATGTCCGATGGTCACCCCAGACATTTGGAAGTCCTTCCCGTCGTATGGCACTTCGGCCAGACGTTCGATTCTCGTTGGATGGCGAGTCTCAAAACCTGCACGTATCCACTCCTCGCTCTCAGTACGACGGGTCGTAGAAAAGGAAGAAGGATGAAAATAACTTACTTGCTAAATGTCTGGACAGTCCTCCAAACGTCTTCACCGTCGTCTGGTTGGAAGCCCAGACGTCTGATTCTGGAAAAACTTCCAGATTCAGACCTCGACTCGCTCTCCGCCCGCGACGCACGGCCGCGCTGCGCCTCGTCCACCTGCTGCTCGAGTTGCAGCAGCCCTCCCGCGTCACTCCACGCCCGCTGCTCCCCCACCGGCAGGCTCTAGCTGCCCTGGCAAGCTCGAGCCCTCACGGTCGAGCGTCTCCTCCCTCGCGCAACACCTCCTCCCGCACCCTCGTCGCGGCTGCCGCTGCCGCCGCTCGCTCGCTCTCGCACCGGCTGGAAGAAGGAGAAGAAGGGAGAGGAGATGAGAGTGAGGGAGAGGGCCTTATAAGGCCGCGCGAGGAGAGAGAGTGAGAGAGAGCAGCAGCACTGCGCCTGCAGGAGGAGAGAGGGAAAAAGGGTGGCGTTTGCAGGTCTGCGCGTGCAGGCGCGCAGACGCAATCCTGCGTGCCGCAGAAATTAAATCCCAGACGTCTGGAAGGGGTTCCAGACATCTGGTCAGACGTCTGGGCCACCTCCCAAACGTCTTAAAAAATCTCTTGAAGCCGTGTTCGTAACAAAGCACATAAAAGGAGACAATTAACCACCATTTTATTCAAACTACACTAAATGTAAGATGTTGAATGTTATGAAATATTTATATCATGAAATGCAATCCTATGCTTAAGAACATGCATAAATAGACATCTTAAGTAGTGTAAATGTGTTTACATCATACCCCCATGCCTATCTTTTGCTAGTCCCTAGCAAAAACTATATGCTATTTATAAAAGAATTAGGTTGGATTATTTGGACCTGAGTTATTTTCAATCATTAAGAAATTGTCTACTTAGGAACTGAACTTTCAAAGACACAACAGTGCCCGGGTATCAGCCAAAATGCAGACCGCCTCAAGCCTCGCCTTATTCAAAGAAAAATTTCTTTTTCTCTTTTTACTCTTTTCTAATTTTTTCAGATTTTCGAATTTTAGGGTTTAAGAGTAGTTTTCTACAGCCATTCAACTCACGCAAGATTTGATGAGAACCCTAAGCTTTAAGCAACTTATTGTGATCGTGATAGACTCGTTGACCGGCAGTTAGAACGGACTTCGAATTTCTACTCCTCTAGGTGACCTAACAAGAATTCTGCCTAAAGGTGTATCTTTACAACCGGTAGCTTTCTCCCTACTTTTATTTTTTTTTACGGGGTCAACACAAGGGTGAATCCAGTGTATATCTCCCCGGTTTATTCTACTTCACTTCTTCCTAAGTGTTTTGAGAATTTTTAGTGCATTTATTGAGCTGGGTTCTGGACAACCGGTCGATGAGCTGTTACCACCGACAACTTGTCAGCCATACTCGTACAGCGAAGTGTGGCTTATTTCTTTGTTCTTTTTTTATTTTTTTATTTTTTTAAGCAAGTGGCTTTCCTAGTTTAAGATTTACCAAAGGGCAAGAAAAAGAGAAAGGTCCAGTGACTGAGCTCTGGACAACTTACCTATGGGCTGTTACCCACGATAACTTGCCAGCCATATCACCCTAGAAGTTTCATTAGCTACCCAATTTCCGTTAGAATCGCCGAACAACGAGTCAGTACAAAGAAAGTGTGTAGATGCTTAAAACTCATAAATTCCCTCAAATCAGAGGGTGGGTTGATAAGTCGTATACTTATCACCCAAACTTATTTATTCCAATTATAATAGAATTAAGATGGCGAGGACTCAAAGACAAATCCACATTGTAGTGGATACACAGGCTAATTAAGTTCAAAGACCTGAAGGGTCTTTGTGTTCAGATCCTAATGTAAAATTTCTTAGGATTGAAAAGTCCTAATGTCCAACTAATCCTTCCCTTTTTTTTCTATAAATAAGAAGAGAGAAACAATTTATATGGATTTCACAAAGCTGACCAAATAATTCAAAAATGAATCCACCCCCCCATGCCTAGTTGATGCAATGTCCTCATTGAAAAAGAGACATGAAAGAAAGGGTAGAATATGAAAGATGTCACCTGGATATGAAGCTCGTATCAGCCTTGTGTCATATGTACAACTGCTGAGTTTAATGCCGTCAGCTAGGCGAAGTCCAGCCAAAGAAGTCACAGAATGGATAGAGCAACAGAATCTGAGACGGGTTCTGGAAGATTACGGTCAACAACAAGCTTCAGACGTTGACCGTTGACTTTAAAGGTGTTACCCGTCTTTAGGTCAGAAATCTGAACGGCACCATTTGGAAAAATCAGATCAATTATGAATGGGTCATTCCATTTAGATCTAAGTTTACCAGGAAAGAGCTTAAGTTTAGAATCAAATAACCAGACCTTCTGGTTTGGCTCAAAGCTCTTGTGGGAAGTCAATTGATCATGTAGAGCTTTGGTCCGAGTCTTGTAGATCTTGACATTCTCATAAGCATCATTTCTAAGCTCCTCCAACTCAGATAGTTGGAGTTTCCTGGTCTTCCCAGCTTGATTCAGATCTAAATTGCATTGTTTGATTGCCCAGAATGCCTTGTGTTCAATCTCTATGGGTAGATGGCATGCTTTTCCATACACCAAACGGAATGGAGACATGCCGATGGGTGTTTTATACGTCGTACGGTAGGCCCAAAGAGCGTCCTCAAGCTTTTGAGTCCAATCCTTGCGATCAGGCCTAACCGTTTTTTGCAGAATGTTCTTGATCTCTCGATTGGAGATCTCGGCTTATCCATTTGTCTGGGGATGGTAAGGTGTGGAAATTCGATGATTAACCCCGTATTTGGCCAATAAATTCTGGAATTAGGCATTAGTAAAATGAGTGCCACCATCACTGATGATAGCCCTCGGAATCCCGAACCTACTGAAGATATTTTTCTTGACAAAATTAATGGCCACCTTGTGGTCATTGGTTCGGGTGGGAATCGCCTCAATCCATTTGGACACATAATCAACAGCAACAAGAATGTACTGATGTCCAAATGAAGGGATAAAGGGTCCCATGAAATCGATGCCCCAAACATCGAAAATTTTGACAGGAAGAATAGGGTTTAGGGGCATCATGTCTCTCTTAGTTATGCTCCCGAGTGCCTGACATTGAGAACATGACCTTGAGAATTCCTGAGCATCCTTGAATAAAGACGGCCAATAGAGGCCAGATTGCAAGATTTTTGCAGCCGTCTTTTTCCTGGAGAAATGTCCACCACACCCAAATGCATGGCAGAACTCGAGTATACTGTTGAATTCATTCTCCGGTATGCATCGACGAATAATCTGATCAGAGCCGATGCGATACAGTTCAGGGTCTTCCCAAAAGTAATATTTGGCCTCAGATTTGAAGCTATCCCGTTGTTGCTTGGTCCAATCCTGGGGGATTTGACCAACGGTTAAATAATTAACAATGTCAGCAAACCATGGGGTGTGGACACCTAAAACTGTAAGAATGGTTTTGTCCGGAAAAGTGTCAGCAATCAGAATGTCCGGACAAGAAGAATCACCTAGGAGTCTCGACAAATGATCTGCCACCACATTTTGTATCCCGATTTTATCCTTGATTTCAAGATCAAATTCTTGAAGAAGAAGAATCCAATGAATAAGCCGGGGTATAGCATCCTTTTTAGCCAAGAGATGTCTCAAGGCCGAGTGGTCGGTATAAACAATAACATGAGACCCCAAGAGATAAGCCCTGAATTTTTCAAAAGCAAATACTACAGCTAGTAATTCCTTTTCAGTTACAGTGTAATTCCTCTGGGCTTCATCCAGAGTTTTACTAGCGTAGTAAATGGCAGAGGGCTTTCGGTTAATTTTCTGACCCAGGACAGCCCTGACCGTGTAATCAGAAGCATCGGTTATGATCTCAAAAGGGGCTGTCCAAATTGGTGGTTGCAAAATTGGAGCACAGGTGATTGCCGTTTTCAGAAAATCAAATGCCTTTCGGCATGATTCGTCAAAAACAAATGGCATTTCTTTGGCAAGAAGATTGCTCAAAGGAGAGCAACCTTCGAGAAATCCTTGATGAATCTTCGATAAAATCCCACATGGCCCAGAAATGATCTGATTTGTTTAACAGATGTGGGAGGAGGAAGTTTAGCGATAGCATCAACCTTAGCTTTGTCCACTTCAATTCCCCGTTCAGAGATTACAAGACCCAAAATGATGCCCTCTTGGGTCATGAAATGACTCTTTTCCCAGCTAAGGACCAGTTGTGTCTTGATACATCGCTTAAGAATCATTTACAAATTAGCAAAATAAGAGTCAAATGATTCTCCGAAAACAGAGAAATCATCCATGAAGACTTCCAAAAACTCTCCCACCATGTCGGAAAATATAGCTAGCATACACCTTTGAAAAGTCGCAGGTGCATTGCATAACCCGAAAGGCATCCTACGAAAAGCAAATTTTCCGTAGGGACAGGTGAAAGTAGTTTTTTCCTGATCCTCGGGATGGATAGGAACTTGGTTGTATCCCGAGTAGCCATCAAGAAAACAGAAGTACTTCTACCCGGCTAATTTTTGTAAGATTTGATCAATGAAGGGCAGGGGAAAATGATCCTTTTAGTGGTTGTGTTCAGCTTCCTGTAATCAATACAAACTCTCCAAGAGGAAGCTGAATGAGTTGTGCCAGATTCTCCTTTCTCATTAGTTACAACAGTAATCCCAGTTTTCTTTGGAACAATCTGAACGGGACTTACCCAGGGACTGTCAGAGATTGGATAAATAATTCCTGCATCGAGCCACTTGATGATTTCCTTTTTGACCACTTCTCGCATATCTGGATTCAATCTCCTTTGCATCTAGCGAGAAGGGCGGGATCCATCTTCCAAAAATATTCTATGATTACAGTAAGATGGCTCGATCCCCCTAAGGTCATGAATAGTCCAACCAATTGCCTCCTTATGTTCCTTTAGGACCTTAATCAATTTAATCTCTTGCTCCTTTGTCAATTTAGCACTGATAATCACAGGGACCGTATTCTAAGGTCCTAAAAATTGATATTTCAAATTCTCGGGCAATGATTTCAATTCAAGTTGGGGTGGGGTGATGATTGATGGTAGGGTAGATGCTGAAGATTCAACAAGAGGGAGAGGTTGTGAGTGAACAAAATCAGTAACCTCTTCCGAAGATGTCAGGTCAGAGGGTTGTGGGTCAAATTCATTAACCAAAGAGGAACTTTCAATTGAAGAAACTGTCAAACAAGTTTCAATATTAACATTATCCTCATCAAGTTCCTCAATAAACCCACAATCCTCAAATTTGTTGATCGCCTTAAAAATATCCAATTTCATTCGTTGGTCCCCAAAGGCGATTTCCATGCTACCGCTTTCACAATTAATGTTGGCCTTTGCGGTAGCCAGGAACGGACGCCCCAGAATGATGGGCATGTTCCTCAGATTATCCGGTACATCCATGTCAAGGACAAGGAAATCTACAGGAAAATAGAAATCCTTGACCTTAACTATAACATCTTCAATAACGCCTTGCGAGTTTGTGACCGAACGGTCCGCTAACTGTAGCGTTACTAAAGTTGGTCGAATTCACCTAACCCAAGCTTCTCGTAGAGAGAAGTCGGAATTAGGTTGATGGATGCACCGAGATCCAAAAGTGCTCTATCAAATGTGTAATCTCCGATAACGCAAGAAATCAAAGGAGCAGCAGGATCTCTCTTTTTCTGAGGGAGGTAGTGCAGGATAACAGAACTAGCCTGCTTGGAGAGTACCACCTTCCTCGGAACGGATTCTCTCGACTTACGCTTTTGTGTACATAATTCCTCTAAAAATCTTGCGTAAGCCGGTATGTGCTTGATAGCATCAAGGAGATGGATATTGATCTCAACATTCTTAAATAAATTCAGAAGCTCCTCATTGCTATCAACAGACTTCTTCTTCTTTGCTTTGGTCAAGGCTTCAGGAAAAGGAACATGAATCAGATCTTTGGAATCAGGTTCCTGAGCCTTGATTTCTCCTCTAGAATTCTCCTCTCTCTCCTCAGGTTCTTCAGGATTCAAAAGATCAGAATAGTGTGGTTGTGGATCCTGAGTCTTCTTACCACTCCTCAAAGTTACAGAATTTGCAGAAGCGTAAGAATTTGGGTCTTGGGGAGGGTTAGGAAAGATTGGAGGGGCTTGATTGACCATGAATTGTTGATTTGCAGAAGAAGAAGAAGACGAGGAACCCTACTCAACCACCTGAGCATGTGCGTGCGGGTCCCTCTGATTTCCGTACCCTTGGGCTTGATTGCCCGAATTCATAATGTTTCGCGGGTTGGGTACGGGTTGGGATGGTAGAGATCCGGGTTGACGAGAGTTAGCAATGAGCCCGGATTGCAAGTTGTCCAGCGAGTTTTTCATTTGCTGCATGAGCTTGAGCATAGATCCTTGCATCTCTACCATTTGACGGTTCAAATTAGCCTGCCCTACGGGTTGACGGGCATTCCAAGCTGATTGATTGACCTGATTCGGAGGCAACTGAGTATATACTTGACCCTGACCCATTGGTCGTTGCAGAACATAGTTGCCAGGTCAGAATTGGGTCTGTTGCCCCAAATTTTTCCAAGAGAAGTTAGGGTGGTTTCTCCAACCTGGATTATAGGCATTTGAGTAGGGGTTGGATCTAACATTCTCTTGTACAGCACAGACATCCTCATAGTGTGAGGATGGAAAGAAAGAAAGGGAAGGATCAGAAAAACTGGGATCAAAGGCCCCAGTTGGGAACCCGTGGGGTTCCGAAAAATGCTGACTCATAGGTTGAGTCACATTGAGTTGATTCACGAACTCCCGTTCAGAAGGAGCTTGTGAAGAATGGAATCCCGAATTTTGGGATTGAGTGGTTCGAGAGTTGTTCATAGAATTACCAGCCATCCACTCTTCCATTCTTTTTGCAACCAAGTCCACCTTATCAAGTTTATTACAAATCAATTCCATATTAAATGAATGAGAGTCATGGACTTCATTGACATTTGATCTGGGTTGCTGGGACCGGTTAAAAGTATCCATGGAGGCATGATTAATTGAATTCTCACTCATTTCCTCAAATAAATCATGTGCACTATCTGCATCTTTATTGAGGAAATTGCCTCCGCAAGAAGCATCCACATGGTTCCTGAGTTGCTCAGTCAACCCATGATAGAAAATCTGCACGAGTTGCCATTTCGGCACCTCGTGGTGTGGACACCTCCGCAATAAGTCCTGGAATCGCTCCCAGGCCACATGAAACTACTCCCCCAGCCGCTGGGTAAAGGTAGTGATTGCCCGTCTCAAAGCATTGGTATGACCGACTGGGAAGAATTTCTTCAGAAAGGCTGATTTCAACTCATTCCAAGTTGTAATTGGTCTTCCTATTGTCCTATACCAATGCGCGGCCTTATCCCTAAGAGAGTGGGGAAAGAGCCTCATGATCATTTGCTCCTCGTTTACGTTTCGAGGCTTAGTGGTCTGGACCAAAGTGGTCAAGTCCTCCAAGTGCTGAAACGGATCTTCGGAGCCAAGCCCATGATAATGTTTAATCAGGCTTAACACCTGGGGCTTGATTTCTACATCACCGGCTGGAATCTGGACGTCGGGACGTTCCTCGTAATTTGAAGGATCATAAAAATCCTTCAAGGGCTGAACGCCCTACATTCTCTGGAACCATTCCTGCATTCTCGGCATTTGTTCCAGTTGCCTTCGAAATTCTTCCTGTGGATTTCCAAGCAGAGGAGGCTGTTGTTCGGCCATGGGATCAAATTGACCAAAATCTAACTTGCGCCTCCTAGAATGTTTTAATGGTCCTTCCAATCGGGGATTCAATGACCGTCTTCCCAGCATAAACTAGGAGAAGGTCGGAAGGACTGGGGATAGGGACCCTGCAGCACAACAAAACAAGGCTGTCCTTAAGTGGGGTAGCCTAAGGATCTACTGACTCCCAAAACCAGCCTTAAGACTGCAAATGATTTACTCTACTTGCGTCTGCTTAATCCAACCAGTTAGGAGGGACTGGGGAGAAGGTTCTTTCTTTGGCTTTCGCCTCCGGTTCCTAGTGTACCCCCCAGCCGCGGTCGTTTGACGCTACTCCCCTAGCTAGACATCAAATTAATCAGTACAAGTAGGTTAATCAAAAACAATCTTAGACTAGGCCCTAAAGAGCGAATCAAACCTTAGGGCCAACGTCTACTCAATTTTATTAAGGCCTGGGATTGTGGTGCTTATGGAATGTAATGGACCCTTACAATGGGTTGTGCCCTTAATGATTGATTGAGATTTGTGTAAGTGCGTGCACACCAGGGTTTTCAGGCAAGATTATTTATAATGCGTGAACTTTTAATGTTCAAATCTTGCTTAAGTAGCTTTTAGGGTTTCAAATTAGGTGAATTACAATCAAGTTTCTAGGCAAACCAAGTTGTAAAACATGGGTGAAGATTGTTTTCCTTTAAAATCAGAGAGAAAGTGGAGTGCCTGGAATATACCTAGATTGAAAACCCTAAGGAGGAGCTACTTGATGAGTTGGTTTTAAATAAAGTGGTGCGGCCCAAACAACTCAAACAATTGGCCACAGTTGCACCACTAAGTTAGGCACTCAAAGATGGTTAACCTAGAATGATTTCTACTCCGTTATGTGTTGCTTTGTGTGTACCGGTTCCACAGATCAGAACCCAGTTGAGTAGAAAACAAATCAAGTTGATCAAGTGCCTTGAATGTGGGTGTGTGTTGTGTGTTTGTTGGAAATTACCCCACAAGATTATCTTTTTGTTACTTTTTTTTTTTATGAATGAGGGTGGAATGAATGTGAGTGGAAATCCAAACAACCAAACTATTCCTAGGATTTATGCAATCACCTAGGTTAATTGGAATTTGGATTTAATGTGACGAATGAAATCTATGGAGGGGGACAGAATGGGGGAGCACTTACAGTTGTCTTCAACTGCACTTTACTCCAGTCTACCGCTTGTTGATTCCTTGATGGAGGTCTCTGCAAAACAATAGACACAAGAGAAAGCTAGTTAGAAAACAAATAAAGTGCAAGAAATGCGAAGAAAAGATCGGAAATCGTTGCCTCCCCGGCAACGGCGCCAAAATGTTGAACGTGCAGATTGCTATGCTAACGTGTTTGGTTTTAGAAAACTTATCGTTGTAGCTTGAAAGCGAAGAATTCGTGTTCAACAAATAAAATTTATACCGAAAAGAATTCCGGGTCGAACATAAGGAGGTTACGTTGATCTATATTCGCAATTATATTTTTTTTTTAGGATTTTTGATAAGCAAGGCAATATAATTACAATGGAGCTATCAAACTAAGAGAGAGAGAGAGAGAACATGCATTCAATATTTCAACTGTTTATACAATCAAACTAAATAAAAGTTACACTAGAAAGTGGGAAATCAATTACACTATAAAGCAGGAAAATTCTATACTAGAAAAGTTGTAAATAAGAATGGGAGAGAGAAGTTATCCTCCTCGACGATCGCTTGGAGGACGAGCTGGACGAGACGATGCCTGGACGAAGGAGAACGGAGTAGGACGAAGGAGGACGAAGCAGAAGAGAGAGAACGGAGCAGCACGCCGTCATCGTCGTGGGATCCACTTCCGAAGGGGGACGAAAATTTGGACTTTATCTCGCGAGGAGCATCCCGGGTGTGGGACAAGCTTCTCTTGAGCTTTGGAGAGGTAGAGAGGAGAAGGAAGGGATGAGAATTTCGTATGGAGGGTGTCTCCTTTTATAATTGCAAGGAGTGGGGGCAAAATGGTCATTACATCTTCAAAATAATAAATGAGGGGTCTTTAGTGACGGATAAATTCGTCACTAAAGCCCCCAACGTGGGCGTAGCTTCCGCGCCCACGCGCGGCTCCTCAGCTGTCTGCGCACAACGCATACACCCATGTACTTCAGATCTCAGCCGTCAGATCGCGAGATCGGACGGCTTAAGACGCATCTCCGCCCGCTGCTGCGCGCCCGCCTGGTGCGTATGATCGCACGTAACGCCGCGCGTGCAACAGCGCATGATCTCGATTGAGCGCAGACGGCCGTCCGATCGCAATCCAACGCCCGCCATCGCCCGCACGCCCGCGCCTTCCTCCCCTATGACACATGTGAAGGACACATGTGACTCCATGTGACTCTCCTTTCTCTTAGCTAAAAATGGTAAGAGTACTTTTAGGATCGAAAAAGGTGGTAACCTTTTATATCCATAAGCACATGTGACTCTCTTATGTGGCTCCACCTCATCCACATGGCATCCACCTCAACATGCCACCTTAACATCCCGCATCATCAATGGCCTACAATCTGCATCCAGCATGGTCTGTAAACATGCTTATTAAAGTGTTAGGGTTCTTGAATTATGTTGATTTGAGTTCTCCTTTATGTTCACTTGTTTATTCCATCCTTTTCCTATGCTTCATTTTCTTCTCTAAGGTTGTCGGCATTTGCATACTTGATGCTGTCGGCACCCACTTACATGATGTCGCCTGCATTTACATCCATTTATTCCTTCAAAATGATGATCTAAAATTAGTGGAGAGTAAGGGCTTAATCCAAAGCCTAACAGTAAGGCCTTGATCGAAAGCCCTTACCGCCTACCTTCTCTTCCCACCCTCAATTGCATGAAAGGATCACAATTGTTTCTTCATAATTATGCTTACATGATAGTTATGTGATGCTATCGGCATCCACTTACATGATGCTGTCAACATCCATTTCTTTCAAGCTCTTCAAATTTCTCACAACACTTATACTCAATTTTTAAACCTTTTCACTTAGGCAAAAATTAGGTTTTATATGGTCAGACTCTCTTTTTGGAGGTTCTACAACCCAGCGAGCCGGATTGGTACTCGTACTAGGCAAAACCTAGTTCTATTAGTTTATTTTTGTATATATTTAGGCCCAAATAGGCCCACAAGTTCACACTCGAGCCCACATGCCCTGCACACAAGCACTCATGCATGCACACATGCACACGTTCTAGATAGGTACCTGCATACTTGTTATTTTCATTTCAACGTATCCGGTATGATACGCGATACATTTTGTTGGGGTGAACGGGTATCTCCTTCATCGAGGTGGGCCTATACAATCTAGGCCTCCTTCAGAAACATGTCATCTTTGGTCGATCTTCGAACAACAATTTTGATCAGTTCACAGCTCCATTTTAAGAGTATAAGAGTTCATTAGAAAGCTCTACAGGTCTTTTTTTGATTAGACTAATCAATTTGGATATTGGATCTCATTTGATCTGTGAACTTGAATGATGAACATGGCTTTATCACCATGCATCCATACGTGTTGCGGATGATGAAATCAAGTCAATTGACCTGTAGATCTTAGTTAAAACTCTCGATTGAGAATTCAGAAAGAACCAAGTAACCAATCCACACTCAAAGGAGTGGGAGAAGAATATTAGGGAAGCTTGGAGAAGTTTCAAAGCTTCAGAGTTAACACATTCAGTGTTCTGGACTCTCATTTTAGAGTTAAATAGCCCAATAGATATATTAAAGCATCAATAAGTGATCTTAGTCAATTCAAACAATGTCAAGAACCCCAACACTTATCCTACATGCTCAATTAACATAATGGTTCATCGACTAAAAGGATAATTTATGCTACTTCAATCAAATACATCAAAGATGAACAACCACATTTTTCTTCTCCATAATCATCATCCGTTTACCTGATGCTGTCAGCATTCACATCCACTTCTTTCTTCATAATGATGTTTACATGATTTTTACGTGATGCTGTCGGCATCCGCTTATATTATGACGTCAGCATTCGCATCCATTTCTTTCTTCATAATGATGCTTACATGATTTTTACGTAATGCTGTCGGCATCCGCTTACATGTCCTTCTCTTGAACACTTAAACAAATTCAAGAATCCTAACACTTTTAATACAAATCCACTGATGGGAACACTATCATGAGCCCTAACTAGCTCATTTTGACCCAATGAAGAGAATAAAAGCTCCTACATAATCAACTGAAGGTCGTAATTCACTACATAACCTTTCTGAGAGTAAAACAAGAAACTAAGGTTAAAACTGTAATTTTACCAATGCAGTGCAACCATGGGTTTTCTCAAGGGCTAAAAAAGGTCAAATGGTCTGAACAAGATAAAAAGTGGGTTGGATTTGACAGAAAAGGGTTTGAGTGTATCTTGTAAATTAAATGACTTCTTAAAACCCTAAAACAAACCCACTTTATTAACCAAGGTTTTGGTCAGGATAAAATTCACCTAAACCTTCTAAAAATCATAGAAAAATATCCTTTAGGGTTGGTACCTTCAATTTGGCCAATGGAACCCATCTTGACTTAGAATGGGGTCTCAGATAGATATTTGCCCTAAATTAGGTTTTTGCATAAATTTTCCAGTCAAACATGGTCAAACCCAAAATCCAACTTCACCATTGGATTCCTTAGATCTAAATTAGGTTTTCACCAAAATTTGGACCTAAGGGGAACTCATTTTCACCTACTTTGCAAACAGGTCCAGGCTGATTATATTTCTACCCCTATCTTTCGAAAACCCTTACAATAAGCCCCCTAGCTTTCTTATCATATTCACAAATAGGTCCCTTCACCATTATAGTAGAGGAATCCTACTCCGGCGAGCTTTGGAAGGTGGTTTCTCCCTGATTGCTCAGAGAATCCCCTTCAAAATTGGAAGGGAGATTCTATGAGAAAATCCCTCCAATGTGAACCCTTTTTGATGCCCTAATTGTTTCCCAATTTCTCATGCAAACTCATGAGTGATTTAGGTCTTTTGAAGTTGCCATCTCCGATGACCATGCCTTGCTTGGAAGCTTGGCTTTCAAGCACAAATCCTTCTCCAAAGACATATTTAAGAAGCCTCAGGTCCAACCGAGTCTCCTCAACTTGAAATTGGGCCGTATTCCCTCCACTCTTCTCTCCCCTCCGGCCACAACAACTCTGCAAGCTCCGACGATTTCTCCCTCGCTTTCTCGTCGCCCAACCACAATACCAGTGGTCGGGTTGTCTTCCTCTCATTCATCCACGTCGTGCAACACCAGCCGGCGTTGCCTCTGCCCTATCTTCGCTGCTGCCTCACCTACGAAGGTATTCGTCTTCCCCCCATTCGGTGACCATACTGGTGTGGGATTCCCTTTCCTTTCATCCTTAGATTAGGTTTATTAGATTCCCTCTCTTTTCCACTTCCTTTCCCTCTATTTCCCTAAACCAACCCTCGACGCCATTGACCACCGTCACCTTCTCCACCTCCGGCGATACATCCGACAAGGTGCTCCCGTCGCTTTGCACCTCCATCCACCTCGTCAACCACCATACAACCTCCGCAATGCCTCATTGATCATTTGCCCCCACTCCAATCTCTCCATCAATCGCCCAAACACTCCACCGAACACACTCACACATACGCACACAGTGAACCCTAGATACGCCACCACAGCCACCCACACGCCACGCCAACCACCCCAGCACACCTGTCGTGGTCTGGCGAAGCTCCCTGAGTGATTTGACGTGGCTGCGAGGCTATTCTTTGTGATTTCAAGTTCAGGCCATGGTCTGCCATTACTGATGAACTTGAAGCAAGCTTTAAGTGGTCCCAGGCCTTGCATTGCTCCAGGTGAGACCTCCAGGTTGTGCGGACTTAAGTTGCGCACGTGTCCAAGCCCTCACGTAAAGACTCCAGCCTCTGCAGCCTCGCCAATTGGATGCGCCATCTACTGCTTTTTGCACAAAAGGAAGGTGGGCAGTTAGTCCCACCTCGGAAGTGGACGACCGCCCAGAGTCGCATAAGATGATTTTATGTTAAAGGCTTATTGCCTCAACACTGAGGGTGAGGTCTTCCTCCCCCCCTCTCACGGTCTTGTTCACGGCACTGCCCACACGGAGAGAAAGAGGGGAGAGCTATGCAAGGGAAGGGGGTTTTTGCTCTGAGGAACTTGGCTCCACACTTAGCCAATTTAGAGAAGAAGAGGAGGTGGTCAAGCAGAAAAGAGAAGGAGAGGATGGAGAAGAAGGAAGGCGCTAAAGAAGAAGGATTGCAGGGCTTAAGGCAAAGCAAAGAAGGAAGGAGGAAGAAGCTGAAGAGGAAGAAGCTAAAGATAGAAAGAGAAGAAAAGGAAGCTTAAAGCCAAAGACAGAGCAGAAGGAAGAAGACAAAGAAAGTTAAGGAAAGAAAGAAGAGAAAGAAGAAGAGGGCTCGCAAAGGCAAAAGTGAAATCAGAAGAAGGAGAGACAGGCATTGTAGCACAAAACTTTTAAGACGTCTAATTTTGTAATCAGACGTCCAATTTTCATAAGTTCTCTATTATTTTTACTCTTCATATACTCAAGCTTTACACTCCTAATTTGATTTTGAGTAGTATTATGTGTTCAATTTGCATTTATTGTTGAGATTAGTGCGTGAATTCCATTTTCTCCCTGTGTTCGACCTCAGAATATATTCGAGTAATAAAATTGTATTTGTTTTTAATGCTTTTTCGGTTGTACTACAACGCAATACTTTTAAATACCAATTCAGCGTCACAAACATTTTTGCACTGTTGCCGGGGAGCAACGCACAATTCACCACTATTTTCTGCATTATTTGATTATATTTGAGTACTAACTTGCCATATTTGCTTTATTGTGATTTTGCGAGGTACTTCACTAAATCATCCACGCAAATCAACTACTCCAGGATAGGTAACTTCTTTTTTCTTCCCTAATCTACCTCCTAATCTTGGTAAGACAAAAAGGAAACAACCAATTATGAATTACCTACCTTATTTTTCGTAGTAATTATCATTTAAAAGGCTAGTTTCCTTATTTGCGAATTTTTTTTTCAAATCTCATTGAAGTTGAAGCGATTCTAGTTTAGAGATCCTACCTCAAACTTCCTGTGCCTATTAGGGACTTGAAGTCCAAGGAGAAAATTTTTCAAAAGAAGACTTGGAAATAAAGCCAATTAGAGTTTCTGCATTAGGGTTTTGGAGTGCTAGTTCACACTCGCTTGGATAAAAGGAAACAAACCTTCCCGCATTTGTTTGCTACCCAAACCCTTGACTGAAAATATCTAATCAAGAAAAATCCTAAAATCAGGCTCTAAACTCACTTGAACCCTAAAAACCTTGGACCTAATAACTTAGGAGTCAAATCAGGGTGATTTTTAGGTCTTGACCTGGAATCATTCTGCCATCTTTAGGGCAGGTCGGGTAAAGTTGGACTACATTGTAGCCCAACCAACCTCTAAATTAGGTCACAAGTCAAATCAATTGCTAATTCAAGTGAAATCAAAGGCACAAATTAGGACATAAAACTGGTAAACTTAAGAGGTCAAGTTATCCATTATGGTCTACCTGGACCCTTAGTGACAAGAGAGGTCGGGTGGGGGAAACCCTGTAACCCGTGGGGGTGCTCTACCGTGTAGGGGTCTTTGCGGGACTCTCCCTCTCTGGCTGCCTAGGTAATTCTCAGGTGGATGGCTTTTTGACTAAAGGGTATCATTCGCCTCAAACCTCTATAATCATCCAAAAATCTTTGGGTGCCTTGATTGGGTCAACATCACATCCAATCCCTCATTCCTTCTATTTAGAGCACACACACATATTTTCATTGGGAAGCTCTTTCAGATCAAATCACTTCATTCTAAACTTAAACTTTGATTCTACATCTTGATTCCACCATCTAATTCAAATATGCAGCCTAGTTACTTAGGAAGACTATTGAAGAAACCTGAATCACAAAGATCCATGAGAGATAGAATGATTGAAGATGCCCCTGAATTTAATGAGATTGAGTACAAAACCTCAAAACCAGTAGAAGACATTCAGGTTAGTGTACGAACAACAACAACCTTCATCATAAACTGTGCCCAACTATTATTAACAGAAGCAACAAATGGATCAACCCGGGACATTCTCATAACGGGATACATTAAGATAGAAAAATTGCATAACTTTGAATATCTCCAATGCCTGACAAATCCTGTACTTTGGGAAAAACACCAAGATGATCTTGAAAAATGGGAAGAGATGATGAAATTGTTGAAACAAGTTATCGATCAAAAATACTCGTACATGCCTCAAACAATTACTGAACCATCTTGGAATAGTATTGAGGATCAACATGGTTTCCCGAATCCTGGGTTTGAGACACAAGGTTGTTGTGGATTCCCAATCCAGATGGAATATAACATGCCTGATTTTGAAGTAGGTTGGGAAGTTCCAATTGCAGGAGAACACGATTTTGAGCCAGCCCTAGAAAACCAACACCCTGGTTCACCAAGCATGGAATTTTTAGACTCCTGTAACAATGAGATTGAATCAAGACCTCTCGAGGGTGTAAATCCCACCCCTTATTCTGATAAGGTAACCCCCGAAGGCAATTCTAACCTAGATTCTAGTGATACAACCCACATTCTTAGCCTAGAATCTGGATCTGAATCTTCTTGGGACAATTGCAAGGCCCCGTGTGATGACAATCAAAGTTTGAATTGGGATTATGATTTTGGGCCTTTATTCGATGAATGCACCTCTCTAACATCCTCAGAGATACTGAGTGATTTTTTGGAAGTCACGCCAATCTATGATACAGAAGTCGAGGAGTTGGAAGAGTGGGGTTTTGATTGGGTCTTTCCTACATGCCTAGAACTCAAGCCTAGACCTAATAGGGACACCTTTTTGAGCTCAGAATCTAAGAATAGGCTAGACCCAAGTTAGGTTGTTGACACTACATCTTTTGATTTATTCTCTGGTGGAACCTCTGATCTTGAATCAAATTCAGAACTTGATTCTTGCAATTTCTCTGACGATTTCGAATCTTACCATGATTTCAGAGAACAATTGCCTCCTGACAACTACGAGCCAATCTACGACCTCAGCTCACATGATTCATTCTTTGACTCTGGCTCTGAGGTCCCTGATCCCAAGATCACTGATATAAATTCAGGTTCCATTGAAATGGAATCATTTCTTTTCGATCCTCAGGAATCAAAACCAGAAAGTGCCAAGAGTAACTGCAACCCAGAATTCGAATCTTTTCTTGACCTAGATTTTCTTCATCCTACAAACACTCTTCAGGCATATACTTTTGAATTTGATGGCTACGATGAGGACTCTCTAAATGAACCCACCTTTAATTCCATTTTAGAGGAGCCCTCATACACAATTTTTATTGATGCCACCTCCTATACATATACAAAACCCATCCAAACCCATTTTTAACCCCGACCTGCAACTGGACTCAATTTCTATTCTGATTCCCCTCTTACTGAGTCGATTACAGATGATTCGCCTCCAAATTTTTATCGGGTTTCAGACATTGATCAAACTATAAATCATGCTCCATTATTCTCTGATCACTCATGTAGGCTTTCGGCATCATCCACTGATTATTTTAAGGATCCCTACTCTGATCAGGCTAATTTGACTCAGCCAAATCCTAAATTCACACTTCCGCATCATTCCAAGATTCATAGTATATGGTGGGTTCCACATCTCTTGATCTACATTTATCAACCCACCAGATTGATTGGGTTTGGGTTGCATCATCAGCCTGTTGATCTGAACAAGCACCTGGTTGGACCAACTAGGCTCTTGCTCAAGGTGCTTGTTCTACAAAACTCAGTTGAAGGCGTTGAATTTAGCGCTTAACGGGAGGCAACCTGTCATTCCAAAAACCCGAGATCCTTCTGATTATCCTTTTGTACATCACATCTATTGCACCCTAAGTTCAATTTTAAAACAGTCAATCCCACCTTTGGTACATGTATCTGAGCTTGAAATCATCCGCAACAGTTATTCCCGACCCGTTCGCCCACCCAATAATCCTGTTCTAAATCCCTGAACCTAAACCAGTTTCACGCCCTCCGTTTACAATGAGGACATTACAAAACTTAGGCATGGGGGGGTGGTAAAGTGCAAACATAAAAAAATCAAAGTTTGAAAGGGTTCTCACAAAAGAATCACATATTCCAAAAATACCAAAAAAATAGAAAATTGTGGAAAAGAACAAAAAAATGGAGGAGAAAAAATTTTGAGGCCATACAAATCTTAAGGAGAAAAAGGGGAAGAGTGAAAAATGTCAAAAAAGAGCACAAGTTGAAAAGAAAAAGAAAATAGATAGTCATTAATAAGAAATTAAGGGATTAACTGAGTTCTAGATCATATCAAGAAAAAGAAAATGAAAGAAAAAAAGTGTTAATGAAACACAGAAGAGATTAGTAGGAACGCTGATTCTAGGCCTCTTGAGCTATTACCATAAGCTTAAAAATTCAAGTATCCGCTAAGATCTGGATAGTCCTCAAGTGGTTGAGGAAAATGCGAAGCTTAAGCATTAGGTCTAAGGCTTAGGGAGTATTCAGTCTCGTTAACTGGCCTCCGATTTAAGGGACTCGGTAACCTAAGCACCTCAATCCACACACAATCTGGTTTAGTATGCATAAGTATCGAAATCACACAAATGCGTTCAAATTGTTATGAAAAGGTTGCCTAGATTAGGAGCAACTGATCAACATAAGTTGATTTTGATGATTTTCCAGCGAGGAAAGACGGGAAATTCCCCTCGAAGATGCGCAATAACATATTGTCTCCTCGGTGCTTGTCTCCTAGGATATCTACTCATGAGTACTTCATCATGAACCCTAACTAGCACTTTTTGACTTAATAAATTGAACAAAAGCTCCTACAAAATCTAAGGGAAGGCCTAAATCTAGGAATTACAAATCTGATAATAAAATAATTCACAAGGGGTAAAACTGTAATTTTATAATTGCAGTACATAAACAGGATTTCTAAGGGTCTAGACACAAGTCAAATGGGCTTACTAAGAGAAAAAGTGGGATGGTTTGATTAGGAAAGGGTTATGACAAAATCTGATAATTAAATGACATTCTGTAACCCTAAAATAAACCTACTTTAATTCACAAAGTTTCAGGTAAGATAAAAACCAATTAAACCCTCTAAAATTCATGAAAAAATATCCCCTAGGGTTTAGAACCTTCAATTTAGCCATTGGAGCCTATCTTGACCTAGATTGAGAACCATATCCAATTTTTGACCTAATTTAGGTTTATGTACAAAATATCCTATCAAACATGGTCAAACCTAAAATCCAACCTCACCATTGGATTCCTTAGGTCCAAATTAAGTTAATACCAAAATATGGACCTAAGGAAAGGTCGCCTTGACCTACTTTACAAAATGATCCTCAATAATTACTTTTTGACCCTTAACTTCTTGGACTCTGCAGATACCCCCCTACCTTTCTTGTCTCTTTCTTCAATCAGGTCCCTTTTCCCCCACCTGCGCAGGCCATACCTCTGGCAACTTTGCGCGGAGGATGGCGCTGCACAGACCTGGGGAGCCGGCCCCAGATTTGAAAGGACTCCTTGCATTGTCCTCTTTTGCATGGGCCGGTTCCCATGCCCTGCTGGCCACCATACCTCTCGTGCGAATGCTCAAGAGGTATGGGTCTTTTTACGGCCATGCCTCCGACGAGGAACCCACGTCCCCTTCTCGCGATTCCCTCTCGGCCAGCACCTATTTAAGGAACTGCAACCCCTGCCGCTTCCTTCAAGCCTATTTTGGCCGAGAAAATCCCTCAATTTTCGTCTCCTCCTCCTCCAGCCATTCACCCGCAGGCTCCGGCGACCCTCCTCCTCCACTCTTGTCACCCTACCACCATACCAGTGGCAGGGTTACCTCTGTCGTCCTCTGTCGCGCCTGGCCGTACCAGCAAGCACCCTCCAGCACCTCTTCCTCGTCGTCGTCCCTTCTCCTAGACTCCTTCACCTCCGGCGACGGCAGCACAGTCGCTTGCCACCTCCTCCCCCTCTTTCATCTGCTAAGTAGGTAACAACTTTTCTCTTTCTCTCCCCTCTTCATTTCCCCTCTCTAATTTTACACTTTCAACCCTTCAATGCCACTATCCACCGCCACCTTCTCCACCTCCGGCAAACCACCGATGAGGTGCAGCCACCGCGTCACACTTCCAAATGCCTTGCCAGACACCCCACGAGCTCCACCACAATCCACTGATCACCTTCCGCCCATTCACTAACCGCCAGCACCACCCCACACTTCCACCGACCTAACCCACCTCCACCACCACAGAGTGACCTAGGCACTCATGCCTAGCCTGCCCCGCGGCCAACCACCCCTTGCCTCACCTTCGCCGTGACACAGCGAAGGTTCTCCTACGATCTGACAGGGCCGCGAGGCCGTATTTGTGATTTCAGGGTCGTACGTCTTCCGCCATTAGCGTAGGAGCTGGAGCTTGCTTGAAGCTTCGTGCAGGACCCAACACCCCAGGTCTCCAGATCTAGAAGGCTGGGAATCCCCTCGTGAATTCAACCAGGTCTTCACTTGGCACCAAGGTCCTCAGCTGCGTCTGCAATTGGGCGACGACCCACTGCGGGCGCAAGCGCAGAAGCAGGTGGGACATTTAGTGTAACGAGCGTGTGGCTCAGACGTCTGACCAGACGTCTGGGATAGTTTCCAGACGTCTGGAAATCCGTTATTTTCGACACAAGCGGGTTGTCTGCGCGCCTGAGCGTGCAGACCGCATATTCGCCTTCTTCCCTCCTGCCGCGAATCCTTCTCTCTCCTCCTCGCGCGGCCTTAAAAGGGCACGCCTCCCCTCCCGTCTCCACCGTCTCCTCCTTCTTCTCCTTCAGCCAGTGAGCGTGAGCGCGAGCGCGAGCGCGAGGGGGGCAGCGGCGGCCGCAGTGAGCGCGGACGAGGTGCGGCGTGCGAGGGCGAGCTCGCCGGAGCAGCTTGGCTGGCCGGCGGAGGGCGCAGGGGGCGCGGAACGACGCGGAGAGGGACCTGCTGCAGTCTGAGCAGCAGGCACGCGAGGTGCGACGCGGGAGGCATCGCGAGCGGAGGCCGAGTAGCGCCCTGATTCTGGAAAAATTTCCAGAATCAGACGTCTGGGTTGATAGGCAGACGGCGAGGACGACGTCTGGTAGCTCATACAGACGTCTGAAAGGTGTGCATTCCGCCTTCTTCTTCCTTCCTGTCAACTGACCGTACTGAGGGAGGCAGTTGGCTGTGCGCAGGTTCGCTGATTCGCCATCCTTTGCGAATCAGACGTCTGGAAGTTGTACCAGACGGCGGGAGTGACCTCCAGACGTCCGGGGTGACCATCGGACGTCTGGGAGATAGGACAGACGTCCCCGCAGACTTCTGGACGTCTGGGAAACCACACTGAACAGGTAATTCTCTGATCCACTGTTTAAGACGTCTGGAAGAAGTTCCAGACGTCTGATTTTGCACAGTATCGTCTTTTTTGACCCGTTTAGGGCCCGTTCGGGCTCCGTTTTCCGCGATTCGAGTTGCGTTCTTTTCAGAATTAATTCCTCTACCCGTCTACAGTAGCTATACCCTGTTTTGAGACACTCCTTGTGTTTGATCCTTGTGATAGGGCCTCGTTCAGTTGCAGTCTTGAGAGTCGCGGAGGTACGCGGGATTCCCGATCACGCCC
Source organism: Thalassia testudinum (assembly GCA_037157565.1). NCBI lineage: Eukaryota > Viridiplantae > Streptophyta > Magnoliopsida > Alismatales > Hydrocharitaceae > Thalassia > Thalassia testudinum. The sequence goes on along the minus strand of JAZHRO010000076.1, from coordinate 16,492,166 downwards.
CCATTACTCCCGTTGTACCTGGTAGAGTGGCTTAAGTTTATTATTAAAATCTGTTAAAGTATGGAACCATAACTAGAATTTAGGACATTGCATGAATTCTAGGAATGAGAAATGTATGGAATGATAGCTCCTAGGTGATGCATGAATCCTAGGGCTGGAAAACTAGTTGTATGCTAGATCCTAGGATGTGGCATGAACCCTAGGATGGAAAAACTAGTGGAATGTATAATACTGCAGTCTTGGAAAAATGGAAAGGAATATAAAGCGGCCTGTAAATTGAATTAACAGCTGCCTGTTATGAATAAAGAAACATGATTGAGATCATGGATTGTGAGAACGTGAAACTGGAAAGTGAAACATATGATGTTCTGAGATAAAGAGCTGGAACCCTACGGGGAATTAGGAGTGGAACTCCTGGAAAGAAAAAGGAATGGAACTGAGATGTAATTTGTACTGTCTCTTGGGTACGCAGTACCAAGGGAAGAACCTGTACCTGTTTAGTGCAGAGTGGGGCCAGCCACCCCAGGGACCCAGGGTTAGGATTGGCCGCTCTGTACTGACTTGTTGGCCCTCGTGTATGTAGTACCGAGGAGAGCTACTAGTGTTAGGAGAGTACTAGCTACCCCACGGGCCCCGGGGTTCTGCTAGCCTCCTTCACCGACTTGTTAGGCCCACTAGGGCAAACCAGGGTAGTCAGGCGAGGGTGCGCGGACTGTGGAGGGGTAAGGCCCCGGTTTGGTTACTGTGGAGGGGTTGGACCCCTGTTACTGAGAGGGCTCTGCCCTGGTTCCGTGCTGTGCTTTGGGCGCACCCGTTAACGGAAACGACTGACCGCGTGCCAGTGCGGGCTAGCTACCTGTGCGTTTATCGCGCGTGCCGTAGTCACCGTTACGTCTGTCAGTGACCTTGGGGTGGTTGACTGAGGGTAGGATCACCACGGGGGACTCTCCCGGCCAGGAGAGCACCACGTGCTACTTCTACTTTTGGAAAAGACTGCAATCAAGATCGTTCCCACGAGGACATTCGAGATCAAGTAAAGGATCTGAGAAATAATTGAAATAGTGAGAAAATTGAAAGATGTGATTAAAGGAAGTAATAGAACATAACAGCTACTGTACACTCTACTGTTGCCTTTAGTTAGTTTGCCACTCTACTCAGCGTTTTGCTGACGTGTTACACTCGTTACCTTTTTCAGGACCAAGTGTTGAGCAGCCAGGGTCGGCGGCTGCAGAGGACGCTGGGCCGAGTAGGGTCCAGTAGAATTTACCACAGTCTTTTGTACCTCTTTTGTTTCTGTTCTAGTGAGTAGTTTTTGTTTCCGCTGTACTTTCTTTACCTACAGTTCTTGTTATATGATAAATGTTGTTCTACTGTTGTGGTGGCATCTACTGTAGTAGTTTCTTTCCTTACTGCTGTACTTCCTTACTGTTAGTTATATTCATGCTGAATGTGGTTTATTTTGCTGCTCTTTTGGTTACTTCCTCGTTGGACGACTAGGTCTTGGGATTAGTCGAGTCGGGCCGGTTCTCGTGTCTCGTAGGGACTCGGGAACTGGGTCGTTACAAGATGGTATCAGAGCAAGGTTGTCCCGAGAAGTGAATCAACTGACTGGAAAATAACCAATTCACATGTTTATAGCTAGAGTAGCCACCACAACATATCTCTTGACATGAGCTCTTAGAAGTTTCGTTTTGTTTCGCGTCTCCTTGCAGGAGATGCCTCGTCGCGAGACTGGCCGCGGGCGCAGCCGAGGGCGAGGTCGGCGAGGTGGACGTGCTGTCGTTGACGTCTCGGTGGACCAGCCACCACTCCCTGGCATCCAGGCCCAGGACCTCGCCAGACTGATACGGGATATTGTACGAGAGGAGCTCCACCCACCGCCCCGAGCACCTCCTCCTGGGGCTGCAGAGGGGGAGTCCTCTGTGGGACCACGCGACGGACGCGGCGCTGGACACGAGGGAGGGGATGGGCCCCTGTCACCCCCACCTTCCTCCGACACTTCTATACACGGAGCACCTTCGCCTGGAGGTGCACCAGCACCTCCCCTACAGCGCCACTTCGAGCTTTTCGGACACTTCCGGAAGCTGAAGCCCCCCTCCTTCAAGGGGGATGAGGACCCGACCGAGGCAGAGGATTGGCTTGAGCAGCTGGAGAAGATCTTCGACACCCTTCGCCCCCCGGTGGAGTGCCGCGTGACCTTTGCCACGTACCAGCTGGAGAGTGCGGCACACCGGTGGTGGAGGGCGGTCTGGGGACAGGAGAGGGACGAGCCGACGTGGGACCAGTTCGTCACCCTCTTCTGCGAGCAGTACTTTCCCCAGACGTGGCAGGACCAGAGGAGGCGGGAGTTCCACACTCTCCACCAAGGGACGATGACTGTGAGCGCATACCGCACGCGTTTCTTGGAGCTGTCCCGCTTTGCAGCGACAGCGGTAGCCACTGAGGAGGAGCGCCTTTGGAGGTTCACCGAGGGGCTCCGGCCTGCGATCTGGGGGTATGTCAAACCCCTGAAGCTGCCGACGTTTTCGAGGGTGGTAGAGGCAGCTATGACTTACGAGGAGACCAACCCGTCCGCGCGAGAGACCGACGGCGGGCGGAAGAGGCCCTTTCAGCCAGACTTCTCACAGGGCCGGCGAGAACGGAGACACGTGGCGTCCGCAGGAGAGCCGTCACGTTGTGCAGGGTCATCAGTGGCCTTTGGGGGCCCTCGACAGGGGCCAGTCGCCAGCACCGGACCCCCGCCTAGCCGACAGCAGGGACTCACTGAGGGCGGGAGTCGGGTTCCCCTCTGCTACCAGTGTGGCCAGCCGGGCCACGTCAGGAGGGACTGCCCATCTAGGGCAGGAGGTCAGCAGATACTTCCCGTGCAGAGCACTGGAGGGAGCGCAGGAGGCCGCGGTTCCCTGGCACGAGGAGGAGGACAGCAGTCGCGAGGAGGGTACCGGCCAGCACCTACCCGTCCGACGCAGAGTGTGGCTGCTTCGTCCGCTCCTAGAGCTGAGGGGCGTATCAACGCCCTAACACACAGGGACGCCAGAGCATCGGGATCCGTGGTAGCAGGTATGGTTTCAGTTTCTGGCAGACTCGTTTACACGCTTTTCGATTCCGGCGCTACGCACTCGTTTGTCGCAGCCAGTTTCGTAGTTAGTTTGGACCAGGATTATACACTGTTAGAGAATCCGTTCGTAATCAGAGGTCCGAGTGGTCAGCTGTTTGTAGCTGAGGAGGTGTACACGGGTTGCGAGGTCAGCATCGGGGGACATAGCCTGCCAGCTGACCTGATTATGATACAGATGGAGGACTTTGGAGTGATTCTGGGGATGGATTGGCTGTCCTCTTACCACGCCTTGGTAGACTGTTTTGAGAGGAAGATTGTCTTCTCCATTCCGGAGTTGCCTTCTTTCGAGTTTCACGGACAGCCAGTGGACGGAGGTTTCAGGTGCATTTTGGCACTTCGGGCGGCGAGACTTTTGAGCCAGGGGTGTGAGGGCTTCCTAGCCTGTGTGGTGGTAGAGCCCAGCCCTGAGGCAGACTTCCAGAGCATCCCGGTGGTCAGAGAGTACCCCGACGTGTTTCCAAACGAGTTACCAGGACTACCGCCCGAGCGTGAGATCGAGTTTGAGATCTCACTAGTACCAGGGACCAGCCCCATCTCCACCGCGCCATACAGGATGGCACCGCTTGAGCTGCGAGAGCTCAAGTCCCAGTTGCAGGACCTTTTGGAGAAAGGTTTCGTGAGGCCCAGTGCGTCTCCCTGGGGAGCCCCGGTACTGTTTGTGAAGAAGAAGGATGGGACCCTACGCCTTTGTGTGGACTACCGACAGCTGAATAGGGTCACCATCAAGAACAGATATCCGCTGCCGAGGATCGACGATTTGTTTGACCAGTTGCGGGGTGCCACGGTGTTTTCCAAGATAGACTTGAGGTCTGGACACCACCAGTTGAGGATCAGGGAGACCGACGTCTCCAAGACAGCTTTCCGCACCCGGTACGGACACTACGAGTTTTTGGTCATGCCGTTTGGGCTAACCAATGCCCCCGCTGCTTTCATGGACCTGATGAACAGGGTGTTTAGACCGTACTTGGATCAGTTCGTGGTGGTTTTCATAGATGATGTGCTCATCTATTCTAGAGATCGGATGCAGCACGGACAGCACTTGCGGATGGTTCTGGACACTCTGAGACGACGCAGGCTGTATGCCAAATACAGTAAGTGCGAGTTCTGGTTGAGGGAGGTGACCTTCTTGGGTCATGTGATCTCTGGTGACGGCCTGGCAGTGGACCCCGCCAAGGTCGAGGCAGTGCTCAGGTGGGAGAGACCGCGTTCAGTCACTGAGATTCGCAGTTTCCTGGGACTAGCTGGCTACTACAGATGATTCATCAGAGGGTTTTCTCAGATTGCACGTCCTATGACACAGTTGACCCGGAAGGACGTGCCTTTCGCTTGGACAGACGCCTGTGAGGCGTGTTTTCTGGAGCTGAAGGAGAGGTTGACCTCGGCTCCCGTGCTCACCATCCCTGACAGTAGTGGCGGGTTCGTTGTGTACACGGACGCTTCCTTGCAGGGGTTAGGAGGTGTGCTCATGCAGAGGGGTCATGTTGTCGCTTACGCTTCGTGGCAACTGAAGCCCCATGAGCATACCTACCCTACCCACGACCTAGAGTTGGCAGCTGTTGTCTTCGCGTTGAAGACCTGGAGGCACTACTTGTACGGTGAGACCTTCGAGATTTTTACAGATCACAAGAGCCTCAGATATCTTTTTGACCAGAAGGAGCTCAACATGAGACAGAGACGTTGGTTGGAGCTCCTGAAGGACTACGATTGTAGCATCTCCTACCACCCGGGAAAGGCCAATGTGGTGGCTGACGCCTTAAGCCGTAAGGCGCCCGCACGCTTGGCCAGTCTACAGCTACAGAGTTGGAGCCTTTTGGAGGAGGTGGGCAGTTGGCGACCTCTAGAGTTACGAGGATACTGTGGGGCAGTGACGGTGACACGGCAGACCAGGCCAGAGCAGATAGACCGTATCATCACAGGACAGATGGCTGATCCGTACTTGTAGTCTTTGCGCGACAGAGTACTATCAGGGGACCAAGGGGACTTCTCTTTCATAGACCAGGTGTTACGCTTGAGGGGACGGTTGTGCATTCCCAGAGACGAGGAGCTGTTGAGAGAGCTCCTGACTGAGGCACACGGTTCCAGATTCACCATACATCCCGGAAACACGAAAATGTACCATGACATGAGACGCGAGTTTTGGTGGAGAGGGATGAAGCGAGATGTGGGTGAGTTCGTGCAGCAGTGCTTAGTGTGCCAGCAGGTGAAAGCCGAGCATCAGAGGCCTGCAGGGCCGCTTCAGCTGCTTCCAGTGCCAGAGTGGAAGTGGGAGAGCATCACCATGGACTTGGTGGTGGGCTTACCTGTTACCCAGCGGGGACACGACGCAGTCTGGGTAATAGTGGATAGATTGACGAAGACGGCGCGATTCTTGCCGATCCGAGTCACTTTGGGACCAGCACAGTTGGCAGAGAGGTATATCCGTGATGTGGTGCAACTACACGGAGTTCCGCGGGAGATCGTATCCGATCGGGATACCCGCTTTACGTCCCAGTTTTGGGCTGAGTTTCAGCAGGCCTTGGGGACGAGGTTGAGGTTTAGCACGGCTTACCACCCCCAGACGGACGGACAGTCTGAGCGCACGATACAAACACTTGAGGACCTTTTGCGTGCCTGTGTACTGGACTGGAGGGGCTCTTGGGAGGAGCACCTGCCCCTGGCGGTGTTTGCATACAACAACAGTTATCACTCGAGCATCGACATGGCTCCCTACGAGGCTCTGTACGGACGGAAGTGTACGGCACCCTTGAGTTGGGTTGAGGTGGGGACCAAGTGGGAGGTTGGCCCCAGGTTGATCCGGCAGAGTCAGGAGGTAGTTGAGCAGATCCACAGACGACTCTGCACTGTCAGGAGCAGACAGAAGAGCTACGCGGATCGCAGATGCAGAGAGGTGCGGTTCGAGGTTGGGGACCACGTCTTCCTTCGTGTTTCGCCCATGAAGGGCTTACAGTGGTTTGGGGTGAGAGGGAAGCTCGCGCCGAGGTTCGTGGGGCCCTTTGAGGTCCTGGAGCGGGTTGGACCCGTTGCTTACAGACTTGCCCTTCCCCCGCAGCTTTCTGGTGTGCACGACGTGTTCCACGTGTCCAACCTCAGGAAGTACGTAGCCGATTCCAGTCACGTACTGAGTCACGAGAGCGTCGAGGTGAGCGACGACCTGACCTACCCCGAGCAGCCAGTGCAGATCCTAGACCGAGCCGTCCGCCGGTTGAGGCGAAAGCAAGTACCCCTCGTAAAGGTTTTGTGGAGGAGCCAGCGGTACGAGGAGGCTACCTGGGAGCCTGAGGCGGCAATGACGGAGCGGTACCCGGAGCTTTTCGCAGGTACGTCTTTTCGGATCGGCTTCGGTCCTCTTTGAGTTTGTTATGGTTATTCGGACGTCTTTTCCCGCACCCTAGTTGGCGCAAGTTTCGGGTACGAAACTTCCTTTGAGTTTGTTATATTGTAACGAGCGTGTGGCGCAGACGTCTTTTAAGACGTCTGGAGGGTTGTCCAGACGTCTAGGATAGTTTCTAGACGTCTGGAAATCCGTTATTTTTGACACAAGCAGGTTGTCTGCGCGCCTGAGCGCGCAGACCGCATATTCGCCTTCTTCCCTCCTGCGGCCGCAGGATTCCTCTGCCGCGAATCCTTCTCTCTCCTCCTCTCGCGGCCTTAAAAGGGCACGCCTCCCCTCCCGTCTCCACCGTCTCCTCCTTCTTCTCCTTCAGCCAGTGAGCGTGAGCGTGAGCGCGAGCGCGAGGGCGGCAGCGGCGGCCGCAGTGAGCGCGGAGGAGGTGCGGCGTGCGAGGGCGAGCTCGCCGGAGCGGCTTGGCCGGCCGACGGAGGGCGCAGGGGGCGCGGAACGACGCGGAGAGGGACCTGCTGCAGTCTGAGCAGCAGGCGCGCGAGGTGCGACGCGGGCGGCGTCGCAAGCGGAGGCCGAGTAGCGCCCTGATTCTGGAAAAATTTCCAGAATCAGACGTCTGGGTTGATAGGCAGACGGCGAGGATGATGTCTAGTAGCTCATACAGACGTCTGAAAGGTGTGCATTCCGCCTTCTTCTTCCTTCCTGTCGACTGACCGTACTGAGGGAGGCAGTTGGCTGTGCGCAGGTTCGCTGATTCGCCATCCTTTGCGAATCAGACGTCTGGAAGTTGTACCAGACGGCGGGAGTGACCTCCAGACGTCCGGGGTGACCATCGGACGTCTGGGAGATAGGACAGACGTCCCCGCAGACTTCTGGACGTCTGGGAAACCACACTGAACAGGTAATTCTCTGATCCACTGTTTAAGACGTCTGGAAGAAGTTCCAGACGTCTGATTTTGCACAGTATCATCTTTTTCGACCTGTTTAGGACCCGTTCGGGCTCCGTTTTCCGCGATTCGAGTTGCGTTCTTTTCAGAATTAATTCCTCTACCCATCTACAGTAGCTATACCCTATTTTGAGACACTCCTTGTGTTTGATCCTTGTGATAGGATCCCGTTCAGTTGCAGTCTTGAGAGTCGCGGAGGCATGCGGGATTCCCGATCACGCCCCATTACTCCCGTTGTACCTGGTAGAGTGGCTTAAGTTTATTATTAAAATATGTTAAATTATGGAACCATAACTAGAATCTAGGACATTGCATGAATCCTAGGAATGAGAAATGTATGGAATGATAGCTCCTAGGTGATGCATGAATCCTAGGGCTGGAAAACTAGTTGTATGCTAGATCCTAGGATGTGGCATGAACCCTAGGATGGAAAAACTAGTGGAATGTATAATACTGCAGTCTTGGAAAAATGGAAAGGAATATAAAGCGGCCTGTAAATTGAATTAACAGCTGCCTGTTATGAATAAAGAAACATGATTGAGATCATGGATTGTGAGAACGTGAAACTGGAAAGTGAAACATATGATGTTCTGAGATAAAGAGCTGGAACCCTACGGGGAATTAGGAGTGGAACTCCTGGAAAGAAAAAAGAATGGAACTGAGATGTAGTTTGTACTGTCTCTTGGGTACGCAGTACCAAGGGAAGTACCTGTACCTGTTTAGTGCAGAGTGGGGCCAGCCACCCCAGGGACCCGGGGTTAGGATTGGCCGCTCTGTACCGACTTGTTGGCCCTCGTGTACATAGTACCGAGGAGAGCTACTAGTGTTAGGAGAGTACTAGCTACCCCACGGGCCCCAGGGTTCTGCTAGCCTCCTTCACCGACTTGTTAGGCCCACTAGGGCAAACCAGGGTAGTCAGGAAGGGTGCACGGACTGTGGAGGGGCAAGGCCCCGGTTTGGTTACTGTGGAGGGGTTGGACCCCTGTTACTGAGAGGGCTCTGCCCTGGTTCCGTGCTGTGCTTTGGGCGCACCCGTTAACGGAAACGACTGACCGCATGCCAGTGCGGGCTAGCTACCTGTGCGTTTATCGCGCGTGCCGTAGTCACCGTTACGTCTGTCAGTGACCTTGGGGTGGTTGACTGAGGGTAGGATCACCACGGGGGACTCTCCCGGCCAGGAGAGCACCACGTGCTACTTCTACTTTTGGAAAAGACTGCAATCAAGATCGTTCCCACGAGGACATTCGAGATCAAGTAAAGGATCTGAGAAATAATTGAAATAGTGAGAAAATTGAAAGATGTGATTAAAGGAAGTAATAGAACATAACAGCTACTGTACACTCTACTGTTGCCTTTAGTTAGTTTGCCACTCTACTCAGCGTTTTGCTGACGTGTTACACTCGTTACCTTTTTCAGGACCAGGTGTTGAGCAGCCAAGGTCGGCGGCTGCAGATGACGCTGGGCCGAGTAGGGTCCAGTAGAGTTTACCACAGTCTTTTGTACCTCTTTTGTTTCTGTTCTAGTGAGTAGTTTTTGTTTCCGCTGTACTTTCTTTACCTGCAGTTCTTGTTATATGATAAATGTTGCTCTACTGTTGTGGTGGTATCTACTGTAGTAGTTTCTTTCCTTACTGCTGTACTTCCTTACTGTTAGTTATATTCATGCTGAATGTGGTTTATTTTACTGCTCTTTTGGTTACTTCCTCGTTGGACAACTAGGTCTTGGGATTTGTCGAGTCGGTCCGGTTCTCGTATCTCGTAGGGACTCGGGAACCGGGTCGTTACATTTAGTCCCTCCTCGTTAGTTTGCGAGCACCCTACCGGACATAAATTGCAAAAGTGTCTAAGGGTCGTTATCTCAAGACACATAGGGGTGAGGTCCGTCGCCCTCACTCACGACGCCTCGTCCGTGACACTTCCCTTGCGGACCTGACACCCGAATCTGACTAACCCTACCTGTGCAACCTCGCGCACCACCCACGCCGGTTAGTAACACTATCCGGCAATGGTTGGGTTTATGTTATTATGGTTTACAATCGTTGCAGTACAAAACAGCTACCAGATTACTACAAATGTTTACTCGGAAAAAGTTTTCCCGAGGTCGAACTCAGGGAGCAACTAGAATTCTACAAATATAAAAATTCTCAATTAGGTTACAAAAATAAGAGAGAGAGAGGAAGAGAGGGAGCTAGAGTTTCTCTTGGCTTCTTCTTCTTCTCTCCTCCTTTTCTTTCTCTCCTTTTTCTTTCAGCTGATCTCCTTCTCTTCTTTTTCCTGCAGAGTCTTCCTTTCTTCTTCTTTCTTTTCTTTTCTTCTTCTGTGGCCGTGGTAATCTTCTTCTTCTTCTCTGACTTCTTCTTCTTCAGCCTTCTTCTTCTTTCTGCTTCTTTTCTTCTGTTCTTCTCTTTCTTTCTTTCCTTGCTTGCGGCTTCAGTCTTCTTTCTTCTTTCTCTTTTCTTCTTTTTCTTCTCTGCTTCCTTCTTTCTTTTCTTCCCTTACAGCTCCTCTTCTTTTCTCTTCTTTCTGTTCTGGCCGCTACCCTTCCGTCGTCTGATGCAGTGGTCAGATGACTTAACTGTAGGTTTGCTACAGTGCCTTCCTTCTCTTCTTCTTCTGTTTCTCTCCTTCGTTTCTTCTTCTTCAGCTGCCTTGAGCGGCTGAGGCTTCGACCGCTCCCCTTCTTCTTTTCCCTCCTTCCTTCTTCTTCTTTCTTTCTTCCTGCACTCTCACACAAGGGTCAGAGCAAAACCTACCCCTACCCTTCCCCGCGTCTCTCTCTTTCTCAGATTTCTCTCTTAGGACTGCTCTCCCAGAGCCGGGTAATCGGGTGCGGGTATCGCGCCCGGGACCAGGCCCACCGGCATGAGGTGGTGGGCGAGGAGTGCGTGGTTTCGGTAATCGGATCCTGCCCAGACCCGCGTGGCATGAGCGCGGGTGAGGGCGAGCTAGCGCGTGGCGCGCAGCGTGCATGAGAGGGACCTGACCCCTATGTTCGAAGGCGAATAGCCTTAGGCACTTTTTCAATTTAAGTGCGGGTGCTTGGCCACGTACTTCCGAGGTGGGGCTAAAGTCTCACCTCCCAAATTAGCGCCTGTAGCTGAGGAAACCGCAGGCAATTGCAGCAGCTCGCGATGCCTTTGCCCCAACTGCAGGCCTGGGTGCCTTCGCAGTGGTAAACCGCGCGACCTGGGGTGTGCACCTGGGCTGGAAAGTGCCTGCAGTTGCAGGTGGAGGTGGAAGTCGTGTGAGGTGGAGTAAAAATGTAGATTAAGAGAGGGAAAATATAAGGGAAATGGAGAGGAAGCTATTTACCTAAGTATTAGACGAAGGGGGGAGGGTGGGGCAGTCGGTTTGTATCTGCCGGAGCTGGAGAAGAAGGGGCCCTGGAGGAGGAGTGCAGCGATGAGGAAGCAGGCAGAGGGTGCTGGCGGGTACAACCCGGCACGGACGATGAAGCAAGGCAAACCCTGCTGCAGGTAGGGTAGCAGAGCGACGAGGAGGAAGAGGAGAAAGTCGCTGGAAGCTTCGGGCCTTCTGACAGAGGAGGAAGGGATGAAAGGGGGTGTTCTGCGTCAAAGAAGAACTTGAAGGAGCCGGTAGGGGGTGCCGGTCCTTATAAAGGAGTTGGCGCAGAGGGAGGGGCGGGCTGGCGACGTGCCAGCTTCGCCGGAGTGAGGCCGGAGATGACACCCATACCTTCCGAGCGTTCGCACGGAAGGTATGGTTGTCGGCAGAGGGCATGGGCGGGTCCCTGCAATAGAGGACGTCACAGGGAACCCCGCTTCTACTTTACAGGGCGATAACCCTTCTCTACGCGGCGCCATGCTCCGCGCAAAGTCGCCGGAGCATGGTGCTGCGCAGAGTTTGCAGGGAGGACCGTTCTGCAAAGAATGATGAAAAGTTGGGGGTCTAAATGCAAGGGTTTCAAAAGATAAGGGTCAAAAAGTAAATGAAGAGGACCAAATTGTAAAGTCGGTCAAGGAGGTCTCTTCTTAGGCTCAAGTTTTTATACAAGACCAATTTGAACCTAAGGATTTTAATGGTGAATTTTAATTCTAGGTTGGACCATGTTTGATTGGCCAATTTGCGCAAAAATCCAAATTAAATTATTAATTGGGCATGGTTCTCTTTTTAGGTCAAAATAGGTTTCTAGGCCAAATTGAAGGTTCTAAACCCTAGAAAACATTTTTCTATGAATTTTAAAGGGTTTAGTTGATTTTTATCCTGCCTCGAACCTCATGAATTGAAGTGGATTTATTTTATGGTTATAGAATGTCATTTAATTCCTGGAAGTTGCAATAACCCTTATTTAGTTCAGATCATCCCACTTTCTTTCTTGTTAAGCTTGTTTGACCTGTGTTTGGACCCTTAATTACCCTGTTTGTAAACTGCATTGGTGAAATTGCAGTTTTACCCCTTATGATTTGTTTTATTCTTAAACTCAGAATTCTCTAAGTTAAGCCTTTCTTTGGGTCATGTAGGAGCTTTTTCTCACATATTAGGGTTAGATTGTGCTAGTTAGAGTTTATGATGAGGTTCTCATCACCGGTCTGCCTAGTCCCAGGTGCGTCACCTGACCCGCATACCTGATTAAGGCTCTGGGAGAGCGAACCCTGGAGTGAATTTGAGAGAGAGAGATGCAGGGAGGGTAGGGGTTAGGTTTTGCCTAATCGGCTGCCTGTGCAGGGAACAAGAGGAGCAAGGGAAGAGCTGCGAGGACTTAGCCGCAGGAAGGCAGCTGCGGCCAGAGAGAAAGAAGAGAAGGCGAGCAGCAGAGTAAGCAAAGGAGGAGGAAGAAGACGGCACTGTAGCTGCAGAGAAGCTGAGACAGAAGGAGAAAGGAGAAGGAGGACTTGGCACAGCAGAAAAGAAAGAAGAGAAAAAGAAGAAGCAGAGGAGAAAGAAGAAGAAGAAGTCAAAAGAGAAGGCATGCATAGAAGAAGAAGAACCAGCAACAGCAGCAAAAGCAGTGTAGCAAGAAGCATTTAAGGCGTCTGACCCTTGGAGTCGACGTCTAAAAAGAGAGAAGGAAGACAAAAGAAGAAAGAAAGAAGACAAGAAGAGAGACATTTTCTTTCCTTTCTTTAATCTTTTTTTGTAAAATAGTATACATTGTAAATTGTGATTTTCTACGCTTCTAGAATCAGGTTTTGCTCCCTGAGTTCGACCTCGGAGATTTTCTATATTCGAGTAATAAAATGCAAACAAACTGGTGGCAGTTTTACAAAACCCACCATTAGTTTTTGGCGCTGTTGCCGGGAAGCAACGATCATTCTAGAAGCTACTAAATCACAATTTCTAATTGAATACTGACTTGATCTTTCTTCTATTATGTAGGCATAGGAAGGCAAGAAGGAACAAGCAGCCGCATAACAACCACACCAAGGGACAGGTAACCTTCTACCCCCTCTCTTAAGCCCCTTAAATTCTAAAGAGGAAAAAGAAGAAGAAAAATCAATATAGGCTTACCTGTCTTCTATACTTAGTAATTCACAGAGTTGCCTGCTTTTAAATTTCAACACATTTTATCTGCATATCCACTTAAGGTAACTAGGGCTAAAACCTTCTTACTTGAGCCCTAGTTACCCAATTCTGAGGCAACTAATTGGACCAACTAGAGCCAACCTAGGATTCAAAGCTAGGGTTTTAGAGACACACCTTCTAATGAAGAACTGAAAATTCCAAAAAGAGGTGTGCCTAAACCATTTCTTGAAAAGACCAATTAAGAGAAACCCTAAGCAATCCGACTCTTAATTCACTTGAACCATAAAAGAAATGACCTAATAAGCTCTCACAGGAACTAATAGGTGAAGTTGATCCATTGGATCAACCAACCTTTAAATTAGGTCACTTTTTGCACACAAAAGGCTTAAAGTTCAAGTGAAACCCTAAGCACCTTGATCTTAATTAAAAGTGGTAGACTTAAGAGGTCAAGGTCCCCATTCTGGTCTACTTGGAATCTCAGTGACAAGAGAGGTCGGGTGGGGGAAACCCTGTAACCCGTGGGGGCGCTCTACCATGTAGGGGTCTTCGCGGGACTCACCCTCTCTGGCTGCCCAGGTAATTCTCAGGTGGACGACCTTCTGATTAAGGGATATCATCCGCCCCAAACCTCTGTAGTCACCCAACATTTTGGGTGTCATGATTGGGTCCAGTACGTTCTTATCTTATCCAAACCTTTGTTGCATGTTTGGTAGGAGGTCCTTGAAACCTCCTTTAGAAATCCACTCTCCCCGAGGACAAGTCTCGGTATCCTTGTTTGTGCAGCAACCTCACCACATAGATCTTTCCCTCTAATTCTGAACCAAGTTCCCCTTCTTCTTCCATCATGGCACAACTTGATTCTACATCCAAATTCTGATTCTACATCTTGATTCCACCACCTGATCCAAATATGCAGCCTAATTACTTAGGAATATCCTTCAAGAAACCTGAATCACAAAGATCCATGAGAGATAGGATGATTGAGGATGCCCTTGAGTTCTACGAAATTAAATATAAACCCTCAACACCAATAGAAAACATTCAGGTTGATGTCCCAACAACCACAGCCTTCATCATAAACTGTGCCCAAATTCTTTTGACAGAAGCCTCAAAAGGATCAACTCGAGACTTGCTCATAACAGGATACATTGAGATAGAAAAATTACATAAATCTAAATACCTTCAATGCCTGACAAATCCTGTACTTTGGGAACAACACCAAGATGCTTTTGAAAAACAGGTGGAGATGATGAGATTACTGGAACTAACTATCGACCAGAAATACCTGTATATACCACAAACAAAGGATGAACCATCTTGGAATAGTATTGAGGATCAATCCGGTTTCCCAGACCTCGGGATTAAGGCACAGAGTGGTTGTGGATTCCTAACCCAGATAGAAGATTATAACAAAACCCTCAAACCCGGTTGCCGCGACGTTCTCATTTTGGCGCCGTTGCCGGGGAGCAACGGCTATTCTAGAGGTAAACATTCATGTTTCTTTTAAGTTCTGATAATCTCCTCTCTTTTGTGCAGCTACAGGAACTCAAGAAGACAAGCAACCACACAACCACTCCGAAGACAGGTAAATCTTTTCTCTCACTATTAACCCCTACACTCTAAAGAGGAAGAAAAGAAAAGAACAAGCAATATAGGGCTAACCTGTCTTCCATACTTAGTAACCATAAAAAGTTGCATGTTTTCAACTCATCACTCCTGCACACTATTAAGGGTATTTAAGGGCTAACACATTCTTGCTTGAGCCCTAATTGCCCAACAAAGAGTTAAATGGACCAAGTAGAGCCAACATAAGGTCAAACATTAGGATTTCAGTAGAGACACACCCCTTAATCAAGAATTGAGGAAATCCAAAAGAGGTGTGCCCAAGCCATTGATTGAAAATAATTAACAAGAAAAATCCTAAACAATTGGCTCTCTCTAAACACTTGAACCCTAAAAGAAAGGACCCAAAAAGATCTCAAAGAAAACAAGAGGTAAAGTTGACCCCTTTGGGTTAACCAACCTTAAATTAGGTCACTCTTTGCACTTAAAAAGACTAAAGTTCAAGTGAAACCTTAAGCACCCTGATCTTAAAATTGGTAGACTTAAGAGGTCAAGATCCCCATTCTGGTCTACCTGGAACCGCAGTGACAAGAGAGGTCGGGTGGGGGAAACCCTGTAACCCGTGGGGACGCTCTACCGTGTAGGGGTCTTCGCGGGACTCTCCCTCTCTGGCTGCCCAGGTAATTCTCAGGTGGACGATCTTTCTGATCAAGGGGTCCATCTGCCCCGCACCTCTATAGTCACCCAACACATTTTTGGGTGTCTTGATTGGGTCCAGCACCTTCTAAACTTACCTCTCCCAACTGTGCATGTACGGAAGGAGGCCTCTAAGACCACCCTTAAGACCTCCATTAGAAATTCGCTCTCGTCAAGGCCAAGCCTCGACGCCCGTATTTGTGCAGCAACACCCTCACATTATTCTCTCTTCTGATTCAGAACCAAGTTCTTCTTCCCCCATCATGGCTCAGCCAGTTGAGGAAGAAAATAATCTGGAACACCAGCTCCAGCGACTCAATGACCTCTTCCAAAACTTCGTGCACCCACCACAGCGTCCTATGATGCGGGACCACTACAATCCTGCTGCGGTGGCCATTGAGCCTCGAGTCAGAATCCCGATTGGAGGACCTGATTCCGAACTAAAGCCCAACATGATTCATGCTATACCTAAATTCCATGGGCTTAATTCTGAAGATCCCTTCCAGCACATCAAACAGCTAAAGCATCTGGCCCACACTTTTGGATCAGATGCGCAAAATCGAGATATTCTTCTCATGAAGATGTTCTCCTTTTCTCTTATGGACAAGGCCGCCCATTGGTATCAAACTCAGACCCGGCCGATCAACACTTGGGAAGAACTTCAATCCGAGTTCTTGAAAAAGTTCTTTCCCGTTGGTCGGACCAACGCCTTGCGCCATCAGATTACACACTTCACTCAACAATTAGGAGAACCTCTCCATGAGGCATGGGATCGTTTTCAGGATCTCATGAGGAAGTGCCCCCATCACGGAGTTCCTAAATGGGAACAAGTCCAATCTTTTTACCAGGGACTCCGTGAGGACATCCGCCTTTTCGTCAATGCAACCTGCGGAGGAAACATCATGGGTCAACATGAAGACACCGTATGGGAGATTCTCGAAAACATGTGCGAGAACTCCATCAACAATGACTCCATGGGATTATTCGACAGGACGAATACCCGCGCAGCGACGAATCTTAAGGGAGCACATGAGACGCAGGACCTGTCCGCATCAGTCGACCTGGAATTAATGGCCAGTCGATTGGACAAGGTCTCAATCATTGAAAAGAAGGTGGATGAGCTGACTCAGCACTTGCAGCGAGCCACCTCTGCGCGTAACTCCTTTGCACAACCTCCTTCCACACAGGAGACTGTGCAAAACATCCTCCACCGATCCTCCCTTGGGATGGATCCATATCCATCCCCATCTGATTCTTGGACTGGAAGATCATCCGATCCTTTCTTCACCAGCCGGGGGAACTCCATTCCTCCTTTCCCTGATTCTCAGGAGGTTCCTCAGACCTGCGAGGACCTCAACGCCATCCAGAACGACCCATTCTCCAACACTTACAACCCTGGATGGCGAAACCATCCCAATTTTCAGTGGGCGGGAAATCCCCAAACCCAAAGACCACCTTTTCAGTCCCGCCCACAGCCCTCTCATCACTACCAGCCGCCTCAACCTCGGCCCAACCCTACTTATCCATCGGGGCCAAATCAAGATCAAATGTCCTTAATCCTTCAGACTCTGGCTGACATTCAAAAATCGAATGCGGCCATTCAAAAACAGCACAAGGACGAGCTTACTGAAGTTAAAACTCAGCTGGCCCAGTTGGCAAATTCTCGCCAGCCAGGCACACTCCCTTCCCAACCTCTTCCTAACCCAAATAACGTGCCAACCCAGAAGCGCGTTATGAATCCAAATTTAGGCCACGCTCAATAGATTTATCAGGCCCCTACTGCCCCATCTCCAGACGAGATGGAAGCCTCAACTTCGCGTGCGGGATTTCAGCAGCAGCCACCCCTCCTACCAAATCCAAACCAAAATCAGGCCGGATTAAATTCTGTAACAACACGTAGTGGTAAGACAACTCAGGACCCGCATTATCCAAACCACTCCCAGCCTGATAACCATGACCCTAGGATAGTTAGCCAAGGTACCGCTGTTCCAGACCCACAACCTGGACCTATCCGAGAGGAACCAACCAAGATCCCGTTTCCCGAGGCCCTGACCAAGGGAAAGAAGACCACCAAACCCGTGGCCCCTGAGGAGGACCTGGTCAAGCTCTTTGAGCAGGTCCACATAAACATCCCCTTGATGGATGCAATCCACCACGTACCAGTTTACGCACGATTTCTAAAGAATATATGTACACCCCAGCGTAAGCCGCGAACCAAGGGAGGGAGCCCAATTGTTCTGTCAGAGCAAGCCAGCTCTGTAATCCTTAGTAGACTCCCACCCAAGGCAAAAGATCCTGGAACTCCCCTGATCTCCTGTAAGATACGTGGTACCCAATTTGATAGAGCATTGTTAGACTTAGGTGCATCTATAAATCTGATACCCACATCCTTACTTGACCATCTGGAAGAATCTGAGCTGAAACCAACCGAGGTGACATTACAATTAGCAGATCGATCTATAAAGTCACCAAAAGGGATTCTCGAGGATGTTATCGTGAGAGTGCGGGATTTCTATTTTCCAGTGGACTTTATAGTCTTAGACATGGATGCACCTGAGAACCCTAGGGATACACCAATCATTCTAGGGAGACCTTTCTTGGCTACTGCTAGAGCCAACATCAGCTGTGAGGAGGGCCAAATAGAGCTTAAGTTTGGAGATCAAACACTGAAAATTGATATATTTAAGGCCCAACAAGGAATTAATTGCGGCGTCATCGAGCAAATTTGTGACATCAAGACTTTGGTTGATGAATCACACCTCCAGAATGACTTGAGTATTCCTCATCAACCACAGAAGGATCTTGACCCGCAAACAGAGGAGTCAAATCCAGATGTGAACAACCCAGTAACTCCCACCCTTGAACCTCACATCTATACTGAACCACCCGCTGCTGCTGAAAACCCCATCCTCGAACTGAAACCCCTTCCTGCTCATTTGAAATACATCTTTTTGGGTTCTAATCAGACCCTTCCTGTGATCATCAATTCCAACCTCAGTCCTGAACAGGAATCCCGTCTGATTGTTGTCCTCCAGCAACATCGCAGAGCCATCGGATGGACCCTCGATGATTTGACTGGAATAAGTCCCTCTTATTGTACTCATCATATCTATTCAGAAGAGGGCACACGACCTTCTCGTGAAATGCAGAGACGCTTAAACCCCAATCTGCAGGAGGTCGTGAAAAAGGAGATCATCAAGTGGTTAGATGCCGGGATCATCTACCCGATCTCCGATAGTCGTTGGGTGAGCCCAATTCAGGTCGTGCCTAAGAAGGCAGGACTCACCACTATAACGACTGAGACCGGAGAAATCATTCCTACCCGATTAGCCAACTCGTGGAGAGTCTGTATAGATTACCGTCGACTCAATTCCTCCACGAAGAAGGATCATTTCCCACTACCCTTCATTGATCAAATTCTCGAAAAACTAGCGGGAAATAGGTTCTTCTGCTTTCTTGACGGGTACTCCGGTTATAACCAGGTGGCAATCCATCCTGAGGACCAAGAAAAGACCACGTTCACCTGCCCCTTCGGAACATACGCTTTCCGAAGGATGCCTTTCGGTCTTTGCAATGCACCCGCTACTTTTCAGCGATGCATGCTTGCCATATTCTCAGATATGGTAGGTGATTATCTGGAAGTCTTCATGGATGACTTTTCAGTTTTCGGAGCATCATTCGACGATTGCCTCCAACACTTGGTCCAGATACTCAGGCGGTGCATCGACGTGAATTTGGTTCTTTCCTGGGAAAAGAGCCATTTCATGGTGCCTGAGGGAATTGTCCTGGGACACTCAATTTCGGAGAAAGGTATCCAAGTGGATCGAGCTAAGGTTAATCTGATCTCTCACCTTCCTATGCCTAGCTCGATCAGGGACATCCGATCCTTTTTAGGGCATGTCGGTTTTTATCGACGATTTATCCCTGATTTTTCAAAAATCGCACGCCCCCTGACCACTCTTCTCTCCAAGGATGTTCCCTTCGAAATCTCCAAGGAATGCACTCAAGCATTTGAAATCCTGCGTGACCGAGTCACCCAAGCCCCGATCCTACAGTCCCCTGATTGGTCTCAACCCTTTGAGATCATGTGTGATGCATCCGACTTCGCTGTAGGAGCGGTTTTGGGGCAGAAAAATGACAAGAAACCTGTGGTCATTTACTACGCCAGCAAAACACTCGATGAGGCTCAGCGTAACTATACAGTTACTGAGAAAGAGCTGCTAGCTGTAGTATTTGCCCTAGAGAAGTTCAGATCGTACCTTCTGGGTTCCCATGTCATCATATACTCAGATCACACGGCTGTGAGGCATCTCCTTGCAAAGAAGGACGCGAAACCTCGATTGATCCGATGGATCTTGCTGTTGCAAGAATTTGACCTCGAGATTCGCGATAAAGCGGGAAAACAAAACGTGGTAGCTGATCACTTGTCCCGTCTTCCTTCTGAAATGATAGACCCTCCCGGACCCATCACTGAGCATTTTCCCGATGAGCACCTGCTGACTATTGGTACTAGCCTTCCATGGTTTGCTAATATTGTAAATTACTTGGCATCTCATCAGACCCCGTCCGATTGGCCAAAGGCCAAGAAAGACAAATTACGCTCCGATGCCAAGTATTACATTTGGGAAGACCCGTACCTCTTCCGCATAGGTGCCGATCAGATCATCCGGAGATGTGTCCCGGAAGGGGAAGTCAACAATATCCTCTCTTTCTGCCATGACCAGGCATGCGGTGGCCATTTTGCCGGGCATAAAACCGCATCAAAAGTCCTCCAGTGCGGCTTTTACTGGCCCACACTGTTCAAAGACGCATACAGTCATTGCAAGGCATGCAGTCGTTGCCAGACTTTGGGCAACATGAGCCATCGCGACATGATGCCTATGCAACCGATTCTAGTATGCGAAATCTTTGATGTTTGGGGGATTGATTTTATGGGCCCCTTTGCTGTTTCGGATGGTTTCGAATACATTCTGTTGGCTGTGGACTACGTGTCCAAATGGATCGAAGCCATACCGACCCGAACCTGTGATCACAAAATCGTTCTCAAATTTATTCATCAACACATTTTCTCAAGGTTCGGGATTCCTCGTGCAATAATCTCTGATGGGGGAACCCATTTCACAAATGCTCAGTTTAGGTCACTGATGACCAAATACGGGGTGTCTCACCGAATCTCTACTCCTTACCACCCACAAACTAATGGTCTAGCTGAGCTGTCTAATCGGGAGATCAAGAAAATCCTGCAAGTCACTGTTCGACCTGACAGGAAGGACTGGTCGTCCCGACTTCCGGAAGCATTGTGGGCCTATAGGACCGCCCACAAGACCCAATTAGGCATGTCTCCCTTTAGACTGGTGTACGGAAAGGCATGCCACCTTCCCGTCGAACTGGAGCATAAAGCCTATTGGGCAGTACGGAACTGTAATCTAGATCTTTCTAAGGCTGGGACCCACAGAAAACTCCAAATCAGCGAGATCGATGAATTGCGCATAGACGCGTACGAGAACTCGCAAATCTACAAGGAGCGGGTTAAAGCCTTCCACGACAAACACATCTCGAGAAAGATCTTTCATCCTGGTCAAAAGGTCCTACTCTTTGATGCCCGACTCAAACTCTTCCCAGGAAAACTGAGATCTAAGTGGGTCGGACCATATTTGGTCCGACAGGTTTTTGGAAATGGAGCAATCGAAATCAGTCCACTCAGCCACGATTCTGAACCTTTCATCGTGAACGGTCAGAGACTCAAGCCGTTCATTGATGTAACTTCTACTGATTTGGCTGAGGCATCTTATATCCTCCTTTCCCCTTGAGCTTATTGCGCCCAGCCGATGGCGTAAAACTCAGCGCTTAACGGGAGGCAGCCCGTCATTCTCTTTGAAAATCTGAAACTTGTTCTGACACCTTTCAGCACTCGAAGTTCACCCTTGTAGACAGCCGACCCCAACTCAGATGTTTGCATCTGGGATTTGAAATCGTCCGCAAAAATTCAACCCGACCCATTCACTCATCCAAATTTCTATCTTAAGGAATGAACTAAGACCCCCTAGGTTACAATGAGGACATTGCAAATCTTAGGCATGGGGGGGTAGGAAAGTGCAAAAACTTGTAAGAAAAGGTTTCAAACAAAAAATTCACATATGCCAAAAATACCATAAAAATTAAAAAATTTTTCGAAAAAGAATAAGAGGAAAAGAGGAGAAGGAAAATTTTGTGAAGGAGAAAAGAAACAAAATGAAAAAGGAGCACAAAATTATGAGAAAAAGTGATAGTCATTAGTAAGGAACTAAGGAATTAACCTAAGTTCTAGACCTCATTCAAGAAAATAACTGAAAAGTGCACAATGAGATTAGTAAGAATGCAAACCTTAGGCATTCTTGAATAGACTCTTAGTACCCATTAAGATCTGGACACTCCTCAAGAGGTTGAGGAAAATGAAAAGCTGAAGTATTAGGTCTAAGGCTTAGGGAGTATTCGGCCTCGTTAACTAATTTTTGGTTTACGGGACTCAGTAACCTAAGCACCCTAATCTCACACACAGCCTGGTTCAGTAAGCGTAAAAATCAGAATCACGCAGAAGCGTCGCAAAAATCTGAAAAGAACACCTAGAATAGGAGCGGCCGATCAACACAAGTTGATTTGGACGAGTTCCCAGCGCAGAGAGGCGGGAAATCCCCTCAAAGATGCGTAACAAAATATCATCTCCTCGGTGCTTGTCTCTTAGGATATTTACATATCCTACGGGGGGCATGTAAGCACTCTGCTGATTCAGATTCCATGGATGGCATTATCTCGAAGTGTCAATTGCCAGGGTCTGGATTCGGCCACGGAATACCATGGATGGGATTATCTCGAAATCTCAATAGCCAGGGTTCCGGGGATTGCCATGGGCGGTGCTATCTCGAAGCATCGATCGCCAGGAACCCTTGAGGATTGATGATGGGAGCAAGGAATCTGATACAGACCGTGTTGAAAAGCCAATCCTAGGCTAGAACTAAAAAGAAAAAGAGAGAGAAAACTCTCCAAACAGAAAAACTTTCTATCTCTCTCTTACAAAACGCACTGCGAACTGAGCCAGGGCTAAAATCATTTCAAGCACGGGTGCTTTAACCACGAAGTCCAATAAACCTTAGGTTAGTTCTTGCGGGCCTTAAAAACCTTTGCTAAAAGACTGAGGCTAAGGCTAGACAGATTTGGATCTTGATTGGTACTAGAGTATCTTTTAGGCCTATGGTCAGCATTCTAACCTAATCTATGCTCAAATAAAAAAGGCACTTATCTAAAACCATTAAAAACTTCATGGTCTAGAACAAGGGTTGAAACCTTAAGTTTTTGCTAAGGGACTAGCAAAAGCTAGGCATGGGGGTATGATGAGAACCTCATCATGAGCCATAACTAGCTCATTTTGACCCAATACAAAGGATAAAAGCTCCTACATATCTCAAGGAAAGGCTTAACTCAGAGAATTCTGAGTTTGAGAAGAAAACCAGTCATAAGGGGTAAAAGTGCAATTTTACCAGTATAATCTGCATACAGGGTAATTCAGGGCCCAAACACAGGTCAAAACAGCTTAATAAGAATAAAAGTGGGATGAGATGATCTAGTAAGGGCTACAGCACTTCCAAGGAACCAAATGATAATCTGTAACCCTAAAACAACCCACTTCAATTCACAAGGTTCGAGGCAAAGTAAAAATAGAATAAACCCTCTAAAATTCATAGAAAAATAATCTCTAGGGTTTAGAACCTTCAATTTGGCCTTTAGAACCCATTTTGACCTACATTGAGAACCATGCCCAATTAATAACTTAATTTGGGTTTTTGCGCAAATTGACCGGTCAAACAAGGTTTAATATGAAAATGAAATTCACCATCAGATTCCTTAGGTCCTAATTAGTCATGTATAAAAACTTGAGCCTAAGAAGAAACCTCCTTGACCGACTTCACACTTTGGTCCTCATATATTTACTCTTTGGCCCTCAACTTTTGAACCCTCGCATTTTGGCCCCTAACTCTCCTTCGTTCTTTGCAATCAGGTCCCTCCTGCAAAACCCTGCCAGCACCATGCTCCGGCGACCTTGCGCGGAGCATGGCGCCGCGCAGGGTGAGATGGGGGACCTGGCAAGTAAACCGGGGGTGCCCTGCGTCGTCAGCCGTCGCAGGGGCACCCCCTTGGTCATTGTAGCCCACCATACCGGCCGTGCGAACGCACGGACGGTATGGGTTCGTGTTCCGACCATTCTCCGGCGAGGGAGACACGTCGTCTCCCTCCGCCTTCCTCCCTGTTTCATCCCTATAAATACCCCCCGCTGCTCCACCGACCAGGGCAGCCTGGATCTGACGGAGAAAACCCCCAGCTTTCTTCTCTTCTTCCTCCGGCAAACGCTCACCAGCTCCGGCGGCTTCCTCCCCCTCCACCTCTTCGCTCTGCCGCAATACCAGCAGCAGAGACTTCCTCCCCTGCTCTTCCCGCGCCACGCCGCACCCAGCTGGCGCCTCTCCAGCTTTCTGCTCGCCGCCGCCCCTCTCCCTGAGCATCGTCTTCTCCGGCGACAGTCGATACGACTGTCGCCTTGTTCCTCCCCCTTCGTCCCTGCAAGTAAGCTAGAGTTACTCCCCTTCTCCTCCTCTGTCTTTCCCCGCTTTCAATCTATTCAATTAAACCCTCTACCGACCCTGACCACCTTCACCCCCTTCGCCTCCGCCCACCCTCCGGCGAGCCGTTCCCATCACCTCAGCGACCCACACGGCTCGCCGACCTCCGCAGAACCTCCGC
Organism: Thalassia testudinum; assembly: GCA_037157565.1. Taxonomy (NCBI): domain Eukaryota; kingdom Viridiplantae; phylum Streptophyta; class Magnoliopsida; order Alismatales; family Hydrocharitaceae; genus Thalassia; species Thalassia testudinum. The sequence continues at coordinate 16,468,244 of JAZHRO010000076.1, read as the reverse complement.
CTTGACCCAATACAAAGGATAAAAGCTCCTACATATCTCAAGGAAAGGCTTAACTTAGAGAATTCTGAGTTTGAGAAGAAAACCAGTCATAAGGGGTAAAAGTGCAATTTTACCAGTATAATCTGCATACAGGGTAATTCAGGGCCCAAACACAGGTCAAAACAGCTTAATAAGAATAAAAGTGGGATGAGATGATCTAGTAAGGGCTACAGCACTTCCAAGGAACCAAATGATAATCTGTAACCCTAAAACAACCCACTTCAATTCACAAGGTTCGAGGCAAAGTAAAAATAGAATAAACCCTCTAAAATTCATAGAAAAATAATCTCTAGGGTTTAGAACCTTCAATTTGGCCTTTAGAACCCATTTTGACCTACATTGAGAACCATGCCCAATTAATAACTTAATTTGGGTTTTTACGCAAATTGACCGGTCAAACAAGGTTTAATATGAAAATGAAATTCACCATCAGATTCCTTAGGTCCTAATTAGTCATGTATAAAAACTTGAGCCTAAGAAGAAACCTCCTTGACCGACTTCACACTTTGGTCCTCATATATTTACTCTTTGGCCCTCAACTTTTGAACCCTCGCATTTTGGCCCCTAACTCTCCTTCGTTCTTTGCAATCAGGTCCCTCCTGCAAAACCCTGCCAGCACCATGCTCCGGCGACCTTGCGCGGAGCATGGCGCCGCGCAGGGTGAGATGGGGGACCTGGCAAGTAAACCGGGGGTGCCCTGCGTCGTCAGCCGTCGCAGGGGCACCCCCTTGGTCATTGTAGCCCACCATACCGGCCGTGCGAACGCACGGACGGTATGGGTTCGTGTTCCGACCATTCTCCGGCGAGGGAGACACGTCGTCTCCCTCCTCCTTCCTCCCTGTTTCATCCCTATAAATACCCCCCGCTGCTCCACCGACCAGGGCAGCCTGGATCTGACGGAGAAAACCCCCAGCTTTCTTCTCTTCTTCCTCCGGCAGACGCTCACCAGCTCCGGCGGCTTCCTCCCCTTCCACCTCTTCGCTCTGCCGCAATACCAGCAGCAGAGACTTCCTCCCCTGCTCTTCCCGCGCCACGCCGCACCCAGCTGGCGCCTCTCCGGCTTTCTGCTCGCCGCCGCCCCTCTCCCTGAGCATCGTCTTCCCCGGCAACGGCGCCAAAATGAGAACGTCGCGGCAACCGGGTTTGAGGGTTTTGTTATAACGTTGTAGTAAAGCCGGTTATTACCAACATTTCAAATATAAATTTTTTTACTCGGAAAATGAAAGAGTTCCCGAGGTCGAACTCAGGGAGCAAGTCGTATTCTAGAGATATACATGTTTCTTTTACAAAATAAAGAGAGAGGGAAAGAATTTGTTGTGATGTTCTTCTTTCTTTCTCTTTCTTCAGATCTCCTTCTTCTTCTTCCTTGGTTTCTGCCTTGGTGATAATCTTCTTCTGCAATGGTGATGCTCTTCTTCTTCTTCCTGCTGTTCCTGCGTTGGTGATGTTTTTCTTTCTTCAGAGCTCCTTATTCTTCCTCTTCTTTGGTTTTCTGCCTTGACCTCTCTTCTTCTTCTTCTGCAATCGTGGTGACCCTTTCTCTTTCCCCTTTTTTTTTATGGCTGCAGAGCTTCTGCCTTCAGCTACTAAGTCTTCCTTCCTTCTTCTTCTGCTTTGGCCGTTGCTCTTCCTTCTTCTTCAGCCTGCCTTCTGTGTTGCTCTGGCTGCTGACTTTCCGTCGTCTGACCCGGTGCTTCGACGACTTAACTGAGCATTTGCTACAGTGCAGCTCCTTCTTCTTCGCCTGCACTTCTTCTTCCGCGGGTCTTCTTCTTCTTCTTTGGCCTGCACACTTCAGAGTTTTTCGTCAAGAGGCAAAACCTACTCTACCCTCCCCCCCCCGCGTCTCTCTTTCTCTCTGAAACCACTCTTGGGAAAGCTCTCCCAGAGCTACCGGGTAATCGGGTTCGGGTCAGGCCCGGGTCCAGGCCCACCGGCGTGCGGTGGTGGGCGAGGAGTGCAGGTCGGTTTAATCGGGTCAGGCCAGGTCCGCGGAGCGTGGTCACGGACGAGGCCGGGTCGGGTGAGAGGGACCTCACCCCGTGGTCAGGAGGCAGACAGCATAAGGCACTTTTTGCCTTTATGCGTCCGCGTGCCTCCGAGAAGTTCCGAGGTGGGACTAAATGTCCCACCCCAATTGAGCGCCCGTCGCGGAGGGAGCAGTGGGCGATCGTGTCTTCACGCGCGGCTTTCGCCCCATCTGCGAGCCTGGGACGTTTCGCGGAGACTCCCCGCGCCACCTGGGAGTCGAACCTGGGCGAAGGCGTGCCTGCACCTGCAGGTGAAGGAGCTCTGCCTGCTCAGTAATGGCGACGGCGGGCGAGTCACCTGGTCACAGAAGAACGGCCTCTCGGCCAAATCAGACAGGCGGGGGACCTTCGCCGTGGCACGGCGAAGGTGGTCAGGGGGTCTGCAGGGGGCGTGATGGAGCCAACAGGTCGTCCTAGGTCAAACTGTGAGCGAAGAAGTGGGTGTGTTCGGTGGATCTGCAGAGGGTGTTTGGTGGGAAGTGGAGGGGCGGAAGAGGATCAGGGTGAGGAGGCGGAGGTTCTGCGGAGGTCGGCGAGCCGTGTGGGTCGCTGAGGTGATGGGAACGGCTCGCCGGAGGGTGGGCGGAGGCAAAGGGGGTGAAGGTGGTCAGGGTCGGTAGAGGGTTTAATTGAATAGATTGAAAGCGGGGAAAGACAGAGGAGGAGAAGGGGAGTAACTCTAGCTTACTTGCAGGGACGAAGGGGGAGGAACAGGGCGACAGTCGTATCGACTGTCGCCGGAGAAGACGATGCTCAGGGAGAGGGGCGGCGGCGAGCAGAAAGCCGGAGAGGCGCCAGCTGGGTGCGGCGTGGCGCGGGAAGAGCAGGGGAGGAAGTCTCTGCTGCTGGTATTGCGGCAGAGCGAAGAGGTGGAGGGGGAGGAAGCCGCCGGAGCTGGTGAGCGTCTGCCGGAGGAAGAAGAGAAGAAAGCTGGGGGTTTTCTCCGTCAGATCCAGGCTGCCCTGGTCGGTGGAGCAGCGGGGGGTATTTATAGGGATGAAACAGGGAGGAAGGCGGAGGGAGACGACGTGTCTCCCTCGCCGGAGAATGGTCGGAACACGAACCCATACCGTCCGTGCGTTCGCACGGCCGGTATGGTGGGCTACAATGACCAAGGGGGTGCCCCTGCGACGGCTGACGACGCAGGGCACCCCCGGTTTACTTGCCAGGTCCCCCATCTCACCCTGCGCGGCGCCATGCTCCGCGCAAGGTCGCCGGAGCATGGTGCTGGCAGGGTTTTGCAGGAGGGACCTGATTGCAAAGAACGAAGGAGAGTTAGGGGCCAAAATGCGAGGGTTCAAAAGTTGAGGGCCAAAGAGTAAATATATGAGGACCAAAGTGTGAAGTCGGTCAAGGAGGTTTCTTCTTAGGCTCAAGTTTTTATACATGACTAATTAGGACCTAAGGAATCTGATGGTGAATTTCATTTTCATATTAAACCTTGTTTGACCGGTCAATTTGCGCAAAAACCCAAATTAAGTTATTAATTGGGCATGGTTCTCAATGTAGGTCAAAATGGGTTCTAAAGGCCAAATTGAAGGTTCTAAACCCTAGAGATTATTTTTGTATGAATTTTAGAGGGTTTATTCTATTTTTACTTTGCCTCGAACCTTGTGAATTGAAGTGGGTTGTTTTAGGGTTACAGATTATCATTTGGTTCCTTGGAAGTGCTGTAGCCCTTACTAGATCATCTCATCCCACTTTTATTCTTATTAAGCTGTTTTGACCTGTGTTTGGGCCCTGAATTACCCTGTATGCAGATTATACTGGTAAAATTGCACTTTTACCCCTTATGACTGGTTTTCTTCTCAAACTCAGAATTCTCTGAGTTAAGCCTTTCCTTGAGATATGTAGGAGCTTTTATCCTTTGTATTGGGTCAAAATGAGCTAGTTATGGCTCATGATGAGGTTCTCATCAGAAGACAATATTGAATTAGGTTGGGAGATTGTAGAACATAATGTTGAGCCAACCCTAGACCATGAATCACCAAGCTTAGAATTCCAAGACTCCTGCAATAATGAGATTAGAACTGAACCTCTTGAGGGTGTAAATCTCGCTCCTTATTTCGATAAGGTGACTCTCAAAGGTTATTCGGACTTAGATTCTAGTAGTTCCACCCACATCCTAAACCTAGAATCTGGATCGGAAACTTATTGGGAAGATTACAAGGCCCTCTATGATGAGAATCAAATTTTCAATAAAGAGTATGATTCCGGGCCTTTGTTTGATGAATGTCCTTCTCCAACCTCCTCAGGAAATCAGAATGATTTTTTGGAAGACATGCCAATTTACTATATAGAAATTGAGGAGTTGGACGAGTGGAGTTTCAATCGGATCTGTCCTAACAGCTTAGAACTTGAGCCTAGAAAGAACACCTTTTTAAGCCTAGACTCGACATATAGGCCAGACCCCAGTCAGGCTACTGAATCCACATCATGTGATTTATTCTGTGGTGGAACTCATGATCTTGAATCTCATTCAGAACTTGATTTTCGCAAACTCTCTGACAATTTCGAATCTGATTATGATTTCGGAGAGACTCTGCTTCCTGAATACACCAAGCCCATCTACGACCGTAGCTCACATAATTCATGCTCCGACTTTGAGGTCCTGGGTCCCGAGATCACTAATTTAAGTTCAGGTTCCAATGACGTAGAATCACTTCTTTTCGATCCCCAGGAACCAAAACCAGAAAATGCCGAGAGTGATTGTAACCCAAAATTCGAATCTTTTCTCAATTCAGATTTCCGTCATTATATAGACACTCTTCAGGCATTTGCATTTGATAACTACCCAGAGGACTCTCTACAAGACACCACCTGCCATTCATTTCTAGAAGAGCCCTCATACACTATTCTCATTGAAGCCACCCCTTCCACACATACAAAACTGATTAAAACCTATTCTCGACCCCAACCCGCAACAAGACTCCATTTCTATTTAGATTCACCTCCCACTGAGCCGATTGCAGAAGATTCAATTCCATATCTATATTGGGTTTCGGACTTTGATCAGACTGAAGACTATGCTCCATCATTCTTTGATCATCCCTGTAGGGTTTCCACAACATTCACTGATTATTTTATGGATCCCTACTCTGACCAGGCTGATTTGACTCAGCCAAACCCTGCATTCACACCTCCACATCCATCCGAGCTTCATAGTTTATGGCCGGTTCCACATCTCTTGATCTACATTTATCAACCCACCAGATTGATTGGGTTTGGGCTGCATCATCAGCCTACTAATCTGAACAAGGACCTGGTTGGACCAACCAGGCTCTTGATCAAGGTGCTTGTTATACAAAACTCCACAGATTTGACCATTCCCTCTCCATCCCATTTCCCGCTCGGCTGAAGGCGTCGAATTTAGCGCTTAACGGGAGGCAACCCGTCATTCTTTTGAAAACCCGAAACCTTTGCTGACATTCCTTTGCACTTTAGGTTCATGCTTTTGGAAATCGACTCCACCTCAAGTACTCGTACCTGAAATTAGAAATCATCCACAACAGTCACCTCGACCCATCCACTCACCTAATATTTGTCCTAATGCTTGAACCTGGCCAAATAAAAACCCACCTAATGTACAATGAAGACATTGCAAACCTTAGGCATGGAGGGGGGGTATGAAAGTGCAATGAAAAGACATAACAAGAAAAGGTTTCAACAAAAAAA